>JARCFY010000003.1:104492500-107282500 GCA_029233225.1 Lepidodactylus listeri
CAGCCCTTTCAATATAGCGTGACAAAGGGTTTTCTCAAAAAATTTTTAGAAACTCCCACAATGGGGCGGCCCTGATGAAAGGCGGGCGAGTGGGCGTGTTTTCATTTTGGATTCTCCCCTGGAGCAAACAGGAAAATCCTCTAAAAACAGGATTTGTTTGCTCTAGGGAAACTCCGGTGCAGCAGGGCAATACTCCAGAGCAAAACGTGAGCCCAGAGCAACTGGTGTGAAATCAACCAGAAGCTCTGGTGCAAGCATGAGGGCAAACCTGGGGCAAACGCTAGTGCGAAATCGGCCACTGAGTCTTCCTTCTCATTTCCACCCACTTTATTCTGTCCGGCACTGTTGAACTGCTTGGTTTGTCTACAGGAGATATAAGTTCCACTCCTGACATTTCCATTTTAAAATATCTCAAGAAGCAGGACCTATGTCTGAAATGCTAGTCAGAATGAACAATACTGGATTAGATAAACCAGAAGTCTGATTCTCCTTATAAGGCAGCCCCATACATCTTGCATATCTCATGCAGTGCAACTAGCACTAAGGTTCTCATCCCACCAGGCTACCAGCATTCTTAATTTCCCACTAGCTGAGATTAACAGCTACAGTGCAGTCCTAACCAGAGTTATACCCTTCTAAGCCTATTGGTTTTAACAGAAGGATATAATTCTGTTTAGGATTGCATGACTAGTCCCTTATCTCAAAACGAGAGGGGCAGCAGCATGTTCTCAGCTACCAACATTTTAAAAAGCAGCTTAGTGTAGATAAAGAAAGACAAAGAATGCTGCGTACAAGTGCACACAACTGAGATTCTAGCTTACCTAACATAAGTGTTAACCCAACTCTAGACACATGTTCAGTCTGACAAATTTGCAGAGTAAGCCAAATAGGAAGCTGAGTTTCTCCATGAAATGTTACATAAAATAAACATTCCAAAGTATCAATGTGGAAACCCCCCCTCCAATCCCACCCTTTCCCAATAAAAGAGGAATGTATCTAATATTTACATCTACTGGTGTGTGTTGTTGCTGACCCCGAATGGCTGTTGCCTTCCACCACGGAAGTGGCTGCCTTTCAGTGGTGGGTGAATGATCCCTATATTGGCTGTTTGTAAAGCACTTTGGGCTTCTTCTGGATGAATGATGCTATATAAATATAAGGTGGCATAACATCAAAATATTTCATATAACTTGGCAACATTGTAAGAAGACCGAGTTCGGTTGTCACATGCTAAAAAAGACAACAGGCACTAAATACTAAGACTTTTCTGTAAAGCTGTCTGCATTAGCATCCACCAGAGGGGAAAAAATGGTAGAGAACCCTAATGAGATCCTCTCAAGCCATGCGGTGGTCAAGCTGTACCAGTGGCTCCCGTCTCCACAGTGATCCTTTACATTGTTGCATTGCAGGGAGTACTGCTGTAGAAGCACTGATTTTTCCTTGGTCCATTTAGGGTTGCCAGCTCTGGATTGGGAAATTCCTGGAGATTTTAGGGTGTAGTCTGAGGAGGGATGGGTTTTAGAAAGGGAGGAACCTTACTGGGTTATAACGCCATAGAGAACTGATGTCTGTAGACTGGAGATCAGTTCCAATTCCAGGAGATCTCCAGGCTCCACCTGGAGGTTGACAAGCCTAGTCCACTGCATGATTCACAGCCGGTTACTGGGAAGGCATAAGGCTGTATACAGAGAGTACCATTTTCAGATACTCAAAAAGCCTATGACCAAGCTGTTGTTGACAGCAGTACACACATTCACTTTCCCCAGTTCTTCTAGTCAAATAGGTATTTTAGGTTTTCAAAGCACCACAGAAGCCTGCAGAACCAGCTTACCAGTCTAGTGAGGGGGAGTAAAAAAATGACTGTGTGTACCATACAAAACCCAGACCACAAAAAGGAAAAAAAATACAATCAGTGGGGCTGGGGGGTCCTTGAGTTGATGCATCATTGAGTAAAAAGCCAATTAATAACAATACACCTTCCAAAGTTCCTAGGAAATTAGAAGAAAGTGACCACAATGTTCTTTTCACAGAAGTCCTACCTTAAAACAAAATGAAAACATGGGATGCAGTTTGCCATAACATGGGTAAAGTTAATGGAGAATTGGAGTGTGGGTGGGACAGAAAAATATAGGATAAGAAGAATTTAACACAGCAAATTTAAACTAATGTGATGTTTATTTTAGAAGGCTTACCAAATGATACCATGTGTGTCATTATAATAATTGAAACCCAAACTATGTTTTAAAAAACTTAGATGATTAACACAAAAAAATCAAGTTGATGGGAAGGAACAATTACTTTAAAAAAAATCTCGAGGTCCTAATATTCTGTAGAATGAGGGGGATGCAGCTGTATGTCGACAGCTTTCATATCCTCATTTGAATAATGTGGCCTGAATCTGTCAGTTTATTCATCCTCCTTATGTTCAGTGTACTCTGCATCAACAACAAATTAAGTTGTAAATAAGAGACAATCATCACTTTTGTTTTTAAGCAGCTACTGCACAGAGAATTTCAATGTCGTGTTTCTTTTTTGATGGAAAGAAAAAGGGGGCTCTACAGTGGGCACTAATGTAAGCAGAACATGAGGAAACCGCCTGCAATGGAACAATTGAAGGAGCACTTTGAAAATGCTCTCCAAAATGCTCTTGGATAGTACGCTAATGCCACCAGTAGAAATTTCACAGATGCAAAATCGTGCCATCCAATTGTGTTAAACAATTTGCAGTGATACCCCCCCCCCCCAATGTTCTTATATGGCTAAAAGAGAAAAAAAGATAAAGCAGAACCAACACCAGAGAGAGAGAGGGAGAGGGAGAGAGAGGGAGAGCGCTCACAAAATCAAACACAGATCTTAGGATATTGTCATTGCAAAAATTAAAAGTTAATAAGTTTGCCAACAAAATAAGTAGCAAAATAAATTTAAATTAGCATTCAGGGGGTTAAAACATGCAAAGCAGAGATGAAAAGGGTTTTTCCTACCTTTACATCTGAGAAGTATGTTTTCAGCATATTGGAACTTGGGTACCGGGTATAAAAGAACATGAGCTTGGCCTTTTTCAAGTGATTAGGCGATAACCCTTCCTGCATGTAGGATGAAAGTAGTTAAGGAAAAATGTTTGATATATAGGGACAATAAAGTCTAGATTGCCCAAAGTAGCATTGTGTTTGCAGCTTTTTATAATTGCAATTACCTAAGAACAAGTGAAACTGGATATGCAAGGGTTGCAATCCTAGGTGCACTTACTTGGGAGAAATTGTCATTGAACACTGTGAACTTACTTCCAACTAAAACTGCATAGGATTGGACCTCCCACTAGGCTCTTTGGGTTAATGGTAGAATTTTTTTCAGGTTAGAATTTGCTTGCACCTTGTTGCTAAGGAAACAAAGACACAATGCACGTGCAGCAAAAAGATACTTCTTACTGGTATACTCCCCTGAGTAACACATAGATCACATATCAAATTTGGCTAACAGTACAATTAAAAAAAATGCTTTTACTGCATATCATCAATTGCACCTTCAGCTTCAAAATCTCAGTTGCTCAAATACATCACTGCAACGCCTCAAGAATTGGCTTTTCTAACAAAAAAGATTAGAACTTCTCTTCTTTTCCAAAATACTTTATCTCGTCACACACACACACCCTCCAAGCATTTGGGGCTAACAAATCAATAACTGGAGGTACACAGATCAATACATGGGCACTTACCCTGTGAGGAGACTATTTATCCTGCAAACATCATTACCTTTCAGATCTATAAACAGAAACAACTAAAAGAGTTCCCAAGGGAATGTGGAGCTAACCATAACCATCTTGATGGATCCTCCCCCCCTTCTTCCCCTGGCTTCTTGGCACTCCTTTGTGTACTATGTGCTAGGGCCATTTTGGTCACATCTGTGCAGCAGGCTGGCCCTGCCATTTCCTCAGCAAATGAATGGCTTTATAATTTATCAGAAATGAAGATGCACGTGACAAAAATCAATGTGGCCCCCACAAGGTCAATTAAGAGAGCTCCCAGTAGCTTCTTAGCGGGCTGTTTCCCTTAAAAACAATCAACACACACACAAATATGTCACTTATATAATAACAAGTGTAGTGGGTAAGAAAGGTCAAACAAGTTCAAAGTGACCCAGAAACAGAAGCACCTTCACCTAACAACTTAGTTGAAATTTAAGGGGAAAAATATGTCAAATTCTATAATTCACCCCCCAACAATCCTACTGATGCTGGATTTTTTCCCCTGTAATACAATAACACTCTTTTTAATAGAACCAGAAAAGTGAGAACTGTATTTTAGGGATTTCTTCATGGGAAAAGAGAAAGCAAAAGTCTCTCTCCCCCCTCTACAGGATGCAGAAAATTTGTTTAGAATTGGCTTTGATTTCAAAATGCTGTAGAAAATATTAAATTTTAAACCTTCCAATTTATATACACACATTACAGACTGCTGGCTATACTTTGATTTTGGGGGGGTCTTAGATTCTTAATGATTACAAGAAAGATAATTTATGACTGACATACTTCTTGTGCCAAAAGAAGAGTTGAAAGAACCTCCAGTTACCTCCATTAGACTGATAGAGAAGTCTAAAAGAGCATTACACTCAGCACTGCCATCTGTCAAAATGCATAAGTGAAATAATAGTAGCAAGCTGTCACCTATTGCTCAGCGATAAGAGTCTGAGACAAGTCAAAACTTCTCCAACAAAAAACCCACTTTGTTATGAAATTGTGTTGCAGAAGCCTGGCTCCACACACATGAATACACACAAATACACCAACAACCTTCTAAAAATTCTGCTAAGAAAATCCTGATGTGTCACAACAATATATAATTATGAGGCAGTTAACCTAGGAATATTAGTTTCAATTTATTGGGAACTTCTGCTCTGCAGATCCCACTGAAGCAAATGGGAGTTGCAGAAGAATATGGATGTACTTGCGCTTTTCTCATTCAATTTAGAAAACACTGCCAAGAGAAGCCCCTCATGAATTATGCCGGCTATAATAATGTTTGTATCCTGCCTTTTTTTTCTTTTGAAGGAGCTCAGAGTCGTATACCAAGGTCCTCTCTTTTTATCCCAAACCAAGCTGGTGGGGTAGGTTGTGCAGAGAAAGTAACTGGCCTAAGAGTGCCTAGAGAGCTTCATGGCAATATGAATCAAGGTCTCCTCAAATACTAATATGCTATCCAAAAGACTTATTTGGGTTGCCCATATTTCTTGGTTTCAGTAGAAAGGACAATATGCAATTTAAAAACTTTACAAAAGGCTTCACACAGCAGTCTTAAGTATACTTACTCAATAATCCCCCAAATTAGTTGGGGCTCATTCTCTAGGAAGTGTACTTAATACTGTAGCATTAGTAAATCCTGTAATTATTTAATTTGCATTTAGGATTTGCAAAAAAAGGGTGTGTTCTTCAATAATAACTAGAAAATTATTAGCACTTAACAAATATGTATTGCATGAGGATTTCAACTTAACATGTTCAGAACCCCTCTTTCTTGCTTCCTCAAACATCACCTGTAAATTTTAGTGCAATCTTAAAATGCCATTTTCTCTTCCCTGATATGAGTTTTCAAAGATGATGTCAGAGCTGAAAAAACAACCCTAACAGCAACCAGCTAACAAACCCTGAAGAAACAATAGTAAGATGACCCTCTTGCTAAAAACCGAGCTGACCAGTTGGTTAATTTTCCCTTTAAGTGCTTGTGCTGAAAAGCGACTGTTCTTCCAAGAAAGCACTGACTGTTTCCAGGATACTTACACACGCACAATGACTCATGATGGAATAGATTCAGTAAACATACAGCTGTACTGAACACGAGCTAAGCTCCATTCAAGGCCAGGAAAGAAAATGAGCACAAATAAATATTAAGGAGGTAAAATGGGAGGGGGGGGGAGAAGGAGGGAGACAGGAGAAGGCAAACAGAACACAAACAAGCTCTGCCCCAGCAGCTCATGTGGCTTGCTTCAGTTCTCTTCGCCATAGCTTTGTGAAGACAGATGACATTCAATTCTATGTGTAATGCAAAATAGACAATAACTGCTGAAACTTGAGCCAGCTGCCAGGTGTAAAAAAATAAATAAAAGAGAGAGAAGGCAAAAGAAAAGATGATAAATCCATAAATTAATGAAAGACATCTGCTCAGGAACATAAAAGATCAGAGAAACTTGTGTGCTGCAGCTGAACCTAAAACAGTGTTCAAACAACCTGAGAATTGGAGTGTTGTGTCTATTTACAAAGCACAATGCCGCCATCCTTAAAACAGCAGCGGGAGAAAGGGAAATGTTAAGAAACAGGAAGTAGTGAGAAGGAGAAGGAAGGAAACAGACAATGTACAGTTTCCAGATTATGCTTTCCATATATAATATAGATTGCACCTCTAATTTGATATATTTGGGGAGGGGGTTGAGCTGCTTGGATTTTACTGAGCCTGGAAACCTAAGAATGTTGTTCTATGAAGTTTTTATTTTTATCCCTTGCCCTTTGACATCCTCTTATATGATCTTGCTTCAAAGCCCTAGGTTCCTGTCATATGAAAAGATAATAGAACAGTTTGACTCTGAAGGGCAAGCAAATGTTTCCAAATATACCCTTCCAAATGTCATCAATATACTCCCAGTTTTTCGAAACAGGCATGTGTATCTTCATCTGGACAGAAAAGATACCACACTAAGCTGAATTCAGCCTTCTCTCAGTTTAACAATGTGCTATAGAACAGGCTTGCACTTGTCTTAAATAATTTTACTTTGGTTCTTGAAGAATAATGGATCAAAATGCTGACATTCGTTAAAGCTTTGTTTGTCCAGAATGCCCTTGAAGCAGCCAGACTTTGGCACTGGTATTCTGCTTCAAGTCTGTGTTCTTAAGAAGTTTAATGAGTTTTATAAAATCACCTTTCAGAAGGAAAATGTGGCAATCTTCCACTGTGAAGATCACCTTAATACACTACCAAATACACACCCTTCCCTTACAATCTACTGTTGTGCTTTTAGTATTCTCTATGCAAATGTCCTGAGGCTGAACAAGGCTATTTTTCTTGAGATGCAAAGAGGGTGCCTGACAAGGAAGATCATGCAGAAAAACAATTGGCTGTCTGTTTCTTTTGCAATTTGAATAAAAACTTAAATATTTGATTAAACATATTTTGTTTGCAAAGATACACAATACATTCATAACAAGGCAGGAACTCGTGGTGCAGGTGCATCTTCTCATCTTGTTTAATGCAGCATACAAACATTAACTCTCTCCCTTCACCCTCAAACAAGGATGGTAATGGTTAGATGCCTTTTAGAGAAAAGGCAAGATGTATTTGGGAAGCAAAACAACGCAGTAGGATACCAAACCCTCCCCCACAAAAAACAGGAAGGGTTCTGTGCTTTAGTTTGCTACCAAAACCTGAACTTGGCTGTTATCTGCTAGTCTTGTGTTCTTATCTTGGATGGATTCTCCAAGGAAACAGATGTTGCTTTCTGTTCCAAAGGAAAGAACTGCTGCTCTTAAGAAACATTCTTTATATATGAATATTCAGCCATGTGAAATAAAGAGGAACAAAAACAAAAACCTGGTCGAGAACAAACAGACCTTCACATCGCTCTCTCCCATTTCATTTTGCCGACGATGAATTCCAGATAACACAGACAAATGGGCAGCTGCTGGAAAATAAAGTGGCAGCATATTCTAGAAGTAGTGGCCCCAGTGGAAATATAATTGCTTTTAAAATATATTTGCAGCCAGCACTAAAGGGGCTGGGGAAAGGATATGGTGAATAAGACTGAGATTGATCCATACACTATGTTTTCAACATGTGTTCATAGGGTACATATAAGCACAATAAATTGTCTTGGAATGCTAACTTGTATAATAATGTTGAAACCAAAAGAGGTATAGATCTGACCAGTACTGAGGATGGTAGACAACTGAATCCTCTCAGAGGTGTTCCTCATCTCATTATCAGCAAAGCAAATTTAAACCTCCTGGTGACAGGGCCTGCACAACTTGTGTGGTAAAGAAGCAATAGAGAGAGAATGCAACACATACTGAAATCATGATTTCATCAATCATTAATTTCTAAAGAGGCACTAACAGGGAGCAGGTGAAGTCAAGCAATTCAGGTCCTCCAAAACTGTCATGTTATGATAATGGCTGACTAGGAGAATTAAAAATAGAACATGTGCAAGTCTGGTGGAGGAGAAGCTATGGATCAAACACTACAGGAGATCTTATGCAATAGTTATTCCAGAAATATTAAGGGGGCAACTGATGGCCTGCTTATCCTGCTAGAGCCTAACTGAAGGAATGCTAAAACAAAACATGCCTCACCAGTGCATCTCGAAAGTGAAATATAGTCCTACCTACTCAAGTCATTAAATGAACAGAAGTGTATAATACTATGGTTTCAGAAGATTATGCCAACAATTTGTACTTCATTTGCATTTTACTATGAAGTAACTTTGAGTGCAACTCATTTTCAGCACTACTTCCATTGACTAAATTGAAAGAACACCAGCCAAGTTCATTGGGATTTATGCTTATAGTTCCAGCTGCAGCCAGATCTAGCTATGGATCCCACTACTATAGAATGCAGGAGAATGTGAAACACAAACTAGAGGAAGAAAAAAAAAGACTGAGGCCACCATTCTCAAATCACTTACTTGAATTCATACTGAAAACTTATGGAAAACTTATGGAAGGTTGCCAGATCCCAATGAAAGTGGGGTCCCCGATTTCCAGGCCCCAACTTCCCGCTGTGGATCAGCTGGCTGATGGGGGGAACTCACCCAGAAAAAGAGAGAGATCCAGCTTCATCACCCAGGTGACCCGGAAGTGACATCGTCACTTGTAGTACATTGGGGTGACACTCTGGTATTTGGGCAAAAACTCTGAGGTAGAAACCAAATTTACCATAGAGTTTCCCCCCCAAAATACCGGAGTGCCACCCCAACATCTTGGAAGTGATGACATCACTTCTGGGTCACATGGGCAGTCACTATAAGTAAGCTGGGCCTCCTTGTTGCTCCCAGTAAGTACTCCCCCACACCAGTTGCCAGGAAGGACCTGGCAACACTAGCTCCGTAGCAACTAAGCCATCTGATCACTTATATCCCAATAATGGGGCCTTTTCCCTTGGCAACTGCTCATTCTCATACGAGTTCCATTAAGGGATTCCTACCACTGGTGCTACATGGAAAAGTGCTATGTGAATAGTTTACTCACACAATCTATAGTCCATTGGATTATCCAAGAGCAGACTGTGTTGTGAACTATCCATAGGACATGTTTCTATATATCTGGGGAATGACTCACAGGAGTCACCAGGTGTTGACTGACTCTTTAGTTCCAAGACCTGTTGCAATTTATGAGATAGGGGAAGGACTGAAAAAAATGAGGGACTGTATGTTCTATATGATTTTGCTCCATCTATACAGTACTTCAATAAAAAATGCTTCCTTCACACTGTTCAAAATATGTGCCCCAGAACTGCCTTTGAAAATTCAACTCTGCCAGATCAGAAACAGGTTCTATCTCCATATCTCACACTCTTCATAACTGTTAAGAGCCTATTAACAGAATTGTTGAAGCTACTGCAAATGCCAGAGGTTAGCAACAGCTCAAATTTCATAGCCCCACCAAAGATGTCAAGCAAGGATGACACTTCTTGTCACACAATGTTAAATATGAATTACCAAGCTAAAAGATTCTCTATGCCATATCACAGCCCATATCAATAGCACAGTACCTGGAGTAAGCAAGTTTCTTGTATAATTTATTATTAGGCTTTTTTTAAAAAAAGAAAAAGAAAGAATAAACTGAGTTGGAAGCAGGGCTTTTTTTCTGGGGGAACGTGCTAGAATGGAGTTTTGGAGCCTCTTCTACAAAATTCTTTTAAAAATGTTTTAAAGTTCATGATTTTTCAGTATGTGACTGAAAATTTCATTTCCCCCTTAAGAGTTTGGGCACCTCTTTTTCAAAAAAAAACAAAAAAACCCTGGTTAGAAGCATAGAGGGCCAGCCTTGTGTAGTGGTCAGAGTGCTGTGCTAGAGTACATGGCTAGGCAACCTTTTTTTGGCCCAAATGTCAACAAATGCAGCAACAAATGCTGGTGTGATGACAAACAGAAGAGGGGAGAATAAGGCTTGTACTCTTAGGACAGAATCAGACACATGAAGAGCAAGCCAAACTCCTGCAGTGCCAGCATATCAGGGATTCACCTTAGACACTGTTGGTGGCTGTGCAGGTCTGGGAAGTGAGGATGGGCATAAGCCATGCCTGCCTGCACTCCACTGGGTCTAGCAACGCTGCTGGTGCCTCAGTTGCTTGGGCAGAGATTTTGCTTGAGGTTGTAAACCCTGGGCTAGAAAATCTGGGACAGCTGGGTTCAGATCCACAATCTGCTAGTCAGTCTCTTTTAGCTTAATCTACCCTACAGAATTGTTGTGAGGCTAATATGGAGAAAAGGAAATCATGGAGGAAGACAAATGTTTATATAAAATTATTTTGCATTTATAATAGTAACCAACATAATATATTTTGAACAATGTATTAAAAAGTCTATATTTTTGTGGCATTTTACTCCACTTCCATTATATTTATTGGGGAGAGAATGTGGAAAAATTACTTTACTTGCTGCTCACCAGTATTACTATTCAAGGAAGGGGGTTAGGGTTGCCAACCTCCAGGTGGTAGCTGGAAGTCTCACACTATTACAACTGATCTCCAGATGAAAGAAATCAGTTCACCTGGAAAAAATGGTTGTTTTGGAAGGTGAATTCAGTGGCACTACACCCCACTGAACCCTAATGGAGATAGTTATTCAGGTATGATTACTTTCTTTCCAAGTATACTATAGTGGGTGGAGTGTTGGACTACAATGAGGGAGAACTGGGTTCAAATCCCATTCAGCGATGAAGCTTACTGGGTCAGTCTAATCTACCTCACAGAGTTGCGAAAATAAAATGTGGGGAGACGATCACTGGAGAATAAGCAGGACCTAATAAATAACTTGGTAAAGCCAACTACAGTATCTGGTCCTATGCTCCCTCTAAGCTTCTGAGCAAAAATTCTACTTTGTGAGCTACTGGCATTAAAGTTGTGAGCAAGCTATTTGGCTACTGCATAAATTAGTTTGCTCTGGAGCCATCTTTCCTGGAGGCTAAAATACTGTGAGCTAGGTCACACTAACTCAGATTAGAGGGAACACTGAATCTGAAATGGATTCAATGAACAGAAAATAATGGTTTAGTTTTACTGAATACTGGCAAGCTTTTATGCGGTCTTCACATTTTATAATTAAACACAGTTGACTACATGAGCAAGATGAATTTTTTAAAATGTGTAGGATTAAACCTAACTTTTAAGGAAATAAGTACCATTGGACTCAATAAAACTTACCACAAATAAACATGCACAGGGCTGAGATGTAAATTACTGAAAGTCATTATGAAAATATATGCATCTTTTTAATTGTAAAAAGAGCACCATTTCTTTTACCAAAAGCAAAAAATTATTTAAAGCTTTAAAATTGTGGGTGTGTTTTTTCCTTTAAAAAAGAAAGAATGGTAGAAGAAAGCAATGCCCTATAAGATTAATTCAGCTGAAGTCTTATATCTAATTGTACTCTCAAGCTTTGCCAAATGATTTGCTTTTTGTATGTTAGGACAAAAGATTTCTGTGTATGGCTGAGCAGAGGTTAACCATGCATACCCAGCAGCTGCACAAGAGCTGAGAACAGGACTCAGGGTGGGGGGAGGACTTGATGTAGCTTAAATACATCAGTACCTGTATCTGTTTTGTGTGAGTGTGTGCCTATTCATTTACCCACGAGAAATAAACTGGAGATTTTGCAGTCTACAACTTGTTCTTTGGGAGGAAAGCATGAGTGGTACTGTTTAAATTCAAAGTCAGTGTGATTATTTTGAAAACCTTACAGAAAGAGGATGGTAGCTCCTTTCGCACAATCAGTGCTTGGACACAACATATCAGGGGAACAGGATCATGGCAGTAGGCCCCACACCTAGACCGTGCATGTTCAGTACATTATACTTGTTGACCACATAGGATGCTGTTTGTATGTGCATAGGTTCCATGTGTCCAAGCAGAAACTCTGCAAAAAGCACCTGTGTTTTGGTGGCCACAAAGACTAGTAAAAATGACTAGCATTATTTTTATGTGTCATTATTTCGGTGTCAATGGGACAGATGCAGGGGCCTGGAAAAATATCACAATAGGAGCATTATAGAGCTTTTTAAAAAAGAAAAGAAAACTATATTGTCTTTCCTCTTCAGGAAAGCCAAGCCGCTATTACCAATCTGAAATGATGGGCCTACATGTTCCTGGTGACTTATTTACCAGCACAGATGCTATTTAAATACATTAAAATTAAACATTTCATGTAACCTAACAGATCTACCAGGCTGCAGCCAGCAACCCCTGGGAGAAATTGGGGGGTGGGTCCTGGCACACCAGTGTGTGACATCAGTTCTGGTAAAAAAACAGAAGTGATTCTTTAGACACTCTAGCATTTGCAAAACTTTATGGTTTTGCCATGGAGGGTTTTTTTGTAAATGCTAGAATGTCCATGGTGTCAATTCCAGTTTTTACTTGAAGCAACGTCAACATGCCAGCTTGCACTCCATCCCTTCAATTTCCTCATGCTAGTGCCTGTGGCACTGGTGGGCAAAATGCAGGGATGCTGGGAGGTCTCCCACTATAGCGGGAAGTGTGGCATCCATAGGTAAAGTATTCTAAAGCTTATTTAACTCACAAGCTCATAGCCTTTTGACAGAAATGGAGTTCACATGATCAGAATGTTCTCCTTAAGACAACTGATCTATCAGAAGCCAACAGCTACCAAACTAATAGCCACATTTGAGGCTTGGCCAGGCCCAGAGAAGAGCAGGACTTATCTGCCAGTGAAATCAGAATCAAAGCAGAATCATTACCTCTTGGTACCACAGCATGACCTCAAATGTTTACCCTACCCTATACCTACCAGCCAGAGTAAGGTGCTTCCACAGGTGGATCACAATTTTAAAATCTTGCTGTGAAGTCACACTTTTTAACAAATGCCTTGAAACAACCAAGCTTGTCTGTTCTAGGGTTGCCAACTGGAAGTTGGGGAATTCCTGGAGATTCAGGGGTGAAACCTGGGGAGAACAGTGCTAGGGGAGGGATCTCAGTGCAGTATAATGTCATAAAGTCCACCCTCCAAAGCAGCCATTTTCTCTCTGGGAACTGATCTTTGTAGTCTGGATATCAGTTGCAATTCTGGGCTATCTCCAGTCCCCACCTGGAGATTGGCAACTCATACAATATTTCCTAAAAATGAGTCAGGAAAAGTACGGATGTGAGCCACCAGTAAGCAACAGTTTAATGTTTAGTGCAGGATTTAAATATTTGCCTTAGATACCATTAGTTAGCAACACCAGCTATAGAAACAATGGATATTAGGTATATATCACTTCTCACCCCGCCCCCTGAGTAACCCATTACCAAGCAAAAGAAAATGAATCATGCAAGATATAAGCTTTGTACTGAAAAGGATATCGCACTCCCCGAGTAAGGTGAGATTTCCGAAATATCTTGTAGATCACCACACTCAGACTTGATGAGAGATATAGAGAGGCTTTCAGCGCTGCTGGGCGGGTGTGCTGGTGAACAAGGATGATGGTTCATATGGTGCGATGACATCTTGGTCCTCAGACTTGTGGTCTCCCTTGTTAAATCTAAAGATTCTGGGGAAGCTCTGTCTTTCCCTGGAAAGGAGGCAGAAGGAGCACCTAAGGGGTTCTGAAATGGGTATGCCATAAGAGGAAGTGGAAATGGGTGGCGGAAAGAAGATGAAGTGAAGCCTGTGGTAGCAGACAGCGGAGACTGATGGAGAGCAGCGTGGTGGCTGCCAGGTGGGGGGGCAGAGGCAGACTGGTCAGATGAATTTTTGCGGACAACTAGGGGCAGTGCTTCTGTTTGGTCTGTGGAATTAGGCAGTGGCACATTGCCAAAGGTGTCTAGTGGGTTTGGAATGATGACATCACCAAAACACTGGAGCCGCTGGTTGGCTGTGTGGAAGTTGTGGTTTTCCCCATTCACGGCAAATCTTGCTTGGGGGATCTGAAGAGGCGGGAAGACCTGAGGAAGTTGGCGGGCAGGTTTAGAAGAGAAAACCTTGACCACTGTGTCCACAACCTGAGACATGGCAGTGTTCAGTTCCTGCTTCAGTGTCTCAGCCAGATGTTTGCCTTCTGGGTGAAAAGAGTTTGGCCCGTGCTCTTTATCTTTTGAGCCATCCTTTCTGGGTTTGTTTTCTGCTATCTCCTGTTCCCTGATCAGAGCCCTTGCGCGATCAATGAATTGCCCTGGATCTAATTCACACATTTCATTATCTGACCTGCCCACAGAATCTCTCGCTCTGGCATCCAGCATTTCTGAACGCAGACTGTCTTCAGACAGGTTACCAGTATCTTCATCATTTTCAGAATCTGTGCTGTCATAGATTTGGTAAAACTTTTCTTGCAGCTGGCGCAGCTGTTTCTGCATGTCCTCCAGCTGCTGTTTCAGCTGTCTGCGCTCCTCTCGCTTCTGTTCTTTCCTCGCTGAAACCAGCTGCTGGAAACTCTGCTGCTGCTGTTGAGGCAGCTTTTGCTTGCGTTTATTTTCTCTGTAACTTTCTCGGGGACTCACAGACTGAGGAGCCATCTCTCTTTCGTTTTCATTGCCCCTTAATGCCACACTTGGGGAATGGCTCATCCCCCGAATGATATTCTCAACCCGGGCACGCTTAGCTCTCAGGTGCTCATCGCATAACCGATCCATATCAAACTGGCTTATCGTAGGCCTGCCAAAAGGGGAAAGACACTCCTGGGGGCTGTCTCTTGAAGAGTTGCTGCACACATCCTCCTGATGTACTTCTGAGCCTGTGCTGGAGAGACCACTGGCTTGAAAACTGGGCTCAGTGCCACCATTTTTGTTCATGTTATTTTTCAGCAGCTGGGAAATTATGGTTGCTCCTGGAAAAGGCATCATGGCATCTTCATATGAGTTTGCCCTCTTCAGCAGCTTGCGGAGCACATTTGACTTCTCCCCATCTGCATGCTGCACCACTGAATACTCAACATCCTGCTCTGAACCTTGGGGATTCATGGCACTAAAAAATGATGCTCTTGCCTTTGCAAAAAATGCAGATGCTGTCCCTACCGTCCTTTTCACTCCAATGTCAACTCTTCTTCTCTTGGTTTGCCTGCTTAAGAGGGCTGTGCTGTCATGGTCAGGCATCACTGAACTGTTATTGTGCCATCTTCAAAAGCTTGTCAGCTGGGCACAGCTCAAGAATCCTGGGACCCTGGCCAACAGAACAAAAGGACTGATGAATCATTTTCTTTAAATTTCTCCAAATTTCCTGACCTCAATCCTGAATCAAATGCAAAATGCATAGGCTCTGGGATTTATGGCACATTACAATTATTGCAATTTATTACGCACTCTGCTTGAAATGAAACATTTTTAAATATTTCTGCTCCACTGGTTTAAGATGGATTAAGATTTAAAAAAAAAAGAGAGAGAGGAAAAACTGCTTAAGCACCAGTAATATGATTCTCTTGCACAAATGCCTAAAATGATACTGTTTATCTTCAGAAGAAATAGTAGATTAGAAGAACACAGCCTCTGATAAGCAATTGATTAAATTTAGGGCATTGAGATACACATTACAAAAGAAGATAAAATAGTCTTTATTGTTAAAGCAAGATATCCATATAAAATTTGGGCTAAAAATTGAATTCACCTTCTTTGGAAAGGGCATAAACATGGACTTAAACTCAGAATAAGGATTTTCACTTGATTTTACAGGGGTATGCATTTATCAGTTCATGTTATAAATATACAAAAATCTTGGATTGTCCAAGGTCTGGGGGGGGGGGGGAGCTGGAAACTACTTGTTCGGGGAAGGATTTTTTTGGTGCTTTTTAGGTGTTTGATATTTTAAAATTTTGCATAATTGGTATATGAAAATTATTCTATATTTGTAATATACCAGTCCCACACAAATAACCAACATTGTGCCATTTTAACATCCCCAACATGTTTTCTTAAGGGGGAAAAAAAGGGGGGGAACCTGTTACTGTCAGTTACTAGAGTATTTTCACTTTTCCTAAGCTATGGCACCAAGTATTTGTATAAGAAGAAATAAGAGATTTTCAGTACTTTGACACTGTTGTTTTAGAAGTGCTCCCAAAAATAATATCTCAGGTGCCTAGTTAAGCCATTCTTATATGCAACATTTTGAATACACAGAACCTTATTTCCTATAACACACACATTCAAGGCAAGACTGAAAGAAAAATATTGAGATAAAAAAGTGTCATCATCCAACTGTGTGAGCAAAGAAGGTATCTTCTATTTTATAGGAACTGTCTGTTTCCCAGGAATATAGAATTTTTTAAAAAGCACATTTCCTTGCATTTTATAAAAAGCTCTTGACATCATTTGTGACTTATTAACTAGTGATGCTAAAGTCACATTGCACATGAGATATTACAGGCTTCTTCCGGTGCCTTCATGTTGAAAGCTATACCAAGTTAAAATTAATTTTTCCCCATACTGTGTTTATCTAATATTAAACTTCACGTTTGCTTAACAGAGCACAATCTTCACAATAACAGGGTATCTTGCCAAAGGCAGCATACAGACTTTCTGGAGCTGCTCCCATCTGTTTCGGTTCACCTGTAAAAACATCTACGTGCTCCCTAGGACTACATCTGTGGCTAGTTTCTAAAGAATGACTATCCATGCAAATAAGCATAATTTCAGCATGAAATAATCTGTACAATCAAGAGTATAGTAAATGCTTGTAAATGCATTAGCAGAAGCAGAAGAGTCTTTCAGAAATTAAAACCACGCCTTTTCAGTTTGAAGGCTATTCACCCAACTATTTTGGATGTGCGAAAAGAATTCTCATGAGATTTTGGTTTTCCCCCCTGAAAACTTCAAGATACTCACCTATATTTCTGTTTTGTCGCACTCAGAAAAAGGACAAAGCTACAGTCCTTTCAGTAAGACCAGGAAACTAGAATTTATGCTTTTCCCCTAAACATTTCACTAAAAAGAGACATGTATGCAAATTTTTTGTAGAAAACAAAATAACTATCAGTCTGACATATCCCAACTTTGTCAGAAACAAACATCCCATCTACATCCTGAAATACCTTGTTCTCCATGTGTGTTCAACAGGGTGAAAGAAGTTCATCTCAGACTGTACAGTAGAACTGAATTTATCTGAAGGTCTGGCAAATAAAACTATTGGATAATCAGAAGTAATGATAAAAAGGAAGCCCATTTACACATAGCTATAATTTATACAGAATTAGCAGCAAATCTACAATGAATCTGACTAATCATGACATTCAGATAATCTATAGTTTGACAGTAGGTGACAAAGTTCTCATTGTTCTGCTCACCTGAGCCTAATACATCAGGCATAGTTTTTAGGAGTAGCTGGACACAATGTTATTCTGAGTTATTTATCTCATGTATTTCAGTGGGGCAAAAAAATAATTTAATAACCTAAAGCCTAAATTGTAGCTGAATGGCTGCTTTCATAAATAAATGGCAACTATCTATAGTGGTGTCATTCCCTTCAATAGACTGAATCTGCAGGCCTTATAAAATTGTCTCCTCATGACCCGCCCTGTCCTCTAACTCCTTTACCAGTCTGAGCCTCATTGTGATGAGGAAAGTTTTGCTATAGTAGGTGAATGTGAGGAACACAGTTGATGGTTTACAAAACTAGTTTAAGTGCATAGCTTTGAAAACAGCATTAAAATGCAGCAAAAGGGAAAATGTGTGTGTGTGTGTATGTGTATTAAATAAGCAATGGTGCCAAACTTTTAAAACTACATGACAGATCATTTAATAGCAATTTCTCTGTGTGTTTTACTTTGTATATTTTGCATACTGTACATTGTGTTTGAATTAACTCCAAAGATTCCTTATGTGCAAGTCTAAAGGAACCCGCCTGATTTTACCTCTTACCTCCCTTCTGGCTTCTTTCTCTTATCTCTGTATCCTCCCTAAGGGCACAGAACTTAGACAGGCCTGTGCATCTGCAAAAACACTCACTAAATAAATTGATTTGAGACATCATAAAGTCATTGGCTTGTATCCTTCTTCCAAGGATTCCATGTTCCTCTTATCATTCCACTAGCTATTCTCTCCTACTTCAGTTCTGCCACCAGGAAGAAGGCCCACATTGCCTAAGGAGACAGGAGGTGTTGCCGCCTTCTAGTTCTTTACTCATCTCTCTCTCTCCCTGGAGCTCCGCCCCATTTCTCCCATTGACCTTCTGCACACTCAGCTGACACAATATTACCCCTGTTGTTCTTACACCACATAGTTCTGCCTTCAGATATTAACAATGACAAATATTTTACTACAGCTGGAGAACTCCATCAGTTCAGTTTCTTCAGCTGGACAAAACATCCATCATTATTCATGTTTAGAATGCAAAGTCTGAAATTTGTTGTGTAAGGAGGACATAGCAAGATGGCATCAGCTGTGTGTTCAAAGGATATTGGCTCAGTTTCTTGGTTTGAAAATGCTAGAGTGAATTGACATCCTGAAAGAAACAGAATACTGCATCCAGCAGAATGTGAGATTCTGTGTCAGCAAGATATGATATAGCCTTTCCTACTGGATATGGGAGGAAAAATGAAGGAAGGATGAACCAGTGATATAATTATAGAATTTATTCCTTTCCATTTTAAGAGAGAAAAGTGATTCAATTTCAGCATATTCATCTTTGAAGCACACAGTTAATAACAACCCAGAAATCATTTAAATTCTAGATTTGGTTAAATTTAGAGCAATTACCAACTGTAAATCTGAACTCCGTAAACAGTAAAAGTTAGTCTCGGCTTTTTTATCCTAGACAAGTGTCTTTCATTATTAGAGTCTTCAGTATATGAAGGACTTGATGGGGACTCCGTTTCTGGAAGGTGCTGTAAAGGATCCAGCTGAACGCCACCTTTTCAGGATTCCTATGTCTAGAATATATAATGAAGTACTCTATACTTATCTAGAAAGCTTATATTCTGAAAATTTTGTTGATCTCTAAGGTGCTACTGGACTTGAATCTAGCTCTGGACTCAAATCTAGCTCTTCTACTGCTGACCAACACGGCTACCCTACTGAAACTGTACTTCTCTAATGACCTCCACTGCTCCAGCATATATTTTGCCTATCTATAATCACCCCACCCCACCCCACACATGCAGATTTGCCACACTGAGGGTGTTATGGGCACTGTAGCAAATATAGGACATAAATACAAAGATAAAGTGTGTAGCAGATATCCATACCTTGTTTCTTGGGAAGTGTGCATGTGTGTGTGTGAATGTATTTCCTTCTTATCAGTTTCCTTAGATGTGTGAACAGAGATATGTTTCAAATAGTACATGACAAAGAGATGTTACCAGGCTTCCTAAAAAGTGATCACCTTGTATATTTGCTAATTTTTGTTGAACTGTTTTCCTATATGGCTAAAAGAGATACATTCAGGAAAATTGAGAGTATTAAAATAGTAGGCTTCAGTAATGTTGATTTTAAAAAAATTGGATCAAGCAATACAAAACAAAGCTGCTTGGTAGAGGTCCTTAACTGAAGCTTCAGATTATAATGACTGAACCAATGAGAAATTCAATAGGAAAATCATCTTGCAAAGTTCAAAATTGTTCAGTTTTTTACAAAGCCAGGTATGCTCTTTGCTGCACTGTTTTACAAGCTTGCATTCTGTCTACAGCTAAATAAATGTAGATGTCTATTTAGGAAAATTCATATGTGACAAAACTATTCTAAATTGACATGGTTTTGGTAGAGAGGACAAGGGAACATGAGACAACAGCCGTTCACAGTGGTACACATGGATTATTAAATCTGAGAATGTTGCATTGCATGGAACTTCTTTTAAATTAAAGTCACTTTAATGCATTTCTTAGAAGTATAATTTCTCAAATGCAGAATTAACATTTATCCGGTGGTGACAATGTCAATGTTCTTTTAAAGTCCTCCATCTTTTTAAAATGACCAATTGTTGTGAAGGAATTTAAAAAGTAGACGTAATTAACAGTTTCAAAAGCACTGATTATTAATCTTTGTTTTCTGCAGAGGCTTCATTTAAATATAGAAATTATAAAAATTAAAGCCCATCAATATATATGCCAATCTCCAGTTAAAGAAATAAATTAGATCACTCTTTAGCATCATGGGCATGTGGGGACCAATCTGGCAAGGTATTAAAAAGCTCCTGTGAGGTACTTAGCATCCTCACTCCTACATAATATACAAGGTACAAAGTGTCCTGATGACTAAAGGGAGTTACTCAGCATCTTATCGGTTTTCTGGCTTTAGAATATTCAGGGTGGGGGGAATACCTCTCCTATCTGCAAATTACAGTGTACATTATAGTTAAACAGTCTGCATAGATGTGTGAGAGAAGGACATTCTCCCCAGCAAGGCATAATATATCATCAGAAAAGAACACACCAACAAAATCAACACTTGAACTCTCAAATCTTACTGTAAATTTAATTCAGATTATTTTAGTTATCTCTCCTTCTCCCTAAAAAGGTATGGAGTCTCCATATCCAAATACTCACAAAAATCATCCACAGATCCTGCTTGCAAAAATCACTCTGCCATTCTGCAGAGGGGCACAATTAAGATATCCTTCATTATCTGTACATTGGGAGGTGCTATAGAAATGATAAACTGTCAATCTGAAAAAATGCTGGTCTAATGTTGACCAGAATGGTTAACTGAAAGGCCTCCTTTCACTGCAGAACTATAGCAAAGTTACACATGTAGAATGTTGTTTTAAGAACATTTTGTGATATGCAGTAACTTTAATCAAAATTGTCAGGACGGTATGAATTGCTTTGTTTTTAAATACAGAAGTTAATTCCTTAAAGAATTTGAGCTTGAAGTTCTAGCATGCACTTTTATCAGTTAGAGGCCTTGTAGGATGGAAACTATGAACTGTCTGGTGGCACCTTAGCAAACGAAATGAAAATGTAAGACACAAAGAACGTGCGACTGCATGTAAATTGATTTACAAGCAACTAGATGAATTTTTAAACCTTGTCATCCCATCAAGGTGATAGAAGCACCAAACAATGTTCTTCATTTTTAATCTAATAGTTAAACGGCTGCATTTCACATATCCTCCATTAACCTAGTAGACAACATTACCTTGAACTAATGAGAGATTCGCATATGTATGCATAGACTTTCATCCTCTATGCACGCATACCAAATGTAGTCTACAAGCGTTGGAGATGTGCACTGAAGACATGCCGAAGGTGTGCAAAATTAAATGCCTACATTTGTCTTTCAAGGAGGGGAGAGAATGATGGTCTGCAGTTTCTCCTTCCAATACTCAAACCAACATTCTCTCTCAATAGAAGAGGTTGTGCATTCCTACCTTATCCAGGTTCTCATGGTGAACTATCCATAATGTGATCTTAACAGAAAGGGGATATCCAGGATATGATATTTATAGCATATCTACTCAGAAGCAGGCCATACAAAGTTTAATGAGACTTTCTCCCAAGTGCACAGAATTATGGATTTATATGGGCATTTTCTTAGAAGTAATCCTACTGAACTCTTACTATCAAGTACATATGCAAAAGTTTGGGCTGGAAAAGTTAGCCTTATGTGGGTTCTCTATACTTTAGAGGGGCTATTTTTAATGAAGGAAGCCTTAAGCACTTTCCTTAAGACTTTTCATCAGTTGATTTTTATACATCTCTAAATAATCAGGAAGATGACAGGTTAAGTTTACAAAACAGGAATGCCAGAGTTGAACTTTTAGTTCTCTTCCCTGCTCACTCCAGAATCTAGGCTAAAGAACTCCTTTGGACTTGAATATGTTCCACAGCCTCCCATGTTTCCAAGGTAATCCAACAAGGCAGGCAGAAGACTTCCCAAGTCTCTTTCTTAAGCCAGGCCATCTCCTTCCTAACAAAGCACCATAAATTCATAAACAGTCGTGGTGCTGAGGATCAACAGAAGGAGAGAAGGAAACTTGCACCTGTCTTTCTTGACACAACACACCTGTCTGGCACTGCCCATGCGCACTTGAAGCGAGGCTCCCCTTGTACAATTTCAATAGCTTTGCCAAAGCAGCGGCAAAGAAAGAGAAGCGCACGAATCTCTCTCTCCACCCCCCCCCCCCCTCCGCCGCTCTTGTTAGAAGAGGCCACCGGGGGCTGTTACAACTGCTTTATAGTCAAAACTGCTTCTCGATCGCTGCTTTACAACTGGCTACTCACTCTCACTCTCTTCCTTATGCCAAGATCGCCAGACACCCTTCGCCCCCTCCATCATTCCCACCTGCCATGCCATTCTCTCTCTCTCTCTTTTGAAATGGTACAGTCTTCCATTTTAGTGGACACCCCCACACGCACACACACCAAAATTTAAGCATACAGAGAAAGAGAGAGAGCTGTCCGACAGCCACTGTCTATAACACGAAAGCGAGATCGTCGCTTCGGGAAAGAACAGCTTTGCCATATTGAGTTTGTGCACGAAGTGGAGATAATCCCCACCAACTAGCCAGGAAACCTTAAAAGAATAAGTATCCCAGCACGAGGCAGCTTCTCCGTAGCAGGATCTCTCCCCCCCCCCCCCGTCCAAAGCTAACCTTTAAGCACACACACGCCTCTCTCCCAGACCCACCGCCACAAGCACTCTACTCACAAGTCAATGAGGTGACCAAAAGTAAGCCATTTGTGGCACAGAAGCCTAGCAAAGGCGACTCGTTTCCATCCAGAAGGAAGCATTTTCTAGCGCACACGCACACAAACTCGCTCTACTTCTTTCAAACGCACACTGCAAAGTGAAGGAGGCTTACATCAACTTCAACAGCTCCAAAACAGCAAGAACAGACGATGCACACACGCACCTACACTTCGGAGAAAGTCGTTCAGCCCCCCCCCCCCCCCCGCCCCGGAGTGTGTGTGTGGGGGTGTTTCCTTAGAACTAAACGCCAATGATTTCAGCAGAACTCAGTTCCAAAGGGAAGAAAAAACGCGCTCGGGATTGCAGCCGAAGTCTAACAACTTGATCCTTCAAACTTCCAGTTCATCCCTTCAGTCCCACTCATTCAACAATATTCGGTCCATTTCCACATCTCTCCCCCCCCCCCCCCCCCCAATTTATCCCACTCTCCAAATAGAAAAAGAAAGCGTCCAAACACTCCTGACTTCTCCCTTTTCGCCTTTTCCGTGTATTTTTTTAAAAAGGAGAAGTCAGAGGCATGCAAATGATAAGCAAATCGAAGGAGACAAAAAGAAAGGCAGCGATTAAGAAACAGGACAAAGAAGAAGGAGCAGGAGTTCGAGGGAACCGGGAAGGGAGGGGGAATCGGAAAGAAAGAGAGCAAGGAATCTCAGGACTGCGCTCACACAAAGCTGAACCCCCCCCCCCCCGCTCTTAAAAAGAATAATACCAAAAAAAATCGGGGTGGGGGGGGGGGGGGGGGGAGAACCAGGAAGGCAGGGAGAGACAGAGCAAGCGAGGGGTAAGAAACACCCCCCCACACACTCCCAACCCTGGGCTTTCCAACCAATGTGATGGCTCTACTGAAGCGCTGGAGTCCAAACCGTTATGGGTTTAATTGGATGAACTGGACGACGTTCTTCATTTCACAAACTCTTTTTAACAACAACGGCAACAACCCGGCAAGAATGGTCGCTTAAAAGCAAAAATCCTCAAAAAAGAGAGAGTCGCACCCCGTGTCCAACTTGATCCCTTGTCCGAGCCGAGAACCATCCATTCCCCCCCCCCCCCCCCCCCCGCCCGGCGCCCTGAGAAAGAACAGATAAGAAGAGAAGTGAAGGGTGAGCGATACTTACTCAGTTGCAAAGGCGATGACACTGAGCCCCCTCTCTTATTTTCCCCCTGCTGGTTAGATAGAAGGAGAGGGAGAGTCAGAGAGAGGGAAACCGCGCGCGCACCACACACTCACACACACACTCCCACAAATAACACAGACGGCCCCGGCTATCTTGCGGCTGATGAATATTGTAATTGGCCAAGGGAGGGTGAAAGTGAGCGTGCCAGGGTGCGTGCGTGAGGGAGAGAGGGAACCGGAGTGAGTGTGCACGAGAGGAGAAGGAGAGAGGGAAGAGATAGAAAGAGAT
The DNA here is from genome assembly GCA_029233225.1 of Lepidodactylus listeri. NCBI lineage: Eukaryota > Metazoa > Chordata > Lepidosauria > Squamata > Gekkonidae > Lepidodactylus > Lepidodactylus listeri. The sequence goes on from JARCFY010000003.1 coordinate 104,516,703, forward strand.
AAAGCAGAAGAAAGGCGAGTGGAACGGGGGGTGGGGGGGCGGGAGGGAAGAGCTGGTCTGCGCCTCTCTTCTCGCTCCCTGGCTGTAATTGTCTATTATTTCTGCAGGCAGCGGAGCAGCCTCGTTCAGCTGAGGGCTCCGCACCACAACAAGATTTACTTTAAGACACAGCTGAAGGAAACAGGAAGACTACACGTCACGCTCGGAGTGACGTGCGCCAGGCTCAGCGCCCAATCGGGAGGCTCCTTCGGATTCAAGGGGGACAGTGAACTTGGGAGGAAAGAGAGAGAAGAGGAGGAGGAGAAACTGGTCGGTCTCCCCCACTCACTCCCCCCACCCACCCCCTCGCCATCCTTTTTCTCCACCACCACCCCCATCCATCGTTGCTGCCGGGAAGGAGACTTTTATCACCAAATTGGGGGGAAAGTGGGAAGGGGGGGTGGGTTATTGGACAGCCAGCTGCGCCCAGTCCGGAGTTCAGCCTTGCCGGGTGGATCACTTACTGTTCCTAAAGATCTTGGGGGATATCTCTAACGCATCCCAAGGTGTCCCTGACCAAAAAAAATCGGTTATCTGCCTAATTATTAAAAGCTATACGGGGGCGGTGGATTGCTTGTGTATTCTTAGTAAACGTATTTGCTAATGCTGCCTAGTAATTGGGCTGTTAAATGCACATAGCCCGCAAACGGGCGCAAACTAGCGCGGGTAAAGAACAGCGCTTTTCAAAGTAGGAACAATGGACCGAGAGATCTCCAAATTGCACAACATCCAGAGGCACCACGATTTGACATGGGGGGACTTTTCATTTCCTTTAAATAACTGTGTAACCACACAACTGGCAGCCCGATCCACAAGGCAGTTAATCCCGACCATTTAAAGTTCATTCCTTTCCACTGACTGCTTGTACTGGGATTTAGCGTCATGGTGGATTGGACGGCATGCTTTGGCAAGGGGGGGGAGGGGGAGGGAGGTAGAATGGCACTGGACAAACTACAGTGAATGAAGCCAAGGTGCCCTCCTTCCGTCCAGCCACTCATTATTCTGAATGGCTGGGGAAAGGCTAGTAATCCTTGCCAGCCTGATACTATAGAATCAGGGGCGTTTTAAAAGACCACAGGACATTACGATGTATATACACATATATGCTGTTCTGTAGCCCTAATCCCAAAAAAATCAGTGCTGGGAGATGCCTCTTCCTATATGCGGTGTAAAAAACGGAGAATACGTAGACCACCGGTTTAAAATAAATTAGGCAGGTTTCTTCTTCGCAAACTTCTTCAAAAGTACAGATTGACTTGCTACTGCCATCGATTCCCGCGCTCCCCCTTAGGAAGACACAACAAAATAACAAGAAGAGGAAAGTCGGCTTGCAGTCTTCAAGAAAACCACAGAGACTTCTCTTTACCCATCTGCATCTTCATTTCTCTTTATTATAAGACGTTGATAACAGACATAACAAAAGCGTTCACTCGAAGTTCAAATCAGCCCAATGGTATCCATAGGGCGTCAAACAAAGAGCCTTGAATCATTGGGAAGGGAAAAATTATCGGTCTCTTTTCCCAATATCTCTGGAATGTAATGAGGTCAGGAAGGCGATTCTATATATTTAACATTAGTAGCTACTTCAGATTTACCAGTAGGTACTTGAGATTTAGGACATACGTACATAATAAACTCGCACCATTCCCCTTGCTCCTTTAACTGCTCGGCCATCTTCTTATTCAAAAGAGAGGATATTAAAGTATGACTATATATATATATATATATATATATATAAAATCTTGAGGCTTAAGGCGTTCAAGGCTTCAAGAGAAGCAAAGATCAACTTTCTAAGTTAAACATAAGAGCGGCCGAGCTTTGAGAACGGTAAGAACAGGATTTGGTCTATGCAGGTAAATAAAAGAGTGCCTCTCTTTATTCGTATAAGACTCTGCATAAAATAATTTAAAATCTTTCCAGTGATGGTCTTATCTGTATTAGTTTATAGGTTCGGTTTAAAAACATACCGACACACATACAGCTTTATACACGACACGCACAAATTCTGCGCGTCCCCAGAATCAGCGCCTGCAGATCGCGTCTCAGCGGTCTAGAACCCTTAAGATCCTCTCTCAGGTTGCTTCGCTCTTCGGCTCTCTTTTGTTCGTGCGCAGGCGAGGGGGCTTCTTGGGTATCTGCCCTCTTTCCCAACGTTCCTTCTCTCTCCCTTTCTCTCCACCTCCCCCCCCCCCCCCCCGCTCCACTTCACAAAACTAGCAAACTGCCACCCAGGCGCGCATCCAAAGAAAAAAGACCTTGCGAACTTCTCAGAAACTCGGATCTGAGAATAAGAGTTCAATCTCTCTCCCTCTGCCCCCCTTCTACAATTAAAAAAAAATTCAGTAGCAAGGAAGTGGTCAACGGGAGTGACCGACGCGTTGCTGGGGACCATTGTATCTGTTGCTTTGGGAAACTGAGGAGGGAGGCGGACAGCGGCTCGCTTAGTGGCAGCACTTTCGGGGGACGAGCCGGCGGTGGTGTGTTCACACACCTGCTCCCCTTAGAGCCGTCCACTTTTCCAGTTACTTTGGAGGGAGGGAGCGGATGGGGGTGGGGTGTGTGTGGAGGGGGCGAAGGCTCCCTATGACTGATTCACGCCCACTTCCTTCCTATGGCAGATTTCTGTCCTGTACTTCATCTTTTGGTTTACGATTATTCCATCAGGGATCCCCCCCCCCCCCCCGGTCTTCCCAAGATTTGTTACAAGAGGAGCGGCTTTCAGTGAGGGTGGGATGACCCGTCAGAAACCTCTGCGTTTCAATTAATGTGGTCCAAATCGCGCTCTCTCTTTCTCTCTCTCTCCCCCCCCCCCCCCGCCTCTCTCCCTGGAGAAAAGTCCTGAATATCTGATGCGACTCCCCCATCTGTTTCCTAATCTGTTAGGTGAGGCAGAAAAGTCAGGAGGCGAGAAGCCCTCGATTGTGGAAGTAAAATCAATCCATCCCTCCTTTCCACTGGGGCATATCTGTCTATCGCCTTATCTCCTTGTAAAAGAGGGAACAAAAGTTTAGTACCTCTTGGAGACGGTCATAAAAAGAAGAAAATAGTGCCAGACTTTCAGATAAGTGTTGTTCTTCTCAGGGCAACTTCTGCTTTTTTGTTCTTCTTCTTCTTTTCTTTTTTTAAAAAAATCCCTTACCTTTAGTTCCCGAGGTCTTCCTCGACGTCTAGTTACCGATAATGTGGCCCTCATTTGCCTCGCTGATTTATAAACGTCTGAAAGCTCAACGTTTCTGAGGCTCTCTTTTCCCCCCCTCTCTGTATTTTTTTTCATCTCCTATTTGCAAAGCCCCCAAATAAAAATCAGTGCCAGCTCCCATGGCGGCTTGATGGCCTTTGTGTCACGCTGAGAAGTGATCAGCCCCGGTTTACGCGCCGCCTGTCAGTTGCGAACCGGCGCTCGCCCCGTCGAGGAGCCGATCCGCAACCTGGACTCACTCCTGAGCTAAAGTACACCACACGGTCGGCAAAGAAGCCAGTGGCAGCTGCAGGAAGGAATTCCCTAACGGGAACCCAACTGTTTTTTTCCTCTGACCCCTCTGAAGTGCACTGTTTGTTTAACCGACGGCTTCAGTCTAAACAGAAATAACTGGAAGCTACAGTCGCCGCGGCTGGACTCGGCGTCGGGAATTGCGCTCCAAAAGTTTCTCACCGCTGTTTCAGACATTCTTCTCTCCCCCCTCCCCCGCCCCGGTTTCCTGGCTGAATACACCTCGCTGAAACATGCAATAAAGACCTTCTCCTGTTAGTTCTTTCAGGTGCTGTATGATACCGCTGGCCACCCACCCCCAGCACAGTTCTCCAGGTGCTTCAGGCAGAGGAGTGCAGCCTTCTTACTTTGGTGAATGACTCTTTATCATTCTAACTCTCTGTTCACTTCTTTCTCTTTTTGTCTCCTTTGCCAGAGCTCCTGTATCTTTAACAGCCACAGGACTTCTCCAAAAGTCAACAAGTCCAGCTTTTCCGGAACAGACTAGGAGATATCTCACCAGCAATTCCTACTGAATCTAGGTCTAAATTTCTGCCTGGAAGGCAGCTTTTAAAGAACATGGGGCCATCCTAAACTCAGCAGAACTATGAAGGCTGATGGGGATTTGAACCCACTCCTTCATTCTAGCTGAGCCACAGAACTCTTCCTTTTTTTTTCCTGGAGGGGGTAATATTTTTGAGCATTATAGTGCAACAGCAACCCACTGTTGACTAGTACCCAAGATATAGCCAGAACTGGCTTCGCCTCAGGCAACCAAACTTTCCAAAAATCAAGACATTAACAGATGGTGGCAACCACATGGAGAGATGCTGCTGCTTAGAGAGAATCGAGTCATTTCACTCAAGCCGATAAAGAGTGAATCCCAGAAGGACACCGTGTATTCCGAAGAGTTCTGCACTTGGCCCATCCATATCCCTTTCCCTTCTGCTCTTCTTTCATCAGCTCCATTTTTTCCTCTCTCTCTCTCTCTCTCTCTCTTTTTGGAGAAATGCAGCTAATAACAAACAAGTTTCCTGAGAGGGACAGTAGGTCACCAAGTGTCTGTGTGTGACATTCATGATGATCAGTGATCTCTATTTTGTGCTGATTACAAAAGGTCTCTCTAAATGCGAATGAACCAGATGAAAATAAAAAGATAAATGTAAAAACCAAAAGGGACAGTCCATCGAAAAGGCCAGGAAATGAATAGATTCTGTGCTAATGATATTTCTTGGGAATTGGGATGTCTTTGAAGCCTAAGTAGCACGTGTGCGCGCACTCACACACACAGACAGATAAAAATTTTCTCTGAGTCTGCAAGTGTATATTAATTTGGTCAGATCAATGTAATTAACACAAGTTATTGAACTCCAGACAGTTCCATACCTGGAGTCCATTATTCTGTCTCTCAAAAACTCTGTTATGGAATTGATCACAAACTTTAGAACCAAGATATTTTAAAAGCCATGGAATTACAGTAATAAAATCCTGCTTGATTTCAGCATTAGTATTGTTTTCTGTATTGTATCCTTACCTGCAATGAATATAGATTATAATGGTTTTTCTACATGGAAACCTATACAATACCTTATACAACATGCCTGGAGGAAATAAAAAAACTCACTGCCTTATGCAATACTAAGGTCAGCATGCCTAACAGACATTGTAATACCTGTTGGCCAAAGTGTCAATAGATATATATGTAGCTGATGCTTAAAAGAGATTTTATACATATTTTGCTGTCATGGGCTCTGCCACCAAAGAATCTTGAGAACTGTAGTCCAGTGACCGGTCTGTAGCATAAATGCACCTTATGTTATCTTGCGGGGTGCACTGTGAACCAACCACTGTCTATACCAAATTTGCTGTGTAAAGACAGGAGAATGAGCAACCTTGCCTACTGTTTCACAAGAACCTGCCGATCCCATAAAATGGACATGTTAATCTAGTTTGCATTTCTTTCCTTTCAAATGATTGTGCCTTATAATTGGGGGCATCTAGCTCATGCTGGCTAGGCAGGATATAAATCCCCAAAATCAATCAATCAATCAATTAATCAATCAATCAATCTTGGTGCCTTAACTGCTGGAGCAGCCATGGACAGGATGCTTTGAGGCCCAGAGATTTCATCATGAGAAGCCCTCTCTTTTGGGCAGTCGGGGAGAAAACACTTTGAGATAAGGGACACAGAGAGAATTATCCATTTTTCAGATTTAAAGACTCCAGATGAAACAAAACAACAAGGGCCCTGGTGAGAGATGGCAGCTGTCTTTCAAAGAAAAGAACGTTGGAAGAGTTAGAGGGTTTTCACAGGTGACATTAAAAGAGTTTTAAAACCCTCCACCTGTAACGTGAAACCTATAGGAATTAATTTAGATTCCAGATCTTTTGTAAAAAAAAATAATTTTGAAGACTCTTCAAAAGTATGTTTTTCTCTGTGATCATCAGTCATGTGACAAGGAGGGATAGATATGGGACATAGCTGAGTTCCGCGCCAAGCATCTTTTGCATGTATACTTTTTTCCCTGCTAAATGCAAGAATAAATGTCTCTATGGGAGATATTTCCAGTGCGATTTGTGCCATATTAATAACATAAGTAGCATGACGCAGCTTCTTGATCAGATTTAATCTTCTGCACTTCTCTCCCCTCCCCACTCTGACCCTGATTTATCTGAGAGTGGAGGAAGGACCTGAACTGCTAAGAGAGATGAAGGACAGTCGCTTAGTTTGCTGCAGTGAGGCCCAGCTAAAGATAAGCCATCATGTTATACAAAGGAAGCTAGTTCTTTCATGGAAAGGCATTGACTGACACACTGTTTTACACCTATTGACCAAGTAGTTTGTCCCCTTCACAATGAGGCAAATATGGTATTACCAAATATTCTATTATGACAGATTCCCCCCTCCCAACAGACCATTATTGTAATGCCTTTTCCAACAGTTTAACAAAATGGTGGGCGATTGGAATCTGTCCATTTGCCACTTAAATGTCTTTCCCATCCATGTTACAGCCAGTTGAAAACTTATGATCTGGGTAAAAAAACAACAACCTGGCCTTCTTAAGGAAAATATTCTACTCATAAGGAAAATATTCTACCCATAATTAGAGCAATTAGTCTTTAAAATGGTTGCCAAACAAGGCAGCAGTTCCCATGCTCATTCAGTTGTATATCAAGCACTAAGTTTCCCTGCCATTTGAGTTTCACAATGTTACAGAAATACACTATGCAAAAATGAAGTTTCGACTCACTGAATAAAAACGTTGCAATAATGTTTGTGCAATAGATAGCTGCATAGCAGCATGTTATTTAGGACTACAATCCTCAGAACACACGGGCTTTATAGTTTGAAGATGTGAGTGGTTTGAGCATGGAAGCCACAGTTCTTTAACAGTCTTTAACATGGCCTAAATTGCTTAAACTAGGTAAGCAGTGTCATCTAAAATGAGGGCTCTTACAACTGTCAAATCATTTCTACTATAGTTGTACCACTGATTTCAATGGAATTACTCCAGAGCTAGCATACTGAGTGTTTTAGTATCCACCCCCTGAGCATTACAAAAAGAATTACATTTTGGTTCTTCTGGAGCTCAGCAAAATAGATAATCTAAATTAAATGAAAGTGTTGAGGTGTTCTCCTCCTCACTACTTAGAGCCTCCATTTCCATTTTATCCCATTTCCTTTCTCTTCAAAATGAGATTCACATAACTGGGTTTTCCATCATAGTAAGACTTTCCTGAAGTCACGTGACAATGAAGGTCCATGTAAAACCTACTCACAGGAATCACACAACTTGCATTGTGATGGATGAGGCATTAATACCAGATACGTCTCAAACTCTTACTGACAGCCACTTTTCTTCTAAGAAATATTATTCTATTGTCTATTGCCAGACCTCTCAGCAGTCTCAGTCAAAGAAGGTGAGAAAAGGCTGGTGGCAGGCATGTAAACTATTAACAGCAAAAATTAAGCTAATGAAGTGAGGTTGTATAATGTATTTTATTTCATTGGTTCTATTTTTAAAAAATTAATATACACCTGTCTGGAGTCTTCAGGGCTTGGTTGGATAGAAGAGGCAACGGTCTGGGTGATTCAGTCCAGAACATTTTCTGTGGTGGCATTGCAATTATATGAGGCCTGCCATGTTACATCATTATATACTTTAGGGAAAGCAACCCAATATTTTCTATTTGGTGAGGCACTGGGAGGCTTAAAAGGCTATATATGCTATTATAATCTGCTGTTTTTGTTGGTGTGTGGGATTTTTAATAAACTTTTTCATTGGTTACACCAGAGGTTTGTTTAGCTATTTAACATGGTTGAATCATAATATGCTAATTTTAATGGTTTAGTCTTATTGTACTATTGATCTTATGTTTTGCAAATTAAGGACAGCCTTAATTCATCAACTATATTTAAATGTTGCTGTTTCTTCAAGGAAACTCAGGATGACAGCCATGATTCTCTCCTCCTCCATTCTATCTTCATAACAGCCTTGTGAGACAGATTAGACAAAGTGATAGTGACTGGCCCAAAGTCACCGAATGATCATCATCCCTTGTTGGGCCAGGGTTCTGCTATTCTGTGCCAATATTTTGCCTAATTTACCACACCGGTTCCTGAAGTACCCTTTGAGTAGACTAGGGATGGGCACAAACCATAGTTTTGCCATTTGGTGCATGATTCATGGCTGAACCACGATCCCATGTGAACTGGGTGGTTTGCAAACTGATTCTTATTGGTTCATGAGCCATTTAAAGTTTAAACCTCTGCTTTCTACTTCCCATGGCTTTTTGCGGGGAGCAGAAAGCAGGGTATAAATGGCTCTGAGCTATTTAAACCAAACAGCTGGGCTATTTTTATGAACAGCAAAAAGCAGAGGTAAACCCTTATTTCTGCTCTTCACGAACCTCCAGGAGCCACCACAAACTGCATCAAAATTTGTGGAAGTTCGTTGCAGTTCTTTAGTTTGTGAACATTGCTTCACAAATCACGAACCAGCCAAAATTCATGATGAACTTTAGTTTGTCAGCTGGTTTGTGCCCATCCCTAGAGTAGACCAGTAGGATGGAAAGCAAGCATGCAAGAACTTCAGGGCTTGCCACGGCAGGAAGTCTCTGCTTGAATAAATCAACCTCCCTGTTTGCCTTCTTGTGTGCACCCTCCTTGTTGACTCTACCAGTTTCCCAGTTCTATCAATGCATTTTGTTATCTTCCCTGATCTTGTCAAGGCTTATCTTGCCTTCCTGACACCAGCATTTTCTAAAGAAATGCACAAGCACAATAACTGGATGATGTATACTGACTTCCTTTCCTGTTTGGTCAGGACAGGGTTTTTTTCTTGAGCAACAGGTCATCTTCATAAGATGATTGATTTGCAGCATTCCTCTGAATGAAAACAACTGTAACATTTCCTCTCTACTGAGATGACACAGACTTGCCCAGCTTCCCAATTTCAGATGCTGAATCCAGAGGATGAGCAGCCTCCAATATACATCTGGCAGCTGCCATATCACATTTCCATCAAAGTCTGAAGCAATGCCACCTAACTAAGGGTGGTTCCATGCTAGTATAATGCACAGCAATTATCATCAGTTGTACATGCAATCATAAAGGCATTTTCAGATGATGTTTTCATTGTCTTCTCCTCCTCCTCCTCATTTATAGTTCACCTTTTTCACTGGGACCTTAAATGGATTACAGTAAAAACTTCAGTTCCACAGTAGCAGATTACAAGATAACATCATCAATATATCTGATTTTCAACATGGCCAAATCTGTGGATACTTATATCTGGAAACTGGAGCCATGAACAAACAAGACAGATCTTTCTACAAACCTAAAAATTGCGCCAGGTTTGTAGAAAAATCTGAAATCTAAAAACATTTTTAAAAAACCAAAAGAATTCAAGTAGCACCTGTAGCTTTAAGAAACTATTGCCTTCAATGGCTGTTGTTAGTCAATCACACATTATTATTGGTTGGTTCCAGTCTTGGTTTCTGTCAGTAAAAGATTGGGGGGGGGGGGCTTTTAAAGGGCTATTTTGGCCATTGTGGGAGGACTCATTGGAGCACCTTCTGGGCAATTTGATACAACACAACTTATATTACTCACCAAAGACTGGCTGCTTGCTACAGTTCAACAGCAGCCACTCTAAAAAAACAAAACAGTGTTGTATGATGGTTAGGGTTTCATATTAGGAACTGGGATGCCCAAGTGCAAATCCCTACTCTGCCACGGAAGCTCACTAGGTGATTTTGGCCCAGTTACGCATTCTTAGCCTAACTTACTTTATAGGGTTGTTGTGAGGATGAAGTGGGGGAAAGGAGAATGATGTAAACTGTTTTGGGTGTCCATTTTTGAGAAAGGCAGGGTATTATTATCATTATCATTATCATTATCATTCCACCCTACAGAGCAGGGGCTGGGCAATTGACAACATTTTAGAATTTAAAAATACAATTGATATATAATTAAAATTATTAATAGTGACAGAAATTAAAACCCCATCAATATGATGGCGATATAAACCTCCATTGCCAGTCACACCACTGTCCCCGCACAGCGGGGCAGGGAAGGGTATGTGGGGGCCATAGAAGAAAAAAGAGAGAGGGTGCCAGTCTTAACCCCCCATTGCTGCCCTCAATTAAAAGCCTGGTAGAACATCTCTGCCTTACAAGTCCTGCAGAATTATGTCAGATACCGCAGGGCCCTGATGTTATTTGGCAGAGTTCCACCAGATCTCCCAAAGAGTGATTAACACATGGAATTCACTGCCACAGGAGGTGGTGGCAGCTACAAGATACACTATGCTAGGGATTATTAGGAAGGGAACTGAAAACAAATCAGCCAGTATCATAATGCTTCTGTATAAATTGATGGTGTGACCTCATTTGGAATACTGTGTGCAATTCTGGTCACCTCACCTCAAAAAGGATATTATAGTATTGGAAAAAGTGCAGAGGAGGGCAACTAGAATGATAAAAGGGAACACTTTCCCTATGAAAAAAGGTTAAAGCACTTGGGGCTCTTTAGCTTGAAGAAACGATGACTGAGGGGGTGACATGATCGAGGTTTACAAGATTATGCATGGGATAGAGCAGGTAGAGAAAGAAGTGCTTTTCTCCCTTTCTCACAATACAAGAACTTAGGGGTCATTTCATAGAAAAAGAGGCACAGGAGCTCATTAGCACAACTCATTAGCATAACTTATTTGCATATGCCACACCCCCTGACATCACCGGAAGTATGTTAGAAGGCAAGAAAGGAGAGGGGGGGGAGAAGGAAGGAAGGACGGAAGGAAAGAGAGAGAGAGAGAGAGAGAGAGAGAGAGAGAGAGAAAGAAAGAAAGAAAGAAAGAAAGAAAGAAAGAAAGAAAGAAAGAAAGAAAGAAAGAGCTGGTAGAGAGGGGACAGCTACTAATCCAAGCCTCAGAAATACCACTATTCTGGGAGGATAGCTTCAGTGGTGGCTGAAGTCTTCAGAAGGCTGGGCGGAGGAACAAAGACCTTTCCAGGGGACGGGGACATTTTGCTACAGCCATGACACAAGCAGGCATTCCCCTACGGGGGGGTGGGGGCTGGCACCAACTCCCGGAGATGAGCTCCCTTGAGCTCCTGCTCGAAAGGACCCCTGCAAGAACTTGTGAGCATTCGATGAAATTACTGAGCAGTCGGGATAGAATCGACTTGGTACCCCACCGGTAACCAATGTAGCTGGCACAGCACAGGTTGTATATGTGCTGTCCATGGTGCTCATGCCAGGACTCATGCTGCTGCGTTCTGTACCAGTTGGAGCCTCAGGGTCAGTCTCAAGGGCAGGCCAGTGTAGAGGTGACCATCACATGAATTACCATGGCTATGTCAGGGTGCAACCAAAAAGGTGCCAGCAGCCATACTTGGCATAGATGGTAAAACACCAACCTGGCCATATTTGTGACCAGTACCTCCACAGACAAGAAAGCATTAAAAGTCACACCCAGACTCCTGATGCAGAATGCTGTTATCAATGGTGCCCCATCAAGAACTGGGAGCTTGAACCCCAACCCCAAAGCCTCCCTCTTCAGCCACAAAGCCTCCATCTCCCCCAGATTCAGTCAAAGCCTGCTCTTCTTTAGCCATCCTAATCCTCAGCCAGTAGCCGGGTAGCTGTCCAAGAGCAGTTACAGTTGGGTGTCATCCGCATATTGAAATAATCAAAATAGCTGAAGATGAAGGGCTGATAAATAGTAGGTGTGAAGGAGAGAAGGATGCAGGTAAAAGTGAGGATATGTGGGCTCTCAGAAAGACAGAAAGAGGGAATAGTGTGGAGAAGGGGATACAGGGCAAAATGAGATGCCCCTACAAGTCCTTGTGGGTGGGCCCAGTCCAGAGACCAGCACTGCACAACAGGGCCATAGTTTTCCCAAGTAAAGGCTGAAGACAAGGAGGCAGATCATGGGTGGGAAGGAGAAAAGGAAGCAGGAAAAGGGGAGAGGTGATGGGGGCTTTCAGGGAAGGAAAAGATGAAATAGTGGGGGAGGGGAAATGAGATGTCCCCTACAGTTCCTTGTGGGTTTCCCTCTTGTTTGAACAGCATATATTCCTAGTAAAAATACGGCAGTTGGGCTGGGATCGTAGAACAACGGTAAAACAAACAGAACAATACATGCAAATATATCTGTTTAAGGAAATGTTTTGCATTTTTCTATATTCTGAAGAACAGAAGCTCAGCCTCTCTGATGGTCTTTGTGCTACTATTTCACCATTTTCTCAGGATGTATCTTTTGGTGTGTGATGCAAAACATCATTCTGGTTGTCAAACTTTGAACAGATTTTTGCAGTCACAATTTTAAAAAAATTGAAATTGATGTTATTACACCATTACAATATTGGGAATTTCTATTTTTATTTCTTGGTCAAGGTAAAGGTAAAGATTTCCCTTGCTTGAAAGCTAGTCAAATGCGACTCTAGGGATGCGCTGCTCATCTCCATTTCCAAGCTGAAGAGCCAGCACTGTCTAAAGATGTTTCCATGGTCATGTGGCCGGCTTGACTAGACATGTCATAGTGTCATGATATAATAGCACTAATTGGCACGAAGTACAAAAAAATTATGGAGGTATACTTCTGCCCATGGCTGTTAACAGAGGGGAAATTAGATTAATAATAATAATGGGGAAATCTGGAGTTAAATAGTTTGAAAAGTGCACTGTCTGGTGATATGTGAATCCTCCATTGTATTGCTACATGCTGTTTATACTGGAACAGCACCGACTTGATTTGTGGAGAATGGCCTCACTGTGGAATCACCCTACCTCCATCCTTCCGGTATTACCATAGAAACAAAAGGGGGGAAAGGACTAACAAAAAGTCATTAAGCATTGTTCATCAAAAGTGTTTACATTTTTCATTTACTGAGGACATGATTCTAATATAGAGAATAAGTATAATAAGTATATCGATCAGGATTAGAATATCATCTCAACTCACATAAATTTCTCAAAATATCAATAAACTTTTTTCAAAGCACACAAATTTTAAACAATTTAAATAATTTAATTTAAACAATTTATATGGTAATTTAAAAGTAGCATTTATAACTCTTTTTCTAGAAATAAAAATTCTACATATTGCTTACTTAATATTTTTAAGTCTTTATAATAAAATAGGTATATTACATATATTGAGTATCAAATACACATTACTAATGACTATAATATACTAATTTCTCCCTGACTTTCACAAGATGCCAGCTTTTTATCTCAGGTATTAGATTTATCATCAGTTACAAGTTACAGTTACATAATATGAATAATATGCTTTCCATTTCTGCTGAAATTCTTTCATTGGTCTTTTTTTCACTTGATTTGTTAATTTTGCCATTACAGCATATTCAGCTAGTTTATCAGACCAGGCTTCTTTAGGTGGACAATCTTCTGTTTCCAAATAGATCCAAACTGTGTTCTTGCTGCAGTTAACACATTATCTAAGTAGATCCTGTGATGTCTTTTTCACGTTATCTGGAATCATTCCCAGTAGCATTGTCTCTGGATTCAGTGGGAATTTTAAAAGATTTTTTTTGATCTCTGCATGAATTTCAATCCAATTTTTCCTTGGTTTTTTTTGCACAACCATCACATAATGTAAAATGGGCCTTCTACTTCCTTACATTTCCAGCAAGTCCCTTTGTAATTCTTGTTCATTTTGTGAATATCCATAGGAGATAGATACCATTGAAAGAACATCTTATACCAGTTTTCTCTTAGAGTCTGACAGGCTGTAAACTTTGCATCTTTTGTCCATAAATTTCCCCAGTTCTGGAAAGGTATCTTTTTGTCAACATTCTGCATCCATTTTATCATGCATATTTTAACTTGTTCCGTCTCTGTGTCATATTGTAATAATAATTTGTAGAGTCCTCCTAGCAAATGATCTTTGTGTTGTGTAATAATCTTTTCAAACTCAGTCCAGTCTCTTACTCCATCTCTTTCTGTGAGAAGATATTTCTTAAGTCTAGAAGTTAATTGAAGGTAGAGTAGCCATCGTATCTTCCTTTCTTCTTCTTGAACCTTTGCCAGGATTTAATTTCACCTTTGGAATTTATCATATCTCTCTAAGTTAGGAAATTGTTGCTTTTTCTCTCATTTTTATTGTAATACGCATGTATTGTTGACATAATATGGGATATTCATGGGGCTGATTCTTTTTCTTAAAGACCCCCAAGTCTGAAGTAAACTCTCTAATTACATGTTTTTTTGTTTTTTCCTTTATTTTTCAAAGTAAATTTTTCAGTCCACTGTTTATTGATCCAGTTTCCCTGCTGATTTGATAGGTAGCATCCCAATGAAGGCCATTCTGCCAGTTGCTGCCAGAAGATGTGTTTATTTTATTTATCACATTTGAGTCATACACTTCCACCAAGGAACGTAGGCAATAAAAAACCAGATATTTCCCTCATTTTATCTTTAAACAACTTTGTAACATAGTTTATACTAAGAGTAGGGCTGTCAGACCCCCCTAGTGGAGGCAGAGATCCCCCACTGCCAGGCTCTGCCAGGCTGGTGGAGGGACAGCAGTACAAAGAAGGTGGCCTAGGCCATGTTGCCGGCATTGCACAGGAAGTGACATCATCACACTGGCGACTTCTGGATGACACTCTGGTATCTGGGCAAAAACTTTATGGTAGAGGCTGGTTTTACCATAGAGTTTTTGCCTGAATACCAGAGTGTCACCTAGAAGTTACTGGAATGATGACATCACTCCCTGTGCAATACCAGCAATGTAGCCAGGCCTAGTCCTTCTTTCTACTGGTAAGTCCCCCACATTCCCTGCTGGTTGCTGGGAGGGACCTGGCAACCATAGAGTAGCAACCCTAGAGAAAAAAAATCATGGTTCAGTATGTATTCTAATCTAGGTCCAAGTGCAATACAATTCCACCCAGTAATTGCTTGGTAGCAGTTCAGCTTTGGTCTTCACAGGCCTATGGTTATGCACTATATAAAAAGCATCAAAATTGCCTTCAATCTTATTGGCCATATAAACAATGTTGCTGAGAGCCAGCTGCAACAACTCCACCATTCTTCTGCCTTGATCAAGAGGAATACAAGGGGCTCTGAAGAGTGGATTCTCCCAATTTATGGAAATCCAAAGCTCATGAAAACCCACACAGGTTTTGGTTCAAGGAATGAAGGTTATTTCTGCAAAGGGACAGAAATCCAAGGCTCTCCTATTACTACAGATTTACTGTCCCCTAAAGTGCATGTTAAACAGGTGGGAAATAGTGTATCATTACATTATAATGAATAATTATGTCACATAGGCTCTTGCTGTACATTATCATTAATATAAATGTTACCCTGTGGTTTGTGTGATGCTCAGGAAACGAATGTCGAACAGTTAAAGGCCATGTACTTCAACTGAATGAAAGACAGACATTCTCCAGGAAATGAAGTTTAGTTTTAAAAACACCTTCTGGGTGACTTCATAGGTGACACAGTTTGTCTCCTCTTGTCGTTTGGAGTGCTGCAGGGGCTGAGGTATGAGGGGATCATAGCGTATATGGAAACTCAGGCAAGTAGGTTGCACAGGGCAGCTGAGAGACACTTGAATTCCTTCCTTGCATGGCTGTTTCCCCCTCTCCACACACACACTTTTTCAAGGACACTTTGGAGATGTTTCGAATTGCAGTGCTTTGCAATTGACTAGGAGTGACTTCACTCCAGCTCAGCCTCTGCCCCTTTGCAACATCTGAGCACATGAAACCAGGACAGGGCCATCCTTGTGAGTCGGCAAGGTATAATTAAAGCCTGCCTTCCACTTAGAAGGCCTCTTATACTGAATTCTCCTGCCTCTGGCCATGCTTTTCATCTCAGGGAAGACAGCAAGTAGTTTCCGAGAGGAGGCGGGCTCCCAGGCAAACAGAAGCAAGGGGAAACATGGGAATGAAGCTGCTGCTTGGTTTGCAATGAACATGTCAGAAACCATGCTGGGCATGAGCTATGAGAAGACAGAGTCAGATAACTGGCCATTTGAAAGCTTACTATCAGCAATCAAAGAGAGGGGCACAGCTGCTGAAAACAGAGTGAAACCCTTGGTTACTTCTCTGGATTTCCCAGAACATGGGCAGGAGACGTAATGCTGGGCCTATCTGTGTGTCTGCAGGCTACCTCCATGGTGCCATGCTATATTCTTAAAATCTGCTATTGTGTTATGTCCTCTGAGTTTGAATCCACCCCTCAAATGACTGACACAAGACAGACGCTACCAGCCCTGATTTTGGGTTATAGTGTGTATAGGTGCAGCTGCCTTTTGATGACCCCCTCCCCAAATAGTACAAATGCATGTGTGTAGGGTTTTTTACATTTACACTGAAGGATGTTTCTCTGCCCTGAAAGGGATTCCAATCCTCCCCCTTTCCTGTTAATTAGGGCATGTTTGCAGTTGAGCTGGCTATGCTGGCTAGGCAGGATATAAATCTAAATTAATAAATAATAAATAAATAATTTTTAGGACTTACTGATAAAATTGGGGCAGTTACAATGGACTTCAATGGACTTGGGTGTGAGTAACTCTGCACAGTAGCCAGCTGGCTTGGAGTTTTGGGCTTGGGAGTCACCAATATGCTGATGACACCCAGTTGTATCTGCATTTGGATGGCTACCTGGATGCCATCCCTCAAAATTTGGCCATGGGTTTGGAGGCCGTTGTGGAATGGTTAAAAAAGAGCATACTGAAACTGAATCCGACAAAGACGGAGGTTCTGTGGTTGGGGGGAGGGGCTTCAGGGCTTCGGTTCAGTTTACCGGCTCTTGATGGGGCTCCATCAACACCGGCACTGTCCGTCAAGAGCCTGGGTGTGATCCTGGATACCTCCCTTAATATGGAGGCCCAGGTCACACATACAGCCAGGCTGGCATTTTTCTATCTACGCCAAGCCCGGCAGCTGGCCCCTTTCCTGTTGGGTTCCGACCTGGCCACAGTAATCCCTGCAATGGTCACCTCCAGGCTAGACTGCTGTAATTTGCTTTACACTGGCCTGTCCTTGAGACTGACCTGGAAACTCCAGCCAATCCAGAATGCGGCAGTTCATGTCCTTATAGGAGTATCACAGACTGTGCACATTTGACCTGTTCTGCGCCAGCGGCACTGGCTTCCAGTGCAGCACCGAGTCAAGTTCAAGGTTCTTGCTTTGCTTTGCTTTATTAAATTTCTACCCCACCCTCCCAGCCTTTAAAGCCTTGAGCGGTCTGGGACCGACGTATCAGCGGGACCACCTCCTCCATTACACCCCTAGGAGAGCATTACACTCTTCACAGAACAACTTGCTGGTGATCCCTGGCCCTAGAGAGATATGGCTGTCCTTGACAACCTGGTGGAGCTCTCTGCCAAATAATATCAGGGCCCTGTGGGATCTTATGCAATTCTGTAGGGTCTGTAAGGCAGAGATGTTCTGCCAGGCATTCGGTTGAGGACAGCAACAGTTAACATCATGGCTGGCTCCATACCTGAGCCCTTATTCCTTATAAAACTTACTCCCACCCCTGAATGTGTGAAGCACTCACATACCAGATATGGGAGGGAGCTACAAAATTTCACCACTTGCTTTTAATTACTGTATGTTGTTGGATGTGATTTTTATGTTTTTATGTTTTTTTTGTACATCAGCTAGAGCTCCACAATTGTGGGGATAAGCAATTAATAGATGGAATGAAATAAATAAAATAAATAAACTGTTAGATAGCAACTGCCCAAATAGAACATATGAGACTTACTGTTCTGGATCAACAGTGTTATCAGAGGTAACACATGAGTCCTTCCATTTTAAGCTGAATCAAGGAATACAGATTGGACTGGGAAAACGTGTACCCCAATCAGCTATGGAAATCAAGCATGAGTAGTTACTTTTCCAGTATGTTTCAGAATATTATCACTTAACCAGTGGCTTGGAGACAACTGATGTCTTAAAAATTCAGGCATGGCGTTCTCACCATCTCTTAAACCAGACATGTCGAACATACGGCCCATGGGCTGGAACCAGCCCAATCAGAACTTTTATCTGGCCCACAAACAACTGGGGGGGGAACCAGTCTGAATGAGAACCAAAATAGCCTATATTAGGGTATCATGCCCCATGCTGAGGTCCCTCCTTTCACCAAATGTTGCCCCCCGCCAGGGTCTTCCCTCAGATCTCCAGGGATTGCCCAATCCAGAATTGGTAACCATGAGGGATGAGGAGGGCTTGTTTGGCTCTGAGCTTTGTGCAGCCAACCTCTTGGGGTCTGCCTGCTGCCCCTGGCTTGGGCACTGGACTGGGATGCACTGCCTGATGCCAACATCTCCTCCTCCAGCTAGAGCATGCAGGGCTCCTACGTCTGCCACCTGGGCTGCTGGAAAGATGGCTGGCTGTTCATGTGCAGCAGGCAGAATCTCTTTGGCCCCACCTCCCTGAGCCGATGACCTTGATGCCACCACCAATGGCAGCCCCACCACTGCTGCCTTTCCTCTGTAGACCAGGAGGCAGGGAGGAAGACCAGGAGCTGCTAGAAGTGCTGCCCTCCCACAACTTCAGCCAAGTGGACATGGGAAAGTGAGGTGCTGCTCCCCCCCACCACTGAGGCAACAGCACTGTGGATGGGCAGGCAAAGAAGAGGACCAGGATTTTCTGCAGCCGCTGCCTGCCATTGCATCAGCCAGGCACGCGGAGGTGGCGGCAGCAGTCCTGGAGCTGGGCAGGCTGGTTGGAGACTGGGTGGCCTGCTGAGCATGGGGGGAAGGATGGGCTGAGGTAGCAGTAGAAGTGGGTGGGCAGAGAAGGAAAGGGCAATGGGGCAGGCAGAGCAGCAGGGATGGGCAGACACAGCATTGACACTGCTGAGAAGGGAGGGCAGCCAGAGCAGGGGGGGGGGCAGTGAGCAAGTGACAGCTGTGCTGCCACCGGTATTCCCTCTTTTCCATGGGTTTCTTGTGGGTCCAGGTTTGTACCCATTGCTATAACCATGCAATCAGGCAAGAGGGTATGGCAAACATGACTTGAGTGAGCCACTGAAACCACTCTACAACTGTGCAGCAGCCTGTACTAGCCCACACCACCATCACAAATTGGCCTTATTCCTGATCCATCCTTTCAATCTGTGTCCGGCTGTGGCAGGTAAATGATCACTCTCCCCATGTTGGTGGCTGCTTGCTGGGAATAGCAGCCCATGCTGTCTCTCTTTTGATAACCTGTGGCTCTCTTTTGTTCAAATCTAATATGACGTGTTATGAAGTGACCCCTCCCACCAAAAAATCTTTCTTCAAAAGGTTTTAGGTTAGTGGGACTACTTGTGTAGATTTTGTAGAAACTGCACTGCCAGATCAAAGGTAGAGGGCATTCCTCATTTTCTCGAAATATCATTATATAAAAACTAGGAATAAGACCCGTTGTGGAAATAAATACAACGGGCTCTAGAAAGAGGGTCTGGGAGACTGCCAAGGCCTTGGGCACTCAGTGTAATTTTGCTGTGGCAACCTCAGCCGGATATAATGACAGAGAGTCCACCATTTTCTCCAGGGGAACTGATCTCTGCTACCTGAAGAGCAGTTGTAATTCTGAGTGATCTCCAGCCTGCACCTGGAGATTGGCAACAGTGGTTCCCCAAGAGGGTATAGCTGATTTGGAGGGCAGAGTCTATGGCACTGTACCTGTCTGAGGCCCTATCCCTCCTCAAACCTCACCCTCTCAGGCTCCATCCATCAAATCTCCAGGAATTCCCCACCTGGAGATGGCAACCTTATCTCATTCCCAGCCAAGCATCAACCCACCTTAATTTCCCCCTCACTCTTCAGCTTTCCATGTCCCCCCCACCTGCAGCCTCTACCGTGCTCTGAAGCCCTAACTGCCATGTCACCCTATTTACCCTCTTTTCCTGCACTTTTTGGCCTTGGGGCAGCTGGCAACTGTGGGCCAGCAGATGAGGAAGCCCCATTCAACCCAGTGAGTGATACCCCTGCAGGCCCCACTCTGGAACTATAGCTCAATTGAACCTTATGGGGGAACATTTTAAACAAACAACTACAGACAGCAGCCATCTTAGAAACTCAGGTAACTGCCATTTCGTTACACCTACCAACAGCCACTGAGGGAACAGTTGGTCCCACACAGGAGGGAAGCAGGAGAAGCGTCTTTATCAAAAGAGAAAGCCGTCTGCCAGAAATTCTGACAGGGCACAGTGGCTGAAGTAGTGGGTGGGGAAGAGGAGCAGACCCAGCACCCAGCCAATGGCATGTGAATACTCACAGCCAGTGGATATGGACAGCTTCTGAGTGACACATCAGGGAGCCAACTGATTTTGGAGCCTGTGGAATGTTCAGGAGAGTCCATGGTGAAAACAGAATTATATATAACTGGAGGATAACTGTTGACATTTATTGCACTGTGTGTATGAAAGTAGAAAAAATTAAAATGAAGATGGACAAAATAAAGTACTTCCTTACTCATCAAGTAATTACACTGTGCACATCACTGTAGTGATGATCTCTGAAACAGATAACTTCAAAAAGGGAATTGACATATTCATGGAGGATAGGTCCATCAGTGGCTACTAGTACGCTGACTAAAAGGAATCTTCACACCCAGATGCAGTAAGCCCCTGAATTCTAGTGCTAAGGGACAGCCTGCATAGGAGGCATTGGCCTCTTTGCCCCGTTTGTTGGTCCTAAAGGGCGACTGATTGGCCATTGTGTGAAACAGCATGCTAGACTGGAGGGACCACCAATCTGATCCAGCAGTGATCTTCTTATGGTCATAAAGAGGCCTCTGTAGCTGGCAACACTATGAACAGAGACTTCTCAGTGGCTGCTCCAACATGTTTTCCCCATACTCCTGTCATTATTTGCTTGCTTTATTTCAAAGGCAGGTGCTAGGCTTTTGGGCACTATTGGAGTGTGATTATTTTATACTGCTGCTGCATTTAAGAGGTTTTTGTTTTTAACTAGTTTCCTGATTTTTATTGTTTATTGCTTATGAACTGCTTTGGTAAACATTTTAGTGGAATGAAAATAATGGGTTGAGCTTTTCCACACAGCTTAGCTGCCTTGGGTTCAAAGCTGTTACAAAGGTTTTTTTTCACTTGCTGCCCCACACTATTGAGGTGCATTTGTTCACCTCCCAAAATTTCTCTGGCTCCCTTCTGGTCCTTCCTAAATCTGCTTTGCTCCAGAGTTTTGGGAAAGATTGTAGCAAAGCCTGGAAGGCTGCCATGTGGGTGGCAGAGTCTGGATTTTCCCAGTCCCGCCCACTCAGCAGCCACAACAGCTATTGCCTTCCTTCACCACCAGGGGGCTTTTAAAACTCCATAACTTAATATAGTTCTGTCAATATAACCTCACAACAATATGTGGAACAGCTTTTTTTTTAAAAGAATCCCTTAGCACCTTCTGTTGCAAGGGATCTCTGCAACAAAAGGAGTTAGAAACTTACTTTTAAACAAATGAAATTCAAAGAACCTTTTATGCAGACTGTTATAACATTATATTGATAATTTGATATAATAATATTTCATTGCCAATTTAAAAACTAACACCTGCAAAAGCCCTGGTGGTGTTGGAGGTGAGGTGGTGGCTGCTGCTGGGGGACTGGGCACAGTTGCCAGGTCCCCTCTGGCCACCAGCAGGAGATGATAAGGGTCGGGTTGCCAGATCCAGGCTGAGGAACTCCTGGAGATTTAGGGGTGGAGCCTGGGGATAACAGGGATCTCAGTGGAGGACAATGCTACACAGTTCACCCTCCAAAGCATCCATTTCCTCCAAGGGAACTGATCTCTTTAGTCTGGAGATTGGCTGTAATTCCAGGGGATCCCCAGGTCGCACCTGGAGGCTGGCATCCCTAGGACTGGGGCAGGGAAACTAAGGGGGAACTTGCTATTGAATCAACCCATTGTAAATAAATAAAATGCAAAATTATGTTGAAAACATACCAGTCCATCTTTAGGATCTTTCCTGCTCAAGTGAAATATTACCTTGTACTATGCTTAATGTTTTGCCTGACATTACAGGGATAGATCTCAAGTGGTGATGGTGAATATGTGTATTTTCATTATGATGCTTCAGTCTTTATGGGAAAAGCTATCTTAAAGCTCATTTCTCTGGTTTTCTCTCCTTTTTGAAAAGTATAGTTGAGCTGGAGTTTGAACCTAAAGTGTATAGCGGTGTCCTGAACACACACGGCAGTTTACATGCTGTTATCTCAATCTTCAAGGGTAGATATTGCATTAAATATACTTTGCATTTTTCCAGGCCCTTCAGAAACACATGTGGGGGTTGAGAAGTTGTCCAGCCTTGAACATAAAATTGTGTCCTCAGAATTTACTCCTAATTTAATTCTGACTTCTCAGTGTTAGAGAGAGATGCAACAAAAAGTTTGGGATGCCAAACTGCCCTATTGTATTGGCCTTCCCTTCCAAAAATGAGTGCTAGCTTTTGTTGATTAAATTGTAAATTATTTTACAACCCTTCAGGGTCTTTTTTTTTAAAGTACTTTTGGGGGGTTAAAATGTGAGTATATTCACATGAAATTGCCTACTTCATAGAGATGAATCAGTTCAAAAGACTGAATATTTATCAGTTAAAAAACATTATTTGGCTGACAGACCAAATCCTGCAAAAATCACAACACATGTCAAAGGCTGATTTAAACTTTTCAGAACTTCTGTGAGCAACAGGATTTTTTTTTTAAAAAAAACCCCTCTCTGTTGCTTTCTACCTTCCCTTCCAATACTCTTCTATATGAGTGTGAGAATGATGACCTAAGGATTGGGGAGGGCGCTGATCGGGAGGCAGTTCAGTCCAAAATTCCTGCATTGGTGAAAATAGAATTGTTACCAAAGGAAGGGGGAGGGCTGAAAGGAAGAGCTCAGGAGAAGAGAAAGTGAACTCTCCTAATCCTATTAAACGCAGTAGCATGTTTCTGTGGACCGCAGGGAGAGATTAAGCACAGGAAAAGGGATAAGTGCTGCTTCAGTTTCACTAAACTAATGTGACAACTTGTCATTGGAAATCTTTACAGCTTGTTAGTAGATGACTAGCTGATTCAGATATGTTTTCTACTATTTCCTTTGTGTCTGGGGGTGGAATTCCCCCCCTTTCCTGTCCCCTGCATATCCAGGCTGTTTCATTTTGTTTTGTTTTTTAAATCCTTCATGTCTCCTTCAAGTCAAAACATTTAACTTGCTTTAATCAATATTTTTTTTTGAAGATGTCCCTTGACCTTTTGTTTGGGCAAATGTAACCTTCAAGGGCATCTCATTCGTTTATTAACCTTAGCTGGGTGCTGTGGTCCCTTTCATAGGCCACTGGAGGAACCACAAAATGTTCATTCTGCCAAACCCTGCACTCAGACACATCACTGGACTTTGTGAGATGCTTTTTCCTCTCCTTTCCATGTCCTGGACAGTGAAATAGTGGCAGTGGGAATTAGGTCTGTGCCTGGGAAGGGATGGGGGGGGAAATATCCTGTTAGGAGGGCTTAAGTTTCTTTTTGTAAAGCAGGTGGACCACTTATTTGGAAGCACTGACTGGTCTATTTCTCTCTCTCTCTCTTTGCCCCCCTTGAGCATTCCCCCTCCTTCTCTTCCACTCTCCCTCTTCTACCACCAAAGGCGTAATTGTTGAATAAATGGAAAAATATTTTACAACATTAAAGGAAGACTGTTTAGAAAAGGAAGGCCCTGCTGAGGTGTAGAGGAAGCCTGTTTATTAACACTGGACACCTCTTATCTCACTCCACTCCAGATGGATTCCCCCCCCCCCCATGGTAATGCCTGCTCAGTGCCAAGTGGGGTTAAGCAGGGTAGCCACCTTGGCGGGGGCTGGAGTTTGCCAGGAGATCAGGAGCTCCTTGGGAGGGAATTTACTGTTTGCTTTCATTTCCCTTCGTGGTAATTTCCCCCCCTTTCATCCAAAGGATCACTTGCAACAGAGTCTTGAGCCCATGAGTGCAACTTGTGGCTGGACTGCTGATGCACTGTATGGGTATAGGATGTTTTTCCTGTGTGCTTGGTTCAGTCCAAGAGAAGAACATATTGGGGGACTGGGAATTGCCCTAAGGACTGCATGTGTACATACATGCAAAATCCAAGCCCCAAACAGTTCAATGTAGAAAAGTTTTCTGATGGATTAGGAAGGCTATAAGATTCAAAGGGCATGTGGATAGATTGACTTTTCTAGCTGTAAATTGTTCCCTGTTTGGTATGGGGCCAGGTTTTGATTGTGAGATAAAGTCACCCAAATCTGTCAATAATTAACTGTCTGCCAATTAACAGTTCCTTAACAAATCAAGTTCTTTTCCTAAAGGTTCGGACTCTTCGTGGGAAAAGAACGATGGACTCGCACTGGCCATTAGGTTTACTGACACACACCCCTTAGCAACCCTCCTGCTCATTTCACACCCATAGTCTCATCACCATGGAAGCATGTTTTTATAATTGGGCCTGGGAGAGATTACGGAACTAAGCAAAACCTTGCGCTTGTATCTTGAAGACATATTGAAACTGAAGTGATGATTGCAAAGCTCAGCACTGTGGCCATAGAACAGGCCTTCAAAATTTGTTGCCCTCCAAAAAATACACAGTTCACATGCTGTGTAAGGCAACCCACTGGGGACTCAATAAATCTCTCTTTTTTGCTTACTTACCTGGGTCTGCCAAAACAAGAAACACCTGATAGGCCACAATGAATGCTGGAATAGTGTGTTTAGTTTGATGGGTCACCTAAGGATTTGTTCCCAATTTAAAATTGAACCAGTGACTTAGATTGATCTGGATAGTTCAGGCTAGCCTGATCTTGTCAGATCTTTGAAGCGAAGTAGGGTTGGCCCTGGTTACTATTTGAATGGGAGACCATCAAGAAAGTCCATGGTTGCTAGACAGAGGCAGGTGATGGCAAACCACCTTTGAACATCTTTTGCCTTTATAACCCTACAAGGTCACCATAAGTATTGGTCTGGGGCAAGTGATGCTCTGTATTGTTCCTTGGGGGGGGCAACAGTGGGAGGGCTTCTAGTGTCCTGGCCCCACTGCAGGACCTCCTGATGGCACCTGGTGTTTTTGGCCACTGTATGACAGAGTGTTGGACTGGATGGGCCATTGGCATGATCCAACATTGGCTTTTCTTACGTTCTTATGTTCTTATCTGTGAGCTGACTGCAAAAAAAAGAGAGTAAATTTAAATATATTACTTCAGTATAATTTATATTGCAGCTTGTATCTTAAGATCAAACACCCAAGACCAGCAGAGGGAGAACTTTCTCCAGCTGTTGGCAGAGTCTGACCTAATGGAAAGCAGAGGCCATTTTGTTTTGGCTTTCAAATAAAAGATTAAACTTAAGGCCTAAAACAGGCTAAGAAGCAAGCTACACAAATACATGTAAGGAAACTTGAATGGCTGTTTAGAAGAGAGAGAAGTAGCAGCAGCAGTTGCAGTTTCATCTTCTCTTGACTGTGTGTGTGTGGGGGGGTGTGCTTAACATTTCTGTTCTGCCGACCCTTTCTTCAAGTTCTTTCCCGCCTCCAAAAGACCTCTCTAGGTGCCCCCAGAATGTTCTCCATACATTGTTACCCTTTTACAGTTATTTTATATATACTGTTTTTTAACATGTAATTTGATTTAAAAGAATCTATCGTTTGTCCAATCCAATCAAATGGCAATGTTCTGTGACTCCAACCCATACACTATTAAGGCAGTGGTCAACACTGGGTGTTTGTGACATCTGAGAAGAATCAGTATTCCATGGTAAGTGTTTTGAAAGTTCATTCTCTGTTTCTGTGTATCAGTGGAATCCAGGCCTGTAGACAAGAGATAGAAAGGACAGAGAAGGGAAGTTGCTTGCAGTGTCTGTACAATTAGAATCCAGATTTCACATTTTTTTTAATTTGGGGGGGTGGGGGAGAGAAAAAGGCTTCTGTGGAGCTCTGTCTGGAATTTTAAACTGCGCTTCCTGGGAAGAAAGTAATATTTCCCTGGGGGAGGATCTGAAATGGGCACAGCATTTGGAACTGTGGAACTGAATTTGGGCCATAATTTATCAGCGATTGGAGAGTTTGTTTATTTTCATTTCATTCATTTCACCTTGGAGCAAGACGTTAGCCATTTTCATTTTAATTGAGATCTTCGCCTTAGCAAATGTGCACCCTCTTTATTAACCCCGGCAGTGTAATTTTTCATTGTGAGGCTTGGATTCAGAGGCAACCATGTCACTAAAACAGCCCCACAACCCGAGCAGAAATGACAGCTTTCCTCAATCAGTTCCTTTGTGACCTTGATTTGAACTTTATTCTCTTTCATCCAAGTATTTTTAATTAGGCATTCAGAGTTTGGCAAGATGCTAATTTTCCTGGTTTTACATTCTTGGTTTATAGAATCTTTTTTAAATTTAAGTAATCAGAGTTTTTGTATTATGTTTTACTTTTGTTGTGACTTCTAATAATTATTTTAAAAGCTCCCAAGTATTTGCCGTTCATTTAAATTCTGCAGGCCATTACTGTTGCATTTGTTTTTGGGGAAAAAACCTTTTGAGATTTAAACAAAATGGACATGACCATCAGAAAATGGACAAACTCCCCAAATATGTTGGGACTGATCCAGCCTTCTCATACAGTTGGGTCATGTGGCTCTCTTCTTATGTTGGCTTACTAGCCTTCTTGTGTAGGGTTACCACCTTATGTAGGGAGGAGATTGGATTTATACCCCACCCTTCACTACCTGAAGGAGTCTCAGAGCGGCTTACAATCCCTTTCCCTTCCCCTCCCCACAACAGACACCCTGTGTGGTGGGTGGGGCTGAGAGAGCTCTGAGAGAACTGCTCTTGAGAGAACAGCTCCAAGAGAACTGTGACTGACCCAAGGTCACACAAGCAGCTGCATGTGGAGGAGTGGGGAATCAAACCCGGTTCTCCCAGATTAGAGTTTGCACTCCTAACCACGACACCAAACTGGCTTGAAGTTCTCCTGAAATTACAGCTGATATCCAGACTATAGTGATACATTCCCCTGGAGGAAAAAGCAGCTTTGGAGGGTGGACTCTGTGGCATCACATCTCAGCTGAGCTCCTTCCTCTCCCCAGGATCTGCCTTCCCCCAAATCTCCAAGAATTTCCCATGGTGGAGGTGGCAACTCTATGCAAGGGAAAGGCAAATAGAGGAAGGGGATTTAGTGGGAGGGAAATCTGCATGCAGGCCCCTTCATTGTCATCCTCCCTTGGGGAAGCTAGGTTTCCTGCTACAGTAGAAGACCTCCTGGCATTGTTTCCAAGTTACCTGTTCCCCAGAAGTGACATCATCACATCAGGGCAATGCTCTCAGATTCATCTAAACTCTATTTGAGAATCACACTGACATGAAGATGTCAGTTCTGGTTTTGTCCTGGAAGTGATGTTGTGCCTTGGCATAATGCCAACAAGGCTGTCCCTGCCCCCCAATTTCTCCCTGCCCTCTCTCATGTGAAGAGAGAGGAGCATATGTGGCAATGGCACATGTACAGGGCTGCCAGCTATGGGTTGGGAAATACCTGGAGATTTGGGAGTGGAACCTGAGGAGAGTGGGGTCTGGGGAGGGGAGGGACTTCAGTGGGTTTAAGGCCATACAGTCCACCTTCCAAAGCAACCATTTTCTCCAGGTGATCTCTGTCACCTGGAGATCAGTTGTAATAGCAGGAAATTTCCAGCTACCACCTGGAGGCTGGCAACCCTAGGAATGACATGGTTCAGCCTAAATATAATCTGGCCAAAATTAAGCACTTGTGATTTGAATGGGAGGAACAAGCACATGGTTAGCTTTCTCCTGCTTGGAATGACTGGGACATTACAACATACAAGTGTTTAACTTCCACTGAGTCATGCCCATTATTTGTATGCAGACTTATCAAGAGTTAACAGCTTGAACTCTGCAGGCTGTACATTGGGGCTAAAGTTCTTTTGACCAGCCCATGGAGCTTTGCTTGAATACAGAACATCACAGCTTTAAATATATTTTTAAAAGAAACAAGGATATGTTTCATTCCTTCCCACAAATGGGGATGCCAAGAGTCTCCACCAGACTTCAAGCAAAGATTCCTTTTGCTTCCCTCTTACACCATGCAGCTCTAACTCAAAGAAAGCAAATGATTTATTCAGCTCCTCAAGCCTTTGGTACGACCAGGGTTTGTCTCCCGATTTCTTCCTCCTTGGCAGCCCTGCCCACATATGCATCCATGTGTGGTAGAAGGGATCCATAGGATTCCTTCACACTCCTTGGCCGCAACTCTGGCCAGGGGCAAGATGGGGTGCAGCCAGCTAAGACCATTGATCCCTATGTGCTCAGGGGATTGTATCAAGTCTATCCTTTATGGATGTAGAAGCTTGGATGTGAGGAGCTTGCTGTTAGATTCTAGCTGTTAGATCGAAAAGTGTTTATCTGTTTGCTTCTTTCTTTCTTCATTACCACACTAAAGCAATCAAAATGGTTTGTAAATTAAAATAATTCCCTAAAAGTCAAAGGAGTCAAAGGTTATGAGATAGATATTTTTTAAAAAATGAAATAGTAAGCTATACAAAATCACAGACACAGTGAAGTCTGGGAATCATAAATTAAAAATGTTTTAGGTTTACTCTGTTGAGCACCAGGTACTTCAGATGCCCAAAACCCAGGGAGAAAATTGGATGGCGGGAATTTTAAAAACATCTGTAGATGATACGAAGTCTATCATCTTAAAAGGATGACAGTGCTAGTTAAAGTTCCTGATTTGTTGGTGTGCCTGAGGATCTAGAAGGTATGGATAATGGTAAGACTTGCACCATTTCTGTCCCATGCCGATACAGGTGCCAATGGAAAGTAACCTTCATGTTAGATCCATTTTAGGAAAAATTATCAACATAAGATGACCTTGGAGGTTGGGAATAATTTGTAGCACATTATCCAAGCTGTTGTTCTTTTGAAAAATGAAATGGTTCAATTTGTTACAAATGCTATTAACAGTCTGAAAGTGTCTGTATGTAACAGTCTTAAGGGTTGCTTACAAAACATTCATGTTTCTTGAAGAACTATTGCCGTTAATTCATGAACCACCAACTAATTTCAACGTATTTGAGGCATAAATATATAAACAGCACAGAGAGAAACAAATGGGTATTATTGAAAGGCGATAACAGCTAGCAAGGCTGTCAAGAAAAAAGAAATGGTACCATTAATCCCCAATCCCTGTTCCCTCCTCATCTATTGTTATTTCTTCTTGCCACTTCCTATTAACTGATGCTGACATCTTATCACTTGCTTGAAGGGCAAGTCAGCAGATTACTTTGGAGCTGATGTAAGTGACATTCCAAGGATTGGCCAGCAGCCGGTTCAGTAAGGGCAGCGACCACCCAAGCCCTGGAGTCTTCATATGTCAACTTCATGACATGCTGTGAATGCTCGGTTTAATCTTGGACTATCCTGTTATAGCATCATTGTTGCAGTGTTTCACTTTAAGTCATTTGATGGTATATAGACTCTAGCACTTTGGTCACTAATACCTTTCTCTTGAATCAGTGTTATCAATCATTTATAAGGTATTTTTTAATTTGCAAAGTGTTTTTCAGTCTTTAACTTGCTTGTCCTCACAAAAACCTTTGAGGTGGGTCACTATTATCTCCATTTTACAGATAAGGAACTAAACAGAGACTATGGCTGGGCCCAAAAGATGTGTACATTTGTGTTCTGGGCTTATTTATGTAGGTGAACTGTCCATTTTTTCTCCCATGGTGAGCTGGCAATACCCAGAGAAAGCCAAAAGTCTGGATCCAGCCAACCTTTTTCACTCCACCTCCACATCACTCCATCTCTTACCATACTTCCCCTCCTCACAGCAATCCCACACAGATTTGGCCATGCAGGTTTGAAGAGTTCCAGTGTAACCTTTTTGGTGGTCAAAAGGTATCCATTTCCCCCTTTTTCACCAGCAAAAAGCAGATTGGATCCAACCCCCTGGGGGACTACGTATGAACAAGCTCACAGCATGCACATGACATTCTTTTCAGAGTTTGGCCAGGTTAATTTACCTGTGATCCTGTTCACTTGGCAGAAGGTGGACTGCAAGCCAGTGTGATGTAGAGCTTTCAGTGAGTGTGGCTGAGCACTGATCTAGGACTTGAGAGACCCTGGTTAATTTTTCCACTTTGCCATCAGCCTCATTCAAAGACATAGGGTCACTCAATTTCTCTGATCTTAATCTATTTTATAGGATTGTTGTGGGGGAACTGTGGAGGAAGGGAGAACTATGTACATCACTCTGAACTCCTTGGAGGCAAAGTGAGATGAAAGTGCAACAGACTCATGCCTCCACCCATACACTTCATGTAATGTGTGAGGTGGACACCGACATTCGAATACACCAAAGCAGCAGGTGTTGGAAAATAGTTTTCCGTGACTGAGACCCTGCAATCCTCTGCCAGCTAGAGCAGAGAGTACTGAGCTGGATGGATGGACCAATGGTATGACTTGGTAATATGGCTGCATTCATATTCTAAGTGCAACCCCAGCACACGGACAGTGATTTTGCCAGAGCTATGTAATAAGGGTTGAAATGGAAGTCTGGACCCAGGCCTCTGGTTCAACTCTTACCACCAGGCACTGACCTTCTAAAAGTCTAGATTTCATCAAAACACATTTATTTTTCTGAAGAGCTTATTACCATAATTTCTTTTTGGACTTTGATTTTCTACCATAGAGGATAAATGAAAGAAAGGTATGGAAAAACCTGAAAACCAGTGCCTTATTGTATGTTCCTTGCTTCTTTAGAAATGTGTAGAAATAAATTGTTCCCCATAGTTTTCTAATCATATAGGCCCAAATTGTAAAACTTGAAAGTGAATGTTTTGTGTCAGAGATAGGGATAACATTAGAATTGTGCCTTGATCCTAAAGGCCTTAATGGAATTTACTTCCAGGAGCATGTGTTTGTTTGTTTAATATCTCCTCCTTCCATCAAGGACACCAAGGCAGCATATATAAGGACATCCCATTTTACTTTTCACAAACAGGCATATGAGATAGCAGAGGCTGAGCAACAGATATTTATCCAAGGCCATGCAGTGAGTTCCACACTTGCACAGGTTAAACAGGTTAAACTACATCTACTTTTGGTCAAAGTCCAATACCCAATCCAATGCAACCCAACTTTAGTGTTTCTGCAATTTTTATTCCCTGTGTCTATTGCCATTGTATGTTGAGGCAGGTGAAAAGTCAACATCATGGGGACTTAACTATTAAAATAAGTGAATAAATATACCACTAAATACATTCTTACTCTAAAGAGAAGTGCTTACCTTCCATGACACCAACAGACAGTAGCCATTCAGTAGCTCATAGCTTTGTGCATATTCCATAGCAGATAGCATTATCCTGTGCAAAAAAGTAGCATTTTCCTGTGCGCCAAAGTGAGTTTCTAGGGTCTTTGTGTAGGAAAGCAGAGGCAATCATTGGCTTGCATCCTGCAGTAGATTTCCACCTATAGAAGGGAGGAGAGACTTTCACTAATTCCCCACTCCAGCTACAGACTTCCAATCCTCCTCTCATACTGTTCTGGGGGGGGGGGGGAGTTCCCCTGTCTCCCCAGAAAAAAAGTGTTTCAGGGAACATTTTGGGTGGCAACCGAAACAGGGAGGTGAGGAAGTCCTGTTTCACAGATGGAAATCCCTTCTGTCAGCAGAGATTTACTATGGGATCTAAGCCATTCCGTTTTGGGTCATTGAAATCAAACTGTTTTCTGGTCTGAGAACATAGTGCAGGTGATCATTTCATGGAAAAATGAATACTTATTCATGGTCATGATCATGTGTGCTGATCCTACTTGACTACCATACATTGAAAGCAACATCTAAATGGGGAGAGGGGGTTTCAGGCATACATACCAATGGATTTCAGATTTAGGCAGGGAAAGAGCCTTTATGTGTTGGCATGGTGTGCATAAGTCCCAATGCAGACGCCAAACTCAGTCTTGGATGGATGTGCTGTGGAGAATGGGTATGGGGGAACAGACATTGAAAATACTCTTCCCCACTTCCCATGTATGTGGAATGACCATTTTCAAAAGGCTGTCAGAGGACAAAGGGGTCAGGAAGAAACTGGGGCAGAGCAACTGTGTTGTGTGCTCTGTACCCTACAGAGCTACATAAAGTGGCAGCAGATGTGTATTCTAACAGCCAGTGCCCTGCCTGGCTGCATGTCACAACCTTGAGTGGTGGCAGTGGCAATGGCAACACTGTCCCAGCCTGAAGACAGGCTGGCCCTAGGCAGCATGCTTGCCCTGGGTCTGCTGCCCACCTGTCTGCCAGGCTCACCATAAGCACTCTTGATACTTGCATTGCAGATCTGAGGAAGGAGAGTTAAAGAACTGAAGCTGGAAGAAGGATCTAAGTTGGGCATCCATGTGTTTGTGTGTATGAGGATGAATTAAATGGTGTCATAAAAAGAGTGGGCTGATTCCTGGCTGTGTGAATGAGAGGGTACACGAGACAAAAGTGTCCAGATTGTCTGGATAGGTGAATGGGAGAGGGTGTGTGTATGTACTCGGTTTCCTGAGTTACTATTCTACACGGGTTTGAGTTTTTGTGCCATGGATTGTCCTTTGCAGTAAATCTTGATGTTCCCCAATATGAGTAATTAAGCCAATTAGTGTGTTGGACTAGGATCTGGGATAACCAGGTTCAAATCCCTGCTCTGCCATGGAAGCTTGCTGGGTGACACTCTTAGCCTAACCTACCTTACAGGGCTGTTCTGAGGATAAAATGCAGGAATGACATAAATTGCTTTGGGTCTTCATTGGGGAGAAAGGTGAGATATAAAATGAAAATACAAGAAAACTAAAAGATCTGCAGGCCTGGTATAAATGTATGGACATGTTGCAGGGTGGTAGTACGCTTTTAAGCACATAGAAGAGTTGTACATATTAGATGGCCAAAGACTTTTCTGTGAGCTCTGCTCCTTTGCAGCTGGATTGTGCCTCTTGATTGTGCTAGGTTCTGCCTCCCAGATTTGAAGAGTCTATGTGAAACTGGAGTAGGATTGGCCAAGGCAAATTCAGACCATTGGAAGTTTTTAAATAGGGGTCAGGGAATAGCAGCCTGCGTCCTCTGGTCTGTTGGTACATGGATGTTTCCTTGACTGAGAGGGCAGCTTTTCCCACAGACCCTCTTCCATTACATCTGGTTGGCAGCTCATGGGTAGCATCTCTACCTGATATTGGCTCTGACACCAGTTCAAAACTGAAGTACTGATAACCTTGTGGCTTTAATTGTTAAACAAGCATAGCTTTCTTGCTGTTAGGGTAGGTAGGTACTCCCTTTTTCTGCAAAATGTTTGCACACACGTTTTTTGAACCAAAACATGCTTTTTAAGCAGGTTATGCTTAAGAAGTAAGAAATGATTTTGAAACAGGGTTCAGAAAGAAGAAGAAGAGTTGGTTGGGAAAGGTAGCACTGCTGTAATCTAAGGAATAGGAACCAGATGTTACAAGGAACACAGAGTAACTGGTGAAATAAATGCTTACCCCTCTGTCAGGACAAATGAAACAGGCCCTTTAACAGGTGGGGAGAAGAAGGAGTAGGAGTTGGTTTATACTCCGCCCTTCACTACCTGAAGGAGTCTCAGAGTGGCTTGCAATCACCTTCCCTTCCTCTCTTCACAAGAGACACCCTGTGAGATAGATGGGGCTGAGAGAGCTCTGAAAGAATTGCTCTTGAGAGAACAGCTCTGAGAGAACTGTGACTGACCCAAGGTCACCCAGCTAGCTGTATGTGGAGGAGTGAGGAATCAAACCCAGTACTCCAGGTTAGAGTCCACCCCTCTTAATGGTTGCTTATCTATACAGTCATCAAAGAAACTGAAATATTACATTAGTAATCAGATTTTTGTCATTTTTAAGCAGAATCCAGATATAGTTGAAGAGGGCAGAATACATAGTAATAATAACAACAACAATGAAGAAGAAGATAATATAATGAATGATGCAACAGCAGTAGGAGTTCAGTTTCTGTCTTCTTTGTTTTCCATTCCTACTCACCCTGAGCTAAAGCTATATTTAGTTGTTTTGCAGAGAGCACCCAAAACAGTAACCTGAAGATTTCCCCCCCCCCTTTAAAAAAATGTGAAATAATAAAGATAAGGCTGTGCTGATTTTCCGTGAAGCTGGAGAACATTTTCTTGCAGATTGCTGCTCTAATTTATTATTTAATTTGCATTCTGCTTGCCGAGTGTGACTTAATTAGCTTTTTTTACAGCCTGTTTGAGGCTTGCAAAGGAACTGAGATTATGAAATTACTAAGTGGTGTTTGGGGAGTTAAATAAAGGAAGATTCAGCTGCTGAACTGCTGCTCTGAAACAATTCTCAGTCTCACAGTTCTGGCATTCTTGATCAGCAAAGAACTAGAGTTCCAAGGGCCACCATAAACCTACTCAGAAGCATCACAGGTGAGTTAACTAACTCGTTTATATGGGCATAATTAGATTTTGCAAGGAAGGGGGACTCCTGCTGAGTTTGTTCCCTCTGCAGGGTCTAGTTCTACTCACCACTGTCCTGCCATCATTATGGTCTGCTTCCCTCCATTTTTACCACCATCAATTACTTACTTAGTTATGGCATTTCTATGCTGCCTCTTTGGAGTCCTGGTCAAGGCAGCTTACAATTAAAATAATGTCACAATATTACAAACAAGCCACTGGACAGGATAAAAGCTATCCATAAAACAGAGATGGACCATTAAAAAGCTGGTAAGATCAACCCCCTAATTAAAAGCCTGGGTAAAAAAATGTATTTTGGCCTGGCTCCAAAAATAAAGTAGAATAGGTACCAGGTGAGCCTCAAGTGGGAGGGCATTCCAGAGGTGAATGCTGTGTCTCTAGTGGCTACCCTCCTCACCTCTGAAGGTGGGGGCACAGAGAGCTGAGTTTAAGAGCCAAATATTCACTGGTGGGCTGGGTAGGATGGGAGGAAATGGTCTGTGAGATACCTTTTATATCCCAGATTTTTGCCTAATGCGGCCCAAAGTAGCTTACAACATTATCTCCTTCTTTGTTTTATCCTCACAAATAAAGTAGGGTTAGGTTAAGAGTACGTGACTGGCCTAAGGCCATCCAGCAAGTTTCCATGGTAGTCTGGAGATTCAAACACAGGTCACTCAGATCCTAGTCCGGTACCCTAACCACTACACTATGCTGGATCAGTTAATGGCATTCAAAAGAGAAAGGGAAATGCAGAACTCTGCCTTTTGCAGCTGATGGATTTGCATTCAGTAACTGAACACAGGGGAAGAGGATTGTGCATGTTGGCACCAGCCTGACCTCTAATGGACTGCTATAGGTCTGAACAGAGTATTCATATACAAGTTTTTATGCCCCAAAGGCATTTGGGTACCCTGCCTTTTGAAATGTATACCTTACATTCACATAGGCTTCGTTAATATGTTCAGCTGAACCCATAAAGATTGGGAGCAGAAACAGTAAGCACAAGCCTGATTCCAGCTGACCCTTATGGGAGTATAATTTCACAGATTACATCCTCCAGACTGCCATTTCTTCCAGAGGAGCTGCTCTGTGTCGGCTGGACTCGGAGATCAGCTGCAGCTCTAAAAGAACGCCAGGCTTTTCTTGAAGGTTGGCAATCCAACCATGGGGCCCCAGAACTATGTCTTCTGGGCTTCTCCTCTTGCATACTCTCAGTCAACCCAATTTTTTAATGGTTATGTCCGCTGACCACCACTGGCGCCAGTGGCATACAGTCAGAGCTTGACTCTGAGAGACAATAGGGGTCAAGGATAAGAACTCTGGTGGGAAATTCAAACCTGCCAATAGGACTTGGGGTGTGGCCTAGGAGTTGTATATAGTTGGCCATCTTGGCCGCTTTGCATGCTTGTTGTGTACTCAATAAATCTATGCTGATCACTACGTCGTAGTCTGGCCTTTCCATGCATCAAACCCAGTACACAATACTTATGAAAACAAATAACATGAGATGTCCAATTCCACTTATGTTATGTTAAATAGGGTTGCCAGACCCCCAGTCCCAGCAGGGGTTTCGCTGATTTGGGGAGGCTCCTTCCCACCACCAGCCACCTGACAAGTGGGGGGGAGCCCTACCCCCAAGAGCAACCACCCAGCCACCCCTACTGCAAGATTTAAAGGGCACTTCAGCTGGCTCTTTAAATCTTGCAGGAGGAAGAGAAGAAGAGATTGGATTTATGCCCCGCCCTTCACTACCCAAGGGAGTCTCAGACCAGTTTACAAACTCCTTTCCCTTCCCCTGCCCACAACAGACACCCTGTGAGGTAGGTGGGGCTGAGAGAGCTCTGAGACAACTGTCCTTGAGAGAACAGCTGGTACAGAGCTATGGCTTGCCCAAGGTAATCCAGCAGCTGCAAGTGGAGGAGTGCGGAATCAAACCCGGTTCTCCCAGATTAGAGTCTGTGCACTTAACCACTACACCAAACAGGCTCGGGAGGGAGGGAGGGAGGGAGAGGGGTGGCCACACAGGCCTGCCCTCCAAGCTGCAAATTTGTGGCTTGGAGTGCAGGCACACACGGCCTTCCCTCCCCACCTCTTCTCAACAGCATTTAAAGGGACTCTTTAAATGCTGTTGGGAAGAGGCAGGACTGTGCACCTGCCCTCTAAACCATAAATTTGTGGCTTGGAGTGAAGACGCACGCAGCCTCCCCTCCCTTTCCCAACAAGAAGTGGGAGGTGCCAGTCCCCAACATGATGATGTCACTTGTGTGTGATGTCATCACATTGCAGACATCCCCACCCCCTCCAGTAACACCTCCCAAAGTCCTCTGCCAGGGACTTGGAAGGACCTGGCAACCCAAATTAAAAGCCTGGGTAAAAAGATGTACTTTGGCCTGGCTTGGTATTGTGGTTAAGAGCAGCAGACTCTAATCTGGAGAACAAGGTTTGATTCCTCACTCCTCTACATGCAGCTAGCTGGGTGACCTTGGGTCATTCACAGTTCTTTCAGAGTTGCTCTCTCAGCCCCAACTACTTCACAAGGTATCTCTTGTGGGGAGAGGAAAGGAAGGTGATTGTAAGTCACTCTGAGACTTCTTTAGGTAGTGAAGGTAGTGAACTCCTCCTCCTCCTTCTTTAGGTAGTGAACTCCTCCTCCTCCCCCCACCTGCTGAAAGGCCTGTTTCATTTGTCCTGACATGGGGGTAAGCATTCATTTCAGTAGCTACCCTGTGTTCCTTGTAACATCATGTTCCTATTCGTTATATTACAGCAATACTACCTTTTCCATCTATTATTGGAACTACTGGATACAGTGCAAAGGAACTTGTAGGAAGACTGTGCACCCTTCCGAGCAGTCATTAGGAATTTACTCCCACTGGGGCACTGACACACTTATCATACTGGCACAGTTCCATATGGTATCTATAGATAATCATTGTTGTGACATCCCTGTGGCAAATCTAGCATGTATCCTCTTTCTTTCTGCTTTACACTTACAGGGAGTACACAGTAAGCACTACCATAAATTGTAGATACAGGAAGGGACTGTTAAGCAGCACATTCATGCTTAAAAATCCTGTGCTAGACTAAGCCTCGAATTGACTATCTCTGAGCCCAGAATAGAACAGGCCGTTGCTTTCTAAGTTTACAGTGATGCCATTCACTCAAAATCTGCTGGGTAGTCCTTCTTCTGTTCTGTAGTTAAAGCCCATTCATTCAGGGCTGCAAAGTTCAAGACCTGTACAACTGCTGATACTCAGGATACTGGGTTTTGTCTTTTGTTGTTGTTGTTTTTGCACTGCATTGTCAGCTTACTTGCTGAGCTTGGTATCTTGTGAGTACATAATGGGTCTCTTCAGTGCTTAGTTTCTAGAATGAGAAGAGTCAGAGGTCAAGACTATCTAGAAATAGGGATGTCTCCCTGGGCTGGTGTCAGATGGCTGGGAGAGGCATTACTCCCCCAAGTTAGGAAAATTGCTGACCCACAAAAAATTACTTTTCTTGAGAGGGCACATACATTAGAGAGACATATATTTCTGATGGAGGTGAGGGTTTCTTTCTACCATGACATAAAATTCCTACCAGGGCTGGCATCAAGGTTGGTATAGCGGAGCACCTACCAAGGTTTATGGCCCAGGGAAAGGCTCAGCGCTGACCTAGAAATGCTTTGCCCAGCCACTTCTGCCAGGGAACAGGGAATCACAATGGCCTCCTGGATGATTTCCCATTTCCTGATAGACAAAGACTAGAGGTGGCACTGGCAGCCAGAGAACCATGCTCACATGACACAGCCTTGATTCTCTACCTCCTTCAGGGGCCTTTCCCATTGGTAAACGGGAAACAACCCCAGAGTAGATAGGGTGTTTGTGAAGAGGAGCCAGAAGGATAAGAAGACTGATCCAAAGAGCTGGGGGAGGCCAAGGCCAGTGTGTATGTGTGTATGTGGGGGGGGGGGGAATAGGATCTCCCTTCCCCTGTGAGATATCACAGGTCCCTCAGTTTAACCTACTTTGTGGGATTCCTGTGGAGATAAAATGAAAAAAGAAAAGAAAAACCCATGTAAATAAATGACCTCCCTGGAGGAAGAGTGGGATAAAAATGCAGGAAATGGTCAGTAAGAGTAATGATCACTATCCATGTCACATGCCAATCAGAAGCCAAGTATTCAGAAATACATTGGTGTATCAACCACACAGTTTCTCTGATGGAGTGACATTTCTGTTTGCAGAAGAAACTGCAATGATTTCTGCCATCTCCTCCCTCTTCAGATTCCCCACCTTGCCACATATGCTGTTCTGACAGTCCAGTGCCCCCCCAGATGGAGGGGGAAGCAAGAGAGTCTCATTTTGCAAAGTCCATCATGGTTGGATACATGCCTATGAGTTATCCAGCTGTAGCTGGAATTGTAAGATATTAACACATTTAACAACTTTAACCCCCAAAGGATTTGTTAATATGCACATGTGACAAAAAAAGAGAGCAAAATGTATATGAGGGTATTAAAGGAACGACAAGGTGTGTTGGCAACTGCTGTCCTTCTTGTGATATCTTTAATAGCTCTGAAAACACCAATTTTAATAATCATGGAGCAACAGATGATTGATAGATAGGTAATAGATGATTTGGAGTACAGTTAGAAAAGGTTTCATTTTGCTTATATGCTGTATGTTGAATTAGTTAAGGACTCCATGGGAAAGAAAGTGATGAGCCATTGTTCCCGTAAAATTATAATGACAGCCTTGCTAACTACTGTATATTT
Source organism: Lepidodactylus listeri (assembly GCA_029233225.1). NCBI lineage: Eukaryota > Metazoa > Chordata > Lepidosauria > Squamata > Gekkonidae > Lepidodactylus > Lepidodactylus listeri. Next base: position 104,555,929 of record JARCFY010000003.1, read on the forward strand.
ATTATGCGAGAAAGGAAATGTCTAGTAAAATTCAGCATAGGTTAATAACACCCATATAGTCCCCCCTTTCTACTGTCTTGAATAGACCTCCGACTGACTTTTACTGGATTATTAGCGTTAATTGCATCAATTGCAATATAATTGATTCTTAAATACTATGTAGAAACCTCATACAATTATGGAAAAACAAAAGTCATCTAGACATCTCAGATTTAGAATTCCTACACATTTAATTCCTGATAATCACCAGTCAGTTTGGACGTTAAGATTGTAGGGTCTCTTGTTTTCTTTTGGATAGGTTTTGACAGAATTGATAGTTTTACAACATTTAACACAGTGTGCATGGAAATAATAATATTAAAGCTCCAAATGTAGTTTGCAAAAAAAAAAAAAAAAGCCTCCCCAAAACAGGTTTCGTTTCTTAAATGAGAGATGTACTACCTGCATGTGAAAATACAACATAGGAAACACATGTGCCGGCACACACACACAGATGCTCAGTCATTCATCTGCGGTGTGGGGTTAACTTAAGAATGGTTAACCAGTCTTGTAGGGCTGCTGCTGAAATAGGGAAGTGTCATCAACACTCTGAAGTGTCATATCAAAGGTAAGAAGTATTAGTATATCAAAGCAGAAAATCTGTATTTAGAGATCGGGTAAGAAATCTGATAAGGGCTCAAATGCATTATCTACAGGTGGAAGAACGGCTTTATAGATCATGCTTGCTAAGGCCTTTTGGTGTCTGACATGAAATGGAAGCAAAATACTGATGTCTAGAGGGTAAAAAGATCCATGCATTATTTCATTGATTTACAAAAACAACATTCTAAATGACTGTTCTGCATTCAAGATAAGGATGATAGAACCTGCTCAGAGGATACACCCTTGGAGGCATTTAGCGGCATTATTAAGCATACATACTATTCCACAGTCAGTCTGACATAACATTTCTTGTATTGCTGCTCATGGCCAGAATTCCCAATATAGACATAGCTTGATTTGCTTATGGGCTTTTATGTTGCTTCCCATTGGCCCTCTGGGAGGCATGTGGTGTTTTGTCTGAGTGGGTTTCCTTTGCATTTTACAGGTGTATTACGCTGTTAAGATCTCCACATGGTGAAATTCAATATTCTTTATGTTACTCAATGAAATTTAACAAACTCATTTCAACTGTTGTTAAGGAGAGCTTTAAACACACACGTGCATTCTCTCTCACACACATATAAAACCTCACCCCACTAAGCCATTCACTGCAGCAAGCTGGGCAAAATGTGACTGTATTATTGTTTGGTGTTATTACTTTTACCGCCAATGGCCCAACTTAATCCATGTCACTTAAACATGCTGCAAAGCAGCCTGCTGTCAAAAGGTTTCCCTGAGGAAAAATTAAGCACTTGCAGCCATCAATTATTCAAAGACTACATCTAAGGGCACCATCCACCTTGTCCTCCCACCCGCCCTAAGTGTTAAATAAATCATAACATCCTGTTCATCGTGCCGTCAGCGGGAGTTAAAGAAGTCCTCGTAAATGAGGTCAAAATCACAGGGTTGGAGCTGGCGTCCAAGTTTTTGTTTGCAAGGAGTAAGTGACTCCAGACCTTTTGATTGTTGAAGTCTTCAAGGAAAGCCTTTTTTCCCCATTCCAACTACTTCCTGTGGAACTTGGAGGAAATGAGCATTTACCACAGGGAAGTATCCACCCTTTTCCAGTCGTGTGCCTAATTTGTCAGGTGTAATATTGGCACCTGGAGGCTTGTTTTGGCTCCCGTTCCACCCCTAATGAGGAAGTATCAAAATACTTGTAACACGCTGTGTTAGGACTTCAAAGCCTTTGATCACTGGAGATGGAGACTTGAGCCATAATTTTTTTTCTAAAAGAAAGGAAGGGAAAATCCTATGACGTTTGCTTTACAATCAACTTTTGAAAACTATTACAGGGAGTTGGAGAAAGAAGTTGTAGCCACAGCCTATTGAAAAATGTGTTTGCTGATAATTTTCCAAATACAAACAATGATGTGTCAAGATTTCAAGTCACTGAGATTCTTATATAGATTGGAATCCATTCATCGAATATATGATAAAGGCAGTTGCCAGCATTCTGTCCACAACTCTTCCAAAATGTTAATCCTGTTCACATGGAGTTTTGACTCTCAAAATCTCATACCCCAAAGATTTTGTTGGTCTTTAAGGTGCTACTGGATTCAAATCTAGCATGTAGAATCCATGTACAGTGTACACTTGATTTTTCTTTATATATGCATTAATAATCATGTTATGTTCACAGCATATACAACTGAGCATGGGACATTTACCAAATATTGATCCCTAATGTTGCTTGTAAATTGAACATATGTTGTCTCTTTCTTACAAACAAATGTATGCATGTGAACACAGGATGTACATGTGTTCAGTGTAGCATATGAATAGTGAACATGTACATTCTGCTTCCACATGCATACAACTGTTTGTAAAAAAGAGCCAAGATGTCTTCACTTTGCAAATGAAATTGGGGACCAATATCTGGTAAATGTAACATGTGAACAGGGTTTCTGTCACACAAGTTGGTATGACACAGTGCGGGGCCTGCTTGTGCAGCACAAACTTGTTTCTTAAAATCTCCTGCTGAATTCCACAGATTTATGTTTGAGACACATTTAAAAGTGGGCAAAACTGCTTGTCACTTTAGGCACCAGTTTAATTATGGGCACAGAGCAGGTTGTTCAGAAGTCCCGCAAATATGCAGCTGTTCCTCCATGCATATATTTCAGAGTTATTCAAGCCTGGTGATTTAAAAAGTGCTAAATGGAAGCACAACTGGGACTACCAAAACCAACACAGCAATAGCTCTTAACGTGTAAGGAGCAACTTTCTGTGGAGGTGTGGGAAGTTGCTAGATTCCCTTCCAGTTTCAACAGATTTTTATTTATTTACTTATTTTACAACATACATACCTTGTCTTTCTGCCCTTCCCCTGGCCACCATGGTGGCTGAATTTTGAGTTAAAAATCCCACAAGCAAGTAGTGATCTGTTATTCTGTGAACTAAAACTCTCCTGAAATTCTCCTCAAAATCTGCTTTCACAAGTTTTGATATTAATCTAATTGATATTCAGTGTCACTAGGAACAATGCTGAACAGGTCTTCTCAGACATCAGTCACATCTCATTGAATGGGGCTTATTCCCAGGAAGGTGTTCTTAGGACTGCACTATATTGATATCTGATACTTTAAAGGTATGGTAATGTTTGATGGTATTTATTGTTTTCATACAAGCTTACAGCATCCCATTTTCTACATTCACTTTTTGGTGATGGGTTTTGATTTCTTAAACATTTTATTTTGACTCTAGTATAATCTTTCTGGTGTTTATCATGAAGAAACTCCAGGTTGTTTGTGACATCTACATACAGCCACTTTGTAGACAATTTGCCTACAAAATCCATAAACAAGTGGCGGTTGTATGGGGTTCCTTGATCTTTCTTGGACTTCTGTTTCCTTGCTTTGACTCCAGTCCCTGTTTATACTTCGTAATGATCATATTTAGTCTTCTGCCATGAATCACTTTTCTAAAGACTATGGATATCCTTATTCATGACATTTGGACGTTTCAATCTCACTGAGAGGTGGAAACCCCATTTAGCCATGACAGAGACCCAAATAACTGTAGTGCAGTTGTGGAAGAGGGAACTCTTTTGGTGTTATCTTTCACTAAAGGCTGATGTAATGTTTGATCCATATCTTTCTGCAGGGCAGGCAAAAGGACCTCAGAGGTTTCCCACAGAAGACATCTCTTACACCAGAGTCAATTTTAGTTGTTGTCATTGTACAGTAAGGAACAGCTGTCTGCAGCTTCAACTGTATTTTTTTTCCTGGGTTGTCCTTTTCTATCATGTCAATCACTGCAGTTCTATACAACTAAATACAAAATAAACCTTCAGGGAATCCCTGACAGCTACTAGAGTTGCCACCTGCTTGGATTCCTAACAACATGGAGTTTATTCTAGGTCTGCATTACCTTCTCTACACTTAAGACTGTGCAGAGCTAAGAGATAAATGGAGATGATTTAGGGTTGCCAGGTCTGGGTTGGAAAATACCTGGAGACGTTGGAAGTGGATCCAGGAGAAGGTGGGGTTTGGAGAAGGTAGGGGCCTCAGCATGGTACAATGCCATTGAGTCTGCCCTTCAAAGCAGACATTTTTCTCTAGGGGAACTGATCTCTGTCAGCTGGAGATCAGTTGTAAAAGTGGGAGATCTCCAGGCCCCACCTGAAGGCTGGCAACACTAAGACAATTGCTTTCCAAAATTCTTTTAGTTCCTTTCCTGGTTCAGTTCTTGGCTGCATGATTGTAGCCCTGCTCTCTCACTTAGTGGATAATGCAATTTTGATAAGCAGAGATGGGCCAGACTTATGATGATCTAAAAGGCTGTGTCTGAAATTTCTGATAGCTGAGATATCCATTTCTCACACCCAGAAAGATTGGGGGGGGGGGCATAAGTGAATCCAGCCACCATACACAATTAATAACTAAGGGACTGAATTACTTAACAGTGTTTATACTGAACCCCCAAAGTCTGATTCAAGAATAGTGAGACTTGCAGCTTGATCCTGACTGGGAGGAGACATGACTTCTGCAGATTTGGTATTTATTGTATTTATTTATGTGCTGGCTTTTCTCTTGAGATGGGTAGATGGCACACAGTTTAAGAAAGTTTCAGCAGTTGCTAAATATAGAATCCTAATGGGATGTTGTGTCAGTCACTGGGAACATAAAACACTGGTACTGCTCCAGTCTCTGTGTAGGCTTCCATCTTTGGGACACAATCCACAAATTGTGGTTTTCATCCTTAAAGCTCTTCACAGCTTAGATTTCAACACTGCATTACACTGTATGTCCAACCATTGGGTCACAGTACACAGAAGCTGCTGTGAATTGCAAACTAGAATGTTAGCTGTTTAATAGGATTTTCTCGGTAATCATGAGGACCATATCCAGGGCTATTTTGGGGCAGGAATGCATAGGAGTGAAGTTCCAGCTGGCTTCCGAGTTGGCCACACCTACAGCACACACACACACACACCAGTTTCCCAGGCACCTCGTAAGCCGCAGGGCGCCTGGGGAAGCCAAGGCAAACTAGGGAGGGAAGGCAGTTTAAACTGCCTCCTCCACCCCTCGGGTTCCCCAGGAACCCCACAAGCCGTGGGGCACCTGGGGAAGCCAATCCTGGGAGGGAGCTGTGCTGTCAGGGGTGTGGCCTAATATGAAGAAGAAGAGAAGAAGAGATTGGATTTATATCCCGCCCTTCACTCACGTGGAGTCTCAGAGCAGCTTACAAACTCCTTTCCCTTCTCCTCCCCACAACAGACACCCTGTGAGGTAGGTGGGGCTGAGAAAGCTCTGGCAGAAACTGCTCTTTTTCAAGAACAGCTATGCCAGAACTATGGCTTGCCCAAGGTCATCCAGCAGGTGCAAGTGGAGGAGTGGGGAATAAAACCTGGTTATCCCAGATTAGAGTCTGCACACTTAACCACTACACCAAACTGGCCCTATGCTAATGAGGTTTTTCTGTTGGGTGTGGCCTATTATGCTAATGAGTTCCTGCTGGACTTTTTCTACAAAAAAAGCCCTGAACATATCACTCCTATCTACACTGGCTTCCAGTTTGCTTCTGAACCAAAGTCAAGATGCTGGTATTGACCACTAAAGGCCTATACTGCTTGGGACCAGCAAAGCTTGGGTGGCAACTTGAGAAAGGGCCTTCTCAGTTGTGAACTGAAATGGTGGAATTCTCTCCCTAGAGAGATTTGTCTGTCTCCATCTATTATTTATCATCTCCCACCTCCTTTTTGGTTGGTTTGGTATTCTTGTTATAACCCTCCCTCCTGTTTATGTTTTTTATTATTGAATGTGTGTGTGTGTGTAGTTGGTTTTTAATTGGTTGCTGATGCCCTAATTGATTTGAAAGGCAGAACAAAACATTTTAGACCAATAAATAATGCTTTTGAAGTTATATATTTAGAGCCCCCTAGAATTTCTTCAGTAAATCTTCAAAGAAGACTAATACAAAATCTATAGTTTTTAATGTATAAGATAAGGCAGAGAATTATTAATATTACTAAAGTAGCCACTGATAAGAGTTCCTGTTCACACTCTTTTCCAGTTTGGATCACTTATGTACAAGATATATGGATACGTATTGGAACATGCAAAAAAAGAGGGTCCATGGCTCAGTGGCCATGAAAATTTATTTACTTCATTTATTCCCCTACTCTCTCCCTGGCATGGACCCAAAGAGGCTTACATTGCTCTTCTCTCCTCCATTTTATCCTCAGAACAACCCTGTCAAATAGGTTTACTCATCAAAAGGCCTAGATTCTGTCTCTGACCTCTTCTGTTAAAAGATAGGAGGTGTTGGGAATGACATTACTTTGCCTGAGACCTCTTGAGAGCCACAGCCCATCTGAACAAAAAAGAATGAGCTGCAGGGGCCAATGTTCTGAGCTCGTATACGGCAACTTCATATATGTTCAAAGGGGACAAAAATCATGTTATGTTAACTGATGCATGTTTTTTAAAGGTGCTCCATATTCCCAGATGTCTGTATACACTCCAGTGCACAATGTAGCTTTTGTCATTGGAAGAGCTTTTTTGCACAGTAAAAGGAATGCACATAACCGATCTGCTTCCTACATTGTCAAGAATAGAGCAACTATTGAGGGTAGGGAAGTGTCAAGTGCCCATTGCGTTCCTAAGAAACTGATGGACTGGGTTACAAGTCTCATATCACAATCTGGAAATCTTACATATTCAGCCATATATTATGTCCATTAAGGACCAAAGAACCCAATCTTAAAATATTCATATATTGCATATGTCTATGGGATGGGGCTTCATAATAGCAACCAAATTAAAATGTGCATTATTTAGAAATGCTGAATTTTGAACTTTTATCTCAAAGTTCAGCATTTGAATGTTAGGCAATCAGATCCTAGGGATTCTACCGGAAAGTAAGTCTCCCTATATTCTGTGGGGCTCATTCCCAGGTATGTGTGAACAGGATTGTAGCCTCTTGCTGGAATCTCTTGATTGTTGGGGGAGCTATTAATATGGAAACACATAAGCTATAAACTGTCCTGTGCTGCCAAATACTAAAAATCGTTGCATGGTAACTATCAAATATTATTCCTCAATATCAACATATCATTATGTAACATGAAATATTATTGATATCAGCCCTCAAATGAAGTCAAGAACATATGCATCATTACACAGTACTATTGCTCAAATATTGTTACAGATCAAATGCTGAAATCCAGTATCGCAGGAAATCAAACAGATATTCAAAATATTATGGATGTTCAACAAATATTCAAGCGTTCAGAGATTAGCTGGAAAGTACTGAATATCAAAATTCATAGAGGGGACCCTGACCTGAATAGTCCAGGCAAGCCTGATCTTGTCAGATCACAGAAGCTAAGCAGGATTGACTCTGGCAAGTCCTGGGATGAGAGACCTCCTTGAAAAACCAGAGGCAGGAGGTGGGGCAGGCCTTATTCAGTCATCTCTCTGAATTTCCTCCAGGCCCCCAGTAGGGGTCAGTCACCAGACATCACCATGACTTCCATGTGCACACACACCCATGCACATATTTAAAAATATACCAAAAATACCCCAAAAAAATAATGGAGGAGAATACTTGGGAACAAATGCATTTCAGTCTATAAATAAAATGGTTTCTTTTTCTGAGCTGGCCTTGGCTGGGAGGGTGGGGTAAAAAAAAATCCAACAAATAAATAAATAAATAAATAAATTTCTTTAGAATTATTATAAGCATGGTTTCTTTTGTTTCTTTAACAATTTTTTCCTCCAACCAGCTCAGGGCTAAACATGGTGTCCACCTCCCATTTTATTCCTACAAGAACCCTGTGACATAGGTTAAAGAAAGTGATTGTCCCAAGGTTACCTATTAAGCTTCATGGTTGAATACGGATTTGACCCTGGGTCTTCTTGATCTAAGCCCAGCCCCCTAGACACTACAATGCACTGGCTCACAAAAGCTTTGTGTAACTTTATGATAATTTAATCAAGTAGATGATTAAGACTCATAAACTAAAGTCTTTATTTAATTGGCCAATATCCCTAATACACATATATGTGCACGTAGGAGATTAAAACAACAACAACAACAACAACAACAACTGATGCCGCTAATAAAAGAAAAGCATCCCTTTTGCCCACTGAAAAATCCATGCAAGAACACAAGAGGAATGGGAGTTTTTACAAGCAAATATTTACCAAATAAATCCTGTCCTTTCCTGCCAACTGCACATGCATGTTGGTTTGGCATCTGCATCAAAATTTACCGCATTGGATATAATGATACCACTAAACTCATTTCACTCCTCGGCCCATTTCTACTGAGCAGGTGAAAAGTTTTCCAGCATGGCTGCTCCCACTATAGCTCTCTTGTTTGCTGAGTGTGATTTGGAAAGAGCACCCTTCCCCCGCCCTTCAGTTTTTATTCCTGTTTCAAGAGGCAGCCGTCAGCAACAAAACCACAAGGCTAGTCTTGGCTGGCTGAGTACATTCAGCAGCTGCTCTGTTCCAAGTTCTGGGCAAGCCACAGTTATCCAGATTCCCACTTGTCCTGTGTCTTCTGCCTCAGTTGCATTACAGCATCTTGAGCAAGAAGGACCACTAATTGACCAGCCTGGGTAGGCTGCCAGCATTTCAATACTGCCTGTTCCCAGTCCCCAAAAGGCCATGCCTGCCCTTGTCTCACTGTTTTTCCCACCCCGTTGATCCAAGGTCTGTGTCATCTTCCAAGTCTGCCTTGAATGCAAGACTCTGACTTAGCATGTGGTATACTCTGCTTTTCCAGCAGGCTGCTTTTGGGTTACTGTTTTTTTCAACCAGAGCGAATGTTCTGAGTGAGGCCGTTCTTTCTGCAGTTATGTTGTTGTGAATTAGAAAGGCAGCACCAAAAGCAAAAGCCATTTGTTCCCCCATCTCCTACAAGTACCAAAACCTAAAGCACCATCTTTCAGGGTCTTACCTAACTATTCTGCTAGAACAACAAATTTATCTGCGCGCACACACACACACATTTCGCTATACTTTCTTCAAGCAGAGAGAAAATGCCCAATGCCTTTTTCATACTGACTAAAGCAGGAATGCTATTTGCGTTGGCTTTCGTGAATTTCTTCATTGTGTTGTGCTGACATGATTTGTTCAAAGAAACTGTGCTTTTGGAAGGAAAAGGTTAAAGTTTGCTACTGATATTCATCAGGAGATGGATATTTAATCTTTAATCTCTTGTTCTAGGCCCCTACTTTGGATCAACTCATTATCCCGAATAAACGATGTGTCATTCCCATTATTTATGTTTCATTGCAGCCAAAGTATCTGGACCTCGTTTGGGTAAGCACCATTCATTTCGACCCATTCAGCATTAATCTCCCTGCTAACATCTTTCCTGTCCTATGCGCTGTCCCCTATTTGCTTTTATGTTTTCCGCGGAGTGTTTATAAAAGGATAATCTTTTACAAAGCAGACAGAATTTTTTTGTGTATAAACTGCTGGGTTTGAATGCCTCATTGATACACCATCTAAACTGAAGTGTTCAGCAAGATTAGTGCATCCACTGAGCTACTGAACTGGGTAAAAATAGGGGAGCTGCATCTTTCTTTATAGCAAAAAGGGCGGCTAACGATGCCGTCACCTTTCAAATGGGATACTTTTAGCAGATGGACTCAGAAAACAGGAAAACATTTGGAATTTTTTTTTTAAAAGAAAGAAATATAATCAGCAAAAGAGGTCGCTTATGGCGACAAAGGAAAGGAAAAGAGACAACAGCCGTGTTGTTTTGTGGCTTCTGATTTGCTGGGGAGTGAATGTCAAGCTGGAATCAAGCCATGGAAATCAAATGAATTACTCTTTTCTACATCACTGTAGCAGCAACTTGAAATTGCCTTCCAGCATGGCTAAATACATACAACTTTTGCTGAGGATCAAAAGCATATAACCCTGTAGTATGGAAACAACATAATTATTTTTAAGGATAAATTTATAATATTATTCATGTATTTTGTGATCCTCTCTCTCTCTCACTCTCTCTCTTTCTCTCTCCTTCCCCCACTCCAATCTGTGCATGTTATGCAGCCATATCTTTGGGAATGTTGGATGGTAATGACAGACAACCCCCCCAACACAAACACTTTTTTTGTTTAAAGAACACAATATGTAAGCCCTTTTTTTGCCCATATTCCCCACATTTAATAGAGAAAATTCCAAAACAGACATGTGGTAGTATCATTTGAATGGCATAGATCCTTAAATACATTTGTCACTTGGTGCACTTGCCAGCTATTTTTCAAAGATCCACACCATCGAAAAACACTCCAAATTATATCCATCATGACTCTGTCAACATGTAGCACTGTTTAGCGTTTTATTTTCATTAAACTGCACTATTGTTGTCCATCTATTATGACATAAACTAGGATTTGTGCCCTTGCATTAAAATGAAATGAAGACTGAAAGGAAATCGTTGGGAAAATATTCAGAAAACACTGCAATTCATTTGTATTTGTTAAGCTTCCTTGGTGCATCTGGGAAAGGGTAGGTGAAATGTCAGGGAGCTTACCTGTGTGTTGCTTTCTTGTGGGTATTTAATTTCAGTCAGACATAGCCAAGATGATGGGATGACAATTTTGCCACAGAATTTACTCTTGGAAGTGCTTCTACTCTATTTCAGTTGAGGGCACACTGTTTTGGGGTGTAGCCTGTGGCCTAGTTCTCACTGAGGTGTCAAACTTGTGTCTTGGCTGTATCACATCAGAAGACGTGGGGGGTCACATTACTGAATGCTGTTTCAGACAAAATAATAATTTCATGCATACAGGGGGGAAAACACTGAAGAGTTCTTGTCTTTGAAACCTAGGCCTACCAATGGACAGTCCACAACCGTATCTAAGCAACTCAGAGTAATTGTTGTCGAAACATTGAGCTGTGTTATTCTGGCTGGCCTAGTGATTATTTCAGGCCTTCAGACATGTAATATGGTAGGCAGAGAGGAGAACACTTACAGGACTATTTGCATGCATGAGTCCCAAATGACAGCTCACCAAAGGATTGACTGGATCTTGGGGTAAGAAGGTAAAATGCAAGAAGGTAAAATGGCTCTGGTAAGCTGAACAAGATGGGTAATGGGACATACAAGATGGGTGATGGGACTCATCCTCCAGCTTTTTAGCTGACATTTAGTGAAACCAAAGGATCATGGTGCAATTGCTATTCATGAATTCTTCAGTGGTCCCTAGTACAGCATCCAAGGGATGCAACTGGCTATCATGTTTGGCAGAAACAGGTGTGTTCGGCAAAGGGAACGGTGCTTAGGACTAAAATAATTGGCAAACAGAGCTCTTCTCTCCTCAACTCAGGCAATGCTGGTGCAGCTGTTCTCAGGTATGTGCATTCTCTAGTTATTTGTGTTGCAGTAAAATCTCCAGACTGCAAAACACAATCTTTGCTTCTCAGTTTGGTGCAGCCTGCAGATTTCCCAAGTTCAAAGTTCAGTGGAGACAAAGAGGAACATAAGAAACCTGAAATGTACATGTGCCTCACAGGGACATTTACAAGCATTATTTTTGTTAATAATATTTTCCTATTAATAATAAACATGTTCCAGCAAGACTGGACAATTTGGGATCCAAATGCAGACCTCCAACACTGGGTGGTGGCCCGACACTGGCTCAGAACACTATTATACAGTACATTTTAATCCTGCTGTTCCTCTGAGGAACTCATGGTAGCATAAATTATTCCCACCTCTTCAGTTTTATCCTCACACCTACCCTGTGAGGTAGGTTAGGCTGAGATGCAGTGACTGGCTCAGCAAGCATCCCGGTAGAGTAGAGATCTGAACATGGGTCTCTCCCAGATCCTACTCCGACACTATAACCACCTCATTACATTAAACCTTCAATAATTGCTTCCTCCCTGGCACTGCAAAAATGGGGACAGATCTTTGGACACCTTGCAGGTCTCGGTGCATGACTGGTGGTCACCTTAGTGTATTGTGAGTTGTGCCAGCCCAGTCCTTCTGACACCAGGCCATAATGGTTGAGACTGGGATCATCTCAGAGTGAATTCAGCTCAATGTTAATGGCATGACACTTGGAAGGCATTAATTATAAACAACTCTTTAAAGATGCTTTAGCAATACATCTTTCAGCATGCAGGTATAGATGCTGAAGTGATTCATACCTTTCCTCAACAAAAGGGATTTCTCACATTAATATCCCTCAGAAATAGCCCTCCATGAAATTTATGAGAGCTCTTGGCAACCCAAGTAACCATAAAATATTAATCAAATGTATGTGTGTGTTGCAGTAATATATACATAAAGAACCATAGAGCATTAAGATTCCAATGGGACCATTAAGGGGCCCATAAAAATAAAATGTCAAAAGAGAGACATTGTCAAGCTTGTCAGGATCCAGCACTTAATTTGCCCTAATATGTCTTCTTTATGTTTTCTTGCAAGATGAGGAAGTCATTGAATCGTCAAAGTGAAGACCTAAATATGACTGGATTCTTGGTTGTGTGATTCATAAACAAATGGGAACCGTCTGATTTGTGCACTTAGTGAGCTAGTGTGGTGTAGTGGATAGAGTGTTCAATTTAGACTGGGAAAATTCTTGCTCAGCTATGAAAAACAGTGGGTACAGCTCTGGCTCTGCCATCATCTCCCAGCCTAACCTGCACTGGGAGAATAAACTGGGATAACCCAATACACACCAACCCCAACATTAAGGAGTGGTCAGTTGTTGTTTTCAATCTCCAGAATTCAGCAATGCTCTGAACCCAAAGGCAGACTGTGATGAGTGTTTTATTATTTGATTACAGCAATCATACAGGGCAATCTTAAACACGTTTACTTAAAAGTAAGTCTCATTAAGATCAATATAGCCAACTTGCTAGCCTCCATTTCGTCCCTGGATCTTCCAGATAGTTTTGTAAATAAATGTTCCTGGATAAGCATAGAGAGGTATTAGATTGTGTCTCTTACTCCTGCTTCACAGTAGGTGATCATTTGCAGTAAGAGTTATGGGCATTTTAAGTACATGTCATGGTACGGTATCTGGGAAGTGTAGGCTAATAGCTATTTTTAAGCAGGAACATTAAAATATAATTCTATTTGCAAAGCTGCATTAGCTATTTTTTATTTCAGGTTAAAACCTGTTTTCAGTTCATTTAGACTTAAGGCTTGGAAAAAGATAAATACATACTTCTGCATTAACTACCCCAACCTGACCTCCACTTATCCATTATTAAATTTATTTTTATCCCATTTTTTCCAAACAAACAATTTGCTCTAAGTAGCTAACCAAAACAAACTAAAACAACCATAACAGCTAAATGACAATAAAAACAAATGAAAACCAATAACAAATTTCACAAATCAAAATGGAAGAGAGCCGTAGCAAAGAGAATGGTTCAGGAGGGCACTTTTAGAAGGGAATAGGGCTGTAGTTTATGGCCCTGTTTATTGTATGCATTACCTTACTGCATTGTTTTCTAAATTATGTAATCCCTCTTTCCCCCATTTTTTTTAGAATATGTCACATCTTAAATTGTTTTTATTGTATTGTTTTCTAATTTTGTATTCCAGTCATTGCACTGTTGGATGTCTTATACCGTTTCTATTTCCATTATTTTAAACTTTTGTAATCTGCCTTGAGTCTCAGCAAGAAAGGTGGATGATATATAGAATCAATAATTAAATCAAATGTCATCTGAAAACCCAGCAAAGCAGAGCAAGCTCCAAACTGCTAAAATAATGACATCTTTGCATGATACCTAACACCAACAATGAAGATACTTACCTAACACCAGCAAAATTTTGGGGATGAAGTGTGGTACCACAATCAAGAAGAGCTATTGGTGGTTGCCAATTGCCTCACCTAAAATGATGATGGGGGAACCCTAAAAGGCCTCTGAGGAAGAACTTAATGAATTGAGAGTTTCATAGGGGAGCGGAGGCTGCTCTCAAACCATTCAAGGCTTTATATGTCGAAACTAGGAGTGTTACTAGCAATAAATATGAATCTCCTTCATATAATGTTGCAATGTAAAATTAATAGTGTGATTACAGCTGTTTATATTTACTCTGGTGTATAAACTACCTTTTCAGAAGTAGTTCTAACATTAAATCATTTCTTTTATAACTGTTGTCAACAGCATTCTCCTCCTGTTTCTCTTTTTCACATAGTTCCTAAAAGAACTAACTTCAAGCTCATTATTTGTCAGAAGCTGAATCAGCAGGGGTTTAAAAACCAGTTTATTTGGGGATTCTTGTCGTCTCAGTTAACAGTACAAAAGCCGATAAAGGAAGTGATCTGACAGTTGAATAGATTCCAAAATTGGGGTCATTTTCTCATATGACCAACAAATATGACAGAGATACGCAAGGGTGTATACGTACCTTTCAGCACCTGGCGGAGTCCAAAAGCTTTTCTCAAAGCTGCTTCTTTTGTGCTTAAGAATAAAAACAGGAAAACTTAAACTCCTTACTCATGAGAAGTGTACCATTGGTTTCTGAGATTACTGCAGAATAAATTGGTTATAGATTACAGCCAAAAATTACAAAATATTCAAAATTATAAATTTTGTTAGCTTCCCTTGAATACTCTTAGAATTTTGGAAGTATTTGTGGGTAATTTCAGATATCTCTGAGCTGACCCAAAACAGCTAATTTCAGTTTGAGGGCAGGTATATCTGAATGCAGTGGCTCAAGTGGTTAAAGGGCTGAACTGCAGACTGGAAGGTCGGTAGTTCAGCAGTTCGACACCTGAATGCTGCGTGATGGAGTGAGCTCCCATCTCTGGTCCCAGCTCCTGCCATCCTAGCAGTTTGAAAGCAAGAAATTGCAAGTAGATAAATAGGTACCATTTCGATGAGAAGGTAACAGAGTTCCGTGTACCTCGGCATCTAGTCATGCCGGCCACATGTCCATGGAAACATCTTTGGACAGAGCTGGCTCTTTGCCTTGGAAATGGAGATGAGCACAGCATCCCTGGAGTTGTATATGACTGGCTTTCGAGCAAGGGGAACCTTTACCTTTACCTATATCCGAATGTACACCCCTAAATTTTGGGAGAAGCTAAAATCTTTTTGATAAGACTAATAACATTTCTCAGAAGTGTCTGACTAGGCCTGTGATTACAGTGTTGCCAGATTTCTCTTAAAACAAAGTTTAAAGCAAAAATGTAACAGGACCTGCTAAGGCAAACCGCTTGAAGAGATTTATGGGAATCTAAGAATTCTAAGACTTAAAAAAAAGGTCAGGGGTATTCATACAGTCCTAATGGTAGATTCTTTGGAGAGGGGTTTAGTCACCCCAGGAGCAGAACCATGAGCTACCTTTTATCATTTTATTTATGTTGTAAGCCGCTTTGAGTTCCCCTAGGCTAGGGAAAAGGCAGGTAATAAATGTGTTGAATCAATATTACAAAATACATGTTGGACAGTCTGAGTTGTGATTTCCAGTATGGGATCACATCACCATATGACCAAACCCTAACTTTCACCAGATTGCTCCAGCACACTTAGGAGGGACCTCAATATGTACAACAGTTGGAGAAAAACCTTCCATGCCAATCTGGGCTGCAGTATGCTGGAGTTATCCTTTTTCCTTATCTGGGCTTATGGCAAAATCTCAATTTGCTCTTACAATTTAAGTATCCTGGTATATGTGGTGTGTAGCTCAGGTTGCTGCTCTTTAAATACATTTTTGGAACTCTTCAGAGGACCAACTGAGACAGCAACTTAGTCACCAGGGCCTAGTGTTAAAGCTGCTAGTCATTTGGGAAAAAAGGAACTCATTGAACGTCATTGAACATCAATCTGACCCTTTTTATGTCATATAGCTACATTTTTGCCATTAATTGAAATCCTTAAGATTCGGTCCTGGTGGACTCAAAGTTTACCAGATTTTCAGTGATGTGCTGCTTGCAGAAAGCACATGATGTATGCCTAGACAGATCAATGGCATATAGATTGTGATTGAAATTGTTCCTATGAATTTGGAGGGCAAAATAATTAACCAAATTCAGTTCCTGAAAAGTGCAGTCCCGTAGGCAGAGTTTGTTTCATACATTCAATTAAAAGCAGAACTGAAATAGTGTACCTTCACATCCTAGGGTCAACAGCCCTGGCCTAACAACTGGTGGGGGACAGGGGAGGTGGGGACACAGTCTTCAGGTGATGGTGTGATGTTCCAGGTTTTCCTGGAACTTCCCTAGAGAGTTTCAGTCAATTTCTAGAGAGGCATGACATCACTTCCAGTTTTTTCCAGAAGTGAAGTCATGATGTCAGCCATTTTTTATTTTACATTTCTCCCAACACTGCTCACAGTGGCTGGGGTGGGGGATCCCCTGCCCCCTCCAGCAGGCTGGCATCCCTACCACATACAGAAGCAGCTGGCCTCTCAATACTAGTGCTAGAACCAGGTCCATATGCATGGGGGGGGGCACAAGTGCCCAGCACTCCCCCCAAATAACCATGCTAGCCTTTTCCTTCTCTGCTTCCCCTTCAACACAGTCCAGCAAGGGCTCCTGGTACTCAGCAGCACGATCACATGATGCCAGTGCCGCTCACTTAGCCAGGCTCCCTTGGCCAGTAGGGTATCTAAGCCTGAGCCTGCCAAATGGCAGGGAGGGCGGGATATAAAAATAAATAAATAAATAAATAAATAAATAAATAAGAGGATGGAGGGGGAGGGAGGGAAGGGTTGGGTCAGGGAAGGGTGTGTGCACAAGAGGCTCACTCAGCCAGCTAGGTGGAATGGCTGCTTGCTGCTTCTGAATTGCAGCTGGCTTCAGTCAGGCGACTGTCCATTCCTCTTCAACCGAGGAGGTGACACAGCGAGGGAAAGGAGGCTAAGAAGGGGATGGCCAGCCGGTGCAGGATGCCAGCAAGGCAAGGTAACCATCCAGGCTGCTGCTGTTGCTGGGGAAAAGGCTTGGAGAAAGGATTACCCACTGCTGATGCTGCAAGCACCAGGCTCCCAAGGGTGGGGGAGAAAGGCCAGTGCCAAGACCACCCCTTGCACCAGGCAACCTGCTCCAGACGTGGCAAGGAGAGCAGGGTTCAGAATGACACATGCCCAGCCATGCTCTGCAGAGGAGCTCACCTGGTCTCCAGTGGCATAACCCCTCCCCTCCCCAGGTGGTACTTTGGTGCACCGTAAGAAAACATTTCTGGGTACAGGGCTGGCTAGGATGCAGCACCATGGAAAGCCTTGGCTGGCAGCTGTGTAAAACAGTATGTTGGACTAGATGGACCACTGGTCTGAATCAGAAGGACTCTTATGTTTTTAGCATAGTGGAAGATATATGAGGCATCTTCCACTGCACTGATAACCTCCAGTGTGAATTAGGCCACTGCAAGGAACACATGATCAGTTGTGTCATTCCCTGACCCCCAATTTTTTAAGGGCAGAAATACAGGACCTAGAAACAAAGTTTTGCCCGTAATCTATTAAAAGTGTACATTCACATTATACTTCCGAGGACACATTTTTAAGGTATCATGTAGCAATGATTTGCTGCTTCTGAAATGTTTTGTACCGTAGCTCTACAATCTCTACCCATCTGTTATGACAGCAGCCATCTTGGCATCTCTGAGAAAATAAACCAAATTAAGAGAAAGATTTTTAAAAATGAATTCTGAACACCCGTAAGTGTGAATTAAAAACTGCTCTCCTCTTGTGGTCTTATGGCAGTATTACACAAAAAGGGAAGGAAATTACTGCAACTGTCAGTGTTCTCATCTTGTCGAAAGCAATTCCTTGTGACCTGTTGATTGTCAGAACTCATGCCATTTGCAGTTCATTTGCATTAATAAAAAGCCAACCTTAAGCATTGTGATTTACAGTCATACAAAAGCTATTACAGAGGACCATCCTCATAAGCTTCTTTGTCATAAAGCTATTCTATCTTGCTTTCAATCACTAAACACTATTAAAAATTCCATAATACTACAAGGCTTGCTGTAATACATAAATTCTTTTGCTTTCAAAGGTGGTCTTATGAAATGAAAATCATAAATGGGTGGTTACTCATTCATTTGGCTTTAAATGGAAGAAAGTGGTATCAGTTGCACATACTCCAGACAATGATCTTGGATGGAAATGATGCCTGAAAGGACGTTCAGAGCTTTGAGATAGTTTTCTGATGGATGCTCCCATAGCACTGGTTTTGCATCTTTTCCTCACTGCCATAGTGATCATAGTGTATAAAATACACATGCACATGTGTGCACAGATGTTGCAATATCTACACACCTGGTGGTGGCAGCACTGAAGTGCTGGACAGGGATTGACCATTGTGATTCTCCCATCCCAGCTTCCTAAAATCCACTGTCCTTTATGCAAATACCTTAGAGAGGCAGGGAAGTATTCGCCTTCTGCCACTCACTAACCATTCTCATTGTGACCACAGTGAAGCTAAAATCCAATAACACTGGCTACTGTTTGTTGTATGGCTTGAGATATGCATTCCTCAAAAGATTTTGGAGTTTCCATGTGCAATCTGCAATTAACTTCTTTACAGTAGTCCCATCTCTGGCAGCCAGTGCAGTTTAGAACACATTGGAACAATGTGGAGTGTATCTGCATCACACAACCTCCTGTATTCGTGCCAGTATTGCACAGGTCAGTGATTATGTGGGTGTTGCAGAAAAGCAAAAAGTGAGGGGAACTGTGTGGGATGTATGTGATTTTGTGTTTTTGGATAGATTTTTTCTGCCAGTGGGTTTAATATAACTCGATGATGCAATAAATTTCCCCACTGTATTAGAAGCCACACTCTGTATTTCTGGCACCTGAAATATATTGAAAACTGTTATGTGAGTGGCTTGGGAGCTGCAGTTTTGTCCTCCAGGGAACAGCTCAAAGAGATTCCTTAAACCAGATACAGTGCAAAACATCACAGTGTTCCTATGTTCTCATACTTGGCAAAATATTAACATCTCTTCATGTCTTTACTATGTTTTTTGTATTGGAAAAATTTTGTTGGTCAAATTAAATAACTTTTCGAGTCTTGCACCACATACTACAAGATACATGTTTATCCTAGTACACATAAGCAGGGGGTTGGGGGCTATCCAGTGTTTTGCATGGAGTGTCACATGTATGACTGCCCACTGGAGAGAAGTCTTGGGTATGTGCTCAGTGCAAGGAATTCCTGGTTCTCAGGGAACGCGTTTGCACCCTTGAGGCCAAGGTGGCTGACCTGGAAAAGCATGGACAGTCAGTTAGGTGCATAAAGAAGACTCTTGGGGACTTGCTAAGATATGTCCCACTCTGAAAATGGCAGCCCTGCTGCTGTCAGGGAGCATGAGGGTTGAGAGGAAACAGGGCTCCGTACTGAGGAGAAGGGGAGTGTGCCCTCAGAAGGGACCTCTTCAGCTGGTGAATGGGTATTCTTTCACACCAAGGAACCATCTTTGGGCAGGGAGGGAGGGGAGCTCTTGGTATCTGGTGATTTGATCACTAGGCAGGTAGACAGCTGGGCGGCAAAACCACGTACTGACCATATGGTGACTTGCCTGCCTTGTGTGAAGGTAGTGATCATTATGCATGTTCTAGATAGACTGGTAGACAGTGCTGGGGAGGAGCCAGTGGTTGTGGTACATGTTGGCACCAAAAATGTGGAGAAATGCAGTTGTGAGGTCCTGGAGGAAAAATTCAGACTGCTAGGCAGGAGACGCAAGACCAGGATTTCCAAGGTAGCCTTCTCAGAAGTGCTATCTGTTCCATGCACAGGGCCAGAGAGACAGGCACAGATCAAGAGTCTCAATGTGTGGATAAGATGATGGTGTAGGGAGGAAGGGTTCAAGTTTGTTTGGCACTGGGATGCTTTTTGGAACAAGAGGGAGCTATACAAAAGAGATGGTCTCCCCTTGTCCTGAAAAGGAACCAGGCTGCTGGTGCTTAAAATCAAAAAGGTGGCAGAGCAGTTTTTAAACTGAATATTGGAGGGAAGCCAACAGGAGATGAAAAGTCTCTGGTTTGGGATGGCTCATCTCAAAAAGATGAAGGGGCAGCTGTTACTTTTTTTTACAAGGAAATGGATTAGAATTGTCCACTGAGACTGTGGCTCATGATATGGACTACCTGGCAAGGTCTCGAGGCAGCAGGAGAAAGGTTGTGGGTTTAACATGTATGGGAAATTATAGATGCTTACATACAAATGCTAGAAGTCTCTGGGGTAAATCAGGGAGTTGGAATGCTTGGTGTTGGGGGATAAAATAGACACTGGGTGTGTTCAGATGGGCAGCTATTCCCACCATTGGCCCGGCTGTAATTTGAGCTAGATCTTTTTGATCCAGCATTGCATGACCAGACAGCTCGCCCGTGAAGCGCTTTACCGCGCGTGATTCCTGCAGTGGATTGTCTAGATGGCATCCACCGTAAGGAGCCATGCAGTCAGCTTTTTTTTTAAAAAAATCCTGTCTGTGCATGTGCATATGCGCCTCACCATATACTTGTTTTTTCGTGCATGTGCAGACTAAAGTGGTAAAAGCACCACCGGTGGTACCTTCCTCTAGGTACCCTTTCAGGTTCTGAAGTTGATAAAGTTCAGGGGACTGTCAGAAACATTAAATTGTTTGGATCACTTGAGTGGAGCTCTGGGGACATCACATGTTTAAGTGGTTATGCATGCATCACTAAGAGTTTTTAAAATGGGGACCATCCCTACAAGCTGATTGCACACTGGATGTATGACCTGATGGTAGAAAGTCCAGCATTGGCCCATTGGCCAGCTTTAGACCGGACTTTCACTACTATCTTTTAAGAACGGATCCCCAACGGGGATTGAAGGGCTACTCACGGAAGCGGCACAATTCCCAGATGTTGTGATCTGGACATGCACTTTAAATCCACCAGGCACTCATGCCTGGCGCGGCTCAAAAGAGATGTATGAATGCACCCACTGTGGGTATTTCAGAAACTTGGTGGGATGAGGAAAATCAGTGGGATACGGTGATTCCTGGTTATAAATTATATTAGAAGGATTGGGGGGAAAGGGTTGGAGGTGGGGTGGCTCTGTATGTCAGACTCCAGTAAGACTGAGAGGGTAAGAGAATTGGATTCACTTCTGGAAATGCTATGGGTTGAAATAGTGGGCCCAAAAAGAAGCTTAACACTGGGAGTTTGTTATCGCCCATGAGATCAAAAGATAGAGGAGGATTATAAAATAATGAATGCTACATGAAATAACTGTGTTGTAATAGGTGTTTTTAACTACCCATGCATTGATTGGGAAAAAGAGATTGAGTTTCTAGACATTCTTAATGACTGTGCTATGAAGCAGATAGTCACAGAATCTACCAGGGGAGAGGTGATCCTGGATTTGGTCCTAAGTAATGCCCAAGACCAGGTGAGAGATATTAAAGTGATTGCACTGCTTGGGAACAGTGACCATAATGTTATTAAGTTCAACATTTGTATAAATAGGGAGTTGCACAGAAAGACCAACACAACCGCTTTTAACTTTAAAAGGGGTAACTGCTCTGAAATGGGGGACATGTGAAGAGGAAACTGAAAGGAAAAGTAAAAGGGTCAAAACCACTGGGGAAGCTTGGAGAAAATTTAAAACTACAATCCTAGAAGCTCAGAAAAAATATATACCGCAGGTTAGTAAAGGTACATATAGGCAGGGGTCAGCTCAGGAGTGGCCACTAGGGCAGCCATGGGCCTAATCAGATTCTCTAATCTTATTCAGCCCGCTGCTGAATTGCCGCCGAAATTCGGCGGCAACTTTAAAAGCAACTGGAGGGGAGGGGGTTTGAGGGAGAGGCTCCAAACTTGCAGGGTAGCTGCTGGGGCCTCTTCTAGAAATACCCACCAAGTTTCAAGAAGATTGGACCAGGGGGTCCAATTTTACAGGCCCCCAAACATGTTGCCTCCATTCCCTCTATTGTTCTCTATGGGAGGAAAAAAGTTAACATTTTTTCCCACCATGGAGAACAATGGAGGGGATGGGACAACCTGTTTGGGGACCCATATAATTGGACCCCCTGGTCCAATATTTTTGAAACGTTGTGGGTATTTCGAGAAGAGGCCCCAGCAGCTACCCTGCAAGTTTGGAGCCTCTCCCTCAAACCCCCTCCCCTCCAGCCCCTCATATACCCTGAGTTTTTGCCATTGATTTCAATGGCCCATAGGGTAAAATGGGGCTGAAACTGATATTCTCTTTCTGACACACTTCTGGTGATGTCAGGGGACGTGGCATATGCTAATGCGTTATGCTAATGAGTTATGCTAATGAGCTCCTGCACCTCTTTTTCTACGAAAGGACCCCTGCATATAGGTACAGAAAAAGGCCTGCATGGTTAACAAAGTAATGGAAGCTGTAAAAGGTAAGAGCGATTCCTTTAAGTGGTGGAAAGCTAGTCTCAGTGAGGTTGATAAAAGGGAACACAGGCTGGGGCAAATAAAATGCAAGTCTGTGATCAGGCAGGAAAAAAGGGAATATGAGGAGCATATCGCAAAAAACATACAGACCAACAATAAATCTTTCTTCAAATACATTAGAAGCAGGAAATCAGCCAGGGAAGCAGTGGGGCCTTGGATGACCAAGGGGTAAAAGGAGTACTGAAGGATGATAGGGAAATTGCTGAGAAGCTGAATGCATTTTTGCCTCTGTCTTCACTGTGGAAGATGAGAGGTGCTTGCCCACTCCAGAACTGCTGATTTCAGGAGGGGTATTGAAAGACTTGCATCAAATTGAGGGGATGAGAGAGGAGGTCCTATGACTGATAGACAACTTAAAAACTGATAAATTGCCAGGCCCGGATGGCATACATCCAAGAGTTCTGAAAGAACTCAAATGTGAACTTGTGGATCTCATGACAAAAATATGTAATCTTTCATTAAAATCTGCTTCTGTTCCTGAGGACTGGAAGGTAGCTAATGTCACTCCCACTTTTAAAAAGGTTCCAGAGAAGATCCGGGAAATTACAGGCCAGTCTGTCTGACATCAATACCAGATAAGTGGGTGGAAAAAAATAGTAGGCACATTGATGAACTAAAAGAATTGCGGCAGCATGGATTCTGTAAGGGAAGATCTTGTCTCACTAACCTGTTAGTGTTCTTTGAGGGAGTGAACAAACATGTGGACAAGGGGAACCCAATAGATGTTGTTTACCTTGACTTCCAGAACGCTTTTGATAAAGTTCCTCCTAAAAGGCTCCTAAGTAAGCTCAATAGTCATGGGATAAAAGGATAAATCCTCTTGTGGATCAAAAACCGGCTAATTAATAGGAAACAAAGAGTGAGTATAAAAGGGAAAATTTCACAGTGGAGGGTGGTAAGCAGTGGGGTACCACAGGGCTCAGCACTGGGTCCAATGCTTTTTAACTTGTTCAATAATGATTTTGGAGTTGGGAGTAAGCAGTGAAATGGCTAAATTTGTGAATGACACAAAATTGTTCAGGGTGGTGAAAACCAGGGAGGATTGTGAGGCACTCCAAAGGGATCCGTCAAGGATGAGCGAGTGGGCATGAATGTGGCAAATGGGGTTCAGTGTGGCCAAGTGCAAAGTGATGCACCTTGGGGCCAAAAATCCTAACTATAAATACATGTTGATGGGGTCCGAACTGATGGAGACTGACCAAGAGAGAGATCTTGGAGTTGTAGTACATAACTCAATGAAAATGTCGAGACAGTGGCTGAGGACAGACTCGTGTTCTGCTGCGCCTCCGTGGCACAGCAGAACAAGGCAGGGGGAATTGCCCCCACCGTGTGGTGTTCGCACGCCGCCGCAAGGAAGCCGCCCAAAGTGTCCAGACTGTGGGCGGCGTCTGGTGGCGGCGTGCGAACGCCGCGCGGCTCCCCCAGCTGATGTGCGTTCACACCCGCCGGAAGCGGGTGGAACGCGCGCGCAGCAGCCGGGACATTACTTTTAAGTGGTGCCCGGCTGCTGCGGGAGGAGCACGGTGCCGGACGCGTTGTGTCTGGCCCACCTCCTCCAGGCAGATGTAGCAGTCTGGACTGTTGCTCTGCCTCTGCTTTTAAAGTGGAGGCAGAGTGGGCCAGACTGCCAGTCTGTCCTCAGCCAGTGTGTGACTGCAGTAAAAAAGGCCAGCCCTATGCTGGCGATTATTAGGAAGAGAACTGAAAACAAATCAGCCAGTATCATAATGCCCCTGTATAAATCGATGCTGCCTCATTTGGAATAGTGTGTACAGTTCTGGTCACCACACCTCAAAAAAGGATATTATAGCTTTCAAAAATGTGCAGAGGAGGGCAGCTAGAATGATAAAAGGGTTGGAACACTTTTCCTGTGAAGAAAGGTTGAGGCACTTGGGGCTCTTTAGCTTGGAGAAACAATGACTGAGGGGTGACATGATCAAGGTTTATAAGATTATGCATGGGATAGAGCAGGTAGAGGAAGAAGTGCTTTTCTCCCTTTCTTACAATACAAGAATTCATGGGCATTCAATGCAATTGCTGAGCAGTCGGGTTAGAACAGATAAAAGGAAGTACTTCTTCACCCGAAGAGTGATTAACACATGGAATTCACTGCCACAGAAGGTGACGGCAGCTACAAGCATGGACGGCTTCAAGAGGAAATTAGATAAACATATGGATCAGAGGTCAATCAGTGTCTATTAGCCACAAGGTATAGATAGGAACTCTCAGTCTGGGGCAAGTGATGTTCTGTATTCTTGGGGTGGGGGGGTGACAGTGGGGGGGCTTCTAGTGTCCTGGCCCCACTGATGAACCTCCTGATGGCAACTGGTATTTCTGGCCACTGTGTGAGAGAGTGTTGGACTGATTGGGCCACTGGCCTGATCCAACACTGGCTTCTCTTATGTTCTTATGTTCTCAAGGAAAAAGCAGGTTTCTGTGTAAGAACCAATTGCTCATTTAAGCTCATATCACTGGGACAGGTTGAAGGAAATTAGAACCAAGGATGAGCACAGGAGGGCTTTAAAAGGGGGAGTAGACTGATTTATGGAGGATACGTCCCTCAATGGCTACTAGCCGTGGTGAGTAACGGGAGCTTTCATATAAAGATAAGAACATAAGAAAAGCCAATGTTGGATCAGGCCAATGGCCCATCCAGTCCAACACTCTGTCACACAGTGGCCAAAAACACCAGGTGGCCTCAAAAGGTCCAGCAGTGGGGGCAGGAAGCCCTCCCACTGTTGCCCCCCCAAAACACCAAGATTACAGATCATCACTTGCCCCAGGCTGAGAGTTCCTATCTATACTTTGTGGCTAATAGCCACTGATGGACTTCTGCTCCATATGTTTATCTAATTCCCTCTTGAAGCCGTCCATGCTTGTAGTCGCCACCACCTCATGTGGCAGTGAATTCCACGTGTTAATCACTCTTTGGGTGAAGAAGTACTTCCTTTTATCTGTTCTAACCCAACTGCTCAGCAATTTCATGGAGTGCCCACGAGTTCTTGTATTGTAAGAAAGGGAGAAAAGGACTAGATTCAGGTGGGGTAGCCATGTTGGTCAGAAGCAGCAGAACAAAGTTTGTGTCCAGTGGCACCTTAAGACCAACAAAGTTTTATTCACAGTATAAGTTTTCATGTGCAAGCACTGCATCTGAAGTAGTGTGGTTGCACACAAAAGCTTATACCATTAATAAAACTTTGTTGGTCTTAGAGGTGTACCTGGACTCAAATTTCATATAAAGAGGCAGCAAACCTCTGAATACCAGTGATAGGAGGCAATATCAGGGGAACTGTTGTCTTCTTCATTACCTCAAGAAACCCATGAAGCTGCCTTATACTGAGTCAGACCATGGCTCTATCCCGTAGTGTCACTATACATTGACTAGAAATGACTCTCCAGGGTCTCAAGCAGAGGTCTTTCACTTCACATACTACCTCATACTTTCAGCTGGAAATGCTGGTGATTGAATCTGGGACCTTCTGCCTGCGAAGCAGATGCTCTACCACTGAGCCCTGACCCCTTCCCAAAGGCAATTGCTTGCTGCCATTCTTGGCTCTGTGAGTTAAAGAAAAAGATATAATGAGATTTTTTGATGGAATTCCATTTTTGGCAGTGATCACTTCTAGGTGTTAGGCCATTTTTGGCAAAAACAAGGATATCCTCACCATGATAAAGAGCAGTCCTTCTTTTAGTCCAGCCATTCAATTGCCCATATGCCCAACAGACCTTCCTACAAAATTCTACCATCTGAGACTTAGTTAAGGCAAGAAACAGTTATTGCTGGGGCATGATTAACCATGAGGCCACATATACTCTTGGCTATGGAACTAAGAACACAGTCCAGTTGTGCCTTAAGCTGTTGTGTATATAGTGTGTTTTAGTGTGTATATAATAAATTATTCAACTGATGCATTCTAAAGGGGAACTTCCTTTCACAGAGATGGCAGCATCCACGCTGGCTCAAGTGTTGTCTAAAGGTATCAGTAATATCAACCAGTGCCAGTTCCAGATTTTGGGGGGCCCTGGGCAGAAAATTTCCAAGGGCCTCTGCCACCAGACCCCACCCAGTTGCACCTCCCTTTCCACCGTACATGTGCCCTCCTCCTGCCAGTGTGTACTTCCCCAGCTTGCCAGCCTTTCCACCACTTGCACTTACAGCTGTCCACACTGACTGCATGCCCTTTCCCTGATGTGGGCACTCAATGAAATTGCTGAGCAGTTGGGTTAGAACGGATAAAAGGAAGTACTTCTTCACCCAAAGAGTGATTAACACATGGAATTCACTGCTACAGGAGGTGGTGGTGGCTACAAGCATGAACGGCTTCAAGAGGGAATTGGATAAACATATGGAGCAGAAGTCCATCAGTGGCTACTAGCCACAAGGTATAGATAGGAACTCTCAGTCTGGGGCAAGTGATACTCTGTATTCTTGGTGCCTGGGGGGCAACAATGGGAGGACTTCTAGTGTCCTGGCCCCACTGGTGGACCTCCTGAGGGCATCTGGTATTTTTGGTCACTGTGTGACAGATTGTTGGCCTGGATGGGCCATTGGCCTGGTCCAACATTGGCTTCTCTTATGCTGTTATGTTCTTATGTCACTAGGCAGTGCACATAGTTGGAGGAGCTGCCACCATAGCTGCCAGGAGCATTGCTGCTGTGTATCACCTCTGTGTTCTTCCCCAATAATGCTGGGCAGCACATTAAGCTGGGACCATGAGTAGAGGAGCCCTTGTGAGCAGCTGAGGGAATCATAGGCAGTAGGCAAGGTAGGTGGATGGGGACTTGCTGGCTGTGGGCCTCACCAAAAGCCCTTGTATGCTGATGCCAGCCCTGGTCTCAACTCATGCATCTCTTCTGCAGTAGTATGATGGCTGCTAAGAAACAGTTTTTCCCTAGTCTGTCTTCATACCACCTTGGAAATATGGTCATGATGCTATTTACCATGATCATGATGCTATTTACCATGAGTACAAAAGGCCAAATGTCTGGACAGCAGCAGGCCCGTAGCTACACTAGGGCCTCCTGGGGCCCGCCCCCCAACATACTGTGAACCCCCTTAGATACTCCAACCCTCAACTTCCTGGTCCCCCTTCCCCA
Source organism: Lepidodactylus listeri (assembly GCA_029233225.1). NCBI lineage: Eukaryota > Metazoa > Chordata > Lepidosauria > Squamata > Gekkonidae > Lepidodactylus > Lepidodactylus listeri. Next base: position 104,583,511 of record JARCFY010000003.1, read on the forward strand.
CTGTCACGAGCACATGGGCCAGCTGCTGATGGCAGCCCTTCACCAGCGCCCTCCTCTTCCTGGAGCTGCACCACCAACCTTGCCCTGTCAACCTCCTTCTCAGCTGCCTACAGTGGCAGCTTGGCCTCAGAGCTGGACTAGTGGCCGCTGGAACAGCTGCTCTTTGTGCTGGCCAGAGAGTTGATCTGCCACTGCTTCCACCCAGAGACCAGTGATGCAGCGGAGCAGTAAACTCTCATGGGCCAGTGAGCGTCTTCCCTTCCCCAGCCCTAGATGGATAGTGCACCTGCTCAGCCCTCCCCCGTGGGGGCTGACGAAGGGCCAGGACAGCCAGGGCCTCTTGGGCCTGGAGTGACTCAGTCCTTCCCCCTCCCCCCACAGCCACCCATTTCCTGCACCAGGCGAAGTCCGAATGCCACTTTGCCAACAGGATGGCAGGGGAGGTCTGGTTGCCTTACTTTCCTGCCTGCCTTTCCCACCTGGCCCTTGTAAAGGAAAAGGGGGTGCATCTTAAAGAGAGGGTTAATTGAATGAAATGTAATTTAATTAACTTTAATTTAATCAAGCTAAGTCCCCCCCTAAGAAATTTAAATACCTTCCAACAAAAGAAATCCTGGCTTTGGGCCTGGGCAGCAGTGAAACATGGAGCAGGGCCATGGGGACACAATGTTCATTGGCTACCAAGTATTATTACAGCTTAAGATGTGATGCCTACTTTCCCTTCAAACAACCAAGGAACAGCAGGTGTGGTCCCACAGACTCATAGTGTCATAGGATTAGCAAAAGAAGGAAGAAGAAGAAGAGATTGGATTTATACCCCACCCTTCACTCACTTGGAGTCTCAGAGCGGCTTACAAACTCCTTTCCCTTCCCCTCCCCACAATAGACACCCAGTGAGGTAGGTGGGGCTGAGAGAACTCTTTCCCAAGCTGTCCTTGAGGGAACAGCTGGTCCAGAGCTATGGCTTCCCCAAGGTCATCCAGCCAGGTGCAAGTGGAGGAGTGGGGAATCAAACCCGGTTCTCCCAGATTAGAGTCCGCGCATTTAACCACTACACCAAACTGGCTCTCCTCATCAGGAAAAGCTGCCTCATCCTGATCTCCTTTTACTGTAGCTCATATATGTCAGTGAGAGATGTTTTCCAGTAGGAATGAAACCCCATGACTGGACTTGCCAAGGGCTATCTCATTCCAGTAACACTTCTTATAACTTCAGCAGTTATAGGTCACAAATCCCTTTCATGATCTGAAGAGGAAATGACCCCCGCAATTTAATTTTATGGCATAAACTCAAACAAGCAGAGTTACACCCAATGGCCTAAGAATGGTATATCTCTGTTTAGGATTACACTCTTAAGCTGCAATCAGACATTCCATTTGGTGTGGAGGGGAAGTGAGCCTATTTCCCCTGGTGGAAATTGACATGGTGTTGTGTGAGCACACATCCTTTGTAGCTGCAGACTCAGCCCATCACTGTGTGATCAGATGGCACGTGTGGGTGAATGGGTTTTTTTTGCCTTTTGTTTCCCACATAAATGAGAAATCGTACCTCCACACAGAAGGTTCCCCATGGAGTATGCAGTTATGCGCATACTGCTAAGCGAGGGGGGAAATCAGCACCAAGTCAGGATGGAATGAACAGACCATCCTGATGGCTTGAGTGCGTGCTTGAGCAACCAGACAGGGGAAAGTCCATCCATAGCCTGTCGGCAAGCATTAGGACCAGACTTTCCCCGGCATCTTTTAACTCCACTTCCATGGCGGGGCAGCATGGGGTGCGGATGGCTGCAGGACCTTTCCCAGATGTTGCTGTCTGATCATGCCCTTTAGATCCATCAGGCATTCGCAGCTGAGTCAGATCTAAAGGCACGTCTGACTGTGGCCTTAGGAGAAAATTCACTCACTTCTGACTTCAGTGTAGATGTACTGGAATTTTCATGTCACCAGGCATCTCAGCTTATGTCTCCAGATAAAATTATTTGAAAAACAAGGAGCTCTTGTGGGGAATAAAATCTATGACTTGTTTAGCTAAGCATTGTTGACTGCATTCAGTAGAATGGTTTGCGCACATGACTATCACAATGGATTCCCCCCGCCCCCAGCCCTGTTACCTGAAATCTCTTTAATGAGGATACCAGGCATCAACTATGACACCACCTTCTGTTCAGTCCAAGCCCAACTCATACATGTATCCCCCAAATTGAATATACGCTATAGTGTGTGTGTGTGGGGGGGATTCCAATAACGCTTGATTTAGTCCCAATCCACATAAATTTAGTTGTTGTGCTAAGGTCAAACTACTTCTTACATTATGTCAACACCTCTTTTTAAATATCTTTTCCAGCTGCTTCCAGGAGAGAATTCAGATCAAAGTTGTGGTTTCTGTGGCAGGTGGAGAACCACACGGGGGATGATTTAGAACAGGGGAAATGGTGGATGGGGAAAAGGATTTAACATTTTCTCTCCCTGCTGCTTCTCCAAATCACCTCTCTAGAAGTATTTAAAAGGACAATTGGGGTAATATTCCATGCATCTGCTTCTAATAGCTGTTTTGGCCTCCTAAGTCCCATTGAAAACAAATGCGATTGAAGATAGTTTCCATTGACTTGTTCTATTGTTTGAAAGGGAATTTAGTCATAACTGAGGCCCAAATGACACATTCCCTTAACAGTGTGGCCCTGCCAAGTGACATTTCCCCCCCAGTGTCTCCTGTGGGTTTCGTTCAAGCAGAGACATGACATGATATCACCATATCTGCCTTTCCTTGCCCTGTTCTACTCTGCTGGTGGGAAAATGTTAAACACAATGATTTTGGATCATGTCTCTTCTTTAGCTAAACTTTACTAGAAAGTGTCTGGATTAGATCAAGGGTAGCAACAGTCAGGCATTTAAGGTACTCTAATACGGAGCAGTGTGGTGTAGTGCTTTCAGTGTTAGACCAGGACTTGAGAGATTTGGTCGGCCATGAAACCCACTGAAGCGACCTAGGACAGGTCACTCTCTCTCAGGTTAATCTGTCTCTCAGGCCTGTTGTGTGGGTAAAATGGAGGGGAGAGAACCATGTTTGCAGAGTTCTTTGGTGGAAAGGCAGGTTAAAAATGTCATAGACAGTGCTTGAGGTGACAAGGGTTGACTTGACTGATGATCTAACGTCTTTGTATGTATTTTAGTTCTAATTGTTTTAATGATGTGTGTTTTTCGGGAGAGTGGGTTAATTTTAATGGATTTAGAATGCTATTTTTAAAATGTAAGTCTGAATTTGTTAGCTGCCTTGGTGGCCCCTGTGAAGGCAGAAAGACAGGATATGTTTCATAAAGTAAAATAAAATAAATTATTTCAATGCATGAAAACTAATTACAATAATATAATTTCAAACAATATTATGGAAATTAGAGAAAATGCAATGGGACCTCTCCATCCCAGAGTGGTTATTTATTTAAAAATAAATCCCCCATCCAAAGAAGCAATTTATTGTTTATTTGGACAATTCTCAGCTTACTTCCCCTGCTTCTATGCATATTATTCTTTCATTCTATTTTAATTGTCATTCAAATGCACACACTTCTTTTGCTCCTCCAGTCCCTACTCCTCTCCAATTTCTTTGCAAGCCCCCTCCCAAACAAACCAGAAGGCTGTGAATAGCTATGTTTTATAAGGATTCATCAGCTCCTGCATTTAAGCTAGTTTCAAAAATGCCGGATGGCTTAGCATCTTGATCTCCAATAGTGGAGACAGATCAGGGAGATCTTGTGTTTAGCAGGCCAGGCTTGTGCAAGCATTATCATCTGGATACCTGCTTGGCACGCTTTTCCAAGAGCGGAATATTCTTAATGCTCCTTCTTTTCCATCCTTCTGTTCTGCCTTCCTCAGCAATAGAGTCAACAGCTGTAATAACACATGGAGGATACTTGGCAGCTGCAAGACACAGATGCTGGGCTCTGTAATGTACTTTTCCTGTCGAAGCAACTGAGTGTTTTGCTGGCTGCTTGAATGTCTTTATTGCTGTCTGAGTGGCTTGTATGGCACTAGTTACAGTTATGCTGATGGTGGTGTGCAGCCACCCCTAGGGGATAGGAAATCAAGTTGACGGCAGTGCAAGCTGACTAGGCTTGTCCTTTAAGATGCTTTCATTTTGCACCTATGTCTTTGGAAGAGAACAAAATGTTCTTAAAGAGGAAGGTCTCCTGGGGGGAAAAAGCAGCCACGGTGCTCTTATTTTGTGCATTCAGTGGGAGAACCTTTCAGTATCTGTGGCATTTAGAGTAAGTTATATACTTACCAGAAAGTTGGTGACCTCATCTTGTTATAGACTAGCAGTGCAACCTTATATAGAGTTATTCAATGGATCTGACAAGGGAAGGTTTCCCTGGCAGCTTTGATCCCCGACTGAAAATCCCCCTCCCTCAGATTACTTTAAACCCAGGCATAGGAATAAAGACATATTATACTTGTATTATGTGGATCTTTATTTCCCCTGCCAGGGCTAAAACCAGCCTTGAGAGGCATTTTTGAAGGGAAATCAGTGCTGGAGGAAGAGTTAAAGCTCCCTCTTCCCCAGGGGTAGAGCCTTGATCCGTATTGCCCCTGAAGGCAGTTTTGCAGCTAAATGGCTCATTGGAGGATCTGATAATAGACCGTCAACACCACATGCCATTTGGCCCTAAGAGTGTAATGCTGAGCATGCTTACTAGGGAGTAGGTCCCACTGAGTCATTGGGGTTTACTTCTGAGTAAACATGCATGGTGCATAGAATTGGACTTCTGCCTCAGATTACAGAAAAGGCCCAGGATTCTGAGGACATATCGATCATGTCTTTACTGGAAAGGGTTACAAGTATGCGTAGCCTGTGTACATGTCTCCTCAAAGGTTGTTTGGATGTACTGGGCAATAATATCAATGCAAAATATAATATTCTGGACTCATTTTCTCTCTCTCATTTCTACTAATAATTGCAACTCCTATCAGGGCAGTTAACCGCATACAAAATAGCACCCAATAAAACAGTACAAAAGATACAATAAATAATTTTTCAAAATATAAAATGATTTAAAATTGATCCTGGTTAAAATCTATCTGCTATCAGACAGGGTCGGATGCATGGGTGGTGAAGACACAGCTGAAACAGAATTCCAAAGTGCCTGGGTACGTCGATGGCTGTTAATCTGGTACTATTGAAATAGTAACAATAATGATAATAGTGAAGTTTTTGAGCACTTTCAGAATTAGACTTATTAAAAACCATATATTACACAACCAATCACATCCCTGACCTCTCCCATCCGAGCTAAAATCCCTCAGCCACCCACTTCACCCAAGTCCAAACCACGAGTAAAACAACCTACCTCTCAAGTGACATAAACTAAAAAGCCTGTTCCAGCAGGTGCCCTTGTGGTGCTTTTCCTTTGCTTGAAAACATGTGAAATATTTATTTTTCATTTATACTATCTCATTCTTGCAGGTTTCCTTTACAACAGTGCTCATTTCAAAGCAGAGAGAAAAAAAAATCCCAGCGATTTTTATCTGAGTCTGAAATTTTCCAGTAGCAGTTGATCACACCAAAGCAGTGTTGGTCCAGAGTCCGGACTGATACAACACATTTGTTTTTATTGCTTCTTTCATGTAGTTGGATGTTTACCAGGTAAAAAGTATTATGAGATTTGTTTTCCGCCCTGTACTGAGAAGCAACATATTACCAGGGGGGATGGGGATGGGATGGGACTGGATCACCTAATGAGAAAACTGAAGTGGTTGGCTGCAGTAGGAGACCATTAGAAACCAGGTGGTAAACTAACATAAGAACATAAGAGAAGCCAATGTTAGATCAGGCCAGTGGTCCATCCAGTCCAACACTCTGTCACACAGTGGCCAAAAACACCAAGTGCTCTCAGGAGGTCCAGCAGTGGGGCCAGGACACTAGAAGCCCTTCCACTGTCCCCCCCCCCCCCCCCAAGCACCAAGAATACAGAGCATCACTTGCCTCAGACTTCTAATACATTAGATGTGTTTGCAGATCTACAGTGACTTCCACAGACGTAGAAAGGCATAATTCTGTTTAGGATTACCCTGCTGGTCTTGCTAATTCTAGGACAAACTGTTCAAATATGTGAAATGGTGCTCTAATATATATATATATATATATATATATATATATATATATATATATATATATATATATATATAATGAAAAGCAGCCTCATGAGGTTGCAAGTCTAAGCAGAGGACTAGAAAAAGGACCTCCTGTCAGTAAGGTAAATGGGGAAAGAGACAGCAACTCAGCATGTTTCTGCTGTGCTTGGATTTTGGTCTACCTGAAAGCTTTCCTCCAGCTGTCTGGCACAGGGTCACCACCCTCCAGGAGGCACCTGGAGATCTCCCACTATTATAATTGATCTCCAGATGACCAAGATCAGTTCCTCTGGAGAAAATGGAGGGTGGACTCTATGGTATTATACCCTGCTGGTGTCCCTGCCCTCCCCAAACCCTGCCATCCCCAAGGCTCTATCCTCCAAATTTCCAGGTATTTCTCAACCTAGAGCTGACAACCCTAAACCAACTGGTATCCACGAAGCCCAGGGGAGATATTTTAATTTATACTAGTCTTGGTTTTGGGAAACAGTTTTGGCTTCAATGAAAAAACAAACAAACCACTAATTAACAACCTGAGTATTTTTTTGATAGAAATGTAAGGTATAACTCTTATGAATAAAAAATAATAATAAGCCCTGATCCATCAGATGTTTTTCCATTCAAACCCCACCCCCCACCCCGGTTACTTTTCCACATGGTGTTTTAGAAGTGGCCATAACCATCCACATCCCCATCTGTATCGATATCCAGGGCTATTTTGGGGCAGGAACGCTCAGGAACGGAGTTCCGGCTGGCTCCTGAGTTGGCCACACCCAGCAGGAACTCATTAGGATTGGCTACATTAGGGGTATGTGGCCTAACATGCAAATTAATTCCTGCTCCAAAAAAAGCCCTGGGTTTTGACAACAAACAAGGTAAACAGAATAAGAAGCAAATGGTGGATGTGGCTGGATGACCACTCTTCTGGTATTTATTTATTTATTTATTTCTTAAATTTATATCCCGCTCTCTCCACCAAAAGGCAGGCTCAGAGCAGCTCACATCATTTTTAAAATAACATATCAATATTAAAATCATACATTAAACATTAAAATACTATTTCATACAAGCTTGGCGGCATTCCCATTCAGTCCGCGGTGGGTCCGAGGAACATTCCCATAAGTCTCTATAAGCAGATGACAGTGCTAACAGATGGGCAGGCAGTTGGTAATGCCAATAGACAGGTTGGCAGGTGGAACTGGGCCAGGGCTAAGATGTTTACCCTGGGCGGCCCCTATCCAAAGGCCTGGTGGAAGAGCTCCGTTTTACAGGCCCTGCGGAACTGCATCAAATCCCGCGGGGCCCTGATGTTCTCCGGGAGCTCATTCCACCAGTACGGGGCCGCCACAGAAAAAGCCCTGGCCCGTGTTGTAGCCAACCGCGCCTCCTTCAATCCGGGAATGGCCAGACGGTGTTGGGTCCCAGGCCATAGTGCTCGCTGGGGAGCATATGGAGAGAGGCGGTCCTTCAGGTAGACAGGTCCCAGGCCATATAGGGCTTTATAGGTAAGCACCAGCACCTTAAACCTTATCCGGTACGCTATTGGCAGCCAGTGCAGAGTCCTTAAGGCGGGCTGTATATGCTCCCCCCCTAGGGAGGCCCAACAGCAGCCGTGCCGCAGCATTCTGCACCAGCTGCAGCTTCCGGATTTGGCACAAAGGCAGCCCCATGTGGAGGGCGTTACAGTAGTCCAATCTTGAGGTGACCAACGCATGGATCACTGTTGCCAGTTCATTGCGTTCAAGGGAGGGGACCAGCTGCCTGATCAGCCGTAGATGATAGAAGGCTGACCTTACAGCAGTTGCTACCTGGGACTCCATTGTTAACATGGAGTCCAGGCGCACCCCAAACTCCTGACCTCCGTCGATGGCACCAACGGCACCCCCCCGAAGGTCAGAAGAGGGATCCCCAACCCTGGACAGCTCCGACTCAGGCATAGGATCTTCGTTTTCGTCGGATTCAACTTCATTCGGCTCTGTCTGAACCATCCAGCCACAGCCGACAATGCCAGGTCCAAATTACCCGGGCTGGAGGAGGACTGGCCGCCCAATAACAGATAGAGCTGGGTATCATCTGCATATTGATGACAACCCAGCCCGAACCTCTGCGCAATCTGGGCCAGGGGGCGCATAAAGATGTTAAATTGGTAGCATAGGGGTGGTAGCATAGGGGTGTGGCCTAATATGCTAATAAGCTGTGCTGTCAGTGGTGTGGCCTAATATGCTAATGAGTTTCTGCTGTTGGGTGTGGCCTTTTATGCTAACAAGTTCCTGCTGGGCTTTTTCTACAAAAAAAACCCTGTCGATATCCATATCCTATCCACAAAAGACAAAGCATCTTGGAGCAATTTTGAATGAAAAAAAAGGGCTAAATTCTCCTTCTTCCTCGCTGAGGATTTTCCATTCAAAACTGAATCCTCCAGAGGCTACTTTTCATTTTTTTTAAATTGTCAGGATGCAAGAAGCCCTGGGACATACAGTTTCCAGGGTGCCAGACAGTCATATGTGCTCTGGGGAAATCACATTTTCTAGGCCCCATTGTGCCTGGAATGCTGTTGTTTCAACATCCAAGTTGGAGAAGAACTTCTGAGAAAGGAGGGAAATGGCAGGTGTTGAATACAGACCAGCATTCCACACTAGCTAATGATAACTTTAATCCTGGATTTATTATAAGGATTTCTGGGAGAATGAAAAAAATTATATAAGAACTCAGGAAGATTTATTATATAAATTTATTATAAAGATGGTATAGGGGACTTGCTGCTAGAACAAATCAGTGGTGAGTTAAATTACATTACAGTCTGAATCAATACAGTTATAAGTTTAAAAAAGAATATTAATTAGTCAGTGCTCCTGAAGTCCTCATATTGAAAAGGCCTGTTTTTTCATCACTGTCCTTGTCATCATCTCCATTTTGGGTATAATACATTTATTTTAAGGGTTCATGTACCAATTGCTGTTCTGTCATCCATTTCCATGGAAATTGGAGCAACAGAACACACAGCTCTTGACTGCCAGCATTAGTGCCTTGCTGACTGCCCCCAGAACAATGGGAAAAACCAGCTCCTTGTGTCTTTTACATACTTGCACATAGGAATGATCAAATGCATTCTATTCCAAAGTGCAAAAGCGTTAGAATGCTATGCTATGTGACTTTGCTTTGCACAGTTTTCTAGGCCCTTTGTCATTCTAACTTATAGTTTTTGCCTATAACATCCAACATGCATCAGACCAGTAATATATTCATCATGTACCATATCTTAACATATTCTCTATGGCCTTTAGAGGTGTTTGCATCCAAGACACCAATGAATGTCCTGTCCATGTTCCCCTCAACTATACATGCTTCTAAATCCATGCAATTAAGGTTACCATATTCTTGAGTTTTCCAAAATCCAGGCAACACAATTTGCATATTATGCCAATTGTTTGCTTATTATACAAATCAAATGTATTAATTGTTGTGTTATCTTTCAGTGCCTTTGTATCTCCTTTGAAGTACCATAAAAATTGCAGGAAGGATAATGGACAACATCTCTTTACTTGGCCCTTGGCTCATGCCAGAATTGGCTCTGGCTCTCTTCTGAGACAACAGCAAAGCAGAAAGATGGACAGAAAGATGGAGCAAGGCTCTGTGCTGTCTGTTCTCTGGCTTCATTGCTCCAGCAGTACACAGCTCTACATCTGTCCAATTTAGGGTTGCCAACCTCCAGGTGGGGCCTGGGGATCCCCTGCTTTTATAACTGATCTCCAACTGACAGAGATCAGCTCGCCTGGAGAAAATGGCTGCTTTGAAGGGTGGCCTCTATGGCTTTGTACCATGCTGAGGCCCCTCCCCAAACCCCACCCTCTCCCAGCTCCACCCCCAAAGTCCCCAGGTATTTTCCAACCCGGACTTGGCAACCCTAGTCCAATTAATGCATAAACAGAAGTTCTCATGTAGGAGGTTCTTGTTTGTTTGTATCCCTTATACTGAGAAACCCAAGCTCCCATCTCCAAAAAGTCAAGATTCTCAACTACTTTAAAAATGTCCCTTTCCTGTAGAGGTTCAGAGTCCCTTGATGATATAAATAGGTCTGATAGTCTAGTAATATGGGACTGCATGTAAGGTTATAAGTGCCATTTTGAGCTATCATAAATTTTCCATTCATGTCATCCTCCCGAATGGGTAGAAATTGGGTAAGACTCACTGACCTCAATACAGATTTATTAACCTTTCTCCATTTGGAGAAACAGCCAGTTATAAACACTCTTTGTCTTCCATTGCTAACTCATGTTTAAATCTAGTACAAAGATTTGCCCCTTACCCTAGGATTATATATTTTCCTTAATAGTCTTTATGAAGGCTTATCAAAAACATTTTTAAATCCAAAGAAATTATTATCTGTTCAGTTTCTTTATTATCCCTCCCCCCACCCCAAAAAAACCTTTCACTTTTCAGGTATATTAAATGGTGTGAGAAAAGGAAAATATGGAGATTCCAGAAGAGCTGTGCTGAATATTCATTTGTTTTGTATTCAGGAGACAGACTCCCTATTTACAGAGGACATGTATTTTTGCATACCTATGTACAATTCAGACTGCTGCTTTGCTAGCATTTTTTATTTTTGCCCTTGCTTAGAGCTTTCTGGTTTCTTTCTACGTATGTAATTCCAGCCAATCAGGAGTCACACTGTGGACTCAGTGACATGAAATCAGTAACATGACAGTACTGTGTTTAAGTCCAATGGCACTATGTAACTGATCAATTTGCCTGCATGATGATATCATGAAGGATGAGCAAAGCTGATTGAGAAAGAGGGCATTGCTTCCTGGTCTAATCACATGGCTAATCCCTGGCAGCCAAAACACTTTGCCCTCATTCTAAATGTATGGTTGAACACTTTCTACATCAACCGTCTCTTAAATCACAAGTGGTGCATTCTACAGCTTTGAAATATATGGAACATCCACCATCTTTGTTTCCTTCTCTCCCAACAAAGTACAAGTTCATTATTGTGCCCCAACTGAAGTATTTTGTTATCCTCTCTTGTAGCTCATGACAGCCATTCAGTTATATGGAGCAAAGCACATGTGTTCACCTAGGGCAGGGGTGTCCAAACTGTGGCTCTGGAGCCACATGCAGCTCTTTCAAACATATTGTGTGGCTTCCAGTAGGGTGGCTGGGGAAGTGACAGGAAGGCATGCCTGCTCGATTGCTCTTCCCTTCCCCAGCCAGTGTTTCCCTCCCTTAGTAGGCTTGAGGTGGGAGGGGGCAGAGAGAGAAAGCAAATTTAACTTTAAATGCATTCTCAAAGCCCCACCCCATATCATTGGATAAATAAATATCATTATCAGTATTTGTTTTTAACCCCTTTTGTTTTTATTTTGGCAGTTAATAACAAGCAAATTTGCATATTTTCCAATAAAAATGTGTGTAATATTTGTTCAAGTCCTGTGGCTCTCAAACATCTGATGTTTAGTCTATGTGGCTCTTATGTTAAGCAAGTTTGGCCAACGCTGACCTAGGGAATCATTGGAAGCAGCTGTTAAGCCACAGACGGCAAGTTTCAGTCCTTGGGAAAGTATGCTGTCCCTGAGAAGTGGATGCAGTTAGTTTACTTGATCCTATAGAACTAAGTGGAAGCCACTGAGAACAAAGCCAGATCCTATTTGTCAAGCTAGACCTTCAGATTTGTTTTATGGTCATGCTAGAGAGGGATGGAATGTTGTTAATATGTGTGTGTGTGTGTGTGTGTGTGTGTGTGTAGTCATTTCTATGTCAGCATTTAAGGGAAAAGACTGTCAGGAGCATCTAGTTTGGATATTATTAGATATCATTTCTGTTTCAAAACAAATGAGACAGGATGATCCATGGGGTGGGGGAAGGGGGAGCGCTGGCAAAAACAAGTAACACCAAAGAAGTCAAATAAATGTACCATCATTTCTTCCTCTCCTGGTATGAAAAAGCAACATTTTGCAAGCAATGGTCCATATGGGCTTATGACTTGCATGCCAAAAAGTGTTGAAATTTCTTCCAAATTCTGCACACAAGCTGCCTCCATGGCAGCCTGTGGTGGAAAGGTGGTTTTTCCATTATGGAATTAAAAAAAAGAACTGTAGGTTCTGTGAGGGAAGACACGGCTTGATAAAATGTGTCAGCAACCAAGAAAGTCATGTAGATCACACTCTTGGGTGGAAAAAAAAAGACATGCACAGAAACATACGTACAGAAACTCATACTTAATACATTTCTGGACTTGATTAACACCTTCTGTTGAGGGACACAGTTTACTGTAGAATTTCCTGCAGTAAATTTTAGGAGCACTCTTTTTATTTTCCTGTATTTCAGAAGATACACTTGACAGTCATCCTACATTCTTTCAATGCATCCTTGACAACAAGATATGACTAAACATTTTAAGGGCCAACTCTCCCATTTATTTGGCTGTTTGTTTTCATGTTACCCACTTTCAAGCTGACTAGAGTGGACAATATAGATGATACTAAACTAATACATGACCTCTGCCACTAAATGCCAATCTATATAAAAGAATGCTACTTACTAGTAACACCAATCTCAACATACCCATTCAGCCATCACTGCAGCAACCTAGCGAGATCTAGGCCCAATTGTGTGAGCACAGGGACAGCAGCAACAACCATCATCACAGCAGCATAACCATCCTGATACACTGTTCTCTGCCCATGCTACCTTCAAAGTGAAGTATAGAGCTGACAGAGTAGTACCACAGTCATGAGAGGTAGGGCAGGTAGGGATGAGCCAGTGCTTGGCTCTCATGGCCCTTTCTTACATGCTCAGGGTAACACTTATCACCACTTCGGGCTCAGGAAGGAATTTTCATTCAGGCCAGATTAGCCAGAGATCCTGCAGGTTTTTTGCCTTCCTCTGGGTATAGATCAGGAGTCACTGGAGGAATAGAGAGTGGGAGGTAGTTCTGAATTTTCTGCATTGTGCAGGAGGTTGGACTAGATGACCTTTGAGGACTCTTCCAGCTCTATGTTTCTGTTTGTTTCTTATAACAAGAGGGTGCCAGCCCATACCAGCAACAACAGCATCCCCAGTGCTCACTTCTGTTTCCTTACACTAGTCATTCTGGCTGGCTCATTCCACTATACACATAGTGAAAAGTATTGGAGTTGGGAGTCCATGGAACAGTGAAACAGCTAGATCTTTATTGCTGGTCCGGATGAAGCATACAACCCAAGGCTCTGAGCCCTCCTTTTATGCTGGTCAGGGATAATCCCCTGACCTCGCCCAACTGGCCTGATAGGCTATTATCAGTCTATTTACATCTCATAGGTTCCCTGGGAGAAACCTAGGTACATGATTGGTGGCCGGTTCGAATCCATCTGGCCTTTGTTCTACCTAGGGCTGCCAAGTCCAACTTGGGAAATATCTGGGGACTTTGGGGGTGGAGCCAGGAGACTTTGGGGGTGGAGCCAGGAGAAAGGAAGTGACATCATTTTGTGATGTCACATCCTGTGATGTTGCTTCCACATGCTGACACATGAACTCATGAAGTTTCCTAATACTGAATCAGGCCATTGGTCCATCAAGGTCAATATTGACTACTCAGACTGGTAGTGGCTCTCCAGGGTCTCAGGCTGAGATCTTTAATGTCACCTATTACCTGATCCTTTTTTAGCTGAAGAGGCTGATACCTCCTGCATGTCAAGCAGATGCTCTATCACTGAGCAACGGCCCTACTGAATCCTTCCTCATCTCGGCAGAATATGAAGCACTAAGTGCTACACAAGTGCTAAATATGATTTTCATATCATAAGAACAGGAGAGAAGCCACAGTGGATCGGCCCATCCAGTACAACCGATCCAGTACAACACTCTGTGTCACAACAGTGGCCAAAAATACCAGGTGCCCTCTGGAGGTCCAGCAGCGGGGCCAGAACTCCAGAAGCCCTCCCACTGTTGCCCCCCAAGCACCAAGAATGCAGAGCATCACTGCCCCAGACAAAGGGTTCCATTTAGACCTTGTGGCTAATAATAGCCACTGATAGACCTCTGCTGGATGGGGACAGAGAGAGAGAGAGAGAGAGAGAGAGACAGACAGAAAAAAGAAAGAAGGAGAGAGAGAGAAGGAAAAAAACTGGCAGAGGCACTTACTTCCATTTAGACCTTGTGGCTAATAATAGCCACTGATAGATCTCTGCTGGATGGGGACAGAGAGAGACAGACAGACAGACAGACAGAAAAAAGAAAGAAAGAGGGAGAGAGAGAGAAGGAAAAGAGCTGTAAGAGAAACTTACCACAGCAACCTTGCAACCTTACCCCAGCCACATGCAAAAGCAGCCCCTTCAGTACCTCTTTAATCTCTGGGCAGAGCTCTCTTGCTGACTCTATTCTTAAAGGGGAAATGTCTGGTGAGGCTTTTTACTGCAGGGCAGGCTCTCTGCAGCCATTTCCCTTTTAAGGCAGGGCAGCAGCCATTTTGTTCCCCGGTGGCCAATTTTGAAAAAGCGGGGGTAAGTATTAAAAATCGGTGTTTCCTCCGCCCTACCGGGGGACTTGGCAGCCCTAGTTCTACCTGGCTGAAGCTCAGGTAGTTTCTTGGCCATGTGCTTTGGCCACATGGCGGTCAATACATAACACATTAGGGCTGCCAAGTCCCCCGGTAGGGCGGGGAAAACACCGATTTTTAATACTTACCCCTGCTATTTCAAAATTGGCCACCGGGGGACAAAATGGCTGCCAGCAGGAACAAGGGGGACAAAATGGCTGCCAGCAGGAACGCAGGGGAACGTCAGAGCCTGCCCTTCTCTCTCTCTCCCTCTTTCTTTCTTTTTTCTGTCTGACTGTCTGTCCCCATCCAGCAGAGGTCTATCAGTGGCTATTATTAGCCACAAGGTCTAAATGGAACCCTTTGTCTGGGGCAATGATGCTCTGCATTCTTGGTGCTTGGGGGGCAACAGTGGGAGGGCTTCTGGAATTCTGGCCCCGCTGCTGGACCTCCAGAGGGCACCTGGTATCTTTGGCCACTGTTGTGACACAGAGTGTTGTACTGGATCGGTTGTACTGGATGGGCCGATCCACTGTGGCTTTTCTCCTGTTCTTATGATATGAAATCATATTTAGCACTTGTGTAGCACTTAGTGCTTCATATTCTGCCGAGATGAGGAAGGATTCAGTAGGGCCGTTGCTCAGTGATAAAGCATCTGCTTGACATGCAGGAGGTATCAGCCTCTTCAGCTAAAAAAGGATCAGGTAATAGGTGACATTAAAGATCTCAGCCTGAGACCCTGGAGAGCCACTACCAGTCTGAGTAGTCAATACTGACCTTGATGGACCAATGGCCTGATTCAGTATTAGGAAACTTCACGAGTTCATGTGTCAGCATGTGGAAGCAACATTATAGGATGTGACATCACAAAATGATGTCACTTCCTTTCTCCTGGCTCCACCCCCAAAGTCTCCTGGCTCCACCCCCAAAGTCCCCAGATATTTCCCAAGTTGGACTTGGCAGCCCTATAACACATAGTCTCAATTCCATAGGTATCAATTCAGTTCCAGACTATATTTCTTCCAGTGTTGTTCACTGAAACTTCACTTTGAATGTCAGATTCTTAAGAAACAATAAAATTAGCCTGGAACTATTTCCAGTCCCTCCTCTCTTTGTTTCCCACCCCCATTTTGCCCTGAAGGTGCTTCCAGGAAGAAAATATCTCAAATGTATACAACACGGCAAACAAAGACTCCCTGAACTGATCCTCAGTAGTCCAAACAGTAGCTCAAGAGATTGTAGGACCAATATGTGTGCCATAAGCTAATTAAGATGTTGCCTAAGGATTGTTGAGTAAAACTCTGTACAAGTTTATCTCTTTTTATCCTCCAAGCATTCCCTTTTTGTTGGCCAACCAAATACAATCTACCATGAAAAAGTTCCCGTTGATGACTGATTTTTGGCAGGTAAGTTAAGTTGTCCTCATTGAGTAGGCATTCCATAATAATTCCATAATGAATCAGAGGTGCCATTTTGAGCATTTCACAATTAGACATCCTGAAAATACAGTTCATCATAAAATCAAGATTTTTTCCCATCAGTATGGAACTGATATAGAGATCTACCTTCTTAGGGAGTATAATCTAGCCAAAGTTGGAATCATTAATGAAGTATGGCTGAGTTGTTGAGCGGTTTAAAAGTTTGCTCTGGTATGTAATATTTCCAGGATTTTTAAAATAGATTTTTTTTGCTCATCTAAAACACTCCTACAATTTCTCATGACACAAGATGGACTAGATATGACATCAAATAGAATTTTCAGCACTTAGAAAATGGCACAAGAAACCTGCTCATTGAGGACAACTTATCTGCCAAAGATCATCCATCAACTAGTATTTTCAGATGAAAACATTATTCATCATACTTAAAATGAATGGCTGGCCAACTACATACACTTTCAATTTAGTGTTAACTCATTCACTTTTTTTGCTCCTCATCCTAATTTTCAGTTTCTCTTAAAGATGGTTTGTGATATGTTCTTGTAAGTCAAAGGTCAGGAAGTCCCCTAAAAATTTTGGTTCAGCTGATTGCCAAAAATACCACCAAAGTGTAGGTCAAAGTGTTGGAATTTATAAAAACTCAGAAACAGACAGTAAGTAATGTCATTAGGTTCCAGAATACCATCTATTGAAGGCCTGTTCATAAAACCTGTGACAGATCACTGGATTTCTGTGTTTCTGGTGAAAGTTTCTTGTGGTCATTGTGGAATACTTTGCCATGAACTTAAATTTCGTATGACCCCACTGAATCAGCATTTGGCCCAGAATGTCACATCATGGCCCACTGATGTTATACCTAAAGAGACAATACTATGACAAGAATTAAGGGCAAAACACTTAGAAATATCAGCAATGCATTCTAAAGCACCAGACATTCTCTTTTAAGGTTTGCAGTGGTGTGGAAAGCTTGCTCATGGAGTGAACATTTCAGACTACCCATTTCACCAGAAGCATTGTTCTGCAGAAGTGGTCAGAAAAGGTCACTACCCTTGAGCACATCTATTGCTGGAAATTGTGTTCGACTTTAAAAGCTGACAAAATTTTCAGCTTTGAATTTGATTTTTTTTAAGATGCTTTGAATGTTAGCAGATTTTACTTTTGAAATTTAACCTTGAGGGATTCTAAAAATTCAGGGTGAACAGACTGCTTTTAAAGTATGTTAAGCATCAGCTGGCCAGCTTGTATGCCTATTTTCTTGTCATAAAGTTCCTAAATGCTTTATTCAAACAAGTCCTTAGAAGTTACTAAACCACCTAATATTTTTGCTAACCAGTCTGCTCACATGTTCGTGTACAGAAGGTACAAAAGAAGCAAGCTCTGAAACCCTCTGAGACATTCAAGATCAATTCCTATGTACCATAGGTGACCAAGGAATTGGCTACTTAAAAGTCAGTCAAAATCTAAGTACAAAAAGAGACGTTTAGACTTGCAGTTCAATCTTATGCAGAGTTACTTCAGCATCAACAAATAAAAGAAGGAGATACACTCGATTGCTTGAAATGTAGATTTCATTTTTCTCCTGTCAAAATTATGTTTGAACAACAGGAATAGGAAACTATGACTGGGCACCCCAAATTTTAATTTATATTATCAGGGAATGAGGTTAGCAGCCATGACAGAATGGTCACATATTGATAAAACTGTGATAGGAGAACAATAAGATTTAAATCAGGAGTTGGAGAACCTGATTTGCTTTTGAGAGAGAGATTGGTAAAATAAAGTAAGTAGAATATTTGGTATTCTCTTTTCCAAAAGCTTGGTATATGGAGAACATACATTCTCCTCCTCCGCCTAGTTAATTTGTATAATGTATTAAATACCATAGGCGTAGAGTACGGGGGGGCTTGAGGGCTTGAGCCACCCCCGAAATTTCCCGGGGGGGGCTCAGCCACCTCCGGGAAAACGGAGCGCCTGCTGCCACACCTCCTCGGGTCCTTCCAAGGCCTGGCCGCCACTGCTGGAGAGGGAGAGGGAAGGGGGGGGGAGAGAGGCACCGGCAGCAGTGGCTGGTGGGCCTCGGAAGGGCCCGGGGAGGCGGGGCAGTTTCGGGGGGGGAGAACATCGCTCCGCGCACACTAAGGAGCCCCCCCAGGATTTCCAAAAGTCTATGCCCCTGTTAAATACATCTGTGGAAGGTATTCTAAAAGACACTGTCAGCTGAAATAAAGCTAGTTTGAACACCCTAGAGAGAGAGGTTTTTTGGGGGGGGAAGGGTTTATTCATATGAATGAATGTTGTGTTGATTGGTAGTTCTATACCACCTGTGTATTCACTCTTGAAAATTAGGTTGTAATCACACGCATGAATTGAAACGGAGGGGAAGAGAGGCTATTTCCTCCAAAGGAATTTGACACACAGTTGTGAGCTCATACAGCCCTTTCAAAATGTGGGTGCAGCCTGTCACTGTGTGATCAGACAGAACTGTGGATGAGTCGGGTTTTTTTTGCTGTTTGTTTCCCTTGCACATAAACAAGGAATTGAGGAATCGCACCTCTGCACTGAGGGCCCCCTATGGAGTATGCGATGATGCACATACTGCGTAGGTGGGGGGAAACATGACACGGAGTCGGGATGGCATGATCACACCATCCTGATGGCATGAGAGTGTGCTTGAGAGATCAGACAGGGGAAAGTATGTCTGTGGCCCATCAGCAAGCATTAGGGCCAGACTTTCCCTGGTGTCTTTTAACTCTGCTTCCGTGGTGGAGCAGCACAGGTTGCCGATGACTGCGGGATGCTTCCCAGATGTCGCTGTCTGATTGCTCCCTTTAGATCTGTCAGGCATTTGCAGCTGAGTCAGATCTAAAGGAGCGTGTGATTGCAGCCTTAGATACATTGTATTTATCTTGATGAAGAATTATAATATGCTGAGAATTAAAGCCCCACCTTTTAACTAGTGGTGGAAGGCACACTCAGGCCAGCTGGTAACTTCCAAAAGAAATGGTGAACTGATTTTGGTTTTGTGATGATGCACAAAATATGGAAACAACTTTTGTCTATGAGTCTCTCAGAATTTATAAGAAACAAACAAAGACAGGAAAAGAACTTAAGCTGAATGTTGGAATCAAGAACCGAAAAGGTAAATAACAAACAAACAGAATAGTGGGCCTACAGTTAAAACCAGTATATGCAGAACTTAAATGTTATCCAAAAATACATGTATTAATTATTAAGTAATTACAAACATCTAGGGACCCAACATTAGCCTCATCACAAATTAAAATATATAAAACACAAGTGGAAAACAATGTGACCTGACGCATTTCGACCCTGAAAGGTCTTTTTCAGAGGTCAAGTATATTGTATACATACAGGATCATGATACAATTTATAATTATTAATTCCATACTGGACCAAGAAAGGGGGGGTTATAATATGGATGAAATAGCACGAGGCTTAAGGATGTAAATAAGGCCTCTTGTAATTCAGCCTTATGTCATAATCAAAGGCATACATATTGAGTAATATTTCTATTGTATGCCTCCCAAATTTGGTCCAGAAAATACAGGTCTAAGTGCCAGATCAGAGCCAACATGACATGAATTGTGTGGGAAAAAATATGGATTTCATCAAAGAAACAACAAGCTAAGTGTTACTGCTTGATCCTAGGGCACTTTTGGGGGGATATTTAGTAGTAGAGGTATCTGACCTAGATAGCCCAGGCTAGTCAGATCTCAGATGCTAAGCAGGGTCAGCCCTAGCTACTTTTGGTTGGGAGACCTCCAAGGAATACCAGGGTCATGACATGGAGGCAGGCAATAGCAAACTGCCTCTGAACATCTTGTGCCTTAAAAACCCCACAGGGTTGCCATAATCCACCTGTGACTTGACTGCTCTTTCCACCTTAGTAGAGGTGGCAGATTATGCAATTCATTCTAAATATATTTGTGTCCACTAAAATATCTATCTCTGCATTAGAAATCAAGCAACCCCCCCCCACACACACACACATTTAAGACAATCTGGGATACTGATATCAAAGCTTACTGATTATGGGAGGTCAGCAACTGCAAGTCAATTAGGTAGATTTACTGATAAATTCTAAAACAGTGATCAACCAATGGGTAATGTATTGCATTATATATTGATATCATTCTTTTTCGCCTTCTATATGTGATTCTTTATACATGTATTGGTTAAAAAAATCAGAAAAATATAATTTTAAACTTTTTAAGGAAGCAAACTTTAATTAGGGAGATTTACCTAATGATTTTTCTCCAAATTATCTACACAGCTAAGCTGAACAGAAAATAATGTCACTTCTGATATATCAGTGATGATGGTTCTTGTGGAAAAGCAAAAATATAAGAGTCAGTATGGTGATAATGCGAAGCAGCATAACCTGGTTCTTCTTGAATGTACAATGCTACCCTAGGCAGAGTTATGTTTTTCTAATGAAAGGGTGTGACAGTGTTTAGGATAGCACTGTCACAGTTTCACCAAGCTTTTGTAGAAGACACATAAAATCACCATCTGCTGCATGCTGCTTAATGGTATAATTCTTTGAACATTGCAAAGACGTATCAATGTGAATGCCTCAATGTATAGATTGATATGGGTTACATTTGTTGAAGGGTTTTGTTTTTATTTTGTATCTTCAAGATTCAAGGAAATGGGCAACAAAATCATAGAGCTGCAAATCTAAGAATCATGCATAAAAATTAACGTTATTTGTAACCGAAATTTAAAAACCCCATACTTTTTGCCAAGCAAATTAAATAAGGAAGATGGGCAGATCAGTGATAAAGAGCATAATGGGAATGCCAAGTGGTATAATGAGAATAATGCCAGGGGATTATCTGTGGGCAAAGGGTCATAATGGGAATGAGATAGTATTAAGGACAAAAGGTTCAATCCTGTGAGATGACAAGCATTTCCCAGGAAGTGCCGAAAGGAACTGTCTGTGGCAGTCAAAAGCATTCAGCACCATTTAGGATGGGGCTCACAGGGAATCCCATATCTAGGACAATGGTCTCATCCTTAGCTTTCCCAATTTAAACAAACCAGGCAAAGTCCAACCTCTTGCAGGTACTCCTATCAGCTGGGACAAATTTCTCCAATGCACTGACCCAGAGCCTACTAATGTTAGATTCTGCCTACTTAGCAAAAGATCATAGTGGCACACTGTACTGTTTTCATTTGCAGTGCCCTGGGGGGGGGGGGGGAGAGCATTGTTTCTTTCATCTTCTTTTGCACATTCAGTGCAAAATATCAGATGTGCTTTGTAACCACATGGGTGGCACTGTGCTTGCTTAGCTGTAGATATGCATGGAAAAAACCCGTTTGCTACTATGGCTACTTCCGCACTGTCATTTTTGTCGCTCATTTGTCCCTATTGTTTTGGGTTTCATCCCTTTTCCACATGTGTTTTGCTCCCCCTGGGACTACTAGAGAGAGCAAAACACATTGGGAGGGGGGACCCTGAAGCAAAACTCATCTGACAGACAGGAATGCTGCAACTTTGTAAGAAACAGGCAGGATGGGGGGTGGGGGGGATGCAGATGTAGGAATCTAGATGAACAAAATTAATTTCTTCCATAACAGTGATCAAAAATACTTTAAGGTGAATGTGAGATTTTGGAAGTAAAGGGCCTGTCCTCTCTACTTCCCTCCTTCTCTGCAGCCTCTGTGTTCTCATCTCAGCATTGGGGGCACTGCCAGGAGGAGAGCAGGCTGACTGCAGAGAAGAGAGAGTCAAACCATCCATGAAAAGGACAAGATGCCCTTAGCAAGGTAATGATGGTTTTACTCCCTTTCCTCTACCTCCAAGCATCTTGACTATCTCACTTTCACACAGCCTTTTGTGCTTCTTCATGAGGAGAGGACAGGAAGGCAGAGAGGCAAGCCCTTCCTCTCAGTCCAGACACACAAGGACTGTCTACAGTTCAGCAATGGTGGGGAGAGACAACCCTACATGCACACTGGTACTCTGGTAATTTTAAAAGTTGTAGCTATATAGTTAATGGGGGCGGGGGGGAGATGGCATAGTGTGGCCTGATCTTGTCAGATTTCGGAAGCTGGGTCGGTACTTGGAAGGAGATCACCAAAGAAGGCTCTGCACAGAGGAGGACAATGGCAAACACCTCAACCGATTTCCCACGAGGTGCTGCTCCGGCGTCGTTCTTCCCTTTTGCCCCGATTGCGTGCTTGAATTTCCTACTGTTTGCCCCGTGCCACATTTTGACCCACAGCTTCACCCGAATTTCCCCGCAGCTTCAGTGATCCTGTTTGTTGAGGGGATGCAGATCAGCAGCAGATCAGAGAAGACACCACACTCTGCCAAAGGACAAATGTTCCTGAACAGAAGCCATGATGGATTCTCTTCTCCATCACACAAGCATCCCCTCCATCTTGTGTGCTAACTTCACCTGGAGAAATCACACATTCGTCTCCCACCTGAGCCAGTCTAAAACAAAAGGATGTGCATAGCTACAGACAATAGCCAGCAATCAAGCCATCCTGCCACCCATCAAGACAATGCCGCTGTCAAGCATCAGGTCATTAATCCGAAGCACCAGCCCTGCAATGTGATTGGTTCTCTTTCTTCTCTCCTTTGTCTCACCCCCTTCCCCCAGAGGTGTCACTCTCTGCCGTTCAATAGCCGAGCAATTAATCCCTTTATGCACCATCCAGAGTTAGTACTTCCTGGGACCAGGGGACCACATGAGCATCTTGCTTCAGGTCATATTTTAGGTATATAAGGAGAGCCCTCCCTGAGCTCGCTCTCTTGCTCTTCTCTTCACCCCCTATCTACCTTCTTGGTTCCATTTCGGATCTGTTTGGAGCCACTCCACCTGTGTTGCTGGTCTGCCTACGAATGCTTCCCTCCCTCCTTTTAGTTCCCTTTTTTGCTGCATCTCGTCGGACAGGTAAAGTATCACCTCTCAGTGGCATTTGCTGCTCATGCAAACATTGCTATATTTTCAGATCTGTATTCTTAGCCCTGTATTGTGTGTGTGAATGCTTGATTTTCTGTTTGTATGCTTGAAGAACTTTTAGAAAAGAAATCATTATTTGAACTACCCAGTCTCTGTGTCTATTCAGGGGCTCTGGGAATTTTGACTCCTGTATTCACAGGTTATGATCCTATATTTTATGCCTATTGCCATTTAATATCTATAATTCCCCCCAAAGCTTGTTAATGAAATAAGGCAGTTTGGCTAACAGTTTTACCCCACATGCCATTTAAGATCTATATGAAGCCACAGTGAGAAGTTATCAGGAGGTTTGGGCTGTGGTGTCACCAATATGCAAATGATATCCAGATACCCAATACGCAGATGATATCCAGATGATACCCTGATCTAGAGCCAGTTTGGTGTAGTGGTTAAGAGTGGCAGACTCTAATATAAAGAACCAGGTTTGATTCCCCACTCCTCCACATGAAGCCAACTGGGTGACCTTGGGTCAGTCACAATTATCTCAGAGCTGTTCTCTCAGCATTTTCTCAGCCCCATCTACCTCTAGGGTTGCTAGGTCAGATTGTCACACCAGCAGAGGGATTGGGGGGAGGTTTCCAGGAGTGGACAGGGACATCATGTGCAGTGTTCCCTCTAAGCTGAGTCAGTGTGAGCTAGCTCACAGTTTTTAAACCTCCGGCTCACACGTTTTTGTCTTCGCTCAGGAAGGATGGCTCAAGAGCAAACTGATTTATGCAGGAGCCAAATCGCTTGCTCGCAACTTTAATGCCAGTCGCTCGCAAAGTAGAACCTCTGCTCATGAGACTCCACAGCTTAGAGGGAGCATTGGTCATATGATGTGTATACATCACCCCGAAGTGATGTAGGCATGCTGGTGATGTCGGGGGTAATGCTATGGTTTTGGGGCAAAACTCTATGGTAAAATTGCCTTCATACCATAGAGTTTTGCTCCAAAACCAGAGAGTCACACACTCCCACATCACCAACATGCCTACATCACTTCTGGATCTTGCACACAATGTCGTTTTTGGGGGGTGGGTGGGGGGAATTTCCTTCTGACGGCCAGCTGGCTGTGGATGGACAGGAGCCCACAAAAATGGAGGATCCCCGCCCCTCACCTGGGAAATAGTAACCCCACCTACCTCACAGGGTGTCTGTTGTGGGGAGAAGGGAAGGTGATTATAAGCTGCTCTGAGACTCTTTCAGGTATCTGGATGACCATCTTCTTTCATATGTTCCTGCTCAGGAATTAAGATTACAGGGAGAGGCCCTTCTGACTGTCCCCTCAATCAAAGAAGCCCATTTGGTAGGTATACAAGAAAAGGACTTTTCAATGACAGCCCCACAATGATGGAACAACCTTCCCAGGGAGGGGATCCTGGCCCCCTCACTGTCAATCTTTACGAAGCAGCTGAAGATGATTGTATTTGGGATTGCATTTGGGGAAGTATTGAGCTATGGTCTTCAATCTCAGTTTTTATATTTTAATGTATTTTATTTTATGTGTTTTGTATGCCGTCTTGAGCTTCATAAGGAAGAAAGGTAGTTAATAAATGATTTAAATAAATAATATTAAATACTATTGGGCTAGGCCAATTTCAGCTCCAAAGCCTACTCTGAGATCCAGTCACCTGCACAAAATTGACTACAAGGGCTTGGTGACACTGCTGCTTACTGTATTGACTTCTACAGCTCCTGTAAAGTCTTTGCATAAAACAAAACTAAGACATAGGCCTAGCATTGCCAACCTGCAGGTGGGGCCTTGAGCTCTTCCAGAATTATATATCTCTCTCGACTACAGAGATGTCCCCCTGGATACAATGGCAGCTTTGTAGGGTGAACTCTATGGGATTATACCCTCCCCTCCCCCAAACTCCATCCTTCCCAAACTCAACTCCAAAATCTCCAGGAATTTTCCAGTATGTATTTGGCAACCCTATCCAGGCCTCCTGCCTTCAAGTTTAAAATCTAAGTAAGACAAGAGAAGAGTAGTGGAGAAAAGAGATGTGAAAAGTTAGTTAAGATAGGAAATGCTAGTGTTTGTTTATGTACATCAAGGTGACATGTATAAAAGAGGAAGTGGGATGACTGGGGTTAACAAGAAGAACAGGTGGAGTCAAGGACTGAAGGATGTAATCTTGGGTTTAGGAAAGTTGAGGATACAAGAGTCAAGGATATGAACAGAGAGAAGAACTGATATGTAAGTGGGAGCAAGAGAGCAAAGACAATTAAAATTTGAATAGACATTTAAACAGAATGCAAAAAGAAACAGCCAGTGTGCGTGCGGCACAACAGTATAACATTGTCATAGTGACAAGCTGAACAGATTAGGCCAACTGAAGCATTCAAGACCAGGGAAAGAGGTTTGAGAGAAAAGGAAAGCAGGCCTTGCAAAACAGTCACAAATGTCAATGCAAGAGATAGTGAAAGAATGAACAAGTGCTTTAGTTGGAAGAAAAAGGTGAATTTTACAGAAATTACAGAGAAGGCAGTGACAAGATTTAGCAATTGAGTGGGTATGTGGGGGGTGGGGGGGGGGAGAGAATGAACGATTACACCAAGAAGTTAAGAGCTGGAGTTGAGGAAGGAACAAAAAAATCATGTCATCAAAGACAATGTGTGCAAGAAGAAAATGTAAAGATTAATGTTAAGAAATGGGAAGTCATCCAGGAAGAAACAGTACAGAAAGCAACTAATTATTTAAGGAAAGAGATCAAGCAAATAATAGTAGACTGTGAGATCATCACCAAAAAAGAAACTGGTGATGGAAGAATTCCTTCTCGCTTGACTCAGAATTGGGCCCAGCAAACTGAGAAATCTTCCCTACAAAACTGGAAAAACAGCTTGGTTTATTTTCTGAGCCATTTAAAATTTGGAAATCCTGTCAAGCTTCTCATCCATCACTAACATGTTAACCCATCCCTTCCACACCATTTTGTAACCAATTAAACAAAATCCACTCTTTTATCCTCTGAAATTACATATGAACTACGTAATTCATGCTCCTGTTCTTCTGACCACCTGATAGGTGATAATTGCATGGTCTGGAGCATCGCACCCATACCTGGTGTGCAGGATGTAAAACTTGTGGGTATAGTCTCAGACCTGGGCTGTGATCACACAGTAAAATCCAGTTGGAAAGTGCATTGAAAGTGGATTATTCAGTGTGTGTGATCACTACAGACCTAGATCCAAATCCCCACCAAATCATACAGCTGACGATGGTACTTCGAGCTCAGTTCTAAGAATAATGTATTTCATAGGATTGGAGTGAAATGCAGGGATGGGGAAGACAGATTGACTATGTATATATTGCTCTCTGAATATCTAAAAGAAGGATGGGATAATAGTCTTTTAAAAAATAAACTATTTTATTGCTTTTCATAATAAGAACTAGCATACAAAAAAGGTTACAAACAATAACATTAGTTCCAAGTTGTATGGTGAAGAAGGAAAATTATAGAACAAGTACCTATTAAATCAAGCGGTAGATTGTTTAGATCATCCAATCAATTTTACAGTGACCTCATAAATGACCTTTGGCTTCTCTTCAGATTGCATAAATCTTTCTCCTTTTACTAGGGATAATAGTCTTTGAAGGAATGTTGTAAGGAAGGACAGTATACTAACATAATCATCGTCATTACAGTAACTATGTGTTTTTCCATGTGGACTAGCATCTCTGGATAGGAGCAGATGCCTTCACATTGCACCATGTGGCTTATAAGACCAAGAGTGTATGGCAAAATGAGTTCCAAGTAGCAAGCACTGCCCAGTCCACTGCACTGATGACATTGTGGTGCAGTGCTTGAAAAAGTAGACCTGGGCCACAACATTGTCCTTTCCATGACTATGTGGTCCTGGCTGAAAAACACATTCTTCCCATTGCACATTGATTTTCTTGTCACTGTATCTCCATTCCTGGAAAAAAATCAGTTGAATTCTTCATATGTCTTTATCTGGGGGAGGACCCCAGTATCTGTGCCCTCTACATCACATCCAAGGAATGTAATGTAAGCCTGCATTGCTTCTGTTAAGGTTCAATCTGGGACAAATATGAAGAGGACAATGGGGGGGGGGGAGGTCCAAGGCATTTCAAAATATCTATATGCTAAGAATAAATTATTGTAGCTATAAATGAAGTTGTTAGGCATCAGCAACTCAGTTTAAGGGAACTGTTGATGGTAAATCTGAGTCAATAATACAGAATGATATGAGCAGCAACCCATCAAGCTGATTTTAGCCCACCAGCCATGTGTAATAGTCCATTAGTGACTTTTTAAAGATGCTGCTCTTCCTGCTTGGTTGTGAATGCAGAAACAAGGAGGTCCTCAAGAACCTGGCAGGGAATTACCTGACTAGAGATCTAGGTTTTGCTTGCTGGATCACAAGTTGTAAATACCTGCTTTAATAGTTGTTTGACAAATAGAAATTCAGTGAATTTTTTTTGGTATTACCTTATAATGGCAAAAAACCTGTGCTTTCTTAATCAAGAGCCAGTTACAGTTTTGAACTTGGACTGGAGAGACCTGTGTTCAAATCCCCTAGGCAATAAAAATGATGGAATGGTTGTGGGCCATTCATTCTCCCTTAGCCAGCGCACCTCTCAGGGTTGCTGAAGGGGAAAAAATGGATCATGATTGCCACCCTGAAGTCCCCTTGATGAATGGTGGGGTTACAGATGGAAGGAGTGCATGAATATCTGTTGGTCATGCACTGCCAAAATAAATGGACAGCCCTACTGCTGAGTCATAGAGGGTGCCTGATCAAAGACTTACTGTTTATTCAGACAATCTTGTTCAAAGTTTAAAGGCACAGAACAGCCCAAGGAGACTCTCAGAGATATCCTTGAGATCAGCCCCGAATACTTTGACTGCTAAAAAGTCAATTACTGTGATCCTTAACAAGAATTGCTAAAGGGTCAATTACCATCACCCTTAAAAACTGGTTGCAAAAAGTGCTTCTTTTCTATATCTAATGATGAGCAAGTCCATATCCATATTTTTCATAGCGTATACCAGTGGTCCAACCTTTAGTGTACTGTAGGTACTTTTAATAATCTCTATAAAAGCCTGATTTTCAATCCCTAGGCTCAAGCTGACAGTGTAAATAAAATCACCCAAATCCACAGGGTAAGAGAAATGAAAATGACAAGGATTAAAATTTTGTCAAACCTCTTTCTTTTTAAAATTCTGCTTCTCTTCCAATTGGATCACGACCCTCTGTGTGCACAGCTTAAGACCAGACGGTCTGCTTTCACTTTTATTCCGCTCTGCAGCAGGCTTACAGTATTTAGTGAAAGTCTGTAAAGAATGTGTGCTGTGTAGAGAGTTAATACCATAATCCCCTATCGTTGGGGTCAAATGCTGAATAGAGCAGAAGAATTAGAAAATATGTTACATACAATGGCAGGAAAAAATGCATCAGCATGGTGTTCTGTTAACATGAGCATTCATTACCTACAAGCAAATGGCTATGAGGTAATAAAGGGTATAAAAAGAAAAGTCTACTTAAGTCCAGTGTGTATGTTGCTATGATGAAAACATAAGTCTTAGGAGAGAGAGAGTTTAAATACTGGTTTTCTTTTTCCCCCTACCATCACACATAAATGTATTTTTTCCTGAGAAGTAGCTTAGAATTTCATTTTGTTTTAACTAACCACATTTTCAGTGAAATCTTGTTTTATCTCAGAAAGATGCATTTATGTGTGATGGTACCAACCCCCCACCCACCCCGTGTTTAAACTCTTTCTCCCTAAGACTTATGTTTGAACTGTTTCCTGAGAGTAAGCTCCACTGGATAGATCTGAGTGGGATTCTGAATCGACATGTTTAGAATTGGGCTCTTCACCTGTTAAATTTAGTAGAAACAAGAGTACCTTTATTTTCAGCATTCTGTCATCTGCATTTCAGAGAAATCTTGAAATTATAGAGCCACTTGGAATGCTGTACATTTCCTATACACAGTAATCAAGTTCCTGCAGGTAAGACCTGAAAAATCATGGAAAGATCTTCAAATATTAAGATTGTTCATATGTTTAACTTGCTGCAGGGTGAACTCACTGTGTGAAGTTGCAACCCTTTGCAAGTTTCTCACGATTGCAAACACAGCAATTGTCAGATGTGACAATCTTCAGCTATAGTCATCATATGTGATAATCAATGTGTGTAACTGTCATAAGTGACAACCTACATGCGTCTGCAGGAAACAGTCTTTTGAGGATCACCACTTTAGCTAGATAGCTCTTCAACAACAGTACAATTCATATACACTGGCCACTCAAGTCTGAAAAGGAGCTGCTAACTTGGTGCCATTTGCAAGGGAGGGACAGTCCACCATTGGGCTAAATCTCCCCCACCTGTGGGGGGTGACTCAGTAGTAGACTGCTTGGCATGCAGATGGTTCCACATTAAATCTCCAGTATGTCTAGGTAAAAGGATTAGGTAGTAACATCTACCTAAGACCCTGGAGAGTGCTGGACTTACATCCCGCCCCTCTGCAAGCAGCCTCAGAGTAGGTTCCAACAATATAAATTAAATATACAATATAGTTAAAACCATTTAAAACAACACTATAAAATAACACAAAATCCTAAAATACCATGTAAATTCTGGTCAGATTTCTTAACGATTAGATGGAATTAAGAATCCAGGCCACTGACCTGGGGGGGGGGGGGCAGCCAAAGGGAGGGGACATCCGCCACCTCAACCAAAAGCCCAGTGGAAAAGCTCCATCTTACAGGCCCTGCAGAATTGTAATAAATCCTGTGGGCCCCTGATCTCATACAGGAGTTCATTCCACCAGGTAGGGTCCAGGACTCCAGGGCTAAAAAGGCCCCGGCCCTAGTCAAGGCAAGTCAGATGTCCCTGGGGTCAGGAACTACCAAAAGATGTTGACCAACAGACTTCAGTGCTCTATGGGGTTCATATGGGGAGAAGCAGTCCTGAAGGTATGCTGGCCCCTGGCTGTATAGGGCTTTAAAGTTAAGTACTAGCACCTTGAAACAGATATGGTATTCAATAAGCAGCCAGTGCAGTTCGCACAGCACTGGGTGGATGTGAGCCCACACAGGCATTGACATAAACACCCGTTAGGGTTGCCAGGTCCAGGTTGGAAAATACCTGGGGACTTTGGGGGTGGATTCAGGAGAAGGTGGGGTTTGGGGAGGGGCCTCAGCATGGTACAATGCCATAGAGTCCACTCTTCAAAGCAGCCATTTTCTCCAGGGGAGCTGATCTCTGTCAGCTGGAGATCAGTTGTAAAAGCAGGAGATCCCCAGCCCCCCCTGGAGGCTGGCAACCCTAACACCCGTGCTGCCACATTCTACACTAGCTGCAACTTCCAGAGCAGAGTCAAGGGCAGCCCCACGTAGAGACAGTTACATTAATCCAGTCTGGAAGTGTCCACTGCATGGGTCACTGTAGCCAGGTCTTGGGGGGTGACATATGGGGCCAACTGCCTGACCTGCCTCAGATGGAAAAAGGCAGATCTGGCAGTGGCAGTGACCTGGGCTTCCATAGAAAGGGAGGCATCTAGGAGCACCCTCAGACTCTTCACCCTCGATGTTGGGACAAAGGCTGGGAGCCTGATTTCCTGTCCCAATCCCCTGTGACTCATGTGCAGGACCTCCATCTTGGATGAATTTAACTTCAGTCAGCTCTGTCGCAACCATCCAGCCACAGCCTGTAATGCCTCATCCAGAACTCCTTGGGCTGAGTTCGGGCAGCCATCCATCAGTAGATTGAACTGAGTGTCATCCACATACTGGTGACAACCCAGCCCATACCTCCAGATAATCTGGGCGAGGGGGCACATATAGATATTGAATAGCATGGGGGAGATAACTGCTCCCTGTGGCACACCACATTCCAGTGGGTGTCACTGGGATACTCCCCCCCAAGCACCACCCTCTGTCCCCGACCACAGAGAAAGGAGGTCAGCCACTGCAAGGTAAGCTCCCATATCCTGGCATCAGCGAGGCAGTGGGTTAAAACTTCATGATCAACCATATCGAACACTGCTGACAGATCAAGAAATATCAGCAGTGATGATCTGCCTCGATCTAGATGTCTCCAGAGATCTGGGATCGATTCAGTATAAAGCAGATTCAGTATAAAGCAGCTGCATGTGTTCATGGCTCAGTGGCAGAACATCTGCTTGGTTCCAGGTTCAATTACTGGCATCTCCAGTTAAAAAGATTAGTAGATAATAGCAATGTGAAAGACTTCTGCCTGAGACCCTGGAGAGTTGACAATACTGACCTTGATAGACCAATGGTCAGTTCTTCTGCTCAGCCCCACCCCTTGGCTGCTCTCAAGCCTAGAAAGGGAGCTACTGCCTGATGCAGTGTACCTTGCCACAAGCCTGACAGAGCCAGCTTAAGCAGGTTTACTCAGAATCCTGCTCAGGTCTATTCAGTAAGTCTTACACTCAAAAAAGGGTTCTTAGGATTAGCAGGGGGCATTTTTGTCTTATCGTTGTAGTGTGAATTTATATGGTTTTGTGTTTTTAGAATGGTAAGATAGCAGCTCTGAGACCAGATTTGCAGGAGCAAAGCCAGGATAAAATATTTTAAATAACTAAATATTAATGAATGGAAAGTGGATCTTCCAGGGTTACTGACAAGATTGCCATGGTCTCTTACAGGGCAAGGGCAGTGGTGAGCCTGACAGGTGAATGGTGAATGGTTAGGTTTCAGAATGATATGCACAAAGCATGTCAATCCAGTGTGAGGCAGCATGATGCAGCTGTCTCAACTGGGACTTCCAGTCCACCTAGAACTCCCTCTACCATTCACAGAATGACCCAGAAGGTTCTGTGTGATAGACACCTGTAAGGAGGAGCATATTCCCATGGTTCTTCTGGAGACACAGGCTCCAGACGGGCTGAAATTGGAGCACAAATTTCTCTTTTTTGCTTTCAGCCAATATGCACCCAGTACTTCCTATGCAAAGGGAAAGGCATGCTTCACAGTTCCTTGCTGGTAGCCATCACTGGGCCCAGTAGTTTTGATTGATTGATTGATTGAATTAGAATATTTCTATGCTGCCTCTTCAGAGTTCTGATTGAGGCACCTTACAATTAACAACCACAGTATAAAAACCAAGCCATTAAAAATAAGCAATTAAACATAGCAGCATAAAAACTGACAACAAAACAGAGAAGACCATTTAAAAGCTGATAAGATAAAACCTCTAATTAAAAGTCTGGGTAAAAAGATGAGTTTTAGCCTGGTGCCTAAAAGAAAGCAGCATACATGTCAAGTGGCCTCAAGGGGAATGGCATTCCACAGGTGAGGTGCCACCACAGAAAATGTCCTGTCTCTAGTCACCACCTGCCTCACCTCTGAAGACTGGACACAGAGAGTGGGCTTGAGAGGCAAATCTTAACTGGCCAGCTGGGTAGTAGGGGAGGAGATGGTCCTTTAGGTACCCTGGCCCCATGCCTGGCTCTGAGCCATTTAGGGTCTTCAAGGTAAGAACCAGCACTTTGAATTGTGCCTGGAAACAGATGGGTAGCCAGTGCAGATGTTTCAGCACAGGGGTAATATGGTCCCTGTAACAATCTCCTGACAGCAGCCTGGCTACTTCATTTTTATGTACAGTTTCTAATATTTACAATTTGATTAAAGATTCTGTGATTTGATATAATTTTAGCTTTTTTAGTATTGACCTTGGTATTTCTACACAAAAGGTTTTTCTTCTGTTTTCAACCTCTTTATTTACTTGGTTTGCTCTGGGTTGAAACCCCTCCCCTTTTGTTTGTTTTTACTGCTGCATTTTGGACTAATTGGAGTTTTCAGACCATGTTCAAAGATAGCCCCATGCAGAGCAACCAGACTTGGAGGTGATCAGGGCAATCTAACTTGGAGGTGATCAGAGCATGAATCACTGTGGCCAGATCGCACTTTTCAAGGAAAGGTGTAGATGCTGAACCAGCCAAAGGCCCAGATAGGGATGGTCATAACCCCCCCACCCCCCCAGAAGCAGTTTGTTTTGGGTTCAGGGCAGCCCTTGAACCGAATCCCAAATGGTCCCAAATGAACAGAACTGGTCTGGTGAGTTTGGTTTCCCTTTCTCCTGGCTGCAGTGAGCCACTGCTGGGAGAAAGGGGGCATGGATCTTTATGGAAGGGACTTCCCTTCCAGCTTTTTCCCAACCGCGGCTTGCCAGGGCCAGAAGAAAAGGAGGGGGGACACTTGGGAAGTTTTTGCTTCTGCCCACTTTGAAGGGGGGAAGTGAACCTGAGGAGTTTAATGGTTTGCAGTCAGGGTTAAATGGCTGCCAGGCAGCTATATAAATCTAACAGCTGACTGGTAGACCTTGTGCAGCTCAGCTGTCAGGTTTAAATGGCTGGCCCCGGACAGCCAAAATGAACCAGCCACAAGTCTGGTAAAAGGTTTAGGGAAGGCACCTTCTGCAAACATTGGTTCATGAACTCCAAACTGGCTCAAGTTCAGGCTGAATTTCAGTTTGTGAACTGGTTCATGCCCATCTCTAGGCCCAGTGCTGATAAAAAGGGCTGTACACCATGGAGGAGACCTGAGCCTCCAACTATAGGTCAGGATCTAGTAGCACTCCACAAGCTATTAACCTGCTCCTTCAGTGGCATGCAACCCCCTCCAGAAGAGGCTGGCTTCACAGTTCCCAGTCAGCTTCTCCATTGACCAACAGTACCACAGTTTTGTCTGGATTGCACTTCAGTTTATGGGCCCTCATCAGTTCCATTACCTTCTCCAGGCACCTTTTCAGGACTTCCAAAGACCCATCTGGTTTGGTGGCCAAGGAGAAATACAGCTGGATGTCATCTGCATTTTGTTGGCACATCTCTCCAAATCCCTGTATTGATCTTAAGGCTTGAAAAAGCTGTTGAAACTCTACCTCCCTCAAGCCCTGGGTCCCTTTTCATGTGTTTATGTTAAAAAAGAAAATAGTGACCTATACCCAGGTACACTCTTTTGTATTAGATGTGATCCATGTATATTTTGTACATCAGTTTTTGGGTCAGAGGGCACAACATAGCATAAGAAGTGGGTCTCTGGTTTGTCACTGTTATCCTCCGACATCAGAATTTTACAGAATATAATGTGTGACCCTTACTTCAGACATCATCAGCATTAAGTATCCCCATTTAGGAAACTGTGATCTGTCACAGTGTTGGCACTCAATAATTCAACATTAAGTAATACTAGTAGTTCTGTGCAACCTAGAAAAAAATTATGGCAAAAAGAGGAAAACAAATATTTGCATAATGTCTGCAAAAGCAGCATGTGTACAGTGCTGTTTGATACATATTTACATAATTCTAAATTCATGCCATCATTATTAACTTGCCTATTTGTATTCTAAGTAGAGTTGGTGGTGTTATGCAAGGAACATTACTGAAAGAAGAATGAAACTGAAGCAGCCCCCTCACTAGGAGTGGGTAGAACCCTAGCATGATTAACATTGGCCACAAGGGCAGTCCCCTTCTCCAAGAAGGCTAGATCAGACACTCACCAGCCCTGTCTTTCTGATCAGCTTGCTCTGGCCAGTGTGCTAGGAGCTGGGAGCAGGTGCATTGCAGAAGGTGCCCTCAGAGCAAATAGCTCCAGCTGACTTCAACCAGTGAGCCAAACCACACATTATAGATGATGGCAAACTATTGTCAGCTATAATAATTTTTTTTACCCCATGAACAGCCAGGGTTTGGCAGGGTTCTAGGTATTCTCTGGGCTAGGTAATTAATTAATTTTAAAACATTGGCTCACCCCACATTGGATGGCTAAGGAGAATGTCAATAAATTAAAGAGAGATACATGTAAGATGCAGGTAATATAAACTGAATATTATTCCACCAACCCGGAAAGTGAATTTAATCAAAATAAGTTATTTCAGCACCAGTTAATGTGATGTCTTTCTGGCTTAACATTTTCATATGAATAACTGTTAAATGAGTACTGGAATATCCAACACTATGCACATCAGTGTTAAATGAGGGAAGAAAATAATGGTTTTATACTGTCTTCAGTGAGACATTGTCAAAACTCCTACTATCTTTATATGCCCAATTATGAGACCCTTCAGAGGACAAGTGTGAAAGCAAGCATGGTGTAGTGGTTAGACTGCCAGTCTAGGATCTGGGAGGTCCAGGTTCAAATCCTCACCTTGTCATTAAAGATTGCTGGGTGACCTTGGGGCAGTCACACACCGTCAATCTAAGCTACCTCATAGAATGGTTGTGGGCATAACATGGAGGAGAGCAGAATGATGTAAGCCACTTTGGATCCTCATTGAGGAGAAAGGTGGGTATAAATGAATTAAATAAATGAAATGACTAATTTACACAAATTTACATCTTACAACTAGACAGGTTGATATAGGTTAATATCCAGGATGAGAAAACTCAGCTTGAAGTACTTTGGTCATCAGTATGGGCTATCTTATTTGAAATACACCCGAGTGTGTGGCCCCCCCCCCCCCACAAATAAGCTAGTTGGATCCCAAAGATCCCCCTATAATTCTTCACTAGAGATGGTTCCATCTCCTCATCCCAATTTCTCCCCCTCATTTTGGAGTTCTGAGTTACCTGAGTTTGGATCCTCCACATCTGTTCCACTAACAGCAGCACTTTCGTCTGGCACAAGAAAGCTTCCATTGTTGCAGAAAGCTCTTGCATTAACAGAAGGTTCTTTGTGCTTGAAAAAGTACCACCATTACTAGAACAGCTCTGCAAGATCAAACCTAGAATCTTGTTGCTGAAGAAGAATTAATACGATGTGATGGATCTCATGGAGGATTTCTGTAGAGGGATTGGACAATTTTCACCAATTCCTGCCTCCCATGGCTGATTTCTGACTTCCCCCTCATGCTTTTCCAGGGGGGCTCCCTGTTTCCAAGGAGTAGCATTGGTGTGTGTGTGTGGGGGGGGGGGGGCATTTTGGCTGCTGCTGGAGGTGTCAAAGTAAAGCAGTCCTTTTCATCCATGGAAATTACTGGTGGGTCCAAGCCATTAGGTCCCCTTCATTGTTCTGTTTCATCTGTGTCCACATTATTGTACCGAGCAGTATGTAAATACAGCATATTATAATCCCATGAAAACTGATTTATTTGCATGTGTTTTTTTCAGTGCACACATTAGGGTTGCCAAGTCTGGGTTGGAAAATACCTGGGGACTTTGGGGGTGGAGCCAGGAGAAGGTGGGGTTTGGGGAGGGGAGGGACCTCAGCATAGTACAATGCCATAGAGTCTACCCTTCAAAGCAGCCATTTTCTCCAGGGGAGCTGATCTCTGTCAGCTGGGGATCAGTTGTAAAAGCAGGAGATCCCCAGGCCCCACCTGGAGGCTGGCAACCCTAGCACACATGTATCATTCATATAGACTGAGTTCAGACTGGCAGTTTGGCCTGATATAGGCACCTTTCTCTAGAGGATTAAGCTGCCTCCCGTTCCCCTGCTGCACTCACCCCGTCCTGTGCCACTTTGACCTCACGTTTAAAAAGTACCTGGTGAAAGCCTTGGAGGGTGCATTGATCCTGCTCCCCGGAAGTGTGGATGTTTGCAATGCCACAATAAAGTGGCAGTGGTAATGTGAACCTGCTGATCCGGCAGGGATGCGCATAACTGCCCATGTGGCCTGTGCACTTGAGCGCACAATTGCTCATGGGGACGCTTCCAGCTTGCAGAGTTAAAACTCCCAGCCCACAGCCTCCCCAATTGTTGCTGCGCCCATGTGCCTATGCACAGGTCAGCAAAATGAACCAAAGCCGCGTGCAACTGCGCTGCTGCTGCCAGGGGCCACCCCACAGTGTGAATGCTCCATTCCGCCTCCTCCCTGGTATGGTCCCGCATCAGTCCATGCAGTGCGACTGGAAAGCCCCATGACAACTTGGCCCGGGTCTTTTTGTCCCACTTCCCTTGTGCTTCATTCTGCCAGTCTGTCTTCAGCCATGGAGGTGGTGAAATGACACAAATGAACTGAAGGTACAGGAGGCTGCAGCAAACCCTGCACACATAGTACCCTATGCATTCATGAGATTTTTTAAAAAATGAAAACAAGGAGGATTGTGTGTGTCTATGTGTGCTCATGCGCACCAGTTTTTATGTATTTATTTACTAAAGGGGACCTTTCCTTGTGGCAACTTCCACTTTGGAAATAAATCAGGTCATTCAAAACTTAAAACCCAGGAGGAAATTAAGTCAAAGAGTATTTTGGAAGCATCCCTATATTGCACACAACAGTTAAGACGTGTGAAGGGGGCCTTGGAGCATCCACACAATCAGAGATAGTACCTTATAAGGTAAGAAAATGAATTGTGGTGGTGGAAAGTGCCATCAAGTCACAGCCGACTTATGTTGACTGGGTTGGGTTTTCAAAGCAAGAGACATTCAGAGGTGGTTCACCATTGCTTGTCTCTGCATTGCAAGCTTTGACTTCTTTGGTGGTCTCTCATTCAAATATTAACCAGGGCATACCCTGCTTAGCAATTTCCAAGGACTTACAAGATCCAGCTAGCCTGGGACCTCCAGGTCAGGGCAGGAGAATGAATAGGCAATGGCTATTTTCATGATATTATCTTTTGATTCAGGGCATCTGCATGGCCACTGCTCAATAGTGTGCAGCACTAGATATTGTTGCACTGACTCAGAAACAAAATTCTGATGGTTTCCAACTTACTTCCAATATAAACCTTATAGATGGCGGTAAAAGGGATATTTTTCATGACAGAAAATGTTGTTTTGACATTTATTACCCATAACTGTCTGGCTTAAGAATCACTGCTCTCTTTTATGTTCTGCAGTGAATATAGACTCTTTGGTATAATCCTTACCACCAACAGAACAAATCTATTTCTGGCTCTGATGTTCACCCATTGAACAAGCAGAATCTAACATTTCACTGCCAGTGTTTTTCAGGTAGAATGTTCTGTGAATAGAACAGGGACTTATGTACAGTGGATAGACTACATTGGAGCCTTGGTACGGATAGCTGCTGCTAGAATGGAATTCATGAATTTGGCATGATATACATTATTTAGGATATATCCCTAGACAAGAGTTATACACATAGAATCATAAAATTTTAGGGTTGGAAGGGGCCATACAAGCCGTCTAGTCCAACCCCCTGATCAATGCAGGATCATCCTAAAGCATTCCTGACAAGTGTTCATCCAACCGCTGCTTGAAGACTGCCAGTGAGGGGAGCTCACCACCTCTCTAGGCAACCAATTCCACTGCTGAACTACTCTTACTGTAAAAAAAAATCCCTAAGCCAGCCGGTACCGTCCTGCCCACAATTTAAATTTTGACCTCTGCTGCCAGCAGGAACAGCTCCCTGCCCTCCTCTAAGTGACAGCCCTTCAAATACTTAAAGAGAACAATCATGTCTCCCCTCAGCTTCTTCTTCTCTACACTGAACATTGAAAAGTTCCTCAGCCTTTCCTCGTAGAGCTGGAAAAGTGGGCAAATGTAGGCAAGTCCTTGATAATCTTCATTGCCCTTTTCTGCACCCACTCCATTCTGTCCACATCCTTTTTGAAGTGAGGTCTTCAGAACACAACGCTCCAGATGCAGCCTGACCAATTCAGTGTATAGCAGGACTATGACATCTTGTGATTTGGATGTTATGCCTCTGTTGATACACCCCAAGACTGCAGTAGTCTTTTTTGCTGTTGCACCGCACCACCACACTAACTGCTCATATTTAGAATAAAGTTTGAGTCCCGTGGCACCTTTAAGACCAACAAAGTTTAATTCTGGGTATAAGCCTTCATGTTGCATACACACCAAAGCTCATACCTTGAATAAAATGTTGTTGGTCTTAAAAGATGCCACTGGACTCAAACTTTGTTCTGCTGCTTCAGACCAACATGGGCTGAAGACAGACTGCCAGTGCAGACTGGGGCGGGGGGAATTTCTCCCGCAGCGTGGCGTTTGCACGCCGCCGGAAGAAAGCCGCCCGCAGCGTTCAGACTGCGGGCGGCTTCCTGCAGCGGCGGGCGGATGCCGCGCGGCTGCCCCTGCTTGCGCGCTTTCATACCCACTCCGGCAGGTGGAACGCGAGCGACGCACCGCAGCAGCTGAGCACCACTTTGAAGTGGTGCTTGGCTGGTGCGGGAGGAGCGCGGCGCCGGACGTGATGCGTCCGGGCCACCTCCTGGGGGCAGAAGCGGCCGAGACTGCCAATCTGTCCTCGGCCATGGCTGCTCACCCGGATCTAGAAAGCTAGTGTTAGAGAAGTGCAAGGTTTTGTCCACCATTATGAGAATGTTTTCATAACTGCTGAATCACGGAGCTGAAAGGAATGAACAGATTATCCTTTTCAACATCCCTGACATGTTTGCATGTGTTTGCATATTTTAACTCTTGTGTTTCCCAATGCCCTCCCTCTGCTCTGGCTAAATGAGCTGAAATCATGCATAAATGCAGAGACTGCTGAACAACTTTATATGGATGAGACCACTTTCAGATTAGCAAACACAACAAATCAAATGGGGAGATGCAACAGAAACACACTTATTCAGAACTGGGAAAGCCCTGGGAAAAAAATCACCTCTCCTCTCCAGAAACCCTTCAACATATGTCTGATAACAATGGCTGGCCCTCCTGTCAGGGGGATGGCACCCAAGGGTAGGGAATAAATTCCTGCAAATCTGAGGCACAGCTAACTCATAGAAACTCCAAGCCATTCTTCTCAAATTCAGATTTTCTCACTGGAAACCACACAGTGAGAAAGGGCACTAATGGTGTTAAGCTGCCTATAAACTTAAAAAAATAAAATTGTGATTAACCTGCCCTGCAAGTAAGATGAGAAACAGTGCTTGTTACAAGCCAGTAGCACAAAGATCATCCACTCACCACAGAAACTGCATTTCTATTCCACCCCCACCCCCCATATCAGCTCCTGAAATTTTTGGAAAGAATGAGAGAATGCAGATTGATTATGATATTCACAAAAGGGGATACTCAAGCTTAGGATCTCATGCTTATTTGATTGTAGGATTTTCCTAGATCAAGGGTACTGAATTCATTTTAAAAGAAGGTGAATGTGTGTGTGCGTGTGTTAAGGTGTGGGGGAGAAAAGTTATATCTGAGTTATTTCTTCTGTTAGTAAACTATCTATCCCAGTGACACTTCCATTTTCCCATTCCCAAACCAATTCAGCAGGTTCTTTCTGAGTTCAAAATTACAATGTGGTTTTTATTTGCTGGATTGGAAAAGTTGCATTCAAACACCCAACAGTTTGCCTCACATTCTGCTTGTTGGTAATGAGGAGGGAGCCAATTGTTTGGTGAACAGTTTGGGTATACTGTTTTCTTTCATAATTAGATGGCTTTCCTGCTGGCCTTATTGTGCATGCATCATTTTGCATGCATATGTAGCATGAAAAGCTTTTAAGAAGTTAAAAGATGAAATTAAACATTCTAAATATATTCGTAACAAGGAAATGATTCAGTCTAAAAAGAACACACAATAAAATCAGTCCTGGCAATCAGCCAGGAGCCCCTCTTCCCAACAGCTTGCTGCCATGATTCCATCCCTCCATCTGTCCCAACACCAATTTGTTCCCACTCTTAAGTACAAACTGAGGAGGAACCAAGAAGCAGTCTTCACATATCGTAAGCACAGAACGCACGCGTGTGTGTGTTGTGTGTGTGTGTATAGATCATGGTAGCAAGCTCCACGCCAACCTTGCATTTTCTTTTCTTTTTTGTAAAGAAATTTTATTTTTCAAAAACATTAAAATTAATACATTTATCTTATACAAATCTTTTTTTCCATATTATATAACATTTTATTCTATTTGTATAGTCTTGTTTTTATCTTGTATTGGTGGTTTCCCACCACATCTGAAGCCTAACACATTTTCCACTTTATCCAAAATAGTAATACTTATATCTATGTTTACATTTCTGGTAACGGTTATATATCTTTAAAATACTTATATACCAATTCTTATTTTCTATATTCTTATATAATTCTAAAAAACAACTTCATTATCTAATTATCCTTAGTACATTCATATACTCTATTTCTATTCCTTTATGCTATTATAACCATGTATAAATGTAGTTTTTCATGTCCCAATATTTTTCAACATATTCTTTCAAATCCTTCCAATCTTCTAAAAAGGTCTCTGAGTACAGATTATTCAACTTTCTAGTCCATTCATCCATTTCTGCCATATATAACAATTTTTTCAACCATTCCCACACTTCTGGTATTTTTTCATTTTTCCAATTTTGTGCATACACCATTCTTGCTGTTGTTATCATATACCATATTATTGTCCTTTTCTTTACATTTATCTCTTCTAATTTAAGTCCAAGCAGTAACATTTCAGGCAACTTCTTAAATGTACATTTCAGAATTTTTTCCATTTCTGCATGTATTATAGACCAATAAGTCTTCGCTTTATCACAAGTCCACCACATATGATAAAAAGAACCTTCTTTCTTTTTACATTTCCAACATTTGTTAGACATATTCTGATTAATATTTGCAATTTTTTTGGTGTCATATACCATCTGTACATCATTTTAAAACAATTTTCTTTTAAGTTATAACATGTAGATATACTCATAGCATTTTTCCATTAAAATTCCCAAGATTCCATTTCAATGTCTTTGTTAAAGTTTATCGCCCATTTTACCATTTGTTCTTTTACCATTTCATCAGCGTTAAACCATTTTAACAAAATTTTATACATTTTAGAAATCATTTTTTCCCATCTTCCTCCCAAACTTGTTCTATTTCATTATTTTTTTCTCTAAAACCAGATTTTTTATCACTTCTATACATATCATATATTTGTCTATATCTTAACCAACCATAGTCAAAGTCCATCTGATGCTGCTCCTTCAATATAAAGTCTTTACCATGTCTTGTTAACAAGTCTCTATACTTCAACCAGTCTTGTCCTTTGTAATGTGATGATGGATTTAAAACTTCTGCAGGTACAATCCACATAGGTATTTCTTCTGGAAAAAAGTTTTTATATCTTGTCCACGTATCCATTAGCGTTCTTCTCAAATAATGATGTTTAAACATATTGTCCATTTTTGTTTTACCATAATACAAATACGCGTGCCACCCAAACCTACAGTCATGACCTTCTAGGGCCAATAACTTTCTATCTTGTAACATAGTCCATGTCCCTACCCAAGTCAAACATATTGCATCGTGATATAGCCTTAAGTTTGGTAACTGGAACCCACCTCTATCTTTGGCATCACACATTATTTTCATCTTAATTCTTGGTTTTTTCCCTCCCCACATAAATTTAGACAGTTCCTTCTGCCAGCATTTGAATGTTTTTACATCTTTCACAATTGGAATAATTTGAAACAAAAACATTAATCGTGGTAACACATTCATCTTAACCACCGCAATTCTACCCAACAGTGACAAATTTAATACATTCCACTTTTTAATATCTTGCATAATTTGCTGCCATAATTTCTCATAATTATTTTTATAAAGGTCAATATTTTTCATTGTTAGGTTCACACCTAGATATTTTGTCTTTTTCACCACCTCACATTCTATAAGATTTTGTAACTCAATTTGCTTATTATTTGACATATTTTTACACATCACTTTAGATTTATTCTTATTTACATAAAATCCCACCAAGTCACCAAACTCTCTTATTCTCTGTAACAAATATGGT
Source organism: Lepidodactylus listeri (assembly GCA_029233225.1). NCBI lineage: Eukaryota > Metazoa > Chordata > Lepidosauria > Squamata > Gekkonidae > Lepidodactylus > Lepidodactylus listeri. The sequence goes on from JARCFY010000003.1 coordinate 104,626,222, forward strand.
AATGTAGTCATAGGGTCTTCAGCTATAAACATCACATCATCTGCAAAGGCTCTATATTTAAAAGAAAAACCTTTTATTGTTAAGCCTTTAATTTCTTTATCTTCTTTCAAGTTTAGCAGTAGAACTTCCAGAATCCAAATAAATAACAACGGCGAAAGTGGGCATCCTTGTTGTGTTCCTTTTTCGATTTTAAAATAGTCCGTCTTTTCAGTATTAATTATTAAAGAGGATTTCTGTTCTTTATATATTGACTTAATGAGGTTAAGCATATAGTCTCCAATTTCAAGATGTTCTAGGACCTCAAACATAAAGTCCCAGTTTAAATTATCAAACGCTTTTTCCGCATCTAAAAAGATAAAACCCACTTCCTTTTCTGGATGTTTATCATAATATTCTATAGCATCCACTACTACTCTTAGGTTGTCCCTTATTTGGCGATTAGGTAAAAACCCTGCTTGTTCTATTTGTATAGTTTCTTTAAGATGTTCTTTTAGTCTATCCGCTATAATCTTGGCAAAAATCTTATAGTCATTGTTTAGTAAAGAAATTGGTCTATAATTCTTGACATTAGTTAAATCTTGATTTTCTTTCGGGATAAGTGAGATGGTTGCATCTTTCCAAGTTTCTGGGACCTCGCCTGTGACTCCTATATCATTCATTAATAGCAGTAACACTGGTGAGATCGACTCCTGTAATGTTTTATAAAACTTCGCTGTAAATCCATCTGATCCAGGTGCTTTTCCTAATTTTGAATCATTTATTGCATTTTTGATCTCTTGTAATGATATTGGATTGTTAAATAGTTCTTTAGTTTTCTCTGTTGGTTTTGGTAACTTTAATGTTTGTAGGTATTCTTTAATCTTTCTTCTGTCTTTATTTTCCTTCTTAAAAAGTTTTGCATAATATTTAAAAAATTCTCTCTTTATTCCTTTATTGTCTATTATCTCAATATTGTCCCTTATCACTTTAGTGATAAATTTATTTTCACGTTTTTTCTTTAATTGCCATGCTAAATATTTTCCAGGTTTGTTTGCACCTTCAAATGCTTTTTGTTGAAGTTTTTTCAAGTTCCAGTAAGTCTCTTGGTTCAAAATAGCTTTTGCTTGATCTTGTAGCATCCAAATTTCCTTTTGCAATTTCTTTCTCCCTGGTCTACTCTTCAATTCCTTTTCTTTTGTTTTAATGGCTTGTACGATATTTTCATATTGTTGTCTTTTCTTTTTGTTGTCTTTAGCATTTAATGATATCAATAATCCTCTCATTAATGCTTTGTATGCATCCCATACGGTTTGAATTTTTACTTCTTTCTGTATATTCGCTTGGAAATATAAGTCTGTTTCTTCATGTAGTTTTTAAACTATTTCTTGGTTGTCTAGTAAGTCCTCATTTATTCTCCATCTCCCTTGTCTTTTTACCTGCCCAGCAGTCCATAGACAAGGATTATGATCCGAAATTATTCTAGGTAGAATTTCAACTTTTTTTTGTCTTAAACGTTAAATTAGTAGTCATCCAAATCATGTCAATTCTTGAATGTGAATCATGTATATTAGAATAAAAAGTAAAGTCTTTTCCTTGTGGGTTAACCTTCCTCCAAATATCTTCCAGCTTCTCTTGTTTTATCAATTCAAAAAAATTTTTGGAAGTTTCCCCAATGCCTCATCTTTTCTCTTAGAGCGCCTGTCTATTTTGTTATTCACAGTTCCATTAAAGTCCCCCAACATCATGACTTGATCGTAGTTTACATTGTCCAATTCCACTTGTAATTCTTTAAAAAAATTCTCTTTGGCTCCGTTGGGGGCATAAATATTCACAATCAAAGTTTTCTGTCCTTGTAAAGAGGCTTCAATAGCTAAATATCTTCCTTCTTTATCTTTAAATATTACTTTAGGTTCCAAGTCTTTTTTAACATATGTTACAACACCATTCTTTTTATTACTTGCCAAAGAAAAAAAATTCTTCTCCCAGCTTCTTCCTTATTAAATATTTGTGGTCTTGTTTCTTTAGATGAGCCTCTTGTATACAAATTACACTACATTTTTGTTTCTCCAACCAATGACCTACCATTCTACGTTTTTGGGGTGAATTAAGTCCATTTACATTCCATGTAAGTACTTTGTAATCCATCTTGATGTATTCTTAAATATCACCAAAGTCTTCCTTGTTCTCTCCAAGAAATGCGTACATTTCTCCTGAACTTTTAATCACTACTCTGGTGTTGCCGTAGTAAAAGCTTAGTCCTTGTGGTATTTCCCAACGAAATCTAATTTTTTTCTCCTTCAGTTTATCAGTCAGACGCTTGAAATTTTTCCTTTCTTGCAGTATTGCTCTGGGCAGTTCTTTCATTACAATAATTTTCTTTCCATCTATTTCAAAAGGATCCGTAAAACATTTCTTGTAAATTTGTTCTTTTGTCCTCTTCATTGTAAATTGAACTACTACATCTCTTGGTATATTTTTATCTCTTGCATATGTAGAATTGACTCTATAAACAAGATCCATGTGTTCTTTGACAGCCTCTTCCTGTTCTTGTAAAAAATCTGCTAATGCCTCTTGCATTCTTGTAAAGATGTCTTCACTCAATTTTTCCTCAATGCCTCTAAATCTCAAATGGTTTTGCATGTCTCTATAATGCATCATCTTTTCCATCCTGTCATTATCTTTCATTGTTTTTTGAGTGTTTTCTTCCAGTTCTTTTACTTTAATTTTGATGTCTTGTGTTCTTGTGGTTAACTTTTGTAATTCCGCTTTTAAGTCTATGAAGTTTTTATCTGCTTGTGCAGCTATGCCATTCATTTTAACATTTACCTCTCCTATAGCATCTAACATTTTTTTTCCATTGCTTCCATAACGGCTAATAGTTCTTTCTCTTTTTTTGCTGCCATTGTAGGAGAGGACCATGTAGCTGCTCTCGATCTTAGTCCGTGGTCCGTCTTGTCTCTTTAAAAAAGATTGATTTTATCTTGTTTTCCAAATCAGACACCGATTAGTGTGTTCAAACAAGCTAGTCTTGCCAAGTCGAATTCCACTGGTTTCAGCCTTCTAAGTTATATAGTTTTTGAGATATTACTGTTTAAAAATTTTATAAATCCAAAATGGCGGGCGCAACTCCTCTATGGTTCGTGTCAAAGGTTACAGTCTTTTTACCTTGCTTCTGGCTTGCCGTAGTTTCCTTTTGTCCCTTCCTCTTGCTTGCTTGTCTGCTCTCCACGCGTCACTTCCTGTTGTAGTCCTTTTGGTCCGTTGTAGTTCTTACAGTCCCTTTTCTCTCTTCCGGGTTTTCTTCCTTTCCCTTCTTGTCTGCTCTCCAAGCCGTCACTTCCTGTCTTAATCCTCACAGCTTAGTCTCGCGATGCTTGGCTCCCTCCTCCCCTCCTTGTCTTGCGATGCTTGGCTCCCCCTCCCGACTCTTCTTAACCGCAGGAATGTTAAACAACTTGCTTTTTTACCGTTTTTAAGTCCAAATACAGCTTTTTAACGTTTCAAAACTGCACTCATCCAATCTGCAACAGTCTATTACTTCACCAGTTCTGCTTCTCGTCTTTCAAAACGCGGTAATGGTAAGGCAAAAACTTTTTTTCCGTTACCTTGTGTTGTTACTTCGCTTCAGATGTGGTCCCAATGTTTAAACTTTGTCCTCTTTGTTAAGGAATCAGGGGAATTGGCGATTTTATGCTGATTTGATCAGCTTGGCTCGGCTCCTTAGAGATACTTGCAGGAATCTTCTTCGGTTGCAGTGCTCAAGGTGTTGTAAAAGTCTCCTCCGAGACTTCTCCTTCACCGAGCTTGCTCAAACCTGGATTATATTGCTTGCTGGTCCTCACACTACCTGTGTGAGGTTGCGTCAGGTGGGATTAACCTGGGGTTTCCGGTCGGAGGAATGGCGGTCTGACGCGCTTTGCAAGTGGGCAAAGCGGATGGCGGCTCTTCTTGCCAACCTTGCATTTTCAAGGGGAGGTACGCATACAGATAAGCACAAAGGATTACCTATGCATGACTGAAAATCCTCAAAAAAAAAAATCAAATCAAGGCCATGTGGACAAGAAAGAGAGGGTTACATGGCTTTGAAATTAAAACTCAGATTCCCACATAGCTATGGCCCTTTAAAAAGACAAAGAGGTATCTTTTTTTTTCTTGAGGCACTAATAGCCTGGGGGTGATTGGGGGGGGGGCTTAATTCTCTCTCCTCTCCCTGGCTGGTCTCAACCTGACCCAGGGCCTTGGGCAGACTGGCAGAGATGGATGATTTCTATGATGTCAATTTTGTACCTCAGGTGTCAACAAACTTTTCTGTCTCCGTCGCATCTAGTTTGGTATTTGTTTGTTTGTTTATTTATTTAACTTGTATCCCACCCTGCCCCATAAACAGGCTCAGGGTGGCTCACAACATAATAAAAATGATAAAAACCAAGATATAAAAACAGTTAAACAATTAAGCAATTAAAACAAGATGGCATTAAACACAAGTAATCTAATGTCTCCTGTGACATTTTAACAGGTAAATGGCCTAATTTGTAACAGTTTTAATCAGATGGTAGAAGGTACCTAAAATACTGTGCCCCAAAGATGATAAACAGTGTCTAGGAAGCACTGGGCAGGTACCAGAGGCGGGGGAGGCCGAGATGGTTTAGTGTCTGCCACCTCACCCAAAGGCCTGGTGGAACAGCTCCGTCTTACAGGCCTTGTGGAACTGTAATAGCTCTCACAGGGCCCTGATCTCAAGTGGGAGCCTGTTCCACCAGGCCAGGGCCAGGGCTGAAAAAGTGGACATCTGTCTGTCTGGGGATTACCAAGAGGCGTTGATCTACACAGCGCAAAGCTCTCTGGGGCACATATGGGAAGAGGCAGTCCCACAAATATGCTGATCCCAGGTTGTGTAGGGCTTTAAAGGTCAACACCATAATCTTAAATCAGATTCAGTATTCAATTGGCAGCCAGCGCAGTTGGCGAAGCACCGACTGGATGCTAGCCTGCAAATGTGTCGCCATCAGCAGGTGTGCTGCTGCATTCTGCATTAGCTGCAGTTTCTGGATCAGGTTCAAGGTTAGCCCTATGTAGAGCAAGTTACAGTAATCCAGCCTGGAAGTGACTATTGCTTGGATCACTGTAGCTAAGTCCTGAGAAGTGTGATAGGGAACCAGCTGCCTGATCAGGTGGAGATGGTAAAAGGCCGATTTGGCAACCATGGTGACCTGGGCCTCCATAGAAAGCGAGGGATCCAGAATCACCCCAAGACTCCTCACCCTCGGCGCTGGTGCCAATGGCACCCCACTGAGCACTGGGAGCCAGATTCCCGATCCCACACCCCCATGGCTCAGGTACAGGACCTCCATCTTTGTAGGATTTAATTTCAGCTGGCTCCGCTGTAGCCAACTAGCCACAGCCCCTAATGCCCTTTCCAGAATAGCCGGGGTGGTGTCCATCCGCCGATCAACAGATAAAGCTTTTGTTTTTAAAAAAGAGTAGTAACTGAGAATGAAAATAAAACAATTAACAAGGCAGCAACTTGGACAGTTCCTTCATTATGTTGCTAACATACCTTTGGTTAGAGCTTAAGAAACCTTTCTTTCTTTCTTTTCATTCTTTTTTTTGTGTGAGTATTTTGTTTGTGTGTGTATGCCTGGAAGTCATGGTTGACTTCTGGTGACCCCTAGAGGGGCTTGGACGTTTCAGAGAGGTGGCTTACTATTGCCTGCCTCTGCATCCCAGCCCTGGTACTCCTTAGAGGTCTCCTATCCGAGATATTTCATGTGAGTGGGCTTCTGCAGCAGCTGTTCTAGGATAACAACAGGAGAAAGCATTCTAGGGTTGTTTACCTGGTAAGCTTGGTTTAACTTTTTTCAGCAAATAGTCTTTATCAGTGCACTTCCCTAGGCCTGGAATTCATTTGGATATGTGTGTGTGTATGGTAAGCTAGTCCTATTAGTGCCTTAGGTCCTATTATCCTTTCATTTGTATTTTGTCTTTGACTACTTTAAATGAGAGGGATAAATAACTGTCCCTTTACCTTCCATTCACTTGCAATTGCTAAACCTTCTGTGACATTCAATGCTGTGATGAAGTTGCAAAAGGAACCAGCCACTCAAGGAAGAGGTGAGGATCAGAACAGTGTAATTTTCTGAAATGAGCAAGAAATGCAGCCTGTATTCGTCATAATTATAGACATTTTGTAACTTGGATCAGTTAATGCTGTTTTTTCCCTTGGCCCAGATACCTGATTCAAGGGTAAAATTTTCTCTCAGATGTGCTTAGGAAGCAGTAAGATAGGAATTGCTTCCATGTTTCCCTATTGAAACCACCAAACACTGTGCTTCTCTTTGGGGCAGAATGAGTCAAGCTTTCTGGCCATTTCTTTCATCACTGGAAGCCAAATATCATCTGATAGTTTTGGAAGCTATGAGCAAAATAGTATTCTGCACTGCAGGATGATTCAATTAAATTGTCATATGGGCCTAGTCAGGGCTATTTTTGGGCAGGAACGCACAGGAACGGAGTTCCGGCTGGCTTCTGAGTTGGCTATGCCTAAAGCCTCCCCCCCCTCGAGTTCCCCAAGTGCCTTGTAAGCTGTGGGGTGCCTGGGGAAGCCAAGCCGATCCAGGGAGGGAAGGCAGTTTAAACTGCCTCCCTACTGGGTTCCCCAGGTGCCCCACCGATCCAGAAACTGCCTTCCTTCCCTTGGGTTCCCCATGCACCCTACAAGCCGCGTGGCACCTGGGGAACACGATCCTGGGAGGGAGCTGCGCTGTCAGGGGTGTGGCCTGATATACTAATGAGTTTCTGCTGTTGGGTGTGGCCTATTATGCTAATGAGTTCCTGCTGGGCTTTTTCTACAAACCCCCCCCCCTAGGCTTAGTAATCATCTGACCTCCACTCTTGTCCCATTTAAAGTTGCCAGCTCCAGGTTGGGAAATACCTGGAGACTTTGGAGGAGGAACCTGAGGAGGGAAGGGTTTGGGGATGGAAGGGATGTCAGTGGGGTATGATGCCACAGAATCCATCTTCCACAGCAGCCATTTTCTCCAGGTGAACTGATTTCTGTTATCTGAAGATCAGTTGTAATAGTGGGAGATCCCCAGCCACCACCTGGAGGTTGGCAACCCGACTTCCATTAGCAGCTATTTGTGGCAGCTTTAAACATCATAGTCCCGGTGACTTTATTCTTGCCCAACCACCAGGTCTGTAACCAGGGGGCCTTTAAATAAGTCTGGGGGCGCCCCTGGACACACGCCCCAAGTGAGCAGCCCTGCTCCTGCCCTTCTCTGCAACCAGCCAGGTGTCAGGGGGCCTGGGCTGGATGGGAAGTCAGGGGGCCTTGGTGGTAAATCAGGCCCTGAGAGAAGAAGAAGAAGAGAAGAAGAGATTGGATTTATACCCCGCCCTTCACTCACTTGGAGTCTCAGAGCGGCTTACAAACTCCTTTCCCTTCCCCTCCCCACAACAGACACCCTGTGAGGTAGGTGGGGCTGAGAGAGCTCTTTCCCAAGCTGTCCTTGAGAGAACAGCTGGTACAGAGCTATGGCTTGCCCAAGGTCATCCAGCCAGGTGCAAGTGGAGGAGTGGGGAATCAAACCCGGATCTCCCAGATCAGAGTCCGTGCACCTAACCACTACACCAAACTGGCTCTCAGTGGGGAAAGGCCCCACTGTAGGTACTGGCCTGCCAACCACACATATACATGGGCAGTGTCATATGGGGGCTGAAAGTGGAATGCTGACAAATGTGATGCCCTGAAGATAGCCATGGGAGATGAACAGGAAGAGAAAGAGATGCAAAGAAAGAGGATGGTCAGTCTGGCTAGGGCATGATCAAAAGATATATGATACAGCAACCATGCTGAGGATAAACGGGTCTAGTTCCAGTCAGTTCAAGGGGAATGCAGTTGGTAGTAACTAAGAAACCCAATTTACACATTGTATAATATAGGTATTATAGCTAATTTAAATTGAGGGGGGATCTAATATTAGGGTACAGTTTGGACTGTCCATGATTTTGGCATCTAGTTATCAGGCTTAGAGATCAGGAGGTAATAGGAGTGTGTATGGGGGGGGAGAGGGAATGATAGAAGATGCATAATGACAGGGGTATTAACCAATCAGTAGAGTACCACAAAGTTTTTGTCACCCAAGAGGATTATCCTAGCTAGTAGGCCAGTCTTTTCAATGTTTATACCAACCATGAACTTGAGAGGAGGGCTTCCATGTTATTCTGTGTTAGTGCACCAACTCCTATTTACTTGCTTTGCTGTTCTCTCTTGGGATGAATCTGCCAGACTGAGCAACATTTTGCTGGCACTTGTTGGCCTCTGAATGGGATAGCACAATGGCCTCCACCCAGCAATAGGCAGATTTTGTTAGCCATACATAAACACAGTCAGTATCAGGAACATACCACTGAGTGGAGAACAGGACAAAACTAGAAGAGATGTAAGTGCTGAAGATGGATAAGGGATCATTCAGTGTTTTTTAGTTTCATTTAAAAGCAGCTGCATTGTTTCCCCAAGAGAAATTGCCACTACCACATACCACCAGCTATTACTAACTCCAATAGCGAAAAAAGATGGGTAACTTCTGGTTTACATATAAACAATGTGGGGGCGGGATCTAATTTTAAACAAAAATGGCACATGCAGGTGATGGTAACTAAATTAGACCTTGCTTTGCAGTACTCTGTTTCTTTCAGTGGGCAATTTCTGGAATTGGAATCTGGCTGGGACAAAGAGGCTTCAAGAACCAGAACGCGCTGAGGTACGGTCCAGTAGGAAGCAGGACTTCTGTTCCCTTGCCTGATACTTTTTGTTAAACAATTAGACTTCACACCCTGATTTACATGTGAACTGGTAGAATCACAAATAATAGGGTATTGTCTGGACCTTTTTTGTGCCTAGTGCTGGGTTTCTTGATTCTCAGTGCTAACACCTGACTCTATTTACTCTGCATGTGAGAATTTTAGTTGGTATATTGATTGTTGCTTTTAATCTGTATTTCTGTATGTTTTAACCTGTTATAAATCGCCCAGAGTCCTGTGTACTCAGGGATAGGGAGATTCAGAATTAATAATAATAATAATAATAATAATAATAATAATAATAATAATAATAATAATAATAATAATTCCTTAAGTAAGGAATACAGTCCTTGAGAATTCCTCCCAAATGGATTTGAGAATAAATGTGACTTTCCAAAATATGTTTCCCACTTAAACAAATGTAAAAAAATAAAAACATTTCCAAGTAAAAAAATGTGGGGGGAGCAAAATTGGAAAAAAGAATTATGCATATCCTAAGTCAGTGTTTGGTGAAATACCACCTGGCTACTTGGTGGGGAATAAATGAACAAATTTAAGTGCCATAAAATGTAGAAATAGGATTCTCGTAGCAGTAGCTCTCCTGCTGAGGCCTTTCCCAGACTTTATAACTTGAGATCCATCAGATTCTGGGCACTGAACCTGGGATCATCTACCTATAAAACACGATCTGGGATCATCTGCCAGTAACACATGACCAGGTGATGGCCCTTTCCCAGAAAAAGGCACAATGCAAGTTTCCCATGACATGTAAACTTTTGCTCCTACACATGAGCGACTGTCTGCGGGAGTAACATCCACAATGTGTAGTCAGACAGTGTGCAGCAATTTGTGTCTTGTTTGGGTTTTAGTCACATGTATTATTTATAGTGGCAAGAGGCTTGCCCAATTTAGACAGATGTGGGGTTATAAGGAGAAAAATGTCTTATTAAAAATAAAGTCTTCTCCCAGTATAAGCTTTGCTTTACTTTAGGGAGGGAGCCATTAGAGGCAAGACAACCACAAGACCCTTTATGATAGCATTTCTCTCTTTTGGGTAGGAGAGTGCTGGAATATTAAAATAACCAAAGATGTGGGGAGCAGCTTATGCAGTGTCATAGCACAAGTTGACAATTGCTTGCCTCTCACTGACAGCTGCATTGCTGGCCCTCTAGGAATAAGGATCAAGAAGTGAACATTCTGGTTTGACTATATAAATAAGTTGTTTAGACTCTAGTTTGCTTTGCAGAAGTTGTAATTCTCCATTGTTTTGGGTTGGGTTCTGCAGGTCCATTCCTCTGAACAAGGATCTTTCCTCTAAGTGTCTTTTGCATCCTTGTACTGGTGAAAATTACCTCCATTAGCAGAAGAGGTCCATGGGATCCTACCCAGTGTTACAGCATGCAGTTTTGTGATACATGTGCATATGATCTGTGTCTAAATTTCATACCCCAGAAGAGTATAATTCAGAATCCTTGCTGATTATCCTCCATTTGTCTGAATGGTCAACAAAAGAAACTGGGAACTGCACACATCCAGTGGAGTCCCAAGGATAGATAAAAGGACTGCTAACACTCCCCCACCCTTTGAGTCATTGATATAAAAGCTTAGTTAATACAAGTAAGAGCAAGGTCTCCCATTCAGGACAAAATTTGGCAGACAACAATTGGCTGCACCATGAGGGCAGAAACAGATGCCTAGGTATCTGGAAGGAACATTTGCACCTTCAATCCATAAATGGCTCTTCAAATTGGCAGTCACTGGCTTGAATTCAGGGCATGCACTTCAAAAAAATTAGTGTTCATGATGTATCTGGATTTCAGGGAGGGCGTGATTTTCATTATCCTGAAGTTTTTGGACCCTCGTTGCTGTTTCAGTATTTGGGGTGGTTTTACTTATTCAGGTCCTGAACATTTGGGGTCCTTTTCCAATTCCTCCCATACCCCTCTACCTGGAGGTAGCAGGAGCAGGGAGGGAAGGAAGGAGGTAGGAAGGGTGAAGAAGCTGGCTGTGCCAAACAGGTGTTAGTTGGCATCTCCCATCCCTTTAAATTTTGAAGAGACTAGAAGCCCTGTCTAACAGATGATGATGGCAGAGGCCAGGTCTACCTATGATAGAATTAATGGACCAGTACTAATGATGGGCTGTAGAGAGGCCAGGTCTGCCCATAGGAAATTCTTGATTTACCTGTTTTTGCTGTTTTATCTGGCCCTTATCCCCAGTTGTTAGATTTCTGTAGATTGCTTTTGTAAGGGGAATTTTGGCAGTCATGGTAGAGGAAGGCAACTTCCCTACCTCTCCCTTCTCACTGCAGCCTTCTGTGTCCCCCATTGTGCTCCTGTGGGCTGGGGGGGCAAACTGAGAGTCTGAAATAGAAGGGGGAGATTAACAAAGGCCCTTTCTGCACTGACAGCTTGCTCCAGAGAATCCGAGGAGTCAAGCCTTAAGGGTTGACTTCTCAGTTGCATGCATTCCCTCTGCATTGTCCCCCACCCCCGATTGATTTATTCGTGTATTCTGTAGGCATTCTGCATCTACAAGCACTTGGGGAGGCTGCCACCAGAAAGCTGAGACCACGAGGAAGAAGGAGGAGAAGCAGGAGAAAACCGCCCCCCCCATGCTACAGTTACCAGGGTGTCCCCAGCACACAGTCCCCCGGCTGCACAGGAGATCTCAGCAAGATCGTAGCTTCGAGAGGCAGCGGGGGTGGTGACAGCTGGCCCTGCCGAGCATATAGAGCATTAAAAAAATCAATAAACGAGGGAAGGGAGAGCTGAAGAGGATCCTAGTGTTTTCCTCTGACAAGGCATGAGAACACAGGGAACAGGACACTGTAGCTTTAAGAGAAAAGTAACGAAGAAAGTCGTGCTGATGCCCTAAGAATGCACACAAACACACCTCGCAGTTCAGTAAAAAAATTTCACCAGTGATCAAACTTTAATGATAAACTCATCCCTGAGTTAAAACATTGGTAAACTCGTCCCTGAGTTTAATACACACACACACACACCTCCCTCCCTCCTTCCCTCCCTTTTTGGTTCTGCAAAAAGAAAGGGGGGGGGAACCAAGCCCACACATTCTTATGCTCTCTCTGGCTTTTTAAAATTTTGCCTGAATGGGAGGGCACATCATCTTTTGTCTTTGGAGAAGGATGGAAAGAAAACAGAATAGAAATAGGAGCGGCGAGAACAGACTGTTTTCCCACCGCTGCCACCACTTTTATAACGTGGTCAGTTGGCTGGTTAAAACTGGACTCTGACTCTGACTAGGTTATGACTGATCTCCGGTTCTTTCTTGGGATAACCTGTGGGTGGAGGTATATCTGTCAGATATGAACTGTTCTCAAGAAGTCAGGCACCACTGCTTTTTAACAGCAAAATGCACAACTCTTTATTCACATAAACATAGTGGGGGTGGGATATTTATACAGGATACTGTTGCTTTTTGTATAAGTGCTTCACTTTGAATTAAAAATGCAAGAGCTATACAACTCTAACTTGGACACATATTGTCTGTTATAGAGAGACCATTTGGTATTCCACTTCTCCTGTTACTATCTGTGGTTATACATAAGACTTTCTCTGTCTGGCTCTCTCAACAGATGGGTGAGGCTATTCTAGCGATTCTCAGCCTTTTCCAGACACCTAGTCTTTCCCTTAACCATGTCACAAGTTCCCTCGGAGAAGTGTGTGTGCATGTAGCTTTGTTAATACTAAGGAGCAGGGGTCATTTCCTAGAAAAAGAGGTACAGGAGCTCATTAGCATAACTCATTAGCATAACTTATTTGCATAAGCAACACCGTTTGACATCACTGGAAGTATGTCAGAAGGCAAGAAAGAAAGGAGAGGGAGGGAGGGAGGGAGAAAGAAAGGAAAGGAAGGAAGGAAGGAAGGAAAGAAAAGAAAAGAACGAACGAACGAACGAAAGAACTGGCAGAGAGGGGACTGCTACTAATCCAAGCCTCAGAAATACCACTATTCTGGGAGGATAGCTTCAGTGGTGGCTGAAGCCTTCAGAAGGCTGGTCGGAAGAACAAGGACCTTTCCAGGAGATGAGGTCATTTTGCTGCAGCCATGACATAAGCAGGCATTCCCCCATGGGGGGGGCTGGCACCAACTCCTGGAGCTGAGCTCCCCCAAGCTCCTGCTTGAAATGACCCCTGCTAAGTAGTTCTTCAATTTCTCCTTTCATATCACTACCCTCTCTCTCCAGAGGGGACCACGAGGGAGCATTTTCTGGTCTCAATTGTCCTCAAAACTGGTGGCTTGCTTTTTCACTCAGCTTCATAGATTCTTTCTCCCTCCTGAGCTCTTAGGCTAACTCACTAACTGCCAACTGCCAACTCAAGCCATGTCAAGTAGTCTGCTTATTGTTCACTGAAAATTGGTAGTGGAGAGAGCAAAAGGTCTGGTGAAAAACCACATCCAGATAACCCAGGGCAATGCCATGGTGACTATGGAGTCAGCCCTGAATGGCCATAAAACAATGCAGAAAGTCCGAAGTAAACTGATGCACAAGGTGAGTGGGAGCGGCATGCAGTGCAGAAAGATATTTTAATTCCGATGTCGCTGTGGTAAAATTGCAAGGGAAAAGATGAGTGCAGAATCTCCCAAACTTGCCCTTCCCTCCTACCCAAATGGAAAAACTATTCCACTGAAGGAGCTGCTACTGCACCAACCAAACAGCAACATACGATCCAGGCAAAGAAGAATATCAAAACACAAATAAATGGTACAAGAATTCACTTATTTGGACATTTTCTTTCACTTATCCAGAGAATGTGCTCAAGGCAGCTTACAAAATACAACCTAATACTATCTTAAAACACCATAAAATATGTTAACAACAATAAACTGCACTGAAAACACAGTCTTAAATCCTGTTAAACATTGTCCAGTTTAAAACAAATCTCATAAAACAGTTCTCAGGCTAGAAGCAGACATTGAAAACAGTGTTAAATAATGAACTCCATAATTAAAAGTTACTTTGATGCCTAGTTGCCTTTTCTAGCTTGCTTTGGGGATGGGGTAAGTAGCTCCTTCTCTTTCTGATATTCTTTAAAGTCCTTTGCTTCTTGGTCTTATTTCACTTCCTGCTTTTATGGCATTATAGTGATTTTTACACACTGTTTCTATGTACATTAAAACATAAATGCTGGGTATGAGTGAATTTTTCCCATGGTGATTTGCTTCACTCCACCGTGCTTTATTCCTCCTTTATCCCAGTTCATTAAGGGGAATTTTTAAGACTAATTATGGCATTAGAACATGGGCAGTTTGTCACAGCTTTCCATTCCCTTCAATCCTTTGTATCGTTCTTCTTTCTCTTTCTCTTTCATCTTTCCTCTTCTTTCTTTCTGCCGGGCACACACATATTAATAAAACAGTGCAAATTGTGTTGATGCACAATTATACATTTGACTACATTGAGATTTTTTTTGTACAGCTACTGTCCTGTATATTGGTAAAATACCACATCAAATAAATAAATAAATACATCTTGATGCAATTACCCCAAGATTAAGAATGCAGAAGTATTTCACGCATTTGTTGGCTTGAATCAAACTTTCCAGTGGGTCCTTTTGAAATGAGGGATAGAAATGCAACTCCAAATATATTCAATTTACAAATTAATTTCTACAGAAAAAATAGATATTACTACTGATGCTTGTTATTTGTGGATTAATAGTGCCATCCTAAGCAGTATTTCACACTTCTAAGCCCTTTGACTTCAATGTACTGTTTAGAATGACGTATGTTACTTTTATCCTATCCTGCAGTTTTGCTGGCTGATCATTCTTTTGTTATGTTAATGACTTCAAATGAATATATGATGGTTATAAATGTGCAGATAAGAGGAAGGGATTCATAATTTCGGACTTATTAATTCAAAGGAAAGTACATTACATTTGGATTTTCTGTTCTCTAAATAATATGTTGTCACCTGCAAACTTTGCTACCATGCTGTTTTACCTGACTCTTATCTCCCAATTGCTATGGTTCTTCAGTGGCTTTGATAATGGAAAGTTGGCCTCACTATCCCTTAGAATTGTTTGAAATCAACAAGCATCTAAATTAAAATGTCATTCTTTTCTACCCCACAACTTGGCTGACTGATCATTGATTTGTTAAATTGATGACTCAGAATGATTGATTTTCTCAGTATTAGGAGATTACATTCTAGTAATACACTTTTCCTGTATACCAGAGCTGTGCAAACACATGTATTTTACTCCCAAAGGATTTAATAATTAATTATGCAACAGTTTATGCATCAGGAGACATTGTAAACTGGAAAAGCATTAAGCACTAAAGATGATAGTAAAAATTCAACTGTCTTCCAAGGAGCCTTCCTTTAGTCTAAGGATCCTTCTTGCAATGTTAAGTGGCTCTTCTTTCAACAGAAGAGCCACTTAAGTTGGAGGAAGCCTCCACAGGCTGGAGGAGAGCTTCAAACTTTGCTCAGTGAAGTGGAATGCTGGGGTAAGATAGGTGTAAACTAAATGTAAAATAATTCAGCAGAATGTCTGAACTTTTGGGAAAAGAACTTCAGGAGGGAAGAATTCGGCCTCCACAAACACAGAAGAGACCCAGAAAACACCACTGGTTCATATATTCAAAGTCAATACTTTTTTTTGCAGAATTTATTAATGCACATGCAAACAGTATGCCAAAGGAATCCTGATACTATTATATGTATGAACACATAAATAATGGATTGCTTTTTACAGTGTTTTGTCAGCACACATGTGCATATTAATTAAGAATATTTTTTCTGACCTGTCCTCCAAGGAGCTCAGGGCATCATATACTGTGATTCCGCCTTCTCTTTATCATTACAATCACCTTGCAAGTTCAGTTTGCCTGAAAGCATGTGACTGGTCCATTATGATGGACCCCTGTATCTTCCCAACTATCTGGCAGATTTTTCCCACCAAATCTTCAGCTCTCCTCAGTGACTGAGTTGCCCTAGAGTAGTTTGTGTATAATCTCTATCAGGGGTCATTTCATAGAAAAAGAGGTGCAGGAGCTCATTAGCATAACTCATTTGCATAACTCATTTGCATATGCCACACTCCCTAACATACCAGAAGTGTGTCAGAAGGCAACACCCACCCCTCAGGCTCCACTCCACTGGTGAGTGAAACTGACCTGCTCTTCCTCCATTCCCTTCCCCATCCAATACTTTGTGCAATAAAAATAAGTGTAAAGAACACACCCGCATTCTCTTCCTGCTCCCTTGAAACCACCAGGTTTCAAGTAGACTTGAGACACCCAGGACATGTGCACCACCCATCCCTTTCCCTTCCCCTCCCCTCCCCACAACAAGACACCCTGTGAGGTAGGTGGGGCTGAGAGAGGTCTTTTGAGAACTGCTCATGAGAGAACAGCTCTGAGAGAACTTGTGACTGGCCCAAGGTCACATCAGCAGCTGCATGTGGAGGAGTGGGGAATCAAACCCGGTTCTCCCAGATTAGAGTCCAACTCCTGACCACTACACCAAACTGATGGGGTGGAAGCTGCTGAAGGGTTGGTGAAATTTCTCCAGTACTTATGTGCCATGTGCCCAGATAAAAATTGGTATACTTAGAAAATTTATATGCCACCTTGAGCAAGTCTCTGGAAAAGCAGCACACAGTCATAAAAGAAACAATGATAAAATTATCAATATTAAAACAAAACATTAAAAATAATAAAGACTCTAGCAGGGCTTTCCCCGGGGTGCTGCACCTCTGCACTGCTCGGGGAAGCTGAGGAGGGGGCAGGGCTTGGTCATGTGCCCGCCCCCTGGGCTCCTCACTCCTGGAGCTGCGCTCCTGTGCGCTCCCACTCCAACGGACCCCTGATCTCTATTGATATGAACTTGAAACTGTCCCACCCTTTGTTTAGATATTGATTTAGGCTTTAGACCCAATACAGGAACTTGAGTAAAGACAGGAGCTGTCCTGTTCTATAAACCCTTGTGAAATGGCACTTAAATAAAAGATTTTATCAAACAGAATAAACAGATTTAACAGAATAAAGATTTTATTAAATAAGCAGGAAATATATGTATGTTCAGAATAGTCAAAGTTTTGAGAAAGTAAAAACTTTCTAATTGGTATACAGAGTTGAATTCTTAGAACATTCAAGAGAGTGTATTTTAGTTTTGTGTCAAGGCTTTCTACTTTCTTTGAGAGGTGCTTTGTTTAGTATATTTCAACACTAACACAGTTCTTATTAATGTTTCTTCTTGAGGACAGTGTTTGCTTAAAGTTTCTAGATTTCTTCCTTCAGAGTTCTAGGTTTTCCTTTAGATATTACAGCTTTTCACTATTTCCTGAGGTTCTAAGCTTCTCCCCTTTCTCCCAGACCAGGGTTCTCTTCCCAACCCCAATTACTGACAGGAAGTTATTCTCCTTGTCCCTAAGAAGAAATAACTCCATTTACTATTTGGCTTGTATGGGAGTTCACTCTATCTACCCATACCTTCTGCCAAATCCTTCTCCAGTATCCTTTGACTGTATAAGGCTTTCCTGACTGAGAATCTAAGTTTTCCCTCAGAGCAGTTTAAATATATTTAAGACAATGGGGTTTCTCTTCTCTCTGTAGAGGTACTTTTCTGACTATTGCCTGTCAGAAAACACTGACTTCCAAATGTCTCTTCCCCCAGAAGCCAAGCCTGTTGGCTACTGATCCAGACATTAGATTTCAAACCAAGGCCAAAAGGTGAAAGACCAAGTGGCAAAATATCTCTTTTCCCTCCAGATCAGCTGTTTTATTTCCTCTCTCAGCTGATGTTGGCCAGAGAGTGAGTAGAGCAACCAATCATATAAGCTCTTCTCTCCAGGGAAGATTAACTCATAACCTCCCTGACTCTCTGACACAAGCATTTTTAAAAGCCTACTTTCCTGTGCAATCCATCACATCCAGCAAGTTTCATGGCAGAGTGGGGATTTGAACTTGGCACTCACAGATCCTCATATGTCACTCTAGCTACTACGCCATGCTAGCTTTTTTTTAATGCAGAGGAGGAGTCAAGGGAAAAAATACTGAAGGTGCTGCAAAATGCACACACAGAGTGCTCTGTACAAAGATATCCCTTACAGGACTATTTTCTAAGGATGAAATGAAGAACAGAGAAACATGGATACTATCCAGAGATCCTTTGTGCAACAGTAGGCTGAAAATGAGATAGAAAAAAACCCTGTATAATGTATAATCATCTATGATCTTATTTCCAGAGAAAATAGTGGAATTCTAAAGTTTGGATTTAGTGGGGATTTAGCAGGGGAAAGTGGGAGGGTTTGACAGTGTTGTGCTGACACACTATGTTGCTTCTAGCACAAAACTGGAAGTGACATGATTGTGTTGCACTGTCACTCTAGGATACAGTGAAAACTCTATGGTTTAACCTACAGGGTGAGCATGATGTTATGACATCACTTCTGGTTTTGATAAGGAAGTGACATTGTGCATTGTGGCTGGCAACCCTACACCAAAAGCTGAATGGGGGGGAAGTACCCAGGTGGACAAATGACCATGCAGCTTGGGTGGGTGGAGTAAGAGTAATTATATGAGGCAAAGCACCTCTATAGCTACCCCCCTCAAGGGTTAATGTTAATAGTAACGGGCTTGTTCCATCCTGCAGTTGTTACTAAATGGTCTCTCAGCCTACACAACCCTTATCATCTTCAAGGCCAGAGCTGGTAATTAGCTTCTCATGAGAACCTGCGGCCCACAGAATGGAAGGGAAGAGGTCAGGAGTGATGAGGTAATTTTTCTAGAAGGTTCCAGCAAGAAAGTGTCCTGATTGGGTGTTATCATCACCAGATGCTGCTTGGCCAAAAAACTATAATTAAGCTAAGAGCCTGGAAAAAGGCTAGCTTGGACTCTAATGGACTGAAGGCCTGGATTATGATATGCTTATATTGCAATAGATAGCAGTGTAGAGTATGCATCAGCTGTGGCCTTTGACACTTGGACTTAAGGTTTGTGCCATCTAATGCAGGTCTTGGAAATGTGTTAGTTAAGCTAGTGTTCTTGTTTTTCTGCTGTATAACTTCAGAGTATTGTGTTGCCTATAGAATAAATCTCTTGTTTTTGATAAAATTTAAATGAAACTTTGTGTGTGTGTGTGTAAAAACGTTTGGTTACCTGTGTACAACAGCCCTGGGGACACACAGGGTTCAGCTTTGGACTCCTTGACAAATGGTGTGTGTGTGTATGTGTTTGAGAGAGAAATCTCCCCTTCCAGCTCCTTTGAAAATGCAGCCTAAAATCACTGTGATTTGTACAGGAATGACTTTCTGGTTGTGTGGGTCTATTCAAGGTTTCCCATTGCAGTTAAATAGAGTTAAAACTGTTAGTTAACAAAGAAATTGGAATAGTTCTCATTTAAGCCAGGGTTAATTTTAAAAATTCAGCATACCCATGTAAAGTTAAAGCCATCTTCTGTTGTTCATATAGGGATTTACATCTGCCAGACAAAATGTACATAAAGTGTCCAATGATCCTTGAAGCACTCCAAAAAGTGCAGGAAGGGAATAACTTCCTATCTTTTAACAGCTAGGAGGATGAAGGGAGAAACTCCAGTGCTTTGCATTTATTGCCTTTTACAATGTGCCATAAAGATTAAAAATACATTGAATGCAAGTGCACTATTTAATGTAGCACTTTAATTACATTCAAGTGTGTTGCTAAATAGTCTTGAGAAAACCTTAATGACCAACTGTTCTCCCCTCTTCCCATATGTCAGAAATGTTTTGAGAAATCGCATTCTGGGACAGTAAGGTTGTATAATTAGACAGTGTATAGATAACACTTCTAGCCTTCCCTCTTAAACAACGGTCCCCTTTTCATGAACATATTGAGGTCTGGTGCCAGCTTGGCACCAAGCAATCATGCCTTGTGCCAAACAGCAACTGAGATGTACAAACTCCGAGTGATGTTATGATTGCACCATTATCTTTTTTGGGGTTGTTTGTTATTTCTTTCTCATCATTAGGACTGGATCCTTTTTTAATGTTACGTAAGAGGCACTCTTCTGTGGCTAAGAAATAAGCAGAATAAAACAAGGACTATACATTTTTAATAGTCTTTTCCTAACACAGCATGCCTGATTAGAATGAGAAGCTACAATGACTTTGCAGTTATTTAACCAAAGGGACGTTGTTCAAGTGGTATCTAGAAACACAAATGCCACCCAAGTTGTATTTTCCTAAAATGAAAACAACTAATACTATCTTTGCGCATGTGCAGAAACAACAGACCTGTAAGGGCCTTCATCATTAGCAGTGGCATCCCGAGTAGAGTTAAATGTATGCCCATTGACTCAAACTCTCGAGCATGACAGAAGACAGAAGGGCCTGACATGATGTGGTTCATGGGGTCGCAAAGAGTCAGACTTGACTATGCGACTGAACAACAACTCTGCTTACGATGACACTGTAGATATGTGAAGTACTAATATAGTGTCCTCACCAAGTGGCAAGAAAATTATAGAACATGGATCTACAACTGGTGGGTCATGAACCAAATATATTGTAACATGAATTACCATAATGTTGTCACCATTTTCTTTTCCTGTTTTCTTTGAAGTCCAGTTTGGTGTAGTGGTTAAGTGTGTTGACTCTAATCTGGGAGAACCAGGTTTGATTCCCCACTCCTCCACTTGCACCTGCTGGATGACCTTGGGCAAGCCATAGTTCTGGCACAGCTGTTCTTGAAAAAGAGCAGCTTCTGTCAGAGCTCTCTCAGCCCGACCTACCTCACAGGGTGTCTATTGCGGGGAGGGGAAGGGAAAGGATTTTGTAAGCTGCTCTGAGACTCCCCTAGGTAGTGAAGGGCGGGGTATAAATCCAATCTCTTCTTCTTTTCTTTGTTCTTTCTTTGCAACTAGTTGCTAGGGAATTTGTGAACTGGATGGTCTGGGCTAGCCTGAACCCTCAGATTTTGGAAGCTAAGCAGGGTTGGTTCTGGTTAGTATCTGGATGGGAGACCACCAAGGAATTTCAGGGTCTCTGTGCAAAGGAAGGCAATAACAAACCATGCTCTGAGTCTCTTGTCTAGAAAACTGTATGGCAGGGACATCAAACATATGGCCCACGGGCTAGATCCAGCCCCTTGCAGGTTGCCATGAGCAACTGGCAACCTGTTGCTTCTTTCTCTGTGGCTGCTGCTGCCACAGCATAGATGATCACTTTTGTCCAGCTCCCTCTTCCTGGTTTCTGCTTCTTGCTTTGTGCAGGAGAGAAACAAGCCAAGTAGGGTTGCCAAGTCCGGGTTGGAAAATACCTGGGGACTTTGGGGGTGGAGCCAGGAGAAGGTGGGGTTTGGGGAGGGGAGGGGCCTCAGCATGGTACAATGCCATAGAGTCCACCCTCCAAAGCAGCCATTTTCTCCAGGGGAGCTGATCTCTGTCAGCTGGGGATCAGTTGTAAAAGCGGGAGATCCCCAGGCCCCACCTGGAGGCCGGCAACCCTAAAACCAAGTCTCTCGCCCCTCCATTGGCTGAGCTGTCCTCCTTTCGGAGGGAGGGAGGGAAGCATGCCATATCTCCCTTTCATCCATTGGCTGAGCTCTCCTCCTTTGGGAGGGAGAGAGGGAAAGTGAAAACAAAAATGAGAGCTTGTGCAGGCAAAAGAGCAAAGCCTGACTTGCATGGCTTCTATAAGACCAGCAAAACTTTATTTCAGGTATAAGCTTTCATTCTTCTTCAGAGAGAGGGAGGGAGGGAGGGAGGGAGGATGGATGAATGGATTCCTCTGCCAAGCACAATTTACACTGAGATCACCCAGTTCTGCTGTGTTTCTTTGAGACTTGGTCTCTCTCTCTCTCTCTCTCTCTCTCACACACACACACAGTTAAAATGAAGGGTCACACTGTTATAAGGGGAAAGGAGAATTAAAAGGAAACTATTATGGCTTATTCTGAAAAAGTTCTTTTTAGATTAGATTTCTCATTGCCTATCTGACCCTGATTAGGAATTAGAACACTTGGATTGGATTCCATTGTTTAATGATTGGAAGTAGATGGCTAAGCATTTAAAAATACATTTAGTTTCATATGTTCCAGTTCCAGATGCACCAGCACTGATTTTGCCCAGTCTAAAACCAACACATTATTTCACCTTGAGAGACTCTCCCTGTCCAGTTTAAACAGATGAAGAAAACAAGAAAAGAAACCTAACAGCACAGCTTGCAATCTTTATTAGAGGAAAGGAGCAAGAGTCCAGTAACACCTAACAAAATTTGTGGCAAAGAATGAGCTTGTGTGAGTCACTGCTCACTTCTTCAGATAAAGCTAGGTTTGAGTCCATTGGTTCTTATCTTGGAGAGTGGCATGATTTCAGATGCCAAATGACAACAGCAGGCATTGGTAATGAGACAGGAAACAAACCTAGGTCTCAATTCAGTCCTAGAAGATGCATTGAGCTTCATTATCAGTTGCAATTCAGCAGCCTCTCTTTCTAATCTCCCTTTGAAATTCCTTTGAAAGAGAACTGCTACTCTTAGGTCAGTAATGGAATGTCCTGGAAGGTTAAATGTTCCCTCACTGTTTTTTGAATGTTGTGGTTTCTAATGTCAGACTTATGTCCATTTATTCCTTGCATCCTCCTGGGCTGAATTCTCCTGGATGGAATTGAGACCTAAGTTTCCTGCCTCATTACCAATGCTGGTATTGTAGCCCAGAGGTGCTACCTTTACCCTAGGGTAGCCCCAACAACAGGGGCACCCCACTTTCTAACCTGAGCCAGAGACCCACAAACCCAGACCAAGAAAGGCATAACTCTGCAAAAAGGGATTTCATACTCAGGCTTCACACAAGGCAGACCTCCAAGGCCAAATCCAACCTCCCCCTCCACCCCAGAAGAGGTATGCATATGAAACAATGTGTTCCACCAGGTAGGTATCTGCATTTCTAAAGGCTATTCAGTTGCCACCTGGTGAATAGTCCTCCGATCTCCAGAACTTCACCTAGCCCTTTTTTGTGTGACCCCACGTCTATGTGCTCCAAACCTGTTTTTCCTGCTCCATCTCTCAGGATACTGAGATAAACCAATCATACATTCAAATGTTTAGCGATCCTTCCTGACGCTAATCAGGGACTTATATTCCACCTTTTGTCTATACTTGGGAACCTTTTAAAACTGCCTTGACTGGACCATTAATGGTCAGAAAACCTATTCAACTAGCCACGCAGCACCTGGCTTAATTTAATCAAAGCTATTGTTAAGCCTGACTCTTCCTCTCTGGAACTTCAGTGGTCACATCCAGGTCTGGCTCCTCCTGATGCTGAACCCCCTGGACACAGGATTGGCCCAGGTAATCTTTTGTCTTCACCTGAGACAAGCCCCTCAAGACCTCCTATTGGCCAGCATTGTTTTCCAAAGTCTATATCCGTCCACACACAACCCCCCACTTTCTCTCTCTCTGCTCCCTCATAGCGCATAACGCTGGCCATTGGTGCTATTCTGTTCAAGGACTTCTGCATGTCTGGAAATGTAATATTACCCAGTAACTGACCCTTCTATTTGCTATCAGTCACCTCTACTTTCTTAGTTCTGTACTGCTTGCTCTTTTTGGATGTTTAGTGTGCTTGGAATTTGGGAAATACTTTAATAAAAATATTTAATTTAGTCTTCAGATCTGATGTTTTCCGACTGTGCTGGACCTTGGTATACAAGTGGTGTGCGATTCCTGTACCCCTTCGGCCTATCCTGCCGCATAGCTAACTTCCCCAAACAACAAGGCAGGCCATTGGCGGTAATAGTTTCTCCACGCCTACTACCCCTCTCCATATCACACCTAATCCAATCAAGCTTGCTGTTGTCATTCACCTGCTATTTCCATTCAGCATCTAAAAGCACCATTATAAATTTTATATCTCTGGTGGCTTGTGTTACATTTTATGGCACACATGGCCCAGCCCGACAAAGTGACATTTATGTCAGATTCGGCCCTCATAACAAATGAGATTGACAGATCTGCATGGGATCACCATAAGTTGACTGCAACTTGACAGCACTTTACCCACACACTGTTGTCAGGGAAGGAGTAGGAGTATATGGGTTAAAAGCAATAGTCTGTTGAAAGGCGTGCAAAGGACAAATCTAAAATGATTGTCACTAAAATGGCTGCCATGTGCATCAGCAGCTACTGTATGTCATCATGTCATCATGATGGCAAGATTACTCACTTCCAGGTATTCACTGGAAATGACACTGTGCCGCCAGTGTGGCACCATTTTTTTAAAAAATAAACAACTCCCACTAGACCTCAGTGGGCTGTTGGGCAATGTAAAAGGGAAACCAGACTTTTCCATGGAGATGGTTCAATCAGATGATGGCAATGAGGGCCATTTGGTCGCAAGCTCATAAAGGTAAAGCTCATAGGGGACTGCTTATTTAAATACCTGTCACTTTTTTTGGCATTGGATAACTTTTACAAGTTGTTTTTATGCATATCATGTGTCATCATTTTTTAACTTTTATTGTGGCTCTGAGTCTCAAAAGCTAGAAATGGTCTAGGCCTCTCTGGACAGACGAGAAGGCCTGGGGATGAGCAGACAATCAATTTGAGATCAAAGGATAAAAAGAAAGTTTGAAAGTTTCAATTTCTCTTATTTTTTTTTCACATTTGAGACAAAATTGTAGGCATTCATTTTTCTGATTATATTATTAATGACACTCAGTAGAAATCCTGTTGTTATCATGTTTTTGCATTAATCATATATAAATGGCGTTTAAAAAGTGTAAAAATAGCATACAATGCAGTAATAACATACATTAAACAAAAATGAGAAATTTACTAAAAATAAGGGCAGGAAGAAATTAATCATCCTGGCCATGCACAAAGTTTAAAAGAAATAGAAAAAAATAGACATATTCATACATCCCTTACTTGTTAAAGTTGTCTCCCAGGCCTAGAAACGTTGAAGACCATAGATACATGAGATCTGTATCCTTTCCTTCCTCCAGTTATCTCAGTTTGGTTTGGTTAAGAGCGGCAGAGTCTAACCTGGAAGCTGGGTTTTATTCCTCACTCCTTCGCATGAAGCCAGCTGGGTGACATTTGATCAGTCACATTTGTCTCAGATCTGTTCTCTCAAGAGCAGTTCTCTCGGAACTCTCTCAGTCCCACTTACCTCACAGGGTGTCTATTGTGGGGAGAGGAAGGAGAGACTACAAGTGAGACTACAAGTGAAGGGCGGGGTATAAACCCAACTCCTCCTCCTCCTCTCCTCCTCCTCCTCTTCTTCTTCCACAAAAGTTTGGTAAAGTAGTTCAGATAGAGAGAAAATACCTGGCACAAAGACACTTTCATTATATCCGTAACATGTTCACACTTTTTTTCTTTAATCATATAGGTGTCCATCAGAGTGAAATAACATTAACATTCATAGCTGAGAGAGGATTTGAGGTTATAACCATTCACTGTAGAATAGTCCTAAGCAGTGATCTTTGGAAGCATGGTGCAATCGAAGCTATGGAATGTTCCCCTACATTACATGATCAGGATAAAACAAGGCCCAGAGCTAAACTGGATTTTCAGTGGCTTTCCAGTGGCCATTTGTAAGCACAGTCCCTAAACTCAGTGATCCACGTCCATAATGCACCTCATCCACTTTCTCCCACACTAAGACTTATTCAAAGACTCTTTTCCAGCTGGAAAAGGCATTCATAGTAATAAAAGGTAAAGGTTTCCCTTGCTCAAAAGTGGGTCGAATCCAACTCTAGGGGCATGTGCTCATCATTTCCAAGCCAAAGATCCAGTGCTGTCCGAAGACTTTTCCATGGTCATGTGGCTGACATGACTAAATGCCGAGGCACACGGAATGCTGTTGTTACTTTCTCACCAAAGTGGTACCTATTTATCTACTTGCAATTTCTTGCTTTCAAAATGCTAAATTGGCAGGAGCTGGGGACAGAGACGGGAGCTCACTCCGTCACATGGCACTTAAGAGTCTCGAACTCCTGAGCTACTGACCTTCCTTTCTGCAACTCAGCATCTTAACCTCTGAGCCACCGTGGCCCCCATTTATTCATAGTAATAGCCACCTATAAAAGGGATAGTGGCCAACTAGAAACCCATGAGCTGCATCTGGCCCTCAGAGCAAATTTTTTCTGGTCCTTCCCAATTATAATCAATTGGAAAGTTAAAAATTCCACAGTTTCACTTGAAAAGCAAAGCAAAATGTTTTGAAAGAGTAAAAGGAACTGACCTTGGATCCACATATTGTTGGATATTACATTTCAGTTCCTGATTGTCTCGTCCACACAAAACAATCCAGGGAGTGAATTATTCCAGTAGTGTAATGTTAGACTAATAGCCAGTCATATGTGGATCCAGCTAGATATAATTCATATATTTATTTGGCTATTTGTAAATAATGCCCCAGACTTTTCCTGAATGTGTGTACTCCATAATTGTGAGCCAAGCAATGCTCTGTAGTGATGCTTGACAACGACGCCTGACCCACCCAGGACATGACTCATGCAGGACTGCCAGTAGGAGAGAAAGTCCCTGAGAATATAGGAAGTTGGCGTCTTTGCTCTAAAAGAAGACTTGGAACTGCATGGGCATGTGGCATATTCAATTAGCAAGGATGGGAGGGGTGGGGTAAAACATGAGAGACCATTCAAAGAAGGGATTGACAACAGTTTTTCTTTCTGAGCTTGAATTTCCAATGACTTATTTATAATTATTTGACATGGGGGAAGTGTAAGCAATGACAGCTGTAATCATGTTTTAAATCTTGCTTTGTGTCCTTCGTTATAATGTCCCTCAATTAATATTCAGAATAATGGAAGAGATGTGTCTCTTTCAAAAAGATTTGAATGCTGGCCAAAGCTTTGGGGAACTGGTTCTTGAGGGGAGAAATCAGCTTTTAAAACTGGCACTAATAAAACACTGATCGTACTATATAGCAAACATAATATTTTTCTTTTCTTTTTTTATTTTAACAGTATGTAATCTCTGGTCCCATTTTTTTAATGGAATTTTAAAAATCCAACTTCTTCAGACCAGTCCTACTATAACCCACAGACTTTTAAAAATCTCTTTTTCTTTTCAAAAAATATTTTGAGAAACAATACAGAAATAATAAACATAAGTACAAACTATTATAACACTAACAAACCAGAAAAATACTGCAGTTTGAATTATATAGTGTGAAGAACTTCATAATACTTTTTGGTGCTGAATAATGAGATATTTCATCATTAAAAACTGATTCTAAAAAGCGAAGCCATTTCAAATGCAAGCCTGAGTAGTTAGAAGTACTTTTACGACAGGAGACTTCATCAGAAATTTTGTCCATTGCATAGAAATCCCAAATTTTAGAGTACCATAATGATATTGACAGTGTATTTGAGGATTGCCAATTTCTAGCAATGACTACTTTTGCTGCTGTTAGTAGGACAGAGATTAATTCACAGTAGAGACTGAATATCTAAGACAAAGATACAACAGTACAGAGGCTTATCATATGCTGGGCCTATTGCTACTGTAAGAATTTGTGTTCAGAAAAATGGAACCAGCTTGTCTAAAGAGTTGCCAGGTCCCTTCATTACGCCAGCAGGGGGACTTGCGGGGCATTCTGGGGGTGGGCCTTGCCAACAGAGTGGCATCAGGAAATGGGAGCTGGGCATAAAAGCTCCCCCATCCCTGCTGGGAATGTAGTAGCTGTATTCTTGCCTCTTTGTTAATTGGGAATGAAGAGGCAGCAATGATTAGTTACTCAAGGTCCTGGGTGGTGTTGGGGGTGGGTGGGTGGGTGGCTGTCCTCTGGTGGCACTATGACTTGGGCCAAGACTGACTCTGCTAAATAAGACTGGGTATCTGGGAGACTATTTTAGTATGTATAGCCCTGTCCAGGTATTGCATTTGTGATACACACTACAGGTACATGAGGTTGGAGCACCAATAATGTAGCACCCACAGATTGTTTGCTGATTACTGATGTTAGTGCAATGACAGAGTAAGAAAGATTTCTGAAAGTCTAACACATTTTGCTTGCAACACATTTTGACACCTAACCCATAGGCCTTTTCTGGTATTCGCACGCACACACATGTGCAATCTTACACACGCTTACTGGAGAGCAAGTCCCACTGAAGTCATGGAGAAGGATTGCACTTCACAGTTTGTATAAAAACAAAATAACTCCAATCTGATGCATTTGTTTAAACACCAGGATGGTGTCCCCCCCCCCCCCAAACTGGAGAACTTTGTTCTGAGTGGGAAAGGAATCTATCCAATATCTCTGTAAAGTATAGAATTTAGTTTTGAAATATTCTATCCTTAATCTTTTTTTGTTAAGGACCACAGTTTGCGCAATAGCTATAGACCATCTGTTTTTGGATTTTTTCCCTCTTCATTGCAGACCCAATTTGATGCTTCACTTCATCATAAAAGCATAAGGATTCCTAAACAGTGCCAAAGGTTCATGTATAAGATTTTTGGTTGAGGGGTTATACTGTTCTTTTGTTTGGCTCTTTCGGTAAAACTCTGCTGCGCCTCATTAAAACGGAGGCATCGGATTTAAAAATAAACCCTCTTGTATCATTAAAAATGTTTAAAAGGGTGGAATTTGGTTGACATGTGTGAAAGTGAACATATTAAGCCTCCTTATCACAAGCTGGATCATTGGGCCATCTAGCTCAGAACTCAGGCAATAGTTCTCTGGAATCTCAGACAGAGAAAAGCCTTTCCCAACTATGGCTATTTGAGAGCCTTTAACTGGATTCCAAGGATCATACCTGGGATCTTCTTTATGCACAGTATATGCACTAACCCAGAGCCGTAGCTCCTCTACTGGTTTCTCTTTGGGTGGGCATAACATGTAGAGCCTAGGTGTAGTGGACTCCTCCCCAGACATATGACAAGACAGGAGAGAAGGATGTCATACCTATCTAAAGTAATCGGTCTTCAGCTACAGAAATAGTGGTAAAGAGAAAGCCACGGGGCCATGTTTCCTTTCAAGGTTATGCAGAACTACACTGAGAAACCTAGACACGCATCAGCCTACCCATATGCAGCAATGTGTACTGGCAAGAACATGCTCATTGGGGGAGGGGTTAGAAGGGGATTAACTGAGCACAAGCAAAATGACTCTTTGTTCTTTTATTCTCTTCCAAACATGTCTGGCCTTACAGCACGGGCATGATGGCTGGGCTAAGCAAGCATCAGAGTCATGGACTATAGCTGGTTCCAGGGATGAAATCTTAAATATTTCCATGTACCCTGCAACTCTCACAATCTTTTCAGGATAGTGCCCCGAGCAGGGGGAGGGGCTGTGGCCCAGTGGAAGAGCATCTGCTTTACATGCAGAAGGTCCCCGGTTCAATCCTCAGCATTTCCAGTGATCTGGCAGTAGGTGATGAAAAAGACCTTTGCCTGAGACCTGGGAGAGCTGCTGTCAGTCTGAGGAGACAATACTGACCTTGATAGACCAGTGGTCTCATTCAGGATAAGGCAGCTTCAAATGTGCATTCATCTCAGCAGGTAACTAAGCCCAGACTGTGATGGTTCTGTCTCTCTAAGAAGTAGTAAGCAGGTAAACAGACACTGTTCCTTGCAGCGGCAGGAGTGTTTGTGACCCTTTCAGTTCTGGTGACTTCCCTTGGCATATCTGGCACTGTTATACCACAGATAGAAACACAGAATTCCATGTGAACCTGTCTGGCAGATGATATTTCAATCATGTCTGGATCAAGGACAGTCCTTCTCCCATTTTCAGGCATTGAGCTCACAGCCACCTGCGGGCCTTGGGGTTCTCACCGGGTCCTGGTCCTTTGTTGAGGCTTTCCCCCCCCTCTGGGTTCCCTTTGAGGATGCAAACAGATGTTCAGCAGATACTCCTAACACAGCGGAGTAGAAAATACTACTGCATTTATTCAAATCTTTCAAATAATGAAGCGTGTTTGCTTGGCAGAAACCACTCACAAATTATAGCAATGGCAAAAAACAACAACACTGTACTTGGGCAGGGCAGAGGCTGAGCCTGAAACATTAACTCACTGCTGGCTTCCTTCTCTGGAGTAATCTTGCGACCTGGCTTTCTCACCCAAGGGCTTAAGAAAGAGAGTCTGCTCCAACTGGAATAGTCCTCGACATTCGGGCTTGAAGTCCTAGAGGCCTCAACCTCTGTCCTCCCTGGTGTGATTGCTACCCCCGTTAGGTAGCCCCCTTCAGCCAATCAGGCTGAAGTGCAGAGGGTTTCAACTGGAATGAGGTCCTTTTCTGTGGTTGTTCCTTAATTAGTGAAACTTCCTACCAAGAGATGTTGATATGGCTGATAGCTGGAAATCTTGCCCACTTCCTTTGGAAAATGATACCCTTCATCTAGAGAGTGGGCATGAGTAAAAGCTTGTAGAAATGTTTGGCATGGTACTATCTTTCCTATCTTTTAGGAACAAGGTAAAGTTGTTCCTGTTTGCCTGACCTTTTGATAGTTGAGTCCTTCCCCCCAAAGTGCATTCTGTTGTTTTTTAAAAAATCTGTACACCTTTTTGATGTTGGCTTTATGTTCTTTTTTTAGTATTGTAAAATAGTTATAAGGAGTGAAGAGACCCCAAGATAGATTGCAGTCATATATGCAGGTACAAGACAATGATCTTCATGGATGGAGTAGGACTTGCTCTGGAATAGATATACATAAGATTGGTCTAGATAATTTTTTTTGGTGTGAATCAAAGGAAGTCAGTTCCTCATAATCTCACTACCCAGTATACCTATCTTGTCTACAGGTCAATTCAAGAGATTTGCAGTGTAATATATATTTATTTATTTACATTATACCTCACTTTTCTCCTCAATGGGAACCCATAGCGGTTTCTCCCCTTCTCCATGTAATCCTCACAACAACCCTGTGAGGTGGGTTAGGCTGAAACTGTGTCACTGGTCCAAGGTAATCCTGGAAACTTCTATAGTAGAGTGGGAATTTGAAACTGGATTTCCCAGATCCTAGTCTGACATGCTAACCATTACACCACACTAACCACCACATAATGGCTGTCTATATGGAAACCAAGGGGGAGGGGCTGTGGCTCAGTGGTAGAGCATCTGCTTGGTATGCAGAAGGTCTCAGGTTCAATCCCCAGCATCTCCAATTTAAGCATCAGGTAGCAGGTGATATGAAAGACCTCCACCTGAGACCCTGGAGAGCTGCTGTCAGTCTGAGTAGACAATACTAACTTTGATAGACTGAGGGTCTGATTCAGTATAAAGCAGCTTTGTGTGTGTGTGACTTATGAGGGTATACCTCTGTTTAGGATTGCACTGTCACCCCAAGCAAAGAAAGCCTGTCAGTCATCTCATCCCAAGCTGCCAATGGCTGGGAGGAATCCAAGTCCTAGTGGTGTGCCAAGATCATCCTTATTGTCACGCCAGAAAGGGTACCTTGGGCAGACTGGCCTTGATTGTCTGTCTGCTGCAGAGTGTAAGCTTCCCTGGACAGAGTGTAAGCTTCCCTGGACAGAGTGTTACGTACAGCACCCATCACATTATAGGTGCTAAATAAATAAATGTTGAATCACAGCACTAGTAATAGAACTGTGGTAATAATAGCAATAGTGAATTTTCTCATAAGATCTTTAATAGTAATGCGCCTCTGGGAAGTATTCCCCCCCCCCTTTCTTGCCAATCTCCCATGCGAGACATTCCCTCCACCCTATTCTAGTTTCTTTGTTCAGGCACTTTAGAAAGAACATTTTCACCCTGGAATGGCTAATTAAAGAAAACTAACACAAATAATCACTTTCTGGCACTTGAAAATATTCTAATTTTTTAATGGAGAAAATGCATTCTTAAATTAAAAATGCATAATAAGTCATACTCATAATAAGAATAAAGTGGGATAAGGGGAGGATGAATGTAGGTCTGTAAGTAAAATGCATTTGCCAGATATAAAAGCAACCTTCAATGCCTAAAATTCAGGGCAGGGAAGGGAAAAAAAGCCTAGTAAGCCTCATAATGCGTATAAATTGTCCATAATTGTATAGATTTTAAATATAAAAGTTGGCAGTGGCAAAAGCTAAAAGCCATTAGGAGAGATACTATTGTGCAATACATCAGTAGGAGCAACTCTTAATCTTGGGGGGAGAGGCCCCCACCAAACGTGAGTTTTCTAAAATTTTGATAACTACACTTGAAACATGTCTTAATGTTTACTACAATGCTAGCATTGTTCGCAAATGACACGGCCTAATGCATATATGAATTCTGTTTCAAAAGAGCCACTAATTAACATGAATAGTCTTCTTCTCTGAAGGTCGTCTATTGCAGAGTTCATTTTTTCAGCTGAGCATTGCTAAAGTAGTCACCCTCAGTAACAGCCATTAGATTAAGAGACTTAGGTCTGTTCTCAGCCTGACATTGGGTCATGGTTATCAAAGAAATTCTCTCTTTCATGCCAAAAAGCCCTTAAAAATCATACAGGAACACAATGAGAGCTGATGTAATTACACTGTAAATATTTCCATACGTATTGTGTGAATGAGTCCCATTATCTCTACAGAAACAAAAAAACAAAAACAATTTCCCAAGGGTTTATTGAATCCTTCACTCCCAAATTCTGGGTTTCTTCTACCCCAATGGAGCCATTTCTTTAGGCTATTATTTGGGTTTCATATCCTGTGTTCTTTGCCCCTAAAATGTTACTAGCCATTTCAAGACTTCATGAAGTTTTAGGTGTGACAAACTGCAACTGAAAAGCTCCTGTGGATTTTGTCCATATTTTCAGCACATGCTTGTCCCAGTTTAGGAAGTTCTGGTACAACTGAGAATGGGGGGGGGGGGGGGGATCTAAACAAAAGTTTAGTTTCTGGTCTGTAGCCTTGTTAGTCTATAGTAGTAGAATCACATTTGAGTCCAGTAGCACCTTAAAGACGAACAAAAATGTCCAGAGTCTAAGACTTCATGTGTCAAATCTCACTTTGTCAGATACAAATAGAGTCCATCAGCCCTATATAATCAGGTCAAGAGATGGGAGGGGGGTTACCAAGAAGGACCAATTGGATCCAGGGATGTCAGGGGTCTCAAAAAGGATGTATGGAGAAATTTTAGTCAATTAATTTCATTTTAAAAAATCATCTTTATTATTGTTATCATACCTGTTTGTATTCTAAAAAATGTTCATATTATTTATTTGTTAAAATATTTACATCCCACTCCAAGTAGGACCCTCAGAGCAGTGTACAACATCACAACTGGAGATTCCACAAATTTTGCATAAACACATTCAGTAATTCAATACAGTCTTTTTTGACAGCCGTGATCACCAGTGACCAAAACTTCCAGTCTGTCCACCTGTCCATCATCCACCTCAAATGCTGTTCTCAGCTTTGCACTTCAGAAGTAGCTGTGGTAGTAGTGTTTTGTTTGTTTGGGGTGGTGGAGTTTCATTTCTTGGCTCTAAGGAGGTTTTTGCTTTTTTGCAGGAGGTGAAATTAAATCTACCCATGGTTAGGGATGAGCATGAATCAGGAAAATGCAGTTGGTTTCGGATCACGAGCCACAAATTTTTTTAGCACCAAGTGAACCGGTTCAGTTTGTGAGGTTCATAATGGGGTAGAATATCCCCCAGTGCCCTAGAGACACCAAACATTCAGGGGATCTTGGGCTAACTGCCCTCCAAATTTGGTGAGGATTGGATTTATGGTGTCTGAGTTACAGCCCACCAAAGAAGGTGACCCTAGGAAAGTGCTTTCTGGGGAAATGACATGTGCAGGTTTGGGAGATGCAGGAGTGTATAGAACTGACCCTGTGCAAGCTAGAGACATCAAAGTCTCTGGGGACTGCCCTCTGATGGTCTTCTACATGCCTTCCAAATAATGTGCAGATTGGATTTCGGGGGTCTGAATTATGCCCCCCCCCCAGAAGATGCCCCCAGGAAAGGGATTTTGGGGATCTGTCAGGTGCATGTCCAAGAATTGGACATCTGTCAGGTGCATGTCCCCTGCAAGCCACACACAGCTGGAGAATTCCACCCCCCATTGCTTTGAAGTTTGGTAAAGACACTGATTGAGTGGAGACAGTCTATCTGGAAATGTATCCATTCATGAACTGCCACAAACCGCTTGAAATTAAATTGAAAATTTGTGCTGGTTGACTTTTAGTTTGCAAACTATTCATCACGAACTTTAGTTCATGAGCTGGTTCTTGCCCATCCCTACCCATGGTCATAGATGGTCAGATCAGATGATGAGAGGGAAAACTATGCCTCTGATAAGGCTGTGTAAAAATGGACATACACAAAGTGACATGACAATGACTTTGCCCTGCTCCTTCCTTACTGGTTTTTAGATGCCACACACAAGCAGATTTGTTCTGGAGGTGTTTGGACAGACACTAATGTACAGTCACTAGTATAAAGACACTGGAAAGTGTTTTTTGTTTGATTTGTTGTCAATTTTGATTTTTTAATGATTTATTTATCTAGAACATTTATCCACTGCATATACACTGCATGTCATGGATGTAGTTTTGTTTGCAATATCTTTTAAAGTCTTTGATAATATTCCTTGGTGTGTTTTTTAAAAAACAAGGGTATATTTGATGCTGTCAGCTTCCAAAATTCCAGGATATTTGTAGTTTTCTTCAAAGCCCAGTGTTTTGCTGTTGTTGTTTGGCATCTTGATTTCATCTTTCCTCTGTTGAATGCTAATACTGCACATTGGTCAACAACAAATTCCTTTTCATTATCTTTGCTGAATATTCAAATTGTATTTATTAAAGAATCAATCTCTGAGGATGACTTTCCATATATTTTCAAGTAATCCATATATAATAAGTGTGAAATCTTTGAGCCTGTCTTTGAAAGCTGTTATCCTAGGCCTGTGCTGTTGAGGATGATGGTGAGTGGTATTAGGATAATGACAAAGAGCATTGGTGACAGTGAGTCTCCTTGGAAAATTCCTCATTTGATATTAACTGTTCCATTTTTTTCTCTATTCACTATCAACCTGGTGTTCCATTTACTTATGGCAATTTTGATAAACGGTCTTACATTTTTGCTGATGCCTACCATTTCTAGTGTTTTCAGGATTTATGTATGAAGAAATAAATCAAAACCTTCTTGAAACCAATCCAAGCAACATACAAGTTGCCTTCTACAATTCTCTAAGACCATTTTATCTTATTGATAACTGATCTTCAGTGCCTTGGGATTTTTGGAAAATTTCTTTTTGTTTATATGATAAAATTGAATGGAGCTGTAGATATTCTTGAATGGAATTGGCTACAATTCCCATCAGTAGATAAGTTATTGGGAGGCAGTTTATATGTTGCTGGGGCAGAAGTTGCTTGGCACTACTCCTTTCTCTTTGTTCTGCCAGTTGTTTTTCAATCTTCTGCTGTTTTGGAATGGAGCCCATTATTAAGCTGTTGCACCAATCATGGATGAAGACTTGCCAGTTTTTAAAGCCATAGCTGTGGCTTCACCACGTCCAGGCACTGTCCAGTTTTTCACTTTCCTCAATTGTTTTTGCAGGCTTTCCACGGTTACTATAAGATCCTTCATTTGCTTTCCTGTTAGTTTGTTTTCCACATCTGTAATACAGGTGGCTTTTTTATTGTATTCTTTTGAGTCTTCCCAGAAGGTTGTTGTCTTTCTGTTTCTGGTTTTACTTCTACTTTTTCATCTCCCTCTAGTGATTTGTAGACCTGTCTTTTGTTAGTCTGGAATTGGAAGTTTTGTCGGTGTTGCTAGATCCTACTGTTGTATATCTTGATCTTTTTGGATTTTGAAACAATTCTTTGTTTGATTTCTTCTGCAACTTGGGCTATTGTTTTTATATCTAACTGATATTTCTTCCTGAGGTTTGCTTTTCTTCTTTCATTCTTGAGTTTCCTTTCTTTTAATTATTTTAAGGTGCTTAAGTTTGAATGGCATTTGACTCCACCCCAATCTCATTTGCCTTAAAACCCTTAACTGCCTTTTTAAAAATGTCCATTCCCAGTTCTCTTGTTACTACCACCACCTCACTATATATCAACTGGTTGGCTTCAGCTATTTTTGCTGTAGGAATTGTTTCAATTGTCGCATTGATATTTTCACTGAGTCTTGAAAGTTTTTTTTGATGTTCTGAGCATGGGCAATTTTTGCCTGTCTTCTTTGCTGTTAATATGCTCTAAGATTTTTGCATTCAGTTCCTCCTGTACAGAGGTGAGCTGATGATGTATTGTCAGTATCTCACTTTCAATTGGTGGACTTTCAAGAGCAACTTTGTTGCTATAACTTATTTCTTGATTTGTTTCATTTATTTCTTGTTCTTCAAGGAGACACCTGGATTGAGGAGTGTTGGCACTGCTGTTGCTTTTGGATTTGACAGCAGTGTACAACACAGTTGACTACAATAATTTGCCCCACTGCCTTGCTGATGCATGAATATGGGGGACTTGCTTTACAATGGCTCTCCTCTTTCCTACATCATAGGGGACAGGGGGTTGTACACAGGGAGGGAATGTCTCTGTGGCACCTGCTGAAATGCAGAGTGCCGCAGGGGGCAATCCTCTCTCCAGTGTTGTTTAACATCTATATGCATCCCTTCACTCAGTTGGTCTGGGTTGCCATCAGTATGCTGATGACACCCAGCTCTATCTGTTGATGGACAGCCAGCTGGACTCCACCCCAGATACTCTGAACAGGGCATAAGGGACCATGGCTGGATAGTTACAGCTGGCTAAGATTAAATCCAGTGAAGATGGAGATCCTGTTCCTGAGTCATGGTGATCAAGAATCCAGCTCCCAGTGCTTGGTGGGGCATCATTGACCCCAGCAGCGAAGGTGAGGAACCTTGGGATGATCCTGGATGCCTCACTCTCAATGGAGGCCCAGGTCGCCACTGTTGCCAGGTTGGCCTTTTATCGCCTTTGGCTGGTCAGGCAGCTGGTTCCCTATCACACCTCCTGGGAATTAGCTACAGTGATCTAGGCAATGGTCACTTCCAGGCAAGATTATTGTAACTTGAACCTGACCTGGAAACTACAACTGACAGCAATGTCTGTGTGGGTGAACATTCAGCTGGTGCTACACTAACTGCACTGGCTACCAACTGAATACCAGATCGGGTTCAAGGTCATGGTATTGACCTTTAAAGCCCTACAATGCCTGGGACCAGCATACCTATGAGAACATCTCTCCCCATATGTGCCCTAGAGAGCTTTGCACTGTGCTGATCAACACCTACTGGTAGTTCCTAGCCCAAAAGATGTCCACTTAGCTTCAACCAGGGCCAGGGCCATCTCAGCCTCCCCTGCTTACAGAAATACATTATCAGACTAATCATCCTGCAGAAGGCACTATTTATTTATTGGATTTATACCCCAGCCTCCCCGCCAAAGCAGGGCAGCTTACATATTTTTTTTAAAAAAAAATTAAATACACATAAAACCTAAAGTGCAATACATACATACATTCCTATTTTGGGGAAAAGCTGACAGGAGATGAAAAATCTCTGGTTCGGGATGGTTCATCTCAAAGAGATGAATGGGTAGCTGTTACTTTCCTACAAGGAAATGGATTAGAATTGTTCTCTGAGACTGTGGCAAATGATAGGGACTGCCTGGCAAGGTCTTGAGGCAACAAGAGGAAGGTTGTGGGCTTAACATGTATGGGAAACTATAGATGTTTATATACTAATGCTAGAAGAGTCTGAGGTAAAATCGGGGAGTTGGAATGCTTGGTATTGGGGAAAAACATAGATATTGTGGGTATTTCAGAAACTTGGTGGGATGAGGAAAATCAGTGGGATATGGTGATTCCTGGTTATAAATTATACCGCAAGGATGGGGGGGGGGGTTAGAAAGTTGGAAAGTTGGTGGGGTGGCTCATTATGTCAGAGAGGGTATACAGTCCAGTAAGACTGAGAGGGTAGGAGAATTGGATTCACTTCTGGAAATGCTGTGGGTTGAATTAGTGGGCCCCAAAGGAAGCTTAACATTGGGAGTTTGTTATCGCCCACCAAATCAAAAGATAGAGGAGGATTATAAAGTGATGAATGAATTAAAGATAGCGGCTAGACAAAATAACTGTTGTAATAAGTGACTTACCCACACATTGATTGGGTAAATATGTGTTCAAGTCGGGAAAAAGAGATTGAGTTTCTAGACACTCTCAATGACTATGCTATGGAGCAGATGGTCACAGAACCTACCACGGGAGAGGCGATCCTGGATTTGGTCCTAAGTAACGCCCAAGACCTGGTGAGAGATGTTAAAGTGATTGCACCACTTGCGAACTGTGACCATAATGTTATTGAGTTCAACATTTGTATAAATAGGGAGTTGCCCAAAAAGACTGACACAACCACTTTTAACTTTAAAAGGGGTAACTTCTCTGATATGAGGGGATATGTGAGGAGAAAACTGAAAGGAAAAGTAGAAAGGGTCAAAACCATTGGGGAAGCTTGGAGACTATTTAAAATTACAATCCTAGAGGCTCAGAGAAAATATATACCGCAGGTTAGGAAAGGCACAGATAGGTATAGAAAAAAGCCTGCATGGTTAACAAACGAAGTAATAGAAGCTGTAAAAGGTAAGAAGGATTCCTTTACGCATTGGAAAACTAGTCTCAGTGAGGCTGATAAAAGGGAACACAGGCTGTGGCAAATAAAATGCAAGTCTGTGATCAGGCAAGAAAAAAGGGAATATGAGGAGCATATTACAAAAAACATAAAGACCAACAATAAAAATTTCTTCAAATACATTAGAAGCAGGAAATCAGCCAGGGAAGCAGTGGGGCCCTTGGATGACCAAGGGGTGAAAGGTGTAGTGAAGGATGATAGGGAAATGGCTGAGAAGCTGAACGCATTTTTTGCCTCTGTCTTCACTGTGGAAGATGAGAAATGCTTGCCCACTCCAGAACCACTGATTTCAGGAGAGGTGTTAAAAGACCTGAGTCAGATTGAGGTGAAGAGAGAGGAGGTCCTACAACTGATAGAAAACTTCAAAACAAATAAATCACCAGGCCCGGATGGCATACATCCGAGAGTTCGGAAGAAATCAAATGTGAACTTGTGGATCTCCTGAAAAAAAAATGTAATCTTTCCTTGTAATCTGCCTCCATTTCTGAGGACTGGAAGGTAGTGAATGTCACTCCTATCTTTAAAAAGGGTTCCAGAGGAGATCCAGGAAATTACAGGCCAGTCAGTTTGACGTCGATACCGGGTAAGTTAGTGGAAACTGTTATTAAGGAAAAAATTAGTAGGCACAATGATGAACACAATCTCTTGAGGAAGACTCAGCATGGGTTCTGTAAGGGAAGATCTTGTCTCACTAACCTGTTAAGTGTTTTTTGAGGGAGTAAACAAACATGTGGACAAGGGGGACCCAATAGATGTTCTTTACCTTGACTTCCAGAAAGCTTTTGATAAAGTTCCTCATCAAAGGCTCCTAAGTAAGCTCAATAGTCATGG
Source organism: Lepidodactylus listeri (assembly GCA_029233225.1). Classification (NCBI taxonomy): domain Eukaryota; kingdom Metazoa; phylum Chordata; class Lepidosauria; order Squamata; family Gekkonidae; genus Lepidodactylus; species Lepidodactylus listeri. Next base: position 104,665,400 of record JARCFY010000003.1, read on the forward strand.
GATAAAAGGACAAGTCCTTTTGTGGATCAAAAACTGGCTAATTAAAAGGAAACCGAGAGTGAGTATAAATGGGAAATTTTCTCAGTGGAGGGAGGTAAGCAGTGGGGTAACACAGAGATCAGTACTCGGTCCGATGTTTTTTAACTTGTTTATTAATGATTTGGAGTTGGGAGTAAGCAGTGAAGTGGCTAAAGAGAGCCAGTCTGGTGTAGTGGTTAAGTGTGCGGACTCTAATCTGGGAGAACCGGGTTTGATTCCCCACTCCTTCACTTGCACCTGGCTGGATGACCTTGGGCAAGCCATAGCTCTGTACCAGCTGTTCCCTCAAGGACAGCTTGGGAAAGAGTTCTCTCAGCCCCACCTACCTCACAGGGTGCCTGTTGTGGGGAGGGGAAGGGAAAGGAGTTTGTAAGCCGCTCTGAGACTCTTAAGTGAGTGAAGGGCGGGATATAAATCCAATCTCTTCTCTTCTTCTTCTTCTAAATTTGCAGATGACACGAAGTTGTTCAGGGTGCTGAGAACCAGGGAGGATTGTGAGGCACTCCAAAGGAATCTGTCGAGGATGGGCGAATGGGCATCAACATGGCAAATGGGGTTTAATGTGGCCAAGTGCAAAGTGATGCACACTGGAGCCAAAAATCCTAACTATAAGTACATGTTGATGGGGTCCAAACTGGTGGAGACTGACCAAGAAAGAGATCTTGGAGTCGTAGTAGATAACTCAATGAAAATGTCGAGACGGTGTGCGACTGCAATGAAAAATGCCAATGCTATGCTGGGGGTTATTAGGAAGGGAACTGAAAACAAATCAGCCAGTATCATAATGCCCCTGTATAAATCGATGTTGCGACGTCATTTGGAGTACTGTGTACAGTTCTGGTCGCCACACCTCAAAAAAGATATTATAGCATTGGAAAAAGTGCAGAAAAGGGTAACTAGAATGATAAAAGGGTTGGAACACTTTCCCTATGAAGAAAGGTTGAAGCGCTTGGGGCTCTTTAGCTTGGAGAAACGACAGCTGAGGGTTGACATGATCAAGGTTTATAACATTATGCATGGGATAGAGCAGGTAGAGAAAGAAGTCCTTTTCTCCCTTTCTCACAATACAAGAACTCATGGGCACTCCATGAAATTGCTGAGCAGTTGGGTTAGAACAGATAAAAGGAAGTACTTCTTCACCCAAAGAGTGATTAACACATGGAATTCACTGCCACAGGAGGTGGTGGCAGCTACAAGCATGGACAGCTTCGAGAGGGAATTAGATATACATATGGAGCAGAGGTCCATCAGTTGCTATTAGCCACAAAGTACAGATAGGAACTCTCAGTCTGGGGCAAGTGATGCTTTGTATTCTTGGTGCTTGACCTGGGGGCAACAGTGGGAGGACTTCTAGTGTCCTGCCCCCACTGCTGGACCTCCTGAGGGCACCTGGTGTTTTTGGCCACTGTGTGACAGAGTGTTGGACTGGATGGGACACTGGCCTGATCCAACATTGGTGTTTCTTATGTTCTTGTTCTTATTTGATGGCAATCATAATCCAATATTTTCGTAGCAGGAGTCCGTTCGTACAGACTTAGATGATAAAAAAGATCCCAGGAAGGCTCCAAGTTATATCAAGATGTTAAATGTGGTCAAATGCCTGGTAGAAGAGCTCCATCTTGCAGGCCCTGTGGAACTGAAGCAAATTCCACAGGGCCCTGGTGTCCTCAGGGAGCTCGTTCCACCGGTGTCGAGCTGCCACAGAGAAGGCCCTAGCCCTGGTGATGGCCAGTCTGGCCTCTTTAGAGCGAGGAAGCACTAGGAGGTTTTGTGTCCCTGAATGCAGTGCTCTTTGGGGAACATGTGGGGAAAGCGGTCCCTTGAGTATGCTGGCCCCTGATGTCATGGGCTGGGTGCCAGTAGGTAAGGAGCCAAGTCAAAGTCTGAGATAGTCCAAGGTCAAGCCAAATCAGGAACAAATTACCAAGTCCAAAACACAAGATGAAAGCAGAGTCAGTCCAAGCTGAGGTCAGAGAGGGAAACTCACGAGCAAACCAGTCCACCGAGTCAATCAGGATCCAGAATCAAACCGAAGTCAGACAGAGCCAGAGTCACGAGCCAGAAGGTCCAGAATCAGGTTTAGCTGATGTGAGCTGAGTGGGTGCAGAGCTTAGCCAGAATGACTTGTTGCTAGCACAAGTTGTTGGTCTTTGTGCTGTGCTTAAATACTCAGCCACTTCCTGTGCTTGTTAGCAGCTGGCAGTGAGGTCCCGGCTCCCTCTAAAACTCAGGGCTGAGTGATCTGCGACTACGCATGCGTGCCTCTTTTCTCCTAGCAGCTAAGTCTTGCCTGGATCGTGACCTTAGCCATTCCACTCGAGGAGGTGAATCAGGTGGGCTTGAACTTGGCTGTGGCTTGGCTGCTGCTGGTCCTGGGGTAATGCCCTGAGAGGTGCTTGCTTGAGCTTCCTCTGGTTTAGGTGGAGGCTCCTCTGGAGCTGGGGACTGATCCTCCACCACTCTTAGGTCCGCAGGAGGCAGGTCTTCAGAGGCACTCCTGACACCTGACCATAAAAGGCTTTATAGGTGAGAACCAGCACCTTGAAGTGAATTCGGTATGCTATAGGCAGCCAGTGCAATGTTTTCAGCGCAGACTGGATGTGTTCTCATGGAGAGAGACCGAACAACAGCTTGGCTACTGCATTCTGCACCAGCTGCAGCTTCCGAATTTGGGACAAGGGCAGCCCCATGTAGAGAGCATTACAGTAGTCTAATCTTGAGGTGACCATTGCGTGGATTACCATTGCCAAGTCGCTACATTCGAGGAAGGGACCCCACTGCCTAATCAGCTGAAGATGGTAAAAGACTGATTTGACAGTGGCTGCTACCTGGGCCTCCATCGTTGAGGAGGCACCCAAGAGCACTCCCAAACTCCTAACCTCCAACGCTGGCAAATGTGCCCCATTGAAGGTGGGGAGTGCTCTGGAGTATGTGTCTTTGTTTGCTGCCATCTTACTTGATTGTTTGATTGTTTTAACTTGGTTTTATGTATATTGTTGCTATTTTATTTATATTCAAATTGCTGCGAGCCACCCTAAGCCCGTTTTGGGATAAGATTTGGTGGGATATAAGCCTAATAAATAAAAATAAAAATAAATCTTCTTCCTTTGAGTGGCTGTTGTTCCCTATTTCATCAAGCTCTACTTCTGTGAAAATAGTTGTTCTGTATGATAAAATGGCACTTATCTGCTAGTTGTTGTTCAGTTATGGTAGAATTGAGACACTTTTCTTTCCATATTTCAAACATTTGTGTCAAATATCCACACTGTTCAGGCCTTGATTCAAAATAGCACTGCATGATTATTCTGTTTTGTTCTCAAGACCATTACTTTGAATGTTGCTGGTTTCCCAGTAGTTGATCAGGTACCTGCTCTGGTTGCTGTAAAGAAGATCCTGCTTCCAGTAGCACACCATGGTTGTCCAACAGAAGAACCTGTGTCCTGTAAAGCCCATTTTGCACCAAAGATCAAAGAACACCAACCTCTGATACAGTCCTTGTTAACCGAAGTGATGACGAAGCCATTGTAGACTTCGAATTTGATTTCCTCATCATATTGAATGAGGGTTTGGGATGCATTTAGTCTCTCCTTAGCAGAGGCCTGTCTACCATGAGAGATCCTACCAGCAGCTATGTTGCCAATGGCATAGCTCTGTGTTTCACTGGAGCACACAAGCCCCACTAGCACGGCAAGCTAGCATCCCATGGGGGGTATTATTATTATCATCTGTTGTCACAGTCATATATTTGACTGGTAGATGGTGTTCTGCAATTCAAGATCTAGCCAAGTTATTGGGAATTGTAGAGGTTATTGTTGTTCTTGCTGAGTGCTGTCAAGTTGCAACTGACTTATAGCAATGCCTCATGGGATTTTCAAGGCAAATGATGAGCAGAGGTGGTTTGCCATTACCTTCCTCTGCATAGCAACCCCAGGCTTCCTCGATGGTCTCCCATCCAAGTACTGATGGAACAACTGTTGCGAGCTGCCTTAGGAAAAAAGGTCTTCAAATGGTGGGTAACAAATAGCTCAATAAGTAAAGAAATAGGAGAGCGAGGATTTGAATCCTGATCTCCACAGTATAACTGTAATGTAGTATGCTCTGTGTAGCAACCAGCCTGCCATGTGCTCCCAGGTAATGGCGCCCGCCGCATGGCCAGAGCACATGGTCAGGCAGAGAGGGGAGCTTGAATCTGGAGGAAGAATAGACATCCGGATTGAAAGCCTCCACCAAGGTGGGACCTAGGTTCTCCCTGAGGAGCCAATGCAATCAAAGGCTCCTCTAGGGAACCTATGACAAACATGCACATATGTTAAGCCCCTATCAGGTCTTTTGGGTGCGGCCGGAGGTGTGGCTCTGGCCAGCATATAATGAGGGCCCTGGACCCCTGGAAGCATGCTTGTTCTGACCATCTACTGGGCATGCTGAATCACTCAATAAAGGCTTCATGATTTCACCGTTCCTGGTCTCCTGAGTCCAGTACTCTTCAATAACATTATACTTTATGCACTGTACAAGACTGGTTTGCAAAAAGGTGTGTGTGTGTGTGCGTGCAACTGCAAAGAAATGATTTGGTTGGTTCATCATATCCTTACCTCATTACAGACTCATTACAGACCCAGCATTCCAAAAATCCTCAGGATGGATTGACTGAATTCTGCTTGTAGGACCGTGACTGACATGAAACTGAAAGTTGTTGGACATCCTAAAATGTACAGATTTGATCTTGATGCGTGGGTAGAAAAAGCACACACAAGAAGATTTTGTCTTCCTTTCCCTTTCCCCAGCAACCTCCTTGACACCCTGAAAAGTCTTTGCTAAATGTGGGAGGACCTCCATGAACAAAGTGCCATGAGAAATGGGGCAGGCAGCAACACGAAAAATGGGGGGAATCAGGCAAAATGGCCTCCCTTGCAGAATACAGCAAGTTTTGCTCAAGGCAGGTTTGTACTGGTTTAAGAGTGAGGACGGTCCTGCCTGCTGCTTCCTGGGCCACATGACTCAGATTCATCTGGCCCTCAGTAGGGAGGGGTTTTGGGGGGAGGTGGGAAGTCACCAGGGATGAGGAAGGTGAGATGTATCCTCCTGTGCAAGTTCCTTTGGCTCATGCATCTACAGCCTCCAACCCCATGTCAGTAAAACAGGAATGCTTTAAGTTGTCCTATGTAGACTTAAGGAGCTTTGTAAGTTATTTGTGGGCCAGCTCCCATGAATGTGGTTACAGCAGCAGGTGCAGGGCCATCCAGTGACTCATTGCTTCTCCCCCTCCCCTCCCCAACCAACACACTCCCTTGTTTATCCAAAGGAGGACTGTCCCTTTCCTTGAGAGCAGGAGACAGCTTGCTGGGTATACTCAGCTGCTCAGGCAAGTTATCTTTGAGCTTTCGTTTGAGAAGCAGGAAGTGAGCATTGGTACCTTGGAGATTTAATATTTCATGGCTTGCTCGGCTGTCACAATGTTTTACATTTTTATTCGTTGCAACATGCGGGATGATTATCTTTAAGAAGGGGGGGGGGACATTCACCAGGTCCCTAGATGCCCTTGCTGGAAGCAGATGTCTGAGCAAGCATACCACTAAAGCTCTCTTGGATTTATCTCATTTCCCACCCTTTTGTACATTTCTAAATTACACTATTTAGTACAGGCTGAACCGTTCTCGCTTCTGAGCAGAACTTATTAAGGAGGTTTAGGATGTACTAAGGTCGAAAGCGAGAAAACTTGCAGATTTGTAGGACACTGAGAGGGATTAATAATCTGTATTGATGCCATCATCCTTAAGCATCTGACAACCAAAGCAGATAAGCCTATGACTGCACCAAACGGAGTTCTTAAAGCTGGTAATCAATATTGAGCAGCTCAGTCTGCTGAGCTATCAGACTCAAAGACTGCAGCGATGGGAGCTGAAAGGAGAGGGGTGGGAAAACAGAAGTCACAGCTTTCCTCTAAGGAAGCTTGTGTATGAAATCCCATAACTGGAGACAGAAGGAAACAAATGGTTCTTTACTGGGGCATGGACTCAGCCTCCTCCATTTCTGCTTTTAAAGCAGGAACTAAGCAAAGCAATAATCCAGGCAACAGTGTAGGGGGAGAACTGGTATGGTGTAGTGGTTACAGTGTCGGACTAGGATCCGAGACAGTCAGGTTTGAATCCCTGCTCTGCCAAGAAAGCTGGCTGGGTAACCTTGGTTATGTCACAGTCTTTCAGTCTAACCTATTTTACAGGGTTGTGCATATGAGGATAAAGAGGAGAACAGGAGAAGGATGTGATCAGACTCTCAGAGTCCTGAGTGGGATATGAACAAAAAATATTTATGTAAAGAATGCATTTTATGTACTAGATTATAACCCAAGAATCCTGAGATTAACATAACAGATATCTGGGGCAGAAACCTGTCTTCCAAGCAGACTGGAGCCCCATCAACTGCTTTGGGTAGGGATGCCAGCCTCCAGGCAGGATCTGGGGATCCCCTGGAATTACAGCTCATCTCCAGACCAGTGCTCCCTCTAAGCTGTGGAGTCTTGTGAGCAAAAATTCTACTTTGTGAGCTACTGGCTTTAAAGCTGTGTATATGCCAATAAAAGCTTGTCTGACTATTAAAGCTGTGAGCAAGCGATTTGGCTGCTGCATAAATTAGTTTGCTCTGGAGCCATCCTTCCTGAGCCAAGACAAAAATGTGTGAGCTGGAGGCTAAAAAACTCTGAGCTAGCTCACACTAACTCAGCTTAGAGGGAACACTGCTCCAGACTACAGAGATGAGTTACCCTGGAGAAAATGGATGGTTTGAAGGGTGGACTCTATGTCATCATATACCACTGAGGTCCCTGTCCTCCCCAGTCTCAATCCCCAAATCTCCAGGAGCTTCCCCACCTGGATCTGGCATCTGTACCCACCCATCCACCCCCTGCTGGTGGCTGAGGAGGCAACCCTACTTCTGGGACAGTAAGCCCTGGGAACAAGTATGTGTTGCGGAACCAGGAAAAAAACAACAGTGAAGAACATATATCAGAGGAATACAAAGGTGAGTATTATGTGTTAGGTAAAAACCAACAGAGACACAGCTTTTCAGCAGACTTATTTTCTAGGGTGGGGGATACTGAGGCTCAGACTTCCCCTGCCTTAGTCATACTCCTGGCTCAGAAGAAGTGGAGCCACAGGTCTACATGGCTTCTGTGGCTCTTTTACCAGCTGCACTTGGGGTGGTAGTTGTGTTGTTTTATGGAAAGAAATGACATGAGTATTGTTACTCATACTGCGGTCATGTGATGACCTGATTTCCGTAATGGAACAGAGGATAGATATGCAAGTGAGGTGGAGCTTATGTCAGTGAGATGAGGAGCTTGGAGCTGAAGATATGGAGTTGCCTTCATATGAAGTCAGACAATTGAACAATTGAGCCCAGTATTGTCTGCTCAGGCTGGCAGCAGCTCTCCAGGATTTCAGGCAAAATAAGGTCTTTCCCAATAAATGTGAGATTTTTTGAAACCAAGAAATAGAAACTATGATCTCCTGCATGCTGAGCACGTGCTCTACCACTGAGCAATAGCCCCTCCCCAAACATTTTCTCAAACACTTTATGTTTCTTAATAATAGCCATGCCAGAGTCCAGTTTGGATCAGGAAAATAACATGCGAGGAGGGAGAGCCAGTTTGGTGTGAGAGCCAGTTTGGTGTAGTGGTTAAGTGCGCGGACTCTAATCTGGGAGAACCGGGTTTGATTCCCCACTCCTCCACATGCAGCTGCTGGTGTAACCTTGGGCAAGCCATAGCTCTGTACCAGCTGTTCCCTCAAGGACAGCTTGGGAAAGAGCTCTCTCAGCCCCACCCACCTCACAGGGTGTCTGTTGTGGGGAGGGGAAGGGAAAGGAGTTTGTAAGCCGCTCTGAGACTCCAAGTGAGTGAAGGGCAGGATATAAATCCAATCTCTTCTTCTTCTCACTTTACTTCTGGCTCTGTGTGCTCAACCCATAGACTTTTTTTCCCTTTTGGGACAGACATACAGGCACTCTGTATGTTGCCTGTGCCTTTGTCACAACAAACAGCTCCACGGGGCCAGTTCAGGAGAGGAAAATGATGTGTGTGCGGGGAAGCATTAGAAACACTCTTCCCTATTCTGCAGTCCCACTCCAAATTGAGCCTCTATGGTGGCTGCTGTTTCCAAAGGAAAATGCTTGCGAGATCCAAACACAGAATTCCCAGTGTATCTATTTTAACCCTCAGTTATCTTGCAGGCTAAGCTTATGTATCCTATTGAAAACCCTTAGCTTCCCACAACTCAGGAATCTTGTGACTGATTGAAGGCATTCTGAACATCCCCTGGTCACAACTACTGCAACATTATCAACAAGGTCAGACAACTTTTTAAAAAATGGGACTGTAGTGTTTTGGCACAAATGCCTCATAACATAGGCCTATTAACATCAAGTTTTGAGTCCAGTAGCACCTTAGAGACCAATAACATTTTGGGAGTATAAGATTTTGAGAGTCCAAACTCCCTTTGTGAGTTGGTCTCTCTTGGGTGCCACTGGACTCAAATCTAGCTCTTCTGCTGCAGACTGACATGGCTACCCTCTGAAATGAATAGGCCCATTAAGACGTTGTACACTCCTGAACTTTGATCCAGGTGAAAATCCCCATTCAGCCATGAAGCTGACTGGGTGATACTGGAGTGGCCTCTGTTGCTCTCCTAAAGCTACCCCTCTGGGTTGTTATCTGGATAAAAGGACAGGAAGGAGACCCATGTCTGCTTCTCTGAACTCCTTAGAAGAACAACTGGACCCGGCAGCTAAGACTAGAATGCCAGTGACTTAAAGAATAGTAGAGGTAAGGTGAACAGGCAGTGTTAAGGGAAAAAGAACCAACCAAGATTCAGCAAGCTGGTTGGAGAAGTTTGATGTAACTCAGGAACTGCTCACAGAGAGACCATTCTTTATGCACTGTCTCCACCAGAGATGGATGTAGTGTTGCCATCCTCCAGGTGGTGGCTGGAGAGCTCCAGAGATCACCTGGAGAAAATGGATACTTTGGAAGGTGGACTTTATGGCATTGAAGTCCCTCCCCTCATCAGGCTCCACCCCCGGAATTTCCAGGTATTTCCCAACTTAGAGCTGTCAACCCTAGATGGATAGGCTACATTTTATGCCAGAGAGATGCTGAAGAAAATGGCATCTCCATAACAAGTGCTCCTCCTCCTTGCCATAACATATTGGATGTGCTCAGCAATCTTCAGTGCGGTATAGTGTTGGACTTGAACTGGGGAAGTCCTGAGTTCAAATCACCGCACTTGCAATGAAGCTTAATGGGTGACTTTGTAAGTATGCCGACCCCCTGTCCAATAGGAGGGGTCTTTCCAACCATCAGTAGACCCCACAGGGGTGCCTCAGGAGTCCATACACCAGGCAACATAAATAAACATAAAGATGGAGGCCAAGACTGGCAGACCAATATTATGCCTAGGATACGACCCTGGAAAAGCATGTGAGATCTTGCCTTGACAGCTGCAACTCCCCCCCCCCAACACTGATATCTGCATACTCCAGAGTCCAGACAATGGACCTGCCTGCTCCAGAGTAACTTCTTTTCAGTCTCCACTGCTAATCCTATTAATCTGATCTCATCTTCCCTTCTCACATTTTCTTGATAATGACAAGTCTTGCCTCTTACCTTTTCCCACACCCCAAAACCAGGCGGTTCATCAAGCAGTATTGTTTCCTTTTGATTAGTTCAAATGGAGAATCACATAACCTTTTACCACCAGAGACATAATCAGGATCCAAACCTGAACTTCTACTTTGCATTTCAAAGAAACCTCCGGTTTCTTTTGTTCTGTCCTGAGAACTCATCACCATGTTTCCAAAGTGACACAGTTTTACCACTGACTAATCCCATCAAGATATATCTAGTCTTTTGTCTCTTACCTGGGAACCCCTGGACACTCCCAGCCCAGCCATCGAGCACCTGGCTAATCTCATCAACGCTATTGTGAATCCAGACTCTGGCCCCCTGGGACTTCGTTGGACAAACCTAGATTTTATTCCTCCTGGTGTCACATCCCCTTGGACCCCTTATTGGTCCAGGAAACCTTTTATCTTCACCTGAGACAAGCCCCTCAAGGCCTCTTATTGGTCTGCATTGTTTTCCCATGTCTATATCCACCAAAGCACATGGCCTCAAGAATGTGTCACTCTGAGGCAGCCTACAGTAGAGATGCACCCCCAAACCCAACAGTTTGGGTCCCCTTTCTTTCCAGCAAAGGACCCCTGCATATCTGGATAGGTCTAATATCACCCTGATCTCCCCCATCCCCTCTATTTGTCCGCTAACTTCTTTTTGTTTCTTCTTGTATACTTACAATCCTTGATTTGAGTGTAAATACCTAAATTATTATTTTTCTTAATAAACCCCATTTTTCTTTACAATTTGGACTTGTTATTGACTCAACCAGGGGTCTTAAAGGGATTATCGCTGTAAACACTGATAGCAGATTCTCGCTACTGCCCCACCTCTTGCTAGCTCTGCCTTTGATGCTAATTCCCAATTCAAACTAAAAGCAAGAATATTATTTAATAAAGCTGGTAGCAGTAACAACTTTGGGCCAGTCATTCTTTCTCAGCCTATCCTATTTTGCTATACTGTGAGAATAAGATGGAGGAGAGGAGATCCATGTACACTGCCCTGAGCTCCTTGGAGGCAGGGCAGGATAAAAGCCAATTAGACATCCTTATCATACTGTGAGTTTCCTTGGCTACTCCCAGCTTCTTTCACACTGGCAGGAATGGCAAAAGGATACATGATGATGTTCTATCATGACCCTTGCACAAGTGGATCTTGGAGAGCCTGTTTGGTGAGTGGTTATGTGAGCGGACTCTAATCTGGGAGAACTGGGTTTGATTCCCCACTCCTCTACTTGCAGCTGCTGGATGACCTTGGGCAAGCCATAGTTCTGTCAGAGCTGTTCTCCCAAGGACAGTTCTTGAAAAAGCTCTCTCAGCCCCACCTACCTCACAGGGTGTCTGTTGGGGGGAGGGGAAGGGAAAGGAGTTTGTGAGCCCCTCTGAGATTCCTTCGGGCAGTGAAGGGCAGGGTATAAATCCAATCTCTTCTTCTTTCAATACCCTTAGAATAAATTCTTCCTTCCTTGCAGTAAGATGTCAGGATCCTCACTACTTGGGACTGGATCCAGTGATCCACTCATGGAACTTCCCCATTCTCCCAACAGTCCCTTCTGTTCCCAGGAAAGATGATGCCCAGAATCACAGGATCCATGTGGAGCAAAAGCCATGCAACCTTCCACTGATGAACAGCTAGATCCACCTCAGGGACTTGAATTTTGGCAGTACTTCCAGGGTTATAGTTGCCTGTCTCTTTAGGCAATTGACAGCTTTCTTCTCAACTAGAAAAGGATGCAAGGATGGGTTTGCTTGGTCTAGCAAGACTCCTATACTTTTAATAGTTTCACAACAGGCAGAAATTCATTTGGTACAGCTGTGTGCCTGGCATGGCAATACAGGGATGGGGAAAGTCTCACCTGTTTAAGTTTTGCCTGTCATGCAGCTGTGAAAGGCACAGTTGCTCAGCCAAAGGGGAACAGTTGGTGACTCCAGCTCTGCCCCTCACTTGGTTGTTCCAAGCATATTGTGCTTTATTTTATTTGTGCTTAACAGGGCAACTGTATTCATTGGAATCAGGCTTGGGCAATGTAGGTCTCTACTGAGAGGTGGAAAAATTAAGTTAGCGTGCCAGCACATTATTTTTAATCACACTTATGAAGTTGTTCAAAATGTCTTAACAGTAGCACCACGTCATCTTTCCACTTGAAAAGCAATTGCTGCTTTGAGTGCCTTTTTTCAAGTCAAAGAAAACACACAAACAAATACTTCTTTCCAGAGACAAAGCAGAAATGAAATTAATAATCACATTTCTCTTGCTATATTTACTGCATTGCTTCTGATGGGAATATTAGTCTACTAAGAGATTCATAATTAGGAGAATGCCAGATGGGTTATCAATGTGGTTTTAAATTTTTATACGTAGAGTATGTTGGGGTTTTCTTTTTGAGGAGATGCTCTGCTGCCATGCAAAGCCATTAAATAGAAATATCTGAAATAGGAGAGAGGGGCCACTTAACTGCACTATGATTTCAAATTTGCTATATATTTAATTTCCCCCCCCTTTTGTCTCTTGATCTCGTCAGGTGGGATAGATCAACTAAATGGTCCTACCAGATGGAAAACTAAAGCCTGAAAGCAGAGAAGAGATTCAAAGCTCTCCACCAGTTGTATTCTCATAAAAAACAGAAGGAACTCCATTTGGAAAGCTGCCCCTGAAAATGTGCAGAGATGCTATGACAAAGATGACTGACTGACTTCTGAATATATTTGATGAAAATGCCATTAATTTCATGGGGACTTTCTTCCAAGTAAGGTAGTTTAGGATTCAGATTGCAAGCTGAAGTGTGTGTTTTCTATACTCCTCCTGTAGGGCAATGAAATGTATTAAACAACAACTTAAACCAGTAGTAGTCACTCCATAGCTTACAGTGCACCACAATCACAATTACCAACAATCAAAAGAATCACAGGACCACTGTATGCCCTGAGAGACACTTCACCAAACACACACATCATAAGATATTAAATATATAACTATAACCTTTTTGACTACCAGGGTACCCTTGAGCATGTAGGATTGTCTTGTCCTACCACAACTGACCCTGAGCCAGACCTTGTGTAATTGAAGGGGTTTCAAGTCAGGCTGATGACACAAAGTAAGGTGCAAGCTTTCAAGTGCTCCAGAATTCTTTATCTGGCTAGATCGCAAAAGATAAAATGCTTCCCTGCATGAAGAATACTATTCAAGTTGAACTCTACTGTTGCAAAAGAGAAGGATGGTTAGAACCTGTCTTTATGCTAAGTGAGAACCACCAGGCAACCACAAGCCCCATTTGGGTAACAGCCTTGCCCATTTGCCTGAAAAAGGGGATGGGTGCCATGTCAGTGAATGGTGCTCAGATGAGACACAGGTGGACTGACTAAGAGCCACAGGTGGCTCTTGAGCGAGTATCACTCGCTTAAGCCATGAGTAATTTGTTAATTATGCTGCTTCAGAATGGAAGAGCTATCAGACAAGGTTTGACCAACTCCGTATGCTACAGACAGGCCTTTTGTACACCCTCAAAAGATAGAAATTGATCTTTCAAGTTCTATTCTTCCACTATGTGGATGTATACAATGCTTTTTTTTCCCCTGGGAGGTTTGAAAGGAGCAAAGCCTCCACTTTGCATTTTAACAATCCACCCCACCCACCACCCATCCCCCGGGCAGAGAACACGCAAGAGGAGGGAGGAAGTCTCCAGACTTATCTCAGCCCACCTTTGTACAAGTGCAAATAGATCAAGACAATGGGATGGTCATGCTTCCCTCTTCTCCCCCAATCCTCCTAGCAGGGAACAGAGGTTTGAAGAACTTTAGGCTAGCAAGGCTCCAGGACTAATCTCTAGGAAGAAGCTGAAGGAAACACTTCCTTGACCTAACCTGGCCAGGTGAGTAGGTGGAGAAACAGATATGATAAAACCTCCTTGCAACAGGAAGGAGGCTTCTTTTCCTGGCATGGTGAGTGCATGAGAGGACGCAGACCTCTTCCCTGGGAAGGCAGCCATTATTGACCATGTGCTTGCTTCCAGAGCTGGAAAAAACTTCAAGATAATGACGCTTTGTAGGGATTTGTAACTACCCAAGCTAAAGGTGCCTGTCCTGTGTTGTAACATCTGATAGGGCATGTATAGAGAGAGGGACAGAGGATTTGCTTTTTCTCCATTTCTTTTGTATTCCTTGCTCAGTTTGGTGTTGTGCTAAAAGTATGCTTATAAACATTTTCTAATCAATACTTCATAACTTTGGATGCTGGCTGTGGTTCTCTGTACCACAGGGACCTCCACTGTCTCAGACTTGCTGTTTAAAAGTATGTGCCAAGAAGGAAGGAAGGAAGTCAGGCAGGCAGGCATTTAGCAAGTGGCTTTTCCTCCAGGGGTGCACAAAGCAATAAATTGTCCCTGTGGTGACCAGGTGCTGGGCAGTGGGAGACACAGAGGCAAGGCCTCTGAACTTGGAAGGGAAGCTGGGAGCCCTGACCCTCCCAGTGGACAATTACATACAAACATTAGGTTGTGGTGATGGGCTACCCTGAGAGTGAAAGAAAAGCCCCTCCAGGTGTGGAGAAACACCTAGGAGGGCAGGGCGGAATAGGGCCTGCAGGTCAGAGCAGGCATGTTCTGCCACAGTGTCATGTCAGTGAATGGTGCTCAGATGAGTCACAGGTGGCATGACAAAGAGCCATATGTGGCTCTTGAGTCACTGAGTATCATTGACTTAAGCCATGAGTAATTTGTTAATGATGCTACTTCAGAATGGAAAAGCTATCTGACAAAGTTTGATCAACCCATATGCTACAGATAGGCAATGACTTTTGTATACCCTTCAGATAGATCTTTCAAGTTCTATTCTTCCACCATGTGAATGTATAAAAACTGACCCCAAAGGCATCGATTGGATAATTCAAATATTCAGCAAAGCATATTGTAGAGCCCTCATGGCGCTGCTCTTCTTCAGACTGCATGTCTGAATACTTCCCTTGCATATGGAAAATTATGATATCAGGGAGAAGGATTTCAGCCAAACCTTCTTCTTGATGCAGGAATTTTTAATGTGGGAGAAAAGAAGACCCTTGGAGGATCACATTCTAAAGCAGTACAGTCACAGGAGAACCATGCCATGTGTTTCTCTTGTTCCTGCATTTTTGAATTGGCTCAAAGAAATGTTCCCCTATCTAGAAAGTCTAGAAGCAAGACTTTCAGCAAGGGAGGAGAAATGCAAGTCACTTGTGCTCCTGAAAAAAACCCTCCAGGTTTGAGCTAAAATAGGATAATAGCCACATGTTTAAAAGTGGGAATGCGATACCTTGAGTTGTGTTCATTTTGTGAGTGTCAAAAAGCAATTCCTGTTTGGCAATGTTTGGCACATCTGAACCCATTCCTTTTTTAAAAAAAAAAAATGGTGTAGTCACCTTCTCTTTGATATTGTGGTCCCCATAATATTTACCAGTGGTGCCATAATGTTATGTCTGATGCAACAACCTCATGGACACTTGAAAACAAAATCATGTGGATTAGATTAATTAGATTAAACAGGGAGACACATTAAACCTAAGGCTGTGAAAGCAAGGAAAGAGAAAATGGCGCCAAGAAGTCACTGCAGCCTGTGAAACAAAAAGGATGCTGAACAGTACTGGACAACATGAATGTTCAACAGAATGAGCTTTTTCCCATTAATGTGTTTGGCTGAGTCAAACACACTACTTTTTGGAAGCCAATATCAAAAGGAGGGAATATACAAAAATGCTTTATGTTGGAAGTTATTTTATAGGAGTTTTAGGGGCACTGCGTGTTATGTACGCAAATTCACCTGTGACTAACTGTCAGGTCAACATAGGTAAGTATGTTAGATGAATTCCAGTCAATGGATTGGAGCCACTGAAAAGTATTTCATAATACAATATCACATCTGTGTTTGCCGTCAGCAATGGATGTGATAGTGAGGAACATGCAGGTCTGGATGGAACCTGCAGTGTGCATGTTACAATGTTGTATATGCAATTCATCCTTGCAATACACCTATGAGGAAGGTTGCTAATGTACCCATTTCACAGATGGGGATTGGGAGCTGAGGTATGACAATCTGCCCAGCATCCCCAGAGAATCTGTGGCTGATTAATTTTCCAAACCCAGATCTCCCACTTACAAATCTGATACACTGTCCACTAGTTTTTTTAAAAAAAAATAATTGTCATCATGCTCATTATAGAAATTTTACTTATATTAAGTTGGCTTTAGGGAGAAAGCTGACATTCACAGTACAAACAATTGGGGAGATACTGAAAGACAAGGGTGTAACTGCAATTTATTTGGACATATTAGTCCAAAATGAGACATTAAAAAAAAATCTAGGTAAGCTGTAAGAAATCAGTGCTTAATGATCAGGGCAATTAGGCAGGAGAAATAACTGCTTACAGTGCTGACTGAAGTAGTTGAGTCATCATCATTAGAGATGTTTAAAAATAGTTTGATAAAATGCACGTGGGAGCAGAGCAAAGAAAGATCAGGCACGAGACCAGGGTTGATCCAAGAGGTCACCTGTGACATTATGAGCACAAAGATGGGCTTGAATGCAAGGCATTAATTAGGGTTTAATTAACTAAAATTTAACATCCACAGCTGCTGGCCACATAATGCTCTCTGACTTACCACCAACAGAGCCTGGACTCATATTTTCAGATTCCGCAACACTGACCTCAGAGAATTAGTGCTGGCACTGATGCGTTGTCTCCCGCTCTTAAGAGGGACAAAAGGAGTTTGGGTTTGGCCTCTGCAGAGGACTCCCCCCCCCCCCCCAATCTATAGCTTTCTGGAAATGCCCTTTATTGTTGTTGTTAAGCTAAGGAGCATGCTGTAAGGTAAAATGCACAAGATAGTTGTTCTAAATAAATTAAAGTGTTCACTCTGTAGGTGTTAAAAGGGAGAGTGACATTTAAAACAGAACAAAGCATTTTACAAATACAATATCTTTCTTCCACCGCATTTCCCTTAAAAGTAGCAAAGTGGTAATAACAGGCAAGGCTTATACTAGTTCTTACATAGTAGGGTTTTTTTATTTCATATTTCTGATTAAATACTGTGTTATTCTTAAGAAAGGACATTAATTTTGTAACTGGTGTATACTTTTAAGTGGACACTAAGGGCAGTGGCATGACTAGAAAGGTGGGTATGGGAAAATCCAGGAATGGACCCAGTTGCCACCTATCCCATCAGAGGTGACATCTAAAGAGTTTCAGAATCCAGTTGGAAGGCACCTGACACAGCCACCTTGCTGAAGCTCAAGGAGATCGGAAGATGGCCAGGGACTAATGGGAGACCTCATGGGAACTCTATTTATTAAAATATTTATTCCCTGCCTTTCTCTGAAGATTCAAGGCATCTTACAAGAGCAACACCAAAAAACAACTGAATCTACAGACACCAAGAATATTGGGACAGACTAATATCCTGCAATATTCTGTCGGCCATGAAGTCCATTATTCAATTATGATCCCTCTAAGACTCTCCGAAATAAAACATTTGCTTGCCTGGTAAAAATGGCACCTTCAGTTCCTCAATGGAAGAAAAGCAGAATACAAATGCAATAATGAACACTCAGGCTGTGGTCACACATACACTAAATAATCTACTTTCAATCCACTTTCAATGCACTTTCCAACTGGATTTTGCCAGTTCACACAGTATTGTTTAATGTGTGTGACCACAGACACTGCTTCCATGTCCCATCTTAGAGTAGAGCTGGGAATTCTGAAGAAGCACTGTGAATGCAAGCTAGTTCCCAATGTGATATTTAAGAAGGAACCTGGTAGATGGGGATATGAAACAGATGAAATATCTGGAAATGATGCATTCTCCCCACTGGAGATTCACTTTAGAATATCATTATCAGTTCAGTAGCCTGTTTGTAGCCTGTTTGTTGTCTTTTAAGGTCCTTGTCACTGGGACTTGTTTTGTTTTTTTGCTCATGTTACTAAGTGCCATGTACATGAAGAAAGAGGGGCCGAGGACAGACTGGCAATCTGAAGCGGGGCAGGCACGCTTCGCAAACGGAGGAAAGGAGCCCGTTCAGACATGCGCATCTGCCCATCGGCTCCGTTGCGTACTTACCCGTCTCCCAGCCGCTTTCCTTCCGCTTTACCCGGACACCGGTTTTTCCCGGTGTTCAGGGGCCTTCCTCCGCATGCCTCCCGCTTCCAAACAGTGTGAACTGGAAGAAGCGGGAGGCATCCGGAGGAAGTGTGAATGCACGGCAAAAAGTTTTGCGCATATGCGCATATGCGCATATGCAAATATGCGCATATGCGAAAAACATCAAAGGAAAACAAAAAAAAGTGCAGCAGCACGCGCGAGCCCCGCGCGCTGGCTATGCGGCAGTCTGAACTCTCCGTGGCAGTCTGAATGCTCCGTATCGCCGCTGATCCGCATTGCTCTGGCCAGTGTGAACGGCCAGCTCCGTGAGTTTTTTCCCCCGCTCCAGTTCCCTCCGCTTTGCCTCCGCTTCAGATTGCCAGTCTGTCTTCGGCCAGAGAAAAGAAAGACAGAAAGAACCACAACATACTAGCACTTCCACTCCAAATATTTAATCTCCATTTTGTGAGGGCCAGCAGTTGATGTAGAATAGGATCTAAACGTGTCCTTGTGAGAGTGTATGACACTCTGTGGATTTCCCATGTGATACACAGCCTTTCCCCCACAACTTGCTGCATCTATCCCATTCTTTAGGGTCCACCAACCCACAGGAGCAGCTTTATGGATGACATGGGAGAGAGTAGCAGAGGTGGGAAGATCTATTTTTGTGAGCAGAGCTCCTACTTCCACTCCTGCAGCTTCTTTAGTGTGTCCAAAGCCACTTTTGGAAAGGTATCAACACATTTAAATCTCATTTTCAAATTATAAATATTTATTTACTCTGTACTTTATTATGATTTACTTTATTTTTTTTCTTACAGAAAAGATAGGTGCATAAGGAACAGGTGCAGAAAACATGAATAGTGAGCAGAATGTAGCGTTTCCATCAAAGGAACGTGTATCTGCCACATTTTTATTCTGTACTTCTTCCAGTGAGCTCATGGTCATCTCATCTCCATTTTAACCTCATGGCAGCCCTGTGAGATGGGTCAGGCTGAGGGACTACGACTGGTCCAAGATCACCTAGGGAGCTTGAACCATAGTCTTCCCTATTACGTTCTAACCACTATACAGGACAACACCACTATTAAAGAATGCCAGCTGGCAACTTACAAAAACTCAAAAGATGGAAGGATTTGATCTTGAATGTGTCCCTTTCTGGACAGATTTGTTCCCAGAAGTCATGTGCTAGCTATTTCATAACTTACTATAGGCCTCTTCTGTCCTGTAGAGTAACCTGCAAGGTTTGACTTCACAGGTTCTCCCCTGCCCTGCTCTCCACATCTCACACAGCTGTTTGTGAAATTCGAGAATATGAAAAGGGGGGTGGTGGGAACTCCTGCCCTCGCGGTAACAGCAGCATGTATACATTCTAAGCAGCGCCCTTTTGTGCCATCGTTTGAATCCATTTTGTGCCCCCCTTCCTCCAGATCTTCCTTTCTGCTTTCTGAATCTAGACTGCAAGCTCTCCCAAATAGGGAGGGACGTGTATTGGTACTTTTTAAAAAAAATTGTCCTAATTCTTATCAGATTATTAGAAAAACTGATATTGCCACGCTTTATGGCTGAATGGCAGATTTATTATTCGATTCTGAGTTAGGCAGTCGTGAGGGGTCTGCTTTCAAGACCAGAGACCTGAGCTGTCTAGCAGTTCAGACTCAGCAAAATTTGTCTGATTAAAATGGCTGCAGTCTTGCAAAGAGTTTATTTTTTGACCCAGCCTCATAGGGATTGCAAGGCAAGCCACCCAAGAGCTGGACATGCTGTATCAAAGTCAATCCCTTGGCCACACAGTACAGCTCCTTAGAAAGCTGCAACATCAGAATTATGAATTTAGCAATAGTTTTATCATACTGCTTCCATCCAGCAAGCTGTTTGGAGGGACTGTGTCTGGTTTTGTCCCATCTTTCTCCCCCACCCCCACCCCCCCAATATCTGTCTAATGGTCTCCAGGGGAATCGTTCCAAAAGCCACCATGTTATTTTAGAAAAACTGGTGGGGTTGTTACTACACCAGTCCAATGCCAGGAGGATTGCCCAGATATGCCCTAGGGTTGGAAGAAGAAAGCCTTGGTGTAAGAACCCCCTATTCAGATTCAAAGATCTATTGCAGGACCTGTATTGTCAATGATGGGGCAACCAGGACAGAGAAGACCAATGATGTGTTAAGGCAGCTGGGCAAAAAAAAAGTTTTCTATCACTTCTGCCCCTTCCAAGAGCAAATCCCAATTCTTTTGTCTGTTTCCCTTCCCATGTTAATAGCAGCCTTTACGGTGCTAACAAAAATATTCAGAGTGCAAGATTATGTCTGCGTCTTGCACTGTGATCATTATGCATCTAATCACAATAATAATATATCAGGATGTTATTTTCTTTTTGTAAAAAAAAAGGGAAAGAAGGGGAGAAAAAGAAGGTTGGATGATATTCCCTAGAGGAAAATGAATTTCTTTTATCATCTACAGTGGCTTATTTCACATATTCATGACCCTCCTGGTATTTTCCCCCTCCTTATGATGAGCCATAAAAATGACAAAATACATTAGCAAAGTTCTCAGTTTATGCTAAAATGACCATATTCAAAAATAATAACAGAGACTTGTATCAGCAATGCAAAAGATGCATGAAGTAATTGGTGCTTAATTTGTACACAAACTGTCAAGGCAGTTTTCCTCACGGCCTGCATCTTCTGAATTCATTAGTCTCTAATTAAGGCCAGTTGGGACCAGCAGTTAGAAGGTTAAAGAGGTTCTGACAGCCCTAATCATTGCTCAGGAAGCTGAAAATGTATGCAAAGTCTCGGCAGATGGGGTGAGATCTGCTTCTGCCAAGTGATAACTGTTATTCCTTTGCACCTCCAAAGCTGTCATCCTAATAGGCACATTTTAAATTTATTAATGCTCTAGTTACAATGCATACACAGTCTCTAATGGTATGTCATTCAGAGTATATAAACTGAGCAATTAACGCGTATTACCTGGTAATGGTAAAATTATTTGTTGCCCGTTTGATTCCCCCCCCCCCTTTCTTTTTGGTTTTGTTTCGCTTTGTTTCTCAGTTCAGCAGAAAAAGAGGATAAGCAAAGACATTTCTTTGTTGGGGGGAAGAGGGTTTTTTTTTTTAAAGAAAATCAGATTTTCTTGTTTGTTGGCTGACATTCATTTTTTGTTTCTACAAAGATAAGCTGTGAACTAACTTTACTTTGAATCTCTGCTGCTGTGAGATTTTCTAACACAGTAATTTGACTGTTCCCAAATATGGGGCAAAGAAGTCCCTGGCTAAAAGAACTGAAAACAAAGACTTGCTCCCAACCTTGAGGGGTTTATTCAAGAACATGCCCCAGCAATGTACCCAATCCAAATAGTTCAGCATGCCTCACAACTGTTCGTGAAGTCAAACAGCGATCTGATTGTTCTGACAGACTGATTGGAAGCCTGCAATGAGAAATAGTTTTCCATATACCTTTCTGTAAACTGAAAAGGCATCCATGCAAAGGTGCAATCATGCAACCACTTGGCAGTGCTTCCAGTTGTAACACATACACTTGTTGGGATGTTGTAAATTTTGTAGCAAACTTGTTTGGCATGCAAAGATACTCTGTTCAGCATTCACAATCAAAACATGAATCTGTCAAGCTTGCACTGAGCCAGTCAGAAAACTGCCCAGCAAATTTGCTGCTGCCTGTTGGTCAGAAACTGACTCACAGCTGATTGGGGGATCAAGTGGGGGGCAGTTCTTATATCTTAGCACTTCCCAGTATCCTAGCCTTTCTGTGCTGGGGGCACATGAAAGCTTTGGAGGGAATCAGAAGCCAACTTGCAGCTGATGGGGGATCAGCTGGGAATGGGTGTTTGATACACTCCCCTCAAAAAATAGCTAAATAGTGAAGTTGGGGGAATCAGAAACAATGGGCTTCCAATTTCTCCATTGCAAAAAAAAAAGGCAGGAGAAATAGATAATTTCTCTCCCCTCCCTCCATTTGAGGCAGGGGAAACAGAAGCAATCCTTTTAATCTCCTCACTGGAAAAAGGAGAGGAGAAAGAGATCATTTCTCTTCCCCTTGGGGGACAGAAGCAGAAGAGAGTGGAGAAGGAGATTGTTTCTCTTCTTTTTTCTGTAGCCCAAGTGATATTCACCCTAGCCCTGGCACAATTTTCTGTTCCAATTGTTCTGTTCAAATAGGGGTAAAATAGGTATTTTAGACAGATCCAGATGGGTAGCTATGTTATCTGTCTGTATCGGTAGAAAAAGCAAGAGTCCATTAGCACCTTAAAGAGCCCAGTACAAAATTTGTGGAGGGGTATGAGCTTTCGTGAGTCACTGAAGATGTGAGCAGAGACTCACAATAGCTCATACCCTGCCACAAATTTTGTTAGTCTTTATGGTATTTTAGATGTTTAAGCAACAGTCACAGAGCTGGAAGAAGTCTTTAGGCCATCTTTTCCACCACCATATAGCCTCTACTTGTAAGCTTCTAGTGAAGGAGACCGCTCTTCTTCCTCAGGTAATTGCTTTTATTGTCAAATGGCTCTTAATACTGGGAAGTTATCTACTAACCTTAGGCCACATGCGTAAATGCAACAATAAAACACTTCAGTCCTAAAGTGGTAGAATGCACCGTATCGCTTTAGATGACAGACTGGGAGTGATTCTCCATATGAAAAACCTCTCTGAAAGTAGAAAATTTGCAGAATCAGACAGAAAGCTTCTAACCTAGTTTGCTTTTTGCTGTGCTCCTTTTCTACATCCAGGGAGTTTGTAACATGGGGGGGTGGGAGCATTAGATCCCACCTAGAGTCTGAAGTGGTACAGTCCCTTCTGGACCCAAGTATGGTACATGGTACAGCATATCTTGATGACACTCAGCAGGTAGGGGTCAGTACCTAGATGCCAGGCTTCTTGGTAAGCCCATGAATACTGCTTTGAGTTTTATTAATGAAGAATAGAATATAAATTTTATTAATAGCAACAGTGGCAAAACAACCATCGCATCAGGATTACCTTATTCTCACATTATTATGCTGCACGTGTGGATCCAATAGTAGAACTTTACAAACCTCTTCTTGGCTTACTTATAAATTGTCCCTTGGTGGAGGGATGTCCCTTAATCCTATTTTATCTCAAGCTGTCCAGTCAAGTGAGAAGACACTTTTTTCCTTGAGAAGCTATTGTCTGCACAGCAACCTGCTCTGACACCCGGCTTGCCCTTCATTTGTGCAAAAGATTTCTTTGTGATGCAGGAACCAGGAGAATGGGTGGTTCGTAGGGTGGAAAGGTCTCAAATTGTAGGCTTTCGTCAAAACAGCAAAATTCATAAAGAGTGTGATTGGGTGGTATTTCCAAGCAACAGAACAATTAGGCACTCATTGACTTTTAAGCAGGGTTTGAACCTATTCCCCTGTTATAAAACTAATTGCTTTCCACTCTATAAAACACTAACAGTGCAAAAATAGCAAAGAAATTTTCAAATAAAGATAGCACCAGCCTTAATTCCGATCTGCTTTGGGAGGCCATGATCGTGTCACACTTTCGTTGGGCGGGTAAGGTCATTATTGCTTCTGGTTCCCATTAGAGGGATTCATTTGCTTGCTGCCTAAAAATTGCTGGTTAAAGGTGCTGAAACTAAAGATCAGGTTAAATTTATTATGGGGGGCTGCTGAAGAATCGTTTTTAT
This sequence comes from Lepidodactylus listeri, assembly GCA_029233225.1. Classification (NCBI taxonomy): domain Eukaryota; kingdom Metazoa; phylum Chordata; class Lepidosauria; order Squamata; family Gekkonidae; genus Lepidodactylus; species Lepidodactylus listeri. The sequence continues at coordinate 104,688,880 of JARCFY010000003.1, forward strand.
AGCATAAGAAAAGAAGATTTAGAACACATAGGAAGGAAAATTGCTTTTCTAAAAAACAGGAGAAAACATTTGTCCACAATGACTGTACTTATAAACTTTCAGCAAAAATATGATTGTCATGTGGGAGAGTAGAGATGTCAACCAAGACTGGAGTTGCCTGGCTCAGAATGTGAATTTGTCCAGTTTGTAACATTTGGACACATTGCAAATTAAGCATCATTTACTCCAGAAGTTTATCTCTGGTTCAGAATGCAACATGAGAATGTGAATGTGCATAGTCAGCAGCAAGGCTTCTCAGACTGCTTTTTCTGATGTGTCTACAAAATTATTTAATGCTAGCCCCTTTCTCTCAATGAAATAATTGTAGATTGCTATAAACTATTAGGTGATACCTACTGAATAATAAGCAGCTTCTTGCTTTCTGAAAAATTTCTCTGGATCTCAGCCAGTTTTCTCCGTTGTTTCTTGCAAATATTCTTGGTTGTTGGCCCACATCCATTTCCCAAATCTTCTCTTGGTTATTGTGTCTGTTTCGGGGAAGTATGGTTTAATTTCCAAGGGTCTTTCCACCCTGGCTGGTGCTGGGACCAACAATTCTCCCTGTGGAAGGCATGCAACACCATCCATTTTCACATGCCAATGTATCAAACCAGGAGAGAGCTCTAGGAAACAGACAAACTTTTCCCCAAATGCTTATCAAGAAAGCTCATGTGCACCAAGCTGATTCCAACATGTGCTTTGTTTTGCCAGGAGAGTTTTCACTCATACCTGTGTGAGATGCAGAAATGCATTTTCATCCAGCACAGTTTTGCTGGAGACCTTCATGAAAGATTACTTGGCTTGAATTTAGCATGTACTTGTGAAGCTTTTTGGAATGGATAGCTTTTATGGTGAATTTAACTGTCTCATAAAATCTGCATTATGGCACAAAATCAGAATTTCCATGAGTAAATCTTGTTTTGTGTTATGCAAGGGAGAAATAGTACTTTATTTAATGTAAGTCTTAGGTTTCTTTTCTTGTGGTCTCCTTAGCATTACTGTTTCATCACATTTCAGATTCTGAAGTCACATGGAAAGATTAAGCCTAAATGGGTTTAAGTTGTCTAAAACAAGAACCAAAGTGATTCATTCTAAACTCATGTAAAACAAATATTGAATTTTTTTCATGTTACATTCTCAAACTCTAAAGCAGTCTCTTTTGTTATTAAATATGTTATTGTTAATGTCAGGGGTCATTTTGTAGAAAAAGAGGTGCAGGAGCTTATTAGCATAACTCATTAGCATAACATTTGCATATGCTACACCACCTGACATCACCGGAAGTATGTCAGAAGGCAAGAAAGAAGAGGGGGGGAGAGAGAGAGAGAAGGAAGGAAGGAAGGAAGGAAGGAAGGAAGGAAGGAAGGAAGGAAGGAGCTGGCAGAGAGGGGACCGCTACTAATCCAGGCCTCAGAAATACCACTATTCTGGGAGGATAGCTTCAGTGGTGGCTGAAGCCTTCAGAGGGCTGGTTGGAGGAACAAGGACCTTTCTAGGGGACGGGGTCATTTTGCTGCAGCCATGACACAAGCAGGCATTCCCCGGGGGGGGGGGGGCTGGCACCAACTTCCGGAGCTGCGCTCCCCTGAGCTCCTGCTCGAAATGACCCCTGGTTAATGTAGTCTCTTTTCTTATTAAAGAAGGTGTTGTTCATCATTTGCCACTGAAATTTGAAGTCCTGACCACAGCATTTATTTTACTAAACAATGCAGTTACACAATCCATGAACCACAGTTAAGGTTTCCGCTATGATGGGCATTGCTTGCAGTTAAAACACACCTTCAGCACTGTCATTAGTGGAAAACATATCAGCAAATATATGGAATATTTATCTTTTTTAAAAAGCTAGTTCCTGTTAGAGGGGACAATTCCAATCTTGTCAGCCTGAGGGCGATACTTTGAGATTGGCTTCACAGTCTCACTAGCTGGTCATCACTATCTTCCTGTACATGATTTTGGGGGAAGGACAGAGAAGTTCATAGATTGCCAAAGCTCCCCAAAATTATTCAACTCTTTCCAAGAAATTCCAAGCAGCTACTTTCTCTCCCCTCCCCCTTTGCCAGAACCCCCAAATGATCTGATCTAGAGAATGGCCTGAAAACACAAAGTGAGTAGTTTAGCCCTTGGGAAACTACCCAGAGGCCATTTATTTATTTAAAATGTTTATATTCCCACATTCATCACCTGACATAGACATCAAAGACTGCTTAGCAAATATGTAGCATGTGTTCTTCATGGCAGAGTGGAGAACTGAACCTACATCTCCCAGATTCTAGTCTGATACTGATGGCTATACCACATTGGTTCTCAGGTGGTGGGGAGACACACAGCAGAACCCCTGCTGTGGTTCTGAGTTAATAGGTAGGTGCACATTGGAGAAGGCAAATCATAAAATACTAATTTAGGGCTTTCAAGTTCAGCCCCAAAAATTTAAATTAGAAGCCAGTGAGCAAGATAAAATCTAAAAGTTATCTGCTCCAGTCAGCAAGTCTCAATTAGGACTCTCAGCTGCATTTGGACCAGCTGAAGTTTCCAAACACTCTTCAAAAGTAGCCCCACACTGATCAATGTTGTATGCATAGCACCAAGGCAAGTATAATTGAGGCCACATTAGGTTTTATTGATTTACCTATTAAATGTTTTAATCACTTTTCTGGTCAAAGCATTCAGGAGACTGTGCAATCAACTACATTTAAAACCAACCACACAATTCGAGAACAATAGGTAAAATTCTTTTTTTTTAAAAGTTTTTGCTCTGCAACTAAATGCCAGCAGTGAGATGGTTTGCTGGGCTTTTTAAAGACAATGAGGTCATTTCCGCATGGGATGGGCTTACCTTCTGTGGTTAGGTTGCCGATAAAATGAAGTAGCAACAGGGCTTTAAGCAATGGCCTGCAGCCACCATGGTCCACAAAGGGGTGGAACTCCACCAATCTTTTCTCATTCCCCTCCTATCAGCACTAGTGGTTGTTGTGAAATTTGTCACAAGTCTGCCAATGAGAGAGAGCATTTCATTCCCTCCTCCCACCCAGGCTTTGCCAATGAGGGAGAGATTGTCCTTCTCTACTCCTCCCTCCCTTCCAACCTTTGCCAATGAGAGCCAGAGTCTCTCTCCTTCCTCCTCCCCAGGCTTTCCCTTTGCACTTCGCTTCCTGCACAGAGTAGTTGATTTGGCTGTGCTCTGAACTACATGACACAGTCCTTTCCCCACCTTAGCTTCTTAGCTCCTGCCAGTCATGGTTTCCTCTGATCTGTAGCACATTAAGGTAGAAGCTTTTTTGTGTGTGTGTGCGCTCTATTTTAGCCCTGGGTAGGGAGAGTTCAAAGGTGGTTGGGATCACAGGGGGTGGCAGCAGCCTCCCCAGCTTCTCTTCTCATCGGCGTAAAGCAAAAAAAAGCTGCCCTCCCCCTGCATGCCAGGCAGGCTGTAGCTGCAATGAAAAAGTGTGTGCGCACATACTCGCTTCGGTTTCCAACTCCATATTGGGAAATTCCTGGAGATTTGGGGGATGGATCCTGGGGAAGGTGGAGGAGGGACTTTAATTAGGTATAATATCATAGAGTCTATCCTCTGAAGTAGCCATTTTCTTCAGGGAAAGTGATCTTTCTAGTATGGGGATCACTTGTAATTCTGGGAGCTCTCCAGGTCCCACCTGGAGGTTGGCAACCATGTTGCATTCCATGTGGAGGAGGAGGAGACGGGAGTTATACCCTGCCCTTCACCAAACCAGAGCAGGGTTTTAGGCCTTTTTTGTTGTTGTTGAAGGGGTAAATTCAGAGGAAAATAGTGTGAATCAAAGGGGCCATCCTTCCAAGAAAATGCACCTTCTTCTGTGATCTCTGTTAGCAAAGCCTCATTTCATGCTCAGAGGAAGAAATAGACACTTTTATGGTGATGCATTAGTGGGGGGGGGGGATTCCCATTTGGCACCCTGCAACCCAGGAAAGTGGAAGTGGGACAATATGGGGGTTGGGGGGTCTTCATGCATTTACAAGACTTTGTTCATCATGTGTAAATAAAGGAAGGGGATATTTGGTTTCATACAAAATGGATTATCGTTTAACCTTTGTAGAATGATCCCTTATAGAGACTTTGCATGACATCATAATTCATTCATAACATCGTAACTAAATAATGATGTGCTCACCACCACTGTACTTGTTTGCTCCCCTACTAAAAAATTTCTGGCATTTCCCTGCCCCACTCCTCCACCAGCAGCCAACCACCCTCCCCTGGGCCACTAGGGCTTTTGCAGTCTTTTACATTGGTACTATAATATTGTTTTATATTGATATAATGTTATAACACTATGTACACCAGGATCTCTGAATTCTCAGCTTTCATTTTGTTAAAAAATAAATCTCTATGCCCTTTCATTGTGGTGGCTGGGGAGGAAATGGCTGCTGTGGGGACATGGTCAGGGAACATGGCTGACATGCTGGCAGTAGTATCTTAATTTTCGCACCCATCCAAGCTTTACTGGGATTGTTACCAAAACTCAGAGCAAAGCAGGTTTGAGAATGATCAGAGAAAAGCTGGGGAAACGCCAGGAGGTGCACGAATGTACCACAATGCTAAGGGAAGCAGAGAAAAAAAAGTTCCCCAAAGCATTGAACCTGTGGTATGTAAGGTGTGTAGAAATGGTAGGATTCCCAAGCTGTTCTGGGCGCTTCAAATGAAGAGTGTGGAATAAGTGTAATTAATAGTTGACCATTTTTGAACCAACAGCCCCATTAGCAGCCATGCAATCTATAGCAATTAGCAAGTGATAATGAAGAAGAAAAGAGATTGGATTTATAACCCGCCCTTCACTACCCAAAGGAGTCTCAGAGCGGTTTACAAACTCCTTTCCCTTCCCCTCCCCACAACAGACACCCTGTGAGGTAGGCGGGGCTGAGAGAGCTCTGACAGAAGCTGCTCTTTTTTCAAGAACAGCTGTGCCAGGGCTATGGCTTGCCCAAGGTCACCCAGCAGATGCTATTGGAGGAGTGGGGAATCAAACCCGGTTCTCCCGGATTAGAGTCCACACCAAACTGGCTTTCTTCCTCTGGAAAGCCTCATCCTAGTGGTTCCCGTTTCTGAAATCTCCCTTAAATGCAAAGAAGCAGGCTAGACTTTTTTCCTGGCCAACTGTCAACTGTAAGAAAGGTGATAAATAAAAGAACCATGAAGAGAGAAGCAGAGATCCAAACCTAAGTACCCTACTGATCATCTTGGAAGAAGGAAACAGGATGGGGTGGAGAGCATGTCAGCTATAGCGCTGTCAGTCTGTGTAGACCAGCGGTGTCAAACATACAGCCCACGGGCCAGATCTGGTACTTGCATGGCTGATATATGGCCCGCGAGCAAGTGCTTGCATCTCCTGGCCATTATTGCTGCTGCATCACTAAAGCCTCTCTTCCTCCTTTAGGGAAGTAAGGGGAAAGGAAAAAGAGTTTCTTCCTACTTTCTCCTCTGGGGCTGCTGCTGTGATGCCTAGGCTCTCTTCCTCCTTAGGGAAGTGAGGGGGAAGGAAAAAGAGAACGCACATGTGTGCAGCAGAGAAAAGCTCCCATTTGTCCTTATATTTTGGAGAGTGCAGTGATTTCAGATGCCAAATAACAATAGCAGCCTTTGGTAATGAGAGAAGAAACCTAGGTCTCAATTCAGCCCAGGATGATGCATTGAGCTTCATTATCCGTTGCAATTCATCAGTCTCTTTTTCTAATCTTCCTTTGTAAGAGAACTACTACTCTTAGGTCAGCAACTGAATGCCCTGGAAGGTTAAAATGTTCCCCCACTGTTTTTTGAATGTTATGGTTTCTTATAGTTGTAGAAAGCGTAAGAGTCCAGTAGCAAAATTTGTGAGCTTTCATGAGTCACTGCTCATTTCTTCAGACTTATGCCCATTTATTCTTTGCATCCTCCTTGACTGAATTCTCCTGGACCAAACTGAGACTTAGGTTTCCTGTCTCATTACCAGTGATGATTTCTCCACGCATATTACCCCTCTGCATATCACACCTAATCCAATCAAGCCTATTGCTATTCAGCATCTGAAATCATCTTTATAAAGTTTATATCTCTGGTACCTCATGTTGCATTTTATCACACACATGGTCCAGCCCAGCAAAGTGACATTTATGTCAGATCTGGCCCTTGTAAATTCTTTCCTCTACACAAGCCACAGTTTTTAAATTCTGTGCTGTGGGAAATTGTAGCTTGTTTACTGGATGTTTCTGCAAGATTCTCAAAGTGTACATGGTGCTCCCACACCCATTTGTTCTTCATGACAACGCCATGACGTGGTCAGGCAGAGAGATGGCAACTGGCCAATGAGCTTCATGGCAGAGGTCGAATCTGAACCGGATTCACCTTGGCTCTTGTAATACATCCATGAGTCTTGTAATACACTGTTGTCCATAAATATCAGAATGCTACTTCCAGATCTCTTGGGACTATTTTCTGTTTTCTCCTGTTTTCTCCTTGTACATTCTCAATGAATGGGGGCGGGATGGGACGTTGTAAGGAAAAGCAACATTGTGTGTGTGTGTGTGTGTGTGTGTGAAGTGCCATCAAGTTGTAACTGACTTACGGCGGCCCCTGCAAGGAGCTTTCAAGGCAAGTGAGAAGCAGAGGTGGTTTGCCATTGCCTTCCTCTGCAGAGCCTTCCTTGGAGGTCTTCCATCCAAGTATCACCCCTGCTTAGCTTCCAAGATCTGATGGGGTCAGGCTACACCATGCCACCTACCTCCGCCAAGCAACTTTACTTGTATTGTGTTGTTTTGCACAGGTTTCCTCTACAACTAAAGAAGTACATGAAGTAAAGCATTCAGTTCTGACTGTAGTGAGCTCATGCATTCCAAGGAGATGGAGAAACCAGGAGAAGTGCTTGACGCCACAGGTCACTCCTCTGAATCCAAAGCTGTGTGCAGGCACTTAAAAATGACTTCTCACAACACAATGCCCAGTTTAAAACCCCTGATGCAAAGACAGGACTCAGAAGATGAGATGAGAAGAAGCTGCCAGGTGTTGGAAAGCTCCTTCTTCAAAGATTCTAAAGCATTCTGGGAGAAATTGTTATAAGCCTGGAAACATAATTGATGGGTGTGAGACTAGTGCTTCTTCTAACAGTGGCAATTACTCACAGCAAGTCCTCAAAGCACATTTTTCTGTTTATACAGTAATACCTTGATTATAATTTAAAAAATCCCTAGCTGTACTTTAAGTAGTTCAGGAATTCTTTCTCAATAGGTGACCTGGAGGGTTATTTCCTTTAACAATTTAGGGGGCAATCCTTCATTGGCCTAAGTCTGCAGAAGACAATATACTTAGTGTGGAGTCCATGGCTGGGGGACCGTGGCCTTGCTGTGCATCAAAGCAGTTCCCTGAGTGTGTGCATATGTGGAAAAGGATTTTAAATATTATTTTGTAAACTAGTTTCAGATTATAAATGCATGCGCTCATGCTGGTCATAATCTCTGCTTCTAAATATAAGAGGCAAACTTCCAGTGATTATTTCTTCTGGACTAATTTCACCTCATTGTGGGAGTTCCATAATTTCTGTGAATTGCTTCTAATTTCCATCAACGTGAATTCATAAAGAGTCAGGACATTTTACAGTTAAAATACCTTTACACCCATTTTTGCCCATTCATCTGACTGACCAGCTCTACATGAGTTGCTGTTTTGTTTTTTAAATGTGTAGTACTGGCTATAAACTAGCAAAGTTGGAGATGCACCCAGAAATCTCTCTGGCTACGCCCCCATCTTCATGTAATTTGCTCCATTTTTACTGGGGGGGGGGGGGGGAGGGAGAGACTCTTCCCTTTCCATTCTGCTCCACCCTTGAGTTCCACAAAGGCTACATTCAGTTGTATGTTGATGTCAATAAGAGTTTTCCTTTCATAGTCAGCATTCCAAAATTTCAGCAGCCACATGGCAATGTCTGAGGTTGTCAGGTCTGTCTTAGTACCCCAGCAGGCGATTTGGAGGGGGGCATTTCAATAGGGGGGGCATCTCCAACATGATGACATCATGTTGGGGATGTCCCTGCTCCAAGCCCCACCCCCAAGAACAATTGCTGGCAGCCACTCCTTTCTCTAAGGTTCTGGGATCTGGCAGCCCTAGCAGTGTCTCAGCAGACTAAGCAACACTCAGCTCAGCAACTACGTTGCTTCTGGTTGTGCTTCAACTAGGCCTCCCCATGCAACAAAAAGAGGAGGTAAAATGGACTTTGCCATATCAGCAAACTGGTGGGGGAAATCACCATTTCGAATGCTTCTTATTGTTAGTAACTTCTTGCAAGGAATAAATCAGCACAGGAGGCAGCTAGAATCTTTCTCCATGCACAAGTTTTTATTAGTAGGCAGGGGTTTTGTTTTTTTTATGTATGAGAGCATTCAAAAGGGGTCCATGCAATCTAATTCCTCATTCCCACCTCATTCTGTTGCACAGTTAGGCCTTGGCTGCTTTATCTACTGCTTGTAAACTTTGTGACTTTAATGGAAGAGTAATCCGAGGGCAAAAATAATAGAGTTTCCAAGTCGGCCCGGGGGGTGGGGAAACCCCTGCTCCAGCGGCCCGCTCCCCGCCGGCCCGGATTGGGCCACCGGGGGAACCCCACCCCCAAATTGCTGGGCTGCCGTGACGTGCCCGGCACAATGACGTCACCCAGAGGTGACATCGTTGTGTTGGGCACGTTTTGAGGGGGATGCTCTTTAATTCGAGGGAAAACTCTATGGTTTTCCCTCGAATTTCAGAGGTCCCACCCTAATGTGCCTGACGCAATGACGTCACTTCTGGGTGATGTCATCACACCACACGTGCTTCGTGCATGCGGCCGAAGACTCCCAGGTGGGCAAGGAGTCCCCCCAGCATCACGCAGGTAGGACTTGGCAACCCAAAAAATAAACATTCTATTTTTTTTTAATGAGTCCAGGTTCCCCTGACCCAGTTTACTTTTCCAGCAGTCAGAGGACAGGGAACAACACTTTTAAGGTGCTGCAGGGACCTGATTCAAAGTAGGTTTGCCAGCCTCCAGGCAGGGCCTGGAGAACTCCCAGAATTACAACTCATTTCCAGATGACCAAAATCCGTTCCCATGTAGAATATGATTGATTGATTATGGCTGCTCTGGAGAGTGGAATCTATAACATTATAGCCTGCTGTTGTCCCTCCCCTCCCCAAACCCACCCTTCCCCAGGCTCCATCCCCAAATTTTCAGGAATTTCCCAACCCAGAACTGGCAACCTGTTTTGGAGCTGCATGTGCTTCATAAGGTCATGTGAAGGTCTATGTGCAGCCTTCCCATTCCTGGTTTAAAAAGTTATTTTAAACTTATTTACTTCATTCTTATTTGGCTTTGTCACAGAAGACTCAAGGTGGATTGCAAAAATTAAAAGCCAACAATATAATAAGACCATTTACCAACTTTCAACAGATATAAAAACAGGTAAAAAATGGCCACCTAAAACATTCCTTTTCTCCGTTTGCACAGCCTTGCTTAGATTAAAGGAGAGATGGTCCTGCATGTGATCCCAGGCAGTCTGTACCCCACTGAGGTCCTGACCTTTGCCCATGCCATCCTCCCCAGGCACTACCTCCAGACTTTCCAGAAATTTCCGATCCTAGAGTTGGCAACCCTTAAGCATCTTAAATTGAACCTAGACATTAATAAGTAACCAATTAAAGGCCTGCTGGAAAGGGGTAACATGCTTGTTCTACCCAACTCCAGATTGATAGGTGACTATCAATCATGCTGAATGGAAGTGGGGAGAATGCATTTTTGACAGCTGAACTGACTTCTCTAGCAATAATTCTGGGCCAAGCATAGCCCCCAAATTCTTAACCAGGTCAGCCAGCTGAACCCCATCAAATGTGAGAAGCACAATACCCACCAAGGTCTAGGCCTTTTATCAGCCAGCATCGCCTCCATCTTATCTGGATTCGGGTCCAATTTCTTCACTTTTAGCCACTTGATCCCAGTGGCCAGGCAGTGACTCAGTGACAACAGCCATCAGACAACAGCCATAAACAACAAAACTGAAAGCTCCAGAACCAAAAATAATCTCCTGGACATTCAGGGTATCATACTTGGGGTTATCTCATCATATTCTGGTGAAACAGATGATGTTGAGAGAGAAATACTAATCCAAGGTCACCTAGGAGCTTCATTTTTTTGTTTACAATAGCAGGACTCAATAGGAAGTGATGTATTCTATAAAGATGCACCTTTTTCTTTCCCAGATCTAGCCAATTTGGAGCTGAGTGTAGTCTGAAACAAAAAACCTGGCTGCCAGAGCCCTGACTGGCGATTGCCTGTGATGCCACCAAAATGCAGCCTTCATGTCCCCAGATGCCATTGTTTTAAAATGTATGCATACTGTTAAAATAATGAAAGTTGAATGTGCAAATATTTGTGCATTGCTTTTAAAATGAAAAACGCAGACATCCTATCTAAAACATGAAAGAAGTGTCAATATTGATGACAGAACCAAAATTTGACTTGCTGTCATGTATAGTGTGTGTGCGCGCGCACATGTGTGTGCACGTGCTCGTGTGTGTGTAAAGTGCTGTCAAGTCACAGTCACCTTATGGTGACCCCATAGCGTTTTCAAGGCAAGTGAGAAGCAGAGGTGATTTGCCACTGCCCTCCTCTGCAGAGTCTTCCTTGTTGGTCTCCCTTCCAAGTACTGACTCTGCTTAGCTTCCGAGATTTGAAGAGCTCAAGCTATACTATATCATTCCACATCTCCTATATATAGATGACAAGACCAAATACATAGATTACAAGACCACTCTGACAGCTGTTTAAGTACTAAATCAATGATTGGTTAGTGATTTGAACCCAGGGCTCCGTCCAACACTGTATCCACTACTGCACCCCATGGGCTCTCCAATATAATCTGATTTTTTAAACAGTCTAATATGGGGGGAAGGGTGATACATGTCTAACAAAATAAAACCAGGAGAAGTACAAATCCTCTGTATCTCTAGATGCCGAGATACTGCTGATTTTTAGTGTAACGTATCAGGCAGCATTTTCACGCTCCAGCCTTTGACATATAGTTATTATAGCTGGTGCAGTGTGCACTCAAAGCAAGACATGGCTTGTCTCCTGCACCATGCAAAGGTGAACCGCCACATGATGGGAGAATTCAAGCAGTGTAATCCATTAGAGTCCATTTACAAACTAACAGATATTTTACAGACATTCAACAGACGTTCAATCAAATCATAATCTCAGAAACCTGCCAGCAATAAAACCCATAAATTAAAATCAAGTTATATAAGCATGACTTGATGAACCTGATGTAATCTGATGGCATGAGATGCATATCCTACATTAAGTCGCAAATTCCCCCTTCTTTTCTCTTATCCATTAATAATGGGGCAGAGAATGGCTAGCAAGTGGTTTGTAGCCGATATGTTTATCTACTTACAGCTCAATAAACTCAGAAACCTGGACAGGGTGAAATTGTTTTATAGCGGATTATTTGTCATTAGTTTCTTTCTACAATATCACCTATTTATTAACAAATTGGTGCCCTTTATAGCCTTCACATTAATAGATGAGCCATTCCTTCCATTGCTGTGGAATGCGTATAAATATAGCTCACGCTGAGTGGCTTCATTTACAAATGCTTGGGCTATAATGCAATAAGTTTCTCAGGTTTGCTAGTTTGTTTTCTGTAAAGTGCAGGAGTAAATGGGTGGTTTGACCCAACTCTTCTTTGCACTCATTTTTTAATTTTAATTTTTTAAATTGTGAAATCCCTGTATACTTCCAGCAATAGTCGTTCAGGACCTCTGAGAAGCTTACAGGTGGTTAGCATGAGGACAACTGTGCTTCCTGCCATTCAGAAGTACATTGCCTCTTGCCAAAGGGGCTCCATTTAGATTCCATAGATGGAAGAGTGAACAAGCAGGAATTTTGGGCTGGAGGAGGGGGAATAGTTTTGTAACAAGCGAGCCAATGGAAAGTATGGTGGAAGCCATTTGGTGGCATTGATCAGACTGTGGCACTCCTACATTTTGGAGTTATCAACTTCTCCTTGGATTGCAAAATTGATTTCTGACTCTGAAACCCACTGTGTTTTGCTGGAGCAGAATTCCTAGTTTAAGCAAAACTCACTGGAACATAACCAAGAGCCCCCTCCACTCATCCAGTTTGATGTAGTGGTTAAGTGCGCAGACTCTAATCTGGGAGAACCGGGTTTGATTCCCCACTCCTCCACTTGCAGCTGCTGGATGACCTTGGGCAAGCCATAGTTCTGTCAGAGCTGTTCTTGAAAGAGCAGTTCTTGAAAGAGCTCTCTCAGCCCCACCTACCTCAAAGGGTGTCTGTTGTGGGGAGGGGAAGGGAGAGGAGTTTGTAAGACGCTCTGAGACTCCCTTGGGTAGTGAAGGGCGGGGTATAAATCCAATCTCTTCTTCTTCATCATCTCTCTCATCCCAGGAGTGGTGGTGGATACAAGGAGCTCTGCTCTGACAATGGTGTGTTATAATGTATCAGCTAGGTTTTCTGTGTACATTTCCAAAGGACAGTTCCATCCTGTGGTGGTGGATAAAATGCTACCAAGTGTCACTATCCAGCCATTCCACTGCTCAGAGCAATTGTTTTTACATGATTACAAAATGTTCGGTTTTCATGGGCTTGCCCTCACTAAATGTTCTGAAATGTATAAAAGGAGGAAGACGGAAAAAAATTGCTGAGGAATAATAGCAAGTCACTCACTTTTACTCCTCAAACTTTTGCGTTTAATTTTGACAGGTTTTAATATTAAAACTTGGAAGGGGGAGAGAAGAGGGCTTCTTTCAACTTATCTTGTCACTTCAGAAGGGTAATTTGTCAGGTAAATCACCTGCTGAGTAACCTTTCAAGTGTAAATGCAAGTTGAAAGCATCCTTACTACTGAGAGGAAGGGGAATGTGGAGGGTGTCGCAAAGACAGCCTCCACCTCCATCTGGCCGGGAGACCATCCTTCAGGCACAGGCCTAGCGACAGTCCTCCAGTCTTTGGTCTCAGCATGATGGCTTGACTGCGACACGTTTTACCTTTACGTGACCCAGCAGGCCATCCTGGAAGCTTCCTTTAGCTGGAGAAGAAGCATCTGTTCAGCTAAGCAAAGTGAACAAACAAAAGCACATAGAATATACTTGGGCCGGGTTCACACAAACAGGTATGCCAGTTTTTCGAACCCAGGAATACTGATCCTGTGCATGTTTACTCAGATACAAGGCCTGGAGAATTCAGTGGAAAAGTCTCAGCTAGGATGCCAGCCTCAAGGTGGGACCTGGGGATCCCCTGGAATTACAGCAAATCTCCAGACTACAGAGATCAGTGCCACTGGGGGAAATGGATGCTTTGGAGGGTAGACTGAATGGCATTGTAACCCACTGAGGTCCCTGTCCTCCCCAGGCTCCTTTCCCAAATATCCAGGAGTTTCCCAACTTGGATCTGGCAACCCTACCCCCCCATCCCCTGCTGGTTGCCAGGGGGGACCTGGCAACCCTACATCAAGCATCCATGGAGATGACAGAGTTTACAGTTGGAAACTATGCAGGTTTACTCAGAAGTAATTTCTGCTGTGTTCAATGCTGTTTGCTACCAAAGAAAGTGTGACTAAACTTGTAAATTGAAAGAATAATTCTGTGTATATGTACTGGGAAGTAAACCCTCTATGTTCATTGGGGTTTACTATTTGTTAAGACTGTATAAGGAGTACAATCTCTGATTGCAGCAAACTTCATAGAGGGTAATCCCCAATGAATTCATTGAGACTTGCTTCCAAGTAAATTGCATAGGTTGCATACATAATGGCTGTGATCACAAAAGCAGTTTTGCCCGATGTATCCACACACCCACACAGATCAAATGGACGCAGTCACACAGCCACATCTGTCAGATGTTTCCCTGGCATACTCGTCCCATCATAGGAGCTGGTTTTTAAAAGGCACCATATCACAAGTGGTGTTTTTGGTTCCCCACGCATTCATTGTGCATGGCTGGATGTCTGAACACAGGGGAGCGTGCACAGAATGGATTTTGCAGTCTGAACCTGCAGATACGTTCCCGCCGCTAGGGAGGTTTTGTTTTTGTTTTAAATTGCCTATATGCACATGCCTATATGCGTGCATGAGTATATATGCGCATGCATGCATTTTGATTTTTTTTCAGGCAGCATGCTCCGTGGCTGAGGCACTGCAGTAATGTGGATGCTTGACCATGGGATGTCTGCATGGCTAACCTGCTGCAGGGTATGCTGTCTAGATGATATGTCCCACAACACTTTAACTGGTACAATCAGAGTCGGCACCATATCATATCAAGCCACCAATGTGACCACAGCCAATGTATCATTCTGCTGTTCTTATTGAAGGCGATGCTCGTGTTATGTTCTCCAGTCCTCTCATGCGTTGTGCCATTTATGAGTTGGTAGCTTAGAGGCAGACATAATGTTTCAAAGTCACTCATTACGTGGATCACATTAGATGTTTCAGAGACCTCCTGTGTTGTCCTTGAAAGTGAATTGAAGCAAGGATGTAGTGGGACAGGAGGGGAGGTGGCATGGTATGGTCTGATCTCCTCTGATCTCGGAAGCTAAGCAGGGTCAGTACTTGGGAGGGAGACCACCGAGAAAGACCCCTCAGAGGAAGGCAATGGCAAACCACCTCTGCTTCTCCGTTGCCTTGAAAGCCCCTTGCTGGAACTGCCATAAGTTGGCTGCAACTTAACAGCCCTTTTTTACACACACATATATATACACACATGTAGTGAGACAATCTGTTCCTTTTAAAAGGAGATTGTGTATTTCAACTATACTGTTCTTTATATGTAAGTGACCAAGCAGACTTACTCTACCGCCTCTTGTAGTGCTTCTGTACATAGTAGAGAGGGTTACTTTCTCTCTGAGAAGCTCAGTGGAGAATTCTGGGAATTCTCGCTGAATAGAATCCTCTCAGTAGGACGAAAGTAGGAAGCATTGCCATTATTGTGAATTAGCTTTGTTTTCCTTCAGTCATGTCCCATAGCTGAGTCTGATGTGATTGACTATTCTCAGGATGAAGAAGACCAATTTGAACAACACAAAAAGTATTACCAAAGCAACAGGTCATCAGAGCAGCAAACAGGATCAAAATGAGTGCTTCCTCACTTGGAGAAGGGAAAGATAGTGCAGCTGTCTGAATGGATGAAGCAGAACAGAGTATGTTGTGAACACTTGCACTCTTGTACATGTTTCCTGTGTCTGCCCAGAGAGCATTCAATTGATGGATGTATCTTTAAGGGGAGGCTGGCTCTAAAACATGGAAATGTCATGGAGCGAGATTAAAAGATTTATAGTGTGACAGACCCCATAATACTGAATATAGACCTCCGTATTCTTTACAGTTTCTAACTGGTACACTCACCCAGGGTGAGCTTCTGGTATCAGCTGCAAGGCTACTTATCTGGCTTCAGATCAACGACTCTGCAGAAGGCCTTCTCACAAGGAAGAACTACCAAACAACTCCTCCTCCTTGAGGTCAACTAATACAATACAGATACATGCAGTGACCAGAATAGGTATCCTGCCAAAGATTTTCAACATCTTAAGGAATTTTAGTTTTTATATTCTAATAGAGATGGTGACATTCAAGCAAAGGACCAAGTTGAAAATAATTTCATGTTTAAATAGTGGAAAACAGTGTATTTTAAAGTTATTTATTGTGATTGCTACCTTTTTTTTTTTTTCAAAGTCACAGGAATTTAGTGTGGCTTGGCATTCAGAAACATCTCTGGCATGGAAGTTAAACAACTGGGACAGAGTAGGTCATGGTATGCACAGTACAGTTTACCATGTTCCTGGGTGGTAACATGATCTTTGGGAAGAGTACTATGAATGTTGACTGTTGCAAATGATACTATTCATTGACTGGTATAAAGGATTTTTAAAGAATACTTTCCCATCCCAATATGTTTCCTCCCTTTCCACTGTCTTGGAGCTCTGGAGGTTCTGTAACTATCTAAAGAAAATTATAGAAACCATGATTTTGAAGTAACATAGACACACAGATGGCTAGACAGCTTGGAATCCAAACTCTGTGGCCAACAGATAATAAAAGTTTCATTTCCGGGAACATAGTGCAAATAGTTCTAATAATCATGTGACATCATCACAGATTTTTTTTAGATGGATTCCTTAGGTGGCAAGCTACTAACTCTACACACCAAATGCATATTCTAAATCTTATAAACCAGCAAACATGTCACATGAAAACAGAAATCTCCCTGTAATTTTTTTATTGATTTTTTCCCTACACCTATACTAATTATTGTAATTATTGAATAATCTAGATCAGACCTAAGTAGCATTGCCAGATCCACCTACCTGGCTGGTGGGGGGCTCCTGACATCCAGAAGTGATGTTGGGTGACTTATGGTAAAACTGGCAGGCCCCGACACATTGACATCGCTCAGAAGTGATGTTATCAAGTTAGGTGATGACAGTCTGGTTTTGGGACAAAACTCTAGGGTAAATTTGGCTTCAAACCTTAGAGTTTTGTCCACAAACCAGAGTGTCACCCCCAATGTCACTTCCAGGTGACATCATCACATCAGGGCCTGCACTTTTGGTTTTACTGAAAGTCACCCAGGAAGGTCAGTTGGGGGTGGGATTTCCCCTGCCAGTCAGTTGGCTGGCAGCAGGCAAGAACCCAGCAGATGCAGGGGTTCCCTGCCCCCCACCGGGGGACTGGGAACCCTAGACCTAAGGAAGTTTACTATGGATTATGGGTTCCACATACACTTTCCTGGCTCTGAGCATAAACATTACATTTTCTTTGAAGCAAACCTGTGAATTCTCAGGGAGAGGAGGATCAGGAAGAGCAGCATGCTGCTGAAGGGGGAGGGCGAGCAGAAAGTTGGCTAAACTAGAAACTCCATAATCATTGCTTTCACTATAGTCAAATGTCAATATATCAAACTCTCAACAATTTGGAGGTCATATTAATTCATAGGGTCACCATAAGTCAGAAGATGGTATTTACCACACACAATTCTCAACATGGCCCCATCAATGGATATTTAAATCCAGAGATTGGAGCCATGAACAGACCCTACAGAGAAAAGCCCCAGGCTCCTGTAGCTTTAAGAAATGAATGCCATCTGTTTCAATTGCTAGGCAACCATAACAATATTATCAGCAGGTTCCATCTTTGGTTTCTGTTAGTAAAAAGCAGGGAAAGGGGGCAGTCTGTTTCCAGTCTGTTTTGTCTTTTAAGGAAGGGCTTAGGGCCAGGGCCAGAAGCACCTACTGGGTAACTCACTCAGGTGTGGCTGCTTACTAGTATTCAGCAGTAGCCTCCACACAAAAGCTAGTGTGGTATAATGTTTTGAGTTTCAGACTACAATCTGAAAGACCCACGTTTGATCCCCACTCTGTCACTGATGCTTGTTGGGTGGCCTTGGAACATCACACTCTCTCAGACTAACCTACTTCATGGGATTGTTGTGCTGTAAGCTGTTTTAGATCCCCATTGTGGAAAAAGGCAAGGAATAAATCAAGTTAATAAATTAAAAATGTAGTTGAAGATGGAGAGCAGATAAAAAGTGGGTGGGTGGTGGGGAAAAGAAGAGTGAGGATATGGGGGTGCCAGGCAGGGGGAGAGAGAAGATAGTGTTGGAAAGTGAGGCACTCCCACCACCACAGTTCCTTGCGGGTTTTGCAGCTAGGCTCTACCTTAGTGGCTAGCACTGCACTTAGTGGCCCAGCCCACAGCACTTAGGTGCCGAGCCCAGAGGCTGGAACCACACAAATTTCCCAGGGAGTAGTTGCCAGGGGGAGGGATGGAGGGACAGCTGAAGGGGGGCAGCTATAGGTAGATTGGGTGGTGGGTGGGAAGGAGAGAAGGAAGCAGGAAAAGAGAGGATGTGGGAGCTCTCAGGGAAGGGGAAGAGGAAATAGTGGGGGAGGGGAAATCAGATGCCCCCCAAGTCCTTGAAGGTCCCCCACTTGTATATGATTTAAAGGGGGAAAAAATTGGGCTTGGATCCGGGAGAGTTAAATCTGAATCTCTGCTGAATGCCTAGTTGTTTTCTTTCTTGATGTTACTATAAGAATTACACACTTGATCTTAGCTAAAAGGCTAAGAATTGGGATAACACTCAAGATTCTTAGGATTCAAAAGTGGCAAAGAAACCAAACATTGGACATGCATTAGTGAGAGCTGGGTTCAAAGAAAAGGGAACAAATAGTTCCTTGATATATATTTTTGAATATATGTCACAAACTGGGCATTCTGGGCAGCGAAGCATCAGTTTTTAAGAACAAAAATGTGGATAGTACACACTGTCATATTTCTGTCAACGTAAAATGGAAGGTTATCAGAAATTACATGAGAATGTTTTGAGCATATGATAAGCCACATTAGCTAAAATAAAAAACAAACCATTTATTAATTTCCCCCAGTATTCTGTTTCATTTAGTTCTTGAAAGTCAGACTCCTTTGGTTATGAGCAAAGTATAAAAGGGAAGTGTGGTGTACTTTCATCTCTGGACTTCATTTTACAGGATTGGATCCTAAGACAGCTGGGCCCAAAGAGCGTTTTGATTCAGAGCCTCTGAATATGCTCCCTTGCAAATAAAGTGCTGAAAGAAGATGTCTTCCAAGAAGTTCACGTTACTGGCTGTCGTAAAATAAAATGGCTATACTGTTTCAGGCCCCAGTTTCTTCCCATTGTCTTCATTTTAAAAACCATGCAGCCTCAAAGGCCAGCTAAGAGGATGTATTTCAGGACAATTTGAGAACTGTGCTGTAACCAAATATTATCTTCATTTTACTTCTTGTTTCATATTACTTTTTTGGTCCTTGAGTTCTTCAAAGTTCAACATTTGCTTGCGACATTAATGTGACTTGCTAACTTTCATATTATTTGTGCAATCAATAGGGGAAGAATATATTGTGTAATTCTGCATTTGCATTGCCTGTCACTCAGTGTTTTTTTATTCCCATTGATACTCCAGGTACCACACATCGAAACTGAAGTCGGCTGTCTTGTCTTCCACTAATCTTGAATGCCTTTTGTTCATAAGGTGTTTTGTATTCATCAGTCAACTAAGGACTTATCCTGAAGAAGCCCTCAGTCAGCACCAAGGTCTCAGTGAAAAGGGGATAGTCAGCTTGTAAAATATTCATAGCAAAAGGTACCTCAATCATTTTCACCTTTTGACCCTCCAAGCCTGAAAAAGAATATCAACTAAGTGGCAAATCTTGAAGATTGGGGGGGGGGGGGAATCAGAGATGAAATAGTTTTGCTGTTTCTCTTATTCACTTTTGATATGAAAACTATTGAGAAGTCACATTTATCTCCCCGCTTTTGCCGCCACTACATTTGGGTTCAGTTCCAAATAGTTTTAATAAATGTCTGACATTGAAATTATGATGATCAAAGCCTTGAGTTAACCATTTGCTCTTTCTTTTCTCTTTTGCCTCTAAAGCAGAACACTGTTCTGCAAAAGGCTGATGTCTTTGCTTATAATGCTGGAAAATGATTCAGTTTTACCATATGCTAGATGGTTAAATAAGAAAGGAAGCATCCATGAAACACACTTGCATAGACATCTCATTGGAGACAATGCAGAAAAAAATATATGTTGCAATGAAATTTGTCAGACTTAACTCACAGACTAATATTTTCTGGATTGTGTCCTTTGACTGCAACCCTATGCACAGTTACAAAGGGCTTAAGCCTATTTATTTCAATGGGATTTAATGGTAAATAACTGGGCACAGTATCATACCCATTGTGACTTAGCAAATTTCCTCCTTAGAGCATTGATATTTGAATGTTTCCTAGAATCATACAACCACAGAGTTGGAAGGGGCCATACAGGCTATCTAGTCCAATGCCCTGCCCAATGCAGGACCAGCCTAGAGTATCCCTGACAAGTGTTTTTTTTCCAGCCGCTGCTTAAAGATTGCCAGTGAGGGGGAACTCACCACCCCCCTAGACAGCTGATCCAGCTGTTGAACAACTCTTACTGTAAAAAGTTTTTCCTGATATCCAGCCTGTACTTTCCTGCCCTTAAGTTAAACCCATTATTGCGAGTCCTATCCTGTGCTGACAAGGGGGACAGCTCCCTGCCCTCCTCTAAGTGGCAGCCCTTCAAATACTTAAAGAGAGCAATCATGTTCACCCCACAACTTCCTCTTCTCCAGACTGGAGATTCCCAAGTCCCTCAGCCTTTCCTCCTAGGGCTTGGTCTTCAGGCCCCTTATCATCCTCATCACTTTCCTCTGCACCTGCTCCATTCTGTCCACATCCTTTTTGAAGTGAGACCTCCAGAACTGCACACAATACTCCAGATGTGGCCTGACCAATGCAGTGTACAGTGGGTGGGACTATGACATCTTGTGATTTGGATGTTATGCCTCTGTTGATACACCCAAGATCGCATTAGCCTTTTTTGTCATTGCATCACACTGGCTGCTTATATGTAACTTACGGTCCACCCCACCCCAAGATCTTGTTCATACACACTGCTACCCAGAAGTGCATCCCCTATCCAGTATGTGGGTTCCTCATGTTTGTTACCCAGATGTAGAACTTGGCGCTTATCCTTGTTAAATTGCATCTTGGTCACATCTGCCCACTTTTCCAGAGTATTCAGAGCTCATTGAATTCTATCTCTATCTTCTGTTGTGTTCGCTGCTCCTCCCAATTTGCTGTCATCTGCAAATTTAATGAGTAGCCCTTCCACAGCCTCATCCACATCATTTAGAAAAATATTGAAAAGTACCAGGCCCAGAACTGAGCCCTGTGGCACCCCACTGGACATCTTCCTCCAGTCAGATGAAATGCCATTGACAACTACTCTTTGAGTGCAGTTCTGCAACCAGTTCCCTATTCACCTAACTATCCTAGAGTCCAGTCCACAGTCCTTTAGTTTACCGATCAGAACATCGTGGGGAACTCTGTGAAAAACTTTACTGAAATCCAGGTAAACAACATCAATAGCATTCTCTCGATCCAGTAAGCTCATCACTCGATCAAAGAAGGAAATGAGGTTGGTCTGGCAGGATCTGTTGGGGACAAATCTGTGCTGACTTCTCTAGATCACCAAGTTGTCCTTTAGATGCTTGCAGGTTGATCCCTTTAAAATCTGCTCCAGTATTCTCTCTGGGACAGAGGTCAGACTGACTGGGGACCTCACTGAAGTCCTTCAACAAACCTGGCCCTCCCCTTAGTATTTCCAACCTCCATGCAGCACCTGGAGATCTCCAAGATCAGTTCTCCTGGAGAAAATAGCTGCTTTGGGCAGTGGACTCTATGGCATTATACCCTGCTGAGATCCCTCCCCACCTCAAAACCTGCCCTGCCCGAGCTCTGCCCCTCAGATCTACAGGTCTGGCCCTTCCCTTCATATTGACAACCTCCAGGCAACACCTGGAGATCTCCAAACTCAGTTCCTCTGGAGAAAATGGCTGCTTTGAGCAGTGGACTTTATGGCATTATACCCTGCTAAGGTCAAACCCTGACCTCCCCAGGCTCTACCTCTCAAATCTACAGGTATTTCCCAACCCAGAGTTGGCAACCCTGTAACTGGCTATGGAACTGCTTTCCAGACCCTTGGAACCCAGAAGACATGGCAAAGGAGGAGGTGCTTTTTTACCTTAGGTGCCATTGCACTGCCCCAAATCAACATAAGCCAGGGGTGGAGGGAACCATACCTATTACCATGCAGCTCTCCTCCCATACTACCCACTTGGGGCAGCAAAATAAACATGGCTCGCCTCCCTCTATTTTCTCCTTCCCTCCAGCCCCATCAGCCACAGCCAGGCCACTCACCTGGAGCCTCTTTCTAGAGCCCATTGTATTTCTTCCCACAATGGGCCTTAGTCCTTGTGGGATATAAATGTGAGAATGAATGAATAAACAACTGAACAAATGGCAGCTTTGGGAACTAAAGAAATCTTTAAAGCAAAGGAGGAGATATAATGAAATTGCAGGTCATTGTCACCAAGAAAGGGAATAACCTTTTTATTTTCTGTTAAAAGCTATGCAAGTCCTCCCATGTATGAGTGCTGTAGCAGGACAGCACTCAGCTATTAAGGGGGGGGGGGGTTAATTCAAAAATTGCTGTTGTGATTAATGCCAAAAGTTGGGTTCAGTACTGTTGCTAGCAGTCACATGACCAACTCAGCCTGGTTAACAGGCAGACCAGGCTGACAACAACCCACAAATGCCAAATTAAAAAAAAACCCTTTGTGAGCTGGAGCACACATGACCAGCACCATGTGGAAGCATCTTGAAATATGCTGCGAACATAACATGTGGCAGCAGCCTCTGCAGTATTGTTAAGTGGTTCCAGTTAGGGATGCTGAAAATTTTGCAGTGAATATGTTTGACAGTTGAACTTACTGTGTTGGAACTTACTGTATCAATCAGGCATGAGCCTCAATCAAAAAGGCAGACTATAAATACAGCAAATAAATTTTAAAAAATAAACATGCCGATCATGAGATCTGTTTGGTTTAGTACTGAACAACTCAAAGGCCTGCCAAACAGGTGTCCATCGGGGTTTTGCAAAACTGAATATATGAAATGCTGCTGATCCAAACAATATGGCTGTCATTAAAGTTCCCCATTAATGTGGGCCCATGAATGCCACTAAGGACTACTTAGACAAACATTAAAAAGTAGGTTTAAAAAACCCAGAACATTTATTTTGAACTATTTGATATGATTTCACTATCTATTTAAAAACTTGCTTGTCAAGCAGAGCAGCATTACAGCGGGGGAGGGAGTAAAACTCCATAAAGCCATGTGAGGATGTGCATGAACTAAACGTATGGTACTATTAGGAAGGAATAGTTGAAGCATCCTGCTTGAAGATATGGAGAGGACAAGTCAATGAACAGATGGACAGTCTATCAGAAAATTGGCTCTCTCTTTTTGTCTGCACACAGAGGCAGTGGAGCAGTGAAATGATTACAAAAATCAGTGATTTCCGTATAGTTCACAGCAACTTCTAGAACCTGATGCCAAGCCTTAATTGCTCTGTGTATTTTAATGCCTAAGAAAGGTTTGCATAAGAAATGTATAAGATGAATCAGAATAGTTGTTTTTAGGTTTAAAACCGGAAACATTCTTAGGTTCCCCCTTATCCCTGCAATGTTAACAGTCATGGTAGTAAAAGGTATGTCCCCCCCCCCCCCGGATCACTTAATCATGATATAGATGAGAGGGGTCTTGGGGGGGGCAGGCTGCTGATGGGTCTCTCGGTGCGAGACCACATCCAGCCTGTGCTGAGGTTGTTGCACAGGCTGCCTATAGTGTACTGGATTCGCTTCAAGGTGCTGGTGTTAACCTATAAAGCCCTATATGGCCAGGGGCCTGCCTACCTAAGGGACCCCAGAGAACACCACCAGAGAGGCCAGATTGGCAACCACCAGAACCAGGACCTTCTCAGTGGTGGCTCCCCACTGGTGGAATGAGCTCCCAATGGACATCAGGGTCCTGCGGGACCTTTTGCAGTTCCGCAGGGCCTGCAAAGTGGAGCTCTTCTGCCAGGCCTTTAATTAGGAGCCGCCACTGGGGGAAAGGGCCACTGGAAAGTGGCTGGCTGAAATCGCTCCGGCCCGGGATATCTGCTGGTGGAAGCTCCCTGGCCTGGGATATATGGGCTGCTGCTCTTGTGCTGGAGGTTTTTTGTACTCCTGCTATCTTCTTTGGTTTTATTTCTTGCTGTATGTAGCTGAATGTGATTTTAACCGATGTATTGCTGTTGTTTTAACTGTTGTTAGCTGCCTAGAGCCGGCATTGCTGGTTAGGCGGGATATAACTCCAAATAAATAAAATAAAATAAAATAAACAAAGGGAATTTCAGATGGCAATGAGTGGTGGTTCAGGTGGGTCAAGTCTGGAGAAATGGGGTAGGGGGAGGATTAGAAGCTGCAGATTTTTAAAAAAGTGTTCTAATCTGAAAACAAGCTCTTGTTCTTTAAACTGAAGTTGTCATATCAGAACTAGAACAACCTATTTTCTTGCAAAATTGTTAGGTGAGGTTAATAAGAGTGCCTGGTAGAGTGACACACTCACCGTCTCTGCTCTGGCAATGGGCCTGCATGGAAACCATTTCCAGCAGCCTTCATATTTTATTGATTTCTGTGTGCTCCATCTCTCTTGCTCCTAATAACCACACAAGGGAGGTGTGTTACATTGGTGTTCAGTTCTTTTCCCAAGAAGCTCAGCTGTTTTAGTTGGAGACACAGTGGTTATTCATGGTCATCTAACAGGCTTCATGACTGAGCAGGGCTTTGAACAGGTATCATCAGTTTCAGCCCAATGCTTCGTTCTCTACACTGTCTCCAGGTAGGTTATTATTATTCCCTTTTTACATTCGAGAAATTGAGCCTGAAAACTTTCTTGAGGGAACCCAACCAATGAAATAATAGTTAGCCCTCTGAGGGTTCAGCCCAACCCTTCTGACCAAAATGCTTTGCAGTCCAATCCTTAGAATCTCTGACCCATAGAGTTTTATAGCTAGACTAATGGTCCAGATGCAAACTTTATGTCCAGAGTGTTCCCTCTGTCAATTCTTGTTATCTGGGAAATCTCTTGAAACATGGAGGGGATGTTTTCAATACCTTGTCTAAACATCTGATTCACTTTTCCTCCCACTGCTCTTAATTAAGCTGATTACACTCACCCTGAAGTCTCTTTTAGGAACATAAATAAAGAGGTCTTATGCTAGTAAATGGGTCTTTTTCCAAAGCAGATTCCTGGGATACCCAGGAGACCTACTTTATTAATGAAGCAGTCAGGTGTTTGCAGTAGTGAATCTAGACACATTTCCCTCTTGCCCCCGTCAAAAATTAATCAAGTAATTGGAGGCATATTAAAATATGCTAGGTGGGGCTATATCCTGTTGTTAATGTTGATAGAAATTTAATAAGCAGGTCATCAGAGGGAAACTTACTGGCTCAAACAGATTGGGAATAGGATATAAACCTCTTCACCTCAAGTTCACTGACTGGCTGTATGCCAGGTAGTAGAGATTGAAATTCTTTCACTGAAATTTACCACCAGCCTACACAATAGGATGATAGCTCATCTTAATTCATAGCCAACTCAGATTGCTAGAGCTCTGAAATAAATGGGAAGATGACAAAATTGGCCAGTAAGTTTCAAACACAATCTTCTTCGCTTTGACAATGGACCCAGGTTAATGGTCCTGTTTGGATAGCCCAAAAGGTTCAGGAGAGCAGCACTGTTATAGCAAATGTTGAAACTGATTTTTAGTTACCAACAACAAATGGAAAATGACCTTTAAAAAAATGGCATAAATTTGGTTTGTTTGCAGAAGCTATCTGGGCAGAAGGCTTTCGGGTGCTCTGTTTGCATACCTCATGCGCACTGAGCAAGGGAATCCATTATGGTCTCTTATCTGGAGCCCCCCAAATCCTGACGCTGTCCTTGTCTTAGTGTCTAGTGAAATGCTTGCTTGTGCTCAGATGTCATTAAGACTCAACTTGCTTCCTATAAAGCTGGGCTCTTGTCCTTTCAGTAAGCTGAAATATTCTCATTTTGAGTAGCACAAAATGGCCCCTGGGAACAAATTTCATAGATGGAACTTGGGGAAACTGTCTTGTGAAAAGCTTGCTCCAGATGTACAGCTAAATCTTCATGCTTTCATGCTGTAGTGCATGCTATAGTCAAATTCATTTGTTATGAGGGCCAGATCTGACGTAAATGAGATCTTGTTGGGCTGGGCCATGTGTGTCATAAAAGGTAATGCCATGTAGCGGAGATACAAACTTTGTAAAGGACACAGACAAACACAGTTAAAGATTTTTAAAATTCTAAGTAAAACATAAAAAATGTAATGCCAGTGCTTTACCAGACTCAATCGCACAGGAGAGGCTTGCCTATCTACCTCTCCTGTGCAATTGAGAGAGTCTGGTAAAGTAAACTGTGATATAGAGGCAGCAGAACTGGAAATGGAAGCAGGAAACAGCCAGGGCCTTGCGGGCCAGATTTCAGCCCTCTGAGGGCCTCATCCGGCCCCTGGGCCGCATGTTTGACCACCCCTGCTATAGTGCAAATAGTATGAGGTTTCATAAGCAATGGCCCAGGACTCCTCTGAAGATGTGTTTGTGGCCATGGGGTGGGGGGCTGCCCAGTGCTGGATCCATTCCTATGCTGTGCCAGTGCTCCTGCAGTGTTCTCCCTCACCCTCGCTCTCTTTCCCACCCCTAGGACCACAAGGAAGTAGCAGAAGCTATGGTGAATTAAGTAAATCAGAGCAGGAGCACAATTTGATGCAAACTTTTAAAAAGTGAGCAAATGGTCACCACTTTATTCACATAGACTTTTCTGGTTGAAATCCCTCTAGCTTAACCTGTATATTCCTCGTCTCCAATGGAAATGAAGCCCAGGAATATGCAGACTCTAGCTTGGGTCTACTGGAGTGTTTCCAGGTATAGAACAATTTCTATCTTCAGAGTGTGACTTTCCTCACACATCCCATTGAAGCCCCAAGATGCTATGTGGAGGGGGGGGGCACATTGGGCTGCACTGAGAGGGGAAGGCAAGAAAGTTGCACTCCCTGTCTGGAAATTCTTCCATCTGTAGAAACACTGGTGAACCTAAATCAACCTTAGCTCTTCTCTAGTTATCTTTGCCTTCTTCCTCTACTTTTCCTCTCTGTATCTCTACCACTGTCAACATTTAAATTGTAATCTCCTCAGTGAGGAGCCTCCCTTTGCACATGATACTCTGTTAAGCACAATGTACATGGCTGCCCACACATACAGGTGTGCCTACACACATGCAGTAACATTCACCAAATGACAGATCTTCACTGTAAGATATATTTGACAGCTTTAGGTAAATTTTTGTGGAAGCCAGCATTCATGTATGTAAGTCCCCATTTGTTAGACACAAACCAAAGAAGGCTGGTGATCTGATTTAGGTGGTCATCAGCATTCACTGGTATATCTCTGAGTCTTTGGACAATCGCAACATTTGAAAGTCAAGCTTCAGCAATACGTGGGTGATGGAAAGTGCATCAAGTCACAAAGTGATGGACATGTGGGTGATGGAAAGTGCATCAAGTCACAAAGAACAGAGGCAGGGAGGATTCTCCCTCTTCCCTCCTGCCTGGTATCCCATAGGTCTATGTGCACAATCAACACCATCAGTGGTAAGGGAATGCACAGTAATCATATATTGCAGGCCTTTTAACTGAGGAGGACAACATTTAAAATTATAAAAGTAAGCCACTTTCATTGCCCACATGCCTTTGTTTAATAGCAATGTGAAGCAAAAATGAATTAGTGATATTTGAAATGTCACTTTTCCAAATGGCCTGCACAGTGTGGATTCATTTGTCTCATCCTGCTAAGAAGAGACCGCAATATTATTTTTTAATTCCGCATAGTACTTCCCACTACTGAATTTATTTACAAAGAATAACATTTACTTAACGCAATTTAGATCTAAATATTTAAAAACCCACTTTGTTTAATGTGTTTTCATAGACAAGATATTAAGTAATTACAGGAGATGTGGTGGTCTTTCATTAGGCAGCTAATGACCATCTGGGAATTCAGGCCCCGGGCTGCTCAGAACACTTCCAGAGTTCAAGGCAACCATTAATATAGTGGTAATGGACTAGTAGGCTGTACACTGTTATGGTTGTAACCTGGCCATACAAGTTTAGCTAAATCAAGAGATAATGCCACCAGTGTTTCAGTAAAGAAAAAAAAAACACATTCTGATTGATTTTTTAAAAACTTGGCAGGTAAGTAGCATTTGTTACATGGGTTGGCTGCTTTATACAGTTCTCCAGTGATTTGTTTGTCTTTGATTAAAATTTGGTGTTCGCTTGGGTTGGTGTTAGCTCAACACCTGAAATCTTTTGATTTGGGGAAGCCAAGGACTGAATCTGGGAATTCCTGCATGCAAAACTGGCTCCTCTGAGACTTTTGCCATGGCATACTCAGAATGAGAAGAAAACCCTTCTCTAAAGACCCACAGATAAACAACCTCTCTGGAACCAACATCTGACCATCTAGATCCAGCCCAAACATCATTTGAAAACCAATTGCATGGCTTGTCCAGTTCCATCAGCTTCCAGGGTAACTTGTAGCCCAGGAATTTTGCCTACCATAGTCCCCCCTTGCAGATTGTAAGCATCAGATAGTGCCCTTCATTTCAAATATATGCTCATAGTTAACTTCTCTTAAGCAAGAGGCAAAACTATGTGACCCTTCCAGTGTGGAACAGTATGGCCTACCAGTGAAATGCAATTGTTGCTTCCACATGGTTCTGCTAGCATTTGAATAATAAAATCATGTGAGAAGGAAAATAATCTGAAAAGTCCCTATATCAAACAAACATTACCATTCTGCAACTCTCACTTCAGGATTGCAACTCCTGCTTCCCTTCTCATTGCATTGGTAAGAAAACATGGTGAATAGGAGGCACAGACCTTCATGTGGTTGCTTTCCACATGGTCATAATGATCTCAGGAACACCTTCACCTTGGCAGTCCAAGACTCCCTCTCCTGAAATGAAGGTAGATACCATTGGCATCTTTCTGGCTGCACAGATCCTGCTATGTTCTTGGGTCTATTAGTGCTAGTTGGGTTTTCCCCTGTCTGATTGTCCCTTACAGTATGGTGCTGACTGTCAGTCTTCATGAAACCCAACAGACTCATTCAGGGATCTTTTTCTGCAGTAAAATATAGAACAAGTCCAGATAATGCAATACATGTTTTATTGTTTGCAATAAACTTTATGCTTCACAACACTTACATATTTCTTATTCCTTTTGCAAAGGACTGGGTTTGTGCACATGAGCAAATGTAGTTCCTATTGTTGAGAAAGACAACCAATCAGTCTACAAATCAATTGATCTTACTAACAAGGCTTATAGAATTCTATAACTTTATTGGCCAGGCCAAGATAGAACTGTACTGATCACTTACAATGGTATAGGCTTAGCTCCTCAAGAGATCTGACAGAGCTTTGCTCTGGATCCAGTTTTCTCTACTTCCTCCTAAATTCATGGCCTTTTATCTACTGTGTTGCTGGTCCCCAAGAAAAAAGGTATTTAAATATCCCTGAAGTCCCCACCAGACAAAGTACTGCTTCCCCTTTATAGAGGCATGGAGGTAATGCCTTGAATAAAGAGTGAAAGGTGAGGGAACAGAGGATGCTAATGTCACTTTCACATCCAAGACAGAGGTGCACATGTGGGACATCCCCAGCCAAATGAGAATGTTGTGTGAGCTGGATGCCTTTGGGAGCAAGAAGCTGCTGTGGGACTCTTGTTGAAGGTTAGGCCCTGCCCATTGGCAACAGAGCACCCGTAAACATGTGGATATTTATTTTAGATGTGTATACTCTGCCTACAAATCTGTAGGATTCTCAAGGAGGCTCAAGATAAATTCATAGAAAATCAAATGTTTTGTTCAAGACTCCCCCCCCCCCCCGATTGGTGATAAGCTAATATTTATTGACATTATTTTGTTGTTGCTTTGATACATTGCTTTTTCCTCCCCTAGGCAGCTATTAATATTGTTCCTCATGAAGTAAGAAACAGCCTATTAGGTCCCATTCTCTTGACATGATAATGTGCTCTGATAGATTTGCATTGAGTTTGTTTTGCCATCATTGTCACATGGTCCCAACAGGCTCGAATTGCCATCATTTTGCCATCATAATGACATCTTAATATGGCCCCATCTCTTCAGAGTTTTCATGACATTGACATAAGATCATTACTTTATGTTAAGAGGGAAAGAAAAGGTAGGGCTATAATAGATGGCTGTTGCAATTTAGTAATTTTGTCACTGTTTTGTCTCTTGCAGTGACTTCACTTCAACTAAGCCTCTGTGAACAATCAGCAAGCAAAATGCTTCTCAATATTATCATTTTATTTCCTGTGTTTGTAACTCTGTTGGTCCCACAGACAGAGAGCCTGGTGGCCCTGCTCAATAGAACATCCATTGATTACTTGCCTGTGTGAAAGAGCTATGACATGTCAGCTGGGGAAGTTGGTCTCTATTTATTTATTTTTGGAAAGACAAATGCAATTATAATATTGATCCATGTGTACTGATTCTTTCACATTTATGAAACATTTAATATTATGGGGGAAGGAAGGAAGGAAGGAAGGAAGGAAGGAAGGAAGGAAGGATCCACCACATAACATTGCCAAGGTAAAAGGATTATAATATTGATTTCACCACAACTAAAATAGCACATGATCAACTCTAATGACTTCCAGTTCTAAAAAACATGGGAAATGACATATACATGTGCAGGGATAGGTGAACTCTCCTTAATGTATCATACGTAGCCTGATTTCCCCAAAATTCTCAGACCACTCTCTGAAAAACTCATATTCTTTTGCTATGAGTGCTTCACCAATACATTCTGCTTCCACCCCCAATTTACTTTTGCAAGTGGGGAATGGCAGCAGGGGAAAATGGCTAATGAAGGCAGAATCCTTGGGGACAGTCTTGAACCATGTTAATTAATGGGACAGAAATTATAGGCTTGTACTGGGACATTTCTGTTGATGGAAGGATTCCTGTTTACAGAATATAATTTTATACCCCCTCCCCCAGCTGCAGCCCAGTCCCCACCCATGTGGTTTCTTGGGGACAAGTGACCCCCCCCCCCCACAGCAGCATTTCAGAGAGCATTTGAGAAAGTTGCACTTGGCAGTTAGAAATCTTTCTGTCCATGGGGACGCTCCAGTAGATCCAAGCCATGGGTTTTTTTTTTCATGTGAGGTACTGAAAACAGCCATTCCCATGTATCCCAGCTGCAACACATGCACCCAAACATAACAGAAGTTATCTACAAGGTGCCCATCATTTCTAACCAGTCTTCAAGCCCTGACCTGTGCCTAACAACCTTACGAAGAATTAAAGTCACTTAAGTTTTCTTAAAAGGGGGAGCAATTTCTGCTGATTCTCCTCCCATTGCAGACCCCACTATGCTGTTCTTGTAGGTCTGCTGACCCCCCCCCCCCCCGAACAACATTTTACGGGCCTCCATAGCCTGCTGCAGAAGGCAAGAATCAGCAGAAATCATTACTCCCTCTTAACAGAATGTAAGGGCACTTAAGGGATTATTATTGGGCCAGGGTTCAATGTTGTTGGGGAGCAGGTTTTTTCTCTGCTTCACCACAGCATCATGGTTCCTTTCTGTACCTTCCTGTGGCAGTCATTGCCTCCCTCCCACCCAAAAAAGCAAGTCTGTGGCACCTTTCACTGCAGACATATATGAGCAAAGGCGTATCTCCCCAACAAAATTGGCTGGAGTCTTTTATAAAAAGGAAAGCTGGCAGTTCTGAGAACAACTTTTTGAGAATGATATAATAATTTTCAATATCCAGTTACTGATTTTAAAAATAGCTGGAAAAGCCCCAGTGGCACGAGGGATGGCCACTGCTTGGGTACTAGGACAAGGAAAAATGCAGAGAAACTTGCCATGTTGAAGTGCTGTTGCTGCTTCACTGTATCAGCAGCCGCCGCAGCAATGGGAATACCACACAAGCCTGTCCTCGTGTGGAAAACATACCATTTTACAAAGGTAAATTTGCTTGGGATAAGGGAGGAACTAGCAGGGAGGG
Source organism: Lepidodactylus listeri (assembly GCA_029233225.1). Taxonomy (NCBI): domain Eukaryota; kingdom Metazoa; phylum Chordata; class Lepidosauria; order Squamata; family Gekkonidae; genus Lepidodactylus; species Lepidodactylus listeri. Next base: position 104,720,539 of record JARCFY010000003.1, read on the forward strand.
ATGTTTTGTGGTAATCTTATTACAACCTGGGCCCAAATGGTCGTCTTGTAATGGGCTTGGGGTTGAATGCTTGAGTCTACTGGAACATGTTTTCTAAACTTCAGATGCATCATTAGAAATGAGACTGGAAGGAATAAACTAGCTCTCCATTTTGTTAGGACCTCCCATGTACTCAGGCTAACACTATTAAACATATATTCTGTTGTGCTTTCAAAAGATAAAAAAAGAAAACTCTGAGGTAAAATCTTAAATTGTGCTAGAAATAATCCAGTAAAACTATTCCAAAGAGCTCTTAAAATGTTTTCTCTCTAAGGGGTTGTTATATGTATTCTTTTACCACAGTACAATGTACATTTTGTTCTAATCACTGCAATCCACTAGGCCAACTGAGAGAGTAAAGCAATAATTTAATCTGGAATTGGAAGGAAAGTGAACTTACTGTATAACAGTCTGGGCCACGTTTGTCTAGAGCAATTACTATTGTTCATTACTGTTCTGTGTATGAATCATTACGTTTTATTAGATCACAGTATGCATGATTTTGTAAGTAAGCTTTAAGCGAATTAGAATACTTAATATGTTTCTTGAACTTTTGCCAGCCATGAGCTCTAAAGCGGGTTCCTCCTATTTACATTACAACATTTTATCCATTTCCAAATATTAGAAGATTTATCTATCAGATTCTGTGTAAATTCAGTACACAGATAATTTGTAAAAAGCTTTTCTTTTGTTAAAACAAAAACAGAAAAGAAAAGGGTAACCTGTTCTGTGGGTTTTCTAATCTCATCTCTTTTCTAATTTCCTAATCATATAACCTTGAAGTTTAAAGACACAGTCTGTGATAATCTGTGTAAACTCTCTTTATTGTTATCATAGACCTTTGGAAAGGGAGGGGGGAGAACCACACGCACACACACACATTCAAAGCTGTCTTTTAAGTAATACTATAGACATAGTTCAATCAGGTCCACATTACTGCTACTCATCAGATAGAAGGTGTTCACAAGCAGAAAGGGGATATTGACTTTAAAATTCACTGGCGAGGCGTACAGAGCCTGCAGGAATGTCAAAACTCCAACCTGCATTTTGATGTTTTCGCCTCAGGTTAGTCTTGACTGACATGCTTGGAGCACTCTTGTTTGTGCTCCGGCATCCATTAACTGTCCTTGACTCAATGTTATACAGACCTTTATGGTCAGCTCAACGCCTCCTGGTTACAGTGGACTAGGTGCCACCAGGTGTAAGAAAAGCATACTCCTCTCTCGAAGGGATCACATTGGCTGTTCTCAGCTTCATTAGGGGCTATTGTTTGATCCCAAATTAATGAGAGCCTGTTAATTATTATTCTGATAATTGCACCTCATGTGGGAGCATGCTAGAGGAAAAAAAAGGAGTGTTTTAGAGGAATGGAGGGTTTGCAAAAGAAAAAATAGAATGTCAAGGTTGAAATGTCTTTGAGTCTTTTGGACTGCGCTCATAGTCCTGCTATACAAGAAATCATTAGGTGCACAGAGAAGAAAGTGGGTAAGTCTGTAGTTACACTCACCTTCTGTTGGCAGCAACTAAGTGCAAAGAAAGACTTTGAGCACCGTGGGTATCATGGAGTATGTGTGTAGACATGTAAAAATATATGCAAATACTACCATTCAAAACCTCAGTATAGACCATAACTATTGTATTTGGCAGAAAGGCCACAAATTTTATAGTGAGCATTTCTGACAGCTGAACATTATGTGTTCAACTGCATTGATCAGATGTATGCCGGACACCAAATATATTCAGCTTGGCACTAAACTCAAATACCTGCTGTACAAGTTTGCATTGGATTTTTGCAAAACTGTGCATGTGCAAAAATGCTGCCAGTCAAAACATATTGACAGTAATTAGCATAACTTAGGACTACTTAGATGAACACCGAACAGTGTTTTTTTTTAAGCATAGAGCTTGCATATGACTGATTTCTACAGTTTTGGATCGGGGTGGGGACTCCATCAGGCTATGTGACAGTGTACAAGTGTAAAAAGCTGATTTTGCTGTCTTGTACTATTAGGAAAGAACAGTTAAAGCAAACTGCCAAACAGCCATGAATAAGTCAACGAACAAAAATTGGCCACCTGTTTGCCACTGGTGAACAGGATTTTATTATTTTATTTATAATTTAGCTTTATAAATTGTCCTTCTCTGAATTCACAAAGCTCAGGGTGGTTAACAACATGGACTATACAATTTAAAATCCAAGAGTTAAAATAGCTAAAACAACATCAGATGGCACCAAAGCAAATACGATTGCATTGCTGTCTCATGAGTGAGAAAAAACAGGGTGGGGGAGGGGAAGGGAGTGCCAGGTATGATGGTACCCATTGCTGTCCTCAACCAAAAGCCTGGCAGAATGGCTTTGCCTTACACATCCTGTGGAACTGCATAGTTATTTGGCAGAGAGTTTCACCAGGTGGGACACCAGGCTGAGGACAGCTGGATGTCTTTAGGGCTAGGAATAACTAGTAAGTTCTTCTCAGCAGAGCGTAAAGCCCTTTGGGGGACATACCAGAGGGGGTGGTTCCGAAGATATGAGACATACTAGCAGATGTTATAATAGCCCTAATATTTGGGGACTTTTTTTTGCTTTTGCCATTCATTTCAAGGGAGTACAGACAGTTCCATGCATGTGTCCTGCTTGTATCAGAGAGCTGTCCCTCTCCTGAAAGAAATTGGGAAGTCCTTGCAAGGAAAGTGTATGCAGTATCTCTACATATGCTTATGAGATTGTACACTCTGTCTCCTTTTGCAGCCCATTTTGGATTAGGGTTATATTCTGTAATGGTGCTGTATGAGCTGCTAACCACAACCCAACCAAAATGAAACAACTATAAGTCTCTTCCACTTCAACTGAAATGTTAAATATGTATATAAACAGATGCTATCAAACATCTGCATAAAAATGCTGGGAGTGCATTTTATCAGTTTCAGGTGATACACCAGAGACAACTGCTCCTAGAAAAACATGATTGGGCCACAGGGAACATGTACTATTACAACAACCACAATAATTTAACATAATGTCTGCCAGTAGTACATGCAGGTGTGCATGTTGTAAACTTTCCATGATCCTTTTTCATGTTATAATAGAAAAACAATCTTACAAAAACAAGATCAACTTGAATTAAACATGTACATAAGTTGCCCCATGTGTGTACCGAGATTACTGTAAATGCTCTTCAGTTCTTGGTGACTTACAGTAGAGTTTAGAAGCATTCACACTCTATCTTTGTGACCGGTGGAGAGTGCTTGGATTTATGAAGCCTGAAAGGGTGCTCCAGCAGTGTATGATATTAGGGCAGCATGTGAACAAGTGGCTTATGGTTTGTGGGCTTTCAACAATGCTTTCATTAGCAAAATTATATCCTTCCAAGTCCACTGAAATTAATGGGCTTAGAGGAGTGTACCACTACTTAGGATTTCAGTGTACCACTTGTTGACCCTTCCTAACCTGTGGAATCATTCATGGCTTCTATTTTATTTAATTGACAGAATTTACTAAGGTGGCTGTAAAATGGGATAAAACTAATAGAGATGCAAAACAAATTTTCAGGTTTGTTTGCTTGACTCAGACCACAGTGTTTCTAATGAATTGTTTGGTGTGGCACAGAAAGTGGACAATTGAACTTATTTGATTGTTTTCAAAGTTCAAGCAGCATATTTCTATTGTAGCTTCTAGAGCAATTCAATCATTTCTATTGTAATTACATTCTTTTTGGTCTGTAGGAAACTGCTAGTGGTGAAGCAGTGGGAGAAGGTGATGATAGCTGGGGTGGGAAAGCTGATCAGACAGCAGCAAGAAGGGAGTCAGCCTGTTGGTCATTTTTTTTTAAAAAAAGTGTCCTTTGAGCATGCCCACAAGCACTGGTGAGCATGCTGGGATATGGAGTTCATAGGGCTGTCAGCCATTTTCTTTTTAAAGTCTGCCCTTGGAACACGTGCACAAGCACTGAAGAGACTGCTGGGATATGAAGCTCACTGCCATCCTCCCTCTAATCTTTTCAATCTACCCCTTCCCCAAACGATATTAAAAAGCTGCAGAACAGAGGTGTCTTTCTTTGAGAGTTTTTCAAAAGAAAATAAGGTTTTGAGCAGCCCCTGGGGGGGGGGAGGTGTGTATATACAGTCATGCAATCCTTGCTAACTAGTAAAAAAAATGGTAGCTAGAAAACAAGAGACCAGTCAGACCTGCCTGATGGCTTGGGTGTGCAATAGAGTGATCAGACAACAGGAAATCCATTTTGGAAGCAGCTCAGACCAACAGGGCCAGACTTTCTCAGGTATCAAAGAAACACAGAGTAAGGGGGGGGATGGGACTCAACTGGGGCATGACAGACAGATGTTGCTGTCTGATCGTGCTTTTGAAATCCATAAGGGAACAGCAACAGCAATGGATCAAACTGGCCATCTGATCACAGCCCTGGTTTCTTTTCCTCTTTCCCAACATGTGAGCCAGCCTAATATCTCCACGTTTCACTTCAAAGCTTTCTCAAGGTTTAAAGAAAGATTGCTTTAAAAGCAGATATTCTGAAAAGAGAAGAGACACTTAATATATGCTATCATCAAGGCATCAGTTGAACCTGAAGAAAAAGTTTTTACCTTTCAGTTAAGCATCAGGACCTAGTCTTCTGTGCTGGGTTGTGCTGAAAAGCTGCATCACAGCTCACAGTTCTGAAAGCATTTTAAAGGATTCAGAGGTGCATTTGATGGTAGCTTACAGATTCTTCTTAAAAAAACAGTCAATTTCAGACAGGTGTTCATCTATATAGTATAATCCAAATAATGAAGGCAATATATCCGATAAATTTTCACAAGAAACATGAATAGTCTAAAGACTGATTAAGTCCTGTAGAATACAGTGATTTCAATTTAAAAATCCATTTCACCTCTATTAGCAATAAATATTTTTGTACCTCCACAGAGTTATATTCATTACCTATGTATCTATAAATTACAAAGAACCTTCAAGATTCCACATAATGTTTTTCCAAAATAAAATGGTTTGTCAAAAGAGCCTCCTGATTACCTGAACATTGAGGACAGCAATGGTTTTAATGGTTTGTATTCATCCTGACCTCCTTCCGTTCACTCCTCCCTTGAGGTAAGAAAAATTGATTTTTTTTTTAGGCACCATCTAGAACAGGGGTGGCCAAACTTGTGTAACCTAAGAGCCACATAGAATAAAAGTCAGGTGTTTGAGAGCCTCAAGACATAAACAAATATTACATAAACATTTTTATTGAAAAATATGCAAATTGGCTTTTTATTAACATTAAATGATAAAACCAGATATTGATAATGATATTTGTTTGTCTACGAGAAAGAGAAGAGAGAGACAGAGCGGTGGAAAGACAGAATTTATTTATTTATTTGTTAAACTTTGAATGAAAGAGGTGGAGAGAGAGAGAGAGAGAGAGAGCAAATAGATGGGGAAGGAGGGAGAGGCTGGAAAAAAGCAACTTTAATTTTAAATGTATCCGCCAAGCCCCCACCCGCTGGCTGGCTTAGCGAAGGGATTTAAAGAGACAAATGCCTTCTCTAAGCCAGCCAGCCGGGGGGGGGGGGGGTTTGCTTTCTTTCTCTGCTCCTCTCTACCTCAAGCCTACCCAGGGAGGGGAACACTGGCTGGGGAAGGGAAGAGTGATCAGGGAGGCATGCCTGCCCTTCGCTTCCCCAACCACCCTGCCAGGAGCCACACAATATGTGTGAAAGAGCCACATGTGGCTCCTGACCCACAGTTTGGCCACCCCTGATCTAGAGTGACTGTTGTACTTGTTTTAATGTTTTTAACTATTTTAAACTGTATCTAAATGTTGTACACCACCCTGAGCCCCAAGTATTTGGGGAAGGGTGGTCTAAAAACTGAATTTATAAATAAATAATAAATAAAAGGCTTTTTAACACAATCCAACATTTTTGAAGTGTTTGAACACTAGTAAAGAGTTAGTTTCAATTGTGTCAATCACAATTGACCAGTTGCAGGATGAGCCAACAGGTGATCAAGCATTCTTGGTGTCTCTTTATGCAAAGATAAGAAAGAGCAACTTCTGTAACTGGTGATTAAAACAGTGAACTTGTGTTAGTCAGTTGAAAATCTTTTGTACCTAACTGCTTCCTTTAAAAAAGGGGGGGGGGGGAGAATAGCATTTGGGGAATTGGAGAAAGAGGCTCAGTTTGCTATAACAGCCACTTGCACTAGAGGACAAGAAGAATCCTTTTGAGTTCCATTGATTTACAAAAGAATCTGCAATAAGGAGCGAGCAATAGAGTATAACACCAGCCCTTTCACAACTCTGCAAAGTCGAAAGGATTTTTATTAAACACAGGAACACATTTTTTACTAATTAAAAATATGTTTTAAACTAGATGGCTAATATATATATATATGTGTGTGTCTGGGGCCAGAACTTCTCCAGGACTTATGCAGGCCACAGCAGTTGGCCATGACCCTGGTCCTTAGATTTGGGCTGCCAACCACTCCTATGCCCACCCTGACAACAAATAGGCTGGCATCACTGGGACAGGCAATGTATAGCTCCTATACATCACCAAAAAGCCCCTTTAAGGAGTTGCCAGCAGCAGCTGGGCCAGACCACCCAGGCTACCAGGCAAACAGTGAAGAGGTATAGATGGCCAGAAAAGGCAGCCAGGCATGCTCATGATTAAGCCTGGCCCATATCAGGGGCCAAACAAAAGTCCAGAGAGGAGGACCCAGTTTGTCTCCAGGCTGCAGAGGAGAGGCTTGGGAAGAGAGGAGAAGAAATAACTAGGTGTGGTTAACCCCCTGTCCTCTCCACATCTTAGGCCTTTGCTGGCCCTGGCGTCTTGGCTGGAATCGCAGAGGTGGACAGAGAGTTACAAATAGTCACAGACCCCCAGATCCCACAAGGTATTTTTTTTTAAATTTTGAAAAAAAACATAATATGTTTTCCCCCAGTCAAGTCACAGCCAAACTATGGTGACTCTAAAAGGTTTTCTAGGCAAGATATGTTCAGAGGTGGCTTGCCATTGCCTGCCTCTGCATAACAACCCTAGACTTCCTTAGTAGTCTCCCATCAAAATACTATGCAGGGCTAAGCAGTATCTGCTTAGCTTCTGAGATCTGACAAGATTGGGCTAGCCTGGGCTATCCAGGTCAGGGCAACATAAATCTAGTTTAAAAGTATTGCTCAGATTCAGATTTCTGGGGAAAGAACACAAGGAGATAGGAGGCAGTGATTCTTAAACATTCAACCACACAAGAATAGAAATAGTAGAGGTTTTTGCATCCCTAGAAACAAATTCATTAAAGGTATGTCTGCCTGTTGCCATGGTAGCTAAATAAAGCTTCCATGTTCAGAGACAGAATGCCTTTGAATACCAGCTGCCAGGGCAAACCATAGGGAACAGCTGTTGCATTCACACTTTTTTCTAAACTTTGAGAAGCATCTGGCTGGCCAGTGCTGGAAACAGAATGCTGGTCTAGGGACATTTGCTCTGATTCTATATTGAAGCTCCTTGAGCCGCTAAGAAAGGCAGGATAGGATAGTGGCCACACAGCTTCAGGTTGTTTGGGAGGAGATGGATTATCTAGACCCATTTCAGTCTGCATGCAGTCCTGTGTTTGGGATGGAAATAGCTGACTGATGATCTGTGCTGGCAAAGTGACAGGGGGAGTACATCCCTGTTGATTCTCATGGACCTGTCTGCAGCGTTTGATACCTTTGACCATGGTATCCTTCTGAAGAGTCTGGTTGAGTTGGCATTGGGAGCATCATGCTTTGGTGGTTTGACTTTTACTTGACTGGCTGGTTCCAGAAAGTGGTGCTAGGGGATTGTTGCTCAGCCTTGTGATATTTATGCTATGGGCCCCTGCAGGGTTCCATCGTATCATCTTGTTACCCAAATTGGCATACGCGTAAAGGTCCAATAATGTGCAAAGGCAAATGTATATTTTGGGTATTTGAAAATATATTTGGGATCTTATTCCTGTGTATACCAGGGTCTAAATGCAGACTCTAACACTGAAAGAACAAAGGGGAATAAGCTTCTTAAATAGAAAAGGTTTTGATTTAATTAACAGAAAAACCAAATGAAGTTAAGCAATAATGTAGAACAAATTGAGATTTCACAGAGAGGAAAAATGCATAGTACTAAGATCCAAATACGACCCCGAAACCTTTCCCTAGCAGACTGCTTTGCTGGGGAAAAGTCTAACAGGGTGAGAAACAAAACATACAAACCTGAACTCCATGAGAAGAGGGAGGGTTTCCTTTGAAGCCATGAAGCAGGTTCCAGAGCTTGAAACTGACCAGGCAGGGGAAGAAAGTGCAGCAAAGCAGGTCCATGGAGCAGAGGAAAGACGCCAATAATGAAGTTGGGGTAACTGGATGAATCCAAACTGGCTACACAATTTGGGACTGCAGGGTAACTCTTTATACCCTTTTGTCAAGAGTGAAGAGGTGTAGAGAGAGGCTTTGGTATTGGAATGCGGGAGTAATAAAAACCCAATCTTTCCAGAGATGAGCAGGTTCAAAAAGAAAGACTGGCTGCGGTCAGTCACACTGAATAATCCACCTACAATCCAGTTGGAAAGTAGATTGAAAGAAGAAGTGAAGGTTTTCATACCCTGCTTTTCTCTACTTTAAGGAGTCGCAAAGTGGCTTAACAATCACATTTCCTTCCCTTTCCCCAACAGGCACCTTCTGAGGTGTGTGTGTGTGTGGGGGGGGGGCTAAGAGAGTTCTGGAAGAACTGTGACGGTCCCAAGGTCATCCAACAACTTCATGTGGAGGAGTAGAATCAAACCCAGTTGTCCAGATTAGAGTCTGCCACTCTTAACAAGTACACCATGCTGGCTCTCAATACAGATTCCATCTATCATTTCTCGATCCATGCTGAGGTGTACACATTTACAAAATGGGGATCAAACACAACAAAATGGGGGTCCCTGTGGAGTGAGGACCTTATGGGAATCAACCCATGCTGTTGAACATCTACACGAAACTATTGGGAAAGAATGTTCAGGGATTTGAAGTAAAGGGCTGGATGACACCCAGTTCTACTTCATCTTAACTGCTGAGTCAGGTAGCTCCATGGAAGTCCTGAACAGATGCCTGAGGATAATAGTAGGATGGATGAAGGCCAATAGACTGAAGCTCCAGAGAAGACTGAGGTACTGCTGGTCAACTACAAAGCAGCTCAAAGACTGAGGAGTCAGCCTATCTTGGAGGGGGTTGCACCCCCCTGTCAAAACAGGTTTGTAGCTTGGTGGTATTGCTGGATCCTGACCTAGAGTTGGAGGTCCAGATTTCATCTGAGGCATATACTGCTTTCTATTAGCTTCAGCTGATATGCCAACTATGGCTGTTCCTCAGAAGAGTTTGCTCTGGCTACAGTGATCCATGTTCTGATTACATCCAGTTTAGATTATTGCAATGTACTTTATGTGAGGCTTCATTTGAAAATGTACTGGGCAGCAGTGCTCCCTCTATGCTGGGGAGTCTTTTGAGCAAAAATTCTACTTTGTGAGCATTAAAGTTGTGAGTGAGTGATTTGGCTGCTGCATAAATTAGTTTGCTCTGGAGCCATTCTTCCTGAGCTAAGACAAAAATGTGTGAGCTTGGGGCTAAAAAACTGTGAGCTAGCTCACACTAACTCAGCTTAGAGGGAACACTGCTGGGCAGTTCATCCAAAATGCAGCAACCAGGCTGTTGTCAGGGGCAGGATATAGGGATCATATTGCCCCAGTACTGAAAGATCTGCACTGGCTGTCCGTTTGTTTCCAGGCATAATTTAGAGTGCTGATTTTTACTTTTAAAGCCCTAAATGGCCATTTGTTTCCAGGCATAATTTAGAGTGCTGATTTTTACTTTTAAAGCCCTAAATGGCCAGAGTACTTCAAGGAACTCCTCCTCCCACCATTTAAGCTTTGCCTCACAAGCCCTGCTCTTTGTGCAGATGAGAGGCCAGTGGCAATCAGAGACAGGGCTTTTCCAGTCATGGCACTGCTTTACGGAATGCCCTTCCCCTGGAGGCTCACCTGGCGCCTACACTGCTTTCTTTTTGGTGCCTGGCCAAAACAGTTCTGTTCACCCAGGCTTTTAATTAAGGGGTTGATGTTTAACAGTGTTTAACCTGGAACTGGTTACTTTAAGCTGTCACTGGTTTATTTTCAACATCTATGTTTTTATGCTGGGCTGAGATTTTAATGCTGGATTTTAATATCTTCTAATGTTTTGTTTTTATTATTTTTACTTTGTAAGATGCTTTAGGCAGGTTCCTGGAGAGGCAGAATGATTTCCCCCCAAATAAATAATTCTATAAATGTAAACTTTTGAATTAATAAATAAAAATACTACCTCTTTTATACACTCCTCCATCCTTCACTTGTTGCCATGAGACTTCTAACAAATCTTATTGACATTTGGTATCTCTTGTACCTGGGTTCAAGGACAGAACGCCTGTCTAAAACAGGGAAGAACGGGTGCTGAAGCTGAGTTAACATTAACATTCATTTGAATCATTTCAATGTCAGTTACATTAATAAAGGAGAGCAAGCTCCAGAGTAAATGCTGACAGGTGCAAATGTGCCCATTGAAATCGGGGTTTTTTTCCCTCTTAACATCAGGCTCAGATAAGTTTCAGTGGTGCCTATATTCATTTACCCAAAAGTGGTGAGATTAGACAGATGTCTCAATTTAAAAAGAGGGGGCAAAAGGACTTACGGAGTTAAACTGGTATTTGACACATTTTTACCTATTCTTTTTTCACTTTTCAGGGTTTATATAATTCTATCAGAATGTAACGGGAGTTTTGATTCTTACATCCTTTCTGACAGTGATTGACAGTTCCATGGAGAACAAATTAAAAGAGGTGATTTCAATACAGCAAAAATTTTGTGAAACAGTCATTTCCATGTGCTGCTTCTTTAAATAGTTAGAAGGGGCTCAGATCCAAAGACCAATGTGACTAGCTTCTCCAACCAAGGAAGTGTTTTTTCAAATAATAGCTCCACTCTTTGCCACTTTGGAAATGGCCTTTGGAAAATGAGGGACTCTCAAGAGCATATTTTGAAATGGTGTAGGAACCTGCTGTTCTTTCCACACCTCTGATTAAACACATGTTACAGCTAATTGAACATAACTTCTTCATGTGGAGGTTTCTGCTATCCAACAGTTGCCTCCAACAGTTTACATCGTTGTGGGCAAATCTTCCGTTTCCAAACTTGGCCATTGGTTTAATTTCTCCTAGCCTGCATATCAAATTGTGTTGAGAGGTGTTAACCCTCATCTCCCCCTACTTGAGCAACAAAAGGAAGCCCCTTCTCAACCCATTAAACTACACCAATCAATTAACAATTTTAGGAAACATCATCCCAACCTATGTTGTAGCAACTCACACTGTTCCTGTTAACACTACTTAGGAGGAGGAGGAGGAGGAGTTCGGATTTATATCCTGCCCTTCACTCACCTGGAGTCTCAAAGTGGCTTACAAACTCCTTTCCCTTCCCCTCCCCACAACAGACACCCTGTGAGATAGGTGGGGCTGAGAGAGCTCTGAGACAACTGTCCTTGAGAAAACAGCTGGTACAGAGCTATGGCTTGCCCAAGGTCATCCAGCAGGTGCAAGTGGAGGAGTGGGGAATCAAACCCGGTTCTCCCAGATTAGAGTCTGTGCACTTAACCACTACACCAAACTGTCTTAAGGTCAACCCCATCAGTACTACCAGGCCTAAGGTTTAACCCCCCCCCCCAAACAATGTAAAATGGACAAAATTTTAAAAGCCTCCCCTTCTGGCCAGTTTGAAGGAAACCCAGCAACTTCCTGCTTGGCCCTTAACTGAAGACCTGTTAATCCAACCTGCTTCTGTTGAGTGGGCAAGTGGATCAGCTTGTAGTAAAAGCCTGCATGAAGGAGGAAGAGTCCACACATACAGCGGCTCAGTCACATCCTCCCTATGAGCTGGACTCCAGGAGGCAAACATCCCATACCAACTGACTGAATCAGTGCCTGTGCCTTGTTCAAGTTCATCTTCCAGCCTCATGAGCTGGTCACATCCTTCAAAGAAAAGGCATCAAAAATACTCAGGTGTTATGTTCTGTCCAAGAAACCGCACACACCGTTGGCCAAACACGTGGCCAGGCGAAGCCGTTGAGCTTTGCTTCCAGAGACAATAGATCCCCCGGATCATAAAAGGGACCAGTGAGCAAGTTTGCACCCTGGGATAGACAAACAGGGTCCAGGGACACTGTAAATAGCGAATCATAGGTGTTGGGTGTGCGCATGGGTGCAGTCGAGAATGGGGATAAAAAGCAGATCTGCGAGTCCTGCCGGCAGTCTTGTCCTGACCTTTCAATAAACTATGAGCTGCTATCATGCAACACATCTCCAATCTCAGTACTTTTCACAGGGATAGAAGAATTACTATGTTTAATCAGATAAATGTTTCATGGGTTGTTACTCACTGAAAGCTCATGGCATGTAGAAGAACAGAAACCTTAATCAAAAGTATCAATAAACTGGAAGATGTGATAATGGCTACTACTTTAGTTGACTCCTAAAATCATTAGACAAGTGCCTGGAAAGAAGTCATAGGCCTGCCAACCTCCAGGTAGAGGCTGGAGATCTCCCAGAATTACAAATAGTCTCTAGATAATAGGGATCGGTTCTCTTGGAGAAATGGCTACTTTGGAAGGTGGACTGTATGGCAATATATCCTGCTGAGGCACCTACCCCCAAAACCTTCCCTCCCCAGGTTCCACCCCCAAGATCTCCTGGTATTTCCTGACCCAGACCTGGCAACCCAGCGTAGAGTCAGCACAAAGTCCTAATCCTTATCTTTAAAGCCCCTTTGTAACCTTGTTCCTCTCTTACCTGTCTGCTGCCATATCCTGATACATGCCCATGATCTTACTCTTCCAGTTCCTCCGCTCTGCCATCATAAGGTCCTTCCTCTTGCAAACAACTCTCCCCACCCTTGTTGTCGATCATGCCTGGAGACTGCACAGAACAGCTCCTGATCTACTTCTCCCATTTAAATTCTTCCTCAAACTCACATTTCTCATGAAACATTTGACACAGCTGCTTAATTCCCATCCCCTATCAAAAATAAGCTTCAGTACATATCATAGACATTATATTCTCCCTTTGTCTGCTTCCTTCTTCTACTCCCATTGTTGTCCTCATGCATCAAATGTTACACTGTAAGCTCCTCAAGGCAGGGATCTTGTCTCATACCCTGTAAAATACCACACACATGGATGATGGTATATAAATTCTCATCAAAGGCTATCAGTCATGTAGCTTATGGTAAATGTCATTTCCATGTTCAGGGACAGAATGTCGCTGGGCTCCAGTTTCTGGGGACAAAGCAGCAGGGAATGCCCATCCCTGCTTGTGACTTTCCAGAGACATTTGGATGGCTGCTGTTGGAAACAGACTGCTGGACTCAATAGATCTGGATCTGATCCAAGAAGGCTGTTGTTATGGCTATACTAATCTCTGTTGTGCCAAAAAACCTGTCTATAAAGGACTTCCTTTTCTTTTTGAAAAAAAGAAATGTGGAATTTTTTTGAAATGATGCTGACATTCTAGGAGGTACGGCTCAAGCTTTGATTTCAAGAGGGCAGTTGTAATAATGTGCCATGAGTTATTCAGTGACAGTGGAAGGTACTTAGGCAGGGTTTGTTTTGGAATAGAAGGTTCTTGACATTAGCCACATGTCAGTCTACTGACAGGAATTGGAGTCCTCCAGAGCTTTGTGTGCATTCGTCACCATCATATTTTGTTTTGCTTTTAAAGTTTCCTGTAGTTTTCATCTCTGTCAGTAGACTTGTAATTGGAGGCTAATTGTGTTTGATGGTGGGCAGGGGCCGGGGCAAAGGGAACTATGGAATTCTAGAGATGTTTTACACCAAATATTTTCAGCTCTGTGGAATATTTGTCATTGTTGAAAGTATGATAGATACATCATTTTTGAGGACAAAAGCCCTTCCTTAGTTACTGACTGCTTCTTTGAGAAAGTGCATTTATGTTTGATTTAGCAGCTCATTCTGCACCTCATTAAATGCAGATTGAACACCCACTATGTTAATAAGAGCTTTTCCATTGACATAAATGGGCATTAGGAAATGAGGGGATCTTACTTTTTAATCTGCTTTATAGTTTTGCCATCCTCCAGGTGGGCCCTGGAGATGTCCAAGAAGTACAACTAATCTTCAGGTGATAGAAATTAGTTCCCTTGGAGAAAATGACTGCTTTAGAGGGTGGACTGTATGGCATTGTACCCTGCCCTCTGCAGGCTCCACCCCCAAATCTCCAGGAATTTCCAAACCCAGAGCTGGCGACCCTAATCCACTACCACTCAATATTATATATATATATATATATATATATATATATATATATATATATATATATATATATATATATATATATAGTCAGAATACATTTCATGTAACAAGGTACTTAAAATCCTGAATGTCCCCCCCCCCCCCCATTTGCCTCTAAATGTTCAGGATTCTCCCCAAGATTTCAAATTGCTCCAGTTAAAAATCGCTGAACAATCCTAGAAAGAGTGGACACAATAAAGTGAAAAGAGAGATGTTGTTTATATCTTTGGCACATGAAAGAGCTGCTTATTTATTGACTTCATTTATAAACTGGCTTTCTTCCCAACGGAGACCAAAAGCATTTTACGTTGCTGTACTTTCGTCTATTATATTCTCACAAAAACCCTGTGAAGTAGGCTAGGGTAAGAGTGGGGAGGACTGGCCCAAGTTCACACAGCAAGCTTCCATGGCAGAGTGAGGATTCAGACCTCGGTCTCCCAAAGCCTAGTCTAACCACTGTACCATGCTTGGGATGGCTGTGGTTTTTTTTAAATAGTGCATTTACTAGTATGTTGTGGACCTTGTCGATTATTTTTGTGAACTCTACCAAGGCAAACAAAAACCAAAGTCTGGAGATGGTAACATTTGAAATGGTCTGGCCTTTGAGCCATTGATTGTATCAGCAGAATTGCATCACTGAACAAGGAAAATCCATATAAAACAGAATAAGTAATGCAAACACTGATACAAAGCAATCTGTCATGCTGCACAAGAAATGAACTCAACTCAGCAATGTAGGACTCACTCAATCCTGAAGCTCACTCTGGTGGTTTTTTCTTTGATATTGGCCGTTAAAAAAATGTGTAAGCAAGTAATGTCAAGGGGTTAAGGTGAGATTTCCTCACCACAGATTTTGGGAGTGCTCATGAGGTTGAAGAAATTCTTCATTTAGACGTTCTTGAATAAATGTGTATACTGTCTCTACACAATCAGTTGTGTGCCCTGGGTGATAAGTAGAAGCATAGAGATATACTTAGCTGTCAGTGGGTTTTCCATGGAAGTTGAGTAGTTGTGTGAGTAGCTGCCCTGAAGTGTCTAGAAAATGGGTTTGTTCTGTGAACTGACAAATGAATGATGGTGTGCAGGCCCAGTTAATTCCCCTCTCTTCGACTTTGATGCTGTGTAATTCTAGGTCAGTAAGAAATAAGACCACAATTATCCTGGAGACTATCCTGAGGGATGTTTTTACCTGGCGTGCTTGATCGAGACCTGGGTGAGTGAGCATGAGGTAGTTCCCCTCACCCAGCTTACTCCCCCAAGATACTCAATCCTCCATCAACATCAAATTGAGGGACGGGGGGGGGGGATGGCAATCCTCATCCCAGACTGTGTACCCTTTCAGATGATCACTGTGCCAAACAATCCCGGGCATGAATGTGTTGGCCTGGCTTGGGGTCAGGGAGAGGGTGGGAATCCTGGGAGTGTACCATTTGCCCAGCTCACCAGTGGACTCCCTTCTGAGGTTATCAGAGGTAGTGGCTGAGTGGACACTATGTTTTTCTAGACTGTTGTCCCTGCTCTTGGGGAGGGCAGGGTACAAATTGAATAAATAAATAAATATAAATAAATTATGGGATTTTCCATGCAGAAACTTCCTTACTTGATGCAGCCTCAGACTTCAAGGCTGCCATGGCAACACTGGGACTCTTCCTGGTTCTATGAACCCCCTTGCATGAAGCAGGCCACACACTAGATTTGATATTTTGCACAGGGATTGATCTGAATAGTATGGTTGTTTGTGAACCAGTGCCATGGCCAGACCACTCCCTCGTAAGGGTATGTTTGGGGGTGGCCATTCCCCCCTGCAGGGGCAATGAGCATATTTAGGCTTGCCCATAGAGACTAATGGATCCTGATGGTTTCCAAAATTCTCTGTGGGATTTGTCTGGACCTGCCAGCAGTTCCCTTGATGAGCTGACTGAGATTTGGAATAGAGGAAGCAATTGGTCGGATTGCTCCCCGACACCCTCTGTGCCTTCAGACCTCGGTCTCCCAAATGTCTGTGGCTCCTTGGTATAATGAGAGTCTAATTGATTCTAAGAGGTTGCTCAGATGGCTAGAGCAGAATTGGCAACAAACCCAGGATGAAGTTGTGAGAATGTACTATAGAGCCCAACTGAAGGCCTATGAAGTGGCAGTGAAAGCAGCAAAAAGACATCATTTCACTGCCTCCATTGCATCAGCCCACTCACAACAAGCTCAGTTATTCAGATTGGTTCAACAATTGACCACCCCATCGGTATGTCCTAAAACTGATACTGATTTGGCTCGCAGCTGTGATTCATTTGTGAACTTTTTTTGCAGATAAGGTCTCTAAGCTCCACCTGGAGTTGGTTGCTGAATTTAATAGTAGGATGGGGACTCCACTTGCACCATCTGGGGTTTTTTTGGATTCTGTAGGCCTGATCACCCTTGTGGATATTGACAGAATCCTAACAGCTGTGAAGCCAACTACCCACTCCTTGGATCCTTGTCCCTTGTGGCTGGTAAAATCATGGCACAAAGTGGTAAATGGCCCTTTGAGACCAATAATTAATTTGTCTCTCTCACAGGGCTGTTTACCCAACTCCCTTTAGGAGGTGATTGTTAGACCTTTCCCAAAGAAACCCTCCTTAAATAAAAAGGATCTTGCCAATTACCACCCAGTGTCTAATCTACTTCTTCTGGGAAAGGTAACTGAGCAAGCACTAGCTGAGCAGCTCCAGGTTTTCATGGATAAGACATCTGCCCTGGCATGATTGATTGATGATCTCTGTTTACATCTGGATAAAGGCATGCTGGCCCTGTGGATCTTTCGGGATCTATCAGTGGCCTTTGATAGAGTTGACATTTAGTCCTGATTAACTGCCTTGCCTCCCTGGGGGTCAGGGGCACTGCCCTTAGTTGGTTCTCCTTGTTCCTCCAGGGACACTCTCAGAGGATTGCTACCAGGGAGGAAAGCTGAGTTGTGGGGTCCCATAGAGTTTGATCCTCTATCTGGTGTTATGTAACATATATGCACTCTCTTTCTGAGATCATAAGAAGGTTTGGCATTGGATAAGCAGCCAGCAGCAGGGCTCTCAGCACTATCCCAGTGCCTTGATGCAGTAGTCCACTGGTGGTTTTTGTTTTTGTTTGCCTTTCCTAAACTGCTAACTACTGAGAGCTGAGGTTGCTTTCTGAGAGGACAGTTTGAGAGTGAGTGCATGCTTGTAGCCTGCTGGAGAGTGGTGTTTTTGTCTGGATCTGTTTGAGTCTTTTGTCTGGTCTGTTACTCATTGAACAAGGTCTGTTTGTCTGGTGCTGATCACAGGCCCCACCCTCTGATGTTGCTGCTGGGAGGTGGGGGCTATGGGCCTCTGAACTGTAAGGCTCTTCCTAGTCAGAGGTGTGAACTTTTGGCATGAGCTGAAGGGTGAGAGTCAAAGGGCTCTTGGCTTGTGGCTCTTAGCCTGGGGATCAGGCCTGAGGACTCTGCATTACTCTAGGTACCTTTAAACCACTAACCAGTTATGGTGGTAGCAAGCCAGCAGGGGAGTGGGGGCTATCCAGTGTTTTGCAGAGAGTGCCACATGTACAATTATCTACCCACTGGGTGGAAATCTTGGGTATATGCTCACTGAATGGAGCTCATGGCTCTCAGGGAGCAGGTTTGTTCCCTTGAAGCTAGGGTTGCTGAACTGGAGAAGCTGAGGCAGAGAGAGAGGTTTGGGGAAGAGACCCTCTGGAACTTACTAGAGCAGTCTCACTCCTATGTTGACAGTTCTTCTGCTGTTGTGGAGAGTGAAAGTCTTGAGGTTGGAGAGTGTCAGTCTGAGGAGGACCCTTCCTTGGGTGATGGACCAATATCCTATCATACTGAGTATATATCTGGGGGGGCTGGGGGGAGGGGGGCTTCTGGTAGTGGGTGATTGGATCATTAGGAATATAGAGAGTGGGATCTATGATGGGTGTTTTGACTGCATAGTGACTTGCCTGCCTGGTGCAAAGGTTGTAGACATCACATGCTGTCTAGATAGGTTGATAAATAGTGCTGGGAAGGAGTCAGCAGTCTTGGTGCACACTGGCACCAATGGCATTGGGAAATATTGTTGTCTGGTCCTGGAGGAAAAAATTAGGTGATTAGAAAGAAAGTTAAAGACCAGGACCTCAAAGGTAGCTATGATATACCCCCCCCCCCCCCCGTCACTCTCCTCAATCTGAGACAGATTTTTCCCACCAAAATTCTTAGTTCCCTTTAGGTACTGAGCTGGCCCCCAGTAGCATGATATTTGCAGCTTTATCAATCTGAAAGTTACACCCTTTGACAGAATCTGATTTGGCTTTTGCCAGCCCAGGAACTTGTCAGGAGAAAATAGGAGTTCCCTTTTTCAATCCTTTGAAATGGCATGGGAGACTATGTAATAGTGAACAGTAATGAAGATTTTATCTAATAGGCAGAGATGATATGGGGTAGTCGAGTATTGGAAAGGTCAAGGAAAACATTGTTTATAAAACTATATTTTTTCAGTTGACAGACAAGATGATATTGTAGCAGCTTATTTTTTACAAATTCTTGGTTATTAGTGAGAGATGGTTGACTGAGTACTTAAGTTTCAGTTACAATGTTTCTGCATATAGTTTCCTATTAACTGGTCAGGGTTTTTTTTTTGGAAAGGTCACTCTTTTAGTGTATCAAATTCTTTCCCCTTTTCTGAAATCACAATGTTTCTTCTTTTCCCTAAGTAGTCTATAATTGTTTCCTTCCACAACGGACCAGGGACTGCCTCAGTGCCAATTCCATGTATAACTGGACAGGATTTATATTTCTTCCCTGAAAATATAATCCTATTCCTTTGGACCTGATTGGGAGCTTCAGCCTGCTACTCAGTCACTCTTTGCCAAAATCTCAAACCCCATTTCTTGGCATCTGTGTGAAAACGTACTTCAGCTTAAGCTGACACTAGACTTTGAATTCTTAGGTGGAAATTCTTTCTCAGGTTATTCAAAAGGTGAACCTGTCTGGCAGATTTTTAGTCAGATTCTGCAGACATCCACTTCTTTAGTTGAATTTTTACTTTACTGAACAGTAACTGCAGCTGAACTCAAAACAAACTCCACTTTCCCCTCAGCACATATCTGATCTTATATTTCTTTCAGCTGGTGCTGGCTGATGAGAGAAAAGGAGCAGCCTGTCACTCAAGCTCAACGTTCTACTGCAGAGTTAACTATTCACCTCTCTTCTCTGATTTTACTGCATTAGGAAAGCAGTGTTTTAGATGCTGTCCATCACAGTAGTATTCTCAGAAGTTCTGCTGGTTCCACATGCAGGGCCAGCTAGACAGGCACAGATCAGGGGTCTCAATGCATAGATGAGAAAATGGTGCCAGGAGGAAAGGTTTAGATGTGCTAGACACTGGGGAACTTTCCAGGACAAGCTGAGCCTGTACAAAAGAGACAAGCATCACATGAACCAAAAGGGAACCAGGCTGCTGGCAATTAATAACAGAAAGATGTCAGAGCAGCTTTTAAACTAATCCTGGGTGCGGGAGAAGCCGACAGGAGCTGGGGAGCCTCTGGTTTAGGAAAAGTCATCTAAAAGGATGATTACCTTGTGAAGGTTAATTTGAGATTTGCCTCCTCCCTCTATAGGGGCAGCAAGTTTATTTATGCTCGTCCATGAAGACTCATGGATCCAATTGGATTCCAGAACAGTCTGCGGGATTTGTCTGACTCTGCCAGCAGCTCTCTTGATGAATTCACTGATGCCTGGAATCCAAGGCCAGGTTTTCAAGGGTACCTTTACAAAATATTGTTCTATATAGGTTGGCATACAATTTATGATTAGGAATCTCTAGAATCACCGTTTAATTTTTTATCAAACATGTTACAATAACGTATCCTAGCTTTCTTTTTATCCCATATAAAAGTATTTAGTAATAGTTGCCACTCTTTTAATCTCTTTTCTTATTTAATCAAATACTTAGATACTTTGGTCAGTGATCTTCATGTCCCAGATCCAGCTATCTTTTTAACAGTCCTTTAAATTTATATTAAAACAAATAATCTCTGATTTATCATGATTCAGTTTGTTCCCAGAGACATTCCCATATTGGATAATAAGATCTCCTAATATTTTACTAAATTTTTCTTTCAGTTTTAAAAAATAATGCTATTATCTGCATATAATCCAATTTTGTAATGGGCTGCCCCTACTTTAATACCATGATTTTTTTATTCTTCTTTCACTGAGATTGCTAATGATTCTAATGAAATACTGAATAAAAGAGCAGAAAGAGGGCAACCTCTAATATCTATGTGCAGTGATAAACACCTATTTATATTTACTTTAGCATAACATTGCATATAAATCAAATGTATCCACTTTTTAAAATTATCCTAAAGCCAAATGCAGCAAGACATCCTGTCAGAAAACTAGGCTCTACCCTATCAAATACCTTCTCAACATCTATGAACAAGAAAGCTGACCCAATTTTTTCTTTCTTAACCACATCAAATAACATTTTCACATATTAGTATAAATATAAGGGCCAGGTATAAACTTGGATTGATCAAATGAGATGTACTTCCCTATTATACCCTATAATCGATTTGCTAAAATAGATGTCAAGATCTTATAATCTAAATTTAAATGACCAATAGGTGTATAAAAACTGACAAGAGTAGGATCTTTTGACAGTTTAAAAATCACCACAATTTTACTCTCAGACCATTTTTTAGGGACATAACCAGATTCAATATATTATTAATGGCTTGTAACATGGGTAATTTTATTATTTGGAGAAAAAGAATATAAAATTCCAAAGTTAGACCATCAGGTCTATGTGCTTTATTTAATTTAAGATTTTGAATTACTGTAGTTACTTCTTGCAGACTTATTTTTTCATCCATTAACAATTTATTGTCCTTAGTTAATTTAGGTATCTTAAGTTTATTTTTTAAAATTTAACTCCATCAACATTTGAGATATTTGCCTTGTATAAACTTTGATTATACTCAGTAAAGGCCTGAATAACTGATCTGTTTTTGATACAATTGAACCATTTCTCATTTTTATTCCTGCAACTGTTTCTTTAGCTTGTTTCTTTTTTAATTTTGCAGCTAATGATTTCCCTGCTTTATTGCCATTTTTAAAAAAAACTTTGCTTTGTATAAAGCATTTTTTTATGGCGGGACAATGCATCAGTCTGTTTACATTTATTTTTCTCTGTCTTAATCGTTATCAAGAGGTTTTCTTGTTGACTTTTTTTATACTGACTTTCCAAAAAGGAACATTTTTGAAGAAGTCTTTCCTCTCCTTTTCTCGAATTTTTTAAAGATGAGGTGGAATTTATTGCAATCTTTTTAAAATATGCTTTTGCTGCCTCCCAAGTACAAATTGGGGAATGTTTAAGTTGAGTATTTATTTTTTAAAAAACACTCTAAATCTTTATAAACCTTCTCTTTACTTTTAGAGTTATTCATTACTTCATTATTTAGCTGCCATTGCTCACTTGAAAAACTTCGAATACTTATGATTAAATAAATTGGAGCTTCCTACTGTTGTTTCTTCTATCATACTGTTGTTTCTTCTATCATTGTTTCTTCTTCCTACTGTTGTTTCTTCTATCATATTTGCTAACATTGTAGAAACCAAAAATAAATCAATCCTAAAATAGGTATTATGAACCTGTGAAAAATATGTATAATTTCTATCAGAAGGGTACTGCAGCCTCCATATATCAGTTAACTGAAAATAAGATATAGTTTCCAAGAAAAGGGAGTTAAGTGATTTGTTAGTTAATTACTTCTTGTTCTGTTTTTAGTAGATCTATCCAGATCCATTTCCATTACTGCATTAAAGTCCCCTCCTATCAATAAATCCCCCTGTGCAAATACAAGAAGTAACAGCAATGAGAGCTGCAGAGAGCTGTGCAGACACTCCCACTTGAACCTAATGTAGTAATAGTCCATCCATAAAATAATCCTTGTGTCTTTAGTGATAATGAAAGAGAGCTGGGGAAGATATTGCAAAACCTACACTATTGACGATTGCTTTAACAAATGAGAAGAAAGGCTCCCTCAAGATAATTTCATTAAATGTTAATGGCATGAATGAACCATGTAAACAGTGTCATTTCCCCCCACAAGTTACTTAAAGAGAAAGCTGACAATTTTTTTTGCAAGAAACACATATTTTGTCTCATCAAATTCTTCTTATTGATCAACCAGTTTGAGGTAAACTTTATAATGCCTCCTCTGAACAAAAAAAACAAGAGGAGTGGCCATCTATATAAAAAACCCATGAAAAAGAAGTTTAGATTTATACCCCTTCCATCACTCAGAGCAGCTTACAATCTCCTTCCCTTTCTCTCCCCGCAAAAGACACCCTGTGAAGTAGGTGGGGCTGCAAGAGCTCTAGGAGAACTGCTCTTGAGAGAACAGCTCTGAGAGAACTGTGACTGACCCGAGGCCATCCAGTTGGCTGTATGTGGAGGAGTGGGAAATCAAACCCAGTTCTCCAAATTAGAGTCTGCTGCTCTTAACAGTTACACCAAACTGGATTTAGAATTAATCAAACACACTGTGATGGAGGTGGAAGATATATTTTAATTGAAGGGGGCTTTCACAATACATAAATCACCATAGGAAATGTATATGCCTTAAATTATAATCAAGATACATTTTAAAAAAAAATCTCCACAAAGGATGTATCTATTTCCCCATTATCATGTGAAAGTTGGACAATGAAAAAAGCTGAAAGGAAGAAAGATTTCATTTGAAATGTGGTGCTGGAGGAGAGTTTTATGGATATCGTGGACCACCAAAAAGACAAATAAGTGTGTTCTAGAACAAATGAAGCCTGAACCCTCCCTAGAAGCTAAAATGGTTAAACTAAGACTATCATACTTTGGTCCCACTATGGCTGCGGTCACACACACTAAATAATCCACTTTCAATCCACTTTCAATGCACTTTCGAATTGGATTTTGCTAGTTCATACAGTGAAAATCCAGTTGGAAAGTGGATTGAAAGTGGATTGAAAGTGGATTATTTAGTGTGTGTGACCGCAGCCTATGAGAAGACAAGAGTCAGTGGAAAAGACAAGAATGCTAGAGGAAGTAGAAGTCAGCAGGAAAAGAGGAAGACCCAGCCTGAGATGGTTTGACTCAGTCAAGGAAGCCACAGCCCTCAGTTTGCAAGACATGAGCAAGGCTGTTAACAACAAGAATGGAAGTGCATGAAATGTGATATCATGTTTGGTAGCAGAGTGGTGGAAAGTAATTCATAAAGTAAGAGAGAGTTAGTATATTGGTATGTTAGAATATAGAGTAAGTTAGAGCCAATAAATAGGACAAGTGGATAATAGGATTGGAATTGTCAAACGAATGGTATAGCAAGGAGGGGAAGGGTGTGCCCCCCCAGACCTCCGATTAGAGGGAGAAGGGTACCCTTCTGTTGCAGAGATTTCTCTGCAACACCCAGTTTTCTGAGGCAACCCTGTTCAATTTTCTTTTTTAGGTTTGGAAGAAGATGTATTGTAAGTATAAAATAAGTGTGTATGGAGGGAGTCCAGTTAAAGAAGAAAAGGAGTTTGAGATAAATTAAGGAAGAATTTAATAATGTTTAGATCATGAATTAGAGGAAGTTGTATGGGTTAAGCGGGTAAAGAAAGGGAATATGATAACAAGGATGGAGATTATCTGTATGCTTTTAATGTTTAATATGATTTCTTGTAAGAGCAGAACTTAATGAAAATGAAGTGGTAAGATATGTATAAAATATCTGGATATATGTACACTTAATAAAAATGCTAATTAAAAAAAACCAAGACATTTTGGAGGACATTAATTCACAGAGTCACCATAACTCTTATGGCTTATAAGATCAGGCCACGAGGGGTTGTGAGGTACCGCCCGGGAAATAATTAACACCTCCCTTGCTGAAGGGAAATTCCCGGGGGCTCTCAAGGAAGCGATGGTCCGCCCACTCCTAAAAAAGGTACATCTGGACCCGGCAGAATTGGCAAATTATTTGGCAAATTAATAGAGAGGGCGGTGGCGTTACAGTTACAGAGGTATCTGGATGACGCTTCAGTTCTTGACCCCTTTCAGTCCGGCTTTCACCCGGGATATGGAACAGAGACCGCCTTGGTCGCTCTAACGGACGACCTCCGACGACATCTGGATCAGGGCGGTGGGACGGTATTGCTGTTGCTCGACCTGTCAGCAGCGTTCGACACAGTGGATCATCGGCTGCTGTCCCGCCGCCTTGCCGACGTAGGAATAGGGGCCTTGCAATGGCTCGTCTCATTTCTCCAGGGTCGGGGACAAAGGGTGGTGCTAGGGGAGCAGCAATCCTCGAGGCACCCACTTGAGTGCGGTGTGCCGCAGGGGGCAGTGCTCTCCCCGATGCTGTTTAATATCTACATGCGCCCCCTTGCCCAGATTGTCCGGAGGTTTGGGCTGGGATGTCATCAGTACGCGGATGACACCCAGCTCTATCTGATGTTGGGCGGCTGGTCGGACTCCGGCCCAGACGATCTTGACTGGGCATTGCACGCTGTGGCTGACTGGCTCAGATCTAGCAGGTTGAAATTGAACCCGATGAAGACGGAGGTCCTGTGCCTGGGTCGTTGCGGTCCGGAGTGGGGGGTCCCGCTCCTGAGCTTCGACGGGGTGCCGTTGGTGCCTGCGCCGAGGGCGAGGAGTTTGGGAGTGCTCCTGGAGCCTTCCTTGTCAATGGAGGCCCAGGTAGCAGCCACTGCCAAGTCAGCCTTTTACCATCTATGGCTGGCGAGGCAGTTGGTTCCCTACCTTGACCGTGATGGCCTCGCCACAGTGATCCATGCAACGGTCACCTCGAGGTTGGACTACTGTAACGCTCTCTACATGGGGCTGCCTTTGGTGCAAATCCGGAAGCTGCAGCTGGTGCAGAATGCCGCGGCCAGGCTGCTGATTGGACTCGCAAGGCGGGACCACATCGGGCCTGTGCTGGCGGCGCTGCACTGGCTGCCTATAGCATACCGAGTTCGCTTCAAAGTGCTGGTTCTTACCTATAAAGCCCTATACGGCCAGGGTCCAACATACCTTAGGGACCGCCTTTCTCCGTATCTACCCCAGAGAGCACTACGGTCGGGGTCTGAACACAGACTACGTGTTCCTGGCCCCAGGGACGCCAGGCTGGCCAGAACAAGGACCAGGGCCTTCTCGGTGGCGGCTCCTGTCTGGTGGAACGAGCTCCCGGAGGAGATCAGGGCCCTGTGGGACCTGATGCAGTTCCGCAGGGCCTGCAAGACGGAGCTCTTCTGCCAGGCCTTTGAATAGGAGCCGCCACCGATGATACTGGGGATACCATCTGACATCGTAACCACCATAATGTACCCTGGTCCAACACGGCCTCGGCTATGGCCGAGGGGGGGGCCCAGACCTGCCACTTGGTTGCCATCGGATACTGTATTATGGAAGCTTTTATGAGTATTTATATGTTTTAATGATATTTATTGCAATGTTTTAAGTGATTTTATAGTTCAATGTATTGATCAGGCCTTTGGCCCATGTAAGCCGCTCTGAGCCCGCTTGCGGGGAGGGCGGGATATAAATGTGAAAAATAAATAAATAAATAAATAAGTAAAATATAAACTCGGAAGTGCCTTGATTGCCCTTAATACAGGTTCATTCTCTCTCTCTCTCTCTCTCTCTCTCTCACACACACACACACACACACACTTAAAGGTATTCAAAAGTGTTTTGGGGGTTAATAATCTAAACTTTTATGTTGATATACTGTTCTGTCATTCTGTAGGGCTTTCTATCATCTTTTCCTCTGTCTCATTCATCCTCCCATATTACACATTTCTCCTTCTACATGCTAATTCCCTCTCAAACACACCTTGTCAGGTTCAACCTCTCTGACAAAATGATTCCAAGAATCTAAAAAAAAAAAAAAGATTTGCAACAAAAGCAAATTTGAGAAAAAGAAGTAAATCTGCCAGTTCAGAAAGATAGATAAATAGATGACAGACAGACAGATAGGTACAGCCAACATTTTCATTCTCTCTCATTCAGTTTCACTCTTTACTACAACACAGCATTCTTTGGGTGGTGAAAGGGGAGTTTCCCTTTGTCTCCCAGATTTTTGATCTCAGAAGCACATTTGTCTGCACTAAGAACTGGACTTTGAAAAGTCCTTCACTCAAAAAAAAAGATACATATCTTTTAATCAGCTTCCAATTAGTATACATTCTTAATAGCTCAGTAAATATTGCTCTCTGCTTTCCCTAGTCAGTCTGGGTTTAGAGACAGGAGCCTGCCTTCTGGGCAGTGGTGATCCTAGGATTCCCCCGATGGCTGCCAGCTACAGAGCTGGATGTATCAGGGAATCTTCATGCTTCCTTCATCCTTCCATCAGGTTGACACAAATGTCAATACATTGATGGGCTGGGCAATCAGTGGTGCATAGGCCTCCCAGCTCCAGTGGGCACCAAATACTGGAACACACTGGCTTCCTTTGTCAAGGCACAATGTAGGCCCTCTTATAAAACACTAGTGTGCCCCAGCTTATTGCCCTACTTAATCCTGTATCCCATCTATCCCATGCTACCAACAGTAGAGGACACTGAATTTCAGTATTTTGGATCTCCTTCAGTCGCATTGGAGAAAGTTTGTGGGGGTTCTATAAGTAAGGGAACAATTTTAAAAGGAAGTATACTTATTAAAATAGAAAATGGTAGCTCTGTGAGTCTTATGGCTTGCAGTAAACTGAGCAGACAAATTCTATATGCCAAAAAAGGATTGGTAGGGCTGGAATAGTTGCTAATCAGTGCCTCATACTCAGTCATTGTCTTACTTTCCTACACACATGCATGGAAATCGTCGCTTAAGCCCTTCAGCTCATTGCTTCCAAAAAGGAAAGATGGAGCAGGCAACAAGAAGAGCCATTTCCCAAACCTGCAGCCAGTTCTGCAGCTGGTCCTTGCCTGATCAGCCTCTGTCTTTTATTCTCTCCCTGCAGCCAACCTCAAAGAGGTTGGATCTGGCCTGAATCAGCCTCCTGCTGGTAAGCCTGCCTCAAAGCAGTTGGATCCTGGCTATATCCTTGATTAACCTCTTTTTGATAAATGTAACCCAGCTCGTCAGCTTCAACCAGCTTTCCAGGCTCCCTTTTGGCCTTGTTACATGGGTAATACGGCCATCAGTGCAGCTGAGGTACTTTGCAAACACATTCTTTTCTCTCTCGTTGCATATGCCTTAGTGGAGTCAAGTAATAAGTCCTCACTTCTTCATAGTGGGACTTCAAGTTGCCAATTCCAGCTTGGGAGATTCCTGGAGATTTGATGGCCATGCTGGGGGGAGAAGTGTTTGGGGAGAAGAGGGAGCTTAGTGGGGTTATGATACCATAGACCCTCCTCAGAAGTTGCCGCATCCTCTGGGAGAATTGAGCTCTTTAGTACAGAAATCAGCCCTATGCAGCTTGGGGCAGCATACCCAAAGGATTTCCTACTCCCATATCAACTGGGTCATCTTCAGAGGCCTGCTTCAGGTACCACCACCATCTGAGGCTAGATGGGAGGCAACCCGAGAAAGGGCTTTCTCGGTTGAGGCACTGAAACTTTGGACTTCCCTCCGCAGGGAGATTCATCTGTCTCTACTATTGTCTTCCACCAGCAGGTGAAGACATTTTTGTTTGGCATTCCCTCATTAATTCTTATTAACCCTTCTCGGTTTATGGGCTCATATTTTGTTTTAAATAATGTATATATGTTTGTATTTTAAACACTTTTTAATTTTCTGAAATGTTTTTAATGTTCTGGTGTTTATCATCTTGGGGATACTGGACTGGGTGGAAAGGTGGCACTGAAATGTTTTTAAACAGCTACAATAATCGGAGGATAACACTTTCCAATGTCTGATGCTCTGAACAGTGTATCAGTGTCAATCTAAGACTCCTGAGCAGGGGTCATTTCGAGCAGGAGCTCGGGGGAGTGCAGCTCTGGGAGTTAGTACCAGCCCCCCCCCCCGAAGGGGAATAACTGCTTGTGTCATTGTTCCCTCTAAGCTGAGTTAGTGTGAGCTAGCTCACAGTTTTTTAGCCTCTGGTTCACATATTTTTGTCTTAGCTCAGGAAAGATGACTTCAGGGCAAACTAATTTATGCAGTAGCCAAATCGCTTGCTCACAACTTTAATGCCAGTAGCTCACAAAGTAGGATTTTTGCTCACAAGACTCCACAGCTTAGAGGGAACATTGAATGGCTGCAGCAAAATGACCCTGTCCCCTGGAAAGGTCCTTGTTCCTCCAAACCAGCCTTCTGAAGGCTTCAGCCACCACTGAAGCTATCCTCCCAGAATAGCGATATTTCTGAGGCTTGGATTAGTAGCTGTACCCTCTCTGCCAGCTCTTTCTTTCTTTCTTTCTTTCTTTCTTTCTTTCTTTCTTTCTTTCTTTCTCTCTCTCTCTCTCTCTCTCTCTCTCTCTCTCTCTCTTTCTCTCTCTCTCTCTTTCTTCTTTCTTTCTTGCTTTCTGACACACTTCCGGTGATGTCAGGTGGTGTAGCATATGCAAATAAATTATGCTAATAAGTTACGCTAATGAGCTCCTGCACCTCTTTTTCTACAAAATGACCCCTGCTCCTGAGTATATGAAGACCTCCTTCTTTATTATTTCTATTGTAATTGCATAAACACATTGACCGAGTTCCCACAAGCAGCTGCTCTTTCCCCCCCCCACCCTAATTGCATTAGTCAATTTCCCACTACTTGCTGCGCAGCTGTGTTTGGACCCACAGAATCCCCCGATTTCCCCCACATCTTTGCAATCCTTGTTTTTTGAGATCGCGAAGACATGGGAGAAATCGGGGGATGCTGTGGGTCAAAACGTGGCCTGCAGCAAGTGCTGGGAAATTGACTAATGCAATCGGGGGAAAGAGAAGAGCCAGCCTGAAGCAGCTGCATGTGGGAAATCGGTCAATCACTTTAACATCCATTAATCTGTTGTTCTTCATAACTAGCTTCATAACTTATACTAGGGTTGCCAGCTCAAGGTTGGCAATCAGTGAGAGACTCGCCTGTGTGTGTGTGGGTGGGGGGGGGGGCTTGCCAGCAGCCCTTTATGATGTCAATTCCCACATGATCTGGAAATGGCTTCATTGCATCACCAGTGACACTGTAACATTCAGCCAATACCCTGCGGTTTAATCATAGAGTTCTGAGCAAATGCTACAGTGTCATCTGATGCAATAACATAATTTATGGGTCGTGCCAGAGAAGGTATCATGGTGACTCCAGCAACAACAATCACCCCCAGCCCATTTCTCCTTGCAGCTTTCATTCACTGCCCAGCTGAGTGGCAGGGTCAAGCCAGTAGGGCAGGAGGCCTCTCACCAAAGTAGGAGACCTGGTCTTCCAAATTTATACAGTTTCAGTTCTTCCACTAGTGGGTGAACTGTTAAATGACTAATTCTGGACCACACAAAATACACAGCTTATTATGGAGCCACCTGATAAAGGCGAGGGGAATATTCTAGCACAGTACATGAAATGTAAGCAAGGCAAGCCTAGGAATGCTTCTGCAGGTCTGGGGACTTCTGCCTTTCTTCAGTGGCTGCCTCTTCTGGTAGGCATAGTTAGTAGTGAAAGTCCTTACCTCCACTTCTGCAATAGTGGTGTAGTAAAGGAGGGCACAGCTATCAAATTAGGCAATTTGCCAATAACATAACCCAGGAGCTAGATCTTCTGATAGGCCTGTGCCCATTACTGAAACCCACAGTGTTGGCTTATTGTTGCCCCCCTGCTTCCCTGCAGAGGTATCTTTCTCAGCTTTTACAATGGAATGGGACAGGCCAAATTGGCCTTACTTCTTGACTACCACAGCTCTTCTAAGTAACCACACAGTTTCTAGTACAGTCAGATGTGAAAATCTAGGACAGGAAAAATGTCCCTCTGTCTAATTTACTGTTGCCAACCCCCAGCTGGGGCCTGGAGATCTCCAGCTATTATGACTGATCTTCAGAGATCAATTCCCCTGGAGAATATGGCTGCTTTGGAGGGTGGACTCTATGCCATTATAATCCTGCTAAGGTTCCCCCGCCTTCCCAAAACCCTGCCTCCCCAGGCCCACAAATCTACAGGTATTTCCCAACACAGAGCTGGCAACCCTTCTCTAACCTCATTCTCTTCTAGATAGAAAAGTCAGATTTATAGTGGCCATTAGCATTTTGGTAGAGAGAGTGAGATTTTGAAACAGTAAAGAAATGGAATACTAGAAGAGATGAAAATCTGCTCATCACTAATAGAATTTGTGCATCATGTCTGAGCATGTCCATCACTAAGTAGCAAGAATCATCACCATGCCTCAGGAAATGGGAGCCATAACTGTGATGCTATGAAATAAAAAGGATATGGGGACAATCAGTTCATTTGAGATATGTCATACTCTGTGAGTATTGATTTCTCTCCATATCAACAAATATTGTGGATAGCTGGATTTATTTATTGTAATTTGCACTGTGTCCTGTCCTGAGCTGAGCAGGCACAGGTTAGGCCTTGAACTGATTGGGCCAATTCCTAGTGGTCCCGTGCCCTAAGGGTGGCCCTAAGAGCCAGTTTGGTGTAGTGGTTAGAAGCGTGGACTCTAATCTGGGAGAACCAGGTTTGAGTCCCCACTTCTCCACATGCAGCTACTGTTGTGACCTGGAGTCAGTCATGCCTCTCTCAAAGCTGTTCTGTCAAGAGCAGTTCTCGAAAGACCTTTCTCAGCCCCACATACTTCAGGTGTCTGTTATGGGGAGGGGAAGGGGAAGGAGACTGTAAATCACTCTGAGACTCCTTTGGGTAGTGAAGGGCAGGGTATAAATCCAATCTCCTCCTTCTTGTGAAGGCAGCCATTGCCTTTTCTTCCTTGTAAGTAAGAAAGTCCAGGCAAGGGCACAATGGCCTGAAGAGGAGGTGATAGGAGGTGCATCCTTTCCTTGAAAATGGAGCTCCTGGTGTGAGTACAGTGGTGGCTGCTATGCTAGCATCTGGGCTTCCTCCCTCATAAGGAAGAGGAGTTGGCAACCACTCCCTTGGTTTCACATCAGCAGCTGCCTCAACACCACAGAAGTCTGACAAAATTGAAAAGCCAATTACATCCTGTGATTCAGTCAAGAAATTGTGCAGTTCTTTCTCCAGGGCCAGTTTTTGTTTTCTTTGCCCATCTGATCCAAAGGATATTTCCTCTCTTTTATTTCCAGGCTTGGATAGTACAATGGTTATGGTGGTAGCTGTCCCTCAAGTTCACCAGTAAGTAATTTAGGGAAAGCTTGAGAGGAAGCTGTCATGAGATTACCTCAAGGATACTGGTTTTTCAGGAATCTCCAAGTACAACCAATCTTTTCCTGATACCAAAGTCCAAATTATAGCTTTGAGATGAGTACACAGGACATCTGCCAAAATTCCAAAGATAATAAAGTACACAGCTTTTTTAAAAAAGCAGACAGAAAGGATTCAGTTCCCTTACCACCTTGCCGCTTGTGTCACTATTGTGCAGTGAAGAAAAGTGAGCAATTAAAAAAATTGCAGCTCACTTAGGACACTTGGGCAAAGGTATGAATTCAGGACCACACTGAGTTATATACCAGTAGTTGTAAACAATTTAATTGCATCCAGAAATGTAGCTAGTTGGGAAAAAAATACAACACTGAGGCGGATTCTAATTCCCACTATATTGGTGATGACGTTTGTGGGGTGGAACTTCCTGACTTTCCACTCCTCCTGCCTCCCACTAACCCCCTCACTGGTTCTCCTCCAGGAGGTGAAGGCACCCTCAGGAACAGCATGGAGGCAAAGTGGGGTTCTGTAGTAAGAAAAGGAAATTGCTGCATAAATTGTACTTAAGTTTTAGAAACTCCATATCCACAGTGGTGTCATACTGCTCCTCATAATCCTTGTTCAAATGTTACACTGCAGTTTTCAAGATGGTTCCCAGGACAACCCAGTGTAGTGTGGCAATTATAGTGCTGGAACAGGATATGAAAGACCTAGGGTTGCCAAGTCTGGGTTGGAAAATACCTGGAGACTTTGGGGGTGGATCCAGGAGAGGGCGGGGTTTGGGGAGGGGAGGGGCCTCAGCACGGTACAATGTCCACCCTTCAAAGCAGCCATTTTCTCCAGGGGAGCTGATCTCGGTCAGCTGGAGATCAGTTGTAAAAGCAGGAGATCCCCAGGCCCCACCTGGAGGCTGGTGACCCTAGAGAGACCCAGGTTCAAACCCCCCCCCCCTTTTGACATGGAAGCTTGCTTGGCAATCTTGGATCAAATACACACTCTCAGGCTAACCTACTTTACAGAGTTGTTGTGAGGATAAAAAATGGAGAAGGGGAGAATGCTGTAAACTCCTTCGGGGCCCCACTGGGAAGAAAGTGGAGTATAAATGAAGTAAACAAGTAAATAAATAAATGATGGGTTGACATCTTGGACCTGTAAGCCAATGTTCATGTGAGTGGTGTACTCCTTGATCAACATAATGTCATTGCTGTACTTTCACATGAAATCTGAACTCTTGTTTTGTGAGCTGGAAAGATTGTGAAGTTTCTAGTTCCTGAAAGACAAACAAATATTGGATGAGGTCATAGCTTCTAGTTGTGTGAGGAGTTATCTGAGTGGGACTCATAAGTGGAACTAGTTTTTCAAAATATTCCACCCACCTTAGAGGCTGGGCTAGAAGTAGAATGTGAATGTGATTTCCTCCTGTCCCATGCACAGTCTTTCTGTATGGCCCTGGGGGTTCCTGAAGAAGCTGGAAGCTCAGAAGATTTGCTTGCTTGCATTCTGAATCCTTGCTTTTAATGTGGCATCCAAAATGAAAAGTCATGGATCTGGGGTTGCCAACTCAGGGTTGGAAATTCTTGGAGAATTGGTGGTGGAGCATAGGAAGGGTGGAGTTTGAAGAAAGGTGGGACCTGAATGGAATATAATGCCATAGAGCCCACCCTCCAAAGCAGCCATTTTCTCCAAAGGAACTGATCTCTGTATCCTGGAGATACAGTTGTAATACCAGGAGATCTCCAGGCCCCACCTGGAGGCTGGCAAACCTACATGGATCTGAAATAAAATATGCATACTCCAGATGCAAGTATCCTCTTCTTTAGTGGTGAACTTCCACATGATCATTTCAGTTCAGTAAGTCACATCTCTAGACCCTAGCATCTGGGTTAAAAAAATGAATATCTCCCATTATTGGCAGCTTCTGCGGTGGGGTGCAGAGACTATCCAAGCTTCTACCAGTATGTGCCATTGAAGGAGGAAAAGAGGCCTTACTGGTGAGTGACAAGAGGTGGTAACAGAGCTGCTGGTATCATGTGCTGGTACACAGCTTCTAAATGGCAACTGCAACCCAGGGTGGGAAGCTGATGTCACCTTTGGGGTTCAAGGTTCCATTTGCCATTTAGAAATTGAGTTCCTGCATGATGATGCAGGCATGACCCTAGAAGTTCTGTTTCTGACCCCCATTGTCTTCTGGCAAGGGTACTGCTTTCCCTGCCTCCTTCAGTAGAGCACACTGTTGGAGACTGGTATATTCCCTGTGCCCCACAATCTACCATTGCTATTTTACATGGTGCATAAGAACATAACAAGAGCCCTGCTGGGTCCAGCCAGTAGGCCATCTAGTCCAGCACCCTGTCTCACACAGTGGACAACTAGTTCCTCTGGATGGCAGACAACAGGGCATAGAGGCCAAGGCCTTCCCCTGATGTTGCCTCCTGGCTCTGGGATTCAGAGGCTTAGTGCCTCTAAATGTGGAGGTTCCCTTTGTCACCATGGCTAGTAGCCATTGATAGACATCCTCCATGAATCTATCTAATCTTTAAAAGCTGTCTATTCCTGACTGTCTATTCACTACACCCTCTGGCAGTGAATTCCACATTTTAATCATTCTGTGTGTAAAGAAATATTTCCTTTTGTCTGTCCTGAACCTACTGCCCATCAGCTTCATTTGATGCCCTCAAGTTCGAGTGTTATGGGAGAGGGAGAAAAAATTCTCTGTTTACTCTCTCCACCTCATGCATAATTGTATAAACCTCTATCATCATGTCCTTCTTTAGTTTCTTCTATAAACTGAAAAGGACATTACTTCATAGGGTTGCAATAAGTTGGAAGCAACTTGATGACACTTCAATTCAAGCACAGCACCGGGGCAAATGAAGGAAGAACGCCGGGGCAGCGCTAGTGGGAAATCGGTCGAAGTGTACACAGTATTCCAAACGAAGCCGCACCATAGATATATACAGGGACTTTATAATATTGGCCGTTTTATGTTCAGTCCCTTTCCTAATAATCCCTAACACAGAGTTTGCCTTTTTCACTGTTGCGGCACATCAAGTTGATTTTTTCACTGAGCTATCCACTATGACCCCAAGATCTTTTTCCCTCTCAGCCTCAGCAAGTTCAGACCCCATTAACCTAGACCTGAAGTTGGGATTTTTTGGCCCAATGTGCATCACATTACACCTACATACCAACACTGAACTTCATTTGCCACATTGTCACTCACTCACCCAGTTTGTGGAGATCCTCTTGCAGCTCTTCACAGTCAGCCTTGGTTTCCACCATCCTGAGTAATTTTGTGTCATCTGCAAACTTGGCTAGTAATTTTGGCCAGTAATTTTGTGTCATCTGTAAACTTGGCCAGTACACTACTCAGCCCTAGTTCTAGATCATGTATGCATCAATGAAATAGTACTGGGCACAATACCAGTCCTTGTGGGACCCCACTGCTTACTTCTCTCCATTGGGAGAATTGTCCATTGATTTCTACTCTTTGCTACCTGTCATTTAATCAGTTTTTAATCCATAAGAGAACCTGTCCTCTTATCCCATGACTGCTAAATTTACTCAGGAGCCTTTGGTGAGGTACCTTGTCGAAAGCCTTTTGAGAGTCCAGGTATATAATGTCTAACGGTTCACCGTTGTCTACATGCTGCTCTCCAGTCTTCTGGTACAGTGGCTGAATTTAGTGATAGGTTACATATACATATAGTAGGTTTGCAATTTTAAAAAAACAAAATGCTGAAGACAGGTGATATTTTCCGATTGCTGAAGGTGACAGGAAAGAACCTTGACTGCCTATTGTTCATGCACAATGTCTGACATATTTGATAGCTTTGCTTATCATCTTTTTGCAATACTTCAAAAACCTATACAACCTATTTGACCTGAAATTAGGGAAGGGCCAAAGTGACAGTCCTGTATAACAAACCGTTTGGTGCTTTTATAAACTATTTTCTTTAGAACTTTTCCCCACTACTATCAGCTTTAGTTGTGCAACAGGCCTGCACTTATTGCTCTGGGCTGCAGTCTGAAGCATACTTACTCACACCTACTTCACAAGAAAATCAGTGGGGCTTAGTTCCAAGTAAGCAGATTTATTTAGTATTTTTTTAATCCCACTCTTCCTCTAGAGAGCATCAGGCAGCACATGTGCTTCTATCCTCTCCTCCATTTTATCTTCACAACAGCCTTGTAAGATAGATTGGAGTGAGAGAGACAGGCTGATCCAAAATCACACGGTGAGTTTAATGCCCAGCAGGGATTTGAACCTGGGTCTCCCAGGTCATACAACAAGACCCAAACCATTAGACCATCCCATTCTTTAATTATTCATCTTATGCTGAAGACACACTCCTTCACTTCTTGCTAATTTATATCTCTGCTTTGTTTCTGAAACATGTTTTACCTTTCCCTTCTTTAGTCTCTAGAACAAAAACAAAGGTCTTAAGGAAAATGCAAAAGAGACACATGCAAAGAACAATAGAATGGGGTTTGATTTGCTTAATGCTGAAATCAAGGTCACTTAAAAAGTGTGATTGTGCTTGAGGTTTTTGTTTTTGTTTTGTTTTGTTGGCAACATCTTTCCATTCGCTTGATGGGCCTGCCGTCCCCAGAACCGTACATGTTACTGATCCTGCCTGTATTCAAAGCCGTTATTAAGTGGAGTCTTTTAGATTTTAGAGAAATGATAATGGTTCCAAAGATGACAGAAAGTGGCAGCTGGTGACAAAAAAACCCCTTGATAAGACGACAACAGTAAATCAAACTACCGCCACTTTCCCGTTTCATGTTTGTTAATACCACCTCGTCTTTTGAAGTTTAAAGCAAGGTTCAAAAGAGCCAGGTGCTGAATCATAATATTAAAGCAAGGAAGGAGCTCCATGAAAGAGAGGAGATCTGAGAGGGGAAGGCAACAAACACGGCTTTCAACTGCCTTTTGTCGGCCTTTCTGCAGATGTCACCAGTTGTTATCCCCAGCAGAGGCGTCAGGCTTGTAGCGGTGCCTCTGGCTGATTCCCGACTCAACGTTTCAAGTGTCAATCAAAAAGGGAAGGACGCAGCTTAGGTCCTGGTCATTGTCCTGTAAAAAGAGCCAAGCATTTAACATTGATTTAGCTCCCTCAACATACAAAGCGAGAGCCAGCTTTGTGCAGCGCAAAAGGGCCTTTGGCAAGGTTGCTTGTAGAGCAATTCCATTGCATCCGATGCTCCTTGGTTTAGCTGTCACACTGCAGTGTCTGGAGTCCTGTGAAAAGTTATTCAGGAATGAGTGAGCAAATTAAAAAGAAATAACATGCTCTCCTAAATAGCAGGGCAAGCTATAGAGGGGGGGAAAAGAGGCTTTCAACGTCATTTAGCCTTGAAAAGCATTTTCATAAAAAGTATTTTATGCTTTTAAATACCATTTAGCAAGGAGAATAAGATATTGGAGGACAAGGAGGAGGCTGGTGAAACCCATCAGGATGAGTTCATCTGCATGAGCAGTTCGGCATACAATAGACATTGGATCCCATGTTTCCCTTGAGTTTGTTTTCTGCCAAGGAATCTCCATGGGTTTCTATATATTTTGTTATGCATTTGGATCAGAAAGTAGCCAGCATTCTCTTCTGTTCGATGATTTTGTTTGTTTGTGCTTAACATGGATTTTTTTTGCCAGCAGTCATGACCTTGAGTGGCTCTGTTTCCCTCTAAATCCATTTTGTGGCATTTTGTGTTCAGTAAGGCAAGCTTTGAAAGGTTTTTTTTAAAGCATCTGCATGCCCTAGATGCATTTTCATTCAGATACTTCTTCCTCACCTTTAGCCATATGGTGGCTTACAAAAGTATAGAGGTCATCATCCAAACTACAAACTGTCTCTAAAAGAGATGCAAATAGTTCTGTTGAGACCACTGGAGTCATTTAACAATGGTAGGTGGGTTGCAGTCATACAACCTGGTCCTCAGAATTAAGTTATGATGGTGTAACAGGAGTGCTTCTGTGCCAAAATAGCTCTGCACTCCCTCCACCCAGTTGCATGATCTTCTTCAAACCATGTTCTTCCACAACCTGTCTAATGTGCACAAAGTCTTTTATGAGCTTGAAATGCTGTCATGGTGGCTCTTGGAATGGAAGCGGATGGGAGAAGCCCAGCTGAGAAAATCATAATTTTATTTTATTTATATTTGATGAAAATGTCCCCACAATAAAAAGCCAATAAAATAGTGTAACTTTATGCTGCAGTAAAAATTAATAAAATTTAGTTGCTCAGTAGAACC
This sequence comes from Lepidodactylus listeri, assembly GCA_029233225.1. Taxonomy (NCBI): domain Eukaryota; kingdom Metazoa; phylum Chordata; class Lepidosauria; order Squamata; family Gekkonidae; genus Lepidodactylus; species Lepidodactylus listeri. Next base: position 104,758,467 of record JARCFY010000003.1, read on the forward strand.
AGTATTAAATGTTCCGATTATGGTTACAACTGTGGTGTTAGACACCAGTTACATCTCTCTAAGGGAGATGAAAGGCCTCTCACCCATTCTTTCCCCACCCCTTTCACCTTTCCCCCTTCTATTTTGGAATGAGCAGGTTTCCAGGAAGGGGTGGTGATATGGGCATGCTGGGAAAAGCACTAGGGAAGGAATGGCAGGAGTAACAACAATGTTAGTGGTACAGAGTAAATCTCTGTGTTGCAGTCTGGCAAATGTACTTCATCGTTGTGTACAGCTCTGGTGTAGGAACAGGGAAGTTTGAGTTTCTATGGCAGTGTGTTGTTGTAAGCTCTTCCTGTACTCCATCCCCTTTCTACCAATCTAGAAGGCTTAGGGCTGCTCCCAGGGGCAGGTTCTGGCCAGCCACTGTTGACAGTGTTAAATTATTCAGAATAATGAAAAATAAGGCTGACTGTGAAGACCTGCAAGAGGATCTCCACAAACTGGGTGAGTGGGCGACAGTGTGGCAAATGAAGTTCCATGTTGGCAAGTGTAAGGTGATGTACACTGGGCCAAAAAAATCTAAGCTTCAGGTCTAGGCTAATAGGGTCTGAACTTTCTGAGGCTGAGAGGGGAAAAGATCTTGGGGTCATAGAGGATAGCTCAGTGAAAGTGTCAACCCAGTGTACTGCAGCAGTGAAAAAGGCAAACTCTGTGTTAGGGATTATTCAGAAAGGGACTGAACATAAAACAACCAATATTATAAAGCCCCTGTATACAGGGGCGTCAGGTTTTGAAATCCCTGGGGAGGCGGCTCGTGCATGTGCGAAGTGCGTGTGCACTTCGAAACGATGCCGCCGCCACTGCCTCTCTCCCCCCCCCCACCTGGCCACTCCTCCCTCCTTCCCTCTCCCTCCTGGGGCTCTGGGCGAATGCCCAACATGATAGCGTCACTTCCGGGTGATGCTATCATGTTGGGCATTCACCCGGAGCCCCAGGAGGGAGAGGGAAGGAGGGAGGGAGGAGTAGGTACAGGGGAGCCAGGCGGGGGGGGGGGAGAAAGAGGGTCTGGCGGCGGCAGCCAGATGGCCGGCGGGCCTAGGAAGGGCCCAGGGAGGCGGGGGGAGAGGCGACGGCAGACACTCCATTTTGCTGGGGGGGCTCAGTCCCCCCCGGGAAATTTCAGGGGTGGCTAGAGCCCTCAAGCCCCCCCCCCCCGCAGTTTATGCCTATGCCTGTATATATCTATGTTGTGGCTTCATTTGGAATACTGTGTATATTTCTGGTTACCGCATCTCAAAAAGGACATTGCAGAACTGGGAAAAGTACAGAGGAGGGCAACCAAGATGCTTAGGGGGTTAGAGCACCTTCTCTATGAGCAAAGGCTGAAGAGTCTGGGACTTTTCAGTTTAGAAAAGAGATGAGTAAGGGGGGACATGGCAAAGGTTTATAAAATTATGCATGGGATGGAGAAAGTTGACAAAGAGGATTTTTTTCTCCGTCTCCCTATATATTAGAACTCAATGGCATCCACTGAAGCTGATGGGCAGTAGATTCAGAACAGACAAAAGGAAATACTTTACACAGAGAGTAACTAAAATGTGGAAGTCACTGCCAGAGGATGTAGTGATGGCCACAGTCACAAATAGATGGCTTTAAAGGAGAATTGGATAGATTCATGAAGGATAAGTCTATCAACGGCTGCTAGCCGTGGTGACTTAGGGGAACCTCCACATTCAGAAGCACTAAACTTCTGAATCCCAGCGCCAGGAGGAAACATCAGGGGGAGATCTCAGCCTCTATGCCCTGTTGTTGGGCCGCCAGTGGAACTAGTTGACCACTGTATAAGACAGGATGTTGGACTAGATGGACATTTGCTCTCATCCAGCAGGAATTTCCTTGTTTAGGCAGCGGCTCTTCACAGGGCTGACATGTACTTTTCTAAAAAAAAATCACCTGTGCAGCAGTCGTTCTGGAATGTAGACTTTGTAAATGGATGAGCCACTAAAAAAGCTAATGGGTGCATTTTAATTTTTTAAATTTCATTTCTTGACACTATTGTCAGTTTTTGTTTGCCTCATTTTTGTTGCTGTTGTTCAGGGCTCATTTCATAGCAGGAGTTCCTTTGCATATTAGGCCACACACCCCTAATGTAGCCAATCCTCCAAGAGCTTACAGAGCTCTTCTTACAGGGGCTACTGTAAGCTCTTGGAGGATTGGCTACATCAGGGGTATGTGGCTTAATATGCAAAGGAGCTCCTCCTACAAAATGAGCCCTGCTGCTGTTGATTATTCCTTTGTGGGTTTTTTGCCTTTTATGCCATTTGATGCCATACACCTCCCATATGTTTGATGAGTACATACCATTTTTACACCATTACATGCCATTTCTTTATATGTGTGTTAAGTGTCATCAAATCGCTTCCAACTTATTGCGACCCGATGAAGTAATGTCCTCCAAAATGTTATATTGTTAACAGCCATTCTCAGGTCTTGCAAACTGAGGGCCATGGCTTGCTTGCTTGAGTCCCTCTCATGGTGGCTCTTCCTCTTTTCCTGCTTTCTTCAACTTTTCCTAGCATTATTTTCCAGTAACACTTGTCTTCTCATAATGTGACCAAAGTACAATAGCCTCAGTTTAGTCATTTTAGTTTCTAGGGAGAGTTAAGGCTTGACTTTGTCTAGAACCCACTTATTTGCTTTTTTGGCGGTGCACAGGATCTGTAAAACTCTCCTCCCACCCCACATTTCAAAGGAATGTACTTTCTTCCTGACAGTTTTTTTCATTGTCCAACATTCACACCCATGCATAGTAATGGAGAATACCATGGCATGACTTAACTTCATGACTGTTCTTCCTAGTACCAATCTCCTTTTGATTTCTTGGTTGCAGTCTCCCTGTTCGTTGATGATGAAGCCAAGGTATAGAAAATCTTGAACAATTTCAATTTCTTCATTGTCAGCCTTAAAATTGTGTAGTTCCCCAGTAGTCATTAATTTTGTCTTCTTGATGTTCAGCAGGCTGCTTTGGCACTTTCTGCTTTAACCTTCAGCAGTAGCCATTACAAGTCTTCACTATTTTCTGCCAGTAATGTGGTGTCATCTGCATATCTCAAATTATTAGTGTTCCTTCCACCAATTTTCACTCCACTTTCATCTAAATGTAATACAGCTTTCCTAAATGTAATACAGAGAGCCAGTCTGGTGTGGTGGTTAAGTGCACGGACTCTAATCTGGGAGAACCGGGTTTGATTCCCCACTCCTCCACTTGCACCTGGCTGGATGACCTTGGGCAAGCCATAGCTCTGTACCAGCTGTTCCCTCAAGGACAGCTTGGGAAAGAGCTCTCTCAGCCCCACCTACCTCACAGGGTGTCTGTTGTGGGGAGGGGAAGGGAAAAGGAGTTTGTAAGCCGCTCTGAGACTCTTAAGTGAGTGAAGGGCGGGATATAAATCCAATCTCTTCTTCTTCTTCTTCTCTTATATGTTCTGCATATAGAGTGAAGAGATATGGTGATAAAATACTTCCTTGTTTGACACATTTGCCAACTGAAAACCATTCTGTTTCTCAATATTTTGTCCTAACATAGGCCTCTTGTCCAAACTATAGATTGTGCATCAAAATAATTAAAAGCAACCATAGCTTTTTATGATTCACACAGTGAAAAGTTTTGCTATACTCTATGAAATGCAAGCTGACTTTCTTCTGAAATTCTCTTGCATAGTAACCAATAAAAATTTGTAATATAATCTCTAGTGCCTCTTCCTTTTCTGAATCCATCTTGAACATCTGGCATTTTTCATTCCATATATGTGAACAATCTTCATTGTAAGATTTTGAGCATTACTTTACTTTTATGAGAAATTAATGTGATAATCTGATAGCTTCTGTAGTCTTTGATGTCTCCTTTTTTTGGAACTGGAATGTAAATTGTCCATTTCCAGTCTGTGGGCCATTGTTTTGTTTTCCATATTTGTTGGTACACTCTTGTTAAGATTTTGATGGACTCCATTTTGGTGGTTTCAAATATCTGTATTGATATCCCACCTACTCCTGATGATTTGTTTCTCCCAATTGTTCCCTGTGCAGCTCTCACATCACTTTCTAAACCTTAGGTTCTTCTTCAAAAGATTCTTCTTGGAAGGAGTCTGCCACCCTTTCTTGCGGACATGGGGATACATGGATGGGCCTTGCAATGGCTTGTTTCCTTTCTCCAGAGTCAGGGACAAAGGGTGGTGCTTGGGGAGCAGCAATCCATGAGGCACCCACTTGAATGTGGTATGCCTCAAGGAGTGGTGCTCTCCCCGATGCTGTTTAACATCTATATGTGCCCCCTTGCCCAGATTGTCTGGAGGTATAGGCTGGGATGTCACCAGTACACTGATGACACCCAGCTCTATCTGATGTTGGGCAGCCTGTCAGACTCCAGCCCAGAAGATCTGGACCAGGCATTGCACGCCATACCTGGTTGGCTTGGGTTGAGCCGGCTGAAATTGAACCCGGTGAAGATGGAGGTCCTGTGCCTGAGTCAGGGCAGTCCAGGGCAGGGGGTCCCACTCCCGAGCTTCAACGGGGTACCATTGGTGCCTGTTTCAGGGGTTAGGAGCCTGGGAGTGCTCCTGGATCCCTCCTTAACAATGGAGGCCCAGGTAGCAGCCACTGCCACATTACCCTTTTACCACCTTCAGCTGGCCCAGCAGTTGGTTCCCTTTCTTGACTGCGATGATCTGGCTACAGTGATCCATGCAACGGTCACCTCGAGGATGGACTACTGTAACACTTTCTACATGGGGCTGCCCCTGTTGCAAATCCAGAAGCTGCAGCTAGTGCAGAATGCTGCAGCCAGGCTACTGATGGGTCTCTCAAAGTGGAACCACATCCGGCCTGTGCTGGCAGTGCTGCACTGGCTGCCTATAGCATACCAAATTCACTTCAAGGTGCTGGTACTTACCTTGAAAGCCCTATATGGCCAGGGTCCAACATACCTGAAGGACTGCCTTTCCTCACATATACCCCAGCGGGCACTTTGGTCATGGTCGCAACATTGACTTCACATCCCAGGCCCCAGGGAGGCTAGGCTCACTGGAACCAGGGCCAGGGCCTTCTCGGTGGTGGCTCCTGTCTGGTGGAATGAGCTCCCAGAGGAGATCAGGGCCCTGCGAGATCTTATGCAGTTCTGCAGGGCCTGCAAGATGGAGCTCTTCCGCACTAGGAGCCGGCACTGCTATCACCACCTACCATCACGAGCGACACCTGCGATGAGGGCTGGCCCTGAATGCAGCCCAAGCTGGACGGTCATGGAGGGCCGGACTCCAATCCTGGTAGGAAGCCACTCTGAATGCTGATTATTACCATTACTGGAAGAATTTTATTTGTAATTGTTTTATTGTTGTTGTTGTATTTTAAAATGTTAAGTATTTTAAAATATTATTGGATTCAGCACTGTGTGCCATTTTGTAAGCTGCCCTGAGCCCATTTGCAGGGCGGGCAGGGTAAAAGTATGAATGAATGAATGAATGAATGAATGAATGAATGAATGAATGAATGAATAAATGTATAGCTCTTCAATGTATTTTGTCTTGTTCAGTTAATGTATTTCTGTTTTGATCTTTCAGCATGCCTGACTGTGCTTTAAATTTCCTTTGATTTCTTGGATCTTGTGGAACAGATCTCTTGTTCTTCCTTTTTCACTGTTTTCTTCTTTTTCTTTATACATATTTATTTATAATTGCTGCAAAAATAATGTTAAAAAATTATTTATTTTAATGTAAGAAGATTTGGGGTGATGAAAGAGAAGCTGGTTGTTGTTTTCACCAGGGCTCTTTTTTGTAGAAAAAGCCCAGCAGGAACTCATTAGCATATTAGACCACACCCCTGACAACATAACTCATTAGCATATTAGGCCACACCCCATGTTACCAGAAGTGTGGTCATCCAGCCACACCCACCTTTTGCTTTTTATTCTATTGACCTTGTTTGTTGTGTTGTCAAAACGGTTTTTGACAAAACCAATAAAAACATTATTTTCTGTCCCATTTATACAAAATCTTTCCTGAACGAACAACAACAACAACAACAACAACAAATACCTTTTATTGGCATAAAATATTAAAAGCAGTTCCCATTAAGATAAAACAGTCCCAAAATTTGTAAAAAAATAGTTAACCCTAAAACCATTACAGAGGTGTATCAGAGGAATCTTTAAATTCTAAGAGCCTTAAAATTAAATTTTACAGTTTTATTAAACTCAAAATGATCAGGAAGATTCTTCCATTTTATAGGACCATGAAGAAACTTAGCAGTCAGTTCAATAATCTCTGGATTTAAAGAAGTAAAGAGGTAATGTAGCTTAATTCCATCCGTTTGTCCTGCTACCTTACTAAGGGGAACTTCTAGAAATTTTGCTCGAATATCATTTAGCAAATTACAGTGTAGGAGTGCATGCTCAACCGTTTCTAATTCTTTCTTACCAATGCCTGCTGTTGTCACTTGGCATCTGAAATCATGCCACTCTCCAAGATATAAGAACCAATGGACTCAAACCTAGCTTTATCTGAAGAAGTGAGCAGTGACTCACAAAAGCTCATTCTTTGCCACAAATTTTGTTAGGTGCTACTGGTCTCTTGCACCTTTCCTCTAATAAAGATTGCAAGCTGTGCTGTTAGGTTTCTTTTCTTTTTTTCTTCATCTGTTTGTGTTGTCCAAACAGTTTTGACAAAACCAATAAAAAACATTATTTTCTGTCCCATCTATACAAAACCTTGCTTGAACCAATATCTTATGTCCAACCATTATTCCCACACTGGATTGGAATAAATTCCTAAAGGTTAGGTTCCCATGGAAATCAGCTTGCCTTCCTGCAGAACTAGTACGCTGAATATGATTTTTTAGGGTTGCCAACCTACAGGTGGGGTCTGGCGATCTCCTGGAATTACAACTGAGCTCCAAACTGCAGAGATCAGGTCAATGGCTGCTTTGGAAAGTGAAATCCATGCCATTATGCCTTGCTTAGGTCCCCCCTTCCCCCAAACCCCACCCTCCTCAGGCTCTACTCCCAAATCTTCAGGGATTTCCTCAGCCTGGAGTTGGCAACCCTACACTGGCAGAAGAACACTAGGTTTGTGGATGCACTGGACAGGAGTAGTTTGTGGACTATTTTATTCAAGGTACAAAAATTTATTCAATGTATAAGATTTCATGTGCCACCCACACTTCTGCAGATGAAACCACACTTCTTCAGATGGAAGATGCATGCACACAAAAGCTTATACCTTGGATGAAACTTTGGACTCCAACTTTGTTCTACTGCTTTAGACCAACACAGCTACCCATTATTATGCTATAATTTTTTTTACAAGCAATTATGTACCAGTTACCATTTACCATGCAGAGTCTGTCCCACAGGTAAAATTATCCTGTGAACAGGTGGTCTTTACCGCATAAAACTATCACTACCATCGCAAGATCACCAGTCGTTGGAAGTCAACTCCTCAGAAGCAGAAAGCTCTCTTATTAGGAGGTTTAAGAACATCAACTTTGCTGGCCCATTAAAGGCAGATGTCAGCCCAGTGGCAGGAGAAGAGGGACAATCATCTTCTTCAGAAACTCTGCCCACTTTTTAAATTTCACAAAACACGCAATCTCCAAAGTGTTGCTGACCATGCTCATTTTTAGTTACAACTCTCTGCAGATGTCCCCCAAAGTCCCCCAAGCAACAGTCAAGTGTTCTGCCAACACACACAACAATGAAGCTACTTTTTCAGATGTTTTCTCTTTGTTGTGTTTGTGTGTTGGATTATTGCTGCAGCAATAGCTTGAAAAGGCTCTGGTATCCTGAAGCTCCATGTCCTATTGGCTGATGAATAAAGACTCCCATTGGTCCTAAAGACAATCCAGATACCCAATCTCTGAGCCCTGCTTAGGTCCAATAGTATTGCTTGTATATGGTTACTTTGTTGAAAGTTATGTGTTGGAACAGTATAAATTAAGGTGCCGCTCTCACAGAGCTGTCTTTGGAGCTGAGCAATATCACTGAATAAAAACCTGTTGTTTGAATTCATCGCCTTTCGCTCAGTACTTAAAACTGGCGATGAGGATGGGATCCCAGTCCTAACTGAATGGCTGAAATCACTCTGCTTGCCCAGCTGAAATCACTAAGGACGCCCAGAGCTAAATCACTATGGGCATGGCATCCAAGGGCCATATCGAACCATTCAACCCAAAAGTTGGGAACTGGGAATCATACCTCGAGCGTTTTCAATGCTACCACGTAGCAAATCATATTGACGGGGATGATGTCTGCCGTGCCACTTTTCTGAGTACCTGCGGCCAGGCTGTATTTGACATTGCTCGGGATTTAGTTGCTCCCTTTAAGTTACTCGAGACCCCTCTCGGCGTTATCAAGGCCCGGCTGACCAAGTACTTCACCCCGAAGACGTCGGCTGCCACACACCGATCCGTGTTCCATCAGAGGAACCAGAAGGAGGGCGAGTCTGTCACAGAGTACCTCACTGCACTGAGGCAGGTTGCTAGAGACTGTCACTTCACCAATTTGAAGTCCGTCCTCCTAGATCGACTACTCTGCGGCCTCCGAGACGAGAGCATCAGGTGAGCCCTATTCTTACTTAAGACTCTTACATATGAATCGGCCCTCGAAGAGGCCCTGAGAGTAGAGGCCACCAACCTATCCCTCCGTGAACTGCGATTGGGTCCCCAAAGCCACATGCCAGGCCGCTCTGACGTTGTACACCAGAGCAATACCTCTGAGTCTGATGACGCCCAGGACGACCCATCCAATGTGTCCGATGACGGCGTCTGCAATGCAACAGCCAACCAGAAGCTGCGTCACCATCGCAATAGCCCACGCCGCTCTCAAAAAAGCCCGCACCACTCTCAAAAAAGCCTGCGAAGAAACGGCTGTGACGGTTGTGGAGGTACACATGCGCGTCGAGACTGTCAGTACTGCGATGCCATCTGTCATGCGTGTGGGAAAGCGGGCCACCTTGCCAAAGTTTGTCGCTCGTCTCAGGGTCGTGATGCTATGGACGAGTTCCAATGTACCCAAGGGTCTGTGAATACCCCCAGCCAGTCATATCGTTCCAAGACATCTCGGCCGCCAGGGCAAAGACAAAGATACAGCCATGAAGCAAGTGTGTACAAGGACTACACCAACCACCTATTTATACACCAGGGACTACATCCGTGTCCAAAGATCAAAGCCATCATTTTCATCGAAGATCGAGCATGCCAGATGGAGGTAGACTCGGGGTCAGCATTTTCCATCGTCTCGTGGAGCACTTTCCAACAAGTCTGCCCACATTTAGCTGCACACCGCCTTCAAAGATGCACCTTACAGCTGTTTGACTTTCAGAGGAACCGAGTTCCGGTCATTAGCATCGCCACAGTCCAAGACAAATATAAGAAATTCTCTGGCCGTCTGAACCTGCTCGTGGTAGAGGGTCGCCGCACAAGCCTGATTGGACTGGACTGGTTCGCCGCCTTGGGCATAGACGTTGTTGGCGTGCACCAGGTCAAACTGCAGCCTTTATTGGACTTTGAGACAGAGTTTCCACCCATGCCATTTAACCTGGATCCTGCAATATCACCAATCCGCCTCAAGCCCAGACGCTGCCCCGTCACTTTCAAGCCCAAGATTGACGAGCAAATAGATAAACTGTTGGCCTAAGGGATCCTCGAGCCAGTTCCCAATGCTAAGTGGGAGACACCTATCGTCACTCCCCTCAAGCCTGATGGCTCCGTCCATTTGTGTGCTGACTATAAGTGTACAATCAACCGGGCTCTACAGCCACACGCATACCCGGTTCCTGTGGTGAGCCACCTCCTGGCCTCAGTCTCTGGGGGCTGGGTGTTTGCCAAAATCGACTTCGCCCAGGCATATCAGCAGTTGTCAGTTGATGCGGCCACAGCCGAAGCACAGACTATCGTGACGCACCGAGGTGCTTTCAAAGTAAACCGGCTGCAGTTCGGGGTAAGCATTCCCCCCCCCCTCGGCATTTTTCAAGAACTCATGGAGTGCCTTCTTCGAGGTCTGCCTGGCATCGTGCCCTATTTCGATGACGTCTTAATTGCCGGAACCTCTGATCTTGAACTGGCTGCTTGAGTGCGAGAGGTCCTTCGTCGGCTACAGGATGTTGGCCTTCGACTGAAGAAGGAGAAATGTGAATTCTTCGTCCGTATCGTGCAATTCCTGGATTACCGCCTAGACGCAGATGGCATCCACCCTGCTCCAGACAAGGTTGCTGCAATCCGCAACACACCCCCGCCAAAGTCTAAGAAAGAGCTGCAGTCCTTTTTAGGACTATTGAACTTCTGTCATGCTTTCTTGCCCAACAAAGCAGCTCTTGCAGAACCACTCCATCGGTTACTGGATAAGTCAGCTCCATGGGCATGGGGTCGCCGGGAAAACACCTCTTTCCAAGCCATCAAAGCCCTCCTTGCCTCCTTGCCGTCCTCATGCATTATGATGAAATGAAACCCCTCGTCCTAGCATGTGATGTGTCACCTTACGGAATAGGGGCCATACTCAGTCATCACTTTCCATCTGGCTGGGAGGCCCCCATTGCCTTCTATTCCAGAACATTATCTTCCGCTGAAAGGAACTATGCCCAGATAGATCAGGAAGCACTAGCAATCATTGCTGCAGTAAAAAAGTTTCACGATTTCATCTATGGGCAGGAATTTGACATCGTCACTGACCACAAGCAGCTACTGGGCATCTTCACGGCTGACCGTCAAACCCCCCAGATTTTGTCTCCCCGGATGATGCGATGGGCAGTCCTTCTGTCTGCCTACTCCTGCCATCTCCTCCACAGGCCCGGCAAAACCATCGGGCATGCTGATGCCCTTAGCTGGCTGCCGCTTCCATCATCGGGACCGGCTGAGGCCCTCTCCAGGAAGTTTTGTTGATTGAGGAGCTGCCGCAGCCTCTGCTCTCCGTCGCCGATGTAGCGTTCCACACTGGCCGGGATCGAACGCTCAGCAGAGTATACAACTATGTGTGAAAGGGATGGCCGTCAGGGACACTTGATGCCGACTTTCAGCCATTCCTGTCAAGATCCTCTGAACTGTTGGTAAACAAGGGATGCCTTTTGTGGGAAAACAGAGTCATCATCCCTCCCCCACTTCGCGAATGGGTGCTGGACGCCTTACATGAAGGACACCCGGGCATTGTTAAGATGAAGGCCATTGCAAGGAGCTATGTTTGGTGGCCCAGCAGATTGAGCGGTGGGTGTCAGTCGTGTCAGCCGTGCCAGGAGTCAAGACCAGTGGCTCCAGAGGTTCCTGTTCACCCATGGGAGAAGCCGAGGGGGCTGTGGTCCCGCATTCACGTAGACTTCGCTGGGCCCTTCCAGGGCCAAACACTCTTGATCGTCGTGGATGCATACTCCAAGTGGTTGGAGGTCATCCCTGTCACCTCCATGACATCAGCCATCATTGTCCGCTGCCTAGACCGTCTCTTTGCTACTTTTGGACTGCCAGACCTCCTCGTGTCTGACAACAGAACAGAAGGCACAGAGCCCAGGAAAAGCGGCAAAAGCCGCCCCCCCACCTACCTACCTTCCTTCCCCTCTCTCCCCCCATCTCTCTCTCTCTCTCTCTCCCCTTTCTCTCTCCCTCTCTTCCCCCTCTCTCTTCCCCCTTTCTCTCTCTCTCTCCCCCTCTGTCACGCCCTTTGCTGCCCCCCCCGGGGTCACGGCCCGTCGCCGTGGTTCTGACGTTGAACGGGAGGTGCCGCCCTGCGGGGCTGGGGAAATTGCAGTGCCTTTGTGGACCTCAGAACGGCGGGGGTGCAGGTTAACAGCACCTGAGCTCACCCTCTCACCACCAGGAGTCAAAGTGCCCCGTGGGCCTCACCCATCTCTCTCTCTCTCTGTTCCGCTGCTTCCACGCTCGTTCTCTCTATTCCTCCCACTGGTTGACTCCTGGCTTCCTCCTCCCCAGTCCGTCTGGCACTTCCCTTTTTTATTCCCTCTCCCATGTGCGGCACCTCCCGTTCTCCAAGCCCCACCCCCTTCAAAGGCCTGAACGCGTAGCTGGGCCCCTCCCCCCTGGCTCTGTCGGCTGTCGGTCGCTCAGGGCTGCGATGTCCTCTGCGCCGTCTGGCCCCTCTTCTGCGCTGTTGGGCCGTTCTGCCTTGGAGGGTCCTGCCGCGTCTGCTGCTGTGTCGGCTCCTGGAGGAAGAGGTGGGTGAGCTGCCCCCTCTGTGCGGGGCTGTCGAGCCCGGGGCCGGGTGCGGCCCGTTCCAGCTTGGAAGTGGGGTGCCGGGGGCTGCGGGGCGTTGCTGCGCCACGGGGCGGCCGCAGGCACTCGAACAGGGACAGCCCGGGATGGGACACCCTCTCTCTTCCCCCTTTCTCTCTCTCTCTCGTCCCTCTTTCTCTCTCTCCCCCCACCTCTCTCTCCCCCCACCTCTCTCTCTCCCCCCCACCTCTCTCTCTCCCCCCCACCTGCAACAGCCCCTCCCCCCCACCTACCTTCATTTTCTCATGGCATCTTCTGCTGAAGAAAAGCTGGGAGAGCAGGGGGAAAAGGCTGCAACAGGTTGGGCCAGGCCCTGTGCACACCAGTCACACCCGGAGTGGGGGAGGGAGAATGGACAAACCAGGAATCCAGCCCTTACCAAGGCTCCACAGTGGGAAGGAGATGGAGGCTGGTATGACCAGTGTGCAGCCCCTCTCTGATCCCAGCTGAGCAGAGAGTCAAGCACGGGGAAGCAGAGGTGGGGTGGAGCCTGGGAGTTAAGAAGACCCTAATTCCCACCAATCAGGGGGAGGATATGAAGAGAAGGGCAAGGGTGGGAGCCACTCAGGGGAAGGGGAGGGAAATGAGGAAGGGTAAGAAGAGTGAGAGACACTGAAGCTGGGGAGGAAGAGAGGCTGGAGGCTGCCCACGACGTTGAGAGCAAGAGAGAGCGTGAAAGGCAGATCCAGCAGCAGGGGCTGTGGAGGTGATGTAACCCCGCACCCTCAGTCTGAAGCTTCAGTGGCTCCTCTTAACCTTCTCAGCACGGCAGAGGGAGGGACCCCAGGGGAGCCAAGTACTCAGCTTGACAGTCATACCTTTAAATGAATTAATGTGACCAAGTCTGGTTTAGTTTAATTATATTTACTCAACTTATAAGCCCCTATGTGGCTTACAACACAAAAAATACAGTACTAGCTAGTAACATATAAAATAAATATAATATAAATATAATACATATTTATGTTATATAATATAATGTATGTAATATAAATATAATATTAATGCTGATAAAATACAGAAAAAATAAATGGAAAAGCCGCTTTTAAACATTTCTATTATATTTAGAATTGTCATGGAGTACCTACAAAGGAAATGGCCTTTCACCAGGGCTGTATCCCTTAGATGTGACCATTCCTAGCCTCTTCCAGTTCAGACTGGGACAGAGTGCTACCTAGCAAGCTAATGGAGAGAAATAAGCTGGGTGGATGTACCCCATGGTGTAACTAGCCAGTTGCATTTAATGAGATTTACAAGTAAAGGCAAGTGGAACTGAGTGCTTTGTTTAAAATTTGACCTGTTCTTAATATGTATTTATGAAGGACTTTGGGTAATCTGAACACTGTACCACACCTGGCCATTTTAAAATTTCTCTGTCCTTTTCTTTTAATCTTGTTTCATTTCCCACCTAGCTGTGGTTCAGTAGTAGATGATGAGCTTTTTTGCATTCCAGTCCTTTTAAATGAATTAGCACATGTGAATGGGCAAAGTTGTGTGTGTGTGTGGGGGGGGGGGAAGGTTGCGAAATAGGAAGAATAAATAAATATACAATCAATCAATAGACAAACATTACTAGTCCTGTTTATGTTTTCCAGGTCAAGCATTTTATAATCTTTCAGTGCGTCATTTTCATTTCCCAGTTCTCTTTGAAGCAGGCAAAACTCCTACAAAGATGCCTTTGAGACAGACAAACTGTATTTTGCTGATGTAGTTAGCTGAAACCCAGCTATCATCCGTTTCAGGAGAATTACAACCAGGGCTCATTTCGTAGCAGGAGCTCCTTTGCATATCAGGCCATACACCCCTAAGTAGCCAATTCTTCAAGACCTTACAGAGCTCTTCTTACAGGGGCTACTGTAAGCTCTTGGAGGATTGGCTACATCAGGGGTGTGTGGCCTAATATGCAAAGGAGCTCCTGCTACGAAATGAGCCCTGATTACAACTTTTTATTTCCTGTCTCTCTCTTGGACATAGTCAGGCATGACTGAAGTGAAGTGAATGTGAAGGAAAGTGAAGGAATGACTGGAGACAGCACTACAAGTTTCTCTAACATTTGCCAGCTTCTACTATACTGCAATTGTCTTGGGGTGTATATCCCAGTTTGTCAATAGGTGAGCCAGCCCTAAATCCTGAGGTAGAGCTGCTTTAACAAATCTCATTTTGTCTGTCTCTGTCTGACTGTCAGTCTTATGGACAGTTATGCTGCATGGTGCAGTATGTACTCCCCTGTCCCATATGACAGGGCCTTCCTTTGTCTCCGCTATCCACCCCAGCGGTAACCAGTTCCTCACATGCTAGCCTGCCTTCCCAACTTCTTCATCCTGGATAACGCTACTGCTGTTGTGGTCACCTCTTTAAATATTTTATCACCGAACCATTCATTCTCCTTCGAGGTCAAATCAAAACTATCAAGATCACAGTCATATACATAAACAGTTTTATAGAAAAAACATTTTTTCCTCTCTCCCTCTCTGCACAGCAATAACATACATTATCTCCTTAGTGGTCACACAGTAATGCATTTTGCTTTCTTCCAATAATGTAGAAGTTAATGCTTCTAGTACCCATTGTGTCCCATAGAAATAATGGCTTTTGGTCACCACAGGTTAGCAGAAGGAAGCATCAGACCACATCAAATCAGCTTTGCTAATGTACATGCCATTGTACACTTGGTGGTTCTGGGCTTATCCATAGAGACTGATGGCCTCAAACTATTAGCAGGAAAAAATGATACAAATTCTAGGAGCATGAGGGGTGTAAGGCTCAATTCATAATTTCATTTTCCATAAGGACTTGCTTTTTGCACTATAATTACAATACTTCCTCTACGATAAGTGTCTCTTCTCTTGCCATTATTAAGGGCTACAGCACAGCAAATAGTTTAATTTGCTTTTATTTTTATTATCAAAAAGGTGTCAGAGCAGCTTTTAAACTAATCCTGGACAGAAAGCCAACAGGAGCTGGAGAGCCTTCGGTTTGGGAAAAGTCAGTCTAAAGGGATGACTGCATAAACACTCAGGATAATCCTGATAGGAGCATAATAGAATTTAGGAGTGAGGGCACAACAGCAACTGAGTACCATGTGTGGTGACTAAGGGGCCAAGGGAGGCGAGGGTTACTGGAGAGGGAAACACATTATAGGTGACTTTATGCCAGTGCTAGAAGTCTATAAGCTAAGATGGGGGAGCTATAGTGCTTGGAGTTCAAAGACAATTTAGATATAGTAGGTATCTCAGAAACATAGTGGAATGAGGAAAATCTATGGGATACAGTCATTCTTGAATATAAGCTCTATGGGCAGGACAGGGAGGGATGAATTGTTGGTGGTGTAGCATTGTACATCAAAGAGGGCATAGAATCCAATAACTTTGAAAACATCAGGGGAATTAACTCCACCACAAAACTGATATTTATTTATTTATTTTTGTTATTTGTATCCTGCCCTACCCTGATATGGAGGAAAATACTGGGCCCTAAGGGTTACTTAAAAGTAGGGGTGTACTGTCACCCACCTGATCAAACCCTTGAGGCTGATCTTGAGATGAAAAAGGAAATAAGGGAGGTGACTAAAGCAGATCATGTTTTGATACTGGGAGACTTCAACCACCCTCACATTGACTGGGTAAACATGTGCTTGAGTCATACTGTAAAAATGAGATTTCTAGACATCATGAATGACAGTGCACTGGAACAGTTGGTCTCAAAGCCAAATAGAGGGTAGTGATCTTGGACTTGGTTCTGAGCGAGTCTCAAGATCTGGTGAGAGATGCAGAGTCTGTTACACCAATTGAGAACAGTGCCCACAATGTTCAACATTCTGATCAATAGAAAGTTACCCCTAAAGTCCAAAATGGTAACATTTGATTTCAAAAGATGGAACTTTATAGACATGATGGGAAAAGCAAAAAGGATGTTGGCCAGCAAGGCACTGTAAAATGCTCTTATGGATTTTAATATTCATAAATTTGAACATGGGTTGCTATGCTGCAAGGACTACAGGCATTCTCCATTGCTGGGAGAAGCTCCAGTCCACTCCAGGAAGCTGGCAACCTCTATGGTTCACTAAGACAGAAGCAAGGACCCCCTTGCAATAAGGGTTCTTCCTGTTACATCATGCTGGTCAACCCCTGCCCCCTCCAACATATCTGCATGGATTATGCTGAGTGAGGTTACCTGGTAACTAATCTTCCGCCCATCCAGTGGCCGGCTAGGGCCATTAAAGAGACAATAGAATGGCCCCGGTGATTCATCGGACTTTGCCCAGGTGTCAGTTCCTGTTTAGACTTTAGTGTTGCAATATTGACCACCCCTCTGCATCCCCTCCTCTTTTTACTTTGACCAATGGTTGGGTTTGTAGGGACGGACCACCTGAAAGGTGTGTCAAGGGGATGTAGTCAGCGCAGCCTGCCCCCAAGACCACCTAATAAAAGACCTTGCACAGCATGCAATCGCTCTCTTGAGCTTCCATGACCCCTATCTACTTTTATATACCTCTCAGGTCCCACTTGCTGTTCCAGTACCCTTCCTCCATCTTTAATCTCTGGTCTGGCCAGACAGAGAAAAGTGTGTTTCTGCAGGTTCAGAACACACTCCCCATTCTTCCTTTTCTAACCCTCCAATCTCCTGTTGGAACGAGGATCCATCTCCAGGATAGGTAAAGTATCACCCCTCAGCGAAACTCCTGCTAACGCAACAGTGCTATTTTCTATCTAAATTTCCTTAGACCTGTGTGTGTGTGTGCGTGAGATTCTGTTTTGTGTATGCTTGAACAACATTTTATAGTAAACATCATTTAAAAGGATTCCTGCCTCAGTGCCTATTTGCTGGGAACTCCTGGAAGGAGTGGAACCTTGGTATAGCTGGCAAAGAACCCGGTATTTTGCCAATTGCTAAACTAAATTAAAGCAATTCAGCTAACAGAATTGGGGGCTCGTCCGGGATTGCCCTGCAGGTCAGAAAACACGCTAAGTCGACTCGTGTGATTTTCTGGCAGGCAGACGTAGAGGAAAAGCCACTTCCAGAGTTCCAGTATAAGCTGTGTGAAAGGTTTCTGTCTGCATGACTGGCTCTAGTGAGCAATCTATCGTGGGTTGGCTCTCCCCCATCTCTATCCTTCACAGCTTGCTGGTCAGCCGCCCCGAGCCCGACTGCTAGGCGAAAGCCATTATAACCGGCGGTGTCTTGATCGCAAGGGGTCAGCAACTGGAAGTCCTAAAGCCACATCCCATGGCTGTCTCCGAATCTTGGGAAGGGAGCAAAAAAAAAGTAGTGTAGGGTATTAGGTCTGCTACACACACACCACACACATGACGCACACGCTAGGTCCGAAAAAGAATTTTCTTCCCCCCAATACACCCTTGCTCCTCCTCTGTCTTACTTCGCCCAATGAAGTGAATTAATTAAATTTTGGTTGAGGGTCATCCTGTTGGAACATATTGTTTCAAAACCCTGCTGGATTGAGGTAATCCAGTGAGAGCCGGAGTGCTCAAGCTTGTTGTTCTGGTTAGGAGGTGATCCTGTGAGGGAGTTGTGGAATACGCCAATCCCACTCTTGAAACCCCAAGTTTAAGGAGACAAGGAGTCTCTGAGACAAGGTGTCTCTTTGGGTTAGAAGTAATCCCTGAGCCTGAGGAATGGATATTCCCAGCTCTAAAATCTATTGTAAGGGTTAGGAGTGATCCCTGAGTCTGAGGAAAGAGGATTCCCAGCTCTAAAAACCAGTAAGGGCTTGCTGCCAGTCCAAGGGGATCTTGGGCTGCTGTGAGCCATCTTGTAAAGTAACTTTAAAAGTCCGGAAGAAGGGAGACGACTCCCCCTTTCATTGCCCCTGTTTCAAGCAAAAGCAGGAGAATTCCCCCCCTCACAAAGATGTTTCACTCTAAGAGTGACGAGCCCAAACTAGAAAAATGGTTAGTAAAGAAGGGCCAGTCTCCTTGGAAAGAAGGATCTTTTAAGGGTCCCAACCCCCTGTCAATAGTCCAGAGCGCGTTTCAGGACTACTGTATAAGGCAGAAACCCGGCGCTGCTGCTAAAGACTTGGCTGGTACTTGGGCTTTATATACTGCTCTCCAAGATGCCGCTATTGTAATTAGACATCTCCAAGAAGATGTAGAGAAACAAGAGGGACTAGTGAAGAAGTATAGCACAGATTTAAAAGAGGCCAAAGCAAACTATAGTAAAGAACTAAAAGAGGCCGAAGCAAAACATAATGCTATCTGGAAAGATCTCGAGGACATGTACAAAACTGCCTTAGGCAGGGAGGTAGAACGATTCGAAAAATTGGAAACAAAATATGATGCCATAAAGGAGGAACTAAGCAGTATAAGAAGTAAGCATGAACAAGATCTTAACTACCAAAGAGTAAATTATGAAGAACTAATGGCCAATAGGCAGGGAGAAATAGAGATCAAACTCATGGATCTGCGAAAGACCCATGAGGAAGAAATCCATCAGCTAAGGACAGACAAACTCAGTGCAGTCCTAGCTAATCAGGGACTCACCATAGCTATCAAGGAAGCGAATCATGCAGTTGTGGCCGCCGAACATAGAGCAGAAACTGCAGAAAAGGCATTAGCTAAGGCCAATAATGAGTTGCTAACAGCTCAAAAGGCAGCCCAGTATTTGGCTGACCGAAACCACACCAAAAGAGAGCAAGCAAACCATGATGCTTGCCAAAGAGAGATTGACTCCCTTAAGGAGCAATTAGGACTCCAGCGGGCGGTTGTGTCCACAATCCACCCAGAAAGTCTAATTGACCTAGAGGATAATGATAAACAGGGAAAGGATCCCAAAATAGCTGATTCCGGAACTTCTGCCCCAATAAACCCTGTCAGTACAAAACATACCGTTACAATGGCAGGGAATAGGACCACCACACAAACAATTACCGAGACCCGTCTTTGGAAACTGGATGAAGTAAAAGCTGTAGCGGAGCAACTGGGTTCTCTTAACAAAAGACAGTTCTGTACAGTGGATGACCACTGTTAACATAGCCTACAGCTCTGTCCGCGGGGAGGACCTCACTCTAGTAGCCCACCATTGGGCTACAGGGACAACCCTGTCGGCTATTAATGCGGCCATTTCCAGTGGAAATCTAAGTATGGTTTCTAAAATTGAATGGATGAAGGAAGTCCTAACATACTTCCATCCAAACACCAGTCTCAATGCACTCTTTGTGCGTGAAAGACAAGGCCCTAATGAGGATCCTGAGGCCTATATGGCTCGGAAACAATTGCTGGGTCTTCTGGCCGAAAAGGTTACCATTGACGAGGAAACTGGTCTCCTGGACTATGACGAGGAAGAGTTCGAGGAAGATTTAATACATGGCTTTAACAGCCAAACACAACTCGCCCTCAACATAACCGATCCCAGTAGAGGCACCTGGGCTGGCCAGGAAAAACAGATCCAGAGGATCTCTTCTCTATTGCGGGGTACGGGTGCTTTGAAGCCTCTTAAAGGCTCTAAGAAAAATAGAGACTGGGAAGACGAGGAGCCCATTCAGGCTATCACATATGCCAACCACGGTCCCCACTCGCAGTACCAGCCCTCAGGTCATTACGACAACAGGACTGATTGATACAACAAACAGGACAAGTATGACCGGAACGATAGAAACAAGCCATGGTATAATAATAATAATCACTGAGGTGGAGGCAATTACAGGGGAAAGAGAGAGTATAGGGACTATAGGAACAATCCCACACAAGCCAATCTCCAACCTTCGGCCCCACTGCTTCCACCTGAATATACTGCCCAATCCTCAGGATACTATGGACCGCCTCAGGGTCCCGGGAATCAGCCACAGGCCTCCCAGCTGCCGGCACATGGAACCCAGTCCGGATATTCCCCACAGCCAGGATATCAGCCCCTTGAAGAAGGGAATTCTTTTCGGAGCCAGTTGTGGATGCAACTGAAAAACCGTGGTTTTGAAATGGAACGCTTCCACAAGCAGCCAGATGAAGTCCTCCTTCGTGCCCTGGCAGATAGTGAGGCACAAGGCAATCGACCTGTTAATCCGATCCATGCACTGCAGGGTAATGACCGTCAGGACTTGGAGCATCACAACTAGGGCTGCCCGGGGTCCCAGACTCTTCCCAAAGGTGTTCTGGCTCGCCTTAAGCCTGGCACTTGGGGGAGACCGACTGTAAAAGCAGGGGTCGGGACTCCAGGGAACACTAAGACTGCTACTCTCCTAGTGGACACAGGAGCATCCACCAATGTACTCAACCCTCAACTCACCGAGCAAGGCAAACCTTCACGTAGCACACTGGAACTCTTGGGTTTTGCCAGAGGCACACGCACTGCCACGGTATGGAAAGCTATTCCCTTAACAGTAGGGAAACTTTCCACCAGTGTGTCTGCCTGCGACAACCAAGGAGAAGATGATGGGATTCTAGGAGCCCCTTTCTTCTGAGATCACGGGCTCACTATTTTTTTTTTTTTTGTAAAGAAATTTTTATTTTTCAAAAAAAAAACATCGAAAATAATACATTTAACCTTACACAAATCCCTTTTTCCATATTAAATAACATTTTGTTCTATTTGTACATTCTATTTTTATCTTGTTTTGGTGGTTTCCCACTACATCTGAAGCATAACACATTTTCCATTTTATTCAAAATAGTAATACTTATATCTATGTTTCGTTTCTGGTGACGGTTATATAGCTTTAAAATACTTATACTTATACACCAATTCTTATTTTCTATACTCTTATGTATTTCTAAATAAAAACAGTTTCATTGTCTAATTTTAACTAAAACATTCATATAATATATTTCTATTCCTTTATGCTATTATAACCATGTATAGATATAGTTTTTCATATCCCAATACTTTTCAACATATTCTTTCAAATCTTTCCAGTCTTCCAGAAAGGTCTCTGAGTAAAGATTATTCAATTTTCTAGTCCACTTATCCATTTCAGCCATATATAACAGTTTTTTCAACCATTCCCACACCTCTGGTATTTTTTCATTTTTCCAGTTTTGTGCATACACCATTCTTGCTGTTGTAATCATATACCATATTATTGTCCTTTTCTTTACATTTATCTCTTCTAGTTTAAGTCCTAGCAATAACATTTCAGGCAACTTCTTAAATGTACATTTCAAGATTTTTTCCATTTCTGCATGTATTTTTGACCAATAAGTCTTTGCTTTATCACAAGTCCACCACATATGATAAAAAGACCCTTCTTTCTTTTTACATTTCCAACATTTGTTAGACATATTTTGACCAATATTTGCAATTTTTTTTGGTGTCATATACCATCTATACATCATTTTAAAACAATTTTCTTTTAAGTTATAACACGCAGATATACTCATAGCATTTTTCCATAAAAATTCCCACGATTCCATTTCAATGTCTTTGTTAAAGTTTATCGCCCATTTTACCATTTGTTCTTTTACCATTTCATCAGCATTAAACCATTTTAGCAAGACTTTATACATTTTAGAAATCATTTTTTCCCCACCTTCCTCCCAAACTTGTTCTATTTCATTATTTTTTTCCCTGAAACCGTGTTTTTTATCACTTCTATACAAGTCATATATTTGTCTATGTCTTAACCAACCATAATCAAAATCAATCTGATGCTGCTCCTTCAGTTTGAAATCCTTGCCATGTCTTATTAATAAGTCTCTATACTTCAGCCAATCTTGTCCTTTATATCTTGATGTTGGATGTAAGACTTCTGCGGGTACAATCCACATGGGTATCTCTTCTGAAAAAAAGTTTTTATATCTTGTCCACGTATCCATTAGTGTTCTTCTCAAATAATGATGTTTAAATATATTGTCCATTTTTGTTTTGCCATAATACAAATATGCATGCCACCCAAATCTACAATCATGACCTTCCAGGGACAATAACATTCTATCTTGTAACATAGTCCATGCCCCTACCCAGGTCAAACATATTGCATCATGGTATAACCTTAGATTTGGTAGTTGAAACCCTCCTCTTTCTTTGGCATCACACATTATTTTCATCTTAATTCTTGGTTTTTTCCCTCCCCACACAAATTTAGACAGCTCCTTCTGCCAACATTTGAATGTTTTTACATCTTTCACAATTGGAATAGTTTGAAACAAAAACATTAATCGTGGTAACACATTCATCTTGACCACCGCAATTCTACCCAGCAATGACAAATTCAATACATTCCACTTTTTAATATCCTGCATAATTTGCAACCATAATTTTTCATAATTATTTTTATAAAGATCAATATTTTTCATAGTTAGGTTTACACCCAGATATTTTGTCTTTTTCACCACCTCACATTCTGTAAGTTTTTGTAACTCGTTTTGTTTCTTATTTGACATATTTTTGCACATTACTTTCGATTTGTTTTTATTTACATAAAATCCTGCTAAGTCACCAAACTCTTTTACTCTCTGTAACAAATGTGGTAATGTGGATAAGGGGTCTTCCACTATAAACATCACATCATCTGCAAAGGCCCTATATTTGAAAGAAAAACCTTTAGTTGTTAAGCCTTTAATATCTTTGTCTTCCTTCACATTTAACAGTAGAACTTCTAAAATCCAAATAAATAGCAGCGGCGAAAGCGGGCATCCTTGTCTTGTTCCTTTTTCAACTTTAAAATCGTCTGTCTTTTCAGTATTAATTATTATTGAGGATTTCTGTTCTTTATATATTGCTTTAATGAAGTTAAGCATATATTCACCGATCTCAAGATGTTCTAAAACTTCAAACATAAAATCCCAGTTTAAATTATCAAACGCTTTCTCCGCATCTAGTGGTGCCTTAACGGGCTCACTATTGATCTGGCTAATGGCTTCCTTTGGCAAGTTCCCGGAGGCCCTAGCGAGATCAACGCGATCCATCGATGCTCTGCCGTTAAGGCACCACTACCCCTCTCTCCTCTTGATACAGAAGATCCCTGGGTCCGAGACTTCCCTGAAGTCTGGATCACAGACAAAGCCGAATGTGGCACAGTAAGGGATGCCTGCGTGCTCATTGAAGGCCAGGATCCGCGACCGCAGACTAATGTCACTAATGTCAGCCTCTGTACCAAAAGACTGGAGAGTAGCAAATGTGACACCAATCTTTAAAAATGGATCCAGAGGGGAACCAGGAAATCACAGGCCGGCCAGCCTAACGTCTGTTCTAGGCAAGTTAGTAGAAACTGTAATCAAATATAGAATTGTTAGGCACATAGAGGGAAAAAACTGCTATGACAGACCCCTGTATCTCCTCAACTGTCTGGCAGATTTTCCCCACCAAATCTTCAGTTCCCCTCAGTCACTGAGTCACCCTACAATAGTGTGTATATCTTCTCTATTGACACAAACTTGAAACTGGCATGCCCTTTGTTTAGATCTTGGTTTAGCCTTTAGACCAAAAACCTGAGGGAAAGAAAGAGGCTGTCCTGTTTTATAAATCCTTGTGAAATGGCACTTGAGGCAGATTAACTTTCAAAAACAGAATAAAGATTTTATTAAACAGGCAGTAAATATATGTATAATAGGGGTAGTCAAGGTTTTGAGATTGCTGAGGAAAATCTTTCTAATATATACAGAGCTGAATTCTTAGAACATTCAAGTATTTGTAATTTTGTTACAAGGTTTTCTAGTTCGTTCTTTGAGAGGTACTTTGTTTAGTTCCTGCGGGACCTCTCACAGTTCCACAGGGCTGTGAAAACAAAGCTTTTCCGGCAGGCCTTCTGATAGCCTCTGAGCTGGCCTAGAGTTGAAGCTTTTTAGAGTGGTAGCACAGCCAACCATGCATGAACACACTTTATTCAGAGAACCACCATTGATATTAATGGTTTTAAATTGTTATTATGTAGTGTTTTAGATATATTCTGAATGAATATTGTTTTATTGGTTTTATGTGAGCCGCCTTGAGCCTGCTCTGGCGGGGGGGGGGGGGGGAGTTGAAATAATAAATAATTAAATAAATAACCAGATTCAGAGAGGGCTTTACTTTTCTTCCAGGGACCAGTTCTTGTTACAGGACCACAAAGCACTGTATTCCTCCCCACTAGATTCCCTTGATGGATGTTCACAGATTGTGCAATTATCGATTACTTAGTGGTTTGCTTTTTGGTCTTCAGTCTCTATAGATTTAATTTAGCTCCTCTGATATTTTCAGTGAGGTTGAGTGCTGGGAAGAGATCTTAGGCTGCAATCATATGCACAATTAGACCCGACATAAGTGTGAATGCCGAGTGAATTTAAAGGCCACGATCAGACAACAACATCTGGGAAGTGACCCGCAGCTGTCAGCAACCCATTCTGCTCCACCGCAGAAGCCAAGTTAAAAGACACCAAAAAAATCTGGTAGTAAATGGGTTGCAATGGGCCATGGATAGACTTTCCTGTGTCTGATCACTCCAACATGCTCTCATGGCGTCGGGATGGTCTGATGAGGCTATCCTGACACCATGCTGTTGTCCCCCCCCCCCCCTTCACAGTATGCACATCATTGCAAACTCCATAGGGAGCCCTCGGTGCAGAGGTGCAATTCAACGATCTCTCGTTTAAGAACATGGGGGAAATGGGAAAAAAAACCCTGACTCACTCACAGTTGCATCTGATCACACACTGATCACACACTGTGCTCACAGCTTCAAAGGGAGGTGTGATGATGCAACCGGGTCAAATTCCTCCAGAGGGAATAGCTTCATTCCCCCCCCCCCTTTTTTTCCCTGGCACAACCTTACTTCCTTTAGGTGGAGTAATGGGGAATGTTAACTTTTTTTTTTCTGGAATCTTATGTTGATATCCTGGATCATTTCCAAATTCAAAGCTTGTAGTGGGGTCTGACCACTTTCCTCATCTGCAGCACGAAAAAGCTTCCCTTTGTGTACTACCTATAGTCTGCATGGCATAATCCAGTGATAGCGAATATTTGCAGATTGGAGTTTAGCTGTAATTGGCTTCAATTCTCTCCTTAGTTGTATAGGTTCCTGGGGGGATATCTTGAAATACAGCAATTTCCTTTCCATCATATTGTAAGTGACCGCTGGTTCTAGCCACTTTAAAACATTTCCTTGTTGTTCAGGGGCCAGGGAAGGTTGCTATTATATCTCTTGGCCCCTTTCTTCATGAATTATGAGGGGACCCAAGTTTTTAGGCTTGCATAATCACCAGAGAGAGACCCTCTTCCAAGCCAAATTCTAAGGCTAACCAGCTTGCCAAAAAGGTAGTAATTTTTGTGGTGTCTTCAGACCCCTTCTGTAAACCTCTAAATTTCAAATCATTTTGTCTTATTAATGCTTCTAATCTTGTCTTTTGTTTGATTTTTCTTGCTCTGAAGGCTTCTTACGTCCTCCTGAATTATGAGCCCGACTTCCATTGCTCTCTCCACTTTAATGAGTTCTTGTTTTCATTCCACAAGGAGGTTCAATAGAATTGAAATTGTGTCGAGCATTTCCTTCTCTATATTCTGTAGTGAAAGAGGGAGGTTTTGCTTCATCAGGGCATCTCAGCTTGTGGCATTGTATTACAGGATTCTACCATGTTCTGCCTTCTTGTGTTGGTTGTATTAACTCCTTCTCGGGTGTCTCCTGGCAGAAAATACAGTTGTGTTTGTTTGTTTCATTATCTGGAGATTCAATAGAGATAATTTAGACTGTTAAAAGGGGAGAAGGGAGGAGACGGAGCCAGGAGCATCGAGTTCAGGTGTCCTCTATTCCACTCCACAATGCCACACCACCCTGCTTTGCAGTTTTCAATGCACTGCAAAGTCAAAAGGAAAGCCATCATTCCTTCCCTCTGCCCCATCACCCACTGTTCATTGAACAGGGAAATGATGATGACCTGAACTTGTGGGATGTTCCCCAAGCTATTGAGATAACTGGGTATTCTGTTTCAGCTACAGAAAAGAAGACTGAAGATTTAGGAGGGGAGCAGACAATCGGTTTAACAAATCTGTATAAAGGAATGACAGAACAGGAATGAGATCTGAATGGAGGAGATGAGCTATAACTAGGATATCAAGACAAAGGCTGATCAGTTTTGAACTGAATCTATACTGAACTGGATCAGTCCTGTACTGAACTGAAGAAGGTCTGACATCCAATTAAAAATAGACAGGATGGACTACAGAATATGTTGATTAGATACGCTTGAGAGCCAGCGTAGTGTACTGGTTAAGAGCAGCAGACTCTAATCTGGAAAATCAGGTTTGGTTCCCCTCTCCTCCACAGGAAGCCTGCTGGGTGATCTTGGGCCAGTTAGGTTCTCTCAGAACTCTCTCAGTCCTACCTACCTCACCAGGTATCTGTTGTGGGGAGAGGTAAAGGAATGCTACTGTAAGCCACTTTGAGACTGCTTAAGGTGGAGAAAAGTGGGGTATAAAAACCTTTTCTTCTTCTGATTCCCTACACACACCAGTCTTGAATTTTTCTACCATCTCTGCTTGTGAGAAGTAGGCATAAGTTCCCAGACTTCATAGAGCATTGGACTCCTGCAGAAGGAAAGATTTCAGTAAAGAATGTAGATACCAGAATGTGAGAGTGAACAATATGAAACAGATTCAGGTGGGTAGCCATGTTGGTTTGAAGCAATAGTAAAACATTTGAGTCCAGCAGCACCTTTAAGGCCAATAAAGTTTAATTCTGAGTATAAGCTTTTGTGTGAAGAAGTGTGCAAGGTCACAGAAGCTTATACCCAGAATTAAACTTTGTTGGTCTTAAAGATGCCACTGGACTCAAACTTTGTTCAATATGAAACAATACAGCTCAACAGTTAAGGTGTTGGATTAAGGCTATGGACATCTGGGAAGATTCGCTCTCTCATGAAGGCACCCAGTGAACTAGCTGAGCAAGAGTCAGGGCAGATAAAACATCTTTACTCAATGAGTAATTATGCTGTGGAATTCACTGCCACTATGTGTAGAGATGGTCATTAGCATGGATGGCTTTAAAAGGGGGTTAGACAGATTCATAGAGGATAGGTCCATCAATGGCTACTAACTATCATGGCTAAAGAGAACTTCCATATACAAAAGCAATAAACCTCTGATTTTCAGAGGTAGGAGACCGCATTGGGGAAAGGCCATGGCCTCTCTGCTCTGTTTGTTGACTCTCCAGAGCAACTGGTTGGCCACTATGTAAAATAGTTTGCTAGAATTTATGGACCACAGATCTGACTAAGCAGGGCTTCTCCTGTGTTCTAACGAAGCTCATGGGGCCACTCATTGGCTCTCAGCATAATTTATGTCACGGGGTTTGAGAATAAAATGGAGGAGGGGAATGAAGGAAAGAATAAAAATATAGTAAATATCTAGATAATGTGTCAGAAAATGCAAATGTCATTGCAGATTGTATTAAACTCTATTTAGATTGCATTGTTTCCAACAATGTAGACACAGTCATTCATACTCAAGTAAAATCCAAATTAAGCTATGTAAGAGTCAGTAGTGGTTAAGTGTACGGACTCTAATCTGGGAGAACCGGGTTTGATTCCCCACTCCTCCACTTGCATCTGCTGGATGACCTTGGGCAAACCGTAGCTCTGGCACAGCTGTTCTTGAAAAAGAGCAGTTTCTGTCAGAGCTCTCTCAGCCCCACCTACTTCACAGGGTGTGGGGAGGGGAAGGGAAAGGAGTTTGTAAACCGCTCTGAGAAACCTTTGGATAGTGAAGGTCGGGATATAAATCCAATCTCTTCTCTTCTTCTTCTAATCAGTGGTAGATTAGCCATTGCCCCAGTGGGCCAATGATCTGCCTTCCAACCTGGGCCAGACCAGGCCAGGCCAGCCCAAAGGAAAGAAAGATGGTGCATAGTCTGGAGAAGGCAATGGCATGTCTGGCTATGTCCCATGCAGTATCGGATTGGTAGTGCCCAATGCAGCCAAGCCTAGCGCTACATGGGGCTGGATGGATGGGCAGACCAGCTCTTTCTTTTCCCCTTCCTCCTTCATTGGAGCAGGGCTGAAGTAGGCCAGGGGCCAGAGCCCTTTTCCCAGGCTGTTTTTTCCTCCCAGTCTGCCTTGACTGTAATGCATTTTAAGTGGACCTGTCTTTGAAGAGTGTTCTTCAATTGGTCCAGAATATGATTGCCAGTCTACTAACAGGAGACTGTCAAATTGCACACAACTTCAACACTATGCTAGATCTACTGACTTTCCATTGCTTTTCTAGTCAAATTGGAAGAACTAGTTTTGAGCTTCAGTGCTCTACATGGTCTGTGGAATACCTTGTCACCTTCTCCTATATATCCACCTAAACATTCAGATCAGAATATGATGATCTCCTAGGTGTCCATCATCTGAAGTGCAGCTGAGGGGACAGGAGACAGGGCCCTTGAGTGATGGTGCCACAGTTACAGCCTGGCCCCATCACTCATTGCATTGAGACAGCAGTGAAAATACAATAATTTCCAAAGGGTTGGGGGATAGTATGTGCTTAGTAATAGGCATGTGAAATTTCCTTAGAAAAAGTCCAAGCCCTGATTCATCTACCTCAGTATCATCTATTCTTAGTATCATCCAGTGGCAACATATTTGACCTGCTATGTGACTAGATTCCCCAGCCTGGAGGATTATTGTTCTCAAACAGCTACCTCAGCTGAAACAGCAGTTCCCTTCTCTGATCAACTGCCCTGGTTTTGGAGGGAATAGGGAGCCAGTGTCTGATACACGGGACTTCTAGTTAGGGCAAGCAAAGAAGCAGAAACCAGCTGCCCCACTAAAATGGAGGTAGAAAGGAAGGAGATGGACTTCTGCTTTCTGAGCATCAGTTAACATGTGGAAGAGGCCCAATCCCACAGATGCTGCAACAGCAAGTCAGAGGAACAGGGCAGACAAGCAAGACTGTTGCTGCACAATAGGCGGTGGGTCCTTTGGGGCTACAGTAGTTGCCCAGTAATGCTGACCAGTATCCCCTTGAGTTAGTGTGAGCTAGCTCACAGTTTTTCTATCCTCTGGCTCACACATTTTTGTCTTAGCTCAGAATGGCTCCAGAGCAAACTAATTTATGCAGTAGCTAACAAAGTAGAATTTTTGTTTACAAGGTTCCACAGCTTAGAGCAGCGGTTCTCAACCTGTGGGTCGCGACCCCTTTTGGGGTCGAACGACCATTTCACAGGGGTTGCCGGCTGGTGTCTGAGCCCACCCCGCCGCTCCCCGCCTCCAGGAAAGGGCCCCACGCTCGATCGAGCACGAGGTCTGGCCTCCCGGCTCTTTGCCCTCAAAGAGAGCTTTCCCTTTAAGGGCAAATAGCAGGGGTTGGTTGGGGCTGGAGCCCCGCCCCCTGCTTCCTGCAGCTCTCAGTGGGGCCACGAGGAGGAAGAAGCCAGCAGGTAAGGCAATGGCCGTTTCCCCCGTCCCCGCCGCCGTCTTTCCTGGGCTCTGCGCTTTGGCTGGGAGCCCAGGAAAGAAAGCTCCAGCCCCCCCTGTCTTTCCCGGACTCCGTGCTTCGGCGGGGAGCCTGGGAAAGGAGGCTCCAGCCACCCATAGTCTTTCCTGGGCTCTGTGCTTTGGTGGGGAGCCCAGGAAAAGGGACTCCAGCCGCCCCCAGTCTTTCCTGGGCTCCGCGCTTCAGCAGGGAGCCCAGGAAAGGAGGCTGCAGCCATCCCCGGTCTTTCCCGGGCTCCGGGCTTCGGCGGGGAGCCCAGGAAAGAAGGCTCCAGCTGCCCCTGCCACCGTCTTTCCTGGGCTCCGTGCCAAAGCACAGAGCCCAGGAAAGAAGGTTCTCCCTTCTGCCTTTCCTGGGCTACAACAGCCTCTTCCCCCCCACTGCCTTTCCTGGGCTCCATGCTGAAGCCCGGAGCCCAGGAAAGGCTGCAACAAGCTCTCCCCCCCACCTTCCTTCCTTCCTTCCTTCCTCTCTCTCTCTCTTCCCCCCCCCCCCCACCTACCTACCTACCTACCTTTCTTTCTTTCTCTCTCTCTATTCATTGTTGTTTGGCAGAACATTACTGTTGCTTAGGGGACTTTAGGGGACATCTGCAGAGAAAGAGTCCAGTGCATCCACAAACTTAGGGTTCTTCTGCCAGTGAAGTAGGGTTGCCAACTCCAGGTTGAGGAAATCCCTGGAGATTTAGGGGTAGAGCCTGAGGAGGGTGGGGTTTGTGGGAAGGAGGGACCTAAGCAAGGCATAATGCCATGGATTCCACTTTCCAAAGCAGCCATTGATCTGATCTCTGTAGTTTGGAGCTCAGTTGTAAATCTAGGAGATCTCCAGACCCCACCTGTAGGTTGGCAACCCTAAGAATTCATATTCAGCGTACTGGTTCTGCAGGAAGGCAAGCTGATTGCCATGGGAACCTAACCTTTAGGAATTTATTCCAATTCAGTGTGGGAATAATTGTTGGACATAAGATATTGGTTCAGGCAAGATTTTGTATAGATGGGACAGAAAATAATGTTTTTTATTGGTTTTGTCAAAACCGTTTGGACAACACAACAAATAATTTTATGGTTGGGGGTCACCACAACATGAGGAACTGTATTAAAGGGTCATGGCATTAGGAAGGTTGAGAACCACTGGCTTAGAGGATGCATTGATGCTGACCCCTGATGTTGACCAGGGTCCAACTGGGAAGCTGAAATGCCCAGGAACAAGCCAAGCTCAGTGAGCCAGTGCTGCAGGAGCCACTCAACTCAGACCAAGCCAATTGCACCAGCCATGGATGAGGCTCAGACACTGGTTCTTCCTGCACCGCAACCAGTTGCTGATGGTGTAAGATGAGGCAACTGGCAAGTTGACACAGATCATTGCTGCTGCTGAAGGGTCCAAGCCAAGCACTCCTTTCAGTTATGACAGCACTAGTGGTGCTTGGCTCTGGCCTCCAGTGCTCCCCGCCAGGGCAGCATCCCCCCAGGAATATTCCCAGTAAGTTAAATGGCCAGTTCATTCCTGATGGCAAAGCATGCACATATTATTTTTACTTTCAGGTAGGTAGCCATGTTGGTTGATCTGAAGCAGCATAAAAAAGTTAGAGTCCAGTGGCACCTTTAAGACCAGCACATTCTAATTCAAGGCATAAGCTTTTGTGTGCACATATATTCTGTACTATTTTTCTCTCTTTTATGCCATCACATCAACTAGCTTGTCCTAGATTTTGTCCAGAATTCTTATTACTCCATCATTTAGGTTTACTTCTCCTCTAATTACAATGCTATCATCTTCGACTTGGCCATTGCTGAAATGGTCTCCAACTCCATAATCACCTCTGTTGCAAAAGCCTGAAACATCAAGAATTGCTGCCTTTTTAGTGTTCCTTCCTTTAAGTATGTTGTGTAAGGAAGCAGCCCTGGTGGCTTTTGTTGCTGTCCCAATGTCTGAGTTGCCTCCATTTACTAGGGAATGCTCCTGTCCCTCTGTTTCTCTTTCTCGGTAAATGCTGCAACATTCTGCATTCTTTCATGTCCATGCTTTTAAAGAAATCTTTGCACCATTAAAGACATCATATTGCTAAATACAGGGCTGTAGTCATTGTTCCTTCCATTTAAAGGTTTAATCACACTTAATGGCTCTCTTGGGGGAGAAAAACTTGAATTTTCTGTTTTGAATGGCCTTACCCCATTAAAAGAGTTTACTAATATTCCCTCCAAGTGTTTTTCTGTAAATAAGTGATTCAAACAAGTTGGTGCAAGCAAATATGTAAGACTTATTTATTTTATAAATTGCAGTGACTCAAGGACATCTTATTGCTTTTTAAAATAGGTTTCTATACCAGTTTACCTGTAACAATGTAAGGAACGTGCTCTTCTCCCTCTTTTACAAGAGAAGGTAAATAGAAACCATTATAAT
The DNA here is from genome assembly GCA_029233225.1 of Lepidodactylus listeri. Taxonomy (NCBI): domain Eukaryota; kingdom Metazoa; phylum Chordata; class Lepidosauria; order Squamata; family Gekkonidae; genus Lepidodactylus; species Lepidodactylus listeri. Next base: position 104,790,444 of record JARCFY010000003.1, read on the forward strand.
ACCCTAACTAGAGTATGTTTTAATTATTTATATTTTGATTTGGCTGTACTTAGGGCAGCCCGCACAGACTACATCTGTAAGCCTTCAAAATGTATTTGTGCATTAAAGTCATGTGACTTCAACAAAGCCATATAATTGGCTAATGAAGTTGTGTTCCTAGACTGGTTCAAGATGTGCAAGTAACATCTTTGATTTTCAAAGATCTTATATGTGATACCATGCCATGTTGTACTGGGTGTGTGCCTCTACCATTTATTCCCTTTTGTATTCCTTTTATGTATCTGTCTTATTTAGATTGTATGCCAGCAGCCAAGCTTCATTTCTGATGTACAGAATCATAGTATCACAGAAGAAGAAGAAGAGGAGGAGGAGGAGGAGGAGATTGGATTTATACCCTGCCCTTCACTACCCAAGGGAGTCTCAGAGCAGCTTACAAACTCCTTTCCCTTCCCCTCCCCACAACAGATACCCTGTGAAGTAGGTGGGGCTGAGAGAGCTCTGACAGAAGCTGCTCTTTGTCAAGAACAGCTGTGCCAGAACTACGGTTTGCCCAAGGTCATCCAGCAGGTGCAAGTGGAGGAGTGGGGAATCAAACCCGGTTCTCCCAGATTAGAGTCCACGCACTTAACCACTACACCAAACTGGCTTTCTGGAAAGGGCCATACAGGCCATCTAGTCTAACCCCCTGCTCAGTGCAGAGTCAGCCTAGAGTATCCCTGACAAGTGTTTGTCCAAACACTGCTTAAAGACTGCCTGTGAGGGGATGTGTAAAATTTGTATAATATCTAATAGATTTAAGGGACCTAAGAAATATATTTAAGTAAGGGCTGTGGCTCAGTGGTAGAGCATCTGCTTGGTATGCAGAAGGTCTCAGGATCAATCCCCCATATCTCCAGTTAAAAGGACCAGGTAGTCGGTGCTGAGAAAGACCTCTGCCTGGAGTCCTGGAGAGCTGCCAGTCTGAGCAGACAGTACTGACCTTGATGGGCCAATGATCTGATTCAGTATAAGGCAGCATCATGTGTGGGTGTTCATATACATCTTTTTGGGGAGAGGGAGGAATGAGCATGTATTTATTTGTTATATATCCCATCATTTGGAATATGGAATGGTATAGTATAGTCCAATCTCATTAGATCTTGGAAGCTATGCTGGGTTGATACATGGATGGGAGACCACCAAGGAAGACTTTGCAGAGGAAGGCAATGGCAAACCACCTCTGAACATCTCTTGCCTTGAAAACTCCACCAGGGGTCACCATAAGTCAGCTGTGACTTGATGGCACTTACCACCACCATCATATTCTGCTTCAGAAGTAATTTCATTGGTAGACTCAGAATGGCAGTTGCTGGGGGGGGGTCTGCTCTGTAGCCCCTTCTTATGGAGGACTTTGTCTGAGATCCTAGCTGAGAGGAACCAGGTGGTGTTCTGCTTGAAATTTTTTAATGTCAATTATTAGCAGTGTCATTTTGCTCCTGACAAATCCTCCCCAATTTGTTTACCTCAGTGTTATGTTCTATATAAAATTCCTTAAAGAAGGTTCATAAATCTAGATAGTCTCTGTCTCATGGTCGAAGTCACCAGTATTAGTCTTCCAAACTGGCCCAGAAGTGCTTATAGGAAAGCAAAGCTCCTTTCTCAGTATTGCTTTCGTACTCACCTGTTCTCCAAGGGCAGCATTAATAAAGGTTATATCTAGGTTTGCCAACCTCCAGGTGAAGATCTCTCAGAATGATAACTGATCTCCAGACTACAGAGATCAATTCCCCTGCAGAAAATGGGAGCTTTGGAAGGTGGACTCTATGGCATGCTCAGGTCCCCTACCTCCCCCAGCCCCACCCTCTCCAGGCTGTATCTCCAGGAATTTCCCAACCATCATTATACCAAATTCTATTATCACAACTAATCATTACTTGATTAGGCCACCAATAGCATACAGCGCAACCCTAATTAGAGTTACACCCTTCTTTTGAATTCAGCGAACATAGAAGGGCATAATTCAATTTATGATTGCACTGATAGTGTCAAGAAGACCTTCCTCAGTGCTGCCAGGAGAAGCAAACAATGATTACGAGCCTGTGCTTAATGCACCTTATTTGCCACAATTTGTCTTACAGCTACAATAACACAATGCAATTAGGTATGTGCATCTGATTGGGTTCTTTCCAGGGGCATGTCTTACATTGAGTTCTAAGTTTCCCATTCATGCCTAGAAGCGCTGCATTCCTTATCTTCTCAAATCCACCTGGAATGTCACATGAGTTGGTCTTTATAAGCAATGCATGTGATGTCCATTCAGTGTGTTTTCATGAATACAAGCATTTCTACAAAGTTACTGATTAATTTGACAAAGCACAAGAAGAACGACTGATTTCTTGTTTCTGCCCCCTGACTCTCTCAAGATATAAAAATGCAAATCATTTGGTCTTGTTTCTGTTCATTTGTCACTTGCCTTTCTTCTGCTTAACAGCAACCTCTCCCAAAGACTCTCAGTCAAAGAATATTGCTTTTGGTGACCCCTGTCTCATCTGGTTTTCCATTAAAATGATATTTATTTTCAAGGCTCTTCTTTGCCTTTTCTCATGAAATTGCCTCTCTCCCCATGTGCTTCCATAGACTCCTTCAAAGCCCTGCCAAAGCTTACACATTAGTGTGGTAAACCTGCAACTTCCCTGGAAGTGTTTATTTTTAGAGAGCAAATATTATGCCAGTGTTAACTTCAATTAGGAGACTTATTTGACAATCTGACTACTCCATCTGATGCCTCAAGGGCAAATTTCAGCACTTTATGAAAAAGGGTGGCCAATAGCTGCTGTGTGTGAGCAAAATATACAAGAAGGGACATTTTTGATAAACATGCCTATGACTCACTTCCTCTATATGGAAATGCTGATGCAAACCTATCATGTCTAGTATTACCCATAGATGGTATGAACCCTGATCAAAGCAGCTGAGGAGGGGAGGGCTGGGGGCTAAGGGGGTAAAATTCCAATGGCCTGGGTCACCCTTGGGGCCTATGAAGCCTGACAAGTCATGTACTTTGTTTTCATGTGATTTATTAATGTATTTATATATGATACTTTTAAACCACCTAAAAACTGTGGACTCAAAGCGATATTCAGTATAAACTTCCTACAGACTAGGGTTTCCATGTCCCTTTGTCGTGCTGGTGGGGGGATTTGGGCTTTTCCCCCCCAGGAGTGGATGGAGATGTTGCACAGTGTGCTGATGTCACCCCAAAGTGATGTCAGTGCATCGGAGATGTTGGGGGTGACACTCTGCTTTTTGGAAAAAACTCTATGGTAAAACCAGCTTCAGACCATAGAGTTTTGCCCAACAAGCAGAGCATCACACACACACACCCCAATATCACCAATGCACTCTTGTCACTTCTGAGTTATGTCAGTGCATTGTATGTGATGTCACTGTTTGGGGGGTGGGTGGGGAAAATTTCTTCCCCCAGGCAGGGACGGTGCCAGGTTTTTTTGTACACTAGGCAAGGCTACCTCCCCCCCTCCCCGCGGTGTGCTGACCAATTTTCAAACATAAATGCATTTTAGGAGGAATGAAAAACACAAAATTTGAAATTGCTAATTTCTTTCTTTTCTTTTCTTTTTTAAATTGTGAACAAGTAATATAATTTCTGGTTTTCTCTCTCAAACAAAAAAACACAAATCACCGTGGACCACCAAAACCACAAATAAGTGGGTTCTAGATCAAATCAAGCCTGACCCTCTTCCTAGAAGCTAAAATGAGCAAACTGAGGCAATGGTACTTTGGTCATATTCTGGGAAGATAAGAGTCACTGGAAAAGCCAAAAATGCTAGGAAAAGTTGAAGGCAGCAGGAGAAGAGTAAGACCCAACCTGAGATGGGTTGACTCAATCAAAGAAGTCAGGGCCCTCCATTTGCAAGACCTGAGCAAGGCTGTTAAGGATAGGGTCTTTTGGGAGGGCATCAATTCACAGGGTTGGCATAAATCAGAAGTCACTTGATGGCACTTCATACATGGGCACACAGGGTCCACAGTGTGTTGTGCTTGCCCTGGGTGGCCTGTTTGCTGTAGCTAGAAGGCCAGGCCCAGAAAATTAGCTTGAGGAAAGCTGCTGGAGTCGCAGAAGTTCTTGGCTGCAGGAGAGCTCTGCTTAGATTGACGCAACAAGAGAGGCTGGGTGACTGGGGATGGCCAGGAAAGAACCAGGGGGCAGGAGGGCAACATGGGGGGAATGGGTGAGCAGAAAGGCACACCATCCCTGCTGTGGGAAGAGGAGAGCTCCTTCACCAGTATCCTCCCAGGAACCAGGTGACAGCAACGCTTTGGCTGGTCCCTCCCTCTTCACCTCCAGCAGTGGGAGAAGCAGAGGAAGTCGCCCACCACTGCCAGGGCCCCGGCATGGAGGAGGAGGGTGGCTGATGGGGGAGTGTGGGGTCCCAACAGGTGTCCAGCTGCTGCTCCGTGCTTGCAAGCAAACAACCGAACAAGGGCTGCCAGCTGTGACTCGCCTTGCCTCACCCCCTCAGGGCTGCACCCATGGTGGCCAGAAGAGGTTGGAGCAGCTCACCCTGGAGGGGGTGGGCCGCAGTGATCCAGTTTGGTGCCAGGAAACCCAAGGGCGGTGGCAGCAGCAACAGCCACTGGAATGGAAGCTCACTTCTGAGCTTCACTGCAAGGCCCGGCAATGCTTTACCTCACTGAGTGATGGGTGGGAGGCACGGCAGAGTGGTGGCAATGTGCTCGGAATTGCCAATTCACAGCTGGAGCAGCCAGCTGAGAAGGGCTTTTTGGCGGGGGAAGGGGAGGGAGGGGAGGGGTGAGACGGGGTGGCAGGCATGCTCTCTGACCGAGGAGGAGGAGCACAGGGCGAGTGGAGCAGCCTGAGCCAAACAGGGCTTGAGGGGAGGGGAGGGGAGGGACAGCAGGCAGGCCAGCACGGCACCCTCCAACCAAGGAGCAGTGTCAGCAATGCCAAGGGCAGTGTCAACTCCTGCCTGGGAGGTGGGATGAGTGAACCTTTGGTGTCAGGTCTGTGGAATGTTATGTTATACTTCTCATGGCGTGCTTATCACTCTTCGAGTTGTTCTGACCTTGGGATACTGCCGGTGCCTGCCCATGTATCTCTTCTCCTGTCTGACTATTTCTTCCTGCTTTTCCCCGGGAACCATAGACTAATATTTTGAGCGTCTTTTCTTTGCCTTGATGATGGGTTACAATTCCTTACCAGACCCCTTTTTGAATTCTGTATAATTGTCCTGCTTGGGGCTGTGTCAGCCATTACTAACACAAGAAGTGCAGATGACCACAACATACCTTTCTCAATGAAGACTTCCTTCTCTAGGATACTTGTTGTTGACTGACTCTGTAGGACTCTCACAAGCAGCAGCACAGGGCAAGTGGAGCAGCCTGAGCCAAGCAGGGTGCGAGGTGAGGGAGGGGCAGCCAGCCAGCATGGTATTCCTTTTAAGATGGTGCCCTACGCAACTGCCTAACCTGTATCTATGGATGCTCTGGCCCTACTCCTAGGCCAGCTGGATGGTGGTGGGCAGGAGCCCATGAAAGTGTCCCTACTACAGAGAGAGAATGAACAGAAAACCAAAAATACTGAAACCCACCACCTGGGATGGAAGGTAGAGTTGCCAGATCTAGGTTGAGAATCTCCTGTAGATTTGAGGACGGAGCCTGGGGAGGACAGGAGCCCCAGAATGGTACAATGCTATGGAGTCCATCCTCCAGAGCATCCATTTTCTCCAGGGGGACTGATCTCTGTAGAATGGAGATAAGTTGTAATTCTGGTGGATGCCCAGGTCCCACCAGGAGGCTGGCATCCCTAGAACCCAAGTTAACAACAAATCTACCACTAAGAAACGAATGTACAGGGAGGAGGGGAGGGACAGAGTAGGTGGTAGCAGCTCTGCCCTTGATGGCAACAGTTTCTGCCCCCAGGCAGGCAGGCAGGCAGGCAGGCATTAACTTCCTTCCTTCTCCCCAAAAGCAGCTCTCCTTTCATAACCCTATAACACTTTTTAAAATAAAAACCTACTTTGTTAAAGGGATTTGAATGGTGAAGGAAGGAGTGTGGAACCGTTTCCTCACCAACCATTTATTTGCTTCACATTATTCAGCTCCCCCCAGTCCAAGCTATCAAATATGGGGTTTGCAAATACAAGTTTTAGGTTGAGGCCATGGCTTAGTGGTAGATAATCTTCTCTCCATTTACATATCACCAGTTAAATGGATCAGGCAGGAGGTCATGTGAAATGCTCCTAAAGAGCCACTTCTAGTCAGAACAGACAATACAGACCTGGATAGCCCAATGGCCTGCCTTATTATACTGCAGGGTCAGGTAGCTGGAACTTCCCAGGAAGAAGAAAAAATGCTTGGTGGAAGAAGATTAAGGACTCCTTGCCCCTTCAGTGCTCTAACCTGCCTTCTCCTGTTGCAGAATTTTTTGGGCTTCACAACATGTATTTTCATCTAATTTATTATTAGATCTTCAGTTGTGACTAAGCACTATTCCACGACTTTCAGTTGGATTTTGTTGTGACTAACAGTTGTTGGGTTGTTATGCACATGTTTTTTAAAAAATTCCTGTTGGAAAACTAATCAAAAAACCACACAATTTCAATAAATCCCTGACTAGCGTAATTTTTTTAAAGGAATACAGCTGGAGTGGGGAGCTACAGCCTAATGAGAGCCTAATCAGAAGAGCTATGAAGCCTAAAATTCAGGTTTTATCACAGAATTTGTCATGGACCTTTAAATATAGCACCAGGAACAGGTCCTGCTTTAATTAGAGATCATAAATTAGGGACAGAGCTCATTGTGGGGTGTGTTTTGCAGAGTGTGAAATATTCACTATTGAAACTCTGTGGGTAATTTTCAGCCTCTATAACCTTTCAGTGTATTCTTTAGCCAAGACTGGAGATGTGGAGAACACCTTTTTAAAAGATTAAAAATGTACGTACATGCACAAGGAAATGGGCATGTAGTTATCCTGTCTTCTTTGTAACAGGAATATAGGAAGGTGGTGAATGAGTCACACAGTTGGTCCATCTGGCCTCCTGTTATGTATTTATTTATTTACTTGCTTGCTTGATTTATACCCCACCTTTCTCTCCAAGACTCAAGGCAGATAACAGAATATGAAACAATGCAATCAGGTGCTGTAAAACAATGCAATAGGACTAGGATCATAAAATTAGAAAATAATGGAAACAACAAACTGTCTCAGGCATGGCATACTACGAACAATGCAGAACGTGGAATTACAAAGCTAGAAAGTGGAGAGTCTCTAAAATCTGAGCCAAGAGGCTCCTTTCTCAGTACGGCTGACTGAAATTCTGGGAGAGCAACCCAAGAGCTGTTTCCTGAAGGACAGGGCTTAAAATTGACGCTGTTCATGTGGAAGCCACCAGAAGGCCCTTTTCAGTCAGGACTTATGGAAGCAGCACTCAAATTTAAACTAATGCTAATTATCCAAATAGTTTAGGAATGCCTCAAGCCATTCAGGAAAAACAAAACAAAAACAGAATTGTCTTGCCTAAGGCTGTCCACCAATTTTTTTTTTAAAAAAAACTATTAAATGCCTTGTTTTTGCCTAATTGATTCAGACAAATAGCACAATATCTCACCATAATTTTGATTATCTAGTAACAGCCATCACGATATCAGTTTGGTTCTGTGAGTGCAGACTTCTTGGAGAGCAAATCTCATCAGGTCTACTCAGAAGTAAGTCTCATGTTACTCAGTGAGGCTTTCTCCCAGAAAGTACCCTTCGGTTTCCATCCTGAGTCCATTGAGGTCAATGGGCTTAGAAGGGTGTAGCTTAGTTGAGAATTGCACTCTGTGTGTGTGTGTGCATGCGTGTGTGTGTGTGTGTGTGTGTGTATAAAATGCCATCAAGTTGCAGCCAACTTACAGCAACCCTTAATGGGTTTTTCAGGGCAAGAGACTTCAAAGGTGGTTTGCCACTGCCTGCCTCTGTGGAGTAACCCTGGACTTCTTTGGTGGCCTCTCATCCAAGTATTAATCTGGGTTGACCCTGCTTAGCCTCTGAGATCCCATGAGATCAATCTAGCCTAAGCAATTCCCTCTAAAACTGTTTAATGTCAAAAAAAGGTAAAGGTTTCCCTTGCTCAAAAGCCAGTCAGATCTGACTCTAGAGGGTGGTGCTTATCTCCATTTCCAAGCCGAAGAGCCAGCGCTGTCCAAAGACTTCTCCACGGTCATGTGGCTGGCATGACTAAACACCAAAGTGCACAGAACACTGTTACCTTCTCACCTATTTATCTACTTGCAATTTCTTGCTTTCGAACTGCTAGGTTGGCAGGAGCTGGGGGCAGAGATGGGAACTCACTCCATCACAGGACACTAGGGAACTCGCTCCGACACACGACACTACCAACCTTACGGTCTGCAATTCAGCATCTTAACCTCTGAGCCACTGCTGCCCTCTTAATGTAAAAAACAACATATTAAAATACAATGTCATGATGATTCATTCTTATATCTGGTTTGTCATAAGGCCATCGGCAGTGGAGAGAGTCATTCCCTAGAAAGGGTTGGAGTTCTAAAACACAAACAGAACTTGCAAGATGTCTCACTTACTAACTTGTATGAGGAAGAGTAATACAAAGTTATTGTCTAGTCACATGAATGAGGCCTCAGTGTTATCCATGCCAAGAAAACAAAACAAAAACACCCTTTGGCAGCATGACTGGAAAAGGTATGAGGAGAAGCGAACTGTTGCCATTCAATGTAGAACATGGCAGACAGCTTCACATGAATAGGAAGCACTCTATATGCTCTGGACTGAAGCTCTGACAGTTTGGGCTAGTCATATGAATGACCACTGTACTTGTCCAGCTGTAATGACATGTGGCAAACAAGTCTTTTTAATATTTCATTACAAGCTCCCACTATATAGAGGCAGAGGTAGAGAGATAGATGCCTATTTGTGATGAGTGTCCAGAAAGGACAAATCAGAGAACCCACTGGCTACATATATATTAGTTTAATTCACGAGGTACATTGAACACGCATACAATCCATGTGCAGCATACACTTAATTTTTCTTTATATGTGCATTGAATAATTCTCATGTTACATTCAACATATGTACAGCTGAGTTTGTGATTTAAACCCAGAATTATTCCAGTACTGGTCCTTGGTTTCATTTGTAAAGTGAATCCTCTCTGACTCTTTATTACATACAGATGTATACATGTACATGCAGAATGTATGTGTGTTCACTGTACCATGTGAACAGGGCAATTGTGATACCAAGGTTGAGAAAAAAAAACATTTGGCTGTCCACAGAGGGGTTACATGAAGCAGCTTTTGGGGAAAGTCACATGCTACTCTATGACTGATGATTCAGTAAATGAATCATATAAACTGACAAATTAGTTATTCTGCCATATGTATGTGTGTATGTACTGTTTAAATAAATTAGGCCCACACAATTATATAAGTACATAAAAATATTATAGAGCACCCTCATGTTGATAAGTTTATTTCCTAAAATAGGGGTTTAGAGAGATGAAGGCCACTGCATTAGGTTTAAAAAGTTAAATTTGATGAAACAAACAGATGAACAAATTTATTATGCTCTTGACAGGAGAAGAATTTGTGCACGAATGTGAAAAACTGCCTTAACATTACCCTGATTACCCAGTCAGAGACAGCCAAGACATTTTGATGCCTGTGGGAGAAGACTGAAATGATGCCTGCCCCTCATGGTGGTAAAAACATAATTAGGAATATGCTATTTTTTTTTTCTCTTTTGGGTTTTCAGGCCAAAATAACAATTTCAGAGTGTGATATGTCCCCAAAACGTTTTGCTTCTGCAAATATTCACCTTTTTATCTTTTTTTAATCTTATAGTTTCCACAGTCTGTTGCTGCAAAATTGGCAGCATTTCCCGTCCAGCTCAGGGGTGTCAAACATACAGCTTGAAGGGTCGAAGTGGTGCAAGAGAGGAAAGGCAGGAGGCTGCTGAGGGGGGAGCAGGCAAGCAGGCACAGGTGGTGAGGTATGTGTGTGGTCAAAGCAGTTAGGAAATAGAAAAGAAATGGCATGGAGCAGGGCTAAGAGGCTGAAGTAAAATATTGTGGGGGGAATGGAAGCGAAGAGGAAGCATGGGGTTTTCCCCCTTCGGTGTCCTCTGACCACAGCTCAGCGAGGATTGGCAAAGCCAGTACATTGGGGGGGGGGGGGGAGAGAGAGAAGGTGGAACTGAGCAGCCAGCGCTACTAGTGCTTCACCAACCAGCTTCATGTTTTTTCAAATGGTGACTGGGGGGGGGGGGTGTTGGCGAGAACAGGTGTGTGGAGTGGTGGTTTGCTGATGAAGGGACAGGGCCAGCAGGGAAGAGAGGAGGAGGGCCAGCATGTGGTTTGGGAGGCAAATGGGCTGTCTTGTGCATTGCACTCTGAGGGGAAAGACCTCCCATTCTCAGAAGCAGATGGAGAAGCAAAGGGGAAAAGAGGTGCCAATGTTGCTGTGGCACATCTGAAGAGCCACAGAACGAGGAGGCAGAGTGATTGTTGAGGTAGATGAGGGATGACAACCTCCCTTCTCCCCCCATTTGTTCTCAGCCCATGAGGGAAAAGTGGTTGTGGGAGGACAAAAAGCACCCCCTGGGGATTTCACAAAAAGCCTCTCAATCAGGCCTTTCCCCAGCCCTGCTTCTTCTGTGGGAAATGCAGGAGGGATTGAGAACTGGGGGTAGGGGATCTGTGAGAGCCAGGTTCACACACACCCTCCTCCTGAGCCCTGTAATATGGGTCACTTGTGGCCAGTCACTTAGCCTGGCCCACCTCACAGGGTTGTTGTTGTTGTTGGTGGGGCAGTGGAGGAGGCAGTCCAGTGTGCCTCCCTGATATCCTCAGAGGTAGGATGGGGGAAGAGAGGAAACAAAGAGCGAGAGATGAATTGTAGCCATGCTGGGCATGTGGGGAGGAGTGCTGAAAAACTACCTTATTTACTTGCAAGGATAATGAGTCATTTCCTAAAAGTGCCATATATACAAAACGCATCTAATTAATATGGAGATGAAAGATACCCTCTTTTATGGTGTCTCTTGGGAAAAATCTAGTCGTGCAAATGATTGAATATATTTATTGGGGGTTTTGTGGGTTCCCCAGTAAATCAATTGCTTTCACTGCTAATCAATTGTTGTTAGTATTTTGAGTTAAAATTTTTTTTGTCTCTGTCCTTTATAAAGTTTATATCTCTGGTACCTGGCATTACATTTTATGGCACACGTGGCCCAGCCCAACAAAGTAACGTTTATGTCAGATCCTGCCCTCCTAACAAATGAGTTCAACACTTCTGCTCTATGTGGTTCTTCTTTCACCTGCCTGGAAAAGTTAGGTTGGTGATCCCAAACAATGAGGGGTAGCAAATGGGACATTATATGGAATTGTATAGTCAGTCAGTGGTATATCACGTCAGTGAGGGCAACTGAAGTCAACTGAGAGTCAGAGCAAGAGAGGGCGGCAAGAAAAGAAGAGACCCTTTTCACACATCATCAAAAAAGGAGGGAAGGATTTTTCAGTGCTGCCAAAAATGTTCAGAAATAACTGTGAACAGTTCCAATTCACCCTAAATATAATAATAAATGAAATAATTGACAATTTGCTGCACTTTAGCCTGGAAGTGATTTTAGAGGAAGAAGAGGAAGAGAATGGATTTATACCCCACCCTTCACTACCTAAGGGAGTCTCAGAGCAGCTTACAAACTCCTTTCCCTTCCCTTCCCCATAACAGACACCCTGTGAGATAGGTCGGGCTGAGAGAGCTCCGAAAGAAACTGCTCTATTTCAAGAACACCTGTGCCAGAACTATGGCTTGCCCAAGGTCATCCAGCAGGTACAAGTGGAGGAGTGGGGAATCAAACCCGGTTCTGCCAGATTAGAGTCCGCACACTTAACCACTTCACCAAACTGGCTCTATTCAGTTCCTGTTCCACTGTGGTTTATGTTTGGAGAATTTCCTGGATGGATGGTGACCTGAGTGTACATAACTTCAGAAGCAAAGTAAATCTCTCTTTAATCAAACATCTGCTTTTGATTTTTTTTAAAAAAGCTATTTCAAATAGAAGACTTTAAAACATTTGTTTTTTAGCCTGAAAAATATCTTCTACCAAAGATATGTGATCTAGAGGCTGCCCGAGTGTTCATATAAGGAAAAAAAATTCTCAAGACTTATTTTATTTGATAATGACATTAAATATTAGAAACTATAACAGCTGGTGTGTTTATCCTTACTTGAGTGTATTAACCTCTTTAGCCCTTTTTTCCAGAAGAAGGATTCGGCATTACAGATTTGACTGTCAGCTGCAGTGCCTGGCGGCCCAATGCATTGGCTCCCTGACAGAATCTAAAGTCCACTGCAGCAAGTAAACATGGGATGACATTGCAGTGAGAGGAAACTGGCTGACTTGAGGCACCTGCAGCTGCTTGCACCAGAATAAAAAGCAAAAGGTTGTGGGTGCTGGAGTGGAAAAACACTGACTTTACCTCTTGCTATCATTTTTCCCCCGAATGTGTAATTTCTTTCTTTTTAATTTTGCATTGGCTTTCTGGATTGTATCCATCTGAAGCACATGATGCTAAAATACCTACTTTTTTTAAAAGGGAGCACTCTAGGAATAGCTCAATACTAGGAAGTTTATTGTAAATATCTTCTTCAACCATTTGCCCTTTTAGGTTCTGGCTAGTACCAAACAGTATTTTGCTAGTGCTGGTAAATGAAGGTGCTGATTTCAAATACGGAAGCTGATTTTGGCAAGGTTCTTTCCCCCAAAAGGTTTTAAAGTTTATGTAGCAATGCAATTTTTAAAAATTCAAATTACTTGGTTATCTAGGCAAGCCTTTGATCTTTTAAATATTTCCATGGCACATCCAGAAAATCTTTGGAATCCTGGAAATCAGGACATCACAAAAATCAAACGTTTGTCAGAACTCACAACCTCAAAGACAGGTTCATTATTTAGTCATCATAATTCCAGAGAGGTAGCCATAGTAGCCTGTTGCAGCAAAATTAAACAGAAGTCCAGTACCACCCTAAAGCCTAACAAAATCCATTCCAGCTTTAGTTTTCATGAGTCAGACCTAAGCTGAAATGAATTTTGTTAGACTTTAAGGTGATGCTGGGTTTTTGTTTCATATTTAGTCATATTCACATTATCATTTCGATGATCTTAGAGCTCATGCATACAACTCTTTTATACCATGCTGACTTCTCAGATTTTTTTCTACATTTCAGCTGGGCTGTTGTGGGGTGAGTTTGTCATGCGACTTCCAATAACTTGTGGACATCTCAGCATGGACCAACATTTGGCATCCAGCTGAAGCTATGTTTCAGCTGAGCACCACAACCAGCAAAATCACATCGTACAGGTACACATTCCACTGCGTAGATGGGTGATGCTGAGAATCACATACAAGAAGGCTATCAGTCTATGAAGCTGCCTTATGACATCAGACCATTGATCCATCGGTTCAGTATCCTCTACTCTGACTAGCAGTGGCTCTCTGAGGTCTCCCAACAACTCCTCTCTGATAACCTTTAGCTGAAGGTGCTGAGGACTGAACTTGAGACCTTCTGCATTCAGCATACATTTCTATTGAGCCTCAGCCATTCCCAAAGTCTCTGTGTTTAAATGTCTCTTCATAATTTTTGGAAAGCCACTGCATATAGATAAGTAGCGGTGGTAACACAGCAGGGAAAGAAGAGGCATCATGCAGCCACCAGCCTGTAGCACCCTTGTACAGTCCAGCCATTGCATCCAGTGATTCACTTGGTTGTGTGGTTGGCCTCTATAAATGAACATATCATGGGACTTTAAACCATGAGAAGAAAAAGGGTTCTTGGCCGTGGTCACACGGCACCCTAATCCCGGATAAAGTCCCGCTGGACTTTAATCTGGGATGTTTTCTTTCAGGTTGGGATGATCACACATCCCAACCCGGTGGCGGTGGCAGCTGGGGAAGGCAAGGCGAGGGCCACCCGCATGCCCATGCATGGCTGAAGAGTTTCCCCCCAACCCGATCGCTAACTTTGATCAGCCCCCTTTCCCCGCTTGGAAGCCTACCGATAGTTCATTTTCATTAAACGCCCCAAATTGGATCAGAAACGCTATAGGAGGAACTGGCTGGCTGGCTGGCTCACCCCATGCTCCACTACAGGCCCTGAGCCCTGCTGGCTGCCGCCTGATCAGAAGTTGGGAGAAGCATGCAGTGGGGGGTGCCAGGCAGCTGGCAGGGCTCAGGGCCCAGAGCAGAGCGCGGGGCATTTTTTTTCCTTTCTTGCACTTGGGTGCTTGAGTGCCCAAGCGCCCAAGTGCAAGAAAGGAAAAAAAACCAAGGGATGATCAGACAGCCCTTCTCACAATCATTGCAAGAGAGGGCTGTCCAGATCAGCAAAATCCCTGGTTCAAAGCGCGACTTCTGAGAAAGTACTTGATTTTCCCGGGGTCAGAAAATGCGCTAGGAACCCGGGAGTGAGCCCGCTTCAGTGCGGGAGTAGGCACGGCCGGTCTGATCAGTCCCTTTAAATCCGGGAGGGAACAGCACTGACTCCCGCTTTAAAGGACCATGTGACCATGGCCCTTTTTATTGTCTTCCAGCCATTCAGGATTTAGACAATGTTCTGGATCAGTTCAGGTATACAGAAAAGTTTAAACCATCAGAAATCTTCCATGACAATTAAAAGCCTGATAGAAATTCAACAAGTTCAAAGAGTTATATGAACCAGTGCCAAGACGTCACTTTCTAATTTATATTCAGCAGAGAGTTCTTTAAAAAAAAAAAAAGGTCACTTGTACATGGCTATTGGACACTACACTTACAGTGTTTAAAAAAGATACACCACAGTGCAAGCTAGCTATGGATGTGGGTTTTTTTCCCTCTTGACTTCTAGGCATTGCATCGAAGCAATAGCCTGGAAGGCCCTGACAATTTCCATCAGCTTAGCTTCAACTACATCAGGTGTGAGCTGAAGTTTAAATCTGTAGTCATACCAGCATAATTATCAGTACATCTTGTTTTCTCCATAGTTCACACATGACACTTATTGTAGTTTTATGGTAAAGTCTGCAGCTTAAAGCTGCATAGAGAGTTAATGTTCAAAAGAATTCATAGCAGAGAAACCACTATTTTTTTAAATGCAGATTCCAACCAGCATCTCATATGCAGACGATACTAAATTGGGAGGGGTAGCAAATACAATAGAATCGTAGAGTTGGAAGGGACCTCCAGGGTTATCTAGTCCAACACCCTGCACAAGACAGAGTCAGGATGCAGGATGATCTCGACAGGCTGGACAACTGGGCTAAAACAATTAAAATGAATTTCAATGGGCATAAGTGTAAAGTTCTGCATTTAGGTAGGAAAAACCATACGCATAATTATAGGAAGGGGGAGACTTGTCTTGGCAGTAATATGTGCGAAAAAGATGTAGGGATCTTAGAAGTCCATACAGTGTGATGCAGTAGCTAAAAAAGCAAATGCCATTTTGGGCTGCATCAACAGAAGTACAGTATCCAGGTAATGCAAAGTGATGGTATTGCTTACTCTGCTCTGGTTAGATCTCATCTAAAGTATTGTGTTCAGTTTTGAGTATCACAATTTAAGAAAGATATAGACAAGCTGGAACATGTCCAGAGGAGGGCAACAGTGGTGAGGGGTCTGGAGATCAAGTCCTATGAGAAAAGGTTGAAGGAGCTGGGTATGTTTAGCCTGGAGAGGAGATGACTAAGAGGTGATATGATAACCTTCTTCAAGTACTTGAAAGGCTGTTATATAGAGGATGGTGTAGAGTTGTTTTCTGTTGCCTCAGAAGGTTGGACCAGAACCAACTGGGTGAAATTAAATCAAAAAGAGATTAAATCTAACTGTTAGGAAGAACTTCCTGACAGAACAGTTCCTCAGTGGAATAGGCTTCCTCGGGAGGTGGTGGGCTTTCCTTTGGAGATTTTCAAACAGAGGCTAGATGGCCATCTGACATTCTGTGAACATAGGCAGATTATGAGAAGGGAGGGCAGGAAGGGTTGCATCAGTGCTGAGTTCTTGTGGCCCTTTCTTACGTGCCCAGGGAAATGCTAATTGCTACTTTGGGATCAGGAAGCAATTTTTCCCCAGGTTTTGGGGGATTTTTGCCCTCTTCTGGGCATAAAGCAGGGGTCACTGGGGGTGGGATGGGGAGGTATTTGTGAATTTCCTGCATTGTGCAAGGGGTTGGACTAGATGACCTTGGAGATCCCTTCCAACTCTATGATTCTATGTGCATGCACAGGACATGGGGAAGGGGACATCACCACCTCTGCACTAGAACTTTGCCTGATGTCTTCCCTGCATCAGTTCTTCCTACTGAAGGTGCAAACTACTTTTCAGCTTTAAAAGCAGCTTGCCTCTTCAACCAACAAAATTGTTGCAGAGAAAACCACATATGAAGCTTTTCCTGCAATTCTCCTCCATGTCCATGCACCGTTTCTTTGAATCTGAGGAGCTATAGAAGATAAGCAGTTAGATAGACATAGCAGGGGATTAACCCTTAAACAGTGGACAAGCTTTTTGCATATTAAAAAAGAAGAAAAACTGCATTGTCAATTTAATATGGTCACATGTATTGTAGTAGGCAGGGAGGACATGAAGAGAAAGGAAGAAGCTTCAAGGCATGGGCTAAACTGTAGCAATTTCTATGCCCTGTATACAAATGAAAAACAGTAATTTAAACCAGCAACACAAAAATCCATATTTAGTGCTGCTGAGAGGTAGAGAAGGCAAAATAGGAGTGATAGAGATGAAGGGGTCTGATGGCTCATTTTCCTCCCCCCCCTTTCCCCCTCCCTTCTGCCACCTGCATCCTTTTATAAATTAGATCACTTACATTTTTAAAGAAAGTATATTCTTTTTCATCGCAGCCCACCATCGAGTCTAATTCTACCTTTTGTGCAGAACCCCTGCTAACAGAGGTGGAGGAGTATCAATCACCATGTCCCTCAGGGTCCTACCTGGCCTCTCTGGCTCTTGATCAGAAAGAAGCAGATGGTTATTTACAAATAAAATAATCAAGACCTCAAGAACACTCCCCCCCCTTCAACCCACCCGCAGAAGAGGCCAAAATGAGCTCAACTTGCCTACAGCCGCTCTGCCAGCTCTCAAGGACACCGCTTGCACTGTGAATGTCTGAGCCTTGCCTTATCGTTTCACCCCCAAAATGGAATAGATTTGTGTGTTTGTGGCAAAGGAGACAATATTGTTCCTTCAGAATTTTTCCTGCCAGTATTCAAGCATCTTCATTACTTGAAAGACAATAGGAATTAAAGCCCAGTCATTATGGGTGACTCTATCTGCCACCACGGCAGATCTGCTTGCAGTCAAGTCCTTTAGAAGCACAGCAGCGGCTGCCTTTGAATCTTTTCAGTAGCCATGGTCACTCTCCGTCTTTATTTGCCATCGAGTGTTATACATTTAGCAATAAATCCAAACAAAAGGGAAAGAAAGCAGGTGCTCCAAGTTTACTCTGGAGCCAGCTGCCAGGAAGACGCACTGTACTTATATATTTATTTTATGGAACATAAGGAGCTTAATTGAAAGCTTTTGAAAAAAAATGAATTATGAAATGTACATTTGAGTGGTCTTTTATTTCCCCCCTTTCTAAAGACCATTGAAGTAGCAATTGCTGTAATGTGCTGTCACATTTGCTCTTGTCTCCATTTACTGTAAGAAAAAAGAGCACTGGAGAAATTTAAATTTAAGGAGACAATTTTTTAAAAAAAGAAAAGAAAAGATGCCTGAATGCTGCTTCTCATTTTATAGACAGAAGGCATAATAGTGCTTTTACCAGTTCGAGGGAGTGCTGCTCCCCAATTCTTGATTTTCCAATGGTTATTTGATGTGGAAGGGATGCACCCTAATGCTTGGAGACTGGACTAGTCAGGATCAGTTAAAAATGTTTCTGACATTCATTTTGGTAATAAGTTCCTACGTGTAATGAAAAGTAGGCTTGGGTCTCAGGAACACACATGTGCACTATTTTTCAAGTTGCATGTGTCTGAGTCCCTTTAAACCCTTGCTTTCTGTTTCCTGCAAAAGCTGCAAAAACAGCTGTTTTGGGCTTTCTTGTAAAGTCCCTTTAAAGTTTAAAGCATAAGAAAACCTGGAAAAATCCCACTGTTCAACTGTTGGGGGGGGGGCTTTAAAAGGGCTGTGGTCCCTTTTAATGAGGTTTGCAGCACCATGATCTCATTCAGTTTGCAAACAAACCTCCTAATTCAATTCAGTTTCGTAGTTCGACCATGAACCACATTTTCCTGGTTAATGCCCATCCCTAATCACCACATGTGAGTCTTGCCACATGTGACCATGCATACAAAATACATGCACAACACACCCAATTGCTGTGATTCCTTTCCTCAATATGTATTACCACACACAATGCACGTATCACAAATACAGACATATATAATACATTGAGCATATCACACATGCAACATCATGTAGTGGATAGAGTGGCAGATTAGGATATGGGAGACCCAGGTTTAAATCCCCACTCTGCCATGGCAACTTGCTGGGTGACCTTGGGCCAATCACACATTCTCAGCCTAACCTACCTAGAATCATAGAATCATAGAGCTGGAAGGGACTGCCAGGGTCATCTAGTCCAGCCCCCTGCACAATGCAGAAAATTCACAAATGCCTCCGCCCCAAGTGACCCCTGCTCTGTGCCCAGAAGAGGGGGGAACCCTCCAGGATCCCTGGCCAAACTGGCCTGGAGAAAAATTGCTTCCTGACCCAATAGTAGTGATCAGCATATCCCTGGGTATGTAAGAAAGGACCACAAGAACTCAGCACTGACGCAACCCTTCTTTCCCAGCTGTCCTGAACCTACCTCACAAAGTTGTTGTAAGGGTCAAATGAGACAAGGACACCATGAACACCACCCTGAGCTTCTTGGAGGAAGGGCAGAAGAGAAATGTGTTAGAGAGTTAGGATATGCCAGGCTTATTTTTAAAAATGCTATTTACATGGTAGGGGTGCTCCTGCTGGTCATGGCTCCCATCAGGCACCAGTCATCATTTCTGGCCAGAAAAATCTGGCAAGGCATAGAAACAAATTGCTCAGCTTCCATGAAACCCTTTTAGGAACAAAAAGCATTGTGTAAACCAGGTGAATTGTGCTTAGAGAAATGCTCAGTCATGCATAATCTCATTCATGAATTCATGGGGAGGGGCATTCATTCTTGGGCTCCAAGATTGCTCCCCTCCATCATGCTCAGGTGTTTTCCACTGAACTAGTCTGAACCAGTCTGTAGTAATAACATAATGGTCTCCCTGCACTGATATTGCCAGGGTCCACCACCTCTCAGTCAACACTTGGAGTCCCATCAAATAAAAGCACTACTTGCCAGGTATTTGGTTATGCAATAAAGGTGAAAGCCAATTGTTTCTTTGAATACTAAAGACCTGTTGCATATTCAGGGGCCAGTAATGGCACAATTGTGCGGAAAGGGCCATCAAGTCTTAGTTGACCCTGTAAGATTTTCAAGCCAAGAGACAACAGAGTTGGGTAGCCATTGCCTGCCTCTGCATAGCAACCGTGGCCTTCCTTGGTGGTCTCATATCCAGATACTAAACTGGGCACAGCCTACTTAAGTTTCCAATGTCTGATGAGATCAGGCTAGCCAGGGCCATCCAGGTCAGGGTCAGGTACAACTAGGCAAGAAAAATGGCAGAGTAGGTACAGTCCTCTTATTGCTGATCTATGGTCTGACCTATGCAATGCCATGGCAAGAAGGTTGTTTTATGCAGTGGCATTTGAAATTTCTCCTGCGTTACATGGATCTTAGTGGTCAGTTACAACTGAGGATGGAAAAAATAACCAACAACGTAAATTATATGAGTGTCCAATTTGTCAGTGGATGGTAGAACTGACCTCATGAGTGTGGCCATAGGTGAGGGGATCTATTCTCCCTGGGATGGCTGTGAACCTTGGAATTCTGATTATAAGCACTTAATTGCTTGCCCCTGGGTTCCCAAGTCCTTCTGCTGGGTGGCATTTGAAAAGTTAAACCAGTGGCAGCAGAAGGGACTTTGACTTCCCTACCTACAGAGTAGAAGAGTCAAAAAGAGAGACTGGGCATCTGGAGGAATTTGCAAGAGTGAATAGAAGATGAGCAAGAATATCAAGGAGAACTTTGACCCGCAACCTATTAGGCAGTTGACGGTTAACTGTTATAATGCTGTTTTCTGTGACAAATGGCATGCCTAGTGTCACAGCAAAATCTGTGCATCTGCATTCTATAGCCCTTCAGTTCACAAATTGTCGTCCTATAGAATTCTGTGATATCTGTCCACAGTGAACGATAGAGATCTGCTGTTTCAATGGGGAGCTGTGCGCTGTTGTGCACTGTGAAGCATCTGTTAAAATACAGGATGTCTGGCAAGCCTACAGGAAGTTATCATTCATCCTCCTTTCTCCATCTCCTCCTGATTAAAGTGGCTGCACAGCTGACTGCAGAAGTGGTAGTTATGGCTTAGGACGGGTGTCATATAATTTTCACAATAGGGATCTGGCTTTTCATTCCTCCTTAAAAGACTCCTTTTATTCCATATTTGCATCTTTTGAAGCACACTTGTACTGACATGGCTTAAGCTTGAGTGCCATGTTGGTAGTACATAGACTCTAAATCAGTCTGAATGTTCGTCTAATCATTCCATGCAAAGAATATTACAAGTGTGCTCTCTCTCTCTCTCTCTCTCTCTCTCTCGTTCCCCACCCTCCTTTCTTTTTCCTCTAGCTGAGAGAGAAGCGACATTGGGAAAATATACTGCACTGCCAAAATTGTATACACTTTAATTGCTTTCCTGTTCATTTAACTCCAGGTGACCAGTGTTACTTCCCTTGCCTGACCCTTGGCCCCAAAGGGTGTGGAAGCTCAGGGCTGGGTTGAGCTGGCTTCATTCCAGGATCCATTGAACAAAGGAAAGCTTCCCTTGCTCTTGGGTGGGGGGAAGGAGATGACTGGGTGTCTGTGGAGATGAATACTGAAGCTGCCGTAGGGGAACATTCTTCTTTTTGAACAGCGTTTTGATCACAAATTGCAAGCAGCATCCACATGCACTCAAAAAAATATTGGCATGGATCCTGTGAGTAGAATGTGGGGATTCTGTGCCTTCCTTCAATCCCTTCTCCCCCCGCCCCCAAGAGATCATTTTTGGGGTTGTGGGGTCCATGTGGAAGAATAGCATTGCAGGTTGGAGGGCTGGAGTGAGGAGGTACAAAGGGATGGAATTGACCTCTTTCCTGTGGTTGGGAAAGAGGAAAGAGGACAGTTTTCACCCCCTTGTCCTTCTCACTCCTCAACTCCAACATCTGTCACTATTCTGAGTGGGACTTACAACCCTGGAAATGACTGCAGGAACAGAGAGGAAAGCAGAAGATTCCAAGTCCTATGGTAGGATCCATGTCATGTGTTTTTCAACAAATGTTCAGTTGTATTTTAAATGGATTGGCAAATGTATTTATTTATTTATATGTTTCTATCCTGCCTTTCCTTGTGGTTCATGGTAGTTTACAATAATAGTTAAAAAAACATTTTCAGTTAAAACCAGAACAAAATAATGTTTTGTGCATGTGCATTTTTACATGCTTTTCCAGGGCTTGCTGTTTTCCTGTAGCCATTTGCCCAACCTACCTGAGGGGGGATAACTTACAAGGGACACAATTCCTTTGGTTGACTCAAGCCTGTGGTGAATAGGAGGAAGCTGCATTCCCGTCCAGCCTGCCTAATTCCCCAAACGCAGCATATTTGGGTTAATTGAGTGTTCTAAACTAGACAAATACTTTGTGCATTCTTGCATTGCCACCTGGGAACAGTATTTTGATCCAGTCGGTTCTGAGCATGCTCCAGAATGATGAATGTTGCTGACCAATGAGCCATGCTGACTGCACGGGTGCAAAGGCAACATTTGCACTCAAAATGTAGTTGATTTCAAACTATACACAACCTGGTTAGAATGCTACTGAAGAATATGTAAGCAAGCCAACAAACTCTAAGCATGCACTGACAACATCTACCTAGCCAGCCACCATGCTCAGTGTCACCAGCAATGGAGAGAGAAACCCACCTGACATATTGCTCATTTCAAACTGCTAAATAAATCTCTGGGCATGTGGGGAGTTCCACTTGAAAGACAACAAGCATTGCAGACAAGGCAAGGTAAGCTTGATTTCAGACCACTCTGTTTGTGGAAAAGGAATCATAGTTTAGATCCTGCCAAGGGTACAAGGAGCAGAGCAATATTTCCTGACCACCTCCTGCTGGAGACCTCCAGTTCCCCCCAAACTAGTCCTCTGAGGGTTCCATTCCCCAAATTCAGCATTTGGGGGGAGGTTTGGGGGCTGCTGCACACACACCCCTCTGCTCACATGGAAATCAGGCAGGATCTGACAATATCCCCCCTGCATCATGCTGCTCTGTGACCTTGCTGCATTGGTGCCCAGCCACACCCCTTGGAGTGCTTTGTGAGCTACCCATTCACGTTCAGCCTCCTTCCCCAGGACTGCACTGAGAGCCTCCCAAAATAAAAATACACTGACTTGAAAGAATATATAGCCAAAATGCAAATTGGAGGTTATAATATAAATAAAGAGTAAGCCAGCTATAGATTTAACAAATTGCTCACCCCACATTCATAACTAGGGTTGCCATCTGCGGGTTGGGAAATACCTAGAGATTTTGTGGGTGGAGCATGAAAAGGGTGGTGTTTGGGGAGGGGAGGAACTTCAGTGGGGTACCACGCCATAGAGTCCTCCTTCCAAAGTGGCCATTTTCTCCAAGTGAATTGATCTCTGCCACTTGGAGAACAGTATAATCCCAGGAGATCTCCAGCCACCACCTGGAGATTGGAGACCCTATTAATAACACATCCCTTAATATTCAATCCCAAAACACATCTGTTAACAAAAATACTACATTTTACCCTGCAAAGTCAAAGCTACAGCTATCTCAGGGTTGTTGTTGTTCTTTGTCTAGTTTTCTCTCTTGTCCTTCAGCAGTAAGCCGATTTATAAAAAAACCTTGTCCTTCTGGTAAGGACCTGACATAAATAGTCTGATACTTGAAACAAAACCAGTGTTCAGTATTTCTTTCAGTAAATGTGTCCAGTGTAAAGGCCAGTCATGTATCCTGAAACACTCAATGGGCATACATTAGAGAGCCACAGACAATCAGAGTTTCCCAACCTGTGTCCCTGACTATTTCAGACATGCACCTGCTTTTCATATTTCACACACTTACAGTGGAAAGTACCTGTTTAACACCCACAGCACTGCAACAAACTCATGACATGCTAAGCACTCTGAGGAGGCTTTTTCACATAAATCACATAGATGGGAGGGGCCATAAAGGCCATCTAGTCCAACCCCCTGCTCAATGCAGGATCAGCCTAGAGCTTCCCTGGCAAGTGTTTGTCCAGATGCTGCTTAAAGACTGCCGGTGAGGGGGAGCTCACCAACTCCCTAGTTAGCTGATTCCACTGTTGCACAACTCTTTCTATAAAGAAGTTTTACCTAATATACAGCACATACCTTCCTGCCCTTAATTTAAATCCATTATTGTGAGTCCTATCCTCTGCTGCCAACAGGGAGGCAGTGGGGCCCTTGGATGACCAAGGGGTGAAGGAAGATAGGGAAATGGCTGAGAAGCTGAATGCATTTTTTTGCCTCTATCTTCACTGTGGAAGATGAGAAGTGCTTGCTCACTCCAGAACCGCTGATTTCGGGAAGGGTGTTGAACGATCTGAGTCAGATTGAGGTGATGAGAGAGGAGATTCTACAACTGATAGACAACTTAAAAACTAATAAATCACGGGCCTGGATGACATACATCTGAGAGTTCTGAAAGAACTCAAATGTGAACTTGTGGATTTCCTGACAAAAATATGTAATCTTTCATTAAAAATCTGCCTCCATTACTGAGGACTGGAAGGTAGCGAATGTCACTCCCATCTTTAAAAAGGGTTCCAGAGGCAATCCAGGAAATTATAGGCCAGTCAGTCTGATGCTGATACCAGGTAAGTTGGTGGAAACTGTTATTAAGGAAAAAATTAGTAGGTGCATTGATGAACAAAAACTATTGAGGAAGACTCAGCATGGGTTCTGTAAGGGAAGATCTTGTCTCACTAACCTGTGAGTGTTCTTTGAGGGAGTGAATAAACATGTGGATGCGGGGGACCCAACAGATGTTGTTTATCTTGACTTCCAGAAAGCTTTTGATAAAGTTCCTCATCAAAGGCTCCTAAGTAAACTCAATAGTCATGGGCTAAAGGACAAGTCCTTTTGTGGACCAAAAACTGGCTAATTAAAAGGAAACAGAGAGTGAGTATAAATGGGCAATTTTCTCAGTGGAGGGAAGTAAGCAGTGTAGGGTACCACAGGGATCAGTACTTGGTCCAATGCTTTTTAACTTGGTCATTAAAGATTTGGAGTTGGGACTAAGCAGTGAAGTGGCTAAATTTGCAGATGACACAAAGTTGTTCAGAGTGGTGAGAACCAGGGAGGATTGTGAGGCACTCCAAAGGGATCTGTTGAGGATGGGTAAGTGAGTGGGCATCAGTGTGGCAAATAAGGTTCAGTGTGGCCAAGTGCAAAGTGATGCACATTGGAGCCAAAAATCCTAACTATAAATACACATTGATGGGGTCTGAATTGGCAGAGACTGACCAAGAGAAAGATCTTAGAGTCGTAGTAGATAACTCAATAAAAATGTTGAGACAGTGTGCGACTGCAATGAAAAAGGCCAACATTATGCTGGGGGTTATTAGGAAGGGAATTGAAAACAAATCAGCCATTATCATAATGCCCCTGTATAAATCGATGGTGCGACCTCATTTAGAGTACTGTGTACAGTTCTAGTCACCACACCTCAAAAAAAATATTATAGCACTAGAAAAAGTGCAGAAAAGGGTAACTAGAATGATAAAAGGGTTGGAACACTTTCCCTATGAAGAAAGGTTAAAGCGCTTGGGGCTCTTTAGCTTGGAGAAATGACAGCTGAGTGGTGACATGATCAAGGTTTATAAGATTATGCATGGGATAGAGCAGGTAGAGAAAGAAGTCCTTTTCTCCCTTTCTCACAATACAAGAACTCGTGGGCACTCCATGAAATTGTTGAGCAGTCGAGTTAGAACAGATAAAAGGAAGTACTTCTTCACCCAAAGGGTGATTAACACATGGAATTCACTGCCACAGGAGGTGGTGGTGGCTACAAGCATGGACGGCTTCAAGAGGGAATTAAACATATGGAGCAGAGGTCCATCAGTGGCTATTAGTCAGAAAGTATAGATAGGAACTCTCAGTCTGGGGCAAATGATGCTCTGTATTCTTGGTGCTTGGGGGGGGGGCAACAGTGGGAGGGCTTCTAGTGTCCTGGCCCCTCTGCTGGACCTCCTGAGGGCACCTGGTGTTTTTGGCCACTGTGTGACAGAGTGTTGGACTGGATGGGCCACTGGCCTGATCCAACATTGGCTTCTCTTATGTTCTTATGTTCTTAACTTAAACAGCTCCCTCGCTCCTCTAAGTGACAGTCCTTCAAATATTTAAGAGAGAGGAATTGTGTCCCCCCACAACTTCCTCTTCTCCAGACTGAACATTCCCACATCCCTCAGCCTTTACTCATAGGGCTTGGTCTCCAGGCCCCCGACCATCCTCCTTGCTCTCCTCTGCTCCCGCTCCATTCTGTCTACAACCTTTTGGACCTCCTGAGGGCACCTGGTGTTTTTGGCCACTGTGTAACAGAGTGTTGGACTGGATGGGCCACTGGCCTGATCCAACATTGGCTTCTCTTATGTTCTTATGTTCTTAACTTGAACAGCTCCCTCCCTCCTCTAAGTGACAGTCCTTCAAATACTTAAGAGAGAGGAATCATGTCCCCCCACAACTTCCTCTTCTCCAGACAACTTCTCCAGAACATTCCCAAGTCCCTCAGCCTTTCCTCATAGGGTTTGGTCTCCAGGCCCCCGACCATCTCCTCTGCTCCCACTCCATTCTGTCCAGAGCCTTTTTGAAGTGAGGCCTCCAGAACTGCACACAATACTCCAGGTGCAGCCTGACCAATGCCATGTACACCAGGACTATCACATCTTGCGATTTTGATGTTATGGCTCTTTTGATACACCTCAAGATCGCAATAGCCTTTTTTGTTGCTGCATCACACTGGCTGCTCATGTTTAACTTATGGTCCACCCATACCCCAAGATCTTGTTCACATACACAGCTACCCAGAAGCATATCCCACATCCAGTATGCGTGTTCCTCATTTTTGTTACCCAGATGTAGAACTCAGCACTTACCCTTATTAAATTGCATCTTTGTCACATCAGCCCACTTTTCCAGTGTGTTCAGCTCTCTTTGAATTCTATATCTTCTGGTGTGTTCGCTGCTCCTCCCAATTTGGTGTTATCTGCAAATTCAATCAGTAGCCCCTCCACACCCTCATCCAGATCACTTATGAAAATATTGAAAAGTACCGGGCCCAGAACCGAGCCCTGTGGCACTTCACTGGACAGCTTCCTCCATTCATGTGAAATACCACTGACAACTACTGAGTGCCTCCCCTATGAAGCATTTCTACTAAATTTAGTGATAACTTTCTGAGTAATTCATTTTAAGTTGCACCCCCTGGTCCTAAGGCTTTAATAGCAGTTTGACCTGCAAATATTAGCAGGTGGTAACACTTATCTTGACACTTGTGCTAAACTTCACCTGCAGATCAGGAATCACTTGTGTAATTCAATGCACAAGAGCAAATCAGTTGTGTAATTCAATGCACAAGAGCAAATCAGACTTTTGTTCCTGGTCATTTGACAACCCTAGCTGTTTCTCACAAACATTTAAATACTTGCATGATAGAATCTGAAGTCCTTGCTTGTTTATTCTAACTGAGAAATACCACCCGTTGTTGTTTTTCCTTCCTAAACGTCCTTGAGATTTATTTGGGAATTATTTTCTAATCTGCAATATGTCAGTAAAGATTAGAGCCAGGTAGGCCAGGAAAAAAAGCGGATTCTTCATCCTGTTTAGCAGAGTGGGCTAAGCAACTTTACAACATGCACACAGCTGCACACATGTGAATTAATCTTGGGGGAGGGAGGCAATGTTAATATTTTGGAAGAAAGAAGGCTAGCAAGGCTTCATCTAAGTTAGTGCTCTGTTTCCAAGCCTATTTTAATGCAGAGGTTCTATCTTTATGGAATAATATTCCAAAGAGAGTGTCTTGGGCATGGGAAGGGCCTTTTTCTCACTGCTGAGTAAAATGCAGTGGTTCCACATTTGTAACTGGAAGATTCCAGTTCAGAGTGCAAAACATTTATGCAAGAACTAGTGCTTTATCTTTTGCCCCAGAAATTGAAAGTTTAGATGTGAAATGCATTTTCCCTTTCCAGTTAAGTTGTAGGGACATAAAATGATGCTTAAACCCTGCTGGTTTGACTCACATTCTGTTCACCAAGGGCAAACAGGGAGCAATAGTTTTTGTTGATCAGTTTCAGCAGATTACTTTTTGTGTATTCATCCTGTACTCTCTGAAAAGAGCATTCCAAAAACAGCAGCGCTCCATTTTGAACATGGCTTGGGTCCCCCAGAGAACTCCACATATGCAAAGGGACAGAGGTTTCCAACAGCCCCCTCCAGCAGAAGTCTGACTCCCCCCATTCTGTTTCTGAGGGTCCCCTGTCTTCCACAAGCACCATTTGGTGGGGCATTTGGGACTGCAGAGTGGGGAAGAGTCAGATTCCTTGGATGGAAATGCCTCTGTTCTGTGGAAACTTTCTAGGGGGTCAAAGCCTCTGCCAGCTGTGGTTTCATCACACGTTTTCTCTCCAAATTGTCCTTCATCCTGGAAACAGGGATTTATTTGTTTATTTAAAACTTATATCCCACCATTCTTATCCTCAACAGCAGCATGTATCCCATCAATCAAAGCTAGCTATGTTACACTGAGAACAAAGATTCAAAATGAGGGCTGTGTTTCCTCAATACACATTGCTTCTTCACTTGTTCTCAGTGAAGGTGACACTTTCTAGTCAAATCTAGGAAAAACAAGGATGAATTGAAAAAGAAACAAATGGCACCAAAACAGCACCTCATCAGAGTTGTGAATATGGAGAAACAAGATCAGAAAATGTGCATGGGAGGCCTTCAAGAAACATTTTGAGCCATTCAGAGCCCTCATTTCACTCAAAAAATGTTTATTGGAGCACATTGGGCCAGGTCTACTTAGTGCTGAATGGCCCATGGTCCACTTCTATGAACTCTGCTACACATTCTGCAGTTATGTCAACGTGGCTGGCATGAGGTTCCACTGAAATGAGTGGAGTGTGGGCAACAGCATTGCTCAGTAAAGTGTCCTGTGACAAATAGTATGAAACCTGAAAAAGAACAGCTTGACAGATTGCTTTAATACAGAAGTAAAATACACAGAACTGAAACATCAACTCCCTTCCTGTTTATAAATTTGTTGTTGTGGCAAATAAACACTGCCTTTCTTCCAGAGCTTTTTTAAAAAATTGGCAACTGGTACACACAGAATAACAGTCACAAATCATAAATGTCATACTTTTGTCACCAGAAGTTGAAGAAGTCTGCAAGGTTCCTATTTGGATGCAAATCCCAGAAGTCCCACCTCCTGCGAGCCACATCAAAATGAACTTTGAAAATGATTTTGATATTGGAAGCTGCTGTCAAGATAAAACTTTCATTCAACCCCAGCCATCCTAGTCCAGGAAAGTGTCTGCTTTTACTACAAGCAGGTCTTGGCTTTCATTTTGCCCCCAAGGATCTTTCTTACTTACTAATTTTTACTGAAAAGTTGATACAGGATTACAGCACATTTTCTAGATTTGATATGCATGGTAATTAAGAAACAACTTGTAGCATTATAAATGGTAATTAGGATCAAATATAACTGATCTGAAGCTACTTACAGGTTTTTTAAATAAACCTTTTCTTCAGCATTGAATGGTGCTTTTATAAGAATGTTAGAATTTAAGAACAGCCCTGCTGGACCAGACCAGTAGTCCATCTAGTCCAGCATCCTGTCTTGTACAGTGACCAACCAGTTCCTCTGGATGGCCAACAACAGGGCAAAGGGTCCAAGGCCTTCCCCTGATGTTGCCTCCCGGCTCTGGGATTCAGAGGATTAGTGCCCCTGAGTGTGGAAGTTGCCCTCAGCCACCGTGGCATGGCTAGTAGCCATTGATAGACTTATCCTCCATGAATCTATCTAATCCCACTTTAAAGCTATTTATTCCCTTGGCCATCACTACATCCTCTGGCAGCAAATTCCACATTTTAATCACTCTCTTTGTAAAGTAGTATTTCCTTTTGTTTGTCCTGAACCTACTGCCCATCAGCGTCATTGGATGCCCTTGAGTTCTAGTATTTGGGGAACAAGAGAAAAAGTTCTTTCTGTCCACTGTCTCTACCCCATGCATAATTTTATAAACCTCTATCATGTCCCCCCTTAGTCATCTCTTTTGTAAACTGAAAAGTTTGAGACTTTTCAGCCTTTCCTCACAGGAGACTTTTCAGCCTTTCCTCACAGCCCCCTAATAATCTTGGTTGCCCTCCTCTAAGGCCTGTGAGTCCCCAGGTCGGGGCAGGGGTTCCCCTGGTTTTGGGGGCTTCAGCCCATCACTGGTCAGCAAGCTGGTGGAGAAACCCCACCCGCAAACAGCCACATTCCCTCATGACCTCCCCAACATGATGACATCACCTGGAAGTGACAGTTTTACTGTAGAGTTTGCCCTCAAGCCAGAGCATCCCCATGTGATGTCCCTGATGTGATGATATCACTTTTGGTTGATGTCATCA
Source organism: Lepidodactylus listeri (assembly GCA_029233225.1). Taxonomy (NCBI): domain Eukaryota; kingdom Metazoa; phylum Chordata; class Lepidosauria; order Squamata; family Gekkonidae; genus Lepidodactylus; species Lepidodactylus listeri. The sequence goes on from JARCFY010000003.1 coordinate 104,820,323, forward strand.
TGTCAGGGACATCCCGGAATGCCCCTCAAATCCCGCTGCTGGATCAACAAGGGGACATGGCAGCCCTACCTCCTCTGTACTTTTTCCAGCTCTGTAATGTCCTCTTTTGAGATACAGTGACCATAAGAACATAAGAAAAGCCCATTTTGGATCAGGCCAATGGCTATCCAGTCCAACAATCTGTCACACAGTTGTCAGTATCTGCCATATATTCTGTGCCTGCCATATATTAATGTCTGTATCTGCCATATATTCTGTGCCCGCCATACATTATGTTTATCTATGCCCTACTGGTATGTTGACCTTGCTTTCAGCCTACTTACATTTAACCTTGCTTCTAGCCTCCCCATAGGTCCTGCCCGGGAGTTCACAACAGGACTCCTACCCAGCCCCTAGGAATGCAGAGTCAGCCGGCGCTCCTCCAGCAACCCCCACCTCCTTTCTTGTTTTGCTTCAGCTTGACTTGGCTTGCTCCTAGTGCCTGCGTAGATGCCTAGCTACCTTCCCTTCTGGCTGGTTATTTTATGTCTTGTCCTTGAACATGAAAGGCTCTGGTGTGCAGAGAAACTATTCTGATGTTATGATTTCAGGTCTCTGTGAACTGGTTTTTAGAATGTTCAGCATCATTATTCCCTGAGAAAAGGGTTTCCTGCAGATTCTGTGGGAACTGCTTCTGTCTCTTGCTGTGCGCCTAAAGTATTGTATTCTGATTGGTAGGGCACCTATAGCCATTTTATGAGTTTAGTATATCAATGCATGTAACCCAAAACAATTCATTACTAACAGAAGAAGTGTTTGACTCCAATAATCTTTTCTGCAAGTAAAGGACTTTTATTTACAAGACCTGTTGTGGACTATATTCATTGGAACATTCTCACAACGGTGGCCAAAAATACTAGGTGCCAGTCTTCCAAATGAGACCGCACCATAGATCTCTACAGGGGCATTACAATAGCAAATGTGTTATTCTCAATCCCTTTCCTAATAATCCCTAACATAGAGTTGGCCTTTTTCACTGCTGCAGCACACTGGCTTGACGCTTTCATTGAGCTATCACTACAACCCCAAGATCTTTTCCCCTCTCAGTCTCAGCAAGTTTAGATCCCATTAGCCTAGACTTGAAGTTGGGATGTTTTGTCCCAATGTGCATCATCTTACATTTACCAACACTGAATTTCATTTGCTACATTGTCACACATTCACCCAGTTTGTGGAGGTCCTCTTGCAGCTCTTCACAGCCAGTCTTGGTTTTGTGTCATCTGCAAACTTGGCCACTACACTATTCACCTCTGGTTCCAGATAATTTATGAATCAGTTAAATAGTACCAGTCCCAATACCGATCCTTGTGGGACCCCACTGCTTACTTCCCTCTATTGGGAGAACTGTCCATTGATTCCGACTCTTTGCTTCCTGTCATTTAACCACTTTTTAATCCATAAGAGAACCTATCCTCTTATCCCATGACTGCTAAGTCTGCTCAGGAGTCTTTGGTGAGGTACCTTGTCAAAAGCCTGGATCCTTTAAAAAATGGGTGTCACATTTGCTACTCTCCAGTCTTCTGGTACATGTCTGAATTTAGTGATAGGTTACATATACGGGTTAGTAGATCAACAATCTCACATCTGAGTTCCTTAAGAATTCTTGGGTATATGCCATCAGGCCCTGAAGACTTACTGGTTTGTAATTTCCCCAGTAGGTTTAGAACTTCATCTCTGGTCACCTCCATTTGGCTTAGTTCTTCAGACTCCCTTCCCAAAAATAGGGGCTGTGGCATCGATACATGCCTCACACTTTCCAAGGTGAACACAGAAGCAAAAAAAAAACCCCATTGAGCTCCTCTGCAATCTCTCCATCTTCCTTTAGGAATTCCTTTATTCCTTTGTCATCCAAAGGCACCACTGCTTCTCTGGCTGGTTTCCTGCACTGGATACATTAAAAAATGTTTATAGTCTGTCTTGAAGCTTTTGGCAACCTGCTATTCAAAAATCTCTTTTTGCATGGCTAATTATTGACTGACATTCCTTTTCCCAGAGCCTGTGGTCCCTCTTGTTCAATTCATTGGGGCAGACCTTCCACTTTTTAAGAGAAGCCTCTTTACTTTTTATAGCTTCCTTGACTTGTGTTGTTAACCATGCAGGACTTTTTTTTTAATTGGCAGTGCCTTTCTTAACCTATGAAATGCATTCAATTTGGGTTTTAATTAGTGTGGTTTTAAGTTTTCCAAGCATATTCTAGGGATTTGACTTTCTTGTGTTTCCCCTTCAGCTTCCTTTTTGCTTTTCCCATCATGTCGGTAAAATTCCCTCTTTTGAAATCTAATTTGACAGTTTGGGACTTTAGGGGTAACTTTCTATTGATCTGAATGCTGAACATTGCGGCCACTGTTCCCAGTTGGTGTAACAACCTCTACATCTCCCACCAGATCTTGAGACCCACTCAGAACCAAGTCCAAGTTCATAACTCTTCTGGTTAGCTCTGTGACCAACTGTTCCAGTGCAGTCATTGATGATATCTAAGAATCTCATTTATACAGCATGACTCCAGCTCATGTTTATCCAGTCAATTTGAGAGTAGTTGAAGTCTTCCAGTATAATAACCATTATACATTTTATAAGTTATTCCCTCATCATTTGCATAGCACTGATGTTTTTTGACATTACATATAAAAATACTTGCTTACTTATTTATGCTGCTTTCCCTTGCTCTCATTCTCAATTGCTCTCACCCGCCCCAATGGCATCATTACACACGTAAATCTTATGGGCTATGTAACATTCCAACATCATACAATTCACTGGCCTACAAAACATGTGGCCTTTCTGTATTTGACAATCTCCTTGTTTTTGGAGTCCCAACCAGGTAAACAACGTTGCCTTGAACCATGAGGAAAGTCAGGGTATAAATGTTAAAATAAATAAAATAAAGATGTTGTTTACTGAACCAATAGTGGCAGCTCCATGTAAAAGAACCATAGGAGTCCAGTTCAGATTAGGACTGTGGCATGAGGGGAGAAAGCCTTCCCTAAGGCTTTTCCTGAGCCATGATGTTCCAAGGACATTATTTGCTTCATATGGGGCTGCATGTGCAATCATGCAGTGCATGTGCAGCCCCCCAGTGGGGCAAATAATGCCCTTGTCATGGATATGATTAGGAATACACAGGAACAGTTGCTGGCCTTGACCAAAAAGATAATGCAGGCCATAAACAGTGTTGGCCTAGTCTCTTAGCTAAACAAACCAAATAGGGAGTCTAGAGACCCAGATTAGATTGCCTTGGAGAGGGATAAGAAACAAAGGAGCAGGGCTGCCCACTTTTAGGGCCCTCGATCCGCCGGCCTGAATCCGGCTGGTGGGGGAAACCCCACCCCCAAAGTGCCCATGCACAATGATGTTACCCGGAGGTGACATCATCACGCAGGGCAGGTTGCAGGAGGACAGTCTATCATTTGAGGAAAAACTCTATGGTTTTTCCTCAAATGATAGAGGTCCCACCCACAATGTGCCCTGCACGATGATGTCACTTCTGGGTGATGTCATCATGGCATGTGCACTTTGCACGTGTGCCAAAGAGCTCCCAACAAAGAAGAAGGAACACACACACCCTCCACCGGCAGCCAGGTAAGACTTGGCAGCCCTACAAAGGAGTAATACAATAACATGGTCTTTTCTAGATTAGAAACACTCTAACCCATATCAAATGTGCTTGGGGCCCAGGTGCAAGAAGCATCTGAGAATGGCAAGAATGTCCACCATCACAGAAGTAAAGATATAATTTGAAGAGGGAGATTATTGGTTGAAGTCAACAGATGTTTGAAGGTCAACAGATGTTTGAAGATTGGTTGAAGGTCAATATGTGTGAGAAATTTGTCAGGGCTCTTTTTCTAGCAGGAACTCCTTTGCATATTAGGCGACACACCCCTAATGTAGCCAATGAAGCCTAATGTAGCCAATCCTCCAAGCGCTTACAGAGCTCTTCTTACAGGGGCTACTGTAAGCTCTTGGAGGATTGGCTACATTAGGGGTGTGTCACCTAATATGCAATGTAGTTCCTGCTAGAAAAAGAGCCCTGAAATTTGTTTTTACTATTTTTAAATATACTTTGTTATAATAAAAAGTAACAAAAATGCACTAACCGCTTTTCTAGATTTTCCTTCGTTTGTTCCTTCCTTCCTTCTTCCCTCCCTCCCTCCCTCCCTCCCAGCCGTCCGTCCATCAAGATACAGCTGGGTGTCATCATTGTACTGGTGACAACCAAGCCCAAACCCCCAGGTTTAACTGGGCAGGGGGGGGACACATATAGATGTTGAATAACACTGGGGAGAGGATTGCCCCTTGTGGGATGCCACATACCATAGGGTAATGTGGTGAAACCCTCTCCCCAAGCACCACCCTCTGTCCCTGACCATGGAGAAAGGAGGACAGCCACTGCAAGGAAGGCAGTTCCCCATATCTCTTGTCGGTAATGTGGTGGGTCAGAAGATGATTTTAAAAGCTATAAATATAGGATTCTGAATTCACTGGTACCTTTTTCATTATTTAGAATTCATTGGTACCTTTTTCTTAGGAAAGGCTCCTTCCTTGTAAGGTCTTTTAATGGACTTGTATAATGGCTGTCCTTTAATCAGGGCTCCGTTGGGGCCGGGGCGCGCCGGAGCACCGCTCCGGGAGAGACGAGGCGGGGGGCGGGCACTTAACAAAGCCCCGCCCCCCGCCGTCATCCCCCGTCAATGCTTCCCGGCCCGAAGGAGAACTCGGATCCCGGTGTGCTTATCGCGCCGAGGGGACGCTTTGCTGCCTCGCCTAAGTGCGAGGCAGCAACGATCTCGCGTGATCTCGCACACTCTCAGAGTCGGCGGGGCTGCCTATTTAAGGCAGTACCCCGCTCCCGCCCGCGTCTTCGGCTCCGCGTGCTCGCTTCGATAGGAGCACGCAGACGGAGCTTGGGAGCTGAATTGGAAGCCCGGACGTCAGCGAGCGAGCGGCGGCGTTTTTAAAGAGCACTCCTCGGCAGCAGCAAGGGGAAAGCGGCGGCAGGGAGCTGACAGAGGCGGCTGGCTCTCCCGCATCGTCGTCGGCGTTCCTGGAGGCCAGGCGGCGGCCCGAGCCTCAGGACGTTCAGGCCCCTTTTTCCTCACCCTGCCTGGCCCCTTAATAGTGGCAGCGGAGGTGGCTGTGCAGGCAGCCAGGCGGTGGCCGCCCGCAGCCTGGTGCCACTGAATTTAGCCCTCCCCTTCCCTTTATGGAATAGCGTGGCGAAGGTTGAGCGGCAGTGTGGGTGGGGGCTCGCCATTTTATTCTCCCGCACAGTCGGCCCTCTTCCAAGTGAGAGCAGCTAGGTGGCACAGGGCGGCGGCTCCCCGGGGGCCTCGGGGATCGTGTCTTTGCGCCACACGGCAGCGGTCGCCTGCGGCTTTTTTTCTGTCAGGGAGCAGAAACCTCCCCCTTCCCACAGCTCCCGGGGCCGCGGCAGAGCGCCACAGGCCCCGGGAAGCCTCTTCCGCCCCCCCCCACCTTCAATTGTCAGAAACCTCCCCCCTCCCACTGCTCCCTCCCCCCTCTCACTGCTTCTTCCTTTCCCGTCCTTCCCCTCTCCCTTCCTTCCTTCCTCCCTCTCTCCCCCTTCCTTCCTTCCTTCTCTCTCTCCCCCCCACCTACCTACCTACCTACCTACCTTCCTGTTCCTTCCTTTCCCCCTTCCTTCCCCTCTCCCTTCCTTCCTATCTTCTCTCCCCCACCTACCTACCTTCCTGTTCCTTCCTTCCTTTCCCCCTTCCTTTCTTCCTTCTCTCTCTCTCCCCCCACCTACCTACCTACCTTCCTGTTCCTTCCTTTCCCCCTTCCTTCCTTCCTTCTCTCTCTCCCCCCACCTACCTACCTACCTTACTGTTCCTTTCTTCCTTCCTTCCCCCCTTCCTTCCTTCCTTCCTTCTCTCTCTCTCTCCCACCTACCTACCTTCCTTCCTGTTCCTTTCCTTCCTTCCTTCCTCCCTCCCTCCCTTCTTGCTTTCTGACACACTGCCAATGACGTCATCGCTTCCGGTGACGTCAGGGGGTGTGGCATATGCAAATTAGTTAGGCTAATGAGCTCCTGCACCTCTTTTTTTACGAAAGGACCCCTGCCTTTAATTATGTATGTAGAAGCAATGAATGGTATAATTTTCTTTTGAGTTCAACAGTGTTGAAGATACAAATAGTTATGTTGTAATAGAAGAGTAAAATAGAAGAAAAGACTCTCTAAATCTCAACACACGCTGAATAAAACACCTTCAGTGCACTTCAGTGATTGTTTGCAAGTGGATTTTCCCTTTTCAGACTGTAAAATCCTGCTGCAAAGTGCATTGATAGTGTATTGACAGTGCATTATTTAGGGTGTGTGTGAAAGTGCCATTATTTACTATATCCATAATAAACCAAAATGCTGTTGAGGTGTACCTCTTGCCGGGGAATTAAATGATCTGACACAGGAAAGCTAACTTGATGTGTAGGATTTATTAAGGACACACCTATATCTTAATCATGCCTAACCAGACTAATTCAGAACACATCCCTAGCTGTTTCTGTTGCAGAATATGGCATGGGAGAAAGGCAGGAACTCCTGTCTCCCCCTCCATGTAGTGGTCCCAGTTTGAACTGGTCTTCTGTGGCACTTTCACATGGAGTTGCCACCAGGCCTCATTTTGTAGCAGGAACTCCTCTGCATATTAGGCCACACATCCCTGATGTAGCCAATCCTCCAAGAGTTTACAGTAGCCCCTGTAAGAAGAGCTCTGTAAGCAATTGGAGGATTGGCTACATTAGGGGTGTGTGGCCTAATATGCAGAGGAGCTCCTGCTACGAAATGAGCCCTGGTTGCCACCAGGAACTCACAGGTGCAGTATCACTTCAAGTCCCCATGGCAAACTCATATAAAATGTAACACGTTGTTTGGTGAGGTCAACTCTGCATACACTGGCATTGTATTAGGTGAATTGTACTTCTATGTTTTTATGTCTGACTAACTGTAAGATGCTTTGAACACTGGATAAATTGGAATATATTTTTACAAAACAAATAAAACATGCCCCAGAGCCAGTTGCAAAGCTCACATGATTTTGGGATGTACTCTCAGGTCAGGGTGACAGCTTCAGGAAAACAGTGGGAGAAGGCACAGATACATTTAAAATTGAGTTTAAAGCAATTGCAAGTGCTTGATAAAAAGCACATTTGAATGTTAGAGCTTGAAACTTGTAATTCAATTGTGATTCAAGTGGAAGAGTGCTCGTATACCACTCAAAATATTACATGCCAAATCAGTAACACTAGTACATTTATGTGTTGTTGCGCGTGTACACACACACACATGTTTAGCAACTATTAATGCTTCTCTGTTCTATACTGTGGGTAACTTACAGCTACCCCCAACCTCTTTTCTTGTGGCTACAAGAGATCCAAGGACAACTATTGCTTTTTTATAGCAAAGCTGAGAGCAAATTACCCTATGATCTGCTCCAATACTAGCTAAAGCCAGCAGATGTTTATAGAAGCACAGGTCCTTTTCAGCATGACCAGCAGGGTTTACACATTCCCCCACAGTTTCACTCATGGCCCTTTTGATTCCTCCAAAAGGAGTAAGTGAATGGGCAGCACATTCCACTGCACAGTAGTGAGTGATGGAACTTCAAACCAGAGCGGTGTTTTGATTTTTAGAAATAAACTCCAGAGGAAGCAAATTCTGCCAGAACTTTTAATAATTTTTGCTAGTTTAGACAGCATTTTTAAAAGATCACCCTTTTTAGAAGAGAATGAAACGAGACCCCTGCTAAGCAGCTTTCTAATCGGCACTAAATCAAATGTTGTCCCTGTGTCCTCTTCCTTTCTCTTTAGAGGAGAAAAAGAAAAACCTCCCATTCAGACTTCCATGGTTTTTTTTTCTTCTGCAGAAGCTCACTGCTCTGTTGTTTGACATTTCAAATGATCATATACAGTCCAAAGCCTCTTTGGTGCCAAGAGCTACCCAGGTATGAACGCAGCCCTAAGAAACGCCAATGAATAGAACAATAAACACTCAGCCTACAGGGGTCATCCCAAGGTCTTGATGCTTATTGTAGTGACATTACAAAAGTCCATGAAACATATCGTGTCTGTGTCAGGGGAGAAGCAATTTCTGGGTCAACTAATTTTTAGGCTTTGTAAAATGTGTTTGCATTCATTACTTTTATCACCACCTTTGGCCCAAGTGCTACTATACACTGGGGTCCCGTGTTTCCTCTCAAGTTGCTGCAGACAGAAAAGCATAGCTGCCTGTAGCCTCTTTCAGAACAGAGAAACAAATGGACGCTGCCTACCAGTTGAGGTCTCTCCTGAAACTCAATGGATGTCACTGTGGCACTAGGTAGGGCTGCCAATTAAGATTTCAGTACAGGAGGGGTAAGAGATCTTCTTGGAGGAAGGGAAGGGAAGATTCTGTGCAAGATTTAAAGGCCAACTATTACATAACCTGATTACATGAAGTGGCCTGATGCTGAAATAGCCCATTGGTCTATCGAGGACAGCAGCTCCCCAAGGAGATCATAATAAGAGCCCTGCTGGATCAAACCAGAGGCCCATCTAGTCCAGCATTCTGCTCACTTAGTAGCCAACCAGCTACCTCTAGGAAGACCACAAGCAGCAAGATTTTCTATACCAAATTGTAAAGACTAAGCTGCAATTCAAAGAAGTATTGTGGTTTTTAATATCTCAGAATAACTTTAATAATATTACCAAATCTATACAGTGATTCTTTTTTCAAACCAAGGGATAAACACTTTTGGCAAGCATATACAACAGAATTGTGTTTTTTTAATAGTTTATAAGAATAGCTACAGAGACATGGTTGGCATGCTTCTTGGGCCCCGGGCCCCTGCAATATAGCAGCCAGCATGCTTCACGTCCTAACATGCATGTAACACAGCTAGGATCACACAATTGTATTTATCAGCCCCTCCATATTGGAGGGTTGAGCATGGCTAATGTAACTTGTGCAAACATGAAAGCCCTTCACTGATATGCACAAATGACAGTAGCCACATGTTCACCTCCCATGTAGAGCCACCAGTTCACACAACCACAGCTTGATTACAAGTCTGGCCAGTTCACTAACCTGCTGCACAGCACTCTAGGTGATCATGTGGTACCAAGGAAACATCTGAGAAACTAGGCATATGGCTTCCGCTGCACAATATGTAGTTATGTGCAGTCAAGTCACAATCAACTTATGGCAATGCCATCATGGGGATTTCAAGGCAAGTGAAAATCAGAGGCAGCTTGCCATGGGCTTCTTCAGCAGAGTCTTCCTTGATCATCTTCCTAGTACCAACCTTAGTTGGCTTCCGATACTTGACAAGTTTGGGTTACAACATGCCTGCTTCCCTCTCTCCTCTGTACAATAGGAGACCTTTTTGTCAGGGTTCCAAATCACATGAAGAGAACTGAACAGCTATTTCTGCGCACACTGAAGTGCTAATGCCAGGTTGGGAAATTCCTGGAGATTTGCGGGTGGAGCCTGAGGAAGGCAGAGTTTGTGGAGAGGAGGAAGCTCAGCAAGGATGTGATGTCATGATCTCTTTAGTATGGTAATCAGCTATAATTTTGGGAAGGCTTGCCAGTCCCCAGGTCAGGGTGGGGGTTCTCCCAGTTTTCAGGGCTTCTCCCTGCTGCAAGCCAGCTGGCCAGCAGGGAAACCCCACCCCCAAATAGCCACGTCCCCACATGACTTCTCTGATGTGATGACGTGTGACAGTGTTGGACTGGATGGGCCACTGGCCTGATCCAAATTGGTTTCTCTTATGTTCTTACGTAGGGATACTCTGGTTTAAGGGCAAAACTCTACGGTTTTAAGCTGGTTTTACCATAGAGTTTTGCCCTTAAACCAGAGCATCCCCCACTTGACACCCCTGGCATGATGACACCACTTCCAGGTGATGTCATCATGCTGGGGACATCCCAGAATGCCTCCCGAATCACCCTGCCAGAGCGATGAGGGGACCTGGCAACCCTAATTCTGGGAGAATGCTCACAGGTAGGCTCAGGTTTAAATGAACGTGTGTAAGCTGGAGTGGAAACTGCTGCTGGAATCTCATTCCTCTTGTTAAACCTCCTTCAGATGTATGAAGAGAGCTACAGTAATCAATCAGTGAGCAATGAATGAGACACATATAGAATTTTTTGCTCATGTATTCTGTTTTAGGTGGCCTCATCCATGCTTTCTTCACACATGTTTAACCTGTAGTCTGCATCCATTCATGCACAGTGATATATGTACGTTACTTGTGTGTTTATGGGTTCATGTCTAGTGTTGCCTAGCAAGGCACAGCATGTGCTCTTATGGACTTTTTAATGTTCATAAGTTTGAACTTTGGGTTGTTATGCCTTGAAGGACTACATGCACTCTTCACTGCTGTAAGAGGTTCCAGTCTATTCCAAGAAGCACACACCCGCCATGGTTCACACAAAGATGTAGACAAGGATCCCATTGCAAAAGGGTTCTTCAGTCAACTTGCGTTAGGCAACCCCATCCCCCCCACATACCTTCGGGATTATGCTAAGTGAAGTTACCTGGCAACTAATCTTCCGCCCATCAACTGGCCGAGCTAGGGCCATCTAGGAACAATGGAATGACTCGGTGACTCATCGCAAGCTTGCCCAGGTGTCTGTTCCTGTCTAGCCCCTAGTGTTGCAATATTGACCACCCCTCCGCATCCCCTCCTCTTTTTCCTTTAACCAATGGTAGAGTTTGTAGGGATGGACTACCTGGAAGGTGTGTTAGGGGGATGTGGTCAGCACTGCCCGCCTCCATATCACCTAATAAATGAGGTTGCACTCCATGCAGCCGGTCTCTTGAGTTTCCACGACCCCTATCTGCTTTTACCCCTCTTGAGTCCAGCTTCTTATCCCAATACCTTTCCTCCATCTTTGATCTCTGGTCTGTGCAGACAGAGAAAAGCATGTTTCTGCTGATTCAGAACACATCCCCCATTTTACTTTCAACCCCTCCATTCTTCTTTTGGAACGGACAACCCACCTCCAGGACAGGTAAAGTATTTCCCAACCAACATGTCTCCTGCTCATGTAAAAGTGCTATTTCTCTATCTAAGCTTCTTAGGAGCTGTGTGTTAGTGTGTGTGATACTGTTTTTGTATGCTTGAGAACATTTTACAGTAAACATCATTTAAACAGACCTCCGTCTCAGTGCCTGTTTTTTGGGAACTCCTGGAAGGGGCGGGACCTTGGTGTAGCTGGCTATAACCCAGTTATTTGCCAATTGCTAATCTTAAAACCAGAGCAATTTGGCTAACACTAGAAACACCAGCAGATGAACGATCATGGATCCCATTGTGCCATGAAACTTGCTGGGTGACTGTGGACCAGTCTCTCATAGCCTAACCTAGGGCTCCGTTGGGGCCGGAGTGAAGTGGAGCGCCGCTCCGCCAGTGAAGAGGCTGGGGGGCAGGCACATTACAAAGCCCCGCCCCCAGCAGGGCCTCCGCTCAGTCGGACCCCTTCCCACCCATCCCCGCTCAATGTCCCCGAGCCAGCAGCAGGCCACCGGCCGGGGAAAGAAACCCTCACCCATGCCTGCTCAATGTCCCTGGGCCGGCGGCAGGCCAGGGGAAAAAACCCTCCCACCCACCCCCACTCAATGTCCCCAAGCCGGTGGCAGGCCGCTGGCCGGGGAAAAAACCCTCTCCCTCCCCCACCCCCCGCTCAAAGAAACCCCCTCCCTACCCCCCCCCCCCGCTCAATGTTCCCGAGCCAGCGGCAGGCCGCTGGCCGAGGAAAAAACCCTCTCCCACCCACCCCACTCAATGTCCCCGAGCCAGCGGCAGGCCGCCGGCCGTGGAAAGAAAGCCCCTCCCATCCATCCCTGCTCAAAGAAACCCCCTCCCACCCACCCCGCTCAATGTCCCCCAGCCGACGGCAGGCCACCGGCCGGGGGGGGAAACCCTCCCACCCATGCCCACTCAATGTCCCCGAGCCGGCGGCAGGCCACCAGCCAGGGAAAAAACCCTCTCCCACCCACCCTGTTCAAAGAAACACCCTCCCACCCACCCACCCTACTCAATGTCCCCAAGCTGGCGGCAGGCCGGCGGCTGGGGAAAAAAACCCTCTCCCACCCCGCCCAATGTCCCTGAGCCAGCGGCAGGCCACCAGCCAGGGAAAAAACCCTCTCCCACCCACCCCGTTCAAAGAAACACCCTCCCACCCACCCACCCCACTCAATGTCCCCAAGCTGGCGGCAGGCCGGCGGCTGGGGAAAAAACCCCTCTCCCACCCCGCCCTGCTCAATGTCCCTGAGCTGGCGGCAGGCCGCCGGCTGGGGGAAAAAAAACCTGCCACCCACCCCCGCTCAATGTCCCCGACATTGGGGAAAAACCCTCCCCCACCCCCCTCTGAACTTCCTGAGCCGTCAGCAGACCGCCGGCCCAGGAAGGAGCCCCCATCCCCCCTCACCATTCCTCAGTGGGGGGTGAGGGAGGAAGGGAGGGAAAAGCTGGGCCCCAGTGCCCAAGCAAGAGGGGGGAGAGAAGCACCTTGTCTGTTTCTCTTTCTTTCTTTCTTTCTTTCTTTCTTTCTTTCTTTCTTTCTTTCTTTCTTTCTTTCTTTCTTTCTTTCTTTCTTTCTTTCTTTCTTCTCTCTCTCCCCCCACCTACTTACCTACCTACCTACCTTCCTGAACATTTACCAAAAACCTCCCCAAACAATAACAGGGCACATGCAAGCTTGAGACTAATTCTTGCACCTCAGAGAAAATAAAACCTACATGCCTAGGCTGAAAAATGAACCAGCCCAAAGCAATTTTGGCACAGTAGGGACTGGGCAGAGGAGAAGGATATGATTCGGTATAGCCACTGAATACAATGACAGTCAAGTATGTATAATCACATACTAGACAATTCTAGGTGTCTATGAATCTGAAGGGACATGCAAATAAATAGCTCCTTCACTTCTTGCCTGTGTTGTCTGGAATGATTTGGTTTCCATTTTTCATCCAGTCAGGTCCATAGCAAAACAATCTTTTTTATAGGTACAGATACTTGTTTGAAAAGAATTGATGTTAAAAATCCTAACTACTCCAACTGTTCTCTCACAAGATAGCATTAGTTTATAGAGAAATTGTTGATTACTCTGTAGAAGAAGAGTAAAACAACAGAATCAAGGCTTTTTAACACTAACTATACTTATTAGCAATTAGTTGTATTTTTATTATATTCTTCCCATTTGCCATAGAGTCTCTTTTCAAAGCAGTTCACTATTTAGGGCTCTGAATGTTTCCCAGAACTCAGGCAAGGTTACGGCAAACCTTGACTTATTTACAAAGAGATGTGGAGTGGAGATAAAGCTACTTAATAATCCACCAGTTCTTGCTAAACACATTTTCCTCCCGTGTCTTCAGTGAAAAGCAAGTGGAAAAGCACTCTAATTTGCCATAAAAATTCTTTCGTAGCTTTCTCTTTCATTCAACAGGCAGCTATTTGAACCTAGGAATACACAGAGAAGTTCAAATGGATAGATCTCAGTACTCATCATCACAATAAAAACCATCCGCTTAAGGTTACTGGGGAAAGAAAAACACAAATACAAGTCGGAAGGAAAAAAAATGTGCAGGAGCCATAACAGAAGGAATGGCAATGGAAATCAGAACTCAAAAGGTGTGTTTTGAGAAATGTTCACCAGCAGACATCTGGAACACAAAAAGCATGAAACATCTGTGAGACTACTCAGACTATCCATAGGAAAAACCATCCTCTCTAACAGCGTATGTTTCAATACATTCTACACCTTTTCACAATATAGAGTGATTGACTGCACTTCAGTCCAGATCCCCACTAAAGTGCCAGGTTCCAAAGGGTGCTCAGGTTGGGGCCCCCAGATCAGAAAAGGGCCCTCCGTCAAGAGCACTGCCATTTTGCATGGCCCACTCAAGAAGGTCAGAGGGAGCATGAGAGAATTCAGTCTTCATGCCCCACCTCTTCCAAATTAAGGTCCCAGCCCAGAACACCTTGGGAAAGGGCCCTCAGATCTTGCTGTCAACATTCCTCTGTGAGGAATTACACAGATACAAAAGAAGGGGGCATTGGTAGGTGTAATGTAGTATGTTCTGTGTAACAACCGGCCTGCCATGTGCTCCCAGGTAATGGCACCAGCTGCATGGCCAGAGCACATGGTCAGTCAGAGAGGGGAGCTTGAATCTGGAGGAACAATAGATGTCCGAATTCAAAGCTTCCACCAATGTGGGACCTAGGTTCTCCCTGGGGAGCCAATGCGGCCAAAGGCTCCTCCAGGGAACCTATGACAAATATGCGCATATGTTAAGCCCCTATCAGGTCTTTTGGGTGCAGTTGGAGGTGTGGCTCCGGCCAGCATATAATGAAGGCCCTGGAGCCCTGGAAGCATGCTTGTTCTGACCATCTACTGGACATGCTGAATCACTCAATAAAGGCTTCATGATTTCACTGTTCCTGGTCTCCCGAGTCCAGTACTCTTTACTGGCGACGAAGGTGGGATCCCGATGACCGACTCCTCGGCCGACACCAGCACTGCATCGAGCCCAGACCAGATCCGTCAGCCACCGGCCCTGCTCGGCTCCAACACCACTGCACCGGCATCGGCTCCTGAGAATCTCGCTCAATGCACTGCTGCACATCCCAGAATGGCCACCGCTCCGGGAACCACCCACCCATTCGATCCAGCCTGCCCTGAAGACTGGGAAGCCTGGATGGACCAGCTCACATCCTACTTCGACGCACAGGACATCACAGATGCTGGGAAGAAGAAGTCCTGGCTCATGGCCTCCTGCAGGGTAAAAAGCTGAAGTTACTCTGCAGCCTGCTTTCCCCTTGTACCCCAGCGGAGGCCACGTACGATGACATCATGGCACTCCTAAGGAACCACTTCTCGCCAAGACCCTCCAAGAACACGCAGCTGGTGAAGTTCTTCCGTCGGCTGTAGCAGAAGGGTGAGTCTGCCTCCAATTACCTGGTGGCCCTCCGCCGTCTCCTGGTGGGGTGCGAGTTCATGGCCGTAGAGGATACGCTATACTCTGCGTTCCTGTGTGGGGTTCATGACCCCAAGCTTCAAAGGAAGCTGATGACCAACTCCATCTCCACCCTGGACAAGATGCTAACCACGGCTTGCGCCTTTGAGGTCTCTCAGCAGGAGAAGCTAGGCACATCCACGGCCGCCCACCAGACCAGGACCGCTGCAGACGCCGATGGATCTGAGAACGACGAGACGCTCCAGGTACAGCGCCGGCTTCCAGGACAGGGGTCCCGCAACTTGGGTGAGAAGGCTTCCTGCTCACCGATGCCACACTCCAAACATTCCATGTGCGCTAGCTGCAGCGACCAGCATGACCGCCGGACCTGCCATTTCCGGGAAGCAGAGTGCCAGTCATGTGCCAAGAAGGGCCACATCACCTCGGGCCTGCCGCACCCACTCCAACCACCACACTCAAGCCGCACACCAGGAGTCCGCCAAACTCCTCCAGACAGCAGCAACCCGCCACCACCACCACAAGACACAGCAGGTAATGAACTTACCCCCCGACACCCCCAACAAAATTAAGGTCTCAGTTTTGATCGAGAGGACCCCCTGCCAGATAGAACTAGACATCAGGTCGTCCTACTCCATAATCTTGGAGTCCACCCTTCGCAGGCTCTGCCCCGGGGGGGGCGACTTCGGAAAGTCCAGGGCCTAACCCTGCAGGACTTTCAGAAGAACCCAATACCAATAAGGGGGTTGGGCAAGTTCTGGGACCAATTTAAGAACTTTACGGGATGCTTGGGCCTCCTGGTGGTGGTGGGCAACCTCACAAGCCTGCTGGGACTCTCCTGGTTCCAGCCCCTAGGGCTGGGCGTCACCGGGGTACACAGCCTGCAGCCCGCAGATTTTACCGACATCTGTGAGGAATTCCCAGCAGTTTTCAACGAGGCACTGGGCTCATATACGCGGCTGCCCGTCTCCCTGGGCCTCGACCCCGTGGTCCGGCCCATGCACATACCAGTCCGCCATCCACCTCTCGTAGTGCGGCCCAAGATCGAGCGGGAGCTCGATAAGCTGGTCACCCAGGGAGTACTAGAACCAGTGTCCCACACCTGATGGGAGACCCCGATTGTGATGCCAATTAAGGCAAACGGGGACATCCGCATCTGCGCAGACTATAAGTGCCCCATCAATACAGCACTTCAGGCCCACGCCTACCCAGTCTCGGTCATCAGCCACGTGTTGGCCTCCCTGGCCGGGGCATGAGTGTTTGGGAAACTAGATCTGGCCCAGGCCTACCAGCAGCTGCCGGTCGACGATGCCACAGCAGAAGCACAGACTATTGTGATGCACAAGGGGCATTTAAGGTAAAGCGCCTCCAGTTCGGGGTCAGTGTAGTCCCTGGTATCTTCCAAGAGTTAATGGACCATTTGCTAAAAGGTCTTCCAGGGGTGCAACCTTTTTCGATGACATCCTGATCGCGGCTCTGGATGTCAAGATCTTCTCGGCCCGCCTACGCTCTGTCCTCCAGCGATTCCAGGATGCCAGCCTGAAGGTGAAATGTGAGAAGTGCCTCCTCGGGGTGCCTGCGGTGGATTTCCTTGGCTTCAAGGTGGACGCCCACGGAATTCACCCCACTAAGGACAAGGTGAAGGCCATCTCCGATGCCCCAGCCCCCAAGTCCAAGGCTGAGCTGCAATCTTTTCTGGGACTCATCAACTTCTACCATGCCTTCCTTCCCCACAAAGCGGTGGTAGCTGAGCCCTTACACAGGCTCTTGGACAAAAGCACCACCTGGACTTGGGGTCCCCACCAGGCGGCAGCCTTCCAGGGCATCAAGGACCTCCTAATGTCCAATGTGGTCCGCACCCACTTCGACGAAGCCCTGCCCGTCGTATTGGCCTGTGACACATCTCCGTATGGGGTGGGGGCAGTTTTGGGTCGCATATTACTCCCGGACCCTAGCCCCGGCCGAAAGGAACTATGCTCAGATAGACAAGGAGGCGCTTGCAATCGTGGCTGGGGTCAAAAAGTTCCATACTTACTTGTACGGGCGCAAGTTCACAGTCGCCACGGACCACAAACCTCTTCTGGGCCTCCTCGCCCTGGATTGCCGCACACCACAGATGTTGTCCCCGCGAGTCCTCCAATGGTCGATCTTCCTCACGGGGTATGACTACGACTTGGAGCATCACCTGGGGAAGGCTATGGGCCATGCGGACGCACTCAGCCGCCTTCCACTACCCTCCTGCGACCCCGACCCAGCTCCGGCTTACCAGGTTGCTCTGCTCGAGGACCTGCCGGACTGGCTGCTTCAGGTATGGGACACGGCCTGGTGCACGACCCAGGACTGTCAACTCTCCCGAGTCTCCGACTGGTGGGAAGGGGGTGGCCCAAGAATCCGGACCCTGAGTTCGCGGCCTTCTCAATTCAGCATGCAGAACTCTCCACCCACAAGAGGTGCTCTGGGGCTTGAGGGTAGTGATTCTGGAACCCCTCCGCCCACGAGTGCTGACTGCTCTGCATGAGCACCACCCTGGGGTAGTACGAATGAAGGCCCTGGCCTGGAGCTACATCTGGTGGCCAGGCCTTGACAAAGAGATAGAGGACCTGGTCCGCCACTGCGAAAAGTGCCAAGAGACCCATCCAGCCCCTCCACACGCTCCCGTCTGCCCCTGGGAGTCCACCCAATGCCCCTGGTCCCAGCTCCACGTGGACTTTACGGGCCCAGTACAGGGGCAGCTTTTTTTTATTCTAGTCAACAGCTACAGCAAGTGGCTGGAAGTCATTCCGGTGTGCGCCACCTCCTCTGAAGCCGCCATTCGAGCAATGTAACACATCTTTGCCACCCATGGCCTGCCGGACACCATCGTCTCAGACAACGGCACGGCTTTCACCTCTGCAGAATTCCAGTGTTTTGTGGAGCTCCATGGCATCCGGCACGTGAGATCTGCCCCTTTTCACCCGGCCACAAACGGCCAAGCAGAGCGAATGGTCCGCACCACTAAGGAGGCGCTGAGGCACATGGACCAGGGGGATCTGGGGTTTAAGTTAACGGCTTTCCTATTCGGCCAGTGCACCAACCCTCACTCGGCTACCGGTTGCAGCCCCACAGAACTGCTCATGGGCCACCGGCTGACAACCCAGCTCGATCGGCTTCACCCCGATTGGGCGCCAGCCGCCTCCAAAGAACCCAATGTCCCCAAAGCTCCCAGAGGGTTCGCGCCAGAGGACCCAGTCTACATCTGCAACTATGCCCGGGGGCCCCTGTGGTTGCCGGGGTGGATTATCCACGTCACCAGTCCCCTCTCCTATGAAGTTGTGGGCGAGGAAGGACAATGGTGGAGGCATCACATGGACCAGCTTCGCCGCCACCTGCACGCCTTCTCCGCGGACGATCCAGTGCTGGGCTTCTCAGATGCGGAACCTGAGGTACCAGAGACAGATGATCCACCTGCCCCATGACCGGCTGAGACTCTGCAGGAGGACTCCACAGAAGCTGCCCGCCCAGACATCACTCCAATCACTGTCTCTGTGTCGGCACCAGACCCAGCTCAGCCCATGGCAGATGTCCCTGAATCTCCGCTCCCTACACCGGCGGCTCCAGCGACCCCATGCCGCTCAACCAGAGAACGGAAACGTCCCGCGCACCTCAGAGACTATGTTTGCCAAGGGACAGTCTGGACTATGGGGGGAGGGGTGTAATGTAGTATGTTCTGTGTAACAACCGGCCTGCCATGTGCTCCCAGGTAATGGCATCGCCGCATGGCCAGAGCACATGGTCAGGCAGAGAGGGGAGCTTGAATCTGGAGGAACAATAGACGTCCAGATTCAAAGCCTCCACCAATGTGGGACCTAGGTTCTCCCTGGGGAGCCAATGCGGCCAAAGGCTCCTCCAGGGAACCTATGACAAACATGCATATATGTTAAGCCCCTATCAGGTCTTTTGGGTGCAGCCGGAGGTGTGGCTCTGGCCAGCATATAATGAGGGCCCTGGAGCCCTGGAAGCATGCTTGTTCTGACCATCTACTGGACATGCTGAATCGCTCAATAAAGGCTTCATGATTTCACTGTTCCTGGTCTCCCGAGTCCAGTACTCTTCAGTAGGGCTTTCCCCAGCATTGAACAGCCTGTCTACAGCCAGACAGCTACAGCAAATCTGGATGAAGGAATTCAGGTTTTCTGCATAACATGCAGGGTCCTATTTCCCTTTGTCTCTGGTCACCTAAGAACAGTACCTGCTGCTCGCAGGTATCCACATTCTGGAGTATTTGCCATAGCTGCTGTCTCAGGGCTGAGACATGCATTCATTTCCCATTCTGGTTCCCCCCCCCAGTGATGATCCCTAGCCAGCCAGCCAGCAGCAATTGCAGAAAGAGAAAGAGAAAGTGGAACCCCTTCCAGTGACCTGCCTCGCCTAAGTGCCACTCACCCCATCAGTGCTACATTCTCTGCAGATAGCTGAAGGAGAGCACAAGCCAGCAAGCCCCACCCACTGGCTGGATTTGATGTACCTGAGAGCCAGCAGGGCACAGTGGGTAGAGTGTTGGACTAGGAACTGGGAGAACCAGGTTTGAATCCTCATCTGCCATGGAAGCTTGCTGGGTGACTTTGGGCCAGTCGTATACTCTCAGCCTAACCTACCTCACAGGTTTGTTGGGAGGTTAAAATGGGGGAGAGCAGAACGTTGTAAGCCACCTTGTGCCCCACTGGGGAGAAAGGCAGGGTATAAATGAACTAAAAGAAGAAAATAAATTTGTACTGTGTATACCTAATTAACAGAATTTACTGCCACGGAGGTTTGCCCGGACTCCTAGCAACCTGATGTCCCCCAATATGACTTGCTAGGGGAAATTGGTCCCCCCCTCCAACACTGCAATGTCAGTTACAGAATGATCCAGAAGTGACATTGGGAGATGCTCTACCATTCTCCTGCCCCGCTCCTGTAAGATCTAGTGATGGCTGCTAGTTTACATGCCTTGAAAAGGGGATTGGACCAATTTATGGACAACACCCCTAGAAAGAGTGACCATCTGCAACAGCCAAATGGAACCTCCACTAATACTAGTTGCTTGAGTGCATTGTGGGACTGCCTTTAAAAAGTTTTCAGAACCTGTCCCCAAATGCTGCTGCTTGGTTGTTAGCAGGATCTAAGCAATCTGACCATTTTATATCTATTCTGTTTTGACTTGATCTATTCTGTTATGACTTCATTGCCTCCCAGTTTGTTTTTGGATCACTTCACAGTGATGTGAGTAGGATTGCCAACTCCAGGTTGCAAAATTCCCAGGGCTTTGGGAGTGGAATCTAGGGAGGGGAGGGGAGGAGGAGGGGAGGGTCCTCAACATGGTATTATGCCCTACAGTCTACCCTCCAGAGCAGCCATTATCTCTAGGGAAACTGATTTCTGTAATCTGGAGATCTTCTGTTATTCTGAGTGATCTCCAGGTCCCACCTGCAAGCTGGCAACCCTGCCTGTGAGCTATAAATTTCCTAAACAGGTTAAGATGAGGGTTCCCCAATAACTGTGCTCTAAGGTTCTCTGGAAAGGCCCTGTACCATATCCAAGCCATCATACAAGAGAAAGGTGGGATAGTTCATCTGAGTTCCCAGTCCCATCTTCATTGTAGCCTCCCCATATACTGTGATGGAGACACATATCCCTCAGCTATCGTTTCTTTGGAGGGTGCATGAGGCTCTGGGGGGAGGAGAAGGTGGTACCAGAAAACTCACTCTGGTTACATGTGGGTAGTCTTGTTGGTCTGAAGCAGTAGAACAAATTTTGAATCCAGTGGCACCTTTAAGACCAACAAAGTTTAACTTGGTATGAGCATTTCATTATATTGTATGCTAATTTGCTGTTCAACTTCTGCTGTATATGTATGGACTGGTAAGTTCCATTTCACTGTGTCTGAGGAAGTGTGCGTGCACACAAAATCTCATACCCTGAATAACACTTTGTCGGTCTTCAAGGTGCCACTGGACTCAGACTTTGTTTCACTCTGGTCACATAAGCTTGGGAGCTTAACAAATATTTAAAAATACATATTGGCCTGTATATCTCACCACTCCACTAACTAAAGCCTATGGCTTCTTCCTCCAAATTAAGCAGCTCTTCTTTGAATGGAGGAAGGCTTTTTAGCTGGTGAAACTTCCTACTCCCTAAAGTTGGATATGGCCCATTTATTGGAATTAGATCTTGCCTTTTCAAAAGTCATCTTACCAATACTATAAAAAAATCCATGCAGAGAGGACAATTGAAAGACCCAGTTAATAGACTCACAGTTTTATTTGTAAGAGACTTGCCTTAATTGTAACTAGTGCATTCAAATGACATAATCAGATTCTGGCTTTAAATTCATTCTAAGTGTGTCCCATCTCTTTGAGGCTCCTGAGCAGTGCCTAAGTGGTGTCTCTTGTCGAAGAGCCACAGCACTGATGATAGATTCTGACACCGTCTCCTAAAGACCCCTGAAGTTTGCTTTAATTGATCCCACTTGGCTCATTTCCTAGACATCAGACCTGAATACCCTCCACTTGGGCTTATGAGGGATGTTTGACAAACAGTGCAAGATGGCAGTCTTGCATTACTCCAAGAAACCGATTTGTCTTCTGCATCGCTTTTGCATAGCTGCTCTCCCAGTCAATAGCCGAGTAATTAAAATCTCCCATGATCAATGCTCTGGCCTGTTTTACAGACTTCTTTTTTGTGGTTTTATTTCCTGAGCTACTTTCTCTCTGCCTGCCCTGAAGGCCTCTAGCGACATCCTGGCATAATACAGCTACATTTATTGTCCTTACTTAGCCCCTGTCCAAACTGTCTCTTCTCTTGACAGCAAACATATATATATTGTTTTCTGGTGCAAGCTCTGGATTTTTGCCATTTTTCTGTGTGATTGAAAGTAGGTGTCTGCAATCCCTTAAGTAAAGGTGATGTCAGTATTGAGCTTCTTGGTAGTTTTCTAAATTCAGATTTCAGGGACATTTTGTTTATCCTTGAAAATATATAGTTAGTTTCCTAGTTAGTGGCCTTATTAGCAATGTATTAATAAACAGAGGTACACTCTTCTACATCCATTGAAGTCAATGGGTTTACAAGGATATAAATCTGCTTAGGAGAACACTGTAAATTAGTCATCTAGTGTGAATGTGAGACTCACAGTGCAATCCGAAGTCTCCTTTTGCCATCTTTGCTTTTAAATTCACATTATTTCCTCCAATGCCCATTTATTCACCGATTTCAGTGATATTTAAGGAATCTGACTCTATATAGGACTGGCTAAGTTCAGATATAATATGAAACCATGGTTTATTTGGAATATTGTTAGTTGGGAAAGCCAGAAGTGACGTACCGATGATGATTCCAGTCCCTATTTGCCTTAGCAAATGCTGGTGTCATCAGCTAGTATGCCACCCAACATGCATGTTAAATTCTTCCCTTCTCTCCCCTAATGATCAGGAATATTTATCTCATGATAATGACACCATTATCATATGATGAGGGGAGCTCTGACTGAAAGTCATACCCCCCAAATTTTGTTGGTCTCTATGATTCTGTTAGACTCATCTCACTCTTCCACTTCAGACTAACACGGCTACTCCCTGAAACATTCCATTGTGAGTTTCCCTGGAACCTTTACTGAATTCACCTGCAACTTCTGTTTCCATTGTCTTGGTCTGCCAGTTCCAACTGGCTTGGGCATTCAGCAATAGAAGATGACTTCCAGTCTCTGATGTGGCTGACTTGAGCTGGGCAAGGACAGAGATTCCTTCCAGGGCAGCAGAGGCTCATATCCCGGGAGAGAAGAGAGGGATGCATAGTCAGTCCTCATCTTTCAAATGAAAACAATGAAAATCTGTTGGACCAACTGACAGTTGAGATGAAGGTAAAAACTAGGAAGTCTTTTACACATTTAAAAAAATATATAGTGCTCCTTAGTATGACTTAGGTTGCAATCATACGCACAATTAGACCCGACGTAGGCACGAATGCCAGGCGAATTTAAAGGGAGCGATCAGACAACAACATCTGGGAAGTGCCCCGCACGGGAAGTGTCAGCAACCCGTTTTGCTCTGCTGCAGAAGCGGAGTTAAAGGACACCATGGAAAAACCAATAGTAAATGGGTTGCGACGGGCCACGGATGGACTTTCCTGTGTCTGATCACTCCAGTGTTGCCATGATGCCATGAATGGTCTGATCAGGCCATCCCAACTCCATGCCATTGTTCCCCCCCCCCTTTGCAGTATGTGCACCATCACACACTCCATAGGGAGCCCTCAATGCGGAGGTGCAATTCATTGATTCCTTGGTTAAGCACATTGAAAACAAATGGCAAAAAAAAACCCTGACTCACCCCTGGTTGTGTCTGATCATGCAGTGGTGGGCTGTGCCCACAGCTTCAATAGACTGTGATTGCACAACTGCAGGTCAAATTCCGCTGGAGGGAATAGCCTTGCTTCCCCCCTTCCCATTTTATCTGGCGCATGTGACCACAACCTTCGGGTTGAACAAATATTACCTACTTTGTTTCTTCATATATCTGCTTTAGTTTGTGTCAATAGGTTTAGTTATCAGCTTTGTTGTCAGTTTTTGAGTTCTTTTTTGTATTGTGTAAGCCAACAGCACAATTTTAAAATGTAATTTACATATGCATTGTATGTTGTTTATTTATATATTGCATAATGCACATGGGAAGGTAAGCAGAGTCAGCCCTGGTTAGTATTTGGATGGGGGACCACCAAGGAAGTCCAGGGTTGTGATGCAGAGGCAGGCAATGGCAAACCACCTCTGAATGTCTCTTGCCTGGAAAACCCCACAGGGTTGCCATGTCAGCCTGACTTGACAATACTTTCTACCACCATAATGCACATACAGATAGCTTTGGACATTGCATAATGTTATGGAGGGATTCTCTTTCAGTAATCATTTATAGCAAGTGATAAAGAGAATGATAGTATCAAGATTGGTGGACTGAGAAGTGATAGACAGAGAGATGAATCCTGAACCCAAGACCCAATTCTGCTTACTTACCCCATTACCAAAAACTTTTGGAAATGGTGTCTTTTACTTTTGGCAGCCACTCTGCTTGTTTAAAGTTGGGAATAACTCAGCCCATTTCTATTAATTAATTAATTAATTTGCCATTCTGCTTGTCGGAGTTCTTTCAGATTCCCAAACTGTTTCCATATCCTCCCAAGGCCAGTCAATCTGTCTGTGGGAACAAGAACCTTTTTGCATATTAGAAAGCATTACTATGCAGCTTCTCATTTTCAGGCAAAGTCTGTGAAGCTTTTGTTTTCAATCATTCCTGGACTCTTTCCCAGCCTTTCATTTATTCCAACTATCATAGGCTCTTCTGTAAGAAATTTTAACCTGTCAACAGGCTCATTAAAAATCCATAGCCACTGTGTCCGCTAATCTCAGACTTTTCCTTTTAATTCTCTACATGACGGGGGAGATGAGGGAGAGAAGGGAAGAACTGAAACTCTAAAAATCCCATATTGGATTAAATTTCAAAATCTAATTTTCAAACATTCCTATCTGGCTTTGAACAAAGAATTTTCTCAACCTGCAGATGAATTCCTTTTTGCAGTTATGTTTCCCCATTCTTGAGCACTGGATTTTTGTGAAAAATTTATCAGGGGATGAGTTGAGATTTCAGCTGGTTCTGGTCTCGATGCACTGGTACTTCACAGAAATTCGTATTATCAGTGGCCACTAAATGGAAGACTAGATGTTTCCACAGGAGTGAGGTCAAAAAGATTTCAGTGTTGAAGGGAGATTCACATCAAGATTCAAAGGCTTTTGTAGGCATCCAGGTTTCAACTGCAAAAAACAGAGTATTTCCTGAGCATCTGTTGTGGATACTTTTTATGCCTCATAAAAACCAAAGCCATAATCACACAAAGGGGACAGCACAGTCTCCCCTTTCTGAATACATATTTCTGTGCCTGCGTTTTGCTTTAAGGCACTGATAAAGGAAAGGTTTTACTCACGTATTTCCTTTATACCTCTCTTTTCTCCTCAACCAAGACCCCAGACAGCTTACAACAACATTTTTTCCTCCTCCATTTTACCCTCACAGTGTCAACCCTTTGAGGCAGGTGAGACTGAGAGCCTGAGACTGGAATCAGCTGAACCAGTTAACTTCCATACCAGAGTGGGGGTCACAGTTCCTAGTCCAACAGTCTAACCACTACAGCTTTGTTGGCTCTTGAGCAGCATATAGTCTTTGTTGAAAAGGTATATTCTACCTTTGGCTCAAAGCAATATACATTAGTAATGAATATATTCAAAAACAGTCCAAGGGAACACGTCTTCTGTTCTTGAACAAACTGTGGAACAGCCAGTTTTTCTTGCTGAAGACAACATTTAAAGAAGCCTTTCTACATTTTCTAAATGAAAAGCTTTGGTATCAGTGTTGACCCCAACAAAACTGAGATTTTTAAAGAAAAAATTGGGGGCATAAGAGCAACATTGTAGGGCTGTTACAACATTATGACAGGACAAGAGGTATTTTGCTCTGCTCTCTTGATTAGCATTTGAGAATTTCCTGAAGTGCTGTCTCCCTCTCCTACCTAGGCTGACTTTTCTTTTGCCGGCAAGTCACAGCTGACTGATGGCAATCCTGTGGGGTTTCAAGGCAAGAGACATTCAGAGGTGGTTTAGCCATTGCCTGCCTCTATGTAATGACACTGGTATTCCTTGGAGGTCTCTCATCCTAACACTAGCCAGCGCTGACTCTGCTTAGCTTCCAAGATCTGATGAGATCGGTCTAGCCTGGGCTATCCAGGTCAAGGCCCTACACTTACTAGTGCCCACTAAAGGTGGGCAAATTCCTGGTAATTGTAGCCAATGCCCAGCAATGCTCATCTGGTCAGTGGGTGGAAACAGGCAGGGGAAATGGGGGGGGGGGCAGTGATCTTCATTGCTGCTCGATGACATCACTACTGGCACAACCCGGAAGCACCAGTATCACACCAGGTAACATAGTAGCACTCACCAGAAACTCCATAGAGTTTTAGGATGAGTGCTAGAGCATCACCCCAGTTTGATGCTGGCACTTCCAGGTAATGCCTGAAGTGACATTCTTATGTGACAACAAAGATGCCCCCCCATTTCCCACTGGTTGCCAGGCTATTCCTGGCACTTTCCCAATTTCTTATACCCTTGTTATTCTTTCTTGCGCAAATGTATTTGGCTCACTAGGATAAAGATGCTTTGTTGACAAAATATCAAGAAAAGATCATAAAAATGCCCAATGCTTGTCCCCTACATGTTTGAAATACTTATTTATCCTATTTCCATCCCACTTTCCTCCAGTGAGTTTGTGCTACAGAAATTAAATCCTGGACTCAGTGGTTCCAGCCAGTTTTCCATTCCTGGCAACCCTGCCCCTACCCCCAAACAGGAGGCCATGAGCATTCCCAAAGGATTTAAGTATTGTGTTATTCTGGAGCAAATGCATTTTTAAAAGAAAAGATATTGTGCTATCCTTGAGCAGTGCAATGCACACGCCAAAAATGAAAAGAGATGGGTGGAGAATCATGAGGGTGGTGTGACAACAGTGAAGGGGGCCAATACAATCTTCATATGACGTAAAATGGAAACCATGGATTACACGAGTGGAAAAGTGCATTACCCTGTGCTGTGCTGATTCTCTGTTGCAAGCATGAGTCAGGCAACAATCACGTCAGCAACTTGACCATTGCAGAAAATCCCCCTAGTGTGGAATCAGCCCTGCAAACTGCAGAAGTGGGGATCTGCATAGCCAAGGCAAAAGAGTCAAGTCCAGTCCTAAGCAGTGTGATACACTTCTAACCAGGGCTTTTTTTGTAGAACTCATTAGCATAATAGACCACACCCCTGACAGCACAGCTCATTAGCATATTAGGCAGGGGGGCTGGGAATACACAGGGCAGGCATGGAAGCATGCCTCTTCTCCCCCCTGAGCTTCTCCGCCCCACTTCAGCATCACCTTTCTAGTCTACCACCCCCTGAACCAGACAGCCAAGGAAAGGTGCTGCTGAAGTGCCTGGGATCTGAAAGATCCCTGGCACTTCAGCATCATTTTTCTAGTCTCCTAACACCCCCTCCCCCAGGCCCTGCTGAAGTGTCAATTTCACTCTCAGCTGACTGGCAGGGAGTGAAATTGACAAGGAAATCCCGATAGGCTCCCAAAAGGAAAAGACAGCCTTTTACCATGCTACCTTTCCCTCTTGTGTGTAACGTGTGGAGGGCCATAGGCGTAAACTATGGGTGGGGGCTCAAGGGATCGGGCCACCCCCGAAATTTCCCGGGGAGGACTGAGCCCCCCCATCAAAATGGAGTGCATGCCGCCGCCTCTCCCCCCGCCTCCCCGGCCCTTCCTAGGCCTGCCGGCTGGCTGGCCACCACTCCTTCCTTCCCTCTCCCTCCCGGGGCTTTGGGCGAATGCCCAATGTAATAGTGTTCCCCGGAAGTGACGCCATCATGCTGGGCACATTGCCGGGGCAACACTCTAGCAATCTCCTCGAAACTCTATGGCATAGAGTTTCAGGGCGATTGCCAGAGCATTGCCCCGGCAACATGCCCAGCGTGATGGCATCACTTCTGGGTGACGCTATCACGTTGGGCATTCACCTGGAGCCCCGGAAGGGAGAGGCAAGGAGGGAGGAGTAGCCAGGCAGGGGGGAGAAGGAGCATCATTTCGGAGCGCATGAACGCTTCGCGCGCACACGAGCCCCCCCCCCCCCCGGGATTTCAAAACCCGATGCCCCTGAGGAAGGCTGCATGTTCTGTAGCCATGCATGCCAGAGGTTTTGGTTGTAGGTGTGGCCATCTCAGAAGCCAGCTGGAACTCTGTTCCTGTGCGTTCCTGCCCCAAAATAGCCCTGCTTCTAATGCTATTGAAGTCAATAGATTTAGAACAGGGGTGGCCAACCTTGCTTAACGTAAGAGCCACATAGAATAAACGTCAGATGTCTGAGAGCCGCAAGACAGGAACAAATATCACACACACATTTTTATTTTTAAAATATGCAAATTTGCTTTTTATTAACATTAAATAGGACTGCCAAAAATAAAAACAAACGAGGAAAACCGGTTATTGATAATGATATTACTTGTTTGCTAATGATATTGAGAGAGAGAGAGAAAGAGAGAGAGATGGAAAGAAAGAATTAAAGAAGTGGAAAGAAAAAGAGAGAGAGAAACTAGGAAAGCAAATAGATGGGAGGGAGGAGGGAAGGAAGGAAGGAAGGGAGAAAGAGAGAAAAAGCATGCCTCCCCTTTGCTTCCCCAGCCGCCCTGCCAGGAGCCGCACAATATGTGTGAAAGAGCCGCATGTGGCTCCCGAGCCACAGGTTGGCCACCCCTGATTTAGAAGATTGTAGCTCTCCTTATGACTGCCCTGAATACAGCCTAGATGTAAATGATATGATATAAGGCCTTCGAGATTGTATGTACACTCTCAAAGTGATTGTATGTATATAGCCTCCCTACTTTCTTATACCCTTGTTATTCTTTCTTGTGCAAATATATTTGGTTCACTAGGATAAAGATACTTTGTTGGCAAAATATCAAGAAAAGATTATGAAAATGCCCAATGCTTGTCCCCTACACATTTGAAATACTTATTTAACCTATTTCCATCCCACTTTCCTCCAATGAGTTTGTGCTATGGAGATTAAATCCTGGACTCACTGCAGAAAACCCTAGCTCGTGATACTACTGCGCTTAAGGAAGCCTAGCTCTGAATTAGATCGGAGCAAAAATGAATAGATTTTTGCTGTCAGTTGGAAAACTGTGACGTTCATGGTTACTTTGGGGGAAGTAACATGAAGAAACTGCTTTTGTTTTTGTTTAAGTTTAGCCCAGTTCTGGGTAGCTATGAAAGTATTACTTCCTCTTAGTCTAACCTACCTCACAGGGTTTTGTGAGTGTCAAGTAAATTGTGTTTCCATGTGCAATTAGTTTTGTACAGATTACCCAGGCTGGACTCAGATTTCATGGAACTGACACCAACATTTGGCAGAGAAATCTTGGGACATTTCCTGATTTCTCTCCAAATATAATTCCAAATCACCTGGTCTTTTTTCTAAAGTGGGACCAATACATGGGAAACCCTCTGTTCCATTTTTTAAAAAAATCCAAATTGCAGCTTTCATCTCCTTTATCTGCCCCCCAGCATATGCATGTGCACACTGATGAGTACTAGAAAAGTGAACCCTCAAAGTGACTGTATGTACCCTTGTATCAAAAACGGTTTTTTGTGGTTTTCATCAGTGCTCAAAAGCATAGGCATGCATTAACAGAATACTGCCCCCCCAAAAAGAATTTTGATGCAATCATTAATAGAATAAACAGGAGAATCACAGCCTCAATAGGACAAAACATTAGATACTCCAAAACTGTGTGGTAGCACATAAATATATTTCAAAAAACTTATACGTGATCTTAATATACAAAACTACAAAATTACTAAATTACTAAGGTTCTTCTGAACTGTAGATATTACTGGATGCTGCTGACGAAATTTTCCGGAATAAATTTCTGTTTTGAAGTTTTTCTTCTGAACTGGACCATACACTATTATAAAGACATTAACAAAACAATATTACAATATCAGAAAATGAGAAAATCCAGCCTATAAACGCAATTATTCTCATACATACAGAGTTAGATGACTTGAATCTTAAAGATACATAGCAAATGTACAAAACCTCATCCAGGCATAACAATGTCTTCTTAGTGAAAAATCTACAAAACATATACAAATATAAGTTACCATGTATCAAAAAAATTCTCATCACAAACTATCATAAAATCTATATTATTAAGAACAAATTACAACTCTCCATAAGCTGTTACAAAACCTTTTCAGTATCATGAAGGCTAAACCATTATTCTGAGATTCTCTAATAGGAGCCTTATCCTCTCCTAAAAATTACCCGTATATATAGTCAATTCACTCTTAAAGGTACTTTATTTAAAGCTGCAGAAGCTAATTTGACATATCTTCATATTAAAGGGCTACCCTTAAATTACACTGCAGCATTTATAGCATCAAGACATTACAAAAAATATGAATAATCTATAGACATATTTAGTCCCCAAGGATGATAGGTATTCACAGGGCTCTTCTTGTAGAAAAAGCCCAGCAGGAACTCATTAGCATATTAGGCCACACCCCTGACAGCACAGCTCATTAACATATTAGGACACACCCAGTGTTCCCAGAAGTGTGGTCATCCAGCCACATCCACCTTTTGCTTCTTATTCTGTTTACCTTGTTGTCAAAACAGTTTTGACAAAACCAATAAAAACATTATTTTCTGTCCCATCTATACAAAACCTTGCCTGAACCAATATCTTATGTCCAACAATTATTCCCACACTGGATTGGAATCAATTCCTAAGGGTTAGGTTCCCATGGAAATCAGGTTGCCTTCCTGCAGAACTAGTATGCTAAATATGATTTTTTAGGGTTGCCAACCTACAGGTGGGGTCTGGCAATCTCCTGGAATTACAACTGAGCTCCAAACTACAGAGATCAGGTCAATGGCTGCTTTGGAAAGTAGAGTCCATGGCATTATGCCTTGCTTAGGTCCCTCCTTCCCCTAAACTGCCAAATCTCCCAAATCTCCAGGGATTTCCTCAACCTGGAGTTGGCAACCCTAGTTCACTGGCAGAACAACGCTAGGAGCCAATTTGGTGTAGTGGTTAAGTGCGTGGACTCTATTCTGGGAGAACCGGGTTTGATTCCCCACTCCCCCCTTGCACCTGCTGGATGACCTTGGGCAAGCCATAGCTCTGTACCAACTGTTGTCTCAGAGCTCTCTCAGCCCCACCTACCTCACAGGGTGTCTGTTGTGGGGAGGGGAAGGGAAAAAAGTTTGTAAGTCACTCTGAGAGTCCAAGTGAGTGGAGGGTGGGGTATAAATCCAATCTCTTCTTCTTCTCGGTTTGTGGATGCACTGGATGGGAGTAGTTTGTGGACTATTTTATTCAAGGTACACAATTTTATTCAAGGTATAAGATTTCATGTGCCACCCACACTTCTTCAGATGGAAGACGTGTGCATGCACACAAAAGCTTATACCTTGGATGAAACTTTGGACTCCAACTTTGTTCTGCTGCTTCAGACCAACACGGCTACCCACATG
This sequence comes from Lepidodactylus listeri, assembly GCA_029233225.1. Classification (NCBI taxonomy): domain Eukaryota; kingdom Metazoa; phylum Chordata; class Lepidosauria; order Squamata; family Gekkonidae; genus Lepidodactylus; species Lepidodactylus listeri. The sequence goes on from JARCFY010000003.1 coordinate 104,851,470, forward strand.
AATTATTACACTATAATACTTTTTACAAGCAATTATGTACCAGTGGAGTGGTTACCATGCAGAGTCTGTCCCACAGGTAAAATTATCCTGTGAACAGGTGGTCTTTACCACATAAAAGTATCACTACCATCACAAGATCACCAATCGTTGGAACTCCTCAGAAGCAGAAATCTCTCTTATTAAGAGGTTTAAGAACATCAACTTTGCTGGCCCATTAAAGGCAGATGTCAATCCATTGGCGGGAGAAGAGGGACAATCATCTTCTTCAGAAACTCTGCCCACTTTTTTAAATGTCACAAAACAGGCAATCTCCAAAGTGCAGCTGACCATGCTCATTTTAGTTACAACTCTGTTTCTCTGCAGATGTCCCCCATGCAACAGTCAAGTGTTCTGACAACACACACAACAATGAAGCTACTTTTTCAGATGTTTTCTCTTACATGGCAGTAAGCACCAAACCACTTTAATACAGACTTTAAACACACATATATTTGCAAGCCATTCCCAACAAGACACAACAATGAACTCAGGCTTCAAAGTTACTTTTCTTAAGCAGAAGATGCCATGAGAAAACTAAAGAGATTCTCAAAAATTAAAGATATTGTCAAAACCAGCATTTCCTGGGCTCGCTGCTTTTTTACATCCCCCCCCTTATCAATTTTTTTTAAATAAAAACAGAAAGAACGGAAGGAAGGAAGGAAGAGGTAGGTGGGGGGAGAGAGAGAGAAAGGAAGGAAGGAAGAAAAAGGAAGGAAGGAGGAAGGAAGGAAGGTAGACAGACAGACAGAGGAAGGAAGGAAGGAAGGAAGGAAGGAAGGAAGAGGTTGGTGAGGGGAGAGAGAGAAAGGAAGGAATGAAAAGGAAGGAGGAAGGAAGGAAGGAAGGAAGGTAGACAGACAGACAAAGGAAGGAAGGAAGGTAGGTAGGTGGAGGAGAGAGAAAGGAAGGAGGGAGGGAGAGAGAGAAAGAGAAAGGAATAAAGAAAGGTGGGGGGGCCAGAGAGAGAAAGACAGAAAGAAAGGGGGGGCAGAGAGAGAAAGACAGAAAGACAGAAAGAAAGGTGGGGGGGCAGAGAGAGAAAGACAGAAAGAAGGGTGGGGGGGCCAGAGAGAGAAAGACAGAAAGAAAGACAGAAAGAAAGGTGGGGGGGCAGAGAGAGAAAGACAGAAAGAAAGACAGAAAGAAAGGTGGGGGGGCAGAGAGAGGGAGAGAGAGAGGGGAAAGAGAACAGAGAACTTACTGGTGCAGGGAAAGCCACGCGATGTCGGCAAGCCAAATGCAGAAAGCCTAGCCCCTGTGCTTAATCTTTGGGCGGGGCTTTCTCCTGCTGGCTTTTTTTGCTCTTAAAGGGAAAGCACCCGGTGGAGCCTATTCCTGCTGGCTCTCTGCAGGAACTTTCCCTTTAAGTATAAAAAGCTCAGGTCGGGCAGGGAGGGGGCGGGGCAGGCTCGGAGGCCAGCCGGAACGGTGTTCCTGCGCGTTCCTGCTGAAATCGAGCCCTGGGTATTCAAACAAAATATCCAGAATGCTTCACGTTGTAGAAGTATTTTATGTATATCTTCCTTTTTAGATTCCCCCACACTGATTATTTCCAATACAACAAACACACAATTCCTTATGTGTATGACCCATGTCTATATAGTGCTGGACAAGAAGCACATCTAAATATCTATGTATAATGTGGGACTCATGCTCACATATATGTGTTCTTAATGTGCGTGCTGACTGACCCACGTAACTGAGACCACAGGGACATTGGATAAGGTATACAGCCCTTTTAACTGCACAGGAAGACCAGAAGGAAATCTTGTGAAAATCTACCTCTGGGAAATTCAACATCTGCATTTCCCAGCATTGATTGCCAACAGAACATTTTTTTACATTTGAAATTCCCTCAATAGATTCCCTATTCTGATTCAAGCTGTATGTATGAGAATAGATAATTAAGTTTAGAAGCTGGAATCTCTCATTTTCTGGTATTGTAATATTGTTTTGTTAATGTCTTTATACTAGTGTATGGTCCAGTTCAGAAGAAGAACTGAAGTTTATTCCAGAAAATTTCGTCAGCAGCATTTAGTAATATCTACAGTTCAGAAGGACCTTAGTAATTTAGAAATTTTGTAGTTTTGTGTATTAAGATCACATATAGGTTTTTTGAAATATTATGTGCACCACATAGTTTTGGAGATTCTAATGTTTTGTCTTACCATTAATAGAATGACATCAAGATTGTATTTGAGTAGTATCAATGAATGCACAGAGCTAATGCAGGAAGGAACAAATGCAAATGGATGGAAGGAAATGAAATTTTTTAGCAAGCTGTGAATGTTCCAGGGCCAAAATCAGAGGTGCTACCAATTTCATGGTGAAACATGGCCTATAATCAGCTCTGTTTTGGTTTGGCACCAGTAGCTTGAACACTTGCTAAATAAGTCTGAATAAGGTTTTTGTAAAACTGCACATGCACAAAAATGCTAACAGTCTGAATAGATTTGCAGCCATTAATGTTGACATAGACTTAGATGAACACTGAATGGTAGGATTTTTTAAAGAAATACAGTGTTTGTTAATGATTTGTTGTCTATGATTTCTGACAGACTGAACTGTCCATTCGACAGTTGCTGGCCGGCAGAGCAGCAGTGCAAGAAGGGAGAGAAAACAGAACTCCAGTGGGTTGTGTGAGACTATGCCTATGCAAAAGGCAATGGCACTGAGCAGCATGGTGAGAAAAGAATAATTGAAACAACCCACTGAATAGCCATGAAGGAGATGATGAACTGCAAACAGTCCACTGAAAAATTGGTTTCCTATGTACAACTGGTGGACAGGATGTGGACCAAACCAATGCTTGTTTAAGCATCCTTAGACATAATTTTGCTGCATCCATTCATTAAGAGATATTGCACTATTATTGGCATAAAAGATACTGCAAAATCCATTTGCAAATAATTGCTATAGCAGAAAAGTTTTACAATGTCCAAAGGTGCGCATAATTGTCTTAACGTTAAAAAATGCTCCTCTGAAAACTGGAACTGGAGGAGTGAAACACAGCACAGAACAATATTCCAGGATAACAAAGGAAGGGCATGAAATAGATTTTATTTATTTATTTATTTATTCACAAAAATAATCTCCTGCCTTTCTTCCCTCACATTTACCCTAGAGAAATCCATATATTGCTGAGGTCTTAATTGGGACAAAATATGAGGTTAACAGTGTTAGCAGGGGAAATCACATTAATCAAAGAAAACTGTGGCAATTGAGTGCTTGTTTGCTGAAGCATGTATAGTACATTCATTGTTGACTTTGATTTCAGAATATGCAGTGGACAGAGCTCCTGAATTCTGTACAAGAAGAAACACAGAGGGGAAACCTGCCCTAACCACCCTAATCTTCCATTGCTGACAGTTCTCTGCTCTTATTTGCCACAAATCTTTTCAAATACATTTCACACAGTGCTGTTTACTGAACTTGATGGTAGAAAAAGTAAAATGGTAGGAAATGTCTCTGTGCTCTCTCGCTCTCCCCCCTCTCCCTTTATTATACTTTGTCCTTCCTTTACTGCCCCTTCACACCATTACCCAGCCGCAGCCTTTAATATCCTCCTGCTTCTGCTGGAACGAGGCCGTTTCTCCTGCCCTGCACACTCATCCAAGGCACTCATCCTGCAACTCGCTCACAGCTGGTTCTCCTCCTCCTCTGTTACTCCTTCAATGCCTGAAACCAGCCATCTGTCATCAATGAACCTCTCATATCCATTGATCTTCCCCAGCACATAAACCTGTCTGTGTAATTCCACAGTCCAATCTCCAAGTGCCACAACTAACTGGCAAAGTAGGCACCCAGAGCCACTGTGCCATCTCTGCTTGGCACAGCAGAAGCCATGTAGCGACTGGCGGCAGCAAACCCCGCAGTTGAACAAAATGCATGCAAATAGAAGCAGCTGAGCTTTGTTTGAAGGGCAGGTTGAAAGAGTACTGAAGACAGCAACCCAAGAGCTACAAATCTTACACTCTGCAACAGCCCACTAATCTACAGCAACTTGATTGGGGTTAGGTTTGTGCTACATCCAAGACTGTGCTGTACTGCTAAGCCAAATTCTTACCCATCTGCTGTTCTACAAGCTGGAAAAATAAAAAGGGAGAAGGGGATGGTACAGAGATCTAAATATGAGCGGTAGACAGTAGTCTGGTCCTTAAGCTCCTTGGCTGCAAGAAGCATCGAGACAAAGGATTGAGTCATTCCACAAGCAATAGAAAGCACATGGTAAATATATGCAAAGTTCATTATTGACTAAGAAACTGACTGTGAAATGACAAGCACATATCAGATAGAGCACCCTAGCCCCAGCCACCTGGCTAAATTACTCCTACTCTGTCTTCCTGGGGATCCCTCCACCAAAAACACCAGTTTGGTGTAGTGGTTAAGTGCGCGGACTCTAATCTGGGAGAACCGGGTTTGATTCCCCACTCCTCCACTTGCACCTGGCTGGATGACCTTGGGCAAGCCATAGCTCTGTACCAGATGTTCTCTCAAGGACAGCTTGGGAAAGAGCTCTCTCAGCCCCACCCACCTCACAGGGTGCCTGTTGTGGGGAGGGGAAGGGAAAGGAGTTTGTAAGCCGCTCTGAGACTCCAAGTGAGTGAAGGGTGGGGTATAAATCCAATCTCTTCTCTTCTTCTTCTTCTTCTCCTTCTTTCTCCATTCTGTTTCAGGGACATATCCATCCTCTGATCATCCTCAGAGACATGCTGTGGACAGTCAACAGGCGTGTGCTGGTCCTTGGCCTGTCATTCCTCATACGAACTGAGTGCCTGTCTCAGACCATAGCCAAAGCACACTCTGGTCATTATACTGCAAGGAAAGAGATAGATGCTTGGGGTGAGCAAACTGTCTCTCCGGACAGCTTGTTCACTGAAACCAAACTTCTTTTTGAAGAACTCCAAGTCAGCTTCTATGGAACCCCAGATCTCCCCAGAACTCTGTTAGGAAGCCAATTTTCTATGCAGAATGTTTTTTACTCACAATGCAGCATCCAGTACTTTCTCTGGAGAGATCATATCTTTTTTTTTCTTAAATCACAGTATAACTTCCAACAAATCAGCTGGCCTTCTTCACAGAAGTTGCAAAATAGTTCTGTGTTAGTCTCTCTGCTGTGTGTGAGCACGATATTACTGAAGTATAAATCTCAATGACATTTTTGTGTAAGACATTTACATGAAGAGTGGCTGATTGATTTTTAAACCTCAGGAAACTTCCTGTTTGAACCTCTCTCTCCTCCACTTTTTACAAGAGCTCCAAATCAAACAAAGCATATGATGGAGTAATCTTGATAAAATTATAATATTTTTATAACCATTTGTAAATGTATGGAGAGAAGATAAGATAAGAATGGGGGGGATATGAAGAGAGTGATATTGAGAAGGCTGTGGGGTAGACCTGGTATTGTTGCCCAGCTTCTCCTTTGCTCTGTCACAACGCAATCCTAAACAGAGTCTCATCCTTCTCTGTCCATTCTGGAAGGATTTAAATCTGTTTTAAGAATGAGCTGCCATTCAGTGAAAGGATGGAATCCGGGCCACGGTGATAGTCCAGGGATCGCCTGTGCCTCTCAGCTGTAGGAGGAGAAGCAGTGAATTCCAGAGCATCATTTCTTCCTTCCCCCACAATAATTATGGTACCATCCATTGGACAGGAATATTTATGAATGGAGAGAGCTGACAAGCAGTTTGGGTATTCTTTAAAATATTCTGTGGCTGAGTGTTATGTCATCCTTAATTTCTACACATAAAGATTTCTCTGCATAATGTATTTGGTTGCCTGAGGTCTTAAACAGTGTTCATTCTGGAACAATTGTTAAATTGAGCTGAAAACTTCTATTAGGGCATTATGCCTCTAGGAAGCAGCATCACTTTCACCAGTCTTGCTCAGGGTTGCCAGTTACCCACTGGGGGAGGGAGATCTCCCATCCTCAGCTCCTGTTGCTTATGCTGTTCCAGATTCCAGCAGGAGAAAAATAAAGCACAAAATCGCTGTAGGAGTGTGTCACTTCTAGGGAAAAGTCTGAAGGGATATATTGCATATGTAGGAGTCACCGGAAACTCCATGGAGTTTACAGCAATCCATAGAGAGGCATGAGTTTTAAACATTTTTTTCTCTCTGGGCAGAAAACAGGTGGGGGAGGAGTCAGTTCAATGGTTTTCCAGCCTTACCTCAGCTACCTTTTTTAAAATGCTAATAGGTCTAGCTAGAAACAATAGGGTGCTCCAGCCCCCCAGCCAAGCAGGGAAAAGAGATTTGAAGGTATTAAGTACTATAAATACTTCAGGAAAAAAACTCCTAGAGACTTCAGGAAAAGCTTTTTTGACCTAGCCTGACCTAGTCATTGGGAGGAGGAGAGATGATAAAACTCCTGGGTGCAAGGAGGAAGGTCTCTTTTGTGCTAATTCCATCAAGGTAGACAGAACTCTTAACTGAGGTCTGTGGGAGGTACCCATTGCCATGTGCTGGCTTGGACGCCTGAAAGGGGCTTCAAGGTAATGGTAACTCTGTAGAACATCTGGTAACTTTCTAAGCTAAGGAGCCTGCCTTATATTTAACATTGGATAGGGCACTTATAGAGGGAGGGACAGAGGAATTGGGTTTTACCCTTTTCTTTTGAATCCCTTGCTCAGTCGTGTGCTGTGCTAAAAGTATGCTTGTGAACATTTTCTTTTTAGTAAATACTTTATATCTTTAAATCCTGGTAGTGGTTCTCTGTGCCATATAGATCTCCACTGTCTTGGACATGCTATTTTAAAAGGGGTGCCAGGAGGAAGGGCAGTCAGTTGGCTACTCTCCCAGTGGTACACAAGGCAGTAAGCTGTCCCCATGATAACCAGCCACTGGATAGTGGGAGACATAGAGGCAAGGCCTCAGAACCTGAAGGGGAAGCTGGGAGCCCTGACTGTCCCAGTGGGCAATTCCTACAAAGGTCAGGTGGTGGCGGTGGTTGAACAGTGAGAAGTATTGGAGTCGGGAGTCCATGGAACAGTGAAACAACTAGATCTTTATTGCTGGTCCGGATGAAGCATACAACCCAGGGCTCCGAGCCCTCCTTTTATGCTGGTCAGGGATAATTCCCTGACCTCGCCCAACTGGCCTGATAGGCTATTATCAGTTTATTTACATCTCATAGGTTCCCTGGGAGAAACCTAGGTACATGATTGGTGGCCGGTTCGAATCCACCAGGCCTTTGTTCTACCTGGCTGAAGCTCAGGTAGTTTCTTGGCCATGTGCTCTGGCCACATGGCAGTCACCATTACTGGAGCACATGGCGACCGCATGGTCAATACATAACACCCAGAGAGAGAGAAAAGCCATTCGAGGTGTTGGGAAAACCTAGGAGGGCAAGGTGGAATAGGGCCTGAGGGTCAATGCAGGACCATTCCACCACAGTGCCCCTCATGTCCTTGACCCCCTAGACTCCCACCCCTAGCCTGACTGCTGCTGCTGCCTCTTTTTCTTCTTTGGCAGAGGCAATGTAATGAAAAGGAATACGCAAGATGCCCTTAGTCAGCCCAAACATTTGTTGAAGATTAATCTAGACTTCAGAAAACATGGCACAAATCAGAAAAGACAAATTAAGAAAGGGTCCATCAAGAGACCCATGTTCATCTTTTGGACATTTGCCACTTGATATCAAAATTTCTTGTTGGGTCTCTGAGCTTGTTTTATCCTATCAAAATGATGAGGGATGCACATTCAACAAGCATCTGATACTACTCCTAAAAATGCTTTCTCAAGGAAATCCTTAGGAGGAAGTCTAAATGCATGTCAAATGGAATCTCCAGGGAATCATTTCTCCTTTTATACTACTGATACACAGTACTCACACATATTATTAACATACCAATAACCAACACACAAGATTTACACATAGTCTTAACAATTGGCCAACAGTGTGATACTGCTGCCTAGTCCCTTTTCTGCTGAAACCCTTCCTAACAAACACTAAGTAGGCTAGTCTGGTCCTAGGCCTTGTGTGCTGACTGTTTTTTAAACTTCTGGCAGTTGGAATGTTTATAAGCATTTCATAATGCGTCAGGAGCTGAACCAATGACTAGAGATGCCCATTTCTATATAATGCAGCAGGAGCTCTCAGAGTCAATAGATGGGAAGGCTGAAAATACAGTCTGAAGTCGCTGAATGATTTTTTTTCTTGTCAAATTTATCAAAGCTGTGGTAAAAAAATAAAAGGCAGTATTTTGTAACAAATCTACATATTCTGGGCTGTAATTTGACATCTCATTTATCTCTCTGCAACCACTGTAAATGCTCCAAAAGATCATCCAAAGTTGGCTTTACAAACAGATATATAGATAAAGTTAGAGCAAAATAACACAGGAAAAGAGAACAGATGAAGAGCCCCAAAGTGTTGGTTTGGATGGGGGGGGGGGGGGGTTAGTAAGTCTTTGCATAGCAAACAGTGCGTGACTCTCTCATAGAATTAGAGCCAACATGGGTCATAAACAAACAACCCATTTTGGGACAAACTGGGAACTATTTCCAAAGCTGTATGTAGGGAAACTGATCCAAAATGGCTTGCTTGTTAATCATCTTTCTGACAAAGGGCATATCTCCCCCCTCCCATTTGATACACACTGACTAAGTCCCTTGTGACTTAGTGGACGTTGCTTACAATAATAACAGACAAGTGTGAATCTTATTTCATCATGTCTAAGAGAAATACAATTCATATAGCCATCTGGTCCCTCTGTGAAATCAATCAGCAATTTTTCAAAAATTTCTTTTAAACCATTAGCGAGTTGACAATACGTGCACCTTATTTATTACAATTTGGTTTTATACCACAGCTTCCAAACAATTGTAAACCATCTTTCTTGTTTTAAAATAGAGATTGAATTATATCAAATTCCCATGTTTTCTTCACATAAACGAATAGCTTTGTTTTTCCAGTTCCTCACTAGAGTTTTTCTACCTACAACATTTCCAACTCAGGCTGACTAGGAAGTGTGTCACAAGTCACTAGATACCTTTAAAATGATATAGCCATGTCTAAAGTACTGACGTGCAAGCACATGGACATAGCCAATCATGTGGGCTCAACATAGAACAGTACGACCCATAGAAAAGAGCCCTCAAACTGTGGTAACTTGGCAAAAGCATCTTGGCAATCTTTATTTCTGGGTAAACATGCTCAGGAATACACTGCAGGTTTCCAGATTTTATTCTGTCCTCTGACCGCTGGCTCTGCAGGTATATTACAACTACTGTCCTTCAGTAACAGTTTTTGTTACATGTGAATCTTTCCACATGAAAAACTCCCTCTTTTCCAAGGAGCTCAGAGTAAACTGGGCAGACAAGTTTCCACAGAGCCATCCCATTGCCTTCATTCCAATGGACACACTTCCAATCATGTGCGGTTCAAAGTGCAGAGGTTCAACCCACCCCATATTTACTGTGAAGTAGATTCCATTGACTTCAAAATTATTCCCAACTATATGTCCAGAGCTGGTGCTGGGAATCAGAGAGGCAGGGTAGCAGCAGAAGTCCACCACCACATGCCTCCTTGTGGAGGGGGGGTTTGCTGGCTGACTGAGGTGGGCAAATGCACAGGTGTGCCACAGCACAACTTTCTGCTTTCTTCCTCAGAAGTAAGGCTCATTGAGTTCAATGGGGCTTACTCCTAAGTAAGTATACACTGGAAAATGTTATGAGCAAGCAGGGAGGTGAGTGAGAGCAGTGTGAGCCAGGGGTTAGTGCCTCCCTGCCTCCAGAGGTGACTCCCATGGGGTCAGGGAAGTGCCACAATCTCAGAGGAGACCCTTAAAAGACTGTGTCCACGTGGAGGGCCCTGACTGCACCATTCCCCAGTCACCCTCATGGACTTCCAGTGCAACCAGGTGCCGATCTGGGGCATAGGCAGTTTTCAAGGCTTGGACAGATAGGGCTTTATAAAAAAATGTTGGACCAATTAATAGACTATGGCAACAAGTTATTGTTAGTTCCTCAGTTGAGGCCTAAATAAGACTTGACAACCTCTGCTGAATGGCAGGATTTACAACCACAACATCTGTTGATATCTAAATATGGCCCTGCATCACAAAGTATTTCAGAATCTCCTAAAGTCTTGCAAATTCTCATTGAATCAATGCAGAAAATGAAACCTACAATATTTGTTTATAAATATTTGATGTTGATTAATAAATATGATCTCCAGAGTCTCAGGAATGAATGGAATAAGGAGCTAGATTACCCTATTTTGCCAAAGCAATGGGATATGACCTTAAACTTATACCTGTTGGTTCCTATGACTCTCAAGCTGCAACTTATTCAGCAAAAAAGAATGTTTAGGATATGTCAGACCTTTTTAGTAAAGGACTAAGGAAATTGTTGCTAAAAGGCTGATATTGTAACACTGGAGAGATAAATGACCCCCCTCCCTAATCCAGTGGACTGAGGACTTTACAACCTTATCATCATTTGAATGTATGCCATAAGGACCAAAATTGTGTACGGATATATTTTTAGATATTTGGAAACCTTTTATAGAAGCCTATCAATAGACTTACTACTACTTGTTATGTTTTCTATTACTTATCTGTTTGGGGGTTACAATTAAAAATATTTTTTTCAAAAAAATGCCTCTTCTCTAATAATTGAGATAATTATTTGTTTCTTGTTACCAAACACAAGCAGCTGTACCACAAGCAGCTGTACCGCAAGCAGCTACTGTGAAGATGCAAAGTTGCTCAGCATAGTGCTCAAGGCAAATTTCAGCAAAAAGTATTCAGTTGATCTGATCAAGTCAGGAGCTTGCTGAAATTAAATCAAGATATGTTTGACTGACAAAGTTTTTAGCATGCCTGGTGGTGAGTGGAAAGTGCCATCAAATTGCAGCTGACTTATGGCAACCCCATAGGGTTTTCAAGGCAAGAGATGTTCAGAAGTGGTTTGCCATTCCCTGCCTCTGCATCATGACCCTGGCATTCCTTGGTTGTCTCCAATCCAAGTACTAACCAGGGCTGACTCTGCATAGCAGCCTAGATCTGCTGAGATCAGGCTAGCCTGGGCTATCCATGTCAGGGCTTAGCATGCCTACCCACAGTCTTATTCCTCTTCTGTAAGACCATATCCATAGGCAAGAAGAGTCCAGAACAGTGTACTGGCTAAGTCTCCACCCATGACATCTACAGTCAGTCCCATGCCTCGTCAATGGTCTCTAGAAATGCCACTGGGTCACCTGCTAGCATTTGTCTGAACAACAGGTCTCCAGTTATGCTGTACTATGCTCCTACCAACCTATCGGCCATTCACTTCATTATAGCCCTTTTGACATCACATTCTGATGGGGAGTGAATTATAGGTAGGGAGCAGAACTGCCATGGCAACTTCCACCCTAGACCTGTGCATGTTCATTAGAAGGTTTTGTAGGTTCTACGTGTATACAGGGCTTTCTCCCTGCAAGTGGGAATGAACCACCTTAAGTTTAAAATGGTGTGGTCTATTATACCACTTGACATCTCTGCCCCCTCATTACCACCTCATTCTCCTGCATGTGTGAACCTTGCTAGACTCCACAACAACCTGAATCTTTCTTCCGGACTGGTATTTTGATGTTTACAGGCCTTCTGAGATTTATCTTGCCTTGACCTCTAGTACCTGTTCTCTTCTTCATCCAAAGAGGATCACAACTTTTGTTTGTACTCATGCTTTTCTTCCAAGGATGAGCTCCCTGTAAAGCAAACGGCTTTTCAAGGATGCAAATAAAGGACCTGTTCTACCTTTATCTATATGAGCTTAAACTTCAGAAATTCAAGAGAAAAATAATTACAGATGGGTTTCAATAAATAAAGAGAATGCTGCTGGGGGGGTGTCATAAAAAAATTCTCTTTGTATACTATAGTATAGAAGAATTAAGACTGAATCCTGTTTTTATTCTTTATTTATGAAACATACATAAAAGGATGCATAAAACATAAAAGTAGGGTTAGTAACCTTTGGAATGTTCAGGTATATTGTTTTGCTGCTGTAACTTTCTTTGAACTAAGTTACCTAAGTATAACATTCCCTTTCAAGGTAGTTATTTAACTGAAGATTCTTTTTATGTGAATCAGATAACCTCTGCAATTACAGTTCAAGGACGTAATAAAAAATCATTTTGCTTTGGAGGCAAAGAAAACAATCAAACAAAGGTTGTTTAGTGTTATTGTGAACATCAATGGATATAGTCTCTATATATGTAAAGCACAGCTTTCACCAATGTTGCATCTTACTTTGACATGACCAATAAACAGAACCCAAAGCACAGTTAGGAAGATAGGGCTTAGCTTTCAGTGGGTCCATGGTGACTTACATGGGACAAAGTAAAAGAGAGGGGGGAATCTTGCTCCTCATGCCAGACATTAGCATAGACATTCAGATCTGCCCTTTTCCATTTCTTTTTGTACCTGTATAGTGTCACCTTGAACCATTTTGGTCCACTCATTTTCACTGCTGGTATGATTAGTTTCTTTTAAATAACATATTTAATTCATGCATGCGATAGACATCATTTGTACATACCGGTAAACAAATTATATTGAAAAGTGTGTATCATTTTATGGTAAGGAACTGATATGAGGAAATAGAAATTTGCACATGTTTAAAAAACTGTTTGTGGGGTTTAAGGAGGAATACAGGGTGAGGTGATGGAATGTAGAATGCACAGAACAACAATCCTTTGGTGAAACAAGGCTACAGCTTATTTTAGTGAATACAGTCAAAGGTGCATTGGCACAGCATGGGGACAGATCCAGAACAACTGGCCACTGCATGGTCTCCTTGCCACTTGGTGGTGGAAGCCAGCCGGCAGCCCCTGCCTGGGCATGGGGCTGAGTAGCTCCATCCCCAAGGCCCCTTAAGGGAGTCTCCAAAACAGGGGAGGTGGGTGCGCAGGCACAGCCTCCCCCCACTAGGATCCATCCCAGTGTCCAAACCTCTACAGAGTGGGGAACCCCCATACCCCACTCTAACCAATGCTCCTATGCCTGCAGCCAACTCAACAAAGCATCATGAATTCCATGCAGCCAGATACCCATGCCTCACTCTGAGAGGTGCACACCACTAGACCTAAAGAGAGTGAACTGCCTAAAGGAAATGTCTGGGTGACCTATCACCAGCTCCCTGAAAGTTTTAAAAGCATACGATGCAACTTTGCAAACTTTCTATCTGGCCAAATCCATTTGATCCAGTGAAAGCGCCCCACTCACTTCCTGGTGCTCCAGTAGTCATGACCATAACATTGTAGTTCCAGAAAGTATGTGATGCAGTGTTTGGAGGTCAGCAAAGATGGTCCAAGCTAAGATTACTCCTTTTGGGGCAGGAAGATCATTCTATCCAAGTGGAATGATGACAGCATCTGACGGACCATGATGGATGGACCTCACTTGATATGGTAGAAAGAAGCGATAGCCACCTCATCCCTTGGTGTCCCAACCAGGTGATGTGAAGACAGTCACCAAGGCCCAAGTTGAGGTCCCACCCAGAGGTTGCTGCACAATCACCTGCCCAGAACATGCTGCTGTGTCCGATGATCCATTCTGGGTTTTTTTTCATATCTAAAAGGACTTACAATAAGCATGTTAGGAAAAACAGGAACATAAACGTGGACACATATATCCTTTGTATGCTGAAGAGCATCAACAGCCAATGACCCTAAACTGATCTGAGGGGAGACCCCACTCAGATGCCAATGTGGCAGCTCCAATGCAAAACAAGTATCATTTATTTATTTATTTCATGTGACTTATATCCCGCCCTCCCCGCCAATGGCAAGCTCACCAAAAGTACACCAAAATCCCTGGGGGGAGGCCTTCCTCTGCAATGCATGCACACAAGACACCGACAAACTGAAAACCCACCAAGCAGGAACTATTAGAATGCACAAGAAAAGTCCCAGAAATAACAGGTGGGATAGTTATTTTGAAGTGTAGCAAGCTGGGCAGGGCTGGTTGCTGGGAGCCAAAGTAAGATGCAGTTCCCTTAGTCCTGTTGGTCAGTCTTGGACCGTCGCTACAAAATATGCAACTCTGAGCCCTGCAAGGAAATGTCCTGAATGGCAAGGGCCCTACCACTAGTGTCACTGTGTGATGTGGCCAGCAGCTCACAACTGAGAAAAGCTGGGGAAAATGCCAATGAAAAGGCTGCCCAAAAAAGGGTGACCTCAAAAACCAAGAAATATATCTGCAGGAGCTGCTGCATGAATTTTTCTAACATAGATAAAGTAATAGGCCAATGCATATCAGGCTCGGGGCGGGGGGTAGCCTCCTCCAGCCCTTGATGGCATGCCAGGTGAGAAAAGAGGCACAAGGGTCACAAAACCCCATGGCCTTACTATAAAAGGAAATGGCTGACAGATAAATATTCATGGTCGTAGGGGCAAACTTGCACTCTTTAAGATGACCAAAACCTCAGGGACTGGCCAAGGGTTGGAAATCCCCATAAACTCCAAAAGGGACAGGAAAGCAGTAACAGCATGTTTGGAGGAGCAATGGGTAGAGGAGGCAAGGGACCCCAAGGCTCCCTGAATAATTAATTGCTGCCAAGCATCCACAGGTTTTCTGAAAGTCATCCAGTTGCTGGTACATACTGGGCAAGAATGCAGAACCTTTCCTCCTCGAATTGAGACAAGGACTGATTCCACAAAAGCAGTTGTTCTGCCCTCAGTCTCCTGTTCCCCCAGTTGCACTGCTCAATTTCCCACTATTTGCTGTGCAGCAACATTTTCATCTGCATCTCCCCCCAATTTCCCCCACATCTTCTTGAACCTTATTTTTTAGGATCAAGAAGATATGGGGGAAATTAGGGGGAGATGCGGGTCAAAATGCGGCTGCACAGCAAATAGTGGGAAATTAAGGAGTACAGCTGGGGAAAACGGGAGACTGAGGGCAGAACTGCTTTTGCGGATTCTAATTGGTCAAAGTGTCCACAATGCTGTTACTGGCGCCTGCAATGTATCATGCTGAGAAAGATGTGAGAAACCAGGCAGGTCAAGACAAACCTGTGTACTAACCACATGACCTGCTCAGAGCATGATGTTTGCCAATGAATGACTGACTGTGGTTTGATTGTCACACCAAAAGAGGTCACATTTGTCCACATGCAGATGGCAGCCAAGACTGGAAAGAATTCCAAAAAAGTGAGGTTCCTAAGGATCCCCATTTCCACTGCTTAGCACACCAGCAACTGTTAAAGAAGGTACCAAAGCCCAAACTGCCTGTGGTGTGTGAACTTGCAAAGAATCCCCCAGGGACAGTTTTGACTATCAAATACTGACCCCAATAAAATGATTCAAACATTCCAGCCACACCCTAAGGTCCTCTCACATGCCACGTGCAATCCTGATGTAATGGTGAGGGGCAGATACTCTGGCCATGGGCCAAGCCAAATTAGCGCAGAAGGCTCGCCCAAGTCCCACAGATTAAAAATCGTCCAGGTAATGCATGATGTGTAGGCACCCAGTGCGCTCCTTAACCACCCACTCAAGAAAGGTGCTGAATGTTTCAAATGCTGCACAGGCAATGGAGCAACCCATATACATAGTCTTGTCAATATACCAGTTTCCACTAAATTGAACCCTAATAAGCAGAAATCCCCAGGGTGAATGGGCAATAAGCAAAAGGCAGATCGTATATTGCATTTTGCCAAGAAGGCACAGGGGCCACAGGACTGTATTATGTTGACTGCATGATCCAAGGAAGCATATCAGGTGGAGCAAAGCTCAGAAGCAGTGGCATCATTAACTGAAGCCCCTTTTGGATAAGACTGGTGATGAATTAATCGAAATTAATCCAAGGCTTTCTTAGGTACAACTCCTAATGGCAAAACACTCAGTTTGGGAGTGGTGGTACCACAAACAGGCCTCCCACTCTGCCTGCCTCACATTCCTTGGCTATTTTCTGAGCAACAATTTCTGGAAGCTGTCAAGCAGACTTAAGGTTACCACAGGCCATTGAGATGTGTGGCCCCATGAATGGAATGCTAAAACCTTTGCTAAAGCCTTCCTAGATGTATGCAGAGGCTATCTTATTGGGGTACATCCTGAGGAGGTGAATAAGTGCCTTGATACACTTATGTGTCCAAACCTACTGCTAATTGTGCCATCAGTATTTATTTGACATAGCAGCCAGTGCTGGTAGCTGAACTGGCTGCATGCTCAGAAGTTGACTATTTCAACCTGATTTTGGTTACTGAAACTGTCTTGATTGCTGAAACTGACAGGAGCTTTTCTGTAAATGCTGTCAGAGTAGTAGATCTTGTAGACGGACAGACAGACAGACAGATGAGAGAGTGGGGATGGGTACTTGCTGGTAGATATGAAGCATGGATGACATTTCATTGTGATGCATGACAGAGATCTCGCAAACTGCACAGCAAAACTGTTCAGTAAATGTACATACCACGTTTAACAGTCACAATCATTTGTGAGCCAAGCCTCAGACCTATTCACTTGTTCATCATGAACAGTTGTTGAGCAGCTTGACAGCTGTGCAGGGGCAATTTTGAGATTCTAGCTCCAATTTAGAAGGAATCTTTTCATTATTATTATTATAACATTAATTAGAAATGATTAATAAAAATAAAAGAAGATCAGGAGACTAAATGGGGGGAAAAAAGACATCTTCCTGTTTGCTGGTTCTGCAGTACACGGTGTCCTGGATTGAACAGGTGATTGACTGTACAGTCCTGTTACATCACAGGAGGTGGGATAGAAAGAAGTATTTATGGCAACTCTGATTCTAAAGAGGGGCAGGGCATAAAAAGTCCAGAGAGCTGAAGGCAATAGGTTAGCTGATGGGGGGGGGGGATATGACACAAAGCCAGGGACCACAGAGATGAGGAAGAATGAAACATGATTTGAAATAATCCAAATCCAAATCATGAGCAGCAGGTCTCTAGTAATATTCTAAGGCACACATTTGATTCTCTCTCTGTTAGGAGATTTGGCAGTGTTGGGCAATTTCTTTTTTTAAAAAATCTCTGATGCAAAGCTCTCCGATAACTTTCAGAATTTCCCACCACCACCACTGATTTTATTTGTGTCCTCATGTGAAACATAGATTTATTTCCCATGTTTTAATAAGAGCTGGAATGGACGTGGCTGTTGTTTTTTTTCTACATAGATGCTGCCTAGTTATGCCAAGACAACTTTGTGCACCAGACTCATCAATTAAATAGCAGCAGGATGCTGGGAATGGTGTTTACGAAGAAACTGTTGCTACAGAGCAAGCAAATGGAGCTCAGCACACTGGGCCAAGTGACAGGCGAGGCAGGGGGGATTCTGGGTATGTAACTCCTGGCCCAGGGAGGATAACTGCCAAGCTCCCCGTTCAGACAGAAAGTGTCTCCATGGTCTTAAAGTTTGAGCCAGGTCTTCCTTGATACAGAAAAAGCTATATCAGGAGCTATCTGCTCAAACTGTGAAGTAAAGGAAGAAGGGCATCTAATAGAACACAAGTCAATAGGCTCTGAGTTCAGGACATTCATACATGATTGTAAGAGTCTTGAGGCTGAACCTGAAGACACGAACGCACATGTAATTGCCTTATACTGAATCTGAGTCAGTAAAGATCCAATCTGCATTGGTATTTCCCACTGTTGTGCTAATGATCTCATATCGTCTCACAAATTTCTGTCTGCATTTCATGCCGCATCCACTCAGCTATTGTTTCATCTCAGCATTGGCTATCTGCATCATTTTATTGCCATTAAGTAGTGACTCTGAGGTCACTACGGTGTCCCATCACCTTATCTGGATTTGGTTTTAAGGTGCTACAATTGCTCCTCCCTACCCTCAAGCCACTGTAAGCAAAAAGCTGACAACTGGAGCCGTATTCTCCCCCCCCCCAACCTTTTCTAAGGAGACACAAAGGAAGCAAGTTAGCTGAAAATCCAATTGGCTGCATTTAAAAGCAGCCAGGGAACAGTTTTCTGTGATCATGGGGGGGGTTGAAGCATGCCCACCACCACCCCTCTCTCGCACCCTCCCTAAACAACTTGCGTCCTGATGCAGACAGAGGAGAGCTTTATACCGAGCCAAATGGGAAGCCGGCACCAGATTGGGCCATAGTCCACTCAGACTGGCAGCATCTCTCAGACAGAGGTCTTTCATCATCTACTGTCTGGTCCTTTTTAACTGGAGATGCCAGGGATTGAGCCTGGGACCGTCTGCATGCAAAGTAGACACTCTGGCCGAGGACAGACTGGCAATCTAAAGCGGAGGCAACGCGGAGGGAACTGGAGCGGGGGGAAAAACCCACGGAGCTGGCCGTTCACACTGGCCAGAGCAATGCGGATCAGCGGCAATACGGAGCGTTCAGACTGCCACGGAGCGTTCAGACTGCCGCGTAGCCAGCGCGCGCGGCTTGTGCGTGCCGCCGTGCTTTTTTTTTTTGTTTTCCTTTGTTGTGTTTCACATGTGCACATAACTTTTTGCCGGTGTGTTCTCACTTCCTCCGGATGCCTCCCGCTTCTTCCAGTTCACACTGTTTGGAAGCGGGAGGCATGTGGAGGAAGGCCCCTGAACACCGGGTAAAACCGGTGTCCTGTTAAAGTGGAAGGAAAGCGACTGGGAGACGGGTAAGTACGAAACGGAGCCGACGGACAGATGCGCATGTCTGAACGTGCTCCTTTCTTCCATTTGCGAAGCGTGCCTGCCCCGCTTTAGATTGCCAGTCTGTCCTCGGCCTCTGCCCCTGCTACTGAGCCATGGCCCCTCTCGCAGTAGCAGCCACTGAAACTGTCCTTCCTGATAGAGAGTTCATTCAAGACCTGACCATGGAGTTAGTGTGGCAGCTGCTGGGTTGGTGACAATCTGAGCTGTGCAGAACTATGCAGAATCTTATCCAGAACCCAAATTCCCTGGACCAAAAGGGACTGTGGGGGCTGACCTTGCTCAGGATATTGACACATCAAAATAAACAAGCATTTGATTTGTACATGACTTTTTATTTGCTTCTTGGTAAAGATATTGCCTGAGCATCATTCCCTCTCACAGTGATTTTAAAAGGCTTTAAATGTACAGTTTACTTATTTATATTTATTCCTAGAATATTTATACCCCACCTTTCAATTCAAAAAGGACCCCCATGGTAGCTTACAAAAGCACTTAGTCTCAAGTGCAATTTAATAATTAAAGAGACAATATCAAGCAATCTATCACTCAAGATGTAACACATTCTAAAATACAAACATTCTAAAAGCCAGCAGAACAAAAACGAATGGCACACAGTGGCAGAATAATTCAATTAGTCTAATGAAAAGCCCTTCTAAGCAGCATACTCTCCACTATTTTGTGAATAGCTATCAGAAATGCTTCCATATGACCCTCCTGTCAGGGGAGATTCCACACACAATCTTGACACTGACACCTCCTTCCATGCCCTGAAACACTCATAGCCTCTTCCCCTTCTCCTGCTTCCTCCTCTTCTTCCCACTCACCAGCCATCCTGCCTTTATCTGCTTCCTTGCCTTCAGCTTTCCGTCCTTCCACCCCCATGCCAGCCTCTACCCTGGGAAAACTTTGGCCCAGTTGCACAGTGCCATCTGCCAGGCTGGACATAGTTGTGAGATGGGGAACATGCAAGGACTTCATTTCCCCCCTTGTATCCCCTTCCCTACACTATTTCCTCTTCCATTTTCCCAGCAACACCTGTATCTTCACCTTTCACCTTTCCCACCTACCGATCTACCTTCTATCTCCCCCGTCTTCAACAATATATATTTTTACTTGATTTATGCCCCACCTTTATCCACTGCCTAGTATCTTTAATATATCATATGATCTTTAAGACATGGGGTTTCAAAAAGAAGTCCACAAACTTAGACAAAGGTTCCAGGACACAGTTGGAACCCAATATGATAAGACACCCAGGGCGGGGGGGGGGGAGGAATCCCAGGCTTAAGGATCTTAGGTAGAGTATATAAGACTGGAGTCCTTGGATGTTCATTCATAAGGAACCTATAGGTATTAGTGTCTATATACCCCATAGCTTCAGCCTCATCTAGAACAATTCTTATTAATCTAGGTACCTGCTTAGTTGGATCATTATCTATTGCTAAATAGCTTTCCTTGTCTTGCAACTGGCGGTTGATCTCAGCACAGTAGTCCACATGATCTTGAACAATGATATCACCCCCTTTATCTGCTGGCTTAATAACTAGGCTATCATCCCTAGCTAGTTTTTCAATGCTACCAATTCAATCCTGGATAAATTACTCCATGTCCTATGAAACTCAGACTTCACTTTCTTAATGTCTCTATTAACAACTTTCTCAAAAGCCATAATACATGGGTCACTCACAATCAGATAAAAAGTAGACATTGGATGAAAATCTCCTCCCTCATCGCACACAGGGACCCAAAGCTCACGTCATCCCCCTCTCATTCATTTTATTCTCACAACCACCCTGTGAGGTAGGTTAGGCTGAGAGAGTGTGACTGGCCAAAGTCAGCTTCACACAACAGGCTGGGGATTTGAACCTGGGTCTCTGAGATCCTAGCCTGAAACTATAACTACTGCACTACACTGAGTTTTTGTGGTGGCTGTTGCTGAGAGCATCTGGGCACCTATAACTGTGGCTAAAACTGTTTCTGGTAATGTCACAAATGGTATATAAGCCTGAGTTGGTAAAAGCCAATCCTAGCCTGAGCTGCCACCAGGGTATCCAAGAAAAAAAGATGGATCCCAGGAGGATACCCAAGTTGCTGAGCCTTTGGGGGGAAATAAAGCCTGTCAAGTGTAGGCTGAACACCGTTTCCAGGATCTTCAACATAACTGACCAGCAGTTTTTGGCACTGTCAGCACTAAGCTTCAGCTTTTTTAAAAAAGGTAAGATTTATTAAGTTTCACATTTAAAGAAAACACACAAACACACAGACGGCAACAAAACAACAAAATTGGGGAAAGTTTGACATTATCACAATATCTGCTTGTTACTTCTAACACTCTCTAGTATAATCAGTTTATCTAAAATCAGTACATGTTATTTGTCATATTGCAAAAGAAAATATAAAATCATGTTGTCTCTAATTCCATACAAGTCAAAGAATAATATGTAAATTGCATTTCTCTTTTGACCCCATGACCTATAAGTTCTCTGTGTTGTCATATTTTAACAAATAAAGAGGAATTCATCTATTTGTACTATTTAGTAAGTTTTTTATTTTTATTTTTTCCCTCACTAAAGGCTATACTATAAACAATAAAGTAAAAATCAGGTCCCTATTGGATCTTCACCTTGATATTAGTAGTCAAGCCAACAAATCTAAAGTTGGTATAAAATAAAATGAAAACCTTTTACATACGGTCTCTAATATTATATGTTGGATCAACCCAAGTTCAAACTTCTTTAAGACTTGATAATGCCTTAACATTATATAAAAATCTGCCCTCCATTTTTAAGTCATCCAAAAGTGAGGGGTACTCTCGGTACCAACAAAAGTCCCAGAAATCTTTTGTCTGAGATCAATATATGTTATTTATCAGATTACAGGGGGAAAAATACAAAATCATGTTGTCTCTGGTTCCATAAAAATCAAACAATATTATATGGACTGTACCTCTCTTGAGCTAACCATAGACTAAGCTATAAACTATAAAATAAAAATCAAGTCTCTGCTAAGTCTTCACCAATTTATTAATAGTTGAACTAAGAAATCTAAAGTTTATAAAGGCTAAAAAGAAAAGGAAACTCTTTTATGTATGCTCTCTTTTTATATAGCTACAGTTATAATTTTTATTAAAGGAGAGACTGAGCCCCAAGTTCCTACTTCATCAGAACTTAATAATGCCTTAAAAAAAAATAACATTATGTAGCAATCAAGCCACTTTTAGATCATCAAAGAGTATGGGGTATTCTCAGTACAAGTAAAGGTCTTAAGAAATCCTTAAAAGTCTCCCTAATTGTCCAATTTAAATTTTTCTCTTGTTATTTTTAATCTTCTGATTTCTGGCAATAAGTCTCAAAGTCTTGATATAGTGTCTTTTATCTGCATATATGTTAAAGTTCTTCCAAGGTGACAATTTGTAGCCCATTATGAAACTGAGTTGCAATTTCAAATGTCAAATTTCTGGGATTATCAAAAACAAAAAGATTGCATTTATTTCAGAGGCCTCATAGAAAGTGTTTCCTTGGTAGTGTCTGAGTTGTTCATTCAAAGAAGTCTTCAGTTTCAAAAATGACCATTTATTTCTGTAGGATCTTCCAAATTGATTGTCAATATCCAAGGTTCCCTCATCACAGTCCAGTATTTTTTCTTCCTCTTGTTCCTCATCGATTGTTGTCTGTTGGTCCTCTTCCTCAAGAGTAGTCTCCTGGTTGAAATATATATTTCCAAGTTGATCCAACTGAAAGCTTTCATGGACTGCTGTTCTACCTGCCATTTGAAGAATCTTCAAAAAATCCGTTACTGAAAGTTGGATAAAATCAGGATCCATAAATATTGAGTCTATAAGTAAAGCCTCTGAAGAAATCTGCAGTCTATCTGAATCATGCATTTTCCAGAAGTATGCTCATACAGGAGGCTCACTGAAGTGTTTTCAAGACAGCTGTTTCAGAGGCTGAGGACAGACTGGCATTTCGCCCCAGGACAGCTGCGGGGGCAGAAGCTGCGCGGGGAAATGGGTGTGGGGTGTCCCGTTCGCACTGGTTACAGTGCTGCAGGACCCTACCGGAGAGGAGGCAGAGCAGCGCGTCCACACCGCCGGCCATCCTCTGGAGCCTCCTCTGCTGCGGCACGTGGCTTCTGGCTGGTCCGGCGAGGCGCGCCTGTTTGCAGCGCGTCCACACTTTCGCCATCGCTTCCTGTGCGCCGTAGACCCGTCCAGACTGGCAGGAAGCGGCAGCAACGCACGCACAGACAGCCAGAGACCAGTTCCAAGAGGTCTCCGGCTGCAGCGCGTGGAGAGCGGCCCGCATGCGGGTAAGTGCAGGCCGCCGATGGGGGACAGCTGTGGCAATCTGCACGCCCTCTCTGCCTCCGCTTTAGAAGCGGAGGCAGAGCGGGCCAGATTGCCAGTCTGTCCTCGGCCAGAGTCAAGTTGTGAGGTCATATAGAAACAACACAGTAGAAGGAGTTATCAGTTGTTTAAGTACACGAAGTTAAAGTGAAGCCAAACAAACTCTTATCTTTCACAATAGAGTTATTATGGGAGAAAAGAGGGAGAATCCATTTTAGTTTCCAAGTTTCAAAAATGAAGATTTTCAATTTCAATTGAAACAATCTTTTTTGTTCCCATAAAGCCAGTCCATAGGTAGAAGAAAAGTTTAGAGATTAACTCAGTCTAGTATGATCCCAAAAGAATCAGACCATGAAGGTTATTCCACACAAAAGAAGGAAAAGGATTTAAACATATTCCAAAGTCTTCAAGAAAAGAGAATCATAAAAACTGCAGTATCCAAGAAGAGACTATATATAAGGAAATTGTGTATTCAGTCAGTTCAGAAAGTAGGTAAATCCACAAGTGTAGCACGTAAAGGGGAAAGTATTTCAAAATTCAAAGACTCAGTTCCTTTAAGGAGCCCACCGGATAGTTTTTAAGAGTCTGACTGGTCTTTGAGAAGCCGCTGAGGAGAGAGGGGGATGGGAAACTTCATCCTCTTTTGTGATGGTAATTTAAGATTTACAGAATTCAAAAAAAGATCAGAGAATCTACAAGTTGCTTTGCGGGTAGGAGTACTCACAAGGTTTGCCTTAGTTGAGAGTGCAGAAGTAGAAAGAAGGTAGCCTCGGCCCTACAGGGAAGCTACAGCTTTGCCTCCATGAACTGTCATTGAGGCTGTTGACAATCTTGTCCGTTGGAGCAAAACTGGGCTACAACTTGCTGCTGCCACATGCGAGGAGCTCGATTCAAGCTGCTTGGATTGGGTCATTCTCCAGGGGACCCTAAGGTACTGGAGAGCCCTCCAAACCCCTAAAGAGTCCATCAATTCAGGCACCACATTGGGAGAGATTCGTGTGTGCGTCTGATCTTGCTGCAGTGCTACCTGGAAGCCCCAGCACTAAGTTTCACCTTATTTACCCTCATCCAGCTCATCCCTTTGTCTTGACCGTTTCTGTCTATGAAAAGGATGAAACTAGAACCACTTAAACAGTGGGCAGACAAATTCATGATGGAACAGGAGGCCTTCAACTTCAATTCAAGGATCTTATGATAACTCATGGGCTTCGCATTCCAACTATCCCCATCCTACAAATGAGGTCCCAGCTTTCCTTTGTGGCCTTATTCACCTCACTGATGCAGTGGCCAGGGTTTCTGTGGTAGGGTTCCTTTCAAGAAAATTATATGGGTTTGTGTGCCTGGCTCTGTGCATTTTCCAGAGGCAGTTTAAATAACAGCAGAGGACTTGGAGGAAAGAGTAAATCGCCCTCTTTTCCCAGTCTTCAAAGACACCAGCTGGAGGTGCAAACTAGCATTTTAAAAAATGCAGAAAAAGCATATAAGCAGGGTCAAGTCCAGTGTGACCCCAGCTGGCTAAGCTTAGAATGTTCAGTTATTCAATGAACAAAGTCATTTTGCAGTCCATTTTTGGTGAGGATGTGCTGTAAATGAGTGAGATTGAAATGTTGCACTAAGAATGGGGAGAAGTTTCAAGAAATTTTGAGACTAAAGGATAGGGAAACCAGAGACCACAACACTGAAGACAGGATATACCGGGGCTTTTTTCTGGGGGGATGCACCAGAACAGAGTTCTGGAACCTCTTTGACAAAATTATTCTAAAAATGTTTAGAAGTTCATGAGCTTTCAGTATGCAGATTGAAAACTTCATTTCCCTCTTGAGAATTCCAGCACCTCCTTTTTTTAAAAAAGCCCTGGAATACACTAAGCAATAGAATGAGCAGCAGCAGCATGACAGAATGCTGGGTAGAGCCTGAGGTTAGAAAAAGATGCAAAAAAGAGATTTGAGGCAAGAAGGAATAATCAAAGAGAGGCTCTGGGGGGGGGGGGGGGGAATTTACCTCACTCATAATTAGGGCACATTGCCTGTGGCTGTGGGAAAGAAAAAGGAGGACTAGGGAGGGTGGTGGCTAAGAAGGCTGTAGCTACAGGGCAGCTACAGTTGGTGGGGCAAAGTAGGCAGTAGTTGCAAAGATGGAAACTTTAACCAAGTATGGTGGCAACATGGAGGAAGAAGGAGCTAGGAGAAAGCAGGGACTGGGCCAAACTACACATGTGATCAAGGACAGACCAAGGAGGGAGCCAAGAAGTCATAGGCTTTCCAAGTCTGGATGCTGGCAGTCATGACAGCTTCTATGGTCACAATGGTGCTATGACCTGGCACTTCTAAGGGAACACAAAAAGAGCCAAGAAGCAGTGGAAGGGGATTGAGTTCTACATGTTTGTTTCTTTTGGATGCAGGTTTCATCTTGTATGTTTCACCAGGACAAGGTTAAAGACAGGGAGGGGGGAATAATTTGGGAGCACTATACATTATAATTATTTCAGTAAAATTGAATTGTTCAAAAAGGATATTTTTAAGGAATACAGTGGTATTCTTAAGACTACACTGCGTTTTGTCTGAAAAAATAGACTTTTCTCCATTTGTATTGTTTATTAAATGGAATATACTGTTTTTATGTCAGTGTTCTCTAATTTTGTAATCCAGATTTATTGCCTTGCTTGTTAAATGTATTATGCTGTTCTTTGTTACATCCCCCCCCTTAATTCTGTAATCTGTCTTGAGCCTCAGTGAGAAAAGTGGACTAGTAATAAAATTTATCTGACAGCACCGGAAGCACTTTTCTTGGCATGGGGGGGGTGGTGTGAGTGAGAGAGAGAGAGAGAAGTGAGGAGGGAGACAGAGTGAGATCAACTTGCTTTTCAACCTGCCTGTTAAAGGGACAAGAGCACAGCCACAAACAGAAGTGGCAACTATGCACTGCGGCACTGTTAAAGAGGAAACATCGCCTGTCTCATTTCTACAGGCCAAGCTATGGCAAAGCCACCCCAACAGGGCAAGTAAAAAAGTTAGTTTTCCCAGCCACCAGCCTACCCAGGCTTCATAAGGTGTCGCAGTGGTCTCAAAGGTTTAGGAAAGGCTTGGGAGGGGGATTGTGTTTCCTGACTCCTTGGGAGCTTGGAGCATCACTCATTTATCTTGCCTTTTTCAAACTCTACCAGGCACGCAGTTGATTAAGCCCTGCCCAGATGCTAGCAAATGTATGTCAGCTGTTCTTTATGCTGCTTGCCATGCAGCCAAGTTGTTCATCTGGCCCTCTGGAAGATCTGTGAGAAAGAAGAAAAGCTACTTTTCCATGAGCATTGAAAGTCAGTTTAATAAAGCCTTTAAGATTTAATGGATACTCAAGCTGGCTTATAAATAACCTGTTTTACAGGCAGGGCTTTATCTGGGTCTTTCTTTATGCAAACCAAAGACTACAAAGGAAAGATCAAAGATTTCAAATTCAGTCTTGTTTTGAAAGCAAAAATTCCTTACTCTGCCTGCACAATAGGGCTGGTTTCTAAATAAGATGAGCTAAGCAGTGTTTCAATTGTACCTTGACTTTCTTCCTTTGATTCCCTTCATCTAGGTTTCATAAACAATATAGCCAATTTTCAAAGGGCGGCAATGAATAGGGCTTCTATGGTATTGCCAATTTATAGAATGCAACTTAGAGCTTTATTGCATAGATGGAGAATGGGCTGGAGACAATTGTTCGAGTGATAGTTCTGAAGCTAAAGCATGTTTGGGCTTGGCTAGTAACTGATTGGCAACCACCTGAGGAGCCTGTGTATGCTCAGAATTCCTCATAGGAAAGACAGTGGCACAGTAAAGGCTCCACCTGGAAAGAGCCCAGCACTTGACGAGCAACTTTAGAGAACGCAAAGGGAAATAACTGTTTTTGTTATACCCACAAACTCCAGTCACTCTTGCCCCAGATATCTCTTTCTGTTTTCCTTCTTTCAGCAGGGGAACTATGTTCTTGGAATACCCTGTGGATGGTGCCAAAACAGTCTCCTACACATGGGGGGGGGGGGGGCAGAAGGGGACAGAAAGAAGAGTCAAGGAAAGACGGGAGCTTGTTTTCTATCTGCCCACTTAACCACTTGCCTTACCAGCAGCCGGCCATCCAACCAACTACAGCAACCACCATAAGAGACAAGGAGTTGGGGAGTGAAGTGTGAAGGGGAGAGGAGTTTTTTAGTTCATCTATGCAGTCTGAGCCAGAGAATAATTTGTGGTTATAATGCTCAGGGTTAGATTCAAGGTGAGCATTACTAGCTCCCCCCCCCCCCCCCAGCTCTTATTACAAGCCCAGGGATTATGTTTCAGCACTGTCTCTCCTACAAAGCAATATCTGCATTTTGGCAAATAGTTTCAGTACGTAGAAGTACAAATTTGAACCTCAGTTTCAACTGGATGTGCTTTAAGGGTTTACATATTTTCATCAAGCTTGTGCTCCAGCCCCCAGGTTTGTCCCACTTTGGAATGAGTTGAGAAATTACTTGCTTGCTTGCTTACTAGCTTGAGTAAGCCCCAACAACAACCACAACACTGAAAACTCCATCAGGGAAAGCTAGCATGTCAGGGAGGATGTTAGTTTCGCTTTCTCCATGATGTACTGGTTTGTACACTCGGGAAGATCTAGAAAGAGGAGATCACTCACTGCTGTACATGTACTTTGCTCATAGAATGCCTTGGGTCTTTCATATATTTGTTTTTAAACTTCTGCACCACCTTCCCCTTTATAAAGGTCCCCGACTTAGTTTTGAAAGTCCACAATAAGAAGAATAATTTACCAAAGCAGAAACAATAAAAAGAGAAGACCCAAAGAGCAGAGCAGTGGTAACAGCAGCGTCAAAAGCAACCACAGAAGAGAACCCACCAGCTCACCTTAACTACCTGCAAATAGTGAAATAAAAGGGAGGTAACTGCCCTCCAACAAAACTGTCACAGAACCTAGCTTGGTTCCTTGGGTTCAGCAATCAGCATTGTTCAGTCCCTCCTGGCTAACAGATCTCCAGAAATAAGGCCGACAAAAATTTCTGCTTGAGACTATGGAAATTGTGGGTAGCATGAGAGAAGATCGGCCTGCTCTGTTACTGTCCTGCAAGTGCTGTTTCCTTGCCCTCCTGCTGGCATTGCAGACAGGTTCCTAGAACTGAGGCCTGGCTCAAACTAAGGCCTCCTTAGGTCGAAGTCAATAGGCACATCTGTGCATCTTTACTGTTCAGTTCTCTGCGCGGGCAGCCTGTTTCTTGGACCCCGCTCTGGCTCAGCTGTTTGAAAATTTGGCCCTGGTGTCTGCTGCCACACTGCTGTCACTTTCTGTTTTATTTGGCATTTTTAAGACAGTAGCTAATGGGGCGGAGGGATTCCTGGCTGAGAGAAGTCTCCCTGATATCCACTCAGTCATCCTTCGTAAAAGAGCATTTAAGGGAGGGGGGGTGCAGGGAGAACAGAGCAGTAAAATATTGTAAAACTTGAGCTGATACTTTTGCTAATGCAAAGTGGCAGTTTTTAAATAGGGTTGCCTCCATTTGTCAGTTTCAATCATAGGATGGTGATTGTGGTACTTAGAAGGTCTTAACAGTCTTAAGAAAACAAACAGAATCCCCCTTGCCTCCCCTCCCTCCTCAAAATGGAAAAAAAAGGCAGACACATAGGCTGGGATTGTCATGCCTTGAGATACATCAAGAGTGAGGCCTGGTGCTGTCTGTGAGCTTCCTTTTCATCCTGCTCAAGTGAAACTGACAACTTGTCAAGCTTCTCATCCTGTTCACTTAGCCTCCTGTTATGTTCTTTCACTCTCTTGCTGTCTGCCATCCACCATTTTTGACACTTATCTTAAAGAGGAAACTAAAGAAGAGGCTCTTGTGTTCTGTTCTAGCCATAATGATCTTCCATAATAACCTACTTAACTCATCTGCATCAATGTAATGTAATTCACACTGTGAGGAATATCCCCTTCTCATCATAAATGTTCTACTATAAAGCTAAGCCTGTACTCAAAGGTCTTGTGAACACATTCAGCAGTTCTGGTGGGGGGGGGGGGAGGCTTCTTCTGTGACATTTCAGAATTTCTGGTAAAAATAATAATTCATTTACACTGCCCTCACTTGCCCTCTTCTTATTTAATGGCCCTCACTTGCCTTCAGTAATATTATCACATAGCAAAATCTGTTTGGTTAAATGACATTCTTGTGTTATCTGGTTCACTGTGTGATCCCTGATAAGGTTGGAGTCATGGCGGATGAGGGAGGAAATTTTGTTGAATGGTTTGGGAACAGCTGCATATTCACACTATCTAGATATTTTTCCAGGGGAAAGTTCTAGTTTTAAAACCTGAAGCAAAAGGCAGAGCAAAACAGTGACACTTGAGGGTGTATCGGTGTATCCCAAAGTACATCACAGAGAAACAGAGGCTGTGGACAGACTGGCAAAATGAAGCACAAGGGAAGCGGGGCAAAAAGACCCAGGCTGAGTTGTTGCGGGGCTTTCCGTTCGCACTGCGTAGACTGATGCGGGGCCATACCGGGGAGGAGGCAGAATGGAGCAGTCACACTGTGGGATGGCCCCTGGCAGCGGCGTCACGGTGGCATGTGGCTTTGGTCCATTTTGCCGACCTGTGCATAGGCACTGGGCACATAGGCACATGGTTGCAGCAGCCGGATCAGCGGGTTCACATTACCGGCACTGCTTGATGTGTGGCTTATTTGCGTCCACACTGCCAGAAAGTGGGATGAATGCACACCCAGATAACTTGACACCGGTTTCACTAGGTATCCATCTAAAGCGCAATGAAAGTGCTTCAGGACCAGGTGAGTGCGGCACGGCAACACTGGGCAGTTGCAGCCATCTAAATGGGCTCTCTTCATCCACTTGAAAAGCAGACCTATATCAGGCCAAACTGCCAGTCTGTCCTCAGCCAAAGGTAAGCCCATGATTGTATCTGCCTGAAGAACCTTTAAGATATGAGACTCTGGGCAGATAGTTTAAGCAGTATTTTGTTTCCTGGAGGACAGTTTTAAAACTGTAAGATTGCCAACTCCTGCTTGGGAAATACTTGGAGATTTTGGGAGCCTAGGAAGGGTGGGGCTTGGGAAGGGGAGGGATTTTAATGGGATATAATGCCATAGAATCCACCATTCAAAGCAGCCATTTTCTGCAGGGGAGCTGATCTCTGTCATCTGGAGATCAGTTGTAACCCCAGGAGATCTCCAGCCCCCAAACTGGAGGTTGCTAACCCTTTTTTAACAGTGACACTGAGAGGGAAAAGTGACTAGCAGGACAATGGTACTTGGCAAAGAGTTCTATGGTGAACAGATGATGGGTGCTAATTTATTTATTTATTTGGATTTATATCCCACCTAGCCAGCACATTCATCATAATTCATCATAAATGTTTTATATTAGAATAAGAAAATGACAGAAGAAAGTGGAATAAATAGAAAGTGGCCATTCTCCAACCAGACACAAACCCATAGAATCTGGATGTGAAGATACTCCCCAACCAGGGGCTATTTCCTGCAAATTAGTCTTCCAAGACTTCCTCTGCATGACTTCCTACCAGGGCTGATCCATTATCCCCCCCTTCCCTGGATATACAGCTTAGAGAAAAAGAAAGTGCAAGAAAAGGATGGGCACACAGTCTCTACAAATGTCCAAAATATTTTTAAAATTTTTTTAAAAAATATTCAACAAAAATGTTTATAAAAATGCAAACAGTTTTGGTTTTAGCATGGGCACATTTGTCTATTATCACTAGCATCATTTCAAAACCATGATGGGATTTAAAACGAATTTGGTGAAAGTTCTCTAGCTACTCACCTTATACATTTCTACCCCCATCCTAGTTTTGAAATGAAATCAGAAACCACACTCCAAAATGTACTTATATGATCTCATAAGGTTAAACTGCTATTAAACACAATAATTCTCCCAGTGCTTCAGCACAGCTCCAAGCTCAGGAAAGAAATGTCATGAAATAGAAAAATAAAACCAAACATGATCTGAATCAGTTTCTAAATAAAATACACAACTGCAACATGCACAGAAAAAGAGTTTGAGAGATCGTGTTGCTGGAGGTCCAAATGAAAAAAAGAAACAGAAACAGAAGCGCTTTTGTAGAATCAGTCTTATGAACAAAGATGGAAAATTGTCTCTGCATGTAGAGTGGAGAGGATAAACACAGGAGGTGGAGCTAGATAAGGAAAAACGATTAAGTTCTTGCGTGAAAGTCGTTAAGCTGTTGTCTTAAGCTCACTTTATCAGAGTTATTGCTGCTTATTCATAATAGCACTCAGCAACAGATGTTCACCTGGCCAAACAAGGCCCTTGAAAGGAAGGGATCCATATGCTGTAGGGAGTGTGGTGTGATCTGCTTCTAAGAAAGAAAGAAAGAAAGGTTCTTGTTTACTTGTGTTTGTTGAAGCATAATAAAACTGGGTGGGGTTAATGCAGGAAGGTACAGAGGGAAATAAAAATGAAACAAAGAAAAACAGCTAAGTGCCAAAATGAAATGTTACCTTTGGGAAAAGATCCAAGGACTTTTCTTATCGAGCAATCGTGAAGAGGCTTACAAAAGAGGCAAATCAATTTTAAAAACATACATAATACTACAAGGAATGACTTAGACTTTGCAGGGTATAACTACATTATAGCCAAAATGGCTTAACAGCAATTCCTGGGGAATTATAGTTCTATGAGGAGCTAGTAACATTAACATAAAATTCTCTGCTTGATGAGAGAAGAAGAGATTGGATTTATACCCCACCCTTCAGCACCCAAAGGAGTCTCAGAGCGGCTTACAATCCCCTTCCCCTCCCCTCCCCACAACAGACACCTTGGCTGAGGACAGACTGGCAATCTAAAGCGGAGGCAAAGCGGAGGGAACTGGAGCGGGGGGAAAACCCCACGGAGCTGGCCGTTCACACTGGCCAGAGCAATGCGGATCAGCGGCGATACGGAGCATTCAGACTGCCACGGAGGGTTCACACTGACGCGTAGCCAGCCTGCGCGGCTTGCGCGGCTTGCGCGGCTTCGTCGCGCTTCTGGTATGCGCATGTGTGCATAGGCAATGGGCTGTGAGGGAACCGCGAGCACCGCAGACAATGACAAGGCAGTGTCCTGTACCCACGGTGCAAGACTGAGGCTTGGCCATGGATCCAGAGGAGTCGGAGCTGCTGGTGGCCCTGATGTTTGGTCTCCGTCTCTACATGCGTGTCATGCACTTGAGGAAGCAGAGACGCAGGCGTTTCGTGCTGCAGAGACGGCGACACCGCTGTCGATACAGGGCCAGGTGGAGAGTCCTGCTGAGGCGCTATGTGGCCTCGCAGCATCTGCAGATGAGAAGATTTCTCCGCCTGGCTGATGAGGGTGGTGGTCGTCGTTGGTGGGTGTATCCGCGGCCCACCACTTGGTGGGAGACCTTTGTGTGCCGGGTCTGGGAAGATGAGCAGTGGTTGCAGAACTTTTGGGTCACTAGGGGGACGTTCCACTGGCTGGTGGACTGTGTCCGTGGACGTGTGACGCATGCAGATACCCACTTACGGCGGGCCATCCCAGCAGAAGAGCGTGTGGCCACTACCCTCTGGTGGCTGTCTGGAGCCAATTTCTACCGTGAGGTCAGCCATCAGTTTGGAGTGGGGAAGTCCACCGTCGCGGGCATCGTGGCAGAGGTGTGTGGGGTCCTGGATGTGGAGCTGCTGTCCTGGACCGTATGCCTCGGTACCCCTGGACGGGTGAGTGGGCAAGCTGGTGCCTGCAGGGTGCACAGTCCCAGTGGTGTGGCCAGGGTGAGTCACATGTGGCCTTCAGGGCTATGGGGCCGCCTCCATGGGCCAGGCAGTAGGGACGGGGTAGCGGCTCACCTGCCGCACACCAAAGGGTCTAAAG
Organism: Lepidodactylus listeri; assembly: GCA_029233225.1. Lineage (NCBI taxonomy): Eukaryota > Metazoa > Chordata > Lepidosauria > Squamata > Gekkonidae > Lepidodactylus > Lepidodactylus listeri. The sequence goes on from JARCFY010000003.1 coordinate 104,884,354, forward strand.
CAATGTGTCCTTGTTCAACAGGTCATGGATGGGTTTGCAGAGTTGGGGCTCCCACACTGTGTGGGCGCAGTGGATGGGTGCCACATCCCAGTGCGGCCGCCACCACACCAGGCGGCGGACTTCATCAACAGGAAAAACTTCTGCTCCATCATCCTCCAGGGCACCGTGGACCACCTGGGCCGGTTCACGGACATCTCCATGGGCAACAGTGGCCAGGACCATGACGCTCACATGTTCCGCCAGTCGCACCTCTGCCGGGCTATGGATGCCGGAGTCTTCGTCCCAGGCCACCCAACCGTCACCATTGAGGGCATACAGGTGCCTCCGCTCGTGCTCGCTGATGCCGCCTACCCCAGCAGAAGCTGGCTCCTCACACCGTACAAGGGCGCCCTGAGCCGGCGGCAGGCCGTCTTCAATCGAGCACATAGTCACGCCAGGAGCATCGTGGAGTGCGCCTTTGGGCGCCTGAAGGCACAGTGGCGGTGCCTAGGGTTACGGCTAGATGTCCAGGAGGCCAACTTCGGACCAGTGGTCGCCTCCTGCGTCATACTGCACAATATATGTGAAGAGCGCGGCCATGCCATCATCCAGCATCCGGGGGACGAGCTGCCAGTTCACGTGCCCGCAGCACCACCACCATCACGCCAGGCCGAGGAGAGGAACCGGCAGGAGGGCAACGCGCTGCGGGAGGCCGTCACTGCCTGGCTCCTCAGGCAGCCTGCCTGCTGACGTGCCACAAGAAGAGTGTTGGCCCGTGGAGGTGATGGCACAGTTGCCATCCCATGCAGGCACAGTTGTGCTGCATCCCATGTGGTTAAATGCTGGCTGTAGTGTCGTCAGACGCCTAATAAAGTCTATGCTACCGCATGCCATGTCTGTGTTGCCATCCCTGCCAGCATGAGTCGGTAATGGGAAGGTGGGGTGGGCCAGTGGAGGCTGAGGGCTGGGTTCCCAGGCACGTGGGAGCCGCTTGCGGGCGGATTCGCCCGCCAAGGGGCTGGGGCCCATTCGAGGAGCAATCGGCCCCTCCTGTTCCCGGGCCAACGCCCCCTGTGCTGCATGGACAGGGACCGGGGTCTGGTGGGCCACAGGTCCCCAGTGAGATGCGGGCGGACATGGCTGCCGGATGGCAGCCAGTACCGTCCTCCAAGGGGTGGCCCCTGTGGGCCCCCTGGTGAACGGCGTGGGTCGACTGCCGATATGGGGGATACAGATGGGCCCATGGACCCTCAGCAAGGGCAGCCCCACAAGGTGGGCTCCGGGGGTCTGGACCCATGAACACAGCGGGGGCTAGGACTGGCAGCACCTGGAAGCCAGGACGGTGCCTGAGGCATGTGGGGGGTGCAGGGATGCATGGCCAGTTGCAGGGTGTCCCCCAAGAGCCCATGGGCACCATGGAGGCCCCTGGCCAGCTGGCTGCTCAGTGGGACAGTGGGACAGAACACAGGAGCCACAGGACATGGAGATGGGACTCCCAATCTCGGGGAGCAGTGTTGCCATGGTCAGGGGGGCCAGGACGGAGGCCATGCACGGTAGGCCTGGCCACATGCATATGCCGTCAGTGCTCCAGCTTCTGGGAGGTGCCGTATGCAGTGTGCTTCCGTTGGCAAGGGCCGATCACTGCAGCTGGGGTGGGGGTGGGCCATGTTGGGGGCCCTGTGTGCACAAGAGCACACCTGTTCACATACAGACAGTGATCTGTGTCCTGCTGCAACTGTGGCGGCTGCATGGTTGGTGGCGAACCACGTGGGGACTGCCAGGAGACAGTGGTGTGAGATAGCAGATGTGGCCGACGGGCAAGGGGCGCCGTCCATGTGAGAGGCGAGACACTCGTCTCCCGGGCGGTAGCTGGGATCTGTTGGGAAAGATGGAGTGCCGCTGCCCCACCCTTGGAATGTGGTTCCCTCCCCTGCTCTGGCCGCAGCCTGGCAGTGTCCTTGGAGGAGACGTTTCACACACTCCCCTGCGAGGGAAGGCGAAAGAGACACAGGTGCTGTTTATGATCAGCCGGCCTTGAGAATCTCTCCTCCCCGATTCCCCAGCACAGAGCAGGCAGCAAGGCTCCCTCTAAGCTGTGGAGTCCTCTAAGTAGGAAAACCAATCTGGCAGGAGGCTGGCCGTAGAGTGGTGAGCAAGCACCTCGGCTCCTGGATTCATCCATGTGCTCTGTAGGCATCCTTCCAGAGCTGAGACAAGGAGACATGAGCTGGAGGCTGCAACACAGGGCAGGCCATGGTAGCATCCCAGGGAGAAGTGCCTCCAGGCTCCCCTGTCCCTCCATTGGACGGTCCCCCAGAGTCTGTGTTCCTCATGTCAGTCCCCCTGGCCCCTCCTCACGTTCCCCAGCTGACAGATCCCCCCTGGCTCCCCTCCCCCTGCAGTCTGTGCAGTCTCCCGTCCCCCTGTCCCGTTGTGCCTGACAGCAGGGTCGTTTTCGCATGCACAAACCAGGCAGTGCGCATCGCTCCCGCTCGCCGACGGCAGCATGCCATGACGGCATTGCTATGGACTGCACAGCTCTGCTCAGCTCCTGGCAACACAGGTGTCAGGGCAGGGCTCGAGGGCTGAGGGGACTGCAGGCATCCTTGACAGGCTTCTGTGGAGGACGCCTGCAGGGGTCCTGGGAGCCCGACGTGGCCCCCGGACCCTTTCGCACATGCGCAAACCCACTCTTGCGCTAGTCTTCGACCTGCCAGCATGGCCGCTGAAAGCCTCGGGGTCTACTGGCTGGACGAAGAGGTGGAACTGCTGCACAGACGGCTGCACGTCAGGGAGGCAGGGCCACGGGTGATGAGGAGCACCCACCTTGAGACCCTGTCCCTGTTCAGAGAGGTGGCTAGAGACCTCTCCCAGGCTGGCTACCCCAGGACAGCAGCCCAGTGTCGCTCCAAGTTCAAGAGGGACAAGGCTGCCTTCTTTGAGGCCATGGAGGACTGGGAGGGGATCCCACCGGTCTCTCACAGGCCACCCCAGTTCGACCTCCTTCGTGCCCTGTGGGAGCAGGCTGGTCGTCCTACCTGGCAGCATCGGCGTATGCCTGGTGAGTATGGGGCGGCTGCGGTGGGGTGGGGGTGGGGTGAGGGGGGGCGGTGGGGTGGGGGGTGAGGGGGGTGGGGGGTGGCTGGGATGGGGGCCTGGGGGTGGAATTGCAGGTTTCACGCAGGAGCCGGAAGAGCACAGTGGCACACCTGTGGGCTGGGGACCGGGTAGGGTTGCCAGGCTCCAGGTGGGGCCTGGAGATCCCCTGCTGTCACATCCGGCACACAGCTGACAGAGATCAGTTCCCCTGGGGACACTGGCTGCTTAGACGGGTGGACTCCATGGCATTGTACCATGCTGAGACCCCTCCCCTCCTCAAACCCCACACTCTCCCACATCCAGCCCCAAACTCCCTAGGTATTTTCCACCCTGGACCTGGCAACTCTAGGCCCAGGACACACGGTGTGGCCTGTCCTCCGGAAGCAGCGGTGGTCTGCTGTGGCCCTTGATGGTAGTGCCGGTCTGCGGCTGGACCCCAGCAGTCCCCAGGGACGGAGTGGGACGGAATGAGGGCATGGCCAGGATGCAGGGGCGTACTGAGCCACCTGGACTCCATGGGTCACTGCTGCAAGTCATGCCTGCCGGCTGCCCAGGGCACCTGCAGGTGTCTGTCCCGGCCACAGTTCCCATGGCAACCAGGCACACAGGTCTCTGGCAGTGCTCCCTCTAAGCTGTGAGGTCTCGTGAGCAACGCTTCTGCTGTGAGAGTGGCTGGTACTGCAGTTGTGAGGGAGCAATGTGGCTCCTGCATACAGTCCTGTGCTCTGCAGCCATCCGTCCTGAACGGAGACAAGCACATGAGGGCTGGCAGCTAGGCACCTATGGGCTACCTCACAGCAACACAGCTGGGATGGAACGCTGGCCACAGGGCGACCATTGAGGGGGCAGGGACTACCGGTCACCACAGGCAGGCCTGATCGGTGGGCGGCTGTGCCAGGGGCCACCAATGGGTGGACACTGTATGATCCCCACTGCCCGTCCACTCTGGCTTCCCACAGGGACCCGGCCGCAGCGCCCGAGGCAGAGAGGCCGCGCACCACCCGCGGCGGTGCATGGCTCTTCGGAGGAGGAAGCTGAGGCAGGACCCTCTGCAGGTGAGTGTTCGCAAAGGGTCGGGCACAGCCGCCAGTGGCCAGCTTGGTGCAGACAGGGAGTGTATGGCCCCTTGCGTGTATGGCCCCTCGCACGGTGCCTGTGGGTCTGGCTGCCATGGCCCTCTGGCCCACTCGCCATCTGGGGGCCCTACATAGGTAGCGCAGCAATGCAGACACCAGCAGTCAGCATGCCGTCGACAGGGCCAGCCGCTGACCCCCAGAACTGGCTTCCCTCCCCCAGAGCCACCCACACCAGCAGAGCCAGAAGAACCCTGCGTCCTCCTGGTGACGACTCCAGAGGCCTCCGATGCTGGGGAGGGGGCCTCTGCCGACGTGCCAGCCGCGGTCCACACTGTGGGGGACAGCTCCGAGCCGGAGGGCCGAGCAACTGTGGCATCCCAAACGAGCACCGCTGAAGGTCAGCACTCCTCATGCGGGTCGGGGGCCGGGCCTGTCATGGCGGGCCACAGTGACAACAGCCCACGTCTCTCTGGTACAGGGGATGCGGCAGGACCTTCCTCCCGGGCCCATCCGCACATGCCAGGAGCAGAGGGCCTAACACTGGTGGGGCTTGTGCAGCGGGTTGCGGCCCTGGAGCGCCACATGGACCGCCAATGTAAGTGTGGGGGTCGTGATCTGGGGTGAGCCTGCTGCACCCTGTCAGTGGGGTGCAGGTAGACATGGCGGGACAGCGGCCAGATGGCACTGGCTGCGCGGGCGGAGGGGGCCCCCTGGGCACTCATCATGTCTCTGTCTTGCTAGGCACCGCAGTCGACTGCAGGGTGACCCTCTACACCATGCACCAGGAAGCCCTGGTGACACTGCGTCGGGAGGTGTACCGACGGCGTGAGGGTGGCATTCCCCCCCCCCCATCATCAGAGGCCCAAGAAAGTGACGGCCAGTCCACAGGAGGAGCGCTCCCTCCCCAGCAGCCGCCCGCAGACCCTGGAATGGCCCCCAGCGACCCGTAGGAGGCCCAGCAGGCCACACCACAGCACAGACTGATGGCAGCACGTGTTGAAAGTGCCTTTATTGTCCCAGTTACCCCCTCCCGTTCTGTGTTACAATAAAGTTGAGTTTTGATGGTTCACCGTGGCCCTGGTGTCTGTTCTTTGGGGACGACAACACCTGGGGAACAGCGGCTCGAGGAGCCTGGAGGGGTTCTAAGTAGCTCACTGGGGCCGTCCGCCACGGCGGCGTGATGCTCTTCCCCAGCCACGAGCTTGGCGGCCACGCTGGCCCCGACGTTCCTGCGAGGAGTCTCACCGGGCTATCAGCTCCTCGGCGATGACCGTCAGCCTGTCGAGGGCGGTCTGAAACATCTGGTCTGAGACACGGTCTCTCTCTCTCTCCTCCTCCTGGGACCTCCGCAGCTCTGCCATGTACTCTTCCTGCTCACGGCGGGCCAACTCCATCATGTCCTGGTGCTGTCTGGCGGACTGGTCCAGGAGGCGCTCGCCCACCCTCTGCAGGGCAGATGCACGTTGCCTCCGGGCCACGACGGCAGCTTGCTGGCCAGCACCATATAGGTCTCCCATTCCGGGTCCTGGGGGCGGATCTGCAGCAGAAGCAGAGGGGGCGGAGCAGTCGGAATACACAGTGTGTGGACCCACACCCACATCGTGGCCCACACGTCTCCCTCACACCTCCCCGCCTGTGTTGTCACCATCCCACCTTCAGAAGGCAGATGGATGTTGTCTGGGTGCATCCGGCCCCACCAGCCCTCGTGCTGGCAGCCGGCAGCTGTGTCCCAGGGATGCCGTGGCAGATGTGCTGCCGGCACTCCGCACCTACCTTCACCATGGGCTCCCTCCTCATGGGGATGTGGTACTGGCTCCTGCTGGGCTGCCCCCGGTGGCCCTGCGGACACAGGGTAGCGAAAGTCGCTTGCCTGCCCCCTGCTGGTGTGGAGCCAGACAACCGTCCAGCAGGCCCGCCTACCTTCCAAGCAGCCTGGGGACCCCTCAGCCACCTCTCTGCGTCGCCATGCTCTGGCCCCACAGGGAGACGGACGATGGGCCACATCCCCGAGACAGGGCTCCCCAGCCAGCATGAGTGGCAGCAGCCGCCACTGCTCCCAGGGCCATCTCCCCCACACACACACACACCCACAGGCCACCTGCCCTAGTGCTGTCCACCCACCGAGCCATGCCCCCGTTGCACGTGGCCGCCCTGCCACAACCCAGCCTCGGGGCCCTGCGGGAGATCCTCTCCGCCTGCAGCCCCCGCCTCCCGCCAAGCTTCACTGTGGTCACCCACCTGCAGCATCTGTCATCCGGCGGCGCCCAATGCCAGCACCCTGAGGCCTCGACACCTTCGACGGTCCTGCATCACAGTGGGGAACAAGGGTGTGGGGTTGCGGCTACAGAACTTGAGACACACTGGGCAGGCCCTGCCCTCCACTCTGTGTTGGGGCTTCTGATGGGGTTCCCCTCCCCCCCCCCGCCTGCATGATGCAGTCCATAGACGACACCTGCCTCGACATGGCAGGACTGTGGCCACCTATGGGTATGGGGCCCTGCAGACAGCCCTCCTCAGGTGCGTGCCACTCCACTGGCATAGGTGTCCACCTGGCTCCGTGGCGGGGCCAGGACCACATTCCAAACCCCTGGAAGGGAGTGCCATTACCTGGGATGGTATCCTCAGGAACCTGGGTGCTGTCATCTGAGTCCGTGTCCACGTGCTCTTGGGCCAGCACAGATTCAGTGGTCTCTACGAGAGGGAGGGAAGTTGGACTCTGTGCAGCCCACCAAAGTGGGTGACTTGCACACTGTGGCTGCCAACACTGTCACTTGGCAACCAGAGCACATGAAGGGCAGGGTCCCACCCCTCCCCACGGTGCTGCAGCCACCAACAGAAGCAGACCCATGGCAACCTGTGGTGCGGGGTGGCAAGTGGGATGCATGGCTCTGCGCACGCATGCACCTGGCCTTTTCCATTGGGCCCATCTCACATTCTTGTCCCCCTCGGGATGCACATGGATTGCAGCGTGGGTTGTTGTGGCCTGGATGTGCAGTCATGTTGTGCGGGTGGCAGCCCTTGCCTTGGGTGCCCTACATCATTTATCCTGCTCGCCTGCTTCCTTGGCCCGGCCACCCACCAGGGCCCCCCTGCCCCCACGTCGTGGCTGGCAAGCCTCCTCCCCACCAACCTGGCATGAGGACCTCCGGCTCCCTGCCCTCCTCCTCGTCCTCTTCCTCCGACTCGAGGGCCAGACGGAAAGGCTGAACAGCAGCAGATGGGACCTGCTCAGCAGACCTCTGGGAGCTGGTGCTAGTAGAGGGGGTGGTCTCCAGTGGAAGGCTGTGCCGCACCCGACGAGGCTTGACGCTGGCATTCCCCTGTAGGATGGCGTGCAGCTCTTCATAGTACGGGCACCATGCAGGGTCGTTGCCCAACGTGCTGTTGTGCTGCAGCGTCTTCTTATATTCCAGCCTCATGGCCTTGGCTTTGGTGCGGCACTCCTCGGCAGAGCGGCTGTGGCCTCTTTCGGTCATGCCCCTCGCCACCTGCTCATAGATATCCAGGTTGCAATGGGTCCTGCGCAAGGCACTCTGGACTGCTGGCTCCCCCCATATGGCCAGGAGGTCTAGTATCTCGGGCCGCCTCCAGTTTCATGCCGCAGCCATTTTGGACTCCCCCCTGCATAGCACTCTGTCCTTTTATACCCTGAGGCCATGAGCCCACTCAACAGCTCCACCCGTGGCCGTAGCGCAACCCTTCCGTCTTGCTGGGTTCCAGACCGGCAGAGTACATTACCCTCCTCTCGGCCACTTTCAAGGCTCTGCCTAACTTTCCGTAGTCTGCTGGAGCACTGCACTCCAGGTTCCGTCTCTCTCCCTCTCTCTCCCCCTCCCCCCTCCCTCTTTCCTTTCCTTTTTGTTTTTCATGGGTTTTCCGAATGTGCGCACATGCGCACGTGCGCATGCGAGTAGATGCGCAAATGCGCAAAACTTTTTGCCGGTGCGTTCACACTTCCTCCGGATGCCTCCCGCTTCTTCCAGTTCACACTGTTTGGAAGCAGGAGGGATGCGGAGGAAGGCCCCTGAACACCGGGAAAAACCGGTGTCCTGTTAAAGCGGAAGGAAAGCGACTGGGAGACGGGTAAGTACGAAACGGAGCCGACGGGCAGATGCGCATGTCTGAACATGCTCCTTTCCTCCGTTTGCGAAGCGTGCCTGCCCCGCTTTAGATTGCCAGTCTGTCCTCGGCCCTTGTGAGGTAGGTGGGGCTGAGAGCTGACTCGAGAACTGCCTCTGAAAGAACAGCTCTGAAAGGACTTATGACTGACCCAAGGTCGCACCAGCAGCTGCATGTGGAGGAGTGGGGAACCAAACCCGGTTCTCCCAGATTAGAGTCCATGCTCTTAACAACTACATCAAACTGGCTCTCACCAAACTACAATTCCCAGACTTCCTTGGGGGAAAGCTATGACAGTTGAAGTGGTATATATAAATACTGAAACATTTATACTCTGTCTTTGTTGACATCCATGGCAACTCAAAATTCCGTTCAAACCAGTACACTGGCAAACCAAAATGTTATAAGTGAACCAACCCAAATTTCAAACAGACATTTACATTATTTATCTAAAACACTTTTATGCTGCCTTTCCACCCAATCAGGGCCCAGAAGGAGGTGAACATAACAGCATTAATACAATTAAAATACAGTTAAAATATGAAATTAAAGTAAAACCCATAAATAAACAACACCAGAAGGAGGGCCGATAACTTATTGGGGGTATGCTAGATGAAACAAAAAAGTCTTTGCCTGCTGGTGAAAGACACTGATAGAGGGAGAGACAGATGAATCTCCCTGGGGATGGAGTGCCAAAGTTTTGGTGCCATGATGGAAAAGGCCCTTTCTTGGATCACCACTCATCTAGCCTCAAATAGTGGGAGCAACCAAAGCAGGGCCTCTAAGGATGACAGGAGTGAGCAGGTGTGTGCATGCTACCTATCTATCTATCTATCTGTCTATCTATCTATCTATCTATCTATCTATCGCCGAGGACAGACTGGGGTTCTGGAGCGCCCTGCCTCCGCTTTAGAAGCGGAGGCAGAGAGGGCATCCAGACAACCGCAGCTGTCCCCCGTCGCCGGCACAGACTCACCCGTCCACAAGGTGCCGGCATGCCGCTTCAGCCGGAGACGCCTGGGAACTGGTCCCCAGGCGTCTCCGTGCGTGTCCCCCGCGCTTCCGGCGGGTGTGAACGAGCCGAAGGCACGTTGCGCATGCTGCTGGAAGTCTGAACGGTGACTGCGCATAGCTGCGGCTTGCCCAGGCAGCCGCGTTCCACCGCCCCTCGCAGCCAGTGCAAACAGGGCAGCCCGGGCAGCTTTTCCCGTGGGGCTTTTGGCCCTGCGGCTGTGCCAGGACAGATCTCCAGTCTGTCCTCGGCCTATCTATCTATCTATCTATCTATCTATCTATCTATCTATCTATCTATCTATCTATCTATCATCCATCTATCTATCATCTATCTATCGTGACAAAAATATAACAACAGTGGTGGCAGATCTGCACATAAGTTTCTATAAAAGGATTCCAAATATCTAAAAATAAGTCTCTACACATTTGTTTGCATGCCATGTGTTCAAATATTTTTTTTAAATAATTTATTGTGTTTTATACAAATATTCTTATTACATCAGAATACATCATATCTGTTTGAAGCCATAACATTATTTTAACCAATCATACAAGTTCGACCAGATTGTCGCAGTATCTAACTTTGCTTGTGGGTTCAGGAGGTATCCCAATTTGTCCATCTCCGCCCAATTCAACAATATTTTGATTAGTTCTTCTCGACTTGGCATACTTGTTGATTTCCATGCCTTTGCCCATAGAATACGTGCTGCTGTGATTATATAAGATATTAGTCTTTGATTTTCTATAGATAGTCCGTCTGGTAACATATTCAACAGAAATATTTCTGGCTTTAAAGAAACATCTATCTCTAAAATTTCAAGCAACATATTTTTGACCATTAACCAATATGATTTTAACCTTTTACACGACCACCACATATGCAGGAATGTACCCTTATCATTTCCACAAGACCAACATTTATCAGATACTGACTTATAACATTTATGCAACTTTTCTGGAGTCCAATGCCAACGATAAAACATTTTGTATATGTTTTCCTTATAATTTATAACTTTTAAGTACTTAACTGTCTTCCAAATCTGTGGCCATCTATCTATATCAATATTTCTACCAAAATCTTTCATCCACTCTATCATTGATGGTTTGATAATCTCTTCCTGCATCTCATCATTTAACAAAAATTTATAAAGCTTGTTAATCAATTTATCATCCGATTTTAACCAAATCTCCTCTAAGTTATTAGGTTTAGTGCTAAAACCGACTTTTATATCTTTCTGGTATCTAGATTGGAGTTGTACGGTTTCCCACCAAGTTAGCTGAATCCCCAGTTCTTCCTTTAATTGCGTATCTTTTTTAATCACTCCCTTTTTATCTAATAAGTTATTATAATTCACTAGGGTATTGGCATTTGCAAGAGTTGGTTTTACAAAGGCTTCTAAAGGAGAAACCCAACCAGGAATTTTTAGATAAAACTTATCTTTCATTTCTAACCATGTATTCAGTAAGGCAGCTCTCAATTTATGGGCCTTAAAGTTAGAATGGATATCATGCTTCCCGTACCAAATATACGCATGCCAACCCATATATAAATCGTGTCCTTCTAGAGCTAACGTTCTGCGATTTTCTAATACCAACCAATCCTTTATCCATGTTAACGCAGTGGCCTTGCCGTATAGCTCCCAGTTTGGTAATCCTACACCTCCTTTATCTTTTTGATCTTGTAGAAGTTTCCATCTCACACGTGGTTTGCTTGGGGTCCAGATGAATTTCCTAGTTATTTTATTAATTTCCTTATAGAATTGAGCATTTTTTTTCAGTAGAGGGATCGTTTGAGCCAGAAACAAAAATCTTGGCAAAATATTCATTTTAATGGCCGCTACCCTTCCAAGCCAAGATAAATTTAGGTCTTTCCATCTATTTAGATCTTCTTTTATCTTCTTCAGAAGTAAACTATAATTATCTTCAATTAAAGAGCTTGTTTTATTAGAGCATACAATCCCTAAATATTTAATCTTTTTTACTATCTCCATCCCCGATATACAATTTATTTTAATTTTCGTCTGTTCTGAACAATTTTTAACTATTATTTTTGTTTTTTTAATATTAATTTTTAAACCAGCTACCCTTCCATATTCCTTAATTACTTCCAATATTCTCTCCACCGATTCTGTGGGTTCTTCCATAATAAACATCAGATCGTCTACGTATGCGCAGAGCTTATACTCCTGTTCTTTACACTTCAAGCCCCGAATTTTTTTATGTTCTCTAACCTGGTTGCATAAGAATTCTAACGCGAAGATAAAAAGCAGCGGAGATAGGGGACAACCTTGTCTTGTCCCTTTTTCGATATGAAATTCCTTAGAAATATCCCCATTAATCCTTACCCTTGCAAGTTGTTTTTTATATACTGCCTCTATCATTACTCTAAAGTAATTTCCTGGGTCGCATTTTTCCAGCGTTTTTAACATAAATTTCCAGGATACATTATCGAAAGCTTTCTCCGCGTCCATAAACATTATAGCCATTTCTTTTTCTGGGTGCTCTTCATAATATTCTAGTGTATTAATTAGCGTCCTGATATTTTCTTTGAATTGTCTTTTTGGAAGAAAGCCTACTTGATCGGTCTTAATTACTTGAATCAGAACCTTTTTAAATCTATCTGCCAGTATACTTGCGAAAATCTTATAATCCGCGTTCAAAAGCGAAATCGGTCTATAATTATCAATTAGGTCTAATTTATCCTTATTTTTCGGAATTAATGTTATAAGCGCGGAGTTCCATGATTCTGGGATTCTGCCTGTCTGACTTATAGATTTTACAAGTTCTTTATATATTAATGAAATCTGCCCTTCAAACTTCTGATAAAATTCGCCCGGCAAACCATCTGGTCCAGGAGTTTTATTTATTTTTTGTTTTTTAATAGCTTCTACTACTTCAAAAATAGCAATAGGCTCACTTAACCTTTTCTTTTGCTCCTCCGTAAATTTCTTCAATTTTAGTTTATTTTTTATATACGCTTCCAACTGTTCTTCATCCTCATCCTTTTGTTTATATATTGTGCTAAAGTATTCTTCAGCTATATTTTTCAAATCTGTTTGTAAAAATTTATTCTCCCCTTTACTATTCTTTAATGAAATTATTGCTCTTTTAGCCTCTTCTTTTTTTAGTCTATACGCTAACCATCTTGTAGGTTTATTCGCATTTTCGAAAAAGAATAATTTATTAAGCTGGACTCTTTTCCCTATCTCTTTGCTCAGTAGTAGATTTAATTTATGCTGCTTAACAAGCAAGTTTTGTTTAATCCTGTCCCCTTGCGTTTTATGTCTATTTTCCTCCTCTATTTTAATCTGTTTAACCAATCTATTATATTCTATATTATCTTGTTTTTTCTTCCATGCAGTGTAACTAATTAGTTTACCTCTAACATAAGCTTTAAACGTATCCCAAACTATATTCATTGAGATCTGAGGTGTTATATTAATTTTAAAAAATTCTTTAATGTCTTCCTTCATTTTATCAACAAAACTATTATCCTTCAGTAAATATTTATTCATTGTCCATCTATTATTTTTTTTAGTCTCCCTAAGAGACAACAGTATAGGATTACGATCAGCAAAGGTCAACGGTAGGATCTCGACATCGTTCATTTCTAGGATCAAAGACCTAGAAATCCACGCCATGTCTATCCGTGACCAAGATTTAAATCTTGCTGAGTAGTATGTATATGAGTTTTTATCCATATATTTGGTTCTCCATGCGTCTAGTATGTTGTGTTCCTCCGTTAATTGGTAAAAGTTACTTGGTAAGGTTTGACCTTTTTCCCTGGTTTTGTTCGTATTTTTTCTATCTCTCCTCCTATCAACCACTGCATTAAAGTCTCCTAAGAGGCAAATATTATTATACTTTTTCTCCCTCAGTATTTCTGCTAACTCTTTGAAGAATGGTTGTTGGTTTGCGTTGGGTGCATAGATGTTAACAATCTTTTCCTTGTCTTATTATTGAGACCGCAACAATTCTCCCATCTTTGGATGCATAGACTAGTTCTGGATGTAGATGTTCTTTTATATAAGTCACCACACCCCTCTTTTTTTCAGTTAGGTCTGCTGCTACAAATGCTAAACCCAATCTCTTATCATTTATATGCTTAACATGGTCTTTTTTAATGTGCGTCTCTTGTAGACACACCACATCAGCTTTTAACTTACTTAATTGGTGAAATATCCTAGATCTTTTCTGTGGTGCATTAAGGCCATTAACATTTATCGATACTAACCTGAAGTCTTTAATCTTCTGCTCCATCTTTCACGGTTTGTTCTTGCTCCTTGGTCTTTGTCTGTTTCGTTGTTTGAATTTGTGATGGTAGGACAGTATCAGTCTTTTTCTTTCCTTTCTTTTTTTCCTCCTTCCTTTCCCTTTCTTTTTCTTCTTTCTTCTCTTCTTTTTCCTCCTCACTTTCTGAGCTCGTCTCCTTATCTTCCTCTGTTAATCCGAAATCCGCTCCATAATTATCCAAAAAATTATCTAATTTGAAGGTCGAGTCTAATTTGTGCCTTCTCCCTTTATATTCAAAGATCAGGCCTTCTGGGATGTTCCATCTGTAGAGAATGTTCTTTTCCAGAAGTAGATTTGCCAGCTGTTGATATGCCTTCCTTTTCTCTCGGACTCTCCATGGGATATCTCTTAAAAATTTGATTTCCGACCCGTGTAAGCATACTTTAGTTTCATAGGATGCCTTCAAGATTTTATCACGGATGTTCCTTTTATTGAATCTAATCTGGATTTCTCTTGGGACCTTAAATTTTTTCGCATATGCCATATTTCTTCTGAACATATTATCTATTTCCGATGTTATTTCTTGCTCAGTTCCCACCTTGAGTTGATCCGCAATTGCTGTAATTATTTCTTCTTTCCAATCCGTATTTAAGTTTTCTGGAACATTTTGGCATCTAATCAACAGAGCTGCTTTGTCCATTTCCAGACCGATTAGAGCTTCCTCAAGACTTTCATTTTTAGCTTTCATTTCTTGCATATCAAGATCCAGCTCTCTTACCCTCGAGTAGGTGTGTTCAAATATTGATAATGTTCTAAGGTCCTCAATCCATTGATTTACCAGGGGTGGGCATTTATCTCTCCAGTGCTGTAATACAAATCTTTTAGCTGGGCACAGAGGGTCCATGTTTGTTGATCATTAGTTAGCCTCCATGAGACAGGCAAATAGTTTAAAAGGGCATAGCAACCTCAAAAATCAATGAACATTCTAATATGAAATTGATATGAGTAATAACTTCTTCCCAGAAAAACCAAACGACTGGACATGCCCAAAGCATGTGTTTAAGGGATGTGTCCTGTGATTTACAATGGCAATGCTTAGACACTTTACTCAGTCCTTTACTAAAGTGTTGCTGTGGTGTCCAGTATATCCTAAACATAATTTTTGCTGAATAAATCTTAACTTAAGATCCATGGAGAGAGCCAGTATAAACTTCAATGCTTTGGTAAAACAGGGTGATCAAGCTACTTATTTCATGCATTTCTGAGACTCTGTATGTATTAATTGACACTGAATATTTATAGACAAATATTATAGGTTTCCTTTTTCTCCATTGATTCAGCTAGAGTTTCCAGGAGTAAAGGAGATTCTGTGATACTTAATGCCACAGGGCCACATTTAGATACCAAAAGATGTTGCAGCTGTAAATACTGCCATTTAACAGAAGTTGACAATATCTTACCTGAGAAAATGACAAAACTCATCATCATAGCCTATCATTTGGTACAGTGTAAAAATCCACCTATCTGTCCATGCCTTCCATTAAAAAGATTTCTTCCCAATGTTTAGGTCTGGATTCGTTCATAATGTTAACTTAACACGTCAAAATGGATCAGGTTGATATTGTTGTCACATTATGCATCATTGATCTTGATCTGCAGAAATTGCAGGAAGAATGGGATCCCCTTTAGCATAAGTAGATCCTAATGCTTTTCACCTAGAGGGGACACCAGACAAGATGCCTCCAAAAGAGCCCAAGGTGGGTAGTCCAACTGCAAGAAGAGATCTCAATAATTACTACAAGTTAAGAAGTATACCTGATATTATAAACTAAGATCAGGGAAACCAAATCCTCCTTCATTAAATAGGAGTTGCATCCTCTTTAAAGAAATCCAAGGTGGTACAAACCCTCATATAAATTTCTAAAACAAAATATTAATGTCATGAATATGACTGCAAGGTGTATAGAAAGGAACTGCACATAAAATACAAATAATCTTAGGTATAATATTCATTTTGAGTGTATTTACTTTGTCCCATAAAGACAAGTTTAAAGTTGCCTCTGTCCAAATCCAAAGATATATCAGCAATTGTGTGCGTGTTAAGTGCCATCAAGTCGCTTCCGACTCATGGTGACCCTATGAATTAATATCCTCCAAAATATCCTATTGTTAATAGTCATTCTTGGGTCTTGCAAACTGAGAACCATGGCTTCCTTGATTGAGTCAGTCCGTCTCATGCTGGGTCTTCCTCTTTTCCTGCTGACGTCAACATTTTCTAGCATTATTGTCTTCTCCATTGATTCTTGTCTTCTCATAATGTGATCAAAGAACAATAGCCTCAATTTAGTCATCTTAGCTTCTAGGGAGTGTTCAGAATTGATTTGGTCCAGAACCCACTTACTTGTCTTTTTGGTGATCCTTAGGATCCATAAAACTCTCCTCCAACACCCCATTTCAAAGAAATCTACTTTCTTCCTTTCTTCACTGTCCAGTCTTCATATCCATACATAGTAACAGGGAATACTATAACTTGATCTTGGTCACCAGTGACACATCCTTACACTTTAGGATCTTTTCTAGCTCTTTCATGGCTGCCTTTCTCAGTTTCAATCTCCTGATTTCTTTGGTGCAGTCTCCCTTTTAGTTGGTGAACAATTATCAAGAATTAGCTTTTTAAAATGTAGCATAATCATATGTGTAAATTGTAATATCTACAGGAATCAGTATTCCAAGATAAGTAATGATATCTGAACACCACCAAAAATGTCCATAGACAAATACACTTTGTGATATACTGTCTCCCAGTGGCATCAACTCCAATTTTGCCCAATTAATCAAATATTCAGACATGTCTCCAAAGGTATTAATCATATCAATTAATGCAGGAATAGAAGACTGAAGTTCTGAAATAAATAATGAAAGATCACCCGTGTAAAGACTAATTTTAAATTCCAAAGTGTTATGTACAAAGCCATTAATATTTTTGTGTGATGAACCAAGCCAGAGGTTCCAGGGATAGATCAAAAATAAGAGAAAGAGGGCCCCATCTAGTACCCTTCTCAAGAGAGAATGACATGGAAAATATGCTGTTAGTCAGCACCCTGGATCTGGAAGAGGAATAAAAAAATTCTAATCCCCTTCAGAAATCCATGAGGAAAATGGAGTTTAGTCAATGTAACAAAGATACATTTCCAGTATAATTTGTCAAAAGTTTATCAGCTTCAGGTGAGCGAATGGCAACTTGATCAGATCTCTTACTATTTAAAGCAATTAGATCAGTGACCAGCCTAACATTATAGCCTAAGAATCTGTTTTTTTTCCTTCATCCAATCAGTCTAAATTCTGACATTCCATTCCCTCCACCCTTCAAGGTCTACCTTTCTATTCTGTGGGTTGTATCCAGACTAAATTTTCAAATGGCAGGATGGATCTTTCCTGCTCCCCCTCCCACTGCAGCCCATTGATCTCCACAACATGCTGCTTCTGGGACACATGGGACCCTGAGAAATGGTGTGGGGTTGTCTGCAGTAAGAAGGGGAAATTGTTGCAATTTACAATTCCATCTGTATCTACCCCTGTATCTGCTATTCAAAACATTTGGAATTATTATGGACAAGATGTTGCATAATGTGTTGTAGTTTGTATTAAGTTTACCTTTAATAGTTTGGCTCCCTGGATTCTATTTTCCTCTGGTTAAAAGGCCAGAACTGATCCCTACAAAGCAAAAGCAACTTGAAAACTAATCTAAAGCCCTGTGAATTAACATCACCAAAGATGTTAACGAAGAAGCCAACTCATTCATTTTATCTCCAGTATTCTGAAGACGGTGGGGGACCTGCAAAGAGTTATCGGGAGCCTAGATCTTCCCTTCACTCACTATATCCTCTTCCCTTTTCCCAGTTTCCTCTTGTCTTCCCACCAACCAGCCAACCTATTTTTATCTGCTCTGCTGTCTTCTGCTTTCCCTGTTTGCCTCCCTGGCAGGGGCCAGTTTTAGACTGAGGAACCTGCAAGAACTTGCAGGGGCTCCTCACTTTCCCCAGTATCCCCTTCCCTATACTATTTCATATTTCCCCATATCCTTACCTTTCCCTGTTTCCTTTCTTCCCACCTACCAACCAAACCTACCTGTAATCTGACAGCACCCCTAAGTGCACTGATGATGCTGATGGAAGTCCTGGTCCTCTCTCACCCGAGCCCCCCACACACACACACACACACTGTTGCCCTATTACCTGCAGCCAGGTCGAGGCTCCCCCCATCCCACCTCTGGGATAACAGCTCTGGCTCCTGCCTCAGCGCTGCCAGCACAGCTCATTTTGTCCAATGTCTCCAGCTCCATGGCTGGTGGAGGGAGGGAGACCTCACCTCCAACTGAGCACTTTGGGCAGAAGGTAAAGACAGGCATGCACAACCTGGAGGCGACCGTTAACCGGCCATGAAGGAGAGGAAGAAAAAGAAATGAAAGACCTATTCCGTCAGGCACCGAGTGTGCCCGAGCAGTAATGGAAAGGGGTGAACAGGGTTTCCTCTGCCACATTGTGTAAGACACAACACAACCCTGCATGCAAAACTGTGTCTGGGAGCTCCGTGAGAACTCCTAACATGCCTGGGAAGTTTGCTCTTCTGTCCCTGTGGACAGTGTGAGCTGGGAGAGGCACCACTGAGCAATCCAGTGTGAGAGGCAGAGAGGGAGCCAGCCCCCCCCCCCCCACATGCTTTTTTCTTTGGGGTAGGAAAAGGAGTCCCCAACACCAGTTTGCCGCCACCCAAACCATGGCCAACAACGTGAAGGGACCTTGCAGGCTCAGCCCTCTTCATTGGTACCAGCAAGCAAGCTGCAGGGCTAGGGCCAGCTATCTTTTCCCCTTCTTGTCAAGGAGGCTCCCCCGAGCCAAGGAAGCAGGAAGCATGCACCACAGGCCCTGTCGGTTGCTTCCGCCACCACCTCCTACAGGCTGGAAGGATGAGCCTGCTCTATAGGCGTTTCTCAGTGCTCCCCCTGCCGCCGCTGTTGCTGCCACCGCCAGACTCCCTTGCAGCTGCTGGCAGCAACCTCTGCCACCATTCCAAATGGCAAGTCCATTCTTCACACATGCGCAAGAATGCAGTTTTAGTTTTTTGGGGATTTAAGTACCCCCATATACTTTTTGAAACATCTCAGATTTTTCTGCACATCTGGGGAGTACCCCAAGTGTGCAGGAGTATCTGTTTACCCTCCACATGCTGCCAATGTGCAGAAATAAGTATCTGCACACAGAGGGACCCTTGGCTATTAGATATATAGATAACTCATCTGCTGTGAAAAAAATCCGAGAACAACAGACAGTTAAAGGTATATAGCAACAGAAGCAGCAGCAGCAGCAGTTGATAGGAATGGTCAATTGTCTTTTATGGTAACAATTAAAAAGAAAGAAGTAATAACCAGTAAAAAGTCTGAAAAGCAAATATATTATCTCCATGTTAGAAAGTTATCCAAAACAGTAGACTCTCCAGAGAAGTTAGTTTCAGAGGGTAGCCATACTGGTCTGCAGTAGACGAACTAGATTTGAGTTCAGTAGCACAGAGACCAACACGGTTTTTGAGATATAACCTTTGGAGAGTCAAAGCTGACAAGGGAGCTTTGCTCTTGAAAGCTTATGCCCTCAAAATCTTGTTGGTCTCTAAAGTGCCACTGGATTC
The DNA here is from genome assembly GCA_029233225.1 of Lepidodactylus listeri. Taxonomy (NCBI): domain Eukaryota; kingdom Metazoa; phylum Chordata; class Lepidosauria; order Squamata; family Gekkonidae; genus Lepidodactylus; species Lepidodactylus listeri. Next base: position 104,903,556 of record JARCFY010000003.1, read on the forward strand.
AAATCAAGCTCTTCCAGTTGTAACTAGTAGTAAGTAGTGGAAGTGGTGGTACAATTTCAGGCTAGAAACAAGATGGCACACATGGCCAATTATGAATGTGCTGAAGTTGAGGGATAGGAAGTTTCCCTCTGCTACATTCCTGATTTCAAAACTGCTTTAGCAGATGAGGAGGAAGACAGACACAATGCAAGTACCTATCATTTTACCTGCCTAAATAACCATTTTCAGCCTGGGGAACAGGCCTGGATAGAGGGAGACTGTCAACTCAACTTCCCCTGAACCATGGATACAATCTGTATTTGTATGTGTACCAGGGAGCTTGGTGGCTGCTTTCTGGAGGTGAGTTACACATCAAGGGTTCTGATCACAGGTCTCCAGTAACATTGGCTCTCAGATTACATATCATCCTGTTGTTCCCACTGCTGTTCTTTAATGAACCAGAATTGTTCTTCTGACCCTGGAGAAGACTACATGGCTGGCCACTTTTGCTGTTTCTGAGATGGAAGAAACTCACCTAAACCTTCCAGATCTACTATGGAAACTTTGCATTAAAAAGTGATCCATATTATTTGAGCATTCTGGTCGCCATGCACTGAGTGACACAGAGCTATAGTTAAGTATGAACAACATAATAAGAGTTTCATTCTTTCAGAAATTCCTCTTCCAATAAATGTTTTTCTGAGCAAATTGGACATTAGACTTCAAGATGGTAAATATCCTTCGGGATTATTATTTTTTGTGAGCCATATGAGGAACATATAGCTAGAAAACAATGGCAGAGGACAGACCGGTAATCTGTTGTGAAACGGCAGCAGGGCCAAAAGCCACGGGGGAAAACTGGCCCAGGGCTGGCCGTTCACACTGGCCAGTTTCCCACGGGAGCATGCCGGGAAGGATGCAGAATGGAGTGTTCAGACTGCTGTGGAGCAGCCCCGGGCGGGCTGGCCTCCGCAGCTCATAGAGGGGCCGTTTCAGCAATAGGTGCATGGGCACCTGTGTGCATAGGTGCATGGGCACCTATGTGCATAGGTGCATGGCTGCAGTAGCAGTCTAAAAATTTAAAATCTCCCCACCTCCTCTATTGGGGCTGCTTGCACATACATGCATGCACATCTCGCCGCGGCGGCGCATTCACACCGCTGCCTCCGTTTGAATCCCGCCTCTTCCCGTCCATACAGCCGGGAAGTGGGATCCAAGCAGAGGAAGGCCCCTGGACACCGCTTTCTGCTGGTGTCTCTCTGAGGCAGCAGGGAAGCACTTCAGAGATGGGTGAGTATGGAAGGGAGACGGAGGACAGCTGTGGCTGTCTGAACTGCCTTCCTTCCCCACTTCTGAAGCGGAGTTCTCCCGGGCCACATTGCCAGTCTGTCCTCAGCCAATCTGAAGCCTGTTTGCAAGACAGATGTTATCCAGACTAAGAGATTCCAACATCAGTCTTTATTTAACACATATATTAAAATATATTATCATAGCCTCAATAATGATATAGTTGTCTTTATGAATATTCAGCATCACTTATTTCTCAGAAGGGCCTGGCACACATTTTTGCAATTGATAGTATTTTGCAAAGCCCAGCACCATGCAGCAGAGCTAGTTTAAGATGTCAACAAAATTTCTGCAAATATTGCTGGCAACAACTCACCAACTACATTTCCCGTCTGAAAAACCTGAGTAATAATGAGCTCCCCAGGCATTATTTCCATGCCCTACTTGTCAGCTTCCAGAGGCATTTGAATGTAAAAATGTAAAACCAACTGCCCTTCTAGTTCAGCATCCTGTCTCACACAGCACCCAATAAGATTCCCCAGAAGCCTGACATGACAGGGCGCAGAGAACAAGGACTCCCCCGGCCACTGCCATCCAGCACTGGTATTAAGAGTATCCTCCTTCTGAATACAGAGGTTTGTTTCAGCCATCATAACTAATAATCACTGATGGATCTATCCTACCAAATTAGTCAAATTTCCTATAAAGTCATATCAGTCAGTGTAAGTGAATTCCAAAATTCTCTGTAAAAACATATGAGCAGGGCTGGCCACTGCTACAAACAGAATGCAGGGCTAGCCAGATGTTGATCTGACCCAGGTAAACACTTCTTACGCAACTGAGTATTTATCCCATGTGGACAGGAAATACCACACAGCCATTGTAGCATAATGTTTAGAGTGTTAGACTAAGGGCCAAACTATGCTCCTGGAAACACCCTGAGGCCCCCACCACCTTTTCCCCACTGCAGTTCCCTCACTTTACAAATGCTGTGGGGGGGGCAAGTGTCCCCGGGAACATCAGATCATCTAGTTTGATCCAAAGACTGGGGAGACCCTGCTTGCCATAAAATTCATTGGATGATCTTGATCTATTCATTTTCTCCTTAGAGGAAATAAAAGATACTTGGTACATTCTAGCAAAGGCCAATTCAAAAGACCAAACTTGTATTTAATTAGCAGGTTGAACAGATTCTGAATGAATTGTCGTAAGGAAAATGGGGTGTTACTGCTTTTCACAAGCATATCCAGATCCACTCATGTGGCAAAGTAAGTGTTTTGCTTTTAAATTGTGACTTTTAGGGTTTTATAATAGCATTTTTATTGTGTTTTTATAATGTTCCGTTTATATTGTAAGCTGCCTTGAGTTCCACAAGAAAGAAAGGTGGCTAATAAATGTTTTAAACAAATGAATAATTCTGCTGGCAATGGCATAGGCACTTTACTGCTCGTGCAGTTTAGGCTTCATCTGCTCAATCTGCATTCTCATTGTTCCTGTGAAGTAATATTTAGGAACTAGCCTTTGAGTGATGGGAAACAAGCCATGTTATTCTCAATAAGGCACAGGGCAGCTAAGTTTCTTTGCATTGTGCCCCTCTTGCCTTCATGGAAGAGACTTTGCTCCCTAGACAGAACCAGTGACAGGGATTTGCTTAATATTTTGAGGTGGGAAAGTACTGTGTTTTGTGGAGAAATTTACCTTGGTCTCTAACAGTGTCTGTGATATGACCATATGGAATTCTGACAAATCTGTTTGGACAACATGGAAGGGACAACTCTTACTTAAGAGACTTTGACAGAAATGAGAATGAAGGTTCTTTTGGGCAACATGCAAAACATGATCCCTATGAAACTAAACTGTCCATAATTCCAAAGAAATTCTTTGTCCCTAGCCCCTCCAGTCTTAAGTTTTTATGTGTCCCTTGGCATGGTTGGATCCTGTACTGATCCAGCAAAGAAAAAAGTCACATTCATGCATGGGCTTCTTCTCTCAGATATCTTGAAACTATGCTCACCTCACCCCAATGGGCCAGAGACCATATTTTGCATAATGTTTTGCATAATTTTGTAGTGAACTCACTGATTATTCTTATTGCAGGATTTTGCTTGGGTGCCTGTAAGCTGCAGTGACCAAGTAAAAGAATATCAATGAGGCAGTGGATGTTAGCTCTTTCCCAAATAAAACATTCCCATGAGGTCCTAAGTATGTAATGTCCACGTCTGAAATTATTTCTGGTTAGATAGATTGTCAGAGAGCTTATCTACCTACCTTCCTACCTATCTATCATGATATTCAGGCAGACCACCCAGGCACAGAACAGAGAGAAGTGACTGCCAAGAGCACTTGAGAAAGCCCATACACTTGTAGAACAAGGCAAGTGATCATTAATGTCCACTCAGAACTGGCAGGACTACATTTTGTAACAAAAACCTCACTGCATGGCACTCAGTTTATCTCCCTGGAATGATAAAAGGCTAACCAAATCCTGCTGGGATTTGAACCTGTGATCCTAAAGAGTTTAGAAGCTCCATTTCAAAAGGTTTGGTTTGGCTATTAAACCTTCAAAAAAGGGAAATTCTTATGGAAAGAATACAAAAAGTCGAGGGGGTTTTGTTTAAAAAGAAGGTCAAACTACTGCACTTATTTCATGAACTGGTGAGTAGACTTTTCCAGGTAGGAGGAATAGTAGATTTTGCATTGGAGACAATTTTGAGCCTGGTGCTTTTGGCTGGTGGAAAAAACTGTGGCTTACGCTGCATTTCAGATTACATCTTCTAGTCTAAGGAGTTGGATTTGGTTTTTGAAAGAAGGTTGAATGTAGGTTGAAGACCATAACCTTCACATCTGCATTTCAGTGCAGCTGCCCACAGCCAAGCCTGACTCTCACAACACCGAAAAAATGCATGTAGAAGAATCACATATTTGAATGTGTTTCTCATGTGTTTCTCTACCAGGACATGCAAAACTAACATGTCATCAGGAAGACCTTCAATGGCAAAACTCTAGACCAAGATAACAGATAATCAGAAATCCAGATAAATAGAAATGTAGTTTACATGTTGTACAAAGGCTTTCTAATGACAATAAAAACGTTACCAAAGGGATACAATTCTAAGTAGAAGCAATAATACAATCTGCAAGTGGAATCCAAATGGCAATTCTTGCTGCATTTACAACAGGTATTTTCTTTGCCAGTGATTTTGTTGATCGGAGTCTATGTTCAGCATGAAAAACCCTATATAGCTTCATGTCATAATACTAAATACACATCTATATTTATCAGAATTTTAAAAGTTCCAACATCAAGAATTTTAATTGTTGTACATTCCATTCAGAAAAATAATCTTGCATGATGTATAGTCATGTTTGATGACATCCACATGAATATATAATTACAAGGTGACAAACTGATCCTTTCCCATCATCCATACACAATGTATGAACAAATGACACATTCTTACATGATAGCTAATTACTAATGAAGTAGCTATAGAATATAGGCATGCAGTTCCTCATATTTTGAAATGCTCTGCATTGTCTTGGCTAGTGAGAAGGTCTTCCTTTATGAAGCTTAGCAATTAGAGATGATGTTTCTGATGGAAGCCAAGCTCTGTTCCTGAAAGCCTGAAGGGCTGGAAGAGGAGGAGGAAGCTATTGTGCTATCTGAACAGTTTTCTTCATAAAGCCTTTTCAAAGGTTTGTCTTGAATCACATCACCTCCAGGTTCTCCCTTCCCTACTGTCTAGCACAGTTGGGGTTATTTGGTTCCTTGACCCCACCTGACCTCCACCACTCCCACTTCCTTTCTATTAGCTAACCCCCTTTGTACCCCAGCAAGCTTTATATCATCAGTGTATTCCTCCACACTTCCTTCATCAAAGCCTTTCATGACTATGTAAAGTGAACAAATTCAAACCTAACATGGATCCATATGTAACACCACTCTTCATCCTCTTCCATTTGACCTGCTTCCTCCATTGATGAATTCCTTATGGGCTTTGATATCCAAGCCAGTCCTTTACATCTACTGAGGTAGCTCAGCCCTACACCATTCCTACTGACCTTAGGAAGTCATTTTTTGTGTGATATAGGATCAAAAGGTTTCATAAGGTCCAGATAAACGATATCCATGGCTGTCCCTTTTCAACCTCGTACTTACTTTTCAAAAAAGACCCTGCAGGTTTGTTAGGCTCAGCCTCCTCTGTGAAGATACAGCACATCTTTCATTAAACGTGAAGTGTCTACTGATTTTCCTCCTCCCATTCAGTTTCAGATGAGTGTTTGATTCCCACTGCATACAATTGTATCTCTTGCGTTTTCCCTATGTAGTGAAATCGTACCTTTCTGGACAACTCTAACGTGGGGCCTTGCTGTAACTATATCTTGTGTTCCCTACAAATTACAGCCAGTATTCTTTTCATAGCTCTCAACTCTCATCCCTTTCAGTGGAGAACATATTTCACCTCTCTCAAGGCATTCAGATCTGTGGTGGAACATGACTTTATTTTTCAGTGTAGAGAAGGCCCATATTTGTCCTCTCCCAATTGTTTTGACATAAACTAAGTAATCCACCTTGTCCTTACTGAAGAACTGTCCTTTAAGCTTCACCCTTTCATGTAGGGTATATTGTCATTGTATGAGAAATACAACCATTTTTAAAAACATCTGTTAACCACAAAATATTATATTCCTGCATCTGCAGAAAGCACAAAATTATAGCTTAAATGGACAGTTTGCATCCAATCTGATTAACGAGGTTAATATGTCCTCAGATATTTTAATTTCTTGATCACCGGTTTTGGCATATTGCTGATTTCCTTCAGCATTTCTGTTTTATTTTTTTCCCCAGAGCAATGTATGCATGCCTCTAACATCTGTCCCCAACCATCCTCCTTGGAGAGCATCAAGGTAAAAATTCTTTTAATATTTTCAGCAGTGCCTCCCTATTCTCTTGATAATTTATCTCAGCCAAGTCTTAGCAGCCTTCCAGTCTCTTGCACTGACCTCTTTTTTCCATTATGTACTAGGGGGAAAAAACTCTTAATATTTATCATAACTTCCTGTGCAATCTCCTTTCCATTCTCTCATGCTCTCTGGCTCTGCTTCTCTTATCATTGTTATATGCTCTTAACTTCATTCAGTAATCTTTCAAGTGCTCTTCTCTATACCTGTTTTTAAAAACCTGCATTTGTCTCCTTTTTAAAGTCCTGATTAATTTTTGACTTGTTCGTAGAGGCTGTAGAATTATATACACAAGGCTGCATGTTAAAATGACCTTTGAGTATCTATTAATGTAGATGCTGAATGCCTCCTGCCTCCTTTCTTCATCACTCTGTTACTTTTCAGTCAATGCCCCTCTCCATATTTTTTTCCTTTAATATTTTGAAGGTTTCCACAAATTGAAGAAAGTAGTCACCATTTTCTATTTCCTTTTCATACCCTGATAAGGAGACTCTTGCCTCAGAAAGTTCATTTTGCAGAGCTAGCCTAGATGTTACAGGGGCATTAGCATCCCTGTGGTGAATTTCCCTCTTCCCATCTCTGGTAATATTTTTAAATACAAGTCATCACTCAGTTTGGGGCCAGCAGGGTTCCCTTAATTAATGTCAATGGCACTCACCAGCAGGGGGCAGGGGAACAGATTACGGGAGGGGTCTGACCCAAACCCTGCATTCTCCTAGGTGACTGGGCTGGCCTTCAAACCCTGAAATGCAGAGGCAAAGTCTGGAAGCTGCAGGTGGCGCCTGGTCAGTCAGGGGGTAGAGCCTGAAGGGTTCTCCACAAAGCATGGTTGGAGGCAGGGTATGACATCAGGAACATGAGAAAGGTGGCAGAGTAAGTGGGAAAAAGGAATATAGCTGTATAAATGAGTATAGAAAGACAGTGAAGATGCCTAAAAGGCGGCAACTATTTTCTGAAGTGAATAACCTACCACCAATCCCAAGTTCTATGCAGTTAAGTTTGTTCTTTGTTTGTTGACTTATTTACTTAAAGCTTTTGGATGCTACTTTTCTTGTGCTCAAGGCCTCACACCATCCTCTCCCCATATTTAAAATAACAGCAAAACACAATTCAACCACAAATAATAATGAAAGTCCCTAGCAAAGAGATTATGGGAATAACAAACAGTCCCTCCAGCTAACAAGACCCAGCCAACTACGCAGCTCAATGGTCAGTCTCACTGAACACAAATTCACCAGAAGGTCTCGCAGCCTTTCCAAAATGCAGACAAGCACACCTTCCAACCACAGCTGTGTGGTCACCATGGAGGTACTTGGAGTCAGTGTTTTGTCATGCTGCTTTCAGCCACAATCTTCTTCCATGTTGTAGGATGGCACAAATTGATAGAACTAATCCTGGCAACTAATAAAGGATTTTCTTTTCCCACCATTTATCTGACTTTTGGGAGATGGAGGGTCACAAATAATGTTCAAATCTCATTCCTGGAGGAAGTGAGATAATCATATGGTAGTCTATGGAGAATGTAAATGTTGCTAAATTGGAAATCCTAGCACTACGGTCTCCAAGATGACTAGGGCTTCTGCAAAGTTCACCATGAACAAGTCCAACTTGCTATGTTCAAAGGTATTGATGACATGTGAGCTGATCACCTAGTCTGTTTGGTTCACGCCAAACAACTCAAACATCCGGTGAACAGGTCTGCCTTGTTTGTCTGTTTTTTAACTGCACATGCAAGCAACAGCCATTACCACTACTAGGGACTATGTAAATGATAACCAGTTGTAGGGCTGTTCAGATTTTATTAAAACACAGAATTACTTTTTCTCCTATATATATGATCTGTGACTGATTTAATTGTCTGTTTAAACAATTGCCTGCTGAGCAGAGCAGTCATGCAGCAAGGATGGGTGGGGAGTAGACCTCAATGAGGCTATGAGAGAATGGGCATGCATAAAAGCCAGTTATGCTATACTGCATGGTAATGAAGGAGTACAGTGAAGCAACCTGCCAAACAGCCACAAATGGGTCAAGGAGCAGTGAAACTGAGCACTGAAAATAAGGCTTGATGTTCACAAACAGTAGCATCCCCTAGAGATGACTGAGATGACTGTTCACCTAACCTTTGGAAAAGGTATAAGGTGCAAAGAACATAAGAAGAGCCTTTTAGGATCAAGTGAGTGATTTATGTAGTCAAGCATTCTGTCTCATGCAGTTGCCAACAATTACACCGGAGGGTGAGCTAACAGGACATAGAGGCCAAGGCTTTCCCCTGGTGTTGCCTCCCAGCACTGGTATTCAGAAGTTTGCTCCCTCTGAATATGAAGATTCCCTTCAGTCACCATGCTAGCAGCCATTCTTCATGAATTTGTTTAATCCCCTTTTAAAGCTCTTTATGCCTGTGGCCATCACTACATCCTCTGGCAGCAAATTCCACATTTTAATGGCGCATTGTGTAAAGAAGTATTTCTTTTTGTCCATCCTAAATCTACCGCCTACCAACTTCAAGTTGTGCAAAAGTGGAATTGGCTGCCTAGGGTGGTGAGGAGCTTTCCCCTCCCTGGCAGTCTTTAAGCAGTGGCTGGACAAACACTTGTCAGGGACGCTCTAGGCTGATTCTGCATTAAGCAGAGTGTTGGACTAGATGCCAACTCTGTGATTCTATGATTCATTGGATGCTGCTGATTTCTAGTAATTTGGGAGTGAGAAAAAGGCTCTCTCTGTCTATTCTCTCTACCCCATGCATAATTTTATAGACCTCTAACATGTCCCCCTTAGTCTTTTTTATAAACTGAAAAGTCCCAGACTCTTCAAAACAAGCCCTGCTTAACCTCTGAGCAATACATATGTAATGCATTTGTAAGAGCGGACTTTAAGATAAATTGTACAAATGATATTAGGAAAAGGTAAAGGTAAAGTTTTCCCTTGCTCAAAAGCCAGTCAAATACAACTCTAGGGATGCAGTGCTCATTTCTGTTTCCAAGCCAAAGAGCCAGAGCTGTCCAAAGACGTTTCCATGGTCATGTGGCCGGCATGACTAGACGCCAAGGTGCACGGAACACTGTTACCTTCCCACTGAAGTGGTACCTATTTATCTCCCTGTAATTTCTTGCTTTTGAACTGCTAGGTTGGCAGGAGACAAATGATATTACAATTATCCAGTTATTAGATTGAAAATATTCCCAGAGCTGACATTTCCAGTATCACTAGAAGTGACACCAATGTCTTGTCACTTTTAACTGTTGTTTACAGGCCACCACAAAATTGCATACAAATAATGTTAACTATATGCCAATACAATGGAAATGGAATGTAAAAATATGCCATGTACAAGTGGTTTACATATTATAACGATTTTTCTTTTCCACACTGAAGGTTTGGTGGGGGGGATCTGGCAGGTTTTAATTGTATGAGCTCTTCACCCTTATGGACCGCAGAGGAGAAAAGGGGAATAAAAAGCAAACTGGGGGAGGCAAGCAGGATTTTAAAATATTTGTTTGAAGAAAATGCTTCTGTCCTTGGAAGAATACTTAAGAACATAAGAAGCATCCTGCAAGACCAGACCAGGGGTCCATCTAGTGCAGCAACCTGTTTCACACAGTGGCCAACCAATTATACTCGAGGGTGAACTAACAGGACATGGAGGCCAAAACTTTCCCCTGATGTTGCCTTAGGGTTGCCAGGTCTGGGTGGGAAAATACCTGGAGACTTTGGGGGTGAATCTGGGAGAGGGAGAGGTTTGAGGAGGGGAGGGGCCTCAGCATGGTACAATGCCATAGAGTCCAACCTTCAAAGGAGCCATTTTCACCAGGGGAACTGCTCATTGTCAACTGGAAATTTGTTGTAAAAGTGGGAGATCTCGACTTCTGGCAAGACTTGCGAGCATGGCGGACGTGCTCCTCCGCATCTGCGGGGAGCGCGATCCATACCCAGCGGGAAGAAGGGGCTCTGGACTGGTGCCGAGCCCCCAGAGACCCCAGTGAGGGGGCTCTGCCTGGGGTGGCCCGAAGGGGATCTCTCCCTACGGTGGCGACTGAGGGATAGAGATCTCTTTTCATCACCCCCATAGGTTCCCCCGCCGTGGGAGCCGTATGGCTGAAAGCGCAAATCCGAGAAGCAGCAGAGAGTGCGAAGCAATGAGGCTGGAACTGACAGTTACGCATGGAGAAAACGTGAGTCTGAAGTAAGAAAAGCAGAACACAGCAGAAAGACGGCGGGAGGAGTGAACCCCCCCCCTATGGGACTAGCGTACTTACGAGACTCTTTACGTGGTGTTACTGCAGGAATAAAAGCCCATCCGCCTTGCTAGATGGCAGCATCGCTCACTTGGAGATATAAACTTTAGAAGGACATAAGTGCTGTTTGAAAATTTGCTCCTTTCGTTCATCTTATCTATCTATAAACAAAGAGCGTAGTCTCAACAATGACGGGGAAACCGAAACCTTTCCCCAAACTAGGAAGTACAGCTCCGAGTTCAAAGGTTGATACCACGGAGATGAGTGCGGTGTTCTCCTCGTTATTGCGACCTCTAGTGGACCAAATGACAGCTCTCAATGTTAAAATGGACAAAATGCAGCTAGAACTAAAAGAGTCGAATAAATCCACAGAGAAGCTGCAGTGAGAACTTCTGGAAGTAAAAACTTCAGTAAAAAACCAAGACGCAAGATTACAAAAGGCAGAGAAGGAAAAGGCCTTCCACCACGATCAGCTTTTGAAATTACAAATGGAGAGATCAAATTTTTTCCTAAGACTTCAGAATGTGCCAGAAAACACAGGAGAAGACCTTAAAAATTTGCTAAGTGAAGCACTTGAACCAGTGACAGGCATGAAAGCAGCGGATATAAAAAGCGATATGGATATGGTTTACAGAACCTATCCAGATTACACTAAAAAGAAAAGCCTGCCTGGTGAAATTATGATAAGGTTCTCCAAAAAATCTACAAGAGACGTGGTGCTTAGGACCACAAACAAAGCAGCTCTGAAGATCCTGGGAGAAGAAGTAAAAGTGATGAAGGATATCCCATTTGAAATAAGGAAAAGAAGGAAAGCCTATGGAAAATTGACATCTTGGCTCCAGTCTGAGTCTATCATCTATCGTTGGAATACTCCAGAAGGACTATGCTTCAGCATCAAAGATAAGAAGTATAAGATTGACTCTGTTCAACAAGCGAAAAAATCTCTGGAAAAAAGCACAGAGCAGAAAACTGGGAGAGACTCAGATGGTTCACTGGCCTCGCAAGAAAGCATGTATGGATTTGATAGCTCAAAGAGTGAAGAAGAAGTGTCTGACTCGGAAAAGGGAGCTGCAGCTCCAAAAATAGTTGAGACTGTTAAGACAAGAAGAGGACGAAAGAAGAAATAGTGATTAAACTGTTTTATTAAGCATTGCACCTATGTATTATAAATGGTTTAATTAACCGTATTTCTCTAGGTGGGCGTGCCTGCCAAATAGTTTTGATAACTTTTATAGTAGCAGTAACAAGTAATTGAAATTTATCCAAGGTTTTAAATGCTTCATAATTATTTTATGTAACAAGGTAGTATTAAGCAAATGATAAAGTACTCTCTGTATAAGGTATATGTAGCTTAGATTGTAGCGTTATAGTTGTAGTTATAGAGAAAAATCAATAAAAAATTTATAAAAAAAAAAGTGGGAGATCTCCTAGCCCCATATGGAGGCTGGCAACCCTATGTTGCCTCCTAGCACTGGTATTCAGAAGTCTGTTGCTTATGAATATGAGGGTTCCCTTCAGTCAGTATGGCTTAACAGCCATTGATGGACCTATTCTCCATATATCAGTTTTATCCCCTTTTAAACAAAGTCTGAGTCTAGTGACACCTTTAAGATCAACAAAGTTTTATTCAAGGTATGAGTTTTCCTGTGCAAACACACTTCCTCAGACACAGGCACACTTCCTCAGACACAGGAAGTGTGAGACAATGTGCATGTACATGAAAACTCATACCCAGAATAAAACTTTGTTGGTCTTAAAGGTGCCACTGGAGTCAAACTTTGTCCTACTGCTTCAGACCAACATGGCTACCCACCTGGATCTATTCCCTTTTAAAGTCACTCATGCTTGAAGCTAATACACCCACTGGGAGGGAAATCCATAATTTAGTTATTAATTGAATAAAGGAGTATTTCCCTTGAACTTTCATGAATTGATTGCCCATCAACTCAACATCATTGAGTGCTGGTATTATGGAAGGGGGGGGGGGAGTTCTCTCTATCCACTTTCTCCATTTGCTTAATTTTATAAATCTCTATCAGGTCTAGGGAGGCCAGATCTTCCACTTCAGCAAAGGAGTTCCCACTCCCATCTGGCCCTGCATGGTGCTGCTCAGCTGGATGGGGGGGGGGGGATTCTGGTGGCACTTGATACCATGACATCATTTGTGGTTTAACTGTAGATTTGGGGGCAAATGCTAGGACATTGCCCCTACATGATGATGTCAGTTCCAGGTAAAGCTGAACATGATGTCACTGCATCCTCTGTGATGTCATGATGTCACCAGCAAGGACCCACACCAAGCTGTAAGTCTCCCACCAGTTGCCAGTCTAAACATGTCCCTCCTTCATCATGTTTTCTAAACTGAAAAGTTTCGCACTCTTTAGTCTATCATCATAGGAAAGGAATGTGTTCCAAGGTGTTCTTTTGCACCTGGGACAGGACACCAGAAGGAACAAGTCTCAACTAATTTTAGATCAGATAATTTAACCTGCTTCCTCTTGCATGGCTGGTGTTTTCCATATGCTTTCCCATATGTTTCTCTCCCAGCTCTGTCTCTGAGTACAGTTGACCCATGAAGGAGATACCTGGCATGCAGTGGGTCCCATATTCACATGCTCTGGAAAAGATTCCTTCCTGAGGTCCTCTTACTAAGGTGAACGTAACAATACTGAGTTTAAATGGACCAGTAGTGTGACTCATCGTGTGTTGAGCATACATGGTCATGTGACAGAGGTGTTGACAGATTGCAGTGGTGGTCCCCATGCTTCATAAATATCCTGGCCTGCCTCCATTGCAAAGTAATGTGATCAAAGGTGGAGAAGTCTTTGAGAAATGCCTGGCAAAAATGCAACTAAAAATGCCTGCAGGGGGAAAAGATCAGTGTGTTGCACACAGAAAAAGAGAAATCAAGAGGCAGTGCAAGTTTCATACTACTCATAGCAAAAGAGATTCACCATTTTGCCTCCTAGCTATTCCTTTCTGTTAACAAAGTTCGGCGTTGAACCCTTAGGGCACGAACACAAAAAAGAATGCCTCACTGCTTTTTGTTACATGTAAGATGAGAACAAGACAGTCATACTTCACAAGCATTTCAAATACATTCTCTCAAGGTTTGCAGATTTTCTGGTTTTGTTTATAGCTGTCAAGTAAATCAGAAGTATCGCATGGACAAAAACAGTTCCAAGGTCTCAATTTCTTTGTCATATTCTTATGTGCCCAACAAACACTTCTGGACTATGCAGATGAAGTATCTGTCTTGTCTCGTATTGGCTCCTCTTGGTCTTCAGGGACAAAGAATATTAGCTGCAAACTAGGACAGAGTTGGGGGAAGCAAAATCTGCCCCCTTCTCTGAATTCCAGAGACAGAATGTAAATCCCCTCCCCCAAGCACTCCTGAAATAAATGGGTTCTTGCATTGTTCGCTTCTTTGTATTTTTATGTCTCACAAAATAATGGATTTGCTAAAAACCTGGTACAACCTGCAAGTACAAATGCAGTGATGGTTTAATGAGCACCATAAGTATTGAAAACTACAACATAGTCAGAGAGAGGGAGAGAGAGAATTACATTCATGATAGGGCTATTTGAATCAGAAAATTTAGAAAGTATCAATCAACTCTCATTTTCCATCCTATGTGGGTGTCTCTGAGGTAAAAATGTAAGACCCTTGCAGCTGTCTAAGACCTGTCCACTGATACAATTTCATCCCATATTTTGGAATAGGAAGGAAGGGGGGAAATAAAGAGAATGTCAGGGAAACTGAACTGGTGCGTCTGCAGTTAAAACATTTTAAAGGATCACCGTTATTAGAAAGTCAAGTTTTTGAAGTATTAAAAAAATAAATCTTTAATTCCCTTGCAGATTCCTAGTATCCAGAGTATTTTATACAAACATCTGGATCACAGAATAAAGCAAATCCATTGTGTTCCTAGACATTCCTGGAGCATTGATGTTCTTGAGATTATGCTATTGGATTACTGGTATAAAAATAATAAATATTTCCAGTACTTAAAGCTGTAATGCTTTATGTTGGATTTGGATTTTGCTTTCATTTTAGTAAAAGGTGGATGTCGGTTCAAAGACTTTCTTAGCCAGAAGGATCTATTTGTCTTGTTCTGAGTTCATTGCTTCCTGACCTACATCATATATCTATATATATGTCATCTAACATATTCCATACTGAAAACTATATCTTTATGACAGGAGGTTATTTATATGATTTCTGTGTTACATTTCTGTGCTACATGAAAATGAGGTGAAAATCATTAATCTTCTTTCTCAACCTAACACTATAATATATACTAATCTGCACATTGCACACATTTTGTGTTGGGTATTTAAGGGATATTTTCACCAGACCTACACATAAATTGTGGTTGTAGGCTGAGCGTCACAGGAGGCTTCTTGTGAGATAATTTGGGCCTCAGTGAAGGAAATATTTAGGCACCAATTCCCTTCCACCCTAATACCTGTCAGTGCTACTTCCACCTTAGCTGGTGTGGTACTGGCAGAAACAGATATAGTACCTCCTGTCCATACAATACCTTCCTCTAGAAGGAATCAGTCCATAGTTTGTGGGTGTTCTTGGGCCCAGAAGCACTTTATCTACCTGCTTATCACTCTGCTGGATAAGCAGGTGACAGCTATGGTTAGGAATATCTTTTACTAGCTTCAGCTGGTTAGCCAGCTGTGGCCTTTCCTGGACAGAAAGGATCTGGCCACTGTTGTAGTAACATCTAAATTAGATTACTGCAATGCACTCTATGAGAGGCTGCCCTTGAAAAGTGCTTGGAATCATGAGTTGTAAAAGAATGCTGCAGCCAGGATTTTGACTGGACTGAGTCATAGGTAGTGTTTCCAAGCTCCAAGCTCCAAGCCCCACCAGTGTGCTTCACCAGTGGAAGCAAAAGTGGGAGTGAGGAGCAATGTCATGAAACATAATGGCATGGACTTCTGGTTTTGACAACCTCAATGGCGGGCACATCCTTGGCGAGCTCCGGGAGATGCGACCTGAGCCCAGTGATCGGGAGGGGTGCTGAATGGATTTTGGCCCCCCCGGAGCCCTTGTAGGGGGCTTCCAGCCTGAGGCGCGAGGAGAGCCTCTCCCAAGGTGGCAACCAAGGGATCAAGGCTCCCCTTTGCCTCCATAGGCCCCACCGCCGCAACACCTGGTGGCATTTAGAGGCATACACCATAGGCATCAACTATGGGGGGCTTGAGTCCCCCCCCCAAATTTCCAGGGGGGGGGCTCCCCTGGCAAAACAGAGCATCCACCAGGTCTGTCCACTCACTTTCTTGCCTGCCCACCTGCCCGCCCGCTGGCCGGCCGGCTGCTGCTGCCGCCGCCGCCTCTCCCCCTAGGCCTGGCCTGGCAACTCCTGCCTCCGTGGGGCCAGCTGGGCAAATGCCCAGCATGCTGGCATCACCCGGAAGTGACACCAGCACACTGGGCACGTTGCTGGGGCAGCGCTCTAGCAATTGCCTCGAAATTCTATGGCACCATAGAGTTTCAGGGCGATTGCCAGAGCATCACCCTG
The DNA here is from genome assembly GCA_029233225.1 of Lepidodactylus listeri. Classification (NCBI taxonomy): domain Eukaryota; kingdom Metazoa; phylum Chordata; class Lepidosauria; order Squamata; family Gekkonidae; genus Lepidodactylus; species Lepidodactylus listeri. Next base: position 104,919,553 of record JARCFY010000003.1, read on the forward strand.
GCAATGTGCCCAGCATGCTGGCGTCACTTCCGGGTGATGCCAGCACGCTGGGCATTTGCCCAGCTGGCCCCATGGAGGCAGGAGTGGCCAGGCCAGGCCCAGGGGGGAGATGCATCAGGGACATGTTCCTGGCATGCGCACGCACTTCACACACGCGCACACAAGAGCTTCCACCCCCCGGGGAATTTAAAAGTCGACACCTCTGGCACACACTGGACAGCTGCAGGGACCAAGGCTGAAGCAAAAAAGAAAAAAAAAACCACTTACCTGAAGACGCATGGCAAGATCTGTAAGTTCCCGACTTGATTCTCCACTCTTATTGTGAAGTGGAAGAGCAGGGGTTTAATTGTCCTCCCCTCTCTTTAAACTGGGCAATTCTCTGATCTGATCTATGGGACTCTATCTCTTTAAATGACTGGACTTTGAGCAAATGACTGCAAATTGCCTATAAGCTTTTACCTAAGCAGACTTTCTTGAACTTGTGTATAAGTTCTGGAAACTGTAAACAAATAACAATGACTGGACGGGGAGAGAAAATGGCGATGAAACCAAAGCCTTCCCCTAAGACTGCAGCAGCACTTTCAGCAACTAAGTCTGAAGCGAGCTGATTTACTATAAAGCAATATGGATATGGTTTACAGGACCTATCCTGAATTTCTGAAGAAAAAGAACGTGCCTGGAGAGGTCTGGTGAGATTCTCTAAGAAATCTACCAGAGATATGGTGCTCAAGGCCACCAACAGGACATCTTTGAAGGTCAAAAATGAAGAAATCAAAGTTTTAAAAGATATTCCATATGAAATCAGAAAGAAGAGGAAACCCTACAAAAGTTTAACCATGTTTTTGCAAGCAAGATCTACCATGTACAGATGGATTACACCTGAAGGCTTGACTTTCAACTACAAAGTTAAGAAGCAAAATATTGACTGTGTTGCAAAGGCAAAGGCATTTTTGGAACCACATCTGGAAAGAAGAGAGAAAACATCCACAGAGGAAGAACTGGAAGAACAAGAAAGCATATATGGACTGGAAAGTACTGATTCTTCAATGAGTAACAAACCTGAGGGAAAAGACTCTGATGCAGAAAAAGGAGCAGCAGCTCCAAAATCCCAGAAAGTCAAATAAGACTTTGTTAAAAGAAGGGGAAAAAAGAAGAAAGAAGAACCATTGCTATTTTGAAAGTTTGATTTTTGGCTATGTATTCACTTGTCTTAAACACAGTTATTTACTAAGCTTAAATTCTTAGGGTTGGTAGCTAATAGTAAGCTAATGATGCCTTGATATAGTAACTATTTTTTTGAAAATAATTGAAGCAATATTATTTTACTTATGGTAACTATTTGGTCTTTCTATACCTTAGGGGTAGTTTAGTGTTTTTAGTTTAGTGTTTTTTGTAGTCTTGTAGAAAAAATTAAAAAAAAATGAATTTCCCATAATCTCTATGGTTTTTACCATAGCCATGGCACCAAAACTATGGGATCCTCTCAGGGATATTTGTCTGATCCCTTCTTTCACTGTCTTCTACAAGCAGGTGAATACTTTTCTGTTTAGTCCGGTGTCCCTCAATTATCCCTTCTTCCTACACTCTGATTTAATTACTGTTTTATGCACTTTTAATATGTATTTTAGTTTTGTATGAGTGTTTTTTATGATATGTTTTTATAACATTTCAACTGTTAGCCTCCTTGGTGATCCTAGATGGGCAAAACGATGGCATACAAATTTTGTAAATAAATAAATAAAAATAAACAGCCAGATTTGTAATTTGCAAAAAGGGGACCCTCAAGGACTTGTGGGGGGCATCTCATTTGCTCCTCTCCCACTATTTTCTCTTTCCTTTCCCATAGTCCCATAGTCTCTCTCTTTTTCCTGCTTCCTTCTCTCCTTCCCACTCACCAACCAACCTAACTTTACCTTCCCCCATATTTAGTTTTCCCTCCTTTCCTCCACCGGTAACCTTTCCCTTGGAAAACTCTGGCCGAGTTGCATGGTCAGGAACCTCACTTTCCCCCCCTCACTTTCCCCCCCCCCCCATCTTCAGCTACATTTATTATTTATCTCCTTTCTTTATACCCTGCCTTTCTTTCCAGTGGGGACACAAAGCAGCCTACATCATTTTCCGCTCTTCCATTTGATCTTCACAACAAGCTGTGAAGTAGGTGAGGTAAGTTAAGAGTGTGATTGGCCCAAGCTCACCCAATTACCTTTTATGACAGAGAGGGAAGTGAAATCTGGATCTCCCATATAATAGTCTGAAACTCTAACCGCTCTACCACACTGACTTTCATGTCATAGCCACCGCTAAACAGTAGCAAGCAGCTCAACCTTAATGATTCATACAAGTTGGGTTGTAACAAGTTGCATAGCAGATGTTGGCTGGCCTGGCTGGAAAGGATGCTGCCCCCTCCACTGCCTTTTACTTTCAGAAACCAAGGCTTGAAAACTGACAGTACTGTTGCGGTTGTCTAGGAATCGCCATTCATAAAACTACAGGCACTGCTTGTATTATTTGGCGGTGTTATCCCCACAATATTTTTTCAAAGATTTCAGATTGGGGGGGGGGGGGGGGGCGCTTCTCTCAGGTTTGTAGAAAGAGCCATCTTGTCTATTCATGGCTCCAACCTCCAGATTTAAGTATCTGCAGATATGGCCATGTTCATGCTGCTGCTGCTGTTGTTGTTGTTGTTGATGATGATGATAGTGATAGTAATGCTGATGGTGATGGTGATAATGATGATGTTGATGTTGTTGTTGATGATGGTGATAATAATAATAATAATAATTGTGACAGGCTAATCCTTTCGACTATGGATGCTAGATTCCTAGTAGGAGTGAGGGATCTCCTGTCCTGTGTAGTTACTCTGGCAGCCAGCAGGGGGGGAATTATAATATTGCAATTGTTGCAACAGTAGTACGTCACTCCTGGGGAAAGCTCTAAGACAGGGTGTTGAACTCATTTGTTATGAGGGCCGGATCTGACATAAATGAGACCTTGTTGGGCCGGACCATGTGTGTCATAAAATGTAATGCCAGGTAGCCGAAATATAAACTTTATAAAGGACACAAACACAAAATATTTTTTTTTACTTAAAATAAAAAACATGCTTAAAACATTAGCACTCTTGCAAAATTTTGTTTATTTAACAGTATCTGATTACTGACATCTCTTGATCTGAATTATTGCATCAAGATGTCTGTGCTGTTGCAATCTTGAGTATGCTGTTCAGGTGTGTACCTGTAAGTGGCAAACCTACTTTTGATTTATTGACATTCACCACAGAAATTTCATGCTCAAGAGTTCTGAGTCTGGGGCCCAGGGGAAAATATGAAATGGCTGAGCAACTGAGAGAGTCTGGTGAAGCAAGCTATGATGCAGCAGCAACAGAACTGGAAGCAGGAGATGGCCAGTTCCAGTGCAGGGCTGATAGAAGCCCTCTGGGGGCCTGATCTGGCCCCCGGGCCGCATGTTTGACACCCCTGCTCTAGGAATCACCAGAAACTCTGGATTACCTAGGAATAGCTGGAAATGGAAAATGATAGTTTCCGGTGATTACTAGAATGAACTGATACCAATACCAGATTTTCCCCAGAAGTGGCATAGTACCATTGTGCTGATAGCACCTCCCCCACCAGAGTTCTGCCAGCTGATGGTAACATGGTTGAATGAATTAGCATTTACAATACATCTTTATCTACTATGGAACAAACAGTTGCCAGTCTGGGATTTCAAAGCATCAGAGTTCCTGGTGAACCAGAGGGGCAGATCCAGGACAGGTTAAGGGAACAGTCTGAGCATGAGAGGCAAAAGCAGTTCATGGTGGGAAAGGACTGGAGTTTGGAGAACTTGGGCAGGTTACTGATGGAACTAAGAAGAACCTGGAGTTTAATAGCACTCCAGCCCCCAACACTGATTACCTGACAAAACACTTTTTACTTGCCAGATCAGTTAAATGTTGGCTTTTGAGTACCCTCATAACAGAATCCATTTATTTTCTGCATAGCCCATAATCATCAACAGAACATTAGAACAGCATCATGTTATTTTATTACTAGCAAACATATGCAAGCCTTTGTTCATTGTCCAAGGTTTAAACAGCCATGAACTTCAACATATGTCCAGCCTTGGTAGTCAAATCACAAACACATACCATGTGCAATACCTTTCTGCAAACCAGCTTATTCTTCCACTTCGCTGAGAATGAAAAGCAAGGTGCTTCAGAAAGCAAATGGATTGCAAAGGTCCATTTATCTGAAATCTTCTCACCCTGATTGCTTAGCATTTGGCCAGTGAGCTATAGTGTATAGAGCTCAAAGTAACCAAAGACAGCTAAGCTTCTAGACCAGTTTATACACACACATATACATACTTTATCCCTTTTGCTGTTCTCTCTCCCTCTCTCTCAGTTGTTCACCTGCTGTTGCCATTTTTTTTTACATGCAAGTTGCCATGAAAAATTTGTTAATGAAATATTTGCTTAGAAGTCTGCTCTGGGCTAGGCTGATAACCTATCTGTGTTTGAGTTTGGCTTCCCATATTCTAAATACTCATCTTCTCTCTGTTTAGCTTATTGATTGGTTTGGCAAGAAAAGCAGCCTTGTCATCAGTGACCAAGGTCGAACTAAACAAAAAGGGACAGGAGGGAAGGGGGGATAAAAAAGAAGTTGAATTTATGAGCACAGTGAGGCAAGAATACAATATCTGTTCTGACAGAAGTGTTCTTAAACTGACAGGATTGAGGCCTACTTTGAGGACCACTGGGCACTTGAGGCCCTGGAAAGAGGGACTGAAAAGACAAAGCCAGTTGGTTCCTAGCCCATGACAAACTCGCTATGTGACATGCAGAATGTGGATTTCGACATATCACAAAAACTTTTGAAAAGTGACACTAATGGTAGCAAGCCAGAAGTTTGTCTGGGAGGGTCAATGCTCATGACTCTTCATACCACAGGCACAGGGTACAACTAGGATTGCCAGATCAATCCAGACAAGGCGCAGGCTGGACTATACTTTGGGAAGCAGGACTGAGGGGTGAGAGGAATATGTAGGAGAAGCCAGAGTTACCTCATTTTTTTTAATGAAGAGTTATGCTCAAATTCTCCATGTGGTGTCATCCTAATGGTCAGCCAGCACATGTAGCTTTTCACTTACTCTTTACCCAAGGGCACAGAATTGTCCTTTACCTTTTATGTCTTTCTTCCCTTGCTCCACCAAATGGTCACAACTGGAATTACTGTTGCTGAATAAGCTAAGGAGCTCTTATTCAGGGCTATTTTGGGGCAGGAATGCACAGGAACAGAGTTCCGGCTAGCTTCCGAGTTGGCCACACCTACAGCCTCCCCCCTCTCCCCATGTGCCTCACAAGCCATGGGGCATCTGGGGAAGCCAAGCCAGTCCAGGGAGGGAAGGCAGTTTAAACTGCTTCCCCTCCTCGGGTTCCCCAGGCACCCTGCAGCCATGGGGCACCTGAGAAACCCAATCCTGAAAGGGAGCTGTGCTCTCAGGGGTGTGGCCTAATATGAGTTTCTGCCATTGGGTGTGACCTATTGTGTTAATGAGTTCCTGCTGGGCTTTTTCTACAAGAAAAAAAAGCCCTCTCTTATGTGAACATGTGAAAACTTTCCTACATGACTTAATTGACATCTGTGCAGGTGGTTTTTGTTTATTTGCTAGAACTACTTTTGTCCCCAAATAACTACTATGAATATTGGTTTTGTGGTGGAATAAAGGAAGGTAGTTTCCTTCCTTCAACAGTTTGCATCAATACAGATTCAAATCGTTTATCCTGGCTCTGCCCCCCCCCCCCCCCGGCAATTGTACTTTAAGCTCTGAAATTCCATAGGCATATCTGTTCTTTATTTCAGTTGTACTGCATTTCAGTTACCCTTGCTGGGCATAGTGTCAACCTGGCACTGCAAACTGCTTTCTTCTGTAAGCCTGATCTAATTTTTAGGAAACTAAAATCTTCCTGGAAATAGTAATCAGGAGGCCTCTAGTGGCTTATTGCTTCATATGAAGTCCCCTCTGAGGCTATGCCCATAAAGTAACAGAGAAATACCCATGGGGTCAGAATAAAGAAAGATAATCTGCAAGTGTTGCTGCCCTGATGTTTAGAAAATCAATTGCTCTTCTGTAATACCAGACTTTTTAGTTTATGAATTATTTGCTTAAGAATCAGAGATCATTTGACACAAGACAATAAGCATGCTAAGAGAATAAATTTGTTCCAGATGGACTTCTGCCTCAAGATGAAAAATCTCAAGACATTTTGAACTACAGGGGGAAGAACCCTGAAATCTGGGGAGGGAAACCCTTTTTCCCCCAGAAAAGAACCCTGAGATTTGTTTTTAAAATGTAATACATTTTCCTACCAAACCAGAATTTATTTTAATAATTTATATACGCTAGAGTCCAGTCGCATCCTACAGATCAATAAGGTTTAGGGGTCAAAGCTCCCTTCATTAGATACTACAAAAGGAACCTTTGATTCTTGAAAGCTCATACCCAAAAAATCTTGTTGGTCTCTAAGGTGCTACTGGACTCGAATAAAAGCATCATCTATAACTTAGTGTATAAAATTGTGCTATTTGGTATATTTGTGGGATTTAAAGATATAAATGAGCCCGTTTGCAAGGAGGGAGGGATATAAATCTAATCTAATAAATAATAATAAATAAATAAATAAATACCTTCATTTTCTATAAGAAAAATTGCTAGTATAATCAATATACAGGAAGAGCTGGAAACTGCTGCACCATAGTGGTAGGGCTGCCAGCATATTTGGATATTAAGGTAAACTTTATATATCATTGAAAATACAGCTCTTTAATAGTGTATTATCATTAAACCCATTTCAGGACATTAATTGTTGGCAAAATTACGTACATTCCAACAAAAATAAGTCTTGAAAATATTATATATGTCTTCAGTGTAAGAGGTTTTTTCCCAAGTTTTCCACAAAATTTCACAAAACTGAGAAACCTGTAGAAGGATACTTCAGCCTTCCAGGACACTCAACAGGGGACCTCAAAGTAGCTGTTTTACTCCAAAAAATTTTCAGAAACACACTAGAATGGGAGATTGCTGAGTTACAAGTTGTTACAGTACTCAGGACAATGGAACCCACAGGGCTTAACAGAGATAACAGTTTCTTATCTCACAGCCAGTGTGATGCAGCGACAAAAAAGGCTAATGCAGTCTTGGGCTATATCAACAGAGGCCTAACGTCCACATCACAAGATGTCATAATCCCACTGTACACTGCATTGGTCAGGCTGCACCTAGAGTATTGTGTGCAGTTCTGGAGGCTTTACTTCAAAAGGGATGTGGACAGAATGGAGCGGGTGCAGAGGAGAATGATGATGAGTATGATCGGGGACCTGGAGACCAAACCATATGAGAAAAGGCTGAGGGACTTGGGAATGTTTAGTCTTGAGAAGGTTGAGGGGGGACATGATTGCTCCCTTGAAGGATTTAAAGGGCTGTCACTTAGAAGAGGGCAGGGAGCTGTTCCTGTTGGAATAGGACTCGCAATAATGGGTTTAAATTAAGGGCGGGAAGGTACCGGCTGGATATTAGGAAAAAAATTTTTACAGTAAGAGTTGTGCAACAGTGGAATCAGCTGCCTAGGGAGGTGGTGAGCTCCCCTTCACTGGCAGTCTTTAAGCAGCGTCTAGACAAACACTTGTCAGGGAACCTCTAGGCTGATTCTGCATTGAGCAGGGGGTTGGACTGGATGGCCTGTATAGCCCCTTCCAACTCTGTGATTCTATAATTCTATGATGTCTGCCATGATGAGGCAGTTTTGATAACATTGCAGTGGATGTTGCTGTCCTGAGAATGTTAGCATCTGGAGCATGAGATTTTTTTTTCTCCAAATGCAAGTGTGGCAACACATGACATCTAATGCAAAAGGAGCAGCAGAAGAAAGTGTGGTTTGGATCCTCTGCAGGATTTCTATGGATGGAGGGGGGGCAATTATAACTGATTCCACCCTTTTGCAATAGACCTCTGATTTCCCCTTCACGCTATTCCTTGGGGTACTTTGCCCCCAAAAAACAACATTTCAAGGGGCATTTTGAGCTGCATCAGGTGTAAGGTTGCCAGCTGCATGTAAGGCCTGGAGATCTCCAGGAATTACAACTGATCTCCAGGCAACAGTGATCACTCTCCCTGCAGAAAATAGCTGCTTTGGATAAAGTTACCATTCCCCAGTTGGGGGCAGGGGATTCTCTGGTTTTGTGGGTCTGCCAATGGCCAACTGGCCAATGGGAGGAAATATCCCCCCACCCCGACAGCAACATCGCAGGAAATAAATGTGACATGCCTATATCGCCTGGGCAAAACTCTGTGGTTTGAGGCTGATTTTACCATAGTGTTTTGTCCAAAAACTAGAATGTCATATCAACATCACTGATGTGCCTACGTTACTTCTGGGTGATGTAGGCACACCACATGACAACGCTTTCAGCTCCTGGAATATTCCCCCATCCCCCACCGGCGTTTCCAATGGACTGGTAACCCTAGCTTCAGAGGACACCCTCTGTGGCATTATACCCCACTGATATCCCTCCAAACCCAGCCTTCTCCAGACTCCGACCCTAAATCTCCAGGAATTCCCCAACCCAGAGCTGGCAACCCTAAAGAAGGAGGAAGATGAGACAGTCTCTCCCCAGTGATGGAAATCCTTTCATCAGAGGGTATTTTCTGTGGGACGGGAGCCTTTGTTTTGAATTAGGGTTGAGGTGAACCCACTCACCTGTTTCTGTTTTCACCAGGTATAAAAACTGTGATGTTTTAGTTTTCATAAGCTCAGATCCCTTCTTGAGATTTCAGTTGCAGTTGATATATATAATATGTCATTGAGATCATTTGACATCAGATTGTTATTGCCTATTTTTAATGTTTTCATGTTTGATTTTCATTCACAGCACATTACAAAAGAATATTGAGTCACAAGGTCTACATTAATACATACAGTTCCAGATTTAACCATAGTATATTCAACTACTAGTTTCCAGATATTTAAAACCTTTCTACTATATGTAATATTAGTCCTTTGATCTGCAGTCAGTTTTACACAAGGTAAATAATTCCATTTTAAAAAGTCTAGTATTTTTAGAACTTGAACTCTCTAATGTTTTACAAATGTTTTTCTTACAGCTGTAAACAAGTACAGAAGAGGATCGTGGATGTTTATTGTAGAAACACTTTTCAAATAATTAAATGGCACCGTCATGCTGAAGATTCACCATCTTGGCCCAAATGCTTTTGTTTACAGCATGTCAGTGGTGTCACTATGCCATACATTATCACTTCACTTCACTTCACTTTACCAGTTCAGAATCTTAAAGACTCCACAATATCACACAATATTATTTAGGGAAGTCATTGCCTGCCAAATAGACTTTGGAGGCAGTAGGTGCTGCAAGAGCTCGTTGACACTGAATGACATCAAACAAGTTGACAGCATTTTCTCCTCTATAACATGAAAGAGGAACCAAAGTACCTTTGAATAGAACACTTTTTCAAAGAGCACTCCAGTGAGAATGGGAAACACTGCCATGCCAAAATGGAACACAGAGCACCATGGGAATTGTAGTACAAAAAATAGCACCACCAAAAAAAAGCTGTCCAATACAAAATGTCCTTGGACAGAAGATTTTGCATATTGAAAAGTAAGCATTACAATATTCAGCAAGGATCCATTTTGAATGGCAACACCTTTCTTTTTCCTAATCTGAAAGTTGATGTGTTCTGCTCAGGGAAAATATCTCCAGGATACTGAAAGAATATAAAATATCTGCTTCAAACCTTCAAATGGGCTTTATAGCAGCATTCTGATGTGATCTCTGCTGGTGCTGAAGCCCTCAGACATTATCAGAGCAATCCTGAGGCATACCTGCACTGCGGTGACCTGCCACCATGTATTTATTTGTTTGTTTGATTTGTATAGTGGTGCTAGTCTGTTCCCTAAGGGCATAATTTATGCAGGGGCCAGCAGACAAAGTTGGTGCAATTGTAGTGTGATTTGTTTGTAACCTGGGTAGTGTCTATAGCAACTGCACTGTGACGTTCAGTGGAGGTGTTGTGTGGAGGCGGTAGAACTATGATGGACAGGGCTGTCAGAACTGATCAAGGGCCATGTGGCAAAAGGGTGGAGTCCAGCATCCATCTCAGGCAGGGGGCAGCGAGGGGTAGGCCACAAGATATCCGCTCGTTTTCAGAAGCACACTATGATGGACCCCTGCTTCTTCTTCTCCGTGAGGCAGATTTTACCTGCCAAAACACTGTTCCCCACTCTGACTGAGCAGCCTCCTAGTAGCATATTTGAATTACAGAATTATAACTTTCTGCCTGTCCCACCCTATGTTAAAGAAGTTATTTGGCTTTTGCCCAGGCCAGAGATTTATTGTAACTAAGCAGGAGCCCTCTTATACATCCCTTTGGAAATGGCACTTGACATGAAGTAAAGTTCAAACAAAAAGATTGATTTTATTGAATAGGCACAGTTGGATCAGGAATAGAGCAGGAGACGAGAAGTTGAGGTAACTGTTGTTGATTATGCAAATTAGAATATTTTGAACAGGCAACAGAGTATAATTGAAGCATATATTCTTAAAGACTCAGTTCTTGACTGTGAGTGGTTTGTTTGTCTTGGAGATTTCTTTCAGCAACAATGTGTCTTAATAAAGTTTCATAAAACTATCTTAGTTTCCTGGAAGATAGTACTTTTTTCAATTTTTTGAATACCTCTTGTGGGATTATAACTTTTCCTTTTTTACTCTTGAGGAGTCTAAGACCATTTCCCTTTTCACATAGACCAGGGGTCCCTTCTGAGCTGAACCCTCTGAACAACTGAGTAGGAAATATCCTCCTCTTTCTAGGAGCAATATTTTTTTTTCTGTTTGGCTAGACTGGCAGTTTTCAACCTACTGTCCAGCCTCTTCTGTCAAACCTAAACCCCAGTTCTGGAGACTGTGAATAAATGGAATTCAGCTACAGCAGACACTTAGACTTTAAGTTCTGATTTCTGAACTTTTCCTCAAATGCATTGGTACATACTAAGGGCAAGGTGTGTTCCTTCACTTCTCAAGTGACTTGTCTGTTTTCTTCAGATGGACACACACATTACTCCTGACTGGAAACTGCCAAGCCAAAGTCCAAACGACAACTGACTTCTCCGGACAAGATTTTTTAAAACTCTCCTCACCTGGCGCTGACCAATTAAAGAGAAAGGGGTGCATGCAGGCAGCAGCCTGTCAGTCAAACTCTGCTTTATAGTGAGACATTAACCCCTAATCTCCCAGATCTTTGAATCTGATCCACTAAGCATCCTGCTTTTGGCCTCCTTAAAGGGGCCAACTCCTGTCAGCAGATCTGGGCACCTGACAGTGGGGAAGAGGTTCAAGCTCTCCATTGCTGAGGGCACTCCCACACTATCTCTGCCAGTGGTGGAGCAGGAGAGGGGGCCACCAGGATTGGTTCAGATGTGGAGGCACGCAGCACCACCCTCCTATCCCCCACTGCCCTCCTTGGTGAAGCGGAGGTGGTCTTGGACTGGATTGACTGTCATTCCACACTGGGCTCTTGTCATTCCTGTCCCAGAGCAATCAGTGCCCAGGGACTGTCATTCCAAACCCATTCTGCATGCATCATTACTTCCATGTGTAGTGATGTAGTTGTGATGTCTGGCAATGGAAACCATGCAAGTCATTTGTTGTTCCTGCATGCCAGTAGGTCCAATGGGCATAACTGCTGTGGAGAAAAAAAAAAACACCCCACCTTCTGAGTTTTTAAAGTATTCCTGGTTTTCCCCCCTCTTCTCTCCAGAAGGGCAAGAAGCTAGGTCACTTACCAGCCATGGTTATGCATATGACTTGACTTGCAAAGTAACTGAGGGATGTGGTATTAGGAACCTGGAGATTTCCTGGAATGCCTGCAAGGAGGGCTCCCAGGATGCACCACGGTGTCCCAAGGTCCACCTGGGTGACCTGGAAGGACTAGGTCAAAGGGGGTGGGGAGTGTGATCTGAAAATGGGTGGTCAGAGGTTTAATAAAAGTGTTCGCTTCCAGGAGGGAGAGTCTCCTGATGCTGGTCCTTGGAAGAAAGAGGACAAACTGCTGAACTCTAGTCAGCAGGCTGGTGGCCATCTTGAACATGCGGCTAGGCCTGGCTGTCTGGCTGGATGCAGGATGCCGGAGGCAAGGTGTGAAGACTCCATTTGTTTCCTCCCAGGAGGCAAGGAGAAGAGGACTGAGTATCTCCACTATGGCAACGCTCTGGCAATCGCCCTGAAACTATGGGGGTTTGGGGGCGTGGGCCACTGCTGAAATTTCCCAGGGGGGACAGAGCCCCCCTGGTGAAACATAGTACCCACCCACCTGCCGCCATGCCTCCTGCCTTCCAGGCCCCCTTCTGGGTGATGTCATCATGCTGGGCGGTCACCTGGATAGCCCCTGGAGGGAGGGAGAGGGAGGGAGGGAGGGAGGGAGGAGTGGGTGGAGAGAGGGGTGTGGGGGAGCCAGGAGGGGGGGAGGCTCTGGCAGCGGCAGTGGGGACATTGTTCCGGCATGCACACGTGCTTTGCACGCACACGCACAAGAGCCCCCTCCCCCCCGGGAAATTGAAAAGTCTACGTCCCTCACTTCTTTTCTGAGGTTTCTAGTTCTTTTCAGTGACAGGTACTTTTCTTAGCATACTTCTGCAATAATACAAGATCTTAATAGTGTTCCCTGGAGAATATCTCTAACTTAGGGCTTCTAGGTTTATCCCCTTAGAATATTACAGCTTTCCTCTTGAGGCATCTAAAATTTATTCCCTTTCCCACAGATCCGGGTTCTCCTCAGAGCACAACCCCTTTTTACTGGTAGGGATTATTCTTCCTTTTTTCAAGAGGCAATAATCCCTTACTATTTGGCTTGATTGGGAATTACTGTTTAGCAATCCATTCACTCTAGCCAAATCTCTCTTCAAGTAACTGTTGTCTGTGTAAAGCATTTTTTAGGTTTCTGGACTCAGAAATACAGTTCTCCTTCATAGTAGTTCTAATACCATGAGGGCAAAGGAGCCTCTTTTCTTCTATCTATAGAAGAACCTTTCTGACTAAACCTGTCAGAACACTGACTCCAGTTATCCCTCCCTTTGTCAGAAGCCATCTTTTTGGCTTGCTCACTCCAGACCCAAAGACAAAAGACCCTTTCCCTTCCAGATGGCCAGCATCAGCTGAGAGCAAGTTTAACATCAGCTGTTCTAGAGGGGAAAGGGTCTTTGGTCTTTGAGTCTGGAGTGAGCAAGCCAAAAAGATAGCTTCTGACAAAGGGAGGGATAACTGGAGTTAGTGTTCTGGACTTCAGACAGATATAATGCCGTAAACTCCACCCTCCAAAGCAGGCATTTCCTCCAGGGGAACTAAAGTTGACATCCTCCAGGTGAGGCTGGAAGTCTCCTGGAATTACAACTGATCTCCAGATGACAGAGATCAGTTCCCCTAGAGAAAATGGCTGCTTTGAAGGAAGGAGTTTATGGTAGTACACCCTGCTGAGGTCACTTCCAAGCTCAAACCTCATCCTCTCAAGGCTCTACCCCCAAACCTCCAGGAATTTCCCAACATGGAGCTGGCAACCCTGAGAGGAACTGGTCTCTGTGGCTGTGGTCACACAGCCCCTTTAAATCCAGGAGCCCTCCTGGATTAAAGGGGCCGCATTTTTTTACCTCAGGTTTACACATCCCAACCCCTGTGGCGGCAGGCGATGGCAGGCAGAAGAGGAGGAGGCGGTAGGTGACAGCAGCAGACGGAGGTGGCGGCGAAGGAGGCAGAAGAAGCGGCAGTGGAAGAAGCGGCAGGCGGCCTGGCCTTGAGGCGTTCAGCGGTGGCGGCAGCTTTTTTGGTGGCAGCCAGGGGAGGCACCATTCCCCGAGCCCCGCCGGCCACCTGGTAAGTTTGGGTACCCCCTCCTTTTACACTTGGGCGCTTGAGTGGCCAAGCGCCCAAGTGTAAAAGGGGGGGAAATGGTGGGCGGGACCATCTGGACAGCCCTGCTCTCGCAATGATTGCGAGAGAGGGCTGGCCAGATGGCTCAAATGCGGGTTCCTCCCGCGACTCCAGGGAAAACAGTCAATTTTCCCGGGTTGAAAAATGCGGGAGGAACCCGCATTTGAGCCCGCTTTGGCGTGGGACTAGCCCTGGTCTTTTTAGACAGTCCCTTTAAATGTGGAAAAAACAGCCCTTCCTCCCGCATTAAAGGGCCCTGTGACCACGGCCTGTATTTGGGCAATCTGTTGTGGTTCCTGGAGAGCTGCTGTTGCCACTGCTGCGAGAGGGGGGAGAACATAAGTGGGAGGCCAAGAGAGTGATAGGGGCAGAAAGAGTGATGGGGTGGGGACAGAAAGGAAGTGACAGGCATGGAGGGGGGAGAGAGAGAGAAAGTAAGAAGAGGGGTGGCAGGAAGGAGAAAGAGTGTGAGAAAAGTAGGGGGAGGGGAAGAAGCAGAGGTGGGGGATGGGATAGCTGCTCCCATAAGGTTCTTGCAAGTCCCCGCTTGTAAGAATAATAATAGTAATATTTTAAATGGCCATACACACCTCACACAATGTGATACCTCTTTCATACCACTTCCAATTATCTTCAAAACTACCATCTGCCTCCAGACCATGATAAAAGGAGGTTTTTAGTGTAAATAGGTTCTGTCCATTCGACTACACCGGCTACAGTTGTTTTCACACACAGAGGCTGTGGTCACACACATTGAATAATCCACTTCCAATGCACTTTCAGATTGGATTTTGCCAGTTCACACAGTACAAATCACACAGTTGGAAAGCGCATTGAAAGTGGATTATTTAGTGTGTGTGACCACAGCCACTGTATTGCTTTTCTCCTGCTTCTCTAGTTTAAAAGCACTTTACCTCAGGGATCTCTGAATTGTCTTTTGTAAATACAGCTCCCATCAGAGACCACTCCAGAGGGTCCTGCACCTTTCAAGAAAAACTGAAATGTTTCTGGGGACCTGAGGAAGTCATCTATGAGGGACTGAGATGTACAACGTCAGGTGATCCAGGATGCACATAAAAGCCCCACTCTCTGCACTTTTGATTTTGCCCAGTATTTTGAAGAATATGTGAATATTCACAGTTAGGGCCTCTTGCAATCACCTAGTTGTTGTTTTTTGAAAGATTTCTGGTTGAAAGCTGAAGCTTTGATGCTTCTCAGGACTTTCAGGGACAACTACTGTCTGCCCTGAGTTGTGACTGTTTTAAGTGTTTCCTCTTTTTTCATGGTCTGCAGGAAAACAATGCTTTCTATAAACTGACACACCACAGCAGTTTCAGAAGTTAGTGACAGTCTCTCTTCACATCAATTTGGCAAAAGACAGCTTAGTTTGTGCACCAATTAGCTGCCAGCGAGGCAGCAGAATGCTCTGCTTGCTGGGTTAATAATGGTTTGAAACAAGAGTGTTTTCCCAGCCTTGCCTTTCAGTTCAGCTGGCACAATGATAAGACATTGTTTTCCTCAATTAATATCTCATTCTGACACTGCTTGCCCATTCGAGGAGGTCAAAAGGTGGTCTGGTGCTTGCCTGACTTCTCTCCCTGGGGTATTTCTCCTTTACCCCTTGGGAAATTTATGTCTGTCTTGGGCATCTGTCTCCTGTCTTCCTTTTGTGACAATCTTGAGGCACAGAATACATTACAAACATATTTGAGAAACGTAGTCTGTCAGCATGTTACCTTTGTTGTATCTTAAAGGCTTCCCCATCTCCTTGGGTGACCTCGTGCTTGTTTGGTATTTGCAGACATTTGTCCATTATCTGCCTTACCCTCCCTTGCAATCTTCAGTACATCCTCTGTTTTTCTTACTACACTTTATTGCACTGAATTTCAATTCTATAATCTGCCCAATTTCCCCCCCAGTTGATGTTTTGTACACCATGCCTTTTCAAAATTACTCTCCTCCTCTGCTCCCCTTTGTTCCTTGTTGCCAGCCATTTATACGTCATGTGGAGAAAACAGGATGTATGATAGGGGGCACTGATTCCCCACTGTTCCCACCAATATCCTACCCTCTCTCAGGTTCAAGATTCTTTGTTGGAAACCTACTTAGAAGCTTATTGTGCTAGAAACAGAAGTGAGAAAATAGACTCTATCTCTGGTTTCGGTTTAAAGTAAGAGTTGGCAGCAAAATTTGAATTGGGAGAACCTGCATGAGAATTTCCCCCTAAATGTTTCAGATTTAATCTGTAGACTCTTTGATGGTCTTGGCCAAGTCATTTTATCTTACCTTCAGTTTCCTTGTTGTAAAATGTGAACATTTGGGACATAACAGACAGGTGAGCTTTACTTTGCCTGAAATGCTAGAAGGAGAAAATGAAGGGGAGGACTGAGGAGAATGGATTGCTGGTGCACTGACATCACTTCAATAAAACCCAGAATTGATATCAAGGGTGCTCTAGGATTTTCAAATGGTTTTATCATAGAGTTTTAAAAATCCTAGAGCATCCTGTGATGGCACTTCTGGATTTTATTAGAAGTTACATCAGCATGCTGGTGACACACCAGTGCACTAGGTCCCACCCGATTTCTCCCAGGGGGTTTGGCTGCGGCCTGGCCACACTACCAACAGGATTGTCATGTGAGATGATGATGGTCAGAACTTATAGGCAAAATTTAATACATTTCCAAAATGATGCACAATTTAAATTTAACACTAAATTGTTTTAAAAAATCAATTTTAAAAACAATTAAAACTAACAATGGCAAATAAACTGTTTAGGGTTTATTCCTAAAAGCCCTACAAAACAAGAATGTCTTTTAATGCCTCTTAAATCCCTATAGATAACCACGTTAGTCTGTTGTAGAAAGAACAAACAGGAGTCTTGCGGCACCTTAAAGACTCGTTTTATTTGTTTGCTTATTAGATGTTTATCCCCCCCCCCTTCCCCAGAATGGGGCGGGGGGGCGGCAGCTAACAACATAACAATACAATAACAATAATAAAACCATAACAGGAGAGGCATTTTTTTAGGTATGACTGTCCCAGACCATTTAGGGTTTTATGCCAGAATATACTTTTGTGAATTACAGCCCATTTCTTTAGATGCAATGAGTAGATCCTCCCTGTGCAGCCATTTTATATAGGGTATATCACTGCATTATTTCTTTATTTAGCTACTTTATTTATAGTCCACCTTTCTCACTGAGGCTCAAGGCAGACTACACAGTGTAAATTATAAATCTATGTAATCAGTAGAAATCTGAAGAAAAGCACTCTAGTAAATAACATTTTGTTTGTTTTTAAGGATCTAGAAGACTCCTGTTTATTTTTGCTGTTTTAAAAGAGAGTGAGAGAGATTAACATCCAAACTTTTCAGCATTCCAGTGTCATTACAGAAAGGACCCTGCATCTGGTGCAAACCTTGTTGCCACCCATGGAAACTGAGACCTAGCCTGGCCCTGTTAGCTGTTCTCAAATTACAGACAGGTTCATATGGGAGGAGCTCCCAGAAATAAATATGGGTTACTTTCCCTGAGCATTGGAAATGGCTAGGAGGCTATAAATTAGAATATCCTCTCCTTTGTGTGCAAACTGTCTAACATAAATTTTCCTCTAACACTGGAGCAATTTTTACTCCTTAAATCTGAGCAAGCATTGGGATTTATTTTGTGTTGTAGTGCACTAGATTGCTGCCTTGGCCAGAGCCCCACCATCCATCTCCCCCTCAGTAGCTCCTGATACAAAGGCAAACTGTCTCTTAAACCCTCACTGTTATTTTGCTTTCAGAGCCATCCAATGTTGGACGAATCACAGAAAGCCATAAACAGACCACTACAAAGCACCTAATTTTGCACTATTATTCCTGAGAGACAATTTTTTTTCTGGGCACATCTGGTGATCACATTATTATGCCCTGAAGCATGAAGACTCATAACAATTATAATCTTTTCTCACTTATTGTGGGTTCAGCACATCCATCCTAGAAATATCTTAAAGAACATATCACAAAGAAATCAGGTTATGTTCTGAAGGTATGATTTGTGTGTATCAAGCCTTCTTTCAGCAACTAAAATTAATACTGCCAAAATAAGGAAATGACTGGACACACTTTGAATCTTGCTTGGAGAGAAAAATCCTACCACCTTTATGAAGACTGGAGGGTAGATTCAGGGTTTCAACAAACAGTGTGGTTTTTATGCTTGTTTTGGTGTTATTGTTTAATGGTGACTTGATTTTCTTTGGGAACCACTTTGAGCTTTTATGAAAAGTGGTATTAGATCTATCTTAAATAAATAAATAACAGTAGCCAGAGAGAGAAAAAGCAGACCACAGCAAATGCTGAAAGGGACAGAGAACAAGAGCAAAACTGGGTGAAAATGCAAAGAAAGAAATATTTTAAGACCTCTTAAACTGCTTTTTTTGGCAAAAAAAGTTTGCCCCTAATACTCTCTCTCTCTCTCTCTCTCTCTCTCTCTCTCTCTCTCTCCTCTTCCTCATCTTCCTCTGACTTACAGGTCTTGAGTGATATTGGTATATCCCAGCTAAGAATAAAAGGAAGAAAGGAAGAATTCAAGACAGAAAGGACAGACTGTACTATATTAGTCATCCCTGCCCTAATCACAGGCTGATTGGGCCACACCACACAATTTCCCAAAGAAAAATGAGAGCATACCCTAATACACACCCAACTCCTCTGTAGCTATAAAGCAGAAGATCGGTAGGGGTGAAACATGTTTAGAGAAATAAAACAGGAATCCAGTGACATTGTAGAGACTAACTATATTCTACCACAAGTTTCTATAAATCAGAGTTCACTTCATTAACTTTGTGATGCGTACATCCATTAGACCAGTGAATTCCAGGCAATGAAATTAGACTACCAATTAGAGATTAAAATACTTAAAACATATAACATTAACAATAAAATTTGACATATCTTGTACAACCAAATACATACAAACATAAGTATTATGGCGTGTATCTTTCTGGTGAAACCACACGCCTACCATAAAACATTGTACACCTAGGAATCCTTTCTGTTATCTGGGAACTATTAAGTTCCTGATTTTCCCTTTCTGTGACTTGACTATTCGGTTCTCCTAACACCTTAGCATCTAGTCCTTGTTCCCTGTTGAAATCACTTTCCTTTTCCTCATGCCTCCTCTGTCCTCTTCTCACTTCTTTCTGATAGGATCTAAGATGGACTCTGTTACGCTGATAGGTGTTACCATCGGAAGTCTGTACCCTATACGTACGTGGTTGCTGGCATTGCTCCATTATTACTGCAGGACACCACTGCCTATTCCCCTCTACCCACACCTCATCTCCTTCTTTCAATGGCTTAAGTGATTTCGCCACTCAATTGTGGAAAGATTTCTGCGTGTCCTGGATTTCCTGTGTTATGTATTGACCATGCGGTCGCCATGTGCTCCCTTAATAGCGACCGCATGGCCAGAACACATGGCCAGAGCATAGCCAGAGCACATGGCCAAGAAACTACCTGAGCTTCAGCCAGGTAGAACAAAGGCCAGGTGGATTCAAACCGGCCACCAATCCTGTACCTAGGTTTCTCCCAGGGAACCTATGAAATGTAAATAGACTTCTAATAGCCTATCAGGCCAGTTGGGTGAGGTCAGGGGATTGTCCCTGAACGGCATAAAAGGAGGGCTTCGAGCCCTGGGTTGTATGCTTCATCCGGACCAGCAATAAAGATCATGCTGTTTCACTGTTCCACGGACTCCCGACTCCAATACTTATCATCCTGTAAGGCCTCTTTTACTCCGCTTGGTGTTTTGGGCCATAATCTCTGCTGGGATGCTGGTAACCTACTCCTCAACACTCTGCACATTAGCATCTCCGCTGGTGAATACCTCATTCCTGTCACAGGTGTATTACAATATTCCAATAATACTAGATGTATATCCTTTTTTGAATAGTCTGCTTTCCTCATTAACTGTTTAATGGAGCCAATAGCCCTTTCTATCATCCCATTCAATCTAGGATATCCAGGACTGTTTGAACATTGTTCAAATGCCCACTCCTGGGCAAATTGCCTAAATTCCTTACTAGCAAAAGACATGTTGTCGCTTACTACCTTCCTTGGAATTCCATGACGGAAGGTAAGGAAGGTTGAACAAGGAATTCCACGATGGAAGGTAAGGAAGGTAAGGACGTTGAACATGTGAGAACAATGGTACCCATGATATTGATTGGTATTTATTGGTACCCATGGTATTGATATGTTTGGAAGAGGGTTGAAATGTTATTTTATCATGTATGTTTTAAATTGCTACCTGCTTTGGTGGCCCTTGAAAGGGCAGGATCAACATTCTGTAAATAAATGTTTTAAAAATATGTGCTAAGGATTGTCATTTTGATGGTTTTGTCATTATGTATTTTCTTAATCAATGGATACTGATAATATATGTTATGGCTTTTCTGTTTTAATAGTGTGTTTTTATACTGTGGACTTGATTTTGTTTAGCTCAGGCAAACATGTTATTCTACCATGGATATATGGAATTCACTCGGCTGAACCAAGACTCAAGCTACTAGACCTCTATGAGAAATACACCTCTTCATATTTATTCTAACTCTCCCCAGCAGATCTAGGATTCCTTTTTGCCGCCACCAAGTTGAGAGTTAGAAAATACTTGTTTGGACTGAACTTCTTTGTCATTCTAATTGAGAATCCATATCTTCTCATGAACACTCCTTGAAATCCACTCAGCTGTACAATCCATTCAGTTTCCCCAGGCCTGACCTTCTAAACCATACCACACACTGAAAGACCTCTCCCCACATTTCTCATGTGGAGGGGCTTTATGTTGGCCAAATGTGCTTGTCACAGAAGCATCAAGAAAGCATACATTCAACTTTCAGAGAGTAATGTCTTCTTTTGCCCAGAAAAACCAACAGAATAGTTTCTTGGGATTTGAGCAGCCATGTAAGGGGGAAAAGTCCAACTGTGGATCCCAATAATGATTTAAGTATAATTTCATTTGCACATAAATGTTTATGTACATTTGGAATTAATTTGAAAAAATATTCATATAGGAGGGATTTAAGGAACCTATTGAACACAATCCACCAATCACATGCTAAAGTCAGGGTAGGATACATTATTTTGCTGAGGTCAGGGTAGGATGCATGGAGATGAAGAAGAAGAGGAGGAGGAGGAGGAGTTGGTTTTTATATCCCACCCTTCACTACCTGAAGGAGTCTCTGAGCAGTTTACAATCTCCTTCCCTTACTCTCCCCACAACAGACACCTTGTGAGGTAGGTGGGACTGAGAAAGCTCTGAGAGAGCTGTGACTGTTCCAAGGTCACCCAGCTGGCTTCATGTGGAAGAGTGGGGAATCAAACCTGGTTTGCCAGATAAGAGTCTGGTGCTCTTAACCACTGTACACCATGCTGACTTAACGTAAGGTTAAAGCTGAGGAATTGGCCCAAGGTCACCCAGTGAGATTTATGGTGGGGTGGGAATTTGAACCTGTTTCTTATTGGTCTTAGTCTGACATATGAACTCTTCATCACACTGACTTGCACATTTCTTGCATTCCATAATCCATGCCATATCTCCTACAGGCACAGTTTTGTATCAGGGAGGAGATTAGTGCAAGGCTGACTTCATCCCTGTCCATGGCTAGGCCTTTGGAACACCCATACAAACACAGAGCTTGCATACTAGCAGTTAAGTAATAAACACCTTCCATATGAACCCACCCTGAGCCTGTTCGCTGGGTGGGTGGGGGTATAAATAAATAAATAAATAAATAAATAAATAAATAAATAAATAAGAGCATACAATCATCCCTCTCTTCCTGGGGATCCTGGCATGAGAGGAAGAAACTTATGGGCTGAGGCTCGAGCAAAGATGGTTGTATTTTTTTTTATTAAAAACATGTGCATGTGCTTCCCAATCAGGAAAGTAATGGGTGGTGCATACATGAAGGCCCACTGGGAAAGGGGGCTGCATTTAGGACTGCTAAGTCCCCCCGGGGGGCAGGAATTCCCCCACTAAAGGGGCCCCCAATCCACCAGTCAGGATCTGGCCCCTGAAGTGGCCTGATCAGGCTGACTGCCCAGCATGGTGACATCCCCCAGAAGTGATGTCATCACACTGGGCGCATTGCCGGGGGCGACGCTCTAGCAATCGCCCTGAAAACTCTATGGTACCATAGCGTCGCCCTGGCAACATGCCCAGCGTGATGATTTCACTTCCGGGTGATGTCATCCCAGCGCACATGCGCAAAGCACGCATGCTGGACTCCTGGAGAGGGGCTAGGACTCCCCCGCTTTTTAAACGGTAAGACTTGGCAACCCTAGATTCATTAAACCTTATACCAGTTTATGGAATTCTGTTATAGAATGGTGGGTGTAGTCACAAAATAGATGACACAAAACAGCTGCCACAGGTGGTGAGCCCACCCACAAAATGGCTGCCATGGTTTACCTTCAATCACACGATGAATATTTTTGTGCTGTAGTGGCAGCTGCTGCCCAAGCAAAAGCCCCACCTGGCCACACCCACTTTCTAAAAACACCTGGCGTGTACCTGGAAAGGTGATGGTGAGTTCCATGGTGCCCATAGGCATCATGTTGAGGACCCCTGACCCAGATGATGCCAGTACTACTTTTGCTGTTGTTAATATATATAATAGGATTAAGGGGCTTGGAGCTTTACAGCATTTAAAACTAGCAAGTGAGAACAGAGGGAGGACAGAAATCAGCATGAGTAAGTGTATTTAGATATACTCAGATATTCTTAAAAATGGGTAGATGACTGGGGAGGTTAAATATCAGTTTCTGTTTAAATAGTAGATATATATATATATTATTTAATAATATAATAATATATCGTAGCCCCCATTTTCCAACTTTCATACAGCTCCACCCCCTCCCCAAAGACACCCGCCCTTCTGACTCTTCTGTAAATAATTATTAAAATTCCTGTTACAGTTCACCAGCAAAGAATGTGTTGAGATCACACTGTTCTGTAACACAGATCACAGACAAAGAATTTAAATATTGTATGCTCTTCATTCATCTTTAATATCATTACAACTTTTTCCGTCCATTGTGTGAAAATCTACAGAGGCATGACTGTAGTTCAGTTTCAGACTCCTAAATGTTTAACAAGAGGAGTGGCATCATAGGACCTAAGGAGTGTGATCTCTGAAAACAGTTTCAGTTTGTCGTGGAAGAGTTTGCGATGAGCAGTTTAGAGGAAATGAATGATATGGACACCTATGCCTCCCTCAAAGAGGAAGTGATGTGATTCAGGTCATGCAGTACCAATAATGAGGAGAAATTGATGATGAGTCATTTCACAGTCTTTCTAAATCCTGGTGTCCTGTCAGCATCTAGAGAGTAAGTCTAGAAATGTGTTTTTACATATTGCAAAAGAGGTATAAGGAGTTGTAATCACTAGACCACTCAAATGCTATGTTATTCAGGAGCAGGATTGAAGTGAAGTGCCTTGTAGCCCAAACTTATGCATGTTGACTTGGAAGTCTGTCCCTCATGGGACTGTACCTTTCATATTTAAAAAGTTAACCTTTGGTCCCTTCCACACGAGCGAGATTCCGTTGGGGAATTGAGGCTTTTTTGCTCTGGAGCAATTTGCCCCGCAGTTGCATGATCACACAGCTCCATGGACCTGCCGGGGCAAACTGCCGCTGTGTAATCAGACGCAACTGCGGGCAAGTGGGGTTTTTTTGTGGTGGGTTTCCGAGGCACTTAAACGGGGGATCGATGAATTAATGCAAGGGAGGAAGGGGGAATCGATGCTTTGCTTCTCCCCCCCCCCAAGGGCTTTTGATGATGCACACACGGATAAGGGGGGGGAAACAGTGTCATGTCGGGATAGCATGTGATCATGCTATCCGCGATGCCACACTTCCGCACTGGTGCGATCACACAGAGAACGTCCAGCTGTGAGCCGCAGCAAACCATTTGATACTGGAGTTTCACTAATAGTTTTTTACTACGATTCCCCACTGGATCAAAATGGTTTGCAATGGCTTGACGGTGGTTGTGGGATGCTTCCCAGATGTGCTGGTGTGATCATGCCAGTTTGATCTGTCGATGAAGCATCCCTCTAGTGTGGTAAATAGGTACATGTGGAAAGGACCTTTGTGTTGCAATAGTTGCAATAGTCACTAGTCATGGGATAAAAGGACAAGTCCTTTTGTGGGTCAAAAACTGGCTAATAAAAGGAAACAGAGAGTATTAATGGGCAATTTTCTCAGTGGACGGAGGTAAGCAGTGGGGTACCGCAGGGATCAGTACTCGGTCCAATGCTTTTTAACTCGTTTATTAATGATTTGGAGTTGGGAGTAAGCAGTGAAGTGGCTAAATTTGCAGATGACATGAAGTTGTTCAGGGAGGTGAGAACCAGGAAGGATTGTGAGGCACTCCAAAGGGATCTGTTGAGGATGGGCGAGTGGGCATCGACATGGCAAATGGGGCTTAATGTGGCCAAGTGCAAAGTGATGCACATTGGAGCCAAAAATCCTAACTATAAATACACGTTGATGGGATCCGAACTGGCAGAGACTGACCAAGAGAAAGATCTTGGAGTCATAGTAGATAATTCAATGAAAATGTCGAGACAGTGTGCGACTGCAGTGAAAAAGGCCAATGCTATGCGGGGCTTATTAGGAAGGGAATAGAAAACAAATCAGCCAGTATCATAATGCCCCTGTATAAATCAATGGTGCAACCTCATTTGGAGTACTGTGTACAGTTCTGGTTGCCACACCTCAGGAAAAATATTATAGCATTGGAAAAAGTGCAGAAAAGGGCAATTAAAATGATAAAAGGGTTGGAACACTTTTCCTATGAAGAAAGGTTGAAGCGCTTGGGGCTCTTTAGCTTGGAGAAACGACGGCTGAGGGGTGACATGATCGACGTTTATAAGATTATGCATGGGATAGAGCAGGTAGAGAAAGAAGTCCTTTTCTCCCTTTCTCACAATACAAGAACTCGTGGGCACTCGATGAAATTGCTGAGCAGTCGGTTAGAACAGATAAAAGGAAGTACTTTTTCACCCAAAGAGGGATTAACATGTGGAATTCACTGCCACAGGAGGTGGCAGCGGCTACAAGTATGGACAGCTTCAAGAGGGAATTAGATAAACATATGGAGCAGAAGTCCATCAGTGGCTATTAGCCACAAAGTATAGATAGGAACTCTCACTCTGGGGCCAGTGATGCTCTGTAATCTTGGTGTTGGGGGGGGCAACAGTGGGAGGGTTTCCTGCCCCCACTGCTGGACCTTCTGAGGGCACCTGGTGTTTTTGGCCACTGTGTGACAGAGTGTTGGACTGGATGGGCCATTGGCCTGATCCAACATTGGCTTCTCTTATGTTCTTATGCAAATGGATATTATCACAAGATTGTCTTAAGAAGTGGGAAAACATATGAATTGTGAGGGAAGAAAATCAAGGAAAATAGCTAAAAAGTATTTAGATACATTACCGTTTATTACATTTCTCAAGTTTGTTGAGCTCGTGAGTATTTTTGGAATTTTGAGAACAGACTCTGGGTTCCATCACAGAATGGTCATTGGGGGTGCAACCAACCACAAAGTAACTGCCATGAGAGCTGGGACCAATCACAAAATGTTGGGAGGTTCCAGGCCAAGTGACATCCTTTTATGGAGGCAGGTGTTTCCAAATTGGTGCTCCCTGAGGACACAAGGATTATGTCTCCTGAGTTCTTCTGAATCATCTGCTGCTCCAGTGAGGTGGAGGAAATCCATGACTGCCTCTAAGCTTTGGGGATCAGTGGTTTATCATTCTCGTACTGGAAAAGTCAAATGGGTCATTATTTCATTTGGTTCACTTCTACATTAAGCCCTTACACACACACAGGCACACACACAAATATACACGCAAACAGAAAATTAATTCATTCCAAAATTTCTAATCCACTTTCTCAGTGACCAAGACACAAGACACAAAATACAAAACCACTTTAATTATTACATTTGGGCCCCACCCTCTACTGGCGTTGTTTACCTTAAGACGGAAGACTTTCCCACGGTCTTGCTGTGAAAGTAAAAGTCTCTAGGCGGTGCTGAATTGCTGGATCGCGCAGAGGAAAAAGAGAGCTTCCAAATGTTGTTTTTTCAAGGTGTCTCTTATCTAACTGTAAACAATAAGATGAAACGAAAGAAGATGACGGGGAGACGCCCCTCACCCAGAGTCGGAGGAAACCTTCCGGGATCAAAGAGCAAAACCACTGAGTCGAATGTGGCATTTACAGCGTTATTGCGACCCCTAGTGGAGCAACTAACTGCAATCAATTCTAAGCTGGATTCCATGCAAAGGCAAATTACCAAGTCAAATAAGAATTCACAAGAGCTGAAACAGGAATTCTTGGACTTTAAAACTGTTGTGCATAAGCAAGATTCAAGATTGGCAAAATTGGAGAAAGAGAAAGCCACACAAGGAGACTGTGTTTTAAAACTTCAGATGGATCGTTCTAATTTTTTCTTGAGGTTTCAAAATGTACCAGAACAAAAGGGAAAGAACTTAACCAAGCTGTTGAGTGAAGCATTGGCCCCAGTGGCAGGTTTGGAAGCAGAAAAAATACAAAGCGATATGGATATGGCCTGTAGGACATACCCAGAATTTATTAAGAAGAAAAATCTGCCAGGGGAAGTAATGGTTAGATTCTCCAAAAGATCAACCAGGGATATGGTGCTAAAAGCCACCAATAGAACATCTTTGAAAGTTCAAGAAGAGGAAATCAAAGTATTGAAAGACATTCTGTTTGAAATAAGAAAGAAAAGAAAGGCATTTAGAAATTTGACACTGTGGTTACAATCTGAATCGATTTCTTATCGTTGGCCAGTTCCAGAAGGCCTGCAGTTCAGCTATAAAGATAAAAAATATAAAATTGACAATGTGGAGCAAGCAAAGAAATTTTTGGAGGAACACAAAAAGAAGGAAGCTGAAGCTGCACAAGAAGATTCGCTGGCATTGCAGGAGAGTATGTATGGTTTTGATGACTCAGGAAGCAGTGAAACACCGAGTGGGGACTCTGTCTCTGAAAAAGGGGCAGCTGCCCCAAAAGCCAAAAGTAAAAGGCAGAAGAAAAGAAGAGAACCAAAGAAAAAATAATGTTGTAACTGTATACATTTATTCACACATCATGTATTAATGATGTGTATAAACGTAGTGTAAAAATCTTTTGATCTGTTAGCGAGACAGGAATTTCAACATGTTATAATTGTACCAGCAAAATTTTTATTGTAAGAGTGTATCCAAGGACTAAAACCGCTTCTTAGATGTTTTAACTTTATATATTATGTAACAAATTGTCCATCTTGTATACCTTAGGGTAGTTTAGTTTTTCTTTTTGTAGTTTTTAGTGTAGATGTAGGGAGAAAATTAATAAAAAATATTATTAAAAAAATTATTACATTTGGGGTGGAGTGCAAATATGGTAAAATAAAGAATGCAATTCAACATCTTTGGATATTTTGGAATGTTTCCAGTGTTTTTTGATACTGGCATTGACTGAAAGATGGATATTTGTTCTTCCTTGGCAATATTTGAGGGCACTCACCTGAATCAGAGAGATTTGTGTACAACAGTCAGCTGGTCATGTGTACCTGTGTCCACAACCACTTCATAGATGGTCAACTCTTCAAAATTTGCCAGCACACTGGAGGAAATGAAGGGATCTGCTTCTGAACTTTCTCTTCCCCTCTCTCCCCAACAGAACTATCTATGGTTTATAATCCTATGTTGAAGACTATGAAAGCAGACACAAATGCTAGATACAGAACTCCAGCAAGGTACCACATGTTCATCAGTATTTATGCAAAGGCTCCCCGTGCAACAAGGAATATACGTACAGAAACAGACAAAGTGATGAGAAGGATCCTTCCTTCTGACAAATGGGAAGTTAGAAGGGAAGGGAAGGGACAGACATAAGCAGATCTCTCACACACCCCACTGCCGCCACCACGGCCAGTTCTATACCTCATAAACAACCATGTGAGTTGTGTCACATTAATGAATATTAGTTGCAGAACACTGTGGTCTGAACTATGTGGATAATGTGTGCTGATCTTGGGGGTACTAATAAACAGAAGAGCCCACTTTGGGGGTAGAGATGCTGCAAATTTTGCTATGAATTGACAGTCAAACTTACCCCATTTGAATCACCCACTCTGTTCACCTAGTCTGTTTACCCACTTGATCATCCAGTCTATTCAGCTCATGCCTAACAGCTGTGAAGCCTGATGAACAGGTTTGCATCCAGTTTTTGCAAAACACTGCATGCATTACAACACTGCCAATTAAAATGAAATATTAGCCATTATTAGGGACTACTTAGATGAATACTTAAGGGTAGGATTTTATTAAAACACAGCACTGATTTATGTTTCAAGAACTCAATCAGGCCATGCAATAGGGCTATGAAACACTGTGCATGAGCCAAAAGCCAATTGTGCTTATATTATATGTATATCCACTTACAGATCGATGAACAGTCAAACCGATCCTCAAAAAATTGTCTCCTTGTTCTAGAGCAACAAACAGGGCATGGCTGAAACGGCCAGTGTTTGAGCCTCTCTACTTTGGAATGGGAGATTACTGCAGGAAACACATAGGGTTGCCCATATGAAACGTTCAGCTAGCAGTGGCTGCACCATTTCAGCACCTTGTACAATGTTTGGGTAGAATGCTTCTAAATAGCCAACGCTATAAAATCTCCTCTCAACTCCTGTACACATATTCTATTATCATCATGGCTGTGTTTTCCGTACAGAAGGCTCCATGAACAATCTCTGGCATTTTCAGTTAAAGGATCAGAGGTAGCAGAAGTTAAGGAAGACTGTTCTCTGCCTGAGGGCCTGGATTCAATGCCAGTCAGAACTGAAAATACTGAACGAGAGGGGCCAGCAGTCTGACATGGTATATATAGAATCAAGTAGAACAACTAGAATTGTTTCTTCCAAAGTTATGGCTATTCAGGAGTTAATTAAAGCATCATCAGAAGGCTGTGTATTAATTGGCAGATGGCTAGCAAAATGTTTAGTCTGCTCAAAAGAATACTTTCAAAACTGTTAATATTAAAATGAGATCATATTGGCCCTTTTTTGTTCACTTCTTTGCATAAGTTGTGGGGCGGAGGACTGAGGGGAAAAAATAAAATAAAGTTTCGCTGATCCAGACACTCACTCAAACCAGTTTTCTGTAGTGAGACCTTTTTTTAAAAAAAAGAAACTAACCATACAACTATTTACTCCAGCAAAGAACATACCAGGTCCACTGCACGGATCTGTAGTGCAGCCAGTGCATTCATGTACAAAAGACAAAAGCTGACACCATTCAGTCCCCGCAAACATATCTGAAGAACACTGAGTTCTCGGTGGCATGGACAGGCAAGACAACGTAGTATCAACTCATACTTTATTAGTTGGAACAAGCATGCTTAACCAGCCATGGTGGCCAACTTTATACACACCCAGGACACTCCCCTGGTCACACCTATAGTCCTATTGGGTGGGGGTTGAATCTCCCGCCTAGATCTTATTGGAGGTCTGCAGGGAACCTAGGATCCTTGGCCCCTATTGTTTCAGGAGCCAAGCTCTAGTGGCGGTCAGCGGACATAATCATATCGTAAGCTAGCAGTCAGCAAACCAGGGCTTCTGCTAGGTGCAGAAGGTCACTGAGCACAAGGGGATCTGCCTCTTCGCTGAAGGCGTATAGCTTACCAAAGAAAAGTGGCCCACTGTAGCCTGGCAGATAAAACCTTCATCCCCGATACTACAACTAATGAAAAAAAACA
Source organism: Lepidodactylus listeri (assembly GCA_029233225.1). Taxonomy (NCBI): domain Eukaryota; kingdom Metazoa; phylum Chordata; class Lepidosauria; order Squamata; family Gekkonidae; genus Lepidodactylus; species Lepidodactylus listeri. The sequence continues at coordinate 104,949,360 of JARCFY010000003.1, forward strand.
AGGACACACTGATTGTATCTTGACTGAAGACCTCAAAAAACCTAGAGGTGCTTTATGACTCAAAGGCCAGCTAAAGCAATAGATTCTATATAATTCCAAACAACTTTATTTTGAAATCTGTGGTCTTTCACTCTCTCCTATAACTCCACATGAAGAGGGTGTTGCTCTTAACAGGTTCCTCCCGGGAAGAACACCACTGCCTCCTGACTGATTCTAGCAGAACTTTTTCATCTTGGTACAAGTGCTGGCAACCGGCCAGAGATTTCTAGGGGAGTGGACATTCAGATATGGGTTGCTTAGATGTGCAAGGGGGGAAATGAGGATATGTGAGGAAGGGAGCCTATGCCAGGGGGATCTCCAGTTTGTGAAGTGGAGGAAGAAGGAGTTGGAGGGACAGTACTTCAGCATTTTACCCAGGGAAGCAAAATGCTTAAGGACAGCCCCAGAAAAATGGTGGGGAAGAGAAGAATTAAACAGCACAGTAAATGAGTCTGTGACGTCCTGCAAAAGGCATCAAAGCTCACACACTACTAAACAGAAGCACCTGTTTAGTATTACAAAGATACTTGAATATGGCTTTTGTTGGGCATATGTTGAGGGAGATTCAGGTCTGGGAGCTTGGAAAGATGGAGGCCCACCTCTCATCCGTCTCACTTTTATAACTTTGAGACTCTTCCCTTCACTTTGGTAATAATGTAAAGTATCAACTCAAAATTGCAATGCATGCATTTCATTTGAGTTTTATTGCCTTAACAGACAGCATTAGATTACAAAAGAGAACATTTTTCTTCTCAGTTTTAGCTTATTCTTATGATTTACGAGGAGATACAGCAAGAGTTCATAAACTTCCCTGACCCGCTGACAGTTTTTACAGGCTCCTTGATTTATTTTCCATCTCAGATTTAACAGCTTGCGTGTGACTGATATTCCTCGAGTCCCGGCGTGGCTGCCGCACAGCCCGGAGAGAGCTCCTCTAATCTCCATGTTACTAATTTAAATGAAGTCTTGGTCTGTTGTTTAAAAAAGACATTTGTCATCTTGCTGAGGTTTACAGATCCTCTTGTAATGTAATGTCAGACACTTCTGAGATATGAGTTTTATAAAGCTTCCTGATATCAAGTGTTGTAAGACATGCCAAGGTCACTCGTATTTGCCAAACCAGTAGAAAAGGGGAGGGGAGGAGGAAACACAACATTTTGTAAAATTGGAAAAGAGGTTTCTTAAGGAGCAGAGTACATTTAGATGAGATTTATATGGGCTACAAGTACATTTCACAGATAAATTCAGAACACAGAGCCAGGGGTGTTAAAAATATTTCCAGCCCAAGAAAAACCACAGGCAGGCACTCATCGGCTATGAACTTCTGATTAAACTTAAGTACACACAGAAAGGAAACACAAACTCTTCTCACAGTCATGTGGGCTGTTAATAACAACAGTTTTCCAGTGTGCTCCAAAGCGGTGATGCGCCAAACCACCTCATTCAAGTAAGTTACAGCTGGCTCTCTGTTTTCATTGTTCCTCTGCAAACACAACAATGAGGTGCGCTTTGTAAGGACAAAGACCCAACTAATAAAAGAGGGATAGATAAGGAAAGGGGGTGGTTCCTCAGTCTTACATATCTCCCATCTAAACACAGAGACCTCCTTTCTCCCCTCCCCATTAAGGAAAGGCAAAAAGGCATGCTGCTGAGTTGATTCAGCACTCTTCTCACATCAGAGAATCATAAAGTTGGAAGTGATGATAAAGCCATGAGAATTAAGGCCTCTGGAACCATCCAGTGAAACACCTGCCCCCTGCAGTATAAAAACAGTATTTCACAAGAAGACAGTGTTATAGTTGTAAAGTTCTCCCAAAACAAATCACTTCGTCCTTGGCAGCTGCTCAGAACTAAAAGCAAGCAAATTCTCATGTTAGGAGCAGCCACGTGAGAATTGCTTCCTTGTGGCTTTTCCCCACTCTGATCCAGTAATATGTGGTCAAGGCTAATGATGTGATTCTTAGGGGTAAGAAGTCTGATATTGCTGCCCCAGTAAGATTCCTGATATTTTGGTGATCAAATGGGGTCAATAATACCACTTCTCCTCCCCTCCCCCTCGGATGATTCTTAGTTCCAATGTTACCACTCTTGATAATATCAGAATTGGAACTTCTTTTGGGGAGGAAAGAGTAGCCAAGGGGAAGGGCATGCTCCCCAGCTGGTCAGTAGTTCATCTGTCCTTTAAACTTTTAACAGCCATTAGCGGGGAGGTCTACCTCCATTGACAAAATGGCCTTTTGAATTTTAAAGGCAGATGTACCACTGACCATATGAGGGGTGCTCCAAATCATGGACAGTAGACCTGACTACTGGAGTTCAGAGGCCAGACTCCAGCTGGTCAGCAGGGTATGAGACCTTAAATTTTAAGTCAGGAAGGGCAAGCTTATTATTACATACTTGGAGTGTTGCTGTTGTGTTGGAAAGTTGTTCTGGAAATATCAAAACAATACTCCTGACATTTAATGTAAAGGGTAAGCATGCCCTTTCCAACTTCCTAATATGAAATTTAAATGCTAGATTTCCTAGTGCCCTCCTCTAGTGATCCATTACCACCAAATTGCTTCCTTCCCTCTTGAGTGAATGATGGTCATGACTGGAATGACATAAATAGGTTCTGCTCATGTCATTCTTGGATCCAAATACTGAAGTAGGAAGAACTCAAACGAAGCACCAATCATAGAACCTCTATGTGTACCAGGACTTGCACACATAAATGTCTGTGCAAATAGGCCCATTTTCACAATCTACCTGCTCCATTTTTCCTGTATATTAATTATGACTGGACTGAGACCCCAACTCCATGCCTCAACCTGAAAACAAGTGACGTCACAATGGATAGTCATCTAACTGGTCCTCTGTGCATAGTTTCTGATACAGCAACAGGAACCATGCATCACTTTATTGTAGGGATACTGCACTTTCACTTCAGGACCTATGTATACAGACCCAGGTTGCACACACAATTTTCACTGTCAAAAATGAAAGAGGGGCTGTGGCTCAGTGATATAACATTTGTCTGGCATGCAGAGGGTCACAGGTTCAATCTCCAGCATCTCCAGTTAAAAGGACCAGATAGTAGGTTAGGCAAAAGATCTCTGCATGAGACCCTGGAGACCCGCTGCCAATCTGAGAAGTCAGTAATGACCTTGATGGACTAATGGTCTGTGTAAGGCAGCTTCATGCATTCATGAAACACATGCGGCAGACTGCTTCTAAAGCACACATTGCCCTCATTGGATAAGCATATCCATCTTTGCTTTGCAGATGAATGGCAAAAGTGGGATGACCCAAAATCAAAGAATCCAAAATCAAAAAGGACAAATCCAATTGATCCAACCTACTATATCCCATTTTGAGAAGAATTCTTTATTTAAAGTATGCACCAAATATCCTTTTTAATTAGATTCTCAGCACATTGTGCTTACTTAATTACCTTATACTTAGTCATGTGTCCATCCCACTTCTCTTGCTACAAGGGATCAACACAGTCAGCAATCTCAAAATATGGCTGTAATCAGGGCTTTTTTGTAGAAAAAGCCCTGCAGGAATGCATTAGCATAATAGGCCATACCCCCTGACAACGCAGCTCATTAGTGTATTGGGGGGGCTGGAAAAGCATAGGGCAGGCATGGAAACTTACCCCTCCCCCCCAGCTTCTCTGTCCCACTTCTGCATTGCCTTTCTAGTCTACCCCCTCCCCCTCTGAACCAGACATCCAAGGAAAGGCACGGCTGAAGTGCCTGGGATCTGAAAGCATCTCCTTTCTAGTGCCTTGACTTGGATGGCTGAAGCCAGCCTGATCTTGTCAAATCTCAAAAGCCAAACAGGTTGGCCCTGGTTTGTACTTGAATGGGAGACCACCATCAAAGTCACGGGTTGATAATACAAAAAGGCAGGCAATGGCCAAACTACCTGTGAACATCTCGTGCCTTGAAGACCCTACAGGTTCACCATAAGTCAGCTGTGACTTGACAGCACTTTCCACCAACAGATGTGAAATGTAACTGAAATGTTAATTCTAGAGTAGTACCTCACATCTCGAGGTCTACATCTTGTGCAGAAGTTAACATGACAAGCAGGCATTCACAGAAGTCTTAGAAGAAGTCCTATGTCTGTAATATGGCATATGATCAGCTATTCAGGGAAACATGATTGCTTATGACCATACTATAAGTCCTTTGTTGATTTAATTAGTGTACCTATATTCTTCTCTCAAAAGATGTTGGAGGACATAAGGTGGTGTGGTAAGATTCAAAGCAGTGTTGGGAAAGCTGGGAGGCTGGGAAGGTGAAAATTAGTCAAGGCTCTCATTACTAAAACAGAAGATTCCTGATTTGATTAGCAGATTCCTGATTTAATTTGATTTACACCAGTCTGCAAATCATACTACAATCTTCAAATCATCTCCTAATACCAGAGAGGCAGGTGTGTATTGCTTGTTGTGTATGAGCAAAAAGCACTGTGTACATGCGTAAAGTATTTGCACTCTGAGAAGAAATTATTCTTGGCTCAGAGTTTTCTAGATCCTCCAAGAGACCTTGTTTATTTGTCATTATAGCTGATTGGGTTTAAGACTATCTGGATATCATGCCTTCTCAGACCTTTGGCCTTCTGTATTAAAGTACTTCTTCTTACTCTTCTTTTAGTTCTGAGAGCTTCTGGAGTTTACTCATGCCTAAGAACTATTCAGTGTCTATTCACTGGTCAGTAAAAGACATTCCACACATGCTCAGAGGCATATATCCTTTCACACAATCAAGCTGCTACAGGGTGGGTTGCAAATCTTGGTTAAAAATGGGTACAAGGCTGAGTGAAACTGGGTACTCCTATTTCTGTTCCAGTTTTCCCATCTAACACTGCAACACTCTGTCAAACTTTCTACTGAATGTCTGCATTTGTCACTGTGGACATGAAAGAGAACAGAAACAAAAAGAAAGAAGTAAAGGGCCCAGAGAGAAAGGTAATGGGATAGAACAGATTGGAATGAACTTGGTTCAGAGGGGGTTAACTGACTCAGCATCAGGTGTTTGTCCCCCTATCCCTTCCTAAACAATCCTGACCTAAAAACTCTACTGCTTACACATTTTCCTTTATATCTACAGAATGAAAGGAGAGAGATGTTTCCTTTAAAAAAAATGAAAACTGAGAATTCAGATAGGAGATATGGAATATTTATGAAGGGAGCACTGGGGCCCTTGGATAACCAAAAGGTAAAAGGATTACCGAAGGACAATAGGGAAATGGCTGAGACACTGAATGCATTTTTTTGCCTCTGTCTTCACTGTGGAAGATAAGAAGTGCTTGCCCACTCCAGAACCACTGATTTCAGGAGGGGTGTTGAAAGACCTGAGTCAGATTGAGGTGACGAGAGAGGAGGTCCTACAACTGATAGACAACTTAAAAACTGATAAATCACCAGGCCTGGATGGCATACATCCAAGAGTTCTGAAAGAACTCAAATGTGAACTTGTGGACAAAAATATGCAATCTATCACTAAAATTTGCCTAGATTCCCAAGAACAGAAAGGTAGCTAATGTAACCCCCATCATTAAAAAAGGGTCCAGAGGAGATCCAAGAAATTACAGGCCCGTCAGTGTAACGTCGTTATCAGGTAAGTTGCTGGAATCCATTATTACAGATAGAAATAGTAGGCAGATTGATGAACAAAAGCTATTGAGGAAGAATCAGCATGGATTTTGTAAGGGAAGATCTTGTCTCACTAACCTTTTGGACTCAAGCTTTGTTCTAACCTTTTAGGGTTCTCTGAGGGGGTGCTGAAACACATGGACAAAGGTGACCCAGTAGATATTGTTTACCTAGACTTCCAGAAAGCTTTTGATAAAGTTCCTCATCAAAGGCTCCTGAGTAGACTCAACAATCATGGGATAAGAGGCCAAGTCCTCTTGCGGATTGAAAACTGGTTAATTAACAGGAAACAGAGGGTAAATATAAATGGGCAGTTTTCACACTGGAAGATGGTAAGTAGTGGGGTACTGCAGAGCTCGGTACTAGGTCCAGTACTTTTTAACTTATTCATTAATTACTTGGAATTGGGAGTAAGCAGTGAAGTGGATAAGCCTGCAGATGACACTAAGTTGTTTGGGGCAGTGAGAACCAGGTAGGTATGTGAGATACTCCAGAGGAATCTGCCGAGGCTGGGCGAGTGGGCATCAACATGGCAAATGCAGTTCAACGTGGGCAAGTGCAAAGTAATGCACATTGGAGCCAAAAATCCTAACTATAAATATACATTGATGGGGTCCAACCTGGTAGTAACTGACCAGTAGAGAGATCTTGGAGTTGTGGTAGATAACTCACTGAAGATGTTGACACAGTGTGTGACTGCAATAAAAAAGTCAAATGCTATGCTGGGGATTATTAAGAAGAAATTGAAAACAAATCAGCCAGTATCATAATGCTCCTATATAAATCTATGGTGTGGCCTCATTTGGAATACTATGTACAGTACTGGTAATTGCACCTCAAAAAAGATATTACAGCAGTGGAAAAGGTGCAGAAAAGGGCAACTAAAATGATTAAGGGGGTGGAACACCTTCCTTCCCTATGAAGAAAGGTTAAAGAGATTAGGGCTGTTAAGCTTTGAGAAATGATGGTTGAGGGGTGACATGACAGCTTTAAGAGAGGATTGGATAAACATAAGGAGCAGGGTTCCATGTGTAGCTATTAGTCACAAGGTATAGATAGAACACTATGTCTGGGGCAGTGATGCTCTGTATTCTTGGTGCTTGGGGGGGTCACACTGGTGGGGCTTCTGGAATTCTGGTCCCACTGGTGGACCTCCTGATGGCATCTGAGTTTTGGCCACTGTATGACACAGAATGTTGGACTGGATGGGCCATTGCCTTGATTCAACATGGTTTCTCTTATGTTCTTAAGCCAAGTAGGGTCAGGCCTGGTTAGAACTTGGATGGGAGATTGACAAGGAAATCCAGGGTTGCCACATAGAGGCAGACAATGACAAGCTACCACTGAACATCTCTTGCCTTGAAAACGATAAGCCCATAAGTCAGCTGTGAATTGACAACTCTTTCCACCATTATTGCCCCCACATGCCCCCTGTATTGCTAGGGCTCGTACAGAGCAACATTCAGGCTGTAGAAGACCAAGCCTGGATCTCCTGGGCTGTTGGCTTAGCACCTTTTTGTTCAGTTCCTGGATATCATCCACTAATACATGGCATAATGGCCTTGACAATGCACACACCATCACTGAGTCAAATTTTTGACACTACAGAATTTATTTATCCAGATTCTGTCATACTGAGAATTGCAAGGTAGAACTCCCATTTATGTATAGCTCTGTGCTCATAATTTCCTAGGGTTGCAATTTTAAGGGAGAAGTTGGTGCAGGAAAGAAACAACTGCGGCCTGACTCTATGCAGGATGGGGAGGGGTTTAAAGTTTAAACCTCTTCCCTTCTCTCTGGAGTTGTGTTACAGCTGTGGCCCAACTCTGGGAGCGGAGTGGATGGTTTTAAACTTTAAACCTCCTTTCACTCAGGAAGCCTGAATAAAAGCCAAATAATATCAATTTCTATTCAGGTGGGGCTATTTTAGTCTCTGATCTGTATTTGGTTGAATAAATAAGCTAGCTGGATAGGCGGGATAAAAATGTAATTAATAAATAAATACTTGAAAAATACCGATAAGGTATTTTTCAGGTATCTATTTGGCTTGGTATATACCAAGTGTACTCCCCTACACACCACCTCCTTGCTGATGTGGAGCTTGTATTGTTTCTCAGGAAACTTGGATTAGAAAAATTCTCTCCTGCTCCACCATGATCGTCCACACTGAACTCACAAGCTCAACTCCCATGTGCAAAGCACCGTGAGCAAGCCCCAGAGCTAATGGGCTGTGCTTTACAGTTGAGAGTTGTGACTCCACCCCCAGGAGTTAGACATCAGCAGGCAGCTGACTCACCTCACTCAAGCAGAAACCTGTCATGGGCCAGCCAGCAGCCACCTCCTTGGAGGAGGGAATGGAAGAATCAAGCCCTGCTCTGGTGGAGTACTCACCTGAGCAGCTGGGCTGAGAAGCAGTTTTCTAGTTGTAGCCAGGCTGCTCATTCTGGCAGAAGAAGAAAGAAATAACACAAAGGTCAGAGCATCAGTCACTACTGGGTTCTCCTGAACCACAGGGTGCATAAGAAGGAAAGAATGCTTGACAACCCTAGACAGAAGATGTAGTGCCTGCCTGATTGCTCAGCAGCAATCACCGGCAGCAATCAGTGGTAATTCCTAGATTAGAGTCTTTACAGGATACGGAGTGACAAGCTGATAGGGAAGCAGTAAGGACTTGCACCTGGTGGATGATGGACACAGTGGTAAAAAGCATCACCCGGGCTTTGGGGGAATGTGTCAGCTAATGAAGCAGATAAAAGGAACACACTGAGCAAGGATTGGTTGTGGAAGCAACTTTGTTTGACACACATCTCTGAGAGCTGGTCTGCTCTACTCTGAGTTGCTACCTTTGTACTTGCTAACCTTTGCTTGTGTTCACAGCTAGAGATCCAGACATTGCACTTTGCACTGGTTCTAAGCCCTGGACCCTAGAACCTCTTTCCCTCTGACCTCTGGACTGAACCTTTGGATTCCTGACTTTGGACTGGTTTGTAGACCTTGCTCTTGTCTCTTGCTTTGTTTGTTGTCATTGTATTTGCATATTCTGGAAACCCTGGGTAGAGTATTGGTATCAGGCTTTGCCCTGAATGTGACAAAGCTCCTCCTAGCAGGCAGCTGACTCACCTCACTCAAGCAGAAGCTCCTCCCAGCAGAACCATGTTCTTCTAGTGTACTCAGCCCCAAACTGTGCTTTACAGCTGAGAGTTATGACTCCCTGCCCACAATTTGCCCCCCCCCCACAACCCTTATTAGGAACCTCCTAGATCGCAGCTCATTTTCTTAATCGGTATGCTACACCAGTTTACACACAGTGTGAAGGGAAAGAGATAAACACTGTATTTTCCTCCATTCCAGTTTCCTCCTTAAAACTGCAGTTCCAGTGCATGCATTCTATAAACAGAAACACCATCAAGGAAAAGAGTCATTTTGTAGTTCTGCCCTCAGCTTTTGTTTTAGGGGGGAAACAAGGCTTGTCCTTGAAGACTGTGAAATGTCGGCTTGAAAATATGGAGTTTATTACCCCAATACAGCTAAAGACTATATACATAAGGAAGTCCGTGTATTGCTTCTTGAATGACGCCACATCCAGCTGCCAGAATGAGAGTTGCCAACACTTGCACTGACCCCTACTTCTTGATTAGAAGATATGAGTTGGTGATAATATTGATGTTATTTCCAATGACAAGCTTTGCAGAAGCAGGGCAGTTCCCTTTTTTCTTGACATTTGGCAACTGCGGATGCATGCATTTCTGAGCAAACACATTCAACAGTAGAATTTAGCTGGCGATAGCTGCAAGCAGGGTGAGTTGATCCTAGGGTGGTCAGGTCTCCCCTGGCCACCAGTGGGGTATGGGAGATAGAGTTGCCAGATCCAGATTTGGAAACTCCTGGAGAGTTGGGGGTGGAGCCTGGGGAGTCCAGAGACCTCAGTAGGGTACAATGCCACCAAGTCAATCCTCCAAAACATCCATTTTCTCCAGGGGAACTGATCTATAGTCTGGAGAGGAGCTGTAATGCCAGGGAATCCCCAGATCCCACCTGGAGGATGGCATCCCTCGTTGATCCCCAGACTTTTTCAGTTTGGTGGAAAACAACTCCAATGACTTGTGAAGCTTTGTGGCCACGTAGTAGCGGTGCTTGCTAGTATTTAGTTGCTTGAGCATGTAAAGGCAGCTAGTTAGAGCAGCACTTGCTCATGATGCAGTTGGTTGTATAGTAGAAAGTGTAGGGTTTTTCTGGAACAGTCTGTCCTCTATTATAAGGATCATCTAACTAGGGCTGCCAGTGTCTAGGTGGGGCCTGGAGATCACCTGGAATTACAACTGATCTCCAGACTACAGAGATCAGTTCCCCTTGAGAAAATGGCTGTTTTGGAACATGGATTCTATGGCATTGTCCTGACATTCCTCCCCTCCATAAACCCCGCCCCCCAAATCTCCAAGAATTTTCCAACCTGGGGCTGACAACCCTATATGTGTCAGATTTTATAATCTGGCAGGCTGCACTTGCTTTCAAGTTGTTTCCTGTCTTTTCTCACAATTTTATATTTAATACTTTTTCTTTAAGATGCGAAAAAAGACATGAGGGGAGAGACAACAAATTCCATGGTGCTTTGGGGAATCATGCAGCATGCAGAAAAACCCTTCCAATCCAAACAGATCAGCAGCCATTGCTGTAGTTAAGGGGTTCAGGAAGGAACCATGAATGGCAAGGTTTTTAGTTTTTAAAGCACTGATTTGCCAACAGTTTATATGCTTGTTTTAACTCTGTGTTTTGGCTGCTGAGAACAGTGGCATAGAGCAGTGACCTGGGAGTGGGGGAAGAGAGCTCCTTTGGGCTGTGTGACCATGCCCATGCACAAAAGCCAATCATGCTGCACTATACTCTGTTGGGAGGGAGTAGAGCGATCACAAAGAGCCACAACTGAATTGCGAGCAGTTGAACAAATCATCAAAAAAACTGGCTGCCTGATCATGACTGGCAGTCAGGACATGGTCCGCACTGGCTGGTGATCAAGCATCCTTCCTAGAGCACTTGTAGAAAAGCAGTAAACCTGCTGATCATCTGCAGGAAGGAAAGGGCTAGATTTAGACTCCTCCCTTTACTGTAAATACCTGAGAAGCACAATGTAGCCTGGCATGTGGCCCTGGCTGCCCAACCATCCTACATCAGGGTCAATGCCTGGCATGGCCAGTCTGGGAAGTCAGGAAAACTTTTGTGGCCAGGAGCAAGGTGTCAGTGCTCTACATCATGTACACCAACAAGGATGCCATGGCTCATATCAGTGCTTTTGGGACCTTTGGGATTCTAGTAATTGCTGTTGCAGACCATCTTCCTGACCAGAAGGCAGTAAATTATGCAACATAAGAAATTACTTGTAAATATGCTTAATTTGTACAAACTACACAGGTTTGAGAATTCATTGTTTCCTTGTGCAGAATCTGTGTTTTTGATTGGCGAGGTTTAATTGACAATTATACACAAACCTTTAGCAACCAATGTGTTGCAAATGTAAATTATTACATGCCAGTTGTTGTTGTTGTGAAACAACCAATCTGTCTAACCAATGCATAATGCATTTTCCCTCCTCCTTTCCTTCTTTACTTACAGCTGCTAACCCAAGCAGAAGTTATCAGGGTACTAAAGAACTAGTAGAAAGTCAGAAGATAGCACAGCATTGCCAAGATACCAGTTCCTGGTAGGAGGGGAAGGTGTCCAGAAAATTTCAATCGTGAATCACAAAGAGAAAAGGGCTTGGTGGTGATTTAGAACATTGTAGCATCAGATATAAGGAACAGCTTACTTGTGTGAATTAGTCAAACTGTGGTAATCTCAGCTGTTAATTTCCATATTGCCAGCTTAACTCAAATAACTTCTTGGACTAACACAAACTGAGCTGGAAACGGAAACTCACAGCCAAGTGGCTATAGGCCTGCCCAACCCATGACCCATCAAGCCACACTGAGCTCACCAACCACAAACTATGGCACACAAGGGGTTTGATCAATCTCCTGTCTTTGTTGTTTATCTGGATGAACTAAAACAGAGGGATTCCCTGTCACCTGGCCGGCTCATGGTCTGTGTCTGACTTCGTGAGTCACTCTACGCAAGTGAGAGCCATGCCAAGAGAATTACCAAAGCAGTTTCTGCCCCAGAACCTGGTCTGAAGCCTGTTTGAAACGGGTCCTAAAAATCAGCTTCTTCCTAGATGCTAAGCATATCTTTTAGCCATCATCATTTAGGGTAAATCAATTTGGTATTCTAAAATGATGTATTTATCTTTCTTTGATACAATTATGTATTTTCCTGTTTTTCCAGAATGCCACTAACAAAACTACAGCAAACTTGAAGTAAGTTTTTCTTTCTTATGTTAGTCTTAAAGTTTTCCCTTTTGGTATCCTGGCCCTGGCCTAAATCCACACAACCTTCATTCTGCTATTTGGATAATATTCTTTTTAGGAGGCTGAATGGTGAATTGGGAAGCTCTTGCACTAAATATGTAAGGAGCTGATAGAATTAATCACTTCCATTAAGACCCTGGTTGCATTAATCAGATAACTTTGAATCAGTGTGATGTGGTGGTTAGAGGGTCAGACCATGATCCAGGAGACCCAGGTTCAAACCTTCACTCTGCCATGCAAGCTTGCTGGGTAATATTGGGCCAGGCACATACTCTCAGTCTACCCTACCTCACAAGATGGTTGTGAGGATAAAATGGAGATGAAGAGAATGATATAAGCTGCTCTGTGTTCCCACTGGGTAAAAAGGTAGGCAATAAATGAAATATTATACAAACAAGTAAGTAAACAGGTAAATAAATTACTCGTACAGCCTACTCCTGTTATTGTGTATCTAAAGACACCCTATGACTGGATCTCAGTGATAAGGAAAACACTGGTATAATGAGATAATTTCCTAGATCTGTGGCATCAGCTCAACAGAGTGAATGAAGGATGCTCCATTGAAGGGCCGTGTAGAATGGGAGAATCTACTAAGATCTTTGAGATACAGACTGGGAAGGGACATCATTTTAATCTTTTGCCATGTTATTAATAACAAGGGCCTTGAGATGCTTAGGAGAAAGTGTTTTAAACAAATAATAATAAAATAATAAAGTTTTAAATAAATAATAAATAAATAAAATGGTTATCCATACATGAGTATAACGGTTTGGTTTCCAGCCTTTACTTTTGTTTTGTCTTCTACTGGGCCCCAGTTTATACAACGGTAAGATAATGCGTACTTTGTCTGGTGCTTATTCAATAGCAGAGTTTTTAAATGTTTCATGGGCAGGACTGAGAAAACATAACAAAGGGGTTTAAGGCCTCTGTTGTAATCAGAGCTTGTTTAGAGTGAGTTAACAAATAGCTGTATATATTTTTAAAATATGTATATTAACTTGAGGGTAAATGGTGAGAAAATACATTTTTGGGATTTTTGTTTTGCTTTTTTACTATTTTTGTGAGGGTGTGTGTGTGTGTTTGTGAGCCTGGAAGTCATGGTGACTTCTGGCAACCCCTAGTGGGGCTAGGACATTTCAGAGAGGTGGCTTAATAACCTGCCTCTGCGTCCTGGCTCTGGTATTCCTTGGAGGTTGCCCCTCCAACTATTTGCCAGGGTCAGCCCTGCTTAGCTTTCAAGATCTTATGAGACAGGCTTGCCTGGACTATCTAGGTCAGGGCAAAATACATTTTGTTTTGTTGCAGACGGCCAATAAAAAGAAGTATGACATGGAAGGGCCAACCAATATGTTTTGCAGAAGATCTATGATTAGTTTTCCCAGTGTTTTGTTTTTTGCTTTAAAGAAGCTGGGAGGGCTCAACTTAATTGTAGCAGTGATGGTTGGAGGAGGGATGTTTAACCCTTTCCCTTGCACTGTCTTCTCAATCTAATACATACTGTTAGGCCTGTGAGGAAAAATAAGGTAGAGTAAAATAAAACATTTGAGGAAATCTACAAATAGATTACACAAGTAACATGTAGTTGGCCTTTAAGAAAGAATTCATAGAAAATACTGCATGCCTAACCTGCATAAGTGAATGTGAATATATGTATTTATGTGTAGAGAGAGATTTGCAATAATAAGGAAGAAGGCATAGGTATTATAGTTTGAAGTGTCATTCATTCCAACAGTAACAGGAAATAAACCATAGGTACATGAAAGTATAATTGAATCCATATTTATTTATAGAACTTTTATGCTGCCTCTCAAGGAAACCTGCCCAAGGAGGCTTACAAAAGATTTAAAAAAAAAAACCCTCTTAACTGTATCCCAGTATAAAAAACCAACCAGGCCATAAAAACATTGATAACTAAGCAGCTTAAATGAATACTACTTTAGGTTAAAACACACTACTAAAATGGTGGTCAACTTCTCAATTAAAAGGCTGGGTAAACAAAAACATGTTGGCCTGGTGACTAAAAGAGAGTAATATAGGTACCAAATCAGCCTCAAGGGGGAAGGACATTCCACAAGTGAGGAGCCACTACTAAAAAAGCCCTGTCTCTGGTTGCCACCTGCCTCACCTCTGAAGGTGGGGGGCACAAAGAGTAGGGCTTGTGAGGCAGATCTTAATTGGTGGGCTGGGAGGAAACAGTCAAAATATTATTGTGCCCTAGGAGAACTATGATTTTCACTCCCCCCTCCATACACACACACCCCAGTTCAGTAGAAACAAAAGTGGGAAATACAGAATACTTGCATGGCTACCCTCCTGCTAAATTGTTAAATCAAGGGTCTGACACCCTATAAGGCAGCTTTGTGTTGATGAATTGTAAGCATACTGACTGAGAGAACTTTGCTTGTTTGAGCTTTGAATTATAAAAGCCTATAACCTTGAAAATTAGGTTGGTCTTTAGGCTGGACTCAAATTTTAGTCTATCAGCTCATTATCTATTCTGACTGGCAACAGCTCTCCAGGGTCTCATGTAGAGGTTTTTTACATCACATATGATCTAATCCAGGGGTCCTCAAACTTTTTAAACCGGGAGCCAGTTCACTGTCCCTCAGACCATTGGAGGGCCGGACTATAGTTAAAAAAAAAAACCCTATGAACAAATTCCTATGCAGGAGCTTATTAGCATAATTTATTTGCATATGCCACACCCTCCGATGTCACCAGAAGTGTCAGAAGACCACACACACCCTGACGTCACCGGAAGTGTGTCAGAAGGCAATACCCACCGCTCAGGCTACACCCCAAAAATCTCCAAGGTATTTCCCAACTCAGAGCTGCCAAGCCTATCTGATGGCAAAGGAAGGAAGGAAGGAAGAAAAGAAGAAGAAGAAAAGAAAGAAGGGAAGGAAGGAAGATGAAAGAAAGGAAGAAAGAAGGAAAGAAAGGAAAGAAAGAAGAAAAGAAGTAAGGAAAGGAAGAAAGAAAGAAAGAAAGAAAGAGGGAAGGAGGGAGGAAGGGGGAAGGAAGGAAGGAAGAGGGAGGGAGGAAGGAAGGAAGGTAGGTGGGTGGGGTGGAGAGAGAGTAGAAAGAAAGGGAGGAAGGAAGGAAGGAAAGGAACAGGGAGGAACAAAACAGGAAGGAAGGTAGGTAGGCAGGTGGGATGGAGTCAGAGAGAAGAAAGAAAGGGAGGAAGGAAGGAAGGAAGGGGGAAAGAAAGGAACAGGAAGGAAGGTAGGTAGGCAGGTGGGATGGAGTCAGAGAGAAGAAAGAAAGGGAGGGAGGAAGGAAGGAAGGAAGGAAGGAAGGAAGGGGGAAAGAAAGGAACAGGAAGGAAGGTAGGTAGGCAGGTGGGATGGAGTCAGAGAGAAGAAAGAAAGGGAGGAAGGAAGGAAGGGGGAAAGAAAGGAACAGGAAGGTAGGTAGGCAGGTGGGGTGGAGACAGAGAGAAGAAAGAAAGGGAGGGAGGAAGGAGGGAAGGAAGGAAGGGGGAAAGAAAGGAACAGGAAGAAAAGACAGGAAGGAAGGTAGGTAGGCAGGTGGGGTGGAGTCAGAGAGAAGAAAGAAAGGGAGGAAGGAAGGGGGAAAGAAAGGAACAGGAAGGAAGGTAGGTAGGCAGGTGGGGTGGAGACAGAGAGAAGAAAGAAAGGGAGGGAGGAAGGGGGAAAGAAAGGAACAGGAAGGTAGGTAGGCAGGTGGGGTGGAGTCAGAGAGGAGAAAGAAAGGGAGGGAGGGAGGAAGGGGGAAAGAAAGGAACAGGAAGGAAGGTAGGTAGGCAGGTGGGGTGGAGACAGAGAAGAAAGAAAGGGAGGGAGGAAGGAGGGAAGGAAGGAAGGGGGAAAGAAAGGAACAGGAAGAAAAGGAACAGGAAGGAAGGTAGGTAGGTAGGCAGGTGGGGTGGAGACAGAAAGAAGAAAGAAAGATAGGGAGAAAGGAAGAAGGGGGGAAAGAAACAGGAAGGAAGGAAGGTAGCTAGGTGGGGTGGAGAGAGAGAAGAAAGAAAGAAAGAGAAAGAGGGAGGAAGGAAGGAAAGAAAGGAACACGGAGGAGAGGAACAGGAAGGAAGGAAGGTAGGTAGTGGGGTGGAGACAGAGAAGAAAGAGAGGGAGGGAGGGAGGGAGGAAGGAAGGGGGAAGAAAGAAAGGAAGAGGAAGAAAAGGAACAGGAAGGAAGCATGGGGGGGTTGGCGATCTTCTCCCAGGGCCGGCGGCCTGCCGCGCCCCAGGAAAGGTGAGCGGAGGGGTGTTGGGCAATCTTCTCCTGGGGCAGGCAGCCTGTCGCACCCCGGGAAAGGTGAGCGGGGTGTTGGCGATCTTCTCCCGGGGCCGGCGGCCTGCCGCGCCCCGGGAAAGGTGAGCGGGGGGGTTGGCGATCTTCTCCCGGGGCAGGCGGCCTGCCGCGCCCCGGGAAAGGTAAGCGGGGGGGGTTGGGCGATCTTCTCCCGGGGCCGGCAGCCTGCCGCGCCCGGGAATGGCTAGCGGGGGGAGGGTTGGTTAGCTTCTCCCAGGTCTGGCATCCGACGCCAGGCCTGGAGAACGCGGCGGCAGCCCTGCTGGGGGCGGGGCTTCATCATGTGCCCGCCCCCATGCGTCTTCCGTCCCGGAGAACCGCTCTGCGGCGCCCGGGCTCCAACGGACCCCTGAGGTAGTGGCCCACCCGGCGGGCCAGAAAAATGCCCTCAGCGGGCTGCATGTGGCCCGCGGGCCGTAGTTTGAGGACCCCTGATCTAATCCCTTTAAATGGAGATATCTGGGATTAAACCTGGGAGCTTCTGCATACAAAGTAGATGTTCTACCACTAAGCATGATGTGTACCTGGAAAAAAAGGTAATTTTGGATTTGAGGACAGCATAAATACTGGTATGTAATACCCTTTCATGGTATTGTTTTCTATTACGGGACATTGTTTTAAATTATGTGAACCATAATCTCTAGAATGGGCATCATACCAGTTGTAATAAAGAAAATACTAAATAAACTTTTTTCTGATGGGTATAACATGAGATGCCAAATAGGTAAAGTGACACCTAATTGTTACAAAAGCTTCTGTTGGAGACAGCAGATGTGTTAGAAGTTGTCATCAACCAGAATGGAAACGTGGCTCTTTTTTCTTTTATGTGCATATAACCCTTTACAGAATTACAAGGAGGCCAGAAAGAGCATTAAATGAAAGGCAAACCATAATCAAAACACATTTAGCGTTACAGACACATACAATGGAACACACTCAAACTAGCAAAAAGCAACATGCTCTCGTACTGCTGAGGGCCATATTTTCCATGCAGAAACTCTAGGCTAGAGTCAAGGGCAATTGGTTTCCCTACTGCTTGAGTTTTCAAAACTGTAGGATTTTATCGTTGGATGGTGCCTGAAAAGATGTGCCTTCTACAATACCTGAACCTAGGCTAACTCATCCATATTTACTTCCAACTAATTGGTTTATTTCATTAGAGGAGCCAATCTATTACAAGACCATAGACTTCTAAAGCTAACACTTCAGTAGAAGCAGATTTCACCACACTCGTACTTATCTTCTAGATATTGCCAGCCCCTCTCTGAGCACAGACAGTGCTCACTTCCTGCCTTGACAGTGTCCTCTAATAAAGATAGATCATCCCACAATCATCACTTGGTGGCAGCTTGTGGGTGCATTTAGCCCACTTTAAGGAGCAGATGATATATCTGTAAACACAATGGTAGTTTCCACGCAGAGAGCACTGCTGACTTCATCTTCTTGCACTTCAGCACCACCACTATAGAAGGCACTGCACTGGCTGCCTATAGCATACCGGATAAGGTTCAAGGTGCTGGTGCTTACCTACAAAGCCCTATATGGCCAGGGACCTACCTACCTGAGGGACCGCCTCTCCTCGTATGTGCCCCAGTGAGTCCTTTGATCGGGATCCAAAAATCGCCTGGTTCTCCCAGGGCCGAGGAAGGCCCGGCTGGCGGCTACAAGGGCCAGGGCCTTCTCAGTGGCAGTCCCGCACTGGTGGAACGAGCTCCCAGATAACATCAGGGCCCTGTGGGACCTTTTGCTGTTCCGCAGGGCCTGTAAGACGGAGCTCTTTCGCCAGGCTTTCGAGTAGGGGCCGCCCCAACTCTTTGTAGCTCTGGCCCTACTAGTGGAATCCGCCAACCTGGAACATCTAGCACCGACCAGATTGGTTACCACCTGTGACGCTGCTCTGAATGTGGAACCTAGGCCATCTTGGAATTATTCTGTTGTACTGTATTGTATGTTTTATGAAATTGTTTTTATGATTTTATGTTATCAAATTGTTGATAGCCACCCTGAGCCTGCCCAGGATGGGGAGGGTGGGATATAAATCCCAAAAATAAATAAATAAATAAACAAGGCTAGAGTTTATATTGCAGTTTTGCTCAACAGTGATCAGGTGATCTGAGCAGCCTTGAAACCCTAATAAAATGCTAGCCTGGTTTGCCTAGATCAGGGGTGGGCAAACTGTGGCTCAGGAGCCGCATGCAGCTCTTTCTGGCAGGGTGGCTGGGGAAGCTAAATATCATTAGCAAACAAATATCATTGGACAAATTAATATCATTATCAATATCTGCTTTTACCCCTTTTGTTATTATTTTTGGCAATCTCATTTAATGTTAATAAAAAGCAAATTTGCTTATTTTCCAATAAAAGCAGGTAATATTTGTTCATGTATTGTGGCTCTCAAACATCTGATGTTTATTCTGTGCTGCTCTTATATTAAGCAAGTTTGGCCACCCCTGTTCTAGGTGGCTCTTACGCGGAGCAAGTTTGCCCACCCCTGCCCTAGATCAATCTGCCTGCCCCCAGCTCACCAGCCCTAGCAACCATACCCTGCACATCTCATTATTGATCTGAAGTAGAAGAATATTTCTGTCTTTATCCTATCCAAGTTTACATAGGAAGTAAATCCCATTTGTTTCAATGGGTTCTATTTTTTTTACAGGTGAGTACATAAAAAGACTGCAGCCTTTATCTCTTGTATATAAAAGCTTTTTGATACTTCTGAACTTTTTTCTCTCCCTTTCTTGATCTGATTTGGTTTTGGTTTTTTTCTTTGGATATGCAGTGGCCAAACTACAAACCTATTAAGAATCAGTTGGGGGCTGAGGGCAGTTGCAGGAGTATGTACTGTAGGGTTGCCAGGTCTGGGTTGGAAAATACCTGGAGACTTTGGGGATGGATCCAGGAGAGGGTGGGGTTTGGGGAGGGGAGGGGCCTCAGCATGGTACAATGCCATAGAGTCCACCCTTCAAAGCAGCCGTTTTCTCCCCTCCCCAATTTGGTGCAGTTTGGTGAGCCAGTTTGGTGCAGTGGTTAAGTGCGCGGACTCTAATCTGGGAGAGCTGGATTTGATTCCCCACTCCTCCACTTGCACCTGGCTGGATGACCTTGGGCAAGCCATAGCTCTGTACCAGCTGTTCCCTCAAGGACAGCTTGGGAAAGAGCTCTCTCAGCCCCACCTACCTCACAGGGTGTCTGTTGTGGGGTGGTCCAGTGCAGCCACCCGGCAGCCCAGCCCAGCAGTGGGGGTGGCCTGGCACAGTCACCCAGCAGCCCAGCGCAGCAGCAGGAGTGGCCCAGCGCAGCACAGCCACCCAGCGGCCCGGCCCAGCAGTGGGGGCAGCCTGGCACAGCCACCCGGTGGCCTCGCGCAGCCCAGCAGGGGGTGGCCCCACATGGCCTGACAGGGGGCGGCCTGGCGCGCACTTTGCATGCACACATAGAAGTCCCCACCCCCCGGCACTTTCAAAACTCTAGCCCCTGGTCTTCATTAGCTTTATTGGAGTCCAAAAGATGATGTTACAAGTATAACGAGAGCAACAACTACTTACAAACAACCGAGCCTACAGCATAATTTTAACAGCAGCCACAAGCTAGAACTGCCAACCTACCATTTTCAACCTGGAATTTTTCCAGATTTATAACTGATTTCCAGAATACAGACATTAGTTCTCCTGAAGAAAATGGCAGCCTTGGAGGGCAGACTTTACGGCATCACATTCCTGCTGATTTCCCTCCCCAAATTCTGCCCTTCCCAGGCTACACCTCCAAATCTCCAGGATTTTCCCAACCCAAAGCTGGCAGCAGAAAATATGCCTTAAAATTACAGTAACACTATTTACAAAACTAACATCATGCCTAACTAGACATCGTGGGCAACTGGGCCCCCAAACAGGTTGCCCCATCCCATCCATTGTTCTCTATGGTGGGAAAAAATGTTAACTTTTTTCCTACCATAGAGAACAATGGATGGAATGGGGGCAACCTGTTTGGGGCCTGTAGAATTGGACCCCCTGGTCCAATCTTCTTGAAACTTGGTGGGTATTTCGAGGAGAGGCCCCAGCAGCTACCCTGCAAGTTTGGAGCCTCTCCCTCAAACCCCCTTTCCTCCAGCCCCTCATATACCCTATGAGTTTTTGCCATTGATTTCAATGGCCCATAGGATATAATGGGACTGAAACTGACATTCCCTTTCTGACACATTTCTGGTGATGTCAGGGAACGTGGCGTATGCTAATGAGTTATGCTAATGAGTTATGCTAATAAGCTCCTGCACCTCTTTTTCTACGAAAGGACCCCTGGGTAGAGCTATAATGATACTTAGTGGTATAGCACATGTCTCAGGCCAAATTCCTGTCACCTCCAGATGCAAAGGGTTGCAGATTTAAAAAGCTTTTCTCTGCTTGAGACCTTGGAGAATAACTGCTAGTAGAGTAAACAGCCCTGAGAACCAGTAGCCTGAACTTAGGCAAATCATGGGGGGGGGGCAGGAAGGGTTGCATTAGTGCTTAGTTCTCTTGGCCCAGGGAAATGCTGATTGCCACTTTAGGGTCAGGAAGCAATTTTTCTCCAGGCCAGTTTGGCTAGAGATCCTGTCATCTTCTGGGCATGGAACAGTGGTTACTTCGGGTGTCAAGGGGGAGGTATTTGTTGTTGCGGAAATAGTCAAAAATACTTAAATGCTCAGAGTTTGCAATGGATCTTTGCTTTACTGGAGACATTTCTTTATGTTTAAAATTTTATTTCTAAGGGATAGAGTATATGGGAAACCTACAAAATAACAAGAGATATCTAGAGCTACATCTTTACATGCTACTGTCACAAAAACATGGTCACTCAACAATGGAGAATCCTCCTCCTTCTTGACCCCTAGAAGGAAATCACCTGGATACATTAACCAATCAATACCATTTACTTTTGCGGGCTATTCTAACACTGGCTGTCTGCGAAGTTTCCTTCCAGGTCAGTCTAAACAATGGCACAGAAGGTAAACAGGTTAACCCTATAATGACTGGAATCTTAGAGCTTGCAACTCATACATTTCCAACATTTGTGAATTTTCTGCATTGTGCAGTGGGTTGGACTAGATGACCCTGTAGGTCCCTTCCAACTCTATGATTCTATATAAGGACACCATTTCTCAAGCGGCAATTGGAAATAGAGGAGGTGTTTAATTCCCCCCTCAGAAACTTAGAATTGAAACCTGGAAGGAGGGGCGGTTAGCAAGGAAAAAGTAAGTATCCACTTGTTGCCTGCAGCTTGCTCCCTCCCAGTTGCCCTCCTTTATTAGTAGCTCTTCCTCATCACAGAAAGCTGTGGGGCTGCAGTTATTTGTATTTGCACATAACAGTACTTTGACCCTTATAGGAACACCCATTTCAACAATATGTGGACAGCAATGGAACAGGTGGGACAGCTTAGTATCTCCCAATACCTGGATACTTATAGAATTACATCTGTTTGTTCCCCTACTTCCTGGTTTGAACCGCCTTAGAAAACCTTTATTAAAGCAACAGAGATATTGTAGGTCTGGGAACATTAGTCTATCTCCCTGTCTTTCATGCTCCACCTATTTCTTAAGCAGAATGATAACAAAAGTACTTTTGTTCACAATGGCAAAATGATTCTAACTTAATAGAATCTATTGTAGACTGCAAGGTTCAGGAAATGTCAAAGATGGGTTCTTCACTTAACACCCCCCCCCCCGCCGGTGAAGTATGTAATGAATGTACAAAAACACCACCACCACCCCATCTTGCTTTTAAATTCACCAATGTAGATAAAATGGAATGAAAAACTGCTGGGTTTATCACTTAGCATTTATAGTAGACATTGGCTCTATAGAGTAGTATCTGTGTCATTAAGGCAACAATTCTAAGGACATTTTCCTGGGAGTAAGCCCCATTGAATAACATGGGACTTTTTTCTGAGTAGCCCTGCTTAGAATTGCTCTTTAACAATGCAGAGTTCCACCCTTATAAACCCATTGCCTTAGAGGGTGTAACTCTCTTTAGGATCATACTACAAATAGCTGGGGATGAACATAAGTTTGCCAACTGACTTGTTTTATACTGGACAATTGAAGGTGGTGATGGAGCACATGGCATCGGTCACCACTGTGCACATGTGCAGTCTACCTAATAGATGCTTGTGGCCAGTCATTAGCCCTGCATTTTCCTAGTCATAACTGGCTCTGACACAGCTTCCCAGTACTCATAGGTAAGGCTGGAAATTTTCCCTCCCATCTTTCATGGCTATACCACAGTGGCTAGTGGTACATGACTTGTGAGTGATTTAACGAGTGACTGAATCAGCAGAGCACTTATGCAGCAAGAATGGGGGTAGTAGAACTCAACTGGGCTATGTGAGAATATGCATGTGAGAATAGCCAGTTGCACTGTCCTGCGTGGTTATTAAGAAATACAATTAACCAATCTGTGTAAAACTGACAAACAGATCAATGAAATATTGAACTGATTATTGAAAAATCATGTTTCTGTTTGCAACCTGCAAAAACATGTAGCCAAAGTAGCAGGTGTTCAAGCATCCCTAAAAACCATTGTGAAATGGTGCCTCCTAGTCCTAAACTTGAAAGGTGATCCAAAATGTTATCATTATGGATGTGCATTCAGCTGTACCCAAGCCATTCCCAGATAATATAGCCATTCCCAGATAATCCCCAAAATATTCAGGATTACCTGGGAATGCCAGATAGCCACAGTTAAAGGGTATTTAAATGGCCCTCAGTCCCTTAAATTGCCTTCAGAGTTCAATCGAAGCTTGCAAAGGTGTTTAAAGGGACCACAATCCTTTTAAACACCATTAGAAACAATGGATGATGGGGGTACCTTCTTTGGAGGCCCATAGAATTGGACCACCTGGTCCAATCTTTTTGAAACATTGGAGTACTTTTAAGGAAAGAAACCAGCAGCTATGCTAAAAATTTGGTGCCTCTACCTCAAAAACCAGGGCCCCTAGCCCCCACCCAGATCAATTTCCTATTATACCCTATGGGGACCATTGACTATAATGGTCTCCATTGGGTATAATGGAGCGAAAACAAATGGGATTCCTGAAAAATCCCAAATTTGAATACCATACCAGTACTGGGATTCAAGAATATCAGGAAATACCAATATTTTTGAGGTCCAATACACCCGAACCTGGAAAATCCTGATTTTTTTGGTACACCCTTAGTTACGATTGGTGGTATCAAAAGCCACCGAGAGGTCCAAGAAAATCAACAGGGTTGCATTCCCTCCATCCATCTCCCAGCATAAATCATCTACCAGGATTTCAGTCCTATAGCCAGTCCTGAAACCAGACTCCTTCTGTCAAGGAGGCATTTACTGTCTCCTGGACCTAGACCACCAGCCCCCCACATGTGTAATCAACCAGCAGGGGCAAGGGTCATTCATACAGGTGGTAGATCTTTGACTTCAAAGAATCCTGTCCACACCCTCAGACTGAATAAGCTGTGAACTTAGGAAGACCATGAGAGGGAGGGCAGGAAGGGTTACATCCGTGCTTAGTTCTTGTGGCCCTTTATTACACGCCCGTGGAAATACTGATCACCACTTCGGTGTCAGGAAGCAATTTTTCTCCAGGCCAATTTGGCCAGGGATCCGGGGGGGGGGGGGGGGGTCTGCCAACTTCTGGGCATGGAACAGTGGTCGCTGGGGTTGGGAGGTATTTGAGCATTTTCTGCATTGTGCAGGGGGTTGGACTAGATGACCCTGGAGGTCCCTTCCAACTCTATGATTCTATATAATTCTATGAAAGGTATCCCATACAATTGGACCAGCCAGCACCATGACACCATCTTATCCTATTATTGCAAACTCAGAGTCCAAGTTGGTACAAATCTGAGAGATTTTATCTGCAAAGTGTCAACCAACTGTTTACAGCAGGCTGCCAAGCAGTCCATGTCCTCCTGCAGACCAGATCCCAGTAGGCCCTTGACCACCATTGACTTTCAACTGATACTATTAATCAGAGAACAAGAGAGAGAGAGAGCGCGCACTGCTAGCTGTCTGTGGAGCTATGGATATTGCTAGGCAGGCCAGATCTCCTGCTATAACTTACAACTGTTCCCTGACAGCTCTTCCCAGGCTGAAGGAGAAAAACTGGGGGAGGTGGGGTTTGAGAGCGCACCACCATCACACCAGCACACATCACTTCAGCCAAAAAACAACAACAGAATTATGTCATTATGTCAGGTTTAACTATAGAATGTTGGGCATATCCTAGAATGTTGCCCCTCTGATGTAACGACATTACTCCCAGGTTTTTTGTTGGAGGCAACACTGAGTACTGATACACTTGTCATTGTTCCCCCCCTTCCTCCAAGGGATTGTCAACTTTAGCTGGCAACCCTAGATATTGCTGCTGGATTTAACTGAGGTTTCCTGAAAGAGATGAGACTTGGTCTCAGTCCCATAGTTCCTGGTTTCTCACCACCACCACTTTACATTAATTATAAGTAGCCAAAATAGTCCCAGCTGGACCAAATTTTCATTGGTTTCATTGCCCCAGCAGTCCTTACAAAAGGAAACAAGAGGAGGCTAGCAGTTCAACCAACATCACAAGGAGAACTTTCTTCTCAGTGTTTCCTTCCTACGCCTCTAGCTTTGTAATATATTTTCCTCAAAACTTTTTTTCCTTTTGAATGGAACTCAATCATTTGTTCTTGACTGAATTCTCAGTCAGGTTTCACTACATATCAACATCACTGCAAATGAAGTTAATTCCGAGTAAGGGCAATGCCCGTTCAGACACCAGAATACAGAGACTCAGAATGTTATGATTTGGGGAGGGACATCTCCACTTGTTCAGTGAAATGTCTTCAGAAGAGGTGTGTGAATTAACTACTGTCTAACAAAGAAAAGAGGGAAGCTAGTATGTTGTTTAGATTTTCCTCCCTTGTTCACAAGCCCCCAATATACTACCAGCAAGGTTTTCCTTCCACCTGTTTGCATATGTTATAAAAGACACTACAAAGACAATATCAGTGGTGTATTCTGACAGACTACAGGAGTTGGCAGATGTTTTGCTAATTTAAAAAATTCAGGTAATGAAACTGCACCAAAGGTAGACAAAGATGCAGAACTAGCACACATATGCACCCACACTGTTAGCCAAGCAGCACCTGCTTGCTAATTGTTTTAAAGCTGCTGTCAAAGTCTGAAAAACAAAATAGGAATGTGCAGCTTCTTTCCTGTATGGATTGAGGATTCAGAGAGTTTTCTTGAGGAGCCACTGAGGAATCATGAGGGGAAGGGATTGATTGATTGATTGATTGATTGACATTTATTTATTAGAAGTCCTCTCCTGAGTTCTCAAAAATCTGCCTGACACAGCTAATTTGGTGTAGTGGTTAAAAGCCAGGTAAAGGAAAAGCTTCCCCATTCACTCAGCTTTCCATTCTGTGTTGGCTGCTTCCACACAGGTGCAGAATGTTAATGAGGGATGTGAACTGAAACACAGGTAAAGTACAGAGTGGGCACTTTGATCCCAGAATTTTCTGTCTGAAAATTGTGGCTATGTATGCTACACTTTAATGCTACTTAGCAAACAACTGTATTCCTCGGGCATGGTAAATGGTAGAAGTGAGGGTAAGGCTAAGATAAGGTAGTGTGGGTTCCAATCCCCGTTTTGCTCTGAAGCTCACTGGGTGACCTTGGGCCAGTCACACACACTAAGTTTAACCTACCTCACAGTGTTGTTATAAGGAGACGAGGGGGAAGGAAGAGCAATGTATGGCCACTAAGCTTCTTGGAGGACGGGTGGAATTTAAAATGTACTTAATAAGGCAGGATCTCAGCTGTTACAATTGCTATTCCTACAGCCCACTTTTGCTGCAGTGCATTTTCCCAAGGGTATCCAGAAATATCTCCAGAAGTCACTAGCAATAAATGAAAACGAGAGTCCTGTGTTGTGCATTCTTCTAAAGCATTTGGAGGCAGGGCACTGTATTTGATAGACTGTTGATCTAACCCGTGAAAGCTTTCCACCATCCAAAATAAGAGGTTACCGTAGATAATACTTTTAGGCCGTTCTTATTTTTACCAGAGTCCTAATGCTGCTTCTGCATTCAAGATGCTTGAAATAATTCTGGGCAAACTCTGTTAATCTCTCCTCACACAGAACAAAAGTCTCTTGGCGTTTTCAGAAAATGTCAGGACGATGGGCACAGCAGAGAGAAGGTCTTGCCACAGCTTCATCGCCCATCAGAAGGGTTTGAACCTAAGCACTTAGAACAAGGTGTCAGGGACACAAGAAGCTCTTCAGGGGAACACAAAAGCAGCACAAATTGTTGCCTGCCAGCATCACAAACCTTCAACCTAGGGGTACTGTCACATCTGAGTTAGTAGGGTAGGGAATTTTTTTAAAAAAAAAAACTGTACACACCAGCCATTATGTAGCCATCTCAGATTATTCTGCACACACGCACATACACACACACACACACACACACATTCCGCTTTCATATCTTCTTCCCTGTGGCTTTTCCTTCTGTCTCTAAGTTCTTTTTTATGCTCCCCAGTTATATTTCCAGGTTCCTTTTGTATTCCCTTTTGTTTCACAGCATTTCTTCTTCCATAGCATTATTTTCCTTCTCTGTATAAACTCAGTGGGTTTTTTCCTATTTTCTTCTTCCATGTCACCTTTCCTGAGTTTTTTTAAATATTTTCCTCTGTCCTTTATCTTCTTTTCCACCTCAACATCCCACCCCCATATTTCATGTGTTTGTTTTACTCTCGGCATCTACCACCTGGTAGTTTTCACTTGACTTCTCCCTCTGTGGTTGAAGTTCTTGACGGAGTATGTCCCATGCTAAAGTTTGCATGGTTAAGGCACTGACTTGAACTGAGAAAAGGGCAGGCCGGTGAGTGATTCCAGTATCTTGATTTCCCAGGATGTCACTCTCAGGAAGCAGAATCTTGCATTGGATATAAATTCCTGGTTTACACCATGCATGAAATGTTCCATAAAAGAAGAAGCAGCAGGTATGATGTGATAGGACTAGATCTAAAATATTAATGTATAGTGATTCCTTAGCAGCAGCACTGTAGAAAGGAGGTAACGGAATTGCAATGAGCATCTATTATTTTACATTTTGGAAGCAAAAATTACATATTCATAGTTGCAGGTAAGTACTCCTATTGGAACCTCAATGTGGTGAATAGTGCTGTACACCCATGGATTTTTTAAAAAGTGGAGACCTGTTGCATGTATTGTTATGCAATTGTACCAAATGTGAAAGTGAAGAAAGGTGCAGAATAGACCTGAAATAGCAAGCTGGTCAGGTGGTTGAATGGGGACTGTCGCAGAGCACCCAGGCACAATGAACAATAGCAAGCCACTTGACTCTATGAATGGCAGATAGCAATGCACAGTAGTCAAGTATTCAGCATATTAGCAAGTCAACTATTTGAAGGGGACCTCTGTTGAACTCTGCTGTGTAAATTAGTCTAGCTACTGACCCAATGGGCATGAGTTAGATCCAAACTAACATGAGAATTAACCATTCCAAAAATCCTACACTTGTATCTGTTTACGTATCTGAGTAGAACCAAATTCCCTTTTGCACAGTGGGAAGGCTTCTTCTGCTTATGCAAGAATGGGATGATCCTGACCAAATTCCCCTTCTCACTGCAGACCCCCATATTGCACCCCATGCTGTTCCCCAAAGATCCCAGATCTCCAGGAGCTCATTTTCAGGGCATGTAAGAAGCTGCAGCAGGAAGGTGGAGGTAGAAAAAATCCATTCTGCAAGCAGAGCTCTGGTTATGATCTTTTCAATCTGAGTCCATATTGCGTTTTGTTGAGACAAATTTTCATATGAACAGTGGCTTTGAGATATTTATTTATTTGTTTGCTTATGTTGCTTCATTCCCCAATGGGGACCCAAAGCAACAAACAGTATAAAAATGGAATGTAAACAAAGAAACAAGTGAAGAAGAAAACAGTTTCCAAGAGAAGGGCATGTCTTTCTCAGCAGATTGTCCTTTCAGTTCCAGGCTACAGCCCTCAGACTGGTGGATGGATGAAAGAGAAGGAAGCAGGAAATGGGGAGATGTTATGGAGGCTTTCAAGAAAAGGAAAGAGTGGGGGAGGTGTAACGAGATGACCCTGGAAGGTTCTGGGTTGTCAATATACCTAATTCTCAACGTGGCCCCATATTACTGAAATCCAGAGCCTGGAACCATGAACAAACAAAACAACTTTCTATATACCTGATAAAAGACCCAGATTTGCAGAAAAATTGGAAAACTGAAGAAAAAGGAGGTTAAAAAAAACCCTCATATAATAGAAGCAGCACATGTACCTAAAAAAAAAAAAAGTCCTCTGCAGTGGCCATTGTGAGGGTTGCTAGGCAATCACAACAGTATTACCAGCCTTCAAGTCTTTGTTTTTGTCAACAGAAGGCAAGGGTAAGGGCAGGGGCCTGTGCAGGCATGTTTTGGCCTTTGAGGGAGGACTCATCAGAGCCAGGATCAACAATAGATACAGGCAAGCTCAGCTGCTCCCTACTATTCATCAGTAGCTACCAGAGAAGACTGTGTGGAGTAATTGTTCAAGTTTCATACTAAGATCATACTAGGACCCAAGTTCAAATCCTCACTCTGCCATGGAAGCCCACTTGGTGGGCCAGTCACATACTCCCAGCCTAACTACCTCACAGGGTTGTTGTCAGGATAAAATGGATGAAAGGAGAATGATGTAAACTCCTTTGGGTCCCTGTTGGGCAGAAAGACAGGGTATAAATGAAGTAAATAAATAATGAATATAACTGAAGGGAGGGCAGATAAAATGTTGGTTGGTGACTTGGTGGGAAGGAGAAAATGAGACAAGGAAAGTTGAGGGTGTGGGGGCTGCCAGGAGGAGGGAAAGAAGAAATAGTACGAGGAGGAAGCTAAAGGGGAAAACGAGTTGCAGGAAAAGCTGCTAGGGGTAGGGAAGGAAGCAAAGCTGAAATGGAGGGACACCAAGAAAGACTGGCTGGTGGGAAGGAGAGAAGGAAACAGGGAAGGGGGAGATGTTATGGGGAGTTTCAGGGAAGGGAAAGAGGAAATAGTGGAGGAGGGGAAAATGAAACATTCCCCACAAGTCCTTTGGGGTCCACCACCTGTTCCTTTATAATTACCATCAACATTTTCTTAGAAACTAAAATAAATAAGAGGCAAACAGTCTTGTTTAAAGATTTAAGTGTAATTCAGAACAAACTAGAGTCCTGAATGCAAAACCTTTGGCTTCCACTTTATCATCCTACCCACTGAAGAACACTGTTTCAAACTATTGCTAACTGCTGCCAATTAGTGTAAGCCTTACATTGCAAAGGATTTCTGCTCATTTGCATAAAACCAACTGGCTGTGTGTAATGGGAAATTAACTAGGAAGCTTTTTGTTTATTCTGTTTGTTTTAATTATTTCAGACTGTAGTGTTTGTAAATGTGATTGACACTAAACCTCTACTTAGGTAGGTTTTGAATAAACGTATGAACATTAACTTGGTCATGATAAGCATACAAAGCAGGATAGGTTGTGTATGTTACAGGAGTTCTCTTTTGCTACAGTATTGAACAGAGTGCTTACTGCTGTAACTATAAACTCTATATTAGTAAAACAGACTGACTCATGGCAGTGTCTGGGAAATTCTGTTTGGGTGCCTTTCCAAAAACAGGTTTCTTTTTCATCCACTTTTCCTATCACACCATCTAAAATGCATATTTATTTTTCTGTCTTCTCCTTATCCAACATACGAGATTCCCAAACAAACGTAGAACAATTAACTGTCTCTGTAATACCACATCCATAAAACAATACATCCTAAAATCAACAAATGGAACTAGTGAGCCGAGAATCCAACAAGTGATACAGGTAATAAGTGCCAAGGTCATCCAGGGCGGATCCTGTGATACTGTGAATGACCTTTGCCTGAGACTGTGGAGAGTGGCAGTTAGTCTGAGTAGACAGTACTGATCTTAATGGACCAAGGGTCTAATTCAGTATAAGGAAGCTTCATATGTTCATGTAGTCCCACTGAAAAACAATGCTTACCTATCACGTTAGTAGGAAAAGGGCACATCACTGTAGCCAACCATGTTGTCTACAGTTTTTCAGTAGCAATACTGTTTGAAAAGCTGGCAAAATATTTTGACGCTGGAAGCAGATGGAAGCAGGTTGCGGCAAATAGAGATGCCTTTCCTGATCTTCTGATTTTCTGAAGGGCTTATTTTGTAAGCTAGAAATAGGACAGCTTGGGCATCCATCACTGAAATGTATATGAAGATTTAGAGAGATTGATGCAGAAGGAAAGGACAAGTGCATTAACAAATCTATCTGTCCGAAAGTCAGGGGTACTGTTAACCAAGAAGTACATTACAGTGATTTCATCGAAATGTTCTGTTATTTATTTAACTTTTCCATTTTCATTTTTATTTGGGGAAGATAATTGCCTGCGATAAGCTGTCTTTGCAGAAGGCTGGACGCGTGGAAGAAACGCAGCTGTTACGCTGGGATATGTACTTTCAGCCGTAGCATTAGAGCTTGTAATGGCCAGCTTCTATTTGCATATTGAAACAATCTCAATTAAAGTCTTTTATCAGATGACTTCAAAGAAAGAATCTCTCAAAGCACAGGGTTTTTTGTTTCTTTCTGTGAACCAAAGGCTATTAGGGTTCTGATATGTTTATATTCATTTGTCTAGATGACCATTTTGGTACTGATTTTCTAAGTAATAAAACATACATTTATTCCCTTAAGCTTCTACATTGCAATATTATAATTCTTTATATAAAATTCAACACAGTTGGGAAGGCCAAAAATTTTGCTTACAAAGACAGAATTCAATGATATAGTTGATTTCTACCACATGATTTATTAGGTTTTGATGCCACCCAGTTCCATAGGTACAGGGTGTGTAAGAAGTAAATCAAATTAAATAACTCAATCCAAACTCAAATCCAGAACACCCTTGTACCAGAAGATCACTATATTGTGACACCAGAAAAAAGAGTATTCCAATTATTCCAGTGTAGCAGTACTCTTGCATAGAGGGGCTAGCAGAACTGAGTCATTAAGGGAGGAAATTGGAAGGTGGGCCTTCTTGGCAAGCAAGAATAAAAATTACCTCAAAGTATATGCTCACTCAGGGATTTCGTCCAGTTATTGCAAGCTCTGTAGGGATTGATGGTATGTAATGCTTGCAAAAGATGCCATGTAATTAAACACTACAGTCAATACAGAAATCCAGATTACTGTATCATCCTCCTCTCCAACCCTAAAGAGAGGTTTGCTTTTAGAACACCTATGTAACAATTAAAGGTAAAAGTAAAGGTTTCCCTTGCTCGAAAGCCAGTCAAATCCAACTCTAGAGGGCAGGGCTCATCTCCATTTCCAAGCCAAAGAGCCAGTGCTGTCGAAAGACTTTTTCCGTGGTCATGTGGCTGGCATGACTAAACGCCGAGGCACACAGAACATTGTTACCTTACCACCAAAACAGTACCTACTTATCTAGTTGCAATTTCTTGCTTTCAAACTTGCTTTCGAGCCAGTTTGGTGTAGTGGTTAAGTGCACGGACTCTAATCTGGGAGAACTGGGTTTGATTTCCCACTCCTCCCACTTGCACCTGCTGGATGACCTTGGGCAAGCCATAGCTCTGTACCAGCTGTTCTCTCAAGGACAATTGTCTCAGAGCTCTCTCAGCCCCACCCACCTCACAGGGTGTCTGTTGTGGGGAGGGGAAGGTAAAGGAGTTTGTAAGCCGCTCTGAGACTAGAAGTGAAGGGTGGGGTATAAATCCAATCTCTTCTCTTCTTCTTCTCTAGGTTGGTAAAAGCTGGGGCCAGAGACAGGAGCTCACTCCGTCACGCAGCACTCGGGTTTTGAACTGCCAAGCTATTGATCTTCTGCTCTACAACTCAGCATCTTAACCTCTGAGCCACTGAAGCCCCTTGATGTAACAACTAGGGCTTGATAAAGATGACCCTTTCCCTTACTTTTTGGTTTCTGTCTGTAATCATTGTGAATGGCTTTGGTCTGCTCACTTTTGTTGCAATTCATAAACAATTTATACAGAAATTATGCATCATGTATAGTTTTGCTATACATATAACATATAGGGATGCTGTAAATTCACCATGATTGTTTTCAACAGTCACTGTATTTGAAGGTGTCAAGCTAATGTGAATGAATCTCCTGATCATAAGAACATAAGAGAAGCCAGGGTTGGATCAGGCCAATGGCCCATCAAGTCCAACATTCTGTCACACAGTGGCCAAAAACACCAGGTGCCCTCAGGAGGTCCATCAATGGGGCCAGGACACTAGAAGCTCCCCCACTGTTGCCCCCCCTCAAGCACCGAGAACACAGTGCATCACTGGCCCCAGACTGAGAATTTCTATCTAAACCTTATGACTAAAAGCTACTGATGGACCTCTGCTATTCCGTTCATGCTGAACAGCCACAAATATCTGCCTAACTGGTTTGCATTAGGTTTTTGCAATCCTGTCCATGCACAAAGATGTGGCAGATTCAGTAACCATTAGCATCACTAAGGACTGCTGTGATGCCTGCATTTCAAAAGCTTATAAGTGCTGCATAAACATGTGACAGACTGCAAGGATTAATACCTCACAGAGCCAGAGGGCTGTTCAAACAGATTTCATTGGATAGCATCAGTTGAGAAGAAAGGGTTGGGAACTGACTGTAGAAGATAGGATAGTTTAGCACTGACGGAGGACTGGGAAAGTGGCAAGGGGAAGAGGGAGGATTGCTGAAGATTCCCATTCAGGCCAGGAAAGGGACAAAGCTTCCAATTTAGAGAGGTAATTCCCTGCCTAGTTGAAAAGGCAGATAGCTCTAAAGACTAGCGTGATCCCTGGTGTGTTTAGAGAAAGAATTTGGGTACTTGGGAGTGTATCCCTGCCTTATGAAACCTGAGAACTCAAAAACTTATACTGGAGTGTCTGGCAGACACTGAAACCAAAGCCTCTCATGTCAAAGATTCTTTGTGAAAAGCTTAAAAACTCTGGCTGGAAACATTAACTGGAGATTGTGAATTTACTAAGTTCCATCAGAGTTATTATTGATTCACCTCAGACATTTTACCCCTGATTTCACTTGACCTTTCCCCCTCTACTTTGAGTAAAATGTTGCTTATTTTTGAACTTTTAAAAGCCTCTTGTGTGCCATTTTCAGATGTATAAGTTAAGGGGGTGATCTTGTCTCTTCTCTCAAGTTCCTGGGCTGAGGCAGCATCAAAACAGAATAACATGACAAGGTGGGACAGCCATAAACCTTCAAATAAGAAGAAAATAGATAAAACGGGCTGCTCAGTTAGAAAGGGAAAATGGAGGGAAAATCCTGTGTGAGAGGGAGGGAAGAGGGTGAGTTCAACATAACTGCTTAAACTAACACTGAACAGGAGGGTTTTATTGAAACACAGTATTTTTGACAGCTGATTTATATGATTTGAGAGTGATCTAATTGTACAGACAATTGCTTGCTAAGTGGAACAGTTAGATAGCAAGGGGGAAGTAGTAGAACTTGACCAGGCTCTTTGAGAATGTACATGCACCAAAAGCTAATTGTACTGTACTGTACCATTAGGAAGGAATACAGTGAAGCCACCTGTTCAGCACCAGCAAACAGATCAAACCAAACATCAAAAAAATCAGGTTCATGTTTGTGATCAGTGAACAGGACATCAGCTTAACTGGCAAGTGTTCATGTTTCTCTAATAATGTGCAATGCTGATGAGAAGCACAAACAGAATTGGAGAATATGTCAGTTTTAAGGGAACAATTCAGCATGAAGAAACATAAAATCATATGAAAATACAGGTTGATTTGAATAGGGAAGAAGCAAACTCCAGATAGGAATATGCATATCAAACCATCAAGCTGGCAAATGTCAGTGGCCTTCTTGGTAACAGCACTTACCACTTTTAGGAAAACAACACACTCTTTATACAGCTGCGGTACACAGATTTTTATTACTGCTAAAGCTATTAATTGCTCAGTTATTGTTTCTCTCCTATTGTCACAATGATTTTTCAAGCTTCAAGACTGATGCCATATTTTTAAGTAACCATAAGGATTCCCTAAGAAGTAGGGCAGGTTTTCACCAACAAGACTCACTGGTAGATCCCAGTTAACAAATACAAGGTATTGCCTGATATTGAGTCGGGGAAAGCAATAAAATATGGGAAGCAGAATATATTGTTGTGAAATACTTTTGGATCATGAAGTAAAGGAAGATTCCTAAAGTCAGAGATTTAACATAAACTATGACCAAGAGGAAGCAGGACAAGTCAAGGGAGATATAATTGGATTTAAGATAGCAAGCAACTATGAACTTTCCTGATACATTGTTATAGCTTCTTTCAGTCAACTTAGAGTACCCTTGTAGTACCACTATTTGTGCACCATTAAATAAGGCAAATATATGGACACTCTTGATGACTGCTTAACCAGGAAGGACCATTGTCCATACCAATCACAGAGATTAATCAAAATCTGACCATTTATGTATTGAATGTTACATAGAGTGATAAGCACATGCTTCTCTCCCCCACCCCCAATCTTGCCAAAGTTGAAGTAGAACTTATAAAAAGACCTGTTGGCTCCTGAGCTCATTCTGGAGCTCACATATCTCACCATGGTAAAGATTAATTATTAGCTTGACTTCCCAAATGATAACAGAAATGGGGAAAGGAGCAATGGTGACACTGAAGATTTCTATATCTGATCAAAAAAAGCAAAATGAAAATGTTTTCTTAGTCACAGAGAGAAGATTAAAAAATCATCCCCTTCTTGTTGCAACCCACTGACGGAGGGCCACGGAGGGAGTCATTTCAGACCTCAAGCACACTAGTTTCCTTTATCTGCCTCACTGGCTGGCCACACAAATTTATAAACCATTAAATGAATCCATGCATTAAGCAGCCATTCCTTGTTCTGGGTTCTTCAGTTTCCTTGGTGGTATGCATGGGTCCTTTCGTAAAAAAAGGTGCAGGAGCTCATTAGCATAACTTATTTGCATATGCCACACCCCCTGACGTCACCGGAAGTGTCATGAGGCCACACATCCCTGACGTCAGGTGTGTCAGTAGGCAAGAAGGGAGGGAGGGGGAAGGAAGGAAAGGAACAGGAAGGAAAGGAACAGGAAGGAAGGTAGGTAGGTGGGGGAGAGAGAGAGAAGAAAGAAAAAGAAAGGAAGGAGGGAGGAAGAAAGAAGGAAGGAAGGGGGGAAGGAAGAAAGAAAGAAAGGAACAGTAAGGTAGGTAGGTAGGTGGGGGGGAGAGAGAGAAGGAAGGAAGGAAGGAAGGAAGGAAGGAAGGAAGGAAGGAAGGGGGGAGAGAGGGAGGAAGGAAGGAAGGGAGAGGGGAAAGACGGGGAAAGGAAGGAACATGAAGGTAGGTAGGTGGGAGAGAGAGAGAGAAGGAAGGAAGGAAGGGAGAGGGGAAGGAACAGGAAGGTAGGTAGGTAGGTGGGGGAGAGAGGGAGAGAAGGAAGGAAGGAAGGAAGGAAGGAAGGAAGGAAGGAAGGAAGGAAGGAAGGAAGGAAGGAAGGCAGGCAGGCAGGCAGGCTTCTCACCCCACTGGGGCCGGCGTTTCCTCCCCCCCCCCCTTGCTTGGGCCCCAGTGGCTTCAGGCCACTGGGGCCCGGCTTCTTCACTGGGGGGGAGGGAGGGGGCTTCTTCTTCCAGGAAGGGGGAGGGAAGGGCTTCTCTTTCTCGGGGCCGGCGGAGCACCGCTGGCCCCGGGAGTATTGATGGGGGGGAGGAAAGGGGCTTCCCGGGGCCGGCAGCGCTCTGCCGCGGCCCCGGGAGCACGGGGAGGGAAAGGCTTCTCTTTCCCGGGGCCGGCGGAGTGCCGCCAGCCCCAGGAGCATTGACGGGGGGGAGGCTGGGGGGGTGGGGCTTTGTTAAGTGCCCGCCCCCCACCTCCTCTCTCCCGGAGCAGCGCTCTGGTGCGCCCCGGCCCCAACGGAGCCCTGGTGGTATGGAAACTGTGGCAGCATTCTTACTTTCTGCTCTGCTGGGGTAATGTCAGGAGCTCTGGACTGTAGGGAAGGATAATACTCGACTGCTCCTTCTCATGCCTTTGTCATCCTTAGGAAAACAGAGTTAACAATATTGTAGGGACAAGCCATCGTATGCACTGTTTTTGAGTGGTCTTAGGCTTTTCACATTGTCCTAGCATCACAGGAAAGAGCGGCTGTACTGTGACTCTAATGCCACCAAGGTAATGTTAAGATCTTAGTCAAAGATACAAGTTTTTGCTTCAGAAAAGTCTTGACCTGTTTTAG
Organism: Lepidodactylus listeri; assembly: GCA_029233225.1. NCBI lineage: Eukaryota > Metazoa > Chordata > Lepidosauria > Squamata > Gekkonidae > Lepidodactylus > Lepidodactylus listeri. The sequence continues at coordinate 104,986,041 of JARCFY010000003.1, forward strand.
TAACATTGCTAGATGGTTTGTGTGCTATAAAAAAAGATAATATTAAGCCCTGACCTGGATAGCCCAGGCAAGCCTGATCTCGGAAGCTAAGCAGGGCCAATTCTGGCAAGTACTTGGAAGGGGACCTCCAAGGAATACCAGGGCCAGGACACAGAGGCAGATGATATTACACCACCTCTCTGAAACCTCCAAGCCCCACTAGGAGTCAACAGAAGTCACCATGACTTCCAGGCTCACGAGAGCGCGCGCACACACACACACACACACAATTTTTAAAAAGGTAATTATAACATACTCTTTTAAAAATATTTAATTTTAAAAATAACTTTTTGAGCTTGTGCACTCACCCCTGGGAAAACTATGCATCTTGAGCTTAGAAGGAATACACTGAACCAGGGGTCCTCAGACTTGATGAGACTATGGACAGATTTGGATTTCTGAAAAAAGACAGTGGACTCTACCACTAAATTTCTACCACAGGGGTAGGGCCTATCACAAATGATCTGCCATGAGGGTGAGACCAATCACAAAATGCTGGGAGTTTCAACTGTCTGCATACACAAAAGTGATCTTTCCTGGGCTCTTTTGAAGCTCCACTTCGGAGATGAAGGGAGGTCACCTTTGAGGCAAATATGCTATTTGGTTTCAGTTTCCAAAGAAAAGACAAAGGAGAAGGTTTGCTTCCTGTGTGACTGTAAGGAGGGGTGTCTGATTCTGAACTCAGAGATGTAACATGGATTCCTCTGTACACATTACAGTGTACATGGGTTGGCTCCGGGTCCCCAACCACTATCAGATGTAACACAATCGCATGTGAGCTGTATTTCTCTTCAGTTCCTGAAACAGCTTCAAGGAGGTGCTATTTGGGGAAATATGTGTTCTCTGGGATATACATGAGATTCCTCAGATGACTTTATTACAGCTCCCAGGGACATTTCAGGGGTGCAGGGGGGAAGCTGAAGTCCATGTGCACAGCAGTCCTACTCCTGACTGGGCACAGCTTGCATGGGAACTGAGGAGAAGACATAATTCATGTGTTACTGTGTTTTGTCTTACAGCGACCAAGACCTAACTTGTAAATTCCATAATGTATGAAACAGTTACCACTATGTGTGCGGGAATCAGTCAATGTGAAGCTCCTTATTTGTTTTATTTTGTTTTTTTTAAGATCTTTTAGAATTTATTCCTAAGCCTCAAGAATCAAGCAGATGCCAGGGATCATTAAGGATCATTGCTTTACACTGTTAAAGGAATCACCAACAAAGTGGAGACAAGTATCACCTTGAACTTCTAACAGAAAATTTATATAAAGTCTAGAGACACTTCTTACTTTCCAAGTCATAAGAAAAGCACCTGCCAAAGCAGTGATAAATACATGTATTCCTAAAATAGTTTCCAAGGGAAACAGTGAATAAGCTCTAATGTGTGGGTGTGGTCAACATGGCTACCTATTTTGATCCACTTTGTATGGTATTGTATCTAGTTCTCCAAGAAGGTAATATTTGCAGTGGAAAAGGAGAAAGCCTCTGGCCCTTTCGCTTGTGGTAATGAAAAGGTTTAGGGACTTTTTAACGATGAAAGCTGGGAATCCAAGGGAAATAGTAGACTTAGATCAGTATAATATTACTTTTCTATGGCAATCCAACAATTGCCATGTTTTTTAAAAGCCCTATAATGGTATGGGAGAAAATAGCAGCTGGGTTGGGGGAGGCTAGGATTTTCAGGTCCCCTCTGGCCACTGGTGGAGGATCATGTAAGGTTGCCAGATCCAGGTAGGGGAACTCCTGGAGATTTGAGGATGGAGCCTGGGAAGGACAGGGACCTCAGTGGGGGACAATGCCATAGAGTGAGAGTCTACCCTCCAAAACATCCATGTTTTTCCAGTGGCACTGATCTCTGTAGTCTGGAGATGAGCTGTAATTCCAGGGAATCCCCACCTGGAGGCTGGCATCCCTAGGGGAGGCTGAGGCAAGGAAAATGGTCCTGATATGGGACTCTAAAAAGTGTACATTTATCCATCTACATGGTGTGCATTTCAAGAGAAACTGTAATTTTGTTAATGCTTGTACTTATTTTTTTTATCCCCAAAGGAAATCTGTCCAGTGAATTCAAAACATACATAGAGTCATTGGGTGGCTGCCGTATTGGGGGAGGTTCCCCTTAAACATTCAACAAATTATTTTCATCTAACAAAGTATTTAGAGGTTAGTGTCAGATTAGAATTGAGACTGGGAAAACTCACATTTTAATTCCCACTTTGCCATGAAGCTCACTGATTCATTTTAGAGCAGTCACTGTCTCTCAGCCTAATCTGTCTCAGAAGGCTATTGTTAATATAAAATGAAGGAAGGTAGAACTTGGTGTGTTTTCCTGGGCCGCAGTCACATGGCCCTTTAAGTCCAGGAGCCCTCCCGGACTTAAAGGGGCCACTTTTTTTACACATCCCAGCCCCAGCAGGCAAAGGTGGTGGCGGTGGTAACGGCAGCGTCGGAGGAGGCAGAGGAGGAGGTGAGCGGCGGCGAGCGGTAGAGGAGGAGGAGGCAAACAGCAGCGGCAACGGCAGAGGAGGAGGCGAGCCGCGGTGGCAATGACGGCAATGGGGAAGGCACCCTTCCCTGAGCCCCGCTGGCCACCTGGTAAGTTTGGGGGGGTTCCCCCCTTTTACACTTGCCGCTGCCGTTGCTGCTTGCCTCCTCCTCCTCTGCCGCTCGCCGCCACTCGCCTCCTCCTCCGCCTCCTCCTCCACCTCACCTCCACCTCCTCCTCCACTTGTGTAAAAGGGGGGGGGGGGAATGGAGAACGGGACCATCTGGACAGCCCTCTCTCGCAATGATTGCGAGACAGGGCTGCCCAGATGGCTCAAATGCGGGTTCCTTGCGCAACTCCTAGGAAAACACTTGATTTTTCCCGAGTTGGAAAATGTGGGCGGAACCCGCATTTGAGCCTGCTTTGGTGCAGGACTAGCCGTGGCCGTTGTGAACAGTCCCTTTAAATGCGGGAGGAAACAGCCCTTCCGCGGCCCTGTGTGACCGCGGCCCTGATCTTCTTGAAGGAAAAATGAAGTTAAAATGTGATAACCAGAGCACTAATCCAAGGTTTCTGGCTTTTTCTTTTCTTTTTCCCTTTTTCTTTTTTTCTGATATTACAGTACAAAGGGCATATCCATAAATACTGATTAAAGAATGTTATTTGATGATCCCTTTGGGTATGAAAAGTAGGAAGTTCAATAAAAGGAAGTCATTTAATAGGTCAGAAACTATTGTCATGTTTTTCAAATAAGGACAAGAAGTTACTTCTGTCTCCCGAGAATGAAAGTTTCCTAAAACAGTGGACTATACTTTTTCCTGTAGGAACTAAATATAGAAATCAGCTTCCGCTAATGAAGTTAGGAAGTTCTTCCTGTGAAGAAGCAACAGCTCTCTGCAACAATCTCTTTTAAAAGAAAAAAACAGCAATTCTTTCATTCTTATTATACATTAAAACCTATCCAGGGTGATAGCATATATAAAAACATCAATTGGTTGTTTCTATCTCTTTTTATGGTAGACAGCACATGGGGAAGGGTATTTCTAAATATTGAGCGGGAGGCGATGAATTCAAACAACAGGCTTTTATTCAGTGATATTGCTCAGCCCCAAAGACAGCTCTATGAGAGTGGCACCTTAATTTATACTGTTCCAACACATAACTTTCAACAATGTAACTATATACAAGCAATACTATTGGATCCAAGCAGGGCTCAGTGACTGGGTATCTAGATTGGCTTCAGGACCAATGGGAGTCTTTATTCATCAGCCAATAAGAAATGGAGCTTTATGATACCAGAGCCCTTTCAAGCTATTGCTGCTTCAATAATCCAAAACACAAACACAACACTCCTCCCCCCTACATTCAAACAACAAAGTCCCTTAGGTGAGGAGGCGGTCGCCTGGTCATTGGGACTGGCGTGGCAAAGGTGGACCTGCTGGAGAATGGTCTCTTAAGTCTGGGGACCCCATGAACTGTGGCAGCGGACTCACGGGGGAGCTGTCCATAAAGTCTGGAAACTCTGAGAGGTCTGGGGTACGACCCAACTCCTGCAGGGGGGCTACCTCATTCCGAGCTGGTAGTGGCTTGGCAGACAGTCCTCTTGGGATGTCCTGGGCTGGATTTGGCAGAGGGCTGCCCTCCGTCAAGCGACTTCCCCGGGTGCCGGCATCTTGCTGTGCCGGGAGATCTCCCAGGCCGGCCTCAGGAACCAGGGTGCGCTGTCCTGTCGCAGGAACTGGGGGGCGTGGCAAACTTTGCTCCGGTTCAGGAACTGGGGAGCGTTGCAAACGTTGTCCTTGCTCTGGAACTAGAGAGTGTTGCAAACAATCTTCCTGCACTGGCCACCGACATCGTAGCTGGGCCAGATGTCTGTGACAGACCTGCCCCAAGTTGTCCCTCACCTCATACGAGATAGGGCCTGTTGCGTGCACCACAACTGCTGGAAACCAGTGTGGACCTGCCCCATAGTTCCTGGCGTACACTGGGTCTCCCTGCGCAAAGGACCGAGTGGACCCTGTGGTGATAGGGTCATGATGGATGTCTGGTGCCAGGTCTGGGTGGAGACGGCTCATGCGGGTGGACAGCTGGCGACCCATGAGCAGTTCTGCTGGTGACTTCCCAGTGACAGTGTGCGGCAAGGAGTGCTGCTGCATCAAGAAACCGGCGAGCTTAGCCTGGAAATTCCCCTCACCCAAATGACGGAGTGAGTCCTTGACCGTTCGAACCATTCTCTCGGCCTGTCCATTCGTTGCAGGGTGGAAAGGAGCTGAGGTGACGTGCCGGATACCCCGTTTGTCTAGGAAGGACTGGAACTCTGCCAATGTAAATTGAGTTCCATTGTCGGACACAAGGAGGTCCAGCAGGCCAAAGGTGGCAAAGAGGCAGTCTAGGCAGCAGGCGACAACTGCTGATGTCATGGAGGTGACAGGGATGACCTCCAACCACTTGGAGTACGCATCCACGACGATCAAGAGTGTTCAGCCCTGGAAGGGCCCAGCAAAGTCCACATGAATGTGGGACCACAGCCCCCTCGGCTTCTCCCATGGGTGAACAGGAAACTCTGGAGCCGCTGGTCTTGACTCCTGACACAGCTGACATATCCAGACCCACCGCTCAATCTGTTGATCCATGCTGGGCCACCAAACATAGCTCCTTGCAATGGCCTTCATCTTAATGATGCCAGGGTGCCCTTCATGCAAGGCGTCCAGCACCCGTTGGCAAAGTGGGGGAGGGACGATGACTCTGTTTCCCCACGAAAGGCACCCCTTGTTCACCAACAGCTCAGACGACCTCGATAGGAATGGCTGGAATTCGTCATCGAGTGTCCCTGACGGCCATCTCCTCTACACATGGTTGTAGACTCTGCCGAGCGTGCAATTCCAGCTAGTGTGGAACGCTACATCGGTGACAGAGAGCAGAGGCTGCGGCAGCTCCTCAGTTAACAAAACTTCCTGGAGTGGGGCCTCGGGCGGGCCTGATGATGGAAGCGGCAGCCGGCTAAGGGCATCAGGGTGCCCGATGGTCTTGCCGGGCCTGTGGAGGAGACGGAAGGAGTAGGCAGATAGAAGAATGCCCCAGCGCATCATCCGGGGGGACAAGATCTGGGGGGGGTTGATGGTCGGCCATGAAGATGCCCAGCAGTGGCTTGTGGTCGGTGACGATTTCAAATTCCCGCCCGTAGATGAAATCGTGAAATTTCTTCACTGCAGCGATAACTGCTAGTGCCTCTCGATCTATCTGGGCATAGTTTCTCTCAGCGGAAGATAACGTCCTGGAATAGAAGGCAATGGGGGCTTCCCGGCCAGATGGCAAGCGGTGACAGCCCCGATCCCGTAAGGTGACGCATCACAAGCTAAGCTAGGATGAGGGGCTTCTTCTCATCGTAGTGAACTAGGACAGCATCGGATGCAAGGAGGGCTTTGAAGGCTTGGAAGGAGGTGTTTTCCCGGTGACCCCATGCCCATGGTGCTGACTTGTCCAGTAACCAATGGAGTGGTTCTGCAAGAGCTGCTTTGTTGGGCAAGGAAGCATGATAGAAGTTCAATAGTCCTAAGAAGGACTGCAGCTCTTTCTGCAGCTCTGGCGGGGGTGCGTTGCGGATTGCAGCAACCTTGTCCGGAGCAGGGTGGATGCCCTCTGCGTCTAGGCAGTAACCCAGGAACTGCACGGTAGGGACGAAGAACTCACATTTCTCACTTTTCAGTCGAAGGCCAACATCCTGTAGCCGACGAAGGACCTCTCGCACTCAAGTAGCCAGTTCAAGGTCTGAGGCTCCGGCAATTAAGACGTCATTGAAATAGGGTACGACGCCAGGCAGACCTTGAAGAAGGCGCTCCATAAGTTCTTGAAAAATGCCAGGGGCGACGCTTACCCCAAACTGCTGCCAGTTTACCTTGAAAGCACCTCGGTGCATCACGATAGTCTGTGCTTCGGCTGTGCTTCGGCTGCATCTACCGGCAACTGCTGATATGCCTGGGCGAGGTCGATCTTGGCAAACACCTGGCCCCCAGAGACCAAGGCTAGAAGGTGGCTCACCACAGGAACCAGGTATGTGTGCAGCTGAAGGGTCCGGTTGATGGTGCATTTATAGTCAGCGCACAAACGGACGGAGCCATCAGGCTTGAGGGGAGTGACAATAGGTGTCTCCCACTTGGCATTGGGAACTGGCTCGAGGATCCCTTGGGCCAACAGCTTATCAATCTGCTCATCAATCTTGGGCTTAAAAGCAATGAGGCAGCATTTGGGCTTGAGGCAGATTGGTGGTACAGCAGGATCTAGGTTAAACAACACAGGTGGACCCTTGTAACAGCCAAGCTCCATCTTGAAAACCTCCGGAAACTCTGTCTCAAAGTCCAATAAAGGCTGTGGCTCGACTTGGTTCATGCCACCAACGTCGATGCCCAAGGCGGCGAACCAGTCCAGCCCTATCAGGCTTGTGCGGCGACCCTCTACCACAAGCAGGTTCAGACGGCCAGAGAATTTCTTATATTTGACCTGGACTGTGGCGATGCCAACAACTGGAACTCGGTTCCTCTGGAAATCAAACAACTGTAAGGTGCATCTTTGAAGGCGGTGAGCAGCAATTCGTGGGCAGACTTGCTGGAAAGTGCTCCATGAGACAATGGATAAGGCAGACCCAGAGTTTACCTCCATCTGGCACGCTCGACCTTCAATGAAGACGGTGACTTTGATCTTCAGACACGGATGAAGTCCCTGGTGCATATAGAGGCGGTTGGTGTAGTCCTCGAACATGCTTGCCTCATGGCTGTACCTTTGTCTTTGCCCGGATGGCTGAGATGTTTTGGAACGGTACGATTGGCTGGGGGCATTCACAGACCCTCGGGTACGCTAGAACTCAGCTGGAGCATCACAACCCTGAGACAAGTGACACACTTTGGCTTTCCCACATGCACGACAGATGGCATCGCGGAACTGACAGTCTCAACGCGCATGCGCACCTCCGCAACCAGCACAGCTGTTTCTTCACAGGCTTTTTTGAGAGTGGTGCGGGCTATTGCGACGGCGACGCAGCTTCTGGTTGGCTGTTGTGTTGAAAACTCTGTCATCGGACACATCGGATTGGTCATCCCAGGTGTCATTGGACTCAGTGGTATTGCTGTGGTGTACCACATCAGAGCGGCCTGGCATGTGGCTTTGAGGACCCAATCGCAGTTCTCGGAGGGATAGGTTGGCGGCCTCTACTCTCAGAGCCTCTTCGAGGGCCGCTTCATATGTTAGAGTCCTTAGTAAGAGTAGGGCTCACCGGATGCTCTCGTCTCGGAGGCCACAGAGCAGTCGATCTAGGAAGACAGACTTCAAATTGGTGAAGAGACAGTCTCTAGCAGCCTGCCTCAATGCGGTGAGGTACTCCGTGACAGACTCGCCCTCCTTCTGGTTCCACTGATGGAACGCGCATCGGTGTGCAGCAGCCGACGTCTTCGGGGTGAAGTACTCAGTCAGCCGGGCCTTGATGATGCCGAGAGGGGTCTCGAGTAACTTAGAGGGAGCAACTAAATCTCGAGCAGTGTCGAATACAGCCTGGCCACAGGTACTCAGAAAAGTGGCGTGGCAGACATCGTCCCCATCAATATGGGGTAGCATTCAAGCGGTAGCATTCAAATCGCTCGAGGTATGATTCCCAGTTCCCAACTTTTGGGTCGAACGGTTCGATATGGCCCTTGGAAGCCATGCCCGTAGTGATTTAGCTCTGGGTGCCCTTAGTGATTTCAGCTGGGCAGGCAGAGTGATTTCAGCCATTCAGTTAGGACTGGGATCCCATCCTCGTCGCCAGTTTTAAATATTGAGCAGGAGGCGATGAATTCAAACAACAGGCTTTTATTCAGTGATATTGCTCAGCCCCAAAGACATCTCTATGAGAGCAGCACCTTAATTTTTACTGTTTCAACACATAACTTTCAACAATGTAACTATATACAAGCAATACTATTGGACCCAAGCAGGGCTCAGTGATTGGGTATCTAGATTGGCTTCAGGACCAATGGGAGTCTTTATTCTTCAGCCAATACGAAATGGAGCTTTATGATACCAGAGCCCTTTCAAGCTATTGCTGCTTCAATAATCCAAAACACAAACACAACAAGTATCATGGCCAGTCATGGAAACGCAGTAAAAGAATATGGGTGCTCAGATTATCTGCAATACAGTTTAAAACAAATCTGATCATTTGGGGGGGAGGTGAAGCAAACAAAATTCAAGAGTTTGAAGGTGCTGCTCATAATTTGCAATCAAGCAGAGGAGTGTTCACTCCACTACTGTTTATAAAATCTACAGGGCAGTACAGCTTCCTTCTTTTATACAGATGAGCCTAAAATAAAGAAGACTCAACTGTAAACCCATTTAATGTTACAGAATTTGCTTTCGACTATTAGGCCTTCACAAATTAACTGTAATTGTTATCATTTTTATTTTTGTTGTATGCTGAATTGATTGATGTGTTCCCCCTCCATATTCTGCTCGCAGAATTGTATCATATCACTGATCACATTGCACAACAGAACCTGTTTCGGACCTTGGAAAAAAATTACTGAATCATCACATTTTAACTGAAGTTTGAAAGTTTTTGCTTTAGTGAAACACTGCCGGGGGGGGGGGGGGGGGGGGACAGAAAGGAATCAAAACAGAAGACTTAAGCAGAATGTGTCACTGGAGAAGAGGTTAATCTGCACATACCTGATGACAAAATTTGATGGTGAATGTGGGTAGGAGGGTTTCTAGCCCTATGCCTTCCTTGAATAAAAATGCAGAGAAACATTATCAAATAGGAGAGATGGGTTATATAAAGAACAAAAGAGGGCAAACTCTCAAGCCGCAAAAAAAAAGAAGCACAAAAGTGCTAGAGGTTTCAAAGGAAAACTGACTGTATTATGAGCATCCAAAATAAGTGTATGAATAAGTACTGAATAATATGATACAAAATGTCAGTTCTGAATAATGAAGAAGAAGAGATTGGATTTATACCCTGCCGTTCACTACGCAAGGGGGTATCATAGCGGCTTACAAACTCCTTTCCCTTCCCCTCCCCACAACAGACACCCTGTGAGGTAGGTGGGGCTGAGAGAGCTCTGAAAGAAACTGCTCTTTTTCAAGAACAGCTGTGGCAGAGCTATGGCTTGCCCAAGGTCATCCAGCAGCTGCAAGTGGAGGAGTGGGGAATCAATCCCGGTTCTCCCAGATTAGAGTCCACACACTTAACCACTACCCCAAACTGGCTCATTAATTAAATGAATTAATAGAATATACAAAAATAAAATGCACTGTAATGGCTCTACAACTTTCAATTGTAGCCAAATATTTTAAAAATGCAATTCACAGTAATATTATATTTAAATAATGAATTAGTGGGACATCAAAGGAGTAACACATACAATAAAGAAATTGCAATTCACAGTAATATCAAATCTAAACAAAAAAAAGTCCTTATCCTTTTAAGGTTATGCTGATTCCCACCAATTTCCCCATCACAACATGGGAAATCCCCCCCAAAAAAGGTGCTGATAGCCAATACCAGTGAGCACCATCACAAAAAAGCCCTGAAGATGCCCAAGTAACAAGATACACAATAATTGTGGAATGCTAGTTTACTCAGTTCTGAAAACTTCTTCCTTGGAAAATCTATAATCCCACATCACTCAATCTTAATATCTGCTGAAATCATGATTTTTAAACTTCAAATAAGCTCTAAAAGCACCTCACATTGTGTTCTCATCCAAAATCAAGACCTTGCATCTTCAGAAAGGGATCCTAATCCTTTCTGAGGCAAAAAAAATGAAAAACCAGCAGTCTGGTCATAAAGAACTTCTGGTTCATTATGAACCTCTGGAATGCAGCAAGGATTAGAACCTCAGTTTGAAGAAGGCCTTAAATATCTGTGAACAGTGGAGAAACAAACTCAGCCACATATTATTCTGTGGCTGCTGGCTAGCAAGAAGGTTCTTCCCTACTTCTTCCCCCACCTATCTTTTCTGTCTTGATATTCACATAACCTTATCAAACAGACTCATGTTTATTAAGGTAATATTTGAGTCTAACTTCAAATGGTGCAACCATGAGATTCTGATAGAAATTTTTACAGAATGGGGTCTGCAGTTCTCTAATGATGAATTTTGCCGAATGCAGACTTCTGAGCTAGGGTTGCCAGCTCTGGGTTGAGAAATATCTGGAGATGGGGGGGCGGGGGGGGGAGCCTGAGAAGGACAGAATTTGAAGGGGGGAGGGGAGGGTTCCCAGACCCATTGGTTCCGGGGGGGTTCCTGATTTGGGGGGCTCCTTCCTGCCACCAGCCAGCTGGCCAGTAGGGGAAGCCCCGCCCCCAAGAGGGACCACCTGGCCTCCATCCCACCTCTTCCCAGCAGTGTTAAAGAGACCCTTTAAAGAGGCGGGGCTGCACACTGCGCTCCAAGCCCCAAATTTGGGACATGGAGCGCAGCAGGCTGGCATGGCCTCCCCCCTTTCCCAGCAGTGTTTAAAGCCCTTTAAACACTGCTGGGGAGAGGTGGGGGCCACACAGCTATGCTAAAAATTCGGAGCTTGGAACACAGCAGGCTCATGCAGCCGCCCCCCTCTTCCCAGCAGTGTTTAAAGAGATCCTTTAAACACTGCTAGGGTGAGGCAGGGGCCACCACTCCCCAACATGATGACATCACTTCTGTGGTCATCACGTCGGGGACATCTGCACCCACTCCAATAATACCCCCCAAAGTCTCCCGCAGGGGACTTTGAGGGACCTGGCAACCCTAGGGGAGGGCCTTCAATACCTTAGAACCCACTTTCCAAAACAACCATCTTCTCCAGATGAACTGATTTCTGTTGCCTGGAAATCAGTTGAAATAGCGGGAAAACCCAAGCCACCACCTGGAAGCTTGCAAACCTTTGCAGAATTTTTATTTTCCTGCTCTAGTAAAATGATGAATAATTTAGTAATTTTCAACAATAGTAGGAAAAATTCACAGAGCAATCCAGCACAGTTACACCAATCTAAGATGGTCTTGGACTGAGTAACTGTTTGCACTGTTGATGGAATTCTCAGTTCCCAGGCACATTTCTGATACTTGCCCGGGATGGAGGATAGAAATTCTCCATATATGCTCCATGTGTTATGTGGAGTTTTTCTTTCCCATGGACTGAGTATAGGAAGTCATATATGTGGAACAGTCAACATCTTAATTTTTATTTGAAAGAAATCATAATGTTCAGGCTTTTGTAACTTCTAGACATTAACATTCATTCAGATAAAGAATCTTTGTAATGTCAGGTTGTTTTACTTGAAAAATATTACTTGGAGGAGATGTAAATGTTGTTTTTTCCGCTGATAAGTGATAATTAAATTGAAGATTTCAGCTAACTAGGTGGGGGTGGGCAACCTGTTCAGCATCGAGGGCCACATCGGAAATACATCATGAGCATGAGGGCTGAAGCTAATTTGCAGATTGTATTTGCATATAATTAACGCAATTTACAGGGCATCAGCTTGCCAGATGCCAGCTATAGTTGCTGAACATGTTCCATTTATTTTACAGCCTTCTTATTTGGAAATGGATAGCTTCTAATGTGCAAAACTCACACCAGCCTTGAAAAACCTTAAGGAAGAAATTTACATGTGAAGTGGAGGGGTTGTGTTTGTTTGTTTGTTTAAAAAAAATTGCTCTGTTGCTTGAAATATTCTAGTAATTTCCTTCTGAACTGTGGGCACTACATTTTTACAATATAAGAAATGAAGTTCTGAAGTGAAGAACAAAATGATGCCTGTTCCCTGTTCAGTGTTTTTAAAGAGTTATACAAACTATGCATAACCTTAGTATCAGAGATAATTAGAATGACCCTTCACAAATGACCTGACTTCTTGGGATTTTGACATTTAGGATCTGTCTGCATTAACTGTACACTGCAGCTTGAGCACACCTAGGCCCTAAACAAATGGCCTGGTTAGTACATTGAAATCGGGAGTGGGGCCAAGTCTGGATGTCATCTCATTCCTCCCTTGGTGTGTTAATTTCCCCAGTAATTAAAGTTGTTCACATGCTGCCATGGAGGCTGGTGGCATGGAAATTATGCACCCTCTGGAATTTGCTGCCTAAAACACCTGAACATAAGAACATAAGAGAAGCCAGTGTTGGATCAGGCCAGTGGCCCATCCAGTCCAACATTCTGTCACACAGTGGCCAAAAACACCAGGTGTCCTCAGGAGGTCCAGCAGTGGGGCCAGGACACTAGAAGCCCACCCACTGTTGCCCCACCCCTCAAGTGCCAAGAATACAGTGCATCACTTGTCCCAGGCTGAGAGTTCCTATCTATACCTTGTGGCTAATAGCCACTGATGGACCTCTGCTCCATATGTTTATCTAATTCCCCCATGAAGCTGTCCATGTTTGTAGCCACCACCACCTCCTGTGGCAGTGAATTCCACGTGTTAATCACTCTTTGGGTGAAGAAGTACTTCCTTTTATCTGTTCTAACATGACTGCTCAGCAATTTCATGGAATGCCCACGAGTTCTTGTATTGTGAGAAAGGGAGAAAAGGACTTCTTTCTCTACCTGCTCTATCCCATGCATAATCTTATAAACGTCGATCATGTCACCCCTCAGCCGTCGTTTCTCCAAGCTAAAGAGCCCCAAGTGCTTCAACCTTTCTTCATAGGGAAAGCGTTCCAACCCTTTTATCATTCTAGTTGCCCTTTTCTGCCCTTTTTCCAATACTATAGTATCTTTTTTGTGGTGTGGTGATCAGAACTATACACAGTACTCCAAATGAAGTCGCACCATCGATTTATACAGGGGCATTATGACACTAACTGATTTGTTTTCAATTCCCTTCCTAATAACCCCCAGCATAGCATTGGCATTTTTCATTGCAGTCACACTCTGTCTCCACATTTTCATTGAGTTATCTACTACGACTCCAAGATCTCTCTCTTCGTCAGTCTCCACCAGTTCAGACCCTATCAACATGTATTTATAGTTAGGATTTTTGGCTCCAGTGTACATCACTTTGCACTTGGCCACATTGAACCCCATTTGCCATGTTGATGCCCACACGCCCATCCTCAACAGATCCCTTTAGAGTGCCTCACAATCCTCCCTGGTTCTCACCACCCTGAACAACTTCATGTCATCTGCAAATTTAGCCACTTCACTGCTTACTCCCAACTCCAAATCATTAATAAACAAGTTATTTATTTATTTATTTATTTATTCTATTTCTATCCCACCTAGCCAGCGAACCGGTCCAAAAAGCATTGGACCGAGTACTGATCCCTATGGTACCCCACTGCTTACCTCTCTCCACTGAGAAAATTGCCCATTTATACTCACTCTCTGTTTCCTTTTAATTAGCCAGTTTTTGATCCACAAAAGGACTTGTCCTTTTATCCCATGACTATTGAGCTTACTTAGGAGCCTTTGATGAGGAACTTTATCAAAAGCTTTTGGAAGTCAAGGCAAACAACATCTATTGGGTCCCCCTTGTCCACATGTTTGTTTACTCCCTCAAAGAACACTAACAGGTTAGTGAGACAAGATCTTCCCTTACAGAACCCATGCTGAATCTTCCTCAGTAGATTTTGTTCATCAATGTGCCTACTAATTTCTTCCTTAATAACAGTTTCCACCAACTTACCTGGTATCGATGTAAGACTGACTGGCCTGTAATTTCCCGGATCACCTCTGGAACCCTTTTTAAAGATAGAAGTGACATTCACTACCTTCCAGTCCTCAGGAATGGAGGCAGATTTTAATGAAGGATTACATATTTTTGTCAGGAGACCCACAAGTTCACATTTAATTTCTTTCAGAACTCTCGGATGTATGCCATCTGGGCCCAGTCATTTATTTGTTTTTATGTTGTCTATCAGTCATAGGACCTCCTCTCTTGTAGGACCTGCTTAGCACTGCCAAGTAATAAGCCAGCCCTTCTCAAGTACTTCATTAAATGACTAGTTCCAAAGGGAGGAAATTAGAATTCATTCCCATGATGGTTTGAAGAGACCTGTTTCAATTGGGGTGGATTTTTTTATTTTGAACATAGTCATAGCTGAGGGATCCCAGACTCACCTCAGTTAGACTCAATTGTTAACTTTTATCCCTTTTCTTGTCTTAAGCCAATATAGCATTAACAGAGCCATCCTAAACAGAGTTACACTCTTCTAGGTCCTTTGACTTTGATAAAGTTAGAAGGGAACAACTCTGTTTAGGATTGCATTAAGATCTGTTAACAAGCAACTCATCAGTGTGCTATAAGTTAAAGCAATAATTAAGCCCTGGTTATCTTTTTTTTAACCTCTCTTTTTTATAATAAGGAATTTTATACCCCCTGACTCATCTCAGCATGAATAGAAATTGTTTACATTTTATTTGGATTATTTTCTCCATTGTGATACTAAAATATGATTAATACAAAGGGGACAGGAGAACTAGACAACCTCTGTTAGTACTTCCGTAATGACAGTTTCTCTTAACAATATATCTAATTCTCAATGCAGCCAAATCTGTGGATACTTAAATCCAGACTTCTTCACCCAAAGAGTGATTAACACGTGGAATTCACTGCCACAGGAGGTGGTGGCAGCTACAAGCATGAACAGCTTCAAGAGGGAATTAGATAAACATATGGAGCAGAGGTCCATCAGTGGCTATTAGCCACAAGGTATAGATATGAACTCTCAGTGTCTTCTGGTTTCCGTGACCTCAATGGCGGGTGCATCCCTGGCGAGCTCCGAGAGACGCAACCCAAGCCCGGCAATCGGGAGGGGTGCCAAATGGATTTTTTTTCCCGGAGCCCTTGTAGGGGGTTCCCAGCCTGAGGCATGAGGAAAGCCTCTTCCAAGGTGGCAACCAAGGGATCGAGGCTCTCCTTTGCCTCCATAAGTCCCACTGCCACAGCACCTAATGGCATCTAGAGGCGCACACCGGACAGCTGCAGGGACCAAGGCTGAAGCAAGCAAGAAAAAAGCACTTACCCAAAGATGCATTGTTAGCCAAATTGCTTTAATTTATGTTTAGCAATCAGCAAAATACATGGGTTTTTGCCAACTATACCAGGATCCCACCCCTCCCGGGAGTTCTCAAGGAAAGAGGCACGTGAGGCAGATATCCAATTAAATGTTGTTTACTTAATGTGTCTCAAGTATACCAAAAACGTAATCACTCACACACTCACACAGACCTAAGAAGCAAAGACAGAAAGTAGCACGTTTGCATGAGCAGGTAATCGTTGGTGGGGAAGCAGTGCCTTACCTTAGATGCATTGTCCGAACGATGGAAGAAGTGGATGGGGAGAAAATTAGAAAGGCTATGGGGACACAAGGCTTGAACCTGCGAGACCATGTGGTTCTCCCTGATCGCGAGTCCAGAGAGAGAGGATTAAAGATGGAGGCAAGGGTTGGTACAGCAAGCTAGACTGAATGGGTAGTAAAGCTGACAGGGGACGACGGCTCAAGAGAGCGAATGCCTCTGGGTTTGGTCTTTTATTAGGGGTCTTGGGGTGGGCTGATCAGGTCACATCCCACTAACACACCTACTAGGCGGTCTGTTCCTTCTGGACCCTTGGATAGGTGAAAGGTGGACAAAGGGAGGAGGGCCAGGGGACGGACCATGTTGCAAGACTATGATCTCACCAGGAAGTGGACCTTGGACAGGGGTCCAATGACTCACCTGACCACATCTATTGTTAGTCAATGACTTTGGCCGACTGGGTGATGGCCCGAACATTAGTTGCTAAGCACTTCTGTTAGCATAACTATGCAGGTATGTTGGAGGGGGCAGGGGTGGACCAGCGTGTTGAGACAGAGAGAGAGAAACCTCATGGCAAGAGGAGTCCTTTGTCTCTGTTCCAGGTGAACTGTCTAGGGTGTCAGCCTCCTGGCATGAAGAAAGCACATGGCCCTTCCATTAAAGGCAGCCCAAAGTTCAGACTTATGAATATCACAATTCATAAGAGCACTAGCAGTGCCTTGCTGGCCAACAGCATGGAAAAATCTGTAAGTCCCGACTTGATCCTCCAGTCTTAATATGAAACAAGGAGCAGGGGTTTGAATTCCCCCCCCTCTTTAAACTGGGTGATTCTCTGATCTGATCTGAGGGATCCTATCTCTTTAAATGACTGGACTTTGAGCAAGTGACTACAAATTACCTATAAGCTCTTCTCTAAGTGGACTTTCTTGAACTTTTTTGTAACTTTCTGGAAATTGTAAACAAAAAATAGACTGGACGGGAAGAGAAAATGGTGACGAGACTGAAGCCTTCTCCTAAGACTGCAGCAGCACTTCTGGCAGCTAAGTCTGAAGCAACCACTGACTTGTCTTCTGTGCTGGCTATGGCATTGCACCCTCTGATGGAACAGCTGACTACTGTTAACTCTAACCTGGATACTCTACAAAAGCAGATTACTGGTGCCAACACTAGATCTGAACAGAGAGCTAAAGAGATGGAAAAAGTCAAAATCAAGACAGAAACTATTAAATTAAAACTGGACATAGTAAAAAAATAGAGGTCCTCAGACAAAGATCATATTTTGAGGCTGCAAATGGAAAGGTCAACATTTTTTTTAAAGATTTCAAAGTGTCCCTGAACATAAAGGTGAGAATCTCCAGCAACTGTTAAGTGAAGCATTGGCTCCAATGACAGGTTTACAGGCTGATCTTCTACAAAGTGATATGGATATGGTTTATAGGACCTATCCTGAATTTCTGAAGAAAAAGAACCTGCCAGGAGAGATTTTGGTGAGATTCTCCAAGAAATCTACCAGAGATGTGGTGCTCAAGGCCACCAACAGGACATCCTTGAAGATCAAAGATGAAGAAATTAAAGTTTTAAAAGACATTCCATATGAAATTAGAAAGAAGAGGAAACCCTACAAAAGTTTAACCACGTTTCTGCAAGCAAGATCTACCATGTACTGATGGATTACACCTGAAGGCTTGGCTTTCAACTACAAAGATAAGAAGCATAAGATTGACTCTGTTGCAAAGGCAAAGAAATTTCTGGAACAACATACAGAAAGAAGAGAGAAAACATCCACAGAGGAAGAACTGGAATAAGAAGAAAGTATATATGGACAGGAAAGTATGGACTCTTCAGCAAGTAAATCTGAGGGAGAAGACTCTGATGCTGAAAAAGGAGCAGCAGCTCCAAAATCCCGAAAAGTCAAATAAGACTTTGTTAAAAGAAGAGAAAAGAAAGAAAAAAGAATAACCATTGTTATTTTGAAAGTTTGATTTTTGGTTATGTATTCACTTGTCTTAAAATACAGTTATTTGCTTAACCTAAATGCTTAGGGTCGGTAGCTAGTAGTAAGCTAAAGATGCCTTGATATAATAACTATTGTCTTGAAAATAGTGGAAGCAATATTATTTTATATATGGTAACAACCTGGTCTTGGTATACCTTAGGGGTAGTTTAGTGTTTTTAGTTTAGTGTTTGTGTAGTGTTGTAGAAAATAAAATTCAAAAAAAAGAGATAGGAACTCTCAGTCTGGGAAAGTGATGCACTGTATTCTTGGTGTTGGAGGGGCAACAGTGGAAGGGCTTCTAGTGTCCTGGCCCCACTGCTGGACCTCCTGATGGCACCTGGTATTTTTGGCCACTGTGTGACAGAGTGTTGGACTGGATGGGCCATTGGCCTGGTCCAACCCTGGCTTCTCTTATGTTCTATTTTCTTAAACACACCCCAGTCTGACTGCCACTACTGCAGCCTCTATTTCTTCCTGTTGCCTTCAGCACATGGCAAAGCCAGATGGAGAAGTAGCATGGGGTAGAATGAAAGAGAAAGCAATGAATGGAGAAGGAAGGTATGTGAAAGACAACAGAGGCACAATAACAAGGAGGGAGTGTGAAGGGAACAAAGAAGTCAGAGGAAAGAAGTGAACTTGAAAAGGGATAAAGGAGTGTGGAAGGGGTCAGGCCGCAGAGAAACAAGTAGCCACATGGAGCCACTTTGGGGACAGCAGGCTCAGAGTAATAGATTTCTTTTCAAAATTCATTATTCCAAGAGATTTTGGCTTCTTTGGTTCAAACTGGACATTTCTTTCAGTTACAGGACCCAAAGGATGCTAAGTATTTCAGTGTGTAATGGGTTTGGTGTATTAAGGCTTCTTGCACATGCAGTTGCAATGTATCAGGGGTTTTGTAGTACTGAGGGCTATGCTAAACAGTAGAATGATTTCTAAATAAACTCAGAACGGATCTGGTGAAAGAAATGCATATTGTGATCAGCATATATACAGCTTTGGAACATATTTCAATTTTAGCGGAATCTCACATTTCCCCCCAAATTCCATTTTACGTATAATATTCAAAAGCATTTCTAGCTAAAAAGACTGGGTCCAAATGCAGTTCTCTGGTGAGTTTATACAATGTGTAGAGCCCATCTGAAATACCATGCAGATTATTGCAGTTTTGTAATATAATAATTCACAGCAAGCCTTGACTCCTCCCCTCCTCCTACCTTCTAAAACTTCCCCAGTACAGTTTTCCATCGTACATGTATGAGACATAGTGGCCAGTAACCCATAAAAGCTCATACTGTAACAAATGTTAATACTTTAAAGTGCCACTAGATTTTTGTAGCATTGTTGCCATTGCTTGCATTCTTATTTATTAAATAAACTCACAGCAAACTAAAGATCTTCAGTTACTTTGTTCCTCAAAAGACTACAGTTTGCCAGTACTTGTTTTTGTCCTGAAAGGTTTTATGTAAAAATGAAATTGTGTAGGAGAACTTCAGAAAGTGTTTCAGCTCTTGGCAAATTTTACCTAGATCTCAGGTTTATGGAAACTTGTTTTATCTCATTTGTAAAGTCTTCTGGGAGAAAGCCAGATAAGGTGGGAATTATTCTAAGCATACATTTTGCTGTCCTTTCCAATACTCTACCTAATTCATTGGCTCAGCCAAAAGGACCTTTGAACTTGAGTGGAAGCTTTTGTATGCAGGAAAATGAATCCAGAAGGGAGTTTAGCTAAATGGCCGCCCATCCCCTTCTCTCTGGGCATGCTAATCCAAGGCAAAGAGAGAGTCCAGCATTCTTGGATGGAAATCACACCTTCCACACTTTTACTTTTCACACACCTACTGTACATAGTAGCTCGGCTGCCTCCACTCAGTGCCATCTGTTCAGATGGCATTGTGCCTACACACATGTTGGATGATATATAGGTGCCAGGCAACAATGCGGATTGATGGGCAGTCTGCACAACTCTGCAATCTCTGTCTCTTGTGCACGAAGGCTGTACTCTGCCCGAAATGATGCATTGGCACTTTGTGTCTCCATAGACTTGTTCACACCTGTTGATGCTTCCATGCCAAAAACAGAAAAAGAGAAAAAGAAAAGAAAAAGATGAGCAAGTGAAACAAAGAAGACATGGACTTTCCAGGCATTATTGGTTCCTAGTGAGCAATCATCTATCCTTAATCTAGGAGTCTGGAAGACTCTTGCTCATGGCAACATGAACAAAACTTAATCATGACCCCTTTTTCCCCTTCCATAACTACTAAACTTTCACTGGGTCTTTGTAATCCCTCAGTTGGGACATGTGACCTGATCAACCCTCAGAGATTTGGCAAGACAGCTGGTGTACATCCTTTGAAGGGTTTTGCCTCAAGACCAAGGCATCATAAATCAAGTGAGGAGGAGGCAACAAAGTGAAAACCATAGAACAGAAAATCAGGAGAGCTATCAAATTATTTCATTTAATTTGTCTGTGCCCCTTCATTCATTTAATTTATCTGGATGGTGCCTGTTAAATGTGATTCATGAGTATTAGGATCTGGATTGTCCCTAGAAAGGGGAAAGGTTCTTCTTCTATTTCCAAAAACCACCTTGTGTCCCAGCCTTGTGGCACTAGGCATAACGATTCAGACTGACTGTCCATTCCTAACTATTATTGACTTATCAAGCTATACTGAGGGAGAGTGAATGCTTATGGGAAGAAGCAGGATTGCACTTCTGAGATCCCCTTATGCAAGTTCAACATAATTTGCAAGGGTTCTCAGTCACCCAAACAATGGCTATAGATGTACACTTCGAACACTTTTAGGCTTTATTCATAAACAGATATGATCCTGGTTCATCTTCTCCACCCCATGTATCTTCATACTCCTTCGTTTTAGGGACTGAACAGCCCTCACATTTACTTGAAAATCAGGCCAAGTGAATGAAACAAATGCCCCTTTATTGCCTTTTGGAAAGCTACCACAAAAGGGGCCAAGGTAAGCCATTCTAGATCCAAAATGTCCCTGCTAGAAAAGCCACATCGCACATCATGACACACATACACCAAAATGAATGTCATACAAATTAAAGCCTTGTTGAATGATCTGTGTCCTGAAGTACTGAGCTACTTCGATCCTTCAGATATTCAGACAAGTGTGTGTAGCACTTTAGGCTGCAGTGAGGGGCTACCAGTTTAAGTGTGCATCCATGGGAAACACCAGGGCTTTTTTTGTACAAAAAGCCCAGCAGGAACTCATTAGCATAATAGGCTACACCCAACAGCAGAAACACATTAGCATATTAGGCCACACCCCTGACAGCACAGCTCCCTCCTGGGATTGACTTCCTCAGGTGCCCCGTGGCTTGCGGAGCACATGGGGAACCCGAGGGAAGGAAGGCAGTATCTGGATTGGCTTCCCCAGGTGCCCTGCAGCTTGTGAGGTGCCTGGGGAACCCGGGGGGGGGGGGGGTTAGGCTATAGGCATGGCCAACTCAGAAGCCAGCCAGAACTCCATTCCTGTGCGTTCCTGCCCAAAAATAGCCCTGGGAAACACAATAGCACAGTGAAAAATGTCCACCTATCTCTGAAGTAGTACAGTCCAGAGAAACCTTTCCTGCTTGATTCTGCAGACTGGATATACTAACCATAAGCCTTGTCCATTTCAGTGGGTCTTTCTTCCAAGGGTTGCATGCACACCTGAATTGCATGCACTCCTGAACTGAATTAAACTCTGCAAATCTTTGATGATTCAAATGATTCCAGTCATACTTGAATCAGTGCTTTTGGATCTTTATGAGATCATTCTTCTGTAAGAGCTGTCATCATGGGGAGTAATGTAGATGGCTGTGAGTGAGAGGCATTCATAGAGCAGAAGTAGCTGATTTGGAAGGGAAAAACACACTCCAACCCATTTGGATGGAATCTAGCCTTCACAGGACAGTGTAAAAGATGTTTTTCAATTTGATTCCTCCAATAGGTTATTTTCTATAATCCTCATGGTTATTCACTGATATCCTCCAACATTTCACAGCCTGTCACTATGTGATCAGACGCAACTGTGGGTGAGTCATGGGTTTTTTGCTGTTCATTTCTCTTGCACATAAATTAGGAATCACACCTTCACACTGAGGGCCCCCTATGGCAGGGGTGGCCAACCTGTGGCTCGGGAGCCACATGCGGCTCTTTCACATATATTGTGCGGCTCCTGGCAGGGCGGCTGGGGAAGCAAAGGGGAGGCATGCTTTTTCTCTCTTTCTCCCTTCCTTCTTTCCTTCCTTCCCTCCTCCCTCCCATCTATTTGCTTTCCTAGTTTCTCTCTCTCTCTTTCTTTCCACTTCTTTAATTCTTTCTTTCCATCTCTCTCTTTTTCTCTCTCTCTCTCAATATCATTAGCAAACAAGTAATATCATTGTCAATAACCGGTTTTCCTCGTTTGTTTTTATTTTTGGCAGTCCCATTTAACGTTAATAAAAAGGCAATTTGCATATTTTTAAAAATAAAAACGTGTGTGTGATATTTGTTCCTGTCTTGCGGCTCTCAGACATCTGACGTTTATTCTATGTGGCTCTTACATTAAGCAAGGTTGGCCACCCCTGCCCTATGGAGTATGCGATGATGCACATACAGCAAAGGGGGGGGATAGCACCAAGTTGAGATAGAATGATCAAACCATCCTGACAGCAAGAGAGCGTGCTTGAGCAATCAGACAGGGGAAAGTCCATCCATGGCCTATCATATCCAGTTAACACCGGACTTTCCCCAGGGTTTTTTAACTCCACTTCCATGGCGAAGCCGCACAGGGTGCCGATGACTGCGGGACACTTCCCAAATGTTGGTGTCTGATCACACCCTTTAGATCTGTCAAGCATTCACAGCTATGTCAGATTTAAAGGCACGTGTGATTGCAGCCGCCTAGTATCTTATCCGACACAGCAGTTCTTCAAAGTGAATGTCACCAGTGTGCTACATTGTGCCTTATTATCATATTTTTATATATGTGCAATTCCAGAGAAATATTATACCTCCCTCCCTCCTGGGAGGGAGATGTTCACCTCAATCCTGTGCATATTTATTTGGGGGGAAATCATAACAGCATTCAGTGGTGCTTACTCTTGAGTAAGAGTGCATACAATGTAAGCCTTAATTTCTAGAGACTCAAGAGAGAAAGGTGAAAGCCCAAATAATGGCAACTGTAGTAAAGTCATACTATCATATTAATATATAACAAATTAGAAAATCCATTGGTTGATTGTATACCAGGTGAGATAACTGTTCTATACTCTATGCAGCACTTTGAAGACTGTTCAGAAATGTCAACTAGTTCAAAACATAACAGGAAGATTAACAGTGGATGTAGATAGGATGCCCAATAATGGAACTCAAGAATACTGGACGCTTCCCATGCCATCACCATGCACACATACAAAACCAGTTGTGTTAAGACCAGCCTTGGCCAATATAATTGTAAGTTAATACTGCAACTATATTTGTATACTATTAATTCTGTACTAGAAGGAAACCATGCTTTCCACAGTGCCTAATTCTTCAGACATGTCAAGCTTTTTAACAATGTATGCTTGAACATCATCGCAAATGCTTCTGTGGAGCCTGCAGAATCCTGGGTGCATAAAGTAATTTTCAGTTCCCTTCTTATTGTAATTACATAAAAATAATCACTTTAAAGCTTCAGAAGTGAGGCTGGTGGCTACCAGATAGAGCTACCAGCTCAGGTTGGGAAATTCCTGAAGATATAGGTATACAGCAGGAAGGCAGGATTTAGGGAGCAGAGGGACCTCAGAAAGGTATAATGCCATAGAGTTCGCCCTCCAAAGCAGCCATTTTTTCCCCAGGGGATCTGATCTCTATAATCTGAATATCAGTTGTCATTCCAGGAGACCCTACCCAAGGCAGGGCTTTTCTGTTGTGGAACCATGCCTTGGGAACTCCATCCCTACAGCTGAGTTGGGCCCACTGGGGGCCTGTTAGGGTGGAAGATTCCCAGGTTTTCTCAGATCCCAGACACTAACACCACATGGCTGACTTCATTAGGTGTAGGTGACCCACAAAGCTCACATGCACTACTGACAGCAGTGCTAGGGACTGGTTTGAGTTAGTCTGTGTTTTTAAGGTGGCATTGATGAGAGTTTATTTTGACCATATTTCTCACTATTACTGCACAGTTATAACTTATTTGCAAGCTGTCTTTAGAGCCTTTTATGCAATGTGGGAGAGTGGAAGTGTTCGGAAAGATCAGCACTGCTAGGGACCGGTTTGAGTTAGTCTGTGTTTTTAAGGTGGCATTGATGAGAGTTTATTTTGACCATATTTCTCACTATTACTGCACAGTTATAACTTATTTGCAAGCTGTCTTTAGAGCCTTTTATGCAATGTGGGAGGGTGGAAGTGTTCGGAAAGATCAGTAAATACTTGAACTAACAAACAGAACATGTATTTAGAATGAAATGATTACACTGAGGTTTTAGGTGGAAAATGAAGTTGCAGGAATAGGTATTGTCACGTAATTGTATCCAGCAGTTCCCAGGTAGTAGCAATTTTGAATCTATGAAGATCATCCCTATGTAAATAACTCAAGCAATAATTATACAGGGAAAGGGGCAAAATGGGTTCACAATAACGGCGCAGCTGCAATGACAGTGCTGGAAATTCATCCTGAAGCAACCTAAACATTCATTTGACAATGTACACCGTTGATTACTTAATTACATTTAAATGTATGTGCCAGGCACACATGAAACCCCCAAAAAGAGATGCTACACTATAAAGCCACATGTATGTGAACTCTCTGCTGAGTGACTTTTTAAAAATGCTGCAAATCCTTTTTTTGCCTGCTCAGAAAAACACCATCATAATGTTACAAACAGGTAAACAATTCTAAGTAATATTAGCTGAGCGTGGGAGCATCTGTCTTCAGTTTTACCCTGTGGACTCTTACAAAACGTTCTTCTTCTAATGTATATTTGAAAAAGGAGATCTACACATGCTTGATCTCCATATGACCTGATTTTGTTGCCAAGGCCACCAATTAGACCAGTGCTGTTGACTAGTGAATAGTTGAAGCATCTCTATTAATTTCTGGGAAAAGAGTGTCATTTTACAAACATCACCTGGCAGATTCTCCTTGATAATGCAGGATCCATATTTATTTTGTATGTTACTTTTTTGAGTCACAGTCCTCCATGTCAATAAATGTGACAGGAGGCTGTTACCTGTTAGTCAGGACCTCACAGTAGCCACATGGTCTCCCATGCTGTAATCTGTAGTTCATTCATTTTTGATCTTGTCCACTGTTACTTCAGATCTGGAGGCCATTTATACATCCCAATGTAGTGACAGAATTTCTAATTTAGAGACTTTCCGTTATATTTAACAATGTTAAGGATGTGGACATTTGTACAAGGCCTATATATAAATAACTGCAACTGCTCAGTCCCCATTTTATACCTGCCAGGGGGTAAAAGGAGAGATGACATGGGCAGCATATAGGGTTGTTAGGCAGTCCCTGACAGCCAGTGAAAGGGATGTGGGGTGGGCAGTGTCCTGGGAGAAAGGTTTTTTAAAAGGTCTTGTCTATGTACAGGAAGTTCTTATTATACAGCTCCTGATGATTCCTAGTGCTGTCCATAAGTGACAAAGAGTAGCTCTGGGAATCAATGGAAATTTTATGGTAACACTATATGTTCTTATCATAGAGTTTCCATCAATTTCTAGAGCTACCCTATGTCACTAATAGGTAGCTCTAGGAATCACCAGGAACTCTATGTTAAGAACTTCCTGGGAGTAGAGATGCCTTATTTTTATTTTTCTCCTGATACCACTTTTGGTGTCAGCAAACAAGGAAACCTGGGGGTGGGGCATTTCCCACCCCCACTGGGGTTTGACAGCCCTAGCAGCATACCTGGATCCAGAGGAACATGTTCTCCATAAGCAGGATTATGACTAGGTCAAGCAAACAACAGGTTCCAGGAAGATGCTGTCTTGAAGGAACAGTGTGAAATAAAGAGAACAGGAAGAGGAATAACAGGAATAAGCCCAGTTGCAGAACCCCAAACAGGAAGTACAGCAATGGAGCTCATAGTATGAGCTGTGGAGTAGCCTATCAGTAGCCTTTTCCTGTATCCTATGTTTAGGGGCTGTTGGGAGGCTGAAGCCATCAAGAGCAGGGAAGCTAGGGTTGTCAGACTCCCCAGTGGAAGTGGGGGGTCCCCCACCACCAAGCCCTACTCCTAGTTGCTGATCAGCTAGCCAGCAGGGGAGACTAACCAGGAGAAGGCCTAAGCCTTGTCACCAGCATCATACAGGAACTGATGTCATCTCACCAGCAACATCCAGGTGATGCTCTGGTATTTGGGCAAAAACTTTATGGTAGAAGCCAGTTTTACCACAGAGTGCCCAAATACCAGATGACATCACTTCCTATTCAGTGAGAGTGACAAGGCTTAGGCCTTTCTCTTTCTCCTCATAAGTCCCACCATCCCCCTCCAGTTGCCTGGAAACTCTAAAGCAAGCTCAAATGGTGCTTCCAGAAGCCTGTACACCAAGGTATCACAGAGCTGAAGAGGCACAATTTCTGACACTACAGAGAAGCATCAGTGACCTATAGGAAGGAAGGCAGGGAAGTCCTGTGGCTTTCTTGAGCATCTCTAAGATCTGCCATTTACTTTCTCTTTCTCTCCTCTCCTCTTACACTACTCAAACTTTTCCATGGCTCTCATTCTCTGCTGTCAAATCTCTCTTTCCAGTCTGTTGAATCCTAAGAACACTTTCACTTTGTTCATACATCATTCAGCCCTTTACCTCAGTTTGAGGGTCTCTTTGCTCATTAATGAGGCACCACATCTGGAGAAGCCTCCATGAAGCTTTAGCGGCCATTAGTTTCACCAGCCACTTCAGACACCCCACTTTTGTCCCATGCTGCCCGCAAGCTGATAGTTGCAGTTGTTGCTTTGACCATTGTGGCTGCTTAGTTCTTTCAAAGGTGCTGAGCTTTGAGGAGGAGAACTCAGACAGAAGCTCCAAATGAAAATCATTCTGACATTTCCTCATATGGATCTCATACAACGCTGTTATTCTTGCAACTTTCCTTGCATGTACATAACTTAGAAATGGATTAAGATAAAATGGGATAACCCAATGTTTTCCTGACAGGAAGGGTTGAAGACAAAATGTGACACCATGCATGCGGGGGAGGGGGGGAAGGCTTATTCATCTTGCACAATTTTATTCCATCCTTCCTCCAAGGAGCACAGGGCAGCATACATGGCCTTCCCCTCCTCATTTTATCCTCAGAGCAATATGGAGATGTAAGATAGGCTAAGAAATGACTGGTCAAAGGTCATGCAGGGCCTTTTATAGCTAAGAGGGGATTTGAACCCAGGTCTCCCAGATTCTAGCCCAGCACACAAATCATAATACCATCCTGGCTGTCAGACTTCTCATTGGCTTCTGGTATCAGCTAGCAGCGAGTTCCTTGGTGCAGTGTCTGAAGAGGAAGGAAAGATGCTGCACTTATCAGAGAGTGTCATCTCACATCAGCAGAAGCAGAACAGAGCTGCAGGCTGAGGACACCATTAGCTGGTGCCATGTTTTGCTAGCTCTTCTCCAGGCACCGAGCCCCCACTATGCAGCTTGGAGTTCTGCTACCACCAAGCCACATCTTCCAGCAGAAGGGACTCCCTCTGCCTGCTTTGGTCACCACACCCCCTCCAAAGACTTTCAAGCTTGGCCCACTCCATAGAACTGAAAAGTTGTACAAGAAGTCCTGTAATTAGTTAAGAATGACATCAGTATTGTGCTTTCCTTTATCTAATGTGCTTCCTCTTGTTGTAATCCTTATGACTGCCTTGTGAGGTAAGTAGGCATCAGAAGGGCTTGCTAAAGGTGGGCTCAGAAAGGCTTGCTAAAGGGAAGGGGTGAAATTCAAGACAGGGACTTATTTAGTCATAGTTCAGTCTGTGGACCATTATGTTGTGTCAGTTCTTATTACCCGTAGGAATAACTCCTCCATAGGACACAGTGGTATTTTTACTTGTGAGTAAACCCACATCAGAGGGGCTGCACATCCACCTGTTGGTATGCCTCAAGCTAACACACAAATTGGGAGCAGGTTTGTTTCATGACCAAATCTTTCCTTTCCCCTCCCCACTTCTTCCTTTTTTCAGAAAATCATTTTCCTTGCCCCCCCTCCCTTTTTTTTGCGAAAGCTTTCAGTAGCTTGAAATAATGTACAAGCAACATGGCTTTCCTTTCAGTATCTGCTTTCTTGATATGGATGTTCTGTATCCCTTAGCCTATCTATTGTATTAACAAGCCTTAATGATACAATGGTTAAAAACAGATGACAGAAGTGTCTCAGTGTGGAAAAAAATGTAATAGGTTTCCCTGCTTAATGTAATAGAATTGGCAAGAGGTATGGGGAGCAGGAGCGAAAGTAGTCACTCAAGCATTGTGTTTGCATGATATTTAAATACAAGTGGCTGAGGTATAAGTACCTCTAAGTACACCTGAAAGAGATGGTGCCTTGTAATCATTGTTTCAGCAATTGACGGTTGTTTACACAACAGCCACACATTCTCTGCTGATTTGAATAATAAACACGCTTAAACACCAGCTGGATAATAGAAGGATAATTGAAACATAGTTTAAAGCTCTGATTTACAGGCATTGTGGCACCACTTTTATTTGTGATACAATGCTACACTTCTGTGCTGTCTCTTGGAAAAAAATTAAACAGGCATTGTCTTCTAAACAACTCAAGAGAAGAGTTCACTTGATTAATCTATAGTATATTTGTGTACATTTGGCGCAAGGCATTCACATATGCTCCCCAGCAACCCATGTCATCATATAGTCAAGGTAAAGTCTGTTGTTTAACAAAATGCACTCGCTCAAAGACACCCAGATTTGTTAATTATGAGGATGGTGAGGGGGACCAGAAGAGCCCTGCTGGCTCAGACGAAGGGTCCCTGTGATCCAATATCTGGTTTCCTTTAGTGGTCAGCCAAATGTTCCTTGGAAGCTCACAAGTAAAGCATAAAGGTAACAGGCCCTTCCTTCTAATTAGCACCCAGTAACTGAAGTGGAGGTGGGGTCATGGCTGAGTCGTAGATCATCTGCTTTGCATGCAGAAAGTCACAAATTCAATCCTTGGCACAGGTAGTAGGAAATGTGAAAGATAGGTGGGATATAAGGATAAGGTACATCTGCCATAATGAGCTCCCTGGAGGAATGGGGGGACTTAAAAACAAATATATAACAGTACACTTACCTGAAGCTTAAACCACAGTCCATGGCACTGAGGCTGGACAAGCCTTATAGCATCTCTAATGCTAGGGCCAAATTGAATGTGATGGTGGGAGGTCCACAAAGTGATTTCCTCAGAATTTTAAATGAAAATAGTAATCGGGCAGGGATCCAGTTAAAATTGAGATTATAGTATGGAGAAGAGATACTTGGTATATGACCCTATGATCCTCTTGAGCTGCTATTAGCTCTGAAAGGGGCAGGGGAGAGAGAGAGAGAGAGACCCTCTCTTTGTCTCTCTTTTTTCAGGTGGTCAGCTTCTTTTGGCAAAACCCACAGGGGAAGGGTCAGAAAAAACCCTCCACACACACAGAAGTAATGATGATCTGAATTAGGGCCCTGTGTTGCTGCAAGATGCCCTTTTCAATGCTGGAGAGATCCACTTATTGTTCTCCCTGAATCATATCTAATTTGGCCTTCGGGGTTCAACTAGACAATATGTGAGATATCCAATTTGTGTCATACCTAACATTGAGGAATGAGTGTTCCAAAGAATACTATAGCTGAATTCAGCACACAAGCATGGCATTGGGGGGGGGGGGGGGTTTCCACCTTCCCTCCTGTGCCATTTTGGCTTGGGGGGGTGGGGAAATGCAGGAGGGAAAACTGAAGCCCCTCCTCCTCCAGCGCCTGAGAATCTTTGTTCCCTAATGTTATATGGGACTTGAGCCAGGAGATCCCCAGCCTGTCATGTCACACATATTTTCTGATTGAGCCCTCAGTATGAACATTAGCTGTGCACTTCCTCTGGCTATTACAGCATTTTAACTGAGCTTTCTCCATTTCTCTCAGCACTGAGAAAGGAGTCTTGATAATTTCATTTTCCCTGCTATTGATGATAAAAGCAAAATCTCCAACTAAAGGAAAATTGCAGCTGGACATGCTTTGCATGATAGGTCAAATAAGCACTAAGTTTTCAATAAAACTACATAGCTATATTGTAGTTCTCTAATCTTGCCATGCAGGAGAGAATTCAGAAAGAGTTTTTTTATAATGACCCTTGTGTGGAAGCTGTACAATCCCCTGAATTAACCTAAGACTTTTGCCTAAAGCATCCCACACAGAATTCTTTCCCCCCTCTATAGCTTACAAGAAAAAAGAACTCCAGATGTATTTGCTTTCCGCTAGCAAACTTTCTGCCATTATTTTAAACATATTTTATCAGGCGAGTGCTTTGAGTCAAAACATCTTGTTTTTAAGAGTGTCTCAAGAGATAGTAGCAAAAGAGAGAAAATGGCATTTTTTATCAGCTACAATATATATAATGTGACATTCAAACACAGTGAGTGCTATTCAATCGCTTGTAAGTCACAAAAGGTGAGCAAAAACACTTATCTCTTTTGTGAAAACTAAAAATGAAGGTGGAGAATCCTCAACACAAAGATCCACTTTGACTTAAAATATAATATAAGCAGCTTGTACAAATTTATAAGCACAAAGTCCCCACCTATTAAGAATCTGAAGATATGTTTAAGCATAGATATCAAAAAGCATTGCTTCTAAAGAATAGTCAAGGACAACAAATGAAGTTGCCTTTCATAATCCAAATTGATCCATCCCAATCAATGCATTTGGACACAAAACTGCTGGGTCATCCTTGTCACCATCAAAACATGGTGTTACATAGGGGTCAAGTGTTAACAGGAGGAAAATGTGTGCACTTCCACTCCACCAGCAGTTTGGAAAATGCTGCATATGTTTTATTTTCTTACTTAGTGTTCTGTCTCGCTTCAAAGTTTCAGTGCTGTCTCGGGTGCTGAGAGGATCCAGGAACACTTTGAAGCAATAAACTCAAATGGTTAAAAACGGTCAGACCCTCATCTGTCAAAGTTGTCAATGAATTCCAAGAAATCCAGATTTATTTTTTGTATGGTGGGACTGCCTGTAGTATTCACTGGAGGAGCAGGCAAATCAGCCAGGAAAGTTCCCATGGGCCTCAGTTTCTGTGGATGCATCATTCATATGTGGCAACACCCAGGCTTTCAGTCCCAAATGCAGCATTTACCATTCCCAGCCATCCTTTCCAATGCAAAAGGGGAGGCAGGGGAGAATCCTGCTTGCATCATAGGTGCCACAACAGGGTCTGAAGCTTTCAGAACCATCTGGACTCTAGATTAGTTTTCTGGGAATCCAGAGGATAACATCCAAGCAATTAATCTGTCTCCTCTTCTTGCAGAGAAGGTTTGAGGGAATATGCCCTTCTTTACACTGCCAACTACCAAGCTTTTGTGTAAATTCAACTTCATACCTACACGACTGCCTAAAGACCACTGACATAGGGATGGATGAATAGACAATTGAACTGACTGTCCAAAAACAGATGGCCCACCACTCCATATTTACTATTTGTTTAATATATTTTATTTTAAAATTTGTTTAAAAGGTTTTTATCCTGCATTTCAGCCAAAGGCACCCAAGAAGGCTAACAAAACAGATCCTCCATTCATGTAAAAGGGTATAGTAAATGCTCCCAGGCTTCTACTGTGGGCATAACAGTAGGTGTGTATGACATGAGTACATGCACCTAATCATGTTCCTTTTTAAAGGGGGAAATAATGTGCTAACTGTCTGTTTCACATTATACTAGAGGCATGCAGGGTGAACATGAGTGTTCATTCTCTGAAACAAGGTGCCTTTTTTGGTAAGTCTATAAGCCACCCCATGGAAGAACATTAGAGAACCATCAAGATCCTGTTTCCCTAACTGATAGTTCCATGACACTGCCTAAAGAGACTAGGACTTAAGATTGTGAATTGTTTTTTAAAAAGGATTTGGAACAAGGTAGTATGCCATTTTAAAAACTTGTCAGTTTCTTTAAACTAGCCATACAAGGAAACCAATCTAATAGTCATTTCCACTAGTTAGATCCCATGATCCTCACAGACAAGGATCAAGGGTCTTTCCTGGATTCCCCATCCTCCCAGCAGCCCTTTTTCAACTCTTTTTTTTCCCTGTCAAGTTTTAGCTGACTTATAGGAAACTCATGGAGTTTTCAAGGCTAGAGACCATCAGGAGTGATTTGCCATTCCCTGGCTCTGCATCACAATCACCATATTCCTTGAAGGTCTCCTGTCCAAACTCTAATCAGGGCCAATCCTGCTTAGCTTCTGAGATCTGACACGTTCAGGCTAGCCTGAGCTATCCAGGTCAGGACCTTAAGAAACTCTATTCCCAAAATGTGCTGATGGAAGGGGTAGAAAGAGCTATCTCATCCCCTTTCCCCTACAGTCTCAAAAACTGCATAACTTTTAATCTGTGCAGGTCTCACAATCCTGGAAATACATTCTGCTGGGGTCAGAAAGGACTGCTAAGAGGAGGGGAACACAGGAAAGTATCGTGATGTCTGTTATGTGCTATACCACACTGCGCCAATGTTAAGAGACCCAAGTCCTTCAGACCCCTCTGCACATTAAACTGCACCACACCAGCAGTAGTGTATTATACAGTTTATTTTATAGTGCAATTATTAATCAAAAAGACAAAGTGCTTTGCCAGGACACCATACAACAGGAAGAGAGAATACTTCTGTACATCAATTACATTTATACAAGTCAGTAACCAATCAGGTTAGTGCTGAGTCATGTAGATTCCATCCATCACTGTCACACTGAGAACAAGTCTGTACTAGTTCTACTCAGCTCTGTCCCAGTCACATGACTCCTGCTGGCTGTCATCTAGATCCTGCAGATCTGCCAGCTCTGTGCATGTAGACTGAGAGTCTCATATACCAACACTCCTCCTAGACTCAACGTCGGACATGCACATTCCCTTTTTAAGTTTTAGAAACTTTTCAGCAGCTAAACATTTAGTAAACATGTCTGCAATGTTACATTCAGTACCACAGTGCTTAATACATGTAAATTCTCTGTTTACTGCTTCTTACATTCAAGTTACTGGTTCTTCAAACCCTTTTACTTTGCAGTTTTATTTAACAGGAACACTGGCTTCAGTTCCAGGCACAAGCACTTTACTTTTTCTTGGAACATTGAACATCAGTTCCAGGCATGACCTCTTTGCTACAGGTGTGTGTACAACAGACATCAACAGTAAAATCATTTTTTATGCACTTGCATTTCCACATTGCACCGTGCTACAGTCTTGGCTCTAACCGTTAGGGCAAACATCCGGTTGCAGTCTTCTCCTCAAATCTGAGAAAACACCTCTTGCCACCAACCTCACCTTGTACTGTAATTCCCATTAGGAAATGATTTTACTTTGTAAATCCACCTACATCCAATTATCTTTTTATCTGTAGGCAACTCTGTTAACTTAAACACTTCATGTTGTGTAAGTGATTTGTACTCCTCTGCCATGGCATTTAGCCAACATTGCTTTTCTTTTTCCGGCAGAGGTAAAACTTCCTGAAAACATTTTGGCTCTTGCACATAAACATGATTTACAGAGTTATCAGTTTCAAAACCATACCGTACAGGAGGAATTCCTTTTGTTGACCTCTCAGATACTCTGGGCACTGGTCTATCACTCTGCACTTGGTCAGAGGCACTGTCTACAGGTTCCAAAGAAGCTTCCTCCTGTTTCACTACAGTTTCAGTGCTTTCTGACATTGGCAATACTATTGTGATGACCCCTCAGTCCAATGTATTCTTTGCCAGTTTGAGTTCTCACAAAAGTTTGCTGACCTGCTGAAGCTTAAATTTTGATTCTGGTTTGCAAACCTATAAGCCTTCATACCAGTTTGATAACCTAGGAACAGGAGATTCTTTGACTTTTTCCCTCCCTTCCTTCTCTGGTTAAGTGGTATATTAACCCAGGCTTTGGTTCCAAAAACCCTCAGGTATCCCAACTTGGGATCCTTGTTATATAGCAACCTGTAAGGAACCTCATTAATTGATCTAGACCATACTCTGTTTGTAATGTAACATGCATTTGTTATTGCTTCAGCCCAATAAGACATAGGTAAATTAGCATCTTCCAACATTGAATGCATCATGGTCTGTAAAACACCTGCTCTGCATTCAGCCACACCATTTTCCTGTGGTGTTGAAACATTTGCAATGTGATGTGCCACCCCCCTGAGTTTTCAGCCATTGTTTAAACTCATTGCACATAAATTCTCCTCCCATGTCGGTTTGCAGCACACATAAATCAGACCTTAACTGCTTTTGCACTCTTTTAGCCCAGTATTTGAATGTCTGAAATACTTCTGACTTTTTCTTAAGTGCATACACCCAACAAAATCTCGACCAGTCATCAATCAAGATAAGGGCATATTTGTTTTGTGAATGGCTTTTAGGGTAAGGTCCTATAACATCTGCATGAACTAATTCAAGAGGTCTGTTAGACACCCTGTTGCTGCACTGTGATACAGGGAATGCTTTGGACTTTACACTTTTACAAATCTGGCAGTCAAGATAGTTGCTGCAACCCTGCACTTTCTCCTTGCCTAGAAGTGCAAGAGTTTTGTTTATAGTGTGATAACTTGCATGCCCAAGTCTCCTGTGAAGTAAGTGAATGCAATTTACATGTGGGCTACTGTTTGTGACTTGCCTAGCCTCAACATGTTCATTCTGCAATACATACACATTATTTTTAGACTCACCCACTGCCAGAGTCACACCATCCCTGGAAATAGTACAAACATTGTTATCAAAGCATACCAAAAAACCTGCTTTGTCCAGAGCACTCACACTCAATAGATTGTTCTCCAGGGTAGGCAAACACAAAACATTCTTGAATGTATATCCAAGTGCTGGAAAGAATATTTCACCTTCACAAGCAACAAGTGAATCACTCCCATCTGCCAGGCTCACATGCTTTAGACACGATGGTTGTTCATTCTGCAACAGACGCCTGTCTTGATAGAAGATCTGTGACACTCCTGAGTCTATAATCCAAACTCCACGAGCAGAAGTGGTACCTGTAACAACAAGCTTAGCATTTTGTGTAGATGCAGGTCTCTGGGTCTTTGTTCAACGCTGCTTCTGCATCTTGGGGCAATTCCTCCGGAGATGAGTTGTAGCTACACAACCAAAACAATGACGGACCCTTAATGCGACCTGCTGCTCCTTGCTATCTGCTTTGCTGTTCACACTGGTGCCGGCTCCTGCAGATTCTACAGGTCTGGACTGCCTCCATGACTGTGCTGCCTCGTCCTTGAAGTGATTAGCCCTTATCTCTTCCTCAAGCAGCCGGCCTGTTACATATGCCAACGTGAATCTTTGAGCTTCTGCAGACTCCAGAGCTGTAATCAGCATGTTATATTGCTCTGGGAGAGAGCTTAGAATAATATACACTTGATCTTCCTCAGTTAGCGGACTTCAGTGCTGAAGTGATTTTGGTTCTGAAAGCATTTTAGTTCATGTTCAGTGTGTTTCTAAGAAATAAAAAATCAACATTTTCTGCGCATCCTGCCTTGTTCCCTAAGTAGGGTATAACACAAGGTCAGAAGAAAATGCTGAAAGCACTAGAGTAAGATGTGCAATGGAGCAGTATTTCACTCACCTGAACCAAGTGCTTCAGTTTTGCTTAACAAGCAGCACCAAGAACAATATCCTGTACATACAACTTTCTTTACATGCGAATGAGAGGGACACCTTAGCAAGTTTTTTTCACCTACAGTCACCAGTTGCACTTGCAACTTGGGAGGGAATTTGCATCCAAGAAATAGTGTGGCTGCTTTTTGACTACTTTTAAATATTATTACAGACCTTGAGAGATATAAAAAGTGATCTGCTTCCTCATCAGTTGTATCTCATCAGATCTGATGTGTATGCCTTTTTACTCTGGAAGGAAGACTTAGCCTTTGCCTCTATCCACTAAGTATGATTGTAGAGCAGGGGTCCTCAAACTACGGCCCGGGGGCCAAATGCGGCACACAAAGCAGCGGAAAAATTGCAGCCAACTCGTCCCAGGCCACATGACAAAGCCCCGCCCCCCTGCTTCCAGTCAGCCAGGAGGAGGCAAAAGGAAGACTGGAAGAGGGTAAGTGTGGGGTGGCAGGCGCTCCGGCTGGCCCCAAGTCTCCTAGCCGGCTGAGAGGCCTCTCAGCCAGCTAGGAGACCTGCGCCAGTCCCAAGAGCTGGGCGGGGGTCTTTTTCGAGGCTTTTTGTGCTGCTGGGAATTGGAGGGGCGGAGAGAGAGAGAGAGAGGTTTCTCTTTCCCATCATGATGCCTGCAGTAGTGGAGTTTCAGGGAGAAGCAGCTGGGGGCTTGCTGCCTTAAAAAGTTTGTGAGGATGCCGAGTTCTTTGTTTCTTCGGACAGGGAAAGAAAACATCCCCGTCAAGGGTGCTTTGCTTGCGCACACGCACCCCACCCCCCCGTGTGCCTTCCCTACCCCACAAAATAACATCTGAAATCTCCAACCAGATTTAGACTAACTGATGCACACTTGCATCACTTGTTACGACTAGCAGTGACAAATATGGAACCGGACATTGACCATCTCATTAGCCAAAAGCAGGTCCATAGTTCCCATTGAAATACTGGTAAGTTTGTTGATTTAACTTTACTTGTTGTCCATTTTAAATATTGTATTTGTTCCCATTTTGTTTTTTTACTTCAAAATAAGATATGTGCAGTGTGCATAGGAATTTGTTCATAGGTGTTTTTTTTAAACTATAGTCCGGCCCTCCAATGGTCTGAGGGACAGTGAACTGGCTCCCTGTTTAAAAAGTTTGAGGACCCCTGCTGTAGAGTCATCAAGCTGCCAGTGCAGAAGTGGCAGAGAAGCTGAAGTATCCTTTCTGCATTTGCCTGCCAGTCTGGATTTTCTCAGTGTTCGAGTTGAGGCAATTTCAGCAAAACAGCATCCAAATAACCTGGGGCAACAGCAGGCTGAAACTGGGCTGACCACTGAAGGGAGAGAATGTGGAATGGGGAAAAAAATACCAGAATAAAAAGAAGGGTGAACTTGATTTTAGTGCAAAATGGGGGGGGGGGGGGGGGCAACTAGATTTAAAAGAAGATTGAATTCAATGTTAGTACAAAATTGCTTGGAGGACACCATGGTAAACATGGATTAAAAGGAGAGTGCAGAAAGAGCCAATGTATCTAATTTTGACTGTGGCCTCATCTGTGAATACTGAAATCCAGAAACTGGAGCCATAGACAGACCAGCATGATGCAGTGGTTAAAAGCAGCAGACTCTAACCTGGAGAACCAGGTTTGATTCCCCACTCCTTCATATGAAGCCTGCTGGGTGACCTTGAGTCAGTCACAGTTCTCTCAGAATTCTCTCAGTCCCACATGCCTCACAAGGTGACTATAGTGGGGAGGGAAAGGGAAGGTGATTATACGCCACTTTGAGACTCCTTGCAGTAGAGAAAAGCAGGGTATAAAAACTGACTCTTCTTCAGAGAAAAGTCCCAGGTTTGCAGAAAAATCTGAAATCTTAAAAAGAGGAAGTTAAAACACTCTAAAATGTAGTTTTAAGAATGAGACACCCTCAATAGCCATTGCTGGGCAACTACAACAGTATTCGAGCCTTGGCTTGTATAAGGAAAAGGCAGGAGGAGGGGCCCTTTCCCAAGCTGTTTTGGCTTCTGAGGTAGGACTTATTGGAGCTAGGTCCAGCAGCAGCCACCAGAGAACTTGCTACTGCACAACTTGCATGACTTACCCAGGCCTGGCTGCTTTCTACTGTCCAACAGCAGCTACCGCACAAAAGCCAATGTAGTGGTTAGAGTTTGCACTTCCTCATTTGTCCCAATTGCTTCAGGGTCCCCTCCCCCCCGCAATGTGTTTCGCTTTCTCTAGTAGTCCCAAAGGGAGCAAAACACATGTGGAAAGGGGGGGGACCCAAAGCAATAGAGACAAACAAATTACAAAAATGACAACGCGGAAGTGGCCTAAGACTAGGATCTTGGAGACCCAGGTTAAATCCCCACTTTACTATGGAAACTCACTGGGTGACTTGGGGCCAGCCACATACTCTCAGCCTAACCTACCTCACAGTGTTGCTGTGATGATAAAATGGAGGAGAAAAGAATGATGTTAGTTGCTTTGGTTGCCCTTTGTGAAGAAAAGCAGGAAATCGATAAAAGAAATAAATAATCAGTACATGTGAAGATGGGGGACAGATAAAAGGTGGTTGGTTTGTTGATGGGAAGGAGAAAAGAAAGCAGGGAAAGGTGAGGATATGGCGGCTCTCAGGAGGAGGGGGAAATGAAACAGTTTGGGGAGGGGGTACAGGGAGTGTCCTGCAAGTCCTTGAAGATTTCACTGTGCAGCTGGGCAGGCTCAACTAGCACTGTGTGATTTGGCCAGAGTTTTCCTGTGGAGTGGCTACCAGGGGGAGAGAAAGAGGGAAAGCTGAAGGGGGAGGGCAGATAAAGATAGGTTGGCTGGTGGATGGGAAGGAGAGAAGGAAGCAGGAAAGGAAAAGAGGCTATGGGGACTTTCAGGAAAGGAAAAGAGGAATTTGGGGAGAGGGAAATGAAATGACCCCTGCAAGCCTTTTGTGGGTCCCCTACTAGCCTGTTTCTATTCCCATCCTGCCTGTCCACAATTTAACCTGCCTGCCAGACAGTTAGTACAAGCAAAGTGTTTTCCTCTGCCCCTGCAAGGTGTCTGGGATATTTGCTATCTACCTATTATGGAGACAACTGTAGGTTCATTACTTCTACCCCCTTCCACTATGCATTGTCTTACATCAGATTCAAGCAAAATGTCTCCTTGTTTGCCTAGTTTAGCATGCACACATAATCCCAGGTATTTGAATAACTCAAGCAACTAGGACCCATGCTTAAGCATCAGAAAGCCCTCCCAAAGTCAGTGAAACAGTGTAGTGATTGGTGAAAGACAGAAAGGCTGAGCACAAAATCATGAACTAGGATGACTATCTAGCAGAAAGCCTTCTGACTGGACAGTTTCCCTGTCACTCTTTCTTCACTGCCTTATCCCCTCCTACCTCCTGCTGCTCAGGCTATTAAAACCAGATGGTAAGCAGCCAGAATTACTGTTAGAATGGAAGGCTGTGTGCACTTTCAAATGCTGGAAATAATTCTGTTTTGGGTGTGGAGGGCTTGCAGTATTTTTCAGTCATAGCTGATGAAGCTAAATGTACATCTCTAGCAATGACATCCAGCAAGCAGGTGTGTTGGGAAAGGAGACAGTTAAAATGGTCCCAGAGCAAGCCAGGCTAAGTGGCTTATTGTGTACTGGGTTCGACGCATGGAAAGTCCGGACTACGACATAGTGATCAGCATTGGTTTATTGAGTACACAACAACAAACAACCAGCCGAGATGGCCAACTATATATAACTCCTAGGACACACCCAAAAATCCTATTGGCGGGTTTGAATTTCCCGCCAGAGTTCTTATTGGAGGACTAGTGGTAGTCTAG
Organism: Lepidodactylus listeri; assembly: GCA_029233225.1. NCBI lineage: Eukaryota > Metazoa > Chordata > Lepidosauria > Squamata > Gekkonidae > Lepidodactylus > Lepidodactylus listeri. Next base: position 105,025,416 of record JARCFY010000003.1, read on the forward strand.
GATCCTTGGCTCCTATTGTTCCAGGAAGCCTAGCTCTGTCTGTAAGCCGTTGGCACCCAGTGGTGGTCAGCAGACATAACATGGCTCCTGTAGCATTTCAGTTCAGTGCTACAAAGGACACCGCTCAGATCTGCCTATTGGCACCAATAATGGGTGTCAGCCTCCATAACCTCACATGCTACAGGTAGTACAAATTGGAGGTACGTATTCTTGCTGCTGTTTCTGCTAGCATCCATAGAAACACAACACCATGTTTGTGTACGCAGTCAACCTTAACATTGTGTCATTGGGCTTTTTTCAAAAATATTTTTTTTTAATCCTGCAAAGAGCTGTAAGAAGTTTTGCAAATATTTAGAAAGAGAATTAAGGTAATATATGTAAAGATCTGCTCATATTTGATAATCTTAAATCAATCCAATGAATCCTGTCCAGTTATAATAAACACTGGATTAGGGTTAGACTTCTTAGAAACAAATTAATAATGAAAATATTTAATATGTGGTGGGCATTGTACATACAAGTCCTCTTTTTTACTCTTGCTTTTTGTCAAAGTCTTATGGTGTGAAGAATTTAAAGAATGACATTTAGGAGAAATATATACAGAATACACGGTTATTACAAAGGTGGACACAAACATTGAGTTGAAAAACATAATAACTCATTTGTGAGTTAAAGGTCCTACTTTGTTTCTTTGCTGTTTGTCTTCCTGGAAACCACAGCCCTCTGCCGGCACAAGCAGAGGAGCTTTCTGCTCACACAAGGGCACCTTTGAATACAACCACAGGGTTTTTTTTCCCCTGCTGTTTTTGATGCACATTATTTTTTTGCTTTTTTAAAAAAGTTTTATTTATTTAGTACATTTTTATCTTGTCCTTCCTGGTGGCATACATCATATTCCCTTCCTCCATTTTATCATCACAATGCAATGAGGAGACTGGGAGTGTGTGACTGGCCCAAGGTCACCCAGAGAGTTTCCATGGCAGAGCAGGGATTCAGACGTAGGTCTCCCACATCCTAGTCCAAAATGCTAACTGCCACTCCACACCAGTTTTATCACTAATTGCATTAGCTTTACTAGGTATTAGGATGGATCTGCTGTGCTGCATCTTAATATTGGCTGCTGCCACTTTATTTCTTTGCTGTGAGTAATTCTTTTTGCGTTTTATTCTTTTCTATTGTGTAAATTGCCGTGTCCTACTTCAGAAGGAAGGCTAGGTAAAAATCTTATAAAGGTATTCATGCTGATCCTGCTAGGGGCCATGTGAATATGCATGTGGGCTACCAAATGTTTCCAGGTCTCCTTCCCAGTCCAACTGGAGCTATGTGGGCAAAGCCTTCTAAGTTGTGTCTTTGAGATGTTCAGCAAGGTGAGAAGTGGGGTTGTGCTGTATTTATTTCCCCTCCTCTCAACGGATTATTGCTTTCGTAGGGAAGGCTCTAGGGTGGAAGGTGGCACAATACAGCCTGATCTCATCAGATCACAGAAACTAAGCAGGGTTAGTACTTGGATGAGAGGCTGCCGAAGAAGACTCTGCAGAGGAAGGCAATGACAAACCAGCTCTGCTTCTCAATTGCCTTCAAAGCCCCTTGCTGGGGTTCCCATAAGTTGGCAACTACTTGACAATGCTTTTGTATGTAGGAAGGCTCCATGCATGCAGCCCAGGAAGCTGGATTGGGGAAAGGAAGCACAGGCACATTTCCTCTTTCAACTGCAGATGAATCTGCAATCGCCTACATGTTCCCTAACTGGACAAAGGAGTTCTCAGTGTTCTTACAATCTGCTTGTCGTGCCCACCTATCAATAAAAGTATGTTCTGAACAAATTTCTCCTGATTTTTTAAAAAACTTTGTTAACTACAGAGAGATTAGCATGCCAGGCCTGCACTGCTGCCTTCAGAGTGAACCACTAGGAAGTTCCATAGCTAGAGCAGTTGCTCTTTCCACATACATACAATCCTCTCTCTGCTAGGTGAGGAACGATGGGATGGGAGCACAGTACCCATTGGGGGCTAGACTTGGTTCATGTGATGCAAATGGTTGATCCTTATTCAAGAGGTTGGTGGGGAGGGAACCCATTTCTAATACTATTGAATACATTTCTAAGTACTAATGAAATCCTGAAGAAATAAACAGTGTAAATAACTTGGGCATAAAATACACAACCAAGACAATAACATGAAATATAAATGAGCAAACCCCTTAAAGAAACGCCAGGATAAATTGTACAGTCCTGCAAGACATTCTTCCTAACTGTCAAGGGACCTGGAATCCTCCATCTCATTCAATCCTCTATCTTATTAAATCTGCTTGGAGATGTATATAATTTGATAGACATTTGAGATTGTGTATTTTTACAGATTACTGATTCAAAACACTTCAACATATATTACTAAATATTCAAGCAGTTTTGATTTGACAGGTTAATCAGAAAATCTCTTCTTGTGAATTCCTTTTTCCACAATTTGTGTACTGTTTGTAATCTCTTGCATTTAATGTAATCTTTTCCAGAGGCCATTCTTCAGTAGTAAACAAACTGCAAAACAATAAGAGCACTGCAAGCACAATTTATATGTGTGCCTATTCTTCTGTCCATATTATTGTGTTCAGAACTGGGATGCCAGTCTCCAGGTGGGATCTGAGGATCTTTGGAATTACAGCTCATCTCCAGACCATAGAGATCAATTCCCCTGAAGAAAGTGGATGCTGTAGAGGGTAGACTCTGTGACGTTGTACCCCATGAGGTCCTTGTCCTCCCCAGGCTCCATCCCCAAATCTCCAGGAATTTCCCAACCTGGTTTAGAAACTCTACCCCTATGCCCCGCCCGGGGGCACCTAGCAACCCTAGTTCCAAAGTGCAATAATTATTTTTTATTAATTTAAATTGAACTGGATTTTAGGGTGTCCACTCTGGCAACAAGTCCAGAAGGAACTGCTGAGGGACAGAAAAGTTCCTAGAGTTTATCCACCAAGAGGCAGAAAGATGACAACGGTGAACTGAGAAGTCCCTCCTTTTCTCTCAAGAGCCTGGGAACAGATCCAGGCATAATGGCCTGAGGTCAGGTCAGGATTTCAGATGTGCCATCAGAAGGGCAAGGGGTGTGTGGTGAGCACAGTCTAAGGCAAATAGGGTTATGTTTTCAGAAGTCGTTCTAGGTTAGGAAAGAAAGCTAACTCAGTCTAGACCAGGTCTCAATTGCTGACAAGTTGTCCTGACTGAGAAGGCAAGTTTCAAGCTAAGGTTTTATCATTTTGGAGGCTGTACAATTGGCTCTTTGAGTCAGATGCTAGAATCCAGTCAGGTGATCTGAGACAAAGAGGGAAGCTCAAGAAGCACTGTTGTTGTTATATGCTATATGTTATTATATGCCCCTCAGCCAGTGGACTTTCTCCACTAAAATCTCAGGAGGCAACCCATCATTTGCTTACACTAAGGATGATGGAAAACAAGTACAAAAAAGAAAGGGGAGGAGGAGAAAAGATAAAAGCTGGGTCAGTTCACCATTTCAGGAAGTGATCTCTGACTCACAGAAGCTCATGGTTAAATAAACGTTGTTAGTCTTGGAAGTACTACCAGGCTCCTGTGTAATTTTGCTACAACAGAATAAACACAGCTCCTCCCCTCTAGAATTCAACTGAGTCAGTAAGGGGTTAACAGATGCAGATACAGGACAGGAATCAGAGCAAACCCACTTGCAGCTTCTCCTCCCACATCCCCACACCAGAAGTATGGAGATGTGAAGGGTTTGCTCATTTCCCCTTACTTATTTCTGAAGAGAGGAGTTACAGACTTGCTTTTTTTAAGAAATAAAGGCTAGACATTTGGTGAGGGGACATAGGGTTTTTGTAAGAGAGATAGGTCCCCTCAGGCCTCCCTAGCTATAGGCTTTCTTGTTTATCAATACAGCCAGCCAGTTGGGGAAGGTGAGATCCAGCGGTGAGAACTTGAACAAGGTTTGTATTTGCTTATTTATTGAACTCAAAAGATGCCAGTGAAAAAGAAGTCGCTGTTGTTAACTGTTACTATCAAGTAATCTACTATCAAGTAATCCTTTCTGCACTAGACCTTAAATCCTGGTTCAACCCCGTCCCCGAACTTACATTCTACACTACGCTCCAGTTCACCCCTGTAATTATCTTGGGGTATTTTTTGTTTCCATTTTACACTGAGTTCACCCCGGTTTCACCCCACACATGTCCCAGGATAAACAGATGCAGTTATAACCAGGGATAAATGCAAGGTATTGTATCGCAAGTTGAACTCTGATAAAACCAGGGATGAGATCCAAGGGCGGAAAGGACCTAGTTGCCACGAACAGTCAGCACAAGGCAATTGAGATTTGTAATGAGACAGGATTAGCTAGAGTAAGTTTTTTCTTCCTGCAGAATCAATACAGCTTCTCAACCAAGGCTTCTTTTCTACTTTCCACACTGGAATTTTGGTGAGATATGTCAAATTGTCTAGGAACTCTCATTACTTTTTATAATGTCAAAGTCAATCCTAGGCCATTAGACCTATTTTGCACCTGTTCTGTTGTTGTGGGAACGAATGAGATCAAGAAAAATAGTTATGTTCCTTAAAGTCATTCAAATAGGGTAGCTTATGACTTGAAATAAGTTATTTGGCTGTATACCAATATCATCTTTAACACTGATCTAAGACATGCAAGGAATTGTACACCTAAAGAGATGTGGTAAATTCATTTAACGCTAATGGGCCTTCAGGCCTCTCTTGGCTCCCCCGCCCCTTCTTTTAAATGGCAGAGCTGAGAATCTAAAAGAACTTGGCAGTAACCTCAATTGACTGAGACTAAGCAGAGTTCAGAGGAACGTTAAGCGGAATAACCAGAGCAATCTCTTTAGGAGAAATGTAGAAGAAGATTGTCGTAAAGTGTCTGGCCCAGCCTTAAGAGCTGCCTAGCACACAGTGTCAATTCTCGGCAATGAGAGTAATGCAGACAAGGGTTTATGAGAATGTTTCCCAGCATTCCAGCCACAGAGATTTCCCTGGTTACTTTGCTTTACATTCCTCCAAACTCTACTTAGTCTCAGTAAATTGAGATCCATAACAAGTTGTTTCAGATACTTAGGCCTGTCATAAAATCATATTGGATTTAACGGTCCCTAAGTGGGGCCCTAGTCTTCAGTTCGGACTCTGCAAACCATTTTATTACCCAGTTAACTGCTGCGCCTGCTCACACTGCTGTCATATTTCCTAGCTAGATATGTATTTTTTAATTGTTCTTTAGAAAGTGCCAATGTTTGATGTTTTTTTCTGCAAGGCAGTGCCTTTGTATCATGTAATCTATATTGCATCCAAGGTTGATGAAATCTTGTCTGGACAGGGATCAGGTCAAATGTTTGGAGAAATAAAAGAGAGAAGAAGCACACTGCAAGAAGTAATCAGTCCCTTTCTTAATTAAAAAAAAAGGTGTGATCTACAAACCATTTAGGTGGGATGAACTAACTTTTGTCAGGAGCACAGGGAGAATGTGATCCATCACAGGGTTGAGCCTCACAACTTGGGCAAGGAGAGCAGATAGGAGTCAGAAGACAAAGACAGAAAGAGCAGGTGAGCCAACTGCTGATCAGCCTGCTGAAATGGTTGACTGAAAACTGACAAGTCTAACCGTTCAAATGGTCTTTATTCCATAGTAAGTCCCGTCGATTTCAGTGGGACTCTCCAAGCAGCCTCAAGAAGTTACAGGTCTATAGTCACCAAAACCACAAACCTACAAAAAGGTAATAATTGGACATAAAACTAACGCTGCCTGTATGTCCAGGATACAGTCAAGATACATGTGAAAATTAAGCAGAGATTTAGGGCTCCTGTGGCAATCAGTAAACGTCAAGGATTCTGAGGGCACTCAAGACCTCTTACTTTGAAGCAGAAGGCCAGGCACTCAGGCTTCAAGACAGGTAAGGACCTTGGATGATAGGAAAGCTGAGATCACCCTTATTCTTAGAGGTGGGATATAGGGATCATATCACTCCAGTAGTGAAAGATCTGTACTAGCAGCCGATCTGTTTCCAGGCATAATTCAAAGCGCTGGTTCTTACCTTTAAGGCTGTAAAAGGTTTGGGGCCAGGGTACTTGAAATGCTGCTTCTCTCATACTTTCCAGCCCGCCAGGTAAAAGCCTTCTCACAAGCCCTGTTCTCTGTGCTTTCACCTTCAAAGGAGAGGTGGGTAGTGACTAGAGACATGGCTTTTTCAGTGGTGGCACCCAACATATGGAATGGCCTTCCCCTTGAGGCACACCTGGCACTTGCGCTGCTTTCTTTTAGCCACCAGACCAAAATGTTTTCATTTACCTGGTCTTGTAATCATGGGGCTGATTTTTAAAAAAATTTGTTGTTAGTTTTTAGCCTCAGAAATGTGTAAGACCCTTTTAAGCTGCTTCGTGTTTTATGTTGTTTTATGCTCTGGCTGTATTTTTTATTGCTGGGTTTTTAAAAATTGTATGATGTGTTAGGTTTTCTATTATGTTTAGGATTTATTTTGTAAGCCTTCTTAGACAAGTTCCCTGGAGAGGTGGCATTGAAATTTTCCAAATAAATAAATGAATCAGTACCTGTGAAAGAATCATCTGGTGGTAGAGGAGAAGGGCCTGGCAACTTCCTCAGAGACAATTTGAGGGAAGGCAGAACAAGACTGGTCTTTGGTTAGATTTCCCAGAGCACCTGGTACCTGAGATGTGGCTATAGCAGTATACAAGGCATGAGAAAAGACAGACATATCAGAGGCTGCTGGAACAGTAAGTGAGAGGGCAGGAGTGAAAAAGACAGAGGTTCTTCTCCAGGTCAGATTATGATCCCAGCCAAGAAAACTCATGGGTTGTTCATCTCATATTATAGGTGAGCATTATGAGCCACTAAAGTTCATAAATCAAGCCTAGTAATTACAGACTTCAGTGGCACCATTATTCTCTAATGTCATGACTTCCCAGGCCAAGAGATCAATGGGATATTAATATGGATGTTCATCTTGGAATTATTTATAACTAGGAATAAGGCCCATTGTGGAAAGAGGCTCAAGAAAGAGGCTCTGGGCGGGTGCCCCGGCCTTGGGCATTCAGCATCAATTTGCTGTGGCGACCTCAGCAGGGTATAATGACACAGAGTCCACCATTTTTTCCAGGAGATCTCTGCCATCTGAAGAGCAGTTGTAATTCAGCGTGATCTCCATCACTCCCCTGGAGATTGACAACAATGGTTCCCCATGAGAGAATGGGTGGTTTGGAGGGTGGAGTCTATGGCATTGAACCTGAGGTCCCACCCTTGCTGAAACCTCGCCCTCTCCAGAGTCCACCCCTCAAACCTCCAGGAATTTCCCAACCTGGAGTTGGCAACCCTATCTCCCTCCCAGCCAACCGTCAATGTATCATTATCTGCCCCCTGGCTTCAGCTTTCTATCTCCTCCCTCCTAGAAAACAGTTGGAATTCAGAGTGATCTCCAGCCCCCACCTGGAGATTGGCAACAGTGGTTCCCCATGAGGGACTGGCTGGCTTGGAGGGTGGAGTCTATGGCATTGAACCTGTCTGAGGTCCCACCTCTCCTCAAACCTCACCGTCTTCAGACTCCATCCCTCAAATCTCCAGGAGTTTTCCACCTGGAGTTGGCAACCCTATCAGGACTGGCCCCAATGAGTTTTCTCCCAAAGGCCAACATAGGTGTGGAAAGGGCCTTTTACTGACCAAGCTTGGTTGCCTAGCAACAGGCACTGAGGAGAAAGGACAGTTGCCAGCTCTGATTAGGGAAATACCTGGAGATTTGGGGGGTGGATTCTGTGGAAGGCAGCATTTGGGAGGGGATGGAAGGACTCAGCAGGGTATAATGCCATAGGGTCTACCCTCCAAAGCAGCCATTTTCTCCAGGGGAAAGGGATTGTAAGGGTCTACCCTTCCAAAGCAGGTGGATATGCTCCAAACTTGTGGAGATGGCATCCTATGTTATGCTGTAGTTATCACTGCTTGTGTTTCACCTTTTTGACACGCTAAATGCAGCTCTGCAAAAAAAGTAACCTACAGTTCCATCAAACAGACCCTCTTTGTGCTTCTGCCAAGGAATGTGTAAACCAACTGGTAACAACTTTCAGGAGTTCTTGCCAATGCCACCTTGACTGCAAAAAGACTCAATTTGGAGAATCCTGAAATTCCTTAACCCAGAAAACATCTAAAACATCTTGATGCTAAGTACAAACCTCACCAGTTTGATTCCCCTAAGGAATTCTACAGGAAAATCTTTTAGAAGAAGATTATGATACTAGCAGCAATTTACACGTCCTTTTCCTCAGATATGTGTCAACATCTGAGAAAAATTGAAAGCTTCCTTATAGAACATGATAGCACATAAGTTGCAGGCTTTTACACAGCTGACTTGGATGCATTGTGATATGATATTGGATGTTGTAAGGGATCAGAAAGTTAAACTCTCAGCTCTTCAGGATGTGGCTGATCGCCTGAGTGGGAAAACAAAGAAGCCATCTGCAACAGCTACTACCTGTACTGACTAAGCTGGTTAAAATAGACCTTACTGTACCTGTTTCATCTGTACACCGGAAAGGTCATTCTTATGCCTTTTTAGGATAAAGGCTTTTCTGTGGTCAAGTGTGGGGCAAGCCAGGCTCAATCACATGGGCATAAACAGTTCTCCTGGGAGATGGATCTGAATACTATAGCTAATGAGCTCATAAAGAGAACACCAATTAGAAGAAATACATTAAGTGTTGAATAATCCTAGCAATATATGCACAGAGTGTATTTGTTCTAATTAGTACTTTAGTTAGTTATAATAATGTATTGTTATGTAATAAAGATCTGTTTTACATCAGTTATTTTTGAACTGTCCTTTTGTATGTTGGCCTGTGACTCTACTCTCTTTCCCGGTTTGCCCCTGCCACCTCCCTGAAAATTGAGAATGTTATACCCCTAGGTCCTGCTGGTGGCATAGTAAGGCTGGTATGTACTTTGCCAGTCTAGGGACCCTAGCAAATTCCTTATGTTGCCACCTTCTGTGTTCCTGTGTTTACTTGGGGAGATTTCACTGAACACCTTAACTGCTGATGAATCACAGCTGTACCCATTCAGACCACTTAACACTTATTTTTGGTATGGCCACCAGTAAAATCTCAGTTGCTTGGTAGTGTTGTGGAGAAGGCTGCCAAATCCAGGTTAGGAAATTCTTGGAGATTTGGCAGTTGAGCCTGGGGAAAGCTGGGTTTGCAGAGAGGCAGGACTTCAGTGGGATACAATGCGATAAAGTCCACCCTCCAAAGCAGCCATTTTGTCCATTGTCTGGAGATCACTTGTAATTTCAGGAGATCCCCAAGCCCCACTTGGGAGCTGGTAACTCTAGTTGTAGAGTTGCAAAGTCAATGACATGCTCTTCTTGTATTTAACCATTATGTGAGATTGCCACTGTTGTGGCTTCCTGGGGCTTGGTGATGTTGACACAGTAATTCCAGTATAATTTGGCAGATGCATGTGGGAAGAATACTGAAAGGGTCTCATCCATGTGAAGCCCCAACCATGCAGCTGCAATTCTGTATCAAAAATAGAAGGTTTGAATGCAGCCTTTATATCTACTGTACATCAATCAGCAAAAGAAAAGCCTAATGCATTTCTCCCCCTTCTGCAAAAAGAAAAAAAAAACTACTCAGGAAACTTTGAGCCATTGTCATTGGCAGATTGGACATTTCCACAAGTGGCACTTACAGGGTTAAAACTCGGTTATGTACCTCGATCCTCACTATCTCTCAAAGTGTCAGGAAAGGAGATATCATGCAAATAAGAAGAGGCATTTTGCTACAAAGAATCCCTCATCAGAGACAATAGAATATGAAGGTACAAGCTCAGGTGTTTTCATACTACCATCCAAGCAATTCAAAACCCTGAGGACAATGTCTTATTCAGAGACCTGAAATTCAAATGAATAGTAACGTTGACAACCTACAACCAAGTAAAGGGGACAGAGAACTTAAAAGCTTAATGGAAAACTCTTTGTGCAAACACATTGCTTTAAAGGAAACAGCAAGATGTATAGCTATGTATAAAAACATAGGTTAGTTGGACAATATGTATATTATTCAATTACTTTTATGGTTGGCTAATGCCCAAGGTATCAATCAGTATGTTTTGTCTTTGTTCTTCTCCAGGCAAATGTAGATGTTAGGCCTTTGGAAATTTAGCCCTTGAAGTAACAATTTTTAAAATCCCTTACAAGCATCAGAGAGTGTCTTTTCTGCTGAGTAACCATGATTGCATCATCCAGGTCATATTTTTTAGATAATCTGGAGTCTGGCTTCTTAGTTTACCTGTCTTTTATTGTATGGACTACAGGGACAGTGCATCAGAAGTGTTCAGTACTTGATGGATAGATAATTGTGACTCCTTCCAGGTTTGGAAGGGGGGTAGGGCACTCCTGGAGGAGCACATTAAACAAAGATCTTAATTCCTGGAACAAAGTTTGAGTACAGTGGGACCTTTAAGACCAACAAAGTATGTATGCACACGAAAGCTTGTACCCAGAATTAAACTTTGTTGGACTTAAAGGTGCCACTGGACTCTCAATTCCTGGACAGCTTCGTGTGGGGGAGACTAGGTTGTCATCTGACAAAAGACTTTTTCCCCATAGCATGGGAAGCACCATCAAGGAAAGAATTTGGCCTCTCTGTCCTGTTTGTTAATCCTCCAGGACAACTGGTTGGCCACTGCATTAAATGAGGCTGAGGATAGACTGGCAATCTGGAGCGGGATGAATGCGGAGGCAACTGCTGCGGGGGAAAAACTCCCCGGGGCTGGCCGTTCACACTGGCCAGTGTATTGCGCAAGGATGCCGTTACGGAGCATTCAGACTGCTGCGGAGTGGCCCCAGGTGGGCCGGCCTCCGCAGCTCGTGATACGGCTGTTTTGGCAATTTGCACATGTGCGCTCATGCGCAAACTGGCAAAATGCCGTGTTCGCACTGCCGCCTTCGCTTGCCTCCGCCTTCTTCCGGTTCACACTGCCTGGAAGCGGGAGGCAAGCGCAAGACGGCCTCCGGACACCGGTTTCTCCCGGTGTCCTTCTAAAGCGCAAGAAACCCGGCTTCAAAGAGAGTAAGTGCGGAAGAGAGCCGAGGGACAGCTGCGCATGTCTGAACGGGCTCCCTTCCCCCGTTTCCCAAGCGGAACTGTCCCAGGGCAGATTGCCAGTCTGTCCTCAGCCTGAGATGCTGGACTAACAGACCAGTGATCTGATCCAGTAGCACTCATCTTATGCTTTTACATTTATACAGCAAAAATGACAAGTATACAGCAAAAAGAGGTCTCACTGACCCTCCTCTTTGCCCAATTTCTCCATTGTTTGCTGATGCAAAATGCTGAATGGGTTATTCATAACAATAACCCATCTGTCCCCCTAGGTCAAAACCCTCTGCCCCTCCTGAATTCCTACTTTTTAAAATTATGTCTTAGCAGGAGGGAAGTGGGAGGGAAGGCAGCACGGTATAACCTGATCTCATCAAATCTCAGAAGCTAAGCATTTCTTCCCCCTTCTGCAAAAACGGGGGGGGGGGGGGGGACACTACTCAGGAAATTGAGCCATTGTCATTGGCAGGTTGAACATTTCCATAACTGACACTAACAGGGTTAAAACTCAGTGTTGTACCTTGATCCTCACCATGTCTCGAAGTGTCAGGAAAGGGGATATCTTGCAAATAAGAAGAGGCATTTTGCTACAAAGAAGGGAGACCTCCAAGGAAGACTCTGCAGAGGAAGGCAATGGGAAATCACCTCTGCTTCTCACTTGTCTTGAAGGCCCCTTGCTGTAGTCACCATAACTCAGCTGAGATTTGATAGCACTTTACATACATGCACACACAGAAGTTACATGTAAAAGTACAGACTCCCTTTTTATGTCCGTTTGTTTCCAGAATATCCTTTCCTAGTTGGAAATTCTCTGCTGATCCAGGGTTAGGCCAAGGATCTAGACATGGCAATATCTATATATCTCTGTGGAAGGCTCTCCTTACCCTCTCTCCGGTTTCAGTGGAAGTATTACTTCTATCATCATTGCTTTCTTTCTGCCCTTGATAGCATCCTCAGGGTATAGAAAAGCTGGCAAAGGTGAAACCTGAGCTACATGAGAGCCTTCAAATATCCCACAGTGATACTTATAACTGTGGGATGTTCGAAGGCTCTCATGTAGCTCAGGTTTCACCTTTGCCAGCCTTGCCAGAGCCTCTCCTGTGCAGATCATATGACTCCTTCAGAATTGTGTACGTCTGTGTTTTTGTGAGCACATCCCAGCAGCCCAGGGACAAAAGCCCTTTGAAAGCATTTGTCTCCTTCAGGAAGGGGCTGGGCCACACAAAGAGCTCGTTCTGAAGACAGACATTGTTTAACGTGGGTCACCTTGGCTATAGGCAAGCAATGTGTAAAAGATTCCAAGAACAAATATTTCTTCTTCTATGGTTTAATTCAAGCATACTCTAGACCAAGCTTACATTATGTGTGAAACACATTAGGTTTCTTCTACACAAATCACTGCAACTAGCTGGATCCAATCCCATCCTATATAGCGTGGATCAGAAATAAATTGAAAGACTTCTAAATTATTGAAAACGCAGTTCTTTAGCAACATTGGCTTAAGGACAGGAGCATAAACGACTGAAGTATTCACTCAGAGTGTTTTATGAAGCAGATCCAATGTGCAGGTTTTGTGTGACCTGCAATGACTTTAACGTCTCAGTAAATCACAAAGCTTAACAAATATTAAGATGGCAAAGATTACCTGTGTGTGCCAGATTTTATCTTTTATCCATTATCATTTAGGAAATGAAAAGCCTGAGTCGGAAATCAGACAGTCGGTCACATGACAAGGACGATCTGGCAGCCTTACAAGACAAGACCCTTCAGCGCAAGCAGGGAAAGAGAGAGAGAGAGAGAGAGATTTAAATGCTGGGTTTTTAGCTTGTAAGAAAATATTTGCCTCATTTTCCTCCGATCATTTTGGAAATTAAATGTTAGTTTAAAAAACTGTGACACATGAATTTCTCAAATGTTATGAATGTGGGGAATAACCACACAGTTCTTTTATTAACTCCTGTGTCTTTCCTTCCCACCAGATCAGAAGGGCTTTTAAAAAGTGAAATCTGGAATGGCACAGGCATGCAACTGTAATTTGCACACCTAATGCACGTCACTACAGTACAGTTGTGTATTTTCATGGTGCATGCACACAGGGCTACCAAGAGCCACCATGACAAAGATTCCATCTGCCCCTCCATGACCCTGATCCAAACCAAATATAATAACAAAACAAACAAATCACTTGGCTTGCTGTTATCATGAATCTATAGTAATAAAAGAACTGGCCTGCCTGTCCATGTTTGTTTACTTATATATTTATTTACTTCATTTATATCCCACCTTTCTCCCCAATAGGGACCAAAAGCAGCTCACATCATTCTCCTTTTCTCTATTTTATCCTCACAACAACCCTGTGAGGTAGGTTAGGCTGAGGGTGTGTGACTGGCCCAAGGTCACCCAGCAAGCTTCCATGGCAGCGTGGGGATTTGAACCTGGGTTTCCCAGATCCTAGTCCAACGCTTCAACCACTACACCACACTGGCAGGCATAATATGTCAAAGAATAAAGCTAGGAGACTCAAAACTGACCACCAGCTTCAGGATGATTGTGGGAAAATGGAAAGCTGTGGGAAAAATCCTGGCCCAGGTGAGACAAACCACCATCACACTGTGCTATTTGCAACTGAAGCTAAGGGTCTCTATGGCAGGCATAACTCAGAAAATAATGCTACATGTTTGAAAACTGGCCACTAACCCCAGAACAATGGTGGAAGTTAGAGTGCCAGCAATGAAGGGAACTGAAACACCCTGAACCAAGCTATCTTCATGACAGATAACATGTAATAAGAGCGCTTTTAAGCAATCTGTCAGGTGTCTCTAATACTCAGATCCCCAACCTGCCATGGAAGGTTGCTGGGTGACACACTCTCAGTCAGACCTACCTCACAAGGCTGTTGTGAGGATAAAGTGGAGGACAGGAGAACAATGCAACTTTGGGTCCCCATTAGGGAAAAATACCGGGCATGGTATTTATTATAAGTCTAATTTTCATGATATTTTTTAAATTACATCAGGCGGGAGGTGCTGGTTGCTTACTGTTCCCAGATGCTGTCAGCTGCAGAGCACAACTACGCCCAGATTGACTGCGAGGGCATGGTGATCATGACCAGTGTAAAGAAATTCCAGGATTTTGTCTACAGCCAGCCCTTCACCATTGCTACAGACCATCGCCCTCTTCTCAGCCTATTCTCAGCAGATCGGCAGACTCCGCAGCTACTCTCCCTGTGGGTCCTCCGATGATCCATCTTCCTGTTAGGCTACAACTACAGTCTGCAGTACCACCCAGGGAAGGCTATGGGACATGCTGATGCCCTCAGCTGCCTGCCCTTGCCTTCCATTGAGGAAGACCTGGCTCCAGCGCACTGCATGCCCCAGGTAGAAGACCTCCCCGATTTTCCCCTCCAGGTGGCCAACATCGCCCGCCACTTGGCCAGGGACCCTGTTGTCTCCCGGGTTCTGGGCTGGGTGGTGAGGGGGTGGCTTGCAGCTGCAGCAACCCCTGAGTTTACAGCCTTCACAGCATGCAGGGATGAGTTGTCTGCCCACAAGGAATGTCTACTGTGAGGATACAGGGTTGCAGTCCCCAGCACCCTGCGTCACCACATCCTCAAGGCCCTACATGAGACCCACCCAGGGATCATCTGCATGAAGGCCCTGGCCCGGAGCTATGTATGGTGGCCAGGTATCGACATGGAGATTGAGGCTTGGGTGAAGCGCTGCCAAGCATGCCAAGCAGTCCGACCTAATCTGCCAAGCTCACCCACCCAGGCTTGGGAATCCACCCGCACGCAGTGGTCAAGGCTCCTCATAGACTTCACTAGCCCGTTCCACGAACTACTATTCCTGGTCACAGTGGATTCATACTCGAAATAGCTGGAGATGAGCCCCATCTCTGCCATGTCCTCCAAGGCCACCATCCGGGCACTACACCGGATCTTCGCGACCCACGGGTTGTCAGACACCATCATCTCCGACAACAGGATGGCGTTCACACTGGAGGAATTCCAGGAGTTCCTTCGCAGCAACCTGATCTGCCATGTGAGGTCTGCACTGTTCTACCCTGCAACCAATGGCCAAGCAGAGCGGATGGTGCAGACCGCCAAAGAAGCCCTCAGCCACCTGACGGAAGGCAACTGGGAATTCCATCTGGCCTGTTTCCTCTTGGTGCAACAGACCACTCCCAACCCAGTCAATGACTGCTGCCCAGCGGACCTCCTAATGGGCCAGTAGCCCGTGATCCTATTGAACAGACTGCATCCAGACAGGACTCCAGAATCACACAGCCTGTCCAAACAAAGGGAGGTGCCATAGGGGTTCTTTCTGGAGGATCCCATGTACTTCCACAACTTCGGCAAGGGCTCCCCGTGGCTAGCCGGCAGTATCATTCGCCCAACAGGACCCGTGTCGTATGAGGTCTCGACAGATGATGGCCAGGTCCTGCAGAATCACATCTACCAGCTGAAGAGATGCCTGCTTCCTACCTCAGCCGACATTCCAGCCCTGGTGAACATCAACGGAGGCCAGCCAGACAACCCCGGACCCGAATTTCCTGACGAGAGGATTCCAGAACTGGCTCCTGTTCCAGTTGCCAAACTGGATGACTGCCCCACGACAGAACACCAGTCTCCAGCAACTGAAGAGGTGTCTCCGCCTTCACGGCCAAGTATCCAGGCAGGTCCACCTAATAGGGCTCTGGACACCCTGGTGCCCACTCCACGGCATTCCCTGAGAGAGCACCGGCCCCCAGCCTATTTACAGGATTATGTCACCTAGGTTGGGCTCGAACTATGGGGGGAGGGGTGTTGTGTCCGCTGACCACAACCAGGCACCAGCGACATGCAGTCCGAGCTTGGCTCCAGGAAACAATAGGGGCTAAGGATCTGAACCTCCAAGAGTACACCAATAGGGACTTTGGCGGGAAATTCAAACCCTCCAATAGGACTGTGGGTGTGACCCAGGGGGCTTTATATAGTTGGCCACCTCAGCTGATTTGTGTTGTTGTTGTGTATGAATAAACTATGAGCTAATCATCATGCTGTTGTCCTGCTTCTCCACGTGTTGAA
The DNA here is from genome assembly GCA_029233225.1 of Lepidodactylus listeri. Lineage (NCBI taxonomy): Eukaryota > Metazoa > Chordata > Lepidosauria > Squamata > Gekkonidae > Lepidodactylus > Lepidodactylus listeri. Next base: position 105,041,606 of record JARCFY010000003.1, read on the forward strand.
CCCAGTACGCAACAGTTGACTTACAGCTTCTACCTGGACCCAGTTGCCTCAGTTTCTAGCAAAAACTGGCTAGATGCGGGACCCCCTCCCACAGCAAGGCATTCCCAAGAGTGATGTACATGTCACAACTGAGAAAAGCTTGTTTGCTATCACCACTGAAGAAGCACATGTAGGAGGAGATATCTTTTCTGATAGTGAGCTTCTTAGAAATAAATGTTGTGTCTTAATATAGCTGCTTTGTTTTACTGAGCCTTAGAAAAATACACAGAAATCAATGGGTCAAGTAGCAGAATATGGGTATAACTCTCAGTACTGAAACCCTGTTCTGATTACATGGGCTGTTATTGGCTTACTTCAAATGCTTCTACCTAATGAAGAACGTAACTCATCCCATAGGCCGGAGGAGTCACAATGGCTACTCAATTATGAAACTCTCCTAAGTGCTTAGATATTAATTCATGGTCTAATGTGGTGTCAAGCTGAGGAGAATAAAGGTTAACATATTCTATTAGTCCCAATTGTCAGAAGACTACCATTGAACAATATGGTTCATTAAATGCAAAATCTAATAATTATGTTCACCATAATTGAAATTATTCATAGGAACATGATCTGAATAGGTGTGATTTATTAATTTAGACATAAATTTAATTAGCAATTGATTTCAAAAGCATTTTGCTTTGAACTGTACATTTTGTGTAAGATCTATACTAGAAACAACATTGGATAGGAAATGTGGAGGAACAGGCAACAAGAGGCCACTCTCGCTCTGTCAGGATTTTCTATTTCCTGCTTTATAAATACTGCATTGCTCCAATGAAACAAGGAAGGGTTGTGGGGGTTAATGGATAAGAGCCATCTCAATCATCAAAAGCTATGTCTGGGGGGGAAAGCCTTGAATTTTAAACTTTGTACATTTTCAAAACTCAGCTTTCATTTTTAAAAAAACCACGGATACAATCTATCCCCTTGCAGCACTGCCCATGGAAGAACTACATAACATGTCATAGGTTACATTTTCATTTTTTATTAATTTTCATTAAATATTAAATAAGCAACACATTAACAAATCAATACTTCAGGTACATTCAAAATGCAAGAATCATTTTATTCCTTAATGACCCTACCCATATACTTAGGTCAGTAACATTTTTCTGTGCTATCGAAAATGTAGCAGGTGGTGATGTGGGACAGGTCGTTCTTGGTGGTAGCCCCAAGACTACAGAATTCCATCCCCAAGGAGGCCTGCCTTGCTCCGTATTTTTTCCCTATTTTTAGACAACTGCTTATAACACTTCTTTATCAGAGGACATTTGGGATTCATTTTCACTATATACCAATGGAAGTTTTAATTGCTTATTTTTTCAATTAAAAAATTGCTTGCTGGGCTTCTTGATTTTTGTTTATTGCTTATTGGTCTTTTTTGTCATAGGTGTGGATGGTATAAATTTCCACTAATAGGGTTTATTTGTGTCGGTGGAACAGGACTTCCTCAGCTCTGTCCTATCCTCTGCAGCTTGAAATGCTCTCCAAAATGCTGCTCCTGCCTGACAGAGAAACCCAAGAACAGCAGCGGGGGGGGGGGGGGGAGGGCTTTGGAGTTCTGCACCACCAGGGAGAAACCAGCAAAAACTGCCCTCATTCTATAAGCAGAATTCTACGGTGTGATCCAAGCCATTGATTTTACACTTTTGTTTTTCATGTTTTAGTTATTATTGAGATCTGCTTAATAGGCCTGTTGGGCAGAGGGGGAAAAACCTCCAGATAAAAATAAAGAATACAAAAATAATAATAACATTCTCTAGAATTTGCAATTATAATCTCTGTTCAAGTTTATATTTATTTCATTTATTTATACCCTACATTTTTGCCATGTGGACCCAACGCAGCTTTCCTCCTTTGCCCCTCCAACATTTATTTCCTCACAACCACCCTGTGAAGTAGGTTACACTGAGAATGCGTGACTGGCCCAAGGTTACCCAGCAAGCTTCTGTGGCAGCATGTAGATTTGAAGGAGGATTGCTAGTTCTGGGCTTGGAAACTCCTGGAGATTTGGGGGGTGGAGCCTGGGGGAGGTGGAGATTGAGGAGGGGAGGGACTTCAGTGGGATATAATGCCACAGAGTCTACCCTCCAAAGCAGCCATTTTCTCTGGGGAACTGATCTGTCATCTGGAGATCTGTTGTAATTCTGGAAGATCTCCAGGTCCCACCTGGAGGTTAGCCACCTTAATTTGAACCTGGGTCTCCCAAATCCTAGTCTGACACTCTAGCCACTAGGCCACTCTGGCTCTCTCCATTTGTAGTTTCCTTTTGAATATGAAAGAATGTTCCATTTTGACTCTGAAAATGGTACAGTCCAGACCCAGGTTTACCATATCTGAGAACTAGCCCAGAGAGTCCTGTGGCACATTAACCCCTAACAAATGTGTTGTAGTTTTTATAGATACATATCCCTACATTTATTTTTTTAAACATTTCTGACATCATGATTATATTTACATAATATATAGGGCAATAATATGCAGTTGCCACAGTCTAAACCCACTGAAATCAATGAAATAATTAGAAAGGAGTAAACCTGCACAGGATTACACAGGTAGTCTAGCAAATTCTATAAAGTAGAAAGGACCATAATAAGAGACACAATCCAGTCAAAGATAAGCTTTTCAAAATCCCCATTGTCCTGAAAGGAAAAATGCATATGCTTAACTCTTCCACTGAAATCACTGGGAGAATAACCAAGGAATCCTAACCATGTTTACTCAGAAGTAAGCCACAATTAATTTAATAGTTCTTACTCATACGTAAATCTGCATAGTCTTGCAGCCTTCAATAGCAATAAGGTACCTGCAGTCATTAGCACAAAATATAAAAATGCAAGGCAGAACCTGTTTACTTACTGCCCTCCAAGAACCTCATCCAGTCTTTTCCCCCACCATGGCCCCACAAGACCTCTTTTTCACTTTTCTTTAGAAGAGTCCATCTTGCCCCCACTTACCCCTCCAGCCAGCAAAAACCAACAATGGAAGTTGATTGGTTGGCCACAAATTTTCTCCCTTTCCAGCTATCTTCAGTGGAGCCAATAGGATTTCTCAGGGAGTGTCCTGCCTGGCCGTTATGTGGTGGATTCAGTTCTTTTCAGTCTTGCTGGCTGCAATAGAAAACAAGCAAACAGGGATTTTGCCACTTTATCAAGCCACAGGGGAAAGAAAAACTGTATCCATGGAGTTTTGCAACAGTGGTTTTGTTGGCACATAAAAATAATAATGCAGCACATGTGTGTAAATTAGCTAAAAGAAAGTTTACTAAAGAATAGGAAGGGTTACATAGAGGATAAAACAGTCTAGCTGACTAAGCTACATCTTTCTAGCTGATGTTAACTCCAAGATGCCACCGAATTCTGAACAAAGGAAGGGAGAAGAAACCCCAAAATGCCTACATGCCAAAACTCAGGCAATATCTCCCAACTATGAATGGACCAATGACCAGGCTAAAGGTTCATTGTGTTCATTATGTATAGACCTTCTCCTTCTAGCCTGGGAATTTCTATTTGATGCCTCATAGGTTATAACTAACTACCATTTAGCATAGACAAACAAGTTAACTCTTTCATGACGTCAGGGAGAGAACTTTCAGCTCCTCCAACAGGTTCCCAGATCACTTAATTAGAAAATACCAGTATTTTCTCATTTTATTTACTGGACAGAGAGCAAAAACAATGGACTGTCTGGTTCAAAACTGAACACATGACAGTCTTAGGACTGGGAGGGATACATGCCTTGAGGCATACATTTACCAGCCACACAATCCATTTCACACTGTCCTGTACATTATGTGGAAGGAGAGGTAAAAATACTCCCCTTTTCCATTGTACTACTCAGGTTCAGGTTTAGAACAGGAGCTTCTGGCTCACCAAACCCTGAACCTCACTCAACAGGCAGGGCATTAAGCTGTACTTTTGGACTATGGAGTTTCAGGTGAGCAAAAAGCTATCAATCTAGCCATGGAGTTCAGCAATGTCACCCAGATGTATTAAGAGAAGACGATCCCTCTCCAACGATTCCTTGCAAACAATATGTACAATATAGGATCAGTCTCACTGCTTCTTGTAAATTCCATTTTTTTATGATGTCTTTCTCATAAGCCTTATAAGACTTCTGGGGGCAAAGACTCATGGAGCAGCATTTGGCAATGTGATGATGTCACTTCCAGCCACATAACCGGAAATTATGTCATCATTTCATTGGATGCGCTAGTGTTTGCTCAAAACTCTATTGTAACCATGGAGTTTCAAGGGAATGCTACATCAGTCAATGATGCCATGTAACTACATACAATATCATCATGTAGCCAAACACAACTCCACCTCCCAGATTTTCCCCCGACCATCAGCCAGAGCAAAGGCAGGCAATGGGGGCAGGAGTTCCCTTACACCCACCTTGGAAATAGTAATCATAAGCTAGCCTTGCCACCTTTAGAGTTCATAGCTTGGGAGTGCTGCTGGATCCTGACCTATGCTTGAAGGTACAGGTCTCCTCTATGGCATGTTGTAATCATTGTCAGCTGCCACTGATATGCCAGCTTTCACCCTTCCTAAACAAGTGTGATCTGGGCACAGTGACCCATGCCCTAAATACATCCAGGTTACATTAATTTAATGCATTCTGTGTGGGGCTGCCTTTGAAAACTGTCCATGAACTCCAACTAGTCCTAAATGTGGCAGACAGGTTATTGTCAGAGGTGAAAAATCTGCACTGGCTGCCCATTTGTTTCCAGGCACAATTCAACAAGCTCTTGCTTACCAGTAAGGCCCTAAATGGCTTGGGACCAGCGACCAGCTCCTGCTATACTTTCTGGTGGCCAGTTAATATTCTCCTCACTAGCCTGGCTGTTGAAGCTCTGCGCCTGCAGAGGTGAGGAGGGTGGCAACCTGAGAGACAGTGCTTTTTTTGGCGCTGGCGCTAGGGCTGCCGACTTCAGCTTAGGAAATTCCTTACAATTTGGGGGGCAGAGCCTAGGAACAGAGAACTTTTGGGAAGGGAGGGAGCTCAGCAGGAGTATGATTCCATACAGTCTACACTCAGAAGCTTCCATTTCCTCCAGGGGAATTGATATCTGAAGTATGGAGATCAGTTGTAATTCCAGGAGAACTCCAGGCCCCACTGGGTGGATGGCAATCCCAGGTGGCACCTCATTCATGGAATGCCCTTCCCCTTGAGGCGTGCCTGGCACTGACTGTACTCTCGTTTAGGTGCCAAGCTAACAACATCCCTTTTCACCCAGGCTTTTAATTACAGGTGGATTTTTTAACATTGTTTTTACAGACTGTTTTTGTCTGTTTTATGAGACCTTTTAAAAGCTCTGTCTGGGTTTTTAATGCTGTTTTAATAGTCCATTAATTTTAAGTTTTTTAAATTGTTGGATGTTTTTCTCATGTTTTACTTGCAAAACACCAGCAGGTTTCCTGGAGGCAGGCTCACCAACTCTTAGTTAGGAAATTCCTGGAAATTTGAGGAGTGGAGCATGAAGAGGCCAGGATTTGGGGAGGGGAGGGACCTCAGCAGGGTATAATGCCATACAGTCCACCCTCCAAAGCTGCCTTTTTCTAGGGGAACTGGCCTCTCTAGTCTGAAGTTCAGTTGTAGTTCTAGGAGATCTCCAGATCCTACCTGGAAGTTGGCAACCCTACCTGGAGAGGTGGCAAAAAAATGATCTAATTAAATAAATAAATCAGGTATCCCACATTTTAAAATGACATTTGTCTTTTGCTGGGCATGACTAGTGGAGCTCCTCAATCAGGACTTGACATTTTATTCTCTTCCTTTTTAAAAGATGCCACCTGCTTTTATGTTGCTGACTGCAAAACGGAAGACATAAAACAGCCCAGTTTCCAAGGGGGTCCAGTATACTTTCTTTCATTCTTATTGCAACAGCGTAGCCAGTATCTAAAAGGGGAACATACTGAGAAAATGCAAAATATTGTTATTCATTCAAACTGACCTTCCCCTTGAAATATCACCATTTGAGTCTTAATTCCAAATCCTCCCTATGACCAAGTGCTACATGGTGGGATTAACTACATTAATGCTTAAAGCTGTTGCTCTTTTTTCCTCCCCCACCCCACAAGCTCAGGCTTGTTGAGATGTAATCTTGGAGAATTCCTTAATGATAACAGATTTTGAAATGAAAATTACTATTACATTTTTCTGGCAGGTTTTTTTTTATTATTATTGCCCTTGCATTTAAAATGTCCGAGTGCTGATTAAAACAAATACTGCCCCCAAAACCTTCACAAATCATGTGTATATAAAATGCACTAAATATAGAGGTATATTAATGTATATAGACATGTTCTTATCCTGCACATCTCTATTGACATGCTGGTACCTGTAGATTCAGGCACAAAGAACATTCATAGTAGTATGCTAAAATGAGAAGTCTGCCAGATTGCTTTTAGAAGTGTTTTATAATTTGTGTTTTTTTAAAGGAAGACCATTTCTTAACTATTTAATACAATGTTCTAAAATATCTGTTCCCTGAACCCACCAAACTCATTAGAGCAATCAGAACAAGGACCCACCATGCAAAAAGTTTATATGGGAGAAACTATTCCCATAGTCATTTCCATTATTTCTGCTGATCACACACAGTGGATAATCTGAAATTTCTCATCTCTAGTGTTTCAGTCAGAAAACCCACATTTTACTTTTGTGTCACTCTTGAGTGAATTGGAATCATGATTTTTTGAAAAAAAATTCACACTGTATTTTTCCTCATAAAATTTATGCATTTTTCAATGTTATTTATGTGTCAATAAATCAGTATTATAGTTAAATAGCATAATATCAGCATATCTAATAGTCAACATGGACCCATTTGTAAATACTTTGGGGGCATATGGAGAGAAGGAAAATTTTTCTACTAACTTTGTAGACTGCCCCCCACACACACCTGATTTGCAGAAAAATCCCAAGTTTTATCAAGGGGCATTACAAAATAACCCCCAAGAGCAGCTGTCTGTATTTGCACAGACAAGTGTCTCCTGATCACCCTTGTGGGTGGGTGGGTGGGTGGGAGAAGAGAAGCAGGAGCCCCCTTCTCCTCCCCTGGCCACTGCTGAGGCCACGGTGCTGGAGGCAGATGGAGTGTGAGCTTCTGCTGTTCCTTCCCCCTGCCACCAAAGCAACAGCACTGCAGGTAGTCAGGTGGATGAAAATGCAGGAGCCTCTGCTGCTGATCTGCCTGACCACCACCAGACCTGACACTAAGGTGGGTGGGTGGCAAGGATGTGGGAGCCTCTGCTCCCCCTCCCCACAAAATCCTGTCCACTGCCAACCTACTGGACCCACCACATCATCTGTTGCCACCACTGCTATGGGAGCCAGATGGCTTGGAAGGCAGGTAGAGTGGTAGGGGGCATGTGGCTAATTAGGCAGGACAGTGGAAAGGAGGGCAAGGAGGGGGATGGGCAGGCAGACAGGCAGAGTGCCAGGAAGGGGAAAGGCAAGTGAATGAAATCCCCCTGTGAGTTTTGCAGGTGCCCTCTTGTTAATTATATGCTATATCAGTAAACTACAACATGCATACACAATATGAACGAGTCTACAAAACCAACAGCAAAAACCGAAGATCTAAAACCAATGACAAAAATATAAACTTTTTTTTAAAGAAAGCAAATTATGGAACATTCATTTATCCAGTGTGGAGTAGCAGTTAGGGGACCTCCTACATGTGATGAACTTATACCCAGAAAATAACAGGGACTCCTATCCCTTTAACTACTGTGAAGAGGAGGGAATTAGGTGCACTATGGATGAAGAGAGGGGAGCATCTTCATCCAGGTGAATTAGCCAATATCTCCCTCTTTGGGATTCTCAAATGTTGATACGGTGAATATTCAAGCACTCAAGCATTAGGTGACATATTCAAGCTGATTTGAAATAAAAATCTACAGGGGCAGAATAATCATTGCTACTCAAGACACTGTATAATATATCTGCATGAGGTCTCAGTTCAAAGGCAGGCAGGGTCTGTGGCTTTCTATAAGAGAGCATTAATATTACCCACTGGATTCCAGATGGTATCATTGCCCTTTTTTTGTGCTCTGTGCTCAGGATCCTTAAAAAAAAGAAAAGAAAAAAATAACTCGGCTACTGTAGCTGTCCTAGCTTCTGGGGAGTCTTGACAAATTGGCAGTGAAAGGATTAAAAACTGCTAAAAGCAACTCTAAAAGGTATATTCCACCAAGTACAACAGGGTGAGCAACCTCAGATTGATAAAAGAATCAAATAGAAGCATGGGTAAAGGACACTTGGAACAAATACTGAAACAAGAGCATCCAGATAGGATTAATTAGTCAGTGGATGGAGGAGAGGAAGCATGAGAGAGAGAAGATTCTTCAAGGTAGTACATTAGTTCAATGTACTACTAGGCTAGGCCAGCAGCAAAACAGTCAAAACAAATTGGAGAAGATGATCCTAGAGGAATGCCCAGAAAACACAGTTCAACCAGCTGGTACTGGGTCTCGGACCATCTTTGCCCCAGGTAATGTGGAAAAGGAGATATTATACCATGAGCACCAATGCGACACAATGTTGTAAACAAGGCCATTTAAGAGAAGGGCAAACCAAGATGAAATCACAGAGGTACCATGAGGGATCCACGTTTTTAAAAATACACACAATTAGCAGCTTTATAAAAATTGCTGTGTGGAATTGGCTTAGCTCATTAGAAGGGCAACATTTCTGAAATGGATCATTATATTTCAGATATGTTTTCCTTTTGTTTGTCATTAACATAGCTAAATCTGTTAGATATGTTGTGGATGCTTGTGTTTTGTGAACAGAACTATTACTAAGCAGAGGTTTCTGTGTGCTCAGAAAAATCCAGCATGGTGTAGTGGTCAGAGTGTTGGACTGGGATCTGGGAGACCCGGGTCTGAATCCCCACTTGTGCCATGGAAGCTTGCTGGGCAACCTTGGGTCAGTCTCATACTCTCAGCCTAACCAACCTCACAGGGTTGTTGTGAGGATACAATGGAGGAGAGGAGAATGCTGTACACCACTTTGGGTCCCCATAACATATTGCCATTAAAAATGAAAGTGGCCTTAAAATCAAGCCACAGAAAATGTTGTATTTACACACATTTTTCCATGTAAATGCAATAATAGTAATGCAAATTATTGATAGTGTATGACTGCCCTCCCTCTCTCCACAAAAGGCAGCACTTGATTACTTTTTGTAATCCCAGGACTCCCAGGTCCAACCAAGGAGGTTCTGTTACGGACACACCCACCTTCTAGCTGTAGAAGCTTCACTGAACTGTCTAAGGCAGGGGTGTCAAACATAAGCCGCGGGGGCTGGATCTGGTCCATCCAGGGCTTATGTGGCCCATGAGCAACTGATGCAAGGGAGAAAGTGCTGGAGGAGTGAAGCCGCTCCATTGTGGCTTCAGCAGAACAACCTCATCTGCAGCAGTCAAGCATCATGGGAGCATCTGCCCAGTGCTGCACAGCTGCCTCTCCAGTCCCCAGTTCACCTATGTGGGTTTTCCTCTGCATTCCCCCCCCCCCCAGACCATGGGGGCTTGTAGTGAGGATACACCAGCTGCTGTCCTTTATACAGTTTCTATCTCTAGTACCTGGCATTACTTTTTATGGCACACATGGCCCGGCCCAACAAAGATACATTTATGTCAGATCCACCCCTTGTAACAAATGAGTTTGACACCTCTGGTCTAGGGTTTGTTCTCAGATTTAAATTTAGAAATGTAGTCAAGGAACTTCTTAAACTCAGCCAAAGAACTTTGAAATCTAAAAATACATTGATGGTAGGAAATCCTGAAATTGCCCTTCTACATATACAGGGTTATACATATGTACATATGTATGTATGTACATATACAGTTAAACATATACAGAAGGGTTATGTACATATGCACATATACAGAAGGGTTATGATAGTGCAAAAGTCTGCTCTTACACAAATGAATGTCTGTAGCAGGCTGGTGTATCCAATACAGTGCAGGGGCCATACCTCTAAGTGAAAGTGCTGGTGGCCTTATAAAAAGTGATGTCTAAATGCACTGTTATGGTTTGTGATCATACTCCTATGAATGTTGTTTGTGATCATACTCCTATGAATATTCATAAAAAATAAAAATATCCCCAGATCACAAACAATGTGCATTTATATATATATATATATATATATATATATATATATATATATATAAGCAAATGTTCACAAAGTCACAGTATTTTCCTTGCTCTAAATCTGGTTCTCCTGATAGCAAAAATGTTGCTAATGCCTTACAACAGGCTTCTAATGAGATGGTTTCCCCCCTTCAAAAGTCTGTCTTGGTTTGCAAGGCAGTTTGTGCTTAGCAGGGTTCCTTCTTTCCCACATGGGCTCCTTCCTAAAGCTGCCTATACACACACACACAGACACACACACAAGCACTGCTCAAAAAAAAATTATTGCAGAAAGATGTAACATTAGCTTAGTTTCATTGGGAAAATGTTACCTTGAAAATATATCATGCAAAACTTCAGATTACTCAGATTGGTCACATATACAGTCCACAGTCAGGGGAGGGATGGCTGAACAGGGTCCACCCAACCACATAAATGCAATCATAAAATATATTTATGAAAATAAGAGGGGGGGTTAGGTTAGGAAAAATATTTTAAGCAAAGAATTAGCATCTTCTAATAATCTTCTGTCCAAATGATCTTGTTTTGCTTTGGTTTGTAAATTAGTTCATGATTAAAGTATCTCTCCAGTCGAGCTTCCTTGTCTTCTGGTGTCTAGTGGGTTTTTTTTAACGCAACCCTGACCTGAATGCACTTGTAGCTCAAGTACAAGATTTGAAAGCATGAGCAGAACAGTCATTATAAAGTGAAGTACTTACAGTTTTACTGCAAAATCAATGAACTTCTCAAGTGATTTTAGTGTCTCACAGCTGTTCTGTTTGCTTATGAATGATGTTTGTCACATAGCTAGCCTCAGTGTTTTTAAAACAGATTCCCACTTCTAGAAGTTTCTTCCACCTTTTTTATTTCTTCTGTTGACCCATGACTATTGCTTCTAGATCTTTCTGTTTCCATAAACTGCTCCCCCCCCTTTATGGCTTTGAATGGCTTTGGAAATATCTTACTTCTTTCTTTGGTCAAGGATGTGAGTCAGGCCCTTATTTTGTTCCTCCTACTGTTGACCTACATGAAAACTGCAGCCCTCCAGGCTAATTGTTTCAATAGTTACACACAAACCCAGCTTTTAATTTATTATTTGCATTCTGAACGAGCAACATGGCCTCATCTAGTTAGCTGTTGATGATGAGAACAAGCCAGGAACAGGGGTGTCAAGAAAGGGAACGTTGATTCTCAAAATAGGGTTGCCAACCTCCAGGTGGGGGCTGGAGATTTCCCAAGATTACTAATGATCTCCAGATGGCAGCAGTGAGTTCCCCTGGATAAAATGGCAGCTTCAGAGGGTGGCCTCTATGGCATTAAACTTCACTGAAATCCCTCCCCTCTCCAAACCCCATCTTCCCCAGGCTCTACCCCCCAAATTTCCAGGTCTTTCCCAAGCAGGAGTTAGCAACTCTACCCAAAAATCTTGTTGGTCTGCAAGGTGCTATTGGACTCAAATCTAACTGTTCTCCAACCCCAGACAAAGATGACCACTGGTCCCACTCTCAGATTACCCAGGCCAAATTTAAACAACATCTGAACACAAGTCATATGACTTGCCTGGCTACATGAACACCAGGATAACCAGGGCCCCCAGAAATTTGTTCCCCTCCTTTGGTATCCATGCCCTGGCAGACATCATGTTCATTCGCTCCTCCTGCCTTCTGTTCTCTCCCCACACCACACATGCTGTTCCAGATTGAAGGCTTCCTTGTTTAGAATGAACTGCAATTTATTGTGTCCTCCAAATCAGGCTCTTTAACAAGTTGCAGTTTGCTTCTCTCCTACAAACCAGGATGGTAAACCGAGGTTAAAACTTCATGTCCAGTCCTGTTTATAGGCAACAAACTTGTTAAAGCATTGAGAAGAGGAGGAAGGAGATTATGAGTCCTAGAGCTTCCAAGGCTCATTCTCATTACAAACTACAATTGTTCAGCTTTGCTGTAATATCTGGATGCAGACAGTAGCTTCACAAATAAGATTGCCAGGTGGAAACACAGAATTTTGCATCATAGCTTTAAAATTCAAGAAGGATATCTTCATCAATGGCGAACAGCTATAATGGCTGAATGGTCGGCATATCTCTGAAAGCCATTTGCTGAGGAGGTAGCAATAGGGAGAGGCTTTGGCACACCCCTAAACTATTCCAATAGGCAGTTCTCTTGTATGAGTGTTCACATACATTTTTTTTTTAAAAACCTCCCTGTATACATAGAAAGATAGCAGTAAGGAAGAATGACTCTAGCCTCCCCCTCTCCCTAGTATTGCTATGTTTCTATCTGCAAGGATTTTTTTGTTTATATAAGGGACCATTTTAACAGATAACAGGCTCAGGGCAGCTCACATAGTTGGTACACAGTACGCAGCACCTGCGGTTAAAAGGCTGCAGTTTATTGGGAAAGACTTTCAGCCTAGGGTTGCCAGGTCCCTACCTCTTGGCCGTGGGGGGTTCCTGGCTCCCCTTCAGGGTCTTTAGGTGTGCACGTTTTGTGTGTGTACCGTGATGACATCACCCAGAAGTGATGTCATCATGCTAGGCACATCGTGGGGGGGAAGCTTCTGGGTGAAGTCATTGCACCAGGTACATTGGCCTCCATGGAGCTCCATGGAGCTCATGGGTGGGGCTGGCCCCAGTGGGCCCCAGCAGGCAGATCAGGGGGCCGGCAAGCAGATCAGGGGTCCTGAAATCAGGGGAACCCCTGCCCCCATCGGGAGGAATGGCAACCCTATTTCAGCCTGTGACCCTGGAGAGCTGCTTACTGAGTTAGAAGAAGAAGAAAAGAAGGCATCGGATTCATACCCCACCATTCACTACCCAAAGAAGTCTCAGAGCGGCTTACAATCTCTTTTCCCTTTCCCTCCACACAACAGACACTCTGTGAGGTAGGTGGGGCTGGGAGAGCTCTTTCGAGAACTGCTCCTGAGAGAACAGCTCTGAAAGAACTTAATTGACCCAAGTTTACACCAGCAGTTGCATGTGAAGGAGTGGGGACTCAAACCTGGTTCTCCCAGATTACAGTCTGCACTCCTAACCACTACACTAAAGTACGCCAGACAGGCTTGTATAAGGCAGCTTCCTATGTTCACATCCTGGACAAGACCTCTTTTCAGCTTTGATCTCATAGTCACTAAGATCATTTTACATTAAAGCTGTGCCATTTCCATTATTAATGTCTTAAAAAGCAAAATATATACATTATGGGATCAGGAACTTCAGGAACAAGACCACACAGAAATCTTCCTCCTGGTTTGGTTACAACAGATTGAAAGTATAAGAATTTTGCTCTGACAGGTACAAAGGAATTACAGCCCTACAGTTCTCGTTCATATTTGACAGAAGTTAACTGGCTGTAAATGTAAAGTTTTCTAGTTATATCCTTGTATATCAGTAGCACTTTTTACCTTCCCTTAATCCCTTGATTCATCCTTTTCATTTGGTATTCAGTCTTTTACATTATCTTTTTTTCAAAAGCAGATCTTTTCTTATGTATAATCATCATACACAATGCCAAACAAAGCATCAGGTGTAGACCGTAATTATAAGTGAGTTCATATCTGCTATACAAGTGATTTCAAGAAGTCAAGGGCATTTCAAGGAATGGGATAGAAAACAGAACAGAGAAAAAGAATCGCAGCCCATTAGGAAAAAAGACTGGTCACCACATCAAATGGCTAGGGTCACAGTCCTTAACACACATGCATGCAAAACATGTTCCATTAGATTTTGTGGGGTTTACTTCCACGCATATGTCGCACTATACACTGGTTGTAGCCCAGGTTCTACAACATTCAGACAGAATAGCCGTTTTATGTTTCACTTAATAGAGCAAAGCGATTTGAGTAGAGGAGCAAAATTCACTGCAATGGAGTAAAGGTCCCCTTTTTTGGTATTTTCAGGATTAAATTTCAAAACACCAGAGCATTTTAATGAACTAATTTTATTATTTTCTGGCCATTTCCTGTTTTATACTTCATCTGAATTCTAACAGCATTGCCAGCATAAGGATGAGTGCCTCTGACAGGAATGCACGAACTCATTGAACATATGAAGCTGCCTAATGCCTTGAACAGGGGCGTAGAGTTTGTAAATCCCCGGGGGGGGCGGGGGCTCTCTCGTGCGCGCGTGCGAAGTGCGCGCGCACGGGACCATGTCCCCGCTGCTCCTCCTCCCCCCCCCCCGGCCCCAGGGAGGCAAGCTCGGGGCGCAGGCTTGGTGGTGGCAGCGGCGGCAGCCAGCTGGCCGGCTGACTGCCGGCCACGCGCGCGAAGCGAGGGAGCATGTCCCCGCCGCTCCTCTTCCCCCCCCCGGCCCCAGGGAGGCAGGCTTGGGGCGTAGGCTCGGCGGCGGCAGCCAGCTGGCCGGCTGACTGCCGGCTGCGCACGCGAAGCGCGGGAGCATGTCCCCGTCGCCTCTCTCCCCCCCCCCGCCCCAGGGAGGCAGGAGGGCAGGCCGGGGGTGGGGGGAAGGAGAGGCGGCGACAGCCAGCTGGCTGGCTGACTGGCCACCGGCGGCGGGCGCTCCCTTTTGCCGGGGGTGGCTGAGCCCCCCCGGGAAATTTTGGGGGAGGCTCGAGCCCTCGAGCCCCCCCCCCGTAGTTGACGCCCGTGGCCTTGAATACAACCAGTGATCTACCTAGCCCAGAGATGTCTAAGCTGATAGGGAGCAACCGGAGATCCTTTTAAGGAGAGATGCCAGAATTAGAGTTGACAACTTACACAAGCAAAACATTTCTCTAGCTGCGACCTAGGAGTTCTTGCATGGATGAAATTGGAGGGGAACTGCTGCCCTGAAAGAAAGATATGCTAAATAAATTAGATTGGAGCTGTTATGTATTGTGTTATATGGATAGCCTGAATTGTAGAACGAGCCTGAGCTTCGGTCACAAGCTCCATAGACTCTCAGTATCCTAAAATCAACAGCCTGATTGGCTGCCATTGTGCAATGGACCAATCAGGGAAGACTATGATTTTTGGCAGGAACAAATCCTATTGGTCCTAAGTGCTCACTTATGATTGGACTTTACTGTTCTAGGGGGTATGGTTTAGCCAGTTCCAAACTGTATATAAATTGGGGTTGTTCTGTATGTTCTCTGTGTGTGGTATCTATATATCTAATAGCCAAGTCGCCCCCTCTGTGCAGATATCTAAATCCGCCGGGGGGGGGGGGGAGTTGGGGGCAGGGAGATTATTCTGCAGACGTGGGGGAGTCCCCACATGTGCAGAAAAATCTAAAAAGTTTCAAAAAATATTTGGGGGATATTTAAATCCCCCAAAAAGTTAAAGAGCGTTCCCTGCACATTGCACAGGGAACGCTCTGAAAACTCTCCGGCAGCCCAGCAGCTGAGAGCCTCTCAGGCTGAGTGGGGGGGGGGGGAATCACCAGCCCGAGCAGCTGGCCTCGGAGCCGGGGGGATCACCGGGGGGAGGGGGAATTGCCGGCTGAGCAGCTGGCCTTGGAGCCGGGGGGGGGGGGGGAATCGTCGGGGGGGAGGGGGAATCGCTGAGGGAGAGGGGGAATCGCCAGCCCAAGCGGCCCTCAGGTGCTCGGGCCTTGGAGCCGGGGGGGGGGGGGGGGAGAAGACTTACCTGGAGCTGCAGGCTTCAGGAATCTCCCCCCCCCCTACGAGTATCGCGGGTCCCCATCTCTTGTTCTGTTCTAATAAACTGATATGACTGAAGAGAGAGCTGCCTGATCTCAAGTTACAACAGGAGCCTTGACTTCAAGTGCTACCATTGTCTGAGATAATGCTCATGAGCACAGGAGTCAGGGCCTTCTCTGTGGTAGAGCCCTCATTACAGAGCTCCCTCCAAAGTGGAGATCTTCCAGCTTACTTTGTACTGGGTTTCTGTATGATGATAAGGAGCTATTGGAGAGGCTGCTAAAATTCTTTACTGTTAACTAAGCTTTAGACTTAGAACTATTTACTACTGCTGAGGCTTTTTTATTACTATTAATGCTTTGTAGTTATAATTTGAATCTATGCTGACTGAAAGATTGTTTCTCTACAAATATTTTGTATGATATAAGCCCCGCTCCCCCCGCCCCCCACGGTCACAAGAAAGGACAGAAGTTTTTAAAACAGATAAGGAGATTGATTTCTTGAAGCCTCCTCTATAGCTGTGCCTAGGGATGCCAATTCTGGATTGGGAAATTTGGGGGAGGGGGGAGGGGGTAGAGCCTGGGAAGGGCAGAGTTTGGCAGGAGAGTAACCTCTGTGGGGTATAATGCCATACAGTCCACCCTCCAAAGCAGTCATTTTCTCCAGGCAAACTGATCTCTGCAGTCTGCAGATCAGTTACAATTCCAGGAGAATGTCAGACTCCACCTGAAAGTTGGAAGCCCTAGCTTCACCCAGTCCCTCCAGATATTCTGGAAACTTCACAGGAAATACTAGAAATTCACAAAACTATTGATTCCAGGATTCCTTGGAGAAGCCTGTTCCTGGTTTACCCTTATAGTATACCTCTGCCCATAGTTATGGTATAGTGGAGGGAATATTAATGCTTGTAATTTGCTACAAGATGTCATGGCCATGGCTTTCGTTGATCTATGTGTACCCCTAGACTTCTGAGTTCTAGATGAACTCCTGTAAATCTGGAAAGGCCATAAGAATTACCAAGGACTTTATTAAATAACAAATAACAAGAACACATCAGACACACTAACCTCATTTGCAATCTTCCACTCACTTCAGGAAAAAAAAAAGATTGACAGCTTATGCCCACAGCAAAGCTGCTACATCTAAAGTCCTTTTCAGTCCAGCTACATTAATTTCTCCACAAAGTTTCAAGCTTCCGTCTGCTAACACTAATTCTGTCCTCGTCCTTACCCCAGGCATTGCTGCAAGTAACAACATAAAGATTGACATCATAATGCTGTATGGTTTCATCATCCGAAATATTCAGCCTTCGATATGGGGACAGCAAACACTTTTGTAGCTGAGGATTAAAAAAAAAAAAGATTAATCAGGGCAAAGCCTATGCTGTGGTAAATAAACCAGTGCGGTGACAGAATATGTGTTCTGATATGCTTTATTAAGGAGTTTTGTTTTGGTAGGTTCTGTACTGTTAAAAAGAGTAGGGTGGGGTTTTGTCCTATTAAATATATAAGAAACAAGATTTGGATGCTGGTTAAGTTTGTGGACTCTAATCTGGAAGAACCAGGTTTGATTCCCCACTCCTCCGCTTGCAGCTGCTGGATGACCTTGGACAAGCCATAGTTCTGTCAGAGCTGTTCTCTCAAGGACAGTTCTGGAAAGAGCTCTCTCAGCCCCACATACCTCACAGGGTGTCTGTGGTGGGGAGAGGAAGGGAAAGGAGTTTGTAAGCCCCTCTGAGACTCCGAGTCAAGGGTGGGGTATAAATCCAGTCTTTTCTTCTTCTTCTTCTTCTTTTTACAGTTAGGGTTTAGCTGTAATTCTTTAGACCACATTAATATCCTAACAGCTTTAGGTTTTTTAAATAACAGTAGTCATTTCAACTGTTGCTTGGAGGGAACTTTGGAAGCTGGGAACTAAAAGCAAGATGTGTAATTCATTAATAATAATAAAAGGCTCTTAGATGCTGTTATGAGCAGCAGCTAGAAAAGCTCTCTAATGCCTGCCACCACTCTGGTATGGGTCTCCTCTGGAGGGCCCAGAGCACCCAACCTACCCCTTTATACACTCCTTTTCCAGTAGGTTCCTCCTTATAAGTGACCGAATGAGGCATGAGGACTCAGGCAGAGTAACAAACTATTTTTATTTAAAAGATATAACAAAAACTGTCATTCAATAACATATACAAAAATTGAACACAGTAAAGCTAGGTAAATCAGAAAAATAAGAAAACCTTAACGTGTCTGACTATACGGTACCTAGCCTTCTAAAGGTATTCAGTCTCAAGTTGACTCACCCCCTTTGGGTGAGGGATCCTTCCATCTGCAGCAGCCTCACACCAGCTTTGCTCCCTAGGCATGAACCACCTCCCACTTTGGGCAAGGCCTTTTATCTCTTTCTATCCAGACAACACCCTCTATTATCCTACTGGCGCAAGTTTTCTCTCCAAATCCCTTGTTAGCTAATCACAGGGCTCAAAGGGTGACCTGGGAAATGTAGGCTCTGATAGCTACTCTAGCATAGGCTTCCCTGGAGCCACTAGGCCTCCCTGCAGCCTGTAGGCTGCACTACTATAGGCCTAGGATCATGACAGATGCCAAGTCACATTTTTAAGTTAATCATATTAATGCTTACTGTTTACTTAGCAAGTTTCAAGAACTGGAGGTCCTGCACATACATCACCTCTCTAAGCCATGGTCTGTTAAGGTAGGCTGATTATATTGTGCCCATACTGCAGATGGAGACTGAGAGGGAAATGGATCAACTGAGGTAAATAAGTCTGTGACTAAGAAAAGATGTGAACTGAAAAATCTTAGAATGATCATAGTTCATACCCTACACTATTATACTATACTAACTAGGGCTGCCAAGTCCCCCTGGGGAGCAGGGATTCCCCTGCTATAAGGGTCCCCAATCCGCCGGTCCGGATCTGGCCGGTGGGGGGAACCCCATCGCTGAAGTGGCCAGATCAGGCTGACGTGCCCAGCGCGATGACATCACCCAGAAGTGATGTCATCATGCTGGGCATGTTGCCAGGCGATGCTCTAGCAATCACCCTGAAAACTCTATGGTACCATAAAATTTTAGGGCAATTACCAGAGCGTCGCCCAGCAACGTGCCCAACGTGATGATGTCACTTCCAGGCAATGTCATCGCAACATGCACACGCAAAGCATACACACAGGGACTCCCGGAGAGGGCCCAGGACTCCCCTGCCATTAATTAAGTAAGAACTGGCAACTCTAATACTAGCAGAACGATGCGGCATTTAGCCAAGTACAGTGAGCCACAACTACAAGATAAGTTTCTGAATCTCCCAAGAAATTTTACCAAGTTTCGCAAACTAGAAATATTGAAAATGAATCCTCCTTCCTTGCAAAGCGGCAATTCTCCCAATGATCAATGTACCCTTTCCATTTCACTTAACTACACAACTGATCCTTTTAAAATCAGAAACCAACAATTCTGCAATTAAACTCAGACTCATAAAACCAGGGTAAATAGCCCAGCTTAGCCCAAGTTCTTTAGAATCTGGAAGCTAAGCAGGGTGGGCTGTGGTTAGTACTTGGATGGGAGACCACCAAGGAAGACTAAGGGTTACTGTGCAGAGGAAGGCACTGTCAAAACATCTCTGCTCATCTCTTTCCTGGAACACCCTATGGATAGGGCAACCATGAATCAGTTGTAGAATCAGGACAAGAATCCTGATAATCAGGGATGCTGTCTACTACAGTGTCCAGTCAGATACCCCTGAGATCTCACAAGCTAGGATGAAAAGTGATGGTCTTCTATTGTTGCTTATTCCTGTTGGTCAATGAACATATGCCACCCTATACCTAATCTCTCTCCCTCTCTCGCACACAAATTAGTTTGTGGTAATGAATTTTGTAAGACATTCATTCATTGTATTGGGTGAGTGTGTAAAGTGCCATCAAGTTGCAGGCAGTCGGCTTATGGCAACCCCAGTACAGGACTTTCAAGTAAAGTGAGAAGCGAAGGTTGTTTGCCATCACCTTCCTCTGCAGAGTTTTCTGTGGTGGTCTCCCATCCAAGTACTGACTCTGCTTAGCTTCCAAGATCTGGTGAGATCAGGCTATACCATGTTGCCTTCCCTCACCTATTCATTGTATCACACAATATTATATTATGTATTACAAATTACAAAAATACAAATGTATTCATCTTTTCTTTATTAAAAATGTTCAATTTTTAAAAACCACAAATTAGCCTGTACTTAAATCTAATTCCTTATTCAGTTCTTCCAGACATTCTCAGTCAATGACTAAAATCACAGCTGTATAATCTGAGCATGCTAATACCAGTTTAATAAAAATAATAATAATTCATAAAAGTGGCCCAGTGCTAGGACATACATTTTCAGCCATATTTGGTAGGGGATCCACTGTGCACACTGGACTCCAGATGTTCATGGACATCTCCATCTAGTGGTAAGGAACAAAGCTTAACAGACTGATGTCTGTAAAAATACTTCACAACATGGCTGCATATCCATGCAAAGCAAAATGTCATAGCTGCAGATCCTTTGCAGAAAATCCCCAAATACATACCTGCCACTCTAGTGCAGCGTGCACACAAACAGAGTGAGGTGGTTCCAGACTTCCAGACACCCTGCTCAGCCAAGTCTGCAGTCTTCCTCCAGCCTAAGAAGCCATCCTCCAAAATCAGTGGCATTTACAGATTCAAAGATGGTCAGGCAAAGGATGACCACTTCATCACTGCTGAAACGTTACCTACAGAATGAGATGACATTCTCTTGAAGGCAACATTATAAAATGATATCAGTTAGCATTAGCATCATAGGTGGTGTTGGGGCTTCATGAATATTTCAGGGAATGAGACAACCCACTCCCATGTGTTCCACTTACAGAAAGCTGCTGTGCTAATAGTTATAAAATTAACTATTTTAAAATGTCTATCCTGTCTTACTCAGAGGCTTCCAAGACAGCTACCAAATAAAATACACACAGGATCACAAATATGAACAATTCAGTAAAGGCACCAACACAACAAAAATAATCATTATGTCCTGTGTCCAGCCAGAGTTACCCAATGGACATACAGCACCCACAAGAAAAAATTAACCAAAATCCTTAGTCAATCAAAAATTCTTGGCCTATCTGAAACTGGAAAAATGAGGCAACTGCTAAACATCTGAGAGGAGCAAATTCAATAATCAGGGTATCACCAAACGGATGGCCTGTCTCAAGTAGCCACCCATGTTAGTTCTGACCATTGGGCACCTGGAACAGAGCTCCACTATAATATCTGAAATCTCAAACAGGTTGATATGGGAGCAAACAGACCTTTAAGTTTCCTGGTCTCCATACCAGGTAGGGCTTTAAAGGGCATGATCAATGCTTTGAATTGTGCACTGAAAAAGATGGGGTACTTAGATATACATATCCAGGAGTTTCTCTTTTCCACAGGCATCTTTGTGGTCTTAGATGTGTAGGGCTGCCAACATCTACTTGGGACCTGGAGTTCTCATGGAACTACAAATGATCTCCAGAGGTCAGAGATCAATTCTCCTGGAGGGAATGGCAGCTTCACAGATGGACTCTATGGTATCACATCCCTACCAAGTTCTCTCACCTTACCAAACTCCACCCTACCTAGGTACCACTCCCAAGCCTCCAGGAATTTCCCAAACCACAGTTGGCAACCCTATAAATCTTTGCTATCTATAAAATGGGAATAATAACCTACTTTTACAACTGTGGTAAGATTTGAAACAATAACAGTATAAAGCTGCAGCCAATAGAAAATGCTATACAACGGGCCACTTAGGCAATCAGTGAAATCAAATGGGAAAGATTTCCTGAACTGTACTCCTTCCGGTGATAGGGGGAGGGTTACACTGCATCTTCTAATACTCCTACAAGTACAGTTGCCAGTAGGACTGCCAGCTCTGGACTGGGAAATACCTGGAGATTGGGGGGGGGGGAGCCTGGAGAGGGCAGGGTTTGGGGAGGGGAGAGGAGGAACCTCAGTAGCATATAATTCCATAGAGTCCACCCTCCAAAGCAGCCATTTTCTCCAGGGGAACTGATCTTGATCATCTGCTGATCCATAGCTGGAGATCTCCAGGTCCCACCTGGAGACCAGCAAGTGTTGGAAGCCTGGAGGTAGCTGACATGGGTGGTACTGTCAGCATGAAGGCATTATGTCACTTCTGGGAAAACATGGACATGACATCACACCATCATACCAACAGTGATTTTTTTTTCTCCTGTAGGCCTACAAGGGGAAAAAAAATCAAAGGACACAGAACAAGTAACAAGTAACATGCTGGGGAGAGGGATACTGGCCTTTCTCTCCCTTATGCCAGTTTTTAATATGCAGGTAGAAGGGGTTTTTTAAGAGGAAAAATTTTAAAAAATCAACCTCTTACCCTAAGAATAAGCTGGCACCATCCAATAAAAGCTTTGCCATTTGATCAGCCCTTGATATTACACGGACCAGGGCTTTTTTCTGGGGGAATGCGCCGGAACAGAGTTCCAGAACCTCTTTGACAAAATTATTTTTAAAATGTTTAAAAGTTCATGATTTTTCAGTATACAGATTGAAAACTGCATTTCCCTCTTGAGTGTTCTGGCACCACTTTTTCCAATTTAAAACCCTGACAAGTACACATGACTTAACATCTAATGGAACAAAATATGTCTCCTTATGCCATCTGTGGAGGAATGCCCTCCACCCAAGAATTCACCCCAATATTTCAGTTATTGTGACTTCTTTCTCTCCATGGTTAGGAGCCCTGCTGCAGAGTGATAACTGAGAGAAGTGATGGGAGTTGGAGACAATAGCCATCAGGCTCCCAGCACAGAACATTCAAGCTCTTAGTTATGCTAATGTCTTACTACACCATCCCGTGCTAGTAAGTCATACATACATACATACACTGACCTTTATTGGCATAAGGAGTAAGTCACACCTAGAGCTGTAAAGGGGACCATGACTCAAGAGCCAGTTTGGTGTAGTGGTTAAGTGCGCAGACTCTAATCTGGGAGAACCGGGTTTGATTCCCCACGCCTCCACTTGCACCTGCTGGATGACCTTGGGCAAGCCATTGTTCTGTCAGAGCTGTTCTTGAAAGAGCAGTCCTTGAAAGAGTTCTCTCAGCCCCACCTACCTCACAGGGTGTCTGTTGTGGGGAGGGGAAGGGAAAAGAGCTTGTAAGCCACTCTGAGACTCCAAGTAAGTGAAGGACGGGATATAAATCCAATCTCCTCTTCTTCTTCTTCTTCAATGGCAGAGAATCTTTGGCATGCAGAAGCTCCCAGGTTCAATCCCTGGAATCTCCAGTTTTTGTTTTGTTTTTTTAAAGACCAGGCAGGTGATGTGAAAGACCTTGGCCTAAGACCCTGGAAAGCCACTGCTGCTCTGAGTAGACAGTATGGACCACAATGGACCAAGAGTCTGATTCAGTATAAGGCAGGTTCATATGTACATATGTAAAGCTTCAAAGGCTAAAGTCATAGAAGGGAAAACTTTTCTTTGGAACAGGAAGGCCATTCCAAAAGGGAGGTGGGGAGAAAGAGAAGTCATAAGAACTCTGGACATGAGGGAGAGTGGTTGCTTCCATTTTGGGCTACTCCTCAATATGGAACAAGCCATGATGAACAAAGCTTTCACCAAGGGGCTCCATCTTGTCCACAAGGCATGGGACAACGGAGGGGAGTCCCAACCTGGAAATTTAAGGTAATGGTTAATTTATTGTAACTTCAGATAAAATTTGCTTGTCCTAAAATTCACCATTGTTTAGGAAGTTCCTGGTGTAGGGACAGAAGACTGTGTGTTTTCACCTTTGACAAGCCTGGATTGGTTGAATGGAATTCTCTTATTCATTTATTCAACTTTCTTATATTTAGAACTCTCCAAGTCTGTTCTCTGGAAACTCACTATGCATGCTCACTCTAGCTATCTGAAGTGTGATACTGGGGAGGGGCAGCTCTCCAACTGGAGCATGATAGCTCTAAGTACAAAATTGTGATAGATTTTCCCCTGCACTTGCTTGTAGAAAGGCAGCAGCGGGCACAACAACTGGGTGGGGCCTTTAAATCATAATGCAGGTACAGAGTGCTCGATCATGTATGACTTCATCTGGCTGGAGATACTCCTAAGAATTATTGGGGGCAGCTGGCACCCCAGGGGCACTTCTGACCTCCTGGGGGTCCAGTCTCACAGAACAGGGAAGGGATTGTGAGCCCGTTCCTTTACATCATCATATGAGGACTTTCCCTTCCCCTCCCTGTCAAGTGGCAGGTGAAGAAACTTACACAACAGTACTGTAACCAGCTTTCTTTGTTCAGCATACCTATCACATTTCCAGGTGGGAGGCTTGATAGAAATGACTGGCAAAAACTTGGAGTCAGTTCTCTTACCTAGTTGCCAAGTATGTGCGTTGATATGTCTCCAAAACTCCAAAACAAAAGAACGCCATCCATAAATAAGAACTTTTTCTTACCTCCCTGAAAGTTCTTGCCTTACTTCCTGCAAGTAACCTTCCATGGCCACACTCTCAGTAGCTGAAGACCAGTACTAGGAGGCAACATCAGGGGGAGGACTTGGGCTCAATGTCCTGTCTGTTGACTTTCCAGGACAACTGACTGGCCACCATGTGAGACGGAATGCTAAACTAGTATGGCCCATCAGTCTGATCCAGCAGGGCTCTTCTTATGTTCTAAAGGAAGATTGTTTTTTTCCCAGAATAACTTTGAGATAAAAAGTAAGGTGCAGGTGGTACTGGGTGTGTAATATTTGGTGAACCACCCATTTTTGGCGAGTGTGAAATCTGTACTGTCACAAACTAAAAGGGCTACTTTGCAAACCATTCTTAGGGTGGAACAGTGGAGTTGTGTACCCACCATCCTAGCTACCACTCTTAACACCATAATGATATCACATCACACATTTCGTTTTATTAAAAAATGGGGGTGAGGGTTCTGTATCATGTGGCAGCCACATGTCTTCTGAAATGTCTGGAATCTTACAGAATGTTGACATCTCAATCTGGCACAGTAAACTTCTCAATTAAGATACAAGGACAATATATTCAAACATTTTTTAAAAATAAAGCATTGCTATATTAACACAAACTGTTTGGTTATTCAGATGACTCTGATCCCAATTGTTTTTGCAGGGGGTAGGGGGAACTGTGCTGCCTTGACAAAGCATACCCCAGTTCAGAACAGACTGGTGGGATGCTTAAGGGGGTTTCTTTGCTGCCATTTATTTCTCCATTTAAAAAAAACCCAACCCAGAAAAGACTCCCCAAAACTCAGACTAATTAAAGACAAATAATTAACCACGTTCAAACTGGGAAGGCTGGCAAACTCCCCCTGCATTGTGGAGACCTCCTTGGCACTTAAATGGTTAGGGACCATATCCCACAACATTGTGCTCATCTCACTGTGCTGGAGAGCTCTTGAGAATGTTATTAGCTGGGTGTTCGCCTTGCCGTTTTTCCACATGAGGCAGATGGGTAATTACGAAGCTAATAGTCTGATTGAGAGAAATCAGATGCAGTGGTTTGCCCAATTAGATGATACATTAGCTCCCTTCTTTGTAAGCAGCTAATGTGTGAAGCAAAGTGGTATTTTGGGGGGTCAGAATCCTTAAACAAGTGCCGAGTTGCAGATTATTGTATGTGTGTGTGCTTGCGTGTGTATGTGTGTGTGTGCGTCTCTCTCTCTTTTTTTCTAATGGAGGAAAAGTGCTAAGTCTTCATTACTAAAAGCATAGAAAATGCAAATTAGACTCTGAAACAAAAGAGTGAAGGGACAGGCGAGAATATTTGGTGTCCAATGTGTCAACCTACAACATCAATTACATTGAAATGCAATGCATGGGAGCCTAATCAAGGATAGTATAATTGTAATAATTGCATGCTTTTGTTGGAGAGCCTCTGCCGTTGTTATTGTCAACCATTTGTTTCTTTCTATTGTTTAATGGCGGGGGGGAGGGATTTTAAATATACATGTCCATCTGAGAAAGTATGTAGGTAAAAAGGCACTGCAATTGCACCCACGATATATGTCTAGTCTCCTGCTTTCTTGTGGGGCTGCAGAAGAACTAACTTCTTTAAAGCTGCAAAGTAACCAAGAAAGTAAATAATAGATCCACTAATTTGATTCAGTGTGATTTATGCTTTCTTTCATTATTTTTCTTTTCATACAAAGGGAAGTTACAGCTACTGTCCAAGGATACTAATAAGAAGCAGTTATATTACACTTATTTTCTTGCAGTGGATCAGTTTAAACATTACCCCCATAGCCTTAATCAGGTGCTAATTAATCCCCTCTGCACCTCCTCGCTGTTCTTTTTTTTCCCCAAACCTGTACTGTTCTTCAAACGTCAAATCTTTCTCACTTTCCCATCTCTCAGGAACCATATCAGTTTTTTTCTTTACAGGTTCAGTGCATACATGAGTCCCAAAATGTCACATTATGTGTACAAGAGCCTCCATGCACTAACAGGCGGGACTAACAGTTGCAGCACCCTTTGTCAGCTCTCTCTCTCTCTGCCCCATGTTCATACACTTAGAAGCAAGAACCACGCACCCCAAAGGGAGAGCCATTGTGATGTAGTAGGCAGAGCATTGCATCAGGAGATCATGATTCAGATTCTCATGCTCTGCTCATGAACATTTTCAGGTGACATCTCACAGCTTAAGCTTCCTCAAAGGAGAGTGTGATGACCCAAGGAGCACAAAGTAGGAAAAAAGCAAGATATAAAAATGCACACACAATGCACACACATTTAAACATAATGTTATTAATGCTGCTGTTTATGGAAGACTTTGGATTTGTACAAACTGAAATTGCCAGTAAAATGTCATTTACAGAGTAGTATTGTGTTATCATCTGCAGGGAAATTAGTGTCTGTTCCCAAGTGACTTTACTAATAGGTTGGCTCACTCCAAAGAATGTCCTCCAGACATTGGACAGAATGGACAGAAGCTTGTTCTGAAGCTACTTAAAGGTATACACAACTCTCCCTGTGTATAGCAACCAAATGGTTAAACTGCATGACTGTGATCAGTGGATATGGCACTTGAAGTTAGGAAGCAGCCAGTTGCAGCACACTAAATCACACAGTGGTGAGCATGCACATTTGGTGCACATGGATCTCTTTCATGGGTTTTAATGCCCTAAGTTAGTATCAATATAATAATTTACCAGCTTTTGTTTCCATTAGTCTATCACATTTGCTATCCAAATGGAGGATGTAGATGTCCAGTTTTCGTTTGAAGATACACTGAAAAGATAAAAGTCTATGATTATAATCTGGATGTTCAGTGGATGTCTTCAGGGTTTACTTCCAAGATAAGTTCTTGGACTTGTAAGCTGTAATGTAAGAGATCCTACTGGAAGCAGAAATTTAAGACAGAGCAGGATCTTCAGTACGTACATGAAGCTCCTGCGAAAGAAGCTCCATTCATTTCAATGAGGAGACTCATATTTATTGATTGATTCAAAAAATCTGCATGCCATTTTTCCACCCAAGTTTCAGACCCTAAGGAGGCAAACAACCCAAACAATGTTAAAATACAAATAAACATATATAAAATATTTATGACCCAAAGAATATTTCTTCCACTGGAATGAATGGAGAAGCACTTTGCAGGTGAAGGGGTTTAAGTGTCTGAGTTCTCACTTCTGCACGAATTCACTGGCTCAACGCAAGGCTTAGAGCTGATGAGTAAAATAAATGGCAACTTTTTCTCATGGAATTTTTCTCCAAAAAACAGCCACGTAACAAGCCCACGGGATAAATGAATACAAAAGATGTGGTGAATCAGCGAGGGGTGAAGGAAGGGGAGGGAATGACAAGAATTTGCTTCAGATTTCACTGAAGGGAAGTGAGGAGGCCACAAGTCTGTATAGATCAGCAAAATCCTCTCGTTGGTGCAGGGACTGGCCTTCATATTTTCTTGTGGCAGAGCCCTTAGTGTCCAGATCAGATAAGAGATTTATTTCCTCACATCAGCGGAGCTTTGCCAGTCAGCTGAAACAGAGGCACAAGAGAGACAAGGCTAAAACGTTTAACATTGCCGTTAAATCTCATTCTTCACAGCTCAAAAAAGAACAATACCATATCATCTTTATGGAGACTATGCTGTCCTGCCGCAGGGGGCTTTGCCTGGATCTCTAACAATCCTGTACATACTCCAAAACTCACCCTAATTAAAAGCAAATAATCAAATACATTCAATTTGAAAAGTTGGCAAACTCGCATGTATTATTGTGTTAGCACCTTGGCATCAAAACGATCACATCATGCTAATCTCATTGTGCAGGAGAGCTCTTGAGTGTGTTATTCACTAAGTCTGATTCATTCCCCTCCAGCTCTCCCTCCTCCTCTTCCTCCTCTACTTTTCCCCTCACTGTTTTTTAGTTAGCTCTAGAAGAAAGATATGTCTCAAAGCGCAGGCATTAAAAGATGCTCTTCTGTGGGTAAAGGTGGGCATCACATGGGATTTTATCACCATTGTCTCCAAATCAAATTTATCCCCTGGGGCCGTGACTTTTAAGGGGGATAATGGTATGAGGGGAAAGGGAGGATTTAACTCTCACCCTGTTTTGCTACTTTTAATATGCCCCTCAAGCTGCTTTTATGCTCACTTGAAGGTGTCAGCCCCTTATTCTTACCAAAAAGAAATGTGATATGGTAGTCAAAGCAGGGAATAACTCTGTCAGTACCATGCAGATAGGTGGGTGCTGATTGGTCAGCAGTGCCCCACGTGGACGCAGGACACTGATGTCAGTAAGCCACACAGGGGGAAGATGATCAATCAGCAGCTGTTCAGCTGCACTTAGCTGCTGCTTTTCATCTTCCTATAATAAGCTTGTGGGACCTCCCTCAACCTCGGCAATGGCAGCTTCTTAGTATCTCCTACCTGATTAACTGCATAGGACATTTTAAAGCAAAAATCGTACAGACGTGCATTTATTTATTTAAAAAACTGAAAATATCCCATTAGCTATTAGATTTGGCAGTCTGATTTAGAGAATTCAAGATGAGCAAATAGAAAGGGTGGGAAAGACAGTCAAGAGACAACGAAACTGACAAGGAACCTTTCCAATCAGCAAAACATACCTATAACAAAAGAAGCTTTTCCTTCTAAGTCTTTCTTCCCACAGTATATTGTAAGAACAGGTAATACTGAGCTGCAAAACAAACAGTCTGACATGATCTACAGCAACTTTGTATTTTCAAATCTGATCACACAATGTAGTTCCTTCTGCCAGCCCAGACCTGCACCAAACTTCTGAGCCTGCCTTGGCAGGGAGGGTGGGGTATAAATCTAACAAAATAAATAAATTGGTTTTATTGGATGATGACTCCAAGTTCATTAGTATTGTGAGAGAAGGATAATGTCCCCAATGCTTTACATAGTTCATAATGTCATGGAGTAAGTGTGAAATTCAAACACATATGAAGACAGCACCCGTTGTTAACTCTCAGAGAAATGCTTGCAGGTCGAGGGAAGCATGTGATCCTTTTGACTTCACTACAGAAAAGGTTAACTTCCATTGTAGCAAAAAAGCAACTGAAATAAATGACAACCAGAGGTTATACAACAGAAGAATCACACTCCAGCAGATGTCTTGGCTCTGGTGGGTTATTTACAAGAATGCAACATTATTCTGAGAATGGGGAGATTTGGTCTAAAGCTTCCAGGAGCAAAATTGGCACATTAATCAGGGGAAACTCCTCTGAGACCACACTAGGGGGGTTGACTAGTAGAGCGGCTGCTGTAGATTTGATGCAGCCAACACAGCATCTTTCTTGCTTCTCATACCAAACAAAGCGGAGGATGTTGTGAAGGGTCTATAAACAGCCCTATATCCAAAAGGTGGGGAGAAGGGTAGACTTTGGGGCATTAAGCAGGCTGTTGCAAGTGCTTCCAGCCTTGTTGACAATGTAACAGATCACCCTGGGGACCAGCGCATGAAATCTGTACTTTAGGAGTGAAGTCCTCATTTAGCAGCAACAGTATCAAGTGCTAAAGCTTTCCCAGCAGTTGCTTTCCACTTGCCATATGGCTGCCTTCACTCAGATTTGTAGCAATGGACAAGCAAAGAAGGTAGCACTTTGAAACAACAAGGAAGAGTGTCAACTGAAGCTTCAAGTCCATGGCGTTAGCAATGCACCCAACATAGCATCTTTCTTCCTTCCCAAAGCAAAGTGGAGGATGCTGTGGAGGGTCTAAAAACACCCCTATATCCAAAAGGTGGAGAGTAGGGTATGCTTCTCCTGAGTATTAAAGGTGAAACTCAAGACCAACCTTAATTTTGCATGACAGTAAAGGTGGAGACTTTGGTCTGACACCATTATATCAAGACAAGCTCACATTTGTAAAATGGGAGATGGAACATCTAAACATTGCAATCCTGGGAGTGAGTGAACTTAAGTGGCCAGTCAGAAAATTACAGAGAATTTTACTCAGGAAATGACAAGCACAGAAGAAACGGAGTTGCTCTAATAGTGAGGTAAGATGTAGCACAAGCAGTTAGGGGCTATAATGCAACACTGAAATGACTACTTGGGAAGGTTTAAGCAGAATGTGCCAAAGCAGGATTACAGCTGAACATCAAGAAGACAAACTAATGAGGAATTACACAACCTTAAACTGATGACTAAATTGAAATTGTTCAGGATTTTCTATTCCTTGGCTCAAAAGGGAGACTGCAACCAAAAAATCAGAAGGAGGTTGAAACTGGGAAGGGCAGTCTCAAAGAAGCTAGAAAAGATCCTTAAATGTAAGGATATGTCTCTGGTGACCAAGTTCAAGATAATTCATACCATCGTATTCCCCATAGTATTCTCCATTACTGTACTATGTATGGGTATGAGAACTGGACAATGAAGAAAGCTGACAGGAAGAAAGCTGATTCATTTGAAATGTATTGTTGAAGGAGAGTTTTACAAATACCATGGACCACCAAAAAGACAAATAAGTGGGCTGTAGTTAGGGCTGCCAAGTCCCCCGGTAGGGCGGGGGAAACACCGATTTTTCATGCTTCCCCCCCGCTTTTTCAAAACTGGCCACCAGGGGGAGGCAATGGCTGCCAACAGGAGGGGAACGTCAGAGCCTGTGGGGCCCTCTCCCTTCCAGGCCTCTTAAAGGGAAATGTCTGAAGAGCCTGCAGTGAAAAGCCTCACCAGACATTTCCCCTTTAAGAGTCAGCAAGAGAGCCCCGCCCAGAGATTAACGAGGGACTAAGCTCTTACTGAAGGGCCTGCTTTTGCATGCGGCTGGTGTAAGATTGAAAGGTTGCTGCTGCTGGGCCTGGGGTAAGTCCATCTGCCAGCTCTTTTCCTTCTCTCTCTCTCCCCCTCCCCCTTTCTTTCTTTTTTCTGTCTCTCTCTCTCTCTCTGTCCCCATCCAGCAGAGGTCTATCAGTGGCTATTATTAGCCACAAGGTCTAAATGGAAGTAAGTGCCTGTGCCAGCTCTTTTCCTTCTCTCTCTCTCCTTCTTTCTTTTTTCTGTCTGTCTGTCTGTCTCTCTCTCTCTCTGTCCCCATCCAGCAGAGGTCTGTCAGTGGCTATTATAGCCACAAGGTCTAAATGGAACACTTTGTCTGGGGCAGTGATGCTCTGCATTCTTGGTGCTTGGGGGGGCAACAGTGGGAGGGCTTCTGGAGTTCTGGCCCCGCTGCTGGACCTCCTGAGGGCACCTGGTATTTTTGGCCACTGTTGTGACACAGAGTGTTGTACTGGATGGGCTGTACTGGATGGGCCGATCCACTGTGGCTTCTCTCCTGTTCTTATGATATGAAAATCATATTCTGCCGAGATGAGGAAGGATTCAGTAGGGCCGTTGCTCAGTGATAGAGCATCTGCTTGACATGCAGGAGGTATCAGCCTCTTCAGCTAAAAAAGGATCAGGTAATAGATGATATTAAAGATCTCAGCCTGAGACCCTGGAGAGCCACTACCAGTCTGAGTAGTCAGTACTGACCTTGATGGACCAATGGCCTGATTCAGTATTAGGAAACTTCATGAGTTCATGTGGAAGCATGTGGAAGCAACATCACAGGATGTGACTTCACAAAATGATGTCACTTCCTTTCTCCTGGCTCCACCCCCAAAGTCTCCTGGCTCCACCCCCAAAGTCCCCAGATATTTCCCAAGTTGGACTTGGCAGCCCTAGCTGTAGTACAAATCAATCCTGAACTCTCCCTAGAAGCTGAAATGACCAAACTGAAGCTATTGTACTTTGTTCACATCATGAAAAGATAAGACTCACTGGAGATGACAATAATGCTAGAAAATGTTGAAGGCCGCAGGAAAAGAGGAAGACCCAGCATGAGATGGATTGTCTCAACAGAGGAAGCCATGGCCCACAGTTTGCAAAACCTGAGCAAGGCAGTTAACAACAGGATGTGTTAGAGGTCATTAATTCACAGGGTCACCATAAGTCAGAAGTGAGAGGGCAGTCAGCGCAAACATTTATCCTGAAATCAATGGCAGATCAGCAGACATTTAGCAAAAGGGTGCTGCAAAGTCTACAGAATGAATGTGCCACCCTGAGGGTTCTCCAGTGCTATGGGCATTGAGAGAGTAAAAATAAGCACACTTTTATTTTAGAGAGGACCAATCTGATACCTGTCACATGACTGAGGCAATGGGAGCAGTGGATAGATGTCTAGACAGGAACAGGAAGCTCTGTGATGGGCCTAGCAATTTGTATATCTAGGGCTGCCAAGTCCAACTTGGGAAATATCTGAGGACTTTGGGGGTGGAGCCAGGAGACTTTGGGGGTGGAGCCAGGAGAAAGGAAGTGACATCATTTTGTGATGTCACATCCTGTGATGTTGCTTCCACATGCTGACACATGAACTCATGAAGTTTCCTAATACTGAGCTTCTGCTGCTGCCTTGAGCTTTATAGGCTTGCAAGCAGCATTACCCAGACTGTGACTTTTATGCCACTGTTTTTTGTCGCTGAACAAGAGTCAGTGTTATGTAGCAGTCAGTTTGTTTGGCTGGGATCTGGGAGAGCCTGGCTCAAAACCCTGCAGTGCCATGGAATCATTTTATTTAATACTGAATCAGGCCATTGGTCCATCAAGGTCAGTATTGACTACTCAGACTGGTAGTGGCTCTCCAGGGTCTCAGGCTGAGATCTTTAATGTCACCTATTACCTGATCCTTTTTTAGCTGAAGAGGCTGATACCTCCTGCATGTCAAGCAGATGCTCTATCACTGAGCAACGGCCCTACTGAATCCTTCCTCATCTCGGCAGAATATGAAGCACTAAGTGCTGCACAAGTGCTAAATATGATTTTCATATCATAAGAACAGGAGAGAAGCCACAGTGGATCTGGCCAACAGCCCATCCAGTACAACACTCTGTGTCACAACAGTGGCCAAAAATACCAGGTGCCCTCAGGAGGTCCAGCAGCAGGGCCAGAACTCCAGAAGCCCTCCCACTGTTGCTCCCCAAGCACCAAGAATGCAGAGCATCACTGCCCCAGACAAAGGGCTCCATTTAGACCTTGTGGCTATAATAGCCACTGATAGACCTCTGCTGGATGGGGACAGAGAGAGACAGACAGACAGACAGACAGACAGACAGACAGACAGACAGACAGACAGAAAAAAGAAAGAAAGGGGGAGGGGGAGAGAGAGAGAAGGAAAAGAGCTGGCAGACCCCAGCAGCTTACCCCAAGCAGCTTACTCCAGCAGCAGGCCACATGCAAAAGCAGGCCCTTCAGCAGAAAGAGCCTCTCTGGGCGGGACTCTCTTGCTCTTTCTTAAAGGGGAAATGTCTGTTGAGGCTTTTTACTGCAGGGCAGGCTCTCTGCAGACATTTCCCTTTTAAGAGGCCAGGGCAGCCTCCGACGTTTCCCTGCTGGCAGCCATTGCCTCCCCTGGTGGCCAATTCTGAAAAAGCGGGGGAAAGCTTTAAAAAACGGTGCTTCCCCCACCCTACCCGGGGACTTGGCAGCCCTATGTATATCATTTATTTAAGGGATTTATACCCCTCTTTTTATCAGCAAATGTACAAGGCAATGAACAATCAAAGTCTGGAATAAGCACGAAACCTAGGGTTGCTAACCTCCAGCTGTGGCCTGAAGTTCTTATTGACTGATAGCTAATCTCTATACTACAAAGATCAGTTCCCCCCAAAGTAAATGGAATCTTGGAAGGGTGGACACTCTGGAATCACGTACCTGCCGAGCTCCCCCTCTTCTGTAAACTCCACCATCCAGTCCCCAGGCACCCACCCCCAAATATTCAGGAAGTTCTCAAGTAGCAGTTGGCAGTTCAACATATAAGAACATAAGAGAAGCCAATGTTGGATCAGGCCAATGGCCCATCCAGGCCAACACTCTGTCAAACAGTGGCCAAAAATACCAGGTGCCATCAGGAGGTCCAGCAGTGGGGCCAGGACACTAGAAGCCCTCCCACAGTTATCCCCCCCAGCACTAAAAATACAGAGCATCACTTGCCCCAGACCAGGGGTGGGCAAACTGTGGCTCGGGAGCCACATGCAGCTCTTTCACATATATTATGTGGCTCCCGGCAGGGCGGCTGGGGAAGCTAAATTTCATTAGCAAACAAATATCATTGGACAAATTAATACCATTATCAATATCTGCCTTTACCCCTTTTGTTATTATTTTTGGCAGTCTCATTTAATGTTAATAAAAAGCAAATTTGCTTATTTTCCAATAAAAGCAGGTAATATTTGTTCATGTCTTGTGGCTCTCAAACATCTAATGTTTATTCTATGCGGCTCTTACGTTAAGCAAGTTTGGCCACCCCTGTTCTAGGTGGCTCTTAAGCTGAGCAAGTTTGCCCACCCCTGCCCCAGACCAAGAGTTCCTATCTATACTTTGTGGCTAATAGCCACTGATGGACCTCTGCTCCATATCTATATATCTAATAGCCAAGGTGCCCCCCGCGTGTGGATATCTAAATCCGCACAGCGGGGGCACCTAGGGGGCAAAGAGATTTTCCAGCACACTTGGGGGACTCCCCAGGTGTGCAGAAAAATCTGAAAAGTTAAAAAAAATATTCGGGGGATACTTAAATCCCCCCAAAAGTAAAAGAGCATTCCCTGCGCATGTGCAGAGAACACTCTGGGAACTGTCTGTTGCTGCTGCTGCTGGTGGCAGGGAGAGAAGGCTTGGTGGGCCAGCAGCTGTGAGCCGCTCAGGCCTCGCCGTGGCTGCCACTGGGTGGGGAGAAGGCTTGGCAAGCCAACCTCACCGCTGGGGGGGGGAGGGAGAAGGGCTCACTTGCTGCCACTTCCTCCTTCTCCGGAGCTCCTCCAGCTTCAGCAGGCCCTGAGCTGTGGGGAATACTCCCCCCCCCCCGCGAGTATTGCGGGTCCCACTTCTTGTGTTTATCTAATTCCCTCTTGAAGCCGTCCATGCTTGTAGCCGCCACCACCTCCTGTGACAGTGAATTCCACGTGTTAATCACTCTTTGGGTGAAGAAGTACTTCCTTTTATCTGTTCTAACCCGACTGCTCAGCAATTTCATAGAGTGCCCACGAGTTCTTGTATTGTGAGAAAGGGAGAAAAGTACTTCTTTCTCTACATGCTCTGTCCCATGCATAATCTCATAAATCTCGATCATGTCACCCCTCGGCTGTGATTTCTCCAAGCTAAACAGCCCCAAGCACTCTACCTTTCTTCATAGTGAAAGTGTTCCAACCCTTTTATCATTTTAGTTACTCTTTTCTGCACTTTTTCCAATGCTATAATAACTTTTTTGAGGTGTGGTGACCAGACTGTACACAGTACTCCAAATGAGGTCACACCATCGATTTATACAGGGGCGTTATGATACTGGCTGATCTGTTTTCAATTCCCTCCCTAATAACCCCCAGCATAGCATTGGCCTTTTTCATTGCAGTTGCACGCTGTCTCATCATTTTCATTGAGTTATCTACTACGACTCCAAGACCTCTTTCTTGGTCAGTCTCCGCCAGTTTGGACCCCATCAACCTGTATTTATAGTTAGGATTTTTGGCTCCAATATGCATCACTTTGCACTTGGCCACATAGAACCTTATTCGTCACGTTGATGCCCACTCGCCCATCCTCGACAGATCCCTTTGGAGTGTCTCACAATCCTCCCTGGTCTTCACCACCCTGAACAACTTTGTGTCATCTGCAAATTTAGCCACTTCACTGCTTACTCCCAACTCCAAATCATTAATAAACAAGTTAAAAAGCATCGGACCGAGTACTGATCCCTGTGGCACCCCACTGCTTACCTCTCTCCACTGAGAAAACTGCCCATTTATACTCACTCTCTTTCCTTTTAATTAGCCAGTTGTTTTTTAAAAAAGCATTTTATTTAGTGCAATTTTTATCTTAACTTACATTGGTAATAGGTACTTTAAGAGCTGGATACAGATAAAAACAGTAAAACACATAACATCAGCTAATACTCTCAAAATAATATATAATAAGAGATAAGTGTTCCAAAAGAACAACAGGTTCTGGTAATGGCGATTATTAGGTATGAAGTCATCTTGAGACAAGTAGTCAACTATCAGGAACCAAATTGCTTGAAATGTATGCATATTGCTATATGTAGTGAGAGCAGCATTTTGTGAGGCAATTTTCCCTAGTAGGAAGTGTTCCCATCGTTTATTTTTCCAATTGTTCAGGGACGGTGCTTCCTTGTCCTTCCATCTTTGCACAATCATGATTCTGGCAATTGCCAGTAAAGTAGCTGTTGTAACTTTGGTTGTTTTATTTTCCATAGATCCAAACCACGCATCGATCAAAAAGGCGGTCAGGTAAGTGTGCTCCAGTGATAAGGTCAATCTGCATAATAATTTGTAACCCCCACTTTCCATTTGCCATAATGACATATATTTGTTTTGTCTGGGTGTCATTGTAGACATCAGGATTTTATAAATTTTTGAAATGAGCCCTTTATTGTTATGAGGCGGGTATGCTAACAAATGTTCAAAGGCAGTTAGAGGCATCTCAAAGACTTGCTTTTGTTTGAATTCTTGCAGTAGGTGAAGGATTTGGAGATAGCTGAACCAGGGTATTCGGATCCCCGTTTTAGCCTCCAGCTCCGCTTTCGTAAGGGGATTCCCCTTTTCCATTAGGTCTATTATGCGTGATACTCTTACTTTCCTCCAATCTAGTGGGAATGATTCTACCTAATTAGCCAGTTTTTGATCCACAAAAAGACTTGTCCTCTTATCCCGTGACTATTGAGCTTACTTAGGAGCCTTTGATGAGATACTTTATCGAAAGCTTACTGGAAGTCAAGGTAAACAACATCTATTGGGTCCCCCTTGTCCACATGTTTGTTCACTCCCTCAAAGAACACTAACAGGGTAGTGAGACAAGATCTTCCCTTACAGAACCCATGCTGAGTCTTCCTCAATAGATGTTGTTCATCAATGTGCCTACTAATTTTTTCCTTAATAACAGTTCCCACCAACTTACCCAGTATCGACGTCAGACTGACTGGCCTGTAATTTCCCGGATCTCCTCTGGAACCCTTTTTAAAGATAGGAGTGACATCTGCTACCTTCCAGACCTCAGGAATGGAGGCAGATTTTAATGAAAGATTACATATTTTTGTCAAAAGGTCCACAAGTTCACATTTGAATTCTTTCAGAACTCTCGGATGTATGCCATCCAGGCCCAGTGATGTATTAGTTTTTAAGTTGTCTATCAGTTGTAGGACCTCCTCTCTCATCACCTCAATCTGACTCAGGTCTTTCAATACCCCTCCCAAAATCAGCGGTTCTGGAGTGGGCAAGCACTTCTCATCTCATATGAGTTAAAACAAGAATAATATTTAAACTAGTGAGAAAACAGTGCAGTAAGGGAGCCAATACAACCACAGAAATCCGTTCTTAAAAGCTCATGGGAACAGGAAGATCTTCATGTGGTGCAGGTGAAAACTTCAGTGATGAAAAGAGCTCTGCAAGGGTAGACTAGAAGGCCAAAATGGCTCAGGCCCTGAGCCCTCTCCTGCCATGCCCCTTCTTCCACACACCACTGATGGAGGGAAACCCAGCCTGAGTGTGTCCAGTGACCACCTACCTAAACTCTGAAGGGAGGGTCCACACAGAGAACAGCCTCAGGAGAACATTTCAATTGTTGGGTGGATGATGGAGGCAAACCTCCAGATAGACTGATAACCCCAGGCTATTTACGGTCCTTAAGGCTGCAGTCACACACACTAAATAATCCACTTTCAATGCACTTTCCAACTGGATTTTGCCAGTTCACACAGTAAAATCTAGTTGGAAAGGGCACTGAAAGTGGATTGGAAGTGGATTATTTATTTTGTGTGACCTCAGTCTTAATGTCAAAGAAACCTGCTATGGCATAAAGTCAGGGATATATCCCTGACTGTCTTTATAGTGTGATGATGCTGCCTATTTCCTGGCTCATAACACTCAAGACAAAGGCTACTCCTTTGGCTAGAAGTTCACTATGTGACAAAGGGCATACTAATAATCCAGTCACATTTTATGCCATCCTCCCTCTGAGAAGTTCAAGGCAGTTTACAGGGTTCTTCCCTCTTCCATGTTGTTTTCACAGAAACCCTGTAAAATGGGTTAGGCTAAAATGGTCGAAGGTCCTCCAGTGAGCTTTATGGATGAGCGAGGATCTGAAGCTGGGCCTCCCTGGTCCTAGTCCAAAACTTTAACCAACCACTACATCATAATGATTCTCTGTGGTAGACACTATTACAGTCTTTGGGGTGCTTACCAAACAGGCTAGCCCCTCCTGCTCTACTTTTTTCTGCAAAAGTTTTCTGTCCATATAGGACTCTCTCTTATGGTCATCTGATATAGAAATAGTTTCGCTGCACAGATTGGGAACTGTTTGGGGCTGTAAAGCGCAGTCTCTCCTGGTGAGGTATGATTATAGGACCAGATAAATTGCCCTTGAAATTAACAGTAGCATATTCTGTAATTTCAAACATTGAGGAGTCTTTGAGTTGCGCCTGTTGAAGCTGTCATTTTTCTCGCCACCACGTGAAGGAAAAGGTGCTTTTTTTAAAAAAAAAGCAAAACACAATGAGCGCTTGACCTATAATTTTTCCTTCTCTTCCCTCATTATTTTTGCTAATTAATGATGCCATTCTTCCCACTTCCCTGCAACCTGGTTTTTCTATCTGCTTGCTTTTTACAGGGCAAGTCAAAATCCTATGTTGATTTCAGCACATTCTGTTGGCAAAGAAATTACTGTAACATCACAAATTCAGTTCTAGGAGTTCGCAGACACATCAGGAGGAAGAGAGTGCTAGCATCAGTTGCTATTAAACGTTGTCGCTCCCTCCCCACAAATATCATGCAAACTAAGGTGCTTTGTTTACAGTGGGGTTTATTCTGGCATGCAACACATCTAACTCTGTACCTCATGCCAACATGCACCAAACACGACTATGGACAGGCCAAATCAAAACAAAATTGTAAGATAAGACTTGTTAATAATTCAGTTGCACACATGACAACTCCAGAGTATAAAGTTGTAATTTTTTCCCCAGCAGGCCTCCTGCATCACTAAGAACTGCATAGAAGCTATTCATTTTTATAAGCAAGTCTTAAGTTGGCTCAGTGGTTAAGATGCTGAACTGCAGACCGAAAGGTCAGTAGCTTGGCAGTTCAAGACCTGAGTGCTGTGTGACAGAGGGAGCTTCCATCTCTGGTCCCAGCTCCTGCCAACGTAGCAGTTTGAAAGGAAGAAAATGCAAGTAGATAAATAGGTACCACTTCAGTGGGAAGGTAACATGACCACGGAGACGTCTTTGGACAGTGCTGGCTCTTTGGCTTGGAAACGGAGATGAGCACCACCCCCTAGAGTCGGATTCAACTGGCCTTTGAGCAAGGGAAACCTTTACCTTAAGTTTTGCCCCATAGTAAATTAAAAAGGAGTGATTGGCAAAGCATTTACAGTTAGACATATGACCAGGGCCAGTCTTAGCCAATGTGCAACAGGGGTAGTTGCCCTGGCCCCCATTTGGGGAGGGAGACAAACGGCCACCAAGAGTCCTGCCTTCCCTGACAAATGGGGAAAAGAAAATGAGCAAGCTGCTGCCACCACTGTCGCTTGCATCTGCTCCATCTGGGGCTCAGGCTGCTCACTCCACTGCAGTGACACCTCATGCCTATTCTGTCTAGCAATTGACCACTCAGATTCCAGTGGCAGCTCCAGCCCCCATCACATGGCATGAGCCCCCCCCTTGCTTGACCCTTTGGGCTGGCCCTAATTTTCGGGTCCCATCCTGGACATGTGCCTAGGTCCCCAGAATCACTAAGGCAGCCCCTGGATATTTTTGCTGGCAGTCCTATTTCCCCACAACACCTCCTTTGACTCTGGTTTCATGCTAGAAAGTGTTTCTTCAAACAAGAGATAAGTAGGATGTGGAAATCACTGCTCTGGAATGTAGTGATGGCCACTAGTTTAGGATCAGATGAGATGAGATGCTGGGATTTCTCTGCATTATGGTGGAGAGTACTGTCAAGTCACAGCCGACTTAGGGTGACCCAGTAACGTTTTCAAGGCAAGAGACATTCAGAGGTGTTTTGCCATTGCCTGAGTCTGCATAGCAACTCTGGACTTCCTTGGAGGTCTCCCATCCAAATACCAACCACGGATGGTCCTACTTAGCTTCTCAGATCTGATGAGATGGGGCTAGGCTGAGCCATCCAAGTCAGGGCATTTCTTTGCATACAGTTCCCTTTTTTTTTTAAATAGCAGATGTGTTAAGACTCCAATTTGGATCAGGACTGCCGCTTGAAAAGGGGGCTTAAGTCTTTGCCCACAAGGATTGCCTGACCTGAAAGAGTTGTGCAGAGCTGCTATTTGCACAACTGAGAGATGCACAATGGTCCTGATACAAGAGGGCAAACATAGGATCATTTCAGGCTGGAAATATGACACAAAGCAAAACGCTTATAGCCCTCCTTCCTCCACACAACAGTCCAAATCAGAAGTGGGGTTCTGAACATCTACTTTAACAAAAAATCTGTACATGGAATTTACAGTGTCTGAAATTCATGGAAATGCGGTTCCTCAATGGCTATCAGCTACGATACCCAAGTGTTCCATATTCAGAGGCTGTTTGCCACTGAATGCTAGTTGCAGAGGGGCAACAACAGGGAGAGGCTTTGCCCTCTGTGTCCTTGCCATAGGCCTTCCAGTGCATCTGGCTGGCCCTTGGCAGGTCTGTCCATTCACACAATCTGCGGGATTCATTACTTGAACACTATTCTTTTCATAGGCCAGCATATAAATTCAGCTTGCATTCTGAAAGAATAGCTGTCACCCAATCCCAATGGTTACTGAAGTGCGTGAAGGAGAAATGGAATGCCCGGAGGACACCCCATGCTGGCCTCTATTAAGAGGTAATCAACTGTGTCTTGTCCACTAAGCTCAAAGTTGCTTGAAGGAGGATGAGAGTTACCTTCCTTGGTTGTCATTGCTAATCTTCCCTCCCCATCTGAAGCTTCTTGAGTCAGATAGTCAGCTGGAACCCTGGGCTACTGTAATGAGATAATCTATTATGAGGTTTCAGCTGTCTAGCTAGTATGAAAACACCTTAACCATTGGGAGTAACCATGCAAGGGGGAGATGCACAAACTACCACTTTTCTGATTTCTACTCCTCCAACCCTAAACTTTCAATAACCATGATGACTTGGATTACATGTAGACCAAATTTCAACTTTGTGGTGATGTGGAAATACCTAGATAGTTTTGGATCATGTCCTTTCTTTGAAAGAAAGCGGTGCAACATATTCCCATGTTGAACTTTTAATAGTGTTCCTTGAACCACATTTGTACTACATTTCAGCTTTCTAAATCATGTGGACTAGAGTTTTCAGGTTCCCCCTGGCCATTGGTGGGGGGTTGGGGTAGGGTTCCCGGATCTAGGTTGGGAAACTCCTGGAGATTTAGGGATGGAGCCTGGGGAGAACAGGGACCTCAGTGGGGTATAATGCCATAGAGTCCACCCTCCAAAGCATCCATTTTCTTCAGGAGAACTGATCTCTGTAGTCTGGAGATGAGCTGTAATTCCAGGGGATCCCCAGGTCCCACCTGGAGGCTGGCATCCCTGTGTGGAACTATCCTAACTATTTTGAAACCCCCATGAGTGACTGAGCCCCATGCAGTTATTTATTTCTACAGATGTATCACTCACTCTCATGGAGATTTCCAAGTTGTTAGGATGGTTCCATATGACCTTGAAAGCTGAAATCCAGTTCTTCATCATTTACATTTTATGTGTAAGTGATGAAGAATTGGTTTCATTTAGGAAATACAAAGACAGCCAACCAGAGGTATCTTCAACATTTCCAGTAAACATACCCAGTGGCCCTTCCTGTGCTTGATCGTAAATGTCACATCTCATGTCAGATCTTGCCTGGACAGATTATCCCTGAAGACTCAGAAACTAACATTAGCAGCTGCATGCTTTAAGTTAACCCTTCACCTGCCTCACAGCTGCTTTTGCTTTGCCCTGAGCCAAACCTTTTAAAGGAGGGTTGAGTGATTTCTGAATATATCAGGCAAGAGAGCTGCAGGATAGATAGCATGCTGGAGATCATCTGTGTATGCGAAAGTGTGTCCCTTCGTAGGATTGTCCCAGAGCAACTGGTGTAGCTTTTGATGATTTGTAAGGACAATATTAAAATGCAGTTCTCCACATAAAACTACACAGGGGTTGATCTGGCCAAAGCAAAGCACTTGTTATAGTCCACTGTCTTTAATGGGAGAGAGTGGAGCAAATTGTTGACATCAGGGGAACTAGAGGAATGTAACATTAACTAGATAAAGTCAGTGGAATTCAGCATTAAGAAGAAATCTACAGACATCCTATTGATGGGAGGGAGGAGGTAATCATGCCTTAGGCCAGGGGTCCCCAACACAGTGCCTGTGGGCACCATGGCACCTGCCTTAGCAGTCATTGGATAAGAGGACAGGTTCTCTTATGGATTAAAAAGTGGTTAAATGTCAGGAAGCAAAGAGTAAGAATCAATTGACAGTTCTCACGATGAAGGGGAGTAAGCAGTGGGGTCTCACAAGGATCAGTATTGGGGCCAGTACTATTTAATTTATTCATAAATGATCTGGGCTGAGTAGTGTAGTGGCCAAGTTTGCAGATAACACAAAATTATTCAGGATGGTGAAAACCAAGGCTGACTGTGAAGAGCTCCAAGAGGACCTCCCCAAACTGGGTGAGTGGGTGACAATGTGACAGATGAAGTTCAATGCCTGGTGGAATGAGCTCCTGTCAGAAATTACGGCCTGCAAGACAGAGCTCTTCCACAAGACCTTCAGTTGAGGCAGTGGATATCCAACTCAATCTAACCTCCCCCCTCCAGCCCCCAATGAGCACTCATGTGTCTGCTGAGGTATAATTTATTTTAAAGTATTTATTGCTGTAGTTATTTTATTGTATGTATTTTGTTATCTTGTTTTTATTGCTGTAAATCTGCACTCAGCAGATTATCACAGGTTGGAACCCACACTGAGCCTGCTTTGAGGAGAGGGCAGGATATAAATGGAAGAAAATAAATAAATAAAGTAAGTAAGTAAGTAAGAGTAAAGTGAGCCACATTGGGACAAAAAAAATCCCAAACTCAACTATAGGCTAAAAAAATCCCAACTTCAGGTATGGGCTAATGAGGTCTGAACTTGCTGAGACTGAGAGGAGAAAAGATCTTGGGGTCGTAGGGGATAGCTCAATGGAAGTGTCAAGCCAGTGTGCTGCAGTGATGAAAAAGGCAAACTCTGTGTTAGGGATTATTAGGAAAGGGATTGAGAATAAATCGGTCGATAGTGTAATGCCCCTCATTGCCTCATTTGCAATACTGTGTACAGTTCTGGTCACCATATCTCCAAAAGGACAATGCAGAGCTGGGAAACGTACAGAATGGGGCAACCAAGATGATTAGGGGGCTGGAGCACCTTTCCTATGAGTTTGGGACTTTTCAGTTTGAAAAAGAGATGACTAAGGGGGATATGATAGAGGTTTATACAATTATGCATGGGGTGGAGAGAGTGGACCAAAATAAATTTTTCTCCCTCTTCCAAAATACAAGAACTCAAGGCCATCCAATGAAACTGATGAGCAGTAGGTTCAGGACAGACAAAAAGAAATACTATTTTACACAGAGAGTGATTAAAATATGGAATTTGCTGCCAGAGGATGTAAAGATGGCAACAGGAATAAACAACTTTAAAGGGGGAATAGATAGATTCCTGTAGGATAAGTCTGTCAATGGCTACTAGCCATGGTGACTGAAGGGAATCTCCACATTCAGAGGCACTAAACTTCTGAATCCCAGGGCCAGGAGGCAACATCAGGGGAAAGCCTTGGTCTCTATGCCCTGTTGTTAGCCATCCAGAGGAACTGGTTGGCCACTGTGTGAGACATGATGGACCAAAGGATGGTAATTAGCCTCAATATTTTTCTCTAGCAATGGTTTTTAGATAGTGGATGGATAACCACTTCTTTTAATAACTGAGGGAAAGTGCCTTGATTCAGTGATGGTTTAAGATGGACATCAGGAGCTCACTAGATGGACTAGCTGGACCACTGGTCTGATCCAGCAGAACTCTTTTTCTGTTCTTCTGTTCTTGTTCAAGTGAACGGGTTTTCTACTGCAATAGCAGCCATAGCCACTATAGGATCAGGAGGACTGGTAAGAAGCTGTGTTTTCCTTAGTCAGTGTGTGATTACATTTCCCCTTCAGGATTTCCTTCTTTGTATTCCCCATTTTCTTTTCCCCATCCCTCCCTTCAGGACTTTTAAATTTTCTTTTTATTCTCCTTATGCAATTCTTTTGCAAAGGGAGGAGGAAGGTATTTTGTTTGGCTCCTCTTTCTGTGGCAACCATTTTGGGCCTGCCTCCACCTTCAGCAGCAGCCACCATTTGGGGGTAACACCACCCCTTCTTAGAATACCATAGGTACTCTCAAGCTCAAAGCTGCAATAGGCAAATGATTTGATCTCTTAGAAAGTTGCCAAGTCCCTCTTGGCAACCAACGACAGTGGATAGGGCTTAACAGGAGCAGGACGGAGGTCCAGGCTACGCCACCAGTAACATGGCAACATCATTTGCAGCATGTCCTGGAA
Source organism: Lepidodactylus listeri (assembly GCA_029233225.1). NCBI lineage: Eukaryota > Metazoa > Chordata > Lepidosauria > Squamata > Gekkonidae > Lepidodactylus > Lepidodactylus listeri. Next base: position 105,086,521 of record JARCFY010000003.1, read on the forward strand.
CTGGCATCATCACATTGTGATGTTGTGATGGCACTCTAGTATTTGGGCAGAAACTCTATAGTAAAGGGCCTTCTACCACAGAGTTTTTGCCCAAATACCAGAGCATCACTGGGACATTGCTGATGTGATGATGTCACCACATCACTGGCAACACAGCCTGGGCCTCCCTCCTGCTCCTCCTCCTGGTAAGTCCCCCTACTGTCCATCTGATTGGCAGAGGGAGATGGGGCTCAGGGGAGAGGGATCCTCCCACCTCCAGTGGGGAGCTGCCAATCCTAATCTCTTGGAGGATTCCTATGGTGGAAGGGAGGATGATTTTCACAGATTCCTTCATTCTGTTGCAGATCTCCAACTCTTTCCCCAAGCTGTTCCAGAGCATCCCCTTTTCCCCATGGCAAGTACTTGGCTTATTATTTTTGGCTGCAGTGGGAAGAAAAGTGCTGCTCCATAAATGGAAATCTTTTCCATACATGGATATCTCCAGTGGCTCCAATCCAAATTCCTTCCTAATTCAGCCAACAGAACTAAATATATATTGCACATTTCTATTCCACCTTTCTTCCAAGAAGCTCAAGGCACTACAAAATTTCACCCTCCTCCATTTTATCCTCACAATAACCCTGTGAGGTAGATTAGTCTAGGAGAGGAGAAAGTAACTCTCTCAGGATTACCTGGCAAGTTTCCTGGCAGAGTAGGGATTTGAACTTGGGTTTCCCACCAATTCTTGGGACCATCCTGGAAATCTGTAAAACAGCTCTTTGAAAGAGCTTATGGGGCAGCTTGAATAGGCTGTGGCTTAACTATTTTAATTATCTGTTTTAATTAATTTAACTGATCATTATTTTTGAATTACATTTATATCAATTGTTGTCACCGACCTTGGGCCCTGACAGAGTAAGGGAAAAGGCAGAGTATATATATGTTCCAAATAATAAAACAAATTACAAAATGCAATTACGAACAACTGTTCCTCTCTCCCAATCATGCAATCTGGGTAATTTTACTAGATGCAGAGCTTATCCATTGCATAGTGCTGAAAGAAATATTCAGGTTCCTTTGTTGAAAAAACACATTATGCTCTAAATTGTATAGTTGCCTAAATATTTAATAACAATACTTAGCATTTAAATGATGCTGTTTTAAATGTTTAAAAGAGTTTGTATACAGTATGCTGTAGTCATTCCTAGCAACAATGTGGTACTTCTGTTCTGTTATCCTAGTGTACCAAGTGAAGAGGAACTTACCTAAGGCCACAAAGGGCATATTATTTATTTATTTAGAAAATTTCTATGCCATCTCTCCTGAAAACCTGCCAAAGGCAGCTTACAAAATAAAGGTAATTAAAACAGAAAATATGTTAAAAGTTAATTAATATTAAAAACCCAACCAGAGCATTAAAATAGGGATTTGTGGTTTAAGCCCCCCCCCCCGGGTTTCCTAACCTGAAATGGCCAAAGGGAGCCACTATTAACTCAGTTGAGAGAAATTTACATGTAGCGATCAGTGCATTTCCTAAAAGGCAAATAGCAACCCTTTCAGGTTGGAGAAATGGTGCTGGGGGGAAGTGCAACCTCTGTGATATACAGGGCTCATTTCAAGCAGGAGCTCTGGGGAGCACAGCTCTGGGAGTTGGTGCCAGCCCGCCCCCCCCCCCCCCGGGCGGGGGAATGCCTGCTTGTGTCATGGCTGCAGAAAAATGACCCTGTCCCCTGGAAAGGTCCTTGTTCCTCCGACAAGCCTTCTGAAGGCTTCAGCCACTACTGAAGCTATCCTCCCAGAATAGTGGTATTTCTGAGGCTTGGATTAGTAGCTGTCCCCTCTCTGCCAGTTTCTTTCTTTCTTTCTTTCTTTCTTTCTTTCTTTCTTTCTTTCTTCCTTCCTTCCTTCCTTCCTTCCCTCCCTCCCTCCCTCCCTCCCTCCCTTCCTCTCTCTCTCTCTCTCTCTCTCTCTTTCTCTCTTGCCTTCTGATGTACTTCCGGTGATGTCAGGTGGTGTAGCATATGCAAAAAAGTTATGCTAATTAATTATGCTAATGAGCTCCTGCACCTCTTTTTCCATGAAATGACCCCTGGTGATATATGTGAATGTGAATTAGATTCACATGTATCTGGGAATTAAATTCCAAGCACAGAATTTCCAGTGCATATTTGATCAATGGGACTTGTGGCAGATACATGGGGAACATAAGGACTTTGTAACATGATGCAGCCCAAAGTAAGCTTGGGGCAGAGGGCAGATTTGAGTCCTCCTCAGCTGTGGCACCGAAATTAGGGAATTCCATCCCCAGGGATAATCATCTCTCTCCTTCTATCTTCAGCCAGTAGGACCTTTTCCGCAATATGGTCTTACCTCATTTTAGCCATGAGTTGTGAATTTGCTTCACTTGCTCTACACTACGGCTTCTTCCTTGTTGTTTCTCCAGTGTCCAACACACTGATTGAGTTCCGCAATCAATTCAAATGAAGGCAAAGATGCCTCCTGTCATGCAACCCATCTGTGATGTGACTTATTTTTCCTCCCCACTGCCATTTTGAGTCATCAGCCATACATGCTGACCCTGCCTACTGCCCTCCCTCGGTCTCATTAAGAAGTTCACATATTTTTGCTGCAATTTTCCTATCATTTATTCAGATCGTGCCTGTGTTTGTGTGTGTGCACATGTGTGCTTCAAAGAATCCAAACTGACTGTTCAGTTGTCATGAGTTGGGAGGGAAGGTTTAGCTCGGGAATGTCTCTTTTCAACAAAGCAAAATGAGGCAGAATAAGTGTTTGCACAGATCTTTGGCAGGCAGACACTCCATCCAACCTGGAATACATTTTTTAAAATCCTTCTGCAAACCTTACAGTAGTGATCTAAAACTGAGGAGAGGGAAGGCCCTGACTGATGTTAGCCACATTTTCCAATGTGACGCTTGGGAGGAATTCAGGCTGCTGAGCAGACTATAATGGCCAAAATTGCATTCCTCCCTCTATGCACTCTCGCATTTGTTCTAAAAACATTTTTTTAAAAAAATAGCTGAGTAGGCTATAAAGGCCAAAACTGAGTTCAAACACAATCAAAAAACTTTTTTTAAAAAACAACACCAGAATCCCAGCTGGGATTCAATCCCACAACTTTTTGGTGACTAGATAGGCACTTTAAGCTAACATGCCACAGCACTATCTGCTGTAGTGAACAGCAGAAAAGCCCTCAGTATCCTGGAGGGATTTTACAGTGAATGTAAATTAAAAAAAAAAAATCAGTACAGTTAGAGCTAACGCATGAATGCTAGCTAAGTAATGTAAAAATGCAGTTATTTTAGAGTAATAAAAAGTTATAAACTGGAAACCGTGCCGTGGTAACATGCAGGTGGGTGAGTGGAGTGAGCATGCAAAATTGGGGAGGAAAGGGCAGTGCTGGGGGGGAACCCAGATGCCAAATTTTTTCCCACTACATTGCCACAAGTTCAATACTGAGGTAAAAGAAAACTTCCCTGAAGCAGGGAATTCAGATAACACAGCAAGAGGAACAAAACTGGGTTTGCACCCAGGAGGGCAAAATGTTCTGCGGAAACCTGGACAAACCACAAATTAATAAAGCTGTTTTGTCTGGCATTCCCTCAGATACTGTTTCTTCCTGCCCAATATTTTGCACACTGTTTTGCATTTTTAAATATGTATTTTAGTGCTGCATTTAATTGGTTTCATGTTCTGTTTTTATAATGCTCTGTTTCAATTGTTTGCCACCTTGATGGCTCTAAGCAGGTAGAAAGACAGGATATACAATTTTAAAATTAATAAATTTTGTAAATAAATTTTTAAAAAGTAATACAATCTAGGAAAATTTCAACTGTGGGGGACAAAAGCAAGAAAAGCGAAGGGAGAGTGGAAGGAAGAAAGAGATTAGAGTGTTGCACTGGGATATTGGAGGTTCAGTTTGAATTCTTTATCTCACCATGAAGTTCACTGAACAGTTCTGAGCTAACCACTCTTTTGCAGTGTAATCTACTAGAAAAACTAGTAATGTCTGACCTAGACTTGCTTCAGTCACAGGTACAAAAACATTCTCAAATACTGCCTGTTAAACTCGACTGGCTCTGAAGGAGGCCTCTATGGTCTACTGGCTTCAAGTCATGGTGACCTGAATTATTTTCAGCATTAACCTCTGATACCACTGTGGAATTATAGGAGGTGAAAGCAAGTTCACACTTCTGGCCGTCTTTGTTTCCAGTGGTCATTGATAGCACAAGCAATCCTGCACCTGCTGTGAAAATAAATAGGGTCAATATGGTAATATGCACTTTTTGTGTGTGTACCTATTTCCCCCCCAATAGACTGAAACAAAGCTAAAGAACTCTTTCCACTCTGTTGGCTATATACATGCGTTTTTCATTTGTGTGATCACCAGCACCAACCCTTTTCTGCCTAAAAGGCAGCATGAAAAAAACATACACTCCATTCCTGGATTTATAATGGGCTTGACTGGAGTATTTTGTAAATATTCAGAGTAAATACACTAACTTGAAGCCACTACATTGTTGCTGTTTTTAACTCAAACAGGAATTCTTGAGGGCAATGTAATATACACATAAATCATGCCAGTTATTAACAATACATAACGTTCATCTAATCTTTTTTCTTTTCTATTTTACTAACCACTTGGCACCCCAAATGCTAAACAACTAAATAAAAACAGATACAAACAATTCTGGTTTTGAAATACATAAAGGTATAGGCCCCAGTTCTTTTCCACCCCATTTCTGTGTATTTTAAAGAGAAATGGTGAATCTGAGATACACACATACATTATATAAACTGGTGTCGTATACACAACTTTCATACCTGATAGGGTTGCCAGCCTCCAGGTGGGGCCTGGGGATTTCCTGCTTTTACAACTGAACCCCAGCTGACAGAAATCAGCTCCCCTGGAGAAAATGGCTGCTTTGGAGGGTAGCCTTGTACTACACTGAGGCCCTTCCCCTCCCCAAACCCTGCCCTCTCCTGGCTCCACCCCCAAAGTCTCCAGGTATTTTCTAATCCAGACCTGGCAACCCTAATACCTGAGAATATGAATATAAGATACCTTGAGACAGGCATTGCTTACAAGAGTTCTGTATATATGCTACTTTGAATATGTGGTGGGAAAGCAGAATTGCATAAAATGTCCATGTTCCCAGCCTCCATGTATTTGGATGAACATCTGCATGCAATCTGCATGTGTACACCATTATATGCATATAAAGCTCACTGCATGCTATTAAGAATCATGTCCTTTTGGAGTTCCTGATTATGCAGAAAAAGACCTAAATTGATATATTAGTATATCTGCAAACATTTCCTGGAATGCACAAAGACTGAAAGGAGAGGTGCATGAACACCTGCTGGTTTGGCTGACATTCTGTTAGCCAGTCACAAGCAAACAACTGGTTTTTCGTCAAGCATTTCAGTTGTTTATAAGTAACTCAAGCCTCTTCAGAAGATTATTTTCTATGCATTCGAACAGAACAGTGCAAGGCAATTGGCAGTACTTCATGCATGAATTTCCACACACTGATGAATGGGAGTCCTAGTCCCCCCCCCCCCCATACACACATATCTGCCATTGCTGCATCCTGCTTTCCAGCCAATGATTACACATGAAGCTGCCTTAGAATGAATCAGATCATTGATCCATCAAGGTCAGTATTGCCTACTCAGACTGGCCTGTTATTCCAGTCCCACAGTAGTTTATCTGGGCCCAGAGAAATTAGTTGAAAATCCACTCTGAATTTTCATTGCAAGTATTTTATGCTGTAAAATATTTCAGTAGAGCCTATGCAAGTCCACTGGCATTCCTGGCTCCCATTATCTCTAATGGGTCGTCAAGCCTCTCTCATTGTTTCTAATGGGCAATCCTTTCATTCCTTTTAGTACATCCGCCAGCAGAACCAGTGCAACGTACTAGTGCCCAGTGGAACCCAATACCCATTGTTGCAATACCAGCTCAATGGGACTGACATGAAGCACAGAATCATACTCCAAGCAGGAGAGGTTTGCAAGCCCAGCAGAACCAGTGCAATGTACTAGTGCTCACCAGAACCCAGAGCCACAGTGGCAATGCAAACAAGGAGAATCCCTACAGTTACAGTGTGTAGAATGCCCAGCAGAACCCAGTGCCACTGGCATGGTAAGCGTAAAAGGACTGCTCTCAAAGCACAGAGTTACAGCAAATCCAAGCAAGCTGGGGATTTTGCAAGCTCTATGTAAGAAAATGGGAAGGAAACACAGGAACCCTGGCAAAGGGAGGGGAACCTCTTGAAACTGACATGGCTAGTTTGAAACTGACCAGAGCATTTCCAAGGTGGAAAATTCTGTCCCCACCCTCATTGCTTTGAAGTTTGATAAACATCTTGAATGAGTGGAGATAGTCTGAAAATATATCATTCATGAACCGCCATGAACCTCCATGAACAGCCTGAAAGTTTGTGGAAAGTAAGTGCTGGCTGACCTGCCATAAACTTCACTTCACAAACCATGAACTTTAGTTCATGAGCTGGTCTGTGCCCATCCCTAAGTGTAAAGTGATGCCCACTGGGGGGGAAATCCCAGCTTCGAGTACAGGCTAATTGGGTCTGCACTTGCTGAGAGTAAGAGTGGAAAAGATCTTGGGGTCATTGGGGATAGCTCAGTGAAAGTGTCAACCTAGTGTGCTGCAGCAATGAAAAAGGCAAACTCTGTTGTAGGGATTATTAGGAAAGGGATTGTGGTGTTTGTTTAGAATATGAAACAGTAATAGCTTGAAAAGGGCTCTGGTATCCTAAAGCTCCAATTCCTATTGGCTGATTAATAAAGACTCCCATTGGTCCTGAAGCCAATCTAGATACCCAATCACTGAGCCCTGCTTGGATCCAATAGTATTGCTTGTATATAGTTACATTGTTGAAAGTTATGTGTTGGAACAGTATAAATGAAAGTGCTGCTCTCATAGAGCTGTCTTTTGAGCTGAACAATGTCACTGAATAAAAACCTGTTTGTTTGAATTCATCGCCTTCTGCTCAATACTTAAAACTGGCGACAAGGATGAGATCCCAGTCCTAACTGAACAGCTGAAATCACTCTGCCTGCCCAGCTGAAATCACTAAGGGCACCCAGAGCTAAATCACCACGGACATGGCATCCAAGGGCCATATCGAACCGTTCGACCCAAAGGTTGGGAACTGGGATTCATACCTCGATTGGTTTGAATGCTACCTCGTAGCAAATCGTATTGATGGAGATTATGTCTGCCGTGCCACTTTTTTGACTACCTGCGGCCAGGCTGTATTCAACATTGCTTGAGATTTTGTTGCCCCCTCTAAGTTACTCGAGACCCCTCTCGGCATCATCAAGGCCCAGCTGACCGAGTACTTCACCCCAAAGACGTTGGCTGCCGCACACCGATGCACGTTCCATCAGCGGAACCAGAAGGAGGGTGAGTCTGTCACAGAGTACCACACCGCACTGAGGTGGGCTGCTCGAGACTGTCACTTCAATGATTTGAAGTCTGTCCTCCTAGATCGGCTGCTCTGTGGCCTCAGAGATGAGAGCATCAGGCGAGCCCTACTCTTACTAAAGACTCTAACATATGAATCGGCCCTCGAAGAGGCCCTGAGAGTAGAGGCCGCCAACCTATCCCTCCGCAAACTGCGACTGAGTCCCCAAAGCCACACGCCAGGCTGCTCTGACGCTGTACACCAGGGTAGTACTGCTGAGTCCGATGATGCCTGGGACGACCAATCTGATGTGTCCAATGACGGAGTTTTCAACACAAGGGCCAATCAGAAGCTGCGCCACCGTCGCAAAAGCCCGCACCGCTCTCAAAAAAGCCTGTGAAAAAACGGCTGTGCCGGTTGCTGAGGTGCGCATGTGTGTAGAGACTTTCAGTTCTGCGATGCCATCTGTCGTGTGTGGGAAAGCGGGCTACCTCGCCAAAGTATGTCGCTCGTCTCAGGGTCATGATGCTCCAGACGAGTTCCAGCGTACCCGTGCGACTGTGAATGCCCCCAGCCGATCGTATCATTCCAAGTCATCTCGGCCGTCCGGGCAAATGAAGCAAGCAATGAAGCAAGCGTGTCCAACGACTATACCAACCGCCTATATATACACCAGGGGCTACATCCGTGTCCAAAAATCAAAGCCATCGTCTTCATCGAAGGTCGAGCGTGCCAGATGGAGGTAGACTCTGGGTCAGCATTGTCCATCATCTCTTGCAGCAAGTTCCAACAAGTCTGCCTGCGATTCACTGCACACCGCCTTCAAAGATGCACCCTATAGCTGTTCAACTTCCAGAGGAACCGAGTTCCAGTGGTCGGCATCGCCACAGTCCAGGTCAAATATAAGAAATTCTCCAGCTGTCTGAACCTGCTCATGGTAGAGGGTCGCCGCACAAGCCTGATAGGGCTGAACTGGTTCGCCACCTTGGGCATAGACGTTGTTGGCGTGAACCAAGTCAAGCTGCAGCCTTTTATGGACCTTGAGACAGAGTTTCCGGAGGTTTTCAAGACAGAGCTAGGCTGCTACAAGGGTCCACCTGTGTTGTTTAACCTGGATCCTGCTTTACCACCAATCTGCCTCAAGCCCAGAAGCTTCCCCGTCGCTTTCAAGCCCAAGATTGTCGAGCAGATTGATAAACTGTTGGCTCAAGGGATCCTCAAGCCAGTTCCCAATGCCAAGTGGGAGACACCTATCGTCACTCCCCTCAAGCCCGATGTCTCCGTCCGTTTGTGCGCTGACTATAAGTGCACCATCAACCGGGCCCTACAGCCGCACGCATACCCGGTTCCTGTGGTGAGCCACCTTCTAGCCTCGGTCTCTGGGGGCCAGGTGTTCACCAAGATCAACCTCGCCCAGGCATATCAGCAGTTGCCAGTAGATGCAGCCACAGCCGAGGCACAGACTATTGTGATGCACCGAGGTATTTTTATAGTAAACTGGCTGCAGTTCGGGGTAAGTGTCACCCCTAGCATTTTTCAAGAACTTATGGAGCGACTTCTTTGGCATCTGCCTGGCATCGTACCCTATTTCGATGATATCTTAATTGCCGGGGCCTCTGATCTTGAACTGGCTACTCGGGTTCGAGAGGTTCTTCGTCGGCTACAGGACGTTGGCCTTCAGCTGAAGAAGGAGAAATGCGAATTCTTCGTCCCTACCGTTCAATTCCTGGGTTACCGCCTAGACGCCGATGGCATCCACCCTGCTCCGGACAAGGTTGCTGCAATCTGCAACGCTCCCCCTCCAAAGTCTAAGAAAGAGCTGCAGTCCTTCTTAGGACTATTGAACTTTTATCATGCCTTCTTGCCCAACAAAGCAGCTCTTGCAGAACCACTCCATCATTTACTGGACAAGTCAGCTCCATGGGCATGGGGTTGCCGGGAAAACGTCTCCTTCCAAGCCATCAAAGCCCTCCTTGCCTCCGATGCTGTCCTCGTGCACAATGATGAGAAGAAGCCCCTCGTACTAGCATGTGATGCGTTGCCTTACTGGATCGGGGCCGTGCTCAGTCACCGGTTGCCATCTGGCCGGGAGGCCCCTATTGCTTTCTATTCCAGAACATTATCCCCCGCTGAGAGAAACTATGCCCAGATAGATCAAGAGGCACTAGCAATCATCGCTGCAGTGAAGAAATTTCACGATTTCATCTACGGGCGGGAATTTGAAATCGTCACCGACCACAAGCCGCTGCTTGGCATCTTCACGGCCGACCATCAAACCCCCCAGATTCTGTCCCCCCAAATGATGCGCTGGGCAGTTCTTCTATCTGCCTCCTCCTTCCGCCTCCTCCACAGGCCTTGCAAGACCATCGGACATGCTGACACCCTTAGCTGTCTGCCGCTTCCGTCTTTGGGACCGCCTGAGGCCTCACTCCAGGAAGTTTTGCTGATCGAGGAGCTGCCACAGCCTCTCCTCTCCTTTGCCAACATAGCATTCCACACCGGCCGGGATCGAATGCTCAGCCGAGTCTACAACCATGTGTGGAGGGGATGGCCATCGGGGACACTCGATGCCGAATTCCAGCCATTCCTGTTGAGATCGTCTGAGCTGTCGGTAAACAAGGGATGCCTGTTGTGGGAAAACAGAGTCGTTGTCCCTCCCCCACTTCACCAATGGGTGCTGGATGCCTTGCATGAAGGGCACCCGGGCATCGTTAAGATGAAGGCCATTGCTAGGAGCTATGTTTGGTGGCCCAGCATGGATCAGCAGATTGAGCAGTGGGTCCGGACATGTCAGCTGTGCCAGGAGTCGAGGCCAGCAGCTCCAGAGGTTCCTGTTCATCCATGGGAGAAGCCAAGGGGCCCATGGTCCCGCATTCATGTGGACTTTGCTGGGCCCTTCCAGGGCCGAACACTCTTGATTATCGTGGATGTGTATTCCAAGTGGTTGGAGGTTATCCCTGTCACCTCCATGACATCAGCCATCGTTGCCCGCTGCCTAGACTGTCTCTTCATCACCTTCGGCCTGCCAGACCTCCTCATGTCTGACAATGGAACTCAGTTCACCTCTGCAGAGTTCCAGACCTTCCTGGACAAGCGGGGTATCCAGCACATCACCTCGGCTCCTTTCCACCCCAAGACGAACAGTCAGGCCGAGCGAATGGTGCGAACAGTCAAGGACTCGCTCCGCAGGATGAGTGACGGGAATTTCCCAGCCAAGCTTGCTGGGTTCTTGTTGCAGCAGCACTCCTTGCCACACGCCGCCACCGGGAAGTCACTGGCGGAGCTGCTTATGGGCTACCAGCTGTCCACCCACCTGAGCCGCCTTCACCCCGACCTGGCGCCATATGTCCACCGTGACCCTATCGCCACAGGGTCCACTCGGTCCTTTGCACCAGGAGATGCGGTGTATGCCCGGAACTATGGGGCAGGTCTGCACTGGGTTCCAACAGTCGTTGTGCACTCAACATGCCCTATATCGTACGAGGTGAGGGACGACACGGGGCAGGTCCGTCGCAGACATCTGGCCCAGCTGAGATGCTGGTGGCCAGCACCAGAGGATCGGTTGCAATGCTCTCCAGTTCCTGAGCCAGAACAACACTTGCAACGCTCCCCAGTTCCTGAGCTGGAGCAATGCTTGCCACGCTCCCCAGTTCCTGTGTCGGGGCAACATTTGCAATGCACCCTGGTTCCTGAGGCTGGCCTGGGAGATCTCCCAGCACAGCAAGACGCCAGCTCCTGGGGGAGTCGCCTGACAGAGGGCAGCCCTCCGCCAACTCCAGCCCAGGACATCCCAAGGGAACAGTCTGCTGAGCCACTGCCAGCTCGAAATGAGGTAGGCCCCCTGCCGAAGCTGGGTCATGCCCAGGAACTCTCGGAGCTCCCAGACTTTACGGACCGCTCCCCCTTGAGTCCGCCACCACAGCTCATGCTGGCCTGTATGGAGTCCCCAGATTTAAGAGGACGTTATCCATCGGGTTCACCCTTGCCACGCCGGTCCTGACAGACCAGGCGACTGCCCCCGCACCTAAGGGACTTTGTTGTTTGAACTTAGGGGGGAGGAGTGTTGTGTTTGTTTAGAATATGAAGCAGTAATAGCTTGAAAAGGGCTCTGGTATCCTAAAGCTCCAATTCCTATTGGCTGATTAATAAAGACTCCCATTGGTCCTGAAGCCAATGTAGATACCCAATCACTGAGCCCTGCTTGGGTCCAATAGTATTGCTTGTATATAGTTACATTGTTGAAAGTTATGTGTTGGAACAGTATAAATGAAAGTGCTGCTCTCATAGAGCTGTCTTTTGAGCTGAACAATGCCACTGAATAAAAGCCTGTTTGTTTGAATTCATCGCCTCCTGCTCAATTCTTAAAAGGGATTGAGAATAAAATAGCTGATATTGTAATGCCCCCATTGCTTCATTTGCCATACTGTGTACAGTTCTGGTCACCATATCTCAAAAAGCTAATTGCAGAGCTGGAAAAAGTACAGAGGAGGACAACTAAGATGATTAGGGGACTGGAGCACCTTCCCTATGAGGAAAGGCTAAAGAGTTTGGGACTTTTCAGTTTAGAAAAGAGATAACTCAGGGGGGACGTAATAGAAATTTATAAAATTATGCATTGGTGGGGGAGCTGACAAAGATAATTTTTTCTCCCTCTCCCAAAATACTAGAACTTGAGGGCATCCAATGAAGCTGCTTCAGGACAGACAAAAGGAAATACTACTATACACAGAGACTGATTAAAATGTGGAATTCGCTGCCAGAGGATGTAGTGATGGCCACATGAATAAACAGTTTTAAATGAGGATTAGATAGATTCATGGAAGATAAGTCTATCAGTGGCTACTAGCTATGGTGACTGAGAGGAACCTCTACATTCAGAGTCACTGATCCTCTGGGTCCCAGAGCCAGAAGGTGACATCAGGAGAAGGCCTTGGCCTCTATGTCCTGTTGTTGGCTGTCCAGAAATACTGTTTGGCCACTGTGTGAGACAGGAAGCTGGAATGGATGGACTATTGGTCTGATGCAGCAGAGCTCTTCTCTTGTTTGCATAGTGATTTGACTGAAGGGCTTTACATAAAGATTGAAGAGCATGGGGGACAGGACTGCACCCTGTGGAAAAGCCCTGTAAATAATCCAACTTCAAGAGAAACATTTTTAAAATAATTGGTTCTGTGCTGATCTGTCTTTTTCAGCTTACTCCTGTTTACTCAGAAATAAGTCCTACAGAATTCAGTGGAACTGATTCCAAAGTAAAGTGCACATAGGAGTGTAACCATTGTGGCAATGATAACTGGCACTGACAATTAGTTGGCCTGATAACCCATTCCAGTAGAGTGGATGATCAAGGTTTCCCAAGTTTACACTTGCTTTCCTTACCTGATCCTTAACCTTTGAGTGTCTTTGCTATGGTAGGGCTGATGCTTGTTAAGGCTCTCTTGTAGTGATGCATACTGTAAAACTATCTGGCAACAGCAAATTCAAACTTTTTCTTCTCAGCACTTTGTGCTTCCATTTGTTTTATCTGTACTCAAAAAGAAATACTAAATAAGCACACAAAAGGAGATGATCCCTCCAGTTCAAAGCCTTACTCATATTATATACACAAGGATGTTGATACATAGAAGGGAAAGAGGAAGCACCTGTACCACCTCTCTCCTTTTATTATATTTAGTTATTTATAAAATTTGTCTGCCACTTTTCTTCCCAGAAGGCATTTCAAACATCATAAAGCATATCATAAAAACAATTAATTTTAAAAAATCAAATCAAACTAAAATATGTATTAAAATTGTTGGTGCCATGATCAAGAAGGCCCTCTCTTGGGTTACCACCCACTTAATTTCAAAAGGCAAGGGCACCCAAAGCAGGGCCCCATAAAATGTCTTTAGTGGTTTGGTAGGTTTGTATGGGAGTAGGCGGTCCTTTAGGTATGCTGGTCCTATAGCACAATGGGTTTTACAGATAAACACCAGCACCTTGAATTGGGCTCCAAAATAATGGCAGCCTTTTCCACACATTCACCCAAAGCATAGTTCTTGACTATACACAGAGAGTATACATACTCATAAAATGTGTTCATGGTCATGGGTAACCCATAGGTTAGGGAGGAGTTAGGGCCAATGTACATAAGGCTCTTATGTATTTATTCATATTTAATTGAAAAATTTCTGTGCTGTTTCTCCAGGAAACCTGCCTGAGGCAGTTTAGAAAATAAAACATAAAACATCATAAAAGTTATTAAAACCCAGCTAAAATCAATAATTCAATATGTGTTGAAACATGGAAATACAATATATCAAGTAATTATTCCATACCTGTTTGACCTCGGCTGTAGAAATCCAGAGCAAAATAAAATTGTCTTGCAAGGCTACCAAAATAAGTCAGACCTGGCAGTTCTCTGGGACAATGCCTTGTAGCATAAGAACTGGCCCTTGTTTTTTTTTCTACCTTTGGGCAATTTTTGCACACCCAGTTTAAGACATTTTAAAGAGGACTGAAATTCAATATGTGCTCATCTCTGGTCTACTGAGGCCTTCGTTCAGGACATATCATCCATGTCTGCTGCATTATAAATAGCTATTTAGTCCAAGAAACATTAATTCTAAAGCTAATTAAGAAATGTTTTACAGTTCTGAAAGGAGACATGAAGTTGTCTGGGGAGGTAGTCCCATTTGGACCTGCCAGAGAGAAAGGCCTGGCTCATGCCGCCACCATTCTCACACATCAAAATGAAGGAATTACCAACAGGGTTTGTTGTCTATAGTGTTTTACGGACGATAGCTGCATTTCGTGTTTTTGTCAGTGCCATGGCGGTTCCACTGATTATGCTATTGGTGCAATCAGTTCACACTGACATTTTTTCTTTGGTCTTTCTCCACCAGTCTTCTGTCCCTTCAGATTCACCTTTGAGGACTAGAGTTTTTTAATTTTTTTCATGCTTGTTTTGCACATGCCCTGAAGTGCTGCAGCAGCCTCAAGGAGACGATTGCACTTAAAGAAGCTCTGGATTCCCCCTTCCCCTTGGAGTGGGTTCCCTTTCCCCCTTTGCGTCCAAATATATCCCCCCCTGGCTCTTTTTCTAGCAGGAACTCCTTTGCATATTAGGCGACACACCCCTAATGTAACCAATCCTCCAAGAGTTTACAGAGCTCTTCTTAAAGGGGCTACTGTAAGCTCTTGGAGGATTGGCTACATTAGGAGTGTGTCACCTAATATGCAAAGGAGTTCCTGCTAGAAAAAGAGCCCTGCCCCCCCCCCCCCCCCGTTCCCTGACAAAAATGGCTCCAAGGGTTTTTTGGCTATTGAACTTTGAGGGTCTGTGAATATCAGGGGTTTCAGTGGGAATGAACTGAGCCATCTACCCAGGCATGCCTTTTGATCTGATCCTGCTCCAAACCATCTCCACTATGTATCCTTCGTCAGATTTACCCAATTTTGCTGAGAAAAACTAAAGAGTGATACTAAAATGTGTTTGAAAATGGCGCCCAGGGATATGCAATAATTTGCTCTGGAGTTTGAATGAAATAAAAAGGGCAATAATTGGCTGCTAGTGTCAGGACTCCTAATGAGAATGACTGCTTGTTTCTGATACATTTTGCTGCTGGCATGCAATTTTTAAAAAAACACCCAAACCTACCCTTTCTGGGCAGGTTTGGGTGGCAATTCTCAAGATGAGGAGAAATGTTCAGATTCTGAAAGAGAGGCTTTCTTGCAAATTCATTTCACGATGAAAATAAAAAGTACAGAAGAAGCCAAAAAAATGGGGGAAGAACTGGGACAGCACTGGGATGTTTACAAAGCTGTCTGGACGCAAGAAAAAAACAGGTAACATCAGGGAATGAAAATGGAAGTTTAAGGCCATCTGGAAAACACCTAGGTCTCACCTGACCAATAGATTCATATGGAGGAGGAAGCCCGGATATGTGGGTCCCAGGTCCAAAAGACCCTTAAAGTTTGAATAGTCCAGTTTTTCCCCTCCTGACCCACAAAGCCTAGACCAAACCAAATGTGGTCTTTCTCCAAAGAGCTTGGGGCAATACCCATCATTCTCTTCACTTCCACTTTATCCTCATAATAACCCTGATAGGTCAGTGAAGATGAGAGAAGAAGATGAAGAGATTGGATTTATACCCTGCCCTTCACTACCCAAAGGAGCCTCAAAGCGTTTTACAATCCCCTTCCCTTCCCCTCCCCACAGCAGACTCCCTGTGAGGTAGGTGGGGCTGAGAGAGCTCTCTCGAGAACTACCCTTGAGAGACCAGCTCTGAGAGAACTTATGACTGACCAAAGGTCACACCAGCAGCCGCATGTGAAGGAGTGGGGAATCAAACCTGGTTCTCCCAGATTAGAGTCCACGCTCCTATCCACTACACCAAAATGGCTCTCAGTCACCAAACTGTCTCTCAGAAGAGAGAGCAACTGGGCCATGGACAGGAGGTGAACTTAACAGCTGGATGCTGGGAATTTGAATGTGGGTGTCACAGGTCCTAGTCCAACATCCTGAACACTATACCACATTGGTTCGCAATGCATTTTTAAAACTCTAAACTGACAACTTTGCCAATACACTTTATTTTCCAAGGCAGTCTTAAGCCGTAAAACATTTGGGGTAGCTGTCCTTCACCCCAGGCTGTGTAGGGCTCTGACTGCCACAGCCTCCCCTTCCCCCTGATAGATGGGGAAAGAAGAGAAACAGCCAGTGGCAGCACAGCCCACCTGCATCCTTTGGGGCTTGAGCAGCAACTGGCTACTGTACATGTTTGCCTGCCTCCCTCCCCTCAGGGGCTCAGGCTGTGGCCAGCCAAATCAACAGCTGCCTCACACTTGCCCTCTGGGGCTCAGATAAAGGCTGGTCACCACATGTTCATGTGCACCACAGGGGCTCGGGCAGTGGCTAGCCAGCTCACCAGCTGCCTTGAATGCACATGTGCCCCCTCCATGGCTCATGGCACGGCTGGTTGTCATGCACATGACGGCCCATCCCCTCAGGGGCTCTGGCAGTAGCCAGCTCAGCAGCTGCCACACCTGCCCACCTTGCATGAGCCTGGTGGTGGCCCTGGTGGGGTGCTGGTGGCAGTGATTCTGGGGCTTCATTGGGAATGTTTGCTCAGGACCCCAGGATCACGAAGACTGTCCCTGGCTATTCTGAATGCTCATCAACACATTGCTTTTGCTCTGTCTCATTTTACCCTTAGCATATCTGAAACACAAGCACTGGGGGGGGGGGAGAGAGCATCAGTAGCCTTCCTATGGGTATGTGGTTCTTAAATTCTTACCATTGCATTTGCTTTGAAGTCAAGTAAAAAAAATTGCAGCAGTTCTAAAATGTCTCAGGAATATTCTTCAGACAAGCACACAAGCAATACTGGCACAAAACATCCCAAAGTCTGAGGGCAGAAAGGAACTGTTTTTAAAGTTAAATTAGACATACACATTCCTAGACTTTGCTTAATGAGTCAAGTTTTCTTTCACAGACGGTCTTGCAAAGGATGGTGTGAAATTCTGTCCATATCCTTTTCCCCCTACATGCTTGTTAATGGAGCCCCTCGGGTGCTATATGCTCTTCATACACACCGTGAGTAAAGAAAGAACATATTTTTAGCTTTCAAAGCCCCAGACAGAAAGCAATTGTAAAACGGCTATTTCTTTTAATTCCAATGGTGCTCGGCGCAGCCTCATGTAATAGTTCTTCTAATGTATACAAAAATGACACAGAAGACCATACAGAGGCTAAAGAGACCTTCCGCACTCTGACATCCAGCACTGAGAATAATCTCAAGGATGCTCTTCTGCTGTCCAATCTGAACAGGCCCCAGCACTGCGAGCTGTTTGGATGAAAGGCTGCACAGGAACCACATGCAAACCTTCCCATATTTCATACCTGAAAGGAAGAAAGGACCCCTCAGTATTTATAGTAGCTCCTACTTTACACCACTGCAGAGTTTTAAGAGTCATAGCTTAGTAGGAGCATACATTCTTTACATGTAGAAGGTCCCCATTTCAATCCCAGGCATCTCCAGTTAAAGAAGTCTCTGGGGCAAAGATTTTTCAGAGCCCAGTTCCCAGAAAGCCATTGCTGGTCTGAGTAGATAAAACTGAGTTAAATGGACCAATGAACTAACTCAGTGGTATAAAACAGTGTCATGTGTTCACTACTACTTATGGCTGAAAACTCTTCTCCCTCTATTAGTCATTTTCTCGTGATACCCTGCCTTGTGCTGGTGTTCAGCACTGTGCTGCTGATGTGTTGTGTTTGCTCGCTCCACCCTCGATCTTCTGTACATAGCTCACATGTGTACAAATTTATACATGTGGACACCATGTGATCTGTTTCCCTCACTAGATGACCTCAGGCCAGTCACACTAATTTTCTGCAGACATTCCATTCTGTTCAATTGACAGAAATCACTGCAGTATGTGCAGTCATTCTCTGATGTGAATTGAGTGACATGTATATTTTCTGTGCAGGTACAGCTTCCATGCACATACCAGCTGCATGCATTAGGAGAGTCTGCCATGCAAGTACAACTAGGGTTGCCAGGTCCCCCCAGTGCACAGAGTATCCCCCAGTTTCCGATGCTCCCCCCTGGTGCTGGCCAGCTGGCCAGCAGGGAAAAATTACCACCCCAAATATGATGTGCCTATATCACCCAGAATTTTGGGTAAAACTCTATGACAGAATTAGCTTCAAACCATAGAGTTTTGCCCAAAAACCAGAGTGTTGCCCCCAGAGGTGACATAGGCACTGCATGCTTATTTCCTCCTGCTTCCGGAGTCTTCTGGTAAGTCCCCCACCAGTTTGTCATTCGTACCTGGCACATCAGGTACAACTTCCATTTACACAATCCAGAACTTGAATGCACATGAAACATCCAAGTATGGCCTAATTCACATGAGAGAGATTGCACATATTGTGCTGCTGATATGCATGACTGTCAGGCTTCTGGTTTGTGTGAACAGAATGGAACATCTGCACAGAGCTACTCACTCAGCTTAACCTACTTCACAGGGTTGTGAGGATGAAATGAGGAAAGGAAAACCATTCACAGTCCACATGGCTACAATCAATTATAGAAATAATCAAGGAACCACATGTCACATGTAGGATGCCCCCACCCCCAAGAATTAGGCCTTGGCTGTGCTGCACTGTCCTATTCCACTCCCTGTGGTGGCTCTGCCTAAGACTCATATTCTGAATGTGTCCTTCACCAATAGGTTCTAAAAAATCAGCTTCTCAAACCCATCCCTTTGGAAATCAACCTCTCCCCTACAGCAAAACAGATTTTAGCTTACCAAAATGTTTCTACCCGGGTATCTTTTAGTTCTGTTCACTCCACCACTGCCTAGCTAGGCATCTCTGCATGCACATCATAAATAATGAAACAGACCTTGAAAATATAATATGACTTTTTATAGCTACCGTGTGATCCATAAACTCAATAAAAACAACCTCAGGAAAATAGAGCTGAAAATCCATTATCAAATTCATGCTTCTTGCTCAGCTATAATCCCTACTAGAGAAAAAAAATTAATAATAATAGCAACCCTTGCTATAAATTTGTGTCCTGGGTGCATGGAATCTGATAAAAAAAAAATAAGAGGCTTAACAGTCACAAACTGTATTTTATAAATGCCTAACCTGGTCTTAAGAATGTATATGAGACCTAGACTTCATTCCAGATGCATGGATGAGATCAAATGAGCCAAAGAATATCAACATACTCTCGCATCTGTGAGTCGGAAGATCAAAGTTTGCGCCAAAACACAATGGAAATCAGATGGCAAGCTTCTATGCTTGTGCAAATGCTGCATAGATTTTCATTACAAAGAGGACCAGGCTTGGCAATGGAAGCATGCAAATGTAAATATATGTGGAGCCCATACTGAAGGTGACAAGGATATTAGAGATGATGCTAAATACACATCCTATAATATAAGCAGCTACACAGAAAAAGGAGAGATTGTCTAATCAATTATACATTTTGTGAGCTTGGGTTTGGCAATCATGGCCAGATGGGGACATGGTTAGGAATGGGCACAAAGTGGCTCATAAACTAAAGTTTGTGATGAATTTGGGGCAGTTCATTATTCACAGAGTCAGGTTCGTGGCAGGTCAGCCGGCATGAACTTTCCATGAATTTTCAAGCTGTTCATAGAGGTTCATGCCAGTTCATGAACCAAACAGACAGTCTCTGCTCAATCAAAATGTTTACAGAACTTCAAAGCAACAACTTGGAGGGCGTGTAGAGGAGCATATGGAGGAAATCCCCTGCGACTTTGATGCCACTAGCTTGCACAGGATCTATTCTATGCACTCATGAACCTTGGTCATGTTGACAGGTGGGGGTTCAGGTGGTTCAGGAATAGATCCTGTGCAAGCTAGAGACACCAAACTTGCACCCAACCTCCCCCAGATGCTCTTCTACATAACTTCCAAGTTTGGTGAGGATTGGATTTACGGGGTCCGAGTTATGGCCCTCCAAAGGTGCTGCTGCCAGGAAAGTGCTTTCTGGGGAAATCACCTCCTGTCACACTTTCCTGTGGGCACCTTCTTTGGGGCATCATAACTTGGACCCCGTAAATCCAGTCCTCACCAAACACTGTGAGCAGGTAGAGGAGAGTCAGCCAGAGATTCCCAGCAAGTTTTGTGTCTCTAGCACACTGGAGGGGCATTCTACTGCTTCACAAACAGACCCAGTCCTTTTGGTGGTTAAGAATTCGTGATGGTCCATGGTTTGTGAATGGGGAACATCACAAACCATGAACCAAACCACATTTTCTGGGTTCATGCCCATCCCTAAACATGGCTACTGTGTAAAGCCAAAAGTGGCTTGGAACCAGGGTGTTTGAAAGACTTCCTATTCTCAATTAGGATCAGCATCCGAGGCCCTACTCTTTGTGCCTGCAGCTTCTCATGTAAGGGGGCAGTGTCAACCAAAGACAGAGCTTCCTCTGTGGTGGCACCTCACCTCACCTCAGTTACACAGTACCTCCTCACAGTAATTCATCAGTCTTCTGATTATCTTAGCCCAGATATTTTATTGATATTGTTCCCAGATATTTTATTGAATTGAATGTATTTGCTTTGTTTTATCCACTGGTTTTACTCACCATTTATTTTATTGATTTATTTCCTCCTCTAACCGTCCAGTCCTCAGCAGAGTTATACCCTTCTAAGTTTAATGGACATAGAAAACATAATTTTGTTTAGGGTTGCACTGTAAAAATTGCATTGCCTGATGCTTTTGTGTGTAATCAATTGCTGATGTTTTAAATTTTAAAATGGTTAGGAAAGTGGTACTCATTCCATGGCTGACAGAGAGCCACAACTGCAAACTTGCAATTACTATCACCTGAAAGAGCCACTTGACTACTGTTTGCCTTGTGAGCTTCCCACCTAATACTCATATACAACAATAGAAGATATAACTGTTACTATTAAATATATAACTATAAACTTTCAAAGCACCAAATTAAGACTCCTCCTGAGCATGTACGGCTGTCTCTTCTTGCCACTGACCCTTAGCCAGCCCTTGTATATCTGAAGGGAGGGGAACAGCTTCCCGCCTCTGCCTTCTTGCTCTCTCTTCAGCAGGACAAACAGCAGCTCGGATGACAGAGTGAGAGCCAAGGCTCCTGGAGGAGAGTAAGCTGGTTGTGGAGAAGGGGGAGTAAAACCATCTCCCCCCCCCCCCCGCCACTGTGGCTATGGTCCTGTTTTCCTGGGTGGCTATTGTGGTGGTATTATGTTCTCTTCTCTCTGGCCAGCTGTCCCATCTCTTGACACCTACCAGGTGCTAGGATGAGTGTCCAGAGGCTGCAGAGAAAGGAGGGTATTGGAGAGGACTGGCTGTTTATTTCTATCCCTGGTACACAACTCAGGAACTCTCAAAGCTTACTCATCCTCCAGCAGCAGCTGTTTCAAGGTGAGAGCCACCTGTAGGGTTGCCAACTCTGGGTTGGGAAATTCCTTGAGATTTGAGAGTAGGTGTGCAAGGTCACCTGCTTTAGTGAGAGATCTTCCACCCCCTCCCTGCTAGGCATTTCTACTGCCACTCAGCTAGATGGTAAGAGAAAAATGGGAGGAACTGGGACTGATTAACATCACTGGCAACGTGGTATTGTCACTTCCAGCGTAACTGAAAGTGAAATCATTGCATTACCAGTGACACTGTAGCATGCAACCAAAAGTCTATGATAAAGGGGTTGGCCAAATGCCACAGCATTGCCAATGACGTGGTGACTGGAAATGGTATCATTCCATCACCAGTGGTATCACTACATCATCAGCATGGGTGTGTTGGGTCTGTCTGGTTGCCACAGACACCCTTCACTGAAAGCTAGATATGCAGTCCAAAAGCAAGCCAAGAAACAGAGCCAAAGGTCAAAATGCCAGGAAATCCTTCAGAGTTTTCAGGAGCAAGGAGTGGAGGCTGGCAGCCAGGACTAAGTCTGAGAATGCATGGTTGCTTCTGCACTGAGGCAGGTGAGCATGGTTGTTTATGACCAGATTCTTCCTTCCCTGGCAGTCACTCTGCAATGACTCACAGCCCCTCACGTTGCTTTTGCAACAGCTGAAGTCTGGCACGCCTCCTTCTCTCTTGCACACTCAGACGCTGGCGTGCCCTGTGTCTGGGACAATCAGGTGAGCTAGGTGGAGACTCTGGCCTTGGGGTGTCTCCAGCTGAGGGTGCTGGGCCAGGCTCTGGATTAGTCTTTCCCTCTGACTGCACCTCAGTCTCTTTGCCTTGCTACCCCTCCTGTGCAGCTGCTGGGGCCTCTTCTCCCTTGGGTGCTGGTAAAGGTTCCTCTGCTGGGCTGACTCCAGAGAAGGCTGGGTTACTCCATGCCTCTTCCTCATCTGAGGAATAGTCAGCCTCAGCAGAGCCAGGATCCATGACAATGGGCCCCCACCCAAGTAGTGATTCTCCCACCAGATGCCAGCCTCATGCTGGCAACTCTCTTTGGAGAGTAGAACCTGGGGAAAGCAGGGTTTGAGGCAGGGCCCTCAGCAGGATATAATGCCATAGAGTCTGCCCTCCAAAGCGGTCATTTCCTCCAGAGACAACTGCTCTCTAGTCTGAGATCAGTAATAATTCTGGGAAATCTCCAGACCCCCTTTCGAGCCATTGATTGAGTAACACTGGGTTAAGAGATCTGGATTAATTTTAGGTTTTGTTTGATGTTATAAATTATTTATATTATTCTATTAGAAACAGTATAAATAATTGTACAGACTGAATTTTCAATACATAGAGTGACTGCCTTCCATCATAGTTTGCAGCAGTAAAGGCTTATCTACAGTACAAATGTTAGTTTTATACCAAGTTAATTTTGGACTTCCTCCAAAGCATCCTGGAAACTGAGGTTTGGTGAGGATGCTGAGAATTCTCTGTTAAATAACTAGTGCCCTTGGCTGAATTACATTTCACAGAATTCCCTAGGGAGAAAGAATTACTGTCAAAGCACTTTAGATCCATGTAATGCAGAGATGCCCTTAAGAATTGTCTACTATATAAAAAAGCTATTTTTCTATCACTGTGTCATTACCTTCCCCCAAAATCCTGGGAATTTAGGTTTCATCAGGATGCTAAAAAGGTCTCTGTTAGGAATCCCTAGCCATTCCCATCTCTAGAATTACAATTCAACAACTTTAAGCCTGGGATCCTAAGTTACTTTTGCTCTAAATTCTTCTTTTACTTTAATTTATTTTTGTTCTCTTTTCTAGATCTGTGATACCTTATAAATAACAATACAATCCACTTAAAAATAAACCTATAATTAGTCACACTAAATTTACACTAAAGACTAGGGTTGCCAATTCCACAGTGGTAGCAGGGGCTTCCCTGCCCATCTCTTGTTACCCATCACCACTTGGAGTGGACAGGAGAAAAAAAATGAATTGCCACCAGGCCAGCAGCATGACATCACTTCCAGAAAAAAGGAAGTGATGTCACACCTCCCTAGGAATCACCAAAAAAACACTGGAGTTTCTGGTAATTCCTACAGATGCATGACATCACTTATCATTTTTTTCCTGGAGGCAGGGGTCATTTCGAGCAGGAGCTCAGGGGAGCTCAGCTCTGGAAGTTGGTGCCACCCTCCCCCCTGCGGGGGAATGCCTGCTTGTGTCATGGCTGCAGCAAAATGACCCTGCCCCCTGGAAAGGTCCTTGATCCTCCGACCAGCCTTCTGAAGGCTTCAGCCACCACTGAAGCTATCCTCCCAGAATAGTGGTATTTCTGAGGCTTGGATTAGTAGCTGTCCCCTCTCTGCCAGCTCTTTCTTTCTTTCTTTCTTTCTTTCTTTCTTTCTTTCTTTCTTTCTTTCTTTCTTTCTTTCTTTCTTTCTTTCTTTCTTTCTCTCCCTCCCTCCCTCCCTCCCTCCCTCTCCTTTCTTGTCTTCTGACATACTTCGGGTGATGTCAGGTGGTGTGGCATATGCAAATAAGTTATGCTAATGAGTTATGCTAATGAGCTCCTGCACCTCTTTTTCTACAAAATGCCTGGTGGTAACATCACACCATCACCAGTAACCACCCCCTCAGGAATTTAAACTGTTGTATTCTTATTATTTTACAGCCACAGCTTGCAGAGACTTTGGGATGCAAAAGGCCCTTTCTGATTGGCTAACAAATAAAGACTCTCATTGGTCCTTAAGCCACTCTAGGTAACCAACTGCTGAGCCTCGCTTAGGTGCAATAGGATTGTTTGTACATAATTACATTGTTTGAAGTTATGAGTTGGAAACAGTATAAATTAAGGTGCCGCTCTCATAGAGCTGTCTTTGAGCTGAAGCAATGGTTTGAATAAAAGCCTGTTTGTTTGACCCATCGCCTCCCACTCAATACTTAAAACTGGCGACGAGGATGGGATCCCAGTTCTAACTAAACAGCTGAAATCACTCTGCCTGCCCAGCTGAAATCACTAAGGGCGCCCAGAGCTAAATCACTACAGGCATGGCATCCAAGGGCCGTATTGAACCGTTCGACCCAAAAGTTGGGAACTGGGACCCATACCTTGAGCGATTTGAATGCTACCGCATAGCAGACAGTATTGACGGGGACGATGTCTGCTGCGCCACTTTTCTGAGTATCTGCGGCCAGGCTGTATTCGACATTGCTCGGGATCTAGTTGCCCCCGCTAAGTTACTTGAGACCCCTCTCGGCATCATCAAGGCCCAGCTAACCCAGTACTTCACCTCGAAGACGTCGGCTGCCGCACATCGATGCGCATTCCATCAGAGGAACCAGAAGGAGGGCGAGTCCATAACAGAGTACCTCACTGCATTGAGGCGGGCTGCTAGAGACTGTCACTTCACTGATTTGAAGTACGTCCTCCTAGATCAACTGCTCTGCAGACTCTGAGACGAAAGCATCAAGCGAGCCCTACTCTTGCTAAAGACTCTCACTTTTGAATTGGTCCGCGAAGAGGCCCTGAGAGTAGAGGCCACCAACCTATCCCTCCGCGAACTGTGACTGGGTCCCCAGAGCCACGCACCAGGCTGCTCTGACGCTGTTCACCAGAGCGGTACCACTGAGTCCGATGACGCCCGGGACGACCAATCTGATGATGGAGTATTCTACGCAATGGCCAACCAGAAGCTGCATTGCCGTCAAAATAGCCCACGCCGCTCTCAAAAAAGCCTGCGAAAAAACGGCTGTGCTGGTTGCATGCGCGCAGAGACTGTCAATTCCGAAACACCATCTGTCATGCATGTGGGAAAGCGGGCCACCTAGCCAAAGTGTGTCGCTTGTCTCAAGGACGTGAGGCTACAGACGAGCTCCAGTGGACCCGAAAGTCTGTGACTACCCCCAGCCACTCGTATCATTCCACATCATCGTGGTCATCAGGGCAAAGACAGAGTTCCAGCCATGAAGCAAGCGTGTACGAAGACTACACCAACCGCCTATATATACACCAGGGACTACATCCACGTCCAAAGATCAAGGCCACCGTCTTCATCGAAGATCGAGCGTGCCAGATGGAGGTAGACTCGGGCTCAGCATTGTCCATCGTCTCGTGGAGCACATTCCAACAAGTCTGCCTGCGTTTCGCTGCACACTGCCTACAAAGATGCACCTTACAGCTATTTGACTTCCAGAGGAACTGAGTTCCGGTCATGGACATCGCAACTGTCCAAGTCAAATATAAGAAATTCTCCAACCGTCTGAACCTGCTCGTTGTAGAAGGTCGCTGCACAAGCTTGATAGGGCTGGACTGGTTCGCTGCCCTGGGCATAGACGTTGTTGGTGTGAACCAGGTCGAACTGCAGCCTTTAGTGGACTTTGAGACTGAGTTTCCGGAGGTCTTCAAGAAGGAGTTGGGCTGTTACAAGGGTCCACCCGTGTCATTTCACCTGGATCCTGCTGTGCCACCAATCCACCACAAGCCCAGACATTGCCCCGTTGCTTTTAACCCCAAGATTGATGAACAGATCGATAAGTTGCTGGCCTAAGGGTTCCTCGAGCCAGTTCCCAACGCCAAGAGGGAGACACCTATCGTCACTCCCCTCAAGCCTGATGGCTCCGTCTGTTTGTGCGCTGACTATAAGTGCACCATCAACCGGGCCCTACAGCCGCATGCATACCCGGTTCCCGTGGTGAGCCACCTCCTTGCCTCAGTCTCTGGGAGCCGGGTATTCGCCAAAATCGACCTCGCCCAGGCTTATCAGCAGTTGCCAGTAGATGCCGCCACTGCTGAAGCTCAAACCATCGTAACGCATCAAGGTGCCTTCAAAGTTAACTGGTAGCAGTTTGGCGTGAACGTCGTCCCCGGCATTTTTCAAGAGCTCATGGAGCGCCTTCTCCAAGGTTTGCCTGGCATCATACCGTATTTCGATGACGTCTTAATCGCCAGAGTCTCTGATCTAGAACTAGCTGCTTGAGTGCAAGAGGTCCTTCGACGGCTACAGGATGTTGGCCTTCGACTGAAGAAGGAGAAATGCGAGTTCTTCGTCCCTTCCGTGCAGTTCCTGGGTTACCACCTAGATGCAGATGGCATCCACCCTGCTCCAGACAAGGTTACAGCAATCCGCAACGAACCCCATCCAAGGTCCAAGAAAGAGCTGCAGTCCTTCTTAGGACTACTGAACTTCTATCATGCGCTCTTGCCCAACAAAGCAGCTCTTGCGGAACCACTCCATCAGCTTCTGGACAAGTCAGCTCCATGGGCATGGGGTCGGCGGGAAAACACCTCTTTCCAAGCTGTCAAAGCCCTCCTTGCCTCCAATGCCGTCCTAGTACACTACGACAGGAAGAAGCCCCTCGTCCTCGCTTGTGACGCATCGCCCTATGGAATCAGGGCCATGCTCAGTCACCGTCTACCGTCTGGCCGGGAGGCCCTCATCGCCTTCTATTCTAGAACATTATCATCCGCTGAGAGGAACTATGCCCAAATCGATCGGGAAGCCCTAGCGATCATCGCGGCAGTGAAAAAGTTTCATGATTTTATCTACGGCCGGGACTTTGACATCGTTACCGATCACAAGCCGCTGCTGGGCATCTTCACAGCCGATCGTCAAACCCCCCAGATACTGTCTCCCCTGATGATGCGCTGGGCAGTCCTTCTGTCGGCATACTCCTTCCATCTTCTCCACAGGCCGGGCAAGAACATTGGGCACGCTGACACCCTGAGCCGGCTACTGCTTCCTTCGTCGGAACCGCCCACGGCCCCACTCCAGGAAATTTTGTTGATAGAGGAAGTGCCACAGCCTCCACTCTCTGTTGCCGACATCACATTCCACACTGGCTGGGATCGTACACTTGGGAGAGTCTACAACTATGTGTGGAGGGGATGGCCGTCAGGGACACTCGATGCCGAATTCCAGCCATTCGTATCGAGGTCATCAGAGCTATCGGTCAACAAGGGGTGCTTGCTGAGGGGAAATAGGGTCATCGTCCCTCCCCCAGTTCGCCAGAGAGTACTGGACGCCTTACATGAAGGGTACCCAGGCATCGTCAAAATGAAGGCCATGGCGAGAAGCTATGTTTGGTGGCCTTGCATGGACCAACAGATCGAGTGGTGCATCCGAACGTGTCAACCGTGCCAGGAGTCACGATCAGCACCTCCAGAAACTCCGGTTCACCCATGGGAAAAGCCAAGAGGACCATGGTCCCGCATCCATGTGGACTTTGCTGGGCCTTTCCAGGGCCGAACGCTGCTAATCATTGTGGATGCATACTCTAAGTGGCTGGAGGTCATCCCTGACACCTCCATGACATCGGCTGTCGTCACCTGCTGCCTGGACCACCTTTTCACAACTTTTGGCCTGCCGGACCTCCTCGTGTCTGACAACGGAACCCAGTTTACATCGACAGAGTTCCAGTTGTGCCTGGCTGAGAGGGGTATCCGGCACGTCACCTCAGCCCCTTTTCACCCGGCAACAAATGGACAGGCTGAGCGAATGGTTCGGACAGCCAAAGACTCACTCCGCCGGCTGGGTGATGGGAACTTTCAAGCCAGGCTTGCCGAGTTCCTGCTAGTGTAGCACTCATCACCACACACCACCACCGGGAAATCGCCGGCGGAGCTACTAATGGGGGCGCCAGCTATCCACCTGCCTGAGTTGTCTACACCCAGACCTGGCACCAGACGTCCACCGTGACCCTATCGCCACGGGGTCCACTCGCTTGTTTGCGCCTGGCAATACCGTCTATGCCAGGAACTTTGGAGCAGGTCCACACTGGGTCCCAGCCATGGTGTTGCGCGCCATGGGCCCCATCTCTTATGAGGTCAGGGACGAGTCGGGGCAGGTCCGTGGGATGCACCTGGACCAACTCAGACATCGGTGGCCAGCGCCCGAGGAGCACTTGCAACGCCCTCAAGTTCTTGAGCTGGAACGTCAATTGCAGCGCTCCCCAGTTCCTGCCTCGGAGCAACAGCCTCAAGTTCCTGAGCTGGAACGACAATTGCAGCGTTCCCCAGTTCCTGCCTCGGAGCAAAGTTTGCCGCGCTCCCCAGTTCCGGCAGCCGAACAACGCCCCCTAATTCCCGAGGCCAGACCGGCAGATTGACCAGTGCAGCACGACTCCGGCGCCCAGGACAATCGTTTGACAGGGGGGAGCCCTCTGCCAACTCCAGCCCAGGACAGTTTGTCACAGGGACAGTCTACCGAGCCACTGCCAGCCCAGTTCTTCTGGAAAAGCCTGAGATTTCACTACATTAGTTCCTGAATTCTGCAAGGAAGAGCCAGTTTTTAGGCTGCAAGGAAGAGCCAGAATTAGGCTAAAGTCACCTCTGTTGTATTCTGCTATTTCTGAGCCTGAATGAATCTGGACTGGAATTTAGTCTTCATTAACTGTGAGGGGAAAGGGCATAAAGTATGAAGCTTTGATTAGTAACCTGAATTTGACTCATGTGTTCCAAAACATGAATTTAAGCTGATGCTAGAAATATGGAAATATGGAAACGTTTGTGTATTTTTCCACAGTAAAACATAAATCATACCTGAATAAAGGCAACCAAGCTTAAATGTCTCTCTCAGTATTCCTGTCTGTGTGTTCTTCCAGAAAAAGGGAACTTTATGCCTATGAGAGACAGCTTGAAGATCCTCAGTGATGGGAATGTGCCATCCATTCGGAATTGTCTCCTTTCCTCAATAAAACTATTATTTTCACTGATGTCTCAAAGGCCATTTGCAGTTTCAAGTGTTTTTGAATGAACCAACTATTGCTTACATCCCTCTGACATTGCTTAGCTTTATCACCATTTCACAGATGGAAAAAATTGGCCACTGATGTCACACAAGAACTCTGTGCCAGACTAACAGATTCAGTATTCTACATTATCTGCAGTGGTCTTTCAGGCACAAGAGCCTTCCTTGCTGGCTCCATTTCCATATGCTGTCAGCCTATCCTTCGTAGAATTTTAGTAGCATCTTCTTTCCACCTGTTCAGATGCCATGCCTCCTGCATTTTCTTGCTCTGCCCTCTCTCACTGTGCTTTGGTAGTTCACCCTTGGCAATGCATCTCTCAGGATTGTTCAATTACATTAAATGCTACAACCTAAAAGTTGCAGGGAGGAGAAAATGGATATTCCCACGAAGTCCTCTTCAACTGCCTGATCTTTTCCTGATACACCTTTCTTTGTAAAGCTGATAATCGTGAAGGGATAGTTCCACACAGTTGGCTAGAGTCTCTTACTAAAAAACACTCTGCATTTGTTCACAACAACAAAAGCTCCCACTACGGTCAATGGACAGCAAAGGTAAAAACAGTCACCAAGAGCTTTAAATTGCACACATGCTAAAAGGTAGAAGAACAGAAAGCAGCAGGCCACTAAAAGCCATCTGCCATCTTGGCCCGCCCATACATCCCTTCTCCCCAGCAGTGTTTTATATTCGTAATGATGTCTCTGTATTACGAACAACAGAGGCTATGCTCCTTTGAGCCGGCAGTAGCAGAGATGCTTCCTGTGACATGGGGACAGCCAATGCACTCTGAATCTACCAAGACAAAGGGGTTGCCCTCCCATTCATACTGTGCATTCTCTTCTTGTGCATTTCTCAGTTCTGAGCCACCATTCAGATGTTGCTCAAACCTGACCCTGAAGCACTACAGATGCTCAGATGCTGATGGCACTGTGAGGCTACTGATAAAAGCCTATTTATCTGATAAAATGTCTGGGCCAGACAAAAGGTATGCACAGCAGATATTGGAAACACATAGGGGAAAGCAACGCAGCTCTCTGAAACTAGTGTGGCTAGTGTGCTGGATTAGGCTTCTGGAGACCCAGGTTCAAATGCCCACTTCTCCTCCAAGCCTCACTAGGTGACCTTAAAACAATCCCTGTCTCTCTGTTTAACTATCCTCATAGTGGCAAAAATAAAACGTAAAAGGTATCAGAAGAAGCATTAAAAACTTTAAATGCCAATCCAAAAGGCATAACATTCATTTTACAAATAAAAATCTAAACTCTAATATTTGGATAATTATTATATTTGAATAGGGACATTATTGACAGTGGTCCAGAGGCTTGAACTGGGAACTTCATATTCTGAACTTAGCAGATGTCTTTCCAGGGCTGTGTGTGCTTCAGGCCTGAGAACCCTCATAGGGTGCAAGAGGACCAAGGGTCTTTAAAACTGGCCCTTGCAGCTGGCAGTATGAATGCAGTAGAAAGCCACTGGATTTGCCAGGCCTGATATAAAATGTTAGGAGTCTGGCCTTCAGCCCTTGCCTGGTCAACAGAGCAGTACCTTCTGCCTGCTGCACTTCTGGCTCTGGCAACTGACTTGAGGGATCATTCCGTCTCAGGCTTTGGGTGTAGCTGCCCACAGTCTTGGCCTGGCCCAAATAGAGTGAAGCATAGCACATCGGGGAATATAAGGGCTTGCAGAGAGCTCTGCTAGAGGACTGCGAACTATGTAGAATCACAAAGCTACCTAACACTGATTTTGATCAGTCTGCCAGCAATTTCCAGATGTCCCCAGCCTTGTTCCCATAGACTTTCATGTTAGAAATTGCCTCAAAGGGTGGGGGGGAGAGGTATTCTCTCTGTCTGCAACTTGACAGTGTGGGTGTCCTTGGGAAATACTACAGTCCTTCCAATTTGGGCGGACAACCACAACGGTAAAGATCCAAGAAAAGTGGAAGGCTGTCCTCCATTGAAACCAAGGAAAAAGAAGAACAAAACAAAATTTTGACAATAAAATAACAATAATGGAAGAACTGTACAAAACAATCTAACAACAAAACTGTCCCTTTTGGGATAAATAACAAAAATGAAAGAAACAAAACAAACTCCAATTCACAAGTCTAATAACTCTCTCCCAAGTTGCATTTCTTTAAAACAGGAGCTCTAATACAGAGGACAGAAAAGGAACATCTTGAAAAAGAAATGATAAGTGACATCAAAAGTACAGCTTTATAGCAAATGTATGTTCAACCTGAGGGTACAAAACCCACTAGGATTCTTCATATTTTACTGTTCTATGGCAGATGCCACAGAACCAGGCTGAACATTGTCATCTGCCTTGGATATCTGCCATTTTTAAAATGGAGAACAGCTCCCAGAGATTTCTCAGGAATGGTGGTTGTAGCTGCAAAGAAAAAAAGAAATGGGATCCAAAAAGAGGTTCAGATGAGACTAACCCTGGCCTCAAAAAGATATCATCTGCTGGCCTGTGCTTGAAAGTTGTTCGGGGGGGGGGGGGTATGGGAAAAAAGAATCAACTGTACCAGCCTTCGTGAGGCAGGCACACCCCTTTTAAAATTCAGCATGAAGCACTAGTAAAGACACCAACCCCAAAGAAAAGGCTTGGCACCCATTTGGGGGAGGGGGGTGAAACCACCGCTGCACTTGATGTTGTTAGTCAATAGAAGAAGCTAACCTCAAAAAGCAGAGAATTGACCAGGCCTGGGTAGTATTCCTAGCACAGTTCTCCGGCTCATAAACAGCCACCTCTTTTCCTTTTCATTGGCACTTTCCGCTCTCATCTTTGGAGCTCCAAAGCCACTCTAGTTTTCTAAATTGTCAGCAGCTTTTACAGGCAAAGCAGAGTGTCCATCACTTTGAATTTTCATTGTTGCATCTGTTTTGCCATTTTAACAGCAGCAGGTTGTATTACAATGAGGCCATTAATAGGGAAACGGATACAAACATTTTTATTTCAAATAGCAGCTCTCGGAAAAGATCTGGAAAACAGAATCAAGCCATATGATTGTTAAAGGAGGAGGGAGGCCTCCGAATGAGCAGGCAACATGCCACTGTTTGTGAACATCCTGTAAATACAAATCTCTTACCAGGGCAGGGAAGGCAGGGAAGGGGGGGAAGAATGTACGTATCGCCCTGTTGCCAGGCTAATTCCTTCCGCTCTTTCCTTTTTCCCCCCCTACCTTGCTCATCTTTTTAAATAATTAATATGCCTTTTTAAAAGTTTGACATAAATGTCAAGTTGAAATGAAATATATCAACAAATAGCATCATTTATCTTTGCCGCTGAAAAAGCCAAATGTTTCATTTCCATTCAGAAAAAAAGGGAGGATGTATAAGCTGGACTGCTAATAACCAAGGCCTTTGGAGTAATTCCTGTTTCACTTGATAGTACATTGGCCACAAACGGGATTCGTCGGTAATTATATTTAGCCATAAAACATCCTTTTAGCTTCACAATTTCCTGGAGATTTAGAAGCAGCAAAAGAATAAAAGTAATTCAATGTATGCTGGTAAGCAAGAGGGAACTTGAATGTTTCCTTCAGAAAAGAAAAATGGAAAATCACAACAAACGATTTTCTGCACAGCCTTTTCAGAAATGGTTCTTGATGCAGAGGAAATCATCTTCACTTAAATTCTAGTTTGCCCAAATACTGGCTGACCTGATAGAGTTTCTCTGATAACATTAGCGGGAACTTTACATTTTTATTAGGGTTTCTCATGCACTGAAAATCCCCATTTTGATTTTGCTTCTGTCTTGCCTAAATCAAAGCCACTATGTTTTGTTTTTGTGCCATTTTCTGTTTCCCTGCTGCAAAGTTGATTGGAAAATGTACACATTGGTAAACTTTCATTGTGTTTCAGTAAATCACCATCATTAATTACAATATATTATACACAGAAATGATGTGCATTCTGTATATAAATATCACATACATTTTGCATAAAACCCATAAAGATACATACACAGTACAAATGGATCTAAAAATCCAACAGTAAAAATGCAGAGCAGCAAAATCATTGACAAAAATATAAATAAGTATGAAAGGAAGCAAAACAAGGTACATTTGCTTGTCCCTAATTTCAATTTCATTTAATTGACTATAAGTTGTAAGAACAGTATGCGTGTTTGGAGTTCTATGCATTTTAAATAATTCCACAGGGTGAATTATTTCAATGAATGCAAGTGAAAATGTTTGTTGCTATTATGTACTTCATGCAAACTGTTCCAAATTGATCTGAGCAGGCTAGACTCCGGGACAGATCCTGTTTATGGGATTATTTTTTAACAAGCTATTTCAACAATCTATTGCACTGAAACATTTGCACACGTATACCCATGGGCATCATTACTAAGCCTATTCCAATATTGACACTCATCCTAGATGGTCTTTAAAAAAAATTCTTTAAAAAGGAATTATCAGCAACTTCTCCCCCCATGTATAAGGTAGCTTCTTGTGTACGTAAAGGGCTAGATTAATTCATTCGAGCGGTTTGGCTGAGGTTTTAATTTCTTCTTACCAATATATCACAATATACCTAAATTCTAGTCCCCATAATTTAGAGTGATGGAAACTGACATATTTATTGTTGATCTACAGATAGCAATAATAGTCCCTACAATTTTAAGGGGTGGACAAAACTGCAAAATGTTGGGACATTATTGTTTGTCAATGGACTTCCATAAAACACCATATGTTAGGGCAATTCATCAATTCTACGGAAGCTGTGAGAAGATTTTGGCTAGAATCTTATGGTCACTTAGTCCATGTCACCAGAATGATCTGGAAATAAGGCTGCTGAGGTGATAGAATAGACTTCAGGTGCCATACAGATAAATTATCTGTAAGTAAAAAGTAGAACAGTACACAGAAATCTAAGCCAGGACCTTTCAAGGGACTTGCTAATTCTTTATCTGTATGGTAACATGAGTAGGGCAGTAGGGTTGCCAACTTCCAGATGAGGCCTGGAGTTCTCCCAGCATTACATCATCATCATCATTTAAAAAGAAATAATTACTATCACTGTAAGTCCAGCAAAAATAAAAATAGAGAAATGCATGTAACCATACTGTGTATACAATATGAAGAGTTCTCCCAGAATTATAACTGATCTCTAGACTAGTACAGAAATCAGTTATCCTGGAGGAAATAGCAGCTTTGGAGGGCGAACTGTGTGGCATTATATCTCTGCTGAACCCCCTCCCATCCCGAAACTCTACCTTCCCCAGGCTCTGCCTCGAAATCTCCAGGAATTTCATAATCCAGAGTCAGCAACCCTAGAGGGAGAGCCTTAAAAATGTCACTCTCAACAATACATGCAGCAGAGCCCATTGAAGCACCATCAGGATTCCATAATTTTGTGCAGCTGCATACGTAGCCTATGCCTTACTTGGGAGTAGATCACACTGAACTCAGTAAGACTTACTTCAGTGCAAACATGCTAGTAAGAAATATGATCAGACGAATAGACGTGTCCCTTTTTGTGAATACTTTCTCTCATGAATGAAAAGTTTCTTTTTACAGGCTTTCTGCCCAAATTTGCAAACCAGGGACATACTGCCGCACTTATCTACAAGAAGATTTTTTGTGGTGGTGCAGCATTTCAAAACGCTAAATTGGGGAGTGCTCAATGAGTGACTGGAATCATACCCCAGCAAGACTCAAATGGATTCAGATTTAAACTGCAAAAGAGGCTGTTATGAGAACATTTATTATAGAGATGCCTCTGAAATTTTCTACATCCAAATTTCTCCCCAATTTTTGGACTTCTGAATTACCTGATAGTGTTTCAGGAACTGATGCTTTAGAAATCCTCCATTATTGTGTGTGTGTTTTTAACTATGTCTGCACCTTCCAGTCTCTTCAGTTTGTGTCTTTTTCATCTTCCCTACCTTACAGATGGACAGGTATACGTGGCTGAAATACTACCCTCCCCCCCAAAAAAAGAAACAATCTTGATGTGACTGCACATTATAACCAATATATTCTTATTTTGTGTAGTGGTTTACCAGTATAAAAGCGGGCACATGTGCAAAACACACACAAAAAGAATGTTCATATGTATGATCATTTCATCTTGTTTGATTCTAACAGACAGGATCTGGCAGTGTTTTTAAAAGGCACATGGTCATGCAACAGTATCATGGGGGAATGAAAATGAACTGAAAGAAATGAAATCCATGTCAAACTCCCATTGGCAGCGGCTTCCCCCAGCTGGCCCCACACACAGCCTTCCCCAGCCACGGCCACAGCCTCCAATAGTGACCACCACCTCTCGCACTTGCTGCCTCCTTCTGAAGCAGTTAACACTCTTTCCCGTCTAATGTTTTCAAACTCTGGCAAGATAGTTTTCAAGAGTTTGGGATGCCCCACTGGGCATGTGCAGCTTACCAGGCTGTGTTTAAAGAAGCCTAGGGGAGAGAGGAAGAACAGCACATTAACTGTTTCAGGTAAAGATGCAGGGGCTGTTGCGGAAGGCTGCCATCCACCCCCCTCCCCATTGTCCGAGTTCCTCTCCTTACCTCATGACAGAGCCAGCTCTACAAACCCCTCGCTCTACAATTCAAGAATAATTTTAATTTCCCCTCCAATTAAAAAGAGTTCATGAGGTGTCAAATTCCAAACCAATGAGGGAGAAGAGTGAGCGAAATCCTATTCTTCCTAATTTGTTATAGTTCCTTCATATGTCATCTAATAAGCAGACCTATAGGGGCTCCATTTGAGGTACTTCGCCCACAAAACTTCCCAAAGGAGGGGAGCAAAGTAATTATGAAACACCCTCACAACTACTGGAACTAGACGACCTACATGTTTTAAACTCACTGACTGAGCAATATAACAGTTAAAATATATTCTAAAATGTGGGTTTTTTGCATGCAGAGATGGCGATGCACCTGGATTAGGTGATTCACTGGAGACAATGTTGTTCTCAAGAACGCATCTTCATCTATGCATCTATGTAAGCATCACTTTGTAGTGTTATTTTCATGAATAGATTAATTCATTGATCCAAAGTATGACTGCATGAGGACTGTCTTTTGTAATGTCTCATGGATTCACATGTATGCAAATGGAAGCATAGCTAGAGGAGATCTAGTACGGTTCAGAGCCCTACTCTGCCACAATATTCACACAAAGGGATATCACCACCATTTCTCCAACTCACCTCCCTCATAATGTAGGGGAAAGGAGGGTAGGGGAACTTTGTGGAAGGAATGTTGGATTGCAGCATAACTGTATAATCTATTAATATTTATTGTCAATTGTAGTATAGTTTATAGTTTTTAAAAAACAAGCAATTGCAATCTGTATTTTGTATCAGCAAGGCATTAGATCTATCAACATACATCTGACAAGTATTCCAGGCAAGGTTTGTACTCTATAGGAGACTTTTACCAAAGATCTTTGCATCCAAGAAACAAGCTTCCCCTCCTCTTCTCCTGCCTTTCGTCTCTAGTAAAAATGTTCCCTAACTCTGCACAGGAGTTTGGCAGTAGACATCAAACTCTGGCCCATCTTTTTAATACCCTACAATAGCTGGGTTGGATTGAGACCAGCTGTTGGTGCATTACCATTTGTAAATGCTTCAAGCAACTACTTCTTTTCTTGGCAACATCTCCTGTGGAGGAAAGGCGGTGTTTGGTGGGGCGGTATCTCTCATTCAGACATTAAGAATCACTGGATGCCAGCTTTGGCATACGCAAGCCGTTGTCTGCTCACCTCCCTCCAAGAAGTTTTCACATACACATGCAAAAAAAAAAAAAAAACAGGTATGAATAAAGCCCGCAAAACCTTGACTTGTATAATTCATGCTGGTTTCATAGGAAATACAATGCCTTGCACTCAGAGTCTGATTGTTTGGAGCCGGGGACGTTTCTGGAATTCTGCTCTGCTGGTTCCTTGCCAAAATCACCATATTCTTTGGAAACACTCGAATCACCTCCTTGTTTCTCCCATAAATGAAAAAGGCGATACTTCTTGACAATCGGGAGAAGAAAGAAAAGAGCTTTTGTTGCATGTGAACCGAATTTAGAAATTGAGTTGCCGAGGCATTTAAGATCAGAAAGGTAAATGCTTGTTTTCCATACCAGTCATCCAGTTCTGTATACCTGAGAATGCTAAGCTTATATTAAGAAGCCCAAATAGATCTACTGGGGGAAAGAGGTCTCATTCACAGAGAATTTCCATGAATGTTTTTTTCCATCATTATTATTCCATTGAAACTGGTGACCTTTCATTGTCTCTTCTCTTCCAACCATCTCTACCAGAGCTTGGTGTACTGGAAGAGCTGAAGCGCGAATGCTAACATCTCGCTAGTTGCAGCTGCTAGTACAATAGGATTAATTTGCCATCTACCAGCTCTAATGCCCTTCTGTTTCATCATCTTTCCCCCACCAGGGGCAGTGGTGGCAGCATCTGTTCCACTGTTATTTTCCTGGTGCCGTTCATGCCGTAACAGTTAAGGTCTGTAAGCATTTTCCATGACATACAGCAAATCCATTTGCATTGCCAAAGAGATGGCACTGCTTTCACAACCTGTTCAGGATACAAAATAAAGAATTTGTGTTAAACTGCAATGCATGCTTGCACCATGTTATTGATAACTGAAAATGGCAGATATCAGCAGTCTTTTAAACATTTTTTAAAATTATTCCTGCTGGGTTCAGGCTGGATGTTGCTAATAAAATGAAAGTAACAAAAACAAAAAGTTTTATTCCAACCATGTACAAAAATTGCCTTCCAAGAAAGCGTAACATCAAATATACCCTGTTCTTACATTATGCAAAACAATTAGCATTGCTTTGAGAAAAATTACTGCCAAGGTTTCAAATAGTGGCTAGCAAATTGAGATGTATCAGCTGATAACTACCTATCTTCTGGAAGACTGGCAAAAAAAACCCATTCCAAATGTCCATTTTGTAATGGCCATTTCAAATAAGTATTCTCAATGTTTATTGGGCATATTGCAATGAGAACCAGTATGGTAAAACTGATAAGACTACTGGATGTAGACTTCAGTGATTTGAGTTCAAATCTCAGAAAACAAAGATCTAGCCACCCTTACTCACGCTTTCTAAACTCAGGTGTTGACCACTGTAATTACTCTACCTGGGGCTTGGAAGCTTCAGCAGCAGTTTGCTTCTGGCTCGAATTGAGAGAACTCAAAAATCCTTTCCCATTGAAACTGCTCTCTATACTTTTTTCCCTTTCATGGATATAATTCAATCCTATGGGTTGGATCTTGATGATAACATGGCTACCTGTTGGAACTTCCTGGCCTTCCCTCTCCTATTATCACTTATTGAGCTGCATGAAATGCTAATAATTATAATTATTGTATGGTAGTGTGTGTAGTATAGCCAGGAGATCCTAAGATTGTCTGGCAGCCAGAAGTTCTAGCTTTTTTTGTGTTATGAACCACTAGGTGCTGAGCTAGACTTGTTTTTAAAGCAAGAGATGTTTCAGAGGTGATTTGCCATTGCCTGCATCTGTGTCACACCCCTGGTATTCCTTGGAGATCACCCATCAAAATACTAGCCAGGGCTGACCCTGCTTAGCTTCTGATATCTGATGAGATCAGGCTAGCCTGGACTATCCAGGTCAGGATTCCTGAAATGCTGTTCTTTGGGGACAGGAGCCCTCCAGGAACAGCATGATGGGTGGATCAGAGGTCTGCAGCAGGACGAGGGAATGGTCAAAAATTGCCCCTCGCCTTCTGTAGGCCCCCAGTGCTTCTATCATTTTGTAGACTGTGCAAAACAGAAATGCTCAGAGAGCATTCTTTAAAAGGATCAGAATAATAGTATAATGGATCAGCTGAAACGGTTGCTTCTTTAAGAGATAGTACTGAGCACACATGAACACATGAAGCTGCCTTATATTGAATCAGACCCTTGGTCCATCAAAGTCAGTACTGTCTACTCAGACAGGCAGTGGCAGTCCAGGGTCTCAGACTAAGGTCTTTCACATCACCTCCCATCTGATCCTTTTAACTGGAGATGCTGGGAGTTGAACCTGGGACCTTCTACATAACAAACAGATGTTCTGCCAGTGAGCCACAGGCCCTCCCCATGTTTTAGTATATTGTAATGTTTATTGTACATATCATCCCTTTTACTATAAGTCAGTGTCTTCTGTCTTTGTAACATTTAGTAACAGTATTTCTAACTTTAGACAGTTTTGTTGCCTCGGACAGTTGTTTGCCTACACTGACTGTTTTGTTGGTTTAGATCAGGGGTCCTCAAACTTTTTAAACAGGGGGCCAGTTTACTGTCCCTCAGACCATTGGAGGGCCGGACTATAGTCTAAAAAAAAAAAAACTATGAAGATGGGCTTTTTTTTTGGTTATTTTGCGGGTAGGGAAGGCGCGCGGGGGGGGGGGTGCACAAAAAGGCACCGTTGACGGGGCTGTTGTCTTTCCCTCTCCGAAGAAACAAAGAACTCGGCATCCTCACAAACTTTTTAAGGCAGCAAGCCCCCAGCTGCTTCTCCCTGAAACTCCACTACTGCAGGCATCATGATGGGAAAGAGAAACCTCTCTCTCTCTCTCTCCCCCTCCGACTCCCAGCAGCACAAAAAGCCTCGAAAAAGACCCCCACCCGGCTCTTGGGACTGGCGCAGGTCTCCTAGCCAGCTGAGAGGCCTCTCAGCCGGCTAGGAGACTTGGGGCCAGCCGGAGCGCCTGCCATCCCACACTTACCCTCTTCCAGTCTTCCTTTTGCCTCCTCCTGGCTGACTGGAAGCAGGGGGGCGGGGCTTTGTCATGTGGCCCGGGACGAGTCGGCTGCAATTTTTTCCGCTGCTTTGTGTGCTGCTGGGAATTGGAGGACAGGCAGCGGCACACCCGGCGGGCCAGAAAAATGCCCTCGGCGGGCCGCATGTGGCCCGCGGGCCGTAGTTTGAGGACCCCTGGTTTAGATAATATAATGGTGTTGCATCTCTGTGGTGGGGGGAAGAAGACGAAGACGAAAAACAGTAGTAGTAGTAGTAGTAGTAGTAGTAGTAGTAATTACAATCTCCTTCCCTTCCTCTCCCCACAACAGACACCCTGTGAGGTAGGCGGGGGCAGGCCTGAGAGAGCTCTGAGAGAGCTGCTCTTGAGAGAATAGCTGGCTGCATGGGGAGACGTGGGGAATCCACTGCTCTTCACAACTATGCAAAACCACTACCCCAAACCACTGCACTACACTACCCATCAGTCTTCTTGTTACATGCAAGTCCTTCATCCATTCATCCATATCATACCCTTTATAATAATGTTTGCTTTGCTAATTTTCAAGTAAGAGCAATAGGGGACCCAAGACTTGACAGGGGCATGTCATTTTCCCCTCCTCCACTATTTCTTTCTATTCTCTGAAAGCCCTCATAGCATCTCCCCTTTTTCTACTTCTTTCTCTCCTTCCCACCCACCCACAAATCAACCTACCTTTATCTCCGCGCCCCCCCCCCCATCTTCAGCCTTCCCTTCTTCCCTCCCCCTGGCAGCCTCTAGCTGGGAAAAACAGTTGTGCAGTGCCAATTGCTGGGCTGGTATGAGCCCAGTTGACCAGTGCTAGCTAGTTGCCAGTCCAGGCCCAGTCGCACAGTAGGAAATCTGCAAGAACTTGCATAGGTCACCTCATTTGCCCCTATATCTTCTTCTGCACACTATTTCCTCT
Organism: Lepidodactylus listeri; assembly: GCA_029233225.1. Taxonomy (NCBI): domain Eukaryota; kingdom Metazoa; phylum Chordata; class Lepidosauria; order Squamata; family Gekkonidae; genus Lepidodactylus; species Lepidodactylus listeri. Next base: position 105,127,264 of record JARCFY010000003.1, read on the forward strand.
TTCCTTCCTCTTGGCAACCCCCATGTCCTCACATTTCCCTGCTTCTTCCTCTCCTTCCCACCCATTAACAAACCTACCTTTTATTTGTCCCACATCTTCAGCTATATTTTTTTTATTTACATCATTTATACCCCACCTTTCTCCACAACAGGGAACAAAAGTGGTTTACATCATTCTCCTCTTTTCCATTTTATCCTCACAACAGCTTTGTGAGGTAAACTGGGGTAAGAGCTTGTGTGACTGGCCTAAGGTCACCCAATGAGCTTCTGTAGTAGAGTGGGGATTCTAACCTGGACCTGCCAGAACCTAATCTTAAACTTTAACCACTACACCACACTGGATTTTGTTGGGTGGCTGCTGTTGACCAGTAGCAAGCAGCCAGGCCTGGGTAAAGTCATGCAAGTTGCATGGTAGGAAGTTGTCTAATGGTTGCTGCTGAGCCTGGCTCTGATGAGTCCTCCCTCAAAGGCCAAAATAGCCATGGAAATGGCAGTACCCCCTCCCCCTGCCTTTTACTGGCAAAAGGCAAGGTTTGAAAGCTGGCAATACAGTTATGGTTGCCTAGGAAAAGCCACTGAGGGCATTCTTTCCTTAAAGCTACAGATGCTGTTTCTATTATGGGGGGGAGGGCTTAAATACCCATTTTTTATTTTAGATTTCGTCTTCTTCTTCTTCTTCTTTGTCCTGCATACCTGGGGACTTTTCAGGTTTATAGAAAGAGATCTTGTCTGTTCATGGCTCCAGTCTCTGGATTTAAGTATCTACAGATTTGCACATGTTGAGAATTAGGAGTAGTAATGACTCAGAAATGTGATGTATTTAGGAATGTCATGACAGTAACATATGCATATCATAATGGTCTGATGCTGAATCAAAATAGTCTAAACCTATCAAAATTCGATGGGGATTGGTTCTCTCCACCCCACCTCACATACACATTTAGCTCACCATGTAGACAGGGTTAGCTGGCATCCTCTGGTCCAGTCAATAGTTAGCAGAAAAGGGAAGTAGAAGAACAAGTTGACATAACTGTAGGCAGTACCCAGCTGTTCCTTACTAAGCCCTGTTGCAAGCTGTCAAGTTGGTTTTGTGCCTGTTGTATGAGCTAGGGCCTGTCCAGAGGCTACTCTTTCTCCTCAGGCTCTTAGAAAGGGTGCAAAGCATTACTTATACAGAAATCAAGGAAGAGAGGGAGGGAGGGAGCAGGAAGGAAGGATTCCCAAGCAGCATGGATGTTGTCATGAAATATTCATGTACAGACAGAAAGGGAACGAGGCAGCTATGCGATGACCAAACAAACACTGTCCTATTGTGCAGATCAAAGGTCACTTTCTGAGTAAACATATTTAGGACCAAGTTGAAGATTTTTTTTTTATGCACTTTTGATTGGGACTGGAAATCCATGACAAGTCAAGGACCATATTTTTTTACTCTCTATTATAATTCACCTCTGGTGCAAGGGTTTTTTTTGGAGGGGGGGTAGCTTGCCTGACTCACCTAACAGACTCACAGGGTGTCTGTTGTGGGGAGGGGAAGGGAAAGGAGTTTGTAAGCCGCTCTGAGACTCCAAGTGAGTGAAGGGCGGGGTATAAATCTAATCTCTTCTTCCTCTTCTTCTAATGAAAAATGAACAGTCTAGATCTTTGGTTACATCCTCTGAGCTGGTTTCTAGTACTTGGTGCATGGATGGTGAGCATCATGTCAATAAAAGGACTGGAATATGCATATTTTTTAAAAAAATCCATGCTGATAGCACTACAAACAATATGCTCTTATCCTGTTGAAAGGGGAAAAAAACGAGGTTGGATTAGACAAGAAAACAAAAAGAGAGCAAACAACAAAAAGGGACCTTCTAGAAATACGACATTCATGAGGTATATGAATTATTTAACAGACAGCTGAATAAGGGGAAACTCAACAGAAGACTACAAAAAGCCACAGCCAACCACCAAGCCTACTGCAGACCCTTTCCCAGAAGCCTGGGACAATGAAATAAATTTTATGTCTCTGATTCATTTGCCAGCAGACAGGGTTAGCTTGCCCCCCCACACGCACACACACACTGTGTATCACAGCACCAAAGAAACAACAACACAAGTGCCTGATGGGTATCATTCTCCATTATCTCTCAAACCTTTGCCACCAGTGTGCAGATAGAAGCAGCAGCAGCAAAAAAAAAAATTGAAAAGTGTGTATATTGTAAGCGTTGGTTAAACAAGCCCACAGTAATTCTTATTTGCTGGAGGTTTTAGAGAGCAGATGTAGGATTGGCAGGGGCTAGGGAGCTGGCTATATTGTACTCGTTCATTTGGAGCCAACATGGAAAGAACACAGAAAAGCTGCATTTTTGTTGGTTTTTCTGTGCGTGTGCATTTGCCACTTTGCCATCCACTAGTCTAAGGTTTCTTGGATTCGTACTGACCCATAGGAGGGAGGGGGGAGAAAAACAGATTGGAGCACCATCCAAAAGAAATATGACTTATATCAGCTGCTGCCCGCAAGCGTCTCCGTCGACTCCGCTAAGCTGCTGCCCATTTTGCTGTGGCAAACACCCATGTGCTGTAACATGCTGATTGCCTGCTTTGGGTGGTATCAGTTGCGAGAATAAGGACAAACAAATGGAGGAACCAAATATATTAAAAAGGAGCCAGCAGCACTGAAGAAGCATTTTCAGCTGCCAGGCAGTAACTTAGATAGTTGTAGCTGCCATCACCTAGTTCACGCAAGCTTTTTAATATCTTTTGGCAGTGTGTGGTGTCACAGCACAAAAGGAAAGTTGGCACTTCGGAGCATACTTCGCTTGACATAACTGTAGGCAGTACCCAGCTGATACCTTCATCTGTGTGTGTGTGTGTGTGTGTGTGTGTGTGTGTGCGCGCGCGTGTGCGTGTGTATTCTGCTCTTAAGGTGCATTTCTAGCAGATCAAACATCAGTTTCACACACACACACACACACACAATTTCACTTCCATGAGCCACTGTTTAAAATACCGGATGGGAATCAAATCAGATTAACAGGAAAGAGTGAGCTAGAGCATCTAGGCTTTCTGATGAAGTGACCCAGATAAGAAAAAAAGAAACAGATGTATGTAAAGCAAAGTGGAGGTCTTAAAAAAATAGAGACCCTGATTTTCTCACCACGAGCAGGGGAGGAATGGAGCCAAGGCCTCCTTTGCATTTACCAGACTTTTGAAACCATCTTTGCAAGCATAAATACATAAACAAACTGTCAGAGGCATAATTAAAGCTTTAGCATCCCTTCCTGGAAGTGTGGACTGTAAATCATATTAACTTACAGGCACTCAAAGATATCATCAATGTTTCATCTGTTGTTTTTGGCAAGTGCAGCCTTCCAGGTACAGCAGACCACATCTGGAAACCTCAGACACAAATACACATGCTTTACACCTTTACTAGCACCGAACAGGAAGTGTATTAGGCTGCTCTAGACTGATGTTATTTTTTACTGCCATCCTGTTTTTATTTAATTGGGTTTAATTGTATAATTTTTTGTTTTATTTCTGTTGTGAGCTACCCTGAGCCCATCATGGGATAGGGCAGGATATAAATGAAACAAATAAATAAACAATATGTTGGTTGCTTTTATGTATGCTTTAGAAGTCAAAGATTAAGAAGCACAAATTGATTGGGTCTTTCTTCTTAATGTACACCTGCTCATTGAACACATGAAGTCTCCTTGGCCTGGTTATTATTTTTATTTATTTTTATTCATTTATTTATTATACTTATATCCCGCCTTGCCAGCGGACCGGCTCAAAGCGGCTAACAAGCATAAAAATACCATCAAAGGTTTACAATATAAAATAGACAGTTAAAATTGACACCACATCCTACACACAATATACAATAACAGATGGCGACTTCAGAGTTCTCATGGCGAACAGAGGCAGCAAGGGGTGCGACCAATAGGACCAGGGCGATGTTATCAAATCAGTTCCCCCCCCCCCAGTGGCGGCTCCTAGTTGAAAGCCTGGTGGAAGAGCTCCGTCTTACAGGCCCTGCGGAACTGCAACAAATCCTGCAGGGCCCTGATGTCATCCGGGAACTTGTTCCACCAGTGGGGAGCCGTCACCAAGAAAGCCCTGGCCCTGGTACAGGCCAACCGAATGTCTTTCGGACCGGGGCAAGTCAGACGATGTTGAGTGCCTGACCTCAGCGACCACTGGGGCCTATATGGGGAAAGGCGGTCACTCAAGTAGGCAGGCCCCTGACCATATAGAGCTTTAAAGGTTAACACCAGCACCTTGAACCGGATCCGGTATGCTATGGGCAGCCAGTGCAGCGACTGCAGCACAGGCCGAATGTGGTCCCGCAAAGAGAGACCCATCAACAGCCTGGCCGCAGCGTTCTGCACCAGCTGCAGCTTCCGGATCTGAGACAAGGGTAGACACAGACTGATCCTTAAGATGCATAGTGGGGCTTATTTCCAAACAAAAATACACAAGATCAAGGTGCATGTTAGTTTTATTTATCACATTTTCATTTTCCAGTTTCTCCAATGAACTCAGAACAGAATACCTAGAAGTATTACCAGTTCTCACAACAACCTTGTAAAGCAGGCTACTTGTGAGGGAGTGACTGGTCTGAAGCTTCATACAATAGTAGGGACACTGCAGTCCTAAACAGACTGCACCTTTCTAAGCCCATTGACGTCAATGGATTCAGGAGGTGCAAACCTTTTTAAAGGAACAATCCCAAGCTGTTCTGCTCAAAAGTAAGTTCAATTTTATTCAGTGGGGCTTATTCCCAGGAAAGTTTTATTAGAATTGCAGTCTCTGTCTCCCTGGTCCATATGTGATTCCATAGGTATAAACTATGGAGGGGCTCGGGGGCTCCCCCCACAAAGTTTTCCAGGGAGGACTGAGCCTCCCCCATGGGCAATCAGTTCCAGGCATTACTGACTTTAAAACTTTCCTGCGTGGGTTTTTCCCTCTGGTCTAGAAAGAAGGAAGTCAGGCTCACCTTCTTACAATGCAAATTGAACTAGCACAGGGGTATCAAACATGCTGCCCTCAGCCAGATCAGGCCCACGCAGGACTGCAATATGGCTGGAAAGCAGCTTGCTCTGTGCTGCTTCCTCCTTCTGGTATTGCAGCTCCTTTTCCCCAGCCTCTCCTATTTCTTGCTTGGGAGAGGAGAGAAAGCGAGCGTTCCTTTGATTGGTTGAAGGTTCATCCCCCGAGCCAGTTTGGTGTAGTGGTTAAGTGCGCGGACTCTAATCTGGAGAGCTGGGTTTGATTCCCCACTCCTCCACTTGCACCTGCTGGATGACCTTGGGCAAGCCATAGCTCTGTACCAGCTGTTCTCTCAAGGACAGTTGTCTCAGAGCTCTCTCAGCCCCACCTACCTCACAGGGTGTCTGTTGTGGAGAAGGGAAGGGAAAGGAGTTTGTAAGCCGCTCTGAGACTACAAGTGAGTGAAGGGCAGTATATAAATCCAATCTCCTCTTCTTTTTCTTCTTCTCCTTCTTCTCCCCCTCCTCCTCTGCCAGAGCCAGAGAGAGAGAGAGAAAATTGAGTCCAGTAGCTCTTTTAAGAAGACCAACAATGTTTTATTCCAGGTATAAGCTCTTATTTGCCTGCAGACTTCTTCGAGGGGGAGGGAGCTAAAGAGAGCATGCCAGAGAGAGAGAGAGAGAGAGAGAGAGAGAGAGAGAATGTGTGTGTGTCAGTGCCAGCAAAGTTTTCTTCCAGCTGTAAGTTTTTGTTTCCCTGTAGACTTCTGGGAGGAGGGTGCTACAGAGAGCATGCCAGAGAGAGAGATGGATCCCCTTTTCCATTTCTAACAGATGGGGGAAGGGAAGAAACCTAACAGTACAGTTTGCATTCCTTATTAGTGAAAGGGAGCAAGAGTCCAGCAGCACTTTAAAGACTAACAAAGTTTCTGTCAGGGTAGGAGCTTTCATGAGTCACTGCTCACTTCTTCAGATATAGCTAGAATGGGAGTCCATCTGTACTTATATCTTGGAGAGTGAAGTGATTTCAAATGTCAAATGACAATAGCAACATCAAAGAGAGCAACAGCTACAGAATAAGTTAAGACCAGAGAACCACACAGCTGAAACAACACACTCTCCTAATAAAGCATATAAATACACTAACTGCAAAAAATATATATCCAATTTAATATTATAATTGATGGAGGTCCAAAGTCATCAAAAACTAAACATCTGGTAGGTACATTCGTTTCCAATAGTCTTCATCAGGCGTGGACCAACATGTAGCTATTAAAAGACAATATACAACATGCAAGATTACAAAACCAAAACAGGTTACAATTTACAAAAATACTAATGAAGCTCAAAAAAGACTTACAATATCTTCATAAGCAAATAAAGTATTCCTACTAGGTCTGGCTGATTTTACAATGGCAATTTCTCTGTGGACAAACAATGTCAATGTTTAAAAATTCCAAAAGCATGCTACAAAGACTTAAACAGTACAATCATAATGATAGTCAAACAGTACAATTCTCTGACTTACAGCATATCTGGAATACTCCTAAGACTTTACAACATAATGCAGCATGCTTCTAACATCCATTTACCAAAATTACTAATGAAGCTTAAAAAGGGCTTACAATATCTTCATAAGCAAATAAAGTACTCCTACTAGGTCTGGCAGATTCAGCAATGGTAATTTCTCTGTGAACAAACAATGTCAATGTTTAAAAATTCCAAAAGCATGCTACAAATACTTCAATAATACAATCATAATGATAGTCAACCAATACAACTCACCAACTCACAGCATATTTGGAATACTCCTAAGTCAATACATGTTGCTCAAAGGCTTTACAATGTAATGCAACACACCTCTAACATCCATTTAAAAGCACACTCTCAAGGTATCCACCCTACATCTTAAAGGTATACATATCCCATTACACAGCAAGGGATTTATATAAAGCTAGAAAATTCCAAAGACATATTTAACCCAAAGGGATGATACGTTTTTAATCTATGTATCCAATACATTTCCCTTTGTAGAAGTTTCTTCCTGATATCCACCCTGTTGAATCTAGGCACACGCAAAATTTCTAAAAGCCCATCTGCATGAACAAGATGGGGGGGGGGGGGCATGCAGATCAGAGGCCTTTTAAAATTTCCTTTTGCCCTGTGTGCAGCCCAGAAAGAACATTGACAAGAAATGTGCACTCTGTACATGTTCATGCTCTCCATTTTGCTGTTACTTAAAGTGGTGTGGTACAGTTTCAAAGGGACAACTAACTGGGATGTATAAAAGGAATGACAGGATTGCCCATTGGAAACAATGGGAGAGGCTTGAAGGCCGACTGGAGATAATGGGAGCCAGAATGCCACTTGACTTGCATGGGCTCCACTGAAATACAATGAAGCACAAAAAAAGCTGCAAAGAAAATATGGAATGGTTTTTCCATTAAGGTTTTTGGGCTCAGATAGGCTACTCTGGGACTGGAATGAGAGCCCCCAGTGTGGAATTAAGGTCCCTAGGAAGAGAATCTGTGCTCTAGTACTGGAATGACAGTCCCCAGAATGGAATAATGATCCCTAGCAATAGAATCTGTGCTTTGGGACTGGAATAACAGGTCCCAGAGTGGAATGACACAACAGCCCCTGGGAATAGGCTCAGTGCTCTGGGACTGGAATGACAGGTTGCAAAGTGGAATGACAGCCCCTGGGAATAGGCTTAATGCTCTGGGACTTGTACCTGTACACACTTGTATTTGTATTTATTGATTTCTATCCCGCCCATTCCGGCCTAAGCTGGCTCAGGGCAGCTCACAACAGATAAAAAATTATTGTAATACACAACAAATCAGACACATTAATACAATTCTTAATAAACAGTACAATAATATAAAAGCATGTTAAAATACAATAATAAAATGCTAGCAATCCAATATTTAATTTAATTCTGTTGGTCCACTTCAGTTGTAGAAAAGGGGGGGGTTGGTCTGGGCCAGGCAATGGTCACAGGGACCCGTGGCTCAGGGCCTCCACCATAGTTGTCAGTCATCACCACCAGCGCCACCAATAATTGCAGCTGTACTAGTGGTAGTAATGGTGGTGGTACTGGTGGTGGCGGCTCCAAAAGCCTGGCGGAAGAGCTCCATTTTACAGGCCCTGTGGAACTGTAAAAGGTCCCACAGGGCCCTGATGTCCTCTGGGAGCTCATTCCACCAGAATGGAGCTGCCACCAAAAAGGCCCTGGATATGAATTTGAAGTGAGAAGAAGATTGCTGCTACTCTGAACTCCATATATTGTTCAGAAACTGAGTGCATAGCAACTGTTTGGTATTCTGGCTCAGAGACTTCAGCCATGCATTTACCAAATGAAGGCATCAGTGATGCCATGATTTAGTAAATTTCAGTACAAAGTCACCCTTATGAATAAGGCAGAAACAAGACTGTAAATGAATGTCCAGGAAAACTTTAAAAATGTTCTCCTACAGGCTTTTCTGTGTTGCCCTCCTTACTTTCAAATCTGTGACCATTTGTTTGTCTTATGCACATGGTATGTATATTTGCAGATCTTAAAGTGACTATTCTAAAAGTGACCTTGGGTCAGTCATAGTTCTCTCAGAGCTGTTCTCTCAAGAACAGTTCTCTCAGAGCTCTTTAATCCCCCCCTACCTCACAGGATGTCCACTGTAGGGAGAGGAAGGGAAGGAGATTGTAAGTCACTCTGAGATTCTGAGTGCAGGGCAGGGTATAAATCCAACTTTTCTTCTTCTTCAAATCCCTGCTCACCAGAATCCTCAATGGTGGCCTTGGGCCAATCAGTCTCTCTCATATTAAGCTCCCTCACATATTTGTTATGAAAGTAGTGAAGAAGGAGAGACCCATATATGCTGCCTCAAATTTCTGGGAGTAAAAGTGGGATACAAATGTAATAAATCATCAGATGTAATTTATTCATAGTCCACAAGCACATTCTCAATAATTTAACTTCCAAAGCCACTTGCAACATCCATTAACAACCATAATACAATGTAATACAAGGACCAGCAACACAATGTTAAAATCACATTACAATCGCAAGAAAAATAATGTGGACTGTGTGGTTTTAAATACACACCTCTGGAGCAATCCAGAAGTATTAGACATGTTTGAGGTCTTTGGTGTGTCCAGTTAACTGTGCTCAGCTGCCTCAGCAAGACTGTGCAAAGGAACAAATAGTTGAAGATGTAAAGTGTGTCCAAATGAAAGCATAACTATGTTGAACCATGAAACTTTTACAACTTTGAATCACAATAAGTACTGAATTAATACACGGATAGTAGTAAAGTTTGCTTTATTAAACAGAACAGATCCAAAAGTTCATTTTTACATAGTTACTTATTTTTATTTTATTTATTTTATACATATATATGCCACCTTTCCACCCAAGCAGGGTGTGCCCCTTCAATGTGAGCACACACACACACACACACACTGTTGCCTGGAAGATGTTAAGTCGATACTCTACACAAAAAGCTATGTTATGTTACGTGAACCCATTTGGAAGATGTACATATTCAAGGTTGTAAAGCTTTCATGTGGACACCTTGTAGTTGAACAAAATGGGAGAAAAAGTAGTTCAGAGTACTGTCTTCCTCAGGGCCAAACTATAAGTTGCAGGTTTTGAAGAGCTGAGTCTGTAGCCGCACAGCAGATGTGGGGAATGTCTTTTTTTTTTTTAAGAGCTGAGTCCCTGTAGAGCTGAGTCCCTGTAGAGCTGAGTCCCTGTAGCCACACAGCAGATGTGGGGAATGTCTTTTTTTTTTAAAGGAGAGCCCAAATGGGCTCCAAATGGCTCTGCATGGGTAGGAAGTGCTCCTGCCTCCCGCCCCCCAGGTGTTTTCCCACACAAAAAATGTGTTGGGTGGGAGTTATTTCCCCGATTTTGCTGCCCCATGTGCTACTCAGGTCTACTCAGGTCTACTCAGATTCCTGCTCAGGTCTATTCTAGGGGGCTTACTCCCAGGAAAGTGTTCTTAGGATTGCATTGTAAGGTGCCTTTCAGGCATAGCCCCTGGTTGCAGTAAAGTTGTTTTCCGTGACACAGTTTCATTTCACACATCTAGTCTGCACATAAACAATGCAGCCATGTGGGTGCTACCAATGACACAGAGCCATCTCTCCCACACAACCACTCTGGCTGAGTACTGGTTCGGTGGGAAAGACCCATGCAATTGGCCAAGCCAGGCGGCAGCCCTTTAGTATTATGCTCAGTGTAAAATCAAATGTAACCAGTGTTCCTTCTAAGTTAAGTTAGGGTGAGCTAGATCACAATTTTTTAGCCTCCAGCTCAGACATTTTTGTCTTAGCTCAGGAAGGATGGCTCCAAAGCAAACTCATTTATGCAGGAGCCAAATCACTCACTCACAACTTTAATTTCAGTAGCTTACAAAGTAGAATTTTTGCTCACAAGACTCCACAGCTTAGAGGAAGCATTGAATGTAACTCAGTCAAATTAGCAACAAAATATGAAGTATGGAGTGTTCAAGATACAAATTATACTGAGTCAGACCACTGGTCCATCAGCAGCTCTCCATTGTCTCAGGCAGAAGTCTTTTATATTATACACTACGTCATCCTTTTAAGGGAAGATGCTCAGGACAAAACCTGGGACCATGAGCAGCCAGTGCTCTACCACTAAGCCACATTCATCACCAAACCACAGGAAACTGAGTTAAAGGGAAACAAAGAAAGCCACCACTTCCAATCATTTAGAGTTTATCATGCACTTGGCTTCTTTTCTGGTCAAGTACAGGAAGTTGTTTAAGCAAGAGCCAAACAATAAGTTTATGGCTGCCCTTTGCACTCATTGTTAAAATTGTCCATACAGAATTACCTTCAAAAAATCTGAGCCCACACAATTATCCTATCTTCATGTAGCTGAAATCACTATCACTTCCCCTTGTCTTTCATGACAAATGTTCATCCTTCCAAAGTGGAAGTAAGTTAGCCTCTTTTCATTTCTACTTCCTTTGAGAGAAGCCTACCCTGTTTCCCATAAACAAGAATTAGTCATCACTCCTATACAAAATAAAGCTGTTTCCTTCTCTCTACTAAAGATCCATCATTTTCACAAAGTTGTGCCTGGTGAAGGTGGACAGGAAGCTAAATTTTTGTTTTTGAGGCATAAAACCAGGTTTTCTAGTGACACCGATAGCTGTCCTTTTAACAAAAGAGTGATGTGCACAGATGTTGGTTATGAAAAATTTAACCAGCTGATTACTATAGATCAAACTGCAACTGAAACCAAAAAAGCAGGCTAGGCTAGGCTAATAAATTAGGTCAGATCAACTGGCCTACAGAGGGAGATTGGGCTGCATGCCCCAGTAACAATATCTAAATTAGATTACTGCAATGTGCTCTCAGTGGGGCTGCCCTTGAAGATTGCCTGGGAACTACTGTTGCTGCAGCCAGCCATAGAGACCATATCACTCCAGTCTTGTTCCATCTAAACTGGCTCCCAGTTTGTTTCCAGGCCCAATTCAAAGTTCTGGTATTGACCTTTAAAGCCCTGTATGGCTTGGGGCCAGCATACCTTCAGGACCATCTGCTCCCATATGAACCTACCTGACCACTTCAGTCATCTCCAGATACTCTGCTTTGCATGCCCCCACCATCTGAGGTTAGTAGGTGGCAGCCCAAGAAAGGGCCTTCTCAGTCATGTCACTGAAACTTTGGAACTCCTTTCCCAGTGAGATTCATCTGTCTCCTTTTATCATTGTCTTCTGCCAACGGATGAAAATTCTGTTTTATTTGGCATTTCCTCATTAAGTCTTATTAGCCCTCGTCCCTGTTTGTGTGTTTATATGGTTTTATCTGTTGTAAATCATATAATAATTATGTTAATGTTTGAAATGTTTTTACTGTTTTAATGTTTGCTGCTCTGGGAGCCCTGATTTGAGTCAGTGCAGAAATGTTTTAAATAAATCAGTAAGGGCCAAACTAGGCACAATGACATCCTCATGGCTGCCACAAGGATGGCATCACCATTTTAGGCTGATTTTAAAATGCAGCAAGGGCCTGATCCCTGATTAGTGCAGAGCCCTTCTCCCCCTGCCCATGCCTCTTCAAGTGCCGAAACAGCCATGGGGGGAACAAGAGGAAACAAGAGCGTTGCATTGTGGGCCCTCACAGCATTTTAAAATCATGACAGTATCCTCATGGCAGCCACAAGGACACTGTTACATCTACTCTGGCCCTGAATAAAGCAAACTCTATAGCAAAAGAATTTGGGGCAATTCATTTGTTGCCTTGGGCAGATTCTGGAGAGTTGGGGACAGCCATGGCAGACTCATTAGAAGAGTTAAAGTAAATTGATGGGTGAAGAGACTCTTAGTCCAGGGTATGGTTGAAGGGTACATGTGATCTAAGAATCTGGTTGAAGCACATCTGGGTCTGGTCAGTGGCTCAATGGGAGACCACCTGAAAGCCTCCTATATGCTTTTTCGAGATCCATAGTGGAAGAAAGGATGCAAGTAAGTAACCTACGGCATCAGAAAATAAGCATATGTTGTAGACAATGGACTGATCCAAAGGCACTCTTCCATGAATGGAAGGGCACATTCAAATCCATACCAGGTGGGGCCTGGAGATCTCTTAGAATTACAAGTGGTCTCCAGGCAAGAGAGATCAGTTCCTGTGGATAAAATGGCTACTTTGGAGAGTGGACTTTGTGACATTATACCCTGCTGAGGTCCCTCCCCAGGTTCCACCCCCAAATCTCCAGGAATTTTCCAACCCTAGTTAGCAACCTGAGACTCAGCCTCAACTGCCCAGAGAACTATGATATGGCAAGAATGGCAAAGTTATCCTCCCTAATTAAATTCCATTTGGGAATTTCTCTTGTGTTTTCTGTAGACTGTTCCTAAATTTGTAATTACTTACCAAAAAACTCTGGGCCCTGCATATTTCAAAATCACTTCCTATTATGTCTGATTTATTGATAACTGTCTCCATAAATCAAATAACAAAGAGAACTTAGATACAGAGCAATTGTGACTGGATATTCTGAAAGTCTAGAAATTCACGCCTCTAAAGATCCTCCAGATTTTGAGCTTGGACATCTTCTGGAAGTTCTGTAAGAACATAAGGCGTCCAGTGGCCCAGGCCAAATTTGGTTGGGGCACATATAAGAGAATATCTGAAAGCAGCTTCATAATGTCTGCCCATACTGTATATAAAACCTATTTGCAGAAATAGCCCATACAAAAATGCTTACACATCACAGCTTTTGACAGCGTGTGATTAAATATATTTTCCCTTAAACCAATGTTATTTGTTTTTTCTTTATTAGTTAAAAATGACAGAAAGACCTCTGGCGCCACTGGAAATGTTAATCCAGAACTAAACGATTCCTGTATTTAAAAGATATGACTACGTATCTGATATTTATTTCTGACCTAATAATGAAGACAGAGTATAGTAAGCAACAGACACATTATTAATTGAAACAGTCTTGCTTCCTTGGTAACTAGTATTAGAACTATGGTGCAGTTTATTTATTAATTAACTGAAAAAGTTTAAGTGGATTTATACAACTGCAATCCTATGCACAAGTTACTCCAGTATAAACCCACTGATGTCAATGCACACACCCACCCCTCACTTCACATAGCAGAGATGTTACCTTTCCTAAATTCTGGGAGAAGAACCTGAATAGAGGTCTAAGGAGACCATCTCCTAACAACTACCTCTAGGCCTGCAACAGCGGGAAGAGCGGCCTAGAAATCTAAGAAATAAATAAGAAATAAATAAATACCTCTGATAGATAACATATAAACCAACCATCCTGCACCACTAACCTACCAAGAAATGGTGAGCCAACTGTGAAAAAACAAAACTTGAAAGGGGCAAAGGACAAAACAATACAACAGCAGGGTATTTAATACTTAGTCTTGAGGACAGATTGGTAGCTAGTTTGTTTAAGAGGGCAGAAAATATCGGTGATTTGTTATGACTTTGCTTCTGTAATATCTGGATGTCCAAAACAAGGAAGTTCATCATTTTTCTCTTGAAACTATTGATGTATCTTTCTGCCCTGAAGCTTATTTTGAATATAAGTTATCCATAACTGGGACTCATTTCATATAACTTTATATCATTTCTTACTGTTAACCGGAATTATAGCTGATCTCCAGACTACAGAGATTAGTTCCCCTAGAAAGGGCAGCTTTGAAGGGGAAACTCTATAGCATCACAATCCACACTGAGTCCCCTCCCCTCCCCTCCTTCAAATCTGCCCACCCTAGATCACCAGAAATTTCCCAAACTAGAGTTGGCAACCCTATTTCCATGTAGTCAAGAAGATTTATATGGCAAGTTCTTATGGACGTTACAGCTGACATAGCATAAAAACATTAGACTAGATCTGCTGGATCATAGCAATAGTCCATCTAGTCTACTGTTCTGTTTCCCACAGTGGCCCACCAAATGCTCCAAAAGTCCCACAAGGAAGGGCCCAGAAACCAAAGCCTCCCCGTGTTGTTACCTCCCAGCAACCGTTATTCATAGGTATATTTCCTTTGAATGTAGATGGGAGCTTCATTAATCATCATGATTAATAGTCATTGCTGATAGACCTCTCATCCATGAATATGTTCAATCCATTTTAAAGCCATCTACGTGTGGGCATCATCACCTTTCATGGTAGTGAGTCCCACAAATTAATTATGCATTATGGAATGGCTTGCCAAGTGGAGAGGGCAATGTGGACCATACCAGTCTTTGCTCAGACCCGTATGTCATGGTCACAATAGCCGTGAAAACCACAACTTGCAGTGCTAAAGGCCACTGAACTACTGAAACCCTTCAGAACCCACTTGCCCTATATTTCCAGTTTTTCTTGTTTGTGTGGGCTTTGCACAGGAAGAAGAGAAAGAAACAAACAAACAGGAACATGCCATTGTAAAAGCACAAGTTTTGGCAGAAGGACTCAGACAGCTGTAGAAACTGTAACAAATTTAGCCCTGCCAGCACTACAGTCCCCCCATGCGTGCATCCATGCCACAAACAGTCCTCTTTTCCCACAGTGTTGTGGTTCTTTATTCTTACCCTTGTGGGAAAAATCACAGGCTCCTTACAAGCCAGCCTAAGACAAGGCTGAACCAGAATCTGTCCTCAATCTAATTTAGAAGACAGTCCTAATATTTCAGCTCATTCAGGTCATATTCTTAATATATATTTGAATGACAACACTGAAACACTTCATCTGTATGGGAAATGTTCTGTTCTGTACTACTCTATTCGTGCATGAATTCATTTGCCAACCTTATTTAACCATAATCTTTTTCTGTCAGTTGACCTACAAAAAACATGAGCTCTCTTGCAAGGAGCTCTGCTTTGATCTAGTAGCTCTGCTCTCACTAGTGTACTTTTCAGAATGCCATTAACCCTTCATGGCATTTCAGAGGTCCCTACAACAGGATTGGGCCTTCATGGCACTTATTTCTCCAGGTGGGTGTGTATGTACATGTATGTGTGTATATGCATGCAACCAAGAGGGGGGAGCATGCTTATTAGGGACAAACCTAATGTCCATACTGTTTCTTACACTTATCTTTTTATGACTTTACTGTATTGTTTTTATTTTGACAGTCACATTGAGCAGGTCCCTGGAGAAGCGACATATTTTCTAAATAAATGAATGCCTCATACAATTATGGATTTACAACTACTTCCTACTCCTGAGACAGTTCTTTTGGAAACTTGGTCTCACCCAAAATGTTCTACAAAGGAAAAAAATTATATCTATATTATTATCAACAGCTAGAACTCATATAGCATCCCATTGTAATTCTACGCATATTCCCACACTTTGACAATGGATGGAAAAATTGTGGGAATATTTTGTTCTTAGTAAAATATTCACATATTCGATGCCTGATCTGTTTGGGAAACTATATTAGTTGTTTACTGAATCTTGGTTCCCCATAATCGATTATTTAATGAAAAAAGATATACTTCAAAGCAAGCACTTTACCATAATTACATTTATTTTTAATGTTGGATTAAGATTATATATTGTGGGAGTTTGTGTTGGTAATTTCACATGATTAATTCACTTTTGTATAATTTATTTTAATAGTTAATGTTTGCTTGTACCCTATTCTACAGTTATTATGATTATCATTATTGCTGGTTTTGCAGACATTTACCTTTGTTGGTAATCTTGCAGCTTTGATAGGTGAGACTGATGGATCTTAATTAGTGGAAGGATAGGATAAATAGTTTTAAAAATTTGTTAATTGTACACTCACTTGAAGATTATAAGGATATCTATGACCATATACTGTATAAAGATCATGAATGTTTTAAAGTTTTAAAATTTTAAGGTTTTACTGTTTAAAGGTCTTCTATTTTTTAATTTAAAATTTTAAAAATAAATGAATACCTAAACCTGGAACTAGTTCTGGGTGTCACGGATATGGTCCAATAACATGCCCATCCCTGATCTAACTTGACCCCTCCTCAGACATTTCACAAGTCATATCAAAATTCCTTTGGTTTGTTCCAAAATTCTTCAAGACAATTCAACTGAGGAGGCATCCCAAAATTTAAATTTACTGTTGGTGAAATTTTGGTAGGAAAATTCTCACTGAATTTCCTTCCATGTTTTATATCCTACAAGTAGGTTTATACCTAATGTAGCCTCAAACAGTCCAATAAGCCCAGTGTTTAAGCCACTATATATCTATGGCAAAGTTTAAAAATGAGTTATCCATTATTCCATTGGGTCCTTGGCAACAAACACATGAGCACACACCATAAACTTTAACATATCAGGCTATCACAGCACATATATGCCAAAACAGAGACTCCCCAAAAGCACTATGTTTAATTAGGACCAAGGTACTATCAGCTGCCAGATGTAGAATATGCAAAATACAAAGTACAGCTAGTGATATGAAATTCTGAAATATAGCCAACATAGCTTAGAAGGTACTATCCTTTCTAATAAGGAAGAAAATTAATAAGGCATCAGAAAAGCAGAAAGTTATGTCAGTAAGCTCTTAGGAATCTGTTTTATTTCCCCGCACAAAAGGGAATAGTCTGAACATCAAGCTGCCAAGAGCCTCATTGTGTGGCTCTTTTAAAACATTCTGAGAATGTGCCTAACTTGGTTGGATTCTGACTGGCAAAGCACGCAGGCTGTTCCATAGTATCATTGTCCAAGAAATCTGTCTGTAGACCTCTGCAAGCATAACTGGCCAAAAAACCACTCAAAAAAAAGACAATACTGCAGATAATTCCCTTTCACTCAGCACCTTCTTCCTTGGCAGGTGTAACAGAATAAGCTGCTCAGTCTGTATTCATCCTTAGTCTGGCTCCAGTGGTGTACATGAAGTCACACAGCAGAGACAAATTTAGGCTAGATAACCTTAGGCTAGGCAGATAGATTTAGGCCAGATACTGTAAAAGGAGACAGCTGGAGTTTGTTGAGGAACCAGGGAGTAAGAAACCCTGTGTGATTGGAAGGGTGGACTATAAAGAAAAAAAGGCAGGCACCATTGGGAAAGGGGGACTAAAAAGGAAGTAAATAAACAGATAAAAAAATCAAGGAAAGCCATGGCTTGTCTTCTTGTTTTACATTCATATTACATTATGAAATAATGACATATGAAAACCTTAGCATGGAGCTACGCACAAGATAAGACTGGGTTTTCAGAAATAAGTGTTCAGTTAGAATGTAGGTAATTAAAGATTTCACAGTTCTGAAAAAAAAATACAGTGCAGCCTTTCATATATAAATCCTCCATGACATGCTTTGTGGAAAAGTCTATAGAATGCATATTTTCATCAGAACATTTTTTACAGAACCGCTGTCTGAAAGGGAATGCTTTTTTGTGCAAGATGCAAGGCACTTATGTTGCAACTGCACAATGATTGGGATTTAAGTTTCTGTTGTATTTCCAAACTTTTGCTTTAAAGCTATTAGCACAAAACATGAGGTTTATTCCTTGGAACAATCTCTATGCCACTAAACTCCAGAACCTGATTCACAAAAGCACAAACACACCCCAAACAGATTGATCCCATTGCTACATCTTAGCATGTATGGTATGGCATGCATAATTATAACCACATATTTTATAATTTATATACAATATCTATGACTCCTACTTAACATACAGGGCTAAACACATATGGCTTACCTGGGGACAAACCTTGGGAAGATTAAAATGAAAGTGTGTTACCTATAGACTTTGTGAATAATCTAAAGGGAAACTGAGGCTGCAGTCACATGAGCAGATTGTGCCGATATGGTTGCAGTACCTTTGCAGATTTAAAGAGCACGATCAGAAAGCAACATCTGCCTTCCATGCCCCAGTCGTCACCACCCCATTCTGCCCCGCTTTGGAAGCGAAGTAATCAGGCACTGGGGAAAATCCAGTGTTTACGGATATCAGTGCTTTCACCCCGCATTTCTGGATGTCTGAACTCCTCTTATGTGAGCTCAACCCCTTTGGGAAGTCTAATTACTCTGTTCCATTTTCACTCCTTTTTTTTTGTCAGCTACTGTTGTGAGCATAACCACATCTTCGTGCACACCAACAAGCTTTCAGCTGTCCTCTGAGATGAGAAGTGGGGAGAGGGAAGGGAAATGCTGAGAAGTCTCCTTTGACTTTTTTCATGCCGGTTCTTCTGCCTACAGCTTTGCAGCACAGAAGGTGGTGAAGGGGTTAATTTAAAAGATGGGGTTTTCAGTGGGAGAGGCAGCCTCCTCCATCTGTCAAATCGGAGTGGAGCTTCCAATAAGCAGTTATGTGCTTATGCAAAAGGACAGATTTAAAAAAAGAAGCCACCCGACCGCCCACTCTGTTTTTGCCATGCAGCAATAACCTGAATAGTTGACCACCGGGCCAGCACACAGTGAGGCTGCTTCAGGGTCACCCCTGTCTGGTCACCCCTTCCTGTGATGATTTAAACCGCCACAAATAGAGGTGCCATCAGATCATGCCAAGCCTCCAGTGTGACTGCAGCCTGAGTATGCTATACTGTATCCTAGAGGAATACAAAATGAATATAGAAGGAAGTTGTTGTCCTGGATGAGATCCAGTGCAGTATAGTCATTACTGAGTCATACTAGAACCATGGCAACTTAAGTTCAAATGCCTGCTCTGCTGTGACGTTTACTGGGTAACTGATCTCACAGTCAGGGTTGTTGTTGTTGTTGTTGTTGTTACTACTATTATTATTTACTAAATTTATTAATCGCCCTATCCCTACTATTGTAGGGCTCTGGGCGATGTATTGTTGTTGATGTTGTTGTTGTTGTTGTTGTTGTTGTTCAGTCGCACAGTCGAGTCCGACTCTTCATGACCCCATGGACCACATCACACCAGGCCCTCCTGTCTTCTGTCGTGCTCTGGAGTTTGCTTAATTTCATGTTTGTTTCATTGACAACACTGTCTAACCATCTCATTCTTTGCCATCCCCTTCTTCTTTGACCTTCAAACATACTATTAAAAACAATCATCAAGTAAAACAATCAAACATATTAAATAAAACAATCAAACATATTAAATTGTCATCTCTGAGTTGTGAAATCCTGGAGATCAGGGGTGGAGCTTGGCAGGTTGGGTTTGAGGAGGGTAAGGACCACAGCAGGGTGGAAATCCATGGAGTCCACCCTCCTAAGCATCTATTTTTCCAGGGGGACTGATCTCTGTAGACTGGAGATCAGCTGTAATCCTGGGAGCTTTCCAATCCCTAGCTTGAGGTTGGAACTATCATCTCACTGTTCCCTGTTCTTAACTCCTTTGAGGGGTGGCAATGTCTGGGCAAGGGATTCCAGTGTTCCTGGGGAGGGGAAAGTATAGCGGTGGGACTAGGCAGGGTATTGAGGGAAGGGGGGAGAGAAATAGAAATGCTCAGCCCTCTTCCAGCCTGCATCCCATCCCAAGGGATGTTGGCAGTGAGGCTAGGATGAATAACCCCCCTCGGACATTGGGGTTATGTAACACCAGGTCTATAAATAATAAGACCATGGTCCTCCAGAATTTTCTGCAAGAGCAGAATGTAGACCTGGCATGCATGACCCAGACCTGGGTGCAGGAAAGGGAGACAGTAGCTCTCTCCCAACTTGCCCCTCTCCCTGGGTTTTCAGTCCTTTACCAATTGCAGACTAGGAGGCGGCGGGAGTGGCTCTATTCATTCAGAAGGCTTATTCCTTCAGGGTGCTCCCATCACCAAGGATCATGGGCATTGAATGTGTTGGCCTGGCATGGGAGGCCAGGGAGAGTTTGGCAATTTGGCTGGTGTACCGACTGCCTAGAGCATCGACCAATAGCCTACTGTTCCTGATGGAGGTTTTATTAGTTGGGCATTGGACTGGTAGTCCTGGGTGATTTCAATGTCCACATGGATGATGCAGCCTCCATTCAGGCAAAAGACCTAGTATCATCCATGGAAGCATCCATGGACTCTCCCAATATGTAACGACCCCCACTCACTGGACTGGACACATGCTTGATTTGATCTTCATTGTGGGGGTAACAGTGGACCGGATTACTGCTTCAGCAATTCCATGGTCAGACCACCATGCCTTGAGGGCCCGTTTGAATGTCTCACCCCAACCCTGTTTAGGCGGCAAGCATATTTTAGCTCGCCTGCGGAGCCAAATGGACCCCATGCAGCTCCAGATGGCTTTGCAGGAACCAATGCCCCCTGATGGCTCATGAGATGAGCTTGTGGAGGATTGGCATAGCCGACTCTTCACGGCCATCGACGAGATCGTTCCCCGGAGCCCCCTCTGCCCCCACTCTAGGCTTACACCCTGGTATACCCAGGAGTTGCAGCTTATGAAGTGAGAACTGAGATGACTAGAGAGACGTTGGTGGCATGCTCAAGATGAAGCTACAAGAGCATCTTACAGGACATTTATGAGATCCTATGAGATGGCAGTCAAAGCTGCAAAGAGAGAGTACTAGGCAGCTACGATTGCATCCACAAGTTCACACCCAGCCCAATTATTTAGAACAATTCAGTCCATAACTGATCTGCCACAGAGCAGACCAAATGCCAGGGAATTGGATATTGGCTGTGAGGCATTTGTGAGCTTCTTTGTGGATAAAGTCCTGTTGCTCTGCCGTGACCTCCCCACCACAGTTGAAACAGTGAGTGAACTTGAGGCTCCATGCACATCTTCAATTTGGGTTTTGGATCATTTCAGCCCACTCAGTCTAGAGGAAGTTGACAAATTGCTCCTAGCTGTATGCCCCACCATATGGTGGAGCTCTTTCACCAGGCTTTCAGCTAAGGAGCCACCAACACTACTACCATCAACGATCTTACTAGTAGAGCCCTGGCCCTTGGCTCTGACATCTATAGCCTGTGCTGCCACTCACATTAGGTAGATCACAGAGCAGAACTTTTGTTAAATTTATATGCACCCATACTGAATGCCACTGTTGGTGTAATTAACTAAATATTGCAAGCACTTTATGTAATTTATGTAGTTGAACTGTTGAACTGAATGTTTTAGATGATTTTATGTTGATTTTAATTGTTATTTATGCTCTGAATTGTGTAAGCTGCCCTGAGCCTGCTTTGCAGGGAGGGCAGGGTACAAATTTAAACAAATAAATAAGTAAGTAAAAGATGGCATGGGGGAAATTCCAAGCATACTTGATGCAGTATCTCTGAGGCATGGTAGGTAGGGGGAAACTTAGCTATCCCTTCACTCCTGTTCAATAGATAGCACACAGAAAACTCTGGTGCCTTCAATAACAGATCTCTTTAATTGTGTCCAGTTGAAAGAGAACACATATAGATGGAGAATACTAAAACACACACTGGAAGACTGCAGCCAACCCCACCCCACCCCCACACACAAAGTGAGGCCCCTCCCATACAGGCCCTGAGGGTGGAAACAGAAACTAGCTGTTAAGGGCTCATTTAAAGGTATACATACATATATACATCACACTTGGGAAATGTTTTATAAAGTCAGACTTTATTTTATTTAATGCTGGGGGGGCAGAGAATACATATTACCAAACATTAAAATATCCAGATGAATTCCATGACAAAATTTGTCATTCCAAACCATCATAAAAGAGCATTTTTGTATACATTTATCTGACTGAAACTTTTTATCTCAAACTTCTACACGAATAAGCCAGTTTTTACAACCATGCTGTTTTCCAAATGTGGATAAACCAGTTGGAAATAGACTTTAAAAAACAAACCCAAGAGAAAAACAATCTCTAGAAATATTTTCAATATCTCTCACTCTTCGCAATGATGAGGGGCAGGTATTTAACCTGGAAGCGCCCTTCATTTTTATTTACTTAGCATCTTACCTGCGCTTTTGTTGACAAATTGGAAAGCTGTATTAGCAACAAAGTTCTGATAGTATACAGCTGCATAGTTCAGATTATGAGGAGTAAAGACCTAAACAATTATTTGTTTGCAAGATAGGTTGCAAACTACCTTTACATCAAGAAGTTCTAAAATGATTGTGCAATTTTTAATTGCTATTAAAACACAAAATATGGAGATAAAGGTCCTTTGTGACTGTGTTTTATCAGGGAACGGTTGCAAGTTAATGATATATTAACCACTAGTATACATTATAAGGTCAGAAAGAACAGCTCAGCCCAAGGGGGCCATACAGTAGGGTTAACCTTTGACTTAGGTTCCTGTCAACAGGACTGTCAATCAGTTTGCAGCATGTCTAGCTCCTGAAGCTCCAGCAAGCCAATTGTTATCCACAACTATGAATGCTGTCAATTATCAGCTAGTGTGCACTGTACTCTCTCCAGGTATTTGGCCTCGATTAGAACAGTGAATGGCTAGATTTTCATATGAAACAACAAATATCAGTTCTCCACAATTAAAAGAAGTGCTTGGGAATTTACCAATCTCTGATTAGGAAGGAGCTTACAAAAAACTGTTCCACAGGAATGCAAAAAGAGGAACAGCCGCCAGAAGCATCCCACTTCATTTCTTGACAATAGCACTAACTCATGAAATAGGTCATATTGTGTTTGTGCTGCCATCACTGTTTTATAATGATGGTAACCCAGACAATCCATTCTGATCCTACTAATCCATGCAGCAGACACATGGAATTATCAAGGACATGTTCTTAGATGTGACAAAGAGATGGAACATAGGGGAAGAGAAGGAGGTATGCTCTAATGCTTTGGTCTGAGCAGATAAGGTCCAAGATGCTTAGATGTTTGCTTGGCCTCTGTGCCCTGTTGTTGGCCCTCCAAAGGAACTGGTTGGCCACTGTGTGAGACAGGATGCTAGACGAGATGGTCTTATCCAGCACGGCTCTTCTTATGTTCTTATGACACAACATCGAACTCAGTGTGATTTATGTTGGGCTCTTTATTTATGTGTAATAGTGATTATTAGTCACCCCGCTGCTTATGACCACCCAAGGCAATGTGCAACATTACTACAACTTTGTTTAAAAATATGATGAAATCCAAGTAAAACCTAATTATATAATCAGCTAAAAACAACAATTTCATGAGTACACTATAAAAATAATAATTTTTAACATTAGTATCTAAACCAAAAAGGTGTTGTGTTGATGGAGTTAGGGTTAGCCACATAAATAGCAAAGCCTTGTGGATCAGATTGTCTGATTATAAATTCTAGTTAGCATTCTTGCTTCTGCATAATTATGAGCATTCAGGGGAAATGCTTATTAGTTTTATGTGTAAAAGTGCTCTAGAAACCTAAGTTAATCATTTTGGTTCTGAAAGCTTGGTTGCTTCTGGCCCCTTTTGAAATTCAAAGAGAAAAACGGTCTGGGTGACACTGTGGATCATAGTGCCTAAAGAGAATGATCTGGGAGGCAATGCTCCCTCTAAACTGTGGAGTCTTGTGAGCAAAAATTCTAATTTGTGAGCTACTGGCATTAAAGTTGTGAGCCAGCGATTTGGCTACTACATAAATGAGTTTGCTCTGGAGCCAGCCTTCCTGAGCTAAGACAAAAATATGTGACCCAGAGGCTAAAAACCTGTGGTTTAGCTTGCAGACCAGAAGGCCGTCAGTTTGGCAGTTCAATACCCAAGTGCTGCATGACGGAGTGAGCTCCCGTCTCTGGCCCCAGCTCCTGCCAACCTAGCAGTTCGAAAGCAAGAAATTGCAAGTAGATAAATAGGTACCACTTCGGTGGGAAGGTAACAGGGTTCTGTGCACCTCGGCGTCTAGTCATGTCGGCCACATGACCATGGAAACGACTTCAGACAGCGCTGGCTATTCGGCTTGGAAACGTAGAGGAGCACCGCATCCCTAGAGTTGTATTCAACTGGCTTTTGAGCAAGGGAAACCTTTACCTTTACTTTTACCTAACTCAGCTTATAGAGAACACTGCTGAAAGCTGCCCAGTTTAAATCGTGCCTCTACAATAAACTCACCAGGTGGTCTTAGGCAAACTAGAGTCTCTCCAGTTCTACTCCCTCATTTGCAGTACAGGGGTGATACTAATACTGGCTTACATTACAGGGTTGTTGTAAGGATTACAAGAGAATATTTGCAGAGTGCTTTTGCTATGTACTCAGATGCAGAATTACTCTCATTTATAAATTCAATTTCTAAACTGCCCTCCCCTATACTTAGGGCTCAGGGTGGTGCACAACATTCAAAAACACAATCATAATCAAATTTAAACAAGTTAAAAACAATAAAACAAATACAGTAACCATTCCAGACGGTGTCTAAAAGCAATTTATCCTTAACCCAAAGGGTAGTGAATGGGAGGGAGATCGGGCTAATTAAAAAATGTTGCTGTTCTCAGCCATAAGCCTGGCGGACATTTCTGTCTTACAGGCCCTGTCAAACTGCGTCAGATACCACAGGGCCCGGATCTCACTTGGCAGAGCATTCCACCAGGCTAGGGCCAAAAAAGCCCTGGCTCTGGTTGAGGACAGCCAGATATTTTTCGGGTCAGGGATCTCCAGAAGATTTTTGTCAGCTGAGTGCAATGCTCTTCAGAAGGTGTACCAGGAGAAGTGGTCCTGAAGGTACATTGGTCCCAGACAGTTTAGGGTTAATACCAGAACCTTGAACTTGAGCCAGTATTCAACCTGGAGCCAGTGCAGCTGGCAGAGCACTGGTTGGATACGTGCTGTTTGTGCGGTTCTGATAAGAACCCAAGCTGCTGCATTCTGAATCAGTTGCAACTTCCAGACCAGTCTCAAGGGTAGCCCTGTGTAGACGGAGTTACAGTAGTCTAACCTAGAGGTGACCATTGCATGGATTACTGTGGCTAGGTCAGGGCGAGACAAGAAGGGGGCCAGTTGCCTGACCTGGTAAAGCTGAAGAAATGCCAGTCTGGCAACATTCATAATCTCGGCCTCATGATCTGGGCCTCCATTGATAGGCTCTTAATGGAGGGTGCCAGTGTTAATGGCACACTGTCCAGAGCCAGGAGATGGCGCCCCAAACCTGAATCCCTCTCCCCAGCCACAGAATCTCTGTCTTGGATGGATTCAGCCTCAGCCTTCAACCATCCAACCATGGCCTCCACCCCTTCAGCCAAATTATTCAGGGCGGTGTCCAGCTGGCCATCCACCAACAGATACAGCTGGGTGTCATCAGCATATTGAAGGCAACCCAGCCCAAAACTCCACACCATCTGGACAAGGGGGCAGATGTAGATGCTGAACAACATTGGGGAGAGGATTGCCCCCTGAGGGACCCCACACACCAAGGGAGTATCGAAGTGACATCCTCTCTCCTAGCTATCACTACCTCTTGTCTAATGACCATGCTTTTAAATACCAAAAGTGCTGTATAAATGTGAAATGCTATTACTTAACTGCATGAACAGTTCAAGGGTGCTCATATTTGAGGTTGCAGCTCAATACCTACCCTATATTCATCCAGCGATTGTCCCATCAGATTAAAAAAGACCCAACTTTGTCTTCTGCAGCTTACTGGCTACATCTGATTTACTGTATTATAAAAACCACAGTGGAGCAAGGAGGCTTGGCTGAATAATTTCGTCACATGAACGGTGGCTGTCAGAATGGCTTTGCTCTTCTGCTTTCTTTGTAACAGCCCTGAATACTGTTAAGTAGTGCCCATCCATCACCTGTGAAGGGCACGGCTATAATTTGTAGTCTCACATATTCCAGTGTAAATCAAAAAGTAACTCCACTGAACTTAATGGAATTATATCAATGTAAAACAGGTAGAAGGCATTGCCTACTCCAGGGGGTTCTCCAAGCTGCGTGGACACACATGTGCATCCTTTGCTGTTGTTTCTTTTGCTTTTATGCAATTATGAGTCTAGGGTTTCAACAACTCTAACTGGTCAAAAATATGTAAATATATAAATGTTCAAGAACAAAATGTACATATGATGTTTCAGGACTCCCCAATTAAACACAGTTCCATTAAAAGTGGAACCTTCCTTTGGCATTACGAAACTTGCACCAATGGATCTTGCCTCTTCCACCAGTGCAAGGCGCCTTCTACTATTCTAAAGCTTCCATCATTAGCAGAACAAAGTTAAAGAATGCAATCCATATACTATAATAGCTAATAGCTAAAGATATAGAAAAAAAAGTAGTTTATGACCTGAATATCAGTTTGAGGGCAAAACAGAAGCAAAGGAAGACCAGGATACATGGGAAGTTGAAGGACTTAAGGGGCTGGATGGAATATGATCAAACTTGGCACACCAGCTAAAGACCATCCAAGGAGCTACATGCTGTTGGTGACCCAAAGGGAGGAAATAGGAAATGACAAGAAGGTGGACCCGCGATACTCGCAGGGTGGGGTATTCCCCACAGCTCCCGGCCTGCAGAAGCAGGAGGAGCTCCACAGGAGGAAGAAGTGGCACCAGGTAAGCGTTCTTCCTCTTCCCCCCCCCCCCATGAGGCTGTTAGGCTCACTGCCTGGCCAGCCTTCTCCCCTCCCTCCCCCTCCCCTCCGGGACGGCGGCGGCGGCAGGGCCTACCGTGTGCTGAACCTTCTCCCCTCCCCAATAGCGGCAGCAAGGCCCACCACCTGCCAAGCCCCCTCCCAACAGCCAAAGCATTCTCTGCACATGCTTAGGGAACACTTTTACTTTTCAAGGGATTTAAATATCCCCCCAAAAGTTTTCTTAACTTTTAGGATTTTTCTGCACATGTGGAGACTCCTCCATGTGTGTAGGAAAATCTCCCTGCCCCCCAAGTGCCCCCCCATGCGGATTTAGATATCTGCATTGAGGGCGCTACTTCAGAATTAGATATTTATTTATTTGTTTGTTTGTTTGTTTGTTTGTTTCATTTGTATCCTGCCTTGCCAGCGAACCGGCTCAAGGCGGCTAACATACACAAATTACCATAAGGGTTTACAACATAAAACCATTAAAACATTAAAATACAATTACAAGTTTACAAATTGAGAAAGATGGTGACTTCAGAGTTTCCCAGCAGACAAGGCTGTAGGGGAGCACCATCAGGACCAGGGCGATGGAAAAAATCAGTTCTCCGTCCGATGGCGGCTCCTATTTGAAAGCCTGGCGGAAGAGCTCCGTCTTACAGGCCCTGTGGAACTGCAATAAGTCCCGCAGGGCCCTGATGTTATTCGGGAGCTCGTTCCACCAGTAAGGAGCCACCACTGAGAAAGCCCTGGCCCTATTACAAGTCAAACGGGCATCTTTTGGACCAGGGCAAGTCAGGCGATTTTGAGTGCCTGACCTCAGTGACCTCTGGGGCTGATATGGGGAAAGGCGGTCCCTCAAGTAGGCTGGCCCCTGACCATAAAGAGCTTTAAAGGTTAACACCAGCACCTTAAACCTAATCCGGTATGCTATAGGCAGCCAGTGCAGCAACTGCAGCACAGGCCGGACATGGTCCCTCAAAGAGAGACCCATCAGCAGCCTGGCCGCAGCGTTCTGCACCAGCTGCAGCCTCCGGATCTGGGATAAGGGCAGCCCTAAGTAGAGAGCGTTACAGTGGTCAAGACGTGAGGTGACCATAGCGTCACATACAGGTCACTGTAGCCAGGTCTTCACGTTCGAGGAAGGGGGCCAACTGCCTAATCAGCCGTAGATGGAAAAAGGCTGCTTTGGCAGTGGCTGCTACCTGGGCCTCCATCGTCAAGGCAGAGTCCAGGCGCACACCCAAACTCCTGATCCCCGGAGCTGGCACCAAAGGCGCCCCACCGAAGGACAGAAGTGGATGCCCCAACCCCAACCCGGTCATATAGATGTTTTGAATGTGAAAGTGAAAGGTAGGGGCCAGATATGAAAGGAGACATGAAAGCAGGTTAAACTGAGTGATTGGCCCAAGGTTTATCCACCAAGCTGCCTAATTTGGAGCCAGTCTCTCTCTGCAACCTAACCTACCTCACAAAGTTGTTGAGAGGATAAGATGGAGACAAGAGGGCCTTAGAAGAACAATCTGGCTTATTCACTAAAATGGCGTCTCTCCCTGCAGCCTCAGTTGTTTGTTCCAAACTGACCACAGCCTCCTGCATTCCTTATAACATTAAGACCAATACAGGGTGGTGGGGAGAAGGGGGGGCAACACAATGCCCAGCATTTTGCTAGATGAAATCTTTCTAGAATAATTTTCTGGGATGACCTTTTTAGAATAATTCATGATATGAGCCTCTTTCCTTGGAGTTCACAGCCACAGGTGTTCTAGGTACATGAGGAGAAAGAAACCAAGTGAAAGGTTTGTTGTTTCTCTAACAATTTGCAAGAATATCTGAAATAGAAATGGAAGTTT
Source organism: Lepidodactylus listeri (assembly GCA_029233225.1). Taxonomy (NCBI): domain Eukaryota; kingdom Metazoa; phylum Chordata; class Lepidosauria; order Squamata; family Gekkonidae; genus Lepidodactylus; species Lepidodactylus listeri. The sequence continues at coordinate 105,155,956 of JARCFY010000003.1, forward strand.
TGTCATTTGCGTAGCAAGTGGGAGAGAGGAAAAGAGGAAGTATTGTTAGGTGTTGGTAATGTAAAAACATAAGTATGCTGTTATTTATGTAATTAGTTATTGCTTTCATTATGGGTGCAGTCTTAATGGTTATAGTATTTATGTATAATTACCTTAATATTCACTGAAATTTCCAAGTAGCTCCCTAATTAACTGTCTCAAATATATAATTACATTGCATCTTTACGCAAGACTTGCCTAATTAATGTCGTTACACCACTTCTTTTGTGAATGTGCATCATTAAACGCTCTTTGCATCATTCTTTTGACTTCTTGTAATTCATGCTTTACAAAAATTAAGACCCCTGAATTAGAAACCTTCCTGAGCAACCATCTCCATCCCCAAGCACTGGATGACATCTTCCCTTGAACAAAACAAAAAACTTGGTAGGCCTCATTATCAGTCTCTGTCACCAAATGCTCTCTCAGGGGAAATGATAGGAATCCCAGGTAGCATTGAAATGGAAAACACGGGTATGAAGGGAGAAAGAACTAACAGCAAACAATGAGCCCAAACCTCCTGAGAATGTGCTCACATGGACACATGACACTGCCATACCAGGAGGTCAGCCTTTTGGCACATCTAGCCCAGAATTTATAGATTGGCAGCGGCTCTTAGGTTCCAGACAGAAACTTTCACATCTCCTGCTATTCAGTCCTTTTAGACTGAAGATGCCCAGAAGTGAACTTGGGACTTTTTGCAGGCAAATCATGCTCTGTCACGTGCGTCATCTGTTAAATGAGTCCATCCGTTGGATGTTCTAATAACATGGCTCAACCTTAGTGGATTGAGAGCCTTGTTTCCACTTTAACCCCTCTTCATCTGTTGAAAAGGTGTTCCATTGCATACCATGTTCTTCTGCCATTAGGCACTTTTCAGCTCACTGAAACACACTGATCTTGCATGAGAGAAAGCACCTAATGCCATAGGAATAAGCCCACACATAATTCCCCAAAAAATGTATGACAGTGTTCCAGCTAGGTGATCCACCTCCAAAGAAGCTTTCAAGCTTTATGGCTCATTTTAAGAGATCGTCTTTATGAGAGTTGGAACTGCTTCAAAATTGTGCAAGAGTACAATGTTACTGAGAAGTATTGGAGTCGGGAGTCCATGGAACAGTGAAACAGCTAGATCTTTATTGCTGGTTCGGATGAAGCATACAACCCAGGGCTCCAAGCCCTCCTTTTATGCTGGTCAGGGATAATCCCCTGACCTCGCCCAACTGGCCTGACAGGCTATTATCAGTCTATTTACATCTCATAGGTTCCCTGGGAGAAACCAAGGTACATGATTGGTGGCCGGTTCAAATCCACCTGGCCATTGTTCTACCTGGCTGAAGCTCAGGTAGTTTCTTGGCCATGTGCTCTGGCCACATGGCGGTCGCCATTACTGGAGCACATGGCGACCGCATGGTCAATACATAACAGTTACAATTCTGAAGAAGTTCCAACTTTGATAAAGATGATCTCTTGAAATGAACCATAAAGCCAACCGCTTGTCAGCTAGAACTTTGATACCACCTAGCCAGAACTTCAAAAACTTCTTTGGCGGTGGATCACCTAGCCAGAACGCCATCATACCTTTCTTGGGGAATCATGTGTGGATGTGTCCTTTCCTACATATGCTGTTACTGTACTATTATGTATAATGTTGGTGTTTCATTTTTGAATGTGAACTACGCTCCTTGTGATTATTGTTAGAAGCCTGACTTCGTCTTCTTAATGATGTTGGTCAATTGTGCATGAGGTTTGTGAGTTTGGATGTAATTATTTATTCATATATGGTTAACTCTTTATATGTACATGATATTCACATGTGGAAATACAACTTCACTAATTTATCAGTACTATTCACTGAGTTATTATTGGTTTTGAGCAGTCATCTTCGCGGTTTGTTTTGTTTATGCTGTGCTATAGCCAAGTTGCTCTCTTTTGATTTGCTGATAGGAATACACCCTGCAGTGGAGGATCATCTCTGCCACAGAGAAGGGCACTGTGCAAGTGAAAAAAAGGGTTTAGGGTCCCAGTCTTAGCCATTTAGCCATTATTTATTTATTCAGCATATGGCAAGCCTTCGGATGGATTGCAGATAGAGGTCCCAGCCGTAATCCTAAAGTGTGTTGCAGGTCCATAAATATCCAAAAGATAGGCTGTGGGGGAAAGTTGTTCTTCACTCATACTACTGCTGTCCTGCATGCCCTTGGGAAGCTGTCAGATTTAACCAATGAACTCATATCCTCAAATCCTTTTCATCATTTATTGTTTATCAAAGTAGTTCAAATATACTAGAAGAGTAAAATGGAAGAGGAGGAGATTGGATTTATACCCCACCCTTCAGTACCCGAAGGAGTCTCAGAGCAGTTTACAATCTCCTTTCCCTTCCCCTTCCCCACAACAGATACCCTGTGAGGTAGACAGGGCTGAGAGATCTCTTTCAAGAACTGCTCTTGAGAGAATAGCTCTGAAAGAGCTTATGACTGACCCAAGGTCACACCAGCAGCTGCATGTGAAGAAGTAGGGAAGCAAACCTGGTTCTCCCAGATTAGAATTGGCACTCCTAACCACTACACTCAACTGGCTCTCAACAGGTCCCTTCCCATAAACCCCCAACTGAAAAAATATCAAAACTAGAGGATCCAGCACAAATAAGAGATTCAATACAACTAGAAGCCAGTGAAGTATAGTTGAAAGGGAATGCAAGCCAGAGTTCTCTGCTAGCAGAAACAGCAACACCACTTTTCTCTCATTCTTCCCCAAATCCTTCCCTCTTTATTACAGTTCTCAGTAATAGATCTGAATGCACAGCACCTGCAGAGAGAAGTGATGAACAGGAGATATTGGCAGAGATGCTAGGGAAAGACATTTGTGCCTGGGGATCCCAAGGGCAATACTATGACCCAGCAATGAAAGACACCGTTTGCTGTTCTTCCAAAACAAGAATAATCTGATCATCAGACTCTGCCATTTCTTCAAGCAGTGCTAGTGTATCTCCACACCAACATCTAATTCATCTGTCTCCTCCCATGAAAAAAAATTGAGGGTACTCAAATGGGTCACAGAGCTCCATCTGCTAAGTCGTGAGTCTCTACAGAGCTGCAGTTTTTTTCCTACCATTTTTGAGAGTCCCTGCTGCCACTGCACATAAATAGAGAGTAAGACATGCCTCCTAGCCCTCTTTGCAAGCATACTGAAGGAGGCACAGGATAGTGAGGTAAGTCACAGAGGTTGAAAAGGACTTCTCCCTTGGCTTTTTTTCTCACTGATGCTCGGCTTGTGTTTTCTGTCCACAGTTCTGGCTTTGACATCAGTGAGGTGATAACCCAGCTCACCCTCTCCTTGCCTCATGACTCTGATGTCATGTGAGGGCTGCCAGCCATGTGCTGGCAATCCCCAGAAGTTTGTAGGGTGGAACAGGATGACATTGCAGCACATGATCAGGAGTGAAATCATGATGTCACAGCAACCAACAGTCTAGGAATTTCCCAACTCTCCATCTAGCCAAGATGCCATTTTCTTCTTCATTTTGCTCCTCCAGCAAGCAGCAGTGAGAACACAGAGCAGCAAAAGCCTGGGGGCAGTAGGCCTCCCGTTTTTGTTGCAGACCTGGCCACCCTACTTCCCACCATGTGTTTGTAGGCAGCTCAGTAAGTCCCATGGTCAGAGGCTTCCAAGTCTGAAAAGGTTGAAAGACCACTCTTTTACTATTCTTCCTTATCTCTGAGACACTTTGTTTTCACATGCCTTTCTCCCCAGCACCAGTCCCATTTGTGGGACTAGGGTTGCCAGCCTCCAGGTGTGGCCTGGGGATCTCCCGCTTTTACAACTGATCTCCAGCTGATAGAGATCAGCTCCCCTGGAGAAAATGGCTTTTTTTAAGGGTGGACTCTATGGCATTGTACCATGCTGAAGCCCCTCCCCTCTGGAAACCCCCACCTTCTCCTGGCTCCACCCCAAAAGTCTCCAGGTATTTTCCAACACAGACTTGGCAACCCTATGTGGAACCATGCTCACTGACTCATTTTCCTTTCAAGTCCATCCCTCCAGTACTAAGAGAATAAAAAAAGGAAACACACTGAAGCTTACATAGCAGCATATAGACTCATTCAGTCACATCCAGCTACTTCCTTAAGATTTTACAGAATAATAAAGTGTAGCTGCATTATAGCAGGCCTGGGAACCCCTCAAAATGAATCATTTATTTTTCATACATTCTCTCCAAAAACTAAGCTAGAACTGGAAAACAAAAAGAAGGGGGAAAAGAATGACAGAGGAGGTCTTTTAAAAATAGGATGTGCAGAAATTATTGACTTTTCTTCCTCAGAGGGAACTGCAAACAGGAAAAAAAATCTTTTCAACGCAGCCTGTGGAAATGTTCACCTATTGGTAGGCACTGCCCTCTCCTGAAGAGGACTTTAGTCGCTCTCTCTCTGTGCCACCCTTGACTCCGTAGCATTGTGACCTGATCTCTGAATGAGTGGGATCATCCTTACTCATTTACATCCCACCTTTCTTCCATAAGGGAACTCAAGGTGGCGTATAAAAGTTCCCCAGGAGGTCTCCCAGGCCAGCCACCAATCAGACCAAACGTGCTTCACATCAGCAAGAGTGCTGCGTCATATGACTTCGGACCATACCCTGTGATCTTCCAGAAAGGAAAAAGAATCAGTAACTAGGAGAAACCGTGAAGGTACAGTAGCAGCCTGCAGGAATAGTCAGCATCCTCACAGTTTTTTCCCCAGGCATATATTTATCTGCCTACATATCACTATATGCAGCCCAAAAATTAAAACTGGAGGATATAGCTCTGAATATATAACAAAACAATCCTGATGGATCCTATACAGTCTATGTCCTATGTCTGTATACTGGATTCATGCAATCCTTCTTTCTGGTGTACTGCATTTGGCTTGGTGTGTTACAGTTACAAACTGTGCAAGCGTGGCCCCAAATGTGCAAGTTATCTTCAGGCAGCCATTTATTCAAAAACAAAACACTGAGCTAAACGCAGAAAAGCAATGGAACCATGCGTTTTATTATCATGATACTATCAGCTACCAATGCTATTAATAAAGGAGGTTTCCTAGACTTTTAAAGGTGTGTCATGGAACATGTTTCAGCAGTAACTTGTGTTTTTAATTATCATTTAGATGATGCAATGAAATGTAGGCTTAGGACCCTGTTATTTATCATGCCAGAAATGTGCTGCTGTGGATTAGTTGTGACAGAGGATCCACACAATGGTTGGGAAAATAGTGAGTTCTCCTCCAGCAAAAAAAAAAAAAACCACCATTCTTTTTCTTGCTGTGATATAGTAATTCTCCCTACTTCACCAGCAACTATATCCATTTGCCTTCTGAGTGCAGCATGTACTATGGTGACAGTAGAATCAAGGCTACCTATTGGCTTGTACCCATATCATCACATGCCATTTTGAATGTTCTGACAGTGGGACAGAATTAGATGCAGTGGGTTTGTTTACATATAAAGATGAGCTGCTACATATTAAGATAAATTACTCTACATATAAATATGAGCTGCTCCAGTACCCTACAGTATTCTCTCCTGGAGTCTGGAATTGTTTGGATCTGGCCACTGCTCTCCCCCTCTTCAACAGAAATGCATAGATCTCCTACTTTGTTGCTACTTAAATATGTAAAAATATCAATCTCTCCATAGCATGCCTCTTCTGTCTGCAGCAATGCTATTCAATACTTCTAGCACTGGACTGGGAATAGCACTGATACAGAGACTCAACAAATATATTTTTGTCTTTATTTCAAAAGTAACTAATACAAGGCAATAATATTTCTCTAGACATGATAGGAAGTTATAAAATTATGCATGGGGTGAAGAGCATTGACAAAGAGAAATTTTTCTCCCTCTCCCAAAATCCTAGAACTCAAGGGCATCCAAAGAAGCTGATGGGCAGTAGGTTCAGGACAGACAAAATGAAATACTACTTTACGCAGAGTAGGATTGCTGGCCCCTAGGTGGGAGTGGGGAATTCCCCCAATTTCATGGGCTCCACCCCCAACAGCCACAGCCGGAAGTGACGTCATCACTCTGGGAGTGTCACAAATGGTGATGCCGCCCCATCCACTCCCAGGGAGCTCCCTCCCACCTCCTGCCGGCAGAAGAAAAAGACTTGGCAACCCTAACACAGATAGTGATTAAAATGTGGAATTCGCTGCCAGCGGATGTAGTAATGGCCCCACAAGAAAAAATGGCTTTAAGGGGGGATTAGATAGATTCATGGAGGATAGGTCTATCAATAGCCACTAGCCATGGTGATTGAGGGAAACCTCCACATTCAGTGGCACTAAACCTCTGAATCCCGGAGCCAGGAGGCAACATCAGGGAAAGGCCTCAGCCTCTATGCCCTGTTGTTGGCCCTTCAGAGGAACTGGTTGGCCACTATGTGAGACAGGATGCTGGACTAGATGAACCATTGGTCTGGTCCAGCAGTGCTCTTCTTATGTGATGCCATAATGACACCCATAATGACAGCACCCTCCCTTGAAAATCCTCATTATTTAAACCACATGCAGAAGAAAATAAAGTGACTCCACAACTGTAGAAATGCAGGAGGGGAAATGCATGAAAGAACCCTACCCAAACTAGTTCCAGTACTTGTAGATCCACTCCCAAGAGAATCAGGACTAACTCGAGTTTGTGGAAAAGGCCAGAGTCTTGCAAGCTTTCTCCAATAATTCAGTTGCAGAAACATACTACATCTATTTGCATTATGCAAGTGGATGCTGTAGGAACCACAGGAGCTCCCCGTGCAGACACGAACACCCACAGGAAAGTGATAGGTCAGCACTACTGACTTCTATTGATTTCCTGCACCACTCTTGTGAATTGTTCAATATATGTGATCAGATTAAGCATCAGCATCATTGGGTTGCATAAAAGATGTTTCTGGACAAGTTGGACCGTGATCTGAACATGCGCTGAAACATTTACAAGACACACAGTGCAATCCTAAGCAGTTTTCTTCTAACCCCAATAAAAGTTAAATCTTCTAACGCATTGAATTTGATGGGCTTAGAAGGGTGTAGCTCTGTTTAGGATTGCTCTGCCAGTGGGTAGGATTTGCTGGGGGACTCTCATGAGATTTTGTCTTGTGTTCTCTCCTGCATCCACTTGTAACTTTCTCAACATTCCTTTCTATAGCTATTGAGAACAGATTAGATCTTGTTGGAATAATTTGGTTGAACACAAATGAGTCTGACATTTTCATTGTAATAGTTTCTGTTTTGTTAGGTATTAATGTTTAGCTGAGTTTCCTGCAAATGTAAGATAACTACTGAATACAAAGATGCAAGGAAGAGAATATGACCCATTGTGTAGTTGGCTGAGGATATGGTAGAACTACCAGTATTGAATAAATGATAATATACAGTGAGTACATTTTACCTAGCACAAGTAACAAAACCAAGAGATCTTTTTAAATCACAGCTCCTTTGGTTTATGTAAAATAACAGGTGACTTGTATTGACATCAGTCTTGGAGAAAATAACATGTAGTTACGATTAAGTTGTTTGCCTTTAACTTATCACTCGGGATGATATATTAATTATCCTAATTTCTGGAATTTCCTAGCCACTATATCAGTTCACTCATCAGTAAACAATGATCCATTACATAATATTTAAGATAACTTTTAAAAAATACAGATGGCAAAATGTGTGAACTGTGGAAAAAATGTTCTTTGCGTACTGTGGAGTTTTTCCATCACAGACCTTTAAAAAATTACACTAATGTGTTACCAAAATAGCCAACCATTGGACATCTGGGAGACAAAACACATACAGGAAAGCACAGTTGAAGAGGAAGATTCTTGATAACAGGAAACATTAAATATGTCAAAACAAAGAAGGTAATAGACTCAGCTTGGGTGAATAAGTTCACCCCATCAGCACAGGTTCCTGAGGAATCTTCAGAGACTAGTGAGGTGATGTCTGCTCTTGACTACCACCTCCCACACAATAAAGGGATTCTGGTAACCTTTTTAACCCCCTTTGTTTCTTCAACACAGCTAGCTTTCCATATTCATAACATAACTCTTGTCTCAATTGAACAGTGCAAGAGTTAGAAGAGCATTACAGGATTTAATGGTGCTTATTAAATTAGGGCCAAACTTAGATGTGACAAAATCCTCATGGCTGCCACAAGGACACTGCCACCATTCTAAAGTCATCTAAAAATGTTGCAGGATTAAATCCTCAGCACTGTACTCTTGCTTCTCTTCCATGCCTTTTCAAGATCCAAAACACCCAAGGAGGGGTCAGCTGCTTCAGCACTTGATAAGGCATCGGAGGGGAACAAGAGCACCTCAGCCTGCCATGCTACAGAACTTCACCTAATTTTTAAATAACTTTAAAATGGCAGCACCATCCTCATGGCAGCCACAAGTATGCCATAATGCTAGTTTGGCTCTATTAGAGATATTTTTGTGAACATAACTTCAACTGAGAGCCCATTGCCTCAGAGTTAGGGTACTTGATGATTAAGCACAAAGGGCCTCTTAACTCATTACTTTTTTAATGTGCATGTGACGGACTGCACTTTAAAAGCTCAAAAGTGTTGTGCAATTATGTAAAGGGCTGTGAAGGGTTAATGCCTCATAGAGCCAGAGAGCTTGAGTGACAGCCTGCTCAAAGAAACTTGATTAGTTAGCATCAGTTGAGCAGAACGACTTCAGAGCTGAATGCTAAAGAGAACTCAGTCTGAGTTTAGCCCTGACTGAGAAGAGTTGGGTGCTGACAGGGTTTGCATTTAACCCCGACTGAGAGCAGTTTAACACAGATGGAGAACTGGGGAAGTTGGCAGGAGGAGAGGGTAGATTGGTGAAGTCTCCCATTTGGGCCAGAAAAAGGGATAGATCTAGTGAGAGAAGAAATTACCTACCCAGTTAAAAAAGGGAGATAGTTCAAAGAGTTGAGTGATCCCTGGTATGATGTGTTTAAAGACTGCCTTCTGAAACCTGAAGAGTCAGTAAAACTCATGAACGTGTACTGGTGTGTTTAGTGAAGGAATCTAGGAGCTGGATAGTGTATCCATGCCTTCTGGAAACCTAAAGAAACAGTTAAGCTCAAGAAAGTATACTGGAGTGTTTAGGAAACTCTGAAACAAAAGCCTCTCATCTTAAAGATTCTATGTGAAAAGCTTAAGAAACTCTTTTATTTGCTTGAAACATATGAACTGTAGTCTGTGTCTATACTTATTTACCATAGAATTCATTATTGATTTACCTCAGATATTTTACCCCTGATTTCACCTGACCTTTTTACCTCTATGTTGAATAAAATACGTTGTTATTTTTGAACTTTTAAAAACTTCTCATGTGCCATTTCAGTAGTTTAAGTTAATGGGGTGATTTTGTCCCTTCCCTCAGGTTTCTGGGCTGAACCAGCAGCAGAATATCATACTGTGACAGGGTGGGACAGCCATAGATCTTCAGAGAAGAAGAAACTCGATAAAAAGGGCTGCTCAGTCAGAAAGGGAGAGAAAAACAGAGGGAAAATTCTGCCTCAGAGGGAGGGAAGTGGATGAGGTCATCATAGTGCCATTTACATGAACACATATAAATGTGACATGTGATTGCAACTTAATTTATCACTACACAGCCAGAACTGACCTTGACTCTGAATGCATAACTTGTAGCAGATACAGGTTTATGTACCGTGTAAAACCTCACATGTCAACTCTCACAATTTTCTTTCTTTAGATCTAGCCAGTGGCACTGCAGTCCACATGAGCCATAATATCAAGGAGGAAACCATTTATGTTGGTTAACTCACCTTCAGCATAAACCAATGCTAAGCATGTACATTCTGTTACTCATATTCAACTAGTAGCTACCTCTATCACTTGATAAAGTGAATGGGTGAAAATACTAAAAAACATTAAGAAAGAGTTCGTGCAGCATAGTAGCTAAGACAATATGGAGTCAGAGCTATATGCAGTCTGTGGACCAGTTGTAAATTGTATCCATTGCACTGTAGTGTAGGTAACAACCCATTATTATGAGAAGAGTCACTGGAAAAGACAATAATGCTGGGGAAAGCAAGGGAGCAGGATCTCTCAGTCTCTCTGTGTGTCTAGAATTTGATGTGGGGATCGCAGATCTGCTGCCCTGCAGGAGGTCCTCGGGGGCCCTCCGCCTGTAGTTTATTTATTTATAAGTAAAGCAAATATTACAAAAATGCACTGTCTCTAGGGCTGCGGTCTCCTTCAAAGGAAATCAACTCGGGCAAGCGCTATCCCTGGAATTTCTCACTACATGGGAAAGTGGAGTGCACATGTCCAATAAGGAACCTAAGGTGTTCAAATTAAAAGACAGTTTTGTGAAACCTTGTACAGCATGGATGAAAACTTTTAACCAGAACCATGGGCTGAAAAGAATAGATATCACAGGTATATCAAAATACTTTCTGATGAGCAAAAGCCCTGGGGGGGAAATGGTTCATGTATAGTCCACAGCAATACAAGTACTAGAAAAAATTAAATCAGAACATTTATATATTTATCTCCCAAACCAAGAGGATGCAAAGGGAATTCCCATCTGTTAAGTACTTTCAGGGCACCTAGAAAATTAGTGCATATGTTACCCAAGACAAAATGTTTCCAAGGAAAGTCTGAAAGGTGGGAAGGTTCTAACCTCAAAGTCAAAACCTGGGCCATGAAATTTACCTTGCATACTACATTACACCTTGTAATGACCAGTAGTCCCTCACAGAACAAGCCAAAGCACCATGTGGAGGAGAATCTGCTCCCACTTTTAACAAGAAATGCAGCTAGTTTACAGGACACAAGCTTCACTTAATATAAGCAAGATACAACCCAAAACCACAATATGATCCCAAACCAATTACATTCACCATCTACAAATCAACAAAACTGGAGTCCTTTTCTCTCACAGCCTGCACCAAGCACAGAAACTCTGCCAGATAAATGCACATACGGTTGTAACTTTCTGCTTGCACATGAGGCAATTTTACCTGATCCCCCTTCTTAACAGTAGACCCCCCCCCCATGCCTTCTGGAAAGTTTTCTACAAAGCTTCTCCAATAGAGATGCTATACCCCGCCGGTAGGGGTGGGGGTCCCCCATTGCCAGGCCCCAGCTCTCCGCAGCCAATCAGCTGGCCAGCAGGGGAGAATTAGTAAAGGTTTCCCTTGCTCGAAAGCTAGTCGAATACAACTCTAGGGATGTGGTGCTCCTCTCCGTTTCCAAGCCGAAGAGCCAGTGCTGTCCAAAGATGTTTCCGTCGTCATGTGGCCAGCATGACTAAACGCTGAGGCTCACGGAACGCTGTTACCTTCCCACTGAAGTGGTACTTATTTATCTACTTTCAATTTCTTGCTTTCAAACTACTAGGTTGGCAGGAGCTGAGGACCAGAGACGGGAGCTCACTCTGTCATGCAGCACTTGGGTCTCGAACTGCTGAACCTTCCAGCAGTTCAGCATCTTATCCACTTAACCACTTAAGGCACTGCAGCCCTAGGGGAGAATTACCCCCCCCTCCAAAAAAAGGAAAGAACACCCAACATTTCAGGGACATGCCTACACAGGGCTATTTTTGGGCAGGAACACACAGGAATGGAGTTCCAACTGGCTTCTGAGTTTGCCACGCCTACAGCCTCCCCCCCACTCGGGTTCCCCAGGTGCCTTGCAAGCTGTGGGGCGCCTGGGGAAGCCAAGCCAATCCAGGGAGGGAAGGCAGTTTAAACTGTCTCTTCTCCTCAGCTTCCCAGGCACCCCGCAAGCCGCGGGGCACCTGGAGAAACAGATATTAGAAGGGAGCTGTGCTGTCAGGGGTGTGGCCTAATATGCTAATTAATTTCTGTTGTTGGGTGTGTCTAATTATGCTAATGAGTTCTACAAAAAAAAGCTCTGTGCCTACATGACTTCAACATGACCCAGAAGTGACATAGGTATGTCGGGGACATTGGGTCTATGCTCTGGTTGTTGAGCAAAAACTCTATGATAGATGCTAATTCTACCATAGAGTTTTTGGCCGTAAACCAGAGCATCACCCAAACATCCCTGATGTCCCTACATCACTTGCGGGCCACATTGGTGCACATGGGCACGTTGCTGAAACGAGCAATGAAACTCTCTGGCCCTGGTAAGCCCACCATTGATCCTTCACCGGCTGCCCTGAGAGACTTGGCAACCCTATTCTCCAGCCACCAGTTTTTTAAGGTTTACAGAGGGCCAGAGAGGGAAGAGGACTGGGAGGACAGATCTGCAGAAAGTTCATTGAATCCAGCCCATAAAAGCTAAACCAAAATTGTTCCATTAAGCATGGTAATCTGCTGTAATATAATGTAGTTTTTCTTTGTTTGTTTGTTTCTGTTAGGGCTTAAAAAATGGAAATCCTAACCATAAATAAGAACTAACAAAATGAAGATCTGAGCCACTGCCAGTATATTATGTGTTGTTGTTGTTTTTCAGTATATTGATCATTCTTTCCAAAAGAAAAAAAGAAGTCATTACAGAGTGCTAAGAGAGGTTTGCAACAATAACAACAAAAAGCCTTATTATAGTCAATGCTACATAACTTCACAGCGAGGAGGTTTTTTAAATTATTTATTAAGATCTTAAGACCACCCGCAATCATCACACATGCACTGGAACCTGAAGAGAATATCTGAGGCAAGATCACAATCTAGGAAGGGGGAGAGGAGCCGCCTTGCTTGGGCAGATGCAAATGTGCGCTTTGATTTCACCCCTAGAAACAATTATTTGCTTGGACTGATTATTCCTTCATTTTGCAATTCCAAGTGCAGCAGGCTTAAGAAAATAGTAATAGCAATAATAATAATGACAATAATCTTAACAGTAATAGCAATAAAGGAGAAGCAAATCCTTAAAATCATCAGGCGACACTGTCTGTGTGCGTGTATTTGCAAGAGTCGCATTTTGTGAGGCTTTCTTTCGGGCGCCGCTTGGGAACAGGACAACAAGGGCTTTGTTCAACTTGATCATCTCATCAAACAAGACAAAAAAGAGAGAGAGAGAGAAAGAGAGAAAGAATGAAAGTTGGGAGGCAAGAATAAATGGGTATGATCTGAATGCATATTTGTGTTACATCTAATACAACCAGCATCATAGACGAACAAGATCAAATAAATGGTAAAACCTGACAAAGGGAAGAATAGATGGTATGTGGAGCCATCTGTTTTGGAGGACACCCAAGTCTGTCTGAATCTGCCGGGCCAAACTACCAGCTATTCTAAGATCCTCCATTCCAAGAGTGGCCTCATACACATCCACACAATCAGCTTCTCTCGCCATCACTTTGGCTGCAACTTTTTTGTGCAATTAAGTAATTTATTCCTTTCTTCGTCCTCCTGATTCTAATGAATCCAAGCCACAAACAAGCCCCAGTTGCTCCTATTCAAGGAGTCTGATTGCATCTGGCAGTAATTGCTGAAAATCCTGAAGAGGAAACAGGGAAGGAAAGCATATTGTTTGTGGGGGTAATAGGTGAAGACCTGCCTCTCTTGACCTATAATACATTAGTGTCAGTGAACATTTGGCAGCCTTCAGATGATTAGCAATGAAGATGAATCAAGCAAAAAAAAAGGTAGAAATCTGCCTCATCTGAATCGCCAGAACTGCATACATTTGCATGTTGATTAGCTGTTCCTTTGTCTGTGCTCCTAATTATTATGACACGTTATGTCTTCATCATGCAAGATTCTGATCTGTCTTGTTCAAAATGCATGTAGAAAAAAGTAGTGTTTATTGATTCAACATGTAACTTTAATTTTTATGTTTGCTTTAATTAAATACATATTTGATTGCTTTTGACTGGAGTCTCAGAAGGTTTTTTTTTCTTTATTATTCTTTATTCCATCTTGTTGACAAACAAACAGGTAACCTTTCTTTATTATGCTCGGATCACTTACTACTGCAAATCCCTCTCTCTCACACACACACACACACCACTGCTTTTCTGTTGTAATAGAACTAACAATGTATGTTTAAACATTTTAATCTAAGAAATTCACCTTTCAAAAGATGAGATCTTTCTAGAGTTTACAGAGATAAATAGCTACAATTTTAACATGTGATGATGGGGGGGAATCTTCATTACAGAAACTAAGCACTCTCTTATGGCTTTTATCAGAGACTTGAAAACATCTCTGTTGTAGTCCAAATGAGTTTGGTTTTAATTTCAGGAATAACAGGGGTCTGTCTGCCATGCATTTTTAAAAACATCACTTTTCCCGTGGATTTTTCTTAAATCATTCAGATATTCAACATATTTAATAGCATCTGGGTTAAATGGGAAATATAATAGTACAACCAGTTTCCTCACCAGAATTAATTTGCTTCACTTCAATGCACACATGCCCTAATTAAGGCTGTAATCCTAGGTGCACTTATTAAGCACAATGTCCCACTGAACTTACTGGGCTTTACTTTTGAGTAAATGTGCCCAGAATTGCACTGCAGGACACTCTTGTTTCCATTGATACTCAGCAAACCAGAAGTGCAGCAGGATATTGAACTTGTGCTTTTATTAAAGAGAAATTACCACGTTTGCTATAGTGGAAACTGGAATGAAAAACAGAAGTCACAGAAATAGTGTGCGTGTTTGTATAATATGGAATAACTTTCCCACTTTCAAACCCCTTAAGTTTTGCCCTGAAGTGGACAGTCTCTCCTACAGAATGAGAAGGAGTAGCAGACAGCCTTGTAAACAGGTAAATGCACACATAGCTAGTCACCAGTATTCCCTCTAAGATGAGTTAGTGAGAGCTAGCTGACAGTTTTTTAGCCTCCGGCTCACACATTTTTGTCTTAGCTAGGAAGGATGGCTCCAGAGCGAACTAATTTATGCAGTAGCCAAATATCTTGCTCACAGCTTCAATGCCAGTAGCTCACAAAGTGGAATTTTTGTTCACAAGACTCCACAGCTTAGAGGGACCATTTTTATCCCACCCTTCACCCAAGGAGCTGAAGATGGTGTGTGCGGTTCATCACTTTCCCATTTTATCCTTTATACAACCCTGTGAGGTAGGCTAGGCCAGACAAAAGCAATTTCACAGTGAGGTTTGTGGCTGAGTGGGGATTTGAACGGAGGTCTCCCCAATCCCAGCCTGGCACTCAAGCCACTCTATCCCACTCAGCCATTAGGTAACAAATGCTTCTCAAAATTAGAACATGAGGAGACTACTTAACCACAAGAGTGTAATTTTTGCTGGTATCCTCTTGGCAGGGATAACATGCAGCTTGTCTCAGTTTGAGATGCCTGAGCTCCCACTGGTTCGACTCACATCTTGCTCCCCAATTGGCAAGCAGGGAACTGATCATTTAGGGAGCCCCCAGGAAATGTCCCAACACAGTTGAAGGTGTCCATGTAATGAGATTACATGGCTTCGTCAGGTTAGTAATACTGGGATACTTGGTTAATATAGTAGAGTTTTGCCCAGTTATAGAAGCGTGATACTAAGCACAGTAAATAAATCTCCCAAGAAGTATATTGCAAAAAAAGGTAAACTTACCTTCACACAGTTCCTGTTTATATTCAGGATGCACTCAAGGGAGAGAAAGAAGCCTAATCTAAAAGAGTACTTTCCCTACCACAAATGGCCAGCTTGGCCAGCTTGATGTGTGTGGGAGTTATGAGGGCCTTGTATTGACAGGAGAGGCGTGTTTCTCCATGGAAGGCCATGTAAAGAGAGTAAGAGGACAAAGCGAGAGAGGAGGGGTCATAAGGCAGCTCTCAGGCTGAGACAAAGAGAGGCACCCCACTCAAGGAGATAATGCCCACACACCCTTAGAGTTATGTAGTGCCCCCCAATGCCCAGGCGTGCTGATTCTCTCACTCCAACAGGTAAGCACCAAGTATTACAGCTATTACACCACTGCATCATTTCTATCATTAGGCAATAATCCTGAGGGCATGGGGTAACAGTGGTCATTGGCTTAATTTTAAAAAAAAAACTATGGAGGTATATTTCCCCAGTGTAAGTAAACCGGCTAAAAATGCTATTTGGTCATGCAGCACTTTTTTGCATAGCATCTCCTCCTGACCCTCCTCTGCCTCTAATTTCAAAGAACACATAGTTAAAAGGCAAACAGTCTTTTTGAACTGAGAGTTGCACATCTCATCACCTATGTCTGTTTGATGTTGTGGTTTCCTGTCTGGTCATCTTTGTGCCATCCTCCCAGGTGATGAGGAGAAACTTACTACACTTCTGCACTTCATGAGAATGACAATGATGTAGGTGAATAGTAAACTCCTCCTTATTTCAATGCGGACAACATAGGTTAAAGAGATGTTCTATTGAGCCCGATCACACGCAGCATTAGCTGCATGATAGGCACGAATGCCGGCCAGATTTTAAGGGTGTGATCACATGGAAACATCTGGCAAGCATCCCGCACCCATCAGCAACCCATATCACCCCACCGAAGAATTGGAGTTAAAAGATATCTGCGAAAGTACAGTATTTTCTGTTAAACACGGGATGTAGGCAGTCGTCAGATCGCGGAAGCACTTGTATCTTTCTCCCACTGCTCTTTAGAGTGGTGGCAGGGAACAAGAGGTGGGGGGGGGGCAGAGGGACTGGCTACCTCACCCTCACCTCATTCCAGTTTATTGGCTACTACTCACAGGGGAACAGAGAAATGCAGAATGTGAGGACATCATATAAAAATGTCTTTTACTAGTAACTAGATAGTACTAAGAAGAGGTGAAATGTACGTCACAGTCATAATATCTACTTAGGCCTTGAGATTCTGCTGTTTCCCTCAGCATGTGGTTTAGTATTGTAGTAGGGGTGGCTATTCACACTCTTCCTGTTGGTATACCCTCAGGCCTTCGACCTTCTGCTCTTACAGTCTAGAAGCTTAGCAAGCCTGCTTGGCTTGGTATTTGGATATAGGATTTGCAGTTAAGTGCTTCTTTAGAAAGATAAAGTCAGTGCTTGAAGGATCAGTTCTAAAAATGCCTTAGTTGGATTAGTGATCCCTCTCCAGACAAGTCTATGCATTTTCAAAGGCCAAATGGCTGTGAGTACCCTTTAAGAGTAATTTACTTCATGAAGGATGACGTATAAAACCAGCATTTAAGTGACAACATAACACTCATGTTAAAAATTTGGCAAATATGAATAGTATATGGATTTCTCCTTCCCTCCCACATACCCAGGATTCTGTGGCTATGGAACTCCCAAATGCATAATAAAATACATGAGAGTAGCCTCAGGCAAATCTCTCTCTCTTCATTAGTGAGTAGCTACTTTTTTTTTTTTTGCTGTCAAGACACAGCTGATTTATGGCAACCCCCTGGGATTGCCAAGGCAAGAGACATTCAGAGGTAGTCTGCCATTGCCTGCCTCTGCCATCACAACCTGGGACTTCCTTTGTGGTCTCCCAAATACTAACCAGGGCCAACCCTGCTTAGTTTTTGAGATCTAATAAGACTGGGCTAGCCCTGGCTATCCAGGTCAGGGCAAGTAGTTACTTACTGCACATAATATAGGACCTAGGTCTCTTCTCTGGCATTAGGCCCAGCCGCATTTACATGGGCTAACAGTAACATCCTCTGGTAAATAATATCCCATAGATCCTCTGTTAAAGGGACAGGACATTTTTCTCCTGGCCCGTTGGCAACCCTAGACAAAGCTTATTCTCTGAGTGTTCTGAGCCTGTGAATATTACCTGCTCTGAGCCCTGTTGTACAGGGGAGAGAGGGCTATAAATCAAATAAATAAATATTAGTACCAATCACAGTCCAGAGTGCTCTCGACACCTTATGTGAGGGTCAGTGTGAGCTATCCATGATTAGGAGTTTTCATGGGTTAGATTTACAGCTAATTAGTAGCCTCACATGGGTACTTGGAAAATCAAGAAAGGGTTGCTAGGGGAGGGGGTTTATAACCCTTTCCTTCCAAGGCTCTTCAGTGATTTAAATTGCACACCTCACATCCATGCTTCACTCCCTCCAAAATTCCAGGTAAGGGGGAGCCATAAATCTTGTACCTGTTTTTTTTTTCCTTCATAAACCTAATTACAGCTTTGATGAAATAATTTAAATCATTGAAATAGCATGTAAGAAAGGATTAAACATATCTTCCCCATTCTGACTCTCCCAACTGAAAAGGTAGGGCTACTAATAAGGATTCACTTCTAAAAAAAATGGGGATCCTAATCACAGATTGCTCCCTTGAAATTTGGTTGACCTTCATTTATTGCTGCAACAGTCCTTGTCATAGGACAGATGTATAAATGATGGCTTACTGGAGGTCACACACTGAGAGAAATTTCACACAGCCAATATGTTCTGTTTCAGGAACTCTTCAGTAACGATTTCTGTCTGACATTTCATTAGTACCAGTTCCCTAATGGAACATATTGGCCCTTTCTCACAGAAACGTGCCTCTCCCATTGGGGAAGCATTCCTGAGCCGGTTTACCTGAAAACCTCCTCCCAAGCATTCTTCAGTTCTTGTACCAGTCCTGAAGCACTACGGGGTGCTGTGTGAAATGCCCCCGAAGTGTTTCCTCCGATGACAAGTGTTTTCATGCCTCTTTTTGCATCATAGTGACCCATTGGAATCCACTGAGAGCCAACTGGAGCCCAGGCATTCCAATGGGGTCACTATGGCGCTGTTTTGGGATCCTGTTACAGCGTCATAGCACTCTAAATCGGCTCTTTTAAAAAAATGATGGTGATCGCCCATGCGGGCAAAAAGAGACATGAAAAGAAAGAGGCAGTCTGAAATGACAAACCGTTTTGAAGACAGCTCTAAAATGGTAGGGGAAGGGCAGTCTGAAATGGCCGTCACTGTACTGGTTTATTTCAAGCCGGTTCAGTAACATTTTTAAAGGTGTAGTGTGAAATTCCCCTAAATTGTGTGGATGAATGAGGATTTGAAGCTGTGTGTTGTAAAATGAAGAGCACTGTTAAATGTAGATCACTACTGTTGATTTCCTGATGGGGAGTCATTTAAGCTCAAAATTTTTCCTAGGCCCTGTAAAGAGAAAGATCAAAGACTGAAGAATCTCTGTAAGAACTTGTGTCTAAATTTAAAAATAAAAAACACTGGTTCACACATGAAGCTATATTATCATGAGTCAGACTATTGGTCCACTTAGCTCAGTACTATCTACTTCAACTGACAGTGACTTTCCAGAGTAGTGTGAAATCTTTCCCAACACCTGTTACGGTGATTCATACATTACAAACTCCTTGTGGATACCATGAGGGCTGTGGATCACAGATGCATTGGGAATGCCATGCTTCTCAGGCATGTGCAGGTGGAACATGTGGAGAAGTAGCTTCAGCCACCCCCTCACACACACACCATTTCCCCAAGCTGAAAGGGTCCTGCCACTGTTTGACTCACTGGAGAAGCTTATGTGTATCCGTTATAACTTTCCTGTCTCCTCCAGTATCTCAGGACCTCAGGGCAGGACCACCAGACATGAAAGAAAATACCCAGTTCGACAATTCCTCCAGCACTATATAGGTGAACACCACTTGAGTTTGTTTGGTTTAAGATAAGAATCAATAACTTTCGGCAAGCTTTCTTCAATATTAATGTACTTTGAGTTAAGTGATATGACTACCATATTATATGCCAACTATCTCCTAGTTGTTCCCTCAATCTTATTCCCAAGGTTTCTTACAATTCAATTTTAGTTTCCTAGCAAGCAATATAGGAAGGCAATGGCTCTTTTGGAGCAGGTAGGTAAAGGTTTCCCTTGCTCGAAAGCCAGTCGAATACGACTCTAGGGATGTGGTGCTAATCTCCGTTTCCAAGCCAAAGAGCCAGTGCTGTTCAAAGACATTTCCATGGTCATGTGGCCGGCATGACTAGATGCTGAGGTGCACGGAACGCTGTTACCTTCCCTCCGAAGTGGTACCTATTTATCTACTTGCAGTTTCTTGCTATCTAACTGCTAGGTTGGTAGGAACAGGTAGTTCTAGTTAAAATTAGTCTTTCCAAGGCAATCAGTTACTCTCTCAAGGGTTTCTGGAGAAGTGCAAACTGACATAAGTGCGTAAATTAGAAATACTCATACCAGTATACCTATGAGCCATTCCTTTTTCTTGAAATGTCAGTTTTTCACAATGTTTTTCTATTACATATGACTTCACATGATCTCTACAGCTTGTATTCATGCCCATTTGAAAATCGAAGGTCTGGGTAGTAGCCCTAAAATTAGAGTGATTTTTAAAGGGAGGAACAAATGAGGCATCCAGAGCCAAATGCTTTCTCCAATGGTCCCATGCTGGAATGTGAAAGGGTTGTTTATCAGATATCTACTATGTTTTGATGGCCAAACAACATAGAGGGTTTTTTCCTCTATGACCAACCAGATTCATTGTTTGGGGTTTTCTATCAGAATTATTATTATTATTATTATTATTATTATTATTATTATTATTATTACCCAATATAACTTGAAGCAGGGAGATCCAAGCCCTTGTTTATTTTTAGACCTATGTACAATGCGAGATTTTAATTTCCTCCCCCTTTAGGGAAACCAGCCTCCAGGTGGGACCTGGGAATCCCCAGGAATTACAGCTAATCTCCAGACTACAGAGATCAGTTCCTCTGGAGAAAATGGCTGCTTTGGAGGGTGGAGTCTATTGTATTGTCCTCCACTGAGTTCCCTGTCCTCCCCTGGCTCCATCCCCAAATTTCCAGGAGTTTCCCATCCCTGCCTCCATCCTCCGCTGGTAACTAGAGGAGACCTGGCAACCCTACATTTATCAAGAACCTTTGCCACATGTTAATCAGTCTTAAAATGATATTGACTGGAAAATTTTAAAACAGATTTATGAAAACAGCTCCATTTTAACTGCAATGAGTCTGTAAAACTAAGAAAGGCTGTGAGTTTTGGACATTAGTTTCAAATTACTATTCTTCAATAGCTCAGTTTCATTTGTTGTGATTTGGATCCCCAGGTATTTCCATGGGAAAGTAATCCAGTTATAAAAGAATGCTTTGATCAGAGGCTTTCTAGTTTGAATAGATATGTTAATGGGTATAATTTCAGGTTTTTCATATATTATTTTAAAGTCAAAACTTTACTATATACTGTTCTATTTATTTCTCAGTTCGGGGGAAGATATTCCTGGGGGAGAAATGTCAAGCATTGTGTCATAGAAAGAGGCTGACTTAATGTCAATCTTGTTTTGGGATCGCTCCAAAAATATTAGGATTGTTCCTGGTTGCTTCAGCTAAGGGCTGCAGCAGCACAGCAAACAATACTGGGGGCCAAGGGTATCCATGATATGTTCCTCATTGAACCAAGCAGCCCAATGACTTATATCCATTTACCTTTACACAAACTAATTGGAGGCAATATAAAGCACTGACCCTGATCCAAATTTAATCTTCCACAAAAGTTCTAACAGGAAAAATCCTCCAAGTGACCATAGGCCTTCTCTGCATGCAAACAGAAGATAAATGGAAGAATATGGTTTATTTTACAGAGATGAATAACATTTAAAGCGCATTTATTGTAATCAAAGCTTTGCCTTTTAGGGATTGATCTAGAAACATATAGCTGGTATAGTAGCATTAGAAGACTTTGGTTAATTTCCAGCAATTTTGTTAAACTTTGAACTGGTGCCCCATGAATAAGACATTACAAACTACTTTGGAATGCTGGTTACCTCACTGGCATTTACATACCTTGAAGAAAACATATTGTAGCATTATTGATACTGGTTTCACTGGAGAAGTTTAATGAATTGAGTGAATTTATATTTGGGGTCCTTGTGTGATTCTTCTTGCAGATGACTGATTCTTCTTTCAAATGATTTATTCTTCTTTCAATTGAGTCGTTTATGATGTTGATTCATTTGTAATTACCTTTTGAAAATTGAATTACCTTCTGAAAATTGTACTTACCTTAGACCTTATTACTTTTTGAACATTTTAGCATATATTTTTGCACTGTATGGAAATAAGTAAACACAAGTTTAGTTATTTTGAGTTTTATTTAGCATCTTATTACAGGGCTTTTGCAGTTATTTAGGCACCGGCAGGAGACAGTGAATGCAGAAACAGTGGGGGGGGGGGGGAATCAGCAGCTCTGGAGCAGGGATCTACGTCACTTCCTGCAGTGTGATGACACCATGCAGGAAGTGACATCATCACACTGGGGGACACCAATCCCCCCGCCCATATCCCTAGGCAAGGCATTTCCTCCCAACACACCCCACCTGAGCAGCAGTGGGCAATGTAACCTGGAGGAAGATGGGAACTGTACATACTCAATATCCTCCAGAATCCTCTGTTATGAACAGAGGTGTAGGGACAGAGATGGAGACAGAGGTGGAGAGGTTCCTCAAGAGAGAGTCCCCTAAAGCAAAAAGATTGAAAACTATTGTTCTGGTATATCTTTAGGTAACATTAAAAGACTGAATGTATTAACACCCCAATGTATTAATGTATTAACACCCAAAAAAAGCACAGCATATAGGTGGCAAGTACAAAATACTGCAAAAGTGTGATGCACTTCATCACATTTAAATGCAACACCTATAAATTGTAAAAAAGATGCAAAACTGTATGACATAAATAGCCAGATTTGTACTATATATGATAAGTGAGGGAATGCTGCTGGGACTGCAAGGGTGAATGGAGGCAAGCAGGGTGGCCATGCATGCTCATTCTCCCTAGCAGAGGCAGCTGTTGTGGGGCAGAGCAGAAGGTGAGATTTGTGAGGCATGGGAGCGAGCTGGGTGGCATGTACCAAGGTAACAACGGAGCCAGAGAGGGAAGGAACTGCCTTGAGTGCAAAACCAGTGGATGCATGGGAAAGGCATGTTGCCATTAAAGCATTCTTTGTCACTCCCCCCCCCCCCCCAGTGCCTCTTGCCTCTTTCTGAGACCATGGAGGTTTGACCCACTCCTAGCCTCTTAAGGGCCCCAGAGCTGCAAGTGCCCCAACCCAGCCCGATGGGTCATGAAAGACCCAAATGTTTTTCAGCACTTAGCCTTCCTCTATGTTGCATATTATCAAGAATAAGCAAATATTGCCGTAAACACACCACAATACACATAATAATTAAAAACCTGTTGTATAAATACTTCTGATCAGCTACAATAAGTATCTCAATATTCACTAATCACCACCTCACAACATATAATTCACAATGAGCATCAATAAATCCTCATGGTAATCTGATCAGAATTACAAAGCCAGTACAGTGTACAGTTTGGTGTAGTGGTTAAGTGCGCGGACTCTAATCTGGGAGAACCAGGTTTGATTCCCCACTCCTCCCCTTGCACCTGGCTGGATGACCTTGGGCAAGCCATAGCTCTGTACCAGCTGTTCCCTCAAGGACAGCTTGGGAAAGAGCTCTCTCAGCCCCACCTACCTCACAGGGTGCCTGTTGTGGGTAGGGGAAGGGAAAGGAGTTTGTAAGCCACTCTGAGACTCCAAGTGAGTGAAGGGCGGGATATAAATCTAACCTCGTCGTCTTCTTCTTCTTCTTCTTGAGGATATCACCATCCTCAATGCAGACTTCGAAACCAAAGGAACAAAATCCTGTTTGTGTTCATATCCACCCAAAGAGAGTAATTTCCTTGCCTCCCCTTCCCCAACAGCAATATATAATGCCCATAAAATTCTGTTCCTAGGAGAACCGCTCTCCCACAAGAACAGGATTTCAGGGGGCATTTGAGGTTGCCACAGGAGGGGCAGAAATCTTTGCCTAGTCCAGATCCTACTAAGATTAACATTTGCTCAGAGATGGCAAGCCCAGCTGGGACTGTTCACTCCAGTGGGAACACAAAGCAGAAAACATTCAGTACAGTGTAAGAGAGGAGACAGATGTAGATTTATACACAGACTGAGTAAACTGGAGTTTAGGACCTCAGATTATAAAAGACCTCTAGATTTGCCAACGAGCATCTGGCATCTGGCAAGGGCCTGGGAGGTGAGAATATAGGGGCACCACCAGCATGATGGCATTATGTGACTTCTGGAGAAAACCCAGAAGTAATGCCACCCCACTCTAGGAATCATTGGAAACTCTATGATTTTAAAATTGAAATACCACCATCAGCATGATGGCGTTATGTGACTTTTGGGGGAGACCAGAAATGATGTCATGCCTGTCTTCCACAAAGGCATGACATCATTTCTGTGTTTCCCCCGAAAGTTACATAACACCATCATGCTGATGGTGGTTTTTCAATTTATTTATCTCCCACTAGTGGACAGAGGGAATTGCCAGGAGTTGGCATCAGTTGCTGACAACCCTAGGGACCTCTAACTACAAAAAAAAATCTAAAAATTATTAAATTAGAATTTTTGATAATGCTATGGGGACTCTTACACCCCTGACCTGAATAGACCAGACTAGCCCAGTCTCGTCCGATTTACAGGGTTGGCCCTGGCTAGTATTTGGATGGGAGACCACAAAAGAATGCCAGGGTCACTACGCAATGGCAGGCAATGGCAAACCACCTCTAAACATCTCTTGCCATTAAAACCCTACAGGTTTGCCATAAGTCGCCTGCAATTTGACAGCCCCCCCCCCCAAAATGTGGACACTTAAACCTGACATTTTAGGGCTTCTTAGCATGTCTTAACCCAGGGAGGATAGCTGGGAAAGGCCCACATTTTGAGAATGTGGGCATTAGAAATATGCAAGAGTATT
The DNA here is from genome assembly GCA_029233225.1 of Lepidodactylus listeri. Lineage (NCBI taxonomy): Eukaryota > Metazoa > Chordata > Lepidosauria > Squamata > Gekkonidae > Lepidodactylus > Lepidodactylus listeri. The sequence continues at coordinate 105,180,655 of JARCFY010000003.1, forward strand.
CTTTCCTCCATGTGTGAATTGGCAGGAAGTATGTAGATACATATTACTCCATATCAATTCTTTTTTTTAGCCACGAGGATAGGTAATATTGTCTGAGAGCCAGTGTGGTATAGTGGACAGAGTGGCTGAGTAGGACCCTGGCCAACCTGGAAGCTCACTGGGTGACCTTGGGCCCATTACAAACTTTCAGCCTGAACGCCTTGTTATGAGAAAATGGAGGAGGGGGGATGCTGTTCTAAACTGCTCTGAGTCCCTGCTGTGGGGAGAAAAGCGGGGTATAAATGAATAAATGCAAATGCACATTTCTGAAAAATATTTTATTTTGAAAAACAGGTGACTAGAGCGTTTTGGACTGGGATCCTATCTCTTTATGGCTTACAGAGGTTCGATAGCGGAAAGATTTCCCTATGGCTGGAACTTCCTTCTAGACTCAGTTCTACCTGTTGCTGTTACCCTGCAGCTATTAAAGGCACAGGAACCCTGCCGGAGTAGTGGCAACCCTACAGATTACTGTTGGTGATACCCCTTTTGTTTTTAATGATAATCTCTGCAGTCATTCTGGCTGATAAACAAACAGGGGGAAAGATGCAATGAGGTGTAAGAATAGATTTGCACAGGGCAGACAACTGAACATTTAATTTATTTACCTCTCCTAACAGATACCTGGGGTGACATTTATTAATAAACGGCATTATCAGGTGTCTGATATGTAGCTCACAGAAATTAATTACCCAGCTCCTGGTAAAACCATAACAAGCCTGCAGTGCTGTAACGTTTGTGCTAATTGAAAATGAGATAAGTGCTGTGGGTGCAATTTGCATTCAATGCAGTGCATTAATTATCTTCAGTTCTCTTCATGATAAATATACCTGACTGAATCACTCTGTTAATTTGCCAGGTAATAGAGTTGTAAGTGGATTCCCTTAGGTGACCAACTAAAAGACCTCCTGGAACACCGAGGCTTTGGTCTCTCCTGAATGTTTGAGTGGGTTAGCAAAAACTCTCCAACTTCCATCCAGAGTTCAAAACCCATGCTAACCATCTCTGTCACTGTCCTGTCCTGTCCACATTGTTAAAAATCCAGTACAATATTGCTTTGTTTAACACATTGAATATTAAGGCTTGTACCCATTTGAGTTTATATTGTATTCCTGGAATTAACATACTTTTTGTTGGGCTCAAGTTATCACAATCTTACCATTTCAGATTCCTATGAGAAATACCACATCTGAATGCCCCCCTTGTGGTGAAAGATGGTACTGAATACATGAGTCCTCACTAGGTTCACTGTGACCAATTTCCCACAATTTCCTCTGATTTCCTCCGCAGCTTCAGTGATCCTCAAAAAACAGGATCACTGAAGCCACGGGGGAAATTGCGCAAAGCCCTGGGTCAAAATGCAACCCGTGGCAAATAATGGGAAATTCAAGCAGGCAATCAGGGCAAACAGAGGAACGATGCCAGGGCAGCAGTTGTGGGAAATCGGTCTGTGTTTCCCTTATGTTATGATGTACCTGGCCTGTTCAAGCAAGAGACTTCCTACTAATCATAGGGCCTATGTTCCTTTCTGCCCCAGAAGAGTCCTGGAAACACACCACTCTGTGTAACTTGCTTGCTGGTTATAGGTTTAACCCTTACTTCTTCCACAGGCAACGTAGAAGGCCTGTCATCACCAACCCAACCTTTTATCCTTACAACTAAGCTTGCTCTTTGTCCACTAGCAACAGGCAATCATTCCTTGCCCTTGCCCTTAATCCCTTGCCTTCAATAATTTGAGGAGCAGGAGAAAAACTGGGGGGGAGGTTGTTGATTATGACACTCAAGGAATTTTTCCTAATATCTATGATCTTTACTGTAGAGATTGGGGCAAATTCCTAGTGCCTTGCCCAGAAATTGTATCGTTATCATCCTGAAACTCTGCCCTCCCCAGGCACAATGACAAAAATCTCGCATTTGCCAGTGCAGGGCTGGGAATCCTACTTACAACAAACCCCTGTAAAATATGTTAAACCAACAGACAGTAACAGGCCTAAGTTTCAAAACTCAGCATATTTGAATTTGGGCATGTGTTTGAACTAGACTAGGACTTTAAGGCCCAATTTACACCTCCCCTATGAAGTAGTTTGACTGCTGTCTTTTCCTACGCTCATTTCACGCTGGTTTCAAATTCTACTCCCTGGGTCTGAAGAGTACTAAGCAACAGGATCTGTTTAAAGCAGTAAAATGCTAGCTTGACCACAGGAGGGCAATTAACGAATGCAAACAGTAATGAAGTCTTACAATAAAATTAGAAGCCCATGATGCAGAAAAGGTGTTGACTGAAGCCCCCCCAACAAATGAATCTCTAAAGAGAGAGTTTAAAATGAAAGATGGTTTTGCAAAAGGGCTAATTGTTGGAAGCGTAAACTCACTAGACGTCCCATCCTTACACTCAATTAAGACTGCCAAGTTAATGGTTGAATACCTAAGGGGGAAATATGAGAAGCAAACCAAAAGTAAGATTTACTCCTTGAAGGAACAGATCTTTGATTTTAAAGTGAAGGAAGGAGACTGTTTGCCAAAAGAACTTAACAAGCTGATGGGCATTCACAATCAGTTAAAAGAATTGGGCAAGTTGCCTGAAGAGATCGATATGATCTCTACAATTTTTAAAGCATTAGCAGTCTCTTATAAGTCGTTGGTTATGGTTTTGAGGCAACAAGAGGATTTGACGCTAGACGGTTTGTTATCAGCCTTGAAAGAGGAGTTTGATTCCAGAGGTGGAAAAAATGCTTTGTCAGATGAAATGTCTGTTTTGAGCCTAAAGCATGGACAGAAATTTAAAAGGAAAATAGATTGTTTTATATGTGGGAAAAATCATCTTGCAAAATTCTGCCCTTCTAAGTATGCGTCTAATGATGAGCCCCAAAGACAAAGAGCCACAGGCGCACATGGTCAGGCTAACAAAGAACCAGCAAGTGGAGGGGGAAGCCATTATGGGAGGGACAGAGGTCACACTTCGCACACACAGCACAAAGGAGGAAAGTTTGCTGCAAAGACACAGAGCAGAGGTAATGCTTTTAGAATCACTGATGATTTTAACAAAGACAATAAGAAAATGTTTTGGGTTGATTCTGGTGCCTGTATCCATATCTGTAAAGAAAAAGACTGATTTTGTAACATGGATGTTGAGAACAAACCAAGGATTTTTCAAGCTAACAGAGAATTGCTAGACGTGAAAGGTGTTGTGACTGTGCAATTGAGATTGTGTACCACAGATGGTGAATTAATAAATGTGGAACTGCAAAATACTGCTTACGTGCCTGAAGCTGTAGACAATTTAATTTCAACAAAAAGACTTATGGACACTGGACATACTGTCCTGCTCAAAAGAAAGCAGGGGAGTAAGGTTACTACTGAGAATGGGGAGCTTGAATTTAAAGTGGAAGAGAGAAATGGGTTTCATTACCTTGTAGCCTGTGATGAGGAAACAGAAACTTTTGATGTCGAACCTGCTGTTGATGATAAGGAACAGATTTGCCAGACTAGTGATGTTGTTTGTGACCATGAGAAATGTTTATTTTCATGGCATATTAAATTTGGACATAGAAATCTGAAATCTGTTGAGAAGTTGTTAAAGGAATGTGGAATACTGTTGTGAATTGTGAAAAGAGTGAAACTAGATGTGAAACATGTTTCAGAGCTAAAGGGGAAAACCCACGTTATGCTGGCAAACATCCAGCGCAGAATCAGGAATTTCTGGAAACTGTATACAGTGATCTTGTTGGGCCATTGCTTGCATCCCTGGGTGGGAGCAAATATTTTGTGACTTTCACAGAGAATAAAACAAAATACACCAATGTGTATCTACTAAAAAGTAAAGATGAAACACTGCGTAGATTTAAAAATTATGTGGCTATAGTTAAAAATAAATTTGGCAAAGCACCTCAAAGCTTACTCACAGATGGAGGTGGTGAATATTGTAATGCTGAATTCAAACAATTTCTTCAAGAGCAAGGAATTCAACATAAAGTGTCCATTGCATATTCACCCCAGTAGAATGGATCCTCTGAGAGATTAAACAGAACGCTGCAAGGGATGTGCAGAGCTATACTGATGCATTCTGAACTGCCAAACAGTTTATGGGCAGAAGCTCTGAACATAGCAGTGTACTTACACAACAGAATACCTTCAAAGATTACAGGAACTTCTCCTTTTCAGCATGGGCGTCAACTACGGGGGGGCTCGAGGGCTTGAGCCCCCCCCCGAAATTTCCCGGGGGGGGGCTCAGCCACCCCCGGCAAAATGGAGCGCCCTGCCGGCCTGCCCTCCTGCCTCCCTGGGGCGGGGGGGAGAGAGGCGGCGACGGCCGGCTGACTGGCCACCCTCATGCACTCCATTTTGCCGGGGGAGGCTGAGCCACCCCCGGGAAACTTAGGCACAAGGCGGAGCGGGAGCCCGGGGCCCGCAAGGGCGACGCGCCGGCCCCGGCTGCAGGCAGCAGCAGCAATCCCCGAGGTGAGCAGGGAGAGGGAGGGAGGGGGGCAGGGAGCACGGCAGGTGGGCGGGCACGGCCCGGGGGAGGGAAGCGGCGGCGGCGGCTCCCAGGGGGGGAAGAGCGGCGGGGACATGGTCCCGAGCGCGCGTGCTTTGCGCGCGCGCACGAGAGAGCCCCCCCCCCCCCCCGGGAATTTAAAAAGTCTACGCCCCTGCTTTTCAGGCCTGGTTTGGGATACAGCCTGGTCTAAAGCATATCAAAGCTTTTGGTGCAAAAGGGTATGCACACATACCAAAGGAGAAAAGGGGAAAGCTTGATCCCAGAACTGAAACTGGACTTATTGTAGGATATTCTGTTGGAGGAAAAGAATACAGGATATACAACCCCCAAACCCACACAGTTGAGGAACGCAATGTTGTTTTTGTTGATGAGACTATATTGCCTAGTGTTTCCACTGCAGCTGATCCAAAGATGCCAGGGACTGCACCTGATGAGTTCATTGCTTGGCTACATGTAGAGCCAGTCTGAGAGCCAGTCTGGTGTAGTGGTTAAGTGCACGGACTCTAATCTGGGAGAACCGGGTTTGATTCCCCACTCCTCCACTTGCACCTGGCTGGATGACCTTGGGCAAGCCATAGCTCTGTACCAGATGTTCCCTCAAGGACAGCTTGGGAAAGAGCTCTCTTAGCCCCACCTACCTCACAGGGTGTCTGTTGTGGGGAGGGGAAGGGAAAGGAGTTTGTAAGCCGCTCTGAGACTCCCTTGGGGAGTGGAGGGCGGGGTATAAATCCAATCTCTTCTTCTTCTTCTTCTACATGTAGAGACCTCTGGTGAACAGGCTGGGGAACTGGCAGGGGAAGCAGCAGGTCCATCTTCTGAGGAAACTACTGAAACAGAAGGGGAAGCAGGGGCCACACCAAAGGAAGCGGCTGAACCCACGGCAGAACTCACACCTGGTGCAAGGTGATCAGAAAGGAGCACTAAGGGACAACCTGCAAAGAAGTATGAATTTTGTGAACTTGTGCAACCTGCAAAAGAACCCAAGAACTGGAAGGAAGTTTGCAACTTACCTGTGAGTGAAAGAGGCAGATGGCTTGAAGCAATGGAACAGGAGCTGCTGTCCATTAGCGAAAAGGAAGCCTGGACTCTCACTCAACTACCTCAAGGCAGAAAGCCTGTTGGATGTAAATGGGTCTTCAAAATAAAGCACAAAGAAGATGGAACTGTGGAGCTATACAAAGCATGCCTAGTAGCTAAAGGCTACTCACAGCAATATGGGACTGACTATTTTGAAACTTTTGCTCCAGTTACTGACCAAGCAACATTCAGAGCACTTCTAAGTGTTGCAGCATCTAGGAACATAATAGTAGAGCATCTTGATGTAAAGACTGCTTTTCTCAACGGAGAACTATCTGAAGAAATCTACATGGAACAACCTGAAGGTTTCAAGGTCAAAGGTCAAGAAAATTTCATCTACAAACTCAATAAGGGACTCTACCGCCTAAAGCAAGGAACAAAGGCCTGGTATGACAAACTTACTGAACTTTTAAAGAAGCAAGGCTTCAAGCAAGGGAAAGCTGAACCTTGTCTCTACACTAGAATCAGAAATGGACAATACCAGTATGTTCTTGTTTATGTTGACGACTTGATCATGGCTTGCCAAAACAGAGGAGACATCAAAGCAATAGCTGATGGATTAAATAAGGAAGTGAAAGTCAAACAGCTAGGAGATGTTCAACAATACCTCGGGATGCAAACTGAGAGACTCGAGGATGGAACTTTTCTTTTATGCCAGAAAAGAAAGATTATGGACTTTATTGAATCTGTTGGCATGAAGAACTGCAAAGCATCATCAATCCCACTTGAACCTGGATATCTGAAGGAAAAGGACGGCACACCACTAAAGGACATAGGAGGATACAGAGAGACTGACGGAAAGCTCTTGTACCTGAGCAAATCAACGAGTCCAGATATTACAGCAGCAGTTGGATTTCTAAGCAGAAAAGTAAGTTCGCCAAATCACCATGATTGGAGTGCAATAAAGAAGATGGCACATTATCTAAGAGGAATAATGGACTTAAAACTGAAAATTGCACCAACTGAACAACCGAGACTAGTCAGCTACATGGATGCCAGTTGGGGAGAAGAGATGGACAACTACAAGTCTACCAGTGGATACCTATTCTTTTATGGAGATGGACTGATAGACTGGACTAGTAGAAAGCAGACTGTTGTAGCGCAATCCACAGCAGAAGCTGAGTGCATTTCAGCAGCAAGTGCCTGCAGCAGACTTGAATGGATCTTTAATATGTTGAAAGATTTTGGGATAAATGAACCTGTACCTATACTCATGTTAAGAGGATAATCAAGCTTGTATAACAATATGTAAGGAAGAGAGCACAACTGCTAGAAGTAGATCTATTGGTATTAAATGTGCATGAGTTAAAGATTTGTACCAGAAAAAGGTGATAGAGATTGAGCATTGTCGTACAGAAGAGATGGTGGCTGATACCCTGACTAAGCCACTGACCAAAACAAGTTTGAAAGACTTCGTGAAATGTTGAATATGCTTGATGCTAATGCTGAATAATGTTTTGTTTATGCATGTATAATGACTTGCATGTTAGGTCTTGAGAAGGGGTGTTGGAAAAATGTGTATGTAAGACAAGACCTGACCATTTTAGTCATTATAGGGTTAACCTATGTAACTTGTTGTTTCTCAGGCTAACCTGGAAGAAGTACCTGGCAGCTGGCCAATTAAGTGCAAGCCCAGGAAACCTAGAGGGGAATTGTTGTACTGATTGGTGACTGATATCAGGTGTTTCCTTTCAGGGGTCAAGAAGAAGGGGAGATCCTCCATTGTAATCTCTCACTTTTGTTGTAGGATGGCTTAGTATGCAGATGGAGCACAATGCTGCTCTTAAGAAAGCATGTTTTGTTTCTTTTGTAGCTAATGCCGTTTCCCTTTATCCTTTAGTAATAAATATTTTAAACTAGAGGAAGCAGCCTCTTCTTTCCAGAAAGCAAGATCCATAACTCTAAATTATCACTAATATTGGACAAAAAGTCCTAACACAGAGGAGGGCAACCAAGATGATTTGGGGCTGGAGCACCTTCCTTTTGAGGAAAGGCTGAAGAGTCTGGGACTTTTCAGTTTAGAAAAGAGACAACTAAGGAGGGACATGATAGAGGTTTAAAAAATTATGTATGGAGAGAGCTGACAACGAGAATTTTTCTCCCTCTCCCAAAATACTAGAACTTGAGTGTATCCAATGAAACTGATAGGCAATAGATTCAGGACAGACAAAAGGAAGTTCTACTTTAGGCAGAGAGTGATTAACGGTGGAATTTGCTGCCAGAGGATGTAGTAATGGCCATAGGAAGAAACAGCTTTAAAAGGCAATTAGACAGATTAATGGAGGATAGGTCTATCCTGGCCTATCGCTACAGTGAAACTATTGGGGACTCCACCCCTTTTCTTAAATTATCATCCCCACAAGATTTTTTTTTTTTTAGAATAAGATTTTTTTTAGAAAAATAGGGGGGCCTCACACACAGGGCCCCCACTTCTTCTCAAAAGCATTTAAAGGAAGAGAAAAAGAAGAGGGGTCTGGAGACCAAGTCCTATGATGAAAGGTTGAAGGAGCTGGGTATGTTTAGCCTGGAGAGGAGACATGACTGAGAGGTGATATGATCACCATCTTCAGCTACGTGAAGGGCTGTCATCTAGAGGGTGGTGTGGAGTTGTTTCCTGTTGCCCCAGAAGGTCGGACCAGAACCAAAGGGTTGAAATTAAATCAGAAGGGTTTTCGGCTAACCATTAGGAAGAACTTCCTGACAGAGCGGTTCCTCAGTGGAACAGGATTCCTTGGGAGGTGGTGGGTTCTCCTTCTTTGAAGGTTTTCAAACAGAGGCTAGATGGCCATCTGACAGCAGTGCTGATTCTGTGAACTTAGGCAGATCATGAGAGGGAAGGCAGGAGGGGTTGCATTAGTGCTTAGTTCTCATGGCCCTTTCTTACATGCCCAGGGAGATGCTGATTGCCACTTTGAGGTCAGGAAGCAATTTTTCTCCAGGCCAGTTTGGCTGGAGATCCTGGAGGCTTTTGGTCATCTTCTGGGCATGGAACACCAGTCACTGGGGGTGTGGGGGGGAGGTATTTGTGAATTTCCTGCATTGTGCAGGGGGTTGGACTTGATGACCCTGGACGCCCCTTCCAACTCTATGATTCTATGACTCTAAGAGAAGAAGAGACTGGATTTATACCGCACCCTTCACTACCCGAAGGAGTCTCAGAGCATCTTACAATCCGTTTCCCTTCCCCTCCCCACAACAGACACCCTGTGAGGTAGGTGGGCTGAGGGAGCTATTTCAAGAAGTGCTCTTTCAAGAACAGTTCTGACAGAACTTGTGATTGACCCAAAGTCACACCAGCAGCTGCATGTGCAGGGGTGGAGAATCAAACCTGGTTCTCCCAGATTAGAGTCCGTACTCCTAACCACTACACCAAACTGGCTCTCCTTTAAATTCTTTAAATGCTTTTGAGAAGAAGCAGGGGATGGCGTGCACCCCTCTTCAGCAAGATTTAAAGGGCCCTCCAGCTGATTGGCGGGCCACCTGCTCACTGCCAATCAGCTGAAGGGCCCTTTAAATCTTGCTGGAGAGAAGGGAGAAGGGTGACTGCCAGCAGTCAGGCTTGGGAAAGGGTTGGAACAGACATAAAAATAATGGCAGCCCCACCAGAAAAATTTATGCTCCACAAACCACAAAACCCTGGCTATGGGCTTGGGTCTATCAGTAGCTACTAGCCATGGTGGAGGTGAACCTCCATATTCAGAGGCACTAAAACTCTGAATCTCAGAGCTAGGAGGCAACATCAGCGGAAGGTCTCATTCTCTATGCCGTGTTGTTGGCCATCCAGAGGAACTGGTTGGCCACTGTGTGAGATAGGATGCTGGACTAGATGGACCATTTCATCTGATCCAGCAGGGCTCTTCTTATGTTATGATTAGACAAATTCATAGCTCAATACATAGCCATAAACCATGATAACAAAATGAAACTGCCATGCTCAGAGGCAGTATAGACCTCTGAATGTGCATGCCGGGATTAAACAGGAAAGGGTTTATGCTGCTTTTATATCCCATTTGTGAACTTCCCAGAAATATCTGGTTCATTACTGCTGGAAACTGAATACTGGAATCGATAGACCTTTCTTTCAGTCCAGAAAGTAGCTCTTCTTATGCCCTGATCTCATTGTGATAGTGGATTTAATTCAAAGCCCTATATCCAAATAATATCTGATATTAGGTACCTGGTGTCTACAATGCCAGTTTGGGAATGAATAAAGTTGTAACTGGATGTACTTTAATTGTTTAGTGTATTTTCAGGGGCTAGCTAAAGTTTTTCACACAACTGTGCAGATAAATATAAAACTAACGGGGAGGGGGGGAATGGATTCTGTGCAACAGAAGACAAATGCCCCAGAGCAATCGAAATGCCTCTGATCCCAACCTGTAAACTTTATTTGCATTCTGAAAGTGAAGTCGAGCAGTTGTGAAACTTATGTGGCAAGACTGGGGGTGGGGAGGAAAGAACTGTTAACAAAAATCTTAACTTTGACTCTGAAACACATTTGTTAAATAGCCATCCTAATGGCATTATTGCAGCTAAAAACAGAGACTTGAAAATGCTGTATACATTATTACTCTCATTATCCACCAACTGCAAGAATGTTGCACTAAAACTAACTCAAAACACCTCAGGGAAGGTAATTGCTACTAATGGATCTGAAGTGTGTAAAATTGGGCATTATTACCCCGTCATCATATCCTTGAATTGCCGAAGCCGTAGTATATCGCAGTTACTGGGCTCGCTCATCTCTCAATCATGGGAGAAATTTGAGAAAAGTGGAAAGCTCTCCTTCATTTTGCATTAGAAGGAAAATTCAACAACAACAGCTCAATATTAGAGCCGCCTGTTTGTGCCCCAGGGATTTGCACAGGGTCAGCATTTGCTTTTCTAAACCACCATTTCCCAAACACTAGGAAACACCGACAAATGCTGCTCTAGATGAACATTTCCCCATTGACAAATGGAGTATATTATTGTATTTTGGACTTCACACAGCATTTTGCTCATCAGTGGATACCACACTTTTCTATGCTTGGGAAGTTCTGCTGTCCAAGCCCCACTGAAATCACTGGGAGGTGGGCAGCTTCCTTTTATTTCAAGAGGACTTGTACAATGAGAACTTCCCAATGAACTGCACTGACATCCACAAAATGTGGAAGCTTATAAACTGTGTGTCACACTCATGCAATGTAGCAAGGAGTCCCTTAGTTTCAGAATTCTGCAAATCCATACAGAATGGATGTGACAAATGGTTGACTGAACTATCTTGTCTTGCTGAATCCACCGGATTTTTCTTCACTACCCCTAATTTTTCATAGACATGTCCTGATGATTCCCAGGCTGAGGACATACTGGTAATATGCCGCGGAACGGCAGCAGGGCCAAAAGCCATGGGGGAAAACTGGCCCAGGGCTGGCCATTCACACTGGCCAGTTTCCCATGGGAGCATGCCAGGGAGGATGCAGAATGGAGCATTCAGACTGCTGCAAAGCGGCCCCAGGTGAGCCGGCCTCCACAGCTCGTGGTGGAGCCATTTCAGCAGTAGGCGCATGGGTGCCTATGCGCATGGCTGCTGCAGCAGTCTAAAAATTTAAAATCTCCCCACCTCCTCTATTGGGGCTGCTTGCACACGAGCTCATGTGCATCTCGCTGTGGTGGCATCTTCACACCGCCGCCTCCACTTGAATCCCGCCTCTTCCCATCCACACAGCCGGGAAGTGGGATCCAAGCAGAGGAAGGCCCCTGGACATCGCTTTCTGCCGGTGTCCGTCTGAGGTGGCAGGGAAGCACTTCAGAGACGGGTGAGTATGGAAGGGAGATGGAGGACAGCTGCAGCTGTCTGAACTGCCTCTCTTCCCCCACTTCTGAAGCAGAGCTCTCCCGGGCCACATTGCCTGTCTGTCCTCAGCCCCAGTTGGTATATATGTCACCATCCTCAGTTCTGGCCACTGGGATCTGGGGAAAAAATGTTGCATCTTAGCAATGTGCAATGAAAGAAAAAAGGAGGGAGGTTGTCATCTGTAGAGATAACAGAGTTGCCTATTGAAGTGCTGCACTAGGCAAGGGCTCCAAAGGTTGTCAAGGTTAGGCATTTTGTCAGGATCTTGAGACAGCAAAGGGTTCACCATTCCAACAGTGCAGCCATTCTTTGCACTGGCTACTCAGAAGGAGAGAGGTCACATGGGAGAATGCTTGGGCTATATGCCCTCAACCTGTTCCAAGTTACAAGGAAACACTGAAGATACTGTTACCCGGAGGTCTCAAAATTAATTGGCTGAATTAACATAATTGGAGATAGAAAGAGGGGGTAACTGGGGGATCTCCACCAATGTTTATGGGGATTGTTCCCTGAGAATTCTCGAATAAACCAGGCTGAAGTACAACTGGAAAGGTGTTTTATTGTAAAAGAAGAAAAAGGAGCAAATCATACACACACAACACAAGAGGAACATACAAACTATCTAAGAGGAAAATAAAGGGGAGTAATGGGGACAGTGATTAGGGGAGGGTGATAATTACCAAGTCCTGGAGGTCAAGGTCCATGGAAAACAGTGAGAGAAATGGCCCACATTTCTCTAATGAATGGAGGAAGCCCAAAAGCAAACTAGAGGGGTTTGATGTTTGACGTTGAAAGAACATACACACACTGCATGGGGCAGAGCATATACAGTTATAAGAAAAATTGGCCTTGGGGCAGTCTGATGTGTGTGCCCCTAGACAATACCATAATTGGCTTTCCAGGGTAAAACAATGTGTCGGGAGAGGCTTGATGGCTTTCCCATGGATGGACAAAGACCTGAGGAAACTTGTGACAATTTACATGAGTGGTATTGATATTTTCTTGATGAAGTTGCTGGATGTGAACTAAAAATGTGAATGTTCTCTGATGACCCTTAATATAAGATGAGAGAGGCTATCAGGTTTGCCTGAATAGCCCGCTAATCAAGGAGAATGAGCAAGCGGAAGCAGGTCCAGCTGCAGATGGGTGACATCCAGGTGAAGGGAGGGGGAATCTCAGGAAATCCATTGCTGAGATTAAGTACCTCTTTTAGGGTGGGAGAGAACTATTAGCAAGTCAGCTATCAGGATTCACCTACCCAGAAAAGTTTCCCAGGCTTGTCTCTGACCAGCATCCATTTTGTTTGTTCCAGCTCTATTTTGTTTCCACTTCCAGGCCAAGCTGTACAGTACATACATGGTTTGGGGGGTGAAATTAAAGAGGGGTGTCTGGTTTCAAACCACAGGAGGGGTCCAAAATCTTGGGTCCATCACTACCCTGGAGAGCTTCCCAGGGCACATCAGTGGTAATACTGACAACACTGAAAATAGAGTTTCTCATATTTTACATTTATTGCTTTACAATATTTATTCCCCATTCTCAGCAAGACTGCTAATGAAGCAGCTTTCAATTCCCGATACAATGAACATAATTAACAATATTGAAAGGCCAGCAATAAAACAATAATGGAATAAGTAGCAGTAACAAATACTTCATCAAAACCCAATAATGGTGAGAATCAGCTCTAAACATCGCAACATTAAACCCATTGCAGGAAATAGCCTTGTAGAAGGAATTGTAACTAGTTGGGTAATAAGGGCTTGTTTCTTACATACCACTGCTGGCACATGGTTGGAAATTGAGGAGGGGGGCTACTTGATTGGCATCACACCAATGTCATGATACCCCTTCTGGCATGAACCAGAAGTGACATTGTATCAGCACAAAACTCCAGGATCCATCAAGTACTCTATGCTTTAATTGTAAAGTCTTGGGTGAATCCTGGAGTGCCGTGCCTACGTAATGATGTCACTTCCAGTTCATATTGCAAGTGGTGTTGGCACGAGGCTAAATTATGCCCCATCCCCATTTTCCCTCCACTCCCTGTTGAGTGGTGGCAGGGAATGAAGACAGTCCAAGGTGGAAGGTTTCGACTGCCCTAGACCAGCTTTAAAATCACAGTTAAATGTTTGTAACTGAATACTCAATATGTCACATATTTTGAAATGCAAAACTGATGCATACAAATGTGAATTACAGTTCACAGCAGGGAGGAAATAGGTTGCAGTGGTAAAAATTGTAGGCTGCACATAGGTTGGGCCTAGAGTTCTCCCAGAAGTATAACTAATGTCCAGATGACAGAGATAAGTCCCCTTGGAGGAAATGGCAGCTTTGTGACATCATGTCCCCATGGAGTTCCTGTCTCTCCTTCCATACAGTCTTTCTTCCACTGTATAGTTTTACTCAAGGTGAGAAGCATCACAGCTTACCTGCAAGGAATGGGCTACTAAATTCTGCAAGGAGGCAGGATTGGGCACTAGTCCTCCCTCCCGCTCGGGACTGGTGTGCCGGAAGTTCCAGATGCAATGTCCCCGTCTCAGACCTCCAGACTGAGTGGCAAAATAAGACTAGATAGCTAGACAGGCACACTGACCACCACTAACTAATGGTGACTGGACTACCCATACCAGTTAACCTCAATAAAGTGCTCACAGCCTCAGCCCAGGAAGTTCATCAGCAGGGAATTCTGGGAATAAATACGCTGCTGTACAAAAACTTGCAAGCTGCAGGGAATACTGGTCCCTCTTTGACTGAATGTATTGGCTTCTCCATTGACTCTTTGTAAACCAGCATACTGAGCAGCACAGGAACAGGAAGCATGAACCAAAGAAGAAGATGGTGCTATCACACAAATAAAAATGGTAAAATGATTGGTAAATTAATGCACTTTACTTTTGTCATTTTTAATTTTGTTGTTGGGGGGCAAAAGTCCTCACTATTTAGTATGTTATAAATGGCTCTGGGGGGGGGAGGGTGATTTCCCAACCAGAAGGGGTAGAGGGACTCAACAAAAAGCCTGGGCAAAAAATGTTGACAAGGCTTGGCAACAGGCAAATATTTGCCGGGAGGGAGTTTCAAAGTCAAGGCACCATAACAGAAAGAGCTTTTATTCTAGAGCTCCCAACTTACTTCTGAAGAAAACACCACCAGGCAGGACCTCTGTAAATGACTTTAACTGATGGGCTTCTCTTCTGGGGGTGGGTGGCCCCAGGCCCAGATCGTTAAGTCTTCAAAGGACTTTGAAGCATATGCCTGGAAGCAATACAATAGTCAGTATAGCTCTTTTAAAACTAGCAAGGTATAGGGTTGCCAAGTCCAGGTTGGAAAATACCTGGGGATTTTGGGGGTGGAGCCAGGAGACGGTGAGGTTTGGGGAGGGGAGGGGCCTCAGCATAATATAATGCCATAGGGTCCACCCTTCAAAGCAGCCATTTTCTCCAGGGGAGCTGATCTCTATCAGCTGGAGATGAGTGGTAAAAGCAGGAGATCCCCAGGCCCCACCTGGAGGCTGGCAACCCTAGCAAGGTATGTTTTCCCCCATAACTTGCACCAGCCAGTGTCCCGTCCCGGGAGGTCCTGGCCTGGCCGCCACCCCCCCCCCCCGCCCCCCTGGGACAACGCCCAACTCACCCTCGCTCACGAGAGGGACCTCCAGCAGTGCAGAGCAACTCCCGGGCAGGGGCACCGCCCACAAAACGTCGCTGCCAGCTCCCCGGGGGATCCCAGCCCCACTTACACAGCACCCCATTGGCTGGCGCGAGCCCGGCCATTTCAACGTTCGCCGCACCCGGGCTGCATGCCCCATTGGGACCTCACCACATCTCTGGAGGCTTCCCCGCTGCCAACCCCGGATCAAGCCCCCACCCCACTTGGAAGCACAAACGAGAAAGCGGAGGAGGGGCCGCCCAGAATCGAGAGGCAGAACCGCAGACACAGCACCGTCAGTCACACCAGGGCTGGCCGGGCAGACATGCCCCAGCACACGCGACCTGGCATCCTCACTGATAAGGGGAGGGCGGGGCCAGGACCAGGAAGGAGGCTGGAAGGGGTGGGTGGCGCTGGAGTGATGGGAGGGGAAATAAAAGGAGGCGAGTGTCAAGGGGCCGAGGAGGATGTGCCGAAGGAGGAGCGGAGCACGAGCGAGACAGAGAGCGTCGACTCCACAGAGACGAGTATCCTGAGTGCTCACTGACGGAAGCTGAGGAGTGGAAGAGGGTGCTGTAAACCCCCACCCCCGGCCATATCTGAGGCCCCGTGACCTTTTAGAACTCCTGATCCTCCAGGGGTGCTCCTGGGTGGGTTGACAGCACGGCCACTGGCAGCCCCCCTTAGGGGGCAGAGCAGCAGCTTGACAGTAATCTAACTGCCACATCCTCTACTAACTGAAACTTCTGAACCATCTTGAAAGGACAGCCCCAGATAGTATTCACTGTGATAACCTAACCAGAGCATGCATAACCACGGCCAAATCACATCTATGTATCTGTGTTTGTGTTTGTATGCAAAAGCAAAACATTCAAAATCCCTCACCATGCACTTTGGGGGGATTTCAACATCTGCTTGTGAAATAAAGTATGTGAAATTGTTTGGAAGGGTTCATGTGTTAGAGAGAGGGAACAGTGAATGTGTCCCTGTTGTAAAGGCAATGTACCAATATGCCTTAATCAAGATGCAAGTAACTGATACGTCAAAGCAGAATGTGGATAAGGAACATATGCACATTTGCGTGCTCATCTGGATTCACATTAAAAATAATGTATTGAGCATTGTTGACCTCCACATCTGGTTGCACATACAGACATGCTTCTGATTGTGAATATTGCCGGGGTGCACTACATTGCTTTCAGTAGAATGCACATCCCTATATTCTTCCTGAGTAATATAAATGATTAGATCTAAATTGGGCAAAGGTCTTGCTGCACAGCACTAGCAAGCAATAAATCCACCCTCACTGTATTGCAACAAAACAGGGGAGTATTGCCCTGATTGCTTGAGTAATGTGCAAGCTCTCTTTTTCCATCTTCCTCCTCCTCATTCAAAGAACATAATAACATAAGAAGAGCCCTGCTAGATCAGACTAATCCTGTCTCACACAGTGGCGAGCCAGTTCCTCTGGATGGCCAACAACAGGGCATAGAGGCTGAGACTTTCCCTTGATGTTGCCTCCTAGCTCTGGGATTCAGAGGATTAGTGCCTCTGAATGTGGAGGTTTCCCTCAGTGACCATGGCACGGCTAGTAGCTATTGATAGACTTATCCTCCATTAATCTGTCTATAATATACTGGGTCCAGACACACAGAAGTGAAATCAGCTCATGGTTTATTTACAGAAGGAAAACAGGACCTGCCTGGCTGGGCTCAGGGGTATGCTTATATGCAGGTACAAACCACAGCCTTGGTCACACTCGAGCCCCGTGATAGGATTATTTACAAGACACCTTTGGCCATAGGTCCCCTTTAGGATCCTGGGTGGTCTATTGGCCCAAATTATGATCTGCCTGGGCTATTGTCTACTGAAGCAAAGCTCCGGTAGTTTGCCCAACCTTGTGTGCGATCCCGACCGCGTGTGCTGTTGCCATTAGAACACAGCACCCCTCCCCCCCATAGTTCGGACCTTCCCTAGCACACAAAGTCCCTTAGGTAGGTGGGCCTTCTCCATTCCCTGGTCGAGTGGCGTGATACCAGTTCCGTGGCGGACAGCTCGGGGACTGCCTCTGCTGGTTCAGGGGAAGAGTCCAGCCTGTAGGCTGGGGCCAGTGCTGGAAGGATGTCAGTTTGTGCATCAGCCAATGTGCTTGGCCAGGGGTTTGTAGGAGTGGGTGATCCATGTTCGCCCTCCTCATCTTGTTTTGGAGTGGGTGCTTCATCCTTGCTCTCCTCGGGTGCTTCAGTGTCTGCTGGCAGGAGACAACGGCGCAGCTGGTCAATATGATGCTTATTTATTTATTTATTTGTTTGTTTGTTTAATTTATATCCCGCCTTGTCAGTTTTACAACCGACTCAAGGCGGCTAACAACATATAAAGCATAAAAACAAGTTAAAACATTTAAACATTTAAAACAGCACTAAAATTAAATACCACAAGATGGCGACTTCCTAGCGCTCCAGTGGGTAACTGCAGCAGGGTGCGAACAACAGGGCCAGGGGGATGGTATAATCGACTTTCTCCCCGGCAGCAGCCCCTATTTGAAAGCCTGGCGGAAGAGCTCCGTCTTACAGGCCCTGCGGAACTGCAACAAATCCCGCAGGGCCCTGATGTTATCCGGGAGCTCATTCCACCAGTAAGGGGCCGCCACCGAGAAAGCCCTGGCCCTAGTACAAGACAACCGAGCCTCCCTTGGACCGGGGTAAGTCAGGCGATTTTGGGTGCCCGACCTCAGTAACCTCTGGGGCCTATATGGGGAAAGGTGGTCCCTCAAGTAGGCGGGTCCCTGACCATAAAGGGCTTTAAAGGTTAACACCAGCACCTTGAACCTGATCTGGTATGCTATAGGCAGCCAGTGCAGTCACTGCAGCACAGGCCAGATGTGGTCCCGCAAAGAGAGACCCATCAAGAGCCTGGCCGCAGCATTCTGCACCAGCTGCAGCCTCCGGATCTGGGACAAGGGCAGCCCCAAGTAGAGAGCGTTACAGTGATCAGGACGTGAGGTGACCATAGCATGGATCACTATAGCTAGGTCTTCGCATTCGAGGAAGGGGGCCAACTGCCTAGTCAGCCGTAGATGGAAAAAGGCTGCTTTGGCAGTGGCTGCTACCTGGGCCTCCATCGTCAAAGAGGAGTCCAGGAGCACACCCAAACTCCTGACCCTCGGAGCTGGCACCAATGGCACCCCACCAAAGGACGGAAGTGGGTGCCCTAACGTCGATCCGGTCCGACTCAAGCACAGGACCTCCGTCTTCAGAGGATTCAATTTCAGTCGACTCAATCTAAGCCAGCTCGCAACCTCCTGCAACGCTCGTTCCAGGTCATCTGGGGAGGAGCCGGACTGGCCGCCCAACAACAGATAGAGCTGGGTGTCATCGGCATATTGATGACACCCCAGCCCATGCCTCCAGACAATCTGGGCAAGGGAGCGCATGTAGATGTTAAATAACATCGGGGATAGGACAGCCCCTTGAGGAACACCACACACCAGTGGGTGCCTCTGGGAGGTCTGTTCCCCGAGCGCAACCCTCTGTCCCCGATCTTGCAGAAAGGAGGCAAGCCATTGTAAAGCGAGTCCCCGTATCCCAGCATCGGCGAGGCGGTGGATCAACAACTGGTGGTCGACATCAAATGCCGCCGACAGGTCAAACAACAACAGTGCCGCCGTGCCGCCTCGATCCAGATGTCTTCGGAGGTCATCCATGAGGGCGACCAGAACCGACTCTGTCCCATGACCCGGTCGGAACCCAGACTGAAACGGGTCCAGCATGGAGGTGTCATCCATGAAGCTCTGTAACTGAATCGCCACCGCCCTCTCCAAAACCTTACCCAAATAGGGTAGGTTGGACACCAGCCGATAGTTGGCCAAAACAGCCGGGTCCAGAGATGGTTTTTTAAGGAGAGGGCGGACCATCGCAACCTTGAGTGCCTCCGGGAACAGTCCTTCTGAGAAGGACTTGTTGATAATCTCCAGGAGCGCATCACGCAACCCCTCATGGCAAGCTTTTATAAGCCACGAGTGGCACGGATCAAGGCTGCATGAGGTTGGATGTACAGTCAAGAGCAACCTGTCAACCTCCTCAAGACTGAGAGGACTGAAATGATCCAAGATTAAACCTGAAGACGTGCATGGAGCCTCAAGTTCACACACTGTCTCAACTGTGGCCGTGAGTTCGCGGCGGAGTAGCAAGATTTTATCTGCAAAATAGCTCAGTTGACCGTCTTCTCCTGAGACCTCAAAGGATAGGGGCCCGGTCACCCGAACTACCCGGCTGGGCAGCCAGGTGGGACCCCTCTCAAAGTTCTTGGCATAGACCAGGTCTCCATGGAAGAATCCATGGGGGGGTTATGTTGATTCGGGGCCACGCTGTGCTCCAGGGCGTGGTCTGGGTTCAGGCAGTCTAATCGGGTAGTGAGTCACCTCCCCATTAGCAGTTCCGCAGGACTGCGCCCAGTCGTGGTGTGAGGGGTTGCCTGTTGGCTGAACAGGAATGCCACAAGTTTGTAGTTCCAGTCACCATGATCTATGTGGCGCAGGGCTTCTTTGGTAGTGCACACCATGCGCTTGGCCTGGCCATTTGTGGCTGGATGGAATGGGGCAGAGCGCACGTGCCGAATCCCATAGTATTCCATGAACTCCTGAAACTCCTCGGACATAAAGGCCAAGCCGTTGTCAGTCACAAGGGTATCAGGGATGCCATGTGAGCTGAAGATTCGCCACATGACGTGGATGGTGGATTCCGAGGATGTGGAGGACACCGGAATCACTTCCAGCCACTTGGTGTATGCATCCACCAAGATGAAAAATAGCTGGCCCTGGAAGGGACCCGCAAAGTCCAAGTGTAGCCTGGGAAAGACTCCCAGGGTCGCACTGGTATCTGTGGTGGGTCTGGGCGAGACTCCCGACACTTCTGGCATCGCTTGACTTAGTCCTCAATTTCCCAGTCCAGCCCTGGCCACCATATGTAGCTCCTGGCCAGCACTTTCATTTTCACTATGCCCGGGTGTGTCTCGTGCAGAGCTGTAAGCACTCGCTTGTGTAGCAAAGGGGGCATGACCACATGGTTTCCCCAGATCATGCACCCCTTGTGCGAGGACAGCTCATCCTGTCTGGACGAGTAAGTGGCAAATTCTGGCCCCCGGCTGTGGGGCCAACCCCTCCCCACCCAGTCCAAGACCCAGGACAAGGCGCGATCCCGGGCTGTGTGGCGGGAAATATCTGCCACCTGGATGGGCCAGTCTGGCAGGTTGTCCAAAGCAGCAATGTGGTGCACAGGAGCCAGGTCTGGATCACAGGATGGCAGTGGAAGGCGGCTGAGGGTGTCTGCATGTCCCATCGCTTTCCCGGGGCGGTGTACCAGCATGTATTGGTATCCAGCCAGAAATATAGACCAACACAGGATGCAGGATGACAGCATCTGGGGGG
This sequence comes from Lepidodactylus listeri, assembly GCA_029233225.1. Lineage (NCBI taxonomy): Eukaryota > Metazoa > Chordata > Lepidosauria > Squamata > Gekkonidae > Lepidodactylus > Lepidodactylus listeri. The sequence continues at coordinate 105,201,175 of JARCFY010000003.1, forward strand.
TCTGGTGGTCTGCGGCAAGAAGGCCAAGGAGCAGCTTGTGGTCTGTGAGGATAGTGAAAGGTCGGCCATAGAGGTAATCATGGATTTTTTTTTACTCCAGCCACGATTGCCAGGCCCTCCTTGTCAATCTGTGCATAGTCGCACTTGGCCGCCGAGAGGGTGTGGGAATAATATGCTACAGGCACCTCTCAGCCATCCGCTAACCGGCGCCCCAGGACTGCCCCTACCCCATATGGAGAAGCATCACAGGCCAGGACTACAGGGAGGGACTCATCAAAACGCATCAGGACTGCATTTGAGATCAAAAGATCCTTAACAGCCTGAAAAGCTGCAGCATGGTGGGGGCCCCAGACCCACGGGGCTTGTTTATCCAGGAGGCGATGGAGAGGTTTGGCCACTGCAGCCTTGTGAGACAAGAATGAGTGGTAAAAGTTCAGTAGGCCCAAGAAGGCCTGGAGTTTCGCCTTGGAGGAGAGGGTTGGCACGTGAGCAATGGCACGGACCTTTTCAGGTGTTGGGTGGATGCCGTGGGCGTCGACAGTGAACCCCAGGAACTCCACCGAAGGTACCCCCCAGGAGGCACTTTTCCCATTTAACCTTCAGTCCTGCATCATTGAAGTGCTGAAGAATAGACCCGCAGGCGCATGGCAAAGGTCTCAAGGTTGGGGGCCACAATTAAAACATTGTAAAAAAAACAGCTGCATGCTGGGGATTCCCTTTAACAGACTGTCCATAAAGTTCTGAAAAATCCTGGGAGCCATGCTGACCCCAAACTGTAGGCACTTCACCTGGAACGCCCCCCAGTGGGTCACAATAGTTTGGGCTTCTGGTCTGGCATCGTCCACCGGCAGCTGCTGGTAGACCTGTGCCAGATCCAGCTTCCCAAATAGCTTGGCTCCTGCTAGAGAAGCGAGGACATGGCTAATGATGGGGACAGAATATGCATGATCTTGCAGAGCCTTATTTATCGTGCATTTGTAGTCCACGCATATCCAGACATCCCTGTTAGGTTTCACCAGGGTGACTATGGGGGTCTCCCAGCAGGTGTGTGGTACAGGCTCAAGGACCCTTTGTTCTACTAGGCAGTCCAGTTCAAGGTCAATGCAAATGGGGGTTGCCTGGCCTTCATGTGGATGGGCCAGACCAAGGGGTCGAGGTTGAGGGTAACCAGAGGCCCAGTATACCTTCCCAGCTGCCCATCGAAAATGGCTGGGAACTCATTGTAGACTGCATTAAAGTCCATAGCCCTTATGTGGTTCACCCCGGTCACGCCAAACCCCAACGACCCGAACCATGAAAGTCCCAGTAAGCTGGTAAGCTTGCCTTCCACCACCAGCAAGTCCAATAGTCCATCAAAATCCTTGTACTGAACGCAGAACTTGCCCCACCCCTTAATAGCCACTGGGTTCTTCTGGAAGTCCCGCAGTGTAAGGCCAGCAGATTTCTTGAGGAGGAGCCCACCCTGTGGACATAGTCGCTTTAGGTTGTCGGCTGAGATGATTGAGGAGGAGGATCCCGTGTCCAGCTCCATCTTGCAAGGGGACCCCTCTACCTGTACTGTGACATGGACTTTGTTGGGGCCACCCCAGGGGAGGTTCAGTATCTGATGACGGCTGCTGCTGGTGGTCATTGTGTGGAGGTCTGCTGCCTCCCAATGGGTCGGCGGTTGGTGTCGGGACCCTTGGGAATGGCAGACTTTGGCAACATGTCCGGCTTTCCAGCAGGACCAGCAGACGGCGTCCCAGAACCGGCAGGAGCAGCGTTCATGCAGATCCCCGCAGCTGGCACATGGTGGTGGGGTGGTTGAGCTCGCTGATTGCAAAGTGGCTGCGGTAGGCAGTTGAGGTCCCCTGCGGTTGGGACAGCTAATTCACGAGATGTCCTCCTCAATTGTTGCGTCGGAGCCAGGGGCGGGCATGGACATACGACGGGCTGCATTGCCTGGGTGGTCTCTCTGGGTCTTTCCCAGAGGGGGGGGAAGAACATCATCCCAGCGAGCGTGCGCGCAAAGCACGCGTGCTAAGGAGACCCCGCCCCCCCGGGATTTCTAAAACTCTACGCCCCTGGTGGCTACCCCACATGTTCTGAGTAGCCAGGCTTTCTTCTTGTCTGCTTCTGTGGTGTCTCGGACCTGGAACACGTAGGTCAGTTGCTCGACCCAGGCTTCCCACAGCTCGGGTTGAGCTGGGTCGAAGGCAGTGATCTGTCCTGGAGTGACAGCCATGACTCACAGGATGCTGGATGAGCAGGGAAGTGAAGAGATGCTGGAGCAATGCAAGGCAAGGGCCCTGGAAGCCAGTGCCAGTGCGGTGCTTGTGGCAGCAGTGCTCAGGTCAGTGTGAGTCTGGCGTAGTCACTCAGTGGGATCCCACCTTCATCACCAGTATAATATACTGGGTCCTGACATGTAGAAGTGAAATCAGCTCATGGTTTATTTACAGAAGGAAAACAGGACCTGCCTGGCTGGGCTCAGGGGTATGCTTATATGCAGGTACAAACCACAGCCTTGGTCACACCTGAGCCCCGAAAGGATTATTTACAAGACATCTTTGACCATAAGTCCCCTTTAGGATCCTGGGTGGTCTATTGGCCCAAATTACGATCTGCCTGGGCTATTATCTACTGAAGCGAAGCTCCGGTAGTTTGCCCAACCTCGTGTGCGATCCCGACTGCATGCACAGTCGCCATTAGAACACAACACTGTCTAATCCCCTTTTAAAGCTGTTTATTCCTGTGGCCATCACTACTTCCTCTGGCAGCAAATTCCACATTTTATTCTACTGCCTATCAACTTCATTGAATGCCCTTGAGTTTTAGTATTTGGGGAGAGGGAGAAAAAATTATCTTTGTCCAATTCCCCACCCCATGCGTAATTTTATAAACTTCTATCATTTCCCCTGTCATCTCTCTTCTAAACTGAAAAGTCACAGACTCTTCAGCCTTTCCTCTTAGGGAAGGTGTTCCAACCCCCAAATCATCTTGGTTGTCATCCTCTGTACTTTTTCCAGCTCTGCAATGTCCTTTTTAAAAGGAATGGGAGGGCTTTGGATGCCTACACTGCTGTCATTAAAGAGCTGGATCAGATTGCCTGTGTGGCACCATGATGTCATCATGCTTATTATATGGTCCTTCTGTGTCTGGGATCTTATAGCGAAGGATGGTGTTCAAGTCAAAGAAAATGCACTAGATCAACAGTGGATCAAAAAACATCTCTATACAGGTAGGGGAAATGTGTTTAAGACTGTAAGGGGTGGTTTTTTAACTATCTCCTAATGACAACTTCTGCAATCCAAAAATGTGATACAATCCTAATTAACACACACACAAACAGAGTAGGAATAAGGCCCATTGTGGAAATAAATATAACGGGCTCTAGAAAGAGGCTCTGGGAGAGTGCCCTGGCCTTGGGCACTCAGCATCAATTTGTTGTGGCAACCTCAGCAGGGTATAATGACATAGAGTCCACCATTTTCTCCAGAGGAACTGACCTTTGCAACCTGAAGAGCAGCTGTAATTTTGAGTGATCTCCAGCCCCCACCTGGAGATTGGCAACAAGGGTTCCCCGGGAAGAAATGGCTGGTTTGGAGGGTGAAGTTTATGGCATTGTACCTGTCTGATGTCCCACCACTCCTCAAACCTCACCCTCTTCAGGCTCCATCCCTCAAATCTCCAAGGAATGTCCCACCTGGAGTTGGCTACCCTATCAGGACTGGCCCCAGTGAGTTTTCTCCCAAAGGTCAAAATAGGTGTGGAAAGGGCCTTTTACTGACAGAACAAGCTTGGTTGCCTAGCAACAGGCAGTGAGGGGAAAGTAGGGTAGGTGCATTTTGTCCCCTGAGGGAATCAGTCTTCGTCTGGCAAGGAAAGCAAAGACAGTAGCTGTGTTCACTGGAGCGAAGCAACCATCTTCTGAGCAAAGTTTTGGCAGGCACCACTTCTGTGGGCGAGACTCAGGCAATGCAGCCAGTGGATAGGGACAGCTTCTGAGCAACACATCATGGAGCCAACTGATTTAGGAGCATGTGGAATGTTTAGAAAGTGCCACCCCCTACTCGATTATATATAAGGAGATAGATAGATATATAAATTTAAATTCCAAGAAAATATTTGTAACTGAAAGTGTGGGTTGTATTTGTCCATTTCACGAGAAGGTTCTCCAAAAAATACAGGGAGAGGAAGATGGGAAACATCTCTGTGGTCTGTATAACCCTTAAGTAAAGCCTTCGCCCCCCTTTGTGTTACAGGAACAGAGCTGGTTCTTGGCCAGAGGTACAAACTCTTGGCCTTTCAGCCTAAGCCTGTCCATGGTTCTCAGCCTGTGACTTGGATGAGCCAGCTCAAGAGATCCATGACCAGCCCAAGATGCAGCTTGTTATTTTTGTTTGGTTTGCTTAAATGGTATTTTTTTCAGTGTTGTAAGCCACTTTGAGTCTCCCCTGGGAAGAAAAGTATAATATAAATATCTAAATAAATAAATAAAGGTGTCGGTGTAATTTGTGTTCTTTTAAGATGGGCACTCAGTTGGCTGAAAATCTAATTCCAAAAACTACAGTTTATGTTCAACGGAACCATTAAACTCACAGATGATGCAGTGGCACACTGCCAGAATAAAATATGTTTAGCACATCAACAGGTGTTACATGTTGTGCATCAGTGCATTATGCATTGTTGAACTCAGGAGACTCAGATTGTCAAGAGCATGGGGCACTGATGGGCTCTATAGGACAACAGAGTCATCAAATACTAATTGGATTCATACACTAGAACTGAGAATATTTTTTATTTGTGAATAACAGCAAATTATGGGGGAATAGCAATTTTTTAAAAATCGGGATTGAAGACAGTGAAAGATGTTAGCTACTGAGCATCTGAGCTGCTGAACATCAATCAACAACACCCATATGAATATGTGTTGAAATCCAAGTTACAGAATAAAACAATAAAAATGAAATAAAATAAAATGGAACAATTAAACAAGTATGTATTACAAAACATATTCAGCTTTTAATTTTAAAAACATCTTTATAACCTCATTTTCTCATTTCAAGTTCATCTGTTTTGTGATGTCTAATAGTACTAGAGTGGATGAACCTTTTGCTTGTATTGCCCAATGCACAGTGAGGAAAAAAGAAAGTTCTACCAGCCACGATAGTCCCAACATCAGAACAGGAGATTTTGGCAGGCATTCTAGTCTTTCAGCGCTGAACCAAACAGACCTGGCCATCAGTTCATAGCTGATGGTCGCACATAAACATGCAAAGTTCAATTGTTAAACATGTTCAACATGAAATCTGAGACATTCTTGATCCAAAGCAGGAAGAGCTACACCATGTGACCTTTGATCAAGATCGTGCTTTCTTTATGCATTGGATTCTGATAGCTGAATACGCAGGTACAAGCCTAATCATTTATAATGTATACTTAATAATGAATGGGTGTATGGAGCCCAGGATTCAAGGGGATGTGAAGCATTTTTGCCAAAGAAAAACTGAGGTCTGTTTGCATCCCAATATTGACCATCTCTGCTCCAAATGCTACATTTGAATTCCTGGCTACCATGCAAGGATTCCAGATTCTCACGGCTGTTTATTCTTTGTAGTGCATTAATCACAAGTGGCCCTAATCCAAGGCCCATGGTTGACTGGGGTCCTACAGCACGAAAATTGTCTTTGCACACAGAAAGCTTCTATAAGCAAGATTTAGTCCTTGTCCTAAATGGTGTCAGTCTAGGAGGATGACAAGACTCAGGCTGGTAGAAGACAAACAGGGTAGTATCAGGCAGGTCAAGGTGACAGTAGACTTAACGTATTCTGTTATTAATGCAGACTTCGGTCGTATGTAATAGATGCTGACACATTTTGGTGAACAAGACCAGTTGTGAATCAAGGTATGGATATTGATTTATACACAGATCCTTTTCTTAGCCAAGCACTTTGCAGAATTGCAATGAATACACAGATTTATGTCCATCACAATGACAAAAGCAAACTCCTTCATCCAGACCTGGGGTGAGATATAGTAATGATTTTAACACAGGCAGTAATACAATGGCAGCCTTCTAGAAAACAAAAACAGACCATTCACTCACTCACACACACACACACACACCTCCCATGAGTCACCTAGGCAGACAACATTTAATGCAACAGAGCCTGTCCCAACGTAGTGGTTTGGCAAAGAATCTCCTTAGGAAGAAGGCCTGGTGCATCACCAAAGTCAGCTGCATGAACAATCAGATATTGGGGTACACTATACACTCTTGGTGCTTGTGTGGGGGGGTACAGTCGGAGAGCTTCTAGTGTCCTGGTCCCACTGATGGACCTCCTGATGGCACCTGGTATCTTTGGCCACTGTGTGACACAGGAGTGTTGGACTGGATGGGCCATTGGCCTGATCCAACACTGGCTTCTCTTATGTTCTTATGAAGAAGGCAGGCTGCTCTGGCTCCCCACCCAACCAAGTAAGGGACCACTGCAGAATCAGTTCAGGGTAACTTGGTGAGATGTATTTGATCGTCAAACAAGGCTTCTGCTTACATATCCTTACAAGAAAAAAGATTTACTTAGTAGGTTGGTTTACACAGTCCTTCCCATGCTCATCTGAACTACCTACAGGAGCACATGTGCTGTAGATTACAGCCACACCTGCAAAAACCATACCATAGCCTATAGGCATTCATGGAGACTGGAAACAGTCACCCACACACATACCAACTGCCCATCCCCGGTCCCCTAAGGACCACAGAATACCAAAGGGTGCCATAGCCCACACCCATTGACCCCTACACAATACCTCCCCCCCCCCACTGTGGCCAGTGTCAGCTCCCAGCTGTCAATATGAACCACGGTAACTGTGTGGGCGGGCAAGAGTCCATGCTGTGCACTACAGGGTTCCATCAGCTGACCCCGTGACCATGGACCTTAGCACCTCACACCATGCTGGTGGCTTAAATAGGACCCTAGGTCAGTGTCCATGGCAAGGACACCCCAGCACAGAGCAAGATGAGTTCAATGCCCCCCAATGCCCATCCCCCATCAACACCACTGGCCATGGCCCCTGGGGTGCCACCCTTTTAAAACAGTTTATTAATTTTTGAAGAATTACATAATATTGAACATTATTACTCCAATACAATTACAACTACAGTAACATTGTCAACTATATCAACAACCGAATTTCATCAATTCATGAATAGTCTCCTATGTTTGTCAACCTTAATTGCAACCCAATATTATTGTGTTTCTGTGATAGTTATACTAAAGGTTCTATTTATTTGGAAAGAATTCTCAGTTACTTGTCTTTTTCGTATTTGTATTTCAGGTAGAGCCATTTGTGATAGATCATTTTCTAGGGAAGTATCTCTTTTGCTGCCATAAAGCTTAGTACTGGTGCCCATATACGCACAAATTTGGAGTAGGTTGGAGTAAAAGTTGAATTTGCTCTTTGGATTGAATCTGAGATCTTGGCCATAACAAACTGATCCCATATTTTATTGTGCCACACAGATATATTTGGGTGGAGAAGAGGATTTCCATGCCGCTGCTATTATCACTCTAGCTGCTGCTAGAAGTACTGTGGTTAAATTTTTATCATTTTTCCCTATGGATTCATCCTTTAGATTTAAAAGTATCATTTCAGGTTTATATGTACTATTTTCTGGTGTAATCATGTTGATTTGTTCTATCAGTTCTTTCCAAAACTTCTGAATCACTGGACTCTCCCACTAACAATGTAGGTAAGTACCAATCTGACCGCATTTTTTCCAACATGTTGGGTTGTTAGTGGAGTTCATTTTGTTTAATTGATGTGGGGTGAGATACCACCGAGATGTCAGTTTAAAGAACTGTATACAGATGTTGTAAATTGAGGATGTATTTGCCGGTGATTTCCATATAGTTTCCCATTGTGTATCTTGTAGAGGTATTTGTAGATTTCCCACCGTTTTTGATGTTTTAAAATGTTTAAGTTATCTTCCAATGAAATTAATTTATATATTTTGGATAAGGTACCTTTTGGAGGGTGTGTGTATGTTAGTATAATTTTTTCCAAGTTGGTCATGTCTCTCTTGAATGTTCCCATTTCAGCTAACTATTCTATCAGATTCTTGAGTTGTAGATATTGAAACCAGGGAACTTTTATTCCTATTTTTTGGTTAAAATAGTCTTTATCTCAGATTTTGCCTTTTTTTATCAAGTCATATGGTCTAGTAAATCCTGCTTTTGTCCAGTTTACAAATGTGTTAGAGTTCAGACCAGGAGGAAACCAGGTTTGATTTGTGAAAGTCATGAGTTGTGATATTCCTGTTGGTAGTAGTTTTTTCCTTTCATCCCAGATTTTTATTGAAGTTGTTAATAGTAAATTTTGCCAGTTATGGAAGTTCTTTACTGTTATAGGGATGGGTAACATGCGAAATAGGAAGAGATGTTGGTTGCCACCCTGACCCCTGCCGCAGCCAAGCTAGGACCCTGACAGAGTGGAGGTGTCGTGTGGCCAATTTGCAATGCCCAGCGACAGTCCAGCCAGGGCGGGATGGCAGCCACAGGTCTATGTGGGAGCCCAGGGGTTAGTGGGCAGGTTTACATCCCCATGAGCATACCACATTTCCTTCTCAGGTGAGACTCATACAGTGATTCATCCAAGTGCTGAAGAACAGGTGGCATTAGGCACCATTCATAGAAGCAGAAAGATCAACATGCCCCCCCCAATTTCCTGGCAGTGGGCACCCACATGGGCCCAGCCCCCCCCCCCCCATGGGCCTGTGCCTGGAAGGTGGAAGTGGCCTGGAACTGGGCCAGGTGGACCAGGGGAAGTGGGGCCCACTCCTTGATACAGTCAACAGAGTGTATAAACATGAACAATTAACTTTACTGTGAACATACTAACATTAGCAACTGCAACATGTGCAACTCAGAAACAGAGGGAGCCCTGCCCTAGGGAATGACAGGCTAGGCTGTATGGGTGCCCCCATCCAAGCAGAGACACCGGCTATGGCCCCCTGGAGCACCTGTCACTCTGTGGTGCCCCTGTGAAGTCAGAGAGCCTGCCCATGGCCTGGCAAGCTGACACAAATGTGACATCCTCAAAGCCTATAGGCCACCTCCCATGTAGCAGGTCCATGACAGCCACCAGGAGGCTGCATATGTGCCTCTCCATCTCATACAGGAGCACTTGCATACTGGCTATTTCCTTCTTCAGGTGCTGCTGGGCAGTTGCTACTTGGACCAGTTGACCGTCCATTTGGTGCAGGACCATCAGTATATCCATGAGCCATGTTCCTACAGGGAGGACAGGGGGAATGGTTGGAGAATGATCAGCCATAGGAGCATGGTTTCTGCCCCCACTCCTCAGCTGGGCTGAGGGATGCAGCCGGCTTGCTGATGGGCATGGGGCTGTGTAGCACCTGCCTCCTCAGGATGGGCCAGCCCTGGCCATTACCCTCACCTCAGGTCCAGTGTTTGGGGACAAAGGGACAACATCCATGGTTTCACTCACTCCTTACTGTCAGGAGCAAAGGATTCCCATAGGAGAGGCATAGTCAGCTAGATTAGAATTGATATACAGGATGCCCCAAGGACAAGTTCCTGTTTTCCTCCACCAATCTTGCAGCCAGTGGGAGCAAAATATTGGGGGGACATGGTCAGTACTCTCTAGGAATTGCTGGAAACTAAAGTTCCTAAAGAGGTGACTCATCACTTCTTGCTTTTCCCCAGAAGGGATGTCAAGCCTCACCAGTGGAGTGCCCCATGTCCCTACCGTTCCCTGGACTCCTGCTGGTTGCCAGCCACCCAGCTGCCCTATCCCTCATGCTTTGATCAACTGGAAGTTTGAAGTGGGTTCAGTATGAAGATGTGTGTGTGTGTGTGTGTGTGTGTGTGTGTGTGTGTGTGTGTGTAAATAGCCATTAACTTGCAGCCAATGTATGGCAACCCCAGCAAGGGACTTCCAAGGCAAGAGAGAGGCAGAGGTGGTTTGCCATTGCCTTACTCTGCTGAGTCTTCCTTGGTGTTCTCCCAAGTACTGACCCTGCTTAGCTTCCAAGATGTGACAAGATCAGGCTATACCATGTTGCCTTCCATCCCATACAGATGACAACCAGCTTTATATATCGCTATCCAAGCCTAAAGAACAAAGTTTGAGTCCAGTGGCACCTTTAAGACCAACAAAATTTTAATCAAGGTGCATGCTTTCACATATACATGAAAGCTTATACTTTGAATAAAACTTTGTTGGTCTTAAAGGTGCCACTAGACTCAAACTTTGTTCTACTGCTTCAGACCAACATAGCTACCCACCTGGATCAAGCCTAAAGAAGCAGTTGTGGAAGTTCTGGGTCAGTGTCTTGATGCTGTGGTCAAGTGGCTGAGGATGAACAAACTGAAGCTGAATCCAGACAATAATAAGTTTTAACATCCTCATTCCACTGGATTACTGGAGGTGGGCATTTATCTTTCCAGCATTGTAAGAGAAGACTTTTGGCAACAATAAGGGAATGGAAGGGATGTGAAATAATATAGTATAGTGTGATTTGGTCATATTTCAGAATCTTAGCAAGATTGGTACTTGGAAGGGAGACCACCAAAGAAGACTCTGCATGGCAAACTACGTCTGCTTAATCACTTGTCTTGAAAACTCTATGGGTTTGTCGTAAATTGGCTTCGATTTGATGACACTTTACACACATACAGGATATAGACAGATAGTATAAAAGTGCATAAGCATCCCCAAAGCTCAATGAATATTCTAATACAAAACTGATATAAGTAATTACTTCCTCCCAAAATGATGGAATAACTGGATAGACTAACATATGTTTAAGAGACACGTCTTGCAAGTTACAGCACCAACAATTAGTCACCTTACTTAGTCCTTTACTTAAAAGGCTCTGTGGTCTCCAATATGTCTTAAACATACTGTGACATGCTCTGTGTTGAGCTGCCTTTGAAGGTGTCTCGGAAGCTTCAGTCACTGCAGAATGTGGCAATGAGATTTCTGTTTGGGGTCAGAAGCTTTGAACATATGCCAGTGCTGCACCAACTGCCATGGTTACTTCTTTGCTTCCAGGCCCCATTCAAAGCCCTGGTTATCACCTTTAAAGCCCTTCATGGCCTGGGATTCTCATAACCCTCAAACAGCATCTCCAGGTATACTCCCATGTGCCAGACAGCTTTTTCCTGGTTGCACACTCACCTAGGATGGTTCATTTGGCAATAGCCCGGTCAAGGGCATTCTCTGTGGTAGGCCCATTCCTCTGGAATGGCCTACCAGAGTGGGTGTGGGGGTGCTTTTATTTACTGTATTCAGGAAGGCATGCAAAAGTGTCGTGCCGCAGAGATCATTTGGCCATGGGTAAGTTGTTTTCACTGTGTTCACTCTGTACACTGGCTTTTAACTCTGTGTTTTAATTCTGTGTTGGTTTTCACTGGGACACCTGTGGTGTCCTATAGCTTCTGCTGTTTTATTACCCACCTCGAGTTTGCTGGGGTTCATATTTTAAATAAATAAATAAAATGCAGTGTGGGATACCTACCCAGAATTCTGAGCAGCTAAAGAAGGCTTGGCCAGATTTATTGGAAACTACAAATGAACATCTCCTGACAGAGGTACATTTTTAAGATGCTCCCATTCATCTCCAAGCAACTGAGTGCACACTAGAGACACAGAAAAAACAGATGGAAGAAGTAAAGGAAAGAACAGTGCCTTCCTTAGCGACTGTTCAATACCTGTCACAGAATGCTTGCATTGTACCCTGAAAATTGTTAGTGTAAGTGCATTTCTTTCTTTTATATATCTATAGCTAGCTCCAGACTTCCGCCCTCGTAGCTCAAGCAGAGAAATTAATGCTTTGAAATGTGGAGGTCCCTCATTCACACTACCTGATGTGGCAGGTATCACACATACACAGACTGCCTGTGATCTATTAATGTCTCACTTAGCATTGATGTGATGCTCCACACTAATCTTCCAAATGCCATCTGATCCTAACCAAGTCAGGATGTGTTTTCTGCTCCTATAGCCTTCCTTGAAGTGATAGCAATACGGAGTGGGGGGAAGCAATTTCCAATGTTTGTCATTATTATAGGTTATATATACAGAAAGAAAAGTTAATTAAGCTTTAAAAAAATCCATCACACTTCAATGGCTGCATTTTAATGAGTACAAAAAGTTGAGGTGTTTACTGCCAATTAAAGTGGTTTTTCAATAAGCATTAATTAACACAGAAATCCAGAAGAAAGTTATGCCTTGTCAAAGAAAGGCCAGAGCAGGCTGTGCCCACTATTGCACCCATTCAAATTCAGATAGTAATTACCACCAACCCTGTATTTTCCATAATAATGAGGATGGGCTGTCAAGTCTGTCAAACAAAAAAAAAAAGTGGTAGGTTCAAAAATACCTCAACCTGAAGCAAACTTTTAAAACATTCCTTTTGGAGAATTCTTCTCTTAACCAGGCAGACTGCTCTTTGGGGAGAAAGTCCAGTCCTCAGCAGAGTGACACCCCTTCTAAGTCCACTGAAGTCAATGAGTTCAGGAGGGTGTCACTCTGCCTAGGACGGCACTGCTGGTCCTTGAGTCAGCTCATTGGTCAACACAGCTCTGCACTGTGGACTCTGACTAGCGAGGTCAAGCAGAAGGCTTTTTCAGCCGAGCTACCACTAAGATCCTTCTAAGGGGAGATGCCAAGAACTGAAGAATGATATATTTATATGAAAATGGAGGAGGAAAGCACTCATTCCTCACCACCATGTGGACGAGCAACCAAGTGAAAGCATTGTGCCAACCAGGCCTAAGTCTTGCAGCCAACTCATGGTAGAAATATGGAAGCCAGCTTTGCCGCAACATGTGTTGTAGCTAGCGTTGCTATGGGATGGGAAATTTCATTTTCTAAAATTCACTTCTTTAGAAACAATCATTGATTGCTCTTGTTCTCTTTTAAAGGAAGGATTGTTCTTTAGAGCACCCTTTTATAACTTCAGTCCTTGCAGTTGTTGTAGGTTACACACCAAAAGGTGGTGCTCTAGGAGGATGGGAAGGTTTGAGGGGACATTGCCCACCTCTGAACATCTACAGAGTGAAATTGTGACATTCTGCAGAACCTCCCTCCTGCCGTTCCTTTTTTCACATTTCTCAAAATGGAATTGATTAGAGACAGACTCCAAAGAACCCCAAAGTAGAGAAGAAATGGACAGGACGTATGCCTTAAACCAAATCAGACCACTGGTCCTTCAAGGTCGTACTCAGACTGACAGCAGCTCTCCAGGATTTCAAGAAGAGGCCTTTCACAGCACCTACTAGCTGATCATTTTTTTAACTGGAGATGCTGGGGAGTGAACCTGTAATACCAGTCAGGTGCTCTGGCACTGAGCTACAGCCTCTCCCCATAGTATGAATTATATATAGTTATAATAGTCTTATATAGTGATATAGTCTACAGTTCCTGACCCTTTACCCCAAGCTTCTTTCGGAACCATTTTGTTGCAGTATAGCCCTATTTTCTGTGCAAAAACCCCTCCTGAATAATTCAGTTTTGAATACTGTCCAGAAAACCAGGAGGGTGGGAGCCATTCCATGAGGTGAGGGATGCAAGAGAGAACGCACATGTACAAGCTGTTGCTGATTTTGCCCATTTGCAGGGTATATAGTAGCCCGAATGGAATCTAAACATCGGTACTGGTTATATATATTTGCAGGGGAAATTTCATCCCTCCCTGGCTCTCTGGGCCTCCCTACTCTCCAGTCAGCTGAGCTGCCCACTGCACTGCCACCCAGGCCCGTAGCCATGGGGGCCCCACAAGGGTGATGCCCTCTCCCCAATTTGCCCCACCTTATCAGCCACCATACTGGTCAGCCCATGTCATCTGGGGGCTGGCCCAGTTGAGCGTGGGAAGTTTGGATCAGTGGTGGTACAGCTCCTGCAGTGGGGCTTGGATCTTTGGCTCACCAGCTCAGGTCCCCTTCAGTTTTTCCAGACCCCTGGGATTGGCATGTCAGTTTGGCTCCTCCTCATCAGTCAGTTGGTTCCTCTGGCTCAGCTCCTTGGTGCTCGATTGCAGCAGCTGGTTGGTAGTCGGCTCCCACAGGATTTTTGTTTGGCTGGTGCAGTTTTGCTCTGGTATGGCTTCTGTTGGATCTCCTGAGGTTTTGGTGTGCTGGAGCAGAACCTTCTGGATCTGCTGCTTCTGGGGCTGGTGAAGGCTGCCTCTTGGGGTGGGGGCCTCACTTTCAGGGCCTCAGGGAGCTGAGGAGGCCCAGCTGTGGGTGCACAGGTGTGGGACTGAGTTCTCCATCCATTCCACTTCTTTTAGGTGAGTCCGTTTCTTTTAAGGTTAAAGAATTATGTTAGATCTTGGTAAATTGGCAATGTAAGAGGACAAGCAGTGTTAAGGTTTAAGGAATATAGTTAAGTGGTAGTTAAATTGATTAGGTTAATGAAAACATTTAATAGATTAATTTTATATTAGGAGAAGCTATACTTCGGATTGGGTTCACTGACCTACAGCTGGGGGTGGGGTTTTGGTGTGTGGTGACCATGCTAAACTGCCCCCTAAACTCCACTGTACTAAACTGCCCCCTTGTTGCCCCCTTAACAAAAAAAAATTCTGGCTACGGGCCTGTTGCTGCCTCTGCCCAATTGGCTCGTGCAAGGGGGGGGATGGTTACTGCTCTACCCCACATACACACACAGCACTAACACCACCTACCTAGCTCCATCAGTTGCTCCCCTTCCATTTGCAATATCTTGTTTTTTCTGCCCATAATTTTATCTTTTTTTTCTTTTGGGGATTTTTGTACAAACCTGATTGTTGACATCTCCATATTCTGTGCCTCACCCCAATGTGTGGATTTAACGACCGGCATGCCACGGTCCCAGTTCAGAATTAGATATAGGCGGTATACATATAACATTTGCCATTTTCCCCCTAGAGGCTGCACCTGTTGAATCTCTCTGAAAGTCACAAGGATCATATCATGACAAGATGACAGCCTTGTAGCTTGAGCAACAGAGGAAGACATAGAGATCTGAGCAAAACAGAGACCTGTATAACTGATTATTTGAAGTAAATTTCATGTAGTTCAACTTTGGTCCCCATTTCACCTTGCCTTGGGAGTGATGAGCTGCAACTGAAATAATCATTGCATTAGTTCCCTCTTGAAGAGTTAGATCCAGCAGAAAAGCTTGCATAAGGAGCCAGAGAATCAGATCTTTCCTTATCTTCCCTTCTCCAAGCAGCTCACTACTTGTCTCAAAACTGATACTTGTCTCAAACAGGAGATCCTCCCCAAAAATGTACCGCAGGCGCTACAGTGTCAAAGTGGTATCCAGTAAAATTGCTTCCTTCTTTCTCCTCCTCCGGGACAAGCTGCTAACCAGAGAGGGAGACGATGGTGCTTTGACCTGATTCCCCCTCATTGCTGTGGTGCCCCCTCTCCAGTGCATTTAGTTTGTGAGGCTCCCCTGACTCTCAGGGTCAGTTTTCGGGACAAACAATGGGATGCCTGGGGATAGGGAAGGTAGGGAAATATATTTTTTCTGCCACCTGCTTCTGCAAGCTTTTTAGCTGGATCCAAGCCAGGATATTGCAGATATCCTTTACTTCCAGTACAAAATCTGTGCTGGGTCTTTTATTTCCAACACATTAAAATGGCAGTTATTGTAGCTGCGTGAATCCAACCCTGGACTGCAAGTTCATTCATTGTCAGTCCCTGGAATGGTTGCAGATGACCCAGCTGTTATCTGAGCACAGCCCCCAGAAGTGACAAAGAGCAGGAATGTCCTTCTCCACCTTGTAGGTCTTACACCCACCACGCCTGCCTCTTAGTGGGGCAAAGAAAACACGAAACCTTTTGAATGCACAATTATCTCCATGTAAGTGTGCCAACAACTAGGGGGAGCCTGAAGATCTTTCAGAATTACAACTAATCTCCAGACTACAGAGATCAGTTCCCCTGAAGAGAGTGACTACTTGGGAGGGTGGACTCTGTGGCATTATACCCCACTGAATACCCTCCTCTCTCCAAACATTGCCCTCTCCAGGATCTACCGCCAAATCTCCAGGAATTTCCCAACACAGATTTGACAGCACTATTGGCATGCTATATATTTGGTGATCACCCTCTGCCTTTTTATCAGTTCCTTCTGAACATTGATAAATGAATGTCCCCAGTTTTATGGGGGGGGGGGGAAGATGTGCCCTCAAGTTACAATTGAGTGATCCAGTCCTGAGGTATACAAGGCAAGAGAGTAACAGAGGGGGTTTGCCATTGCCTTCCTCTGCATAGCAACCCTAGTCTCGCTCAGTGGTCTCCCATCCAAATACAAAGCATGGCTGACCCTGCTTAGCTTCCAAACTCTGACAAGACTGGGCTAGTCCGGGCTACATAGTCTGCAGGGGGTAAACTAAATAAATACAAATAAAGTGAAAATATGGCATGGAACTAAGGTTGCCAGGCCATTCCTGGCAACTGGCAGGAGTCTGGGGAGGAACATGGGGGACTAAAACTATAAAATTTCTGGTGATTCCTATATAGGACTGGAATCACTTCCTGGTTTTCCCTGGAAGTGCTGTCACACACACTGGAGTGTCAGCAGGCAACAGCCACTGGGGGCAGGACTCTCCTTCCCCCTGCAATCATATGGCAACCCTCTATATTGAACAGGAGGCCTTGGTCTCTTTGCTGGCTGGCAGGAACCCTGCCTTTAAAGTGGGAGAACATTTTAATTTTCCACATCATCCCCTTTCTGACCTTAGAGTGGCAGTCCTCAAACAAAGAAACTTCAAGGGGAAATTACAACACCAGATAGCTAGACTTGAGTTCTTTCACAGGTTCAAAACAATGGACACCCCCCAAAAGGCTGAATAAGGACATAGGATTCTTAAATCACTACAGATGCTAATTTTCTGCCCCCAAGTATTTCCCCTCTGCTCTAATCAAGCTGATTTCAGTATACATGTACTTTTGCGTCCTTTACAACACCCCCCCCCCCATCTTCGCCATTGTTTCCTCTAAGCTGCACAAGGAGATGCTGGCGCACAAAATTTTAACAGGCAGCACAGGGATTTCTGCTTCAGCCTACACGACATTTTCCCCTCCATTGAAAACAATGGAGGATGGGGGCACCTCCTTCTGGGGCCCATAGAATTGGACCCCCTGGTCTAATCTTTTTGAAACTTGTGAAGGGATTTGAGGAGAGGCACAAACAGCTATGTTGCAAAATTGGTGCCTAAAAAAAACACACCCCAGAGCCCCAGATACCCCCAGATTGATTCTCCATTATAGCCTATGGGGCCCATAGACTATAATGGTCCCCATAGGCTACAATGAAGCCAGGAAAAAAACAAAAAATTTTGCACACCCCTGTTATGTTTTTCAGTATGATTTGTAAGCTACCTTGAGTCACAGGGAAAAGTGGACTATAAATATTTGAATAAATAAGTAGTCTGGTCACGTTAATAACATTTAAGCCACTTACTGTTTGTTACGTTAGGCAGGGTTCTGACTGTTCCTCCTCTGTTATACTTGGCTTGTAATGCTGGTTGTCATATTTCACTAAAAAAACACAAAGTAGACTGCAAGAGGCTTTTTTCTTCCTTAAGCGATGATATGTCTTCTAAGGCTCAGCACGGGGTGACAATCTGAGGCCAGGTCTACCAATATAGTGGACTGGGGCAGGTAGACCTCTTCTAAATCTCAACTATTCAGCTGCCTTTAAACTGTGAATGGTGCAAGGTGCTCAGATTTTCTTTCTGTTGTGAGTAGGGTTGCCAGGTCCCCCCGGCCACCATCGAGGGATGGGAGGTAGGGTTGCAAGATGCAAGTTGGGAAACTTCTGGGGATTTGGGGGTGGAGCCTAGGGAGAACAGAGACCTCAGTGGGGTACAATGCTATAGAGTCCCCCTTCCGTTTTCTCCAGGGCAACTGATCTCTGTAGTCTGAAGATGAGCTGTAATTTCAGGAGATCCCGAGGTCCCACCTGGAGGTTGACATCCCCAGCAGTGAGGTATCTCTTCAAATCAGCCAGCATGTTAGGATTCTGACCCTGGGTAAATCCAGAATGGAAAATGCTCATCTGCTCCATGTTGAACGTGCCGGATTCATCTGTGAGGAGTCAGAGCTGCTGTGCCTGCAAATCCATTCCTACCAACACTCTCTGTGGGTCTAGTGTAAGTCTGTGTAGTCCTCTTGAGACAAAGTGCTTATCAGTTTGAGTACAAATAGTTGCACATGACTAGAACTGGATCAGTTGGCAGGGTAGCAGTTCTGTTTGGTGTTTGGGTGCCATAACATAGTTGAAAACTGCAAAAGCTGTGTGGGGGGGGGTGTCATATCACACCTCCTATTGGAGATACTGTGTAGCTTTCACTGGGCCCACAGCTGTTGTGGTCCATAGGCATAGATTTACAAATGCAGCAGAAGATAAAGCTGCCGCTGCACATGGATGGTGGTTCTGGGATCCGGCTGGTATTCATCCCACTTCAAAACCATCTTGTGGACAGTGATGCAGTCTTAGTACAGTAGTACACTTTTCACTGAAGCTGCACTAATCAGTGAGAATACTGGACGTGGACTTGAGCTGTGACTCTGCTTTGCAAAGATGGTTTTGTGTTCACAAAAACCTCCATGCACAAAGCATCTGCTGCCTGCTCCAAACTGTATTTTTCCTAATTGCCTGGGTAGAGCCAAGCTCTTCTCTGAAACCACCCTCTCCTCATTTGAGGGACAAAGGTCAGTTCTGATTTTCCAAAACGGATACAAATCTTTAATTTTAGATACTACATTTCCAGGGTCTGTGCCAACAATGTGATTGAGTGTGTATGTATGTGTGTGTGTGTGCTGGCACTGTGGCTGATGGTGTTGCGAAATGACAGAGAGGTCAGAAAGCCATCCCCGGAATTATGGCCATGAGGCGGTCCAGAGATTCCGTGCACAGTGCCAAAAAGCTAAACCAAAACATACAAAGGCTCACGTGAGCCCATGCGCTGGAATGGGTGGAACTCCTAAAGGGGCCATTCACTACTCCTGTTAGCTTATCTCAAACAGACAGCACAGAGGCTGCCAGGTATCAAAGCTGATCTCAGTTTCAAGAACAAAAAATAAAGTTTGCTAACTGCTTGATTTACAGACATACACAGAGGAGAATGTGGTCAGAACATCACACAGACAGTAGTAACTAACCAGTGCAGCAAAGGGCTTCTTACAGCTTCACTCATGGACCATAGGAACTGCATTATACTACCAGGCCGCTGAGGAAAGTTAGTATTTTTCGAGTTTTGGGGGGGAAGGTGGCATAAGACTGTATATCATATGGAAAAATATATAGAGAAAACTTTTTTCTCCCTCTCCTATACAACTAAGGAGCACCCAATGAAATTGATAGACAAAGAAACACTCCTTCATGTTACAGATAATTGACTTGTGAAATGTATTGTTACAAGATGCTAGCTTAAATGGTTTGAAAAAGGGAATTGGGCAAATTCATGAAGGAGAGGTCCATTATTTAGCCATTCCAGATGGTTAAATGGAATCTTCATATTCAGATGAAGTCTACCTCAGAATATCAGTTGCTGGGGGGGAAGACAACAACCAAAGGAGGCTTTGGCCTCTGAACCCCTTCAGGGCCACAGCTGTGAGAAACATGATGCTGGACTTAATTGAGCATTGATCTGGTCAAGCCTGGCTCTTCTCATTTTCCTGCCTGTACTGTCCATTCTGACTAACAACAACTCTCCAAAATCTCAGGCTGAGGTTTCCTGTCCTCCTCCCAGAAAGCCTTATTCCATTGATGCCAGCTCTTCGTACTCTTTTTGTTCTTGTTGGTTTTGCTTTTTCCTTCAGCTTTATTATGGAGGTCTTAAACAGGTGACAGTTTTCAGTAAAGCAACTTCAAATTGTCAACCAACTAAGGACAGGAGGGATTACCTCCCCTCAGAGGCACATTGATTTTTGTAAATTCAGGTGGGTACCTGTGTTGGCCTGAAGCAACAGAACAAAGTTTGAGTCCAGTGACACCTTTAAGACCAAAAAAGTTTTATTCTGGGTATAAGCTTTTGTGCGCATGCACACTTCTTCAGATACATTGAAGCAAGACTTCTTCAATCATTACATATAGGTGGAGAGAAGGTGCCGGAGGGGGGTGGGTTAGTTGCCAGGAAGGGCTAATTAGAGTCAAAATGCATAAGTAACTGAGCGATAAGTATATCTAAGATTGGATTAAAGCAGTTGGTAAGAACTGTGAATAGAAGCAAATTAGCATACAGATAATAAAAGAGTTAACAAACAGATGTGAGAACTAAGTTTGAGTCCAACCTTTAAGACCAGCAAAGTTTAATTCTGGGTATGAGCGAGAACTGAAAGTCACTATACTGACTTTTTATGCTATACTGACCTTTTGCTTATCCAATAGTTGTTATTATTATTATTTATTCAATTTATACCCCACCCTATCCCACAAGTGGGCTCAGGGCAGCTTACAGCATGCAGTCCATAAAACAATAAAATAGTAAAACCAATAAAACAATTGATGGCATGATAGACAATATCATCAAACCCCATGACTCATATCAGGTAAATATAGGTACTCCAGAAAACTTCAGTGCCCAATAATATTATCTAAAACGACAGGCACTGGGAAAGGGGCCATAAACAGGGGAAGCCAGAATGATTGAATGTCCACTGCCTCAACCAAAAGCCTGGCAGAACAGCTCCATTTTACAGGCCCTGAGGAACTGTAACAGCTCCTGCAGGGCCCTGATCTCAGGTGGCAGCATGTTCCACCAGGATGGGGCAAGGGCTGAAAAAGCCCTTGCCCTGGTTGAGGCTAAGCGGATGTCCTTCAGGCCAGGGATCACCAGGAGGTATTGATCAGAAGAGTGTAAAGCTCTCCCAGGTTCATATAGGAAGAGATGGTCCTGTAGGTATAATGGTCCCTGGCCGCATAGGGCTTTAAAGGTCAAGACCATAACCTTGAAACGGACCCAGTATTTAATTGGCAGCCAGTACAGTTGGCCCAACACCAGTTGAATATGTGTCCGCAAAGGCATCATTTTCAGCAATCATGCTGCTGCATTCTGCACTAGCTACAATTTACGGATCAGGCCCAAGGGTAGAGTGAGTTATAGTAATCCAGCCTGGAACTGACCAGTGCATGGATCACTGCAGCTAAGTCCTAAGGAGTGAGATAGGGAATCAAATGCCTGACTAGCCGACAATGGTAAAATCTGGCAGCCGAAGTTACCTGGGCCTCTGTGGTAAGCGAGGGATCCAGCATGACCCCAAGACTCTATATCTGTGGCACTGGCACCAATGGTGCCCCACTGAAGATTGGGAGCCTGATCCCCAACTCCAGTTCCCCATGACTCAGATGAAGGACCTCCGTCTTCACTGGATTCAGCTTCAACCAGCTCTGCTGCAACCATCCAGCCACAGCCTCTAATGCCCTGTCCAAAATTTCTGGGGTAGTGTCTGGCCATCCATCCATCAACAGATAGAACTAGGTGTCCTCTGCGTATTGATGACAAACCAGCCCATACCCCAGACCTCCTGGGCAAGTGGGTGCATGTAGATGTTAAATAACATCAGAGAGAGGATCACCCCGAGGCACTCCACATTCAAGCAGGTAACGCGGGGACATCCTCTCCCTGAGTGTCACCCTCTGTCCCCAGCCATGAAGAAAGGAGGAAAGCCACTGTAAAGCAGTTCCCCATATCCCAACATTGGCAAAGTTGACTAAAGTTTATACTTAATGTTTTTAGAAATTATTCCAACATTTGTTATTTAATGGTAGACAGCTTTGTTGATTGTTTTTACTCTGTTATACAACTCTGTTATACAAACGGGAAATAAAAAGTTTTTAAAAACCAGATCTGTTGTGATTTCAAATTCTCTCTTTATTATAGATTTCTTGTATCTCCCAAAGCATTGGAGATTAGGAGTTTGGGAGTGCTCTTGGATGCTTCCTTGATGATAGAGGCCTAGGTAGCAGCCACTGCTAAGTCAACCTTTTACCATCTTTGGCTGATTAGGCAGTTGGTTCCCTTCCTCGAACACAGTGACTTGGCAACAGTGATCCATGTAATCTTGAGATTAGACTACTGTAATTCTCTCTACATGGGGCTGCCCTTGTTCCAAATCCAGAAGCTACAGCTGGTACAGAATGCAGTGGCCAGGCTCTGGTTGGGTCTCCCCTTGCAGGAGCACATTCAGCCTGTGCTGAAAACACTGCACTGGCTGCCTATAGCATAAAAATTTGCTTCAAGGTGCTGGTTCTTACCTATAAAGCCCTTTATGGTCAAGGGCCTGCATACCTGAGGGGCCACATTTCCCCATGTTTCCCAGAGAGTACTATATTCAGGGTCACGAAATCTTCAGGCTCTCCCCAGCCCTAACGATGCCAGGCTGGCTATGACCAGGGCTAGGGCTTTTTTTCTGTGGTGGCTTCAAGCTGGTGGAATGAGCTCTGGGAAGACATAGGCGTAAAATACCGGGGGGGGGGGGGCTCGAGGGCTCGAGCCACCCCCAAAATTTCCCAGGGAGACTGAGCCACCACTGGCAAAATGGAGTGCCCGCCACCATGCCTTCCCACCGCCGCACCGCCACCAGAGCCATGCCGCCACCAGAGCCACTCTCCCCACCCACTCCTCCCTCCCTTCCTTCCTCCCGGAGAGTGGTGGCATGGTGGCTCTGGTGGCGGGGACATCGCCCCAGCCGTGGCGGCGTGGTGGTGGCTCTGGTGGCAGTGGGGACATGTCCCGGCGGTGGCGCTGGCGGGGGGACACCGCCACCGCGCCTCCCCACCTGTTGCAAGCCTCCCCAGCCGCAGGAGCCCCCCTGCCCAGCTCCCCCGCACCCACTCCCTCCCTCTGAGGAGTGCGTGGGAGCCAGGGGGGGAGAGGCGGCGGTGGTGGTGAGGACATTGTCCTGGCAGCGGTGCACACACAAAGAGAGAGCCCCCCCCAGGAGAATGGAAAGTCTACGCCCCTGTGGGAGGATATCAGGGCCCTGCAGGATTTATTACACTTCCACGGGCCTGCAAGACAGGGCTCTTCCACCAGGCATTTGACTGAGGAGCCACACTTAATAGTTCACTTAATAGTTTAATTAAGGCTTAAGACCCTATGCCCTGGAATGTGTCATTGGCGGCCTGTGCTGCGCCAGTACAAATTGAAATATATTAGGGGACCCAGAGAACAGTCCTATAACTTACTGCTGACTGTTCACCCACAATGGCTAATGCCAAAACTGTGTTTCCGCTGTCTTATATGTAACATTGCATGTTTAGCACCTTATAAATGTTTTATGTTTTTAACTGTTTTAACCTTTTATGTAAGCTGCCCAGAGCTTGCTTCGGCGGGGAGGGCAGGGTATAAATCGAATAAATAAATAAAAGTAAATAAATGTGTGTGTGTGTGTGTTTATCATGGAGATAATCCTAAGAAGAATTACTTCAGTGGAAGCCCATTGATTTCAAAGTTTTTAAGAGGGAGTAACTCTGTATGGATGAGGTGGTTAGACAGTATCATCGATTCAACAAACATGAAATTAAGCAAACTCTGGAACACGACAGAAGACAGGAGGGCCTGGTGTGATGTGGTGATGTGGTCCATGGGGTCACGAAAGACTCGACTGTGCAACTGAACAACAACAACTCTGTATAAGTTTGTATTGATAGCTTCTATCTCTATTCCCGCCCATCTTTGGCAAGGCAGATGTAATACCCTGGGGAGGAGGAAGGCGGAGCCTCTGCCTCTGTTCATGACAACAGTCAGCAGATCTACATGCCTTCCAGTTAGTACAAGCAATGCATTTGCCTTTCCCCTGAAAGCAAGACAGACTCTGAATCACTGAGTCTCTGTCTCTATTCAGCCTCCCTGATGGTCTGGCCCTGCCTGTTTACCCCTGTGTATAGCAGTTACTGCCTCAGTATGAGAATACTTCACAGAATCTGTGTTCATAAATCCCATCACTCATCATAAGCCATTAAATGACCAATGTGATTGGTTGAAGCAGTGAGCACAGGAAAGCCTATTAGGATGATCCTACTTTGTAAAAAGATCTGCTGATTCCTCTGGTTGTATAATACCTGTCAGGTACACACTTGGTCAATCAATCTTTCCCCTTGCTGCCTTCCTGATTCCCATGGAACTAAAACCAGACAACAAAATGCTAGAACAGCCAGATCCAGTGATAACTGAATTATTAAGTTTTACATTATTTTGTTATATTCACTATATTAAAAAATGAGGCCAGATTTTGATTAGTTATTGTCCTACTACACATGTATAGATCTGGACATTTTTCCTGCAGCTTCCAGCCATCAAATTAGAAACTTCCTGCTTCATCTGGTTTTCTCAGCCCTCCCTTATCAGCTTTTAATGTGTCATAGTTATTCCACAGAACTTGCCTTGCCTTTAGATATGGCCTGACAAATCCAACCCCACTGCCCTCTTCTGGATGCCAGCGGTTAAATCCCTGCCAGCTGGCAAACTCCTACTGGTAGATAAGATAGGAGTGCCTAATTATTTGATGCTGTCCTGCAAGTCAGACACTTGAGGGGTCCCTAAGGGGGTGTCATCTTGTGAATTCAAGTCAAGAAATAGCTCACAAACCAGTATATTGACCAGCTAAATGAACTCACAGCTGGTGGATTGTGTTCAGTTTGGCAGTTGACAAGCTGTGTGGACTTGGTGTATTCCACATTCATATGTTTCTGCTGGATACAGTCTGTGATGATTACTGGGGTCATCCGTTTGTCTGTGGGGTGACATTCTACACAGGGCAGTGACAAAGCAAGCCCTTGTCTCCTGAATCTTATTAAACAAACTGGGGTTCCATTTACTGTCCTGCAATCAACTATTTAAAAAAACACCTCAGAGGAGTCCTTGCTATTTTATTGTTAAGAGAAACTCTTTCAGGATGATTTAAAACAAAATCCACCTCCCCTTCAAAAGCCCCAGCCCTAAACAAATGGCATTTCTGATTCATGTCATGAAAATGGGTGACATTTCTCTAGCCTTAAATACACACATACACATACCTTGTACAGATCCAGCTGGGTCACAGAAATTTAAATGCCCGAAGTTCAAGGGAAAAGTTTATTTCATCCAACAAAGAGGTTGTCTTCATCACAAAAGTCTCCTCTCTATCTGAAGACACGGACGAGCTGTGTTTATAGCTGCATTCTTTTTTTATTATCATTATCATTATTCAGCTTTTCAGTAGAAATGTCACCTTTCTAAAGCAAGCTGTTATCATGCGTTTCCCATGCCAAACACATGGCCTCTAAGGAGAGGATTTTATCTCTACATTTTGAGCTATTTGTGTTTCTCTTTCAAGGAGCTCCATGCCTTAAGGCACCTGAAAACAGTAACTGCACAAGAAGGTGCGGTTAACAGAAGATGCATCAGGACAGGACATTCAGCGGAGCAAGAACAGGCAGCGCATTCGACAACAGTCACCTTACCTTGTAACTTGCATCTTTAATGCATGTAATTCCCTCCCCCTCTTTCTTTGTTCCCTCGGTTGGGACCACATTCTCAAAGAATCAGTGCGCCTAACAGCAAAATAAGCCACATGACAGGCTCAAGAGCAGCCAGCACAACTGTCTGCAATGCCTGCCAATGAGCCAGATGCCGCCACATATTGGCATCTGGGGTCTGGAATAGCAACCGTGCGCTTGCTGTTTTGGCTGGGGATTCTGATCCTGACTGCTGAAGGAGACAATGAAAGGAGAGAAGGGAAGGAAGAGGGAAAATACCTAAAGATAGTTTCACTGGGGAGAAATTTGAATTCATACAGCCCTTTCCCTTTTCCCCTCCTCATTGTTCTATAGGGGCTGTATGTGTGCATGGGAAAAACAGTGCTTTCAAAAGAGGGTTTTCTTTAGAGTTCAGAAGCACTTATTCATTGCATGTGTACTTCAAAGTACATGTTCATTTAGAAGAGGCCATGGGGTTGTCAGGAACAAGCCTAAGCCACAATGTTCACAAGTAGGCTTGCCAGCCCCCAGGTGGGGGCGGGGATCCCCCCCTTTTGTGGGCTCAGGTTCACTGCCGACCAGCTGGCTGTCAGGGGAAACCACACGCCCAAAAAGGCATCCCTCACTGATGTTGTTGATGTGATGATGTCACTTCCAGAAAGGACATCATTGTCAGTGATGTCGGGGGCGACACTCTACTTTTGGTGCAAAACTCTATGGTTTGCAGCCATTTGTACCATAGAGTTTTGCCCAAAAAGTAGAGCATCACCCCAATGTCACTGACATGAGAATGTCACTTCCAGAGGTGACATCATTGCCTTGACAATGTCCCCCCATCCCCAGAATGCCCGCCAAATCCCCCCGCCAGCAGCAGCCTATCCACAAGGCACGAAGAGAGAAGCTGTAACGGAATTCTCTAATGCAACAGAGCACCTTTTTAATTAAAAAAAGCACAGGCAATTTATGTATTACAGATTACATTCAGACAGGAATTGCCAGTTTTATTTAAATATCAACTTCCATCTATGTGGTTGTGATTTACCCATGTGTGTGTGGCGGGGGGGGGGGGGATGTAGACCTACATGAATAATCTCTGTCAATCTCTTGTGATGATGTAGGATTTAATCTGTTTACAGCATTTGCTGGATATTGTTACCCAGCTTCAATCCTTCAAAAGAAGCTGGTCTGGAGTTTTCAGGTCAAAAATCTTATCATCCACTCAGGGACTTTCCAACTCCTTTGATTTAAAGAGTTATATATTCCACAGATTGTTTAATTAGATTGCTTGTAACCCTGCTATGTTGTCTCTCTAAAACTAACCTCATTTTCACAGTGGGGGGAAAAATCTTCGTCTTTCTTGACAGTGGAGAACAATTTGTGTCCAAAAAATATCTTGCCTTTTCTTCCCCATTTCCTTCATATTCAGTTCAAGGTTTAGGTGGTCAATAGGCATCAGTCAGCTGGGCATGGTGTGGATGTCCTTCATGTCTGTCAAGCACCTAAGGTTGCATGGCACAGGTGCTCCAGGCAGAATCCTGCTAACTATGTGAGACAAACCTATCTGCAAGTTCTTTTCCTCTGGAGTGTACACACTGTAAGTTATTTTGGGTGCATGGTGGAAGGCAGGTGCATTCACATTGTTCCTCCATCATGCAGTGTCTATGACTGCCTGACAAATACATGTACTGAGATAGAAGGGATAATACACTCTGTCCTTGAGCCTTCTCTTTGTTATCTTATTCTACAGGTTGACTGTGGGCGGATCCTATAGATCCATTTCGGTAGTCTTCCCTTGATACAGGATGATTGCAAGATTGTCTTGCAATGGGGGAAGCCTCCTTCTGCTGGAGGAAAGGACTTCTGCCAGTGGAACAGACCCAAAGAATCCAATGCTGTGTGTTGAACAAGATCCCCTGGGAGAGCATTCCAAGCCTAGACCTAATTAGCAGGCTACTGGCCAATTTTGGTGTAGTGGTTAAGTGCGTGAACTCTAAACTGGGAGAACCGGGTTTGATTCCCCACTCCTCCACTTGCAGCTCCTGGATGACCTCGGGTCAGTCACAAGTTCTTTCAGAGCTGTTCTCTCACGAGCAGTTCTCGAAAGAGCTCTCTCAGCCCCACCTACCTTATGAGGTGTCTGTTATAGGAAGGGGAAGGGACAGGAGAGCGTAAGCCACTGAGACTCCTTTGGGTAGTGAAGGGCAGGGTATAAATCCAATAACATCATCATCTTCTTTTTCTTTAATAAGGTGAGAATCATATTATTAATTGAATAAATTGAAATATATTTGCATATTATCAGAACCTCCAGATAGCTGTACTTTTGAAGCGTAGGGTAACTCAAACCTTTACAAAGTTACCAGATTTTTAAAGACGACCTGTCCCTCTTATTAACAAACACATTAAGTCAAAAGAGTCTAAAAAGAACTAAAACAAATATGCCCCCATCATGCAGCCTCACCAATTAAAATTTGGGCCACATAGTTTAATCAAATAAAGAGAATTAAACAATGGTTCGTTCTGATTGTATACACTAATCCACAGAGAGATGCTCTGCCAAACTTAGGGTACCTTCTTCAGCCTTGTTCTGCTAATAGAGGAGAATATGGTGTCGTGTAAATCTCAATGTCACCTTCTTTCTCATGAACTAGTTCAGAACCAGCTGAAGGTGGCATCTTTATGATCCCCTTTTGTCAGTGTTCATTCCAAATGGTGAACACAGAGGGGGAATTCTACCTTCCCAGGATTTCCACAAGAACAAATCCACAGAGATTGTAAAGCATTTTGCCAAATAAAAAGTGTTTTATATATATGATAACCAGAACAATCCACATAGAGAATGGTTGGTTCCTGCCTTTGCCATATGAAACCTTGCTGGACAAAATGATAAACTAAACAGTTTCCTGCATATTAGTGCCTATAATTCAATTAATTTGCCTTTCCATCATATTTGGGGGAAGAGAATTGCTCCGAAGTTCACACAGTGCCAAGGTAAGACTATCCAGAAATACTCCGCTTATTAACCCCCAGTCAAATTAGAAAGAGGTTTGCTTTGCCGTTTTTTGAAAGAGCCTCTGACCATCACGACATCTGTTGTTTTCTTGGCTGGCCCTCCCCTAATTCAGTTTTAGGCTTCCCTAGCCAGATCATTTGCCAGCTGGCCAGTGTGGTTTACTTCCCCCAGAAGGGCTTTTCCCAGATCAGCCAAACCTAGGATCTTGGGTTTACAGCTGCAGAAGAATTGAGGTGACTGCCCTTCCTTTCCATCTTGCTGTCATTTCACCAGTGCCCAATACAGGGCCAGATCAACCCTCCAGCAGAAGAGCTTTAATCCTCGTTGGGCACTTTGCTGGGCAAGAAGATGGAGGTAAAACATCTTTGGAGATTTATCGCCCTTGGTCTAAACATCTGGAGCATTGCCTTAAGCCATCACCCATCCACAGAAGCTTTGGAGTATTATCCCTTCTGTTCTCATATCCATCCTTGTTGGCCCAAATGCAGGGACACTAGGAATTCAGTTCATCCTGCACAGGGTAAGGCATCAGACTTGCTGCTTCCACCATCAAATTATTTTCTGTCACTCTTGGGAAACTGTGGGTCCTGTCTTCTAAGATGTTGTGTGTTTTCAGCTTATGGCGTCTCCAAAATCTGGTGCGACACAGAACTTTGTTGGGTTGTATCCAAATCAACTAATGGCAGCAGAAGGGATGGTTTCCCATTTTCAGTGTCCCTAAACTAGTTCTGCAGTGAAATATACATTGAACTGGGACATCTAAGACATGTCAACAAAGGTTTCTTCACCTGCACTTGTTCTCACCAAAGATGCACATGCCTGTCACTAAGCACCAGCTGAACTCTTAGCCGATCTGCATTGTAGACAGTGATAATACTCTAAGGCCAGATCCACCAGCCCTACAACCCTATGTACAATCCTGACATGAGATCTTGTTGGGACACTTGGTAGTTACTTTTCAGAAGAACTTCACCTATTTTTACAATTTGGTACTAAACTAGGACTGAACTGAGAGAAACATCCTCCCTAAAATACATCCTTATACTGACATGCAGATAAGAACGTAAGAGCCCAACTGGATCAGGCCAGCGGTCCAACTAGTCCAACATCCTGTCTCCCACAGCTTCTTACATACCTCTTCCAGATATAATCACACTTGTCAAGAGTTATTTTTAATGGAACCTTTTCCAGAATAGATATGCAGTTATGGGCAAAGCCCCATCTGTAGAATAATTGTCCTGCAGTATTTGAAGGCATAGGAACCTGACTTTTGCTGTAATAAGTTGACAACCTGTCCTATATCTGCCATAGGGTAGTACATTAGAACAAAACTCAAAAGAATCTTGTGACAGTCATATCCTAGTTTATGAGTGGCCATGGCTCAGTGGCAGAGCATTTGCTAGGCATCCAGGAGGTCCTAAGGCCAAATTATGACATCTCAAGTCATAGATCAGATAGTAAATAATATGAAAGACCTTTGTATGAGACCCTGGAGAACCGCTACCAGTCTGAGTAGACAATACTGACTTGAATGGACCAAGGGTCTGATTCAGTATAAGGCAGGTTCATGTGTAAACCTCCCCTCACAATGACAGCAGCCATAATCTAACAACTGGAAAAATTAAAGTTGTCTTCTGTACTGCAGTGGCTCTTTATCAGGTTCATAACTTTTCCTATTGATGACTGGACTTTTCCTATTGATGACTGCATGCACAAACAGTCTTCTTTTCCATCAGCTTGGCTTGTTTTCATTTGCTCCTCCTTTGAAGTGAGGACTGTAAAGGGCCACAGGAGGTGTGTAGGACAAAAATCTTATGACAGCAATGGGAATTTTTTCCCCTGTGGCTACAGTGAATTTTGCCTTGTACGTTTATCATAATGGTTATCACTGCAATCTGCTCTCAAGTAAATGTACAAGAATTAGGTTGCCACAGCTAAGGCCACAACGGCAGCTGTGATCATTCACCCCAAAGCACCCTGGGAACAGCTAGTGAGAAAGAACACTGGGGGCAAGTGGGTGGAAGACAAGTAGCTGTGGGATCTGTAAATAGCATGCAAGGTATTCATCTTCAAAATCCTTAGAACTCGGAGAAGGTTGAGTTTTATCTTGGAGCTCACTTGATTTATTCAGTGTAGGATGTGCTTAGGAATTGTGAGAAAACAAGCATTAAACACTTCTCATTTCGATTAGACGCATTTCTTGATTAAATACTCCTGTGGAAGAGATTACACTCCCCACTACCGTCTTCTAAACAGCAGGATTCAATTGATATTGTAATCTTTTTTTCCCCAAGTATAGATGGCTACGAAAGCAAATAAACTCTCATTTTATTACTTAAATCACTATCATAAATCTTGCCAAATAGGAAGTTGCTGTTTCTTCAGCTTCCCATTTGGTGTCCTTGAGAAAACAAATGACACAACAGTCCCGAGACCTCCCCATCCTTTTACTTCCCACTCCCTTGTGGCATGTTTAGTCTGGATCACTGTTGGAGGGAGAACCTGTAGGCCCTGCTGTCTGCCAGCAGGGGCCTCTCTGAATGGACATTTGAAAAGAAGTATAAGTTTACAAACCATCCAAAGAGTTGTTTAAAGAGTATGACATGAAATTTTTTTATCCAAATCGTTGTCCTGATCCAGCTAGGGGCCAAGACTATTGGTTCACACACTCATATTTGAGACTGGATGAGGAAACATTACAGCCAACCTGATCAAGCAGCAGCATCGAATGGTAGCATACAGCCATTTAAAGAAAGTTTGCAGTCCCACATTTCTAGCCCACCTACATTTTGGCTCATGTTTCCCACCTGCCCCACCCTTATCTATTTATTTTATTTTATTTATATCCCGTTCTCCCCCACTAATGTGGGGCTCAGAGTGGGTTTCAACATATAATAAATAGAACATATATGATTAAAATGTATCAATAAAAACAATTCCAGCAATACAATTCCTAAGAGGGCCCATATAATTACTATTCTGCTGCCCCAGGGGGGGAGGAGAGGGTTCTCCTGACCTCATCCATGTGCTTGGCAGTATATCTCCATTTTACAGGCCCTGAGGAATTGTACCACATCCCACAGGGCCCAGATCTCAGCTGGAAGTGGATTCCACCAAGCTGGAGCCACCAGTGAAAAGGCTCTGTCTCTGATCAATGCCAGGCGAATACTCCTTAGTCCTGGGATTGTCAGTGTGTTGTTCTTAAAAGAGCGTAGTGCTCTTTGGGAGTATGCCAGGAGAGGCAATCCTGGAGATATGCTAGTGTCAGATCACGTAGGGCTTTAAAGGTTAACACCAAAACCTTGAATTTGATTTGGTATTCAATCAGAGCTAGTGCAGCTGGCAGAGCACTGGTTGGATATGTGCTCTAATAGGGGTGCCTATAAGGACCTGTGCTGCTGCATTCTGGACCAGTCGAGGTTTCTGGGTCAGTCTCAAGGGTACCCCCCCTGCGTAGATTGAGTTAGATCTAGCCAGGACTAGTTCTTCTCTGTATATCTCTCCGGTAACTATAGTAGCCTCTGCCTTCTCTTTTGCTCTATCTTTGTGGTCTACCTAGTGAACTTTCCCTCTGAAAAAACAACTTGGAAACTCCAGCTGGTACAGAACACCACTGCTTGATTACTATCAGGAGACAGGCAGAGTATGCATATTTTTGCCTGATTCTTGTGAATATGTATATTACACCTATCCTGCATTCGCTTCATTGGTTACCAATTAGTTACCAGGTCCAAGTCAAGGTATTGGCTATCAAGGTGCAAAGCACTTCACAGTGTAGGATCTGTATGACCACCTTTCCTGATATACTCCACTGTAACAGCTTCTGAAGGTGCCACCCTGCAAATCGGTAACATCAACATCTGTTCATACCCAAGAGTTCTTTGTACTGGCTCCAAGTGGAATGGAGTATAACAAGGTCAGAAACACCATCACACTAATATTGTTCCACAAATGTATAATTAAACAAATTTTATTAAAAGTTAATAAGGCTATGATTCATTTCTGTGGAATTTAAGATAGTCTTCATAGTATATACATGCTATTCTCTAATTTTGTAATCCTGCTTTATTTCATTGTTGATTGTATGTAATATGTTTCATTGCATTGTTCTAGTCTTGTAATTCCTGCTTTACTCTATGTGTTATGCTGTGTCTTTAGTACAATCTCCTCTAACGTTGGGGGTTGTAGATTTAGGTGGGTAGCCGTGTTGGTCTGAAGCAATAGAACAAATTTGAGTCCAGTGGCACCTTTGAGACTAACCAAGCTTAATTCTGGGTAGAAGCTTCTGGGAAAGATTGAAGGTCAGAGAAGGGGATGGCAAAGGATGAGATGGTTAGACAGTGTTATTGATGCAACAAACATGAAATTAAGCAAACTCCGGAGCACAATGGAAGACAGGAGGGCCTGGCGTGATGTGGTCCATAGGGTCACAAAGAGTTGGACTCGACTGTGCAACTGAACAACAACAGAAGCTTCTATGTACAGGCACACTTTTTCAGATACATTGAAACAGACTCCCTCAAGCCTTACATATAGGTATGGGGGGGTTAGTTGCCAGGAAGGGCTAGTTAGAGTCAAGACGTGTAAGTAACGGAGCGATAAGTATAGCTAAGATTGGATTAAAGCAGTTGGTAAGACCTGTGAATAGCAGCAAATTGGTATAGGTATTGTACTGTTCAAACAGCATTGGTTTACTGTCCTGCCAGCGGGCCTTCCCTGGCATCTGGGGAGCCCGACACACACACACACACCCTGCTGCTGCCAACAGACCCCCCGAACCAGCTTCCGGACCTACCAAGGCCGTCCGGGGGGAAGAGGACCCGCTGCCGCCACTTCTCCTGCAGCCCACCGCCTGCTGGGCCACAGCTGGGGAGCCGCCGGAGCCGCCACAGCTTGCCCGGGCCACCGCCGGAGCCACAACAGCTACCATGCCGCCGCCACCCCTTTCTAGGCCCGCAACTTTCCCAACCGGCCCCGGGGGGCTGCCACAGGGCCCTGGAGGTGGAAAGAGGCAGGACGCCACTGGCAGAGCCTGCTGCACCGCCCCCTGAGCATTGGGGGAGGGGCCTGAAGGAGGGAAAGAGCCAGACACCGAGGCCTCTCCTGAGGCTCGGCATCAGAGCTTAAGGAGGGGGGTGGGGCAAGAGGGGGAGGAGAGCACAGGGGAGGGGATTCTGGGAGGAGGGAAGTATAAAAGAGGGCAGCAAGCAGGGACTGAGGAGGATGCCTTGACGAGTGACTGAGGGAGACGGCTGTGAGAGTGAAACAGAAGTCCCATTAGGAGGAGCCAGGGAGAGGGTGTGGTGACATAACCCCCCTCCCCTGCTCATGCAACTGAGGCCCCAGCTGCCCTAGGCACCCGGAGTCAACGTGGTGGAATGCATCGCTACCTCAGACTCCAGTGATAGTGAGGCGGGCTCAAGTGACTCATGTGACATTTACGTTGTAATATGCCTTGAGTCTCAGTGAGAAAGACAGAATATATAAATGAAGTATAATTAAATTCTTGCCCCGTCCTTACTCTTAATTTGTTCAGGCATGTATGGTTGTCCTCCCCAGTTTTATCCTTACAACAGCCCTGTGAGATAGATGAGGCTGATCACAAGTGACGATCATCCAGAAAGTTTCATGACAGAGATGTGAATTGTGTCTCCCAGATTGTAGTCCAGCCAACAAACAACTACACCATCCTGGCTGTCAGGAACTTGTAGAGGGGTCATGATATTTGCAAGGACTGCCTCTGGAGTGCCTGTCTAGTACTGGGTTCATCCTGAATGCTTAGCATTATTTCAGCTTTCTTCACAAATTCCTGTCATGTGTCACCACCCAGATGGGAGCCTATCTTTAAACTGGGTTCTATGGATTTAGCTATGAGCACTGACACGAACATAATCAGCAGATGAACTTACATTTCTTGGCTTCCTTGATTACATGCGAAGTAAGCTCCTGATCAGATCACCTTAATGGTGGTCGTTAACGTTAATCTCAAACAGCTTTGCGTCTGCACAGCAGCCACTTGTTCTACAGGACCCAGTGACTGCAGTTTGTGGCCTCTTTAGCCCAGTTCAAGAACTAAGCATTTGAGACACATATCCCTGAGTCATGATTGGGTCATTAAATTGTATATTATATTACCTGTGCAGTAATGCAGGGATTGGTTTGTGGGTCGTCCCCTCTTTGCACCTGCACAGTTGGATGTATCCTTATAGGTTGATAGTTATTGGTTAGATTGCACTGCCTGCTTTTTTTGCCTATGCAGCAGGGGTATCAATTCAAGTAGTGATCACAAGGCTGAGGTTTACCACTAGTGGGGCCATGAACCCAATTAAAACCATTTTTTCCTTTTAACTATACTTTTAAAACTTGGTGGTAGTGGCAAACAAGTGGCAGGTAGCATTGCTGTTAAAAAACACTGAAATCATGTGAGAAAGCAGCAGCAGCTGCTGCAACATGCAAACTGACACATCCAAAATTGTTTGGATACAAACAATTCACCAGCAACAATCATTTCCCAGCTCCTGAGTGACAAGTAGGACATGAGCCAAACTGGCTGGTCCTCGAATATGCCTAATTTTGGTGTGAAGATTTGCTGCCACTGAACCACTTTCCAGGAAGGGTGTGTTGCTCCATAACAGGTCCCATCATGTCCTGCATGTGAAATGACCCAAACTCAATATCCATAGTGGGAACTGAATTTGGCTTCCTTAGCATGCAAGGCACAGCTACAAAAACCCTTGAACTGAGAGTCATTACCAGTCAGAATAGATGGGGTGGGTTAGTTCAGCCACTGGCTTTGGTATAAGGTGACTTCATAATTTCACTGTGTTGAGTAAATTGATGGATTGTGGAACTTAAAGATATTCAGTATTCTACGTTGGGATCCCCAGCCATTTTAAGCCTTTGGAATTCTAACAGAGTGGTGGGCATGACCAAAAATGGCTGCCATCGGAAGCAGAGCCAACTATAAAATGGCTGCCACACCACAATAAATGTCAGGGAGTAAGGTTATTATACATAACTCTTGATAATAATTCTTCAGCATTTCACACAGAATCTTTGTTTGACAGAGTGCCTTTTAAAATGACCATATTGTTTTACTTTTTTTCTTGCATACATACAGCTTACTTTCAGCCATGCCATGAAGATCCTTGTGCCAGAGCGGCAGCTGCAGTTGAAGCAACTTTTTAAAAATCTGCACAGTTAATCAGAACTCCAGTGGCCAATCAGAAGCCCCACTGGGCAGAAGCCTCCCTGACTCCTGCCCACTTTTTAAAAGCATTGGGAACCCATGTTCTAAATTGATAGCTACATAACCAATAGTACCAGTTATATATTTTAAGACTATAAATGACTTGGAAAGAAAAACTGCTTCTAACTACCCAGAAATGATAAGCCTTTGCACTGGTCAACATGCTCCTGCACCAGCTTATCAGATACTAAGGTCACATTGCATTTTTACGAAAGAAAAAAAATTATTTGGTGTCTTCAGGGACAGCAACCTTTTTACACATCTCATTCTAGAGGAGCACAGTATTTTAGAAATCTACTTCCAGTTCAAAAGTCTTGCTACGCAGAGGTGGTAGCTCAGCCAATCCCTGCCAAAGGTCATCATATAACTGGGGCGGGGGGGGTAGTGTACACACACGCAAACACACACACACCCAGCAAAATCAGCTAAAAACCTCCAGCCAGAGATTTGGTTATTTCCAAGCAATATGTGAATTTCTCCTTTCCAACTCTTAGCCTGTCTATTGTTTCTCTTCCCAAATCTCTCTTCACCTTCCTCCTCCCGCCCCCAGCCTGTGCTCCTCTTCTCTTCTCTTCAGCTTTCTCTCCCTGTTCCTCCTGCCTTCTCTCTCAGGGCCATTCTGTGTGATCTTCCCTCTCTTGGCTCTTGGCTCTCAGGGCAGTTCAAGCAATGGCAGCAGGAAGCCCTTACGCCTGCCCAATCTGCTTCATCACTTCTGCCTCCTCCAAACCTTGGTGCATTAAAATATAGACAGCAATTATGTCACTAGCTTTGGATGAGGGGTGAATTGGGCCATCAAAGGCTAAATTACTCAACATTTACTTCGTTAATGTAGTCCCATCAGAACCAACAGAACAGATTAGTGCAGTGAGGTCCTTTAATAGAGCAATCTGAGTTTACTACCTAAAAAACAGAGGTGCTAGGACTCACAACTGCCAGGGTTCGTGCCCTTTCACCATCCTCCTAACCCCAGAGACATGAGCTGCTTGTGGTTACCTAGTGAGATGCACTCTGCACATACTCAAGGCACTCTCTTTACTACCCTATCATTATCATTAGTAATAATTATCTTCATATATTCCAGAAACAGGTTGCAGGGGTTAAGCACTGA
Source organism: Lepidodactylus listeri (assembly GCA_029233225.1). Taxonomy (NCBI): domain Eukaryota; kingdom Metazoa; phylum Chordata; class Lepidosauria; order Squamata; family Gekkonidae; genus Lepidodactylus; species Lepidodactylus listeri. The sequence continues at coordinate 105,238,018 of JARCFY010000003.1, forward strand.
CTCGCATTAGGATCCAAGGTGCAATTCAGAAAACCTCTTAAATCGGTATGAGGACAGCTTTGGCAGGTTGTTTGTGAACAGGGGAAATGATTACAGTCTAAAATTCCCCATAGCTTGTAACCCAAGCTTATAGGCCACTTACTCAACAGACACAGTAGCCATGTAAATGGTTACGGTTGAAAGTTTATGGGAACAATCCATGTGAAGTGCTACAGCAATCACTTCTCATGCTGAATGAGGACTACAGAAGGGTATAAGTGTGTTTTAAATAAGCCAGTAGTGATCTTCTGTAAAGAGACAGATTTAGAAAACATCAGCAACAGTGAGCTAACATTAACATCCTCATGACACACAACCCCGCCCCCCCATGGATGGAGTTGCTCTTCAAAATGAGGTTCTCTCCCAAAGCCATATTAAAGGCATGGCTGGAAGGAAGTTGTGTATCTGTCTCAGTTTCAGAGATTTCCTCACCTCTCAGCACAGGAAGTAGTTGCTGCGGCTCACCTGAGGGAGTTCCTGTTATGTAGCTATGGAATGGCTTTGTTCAAATGCAGTTTTAGAGAATGAGGTAATCTTGGATACCCCTTCACAGTAGTTATTCTACTGGTGACCTGGTAGCACCTTATGATGTTATTACAGTCCCCTAGTTTGCATTTTCTAGTCACAAGGAGAGAGGGAAAAAAGAAAGAGGGGAGCAGAATAATTTCAAAAGGGAAAAAAAGCTTCCAGATTTCCTTTGGTTAAATGAAGTCTTTTCCTTTTCCATTTTATGTTAATACGCAGTTCTGGTATCTAACAGATGCAGTCTGTTTGGATGTACACAGGAGGGTGGCCCATAAAAATCTAAGGTTAAAGTATGAACTAGGATGGCCTAAAAGCCCAAAGGTTCTCTTACCGAAAGGAATTTGGCCTTTTGTCCTCCGGATAAAGCTGGGGGGAAGAAAGACAAAACAAGAGATGGTGGTGGAAAGTGCCGTCAAACTGCAGCTGACTTACAGCAATCCCTGTAAGGTTTCAAGGCAAGAGACATTAAGTGGTGGTTTGCCACTGCCTGTCTCTGTGTAACAACCCTGGACTTCCATGGTGGTCTCCCAACCAAGTTCTAACCAGGGCCGACCCTGCAGCTTAGCTTCTGAGATCCAATGAGACTGAGCTACCCTGGGCCACTCAGGTCAGGGCAAAACAAATGATAGTTGTACATTATTATATACAAGCACCTCAGCGCACACAGTGGATGTATTACCTTTTTACACTTGCAACAAAAGATTACTGGCCATTTTCTTTTTTTCAGCAGTCAACTGAATTTGTACGTGTTGTTACTAACAGCTCCTTAGCTCCTGATCTCCTTTCTTTGGTTTCCCTTCAAAGCCAGAACATCCCTCAGAAATTATTAAAATATCTGTATTTGGGCAGGAATGCAGCAGTCAGGGAAGGAACATATGAAGCTACTTTAAATCAGGACACTGGGCCATCTAGCTCATTGCAGTCTACTGTTGCTGACAGTGGCTCTCCATATTCTCTGCAGAGAAAAAAGGTCTTTCTCCAAACCGGCCACCTGAGATAATTTAACTGACAATGCCAGAGCCTGAATCTGGGACCTTCTGCAAGTGTTCTATCATGGTGCCCCCATGCAGAGATATCTGAGTTATTGCCTTTAACACACACTCATAGCAAGTTATAAATTTAGCAAAGCAAAAACATTTAAAAAAACCCTTTATTTTTATGTAAATAACAACTTTGGGATTCTGGGTTTTTCAGCATTTGGAGACAGCTGTGCTAAGGGTTTTTTTCTCATTTCTTTATCTGGTAAAATTCCCAACACATTAAGAACCAATGGCACAACTACTACTTAGTGGACTAGAACGACAGTAGTTGAGGTAGTATGCGGGGGGGGGGGGGTGAAGGGAGAATCCACCTGAAACGCATCCATAGCAGGCCTCTTTCAGATATTTTCAAGAAAAGCACATCCATCCTCTTGCAGAGCTCCTATTGTTACAGTTGGAGCTTGCTCACGAGAAGCATCATGGGATTCAAATGACTTAACACTCCTACTTGTCCAAGGTTCCTCTGTGCCAAGCAATTTAAAACAAGACCACCACCCCCACACACAAAAGCTGTATGAAAATGCTTACTTGGACATCCACTCCTCTTTAGGAGGGTTTCAGTTTGGTAATACAGACACCACAGTCACTCACACACACATACAATCACCATTTCTGAAAGAAGAAATAGGTGGCAGTGAAATCCAGGAGCATTCAAAATAACATTTTCAGAACAAAAAATCTGCCTACACAGGCAACCAAGTCACATGGTATTGAGTTCCTGAACCAGTACCATTTCAGACCGCACATGAAATGTTGCATGGCTGAATGCTTCCCATGTTTTAAAAATGCAACTCCCAGCATCAGAACTAGAGTAGCAGGTAGAAAGCTGAGCTAGAACCTCTGCTTGGATTGCCAGTTTTTCATGATCAGAGGGGTTTTGACATGGGAAACCAGTCCAACATGCCTGCAATGTACCAGTCAAACACGCCTGCAATATACAATGGTCCAGGGTTTATCTGCCTATTTAATCCATCCTAAAATTCCCTACGCAGAAATGTGGCAACTTATTTTTTTAGAAAAATATATAGCATTATTTATATCCATACATTTACTTAGCATTCTATTTACTTGGTCCATATTAAATTTCTAAAGCAATTATTGAGTGGTTGAGGGAAGAGACTTCTTTCCTTGTAGTGACAAATATAATTCACTTGAGTTAGTGCTTTGAAACAGACACTTGTAACCAACAAGCACAAGATAACAGTATCCGGAGGCCCAGTTCCATCTTTTGATAGATGACATACAGCCATTTCAAAGTCCACATGACTCTATATTATAAGAAAGCTTTCCCTTGTTTTCCACAAGGAGATATATGTATTACATGTCAACTTTTGCAGAAGCACCATAGCATATGTTATTAATAAGTTATTACCCCCCATTCCCTGCTCTATCTCCATTCCCTCTTCAGCTTTATATAGCTTAGGAAAGAAACGTATTCTCCAACTATAACAAGGACCTATTTTCAGCTGGCATGTAGAGTAGGAATTGGTATGTACAACAAGAGTTTTATACTTCTATCACCACTTTAAAAAGAAGAGCACTGCTGTTTACATAATTTCCTAGCACAGAGATACAAGGGGATGTTTGCTACCAAAAAGTCATGTTTCATTCCACTTGGCAGGACCATTCCCTCACCCCAAATGGCTACCAGCAATACGAAATAGGAGTGTGAGGAAATATATGACACCATGATGGGTTGTTGTGCATTCACTAGAGAGATGATAGGCATTTGACACTAGACTGCTGTTTTCACTGATAACTCTGTGATCACCACTATGCCCAGTCTGGCCTAACAAGTAATAAATTCAGTACCCCACAGAGTTCAGTCTGAATCACACCTCAGTTTACACATAGCAAGCTTCTTGCCTCAGACAGTCAACTTGTGTCTAGTCATCAGCTCTGATTAAAATTGTTTTCTTCCAACACTGTTTTCATCTTTATGAATCGCTTCCTGAGGCCTCGGCCACTGTTTAAAACGTTGACAAGCCAGGAACGGTGTCTGTCAAAAGGCCCAAACGTGGGCAGAGGACTTGCTGAGACTGTTCACTTTAATAGCTCTGACCAATCCAGAGAGACAAAAAAAGGATGAGATTTGATTTCTTCGACTCCAGCGACTCCAGCGCCAAGACGCTCCACCGCATTAAACTGCAAAAGCTTAAGACAAAAAAAATACAGATATTAAGGAGGACACTTTAGGGAACAATGGAATGCACCAAACATGCCAGACAGTCAGAGGATTGCACTCTCTGTAGCTAAGCACCAGTGCTGCACATAGTACTAGAAATTCTGCATGAGCCTTTAGAACACGGAAGTTAGGAAGTGGTTGGGAAGTCTTTCCTATTGTTTACAGGAAGGCCTCAGTGCCTAGTCCTCAAAGCACAGGTTGACCATCTCTTCCTGACACATTCTAAAAATATTTGAACACTACAAGCATATCCCAGCTTTATTCTTTCCCCCAAAAAGGTAAATATGCTCCGTTCCTTAAATTTTGGGGTCTTACTAAGTGTCTCCAGTTCCTTTCTTTCCCATTGTTCTTCTTTGAACCCATTTTTCCCCAGCCTTCAATACACTCTAAGCATCACTTGCCCCAGACTGAGAGTTCCTATCTATACTTTGTGGCTAATAGCCACTGATGGACCTCTGCTCCATATGTTTATCTAATTCCCTCTTGAGGCCATCCACGCTTGTAGCCGCCACCACCTCCTGTGGCAGTGAATTCCACGTGTTAATCACTCTTTGGGTGAAGAAGTACTTCCTTTTATCTGTTCTAACCCAACTGCTCAGCAATTTCATTTTGTTGGTATCATCTCACTCTTCAGGCCATTTCACATACTCTGTGGCAAAAAACCCAAGTTTGCCATCAAGTGCATACTCAACCAACAGATACTACCAATCCCAGCTCTCCAGTGAGCACACTGCTTAAGATTAACCCGTCTGCAAACCCGTTTGCCATATTCACACTTTACATTTTTAGGCAAACATTTAAAGCATCTTTGGTGCACACCTAAAAATATAACATATGACGAGTCTCTGAGAACCTTTAGAAAACTCGGGACTCCTGAAACACTGGAACAGCTTGGCCGAGGACAGACTGGCAGTTTGGCCCGCTCTGCCTGCCACATCTGCCCGGAGGAGGCGGCCTGGACGCAATGCGTCCGGCGCTGTGCTCCTCCCACAGCAGCCAGGCACCACTTCAAAGTGGTGTCCCGGCTGCTGCACGCGCGTTCCACCCGCTTCCGGCGGGTGTGAACGCGCGCAGGCGGGTGGAGCCGCACGGCGTTCTGCCGCCACCGCCACCGCCACCAGAAACCGCCCGCAGTCTGGACACTGCGGGCGGCTTCCTTGTGGCGGCGTGTGAACGCCACACGGTGGGAGCAATTCCCCCCACCTTGTTCTGCACGGCAGATTGCCAGTCTGTCTTCGCCCCTTATTGCCACTTATTAAAACTAAGTAGCTTGTTTGCTTTGCTCTGAAAAAAAATCTACAATCTCTCTTCAAAAAAGAGGGCTGGATACATGCAGAAAGCAAAGTGGGCTCTTCACATCTGTGGGTTTGGATGGAGAATGATTACTTGAAAGGGGGGGTAGCCAGCAAAGAGGCGTGAAAATGTTTACCAAGGATAAAAAGCCCAAGTTTACATTCTGCTGTCTTATGAGACTGTCACATTCCAAATATACAGTTCAAAAGAATAATTCCATTTCTAGGTTTCCTCTACTGACTATCGCATAATGCAGCTCCCGACATCCAATTGTCATTTAGGAGTACTCTATATTATCCTTTGGCACATATGTTCAAATGCCTACACACAATAATCAAAGTGAGAGATTCCCCATAAAATGTATTCATTTGCACATCTTAAGTTGGCTCTACCACTTAAAATCTCACTTGGTAACGATAACTCAAATAGCAAAGCAAACTTCTTGTGAATATACATGAGCCGGCAGATAAGCAGTCAGAGAGACAGTTGCTCTGCTGTCCTCTGAAAATATAACAAGTGACAGCAGGTGGGGAAGTTAAGTGCAAAGAAATTTATGTTCTGAAGGCTCCCCCCTTTGCAAGAAAAAGAACTTTAATCTCCAAAAGCAAATGCAGAATAAATTGCACTAGATCTACATTGTTAGAAAACATGCTGGATTATTATGCTAGCTGGGACAACCTTTGAAAAAGAGAGTGTAGACAGAATGGCAGTGAAGAAAACCTTAAAAACTTCATCTAATCCTTCAGCAATCAAAAATAAATAATAAAAGCCTCTGAATTATGGAAGACTTAGTCAGTTAGGTGTTTGGAGGCAGGTAGGGAAGAGAGAGATTTAAAATGAGGTCACCAGTTTGGAAGCCGTGTCACAAGACACATTTGGCATCCATCTGCACACTGTTCCTCTCCTAGGCGTTTAGTGATGGGCTGACCCATGCAACCTGGGTTGAAGAGGAAAGTCGTAATGACAAATGACTAGCCATGCCAAGAGCCCCCTTTTCCTTTTCCTGACAAAGCTTCCTCAATAATGAATGGTAGTTTCCTTGGCTAGACACACAACAGAAGGTTGATTTACTAGCCAATGGGGGCAGACCCTTCAACCTGAAGGCTGCCCACGTGCAGCCCAGGACTGGAACACTTCCTTTTGGACACGGGTGCCTTTGAACTTGGAAGGAGGGAAACAAGCAAATGGCTTGCTTTGAGCTCTCAGGGGAGTTAAAAGGGCTCGGGTGTTGCTGTAATAAAACTCTCCACGATGTCAGTGGTAAAATTCCATTCATTTTCAACCCCTTTGGAAAACAAACAAACAAACACACAGCCTGCCTTCAGTGAGATTAAATACCAGACAAAAGATTGTCTCATGATCCTGATAGCACATGACTATAAGTTATTATGCTCTGGTACAACAGACAGGCCTTTGGATTTGTGTCACCTACACTGGAGAGCTAGGCTGAGAGGACCTTACTTTACTAAGATGTAAAACCACTCTTTTATCTGCAAGACCTTTAGACTCCATTCACCACTCTTACTGGTCTGGCAGTTTGATTCTTATATCATGTCCTCAATAACTGGCTGCCCCTTTTCAGGCACAGTTCAAGGGTTTGGTATTTAACTGTTCACGTCCTGAACTGTCTCGTACCAGGCTTCTCCCACATGAAGGTGCCTGTCAATTGAAGTAATCACAGGAAGCCCTTCTTTTAAGGACATAAGGCCCTGGGAAGCTAGGTGAGTGATTGAGACAGGACCTTTTCCGGAGATGTTTGCCAAGCGCTTTACCATCTTTTGGGTGCCAGGAGATGTCTGTCTTGTTACTTTTAGTGCCTCGATTTGTTTGCTCCTCTCTCTCTGAAACTGTAGCTGTTGGTCTAACTGCTGCTTTTAGCGCAGTTCCCCTCTATTGCTGCTTAAAATGCTCCTATCTTGTTTTGTAAAGTGTAAGTCACCTTGAATGTCCCCATAGTGACATACATTTTTAAAAATAAAAAACAAAAACAAATAATTCCCCCTTTTCTCTTCCAGTTGAATAATCTTTAAAAATAAATAAATGAGCAAATAGTCTGGTACCCATCCACTTTTGCTTGCAGAACATATCCCACAAGGAGTTGCAACTGCACATGTTTCTCTGGCCATGAGAGTTTTGTAGACCACCACATTAATCATACCTAGAAGAGCATCCTTTAAAGAGAACATGTAGTTTTGATGCTTTGTTTCCAACTCTTTGTTTGGTGAGGCATGAAACAAAGGATGGAGAGATTTCATGACGAGAAGACAGGACCACTAGCAACCCTGCCAAGACAACCCATGGTACATTTCTAGGTCTGAATCCAAGGCAGCCTCACCAGTACACTTGAAATACTTCAAAGGCTTTCAGAGAGAAGAGGGAGAAATAACTTCACCACTGTGTTTGTAAGCAAGAAGCAACAGGTTTAACTGCAAGGATGCAGATTTAGGGTCAGACATCAGCCACATTTTCACACTGCAAGAACAGTTTGGCAATAACAAAACGCCTGGAATTCCGGGGAGTCTTATTCCTTGGATGTTTGTGAGAGAAGGTCTGTCAAGCATCTTCCTGGCATGCTTTAGTACTTGAGGGACTGGATTCTACAGCCCCAGCCTCCCCACAACCTCAGATCTTCTTGAAATGCCCTGCTCCACTCTTAGGATATAAAAAAAAATTCTTATCCAAAAAGGATTTGGAGGTGTAAAAGGGGGGGGGGGGGGGTTGCTTTGTGATGGAGGCCAAATCTAGCCAACAATCACTTTGTTATCATGAACCCAATACTGCCCCTGGGCCTATGGACCACCCCAACAGACACACACTATCCCCTCCCTCTACTATAAACCTTGCCTACTTTTCCTCCAAGCTGATACACAAGTAAAGGGTCTTAGCATATCCACCACAAAAGCGGCTTTGGCAGGGTATTTCCCTGATTATACACCTTAGCTGTTCAATGCCATGTATTGTAATGGAGAACTTCTCCAGGTTCCCTTAAGAACTGACCCCAGCCCCTTATGAAGGAGCCCAAAGTGTTTATTTTATGTATTAGACAACTTAGGTCATAACTGTAACTACTCCAGCAGCCATCTTACAAATCCTCCTACTTGTTCTTCCTCCTAGATTGAACCGAGGCAGATGCCCCCCCTTCCAAACATTTTTATTTATTTTTCAGATTTATTTATTTATTTATTTTTGGAATTTCTATCCCGCCCTCCCCGCCTTACGGCCGGCTCACAAAAGGGGTCAGGGTGGATCACAACAATAACTAGGCCATTCAGCAACAGAGACCCAATAATAAGTAGTTAAAACATTAAAACAGCATTTTAAAAGTCTGCACTAATACTGGTGCCGCTGGACTCCAAGTCTGCTCAACCTGGGCTGCATAGAGGTGGCATCTTCAGCAGGGGAGGCTGAGTTGGTTCACCACCTCAACCAAAGGCCCGGCGGAGCAGCTCCATTTTACAGGCCCAGGAGAAAAACAGGTTGCTCACCTGTAACAGATAATCTTCGAGTGGTCATCTGTGCAGTACCACACATGGGGTTGGGCACCTGCGCATGACCTTGACCAGAAAATATTCCAGAGCTTGCCTCTGAAAAACTTTTTGGCAGGTTCTCTTCCCGCCCTGGGGAGCAGACACGCACTGCGCATGCCTGGAGCAGGGGAGAGAGCCGCCTCCCACTCAGTCCCTTCGACCGCTACCAGTAAGTCCCATCAAAAAAGATAAGTGATCAGGAGATGCCAGCAGTGGGAAAGGCTGGGTGGGATTGTGGCACTGCACAGATGACCACTCGAAGATCATCAGTTACAGGTGAACAACCTGTTTATCTTCGTTGTGGTCTCTGTGCAGTCCCACACATGGGTGATTAACGACCTGAACCAGATGGCGGAGGGAGCTGGCAGCTGAAAAGACAATAAAACAGGTTAGGAGACAACTGTATGATTTTAATTTACAGGTCCTACCTGAGGATGTGGAGCATCATGTGAAGAGAGATCACAGTACTGCCTGACCGAATACAGCATTCCTTCGGGCTCGAACATCGAGTGTGTAGTGTGATACGAAGGTTGAGCCGGAAGACCCCGTGGCAGCAGCCCAGATGTCTTCCAAAGGGATGCCGGCCAAGAAAGCCGTCGATGTCGATACTGCTCTCGTGGAGTGAGCAGTAATACGGGTAGGTATGGGTTGATTAGTGAGCTCATAGCAAAGGGCTTTGGTAGAGGTCACCCATTTGGATAGTCTTTGGGATGAGATAGGCTCACCCTTACGTGGTAGGACATATGCCACAAAAAGCCTCTGTGTCTTCCTAAAGGATTTAGTATGGTGGAGATAAAAAGAGAGAGAGCTCTACGGACATTGATTGAGTGTAGTGTCCATTGAGCCATATCAGCCGGGTTCGGAAAGAAGGTTGGCAGAGTAGAAGTAGACAGATGAAAGGCGGAGACTTAGGTGGAAAGGTAGGGTCTGGTCTGAGAAGGACTTTATCTTTATGGAAAATACCAGCCTTGAGCCAGTTTGTCCAGAAATGGCAGGATACAGATACAAATAATAAATAAATAAATAAATAAATACTTTAAGGAACGTCTGCTCTAAAGGCAGCAAGCTCTCCTACCTGACGGGTCGTAGTAATAACAATAAAAAATACTGTATTCCAGGATAGGAGATACAGGTCAGAGGAAGCCATAGGCTCAAAGGGCTTAGCCATCAATAGAGTAAGAACCAAGGAGAGACTCCAAGACGGTACCATCGGCTTCCTTGGTGGACAGAGGTGAAGAAGGCCCTTCAGAAGGGATTTGGTGAGTCAATGAGAGAAAATCATAGAACCCTGGATAAGGGAATGATTAGCAGAAATGGCAGCAAGATGCACTTTCAAACAGGACTAGGTAAGGCCGGACTCCTTCAAGGAGACAATATATGAAAAAATGTCAGGTGGGAAAGCCTGAAAGGGATCGAAGGAGTGTTGCTGAGCATAGAGTGCGAAGCGGGACTACGAGGCACAAGTTGATGGTTTCCGAGCATTGAGTAGGATCTCCAAAACGTGTGGAGAAAAGGTCACTGTTGAATCCTCCATGCCATAAGACGGAAAAATGTCAGATTGTGGTGCAGGATTTTGCCTTTGTCTCGAGACAGAAGGTTCGGAACTCGAAGTAGAGGTAGAAACCAACCGTTCGAGAGATGGAGAAAGTGGGGGAACCATGCCTGCCAAAGCCACCACGGTGTTTTTGGATAATCTTTTGAAGAACCAATGGAATCAGCGGGAATGGGGCGAAGAAGTAGAAAAGGCTCCTGTTCCACCTGTGGAGGAATGCATCCCCTAGAGAGGACGGTTGACCTCTGGCAAAAAAACCTAGCCGGCAATGGGCATTCTCCCAGGTGGCAAACCCGTCTATGGCTGGATGAACGAAGAGGTGAAAAATGTATTGCAGATACCTGGGATGGAGAGACCACTCGGTTTCCTGTGGGATCATGCGACTTAGCAGATCGGCTTGCACATTCTGGATCCCCGGGATATGTATAGCCATGATCGAAATGGAGTTGTGAAGACACCACTCCCATAGATGTATGGCAGCTTGGCACAGACGAAGCAATGCAGTTCCACCCTGTTTATTTATGTAGAAGATGGTGGCAATGTTGTCCAAGGCAATCTGGACAACCTTGCCCGTCAGCACTGGGAAGAACAAGAGTAGGGCTCGATGCACTGCCACTAGTTCTAGAGCATTTATGTGGAGAAGCCATTCTTGAAGAGTCCATGTTCCTTGCACAGACAGATTCCTGCACTGGGCTCCCCAACCCCAGAGGGATGCATCTGTCAACAGGCAGATCTCCGGAGGTGGATGTCGAAAGGGCATGCCAGTGAGGAGATGCTGAGGAAGAGACCACCACTTCAGAGTGTGGATTACTGTGTAGGAGATCAAGAGCATCATATCTCAATGAGCCTGTTGAGAGTTGAAGTTCCTTATGAACCAGAGTTGAAGTGGATGCATTCGAAGCTTGGCAAGAGGAACCACAAACACTGTGGAGGCAAAATATCCCAGAAGCCTCATGATCAAGCACACAGACTGATGGGGTTGCTGCATAAAGGTTGTTACAAGGGACATTATGTCCTCAGCTGTGGATTCTGGGAGAAAAGCCAACTCTTTGAGAGTGTCGAGACGAGCTCCCAGGAATTGTAAAACCTGAACCAGTTGAAGAGCCGGTTTTGTGGGGTTAACACATAGACCTAATTCCGGCAACAGAGCGAGAGTAGAGTGGATGTCCAGTCAAAGTTGAGATTCCGTGGACCCCACAAGAAGCCAATCGTTGATGTACGGATAAAGGATAACTCCTCTTGTTCTTCAAATTAAACAACAATTATTACATTCACAAGTGCTGGTCATGCCAAGTCAAACAACGTTAGTTTCGCCGCTCTACGTTATGTAGTTTTTAAAATATTAATGTTTAAAGTTTTTGTTAATCCAAAATGGCGGGTGCAACTTCTCTATGGTTTAGGTCAAAGGTTACTGTCTTTTCCACTTTGCTTCTGGCTTGCCATAGTCCTCCTCAGTTCCGTCTTCTTTTTTCCGCTTGTCTGCTCTCCAAAACGTCACTTCCTGTTGTAGTCCATCCAGTCTAGTCTCACTACTATGATTCTCAGTCCTCCTCCTCTGTCCCTTCTTCCTTTTTCCACTTGTCTGCTCTCAAAATCGTCACTTCCTGATATAATCCACACAGCCTGGTCTCGCGATGATTAAACTCCCTCCTCCCAACTTTTCTTAACCGCAGGAATGTTAAACAACGTTGTTTTTAAGCGATTTAAGTCAAAATCCGGCTTTTTAGCGCTCCAAAACTGCACTCAGCCAACTCTCCAGTACTTTACAGCTTCACCCGTTCGTCTTCCCAGTTTTAGAAACGCAGCGATGGTAAGCCAAAAGTTTTTTTCGTTACCTTTTGTTGATACTTCACTTCAGATGTGGTCTCACAGTTTAAACTTTGTCTTCTTTGCTAAGAAATCGGGGGGATGGCGATTTTAAGCTGAATGAATCAGCCCGGCTCGGCTCCTTAGAGATGCTTGCAGAAATCTTCTTCAGGAAAGGAGTTCGAGGTGTTGGAAAAGTCTCCTCCGAGACTCCTCCTTCACCGATCTCACTCTCACCTGGATTATAATGCTTGCCAGTCCTCACACTGCCTGTGTGGGGCTGCGTCGGGTGTTTTTATCACCCGAGCTGTCGATAAGAGCCGCCGTTCGCCTTGCCAACTCGCAAAGCATGTCAGACCGCCATTCCTCCAACCGGAAACCTGGATAAAGGATAACTCCTCGACGATGGAGTTCTGCCACAACTACCACCATCATCTTTGTAAAAACAAGGGGTACTGCTGACATGCCGAAAGGGAGTACCCTGTACTAGTAATGGGAGGTCTCGATGGCAAAACGGAAAAAATGTCGATGTTGCGGCCGAATTGTACCTTGAAAGTAAGCATCGTGAAGGTCTATCGATGCCAGCCATGCATCCTTTGGAAGGAATGGAAGAATGGATTGCAACATGACAATTTGAAAATTTCGGCAATGAATAAAGTGATTCAAGTCCCACAGGTCCATAATGGCCCGAACACCACTGTCCCTCTTGGGAATGACAAAATACTTGGAGTAGAATCTTTGACTTCATTGCACCTCCAGGACAACTTTGATGGCTCCCTTGCTGAGAAGAGAACTGACTTCCAGACAGAGTGACAGAATCGGAGGCATAACAATGAAGTGATGGAAGGTCTGAGCCTGCCTTTGGTGGGGAGAGCGGGATATAAATTCAATAAATAAATAAATAAATAAAGGTGGGGGGGGGAACAAACTCTATGGCATACCTGACCCTACGATGGTGAGGACCCAAGCATCATTGGTAATTCTCTCCCAAGCTGGAACAAAGGGGAAAAGTCGGGTCCATACGGGAGGGGTAAAAGAAAGTGGTGGTGGTGGTGGTGGTGGTCAGCGATCAAGACGGTCAAACAAACTGCTTCACCTGTGCAGGCTTCCTAGGAACCTGAGGCTTAGGTTTCTGGGGAGCATGACGGTAGTCAGACGGTCAACATCTCCATTGCGATGTGGCAGCAGGAGAAGGTTGGTGCTTGCTATAGTACAGTTTCCAATGTCGGTATCGAGGGCACTGGGGAGTTGAGGTAGACACCCCAAGGTTCCTAGCCTTCTTTCTGCTATCATCTACTGCTTTCAGAGTGTCGTCTGTAATAGAGTGGAAAAGACCCTCACCATCAAATGGTAAATTTTCAATTTTGAATTTCACATCAGGTTGAAGAGATGTGCTCCTGAGTCATGCATGCCATCAAAGAGCAATTGAGGACACCAGAACTTTAGAAGAACAAGTGACTGCATGTCTGATGAAATTAATTTGCTGTTTAGAGACAGTACATATTTCCGACAGTGCAGCAGATAAAGTAGTTCGGGAATCCTCCAGTACAGTATCAAGGATCGGGTACGCTGCTGATGCTACATTAAAAGTATAGGCAGAAAGGTAGGAAAGATAGGTATCAATGCAAATATTCATGGCAGCAACAGACTAGGTCTTTTTAACTATGGCATCTATCTTATGACCCTCCTGTCCTGAGAGACAGATTGTCGAGGTTGCTTTGATCACAAAGAAGAATGAATTATCATCGAATTCGGTGAAGGATGATTAAAGAGGAACTTTCCAGAGGACTCTTGAATCTTATAGATGGAATCATATCTCTTGGATATTGGGGGTACATATGCTGGGCAATCCCAGGATTCCTTTAAAGCAGAAAGGTGAACTGGGAGCAGTGGTAAAATGGTGGAAGGCGGCAAATCCACTTGGACCAATTTGTGAACTACATCTGTGACTGCAGGAGTATCAGTTTTCCTTGCACCTGAACTGCAGTCACCATTCTGGTTATAAGCTCCAAATAAGCTTTGGGGCCTTCAGTAGGTGAGAGAGAACCAGCATGAGGGCCATAATCATCGATCAATATGAGATCTGGCTCCAGATCACCTGATATGGAATAGTCAGAGACCAAATCAGGAGATGGTGAGCGTAGAGTCTGCAGGACTTCAACAGGTGCTTTGCCATCAGGCTGAGGACAAAACCAAAGTTCAGATGGAGAACACTTTCAGCCATCTGCAGAAACATCCGTTGGTTGGTCAAGGATCATGGAATGCATAGAAGCATCCAATAGAAAACGTCTATCGTGAGACGGTCAAATGACATTGACAAACATCTCTTTCCCGAGATGGATGGTAACGGTGTCAATGAGGAGTTGGGGACCTCAAATAGGAGAGAGAAGGGTACGACTTGTGACATCTGGGGTCCGGAGACCAAGACTGATAATCAGATCATGAGGGAGACCGGGACAACGATCTGCGATAAGCATAATTCCTGTGATCATAGCATGATTGAGGTGATCGAGATCGACTTCTCATAAAGTGCTCCCCTTCATCCAAATTGTGGATAGGTGAGTGGAAGTCACAAGACGCAGATCGGCATCTAGAGTCCGGGAGTCATGAATAGAGTCAGCAGACGGTTGCATCGGAGACCTATCACATTGACCAGGTGTAAGATGGTCCGCTGATGACAAAAGAATCAGTGTCAAAAGTGGAGGATGAGTCTTGACCTTGTGAGATACCACCAGTGGCCATGTAACCTTCAGTGTCGATGACGACAAACCCGATATCACTACCGGATTGAGCTTAAGGACGATAATTGACGTCGAAGGTTTCGATTTCAAGGACGAAGAAGTCTTATCATCATGTTTTTTAGCTTTCTGCTTTGGTTTTGAGGGTTTTCCTTCCTCTGCCTGAGTCTTTGGGGCTGAAGAGGAGTGCGAAGCTGCCAAAAACATAGCTGGACGAACGGCAGCTTCTAAAAGCAAAGTACGAAGACGGGCAGCCTGACTTTTACACACCTGCCTGGTAAATTTTGCGCAGTGTGGGCACGATTCAACACGGTGAAATTCCCCTTAACAAATTAAACATAGGTTGTGACTGTTGTTCGAGGGGAGTTTAGCCGGGCAACGGCGACACACCTTAAAAAACAGGGTGCAACCCATAAAAATAGCTTCCCTAACGGGGAAAAGGGGAAGGAAGGGAGGAAATAAAGAACAATACTTTTTTATAAATATATATCGACAGAAGAGAAGATAGTAAGTAAAACGAAGAGAAAAACTCAGCTGAGGCAATTTTGAAGAGCAAGCGGTCAGAGGCGTGAACGCAAGGGCAGTCAAAAAGAAATTGTGGGAGGCGGCTCTCTCTGCTGTTCCAGGCATGCACAGTGCATGTCTGCTCCCCAGGCAAAAAGTGTTTCTGAAGCAAGCTCTGGAATATTCTCTGGTCGAGGTCGTGCGCAGGCACCCAACCCCATGTGTGGGACTGCACAGAGACCACAACGAAGATCAGTAGAAGATCCCGCAGGGCCCTAATCTCACATGAGAGCATGTGCCACCAGGCCAGGGCCAGGGCAGGTCAAAGCTAAACAGATGTCCCTCGGGCCAGGGACAACCAAGCAGATCTTGCTCGGTACGAAGCTCTCCGGGGCACATATGGGGAGAGGCGGTCCCAGGCTGTGCAAGCCTTTGAAGGTCAATGCCAACACCTTGAAGTGGATCCGGTTCTCAATCGGTAGCCAGGGCAACTGGAGTAGCGCTGGCTGAATGTGCACCTACACAGGCAGTGCAGTCAGTAGGCATGCTGCCGCATTTTGCACCAGATGGAGTTTCTGGATCAACCACAAGGGCAAGCGAATTACAGCAATCAAGTCTGGAAGTGACCATTGCATGGGTCACTGTAGCCAAGTCCAGGGGGGAGAGGTATGGAGCCAGCTACCTGATCTGTGGAGATAATAAAACACATATAATCCCTTGTCTGTACTTTTTACCACAAACAAAGATACCCAGAAACTGCAGCTCATGTGCACAAAATCTGTTCACATTAGGGAGGAAAGGTCCAAGAGCTCTTCCCAAGACTTGAGTCGTATGGGAGTGAGTCAGGGGTTGCAGTATGTGTCACCAGCCTTTGCCCAACTGAAAATATGGCCCCTGTTAAAAATTAGTTGCTAATAAGGGGGCCTATGAGTGATACTCAGTGGCTCAGGAGCCAAATATGGCTCTTCAGCATGCCACCTGTGGTTCTTCTGAGCACTGTTCCCCAATGTGACACCTACCCAATGACAGGAAAGTAGGCAAGACCCTTACCGTGGGGCTTGTTGTGAGCAAATGGCTCCCACCCAGAAACAGCTGCCACCAGAGGAAAGGGTAAGCTGCGAGCCTCCTTGACGTGCTCCTGAAAATGCAGCTCTCCACAAGCCACGCAGAGAGCACCACTGGTCTACACCTTTGAGAGCCAGGCATGTATGTACAAGTCATAAACACACATTCTTTGGGAATGTACCTGCTGAAGGAGCGATCTTGCCTCTTCTGATATGTGATCTGGCACATTCAAGGTAGTGTGAGTATTGATTCCTGCCGGATGGCACTCCACCAGAGTCTACAGCAAACCAAATCAGAAACATTATATGCAGGGGTCCTTTCGTAGAAAAAGAGGTGCAGGAGCTCATTAGCATAACTCATTAGCATAACTCATTAGCATATGCCACTTCCCCTGACATCACCAGAAGTGTGTCAGAAAGGGAATGTCAGTTTCAGCCCCATTATATCCTATGGGCCATTGAAATCAATGGCAAAAACTCATCGGGTATATGAGGGGCTGGAGAAAAGGGGGTTTGAGGGGGAGGCTCCAAACTTGCAGGGTAGCTGCTGGGGCCTCTCCTCGAAATACCCACCAAGTTTCAAGAAGATTGGACCACGGGGTCCAATTCTACGGGCCCCCAAACAGATTGTCCTATCCCCTCCATTGTTCTCTATGGTGGGAAAAAATGTCTTGAAACTTGGTGGGTATTTCAAGGAGAGGCCCCAGCAGCTACCCTGCAAGTTTGGAGCCTCTCCCTCAAGCCCCCTCCCCTCCAGTGGCTTTTAAAGTTGCCACCGAATTTCAGCGGCGAGCTGAATCAGATTAGAGAATCTGATTCAGCCTGTGGCTGCCCTACTGGCCAGTCCTGAGCTGGCGGAGCTTCGCTCCACCTCGCTCCAGCCCCAACGGACCCCTGATTATATGTTACTAAGACATGCGGCAGTATAGAAGAAGGGTATGCACCTTACTGTATTCACATGGCCCATTTTTCAGGCTAACTGTAACCATTTACAGATTGTATGTAATGGTTTTCTGTCATATCTGTCTATCCAATCTATTCATTTTTACCCAGCCCTTCTTCTGAGGCTGCATAGTTCTATTTATAATACAGTAACTGTTACTACATTACGCTGAATATAAAACTAGTCACAATTTGGCACCATTTGTAGCAAATAAATTGCCCTAATCACAGGCCCCAAACGGAAATAGTCACTTGTGCAACTTCCTACTGGCCGTCCAAGCAGCTGCAAAGCTCTACAGCATCACATGCCTCCATCTCAGGTTTATAGGTATCTTCTCACTCCTTTGCTCAAGAAAGGACTCCTGGAGCCTTCTGTGGCTCCTCTTTATTGGCACTGGCTTTGAAGCACCACCTCCTTCCACATGTTCCTGTGCATAAACTGTGGCCGTCAGGCAGCCATCTGTTGGCTATCCCACCAGTTAGGGTGGCCCGTCTGGCCCTGACCAAAGCCCAGGCCTTTCCCCTCATGACTCTGGCTCTGTGGAATGGGCCCTCTGAAGGGGTGAGCGGGGGGCCCTCCTTGGAGATCTTCAGGAGACGCTGCAAGGCCTGCCTGTTTGTCAGGGCTTTTGAGGGTTTTGAATGGCATGCATATTTTAACACGGGAAAGGGGGGAGAGATTTGGGGCTGGTTGTTTTATTTTTGGTTTTAAACTATTTATCGTAAGCCACTGAGCCATGTACAAAGGCAGGATAGAAATGTTTTAATAAAATAAACAAACAAGAACCAACAGGATATAAACAGGAGATCTGCTGGATTAGGGGGCTCCACTCTCTTAACCTCCCTAATGGAAAGATCAGCTGCAGCCCTTTCTAATCTACTGGCGTGGTGAAGAGGATGCTCTGCTTCAAGCAGCAGATTTAGGACATCACTGGAAACACCTGTCCAGCACATTGTCATCTCGCCATTCTTCCATGGCTCTCCCTTCCCAATATATCTGCACAGCAACTGTGTGAGGCAGGCTAAGGTGGATTCAGTGAGTTTCATGCAGCTGAACCCAGGTCTTCCTCACCCTAGTCCAACTGCTACACCCCACCGGCTCTTCCCAACAAGCCAGATTGCTCTGAATGCCTTCAACTGCTGAAGAGTTCAGGATGGCACCGATGTTTGCATCCTGCCTCTTTAAACACAATTACTCTTATTAAGACACTGAGAGTTTCTCTCAGAATTCAGTACCCTCGCTCCCTCTCTCACTAAATCACTATCAGCAACACCTACCTTCCCTGTAAGGAGTTCAAAGAGAAGGGCGCCCAGACTCCACCAATCACAGGCTTCTGATTCTTCAAAGACAGCTCCAACTTCTGAATAAAAGACATTTTGCAATTAAAATTCAAAGGTCAGATACACCTTCAAACCTGCCTTTCCAAGGAGACTTCAGTGCTGATGGAGCATATCTGGAGCTATTATGCCCTCTAGCCCACCCTAGTGCATGCTGCTTTTTCCAGTGGAGCCACACAGCACCACATTCAAGATCTGGAATGACAGCAAGGCCTCTCTCAGTGCTTAATGTTTGTTCCCTTCTACCACAGTCCTGCCCCCGTACTGCTGCTCTGAAATTTGGGGAGAAGCCACTTGCACCATCTCCTTGGACATTATTTCTGCAGAGGAGCCCTGTTTAACAAAAAATACAGTTCCCTCTGCACCTTGGAGGCAAGACCGTGCCCGACAGCCTCTCTCAATGTCTTGGAGGTGGAGGGAGCTGAGAAAAGGAAGCAAAATTGGAGCTTCCTGTGTGGTCATGAGGAAGCATTCATGGGTGCTCAGCAATAAGGCTGCCAAGAGTGTGCCTGCTGTAGCCGTCAGAGGTTATATAAAAGGGTAATGGGGGGGGGGCAGCCCACATCAAAAATTAACCCTCAAGGAACCAAGGTACAGACACTGCTTATTGTGGAATCTGGGGCTGCTTAGGAATGGAACAGAAGTGAATTCTGGGAGGAGAGGGCCTCCCCAAGTATGGGAGTGGCCTAACTGCAAAGGCGAAAATGAAAACAAATGGTGCAAAGGAAGGAGTCTTTAAGGGTCGTATAACCCCTATGCCAGATCCGTTTGACTTTTAAATAATTCATATGAAGAATTCTATGTAATTATGTAATATACAACAGGGTATTAATCCTGATCTTGTTGTTTCCATTAAAATGGTTTAATGTGAATTGCACCCTGTACGTACTCTGTGAAAATCTTCTGTGTTTTCTGCAAAGTTTTTAATTGTTTTTAAATCAGTATTAAATGTAATTTTTATAGTTGTATCATTTGATAGATCCCCCTGACGAAGCTGTTGAGAAACGCATAAGGGTTATACAGCCATTAAAGACTCCTTCCTTTATACCATTTATTTTCTCGTCTTTCTTCTGCCTTGGTGCAGCCCCCTTTTTTTGGCTAACTGCAAAGGCCACATGAATCGACACACATACCCTGCACCGCTAAGGACTCATCCGGAGAGCACAGTGGGCAAGGCTCTGGATGTTTCTGCATATCAATGGTGTGTGTAACATTCAGCATTTGTATGAGCCTTGTAGGACCACTTGAGTACTTTTAATGTGGTTTCTGCAGCTCATCTGCCTTTCATTCTGCAAGACCCAACACTAGAGCACCAATATACCTTACTCCTGGTTATTATATTTTCAAATACAAATGTAAACCCTATCATTCATTATTCATAGACCTTTATTGGCATATCCAAATGTAAACCCTATTACTACTTGTAATTTGGTTAATTTAGTAGCATATTTTAGAAACCAAGGCTCAGTAAGAGTTCTGAAGTACACATAGTGTCCACTTAACCAGGGTGAACATTTACCCTCATAAAGATCCCAGGCCCTGCAGGAAAACCATGGAGCAGCTTGTTCCACCAAGCCATATGTTGTTAGCAGTCATACCCATCCCACAGATGGGTAGTTTGGCATCCAGACAGAAAAAGAAGCCCAAGCACTTATCATATAATATCACTCCAAATATCATGAGTACAACACATTGCCTGGCCCAGAAATGACCTCAAAGGGGTTTCAGTCCGAAGACCAGCTTGGAGAACTATTTGGAAGTGAATCAAAAGGCTGACTTGTAAACAACCCTCTCCCACCCTAAAGTAATGCATAATTCACAACAATGGGTTTCTAAGGAAAAGGGCACCTCACCTTGAATTAACCTCTTTCATCCCCAATCCTGCTTTCCCCTTTTACATATTTACCCTTGTTAACATATCCATGCCACCTAAAAGTGTCACCCATCCTGTACTTTGGAGGTTCTGTCACCAGGAGAGCCATAAGCATCTGCTCAATCCTTTGGCCTCCCTCTGGGAGAGCCATCAAAGCTTTGTTGGCTCCAGTGTTTGCGTGTGTTCTCGGCTCCTACATCACACCCCCACTTGCATGTGGGTCCACTCTCATGAAGTGCCAGTTCTTTCACAATCTTCTCCACAGGACTCTGATCTTCTAGACTGATAAATATGACCCTTGAACCTCCCATGCTTCTCCCCACTCCTTCCTGTTTTTCTTAGGAAGCTTGTGTGTTTCCCCATGTGCTTAGTGGGTATGTTTTATCCTTTTATTATTTTTCAATAAAAACCTTACCAGTTGAACACCTGACTGGTTTATTCTGAGAGTTCTCTAAGGGAATGATCCTGGTACACATCGGTGGAGATCCCAGTTACCCCCCTCTCACTGTGTCTCCGATTAAGCTAATTTCCCCACTTAAATAAGGAGACTACCAATTTGGGTAACAATGTCCCCCAAACCTTTTTGTCATCTTCTAAGTAGAGGCAGGGAAACTCTCTTAACTAACCATGGTTTGCTCAGTAGAGACGTAATCACAGTTAGTAAACCTCAGTGTAGTCCATCTTTAACCCTGGTTTAAGCATTTAGATGTAGTACTTGACTAAGCTTACATAAGGCCAATACGGGGAAGAACACTGTGCATGCAATGGAGATGTTTAAGCAAAGTGGTTTCCAATGTCAAAGCTTTTTATGTGGGAGTTGGACAGAGGTTACTGTCACTTGTGACTTCTCACTCTTTTCTTCTAAATAACCACAGGCCTAATTAGGGCAGCATCACCCTTGACATTTTTTAGACTGAGAAAAGCCAAGAATTCTGCACCCCACAGAAGTTTCCTCCCATGTGTTGTAAAAGCACAGTTCCTCCCATCAGACAAACACATGGTCTACAATACACTGTGTGGCTCTGTTGTCCTTTGTGAGCAGAGAAAGCTGCATTCAAATGCAAGTTTCTCTGTACAAACAGCCACTTAATTCAGAGGTTCAGTTTCTAAAGAGCCAAAAGCCACTGCTCACCAAAACATAAGTTCTGCTAACAGCCTGATCCAATGCTTGTTTACTTAGAAGCAAATCCCACTGTTCAGCGGGGCTTACTTTCAAATGGGCATGCATAGGATTGCAGCCTAGAAATTGCTTTGGCCAAATTACTGTTCATTTTCCTCTCCCACTCTCCAATATCCACCCGCCACCCCCCGCTCCTGCTGCTTTGCCTTTCAAAGAGGTTTTCCTTAATGAAGAAAAAAGCTGCATGTAAATATTTTGCTGTCTCTTCTGCCTTCCCTTGGAACGGGTCTCTCTGCAACCTATTGACAGAAATAAGGCTCAAGATGTCACATCAATAAGGCTACCTCTACTTTCCACAATACATCCTGAGGGGAAAAAATTTAAGAACTATACATCGTGAAGTGCTTTCAAGTGGTGCACAGTCCAGCCAGCTAATGTAATGCCGCATGGTGAAAAAATGATCTCCCCCCTCCAACCCCCCCCCAAAGACATTAATATTGCAGTCAATGTGAACCCAAATACCTGTTCTCAATAATGAAGCCATTTCATTCGCATCCATCAGCCAAGCCATTTACACAACACAACGGCAGTGACCCCTGAGCCTAAGCGACTTCATACTAAAAACAGCAGACATAGGTGGGGAGGCCTGGATGCAGATTAGGGTGCAGCACAGAAAGACATACTCTTTTCCCCTGTGCTATTTTGGCAATCATCTCCCAGGGGATGCTATTTGCTCTATAGGGAAACATATATAGTGTTTTTCCAGTGGGTCAAACAGCAGCTTGAAGGGAAGAAGAGAACATGACTGAGACTGTGAACACTGCGTGGGCAGAAAGGTTTGCTCATCTTTCCATACGATTGTCCTGGTCCAAATAGTGATGTTAGCCATTTGCAGTTTAATCAAAAGAGCAAAAGATCCATTTAAAGATCTAATTGTAACCAGAGATATCCTGGTCCTTTCCTGTGCCACATCTTGGTCACTGAGTGAGTAAGTCTGGGAGTCCCCTACTAAAGTCCTTCTCACCTCACTTGGATCCATCTCTTCTCCTGTTTTCAGATCCAGAGTCCATTCTACTGTCAAAGTCTCCAGCAAGCCCTCCCTCCCCCAACCGCTGGGAAATCAGAAACATTCCCTAGCCCCCAAATAACCATTTTCTCCCCCTCCCACCATTCTGATCACATGGCCAAGACTGGTACAAGCCTTCCTCCTTCCACAGACTTCACTCTCTGCAATTGGCCTTTGCATATCCTCCCACTCTGACTACTTGCCCATTTCCCTTCCACCTCCAACACAAATCTTGTTTTCTGTTCCTTGCTAGCCTTGATCTGTGGACTGCCAACTTGGAGTTCTTCGGTTTGGACTGAATTTCACTCGGCCCACCCTGACATCACACAGTATCCTGGAAGTGTGGCAAGGCCACTGGGCCAGGCATTCTCCTGATCCCAAACCTTCTTTGGACTTTGTCTCCAACTAGCTGCAACTCCAGCAAGTTTCTCCCTTATCCTGCACCAGTCAAACAATGCTGGGCCTTTTCAGTTCACAATACTAATAAACATGACAGATTTTCAGCAAACCTTATACACTGGTGTTGTGTGTTTGTGTGTGTTTAAAGCAAGCAAGGAACTCCTGACAAAATCAATTACAGTCCAAAATACATGTAACCTATGACAGTTATATTTAAAGTATCTATGTTCTGGTTTATGAAAAAGAGAAAAAAATAATTCCCCACATCCTTTAAGACAAAGATTAACAGAAAACGGAAGGGATTCTTCTTTTTCTTCCCATCAGCTGCCCTAGGATGGATTTAAAACTTCCTCTAACACCATCTGGCAATATGAAAGGACAAAGTTGTTTAGTGCTGTGTTATCAAAGATGGCAAACAGTCACTCCCCGCCTGCCCTTTAACTACTTCCAATTATGTTGGAGAGCAAATTATTATTTTTTCCACGCATCTAGAACTAAGCTCACATCTTGCGACCAATCTCATGCAAATGACTCCGTTGAGAATTACGGCTTCACTGGTCAATTCCAACTGGACTTTGTTCCTGGTAACTTGAGAGATCTCTATGGAGCCTGCGGGGAGGGGGGTGCTGTCAACGACACTCCAAAAAGCAAAGTGCTCAGACACATTTGCTCATTCAAGGAAACCACAATATGCAGTGGGTAGAAAGGACACTCCAAGCCAAATTGCTAGCCGATCAGGGCTTCCCCCCATTTATTTCAACTAGTTCGGAGCCCACAAAGAGCTGCGAGGGGGGGACTACTGGGAAATCCACCCTTCAAATCTTCTACTGCAAGATATGGTAAACCAACACATAAAAGACTGCAACATTCTACACCCCCAACAGGGAAATAAGCTTAGTTTTATGTGTTTATGTTATGCTTCACTTAATTGTTTTAAAAACTTTACACATATTCACACTTTAAAAGCTTTTTAACATTTTAAGAGTTCTAATGATTTTCACCTTAGGGACCCTGAACTGGGTGGAAAGGTGGCATAGAGATGTTTTCAACAAATAAACAAATAGTCCTCAATTAGCTTTTTGGTTTATTTTTTCTCTTCATTTACACTGAAAAACTAGTATTTTTCCGCATGCTCCAAGGAGCCCATACAGCATGCAGAAATGCCTCCTTTGCTGTGGATGAGCAATCGCACCCATGGGCGTTTCAGCAGCAACATCTGTATCAAAGGGAACAAGCAGACAATTGCAAGATCTCCCCCACCCACTCCTGCTATTTATCTGGCTTTAATCAGCATGGGGCAGGGAGGGAAAATGTGCTGGGGGTGGAGTCAGGGATGGGACCCACCCTGTGAGACCTCACCCCTTAGTGAGACCTCACCCCTTATTTCCACCCTCTCCCCCCTTTGTTTCTTTAAGCTTTCAGGAGAGATGCTACCCCCCCTCCACAATTTCAACATGGGTTTGGATGCTATGAATTAGGAGGACAGGAGGAAAGAACTCTGATCTTAGTCCTTCACAAACCAGTGTTATACTGCGAAGAGGAGCAGTTCCCCACCCCCAGCATCTTGAAGGAACTGGGGGGGGGGGGGGGGGACAAAAACTGGGTCAGGCAGGACTCACCTGTGACAGCACTTGGTATCCCCCAGCTTCCATCCCTCAGTAGGGTGTAAGATGAAACTTCCTTCATCCCAACAGCTGCTGAGCACACAGGGCTCAGACCCACACTCTGCACACTGCCAACCAGGATTCTTTCTTTCAGGGACCACCCCACACCTTTTATGGTGAGCTAGAAATCTTGCATTTTTCTGCATAACTGGAGTTTCCCCAGATATGCAGAAAACTTTCCTCCTGCTTATGGATAGCACCAGCTTTAGTGATTGACACAAGCCCCCTAGCTTTGCCACTATGGAGGGAAGGTCAATACCCAATGCACAGAAGGCCATATGCTCAGAACCACCCTCCTTCACTGAAGCTCCATGTGTACAAGGGGCTCTGCATGGAGGCTCAAACCAAACACTCATTTTGGAAACTCCTGTTGCAAATCATACTCCTTTTGACAACTCCCCTCCCTCTGAAATACCAACAGCTGAAATCACCTGCAGAACCTAATGTAAGAACATGAGAAGCCCATGTTGGATCAGGCCAGCGGCCCATCCAGTCCAGCATTCTGTCATACCGTGGCCAAAAACAGCAGGTGCCATCAGGAGGTCCACAAGTGGGGCCAGGACACTAGAAGCCCTCCCACTGATTTACTGAGCAGCAGCAAGAATCCTTCACCAGTTTAGCATGAGGCATCCCTTCCCTGACTTTCAAAAAGCATTCAGGCAGATAGCCATGTTGGTCTGAAGCAACAGAACAAAGTTTGAGTCTAGGGGCCCCTTTGAGACCAACTAAACCTAATTCTGGGTACATGCTTTTGTATGCACTCAAAACTTTGCTCTTTCAAAAAGCTAAGGTAAGGACCAAAGAGAGTTAACTTAATCAGATGGGCTGCTTTGTAACACAATGGTCAACCTGACCTCAGAGGGGAAAGCCCTAAACCCACCATCCTAGCTGTCTGGGAACAGCAGTCCTAGTTAATCACACAACGTTAGTGAAATGTGAAACATGTGTGGCCAGGTAATGAATGGCAGCAGATTCTGCCTTGGATGAAATTAATCTCTGCTGGTTCAGATGCTCTTTAGTCGTCTGATAGGCACCCACAGTTAAGTGTTTAAAAAAGTTATAAGGTTTAAAACAAAACAAAAACTTTAGATTATCTGTGAGCTAGAAGCACCACCTTATGTCTTCTCTTATCTTTCCGACAATGGTTCTTTAAAATCAAAGATCATAAAGTTGGCAAAGAAAAAAAAGTACGTCAATAACAGAAGGTGATCATTTGCATTTCAAAATTTATCTTTCTTGCTTTCCCCTCAATTAGACCAAAACATGTTGATGCAAAAAGGTTTGTGTGTGTGCTTGTTTCTTTTTCAAACTTATTTATAGAACAAAATAATGGCCCCCCTGCTAGCTTGGCATTTGCTCAAATTTTCTGTCCCTGTAAATTGAATCTGTTACTGGAATTTTTCCCTCTGCTCTCCTCCCCCCGCCGCACCCCCCACCTCCCCCCTTTCAAAATACCAAGGCACATTAACCAGGAGATAAAAAAGATCCATTGCTGATACTACAAAGCATA
Organism: Lepidodactylus listeri; assembly: GCA_029233225.1. NCBI lineage: Eukaryota > Metazoa > Chordata > Lepidosauria > Squamata > Gekkonidae > Lepidodactylus > Lepidodactylus listeri. The sequence continues at coordinate 105,264,203 of JARCFY010000003.1, forward strand.
GGGCAGGTGGTTAATGTTTTTTTAGCACAAATATGTGATAAGGATTCCCAAGGGGGCAGTGGGAGCAAAGGATTGTTTAAACAGAAGTGAAACATTCGCATCATGGGTTCAGGACAACTTTGCCCTTTTATCCAAACACCACCCGCTCAGATATGCTTAAACTATTTTTTAAAACAAAAAAAATTGTGTGTATGTGTGTAGTTTTTTTTTAAATGAATGAAAGTCAAGCACTTCAGAGGTACTGATGTACTGTACACTCTCACATTCTAGAATAATAAACTGCTATTAAAAATGCTACAGTATTGTTATTAACCAAGAATGTAACCCATCATGTCAGCTTCAAACGACAACCATTTTCTTCAGTCGTCAACAATAACTGGGCTGAGAAGTCCTTTCTGCTTTTCCTTACGATCCTCATTCTCTCTCCCACCTTGTACATTTCATTACTCAGGGGAGAACTAGAAGGGGTAAGCAACACAGGGCTACTGCTGAAAATGGCAGCCTTCTGTTGAGTCCCATCACCACCACTCTCTGCTGCACACTATTGGCTGCCACGGCTAGGGGCAGAAGAGCCCTCACTATGATGATGTCAAGACACTGAAGAAGATGCAGCACTACAGATTACAGAAGAGGACAAGTGGCAGAAGGCAGCTTTTTTGCCCACAGCCTTGTGCTTCATACAACATGCACTTCTGCTCTGTTTTTATACTGTGATTCTGAGAACAGGGCCATTAAAAAAAATTGCACAGCATACTTTCTTTTAACATATATAATGATTATTATGTGAAGATTCTGGAATCAATCCCTTCTGCTGAAGTTTTATGAAGCCAAGAGTTCCACGGATGGGAAACAAGCATCTTTGCTTTGGCTTAGCACTAAACTTGAGGATCCTCTACAATTAGTGCTATTGTTAGCTAAAAACTTTACACTTTATTAGGTAACAGGTCCTAGACATGAAGGGAATGGCCAAATATGTGATAATACTAGAAAACAGCTCTTGTTGCCTAAACAGCAGATGAACGTGAATAATTACAGCAAAGCTCTTCTACATTTAGAACGTCCATGCAATGAAAGGAAACCAACCTGGTCGACTAACACAAATCAGTTAATGGTAGGTTGCCACCTACTGGCCAATTGTGAGAAGCAACTGCCCTGGAAAAGTCACCCTTCCAAAAGCTGTTCTAGGGCCACACAAGATGTTACCAAAAAAATTGTACAAACCATGAAATAGCCATTATATACAGCTTCAGGAGATGGATTAACATTTACTTGCTCTTCACTTTTGCACGTCATATTGCATCCACTCTTAGCTACTGCAGTGGCAGTATAGTATTCTATTAAACAAGAAGGGAAAATACATTGTGCCACAGAAAGCTTGTGAAACTTCTCTTGCCTTTGCAGTTTTAGGACCCCTATCTTGCATAGCCAGTGCAAAAGGAAACAGGCACATCAGCCCACTCTCCTGCCCAGTCCCTCATTCACCAGTTGAGCTGTCAGTCCTTTTAATAAAAACAGCAGCACATGTTCGTTTACAAACATGGATCCTTCTCACCTTACCTCCCATCTCTCTACACTACATCTCTCCACCCAAGGAACACAACTTCAGACAGACACCATGAGTTCTGTTCAGTGCAAAATGTTAAGCTACACACAGCTTGATTTTCTTGTAGAAAATCTCTCCCTGTCCCATTTCTGTCTAAGCAAGGAGTTCTCTGAAACTAGAATATTTATGAGCAATTTTACAACGAGTTGGACTAACAAAAGGGTGATCCGTTTGCTTCCCGGGGACGAGAAAAGCAATCCTTCTTACTGAGAAAATGGTGCATAAGAACAGGCAAATGAATGTCAGAGACATGATCTGTGCAGAATATTTGATCTCTGCAGGATACACATGGTGGAGCTTCAACTACGACATGCCTCTAGGGGACAACTGCAGAATCAATATGAACTGTGCAACTTACAAAGCCGGCTCCCACTTTTGGTTTGGGGGGATGTCCTGGAAGAAAGCCTGCTTGTGTTAAGGAGCAAAACCTGGAGCAAAGCCTGCTTGTGTCAAGGGCACTTTTCCTAGCTTTTAAGATCGTAAGAATAAGCCTTACTGGATCGGAACAAAGCCCGACATTCTGTTTCTGACAGTGGAACACCAGATGCCTTTGAATGCTCACAAGAAGGTGATGGTTTTCTCCTGCTGTTTTCCCCAAGGACCTGTTATTCAGAGGTATACTGCCTCTGTACTTTGTACCTTCATTTTTAACTACTGTGTCTACTAGCCATTCACAAGCAAATCCTTTAGGAATCTGTCTCTTATTTAAAGCAAAGTCAGCTGTCATCATATTTGGTGATATTCACTGGGACTCCTTCTGCAATTCCAGTTCTGTACTTTAGTACACAACAAGGAACTTGAGCAGCCATCATGAGAATATGCCCTAGCTGCACCCCATTCCATAAGATCAAAATTGAGAAGTCTTACAAATCTTAAATAAATTTTCTTCTGCTCTCAATGCACACACAAAGGCAGAACAGAATCTGAAATGATCTTTCATAACAAGCACACACAAAGGCAGAACAGAATCTAAAATGATTTTTCATAACATGGTCCTACGCAGTACTTCCAGCAAGTAAGAAACAGCATGTTCTCTGGAAAAGAAATTGCTTTTCCCTCCCTTGCAGAAAATATTCCAGTTATTTTTGTTGGTTGATTTATATATTACATTTTTTACTGTTGGAAATTGTTTTGGGTTTCTTCAGGGAGAAAACTGGGGAACAAATATTTAAATAAATGAATGTTCCATCATAACAGAGCAAACAAAAGAATAATCAGGCCCCAATCACTGAAGAACAAGGACTGCTGGGGAAGTGTTCAAAGATCATCCAAGAAAGAAGGCAAAGAAAGGCCAGCCTGGTTTCAACTTGCCTTAAATCCCATAACACTTATTTGTACCAGCCGCTGACCTCTCTCCTCCTCTACCTTTCTCAACCACTCTCCTCCCCTTGAATACCTAGGTTTTGAGGGCAGTTTGTGTTTGATTTATATATTTACTCACGTGCTCTAGAAATAACCACTAAAGCGAAAGTGTTTGGACACAAAAGTCTGTCATAATTATGTTACAGCTGATTACTGTCTGTATACCATCCACCCCATGACACTTCCCAATAGTTCTCTTTGGGTAATCTGGAACTTTCCCCTCAGAAAGCTGTGAAGGATTACCATTGAATTGCATAGGCCTATTATGTAGCAATGCAGATCCTTCCTGATATCACTACCTGAGCCTTCAATCTCAGGTTCTATGTATTTCTGGACTGTAGTAGAAGAAGAGCACAGATCAAGCCCCTTCCCCAGTAGTCCAAACAATGTGGCATGAGAAGCTATGTGGCTTTGAACATACCCTGGGCTGGATACTGCAGGGGATTCCTGCAGATGGAAGGGGGCTGATTTACATAGATTCCCTCCTCTCATGGCAGGCCTCTATTCCCTCTCTCCATGCTAATCCAGGTGGGGAGAATCGCCTGTCCTCCAGGAGCAGCATTATGGGGGGAATTGGGGGGCTGCAGAGGAAAGGGGGAAGAGAGAAAGTCAAGATCCACTGACAGAAACCCTTCCATCCACAGTATTTTTGGTGGGGTCCAAACCATAGATGGCAAGTGCCTAGTTCCAATAGAGTGATCCCTAAGGCCTTGTACGAGATTTGGTTGGATATCCTGAGCTCAAGAATGTTATAAATATGATTGGAGTGCTAATTTCATCCCTCTTCTGTTGACTTCTTCACTGGCCTCCTGGCCTATGTACAAGTTTGCTCTTCCAACTTATTTCTCTGTCAGGTTCTTTACTTAACTTGAAGAATCTCCCAAAGATGAAACCAAAGAGTCTTTGTAGTAAAATCAGTCCACATTTGTCCAGGTTGACTGTTTGCTACTGTTCTGCTCCTCTGAGTTATCTTGATATGTATGAATCCACATGGTACAAAACCAGCCACACAGTCTAAATCACTTTTGCCAGTAACCCAAAGGTGGAATTATCATGCAAAGAACATGAGACTGAAGCCCAAAATGGCAGCCCCTTGTCGACTTCCTCTTACTCCTCCCCATTCTGTAAGTGTATTAATGCGGGCATGAAACAAGACATCATCACTTTCTGCTATACTCCACCACAACTCCATGCCATTGGCTGCCATTAGGTGCAACAAGATTTTTTCATTATTGGGTCCCTCCAACACAAACTACCACTGATTTGCTATATCTACAGACAAAAGTCACATTCCTCAAAGATATTGGAAATAATATATTCAAGGCTGGAGCGATCAGAGCAAGATGCTGTAACAAAATTTCCTCAACAGCGAAGACCCAGAAGTAGCACATGAACTACTCCATGAACTCTACACTGTATGTAGACAAAAATGGACCAAAGCTATTGTGAATTTGGATTGCAGGCATTCTAGTAAGAAAGCCTGGAGCCTGTTGAAAAAACTAGGTGCAAGCCCACCTGTACTCCAAGGAAATCCAGATGTAACATCAAACCAGGTAGCTGCCTGACCGGTATCCCTATCCAGAACTCTTAAGGATTAAGAGTTTACAATCTAGATAAAAAATAACTCCAGATACTGAAACACTCCTGCCCTGAAGACTGATCTGTCAAGGGATTTCAGTGCTGATGAGATTTCCAAGGACATCAAGAGTGCAAAGTCACCAGGCTTTGACTGCATCCATGAGTTCCTGATCAACAGTGGCATGTTCACTAAGAAGGGGCCTGCAAAGTTTATCACTGACATCATGAGAACAGGAAGACTCCCAGGGGAATTCAAGAAAGCACAGATAGTGGCTATTCTGAAACCTGGAAAATCTGGTGGCAAGTTAAAGACCTATTTTCCTTTTGAGCTCCTGTTATAAAGTCCTTGAGAGGCTAATCCTAAACAGAATCAGTGACAGAATTAACAAACATGTCCCTATAGAGCAAGCAGGATTTAGACCCCAGTGTAGTTGGGAAGACCAGTTTCTCAGCTTAACAACTTTCACTGAGGCAGGGTATCATTTGAGTCTTAAGACATTGGCAGTTTTCATCCATTTGACTGCCGCTTTTGACACAGTCTGGATGGTCTGCCATATAAGTTTTTACAAGTTTTCCTCTGCGGAACATTATTTTGACTCCTAAATAACATGCTGAGTGATAGAACTCAGTAATTATGGGTCAGTCAATCAGCAAGCAGAAGAAACTGAATAATGGTCTACCCCAGGGCTCAGTCCTCACTCCAGTTCTTTTTAATCTATACATCTCTGATATTCCCAAGATGATATCCAGGAAATTTGCTTATGCCGATGACATGGCAATTGCAGTAAGGCACAAATCAATTAAAAGGATGGAGGAAATACAGACTATGAACCTCGAAATTTTGGCTGACTACTACTATAAATGGTGGCTTATCCCAAGTCCAGAAAAAACCGAATGTTCCTGTTTCCATCTCAATAACTATCTTGCCAACCGTGAACTGAATGTCTACCTCAGTGGCACCTGACTTACACACAACCATACACCTAAGTACCTTGGCATTACCGTGGACAGGACCGTGAGCTATAAACAACATCCTACCAATGTAGCTGTGAAAATACACATGCAAAACAACATTCTCCAGAAATCATGTGGTACAAGTTTGGGTGCGTCTGCTCTGGGGTTGGCATATAGTACTACGGAATATGGTGCTCCAGTGTGGCTCAACAGCTGGCATGTCCACAAACTTGATGTCAAACTCAATGCAACAATGAGAACCATCACTGGATGTATTAAATTCACTCTGACCTATTGGCTACCCATATTGTGCCACATGGCTCCCCCGCATCTCCAAAAACAAGATGCTCTTCTTCATGAATATAATAAGATCACTGAAAACAGAGAGTTGCCCATCCACAAAGACATGGCTGATGTGGGCCTATCCAGACTAAATTCCCAACACCCAGCAATAAGATCTGCACAAATCCTACAATTGCAAAATTTTGATCTCGGGAATGAATTGTTGCGAACATGGATGCAATCAGTTCCAACCGATATCCATAACCTGATAAACACCAGCAAGAGGCCTGCAGGATATGACCTGCCACGTAAAGCATGGAAGATGGCTGATAGAGTATGAACAGGCTTTGGCAGTTGTGCAGACCTGTTGTTTAAATGGGGCAAAATACAAGGACCTGAATGCAATTTTGGTGCAGTCTGCCAAACTATTTTCCATCTGTCACAGGAATGTGAGCATCGTGCTTTCCAGTGTGATGTGATGGAGCTAAGTTAGGACTCTCCCCAGCTGTGACAGAGTAGACTTGGGGGGAATTGCCCAATAGGTCTACATACCTGTTGTAGCAACTTGATTATGTGTTTTATATTATTATATGTTTCCTGTGTGTAACTCTGCTATACGATATATAAATAAATCATTATTATATGTTACAGAGATGGAAATAACATGAGCTTGTTGTTTTTGGCTGCTAGGCTCTATTCTCCATTGCATCTAATCCACTTTAGGATGATCAATATAATAATTGTACGTTTTCTCTTTTGTCTTACCAACTCAAAGGAAAATTAGTGACTTCCAAAGCTATATCTAAGACTGCAACAAATCACTACTGAAGAACACACTGCTTAATATCTCCTGATTCCACCACAATGTTTAAAGGATCCAAGAATACAGCATTTAAAAAGAGACTGTCTAGTAAAGTAACAGAAGTTGCTGCCATAACAGAAGTTATGATATATATTTTTCTTTTTCCTTCTTTTTCAGCATAATTTTCATTTGGTCCTGTATTGACTATTATTATTGTTGTAATAATTCAGCCTATGTGTAACATTTAGGCTTGATCATTGAAGAAGGCCAGCAGGCCGAAATGTGTCTCTTTCAGCTTCACATAAGATCCTTATTGTGAATATTGTTCGATTTTAATTCTTATTGAGGCTATATTTGAGCCTACAACTGTTTTTAAACCAGTTTGTAACAAATATATGCATTTTTGTATAATTTGTATTATTTATATATTGATGCTTTATGCTTATTGAAATTAACACTTTGTGCTGGCTAAGTGGGATATAAATCTAAATAAATAAATAAATAAAAATAAACATAGGGCCCCCTCATTTGTAAATATAAACTGTGCATTAGAAGTTAGAATGAAAGTCTCAGAAACTGTGCAAGTGAGGACTGGGTGCAGTGACATTCCTTTGACTGTGCTGCATTTACTACAGAGGAGATACAGTGAAGGGCATTTATCTCTGTACATCAGGTTTGCAGGAGACCCTCATAAACACAAGCTAACCCTTTTGTCATTCCTGAAAATATTTTGAAGCCTAGTTCCAGGATTCCAGTAGCCTCAGGCAATATGATCCTGCTGCTGCATTATACAAGCAAACCTGTGATTCAGAGAGCTTTTCAGTTTAGGGTGACCAATGCGCAGCCTGCGCCCCCTTGGAACAAGACTCTAAAAATTCTAAATAGAACCCTCCCTCTGAATTCCAGCTATAGCAGGGAAATTTTTAGGTTTCACTTCATTTAAATATCCCCAGTGGGTTGTTGAAATACTGTTGTCAGCCTTAAAGAGCTGCTCTGGTATGATGTTGAGGAACAGAGTATCTCAAACTCACCCATCTGGTAGATGCATATTGGTCAGGTGGGAAATTCTGTTTCAAGAGAGACTTGAGCCTCACTCTCATATCACCTAATCAACATTTGTCTAGGCTATCCCATGACTCATTACAAGGAAAAGTTCACATGACTGAGTGCTCCTCTATATGAGAAAAATTCCTGCATGCAAAAAGCTAGCAGGTCAGGGAGAAGGGTTTCAGCCCAGGCTTTTCCCTGACACAAAAGTTTTCTATGGGTAAGAAACTTTTCCATATGGAAGGCTTAGTATTATATGAGCTACCACCCACAAGCTGAAGAGGTACAGCCCTTAACACTAGGCCTTGGGAAATACACAAACACTAGGCTTTGGGAAATCTACAGCAGTTTTTATAGTGAAGCAGCAGCCATGCGCAACTCCAGTTTAGATCAGGGCTGCTGAACAGGGTGTGGGGAGAGTTAACATTGCCTCCACTTGCAATTTCACAGGTCCGAATGGACCTTGTGGGCTGGGCCTAGATACCCTCTCTTTTCCTGTTGGGACAAGAAACACAAAGCACTTTCTGTTCCCTCCACAACTGAATCATGTCTGAAAGGGCTAACATAATTCTTTAAGCCTTATCCTTCTCAAGACCAATTCATAAAACGTTGAAAAACTGACATGCAGTTTTTTCCCCCCAGTCCTATATTTTCATAGTACCTTCAGCACTTCCAGACTCAGGAAAGCATGCCATTGGCGATTACTACTATTCCCCATTCACCTCAAGTTAGCTGCCCTGGGGATCCACAATACATTAAAAGAGCTACAGACACACCCTCCAAATAAGATGCACCAGAAGTTCTCATCTCCATTCATTTCAATAGCATTTACAGACAAGCTGCCAGTGGTCTGTGCTCTTTCTAATAAGTACAACTTGCAATATCATCCAACTTTTTAAAAAAAAAAATCACAAGTGTTCAGTTTCCCAAGTTTTACAGCAGGATTCACTGGCTACGTAATATTCAGTTGTTAGCATTCTCAGATTCCAAAAGTGATGTTTTTTTTAAAAAAAAAAAATTAAAAGTATTAGCAGATAGTGAACAGCTTGTATTCCCAAAGGACAGAGGCTAGGATGGGGATGAAAGCACCATGGGAAAAAAATGAAAGCTGCTAATCTGTTTTTCCAAGTGAAACATTTGAGGTGATTGCTCTAACCTGGGGCACAGTACATTTTCTCTATGGCATCGTTGTCACAGGAATCTTCAACCTCACTCCACCTGCTAAAATACGTTAGCTGAATGTGTCCTAAAAACAAAACGACAGGAGAAATCAAAACATTTTTCCCTTCCATTTTCTGCAGAAGTAAACTGTAATTACTCCTTTTGTAGCTAAAAACAGTATCATTAAGAATAATGGCATCATTAAGTACTAGAAGCTATTACTGGGGGTGAATTTGCTGCACTGATAATGAAGCTCTAGACAGGAAATGAAGATACTAATTACAAGATAAAACGCCTACTCAGTTAATTGGAAGCAACAGCGAATAAAAAGAAATGCATTTGCAGAAGTTCCTGACCTCGATCATTCAATAAGATGTTGTTTGGGTTCAAATCGCGGCACACAATTCCTTCTTGATGCAAAGCATCGAGGGCTACCACCATTTCAGCTGCCCATCTCTGAACACAGCCCTCGGGGAGGTAAAATTGGGAGGTTAGCGCTAATCTCTCATCGAGGTCCTGAAAAATTTGGTGGATCTCATGCTCGCCTCTGCCCCTCACACCCAACTCTTTGCTTTCTATTCTATTCAACAAAGCGGGGGCCGTTCCCTCGTGGGTTAGGTCTTCAGTTTGATCAGAAAAGAGCAGCACGGCTTCCTTGTCCACATCAAAGCTCTGCTCCTCAGCACCGGCTTGCTTGTTAGAAATCAACAAACTTTCTCTTGTCCTACATGCCTCTAGTGATGAAAATGCAGCTCCGAGCCCTTCAAAAAGTGCCCCGTCCCCAGAGCCAGCTGGGTTACTTTCAGACATCTGAAATGCCCTGATAACTCCCCCAGTATCACTGCACTGTGCTTCCGGGCCTTTTTCCACCAAAGAGTTTACCTCTTGTTCAAGTCCTCTGCATGGGTCTGTACTATTATGTAATTGCAAGACATCAGGGGTTTCCAAAAGTTTACTTTCCAAAACATCTCCGTTTGGCTTGGTAAGGTTCACTGGCCCATCTGCTGTTGCTTCTGTCAGTTGCTCAGTGATGCCCGGCAAGTTTACCAAAAGGTCAGGCCTTCCTTCATCAATGCTACTTACATCATCAAATACAACATCCTTAAAAGAGATCACTGGCACAGAGTCATTGGAACCTCTGCTGATGTTATCCTGAGATGTAGGGCCCAGTTTGTTTTCTATGGCATCAAGACTCCTATCCCAACTAGGCGTGGGAAAAAACTGTTTTAAAGATTCTGATTTTAAGCTGTAATGTTTATCCCCAAAGTCAAGACCCAGAAGTTCACTGGTGCTGTCTTTGCTATCGATTCGGAAGAATTCCATGGGGCTATTCTTGGATTTACTCAGTGATTCTGATATCCTAGTAGGACTGGTTATTTCAGGCTCAGCATCATCAGCAAAAAGCTTTACTTCCTGAGATGTGAATGGGGATCCCAAGTTCCCACTGGCAACCACTTCCTGTTCCTGAAATCCTCCTTGCTCTTTGGTAAGGAGATCATCATCTGCTTTTATAGGCTCCTCATTTAATGAACCAGGATCCACCTTTTCTTGACCATATTCATTGCATAACGTTAGATAACTTGTAGTACATTCTTCGTCTGAACTGGACCCAGAATCAATCCACTTGGGAGAACTTTCCTGGCCATCTTCCAGGTTACTACTACCATCTTGAGAACTTGGAGTGAGACTGGTCTTCAGCGGCACAACCTGCAGCATTTTCCCTCCACTGCTTCCTCTGGAGTCAATGCTACTACCATTGTCTTGAGGACTAGGAGTTGCCTGGTGCAAATGAATTTTGGTAGAGCTGGATCGTCTGGATTTGGCAGCTTCAAAGCTTTCTTCAGGGCTTCTGTTCAAGAATTTACTGATGTAAGACCAGAGTTTGCCACCTACAACATAGAAAGGAAAATAATCAAAATTAATTCTGTTTTGAGACCTTTCTCAAATATCCATGTACCCTGGGTTCTAAAAGTTAAGCTCAGAGCATCTCTGAGTTTGTTGCACCTAACAACAAACGCCTAACAAGGGTGAGGGAAGAAGGAGTGAACTTGCACGTGAGGGAATTGATCCCAGAGGCCCAGTCTAAATTGGTTGGTTTTTGATGTTAAAGAAAACACTGGGAAATCTGACCATGGATCTCCCATGTGATGTGTAGTCCGGCCCAAAGCTTATTCATCCCTTCTTTTCCCCTTTCCTTTCTCTCCTCCCTCTGCTTTTATATTTTAAATTTCCAGGGGCCAGTGGCCCTCATTTTGCTCTCCACTAATGACACTATATTCATAAATCATCATAATCTGAAATAAATGTTGATCTCTTGATTTCAGATGCTTTCCAATGTGATGTTGCTTAATCACTGCCCTCCCAGTTTCAGAAACATCAAAAAAAAGCTTACAAAAGTAAACAATGAGAAACGGAAAGTTATTTGTTCAATTTTGACACACATTTTGATGAAACCAATGGAAAACATTTGATTATGCCTTAATTTATGTATAAATATGTTGAGAATGGCATCAAAGGGGAAATATTTCAAGAGATGCTTTTTTAATAATTGTGTGCATTTAAAAAGAATCAACCATTTTATGCCTTTTTTAAAAATATGCCCAAACTAAGGTCATATAGGAGCACTATTTTCTTCTGGGTATATAATTATGTCTTTATGAATGACACACTAATAATCTTTCCCATCTTGCAGTATGATAGATAAGATCAAGTAAATGCATTAGCAAATGAAGCAAATACACTATTGGCCATCCATAACATGTAAAATTATAGGGGGGGAATCAATGGATGCAAAGGAGTTTCTGCAAGTTTGCAACTTTGCCTCCTATTGGCCAAGTACTAAAGCAGTAGCAAACTGTACTAGCATTGCATTAAGATAAATATGATATTTTTATGAGAGACGATCAGTTCATCTAAATTTTAATTCATTCTGGGACTCTTAATTCTGATGACTTTTCTGTGTATTTATGACTGAGGTGGAGATGTTGAAGGGACAGCATATAGCAAGAATCAGCCTGATGCCTCCTTATGGGTCTATGGTGGTCAGAAGAAAATCCTTACTCTCTGTGCTAGGAACTCCTTTGCCTCCCGTATTACAGACTGCCATAACTGAAAAGGATATGGTATGGAATTGTGACAGTTACCTAGTTTTTCTCCTACTATGCTTTTGCACAGTTTCAATCAGTATGTGGTACAAAACCGCACAGTGCACCTGCTATAACTTATTGCCTTTTTAAAATGGGATGGCCTATACACATGGGTGCCAAATTTGGCCTAGAGAAGGCATGTAAGGGTCCCTTAGGGGTGGGGTGGGGATGCTGAATTATATAGCGTTTGTAGAAATCAGGCTGGGGGAGGAGAGATGCTAAGCAGAATGTGGGCGAAATTTTCTGTGAGCCAGGTCATTATTTCAAAATATATCCTAAACGGGGGGGGGGGGGGGGGGGGGGGGACAGCAGTATCAAAAACGTTGGCAGAAAGCCAGACCATATTTTCTAAATATGCGCAAAGGAGTATATAAAGTGAATGTGAAATACAGAGGAATGAAATACGATGATGTGTGTAAAAAGAAAAACAATAGTAAAAAATAAACTGGGTTGGATGTTTGTCTAGCAAAGGACATACTTCTCCATCAATCTAAGATTCAGCAGAAAGAAGGCAGAAAGGGTAACAGTTAAGGAGTTGAATTAGGATGGAGGAGATCCAGATTAAAATCCCCACTCAGCCACAAAGTTCACAGGGTGACCTTGACTATCTCTCAAGCTAACCTCACATGGTTGTTGTGAAGACAGAACAGAAGAGAACCATGAAATAGGTAAAGAATCACTGTATACAACCCACTGTAATTTGAAGCTTACCAAAGTTTTTAACAGTTAAATTTTCAGTGAAGTTTAAAAAAAAATAAAAATAAAGACCATAATGGGAAAAAGTACAAAAAAGAGGCACTTGGCTTTCTTCCCTAACTGTTTAATATTTATGGAGGAGGTGTGTTTCAGTGATCCAAATTCTTCACATACAAAATCTCAGTTATCCTTACATTAGATACATTACATTACATTAGATATATTACTGGCCTACATTAGGTAGGCCAGTATTATCATCCCCCAGCAATGTGTGAACGAAGGCTGAATAACAGGGCCTTGGAGAAAGCCATCTACCCAGTTTGTGACTAAAGTGAAATTGACTGAGGGACCTCCATTTTTAACAGCTCTTACTGATCCACTCTGGACAACACCATTCAAATGCACACCTTTGCATTTTCAAAATATGTACTGGCAAAAGAAAACACATAAAAATGGCTCAGAGCACCTTTACCTTGTTTGGCTGAAAATATATAGGTAATAGAACAGTTGTACACATTGAAAGCATACTACTTTTAGAAAACTGCAATGACCTTTGCAATATTAAGTATTTACGTCTGATAGGAAAAGTGATGGATGATTCATATAATACTTTAGCTTTAAAGAATCTACATAGCATTTATTATGCATTTTTATTTGATAAAAACGTATTTGTTATATTGATGGTTTTTATACACACCCATTAATATTTTACAGTTGTCCCTAATGACTATTTTTATCAAAATGCATTAAGCTGTTAATGACTTCCATTCTGCAAGAATATACCTTATAGATAAGTACCAGCTCGAGCCATGCCTCTCTTTTTTGTGGTTGCATCTGGCAGCACTATCCTCCCCACCCCCATAACACTCTTTCCTTTATTTCCATTTAGCCTCACAATCAACCTGTGAGGAATGCAATTTTTATTCCCATTGCAGAAGTAAGTAGCTGAGGTTCACACACCCTGGTTACACATATGAAGCTGCCTTATACTGAATCAGACCCTTGGTCCATCAAAGTGACTATTGTCTACTCAGACTGACAGCGGCTCTCCAGGGTCTCCGGCAGAGGTCTTTCACATCACCTGCTACCTGATCCTTTTAACTGAAAATGTTAGGTATTGAACCTGGGACCTTCTGCATGCCAAACAGCTGCTCTACCACTGAGCCACGGTTCGTCACCCAAAGCGGATATCCATCACTCAAGCAAAGATCGGAGCTCAGTGATACCATGGCCTGCGTTTCAGGTATGTGACATCAGGGACATTCCCAGGCCCTTGCTAAGGTTCACTTCATAAGTCCAGAGGCTTTTAGTACAACAAGGGGACACTGATGTCATCTCCAATCCACATGCCAGAAGCACTGGAGCATACCCAACATGAGGCTTTACCTTCACTCTGACAAAGCTCTGCCCCATCTGTAGATCAAGATGGGGTTATACACTGAACAGTGTATGTCTTGGGGTGAGGGACCCCTCGGACTGAATCTCATAGCAAATTTCTACTAAGAGAAGGGAAAGTTGATTTCTGCTGATTTCACCTTCCATTGCAGACCTCATGCTGTGTTCCTGGAAGTCCCCTGTCCCTCAAAAGATACATTTTGGGGAGCATTTTGGGCTGCAGTGGGAGGGAAAAGCTAAGGCCCATTCTGACTATGGCAAAGCCAGGCTTACGGCATGATCCAAGCCCTTGTCTGCAGTCAGTTCATCTGGCCCTTAAGACCTTTGCCTGGAAAGAAATGAAGTTCCTGCAGCACTGTCCTGTTGTAGCATGTGTCTGTTAACAGGAGACATATCTTCATTTTGAAGAATCTTGAGCACTTTCCAAATTGGTATGAATGCCAGATTGTTTATGCTTAAAAAGATTTGACACATTCCAACAGACACTTAAACTTTGGTAGATGTCAAAGCCCTCCCTTCTCCTCTTTCTACCCTGACTGTTTTAGAAGCATCTGTTTCTAACATTTCTGGCACTGATGCTGCTAAGGAGTAGTGAGGCCTCAGATTGGCTTTCCATCATATTACACCTTGCCAAGTGCTTTGTGACAAAGCTAACAGATACTTTATGGATGTTCTTGCCTTTAACAAGACATTTAATATATTGTGACCAAGAGGAAAAGAGCTCTGCTAGATTGATATATGAGGTTTGTACATGACTGAGACCTTTCTCGGGGCAACTCAAAATTCTCATTTAAAAGGATGCTTTGAATTCACTTTCCAGAATCTGACACAAGATTTAGAAACCTAATTAGATGAACTTTATTATATCCCAACTATACTATATATGAGGAAGCTAAACAATCAAAATATATACATTACAGTGTTGAAATACAACAAAACAACAGCACCTGAAGGCCATGTACAATGTCTAAACCCAAGTCAAAACAGCTCACCAAAAATCTGCTTGCTCAGTACAAGACAGGCAATTATGATCCATCTTAACAAATGTACAAACCAGCCTAAAAGCTCACCTGAACACCTGATAAAAAAAAGGGTAGCCTTACAGTGCCTCCAAAATTGCACTAGAGAAGATGCCCTTTGCATCTCCTCTGCCAAGGTATTCTATGGAGTGGGTGCCACCACCAAAATGGCCATGAACTGTACTGAACTCAAATGCACCCTCATAATGTTTAGTAGAAGGTACTGGGTCAACCCAAGACAGCAGGGTATTGGGCTGACCTAAGGTGGGGTGTGTTGATCCTTCAAATACGTGGGTCCCAGGTGAATGGAAAAAGGAAATCAGTGCAACTGTTGTAAGACTGCTGTTCTTTATGAGCCAGCACTGGTCAAAACGCAGGCTGCTGCATTCTGCATTAGTTGAAGTTTGTCTGTCTGTCTGTTTGTTTGTTTGTTTATTATTTGATTTATAGGCCGCTCTCCCCACATTTGCAGGCCCAGAGTAGCTTACATGACTTGGCAAGCCAAGATTCATAAATACATTAAAACAGTTAAAACATTTTAACAATCACTATTAAAACAATAACAATTACAATTACAAATAAAGTGCTCAGAATGATGTGTCAGATGACATCCTATATTAAACCCCCAACGTTTCCGGCTCTGGTTATCAGATATCTCTGGCTCCGGTTGATGGTCATAGGTCATGGGGGGAGAGGCGGATGGAAAGGTGGCGGCCCCTATTTATACGCCTGGCGGAAGAACTCAGTCTTGTAGGCCCTGAGGAACTGCTTCAGGTCCCGCAGGGCCCTGATCTCCTCTGGGAGCTCATTCCACTAGTACGGGGCCGCCACCGAGAAAGCTCACCCCCTAGTGGCAGCAAGCCTGGCTTCTCTGGGGCCCAGTATAGCCAGACGATGTTGGGCCCCAGACAGTAGTGCTCTCTGGGGTACATACAGGGAAAGGCAGTCCCTCAGGTAAGTCAGACCCAGGCCATTTAGGGCTTTAAAGGCAAGCACCAGCACCTTGAAGCGAATCCAATACGCTATAGGCAGCCAGTGCAGTGCCTCCAGCGTCAGTCGGATATGCTCCTGTCTAGGGAGGCACATCAACAACCTCGCCGCGGCATTCTGCACCAGCTGCAGCCTCCGGATTTGCGACAAGGGCAGCCCCATGTAGAGAGTGTTACAATAGTCTAGCCTCAAGGTGACCGTTGCATGGATCACTGTAGCCAGGTCCGCACGGTCCAGGAAGGGAACCAACTGCCACGCCAGCCTCAGGTGGTAAAAGGCTGACTTGGCAGTGGCTGCTACCTGGTCCTCCATCATCAAGGAGGGATCCAGGAGCACTCTCAAGCTCCTAACCGCCAGCGCAGGCACCAATGGTGCCCCGTCGAAGGCCGGCAGCGGGAGCCCCAACCATGGTCCGCCCCGACACAGACACAGGACCTCCGTCTTCACCAGGTTCAGCTTCAGCCTACTCAGCCTGAGCCATCCAGCCACAGCGTGCAATGACCGGTCCAAATCATCCGGTCCAGAGTCAGACTGGCCGCCCAACATTAGATAGAGCTGGGTGTCATCAGTGTACTGGTGACAGCCCAGCCCTGCCCTCCGGACAATCTGGGCAAGGGGGCACATATAGATGTTAAAAAGCATCGGGGACAGAACAGCCCCTTGGGGCATTCCGCACTCAAGCAGGTGCCTCCGGGACTGCTGTTCCCCTTGCACCACCCTTTGTCCCCGACCCTGAAGAAACGAAGCAAGCCACTATAAGGCAAGCCCCTGTATCCCCACGTTGGCAAGGTGACGGGTCAGCAGCCGGTGATCGACCGCAGCCAACAGGTCAAGCAGCAGCAACACCGCCACACCGCCCTGATCCAGATGTCTCCGGAGGTTGTCAGTAAGGGCCACCAGAGCTGTCTCGGTCCTGAACCCCGGGTGAAAGCCTGACTGGAAAGGATCTAACACAGAAGCGTCATCCAGGAAGCTCTGCAACCGTATCGCTACCGCCCTCTCTATTAATTTACCCAAATAGGGTAAATTAGAAACCGGCCAATAGCTGGCCAATTCGGTCGAATCCAAGGATGGTTTTTTCAAGAGAGGGTGGACCATCGCTTCCTTGAGTGCACTCGAGAACTCAAGATGATTAGAGGTTACTTTCAAAGTCAGCTCCATCTACAGTGTACTAAAGATGTCCAGTTGGGTTGTTACAGAAGCACAGATCAGCACAGGTAGCTCTGCAGTGTCCAAAAGGGTGAAAAGTTTTTAAATTAAATACTGATGAGCAGAAGGCATTCCTAGCAACCAGGGGTCATTTTGTAAAAAAAGAGGTGCAGGAGCTCATTAGCATAACTCATTTGCATAACTCATTTGCATATGCCACCCCCCCCTAACATACCAGAAATGTGTCAGAAGGCAACACCCACCCCTCAGGCTCCACTCCACAGGTGAGTGAAACTGACCTGCTCTTCCTCCATTCCCTTCCCCATCCAATACTTTGTGCAGTAAAAATAAGCGTAAAGAACACACCCTCATTCTCTTCCTGCTCCCTTGAAACCACCAGGTTTCAAGTAGACTTGAGATACCCAGGACATGTGCACCACCCATCCCTTCCACTTCCCCTCCCCACAACAAGACACCCTGTGAGGTAGGTGGGGCTGGGAGAGGTCTTTTGAGAACTGCTCATGAGAGAACAGCTCTGAGAGAACTTGTGACTGGCCCAAGGTCACACCAGCAGCTGCATGTGGAGGAGTGGGGAATCAAACCCGATTCTCCCAGATCAGAGTCTAACTCCTGACCACTACACCAAACTGATGGGGTGGAAGCTGCTGAAGGGTTGGTGAAATTTCTCCAGTACTTATGTACCCAGATAAAAAATTGTATACTTAGAAAATTTATATGCCACCTTGAGCAAGTCTCTGTAAAAGCAGCACACAGTCATAAAAGGAACAATGATAAAAATGATCAATATTAAAACAAAACATTAAAAACAATAAAGACCCTAGCAGGGCTTTCCCCGGGGCGCTGCGCCTCTGCACTGCTCGGGGAAGCCGAGGAGGAGGCGGGGCTTGGTCATGTGCCCGCCCCCTGGGCTCCTCACTCCCGGAGCTGCGCTCCTGTGCGCTCCTGCTCCAACGGACCCCTGCTAGCAACTACTTCAAACTTTTTCTCAAAAAATAAGGGTGAGGTCCAGGAGCAAACTAACCTCTCTACCTAATCTGATAAGGTTGGTTTGATCACATCATTACCGAATGGGTCCAGTCCCTCAGTCACATCTGATTTCCCATCTAGCATCACCTCCATCTTTTCTGGATTTAATTCCAGCTTGTTCTCTCTCATCAACTTGAACATGGCTTAGTCTGTTCTCCACCCGTTCCAGAAGAACTGGTAATAGTATTAAGGCACTTCACAATGAGTGGAATGACCTTCCTTAGTTTGTTATGAAAAAGTCCATTTCCTCTGTCCCTTCCAAGCATTTTCCCAGGCTACTTGTAACACAGAACAAAAGCGAGGGTCAAACGAGAAAGGAGTTCCCCCTCTCTGCTACTTTTCCACTCTCCATGGCACAAGAAGTAACATTAATACAAGATCAGGACACATCTGCACAAAGGAACAGGAAGCACACTAATAATATGGTAGACTGCCAGAAATCCTAACCCTATACTTATTTGCATTCAAAGGAGGTACAATCAAGAGCCACCATGAATAGTTATACCACCCCATACTCAGAAGAGGAGTATCCTGATTTAGTCCTGATTTGGTACTGATTTAGTCTGTCATCTGAAAGATAACAATACTAGGTGATTATGTTTCTGGAAGACACCACTTTAAAGACAGTCCTATCTCTGGTAGCTCTTACATGTCAGGCAGGATCACATGGAGAAGATGGTCCATCAGATACATGGGTCACACCCTGTTCTTACTGGCCTGCTGCCTGGCAAGACATCTAAGCTAGATACTAAGAATAAGGCGCAAAGCAAGTTCTGTTGCATTCTCACACATACTGAGCTCCACAAGCGCAAATGTACTAACAAACACTGTAATTTATAGTCTCCATTCTGTTCAAAACAAAAGGGGTAATTAAATTTTGGGACTACGTAAACCCAGATGTTATCGGGGAGAGGGAGGTCAAAAAGTAATTATTCTTTTGCCATCTGTTCCCTGAACATACCAGCAATTTCTTAAAGACATTAGGAGGCACAACTCTGCAGTTCCACTTTGAACTCCTATGTAATGCCACTGGCTATGTTCTTAAAGCACCCAGATCAGAACAGTGTAATTGCAGGAACTCAAGGAAAACACTCTTTTATAAGCATTCAAAGAGGTTGTGCTTATTCTTGAGGGGATATCGCGGATGTTACACAAACAGAAAACACCTGTTTTCCAAAGGTCACCATTCTTTCTCCTTAAAACACACTTTCAATTTCATTATTCTGTTTAATCCACCCCTTTCCTAATTGGCAAATGAATCTCTGCACAATGGCTATAGAACATACAGCATGTGAAATATGTTTTTATTCATACCAACCTCTGTTCAAATTAAAGTATGCAAGCTTTTGAGTTACACACAGCAGCCTCTGCGACTGGATAATCAAGAAAGAAAAGGGGAGCAGGAGAACAGAGGCAGGTTCCATGCTCAAAGATAATGTGCCATTGAGTTCTAGATGTTGGGGACACAACAGGGGGCTCTACAGAATTCATGCCTTACTTGTGGGATTTCAGGAGCTCTAACCCAACAGAGCTTTTCTTACAATTCTGCTGACTGCCCAGTACAAAAAAACAGCCAAAGGAAGACTCAGGAAAGCTTTTGTGTACCTTGATACCTCATCAAATGTGCTCTTTAATGTGATTCAAGGCTGGCTGTCATAAGAAATGTGCAGTTAGCATTTCACTAATCAAGACGCAAGACAAACCATGCCCATTCATAGAGTCAATGCTCCGAATTCAAGCTGAATTAATTTTCACATCTGGAAACAATTCTTTCAAACTAACTGTTCTGGTGCTTCACGGTCTGGCTTCATTTCCCTGGACAGCAAGAAGTACAGGAGATTGAGACAGTGAGACATATACCTGACAGGGACATTGTCTTACTATAACAGTTAACATTTCTGTCCATAGTGTTGGCCATCACTGCATTACCAAGGCTTTCTGATACATACAGACCATGCATCTATGTAAGCTGTTCTGTTCCCTGGGGCTGTCCTTGCTAGGTATGGTCAGACTTCCCTGACATATTCAAGGAAGCAGGCAAAGCAGACTAGAGGGCATGGAAATAGAAGAAGGGGCTATGGCTGCCCCCTACCCAAACCAGGCAGCTCACCTGTCTTGCAGACTGAAGAGAGAGGGTAGAGGTGAAGGCTTAAGGCTTCCCCCCACACACACCAATAATAGTAAAGAGCAACAACACAAATGTGTTTGTGAAATGCAAGAAGGATCAGTAATGACAAAGGACAGATCACGGTTCTATGCAAGAGAGCTAAATGAGGTGCTGGGACCTCCCCGACATTTCTATTATATTTAAAAATAGCCATGGTGGGACCCAAAGTGTTTGCCTGTTCAGAACTGAAGCAGAATTATTAAACAAAAGGTGTGTTTGGACAAAGTGGAGCTTATCCCATCTCCCTCCCACCTACCTTACTGAGCTCCACTGTTTGAAACATATTTTTTCCTGGCCTGGTTACAATATTGGAAACTAGCCTGGATAGGAATTAACCCAGGATGGGAGGAACAGAATACCACAGGGCAGTATGGGAGACATTAGGGTTTAGCTCCCCCTACTCCCCGTGCATACACACTCTCACACCAATTTACATTTCCCTGGGTCCACTCGGCAAGCAAGAATTTTAACAACTCATACCAGTGGTTCCCAGCCTGTGGTATGGTGACCCACAAGTCTAAATTTATTTTGTATGGTGACCTATGCAGGGCTGACCCTAGGCAAACTATGACCTTGGCACTCTTCTGTTCCAGCATTCCATTTTCTATAGCACCCAACCAGATGTTTACAAGAAACCGATAAACATCACACAAAGGGTGCAGCTACCCCCACTATGAACCCCAAGCAAGTGGGAATTCATCTCCTCCTCCTCTGCAAGCTGGTCCAGAGCTAGAGTTTGAAGAGGTGCGCTGGGGGGGGCACTGCATTGAGGAGATAGGCAAAGATGGTAGATGGAGGTGAAGAGGTTGGTGGCAACCCACTGGCTGGGAAACAGTGGCCCATACAGTGGGGACACCTTTTTCTATCTGCCTGAAATTTGAGAGGGAAGATCATTTGGCTCAGAGGTACAACTTTGGAGAGTTTCAGCTCAACATTGGAGCTTTTCTTCTGCAGAATCCACTACTACTTTTCCATAACATAAGCATGAAGCTGTCCTTGAGCACACTTCTGCAGCATGAACTGGGCGGTCCTAAGCAAATGTGCACTGATTTTTTGAGATTGTGGTAGTTGAAAAAAGTGCTACAGTGGTCCCGGAAATTGCTGCCAGTTACATGTGTGTACCACTCAGATCACACTATCCCAAGTATGACTAGAGAGGTGTGTGCAGGGCTCAGGGAATCCTCAAACTGCTTGCATGGGGGCAAAAGGGGGGGGGGGGCTGAGTGATCCAGTCCTAAGTTTTACTCCAACTTCCTCACTTCACTGGCAACAACCATCAGGCTGAAGAAGAGTTTTGTGTAACACAAAAAATTTTTAAAGAGTCCAGCTAAATATATTCTCCCTTGCTCTTTAATGTCTTTCTTGTTCTGTGTTGCCAACCCCATTAGAAATACGTCAACAACTTCTCAAAATGCAAAGTGGAAACTGCATAGCAAAGACAGACTCTGAGAGAAGGAAACGCTTCAAAATAGGGCCACATGTTTATGTGTTTTGCAGCTGAGCTCTAAAGAGCTACAATAATGCAGGCTTTAAAGACAGTCAATATTAACATCTGGGTGTCACTGACTGAAAAAACTGACAGCCCCCTCCCTCGCAATGTATCTGAATTCACAGACCAACCTTCCGCATGGTGTAGCACAAGGAATACCGATTCCTCCGAGATGATGTACTTGTGCAGAGCCACCATGTTGGGCACACAGCGGGGGATGATGGTCTTTCTCTTCCTGCTGTACTCACTACTTTTCCTTAGACCCTGACAGAGAACAAAAAGGTCAGTTGTACCCTCAGTTGCCTTTGGAGCCTGCTGTGCTCTGTGCTTATCAACCAAACTAATCTATCCAAGTTACTCTAGGCTTCAGAGAAACCACTCATCTGCTGCTCTATGCCCCTCAGTCCCCCGAGGCCCTGCTGATGGCATCTGGCACACATCCAGAGAACAGAAGATGGCACAAAGCTGCCATTAAAATCAATTACATGGGTCAATGTTTTCATTAGAATCTCTCACAAACCAAGTCATCAGGATGACACTCCGTTTTGTTTTCCTTGTGACCTTTATTAAAAAAAAATCTTTTGGGGGGTGCTGTGTTTTAAAGTCATCTGCTGTAGTTAAACCCACTCAAATTCCAGAAGCAACCCCAAAATATTCCCATTTTATGGGTCTGTGTTAAGCAGCATACGTTTCCAAACAAATGAACAGAAAACAAAGTGGGGAACATGGATTGTTTCCTGAAGAGGTAATGATTTCTAAAGATGGTGCACACACACAGAGTATGAGGGGAGCACTGCTGTGGCAAACACTCAGATGAAACGTGTTTGAATTCTCTAAGGTTGTAGTTATTAAGACTCTCGTGCTGCTGCCAAAAACAGCAGCTCCGTGTCTCCCCCACAATGCTGAAGTGATGTCCCTGCTCTGCAAGTGTCCCTAGACTCCCTACCCTTCCTCCACCTTGTGCAGACAGGAATATTTACAACATGGTGGATTCAGGCTGTGCATTTTGCTATACTAGACGGTGTCAGGAGAGAAAGGAGGAGGAGCAGTGAGAGGCTGTTGTTTTGAGTGACAGCGGTGCATTCCTCTTTGTATCTAGCCCCAGCAAAGCACAATGTGAGGCTACCCATTTAAAACATAACTCTGTTAAAAGGGAAGTTATTGTGGGTGGATGAGTTTCAAAAGGGGAAAGGAGATTCATATTGCTCTTATAGTTATAAATTGTCTCCGTCAGGCCTCCTCAGTAAGGTACGGCCAGTTTCCTAATAAGGAACAAGGGCTTTCTTGGCTGCTCTGAACTTTGTTTTTCAGGGAGTGCTTAATTCAGTGCCAGCACCTTGAATTGGGCCCAGGCAGTTGGTTCCCTATCTCCCTCCTCGGAACTTAGCTGCAGTGATCCATGCAATGGTCGCTCCCAGGCTGGATTACTGTAATTCACTCTATGCAGGGCTACCCTTGGGCCTGATCTGGAAATTGCAGCTGGTGCAGAACATTGTAGTAGAATGAAGAGGGATGAACTATGGAGGACAGTTGATAGTTTTGTTCTAGGGCAATGGGTTAGACAGAATGAATGGCTTGCCTCTCCAATTTATGTGCTGCTTCTGCCTTCTTTGGACAAACTCAGCAATAACTCTTGAAAATCTGACTGCATCAGCATGCCAAGTGATTTGAGAAAAATAATGATTTAACTTACCTTCAGTATAAATGTCTGTTGTGTTCTGGTGTCCATTACTAGCAATACCTAAATGAAACACATTTTTTAAAAAAGCATCCAATATATATGAAGAGCTTCAACTGATCAGCCATATGACTGCCCACTACAGACTAGTGTCTCTTACAAATCCCCGCTAAAATACACAATACGTTAGTACATTTTTATGGAGACACTTGGGCTACAGCATTTGGTTTGATTGACCAGACATTAATACAACTCCAATTAATAAAGAAACAGGAGTCACTTTAGAGGGCACCTTCCTGCCATCAGAGGTAATGCCACATCTAAGATGTTTGTTCTGACATGCTGATTTCTTAGAACCATTGCTTTATTCATATGCAACTTTATGTGGACTCCATATTTATCAAGCCACATATTATTAATCAACTAATATATCTGGTTAGGTGACCACCTTAAGAGAAATACCCTTTTAAAATTACAATATGTACATATCCTTAGGGTCTACTTCACAAATAGCCCCAGAATGCAGATTGTACATGCAGAAAGAACAAAAACAAGCTCTAGGTTCTCACACCCTTCACCTCAACCTACAGAACACAACACCTGGGCAAAGAGCTACCACCACCACCCTGTCAGCTGGGGAGCATGAAGCCTGACAACACCAAAAGAGCTGTGGGTTTACATCCCTCGTTCACGGGGGAGGGGAGGGGGAAGGCAGGCCAGCCAACAGGATGAGTCCTGAGACCCCAAGCTGTAGCCCAGGCATGCACAGCCCCAAGCAAGCTGGGTGGGTGTGCAGACTGGTAGTGGCAGCAGAGGAGGAGTTGGCAGTCTCTTCCCTTTCTCCACCCTTCATGAGGCAGGGTGGGGAACATGGGCAGAGGAGGTAGGCTGGGCAAGCAAGCCCTAGCTACCAGCACCACTGCCTCTGCCTCTCATTCAGGTGGTGGCCCTTGGGCTGCAGGCGAGACTCTTCTGGCTCCTGGGGCACCTCTTCCCCACCTTCTAGCACCCTAGGCAATCTCCCACCTAACGAGTGGGCTGGTTCCATCTGGGTAACTTGTAGGTGGGTCAACCAACACGAAAAGAGACACCTGGAACTAAAATGTGCTGATGGAGTATATGTATCAGCTTCTATGCACCAGCACAAAACTATTTAAAATAAATGAAAGGGGGGGGGGGGGACAAGTTCCAATCAACTCTGTACTTGGTGATCCCTACACCCATTTGCTGGTAAGTATGCAAGAAAAACAGGTTGATGGGTTTTTTAAAAATAGATGGAATAACAGCAAACCAGGTACAGAAGTAAGCATTTAATAGACATTCACTGTGCAAATCTGTCTGCTCCAGTGCTTTTAAAGAGGATTTTAGTAGCTCAACAGTATTTCAAATTCAAGAAAAAATCCACTTTCTGCTTAAACTTCAACACATCAAATACCACATCAGAGCGGCCCAATGGGAAATAAGCCTAGATCCAGCTACCTGGTTTAATATACTGCAAGGTGCTAATTATGGCTGGTACTACCAATTAGGCAAGGTTAGGTGATGGCCTGGGACGGAGACCTCAGAGGAATGCAGAACAGACAATCAGTGCCCCTTCACGTCCCCCAGTGACCGCTGTCTTCTGTGCCTGGGTGGCCAGGCTCCCCCACCTCCAGGTTGGCCCCCGTCGCACCGAGGTGCTGCAGCCAGCGGTTGCTGTGTCTCGCTTCCCTTCCCAGGAAAGGAGTGGCCAGCTGAGCCCTCCCTGCCACCAGCCAGTCACAGCCAGTCCCACCCCTTCTCTCCCTTCTCTCCAGCCCAGCACTCTGGCCCGGCCCTCTTCTCCCAGGATCCCGTGGCGCTGCTCCCTCTCCAGCCAGGGCTTCCCCAGTGTGGTGCCTGATTTTGCTCTGTAGACACTGTAGCCAAGCTTCCCTGAGGATGGATCCCCCTTTACAAGCGAGGGAGGACGAGGATGGGCTTGGTGAGGATGGTGGCCAGCAGCAGCCCCCTGTGAAAAGCCTGATCCATGCTCTCAGAGGGCACAGCTGGATCCTCAGGAGGGCAGGTAGGGAGGGAGAGGTGAGCAATCCTCCTGTCCCTCGAGCTAAATGAGGGCAATTAGAGGGTGAAGGCGGCCCCAAGGCCAAGCACTTGCCTCCCCCCCCCCCGCCCTCCCGAGCCCACGAGAGCCTTCCCTCAACTGCAGGGGCTGGGATCTCTCCAAACCCAGCCCCACCAGCCTTTCCTTCCCCCCCCCCGCCCTCCCGAGCCCACAGGAGCCGAGGGCAAGGCTGCAGGGACTGGGATCTCTCAGATCCCAGCCCCTCCAGCCTTGCCTCCCACCCTCCCCTCAGCATGAAGAAAGGTTAAAGCGCTTGGGGCTCTTTAGCTTGGAGAAATCAGGATTGAGGGGTGGGGTGACATGATAGGGGTTTACAAGATTCTGCATGGGATAGAGCAGGTAGAGAAAGAAGTACTTTTCTCCCTCTCTCAAATACAAGAACTTACGAGCAGTCAATGAAATTGCTGAGCAATCAGGTTAGAACAGATAAAAGGAAGTATTTCTTCACCTGAAGAGTGATTAATGCATGGACTTCACTGCCACAGGAAGTGGTGGCGGCTAGAAGCATGGATGGCTTCAAGAGGGAACTGGATAAACATTTGGAGCAGAGGTCCCCATTCGTGGCTATTAGGCACAAGGGATAGATAGGAACTTTCAGTCTGGGGCAGGTGATGCACTGTATTCTTGGTGCTTGGGGGGGAGCAAAAGTGGGAGAGCTACTAGAATCCTGGCCCCACTGGTGGACCTCCCAATGGCACCTGGTATTTTTGGCCACTGTGTGACAGAGTGTTGGACTGGATGGGCCATTGGCCTGATTTAACACTGGCTCCTCTTATGTTCTTAGCATGTGCATACTTCTTCACATACATTGAAACAAATTTCCTCAAATGTTACATGCAGGTAGGGGGAGTTAGTTGTCAGGAAGAGATGATTAGAGTCAAGATGAATAAGTAACTGAGCAATAAAAATATCAAGACTGGAATAACAGTACAGTAGGAAGTGTACACTGCAGTTCTCTGCATAGGACAAACAGGTCAAACCCTACACCAAAGGGTAAATGGACACAAATCTGACATCAGGAATCGCAAAACTGAGAAAACTGTAGGAGAACTACTGCTGCAAAAGAGACTATTTGGTTTGACAGTTATATCAGTTGAACACACTGAAGCATCAGGACTTGACCTGAAGGAATTGGTGACAAAATTTGCAAAGGAAAAGGCACACAAAATGAGATTTTGATGTGCCTGAAATGGAAACATTCAAGAGCCTTAATTTTTGATATCACAATTCACAGGATTATTCGAAATGATTTGTGAGTTGTGTGCTAAAAGTATGTTCTGTATGAGAAAAAAAACCAACGGTTGTCATTTTACTTATTCTCACAATTTTTTAAAAAAAATTGCAATGTCAAGTTTTGTGCTTTTAATTTTTCCTAGAATTCGTTTGTTTTTGAAAATTGGGGGGGGGCAAGTAGTTAGCCTTGCCTAGGGTGCAAAAAAGCTTGGCACCAGCCCTGGTGCTAATGAGTATGTGGAGGGGGGGATTAGCTATGGCAAAAGTAACAAAATCCTACATTGGCTTATATTTACTGAATTTCCACAGCATAAACTCAGATGACAGTAGCCCAAGTTGTAACAGTTTATGAGTGACATCCCCGTCCACTTCCCTACCTCAGAGGCAAGATTTTCCCTCCCTTTTTCTTTCCCTTTGTGACTGAGCCACCCTAGTTATCTGTTTTCTTCTTTCTTGAAGAACTCTGGCTGTCCCACTCTATCACTGTGTGATATTTTGGCTGTTGGCTCAGCCTAGGAACCCGAGGGAAGCGTTGAGAGCCCCCTTCAACTTAAAACAACTGAAATGGCACTTGAGCCGTTTTGAAATTCCAAATTAACAAAACATTTTATTCAGCATAGAGGGGAAAGGTCAGGTGAAATCAGGGGTAAAATTTCTGAGGTAACTCAATGTAGAATTCTGATGTAAATCAGTATATGTACAGACTTTAGTTCATATGTTTCAGGCTACTGAGAGTTTCATAACGTTTTCACAGTGACTTGGGATCTTTAAGATGATATGCTTTTGTTTCAGTGTTTTCCAAACACTCCAGTACACTTTCTTTGACTATTCACCAACTCTTTGGGTTTCCAGAAGGCTGGGACGCTGTATTCAGTACCCAAACACCTTCTCTTGAAACACCAGTACTCTTCTTGAGTTTTATCTGACTCTTAAGGTTTCACAAGGCAGTTTCTAACTACACTAGACTAGGGATCTCTGCACTCTTCAGAGTGTTCGCCCTGTTTTGACTGGGTAGGGAAATTCTTCTCTCACTAGATCTATCCCCTTTTATTGGCCCAAATGGGAGTAATCTCCTAAGTATCCATTCCTCTTGCCAACTGTGTTAAACAGCTCTCAGTCAAGACTGAATTCAGAATAAATTCTCCTCAGCATCCAATTCAGAAGCCTTTCTCTGGTTAATTGAGGCTAACCAATCAGATATCTTGGAGCAGCCTGTCACTCAAGGCTCTCTGGCCCTGGGAAGAATTAACTCTTCACAATTCTTTACCTGTTTGTATAGCACATCTAAGCTTTTAAAAGTGCAGTCTGTCACACAGCTTCCTTAATTATCAGTGGCAATGATCCACTCACTACAAGGATAAAATTGTAATAGTTTGAATATTATTGAAAAGTGTATCTCCAAGCTTACTGTGCTTGTGGACTAACATTCATTCAGAATTTTGTTCATATGAATGTATGTACATTTAAGGACCTTTTAATAGCTGTGCTGTCCATATACACAGTGTATTGATTTGGGGGCCTGGGGAAGAAAACTTACTTGGGCCCAAGCACTGATTTTATGTTTCTACATTGGTGAATTTTCTATCAAAATTTTACACGACTGAAAATCAGGGCTATTTAAAAACAGAGTAGAAACTGATGGGATAAATCATAGCAGGAAAATTGAGTTTTGCTGTCCCTGTTTGGCTGGGGAGTGAGGCAGAAACACCAAATTAGGGGAGATAAAAATGGTTAGAAAGTGATGCATCAATTTTCAAGGGACTTTGTCTTTTCAACCAAGTTTGTTTGCAGCTCACTAACATTCACATTGAGGCAGTAAATACAAGAACATATGCGATTTTTTTTTAATGTGCCCTTTGACTGTCAATTTCTCCCAAACAGGTGTTGGTTAAATGATTATAAATTGGCCCCTGGATACACCTCTTCAACTGAGCCGTACAGGACTGGAGATAATATAATTAGAGTAAAAACATCAGGCTGGTGAATGCTTTCCATCTGTTTGGCAATAATGTTTAGTTAACAATAGTCTTTAAAAAGAAGCACCTTCAACTTCCCTTCTTCAAGTTATTTATAGGGCCATTCTTAACACCCGAGCACTCCTGCTAACAAGAGCTTTAGCCACTTGGAAATTATTAGCCATACGGATAATTCCAAAAAAAGAAACGTCTGCACACAACATCTGCAGCTCTCCAAATTTACATGCAGCAACCTCATTTTAGAGTCATTTCTTAATGAATGGGCCTACAACTCTGTATTAATATTATCATTGCATGCGCAAAGATCATAAGGAGCCAAGCATTTTAAAAAATACCAACACTAGGCTAATCGGCAATGAAGCTCTCAGCATAAAGGACAGAATAAATAGCTTCTTTAACCCTCAAGAGGGCTAGTTCATTTGTAGACAAGAAGACACCAATTTAACAATACTGCTCATGGCTCTGCTCACCTTTCTAAAGACAAAAATCTAATTTGGACTAATTTGGTATGATTGTCTTCCCAATCAAAAGCACCCCAAACAGACTTTCATTTCAGGATAAAACAACCGCTGTAACCAAACCCCATGAAATAATTACCTTTGATAGCATATCATTATTGAACGAACACAATTAACAGTACTGTTCCTTTGTTTCCTCGTATTTGCTTATCTATATCTATGTAGTATGTATCTAACACATGCTCACACTGTCGAATCAGGAGCAGCTAAAATATCACCTATAGGTGACCACCAGGCCCCCTTTCCGCAGCTCTCCACAAATCAACACAAATGACTTTCAGTGCAGGCCACACATCCAATTCTTGTCATCTGCAAAATGGTCTGACAATCTGTGGCCAGAACCTGTTTCTCTGTGATACCACAGTCAAGCAAAATAGGATGTCCTGGCCACAAAAAGCAAATGGTAGAATGGTAGAATCACACATGTACCTAACAAATGAGGACACTGTTCATCCTCGCCTTGTTTTATTAGCTGGAGGCTCAGTGAGAAAGGCAGACTACAAATGAAATAAATAAATGCAATACAACTAATGAGCAAACTGAGAAAAGTCCATACCATTTCCCCCAAAGTAAAGGATCCTGTTTTCCATAGCGGCCACCCAGATGCCCCTGGAAGCCTGCAGACAGGAATCCCTTGCCGAGTGAGATCAGGGCCCTGCAGGACTTATTACGGTTCCACAGGGCCTGCACGACAGAGTTGTTCGGCTAGAACTTTGGGTGAGGCAGTGGGTGTCCAGTTATATCGGCCCTCTCTGCTCCACTCGTCCCTTTCATTCCATTTTAGTGGTGCTTAACACCCATCCCCCAATAAACTGTTCCATCTGGGCATACACGTAATGTCCTCTAGGGGCTTCCGTAATATTTTTTGCTATCTTTTGGTTATGCTATTGGGGTTTTAAATTGGATTACTGTGTTACCGCTTTTAAAAATGTTTGTTGTGAACCACCCTGAGCCTGTTTGCAGGGGAGGGCGGGTTAGAGATATAATTAAATAAATAAATACAATGTACCCACTTTCTCTGCCCAACTTTATAACTGTTTCTAACTCAAAAATCCCCAAATGCTGCAGCCTTTCCCCAAAGGGAAGATATTCCTTTGATCACTGAAGTTGCCTTTTCGGTTGCCTTTTCGGTGCCTTTTCCAGCACCAGAATATATTTACAGTGGGTGACCAAAACTGAACACAGTATTCACTGTGGTCCATCATATATTTATATAGAGGAATCACGTTGCCGGCCATTTTATTTCAATTCCCTTCGTAACAATTCCTAATGTGGCTTTTTCCTATTCATTGTTCCCAAACTCTCTAGCCACACACACACTGAGCTATCCACACAATACTGATCTCTTTCTTGCTTAATCAGTGCTAGTTAGTCGGACTGACAACATCTATATTGGGGGGGGGGGGGGTATTGCCCCATTGTGCATCACTTCACACTTCCTTATATTAATCCTCATTCTCCATTTTTGCCCAGTTTTGAGAAATACTTTTGGAACACTGCACAGACAGTTTGGGATTTCACCATCCTGAATAATCTGTTCTCATCCACAAACTTGACTACTTCAGTGTTCATGCCTGATCTGAGAAAAAAATTGTAGATAAATACCTACACACCAGAGATGCTGAGACTCCCCCCTCCCAACCCCCCCCCCCCCCAACAATCAACTTTTGAATGTACCTCGTTTAAACAGCCTGGTTTGTTTTTGGTTTTTATTAACTCAAACCTCTCTTTCTGATTTGTTCACAAGCAGTATTGTGAACAGTTTTGCATCTCCACAGTGGCAGCTTTTCGACTGGCAACCAGGAAACTGCTGATCACAGATGCTTGATTACTGTGTCCCAGGTAATTGTAGGATAGCTCTTTCAAAAGCAACAGAAGCTAACAGGAGATGGGGAGGGTGATGGCAGTGGCAAATAGAGGGAAACCACAGGAAAGCAGTATGAGAATGCATACACACAATTGAGAATATATGGGAACTGCTCAAATACAGACCAATATGTCAGACATTCTACTGTGTTGATTACAACTTATGGACAGCATGCAAACTGAACTGCTTGATTGATCAACTTTCCCTGCTATCCACGTGCTTGCTGAATCCTCAGAAAACTCCAAAAGGTTGGTGGGGCAAGGCCTTTTTTTTTGCCGAAGTCATACTGAATCTCCCTTAGCAAACACAATTTCTTTTTCATTGCTAGATGCAGTGACTAAAAGGAGAAAACCAATCTCCCTGCTTCCATTCTGTTTAGCAGAGATATTTCTTTTTCTGAATTTATTCAGTATGTAAAGTGAATGCAAAAACAGCCCAAGGATAAAGCCACTGCACAGAGACCATTTGTATGGATGCTGGGCTACATGACTCCTGCGTGTGGTCAGAGGATAGCTCACCACTTCCTGGCATACACCATCACATTTCCAGGTGCTGATGAACCACAGTCTTGGCGCAGGCAAGCAGCCATGATGTGTCACAGCATTTCAACAAATGGTAACTGTGCCCAGGCAGCCCACACCATCTCAGATGTTTGCCAGAATCCAGAACTAACAGAATTGTGGTGAGTCTTGACCAGCATTACTCATATTGTATTATTTCCTACAGCTTTTGAAGACACAGAACTTTTCTAAACCAGCAGTGAGGGCCTGTACAGCTAGGGTTGCAAGGTCCCCTTGTTGTTCTGGCGGGGGGATTTGGGGGGCGTCTAAAGGGTCTTTTTGTGAGCCAAGCATGTCACCCGTGACTGTCCCTCTCCCTCAATCCTGCTAGATTTAAAGGGCCCTCCAGCTGGTTGGTGGGCCATGTGGCCATGTGGGCCAATCAGCTGAAACCCTTTAAATTGGGCAGGAGGGGAGGGAGAGGGATGGCCGGATGGGTGGTTGCTCTTGGGGTTTCCCCACCAGCCAAGCTGGCTGGGGCGGATTGAAACCCCCAGAAGCGGGGGGAAACCCACATGGACCTGGGGGCTGGCAACCCTATGTATAGCTGCAACCACTACCAATATTGATACAGTGTGGCTGAAGAAGTGAGGGAGACCTTGAAGGAGGACCAAAGGGTAGCCTGAGTTGGGCTAGCTAAAAACAGCAGTGAACCAAAAAACAAATTAGTCAGGTTTCTTACAGGAACGTAGCTTTTGCTAAATATCACCTTATAAGAAGAAATTCAAGGAAAACAACTCTGATGACAGAAAGGAGAAAGCAGGACAATAAACATGAAGAGAGTTCTCAAGAGACATGAGTCAGCCCTGACCTGAATAGCCCATGCAAGCCCGATCTTGGAAGCTAAGCAGGGCTGACCTGGCAAGTACTTGGAAGGGTGACCTCCAAGCAATACCAGGGCCAGGACGCAGAGGCAGGTGATATTACACCACCTCTCTGAAACATCCAAGCCCCACTGGGGTCACCAGAAGTCACCATGATGTCCAGGCTCGGAAGCACACACAAATACTCACCAAAAAAAAAACAGGAAAGAGAAGAAAGAGACATTAGTCCAGATTATTCACAATAATATTTTTACCTTTCTAGGGCTTGGACTAATCCTTATCAAGCCACTGATAGTTAGGGTGAGGACTGGAGTTCCATTGGAGATAAATGGAAGCTTTGGCAGGTGGCACCAAATCCCTGCTAAGCTGCCCCCCGCCCAAACCCCACCCTCCCCAGGCTCCATCTCCAAATCTCCAGGAATTCCCCAACCCAGAGTTAGCAGCCATACTGATGGAGCTGTAGGACTGGATGTATTATTTTCAAGACAACTTCTTTTCTATAATCACATGATCATGTGAACAGATTTTTAAAAGCAATCCCCTTTTCCCAATAAACATTAGTTAAGATGTTAGGGTTATGTTCGTCAATTATGGCAAATGGATTTAGGGTGACTGTTCAAAGAAACCTGCCAGAAGGAAGCTTCAGAAAAGCAAGTTATCCGTTATTTATGGTCCTATTAGATAGATCATGAAAGTGAAACAATATCACCTAAGACTGCCCTGTGTAGCCTACTTTTACTTATTTATTTATTTTTGGATTTATACCCCGCCTAGCCAGCATACACCGGAAGTGTTACACCACTTCCACCAACAATGACAATATAGATACTTCATCCTTTTATAACTCAGAGGGTCTTTTAAATCAGCTAATCAGCTGTTCTCTCATCAC
Source organism: Lepidodactylus listeri (assembly GCA_029233225.1). NCBI lineage: Eukaryota > Metazoa > Chordata > Lepidosauria > Squamata > Gekkonidae > Lepidodactylus > Lepidodactylus listeri. Next base: position 105,297,739 of record JARCFY010000003.1, read on the forward strand.
AGAACTTCATTTTAAAAGCTAGCCACAGTTGTAGCTTGTCTTAAACAATGTGATGCTACTTGCAGACACATGCTAGTTTGCAACCAACGTATAAAGGTGACATCTGAGTGAGCCACCGGGGGGGGGGGGGCAGGGGTGAGCTAGTGCATCAGACCAGCCACCTAATCCCCCCAAGAGGCCTGCTGGCAAGGGTTAATGCCACAAACGCCATCTTCTACCTCAACTCAGGTACGTGTCGTCGGGGCTGGATTGAGCCCCAGGACCTACAGCTGCCAGCCCCTGCTTTAAAGATTGAGTAGCCAAAACAGCACATCTCACCAGCTTCTTTTCTTTTTCAAAAATAAAAAAGACTGCTACAAAGCACCCAAAATGCTTTAAAGATAAATGCACAGATCACACTGAAAGGTACAGCCAGAAAAAACAAGTCAGCGTCTTCAAGGGAGCCAATGTGCTTTAGCTTTGCTCACCAAATCAGCAATCTAAAGCTGCCAAATGCATGTAATTCAGGACAAGTGATCATAAATGGCAGTGCAAGAGTAGGCTAATAATATCTAAGATAGTAACAGGCTGATTTTGGAAAAAGTCTGCAAAAAAAAATAAAAGATTACTTTTTTTAAAAAAACCTCTAATGTTAGAATTGCCACATATTATGATGCTCAATTCATGATACAAAGGAATGTCTGAAAGAAATCAAGAGAAGTGCAAATCATTTGGATGTTTATTAACATGTACAAATATATACAACCGCAGTCTTGGTTCCATGTAACAGGTTTAGCTAAGAAGGGGTGCTAATGAAGTCAAAATTCCTTCTCTCCCCTGATCCCATCCCAGAGCAAAAAAAAATTCTGAGGCATAATTTTAAATAGGAGCCAACAGTTTAGTTTACCAAAAAGAAACAAATGGGTTGGCTTGGACATAATAAACAAATGCATTCATAACTAAAGACAAAACTAGTTGGTAGATAACCACAATACAGCCTAAAGAAACGAGTTGTTTTTAGAAACCTTTAAAACACACAGAAATCAGCAACTGATTCAGTATGCTAATTTTTTTAATTAAAAGATACTTCTGCAGCAAGAGCTCTTTCATATGCACTGCTGACTCTTCATCAAACGCAAAGTTTCCAACTTAACACCAGCATAGCTGGTGGCAGCCTGAAGGTTCACCATCTGCCGCCACCCCAAGTCACGGTGGCCACCTTCAGAACATATGCATCAAAGCGCCAAGATAAGAGATGGAAGGAATACCGCAGAAGTCAGCAGAAGGGGATTCACAGGCCCAGAGGCAGGAAACAGGCAAGCCACCCGGAAGAGAGAATATGGCGAGCCATTAGTCACCTTATGCAACTCCCTGCCAAGGTCACAAGGGACACGACTGGATGGAGCTACCAGCGAGGAAAAAATGAACCCATCTCTGATTATTTTTAACATAAACAGAGTAACAGTACCAACTTCAACAGACACTTCCCACTGTATTTTCAGGGCACAGTTTTTATTTGACCTGCTCCATCAAAATAAGAAGCAGGTATCTTTTTAACAGTCACAATTCCTCCTTTGCATCAACAACATTTCTCTCGTGCCTGGGTAAAGCAATTGTTGCCAGAGCAAACAAGGAATAGATATTTTAAAGAGAAAGGTTCACAGTGCTATTATAACCACAGTTGCACCCTTCTAAGTCCACTGAATTCAATGGGCTTAGAAGGGTGCCACTCTGCTTTGGAGGATGTGGATAGCCACTTAGAACAGGTTTGTGTGACAGAACAACTCCTCTTCCTTCCTTGAGATCCTAGGGTGAGGAAAGGGTATGGCAGACCCAGCAGTGCTGACAGATGGTGGGAAAAATCCAGCTCCTTTCCCCAGGTTTCCAAACGGACAGGAGAGGGCTCTCATCCCCACATTCACAAGTGACCCACATGCCTGCATGTATGAATCAGCCTGCAATGTCAGCCAATAAGTTACACTTCATGGAGCTTCTTTTCTGCTTAAGGGAGCTTCCCTCCCACTGTTGTTGAAATTCATATTGGCATGATCTAAAACAGCATGTCATTCTCACCTCAGGCAACAGCAGTTCCAAGAATCCATTGCCCTTCACATCTCATTTAAAGGGTTGCAGGCCTCCCCGCTTCTCTGCTCTCTTCTCTTCCTCCCACCAATCTTACTTTAGAATTTTTATTCCACCCTTCCTCCACAAAGTTCAGGACACTGTATGTGGTCCACCCCTCTACCATGTTATCTTGACAACAACCCAGACAGGCTGAGAGAAAGTGACCAGCCCAAGGCCAGCCAATGAGCCTCCTAGCAGAAAGGGGGACTGAGGTAATCAGCTACAAATTTATCTGGCAACTTCTGTGGGAAACAGAGATGGTAAAATCCTGGTCTGTACCACCTCAGATGGCTGGAGGAGAGGAGGAAATGGGAAACATCTGAGCCAGATGAGTAAGACCTGGGCTGAGGATCTGCCCTTTGCTTCCTTTCAGGTTCTTCAAGCCTGGGCCTTAGAGGTGACAGCCAGCAGGGCCAAAAACAAAGGAATTGTGGCCCTTGGATCTTAACCTCTTGCCCAGGTTGCTCGGAAACATGGGCTGGGCTGTCACCATTATGCGGATGACACCCAGCTCTATCTGTTGTTGAGCGGTCAGTCCGACTCCAAACCAGAAGATCTTGACCGGGCGTTGCAAGCTGTGGCTGGTTGGCTTAGGCTGAGCTGATTGAAATTGAATCTGACGAAGACATAGATCCTGTGCCTAAGTCGGGGTGGTTCGGGGGGTAGGGATTCCACTCCCAGCCTTCAACGGGGTACCATTGGTGTCAGCACCAAGTGTTAGGAGTTTGGGAGTACTCCTAGACATCTTCTTAACAATGGAGGCCCAGGTAGCAGCCACTGCCAAGGCAGCCTTTTATCATCTTAGGCTGATTAGGCAGTTGGTTCCCTTCCTCGAACGCAACAACTTGGCAACAGTGATCCATGCGATGATCACCTAGAGATTGGATTACTGTAATGCCCTCTACATGGGGCTGCCCTTGTCCCAGATCTGGAAGCTGCAACTAGTGCAGAATGCAGCAGCGAGGTTGTTGTTGTGTCTTCCTGTGCGGGAACACATCCAGCCCTCCCTAAGAACACTGCACTGCTGCCTATACCATACCAGATTCGGTTCAAGGTGCTGGTTCTTACCTTTAAAGCTTTTTATGGCCAGGGTCCTGCATACCTGAGGGACAGCCTTTCCCCACATGTTCCCCAGAGAGCACTGAGATCGGGGACCCAGAACCAGCTGGTCCTCCTGAAAAGCAAAGAGGCCAGGCTGCTAATAACGAGGACCAGGGCCTTTTCGGTGGTGGCTCCATTCTGGTGGAATGAGCTCCCGGAGGAGATCAGGGCCCTGTGGGACCTGTTACAGTTCCGCAGGGCCTGTAAAATAGAGCTCTTCCGCCAGGCCTTTGGAGTTGCCACCGCTACTACCACTACCGTCACTGTCACCACTGACATCTGACAGCCATGACAAATGAGCCCGACCTCTCTGGCCCCCCCCCCGCTTATGCCCACCCTCTCACATCTAATTATAGCCAAACCAAGTACCGTGTCCATCTGACGGGAATTAAGTAGCTGACTGTACTGAGGAACTAATGCCAGCACTTTATATGTGATATTTATATGTGGTATTTATTGTTTTAAATTGTGTATTGCAAGATTTTATACTGTATACAGTATTGTTTGCTGTATTTTATATTGTTGTAAGCCACCCTGAGCCAGCTTTGCTGGAAGGGTAGGGTAAAAGTCTAACTAACTAATAAACAAACAAACAAACAAACCCTGTGGCCCTGTGAGAGATATAGTATTAGAACCAGAAGCATCCTGGGATTTCCCCCTATGGCTCGTCACCTGCTTTACAATTCTACTGGGGACGCATTGTATATTTTTGTATAAGTTGTATTTTTAATTCTCTAAGCTGCTTAAACTCCCCAGTGTGGGAGAAAAGCCAGGTAAAATATTTAAATAAGTTTCAACACAAGTTTCTCCTCCCTGTCTTGCCACACAAGAACATTTGAAGGCTCTGGAGTCCAGATGCTGAACTGATGACAGACAACACCAGAGAAACACAGAACTAGCTTAAGAAATGACATTTTACTTTTTAAATATGTGAATGTTTCCTAGCACCAGCTACTGAAAGATTCCACCGAGTACCCAGGAAGCAGGGTAATTAGCTTGCAGTTTCAAAAGGTTAAATGTGTACTTTTAAAAAGGCAAATTAATACTTGCATTTACCATAATACACAAGAGTATAACTAATACTATAATTAAATTATAATAATGGTGCCATCCAGCTCTTGTTAAAGTTAGTGGCAACAATCATACTGATTTTTAACAGAACTAGACAATACCTCTAATTTTTTTTCTCTAAGACATAGAAAAGCATCTTTTTAAAAGAATTTTAAAAGCAAATACAAAAAGCAAAACATAGCAAGTGCCTGATTAAGCTGGTTCTCAATTCTTTTATAAATGGTATTTCAAAATTCCCAAAGCAAGATGATGCAAATTAAGGTCACATTTATTATAATCTTCAGAATAATCCTTGTGAATTATACACAACCCTGCAGGTTTTATGCAAAGGTATCATACCTCACTTTAATTTTAAATTGCCCTGGAGATGGAACTTAAAGTGGTATAGCACATATGTTATACACAGATGATCACAGATCCAATTCCCAGCATGTCCAGCTATAAAATCTCAAGAATCAGGACTGGGAAAGACCTCCACCAGAACCCTTGGAAAACTGCTGCTAGCTATAGATGGTACTGGTCTGGAGGAACCTCAATATGACTCAGTATAAGGTTGTTCTGTGTGTTCATATGCCAGGCTGCACATCGAAGCCTCTTATAGCAAGAAACTTTAAAGTTTTAAGAGATATAAAGTATAATCCTATGCAGAGTTACTCCAGTCAAAGCCCGGTAAATTCAGTGGGTTTAGAGTCGAGTAACTCTGCATAGGATTGAACTGATAACATTGAAAAGAAAAGGTGCTTCATGGCATCACACTGGAGCTACTGAGGAGACAAAAGGAGAACAGTTGTTTAATTGGAGGTGAAGACCGTACATGGGCTGGCAGCACACCAGCGTGTAAAGGGAAGGTTATTTGCAAGAACAATCAATATTTGAAATGCACAATTAAGTTTACATCAACGAGAGACACTAATAATCTCAGCTCAACAACTAATGCTTCATTCATAGGTTTCCCTTTAGCCTTACCACTTGCCGCTTTATCTCTTGAACTCCCAGGCTGTTTTTTATACAAAGACCTATCTCCTGAGTTCTAAAAAAGACTGGAAAGCCCTGGAAAACACACAGCTCGACAACTGCCAGGGTCACTAATGAGAAACAGCTCACCAGAGCTGCAGTCATTGTCTTTTGCTGTGTTACACCCAGTGATGAATGTTAAGAGTACGACTACATTAAACTGTTGTTCTGTGAGAGAGATCAGGGAATGGGGTCACCAACAGAGAATTTTCAACACCTTCACCAAATTTCAATCCCTAATACTGTTTGAGCAAAGCCATGGCAGGAGTTGTGCAGGGACACACTAAAAACAGGTTGCTCTTTAAAGAAATCTTAGCCTATGCAAAGGATGACTCAGTTTCTGTATTCTTGGGGACCACTTTGTTCTCCCAGATGTTCAGAAGCACACTCTGCCACACAAACTGGTGACCTCATGGACATTATACCAAGACACTGTATGGCAAATCCATAGAGTATTAAATGTGGACTGACTCTCTCACACATTTTGGAACTCATTTCCCACATACTATTTACACTTCAGGAGTACCATAATGGACCAAAGGAAACAGTTGCAGACTGTGGGCCACCAGTTGCCATCCGTGGCTTAGTCTGACCTGACTGGTCACCAGAGGCAAGAATAGTGTCTGGGGCAACCACAAGTGTCCTTGCATACCGGCTGCCCTGTCTCCTTTGCTCTCTGCTTGCCAACAAGAAAGACGAAGAGGAAGAAGAGATTAGATTTATACCCCACCCTTCACTTGGAGTCTCAGAGCGGCTTCCAAACTCCTTTCCCTTCCCCTCCCCACAACAGACAACCTGTGAGGTTGGTGGGACTGAGAGCTCTGAGAGAACTATTCTTTCAAAAATAGCTCTGCCAGAACTATAGCTTGCCCAAGATCATCCAGCAGCTGCAAGTGGAGGAGCGGAGAATCAAACCCAGTTCTCCGAGATTAGAGTCCGCACACTAAACCACTACACCAAACTGGTTCTCCATGATAGGAAAGAGAATGGTAGGAAAATAGGGAACCGCCTAGCAAGCCCCTCTTTGTTTCCCCAACCACCAATTTGCCAGTCCAGGGTTCTTTGACTTATTTATTTATTTTGCAAGGCTGGACTAGCAGACTGTGAATGCTGCCTATGCTCTGCTAACCAATGACATCTCAAATTCATCAGCTGAAGCACTCCAGCTCTGTCTAAATATTTGTTTTGTATTCCAGCAGTGGATGAACCCCCAAGACCTAGAGCTATCTGCTCCACTCCTCCTGGTGATGGATTGGGAGGTTAAGTAGTTCCTGGACTGTCCCATCGTCTTACAGATTTATACAATATACACAGCTGAAAGCTATCATCAGCCAATCAAGTTGCTCTTTCCGTCTAGGCTTTTTCATTAATATGCAAAGAAAGAAACACCAGACCAGATGAGAGACCCTCAGTAGCAGATACAGGCAGATGAAAGGGAAGATGCTGACATACAAGCCTGACCTAGTGCCACTGAAGAAAATGGACCTAAATTGACTCAAATCTAAGTGCTCAGGCTCAAGAAGTTTGTCATTCAGGCAGCCAGATATTACTGAAGGGTCTCTTGGTACTGCAGATTTAATTCATGTATCACAACAGAAAAAGAAATTTTATTAGTTATTCTCAGAATCACAAATTCATGGCATGAGAACTACCATATATGTAGACCCAGATGTGCCCCTATGTTGGCAGCTTCGTAGCCAAGCTTCCTGACAAAGAACACTCCTTCCCAGCATAGTTTACTGTTGAGTGCTGATCTGACAAGGGATGAGCCTCCAAATCGACTGTGGGACTGCAGTTAGGAGGGATGAAGAAGTAGCCACCAGTTCCTTCCATTCTTCTCAGCCTAGCATACACAACTCCTTCCTCATAATGGCCAACCCCAGTTGTGACAAATGAGCACCAGGCACACCAGCCAGGAGTCTCCCAATGGCTGAAGCTAGATCACATGCATTAGAAACAGGGAACTTCTTCAGCATCATGGAAGAGGAGCAAAGTGTCAGTTACAAGAATTTTTCTGCAAGTTGATGGAATTTTTTTAAAGCCCCTAGATGGGTCAGGCCACCACGTGAAATATCTTGTTTAAAAATGGGTTGACACAGAGATAATCACCACACATTTTCATAGTTTATATTATTTACATCTAGGCTGTGAGTTATCTACTACTCTAGACTTGGCTGGTCTGGTCACTTTGATTGACACCTGTAACCTCCAGTCTGTATTACTATAATCCACGCTTCATGGGACTGCTCTTGAAGACAACTTGCATACATCAACTAGTGCAACATGCAGCAGCTCATTTTCTCATGGGGATAACCATTAGGATCATATTATGCTACTACTAAAAAAGCTTCCCAGTTTACCACATTGCTTCCTGGCTCAAAGCTTCAAAGCTATGGTTCTTACCTTTATGACTTAGATGCCCACAAATCTGAAGGATTCTTTCTCCCAGTATGAACTTGTGCACCAATGCACCAACTGCTGTTCCATTGGCCAGGGTGACCCATACCACAACAGGTAGGACCTGAACTGCTTCTATCACTGCTCGCTATCCATTCTATGGAACGAATCACCAGAAAGGATGCGGAAAGGGTACTGTTACCAGCGTTCAGTAAAACATGAAAGGCTGTTCACTTTTCAAAGGCTGCTTAACTGGGCTCTCTCTTACACTGAATAACCATTAGCACTCTTTGAAAATGGTATGCCTTGGAAATGGTGCATTCTCTCTTTGGGAGGGCTGGAATTTAGGTATTTGTTAGCCTTGGTTATGGATTTATGTAAGTGATATTCCCATATATAGTGTAGTATGTTGCAGGGTGGAAGTATGTAAATTACATAAATTTTATTGCATGTTGGATTTCTCTGGAAGCCACTTAGAGGATGTGAAAGGCAGAATAAATTTATTAATAAATAAATCTAACACATAAATATTTAAATACTATTTTTTCTGCATGGTCAAAGTGCTTAATGTATGTAATGTACATAATCTCATCCATTCTTATGACCCTGTAAAGAAAGGCAGTATAGTTATCCTGAGAGCTGTTTCCCTGAGGTTGCCCTATGAGGTAAACCAACTCTGAACCAGGTACGTCTCCCTCAGAGCTCCAGTTGCCCACTACAGTCTTAAGGAAGATCAATCTCAGATTTTAAAGCAGATGTTTATGTGATATCACCTCACCAGGAAGAACACACAGGGAGCTCCAAAAATATGGGGGTATTAAATGCTGAATGAATATAAGAGCTTTACAATTTCAACCACCATTGTTTCATTATTGTGCCTCCCAAATTTTACTTGATAAGTTAATAACTAATTGACAATATTAAGTCATGACACTCACTTTAATGGCAGCATTTCTTTTGGTCTCTCAGTTAGGCTTACAAGAGCCACATCTGGTTCATTATTGTTTACTCACAGCAAGCAGAAATTATCTTGGGATTTGTGTTTTACATAAGCTTGCAAAAAAAGGAGGGGGAGGAGTGGATATCTAGCTCCCTCCCCAGAGTTTTTAATTTCTTGGTGTAGAGGGAGAGAGGACACACCTTCCCTACATATCTCTTTGTTTCTCAAATCTTTCTCCTAAGCCTACCAACACCACAAAAGTTGTATATTTGTTTCCCAATTATGTTGCCTTCTTGCCTAGGGTTGAAACAGCAAAACCACAAGCTGTCCTCAGGCACATGATAAAACTCCATCCACTGTGTTTGTGAAAGGTAGTTTTCTTGCAGTCACTGGAACTTGGCAGCATAGATGCAAAGTAAATTAGGACACTAAAGGCTGTGCAGGTATGGCCTCACTTACAGCTTTTGTTATTGCGTCACAATCTTCCTTAACACCGTTATTTGTTATAGAATGTCACACATGAAAAAGGTCATTAGTGCTCATGAATATGAATTCAGGGTCAAATGAGAGGTTAGCAAATGAACTAAGGAACATACTTTTTTCTTGCTAAAACTACAGCACCCTTAAACCTACCTGCCCAACTAGAGTAATAGTTTGGCACTGACCTGACAATAAAATTACAATGTAGATACCCCGATAAAGAGAGATAAAATGTCTGCACAACTCTAATGTAGATACAGGGTAATAAAGGTCAGAGGAGAGAAAGAAATCCATGGTTTAATGTTCTGAACAATCCCTGTAGTCACAGACAAACCCGAAGTTCAAAGATCACACAACATGTACACTTAAGAGTGTGACCCTAAGCACAGTCACACCCTTCTAAGCCCAATGACTTCAGCGGACTTAGAAGAAAAACTCTGTTCAGGATAGTTCATTGTTAAGACTCTATTGTTACTTGCAATAACCCTTGACGAGGTGCTCCCTTTCTTGTGGGACATACCACATAATTTCCTGTCTTGCATTATTCCAAAATGATCTTCCATCTGAATACCTTGGCAACTTACTGGCACACTCTCACTACAGAGCTGTAATCAGGACACTTATTTTTGAAAACTAGGCCCTTTCTCAGAGAATGGCACCAAACACGTGCCTTATTTCCTTAGCTCAAATATATTTTGCATGACCTTACATGAATTGCTTAGATAAAAGCCTTTTTTTCCTTCTACTTTTGTTATTTTAAAGTGCAGATGCATTTGAGTCATTTTCCCCCTTTGTTTCATATCCTTAAGATCCGCAGCTTCAAAGACAGAATGTCAGCATGCAGTCGATTTATGACTGAACTCTTGAAGAGACACTGAAGAATTACCTTGTCAATCACCCCAAGGACTCTAAAGGCCTTCAGTTCCTCGGCAGGGCTCCTTAGGTTCCAAGAGGGCCTTGAACTTAGTGATCCTGGAGGCTAATGGAAGATATCAAAGATTACAACATCAATCAGGGTGGTACTTGAAGGAAGACTGCCTGCTGGAGCAAATGCCAGGCTGAAGGAAACTAAATTTATCATAAATCAGAGAGAGGGAAGATGAAAGAAGTTTGCTGTTTGTCCTTAATGCAAAAAAATGAAAAATAAAAAAGAAGTTGATAGTAAATAAATCACAGGGACACTGAAAGCAGAAATATAGCAAAAGGAATATTAATATCTAAGAAATATTTAGACAATTTCCCAGCTCTTTGTGCAGGCAAAGAAACTTGGAACTGTTCCCGAACACCCCATCCATACCCATTGCTCAGGTTTTGAAGGAAGAAAAATAAAAAAGGAACAACAAAAAGTTTAAGATTATAACAGGCAGTGTTCTGTACAGTTCCTTAGGTTACCAAGTTACCAACTGCACCAACTGTGCAGTTACATATACCAAAAATCCTTATGCGAAGGGCAAAAAGAACAATGTGAACTGTAGAGTTACCTGACTTAAAACTATGTACTGTAAAATCAAAAATGAATGGCACTGTAGATCGCTGACTATAACTACATTTAGAAGGAAGTACGTTCCATTCTTTAAAATGGAACTTGCTTCCAACGAGGTATGCTTGGTTCACAGTTCATTGTAAAAGCAGGTAGAAGAGAACATGAATCCACCCTCTGATTACAGTAGGCATTCCCCGAAAATGGGGAATGGGGTTAAGAACCACCAAATTCAAGATCAAATATCCACATTTTATTAGACCTTATTACCAGTTAAAAATCAAATGGGAGAGGGAGAGTATAGAACAGGGGTGGCCAAACTGTGGCTTGGGAGCCACATGCAGCTCTTTCACACATATTGTGTGGCTCCTGGCAGGGCAGCTGGGGAAGCAGAGGGGAGGCATGCTTCCCCGATCGGTCTTCCCTTCCCCAGTCAGTGTTCCCCTTCCTGGGTAGGCTTGAGGCAGGGGGGAGCAGAGAAAGAAAGCAACTTTAACTTTAAATGCAATCTCAAGGCCCCCTCCCACTTACAAATATCACTGGACAAATAAATATCATTATCAATATTTATTTTTACTCCTTTTGTTTTTATTTTTGGCAGTCTCATTTAACATTAATAAAAAGCAAATTTGCATATTTTTCAATAAAAACATATTTGTAATATTTGTTCATGTCATGCAGCTCTCAAACATCTGACGTTTATTCTATGTGGCTCGTACGTTAAGCAAGTTTGGCCACTCCTGGTATAGAACAATACATATGGAAGCAGAAAGAAAGCATAGCTAGCACTATGATTTGCTAAAGCATGGCAAGCTCCAACATGTTCACAAATTGACAAGAGAGAAAAAGACAGAGAGAGAGGTGTTCAAAAATAAAAAGGCATCTTGTGGCACCTCAAATACTAACAAAATTTTACTCCAACATCCTTGCTTTTTTAGTCTGCCAGGTACCACAAAACCCCTGCATATTTTTGCTGTAACAAACTAACACAGCTAGCCCTTGAGGTTAAAAATAGCACTGGATGATACACAAGATTCAAAACATGTTAGGATACAATCTTCTAAGTTAATTTTTTTCTCTCATCAGTTTTTCTATTGGCAAAAGTGGGAGAGAAGGTCTCTTCCGATCACTGAAAAGGCTATGCTTGTGATCATGGGCCCATGTGGAGAAAAGGCTACGTGAGTTGCAGTGAACTGGGGAATTAGGCAGGATCAAGCAGAAAAGCCGGCAAAAGGCAACCCAGCATATATGTCACATGACTGGTGGCCTAATGTAAAGGTGAGCTAAATATTTTCACGTCAGTTTGCAAAATGGAAGTTGTCAGAAGGGCAGAAATATTTTTTTTAAAAATCTTCAGTTTTCTGAAAATTCACTTGCTTCAGGCCTGTTTGTGTGGCTGCTGTTTCCAGTTATTCTCATGGGTCAACACAGCCAATCAGGGATCACACAGCGATTTTATGTCATGAGGCTGAGCAGCCAAATCTGGGTATAGTACAGAATTCTTTGCATAGACAGCATAATCTTGCAAATGCCATTGTACCCCTGAAGTCCAAGGAGTTTGCCTAAAACAAATTCTCTGCAAGTGTGGGAGTCACAAAACATGGGCATGGAAAGGAAAGTCGAAAGGGGGCTAAACCTATCCCCCATCTCAAAGGCTGTAGTCAGAAGCACAGGGAACAGGTTGAGATCCCGACACTTTTACTGATTGCATTTTACTCCTGTGGTGGCAAACTTACATAGCTATACTTGGGGGCATTGCTACAAACCCTCTGCCCCAGAGGCTCACCTCTCACAAACAGTGGTCCTTCAAGTGACTGTAATCAGGCTGTGTGAGAAGCTCAGAGATGCACAGTACCCTTAATGTGTTTCGTAACACTGAAGCCCTTCCTTTACAAGCATCCCATCTACCATAGCAACCATCTTTTGGCTTTTAATAAGAAGTGGAGGCCCCATGAGGAAGTAACTGCGGGGGGGGGGGGAGGTTCAACCGGGAATTCTCTGCCACTACACAGTAATATAAGACTGCTCATATTTGGGTCTAAATTAAGAGCATCCTGCTCACATAGTCCTCAGTCTCAGAAGTTTAGAATTGTAGTGCAATTGTCTTCTAGAACCAATGGCTCACGCAGGATCAGATCAGAGCAGTACAGCACATGAGAGGTATTTTTACTTCTCCCTCCCCAGACTGCATGGGAAAATGAGGCATTTCCCAATCCCATTCCAAGCTATGGCTGTGCCACCTGGAAAGCTTAAGGAGTCAGGGGGTGAGGGGTGGAATTAATTAGGATTGGGGTAAATGCTCCCCCACATACAAATACACGAGTACACTATGTATTGAGAAGAAATTTATCAACCAGCAACCCTCCACCTTAGGAAAAATGGTCTTATTTCAAAATCCTCTCCGAGGACTACTGGAGAAGACATTTCTTTTCCATTTTTTTTTCCACCTGAAAACTCAGAGAGAAAAAAAGTAATTGCTACTCAGTTACGAGGATTAATTTTTTCCCCTTTCCCAATTCACAGCAACTAGCTGCCTTCAACTATTCTTAGGGTTGTTCAAAGTAAGATGAAAGACTCATTTGCCCTTTTGTGTCCTTCTGTGATACAAATGTAGACAGACAGGAAGTTTGGAACTTTTAATGTTTGCTACATGAGAGCAGTCATCGACAATCACACACAGTTTCGTGTGATTGCAGCAAAAGACTTCTAAGCTAAGAACAGAAAGGTCCTCGGGGAATTTTTTGTTGGGGAAGGGCAAAGGCAAGATTTGTTAAAGGCTATCTTCAGCCTGAATTCCAAGCACAAAAAAATTCCAGTTTCATAAATGATTAACTATGGGCCAAGCTAGACAGACATAAGGAGGTCTGTGATCTGACATCTACACTTTTTATAGAAAAAGTATCTATGATCCTTTCATCATGGTAAGTATCCATGAGGTTGGGGCGTGAGTGCAAATGCAAGTGCAGTGCTATGGAGACCTTTGATCCATATTCGTATATACTTGCTTAATTTGCAAAATTTATTCTGCTTTTGTTACTTATCAGCTGCTTGAATTTCCTATTAGGGAAGCACACAGAGATACACAGACAACCCCAGAAAGCCCTAATTATTTTGGGAACGTACCCCACAAACTGATCCATCTTCTGAAGAGGGTCTACAATAAAGGCTGGAAATTTTTTCTGCTCTCATCAGATATTCTGAGGTCTTTCTCTTCACTGCTTCACGACGGGTTGGACTCGACTCCCCTAAATGGCATAAGAGAATACTGTTAAAAGTGATATTCTACTCTTTTACCTTCTAAGTGTATCATTGGTTAAGTCAGTGGCTTAGAAAATTTGTTCCAGAGAATGCTGGGGTACTGAAAGCTTATTAGGGATTCCTCAGTGGCAGACATTTCTTGAGTTTGCCCATCTAGCTACAGATCATCCCTTTCAATGTGTACTCATTAGTAAAGTACAGGGCAGTGCGCAGATACACTCACAGTTCACATGGCACAATGGTGAGTCCCAACAAGCCTGACCAATGCCCGACACAAACGGACTATATGCCCCTAGAATATGCCCCAGAATCCCACAGTATACACAATGGCAGAGAAGACTACAAGGAAAATGTTCCCTCAAACTAGGCAGTGTGTGTAAATAAATGAATAAAGCCACTACTGCAAAAATATTTTCACCCCACTTTTCCTAACGTTCAAAGCAGTTTACAATATACTAAACAACCATCAAATAAACTTTATTATTAACCATTCAATTAAATTAAAACTAAATAGAATGCATCTTTGCAATTTTAATGTTATAAAACACGATGTATGCAATATAATAGGGTTGTCAAATCCAGCTTGTGAAATTCCTGGAGATTTTAGGTGGGGGGCAGAGTTTGAGGAGGCCAGTAAGCTCAAGGGTGATGTGATGACATGCAGTCCACTCTCCAAAGCTGCCATTTCCTCCAGGGGAACTGATCTCTGTATTCTGGAGATTTGTGGTACTTCTCGAGAACTCCAGGACCTACTTTGAGTCTAGTAGCCCTAATGCAGTAACAATTTCGGGTGGGGGAGGGGGAGAGCATAAAGGAACTAACCAACTTAGAGAAAAGCACAGCAAAGTCATGATTAGGAAAAAACACAATGACCACTCAAACCAAAACAAAGTGAAATAATAGACTCTTCAACTGGTACCCAGGCATTAGACAAACCCGAAGGACAGAGAAAATGGAGATCAGTCCCCTACATTTTTACACCCTTCAGAAGACAGAGGTACCTAGAGAATGGCCTCTCTGGAAGATCTTGATGAAAAGCAACTTCATACCAGAAGAAGACAGTCAAAGGGGTTCTTGGGCATTAAAACACCAACACTCGCACTATGAAACATGGCTACTGGCTAGAGACAAAGTGGTAGTCAGTATAAGTCATCACCAACAAACCCATGGTGATTCTCACATTTCTATAAAGCTAATGCCATTTTATGATAATAGTAAAATGCTTTCTATGGGCTAGATTCAAACTAAATTTTCCAGGGGCAGAATGGAACCTTCCGGCCTGCCTCCTCCCACCGATCTCTGCAAAAATGCTGCCCCGGGGGATAAGAGGTCCTGAGGAAAATAGATGTCTATTCCCAGCCATTCAGATGTAAATAAGTACCACTCTTCCAGCATTCAAGGCAGTCTTAAGCAAAAGACAGACAGAGAGCCTGACGACTGATAACTATGACTTGTAACATCATCAGAACAAAGAAATGTCTCTCATTCTATTACTACATACATATCAACCACTACATACAGACACAGACTTTTTAATGATTCCTACATTTTGAAACACATATATTAAGGGAGGATCTGTGGAAGCAGAGCATCTGTTTTTCATGCAGAAGGTTCGATCCTTGGCAGCTCCAGTTGAGAAGGATCAGGGAGTAGGGAAAGCTGAAGACATTTGCCTGAAACCCTGGGAAATCACTGCCAGTTAGAATAGCTAGCATTGTCTCAGTGTAAGACGTATTCATGCACGCTTTTATTTTCAGGCATTCACAAAAATCGTCCAGGATTATCAAAATTCATCTCTAACCAAACTTTAGACAATTACCTTTTGACATTTCTTTCACATACATACACACACATACATCACACTATAATAGCTCTCTAGTAGTATATTTCATTATTACTTACACAAAATATTTGCATTAAGAAGCCAAGGTTTACAATTCCTAAACAAACAATTCCTGTATAATTCCTATAGCTCAAGACAATCTGAATTGAAAAGGATGAGGGATCTACTGAAAACTACTGTTTGTGATTTAACTGAGACAAAGAAAATCCTCTTCCTCTACATAAATATCAAATACCACAGGCACAGAAATTGTTAATAATTCCCAAATTTTAAAATTTATACTTCCAACACACACGATTTTCAATAGGACATGTAAGCCCTTGCACTCCCCCTAAATACACATCTTGAGATTTTCAAACTTGGGAGAATTAAAAAAAAGAGAGAGGAACACAAGTGTTAACTGCATTAAAGCACTTAATTATTCTCAATAGTAGATCAGGCAAGGTCATTCTCCTTCAAGAAAAATATTCATTTTCTATTTAGATTTTTCCTAGATACCAGAAGATATTTGTCTTTCATTTGATAAAGACCAAAACTTTTCATGTAAATCAGATTTCTTAAAAAAAAGAGAGAGCGCAATGTCATTTAAATGTTTAAAAACTGCACTCCTCTGAAGAAAGATATGAAAAGTGTGGTAATGCTGATGACAGACCTTCAAATAAAAACCCTTCGAGATTCCTCCTCTCTCTCTTTCTCTCTCTCTCTCCCCATTTGCTATACAGCAGCTGTGCCTCACACAAATTCACATGAATGAAAATATTTAGGCGAGAATCCACCCCCTTAGCTTGTTTTCCATATGACTTTCCTGTAATTATTTTGTAAACTGTTCGCACAACAATATATAAAAACATCTGCAAAAACAGGTAATTAATGTGTCAAGCTAAACTAATGCATTTTTATGGTGGCCATGCTTCGTCAACTGTAATTATAACTCTTTTTAAGCAAATGATGATGTGTTTGTTGCAATGTGAAAGTGCTTATTTTAGATGCTCTGTTCACCGTTACTGCAAACAGAATATTAAAAAAGGGGGGGAACAACAACTCTATAGCTACTACACTACAGGCTTCTATCCACATGGAACTGTTTGCTTCCTCCATTGCAAACAAAACCTTATTCTGTTAAAGCAATAAGAATTCTATTTGCATCAGCATCTGAATTAATCAGGATAAAATGAACTCTCCTTCACCACAGAAGAGGAAGAATAATAAGCAGATAACTGTAGACCTCACTTTTCCTGTTTCCAAGAGCTGCCTGACAATCTTCTGTTTCAGTTACTGTTGCAGTGGACACACACCAAGGTCACATGCCCCCCCCCCATAGCGCAGGTCCCTGGAGAGTTTAGGAGCCAGCTTATCCCTCCATAATATAGGTGTTACTGCTATAGCATGTCCTACTTGCCATGTAAATGGCGAAGTGGTTCTGACTGTTGGAACACAGAACCCCCGTGATCACCTCAAGGACCAGATAAAGACCCCACAAGATGAACAGTTGCCTGTTTTATCCTGAAGAGAAGAGACTGTTTAGTGAACCCCCTTTCTGCCATTTAGACATCCCTTTCTGCCACCTTAGGGCAAATGTTTTGCACCGTCAAAGCTGCTCTCACAGGTCAGAGCGCAGACCTGCAAGCCTGCATGCATCTACTCATCAACAAATTCTGTAACAAGTGGTAGAATTGTACACAAAAGACTTAACCTACTCCTCACATGGAAACCTAACAATGCATTCAGATCTCCATTTATGACAACTATACAGTGTTGTACAGTTCAAAAATCTAACAGTAATTTCTTACATTGGTAGCTGGCTTTTCAACTGAAGCATTACTAAAAGCTGGCCCCAAACAATCTTATGAGCAAAATAAATGTGAGAGCCCTATGATAAGGATCTCATGTTTTTTGGAAACCTAATTAGCAGCCCAGCACTACTGCTCTGCAGATGAGGGAAGGGGCTGCACGGGGCTGCACAGGGCTGCTGGCTGTCTGTTTAAAAACTGAGAGATCCCATAAATCTCTTTTCAATTTGTTTCAGCTGGTAGGGATGTTAAATGAACAGGAAATCTAGCCTCAGGTAGGTACAGATGTGGTGTTTACATTTGCAGGCTTCTCACTCTGGTTTGGATCCTATACTTTTTGCTCTGCATGTGCTCCTCTGGGAGTGCTGCTGAAGCAGTCCCGCTGCAAAGTTCTCTTCCTCTGGCACTAGGAACTTCTGCTGGTGCAATTACAGTGTTTTTGAATGAGACCCAAAGCACCTAGCATGAGAGGAAGCAAGCTCCACAGTGCCCAGTACGCTTGGATTGAAGGTATAGGCTTCAAGCGCCTGGGTGTACAAGCTGAGAAACATAGACGTCTGAAGCTGTAAAAGGTTAATGATCTGTATACATACAGGCTATAGACTGATTCCTACAAAGAAGTGCAGTTATTCTGCGTAACACGTAAATAGCTAAATGATAGGGTTGCCAGCCTCCAGGTGGGGCCTGGGGATCTCCCGCTTTTACAACTGATCCCCAGCTGACAGAGATCAGCTCCCCTGGAGAAAATGGCTGCTTTGAAGGGTGGACTCTATGGCATTGTATCATGCTGAGGCCCCTCGTCTCCCCAAAACCCGCCTTCTCCTGGCTCCACCCCCAAAGTCCCCAGGTATTTTCCAACCTGGACTTGGCAACCCTACTAAATGAGCACTTATTTTAGATATTTATTTTCATTATCCAGGACAACTTGAAGTTGTCAAGGACAGAGCATATATCACTGATACACTCCTAATATATGGATACATACGTGATCATTTCATTTATAGTAAGTAGTACGAGGCAACTACAAAATTAAAAGTTGTATGTAAACATTGCCTGCGGATAAAACATTTATTTATGATCCTATATACACAGACTCGTTCCCTTTAAGAATTTCTGTAAAATTAATATTTTGCCCCTCCTTAGTCTCTGTGGAGGTATTAATTCATGGGACATCAATGTTTAAAACTGCTCCACAGCTAGCCAAAAAGTGATAAGAGCACAATAACTGAAACCAAAATGAGAATTGTGTTTTTGTACATGTCAACTTACTTTCCTTCCTATGCTTGAAAAGCAACTGAAATAATCAATTTGTTTTATCAATAAAGAGCTCAGCTTGTTAATTTCACAGCAAGGCTTTAGGGCTGGACAATGGCAAGCATGGGACAGGGCACCCTCAATGTGGAAATCATTTGTGCAGGAGAGGCCATTTGAGGAAAGGGGAATTGCTTGCTAATCAATAAATGCCGATCCTGTAATAAAGGCTGGCCACCTCAACCCTATTACAGGCTGTGTCCCTCCCTGCGAAATTGTTCTGATCACTTGATAAAAATTACAGCTCAGATACATCTTCGCAGTGACAGCAGAGCATTTCCATTGTGGCACAGTGAATTAAACATTAGTTTAATTTAATCCCAAACCTGAAACCTCAACTCTAGGATAAAATGGCAGTCGAAAAATAACTGGTTAGATAATATCAACACATATCATCAGAAAATTTCTGCAGATCACAGTCACCACAAAAACAGCTTGGCAAAATCAAACTCTCATCTAACAGCTCCTATTAGCTCCGTACACTATCATAATCTTCAAGGCATAACACAGCTTGACCAGAGTTTTCTTCACAGCCTTAACAATGAATATCCCACACTCTCCACAGCACTCAAAGCAAAGCAAGTATCTACCTTTCTGGTATCAGGCTAGAACTCTCCATCCATCACAGCTTAGACAAATGTCCTACTGAGTCATCTATACAGTGTTACAAACTACTTTTAATACCAATGACTGCGGTAGTAATCAATGTTCTTCCTGAGGAGGTATGAACTGAATGTTGGCCATGGCTCCAGACTATACAATTAATAGCTTGATAGGCATACTTTCAACAGGTTCTGCCTTGTTAAGAGAACTTGTTAAGAGAACTTCCAAATTCACAAGTGCATATTTTTAAATTTTTCAAAACAGGAGAGCAACAAAGACTTTATTTGCTGGCAAACCCAAGCACAAACAGTGGGAATATGGCACTACCTTCCCCATAAACATAAGCCATATACACATCTCCTTTCTCCCTCTCCAAAATAAAATGTCTTCTCTTTTATTAATGCCTGATGTGTTCAAGGCCTGTTTAAGGTGGCCAGATTAAAACCATCATTGCATTTTTAAAATCTGGGATTTTGATCAACAAACAGCCTCCTGGTTCCGACAAGAAACCCAAATAGTGCCAGCAGCACTGTGTCTTCCAGCACAGGCACCACAGAAACAGGAGGAGACGGGTACCTCAGAACAGTGGGGGCGAAGGAGTGAGAAATGCATGAGGGATTCTAGTCCTGGCTTCATTCTGTTCTGGAAGAGCTTTCCAGTTAGCTATGAGAGAGATGGCAAAGAATCAGAGTAGCACAAGAGGAACTTGTTAGACAACAAAGAAGAACCTAGCAGACGCCTGATCCAGGAAAACCTACGACAGCAGCTTGAATTGCAAACATAAGTTAGATACAGGGGCTGCAGGAAAAATATTTGTATTGCACATCTCCTGGAAGATAATGAAGTGTCTGATCCTTTTCCATTTTTTGCAAACTGCTTTTAATTACAAAAAAAATCTGTAAACTAAGAAGTAAGAGAACAAAGTGTTTTGTGTTTGACTGTAGACTCCAGGCTTCCTCACATCTTATTACCCTCTATGTACAAGGTGATGCCATGTAGGAAACAACATGCAATGAGCAAATAAATCAGTACATGGGTCAATTTTATACTTGACTTTTTCATATATATTTTTGTGTGTGTGTGTGTACACACACACGCAAATATTGCTGTTGCTGTTTAATCTATATTCTATGTTTATTGTAAATTCAATGCTGTTTTTATGTTAGCCGCCCTGAGTCGGCCTTGGCCAGGAAGGCGGGATAGAAATTTAATAAATCAGATCAGTCACACACACATACACACCCTGGGAAGTGTGAAATTAGCAAATACACCATGTATGTATATGTAGACTTTTTAAAAAAGTCACACAGCACACACTTTGCACGTAGATTATATGCGTACAAGTGTTGGGAAACTAAAGAGTGGTGTGCAGTTGAAGTGGGAGAACACATACTTTTCACTTCACATGTTCAGTGGCCCCATTAATGACACAGGAAGGAATTCACACAGGCACTCTCAATACTCATGGTGGTGAGTTACAAGTGTAAAGCAGCCGTGGAAGATTGTGTTATGGGTGCTTCTTAAAATGCAACACACCATCTATTTCCAAATCACATTTTGAAGGGCTTTCAGGAGGTGTCAAGTTGTGGTCCTAACACACATTTCCCATACAATATGCGTTAACCCAGAGAGACATGATTTACATGTAACACAAAAATGTGCTTTACACTCTGTGAATGATCTCTGTGGTTACACATTCCCTTCATCTCTCCTCTCCCCATTCCGAGCCCAATTGTACTACAAACCACAGTTGAGTTTACAGCTCAACCAGCAAACTATGGACTGAGCTTCCCTTAGACAGCAGGAATGCACACTATACTTTAGCTGCAGCTTGCAATCCTTATTTGGAGGTAAGCAAAAAACATAAAACCAATTCCATCCAGGAGTTGTCTTCAACACAGGGTATCTGGGGCAGCTGCCCTGGATCCGGGGCTTGGGGGGGGGGACTGACCCCCCCCCCATCGCCCCAGATCCCGTGGTGGAAGAGGAGAAAGTAACAGAGACAGTGCTGGCCATGTAGCCCTGCCTCCTCCGGGACTTGGGGAGCAGCCAGCCAGCTCAGTGCATGCCTATCCCTGACCCCCCCCCCCGGTGCTCAATGGCAGCAGCTCGCTGGCTATATGGCTGCCACCCTTCCAAGGGGCAGGAAGCATTCAGCTCTATGGCCACTGCATGCACCTGCCTTATACAAGGAAAGGGTTGCCCCCACATGAGCCTAGGGTGGCTCAGGCAGGCTGGGGGCAGTGTTTTGGGGGTCCATCCTGGACTTTTGCCCAGGGCCCCAGATGCACCACCTCAATCCCATCTAAGGGAGAAGAAAAGGGAAGGGGGAAAGTATGTAAGCACAGGGCTAGCACCAGCCACAGTTTGGTGTTATGAATAAACCATGACACAAAGTTAAACTCCAAGTCAACTAGTAATTGTAGTACTTTGGGCCTTCACTACAATTACTTAAACTTACTTACTGCCATATAGTCTTGCATTCTGAGGGGACTGGCCATGGCTCAGTAGTGGAGCATCTGCTTTGCATGCATAAGCTCAGTCTCTAACATCTCCAGCTAAAAAAATCCAGTAGTAGGTAATGGGAATGAACTCTACTTTAGTCACTGGAGAGCTGCTGCCAATCTAAGGAGACAAGACAGACAGTACTCAAGGATAGACCAATGCTCCGACTCAGGATAGGCAGCTTCATGTATTCATGCGAGTCCCACTTAAATTAAGAACGCTACATCCTAAGCATGCTCACTTAGAAGTAATAACTGCCACTGAAATTCATCCTATTGTCCATGAGGAGATAGGGCACATTCTCCGAACAGTGTTAGACCCAGGAGGAGATTGGCTCTCACTATGAAAAAATAATACGACCAAACAACAAACAACTAGATAAAAATAAATGCTAAACAAACTCTCATTCTTTTTGTACAGTGGTTTTACTTTGTGTTCCAGGAAGCCCTCAAACTTACTAGGCATTCCTTACTCAGAATGGCCTCTAATGGCTTCTATGAAATATAGCTTCCATTCTCCAGTTTTTCTTTCCCTACAATGTGCAGCAACAGGAGGAGAACAGTGCATGTATCAGGGAACACTGTACAACTGTTTAACCAGAGCTCTGTGTGAGCTGAATACCTGCCTGAAACATTCCCCCACAAAATCCTCGACAAGAAACAGATTCCATGGCAGATAAATCAAGGCACAAAGCTCCCTAAAAGTCCAGATATCTGAAGAAGTGTGCCTGTACACAAAAGCTCATACCTTGAATAAAACTTTGTCCGTCTTAAAGGTGCCACTGGACTCAAACTTTGTCTGGATATTTGAAAATCACTGATTTAGTTATAAACAAATGATTCCTAAACCTCTCTCTTGGTTCATTTTCAACTCAGTGGTAAAGACAGGAAAGAACAATGTATTTGTGTGGGACACAGTTCATCCAAGGACTGCCATAAGGGTCAATTAAGAAGGAGACTGCTCAGTAAATCAGAGGGCAATCAATGGGCCTGGAGGGGGTGTACTGACCTCAGACTGCTCTGCTGGCTGATTAAAGACAGGAGTGACAGGAGCAGCTTTCCACTAAGTCCACAGCATGCCCAACTACTAAAGCTAAAAGCACAGATGAGTCCATCTGGTTCTACTGCATCAGGTGGAAGGAGGCATGCAGTGAGCCATAAATCAGTAACATATAAGGACAGGGGATTAAACTGGATTCAGTACAAACAACACACTTACCTACACAGAACAAAGTTTGAGTCCAGTGGCATCTTTGAGCCCAACGAAGTTTTATTCTGGGCATAAGCTTTTGTGTGGACTCACACTTCTTCAGATACAAACACAGTAGTCTACACAAGGGACTCCCTTAAAGCATTCAAGACTTTTAATCTACTGTCCTATTAAGCCCTAAAAGACAAGAGGGGCAGCAACTAGAGTTTTGAGGAAACATGTCGAAAACACAGGTTCAGACTCTTGATAGGTTAGGACAAACTCTGAGTGACAAAATCACTCAGACTAAATTAGATCACAGAGACACTGGGAGACAGAGGCCCAACTCACATCATAGGCCGAGGCACAGGTAATACTCTAACCAACATACTCCTAGTCACACAGTTAAAATTCTGCATGATGAAAGGTCACTGGGTAGAATCCAGCTAACTTTTTCACTCAGTCTCAATTTAGTTCCACTCCTTACTGCAGCCCCTGCCCACACAGGTTCCATTAATCTCAGCATAGCATTTTGGTGGCCAAAGGGGACTCCTTCAACTTTTTTCCTTTTGTGCCAGTGGAAAAGCTTGCTGTATCCAATCCACGGTGTTAATATTTCCTTCCCCCTTCCCCCAATGATATACTGGCCACAGGAGAAAGCAGGCGGGAAAACACAAAGATAATGACATAATTTAGGTCTAAAATGCCTCTCTAAATCCTTGGAGGATGTGGGATGAAAGCGTCACTCATAAATCAATCAGATGTTGTAAATAGCAGCTACTTACCTGGTTGCCTTTGATGATTAAAATCACTTCTAGGTGACAAAAGGAAAAAAAGAAAAGCTTTACAGAAGTTGGTTTACCCACTATGGTTTTTGTAGGCCCCAGATAATTAACCTAAGCATGCATGGCCAAGCAAGCTAATAAAAAAATGTCAGCTAGTAACTTTTGCAGCTTCATCCGCAGTGCTAAAGTAATAGGTTTAGTTCTAGAAAACCCTTTCTAGCAGGCAAGAAAGACTTTTCTTATCCTGCTATGTATCTAATACAAGCAGGAAATATATCTCACTCAAAACAGTATCAATGTGCATCATGCTTACACTTCCATGGACATTTGATTGTCCAGAAGAATGGTAGGAACCAAAGCCAGCAGCACAATTTACATGTCTGGCATCCCACAGCAAGGGAAAGCCATCCCAGGGTAACACAAGTTCCTTCTGCATGAGACAAGCACATGGGTCTTCC
This sequence comes from Lepidodactylus listeri, assembly GCA_029233225.1. Taxonomy (NCBI): domain Eukaryota; kingdom Metazoa; phylum Chordata; class Lepidosauria; order Squamata; family Gekkonidae; genus Lepidodactylus; species Lepidodactylus listeri. The sequence continues at coordinate 105,322,066 of JARCFY010000003.1, forward strand.
CAGAATCTGGAAACAATGCCATGCAGTAGTACATTTTGATGCTCTTATGCCATTCCCCACATGCATGGCTGTGTGGTACCGAACAAGAAGTCTATTTGTGTAGGTCCTTAGTAAACAGACATTTTTAAAAAAGCAATCATGCTTTAGGCTTGCATTTTTCAAAAATAAAATTATGAAGGCCATCACCTGTCCTTTGCCTTGGAGCTAGAGCAGGTTTAAAATATTTTTAAAATTCTACTGGGTCAATTTTCACATTAAGGCAAAATTTCGTTTGTCTGGCCCTGCTTTCCAGTTACACCACTGGACACTGCTCCTTTACTTGGCTTCCTCACAAAGAAGACAATTTGGACCAAAACGTTTCTTGTTCCGATGCCCTGGGCAGCCATCAGACAGCAGATTCTGAGCCTCCAAATCAGAAGCTGGCACATGACCCCTTTCTCCCTGAAGTGATAAGCAGATCAGTTTTCTTGGAAAGACTTATGAGCAGGAAACATGCTATTCGAAGAGCAACAAGGGTCCATCAAAACAAAGTCTTATGAAGGATTTAACATTCTCCGATAACCAAGGGTAATTTTCCTCAAGCCACAAGAGGCTGTACTGTGCTTTGGAAGATCTAACCATCTTCAGTAATGATCAGTATTAGACAAAACATTAAATCAAAAGAAATAGGCATGGGCTGTGTTCATTTGTTTTTAGTTTGTTTCTTTTGTTTGGAGATTGCGTAAAATCTAAAAGATACAATTCAACAGAAAGATCCAAAGCCACCATGAGTTTGTTTCCAGTGACAGGCACTGTGTCGATATGATGAAGATGCTTTTTCCAATGGGCTTTTTCCAGTCAGTGTGCATTCATTTCCCATTTTATGGCACACAGACAATGCATTTTTGCCCAGATGGCTCTACTGTTAATGAAAAATATCGCATTTTCCACTGAAAGCACTTTTTACCTGGGAAAAACTGGCACTCATCCTGGACAATGTGTTTTCATGGGCTTCCTGAACACCATGTGGATTGTGGCAATGGAGAGCCACTGCAGAGCAGTGCTTCAAGTATCAGACTGGAAGGGGTAAAAGCAAGTTCAAATCCATGTTCTAATATGAAGCTTGACACTGGGCCAGTCACTTTCCCTTAGCCTATATCATCCTACACACTACATCACACCAACCCCAGGCTTCATGAATGTCAGGATAAAAATGTACTGTTGTTTCATTGACATATTTTTACTCTCCTCTTCTCCCCAATGGGGACTCAAAGTGACTTGCAAAAATACATTTTAACGGAACAAATTGGGGGGGGGGGGGCAGACCCACAAATCTACACCCTGAGTTAGTCTTTTTAAATGTCTGTGCTGTGTTTAAAATATTTCTTTTGAGAACTAGCACGGCGTAGCAGTTAGGATGTCGCCTAGGATCTAGGAGATACAGGTTCGAACCCCTCCTCTACTATGGAAGCTCACTGGGTGACTTAGGCCAGCGACACACTCAGCCTAAACAACCTCACAGGGTTATTGTTGTAAGGAAAGAATAGAGATGGGGAGAGCAATGCTGAAAGGGAGACAAATGAGGTATATATAAACAACGAAACCTGGACCCACCAGGCCAGCAAACTGAAGGCCACAGGGTGGGAGCCATGGGCTAAGGGCCAAAAGCCCCATGGATTATGCCAAAGGTCTGCCGGTCCGGCCACTCCTGGGGTTAATCAGAAATGGAAACAGAAGCTCAGCCTAGATGTCATGCAGCTGGAGACAGCAGTAGATCATGCAATGGTCCTGGATATTTTGCGGAAATAGTTTGTGACAAAGACCCAGCACTTTCTGCCATTCAACCTCACTTTGATTATTTGATCACAAAAGTTTTTTGGGGTGCTTTTTTTTTTAAGTTACAGTATTTGTGGTCAGCTTTCTAAGCAGCACAAATATTTTAAACACAACTTGTGTGCTGTAGCTCCCCATCATTGAGGCAGCGTGCTCTGACCTGCACGGGTTTCAAAATTCACATCTGTAGTACACACCAGCTCCTGCTATGGTAATACATACATAGCTTGGAAGAAGCAGGGGAGTTGCAAATAGCAGCTATCCCCCTGCAATACAGAACTAGAAACTTGAGCATGCATTGCAACAGCAGTTCCCAACGTGGTTCCCATGGGCACCATGGCACCTGCCAACACTTTTCCTAGAGCCCACCAAATGTTTTTAGAAAGTGGGTAGGGCTAGGCAGAGCTCCTGCTCAGCAGGATTCCTGGTTTGCTACTGAATATCTGACTAGGTATGCAGATTAAAACATTGTTTCAGTGGCACCTGCCACCACAGTGTTTGTTTCACTCTCTCACCCCTCTTCCCCAGAGTATTTTTTAATTACCCCTCTTCTCCCCTGCACTTGGGCTTTCTCTGTGCGTGTGTGGCTCTGCCTCTCATGGCAGCCATTTTGTGAGTGACTCTTCCTCCCTGGCAGCCAAGTTGTGGTTGCACCCACCACCATGTGTCAGAATTCCAAAGGTACCCACAGGCTCCAAAAGGCTGGGGAGGGGACTCCTGCATTACATTCACATAACATTCACATAGCATTACATTCACATAGCAGAACAGGTAAGGATGCTATAACACTTCTGGATAGGGCTGCCAGCCTCCAGGTGGGACCTGGGGATCTCCCACTTTTACAACTGATCCCCAGCTGACAGAGATTAGCTCCCCTGGAGAAAATGGCTGCTTTGAAGGGTGGACTCTATGGCATTGTACCATGCTGAGGCCCCTCGTCTCCCCAAACCCCATCTTCTCCTGGCTTTGCCCCCAAAGTCCCCAGGTATTTTCCAACCCAGACTTGGCAACCCTACTTCTGGATGACTGCAAAAAGACACCAGCCGCAGATGCTGATCAGGGATACATTCAACCCTGCACAATCAATGACTGTCCAAACAGTCATTTATTCCAACATTAACATTAAGAACTTTACTTTCTAGACTGCCAGTCCAGTGGAGATTATTCTGTTTCTGCCCCTCTTTGCTTGCTCCGATGCTGGGATAGAAAGAGGAGCTATTCCTTAATGTGGTAGTTTTCTAACTGCCATCTGGGGAACTTTGCAATCACACTGACCTGTTCAGCATATTCTTGGGAGTGCCTTCCCGTCACACGATAGTGAAACCAACCAAGCCTGGTCAGTGCTCCACTTTAATGGGTTTTAACAATTGCTATAATTTTTAAATGGATACTAAGAATTTTTAATTGGTATCGTGATTACCATATTGTATTTTTTCTTGACACTGTTCTTGGTGCCGCTTGCTAGGGCCATGAGCTACAGCAATAAAGTTGATGATGAGGATGATAACGTGTTGGGGTTTTGTCGCGAGACAAGCCCCTACAGAAAAAGGCCCTGAAGGCAGAAACCTGAAAAACCACAGTTGTAGGACCCTGCACTGAACTAAAGAATTTACAGTGCAGTCCTAAGCACTTTCACCCACTAAGCTCTGTTTAGGACTGCAGCCTTAGAGTGTGTTGCCTTTGAAAAAGGTATTCTATCCAAGAGGATAGAAACAATCATATTCCATTACAGATGTATTCACATTCCAAGCATCTGTGGGGGGTTCCTATTGCATCATATGGCAGTACTGTTTTATTTTAAAAGTGACAACAGTTATATACATGAATGTGCATCTGCAACATACACAGTACTACCTATCTGATGGAGCTTTGACTCTCGAAAGCTCATACCCCACACAATCTCTGAAGTGTTACTGGACTCAAATCTAGCTGCTCTAGTGCAGGCCCCCCAAAACTAGTACTTCCTCTGTTTCTCAGAATTACATGATGATAACTCACCTTCAAATATTATTCATATCCAATAAACAGATCACGGACACAAGCGCTGACACGATCCAAAAAAGAAGGACAGGACTATGGATCTCAAGTCTGTTTCTCTTGTTTTGAATTCCACTCTTTAAAAATCAAGGAGCTGACAATGCCTATCCCACAACAACCGATGGAGGGGAAGCCGGTTCCCAGCATGCTCAAATAGTTCTCTCAACAACCTACAGTTGCCCTAAGAGGAAGACGCTCTTCGAGCTATCAAGAAATGACCAGATGCTGGGGTATATAATTTTAAAACTAAAATTACATAGTGTCACTGTGACGAAAAATATAACACCAAATGAATCACACGTATACCCTACTGAAGGAGGTGATAAGACAAACAGTAGTTCCAACTGCAGACAGTCACGGAGAAAGTGCCCTTTCTAACGCATCCCTCTACCCCTACGCTTCACTGCACATATCAACATCAGGAGGTTCTTCCAAGAGAACATGAAAATTGGCCTTCTTGAATGACCAGCTTTAAAACTTGTGAGGTGTTTTCCTTGAGGATATTACTACTAGGTCAATTAGCATTCACGGGTATCGGCACTGGAAGGGAAGGAGGATACTAATGGAGGGAAAAGAGAAAAGGGTTTTACCTGGCAAACCTAGAAAACAAAGCATGTAATGGAAAACTATCAGAATTCATTTAGAGTAAAGACACAAATCGGGGAATGTTTCCTTTGCTTCTCACTCTCTAGATGACAACTGATGCAGAATCACCTCAAAAGCTACTTCCTTGGTGCCACCAAGTGGTGATAATGTGTATCAGCTCTTTATATTCATTGCAAACTTGACCCCCCCCCCATTTTAAAGTTATCAGCACTTGAATAATTATTCCATTCTTCCTCAGGTAAGGATATTCTTACCCATCTTTAGAGAGGAGGGGGGAGAGGAAGGGAACAAGAATACAGAGGAACGTTAGAACAAATTTAAAGTCCAGTGGCATCTTTAAGACCAACAAAGGTTTATTCGAAGTATGAGCTTCCATGTGCAAGGCACTCTTTTTCAAATACATTGGAATGGTAGGTGTATTTGAATTCCAATGTATTTGAAAAAGTGTGTCTTGCACACGAAAGCTCATACCTCAAATAAACCTTTGTTGGTCTTAAAGGTGCCACTGGACTCTAAATTTGTTCTACTGCTTCAAACCAACACGACCAACCATCTGACTCTATCTTCATAGAGGAACGTTGGAAGACATTTTTCTCCTAAAACAAGCACACTAGAAGTGTTATGGATGAATACATCTGAAGACTCTCAGGACAAATCTAGAATGGGGGTGGGGAATCCTAATTACCATTAATGCAAGTTGTAGCTTAATATTATCAATACAAGATGTACAGTGAAATTTCCCTTGTACCAATGTTGCATTTAATATACTCCAGCTGTACTGTTCTGGACTGCTCATTCGTAAAATCTGCAGCCCAGAGTTTTATGCACACACGTTGCACCTGCTTCCCTCTACAGGACTCCTCAAGTCCCATAGATTTAGGTATAAATAAAACAAGTTTCAGCAGGGTCTCAACTACTGAGAAGGTAAGAGAAGAGTGGTAAGGTTCAGTCTATGTGATGGGAAAGGGGTTCTCTGAACTGTGAAGACTCCACTTTGAAGCATTTTTATGTGGGCTTAGAACAACATCAAGACGGCACAGACCTAGAGATTTTGATAATAGATGGAGGAGGAAGCTCTCTTGGACGTGCCACTGAAGCAGCATCCAGACAGTCTTTCACAGGCAAGCCTGCTGAGAGAAAGCACCTATACTCTTTAGATCAAGTGTACATCTTTCTCCCGTGGTTCAAACTCAAGAAGAACCTGTTCTTGCTCTTTGTAACAAAACCTGCTATGCACCATTTTAATTGGTTGGTACCACGAGAGGGCAGCAGTCTACTCTTACCTGACCCCATCCCAAATCTCCCCAAACCAGCATAAAAAGAAAACCATTTTTAAAAGGAGGGGATGAATGTATATTTCATTGAAGAAATATATTACAGAACTGTAAACACTGTAAAAGAAAGCATCTTTGAAATGTGGAGGAGGAGCAAAACACACTACTGACCCAGCACTAGATTCACAGGCCAGTATATCTGTCCAATAAAGAGGTAGCCAGGAGGTGCTACAGGAACTCCAGATCTATATGTGTGTCGATATGCACCCTTAGGGAACACATTGCTGTAGTAACTTCACAACAATGTCAATAATTAGTTCCACCAACAGCTATTGGCAATGGCAGCTAAACAGAACCTCCATGCAGACAGCCAGGACACCTCTGAATATCAGATGCTAGGGACAAACCTAGCAGGGCATGTCCCATCTTCTGTGAACTGTTTGTGAACCCCAGCAGCATCTCACTGGCTCCTGCAGGAGAAAGAATGGGATGAATCCTTGGTTCAACCCAGCAGGGTTTCTTTTATATATTTTAGTGGTGTTTCCTCCCCTGTGTCAAACCCAATCATCTGTGTGTGCTCTTAAACTATAATTAAATTGAAGGCATACAGTAACTTATAGGAAGCCATTAAGCAAAGAAGCTGAGAATGCTAAGTTGGACTTCATATGATGGAAAGAACCAACAAATATATTCTATAACTAGGAATATGGCCCGTTGTAAAAATAAATATAACGGGCTCTAGGAAGAGGCTCTGGGCAGGTTCTCTGGCCTTGGGCACTCAGTGTCAATTTGATGTGGTGACCTCAGCAGGGTATAATTACACAGAGTCCAATGTTTTCCCCGGGGAACTGATCTCTGCCATTTGAACAGCAGGTATAATTGTGAGTGATCTCCAGCCCTCACCTGGAGATTGGCAACAATGATTCCACAGGAGGAAATGGCTGCTTTGGAGGGTGGAGTCTATGGCATTGAACCTGTCTGAGGTCCCACCCCTCCTCAAACCCCACTCTCTCCAGCCTCCACCCCTCAAATCTCCAGGAATTCCCCAACCTGGAGATGGCAACCCTATCTCCTTCCCAGCCAACCATCACCCTACCTTTATCTACCCCTCTAACTTCAGTTTTCCATCTCCTCCCCGCTCCCTGCAGCCTCTGCCTTGGAAGAGTACAGTCCTCTCCACAGTGGGGACCAAAGCAGCTCACATCATTCCCCTCTCCCCCTTTTGATCTGCACAACAACCCTGTGAGGTAAGTTAGGCTGAAAGTCTGTGACTGGTCCAAAATCACCCACTCAGTTTCCACAGCAAGGACCTGGGTCTGGTAGGCCCTGCTCTGAAGCACTAACTGCTATGCCACACTGGCTGTAGTATTGCCTGGTATCACAACTGAACTCCAGACAACAGATCTCTCTCTCCCCAGAGAAAATAACTGCTTAGGAGGGTGGACTCTATGGCATTCTATTAGGCTGAGGACTCTTCCCTCCACAAATCTCTGGCTTCCATAGACTCCATCACAAAATCTCCAGGAATTTTCCAACCTGGAGCTGGCAACCCTAATCAGGACTGGCCCCAATGAGTTTCCCACAAAGGCCAAAGTAGGCCTGGAAAGGGCCTCCTCCCCCCCCCCCCACCACCACCTTTTTACTGACAGAATCAAGCTTGGTTGCGTAGCAACAGCCACTGAGGGCAAAGTGAGCCGCACAGCAGGAGGAGAATAGTTCGACAACTGCTGGCCCACCTGAGGAGCAGCCAGCCACGAACGAGCCAAGCAGCAGTAGAAGCATCTTCGTCAAGAGAGACAGACATTTTGGCAGTTTATTCTGTCAGGGAAGGGTGGCCAGGTTTGCAGTGGGTGGGAGAGAGGAGCAGACCCAACACCCATTCAATGGCAAGCGACTACTCTTGAGTGGCGGTTGATGGGCCAATGGCTGATGGAGCGCACAGCACAGCCAATGGGAGAACTGGAATCTGCCAATACGCCAGGGCTTTTAGATATATCAGATACGTGAATGCCTGAATTTCTCCAAGCTCACCTACCGCAGCACAAGTCCAGTTATAGGGAATTAGTTTTGCAGCCAGCAGTGGTCTTGGCCATGGGGGATCCAGGGCAGCTGACCTGGGATGGGTGGGTCTTCTACTTCCATGCCCACCCCCAAGGAAGGAGAAATAAACAGCCAGCCTATACCCACCCATCCCTTCCACGGCTGGGGCAACAAACAGCTGACATATGCACCCACTCACCCCTCAGGGGCTCAGGCAGCAACCAGTCGCCTCAGCAGCCTCATCACTTGCTTGAGGGAAATGGGTAGCAGCCAGCTGCCTCTTGCATATGCCTGCCTGCCTCTCTGGGGGCTCAGGCTGCCCACCCCCTTTGCTTGAGCCTGGGTGACCCAGGCACAGGGGAGGCATGGCAGGGATTCTGGAGCCCTGTCCTGGACTTCTGCTTGGGGCCCCTGAATCACTAAGAGCCTCTCTGTTCACAGTACAAAGGGTAATTTCAATAGAGGGAAGGGCATGTATTTGCATGTGAGGGAGAATATTGAATACTCCCCTAAATTGCTTACAGTTCTCAATATAAATGTTTGAGTTAATTGAGAACAAATTTTGGATTCAGCCATAAGTAAACCTACCTTGAACTCCTTCCAAGAGCAGATCAACCCCTTTCCTATAAAAGCCATAAGCTGCCTCATAATCTTCCTCTTCCTCCTTCTTCAAAGCCAATTTGATCAGCTCCCCAGCTTTCTCCAGGTAGTCTCGCCTGCCAAGTTTGGCCTTCAAGCTCCCAGTAAACAGGCCACGGCTCTCCCTCTCACCATCGGGTTTGCTCCACTCATGATCCGAAGCAGCTGAGGCTTGTGCTGAAGGTTCAGCAGCAAAGCTAAGGGCAAAAGATCTACTGGGCGAATTCTGATTAGATGCCATTCCATCATCTAATTCAGCAAGAGAGTCCACATCAACTGTCAAAGAGATGAGGTCGCTGTCGCTGGAGAAACCTGCAGTGCAACAGAAAGATGGGCTCAGAAAGGACCCAGTAGATCAGCGGGTCCAACCTGCTCCTCTAAAGCAGTGTAAATTATAACTAAGGCATATCAGCAGCAGTGCTTATCTGAAGTACAGGCCAATTAAGTAGCAGGCAGCCTTTAATTAGGAGAGCTAATGTACCATGTGGCCAAGATGTGAACCAGTTCAGATCTTGTCTCTGCCACAAACTCGCTGCAGGGTCTCAAGCCAGCCACTCTCTTTCCAATCCCACTTCTACAATGCAGGAGTGAATCACTGACCTACTTCACAGAATGACTTTACTTAAGGAAGAAGAAGATGATATTGGATTTATACCCCATCCTTCACCCGAAGTCTCAGAGTGGCTAACAAACTCCTTTCCCTTCCCCTCCCCAAAACAGACACCCTGTGAGGTAGGTGGGGCTGAGAGAGCTCTTTCCAGAGCTGGCCTTGAGAGAATGGCTCTGACAGACCTATGGCTTGCTCAAGGTCATCCAGCAGCTGCAAGTGGAGGAGTAGGGAATCAAACCCGGTTCTCCCAGATTAGAGTCCGTACACTTAACCACTACACCAAACTGGCTCTCAAAGGACTGCCTCTTCCATTTTGAGACCATAAAACACATCAGATTCTCCCTATGCTGATCCCTCCCTCACAGATGTACAGTTCATCACCACTGCTTGGGCCCAGCCATTCTTGAAGGCAGGCTGCAGCTTGATGGAATGCCCTACTTGAGAATGTGTGGGAGGCGCCTTCATTAGCCTTCTTCCAGAAAATATACAAAGCAGTCCTTTTTAGACAAGTGTCTGGCAGATAATTAATCTGGGTTATAAATGGGTGAGCTCTGGCCTGGATGACTCAGGCTAGCCTGATCTCATCAGATCTCGGAAATGAAGCAGGGTCAGCCCTGGTTGATATTTGGATGGGAGACCACTGAGGAAGTCCAGGGCTGCTAAGCAGAGGCAAGCAATGACAAACTACCTCTGAATGTATCTTGCCTTGAAAATCCTATGGGGATGCCATATATTGGCTGCCACTTGATGGCACTTTACACACACACAGGACGCTTTCACACACACTAAGAGGAATTTCACACAGCCAATATATTCCATTTCAGGAACTCTACAGTAACGGTTTCTGTCTGGTATTTCACACAGAATGGTTCCCTAACGGAACACTTTGGCCCTTTCAGACAGAAATGTGCCTCTCCCGTTGGGGAAGCGTTTCTGAGCCGGTTTACCTTGAAACCTCCTCCCAAGCATTCTTCTTTTCTTCTCCCGGTCCTGAAGTGCTACGGAAGTGCTGTGTGAAATGCCCCCGAAGCACTTCCTCCTCCAGCGAGTGTTTTCACACCTCTTTTCACCTGTGTGGGCAATCTCCGTGAATTTTTTTTTAAGAGACGATTTAGAGCGCTATAGCAACCCCATTGGAATGCCTGGGCTCGGTTGGCTCAGTGGAGCCCAGGCATTCCAATGGGGTTGCTATAGCGCTATAGCGCTCTAAAACAGCTCTTTTTTAAAAAATTCACTGAGATTGCCCACGCAGGCGAAAAGAAAGCGGCCGTCTGAAATGACGAACTGCTTTGAAGATGGCTCCAAAAAGGTAGGGGAAGGGCTGTGTGAAACAGCCGTCACTGTACCGGTTTATTCCAAGACGGTTCAGTACCATTTTTAAAGGTGTAGTGTGAAATTCCCCAGAATAATACACTTTCAATACACTTTCAGTGCACTTTGCAAGTGGATTTTACTGTGTGAAATGGCAAAATCCACTTGCAAACGGTCACGGAAGCGGACTGAAACTGCATTATTTAGCATGTGTGAAAGCACCCACATATACGACGAAGGTAAGAGAGGGAATTGTTGACTGTTTGACTTTAATTGTTCATTGCCTTCGTTAAGCCATCTTGAAGAACCATGGCTGGTGGGAAAGACAGCACAAAAATAGTCTAACAAATAAAATAAAATAATTTTAAAATACCCCAATCCCATTTTTTCATTATTAATGCTCAATAAGGCTTTCGCCATTTTTAAAAATATCATAAAAATCACCTCAAAATAACTGAGATAGTGTTCCCGCTTAGAACACCCTATGTATATGCCACATATTATTATTTTGATTCTAGAAATGCAAGAGAAGCGACTACTGGTCAGAGTATTCAAATTACACAGCAAAAACTAAAAAAGACAGCTTTTATGTACCTGGCACCACAGGAGATATCTCATATTAAAAGAGGGATCCTGTATTATCATTATTGAATTTAGACAATAACAAGATTAGTGTACTGCCACACGATCACTCTTCAGCTTGGTCAAGATCTACAGCCACATCAAGAGTTCTTCAAAATGCTGCTTAGTGGATTTGCTTTCACTGACAGTCAAACCCCCACAATACTAAGATTTCATGGACTGGCACCTGCCTGCAACTAACACACCTTCCATCCTCGCTCCTGTCAGTCACAAGACTGGCTCTGCAGATGTGCTTACAGCCAAAAGAAACTCTTGTGTTCACAGTGCAACTTAACTTTCCAACTTGCTGTAGACAGGGAACATGCAGGAATTGAGATTCAAGTTGAGAGGAAAGAAATATTAAAGCACTGCCAAATTAATGATAAACTGTTCTTACCTCCACATTCTGATTGGCTAAGTGTTATGTCGTCAGTGCCACTGACATCTTTGCGAGCTGGGGAGTGACATAGAAAGAGATTTGGAGATCTTTTTTGAAAGCACAGTACAAATTGTCATCAAGTAAAATACAAACAAGGACAGTCCTATTATGTTACTATATTATATATAACCCTGACCTGGGTAGCCCAGGCTAGCCTAATCTTAACAGATCTTGGAACCTAAGCAGGGTCGGTCCTGGCTATGATATGGATGGGAGACCTCCAAGGACTACCAGGAGCATGACGCAGAGGCAGACAATGGCAAACTACCACTCAGTGTCTCTTACTTTGAAAATCCTACAGGGTCACCATAAATCAGCTGTGACTTGTTGGCACTTTCCACCACCAATTGTACCTATATATTATTAGCCACCTGTAGCCGCAATATGCAGGTATCTAAATCCCTGGATCAGGGCCACATGGAGGCTAAACAGATCTTCCTGCACACTTGGGGGACTCGCCAAATGTGCAGAAAAATCGGATTAAAAAAAATACACTGGGGGTGTTAAACCTCCTGGAAAGCACCGTAGTGGTTTCTGTGCAAGTGCAGAGAAAGTACTTACCTATGGCAGCAGTGGTGCCAGGAAGCAGTGGCAGCAGTGGCTACACAGCCCAGGGCTCTGCACTGGGCCTAGGAGCTGCACTGAGCATGCCACCACTGGTGGAGCCTAGGAGATGTGCCAGACATGCCGCCAGTGCAGCCTAGCCTGGGAGCCACACTGGACATGTTGCCGCTGTCAGTGTGGCCTGGGAGTTGCGCCAGGCCCGCAGGCAGTTGAGGCATAGACCTGGAAGTTGCGCTGGGTGCAGGCCTAGTGAGAAAGTGCAGGGGTGGCGCAATCCCCCGGCAAGTGTTGTGGACCTGCACTTATATAAATGTCATAAGACAGACAGGGTCCTACACAGAAATCAAGGGCTTGTGAAAGGCATTAATTTAAAGGAATGCATTCTTTATAAGACAACCAAGCTTTCAATTTAAGAAATCCTTGCTTTGGCAGGGGAAAAAAGTCTTTCCCTATTTCAGATTAGATGGTTTCTTCAATGAGTAAAACTGTTTGTAAACTACCCAAAGCTAGGGGAAGGGGGAGTATAAATGAAATTAAAATGTCCTACTCCAAAGGGCCAAGAGCCAAATTCACCTACCACCAATTTTTATTATATCTTGAGAAGCTGTTAATGACACAGTAGAATCACAGAATCATGGAATTATAGAATAATAGAGTTGGAAGGGATCTCCCGGGTCATCTAGTCCAACTCCCTGGACAATGCAGGAAATCCACAAATACCTCCCCCCCCCCACACCCCCAGTGCTCCATGCCCAGAAGATGACAAAAGATGTATATTTACGAGCACTGAAACCAAACCACTGGTCTGCAAACACAGTCACCACAAAAAACCCTTTAAAATTATGGAGGAACCTGGAAGCATCTCCTGTGCTTTTCTATGGATCTCCTAAGTAAATGTTTAGGCCTGATCCAGGGACCCAGCTATGATACAAGAGGCACATGGAACTTCTGTGATGCTGGCTTCTCCCTCAGCCACTTCAGGACAGGGAAGCAACACTAAATGTTCATATACTGAGCAGTCCCCTCCATTAGAGTGGATGGGGAAGCCTTCAAGGAGAGGGATCTCCGCAAGGTGGATTGGAACTCAAGATGTTACTGGATCAGGGCATTAGAGTTCACAAAGACAGTCCCCATTCCGCAAACATCCTCTAGACTTGCCTCCATGACTCCGAAACCTTGCTGTGACAGAGAATTTTCAAACCCAGAAGCATCAACTAAGGCGAATCTTGCAATATAAGCTTAAGGAAAAAAACATTTTAGTAAAGAAACACATCCCTCTTTACAAATGAGTACGTGCACCTTTATACATCAATCTACAGGTTTAAAACAAAGAGCTATAAAATAAGTTGAAAAGATTCACATAACAGGCTTTATCCCATAATGAGGAAAAACAAAAGGATCTGAAGTACTTTACATGCAACAGTAATAAAGGATTGGGGGAAAGTTTATGTGCTTGCCACATACAGCTGAAATGCTAATGCTGCCATCTAGAGGAGATTTTTTAAAAATGGAATTTCTTAAGCACCCTGTACATCATTTAACTCCATTCCTCAATGAGGCAGATTACAAGAAGTAACAAGGCGGAAACCAACCTTCAGAACTGCAGACAGACACACTGTCAGTCAAGGAATCCCACAGAGGTTCTGCAGGTCCAATCAATTCAGATCCATCGTGCACCTCTCCATCCTTCAGAGAGAGAAATTAATTAGTACCTATCTCACATTTACTATGATTTATTGCAATTTTTTATCTCAGTGATGGGAGGAAAGCCACATAATGTGACCAAGTGACTGAAACTCAGCCAAGCTTGATTTAAGAGTCTCCCAGTTCAAAGCTAACTGAAGGAATACAATGTTGCATTTTTAAATATTAGATGCTTTGCATCTACATATCCTAATAGTTTAGACCAGGGGTGTCGAACTCATTTGTTACGAGGGCTGGATTGGACATAAATGAGACCTTGTTGGGCTGGGCCATGTGTGTCATAAAATATAATGCCAGGTAGCGGAGATATAAACTTTATAAAGGACACAAACACAAAGATTTTTTTCTTTATTTAAAATAAAAACATGCTTAAAACATTAGCACTCTTGCAATATTTTGTTTAAGAGTTTCTGATAACTGGCAGCTCTTGCTCTGAATTATCGCATCAAAATGTCTGTGCTGTTGCAATCTTGAGTATGCTGTTCAGGTGTCTGTCTGTAAGCTGCAAACCTACTTTTGATTTATTGACATTCACCACAGAAATCTCATGCTCAGAGTTCTGAGTCTAGGACCCAGAGGAAAACATGAAATGGTTGAGCAATTGAGAGAGTCTGGCGAAGCAAGCTATGATACAGCAGCAGAAACAGAACTGGAAGCAGGAGATGGCCAGTTCCAGTGCGGGCCTGATAGAAGCCCTTGGGGGCTTGATCTGGCCCCCAGGCCGCATGGTTGACACCCTGGTTTAGACTGCAAGCCAGGACCCTTCTCTGAAAGTCTGCAGGGTGTTATGGATACTCAAGGCGCAGTATGTATAAATAAGGTCCCAACTTAAATATAGTTTTACGTACTGTAGTCTAAATAAGATTACTTACAATTTCACACAGAAAATAAAGTCTGTTTTGATTTGCATCTTTGTCTGACCAAGATCCACTGCATGCAGACAAAATCTGGCAGTTGTGGGTGTTTGAATCTCAAAGGGATAAGCAAGCAAAGCTGAGAGATCAGCACTACAAAAATACAGTTCTTCCTTTCAAGCCCTTTGACTCTAGTCACCTCCCACCTGGCCTACTGCAGTTTCCTCTTTGCTCTTCTGCTGTTGCACCATGCCTCCCTTGTTTCTTTGGCCCACTTATGTAACTCTGCAGGGTGTCTTGGATGCTCAAGGTGCAGCAAGTATAAAACACCAGTTACCTTGTCATTCTGATGCTGCTCCTTAAATCCATACACAAACCTCTCACCCTTACCTTAAAACATTTCATTACTTCCCCCCATACCCACTAGTTATCTCTCCACTCTCATATCCAGATGCATCCTATGTTTGTTCCTTCAGATCCACCGCATTCAGCTGTCTGAAATCTCCTGCTCCTTCAGACAAGCCTGCCCCTTTTCCCTTGCCATCCGTGATGTTGCAACTGCTTCCCTGAACACCAATGCAATGCCACTTCTCTCCCTTCTGAAAATCACACCTGCAAATCTAACTCTTCCAGGGAGCCTTTCCTACTGAAACTATGCCTAAGAATGTGAAACTAGAACAAACATATGGTCTTCCCCTCTTAATCCACACCTCTGCCTCCCTGCCCTCTTGGTTGCCCCTCCTCTGTCAATTTTTTATTGTAAGTTCCTCAGGGCAGAGACCTGTCTACGTGGATTCTGTGAAGTACAATTCATATTGATAGCATTGTCATCATTGTGCTCAAGGAGGTGCTGCTTAATGCACCTTCCTAAACTTAGACATCTTTGAAAGCTTGTTCCTGGGGGGGAAATCATACTCAAGAGCAGTGTTCCCTCTAAGCTGAGTTAGTGTGAGCTAGCTCACAGTTTTTTAGCCTCTGGTTCACAGATTTTTGTCTTCGCTCAGGAAGGATGGCTCCAGAGCAAACTAATTTATGCAGTAGCCAAATCGCTTGACTCCACAGCTTAGAGGAAGCACTGCAGAGTAGTGGATGCTTCTGATTCTGAGTAATTAAAGACAACTACAATGAAAGAGTCATATCTAAAAACCAGTTGCCTGTACATTCCAAGATAGAGCCGTGGGCTCACAATGAAATGGGAGAGGTTTCCACTGACATACCTGGAGGCTAGACTAGCACAGTACTTCTACAGAGACCAATAATGTTTTCCACTGTGAGAAACAATGGTTAACATACATGATTTCCCATGTAAGGTATGAAGTTGCCCAAAGGATTTCTCCAAATCCATGCTGACAGTGACACTCATCCCAATCTTATGATGAATGGAACATCACTGTCCTGCAATAGCATGTTCTTTTACTAAACCCTTCCACTGATTCATATCCTATGGAAGAGCTCTCCATTAACCCAGCCACACTCTACTTTAGAGGTGTTGAACTCATTTGTTACCAGGGCCAGATCTAACATAATTGTCACTTTGTTGGGCAAAGCCATGTGTGCCATAAAATGTAATGCTAGGTATCGGAGATATAAACTGTATAAAGGACAGCAGCTGGTAAGCTCCAAGTTGTTGTATCCCCACTGCAAGGCCCCATGGGCTGGGAGGGGAGTACAAAGGAAAACTCATATGGGTGGACTGGAGAGCCAGTGGTACAGCACTGGGCAGATGGTCAGTGTTCCCTTTAAGCTGAGTTAGTGTGAGCTAGTTCACAGCTTTTTAGCCTCCGGCTTACACATTTTTGTCTTAGCTCAGGAAGGATGCTTCCGGAGCAAACTAATTTATGCAGTAGCCAAATTGCTGGCTCTCAACTTTAATGCCAGTTGCTCACAAAGTAGAATTTTTGCTCACAAGACTCCACAGCTTAGAAGGAGCATTGGCTCCCATGCTACTTGACTGCTGCAGACGAGGTTGTTCCGCCATGCTGAAGCCACAATAGGAGTGGCTCCACCCAGTCCCCCCCAAGCAGTCTCCTGTTTCCTCCCTTGCACTAGTTGCTCATGGGCTGCATAAGAGCCCTGGATGGCCCGGTTCTGTCCCCTGGGCCTTACATTTGACAGCCCTGCTCTACCTGTTTAACATGGTATGCATTTCCCCAGATCAGTGACAGGGTACAGGACACAGACATGCATAATTATTGTTGGGAGGTGCTCTAGAAGTCTTTTGAGCAGTACTCAGGGTGAACTCTGGCATGCTGATCATTAGCAGTCTCTTTTCAGACAGGGAACGGAGGTTGAGAGATTAATAATTGCAAAGGGGCAGCCTATCAGTCTGCTGTAGCAAAATAAACCAAAAAAACGGTAGCACCTTAAAGACTAACAACATTTATTTCAATATGAGCTTTCATGAATCACCGTTCACTTCTTCCAATATGGACTGATAGCCTAGGGCAATGGTTCACAGATGAACAGGAAAAAGACTTAATTTTTTCAAGGCTTTTGCCAACAATTTGCAGTGGAATTCAAAACAAGCAAACTCGTCCTGCCAAGTGGGATCGTTTAAGAGATGAAAAAGGAGCTCAGATGTATTAACCTTAAAGAAATCTTCAAGCTGCTTGCTATTATAGAGTGCCGGGATATTGGCAGAAAACTGCAGCAAATCTTCTGCACATTGCCTTCTTTCTTCAATCACACTTTCATCAAATCGCCCTGAAAGGAAGAAGATAAACATTTTGAGAAATAATTAAGCCCCTTTTTCTTGCAGGAAAAAAATACCCTAATGAGGAGAAATCCCTGCATATATTAACTCAAGCAACCGCTTCAGGAGACAGCAACAAGCTTCACACTTCCCACTCTCAACTGTCCCCAGAGTCTTGTTTTCTGCAGTCGTCTCAAACAATGCAATCTGGCAGCCGCAAGAAGAATCCAAGACTCCATCATTTCTTGAAGGATATGAAATGCTCCTAATTAGCCAAGGGACACAAGCATATGTCCATCAAGGCAAAAACTAAATGAAATAAGGCTTGTTGTCACATTCATAATGTCCATGTTGGACTCGGCTAACTCTGTAGAGAACTGAGCACCAGCCACTCTATTAACACTGAAGTCAGACTCTCACTTATTATATGAAAAGTCCCCTATGCACACAAGAAGATTTTCTTTTTCCTGTTTGTGTAACCATCACGCTTTCTGGATGCTCTACCATTTGTTCAAGGATGCAAAGGGAAGCCTCAGCACAAATTTACACAATCAGCAGCATCACATAGTCCAGGCCCTGTGAGACTGTACCACTTCAGCTCACAGACAGATGACTACATTCTGAATAGTTCTTAGCCAAAAAACGGAGAAACTCCCTGCACATAGAAAGCTATAGCTGATATTATAGGAGCCAATAGAAGTACCCAGAATACAATCACTTTCCCAGAATGCTCTGAAGGGGTAAAGTCCACCAATGTACAGGTCAAGTCTAGAAGTGCAGACAGCTGCAATTACCTGAAGATGTCACAAGTGTTTACCACGGCATCCTCCAAAAGTTTTACCAACAAACTGAATTTCAAAGACTCCCTTCCCATCTTATGGAAAAGGACACCTAGCCTAGTACTTGCTCCTATATAACTCAGTCATTTAAATAGCCACACAGGGGCCAGGAATCTCCCCACCACAGTCTCCAAGACAGTTCAGGATCAGCCTTCCCTTTCCAATGTCTCCTGTTCCATGAAAAATTCTAACCTAAGCCTCTATGCCCAAGCTTTGACTTGGGGAACAAACTTAGCAGAAAAGAATCTGAACAAAATGCTTATCTAGTACAAGAAGACTCAGATTCTCACAAGGCATAAAGCAGAAAACCATAGCAATCACTACAGGAAACTCACACTGTAGTAGCTTACCATACCTAATCCCTCACACAAGGTGAGGAGCTGCTCCTTGACCTGGCAGGCAGATTACTAGCCTCACCTCTCATGCCAACTGGTATCACATTGGTTTCCATTCAAACACAGAGTGTTGTGCTCACAGGTTCACACTATGAGGAAAGCCTGTGAATACATACACATGGAAATGTATTTATATTGTACCCTTCCTCTCAGAGTTCAGGACAGCATACATGACTCCATCCTACATGGGGCCCTTTCAACAACCCTATGAGGTAGCTAAGGCTGTGAGTGTGTGTGTGAGAGAGAGAAAGAGAGACAGACAGACAGACACTGGCCAAAGGTCACACAAGTGAATTTCACAACTTAATAGAACAGCTAGATTCAAGTCCAGTAGCATCTTAGAGACCAGAAAGATTTTCAGGGTATAAGCTTTTGAGAGTCAAGGCTTATACCACCAAAATCTTGTTGTTCTCAAACCTAGCTGCTCTACTCAAATCTAGCTGTTCTACTGCAGACCAACATGGCTACCCCCTCTGAAAATGACTTAATGAGCATTTGAACCTGGGTCTCCTCAGTCCCCATTCTAGCCATTTCATCACACTGGCTCTCACCTTTTCATCCACTTTGTGACAGGAAGACAAGCATCTGATGAGTCATATAATCAAACTGTTGACAAGAGCTGTCTATAGAGGCTACCTTACACAGGTCTTGAACCAACTACATTGGCTACCAGTGAATTTTCAGTCACAGTTCAAGCACTAACACTAATCTTTAATCTTCAAACAGGCTGGTTCTTCACCAGCATATTCTCACCCCATTCTCTTTGAACCTTCAAGGAGACCTTAAGTTTTGCCCCAACTGAGGTTCAGTGGGTAGCAACAAGATTTAAGGCTTTCTCTGCTGAGATACTGAAGCTCTAGAGTTCTATGCCTTGGGAAGTTCATACGGCTACCTCATATGTTATTTAGGGAAAAAACAGACAAGACTGAGTTTTTAACCAGAACTTTTAACCTTCAGATGAGGAAACAAGTGAATTGTTCTGAGGCACAAACTGAAATCCTTGGCTGCCATTTTATATTTAGGGTTTAGGATTATTTCATAATCAAGTTTTGCTGGAAAGAAGGTTATCAATTTAATACAGAAATAAAGTACTTTTTCAAGAGTCGGGCTTGTAAGCCAGATCCCGATCAAAGACATTTTAATAGCTTTGCTCTATTGTCTTTGACTAAATTTCCATGTTCCATGCCAACATATTATTTTCCAATGAGAAAGGTGGAAAAGTCCAAACTAAGTTCAGGAAAGCAGCATGACATTTTCCTGTCAAAGGGCTTCACTTTATAATGTATGGATCTGTTTTATAACTGCACTGAACAAAAAACCCCACAGACTTTCAAAATTTAAGCATTGTGGGAACAGAAATATAAAACAGTAACAAAACAAACAAAGAATTCTTAGCATTCTGTCCTTTGAATTGAGGGATCACACAGATATTTCTAAACCTGATTCAGTGGCTCTGAGTAGTTGAAGAGGCTGAGCACAAGGACAAACAGGTCTCCTTATTGCCTAGAGCAGCTCACAAAGGTCCTTCTAGTCTATTCCCCACAGTGGGCAGCCAAATCAATAGAACAAGAGGAAGAGGCAGCAGTGCCTCCATCATTGGCCCCAAGCAACTGGTATCCAGGGCCATAGTGCTCTAAAAGATGGAGATTACCTTCAGCCATTGGTCTGCTGTAGAACAGTGCTCCAAATACTCATGTTCCAAGCACACATAGGATGTTACTGTGTATATGTCAATATGTAAAGCCATGTACAAGGTTCACAATATGGCAAGTTTCATAGCCCACATGACGGTCCTTGTCAACAAGAAAAGATCAGATAAACATAGTGTAAAGTTGGGTTCCCCAACTGACAGTGACAAATCTGCAACATGGGAAGGATGGGAAGGATGTTCTAGGATGGGGAATTCCAGGATGGCAGAGGTGGGGCTAATGTTGACATGGGTAATCCTTTGAAGCTAGAACTGAGTTAGTAAAAACAAAGACAGCTACCTGCCAAAAAGTACAACTGGTGCAGCTGTAATCACAAACAGTATTCCCATCTACCCCACAGCCTATTTAAAGGGGCAGAGGTCTGTACAACAGGTAAATAACCACAGCAGGCAGAAATAGACATTCTGGTTGAAACTGGTAAAGAAAAACAGTATATCCAGTCTGAATGAGGCCCCAGTGAGTGGGGTGAAGAGGAAATCATGAATGTAACCACTACAATTTTCAGTCCAGGGATGACAAGGCAACACATTACATGACCACACATAGTTCTGACACTACATTGCCTAGTGTAGAACACACAAAGGTCTCCTAAACATCTCTATCCTGAAAATGTTCATCAATCTTCTCTTTCTCTCTGCAGTGGTATCTTTGGAGTGCAGTACAATACTATGGATTGTGTGATATCCACTACTGCCACCAAGGTCCACACAGTATTTAGTATGAGCTGGCAAAATAAGTTAATAGGACTGACCTATCCAGATGCAATTTACTTGAGTGTTTAGTTCTCTCCCTCATCTCCGTAACATATAGTAATATTCTGCATCCTATCATCAACATACTGTGAATGTCTCCATCACAAACAAGAGTCTTCTCACTAGCTCTATTTCTCTAGAAAACCTGGGGCACCTGGTCACACAATGGACTTGGAAATTATAGCTGGGCTCCAAAGGGCTGAAACAGTGGCTTCCAAATGTGCAGCAAATGTTGGAACCCTGTCCCTATTTCTAACCAAGCCCCTGCTCTTCCCACATGCTACCCAACAAACCACTCCTGAAATCCAGAGGATCTTCTAGAGCAGCCTTTGATGTAGTACGGAGTTGAAACCTGAACAGGAAATCAGGGAAGCCCATAGGCATGAGCAAATGAAAACTGCCTTGGTAGAGGGTAATTAACAAAAATGGTAAAGGACCTGCACAACATGTGAGTGATAACAGGATCAATGCCCACATTCTCCAGCAGATTTAGAGGAGAGACCACCATTCAGAGGTATAGTACCTATTTTATATACAAAATGTCACAGTTGCCACCCTTGGAATCCCCAGTAAAAGGATATCAGGTAGCATAAAGTAGCCAGCAATGGAAGTTAAAATGGGGATTGGTTCCTCACTGTCTCTAATGTTCTGCTAATGTTTTAACTTGTTTCATCTGTGGTTGCACATTGCCCAGAGCCCTGCAGTAGTAGGGGTGGGGTGATTCATAAATACAATTATTATTATTGTTATTGTTGGTGGTAGTAGTAGTAGTAGTAGTAACAATAGGTGATAGACCTTTCCCTGTCCTGAAGAGCTGCTATCAGTCTTAATAGACAATACTCAGCAAAATTATCAAGTAGTTTGATTTGCAGCTTCATAGATTCAGTGGAAGTCCTTAAATGCATGCCTGGGGTTCCTTGGATTCCCCTGAAAAAATCTTGAAGATGACAGTTTTAAAAAAAAAAATTATTTTACTTCTACTCACTGAGCATTTTGTACAAATTGGCCTCAGTTTCTCAAGCTTTTCTTCACAGGAAAGGTCCAGAGGCTTTTGTTTAGAATTTAATAAGCTACCACTTACAAGTCTACTCAAAACCATGGCTGCAAACAGTGGGCCAGATTCCATCACTTGTCAGTGCTTGTATGTCTTCTCAGCTTCCCTGCTTCCAGCTGCCATTTCTGATCCCCCAAAAGTTTATCCCCATGGTCATGGGACCCCCATACAGTAACAATCATGTGGGTCAGGGCAGGGGGCTGCAGGGGGGAGTGGTGGGAAGTCACTCCCCCCAGCCTCTTCCATGAGTGGAGTTCCACTGTCTGAAGAAGCAGAAGGCAGAAATTTCACCCTTTTCCATCTCCCCAGTGCAGCCCTCATCCTGACCCACATAGCAATTATCCTGTACAGGTCCTATGACCCCCCCAAGAACAAACTTTCCCAGGGTCAGGAATGGCTGCTGCAGGGATGGGAAAGCCAAGAAGATCAGGGATTCTCACACAGACTTTACAAGGTCCATGCACTGGATCCAAGGCTGTGATTCTGAGTTAAGCACTGTTAGGGGGGAAAATACTGCTGCAAGTTTTAACATTAACTATGGTTAGCTCTAAAATTTAGGAGGGGATAAACATGAGGTTCTCCCTATTACCCTACCTATGGTTAGGAGAGCACAGAACATTAGGTTTGCTTGTATCAATGTACATTTACAAAATTTACATTTAAGTCCAGTAGCACCTTAAAAATCAACAAAATTGGGGGGGGGGGGGTTAATAAGCTTTCAAGAGTCAAAGCTCCCTTCATCAGATACAAACTTTGCAGGGTATTGGTTATATCTGTCAACATCTACAGTAATCACAAAACTTTACCACATGTTCTATGCAGGGGAACATAAACCTGCCCCACACACCCCAGAAGCCTGGTTTTAAGACTGAACATACACATAACTTGTTCACCAAGATGGTTTTGGCAAAAGCAAAATCCAGTTAGCACAACATCGAACTCTGAATGTCCACAGATTTGTTCATCAGTAGTTGGCTATTCTCAAATGACTTCAGCAATCGGAAAAAAATGTATGTATTTATGCTTACCAAATACTATTGCTTTAGCAAAAGGAGGAAACAATTCTGTATGCCTGAATAAGTGTTTATGAATCTGCCAGAGTTCTTTGTGCAATTTCTTAAAGTCACTGTATCTCTTCCAAACGACTATCTGAAGCAAAAACAGAAAACAAAAAACACCCATGAGGCAATTAAGTTATTCCTGCTAATTGAGTATTTACACAAGTATAGCAGAAACCAACACAGTAGTATGTTAAAGGTGTCCAATGATACATAAAAAACCCTACAATCTTTAGGTCAAGCTATTTTTTAAAAAAACTAAACGTTGATGTTAACCGCTTTCTTTTTCAACCCTTAAAGTTCTCCTGAAGGACAAGTAATGTACTAAGCAAAGTTATTATCCAATAATAGTCCACAAACTACTTAAGCCACCAGTTTTGTACTTTATCCAGTGTAGCCATTGCCCTAGTGAACCAGCTTAAATTCTTCATTTCTGGCTCATGCATCCAGCATGTACATAAAGGGGGCTGTAGAACAACCTTCAAGTGACAAGGATAAGAAATATAACAAACATTAGCATTCTGAGATTTTTTTCTTATTTTTCAAAGAAGCAATTCCCACTTTTTTTGGCCATGAAAAAGCTAAACATAGTGAGCACAGCATAGGATGAAATCAAAGGGGTACTTCACATAATTGGCACATGTAAATCCTTACATATAGTATACCAATCTTCATCTTAGCTCATATGTGTGGGCAAGACTTGCACAAACTTGAGAAGATTTCTGGCTGGCAATTGTGTGAATCAGGCCTACAGCAGTGTCCACACAAGTCCTGTGTGCCACATTTTACCACTTTCAATCACTGTCCTGCAAAGAATACTTTTTAACAATTTCATATTCCTACGGACTTCCATTTCTTTCACAAAAGAAGCATCGCATAATTACACCAAAAGATTCCGCAATCAATTTAGAAGCAGTTGCATTTTGAGACTGTGAAGTGACTGGCTTTAAAAAAAAAAAAAAAGATAAAATTAACAACTGCAGTCGTAAGAAGAGTTATGCCTTTAAGCCCACTGACTTCAACTGTGTTTAAGATTGCAGTATGAGCGAAAAATGTATCCATAAATACAGGCACTGCCATTTACCAAAAAAGTTGTAATGCTTACACTAAAGGAAGAAAAAGAGGCCAATTACAGCAAGTCTTCAATCCAGGTAAAGTCTGTGCCATTTTAAAGCTAGTTTCTTTGCCTGTAGTGGGGAATTGCCTCCAGAGCAACCAGGCAGGGAAGATTCACAAAGGTTGGTTCTTTTAGGCCATAAATGTATAACACTGATATATGTGAGCAGACCAACTTGTAAAAACCTTCTAGGATAGTTACTTTTACAGACCTACTGCCAAGACTGCATTAATATCAGCTTTTCAGTGAGGAAAAAAACCCAGAAAGCAGATGGCTAACCAAGCTCAAAAGGTGGCAGGAAGTTTGGACTGAGCCTGTAATCAGGAGCAGACTGTACATGACAGACATGGTTGGGGGGACAAGCAAGACTGGCAGCATTCACAGAGTGAGGAACTCAGTGGCCTGCCCATCTCTCTCCCTTTCTCTAACAGTTACTCCTCCACCACCAACTAATGGTTACTCCTCCTCCTTTCTTAAAGTCTCAAAAAAGTTGGGTTTGTGAAAACAAAACAAATATGCCACATAAGCTAAGACACACAGAACTCACACAACTTTTTCCTGCTGTCCTGAGAACGTGACTGACCTTAGTAAATAATTTCAATTGCTTTCTTAACATACTACACCCACAGCTCCAACTATAAGAAAAGGTGATTGCAGCACAGTGCACATGACAGCCTGACACGTCCACTGAACACATGAGGAGGGAGAGTGGAAGCAAGCACCATGCCTCTGCACAATCACCTGGTCGTCTTCAATGAACACATGGGGCTATCATATGCACCAAGCTTGTATAACAAGCCAAATTATTTCAACACAACTGTACTTGAAGAAGAGAAGAAGAGATGGGATTTATATCCCGCCCTTCACTCGGAGTCTCAGAGCGGCTTACAAACTCCTTTCCCTTCCCCTCCCCACAACATACACCCTGTGAAATAGGTGGGGCTGAGAGAGCTCTGACAGAAACTGCTCTCTTTCAAGAACAGCTGTGCCAGAACTACGGCTTACCCAAGGTCATCCAGCAGATGCAAGTGGAGTGGGGAATTGAACCTAGTTCTCCCAGATTAGAGTCCGCACACTTAACCACTACACCAAACTAGCTAATTTCCCTCATCTCCACATTTTCAGCATCAGATATTCCATACAGACAAATCGCAGAATCTTTTCTGGCAGAGAACAAACTTCAAACTGCACTTCGCATCTGGCCTAAGGTGTATTTTTATTTATGAACTTTAGTTGTTCAAAGTATGGCCAATATGTTTGTATGAGTAATATCTAATTTGAGCAACTGTTTGTGTGCAAGAAACATTAGCAACAATCAGTGGAATGATTTTTTAACCAAAACTACAATGGGTTTGGTTTGTTTCCAATTACTTTTGAGGGAGGGAGAATCCCAATGGCATGGCGCAAAATCTTTCTGTTTAGAATTAGACCTGCACAGTTTGTGGCCCACCAAGCCAAACACAACTTATTAAGCATGTAATGCAATCTACCAAGTGAGCAACAGACCTCCTCACTTTACTACCAGCCCAGGACAGCAAAAACCAGGGAGGTGTTGCTAAGCTACTGTATACTGGTGGTCTTTGTTCAGCTTGCTGGGTCACAAAAATGACACAGACCTGGAGTACAGAAAGGTGGGGAAAGAATGGGATCTATTCCACCGCCCAGCACTCAACTATTCAGTGGCATTTAGGAAGGAATAATGGAGATGGAGGGGGAAAGACAGAGACACAGGTAGACAAAATTAACAGCAGAGGCATGTCTAGACTTTCAGCCTATTTATGAGATGAGTGTACAACAGCTGTGATCCTAGGACTTGGATTTTAAATTAAAAGTTTTTACTTGTACTAAGATGCAGATTTTCAAATAGAAGCACCAACAGTTAGAGGTGCCAGATATATATAAACTTGCAAAATAAATTAGCTACTAAATATATTATTCCTGGTTATTTGCAGGCTAGTTCATGGAAAAATTATGACAACAATCTTCAGTCACCAAGATATAAACTACTTCCAGCTAATCAACTACAAGACTGACTCCTGCCATGAAGAAGGAAATTCTGTTTCTTTCCTTCTTTTTGCTAGAGCTGTGGAAGAACAGAGCCCTTAAAGCTTAGCAGAAAGAGGGACATCCTGCTCAGAGGAGCATATGAATGCCCTAATTTCTTCCGGTACTTAGCAGAGTGTTATTTTCTGTAGGTGTCTGTATTATCCAAAACAAAAGCATGTCCCAAAAGATGAGTTCAGACATTACTTCAGTCATGTAAGTGAAGAGATCCCACACTATTTGAATGTAGGGCTCCCTGACTCTGGGAAACAGAACCAGATCTCAGAAGCTAAGCAGGGTCAGCCCTGGTTCATATTCGGATGGGATACCACCAAGGAATTCCAGGGTCGCTAAGGAAGGCAATGGTGAACCATCTCTGTTGAAAGACCTACAGGGTTGGCTGCAACTTGACAGCAGTTTACACACAGACAGCACGTGCACTCACTGGTTCTCCTGCTGCCTCCTACATACGAGAAAAATGGTGGGGGACAATATGTGGAAGCTTAAACCCCACACCTGATCTCACTGTAATCCTGGAAGCAAAGTAAGATTTCAACAGATAGACAGACAGAGTGGTGTCATGGTTAGAGGGTCAGACTAGGATGTGGAAGCCCAGGTCCAAATCCTTCCCCACTACGCTAAACCTACTTCACATGGTTGTTCCTGTGAGGATAAAATGGAAGAAGGGGAAATGATGTTATAAGCCTCTATGGGTCCCCATTGGAGAGAAAAACATGGTATAATAAACAAACAGGCCCAAAGTTTCCACCCAAGTTATTTTTAAAATTGCCTTACCACCAAAGGAATTATATGCTGAGTAGCTGCTTTGCTTAGGATGGTGGGGGAAGCAGCCAGTTGTGAGCTATATTCATGTTCACACTAAAGCTGCTGCCAAAATACCAGCATTCCAAACAGTGAAGCCATACAGCTTAGAATTCTGTGCCCCAGAGGTTCAAATTGAGCCCTGATTGAAAAGTGCTTTTTTTTTACAGAGAAAAATTTAAAAACCAGCCTGATGTAATAACCCTTTGTATCAGCCTAACTTTGAAGCTGAAACAAGGTTTCCTACATGCCATAATTGCTTAAAACTGCCTTTATGAATTAGAAGTGTTCAAGTTGTCTCACAAAGTATGGCATTTAGACATTCAGGAGCAGACAGAATTTGTAGAAACCACTAAAGGCACAGTGGAAATCCACAGTACACAAAACATTATGCTTTGAGGAATAAATTTTGTGGACATCCTATTGTTTCAGTACGATGACAACCCAAAACAGAATACAAGCCAAAACTGTTGGGGACTTTCTACTTCTAATGAGTATGTTTAACACACAACCATGCAATACTCTGGCTGAAAAGTATAAGGTTTGCCTTATGAATGAAGTAGCTGTTTCCACAAAATGAAGATGGTAACAGTGAGATTTTTTTTCATTGATACATTTAGTTCAAGACACTGAACAAGATGGATCATCAGCCTAGAACAAAACAGATCTCAACATAGTCCAAATTAATATAGTAGCCTAGATGTATGAGTCCAGCTGTTACCGACAGGATGTTTTGGAGGTTGTTAAATCATAAGGTCACCATAAATCAAGGTGATTTGATGGCACATTACACACACAAACACACACAGAGATGAATCCTAATGGTCTCAAAGAGATGTTGAAAAAGAATATGTAAAACACTTCTTAATGGCCATAATGAATGAGTAGGAGAAAGATTCAATAGCCCATTTTTCTCCTTGAACACAGGCAGCAGAAATGGATCTGTTTGTCATTATCAAGATAACATTTTTGATTCTGCTGAATGATACAGATCCAGCAACCATCTATAAATGCATCATAATACCTCAAGATGATATTTGATTGTTTTTTTTAGAGAAAGTTCTACTAGATCTACAATATGTGATCCCACCAGATCCGAAAAGTACAAAATTCTATCTTGCTGGGGGACTGCTGAACGCACAGTGCATCTTTCATTACAGTAAAGATGGCATTTCAGTCTTTCTGCAATACAATACAGCACACATTAAATCTTTTCAAAGGAGGTCACAGAATAACATTGCAATCCTCTGTGAAGTTATTTCAGTCTAAACTGAGTTAAATCAATAGGCTTAGAATGGAGCAACACTGCACTGGATTGCACTGCAGGTGACGCTGCAGTTCATATCTGACCATTTTCCAGCATCACGTATGCAGACTTCTTCCTGCTCCTCATCTTTCCCTTCTGTCCTCTTCAATCAATGTGAAATGCCTCTGGTAGAATTCCATCTCTCGGTAAGCATCTCTACCTTATTCTCTGTCTATACTCACTGTATGCTCCTCTCTGCACGGACTGCAAACTCTCAAGCTATGAGGTCAGATGCTCTCAGCCCCAACTCTCCCTCCTAGTCTCTCACCCACGTTTTTATGCCATCCACTTGCAACAGAGATCTATTATTGTTAACCCCATTTTTGTCTGCTTCTGCTGCTCCTGCATTCCTTTACAAGTGTTCTGCTTAAGGATCCTGAGGAAGGAAGGAAGCTCAGCAGGAAACTGATGCCATAGAGTCCACCCTCTGAAGCTGTCATTTGCTCCAGGGGAACTAATCTCTGTTGTCTGGAAATCAGCTGTAATTCCTGGAGGACGCCAGGTCCCA
Source organism: Lepidodactylus listeri (assembly GCA_029233225.1). NCBI lineage: Eukaryota > Metazoa > Chordata > Lepidosauria > Squamata > Gekkonidae > Lepidodactylus > Lepidodactylus listeri. The sequence continues at coordinate 105,350,872 of JARCFY010000003.1, forward strand.
CCTGGAAGTTGGCAACCCTACCTGCACTGCTTGCTACCAGTTCTCCCTGCTATACCTCCTCTCCTAAAACAGAAATTACTTCTCCTTTACCAAACTCTATTTTACACCCTTAACCTTGATTCCACTCATCTTACTGGGCAGGAGGTGCCGCACTTTTATATTCTATAGTGCCTGGAACACTCCCAGCATTTCACTCCTATCCCTCAGCTAGCCATGTCAGTCCCACCAAGCATCATTCTGACTCATCCAGCAAGCCTCTGTTTCTTCCTCTCCTTTGTTTGCTGCTCCATCCCAGCCACAGCTGCCATATTTTTATAACCTTTTATACACACACAGCATGTGAAAATTGCCACCACACATGAAAACCCTCAGTAAAAGTAGGTATGTAGGGAGGGTGCCATTCCCAGTTGTCAGACAGACAAACTGTGGGACCTGCCAATATAATTGGCAGTGGCATTTAGAAAATATTAAGCAAAAGCAATATGTTCTTTATGAGCCTTCGACTTAAGGAGACAAAATTATCAATTTACAAGAAAACCCTTCCCCCCGCCCCCATCCTCTCCAATTTTCTCTCTTCTCTGAGCCTGTTCGCGGGGAGGGCAAGGTAAAAATATGAAATAATAAACAAACAAACAAACAAACAAACAATTATTACTAGTTATTAAGCATGAGAAAAAAGAAGAGAAAGAACATCTACAGCAGAGATCTGGCTTGTGAGAAATTGAGCCATTAGGGATATTTGCCTCCAATAGCCAAACCCTTCCCAACAGCACAAATAGAAAATACAACAAAATATAGTTCTGGTATCTTGAAATTTTGATTACAGCAATGATTCCTGACTATCCTCTGTTACCATTACAGACCCATTTTATTCTCCTTTGCAATATGTAGATGACACAGACGTATGCATACTTTTGTGCCACGTCTATGTTAAAAATTACTAGATGATGTCAATGATGCTCCTTCTTTTAAAAAAGTAACGAGAATATGAAAAAGCATCGGCAAAAGCACAAATAAGTTACCTCCTGGACATCCTCTGGATTTCTTCGTGAAACAATCTGAAAAATAAAAGCAGAGAATTTGTCAGTGCTTACTGTGTTTTTAAAATGCAAGAGTACCTGGAGTTTTAATGCGAATAAAAATTCTGTGTTGAATTCAGTCTTGATGGGAGCCAGCCCCCACTCCCAACATCCATATTGTGGCTCACCACAATTGCATAGAACCTGTGCACAGACATGCCAACCCATCTTAGTTACCCCTACACAACTGAGGGGCTCTGTGTGTAATGGTCCTTACGCAGCGTGCCCTGACCTGGATGGGCCAGGCTAGCCCAGTCTCATCAGATCTCATAAGCTAAAGAGGGTCGGCCTTAGTTAGTATTTGAATGGGAGACCTTCAAGGGTTGCTACACAGAGGCAGGCAATGGCAAACCACCTCTGAACATCTCTTGCCTTGAAAACTCTATGGTGTCACCATATGTCAGCTGTGACATGATGGCACTTTCTGACAACACCATGCAATGTAAAAGTCCAATGTGAGAGCACTGGGGACAAAGCAGGAACATGTAGCCTCAAAGCTCTGTAAAACTTTGCATGCACTACAATTATTATGGTTTGTATCTGCTGTGTTAGCAAGAACATAGAAATTATATAGAACTGGGAGGAAAATCCATATTGATATTATGTTTATTCTTCTGGGGGAAGAAGCTTTCCGTCTTCTTCAGGAAACTTCTGTAGTGCAAGGCCTGTGTGTGGTTAGAGATTATGTGGCATAATCTAGGATATGAAGTAGGTTCATCAGGTACATTGACTAGGCCAACTGGTCTTCAGCAAGAATAGCCCAGTGTGAACTGAAAGGGCACTCAAACACACACATTACAAAAAAACCACCTTCTTGGGACTGCATGATGCAAGGGAAGATTGTCAGTGGTTGCCTAGATGTTCTTCAGAGAAGACTCTCTCTCCCTCACCCCCTCATAATAGAACCACCTAACACATTTCAAAAGAAGCCCCAGAGGACCTTCACACAGTTTGCAAATAACTCTTCTACACCATAATTGTAATACATAACTATGTCAAGAACTACAGAACAGGAAACCCACTGCTCACAACATTCTTCAGCCTTTCTCTAAAGCAGAAACTGAGGTCTCAAGAAGGAAGTAGACAGCTGCTTGCCCATTTTGAACAATCACTGATTGCTGTCTTGGGTGAAAGGCCTCACTCATGCTATAATCAATTTGTCCTCTTTTTCATATATATAAATATGTGATACCCATACAGTATTCCTGATGGACAATTATTTGTTAAAATTATTTGTTACAACATGTTCTATGCCATGAGGCCCTTGAAATCAATTACAAAACTATTACAACAACAGAAAGACAAGGTGCTCAGGGAGATGTACAGTATTCTTACCTCCCTCACTTAATCCTTGCAACAACCCTCTCAGGTAGGCTAATCTGAGAGAAAAATGTCTGACACAAAGTCATCCAGGCAGCTTCATTGGTGAGCAAAGGTCGGAACCCAAATCTCCCTGCTCCTAAACCAACCCTACAGCCACTTCACCACACCAGGCTCTTTTTTACCACCTCTCAGATCTCATGTCATGGATCAGATGCAGAATTCCCAGCTGCGGGGAGGGAAGGTTCATCCTCTGCAGCTTCTGCCACTATTCACACGTGTCACCTCCCCAAGCAGTCACTCACTCAATTACGAGAACTTGCCATTGGTCCAGCTAATTGTGCAAGCAGCTGTTCACGTGTGACAATGTGTATAAATGGGCAAGAGAAAACACAGGGGGCAAGAGACTCAAGTAAGCTAGGCTTCACACTGCAGGCCAATCTGGGCTTCTGAGAAAATTCCTTCTTTGCCCCGAAGAGACCTGAAAATGAAGTAAAACTCTTCCTTACTACCACCATTTAACTGGGGTGTAATCTGCCGCCACGGCCGCCTCAATGTTGACTTCAATGACTGACATTGTAGGAACTCCCTGTATCAATATAGAGTCCACTGGCAGCAGGAACCAGTTCTACAGTCATACTGTGTACCTCAAATTCTCAGTACCCCTTTCTCAGACAGTAAGAACGGGAGAGGCGTGTTCGGTGCATTGTGACAATCAACCATTCTCTGCCCCTTCCTAACAGCTGTAGATCACCTTCACAGTATGAGTGATTTTAAATGAGTTCTGGGCACAGATCCCCTTAGCATGCATATCTGCGTAATTTTGCACGGATTTCTACCCCTTTACGCACAGCTTTTCAGTTGAAGTGCAGAGATGCTTCTTCTCCAGCGGCCCCGCCCTCCAGCTCAGTTGCTCCAAGCTGCCAAAACCGCTGCAGCCACCTTCCCCCTGGAACCAGGACAACACTCTCTTTACCAGCTCAGCTGGGATGGATGGGGAGAGGGTCCCAGCCTGGAGTCATCACCCACCCCCCTCTGCAGCCTCCAAGTCCACCAGTATCAGCTCCCTACCTGCCTTCCCAGTTCACTCACTCACTCATTAGCATGAGTCAGCAAGTAAAGGGAAGCCAAGTGAACTGGGTGATGACCCCAGGCTGGGGCTTCTCCCCAGGTGCAACTCCATGCACCCTTTGGCCTCTAACCCTCCGATAAATTAGGAGCAGAGGCTAGGAGACTTGGGACCAATGGACGGGCGGGCAGGAGAAAAAACTATCCCCAATTAGTTTAACTGAGACCAAGTGATTTAGTTAACTAGCAGCCCCAACCAAAACTTCATACCATCCCTGCTATTTCAGCTTGGGGGGAAAACAGCCTTCCAGAAACTGTAGGGAGAATGCATCATATACTGTATTTTTTGCTCCATAAGACTCACTTTTTCTCCCAAAAAAAAGTGGGGGGGAAAGTGTGTGCGTCTTAAACCCCCCTCACCTTTCCCAAGCCACGGCACCAGGCGAAGCTAGGTGCGTCTTATGGTCAGGTGCGTCTTATGGAGCGAAAAATACAGTAATTCAAGACCATTCCACTATGTCTTGCTTGTTTTATGATGTTACACTGCCTCCCTTCTTGCAAGACCACTTTTTCATTTTTGGATTGGAAAACTGCAGCCTCTAGATTTCCAGTTTAGTTATGAGTGCATCAGGAATAAAAATGCAGTGATACCTCCAGCCCTAGGTGGGCAATCTCTGTGCAGACAAATACTACTTCTAGCATGATATTTAGTATTCATGGAGCTTTCAATTCAGGGTTGTCTAGATTTTAATAGGAACCAACTGTTTCATTAACTACGGCAGACAGGATGAGGCTCAGCAGCACTGGGTGATGGGAAGAGCCACAGATAGTGAAAGCAATCTTGAGAACTTTCTTTTTATATATATATTGCCAGCAGGAGCAACAAAATTAAACATTGTCTGTGAAGCTGTTAAGGAGACTTTGTGGGTTATAATGGCACATCACTACTTGGCAGAAAAGTAAATTGGTAGCTTTGCTGCAGAGTGTCTAACTCAAGAAAAAGGATGGGAAATAGATCCTACAGGGCCCAAAATAAGGCAACAGGCAAAATGTGGGACTTAAAATATCTTGACACCTCATGCATTAATATAACAGCCAAAATATTTTTATTTTCCATTGTTTTTAGGCTAAATTGGCAAGTCAGTTTCAAACAGCTTACAAAGCTGGTAGATATTAACAGAAGATTGTTTCCCATATAACAACAAGCTCATATATCAACAGCAGAAAGGCTGTGTTGTGCGTGAAGGAGTATTATTAGGTGAATTTGGTTTCATTGACACCCAGAAGAAATTTGAAATGTGTTACAAACCTATGACTGAATGCTGCTAGATTATATTTAGGTAGCTTTGTTCCAGAATGATAATGTAAATTAGTGGAGTGATTAATAATAATAGATCTTAAAAGAAGCATCAAAGCTGTAATGATGGAAGGATATTTTAATATTTGCAGTGACTGCAACAAACATGTTATGAAATAATGTATCTAATTGATTCTTGAGTTTGTCCTCTGAGACTTTGCTGCACAACAACTGGTCTTTTACAGTTTCTGCCCATTCTTTCCCCCAACTTTTTTGTCCTCCAACGAGGTAGGGCAATGGGCTGCTTTTTTCCCCTGCAGAGGGGTTTCTTTATTACACTGAGAGCCAGTGTGGTGCAGTAGTTAGAGACTTAAACTAGAGAGTTGGCTTAAAATATAGTTTATCCTTAAAATATAGTTTAAAAGAATTCATTCTGAGATTTTTACAAGGTTATGGTAATAGTCTTCTAAAAAACTAATTTAAGCGATGGTCAGGTGTGGGCTTGCCCATGGCCTTGATGCTGGTGGCTTCTTTGGCTCACGAGGCTGAATTTCTGCTCATGAGACTCTGCAGCTTACAGGGAGTTTGTAAGCCGCTCTGAGTGAAGGGCGGGGTATAAATCCCATCTCTTCTTCTAATAACGACTCTCTGTGATGAGTCATCCTCAGCCTCCCAGAGGCAGAAGAACTAGTTTCACAGTCATACAGAAGACTCCAAAGTCATTAGGCAAATCGCTATACAGGGATAACATCAAACATCACTCTTCTCTACCTTCCTGGAAAGTTTTAAATAAAGATTTCTAAAGCTATATGAAGTACTTCAAACTATCTTCATAACTACTAACTAACCATAATAGAGACCATAGAAGAGTGTGTGACACTATATTCAGCCCAGGCTGAGAAAAGAGACCACACCCACGCAGATACACTCCTCCCAGCATGCCAAACTTCTTTGCAAGCTTTCATCTTATGAGTCACTTCCAGCTGTTTCTACTACAGCAGTGGCTGGAGCTGATGTTGTTAAAAGAGGCTCAACTACTGGTAAATTGCAATGTGGGGAAGCCAATTTTGCTGTTCTTTCCAGGCCAACTCAATATTCCCAGTCTTTGGGTTGTTCTGTTTTACCTTTTCATCATAGACCTCGAGTGATTGGGAAGTAGATTGGGAAGTAGGAAGAAAACCTTGTACTTCCAATTCCATAACAGGCTGTTCTGTGCAATGGATGTTGCTTTGTGGTGTTCTGAAACAAATTTGTGTTCTGGGCACTGTCAAAAGGGTCTCCTGTTACAAGTAGTGTTCTTCCCCCTACAAGGCTGCCCAACTGCCTAGAGAAAAATTTTCCTGCCCCTTTAACAAAGGCTTAATAGGATGTTATTTGTCAGGTGATGTTAAAAAGAACCTTTCCACACATGACATCTCCATAAAAGGGTCAGGGCATTTTTTGGCAGGCTTCTTGGCAACTGCATTCCTCCAAATTGCTCGGGGTTGAGCATATGGTTCTCCTCGTCTCCATTCTGTCCTCCCAACAAGAAGTAGATGTGGTGAGTCAAAGGGGAATGCCCTCAGTTAGAGTGCAGGACAGAAGTACAAGGAATGGGTGCTGGAGACACCCCCCCCAAAAAAAAAGTGAGGGAGAGACGTCAACTTCAACCACCAGCAGGTGATTTGGGGACAGGTGCTGCTGGTCCCCTGGTGATGCTTGTCAATGGTCTGAAGGGATGAATACATGAACCTGCCTTATACTGAATCAGACTCCTGGTCCACCGAAGTCAGTACTGTCTACTCAGGCTGGCAGCAGCTCTCCCAGGTGTCAGGTAGATCTTTTAACTGGAGATACTGAGGATTGAACCTGGGACCTTCTGCATGTCAAGCAGATGATCTACTACTGAGCCTCAAATAAAGAAGAAAAATTTTGAAGAGAAGTTAACCCTTTCCTTTCTTTCCTCGGGTAGCCATGCTAAGTGGGATGAGGGGCACAGCTGGGTCCTCAAACAAATGTATTAAAAGGAAAAACTGTTCGTTTAGAGAAAAGTTCAAGGCAAAAACTTGGGTGAAATTTAGAACAAGTACATCTAATTCCATTTCCATACACTAAGCCTTTGTTAAAATGGCAGGGCATTTTTGCTAGGTTGTTGGCAGCCTTAGGAGGCACTGTTGGGAGGACTGGGGGGGGGGGCAAGTAATAGGAGAAGAAACAAGGACAGGTGGAGGGGGTAATAGCTCCCCTCCCTCACAGGTCCTATGCTGGTTCAGTTGTAACTGGGGTGTCAACTGATTCAGGCACAACCAAAGGCAAAGAGAAATAATAGCATCAGACTACTATATGACAGCTGTGTCATAGAGTTTCTCTGAGTTGCTGGTAGGCAGGATGCAATTGAGAGCCACTGTGATACAGTGGTTAAAGTGCCAGGCTATGATCTGGGAGAGTGAGGTTCGAATCCACTTTGCCATGGAAACATGATCGGTGACCTTGGACTCTCAGCCTAACCTCCCTTACAGGGTTGTTGTGAGGATTAAATGGAGAAGGGAAGAAATTTTTTAAAGCTGCTTTAGATCCCCAGTGGAGACAAAAGTGGAGTATAAACAAAGTATATAAATGAAATAAATTTAAGATTAAGACAGAAATTGAGAATATGACTGCCAGACTTTTGGGCAGCCAAACTACTCTTCCCTGGATGATCCATCCACTTCTTCACTAAGCCACCCTGCCAGCTGCAGCAACAGCATGAGATTCTGCAACCCTGACTGACAGAACAGGATTTTAGGAGAAGGGGGGGACAGACCTATCACCAATGCTCCCTCTAAGCCAGTGGTTCTTAACCTGGGTTCGATCGAACCCTAGGGGTTCGGTGAGTCAGTCTCAGGGGTTCGGTGGGGCCTCCAACTTAGTACTATTACTAAGTACTAAGAATTATTTTTCACTAAAGAAGGGTTCGGTGAATGCGCATATGAAACTGGTGGGGTTCGGTACCTCCAACAAGGTTAAGAACCACTGCTCTAAGCTGTGGAGTCCTGTGAGCAAAAATTCCACCTCGTGAGCTACTGGCATTAAAGTTGTGAGTGAGCAATTTGGCTACTCCATAACTTAGTTTGCTCTGGAGCCATCCTTCCTGAGCTAAGACAAAAATGTGTGAGCTGGAGGCTAAAAAAACTGTGAGCTAGCTCACACTAACTCAGCTTAGAGGGAACACTGCTGTCACCATGGCAAGTTAGGCTGAGAAATCAGCAAGTGGCCCAAAGTCACTTCATGGTTGAGTGGGGATTTGAACCTGGTTCTCCTTAGTCTGATACTCTAAGCGCTATACCCCACAGTTTCTCTTTATAATACCCCTTACATACTAAGGAGCTATAGCAGAGGAAGCCCAGTACACAATCTATTTTGGCCCACAGTCTAATTAAATGTTGCAATTTTTACTGCTGAAGCTTAAGTGGGTTTGGTCCTCTAAGATGCTTGAGTTGGAAGCTAGCACAAAGTTTTGGAAGTTTGCTTTGGTTGTGAGAGATCTCCTGGGAACCATAAGCAAGACGCTTTGGAATACGAACAGGACAATTAACAACACTAACACAGCAGGCTTGTATCAGCCAGTTGGTTAAAGGCTGTGTGGCCACACCATTTTTACCTCCTGCTGTAAATTGTGCATCAGGATATGAAGATGTTGAAGCCGCAGGTTGAGAGAGAATGTCTCCACTTGGAGATTAACTGCACCATCTTTGTTCAGCATGCCATCATCAGTACATTGCTAAGTAGCATGGAAGAAGAGCAGCTTCCTTTAAGCCAGTGCTAGGCCAAAGTTCTTATGAACAATTCAAGGGACACATCAGGAAGAAGCAAAGGATTTTCACAGACAGACCCAAAAGGCAAAACAAGCTGGCCATTTCATATGCACCCAAATACAAAGGTGTCATTCTATAGCATGTTTTATCAATGTTATAAATGAGAACTCGAGCAATTTCCAGTCAAAGTTAGAAAAAGTGTAAGCTCTGGGAAGCCCAAGGGATTTCTCAAGAAATATACAAAGGACGTTTGTAAAGTTGGTGTGGAAACTGCTATTTAAATTTCACATGTCTGCAGGATGACATCACAAAACCTGCATTATGAACGTTTGTGTGAGATGCTGAGAAACTTTTGCTGTGCTGCTGTATTCCATTTAATCGTTGGATCCTGCTAAATCTAAACAAGCTCTCTGTCCGATGGGTGGCTAAACAGAAAGTTGCCTGCAAGCCCCAGGTATTATTATTATAGCATCAGCTACTTCACGTTCTTCCCATTTGTTCAAGGAAGCTCCAAAATTGCTGATGCCTAAATCTGAGCTCCTAATGTCCCAGGAAAAGACAATTCGTTATGATATTTTTGCCAAGTTTTTTATAAATTTTGGAGAATACACTCTGATCTGGATTTCAGTTATAGCAAAGCATAGATATACCAGAAGAAAGACCTAGTACATTACCTGGCCTATTTATAAATCATTTTGAGCCAGTTGCTCTGATAAATATGGATAAGATCATCAGATTTGTGAAGGCTATTACTTGTACCCTAGATCCTTGCCCATCCTGGCTGCTAAAATCATGTAAGAACCATATCAACAAACCCTTAGCATCTATCAGTCACTAACTCAGGACACCTTTCCTGAGCCACTCAAAGAGGTGGTTATTTGTCCACTACTTTAAAAACCATCCCTATAGAAAAATGATGAGGCCAATTATTGCCTGGTCTCTAAATCTATCCTTTCTGGGCAAAGTGACTGACAAAGTGGTAGCCAGCCAACTCCAGGTCTTCTTGGATAACTCATCAGCCCTAGCTCTTTCTGGGTTAGGCCAGAGATGGTTCTGCTAGCTTTAGTGGATGACCTCTGTCTGAGTGCAGACAATGGCCAACCCTCTCTGTTGCTGTTATTGGATTTATCTGCAGCCTTTGATACAGTAGATCATAATATCTTGTTGAGGCACCTGAAGGCAGAAGTAGGTATCAGGGGATGTGCATTGAACTGGTTCAAATAATTCCTCAAGGATCAGATTCAAAGGGTTGCTATTGGAAACCAGTTGTCATTGGTGTGGGACCTATCCTGTGGGGTTCCACAGAGCACAATTTTATTCCCCATGCTTTTCAATCTTCATGGAAAGCCCTTAGGACAATTTTTTTAGTGTTGGTTGTCATCAGTATGCTAACGATACTCAGCTGTACATATCCTTATCCAAATCTTCTGGTGATGGAGTAGAACAAATTGAAGCTAAACCCTGAAAAGACAGAGGTAATGCTGGTTGGGAAACAGGATGTCTTGAAGGACACTGTTCTCCCACTGCCGATAGAGTTCAACTGACCCTTGCTGACTCAGTTAAAAACCTTGGAATCATACATTAAGTTAATACAGCTGCAAGAAAGGCTTTCTACCAATTCAGCCTAGCTCTTAAGTTGGATCCTTACCTTGACACGGCTGATCTTGCAACCTGGATCCGCACCATAGCAACATCGAGACTAGACTACTGTAATGCACTGTACATCGGTCTCCCCTCAAAATCAACTCAGAATCTCCAGCTGGTCCAGAATGCCACTGCTTGGCTATTTACAGGAGTTAGATGAAGCATCCATATTATTTCCATTCTGCAGACACTCCATTGGCTGTCCATCTGTTACCGAGTTAAATTTAAGGTACTGTCTATCACATACAAAGCCCTTCATGGCCTTGGCCCCTTTTACTTGCTGGACCACCTCTCTCCCTATGCTTCACCATGACAGCTTCACTCATGGCAGCAGGAACTTATGCAGGTGCCAGCCTGCAAACGAGCAAAATCAACAACTGCCTGTACACATACTTTCTCCACTGTGGCTCCCACCTTGTGGAATGGCCACCCTGAGGAGGTTAGGAAAGCTCCTGCTCTCCTGGCCTTCCGCAAACTATGCAAAAGTGAACTGTTCAAGAGGGTTTTTCTGCACAGGTAAATAGCATTGCATAGCCCACCTCGGCAGGGAGGGCAGGAAATAAATCAAATAAATAATAACAACAACAATAAATGGTTTACAATCTTGCTTGGATAAATGATTAGGGACTATGGTCTATACTGCTGTATGTAACTTATTGTAAGTAGGATCCTACGATGTCATTTCTGTGCCACTTAATACATCATGTGAACACTTATGCTGTGCTTCACTTCTTTCTGGTGGTTCCAGACTTCTACAATCCTAACGCATTGGTTACTGAGTGTCCCATTTTGTTGACTGTACTGACTCACTATATGTAAACCACCCTTAGTCCCTGTGAGAAAGGCAGACTATAAATAACATAAATAAATAAATATAAATTAAGTAAGTAGGTCTGAATTTCCTGAAGGACAACTAGGGCACCGGCGTAACTGCTGGATTCTGAACAGGCATGATAATAAAGTTCTAAATAAATAAGCAGACAAGAAATCTCTGCATCACATTCATCTTGCAATCTACTGATTCTTCACACCAGAATTTCAGTAGGCAATTGTTACTGCTCACCTATGACGTAAAAAATAGTACGAGTTATCACAGAAAACCAGATGTATCCCATGGCTGATGAGTGCATTCACCCTGTAGGTAACAAGGGTTGTCAACTGACTGGAGGAAAAGTGTCCTGTACTTTTAATACAAGCTCAATAGGATGTTTATGTCCATGCCATGGAAATTTGCTTCAGTTGCTCATTTCCACACATTAAGCCTATATTAAATGGACAGGGCATTTTCTCCAGGTTTCTTGGCAACCCTATACGTTGCAGAACTTTTATGGATTATTAATTAACATGTCAATTATCAGTAATGTTAAGGTTTATATTTTCAATTATGCAAATAGGCTTCCTTATACTGGCTCTTTGTTGATCTTTTGCTCTGAACTTTGGTGTAGTTTGGTTCCTCAGTAAGAAAAGGTTGGTGACCCTGTTCTGTGCTTCCCCTTCACGGGGAAACTAGAATTATACTAGAAGTCCCTTTCTGTGACTGTGACAATGGGTCACTAAACAGGGGAAATCCCATACAAGAGGGTTAACTCGCACAGAATGTCTTGCAAGCTTTGAGATAGCTCAGTTGAAAACAGTGTATTAGGAAAGAGGAAATGTAATTCTCTGGTGGGAAAATCCTGGAACTTCTACAGAGCTCAGAGAAACCAAATACCTGAATAGAGTCAGGGCAGTATTTTACCTCACCACCACCAAACTTCTGTGATTCATATGCCTGAAAGCCTGTGAGAGTCAGATGCCAGTATCTGTGAATTACAGTTTTCAGTCAGCCCAACTGAATCTTTATCTGTAAAAGTACTACAAATTTATCTTTTCGAGTCCCAACTTTAAATTGGAACCCACAGTCATTTCTTTAGGACCAACTGCAGGAATTCGTCATTTTCTCAAATAAAACATAGGCACCGAAGAACACTTAGAAGTCAGATGCCCTGATCCAGAAACATACGGAAGCCACAGGATGCTACAGGCATGCTGCTGTGCTAAGTGACACAGTGCTGAGCACAGAATGGTGCATGTAACCTGCCACATGGAAATGTGTATCACACCAGCCACACACTACCACATTGCTGGATAGGATTGATTGTCTCCCCACATAGCAAGTTTGTGCAAACCCAGTATGAGCTAAGCCCTGACCTGGATGGCCCAGGCTAGCCTGTTCTCATCAGATCTCAGGAGCTAAGCAGGGTCAACCCTGGCTAGTACTTGAATGGGAGACCACCAAGGAAGTCCATGGTTGCGACATAGGCAGGAAATGTCAAACCACCCCTGAAGGTCTCTTGCCTTGAAAACAGTATGGGGTCGCCATAAGTCAGCTACAACTTGACAGCACTTTCCACCAGTACAGAGCTACATAAAAAAATCCATTGCTACCTGTAGACTGGGCCTTGTACCAATGTTCCCTCTAAGTTGTGGAGTCTTGTGAACAAAAATTTTACTCTGTGAGCTACTGGCATTAAAGTTGTGAGCGAGCGATTTGGCTACTGCATAAATTAGTTTGCTCTGGAGCCATCCTTCCTGAGCTAAGACTAGAATGTGTGAGCCAGAGGCTAAAAAACTGTGAGTTAGCTCACACTAACTCAGCTTAGAGGGAACACTGCCTTGTACCCTGTCGTGAAATCTATTAGTTCTTATGAAGCTGAAGGTATTTATGGCAACCAAGAAGACACATGCTAACGAGCAACAAGTGTTTGTTTGTTTTGAATATTTCTCTGCTGCCTCTCCAAAGCAAGGCTGCCCTCATTAGAAGGTTCTGACACCACTCTACTTATTTGCACCCAAAGATGTAATTTTAAAGCTGTCATCTGCAGGTAGTAATTTTACACACTTTAAGTTAACAGAAGGCAATTATGGACTTTGGAACTCAGATTCTTTCAGGCACCCCTTTCTACTTGACTGCATGCTCTATGGCCTGCTTAGCCTCTCAATGACATCAGAGCATGCAGACCTATTGCAGCCAAAACATGCTCCTGACGACATAGGCCCACTTGTCACAGGATGCAAAGCTGAATGATATGGCCTACGAGCTGCTATGAACAAAGTTGAAAGGGACACTGTCTTCTGCTCACTGGACAGAAAGGCGGAGGGTAACTTGTGAAATAAACAAAGGTCCTTGTTAAAATCTTTAACTCCAATTAGTAAGCACTGAAATTTGAACTACAATCAATGCCACCCGGACTAGGAGCCACCAACACTCATCTCTGTACAACTATTTAGCTCTGTTTTGTGCCAAGAGAAGATGGCCTTACACAGATGGTCCTTTCAAAAGCTGCTACTAAAACCTTGATTTTGGAGGGAAGAACTGCAGTATTCAAAGCTTAAGATACATTAGCCTTAGTTACTGGGGACCCAGATAAAGCCAAGGGAGTATGATACAATAAGTCTGAGACAGTACAGGTGGAGAAACAAAAAAGAAAGAAAAGCAAGCAACCTCTTTTCAATGCTAACTTTGTTATTTACTTACGAGGGGAAGAGTACATACAAATGCAGCTGGGCAGTTTTCTCCATGGCGAAACAATCGACTTATGTGCAGCACACATTCCTTGCACAAGTTGTCTGCATAGTCTGCCCTACATCATCTCTTTTTTTCCTTTCTCTGTTCCCCCAGTTGTGCTTAAAGAACTGAACTGACCTCAAAATGCATGAACACAGTGTGGTTATCTACCATCCTCTTGGATCAGCCTGTTTGCTTTATTATCTCTTGGGAGAAAAGCACCACAGAGATTCCCACAACTGTGGTGGTGACTGCTGGAGGCAAGTTTGCACAATTGCACCAATAGCAAGGAAGTTAAGGAAAGAATTAGGCACACACACACACCAAAAAAAAAACAGGATCAACTAGACTAGGATCTCACCTTTTCTGCTGCAAGGAATAGACAAGAACAGGCTGGTGGAAAAAAAGGAGGGAAAAATAAAAGGACAGACGTTCGCAAACCGCACATTGTAACTAAAGACTAGCATGTGCCTTCTGTCACATTCTGTGTACACGATTTGTACTGTAGAAAATTACAGCAAAGAGAATTTGGGGCGATTTCGCACTTGCCGTTTGCTTCTCATTCTCTCCAGGGTTTTTTCCTCCAGAGTATATTCTTCATGTTCACACTTGGAGCCGAAGCTCCTCATCTGACCCGCAGTGTCCATTTCGCATATACCGACTGCCGCATGGCTTCCATTCTCCCCATTCCCCTCCCATCTCCCCACTCACTCCTCCCCCCTTCCCTCCTCCTGCTTTTTTTTTTAAAAAACGCATGCGTGATTGCGTTATTTCGTTATGATGAAATGAGGCTTCCAGTCCCCCCTCCCATCATCCCACTCGCTCCTCCCCCCTCCCTTCCTCCACTGAATTTTTTTAAAAACACAGACACGATTGCGTTATTTCATTATAATGCAATGACGGTGGACATGGATAGTGTGAGCAATGGTCATGCGAGTTGTAGAGGGAATACTATTTGCTACTGAAATTTAAACTATTTTGCTGTTGCGAGCTGATATGCACCTAATGGTGTCTGGATTAAGATGTCTGTAGTTGCCTTCCTCTTCCCAGAATTCAATACTTTTCTCCTTCCTATTCAAATTTTCCCGCCACTGTTGCTTGCCACACAATGATTGGTCAACCATACGGCCTGGCGCTGAGATTGGTGGCGTGTCTGCTCTATCATCAAAATGTCGGGCGTGTTGCCAGCAGGATCTCAGGCACAAAATGGTGGATAAAGCCTTTACAGCCATGGTGCCCTATATGCATTGCAATTTCGTTATAACGAAATGTGGCCCATTTGAAAGATAAAATACCGGCGCCAGTAAGATGGTTTTCCCTTGTTTATTTGTATGCATTACTGCTTTACTTTACGGATCAAAAAAATCTATCGCCATGCCGCTTGAAGCAACCCATTCGTGCAGTTCCCTCCATCAAGGATACTTTCTCTGCAATTTTATTTTAAAATTGTGTTATGAAACTTATGAAGGGTTTTTTGCTGGAAAAACTTCCTTGGCGGAGCTCCCCAGCTGCGGAGCAGCATGTGGACTGGTCTCCCATCTCCCTCCCACATGCTCTGGCTGCCGTCCTCCATCCATCCTGCCGCCGGCTGCAGGAGCAGCAGCACTCAGGGCGCTGGATGCTGGATGTGAGCGCAAGCCGGGGGGGGGGTTGCGGTTCCTTCAGGGCTTCTTCTCCAGTGATAGTGGCGGTGGCGGCAGCTGAGAAGGAGCGGCAGCAATGGCAGCCCAATCTCCACGCTCCGCACGCTGAATTGGAGCCCTGAAGAAAAAGTTCCCCCCATAATAAATAAATGTGAGCGTGTATGTATTATACAAAGAAAACAATGGTGCGGTCTTCCCTTGCTGCATCACTATTTCATTATTTCGATATAATGAAATAAAGTGTTCTTTTTTAAAAAGGGGGGGGGGGACAGTCTAGCCTCAGGCCCGGAGGAGCGCACCTAGAGAGCAGGGTGGAAGAGTCGCGTCCCTGGCCCGCCTGCCGCCGCTCCTCCGCGGGTTTCTGGAGGGAAGTGCCCCCGCCTGCTCTGCAGGGGCTGCAGCCGAGGCACCCCAGACACAGGGCACCAGTCATCCACGAGCCCAGGGGCTCTCGGGCCAATGGCGCCCAGCTCCTGCTACCAAAAGCCCAGCAAATCCTCCTCACCGACGCAGTCCCTGTGGTGGGTTCTTGTCTCACTGCCTCATCATTTCAATATTACGTTAGGAGGGCTCATTTTAAAAAAAAATTGAAGAAACGTCCACCACGGGGCGGACCAAGATGGAGGGCAGGTGAGTGGCCGTGTTTTCGTCTCAGCTTCTCCACCGGAGCAAACAGGAAAATCCTCTAAATCAGGATTTTCTTGC
The DNA here is from genome assembly GCA_029233225.1 of Lepidodactylus listeri. Taxonomy (NCBI): domain Eukaryota; kingdom Metazoa; phylum Chordata; class Lepidosauria; order Squamata; family Gekkonidae; genus Lepidodactylus; species Lepidodactylus listeri. The sequence goes on from JARCFY010000003.1 coordinate 105,366,948, forward strand.
TCCAGGGAAGCTCCGGAACAGTGCCGTGATACTCCTGATCAAACTGTGAGCCCGGAGCAACTGGTGGGAAATCGACCAGAAGCTCCTGAGCAAGCATCAGGGCAAACCCAGGGCAAACGCTAGTGCGAAATCGCCCTTGCTCTTTTTCAAATTAGAAATAGTCAAATCACTGTAATTTCTACAAGAAAAACGAAAAACAATTATATACTGCCATCCAGTGTTGTGCCAATTAGATCGGTGCACTAGGGCCTACCTAGTTACTGCCACTCGGGCAATTTTTTTATCCCACCCTTCCTCCAGGAATTCAGGGCAACATGGTCCTTCCTCCTCACTTTAGCCTCACAACAGGTAGTCTGGACTAGGAGAGAATTACTGACCTCAGTTTACCGAGCAAATGCAGGAATTTGAACTCAGGTGTCCTAGATCCTAATGCAACACTTTAACCTTTTCAACACACTGGTTCTCAAGCAAGTATTTGGAACATATCTGGCCAGTATTAAAACCGCTCCACAAATTCCAACTTTCACAATTCAGAGTGCTGCGGATGACCTACAAAGCTAGAGTTGCCAACCTTCTGGAGAAAAATAGTTCTGTCCTTTTAATAGAGGCACACTACAATGTTATTTAGCAAGTGATCTTATTTACTTCCATAGCAAAGCTTCAGCTGCCCATTTCCATGCATTAAGCCTCTACTAAAGGACAGTTTCTCCAGGCCCATTGACAACCACATCTAAAGATCCTGAGGTATGTGCAGTCTTCCTCCTCATAGCAACCAAAACAAATGGCTCACTACATTCTAGCGGAGCATCTTCACTTTTTCACCCTGAGTTGGTGGAAATAATTGCTTCTGTATTTGTCCCATCATCCCAACCTCATTTCAAAACAGCAACCATATGGTTCTAATAGTGTTTCCCCATCTCTGATATGAGGAGGGGTTACAGGTGTCTGTTCTAGTTCCTTTTTTAATGCCAGTATTGCATAAGTGCCTCAATCCACAGTTCTTTGCACACAGCAGCAGACTGCATGCACATGACTGTATGCGAGGATCTCTGCATGCTTTACTGTGGAACAGATGGTCAGTGCTGGGTTAGGGGGCACCCAGAAAGTGAAATGAGCTAAGAAGAAAAGACATAAAATTTGAGAAATCATTCTCCCTTAAGCCATTCTCTCTCAGGTTCAACCCTCTAACTGACGTACCTCATAAGACTGTTGTAAAAACAACTAAGAATACAGGTGGAGCATCTTGAACATTCTAAAGCTCTGTGTAAAATCCTACATACCACTTAGACTTGACACAGAACATCTGGTGAAAAAGATTACACTGCAGCTAACAAACGAGATAAGGTTTCTTTCCCTTCATGGGTCATGATGCTCTCCCCTCAGTCTCAATCTAAGCAGAGACAAGATGTGTAAGACTTGTTATTTTTGACTTATTTATCCTTTCCTTACTGGGGAGCCATCCCAAGCTGTAAGAATGATAAGTGTGTGTATGCACCAAAGTAACATCTGAATCAAGCACCTGCCTGACATTTCTTTCCAAAATGGATAGGGAATCATGGTGACACAATATTCAAGTAAACAGAGTACAGAAGTTCTCCAGCCATGAGGAAGTTGTCTTTGGGCCATGTGACAATCCACGACTTTTGGGGGACTGCAATTGCTCCAATTGCAGAGCAGCTCTTTGGCCTCTTGTTGGAGGCCAAGCAATGTAAACAAACTCAAATGAGGAAATGACAGAGATAGTGAAACTATCACAGGTGATGGGGGGGGGGGGGTCAGTGGCAGGTCACTGGAATGTTCTTGACACATCACACACATGTTATGCAGTGGTCAGAGTGCCAAACTAAGATCCAGGTTTGAATCCCCATTCTGTCATTGAAGTTTGCTGGGTGATTATGGGCCAGTCACATACTCTCAACCTAACCTATCTCACAGGATTGTTGTGAGGATCGAAGAACAATGTCAGATGCTTTAGGTACCAGTGTTCCCTCTAAGCTGAGTTAGTGTGAGCTCACTCACAACTTTAATGTCAGTAGCTCACGAAGTATAATTTTTGCTCACAAGACTCCACAGCTTAGAGGGAGCATTGTTAGGTACCCACTGGAGAGAAAGCTGGGGTTTAAATGAAGTAAATGAATGCATACAGTGAGACTGTGGCAGGAAATAATGAACCACAATTCCACCATGGCCCTATGGCTGATCTATAAATTTCAGATAGACAAAAATGACTCTCTGGAAGCTTCACTATAATGGCCTATGTGAATTCACCCTTTGTATGAATCACAGAAGAAATTTCTGCTGCTTAAGAATGCACACTGGGTGACTGCTTAAACTGGCAGTGCACCATAAAACTTTCTGCTGCATTGTGGCTGGAAAACAAATAGCAGATGTTGAAACCTGAAATCCGTGACTCTCTGCCTGTTCTGCATGCTACAGAGTGCCAAAAAAGATTGGGGGGGGGGGGGGGGGACTGGCCATGGTACATGCTGTAAACCTGGTGGTTTAAAGGCATGATGAATTGAGGGCAATGAAAGGGACAAGACATGGAAGAGATTATCAGTATCTCAGCCTTCAAATTGGGCAGAATTGAGTTTGTATACAACGCAGATGCCTCCTCCTTTTCAGGGGTGTGCTGGTGAGGACACAGCTCTGTGCTCAAGGACCAGTCTACAAAACAGATGAGCTATTCAACCGTAACCTCTGTGTGCCCTTTGCAAAGATCCATTCATCATCTGGGCACTGATAGTGGATGCTCAACACCCTTATGCTAGGGTGGTGGCTGGCCTTTCTGACTTAACCCATGTGTCAAGCAAACATGGGATGCCCTTTCTAAAAGGCTTGTTTTCTTGGAAAAGAAATCCCCTCCCACCATGCTCAGTGGAGGAAAGGACTGCAGTGTTACTGCTGTAAGAATTCCTCCCTCTCCTAACCATGACAGCTAAAAATATGCTTCTCTTCTCCCACTCCCTCCACTCACCCACACAGAAAATCAGGAACTAATAAGGGTGAGAGTACTGTTTTCCTCTTTTTCAGGGAGGAACATGTGTGCGGGGAAGGGATACTGCTTTCCCTACCTAGGGAAGTAGACCAACAATGGGGTCAGGCTACAAAGAAGATCCCTGCATCCTATAAAATGAGGCAAAGTTGCAGTGGAAATTGAGATGGAGGGAGGATCCCTGCTTTTTGCTGCCTAACACTATGAGCAGATGGGGGAGGGGGTAATAATGAACATCTGAGGGTGGGGGAGCTGATCTAAGACTGGTGGGGGTGATATGAGGTCATAGCGCAGCACATGTTATATCCGACCACAAATGTGCCACCGAGAGCTGATGAATGGCAGAGCACATGCTTAGCTCAGTCCTTCTCCGGCATCTCTACTTTCAAAGATCTCGGGCCACAGGATGGGGTAAAACCACTGCCTCGGACTCTGGCAAGCTGCTGCCAGTCAGCGAAACCAGTGCTGGCTCTGGAGGACCAAAGGTTTGACTCGGTACATGGCGGTTACGCACCTAGAGCCATTCTAGAAGGAGGGTCCGTGCCTTCCTCCCTCCCTCCCTCCAGTGGGGCTCAGGAAACCATCCCCCACACACACACTGATCGTCGACAGTCCCCGTCCCCCCCCCCCCCCATTTTAACTGAGGACGGACTGCAGGAGATACTCCCGTCTATGTTTGCCTTTCTCCTGGGCTTCCCTTCCTTCCTTCTTCTTTCCCACCGGGGAGGGGGGTGGGAATACTCACCCGCGCGGTGACCTTATAGAGGGTGTATCCCCGAGGATGGCGCTTGGGCTCAGTGACCGTGTAGAATCGGGCCACCTCCCCGCCTCGTTCCCGCGGGGAGATCATCCTCGCAGGCGCTAACCCGGTGGCCCGTTGCCGCGACGGCGGCGGCTGCTTCCCCGGCGCCGCCAGTTAGCAGCGGATCCACTCCCGGGTCAGGCCGAAGCCGGCGGCGGAAGCAGCTGCGCAGCAACCATTCCCCTCCCCTGGCAAGTTGGCGCTCTTTGGAGGCAGAGAAGAGGATCCTCTTCGGCGAGGCGAGAGCCCCCGGCAGGCAGACAGACAGCCAACCACCGTCCACACAGGGAAAGGGCTGGAGAGGCACCCCTCGGCTGGGTAGCGAAAGAAAGCGCGGCGCGGCTGGGTTTTCTGCAGCATGCCAAGCTCTAGCAAGACGGCTGTCGTAAATGTACAGGAAAGTGTTTCTGTCCGCGATTCTGCCATTCAAGGCAGATAGTGCCTCTCGACACAGCTTAATATCTAGAAAAAAAAGTAGCCACCCTCGACTCAGCTCTTTGCCGAAGGACCAACACCTTTCTGAGCAGGAAGCCCTTCCCATTAATAGCTAATAATAATTCACATTTACACGGTTCAAAGCAGTTCACGTGCATTCGCTTCCAGTAACCATGTAAGGTAGGCCAGCTTGCTTAAGGCTAGTCTGTTAATGGCCGAGATGAGACTCAAACCAGGTGATGTATGATCTGAACTCAACAGTGCCATCCTCCTAAGCAGAACTTCTGAGAATCTTGCTCGGGTCTATTCAGTGGGGCTTACTCAGGGAAGTGTCCTTAAGATAAGGATGCCAGCCTCTTGGTGGGACCTGGGGATCCCCTGGAACTACAGCTAATCTCCAGACTACAGGTGCAGAAAAAGGGTGCTTTGGAGGATAAACTCTCTGGCATTGTACCCCGCTGAGGTCCCTGCCATCCCCAGGCTCCATCCCCAAATCTCCAGGAGTTTCTCAGCCTGGATCTGGCAACCCTACCCCCATCCCCTGCCAGTGTTCATGGGGGACCTGGCAACCCTGCTTTAAGACTGTACTGTCATGCTCTTAACCAGTCTAAAATGGACTCTGCACCTACTCAAGGGACTTTTCTCATATTTCACGTTTCAGGGTTGAGCTATAGCATTGCAAATATATGCCAGGACTAAAGGACAGCCCAAATAAAATGCCACCTATCTGTATATATCTTTTATGCATAGCTGCACTGAGTTTACAAAATTGCATTATTTATTTGTTATAAAATGAATACTTGAAAGAATGCACAGTAACAGAATATAAAAATAAAGAGCTGCATAGCCCAAAATGTATTTTGCAACTATTATTGCCCTCTTTTTGCATTTGGATATGAAGGCATCCTCCTTTTATGACTTCGCAATGAATAGCTGCAGTGGTCAAGCTGGGAGGGGGCAGCTGCAGCATAACTCTACTTGGAAATCATACTCTCCAATCTGTACGGCCTGTCCCTCCACAGATGCAGTGTATACTCAGTGAGAAAGGAAAGAATCTCTCTGCACCCTGTAGAAAAAAATTAGAGTCTTGTTTGATGGACATAGTACCTAACTACGTATTTTTTCTGTCTATTGATATTGTAATGTCCCCCTTTGGCTGTGGGTTCCCAGGTTACAGTACTCACTCAGGCACCTATTCTCAAGTCCATTCAGCAGAGACAAGCTGGCTCAAAACATCAACCCTATTCAACACTGGAGACAGGGCTGTAACCAGTAGTAGGACACACTGCTGCCCCCTTTCACATTTGTAGCACCCCCCACAAGCTGCTGGGTCTCCATCCTAGCCTTTGAGAGCCAGTTTGGTGTAGTGGTTAAGTGCGCGGACTCTAATCTGGGAGAACTGGGTTTGATTCCCCACTCCTCCACTTGTACCTGGCTGGATGACCTTGGGCAAGCCATAGCTCTGTACCAGCTGTTCCCTCAAGGACAGCTTGGGAAAGAGCTCTCTCAGCCCCACCTACCTCACAGGGTGTCTGTTGTGGGGAGGGGAAGGGAAAAGGAGTTTGTAAACCGCTCTGAGACTCCCTTGGGGAGTGGAGAGTGGGGTATAAATCCAATCTCCTCTTCTTCTTCTTTGTCAGGTGCTCAGCCGGTGGGCGCAGCTGCGGTAGTGGGCTACTGAATGTGCCACACTGGCTGGGGGGCTGCCCATCAAAGCTGACCATGAGAGAGCTGCTGCTGGTTGTGCGGGGCAGGGGCAGGCGTTGTGATGTGTCCCACTGCCTGAGTCTCAGCTACCCCAGCGGCAATGTGCTATGCCATGTGCTGCTAGCAGTCTGCCAGAACCAGCCCCAGAGAGCTTGCCGCTGCCTCCCTCCTTCTTTCCCTCCTTCGCCCCTCCATGGCTGCCTAGATGAACTGCCCGCTTATCCTGCCTCCCAACTATGACAGACATCTTTGACAGAAGAGTCCCAGCCATCCAAGCAACTTCCAGGCTCCCTTCACGACCGTGGTGGCCACCATGCACCACCCATCCCAGGAGCTGCCCACTTTGCCTGAGTTTAATCATTTAATTTAATTAGTCCCCCAGTGCCCCCTCACAAAAAAATTCCTGGCTACAGGTCTGGCTGAAGACGCAAAGGAGATACAGGCCAACATCTGACACCATGTAATGTCCCCCTTTGGCTGTGGGTTCCCAGGTTAGAGTACTCACTCGGGCACCCATTCTCAGGTCCACTCAGCAAAGACAAGCTGGCCCAAAACATCAACTGTTTATTTTATTTATTTATTCAATTTTTTCCCCACCGAAGAAAGGGTACAACTCTCATAACCAACAACTACAGCTAACATGCAAAACTGGAAACCAAAACAAGAGCTCTACCCAATAGGACCAAACTAAATCACATAGATACTAGGGGGGACTGACCTTAAACCAAAGCCTGTTCTTATAGTCAGACTCCTCAGCATAAATAATAGGATAGTGTTGTCTGTCCATCAGTGCAATCATACCTCTGATATCTGGGACTAGGAAGTATAGCTTCAGGATAAGAAAGTGGGAAGCAGTTCAGCCTGCAATCCCAGCTGTTGACATACCATGAGTGCAATTATACTATATCATAACACTAGCTATACCAAACATCCATTGTTGAATCAGAGTTAATATTTTCGGTATAGAAAGGGCCGTATTCCCTGGACCTCACATACTTTGAATATACCCTTAAATGTAGATTATAAATTCCTTTTGCTTCCATTAGTCCAGTGGTTTTCACACTGCATTCTGGAGCGTCCTGGAGTTCCTTGATGAGATCAATAATGGCAGACAAGCCCTCCTCCCAATCTTCCCTATTAATGTACAGAGGGAGGAGACAGTCAGGTGTCTAGTAGTAGCAGTAAAGTTCTAGTAGGGCTGTAAAGAGGTCCGAATGTGAGCTCTACAAAATTCTCAGAATCCATTGTAATGCATAGGGATTCCATAGCAGAACAGTGTGAAAAGTATCCCTTGAACACTCAACATTTGAAAACCACTGTATTAGTTTTAAATCACTGTAACAGCCATTTATACTACTTATTATGCTGTAGAAATAATCAGAAGCAAATCAGAATAAGTGTGATTGACATTATAGTTTGTTAAGATCTAAGTCAGTAGGTCTGGGAGCATTGACATCTGCATTTGAACAAGATAGTTCACTTGATAGAGTTTACACTGCTACTTCAGTTGAAATTAAACTATCAATGTTCTTCATTTGTTTGGGGTTTCAATATTTTTAAAATTTTATTTTACCAAATTTTACACTGCCTTTCTACCTTTATGAGGGCTACCAATGCAGCTAACAAATTAAAACAAGTCATAAAACCACATCTTAAAAACTATTAAAATTAACAGAAATCATTAAAACAATTAAGGCCAGAGTTAAAAATATACTAAAGCATAAAAACAACAAAAACATTGGGCATTGTTGCGCAAACCATTTACATATATAGAGCTCTTCTTATTGTGAACTGTGATTACTGCAGTTCTCTGATGGTTAGTACATGTTTAAAATAATGGAACAACAATGGTTTCAGAGTTCTAGGCTAAGCAGCCAGTATTGTCAAGACAACCACACTAAACATTTCCATGACAATTCCAGATTGGTTTTGAGAGAACAGATTCTGCCTTCATTGTTAATTGACGTTTGTTTCATTGAAGATTAGAAGTAAATACAGAGAGTGTCATAGCTATAAGGTACCTCGCATATGAATTGTTAGCTATTTAGATCTCATGTAAGTGTTGTGTAGCCTGATTTTATGCATGTTTACTCAAAAGTAAGTTCTAGCTCAACTGGATGTACTCTGACATATAAGTGCATAAGGACTGCAGCTTTCATCACCCCCATACTGCAGTTTGTATTTATGATGCTCACTTAATTTTGCATTTAATTTTTTCTTGTTGGTTTTTTTTGTATATGTGCATGAGAATGTGGGCACCTGGAAGTCATGGTGACCTCTGGTTACTGACTGTGTGTGCCCTTGGAAGTCATGGTGACCGACCCCTACTGGGGGCCTGGAGGATATTCAGAGAGGTGGCTCAATAAGGCCTGCCCCTGCCTCTGGTATTCCAAGGAGGTCTCCCTTCCAAGGACTTGCCAGAGTCAACCCTGCTTAGCTTCTGAGATCTGATGAAGTCGGGCTTGCCTGGGCTATCTAGGTCAGGGCACATTTAATTTAATTTCTTATTATATGTTACATATAATTATTTAGTTTGCTAAAACGATGACATTACCATCTTGGGCCATTCCTTTTTTACTGGAGACATTGGTACATCTTTTGGGTATAAGTGAGCAGTTGGCATACAGTAATTTTAGATGTTTTCACAACAAAACAAATAGTAATTTATTTAGAATTGAAAGTTCATGTATTTTACTCGGGTCTGTTGGGGCCGGAGCGAGGCGGAGCAAAGCTCCGCCAGCTCAGGAGTGGCCACTAGGGCAGCCAGGGGCTGAATCAGATTCTCTAATCTGATTCAGCCTGCTGCCGAATTGCCGCCGAAATTCGGCAGCAATTTTAAAAGCAACTGGAGGGGAGGGGGTTTGAGGGAGAGGCTCCAAACTTGCAGGGTAGCTGCTGGGGCCTCTCCTCAAAATGCCCACCAAGTTTCAAGAAGATTGGACCACAGGGTGGTCCCTCCAATTCTACAGGCCCCCAAACAGGTTGCCCCCATTCCCTCCATTGTTCTCTATGGGAGGAAAAAAGTTAACATTTTTTCCCACCATAGAGAACAATGGAGGGGATGAGACAACCTGTTTGGGGGCCCATAGAATTGGACTCCCTGGTCCAATCTTCTTGAAACTTGGTGGGTATTTTGAGGAGAGGCCCCAGCAGCTACCCTGCAAGTTTGGAGCCTCTCCCTCAAACCCCCTTTCCTCCAGCCCCTCATATACCCTATGAGTTTTTGCCATTGATTTCAATGGCCCATAGGGTATAATGGGACTGAAACTGACATTCCCTTTCTGACACACTTCTGGTGATGTCAGGGGACGTGGCATATGCTAATGAGGTATGCTAATGAGGTATGCTAATGAGCTCCTGCATCTCTTTTTCTACGAAAGGACCCCTGATTTTACTACTAAGCTATGGAGCTCATCCCAGAAAGCTCTTCTGTGCACTTGAACCTTCAATTAATTTTAACAAGAATCTCCTAGCAGACTGGGATCTATGTTAAATAGCAGGAGAGGATCTTCATTTGGATTTTCTCTTTCAGACACTTAGAGAGCAATCCTAAACAGGTCTACTCTGAATTCTACTATAGTCTATCAATAGGGCTTACTCCCAGGAAAGTGTCCTTAGGATTCTCCTGTAAAATGCCCTTGGCCAACCTTAATATTTTTTCTGTCTGCGACTATCAGAAGAGAACTAGGCAGTAACAGTTGCAGATGTATATACAAGAAAAATCTGTAGTTCTATGAGCATATCATCACTCAGTCCAGAGCTGGCATTCTGGATTATTGTTGTGCCCTGGATGAAGCAACTCAGATGCCAACTTCCCCAAAGATACAATAGAGTCTGTGCCAACAGAGAAAGAAGAAATCAGAACATAAGCAGCAAACAGCATGTGCAGCAGATATGTGAATTTGTCACTGGGTACAATAAAAAATATGAGTATTTAGCACTGCATTATCTGAGACTGTGCTCTGGGCAGAAAAGTAGCCAAAAATATCTCTACCTTGTTCACTTTACCTTGCTGAAAAGCTAAGCAGCCTGAAAACTGAAAGGTGAATAACAAGATGCAGTTGAGAACAGGAATTCTGAAAAGCACCATTTTTCCTGTCACAACAGCAGATTTTGTGAAAATTCCCAACAACACAACTTTTTTTGTTAGGAATTAAGCAAAGGCTGAAAGCATCTTTCTTGAACACATATGAAGCTGTCTTATACTGAATGAAACTATTCCTCTATCAGGGTGAGTATTGACTGCTCTCACTCGCAGTGTTCTCCACAGGTCGTTCACACCATCTGCTACGTGATCCATTTAACTAAAGATGCTGGGCATGTCACATTGAACCTGGGATATTCTCCATGCAAAGCAGATGCTCTGCCACTGAGCCATGGCTCAGCCTGTTCTCATTCGAAGACCACAAACTTTTCCCTAAGAGATATCAAAGCTGAGAACTATCAGATTCCAGCAGCAGCTCCGGATTACATTTTTCAAATCTATATACTAATAGCGAAGTGCCCACCACCCCTGTGCGGATACCTAAATCCGCGGGGGGGGCACTTGGGGGAGGGGGGTTTTCTACACACGGAGGGCACTCCCCCCATGTGCATCTATATACTAATAGCGAAGTGCCCACCCCCGTGCGGATACCTAAATCCGTGAAGGGAGCACTTGGGGGGGGGGTTCTACACATGGAGGGCACTCGCCCTGTGTGCAGAAAAATCCTAAATGTTAAAAAAACTTGGGGGGGGGATATTTAAATCCCCTCAAAAGTAAAAGCCTTCTCTGAGCAGGTGCAGAGAACACTTTGGCTGGGGGAGGGCTCGGTGCGTGGCGGGCCTTGCCGCCGCCACCAATTTTGGGGAAGGGAGGGGGAGGAGCTCGGCGCACAGCCGCCGCCACGATTTCCGGGGAGGGAGGGAGGAGGGGAGGCTCGGCGCGCAGCAGTGCTACCACTTTTGGGGAAGGGAGGGGAGGAGGCTCAGCGCACAGCCGCCACCTCCGCTGTTTTCGGGGGGGAGGCAGGAGGGAAGAGAAAGAGGCTCAAATGCCCCCCCCCTGCGAGTATCCTTCTGCCGGGAGCCCATGGGGGGAGGGGGCGAGCAGCGGGCCGGCGAGATGGGGGAAATGCCCCCTCCCCGCAAGTTTCTTGGGGGGTCTCCCCTTGTCTATATACTAATAACGAAGTGCCCACCCCCATGCGGATACCTAAATCCGCGCGAGGGGGCACTTAGGGGGGTTCTACACACGGGGGGCACTCCTTCCATGTGCAAAAAAATTCTAAATGTTAAAAAAACTTTGGGGGGATATTTAAATCCCCTCAAAAGTAAAAGCCTTCTCTGAGCAAAGATTTTTGGGAAGGGAGGGGGGAGGCTCGGCTCGCGGCCGCGGCTGTTTTCGGGGAGGGGAGGGAGGGAGAAGAGAGAGGCTCACCTCCCCACCCCACCCCGCCAGTATCCTACTGCTGGGAGCCTGTGGGGGGACGAGCAGCGGCCCCAGCAAGATGGGGAAAATGCCCCCTCCCCGCAAGTTTATTGCGGGTCTCCCCTTGTCTTTACTAACATTCTCGGGGTGCGATCACACAGGCATTTAAACCCGGGTTCTCCCACGCTGCTCTTTCAAGCGCGATGGCTCAAACGGAAGGTACTTGTTTTTCCTGGTGGTTGGAAAAGCGGGCTTGAGTGCGGGGGGGGGGGGGGGGGCGGCTTCGAGACGGGAGTCAGATGCGGCCGTCTAGTCAGCCCCTTTAATTGCGATGGGGAACAGCCGCGAGGCCCGCAATAAACGTCCGTGTGATCGCACCCTCAGTCTCTTGAAAAAAGATTCGCCACAGCGATTTCAGGGGGCTGTAGCAGAAACAACTCCTATGGCTCCCTTGTGTTTTTTGTTTCTTTTATGGCAGAAGCTTCCCTAGACTAAAGACCACTTTGCCAGATGCGTGCAGTGTTAATGCTCAACAGGCACAGCGTGTGTAGAGAACCAAATGTAAACACTGGAGCGGAGGTTAACGTTCTATGACCCTTGAACCCTACAACAAAATGGTGGCGGCTGCGTTTCTCGTAAAGTGCCCTTAAATAACATGGCTCCCCTTCTAAGGCTCTTGTAACGGGCTGTAGCAGAAACAAAACTACAAGTCCCATTCGCCCGTGCGGTAGCCGGGGTGGGAAGTGTGTTTGAGGAAGGGACGAGCTGTGTTGGCGGGAGGAGTCGCCGCCTGCGTGGGTCTATGTAGGTCTGCGGAAGAAAAGCCGGATCTTGAGCATATGCGCTGAAGAAACCGGCGACCCTTTGCGATGCCCCCTTTTGGGACTCGGTGTGGGGAGCAAATAACCTGCCAGGAGTGTCCGCACTTGGAGGTAAACATGCGGGCCCAGCTGGGAAAGGGCAGGATAGCTCGTTGGCCTTAAAGGTGGGGGTGAGAAGAGCGGCTGCTCCGGAACTGAACTAGCAAGTAAAGAGAGTGAAAGGGCTAGTTTCACAACCTGGTTGCTCGGATGGGGGCGGCAGGCAACGAGGGAGGGTTATTGTCTCCGTGCCCTACTTTTTGGTCTCCCAGGAGCATCTCGGTGGCCACTGAAGCTGGTTGTTTAACAGAGGTCTTACTGGTCTAATCCAGCCGCGCTGCTCTTACGATTTATTTGCTACCCACTCCGTTCAGTGGTACTCGCTTATAAATGAGTGTAATCCTTTGATGCAATACTTGAGACAGAAATAAATTCAGTCCTTCTGAAGAACCGAAAACCAGTGTTTTCTGAACTTGATAGCTGAAGCCCCTTTTTCAGAGTTAATAGAAGAGATGTGTTTCATTCTTGAACTCAAAAAGATTTATGTTTAACATGTTAGTAATTGATACAGGTAGCAATTTAATCTAGTGTCTGGGGAAAAGGTTTGGCCACAGTTTCACTGAAAAGTAATAGAAAACTGTCAGTGGTAAGCTTTTCTTTTGGATTTTGTAGTCCTGGTTGTGCTTCAGAACGATGGCGCTTGACAGTTTTTGACTGAGACCAGAGGGTCAGTTTGCATAAAAAAATATAAACTTCCAAGCTTTAAAAAATATAATCTTCCAAGCCTTAAAAATACTCAGGTGGGCTGTTTATCCCCATATTGTAGATGGAGGGTAGAGTGTAAAAGACAGAGGCTTACTTAAAGCCACCAAGTGAGGTTGTGGCAGAGGTGAGGTTTAAATTGGGGACTGCCTACATCAGAGCTCATTCTTATAATCAGTGTACTAGAGTAGCCCACTGTGTCAGGAACATAAACTGGCCACTGAGAATATAGAAATTGGCCTTGTATAGTGTAAGCAATGTTAGTGCTTACTCTTTGGAATTTTTGAGAATATACTACACAATGCCCAGTCTGCGATGTGGCAGATTTGCCTGATCCCAGATGAGATCACCAGCTGAATCTCTGTGAATTGCTAATCTGTGCATGGTTTATGAAAGCATGGAGACTAAGTGATGAGTCCCTTAGAGAGTCTGTAGGTGATCTCTTCTGCAGGTGGGTAATTTTGAACTGATTCATGCTTGACAACTTGTTTAAAAAAACTCCCAAGAGGTTGGTGAGGCAGGACTTCCCTTTGTAGAAGCCTTCACTTTAAGGCCCTAAATCAGTGGTGGCAAACCTATGGCACGCGTGCCAGAGGTGGCACTCAGAGCCCTGTCTGTGGGCATGCACGCAGTTTGGGCACTCAGTCTCTAAAAGGAAAAAGACGACACAGACTCGAGGCTGGGCTGCTCTCAGACTTAAAGTATGAGCCAAGGTTAGACAAATTATCAGCATGCACACAACAGCAAAAATCACATTAATTGTTCAAAAACATGCCAAATGCAAACTTTTACCTTTCAATAAAAAATTGTTTGTATAATTGAAAGCTCTGTTATTGTGTTTTTCTTTTAAGACAAAAGATGTTAATGTATGAGTTCTTTTTTCTAAACTAAAACCTCAGTATTCAGGTTAAATTGTCATGCTGGCACTTTGCGATAAATAAGTGGGTTTTGGGTTGCAGTTTGGGCACTTGGTCTCTAAAAGATTCGCCATCACTGCCCTAAGTGGTCTAGGACCCATATATCTCTGGGACTGCCTCTCCTGGTATACCCTCTGCAGAGAAGAACTTACTGGGGATCCCTATCCTGAAAGACATGAGCTGTCCTCAACCAGAGCCAGGGCTTTTTTGGCCCTGACTCCAACCTGGTGGAACTCTCTCCCGAATAATACGTGTGCCCTGAGGGACTTAATGCAGTTCCACAGGAACTGTGAAGCAGAGATGTTCCACCAGGAGTCTGAGGACAGTGACGGTTTCCATCTTGTCTACAACTCCTGTTCCTTGCCTCCCCCCTCCCCACGGCACAATCTGAAGGTTTTAGCGCCATTCAGTTATACCAATTATTGTATTTTCAATTGTTGTCTTTTTACTGTTTTAATTACTAATTAATTTATAAATGTGCTTTACTGTTGTACACTGCCCTGAGCCCTGCTTTACAGAGAGGATGGTCTGGAAGTTTAATTTATAAATAAATAAATTCCCTCAGTAGAATTTGTTCTTCATCATGTTTAATCATTTTTTCTTTAACAGCAGTTTCTAGTAATTTTCCTGAAATAGATGTTAGGCTAACTGGCCTGTAACTTTCTGGATTGCTTCTGGACCACTTTTTAAAAATTGGGGTGATAATTGCTATATTTCAGTCATCTGGCACAGAGGCCAATTTTAGTAACAGTTTAGATACACTTGATACTAGATCAACAGTTTCATATTTGAGTTCTTGAAGTACCTTTGGGTGCATGCCATCTGGACCTGTGAAGTTATAGGTTTTCAGTTTGCCCATCTCTTATCACTTCAATTTAACTGAGTTCTTTGGACACACTTCCCAAATACAATGGCTCTGATGTGGGTATGCCCCACATTTTTCATAATGATAATGGATGTAAAGAATTTATTCAGTTTCTCTGCCATCTCCCTGTCTAAGCAATCCATTCATTTCTTTGTCATTCATAGGCCCATCCACCTTCATAGCGAGTTTCCTGCTCCTTTATGTATTTGAAGAAGTGCTTGTTTGTCTCAATATTTTTGGTTGCCAGCTCCTCAAATTCTCTTTTTGCTTGCTTATTGTTTTGCCAGAATTTATATTCCTTTTTATTCACCTTGATCAGAGAAACCTTCCACTTTTTAAAAGAAGCCATCTTGTCTTTTATGGCTTTCCTTACAAGAGTTGTTAACCATGCAGGTATCCTTTTAAACTTGTTGGTACCCTTCCAGATTTGAGGTAAACATTCTATTTAGGCCTCAGTCAGCATAGTTGTAAATAGTTTGCAGGCACCCTGGGGGTGCATCTATGGAAGGCCCATTTGGGTTTTTCAATTGGCTGCAATCACCTGTTGTGCAGCTGTAATCAGTATTGAGACCAAGGAACATTGACTCTTTTCCATTGAATAATCGAGCCATAAGTCAAAAATAAAAAGGTCTAGAGACATAGTGAGAGAAATGTCTACCATTTGTGAGATCTTAGGAACTATGCCCTAAAAGGATTGGATCACTGGATAAGACCACCATAGATGTATGGGGGAACCTCATTGATTACACTCTTTCTAGTAAAGTGGGCCATAAGAGGATCTAATTTTATTAAGTTTGGTTGGGCACAGATACCAATTAAAGATTGTCTTATAAAAGTGAAGCTTTAAAGGAACCATAGATGATTTGTTAGAAGAAAAGTTCCATATTTTCTGTCATTCTTCAGGAGTTAAAGTCCAGTTTAATTCTTTCTCCCAAAGCTTAGTATAAGTAGGGGGTTTGTTGTTTATTGTATCTTGGAGGTTATAAATTTTAGACAGTGGACCTTTGGTTTCTTCCTGGGTTTCTGAGAATTTCTTCAAACCCTGTTAACAGCCAAAGAAGATGGCCATCTTTTTTTTAACTGCTGTATTAAATTTTGGATTTGAGAATATTGAAACCAGTTAATTTGATGACCTAATTTGTCCTCTACCATATTTTTAGAAATAATACTGCCATTCAACATCCAGGCTCAAGACCTATTTAACCAGTCCGCATCCATTTCTGGTATCTGAAGGGTTCCCAACCAGGGGAAAACCATTGTTGATTTAAAATAGTTGATACTGGAGAGGGATGAGGAGCTAAGATTTTTCTGTAATTATCCCAAATTCTTAAAGTATTATAGAGGAAGGGATTCGCCAAGATTGAATGAGATCTAAATTTCTGTGTTGTCCAAATAATTTGTTTCAATGTCAAGGGGTCAGTGAAAACTTCCTCTATAGGAATCCATTTTTCATTTGGGGAGGTATGTAACAACTGGACTAACTGTGCTAAATTTGAGGCAACATCATCTTCAGATCAGGATATTGGAGGCCTCCGCTTTTCCCCGGTTTGCTTAAAGTCAGATGAGAAACTTGTGGTGTTTTTTTGGCCCATAATGTTTTCTAGCTTAATTGATTATCTGCTGTCTTTGATGCAGATAAAGCAGCACATCCCCAGCATGTCCCTTGCTGCTGTAGAGGTTATGTCCAGGAATAATAGCATCCCATTGATCCCCCCCACACACACACACATATTCTACCAGGTTTCTGAAATGGCCAATGTATTTATACTGTCATTTAGCACCAAGCACTCCAGCTCCCCAATCTCAGCTTAGAGAGTACTAGCACTGGCATACAGGCACTTGTATCTCGCTTCTCTTTCTAAGGATTCCCACCTCCCTTGGCCCTTCAGTTTCCTCACAAGACCCCCCTTTATTGTTTACTGTCATTCTCAAGTTCTAGCCCTCTCCCATCAATATTTTCCCCATAATTTACCACACCATTCCTTAGTGATGAGTTGTTACAAACCAGAGACTCATATTTAGCTAGCGATGTTTGTTGATAGCGTTGCAGTGTAGACATGGTGTGCAGACTGTAGGCAAAAATTCAAGATGTATAAGTTTCTTACACACATTTTTTCAAGTGTTACAGAGAAGCATTGCCTGCTTATAGGCAGGGGCTGAACAGCAAATTTTATTCATTTATTTAGATTTTTATCGCACTTTCCCCATAGTGTAGGCTCAGGGCGGGTACCAACATAAATGTCTACAATAATGCAGATTTGCAGTTAAAACAAATCATAATTTATAGTTAAGATCTGCAATTAAAGTAGATTTACAATAAAACAATAAGACACATTATAACAATTCATTTAAAATCATTAAGATCACCATAGACTAAAACAATGGATACCTCAATGGATAATATTGTGGTCCCACCTGGCTTCTGGGAACTGCAGTCGCTGGAGGGGAGGCCAGATCAAATGGAAGCCTGCTGCCTCAACTAAAGTCCTTGCCTGCTGCCTCAACTAAAGACCTGTAACAGGTCTTGCAGGGCCCTGACCTCATACAGTAGCTCATTCTACCAGGCAGGGCCAGGGACTACCAGGAGGAGTTGGTTCATAGCAAGTAATGTTCTACGGGGCTCACCTTTCTTCCAATGTATTTGAAAAAGTGTGCGTGCACACAAAAGCTCATGCCTTGAATAAAACTTTGCTGGTCTTAAAGGTGCCACTGGACTATAAATTTGCTCTACTCCTTCAGACCAACGCGGCTGACCACCTGGATCTATAAATGAGGCTGTATGGATAGCTAATTATGCTTGTGTGTGATGTCCAAAGCTGCTCCATTATGGAACCAATGGGTGGGTGCAGAAAGACTGTGTTATACATTGTGTGGCAGCTATCAACTAAACTTTCAGAGGCTTTGTCCAAAATTCTTATTACTGTATCTCACAGATAAGAAGCTTTACTAATCTTTCTTTGTTTCTAGATATCCCATGCTGTCCCGTCCCCTACAGAGGCTGGGCAGAGATTGGATTGCCCATTGGAATCTGGCTCAAAGAGTCTTCCAGAATGGGCCAACATATAAGTGCACGAAGTGGACTGAGTACTGTTCTTGGGTTTGGTGTTCACACTTGAACCTTCAGGACTTCCCAGTAAACTGGAACAGAAAGCTTCACAATCACATACAGAACTGTTCCATTCATCTCTGTCCTGCTAACATGAAATCTGAAGGCGATGAGCCCACACCAAAACGAAGGAGATGTAGTGGGGACCAGGAGATTAGCTACAGTCCTAATGAACAATTGAGTACCTCTTTTCCAAATGAAACTTTACTGTTTCATAATGAACCTCAACATGGAGAAGAAAGCCTTCCAAAACCAAGAGGTAATGTGATGTTTTTACTGTCTTGGTAAATTCTTTGTAATATTAAAAGGAGTATGTGTTACCCACCAGGGTATAAAGAGTCAGTGTAGAGTTGTAGGTAGGCTTGCCATTTGCCCACTTCAGGTGGGCAACCTCCATGGATGGGCCCTCCCACTCACCCCTATTCGTTTCAGCCAGCAGGAAAACTGGGGGGGACAGAAATTACATCATGCAATGTGTCAAGGTCAAACCCCCCCCCCCCCGTTTTCTACAAGTTTCACCATAGAGTTCTGGGGAAAATCCAGAGCGTCACCTGGCACATGTTACCTCTGGGTTGTAACCCAGAGGTGACTTTGATGCCTTACAGGACATCAGTTCCACCCCTTGATCTGCTTCCAAAGCTCCCAGGGTTGTCTGACATCGCTAGCTGTAGCTTATTTTGTGAATTTTTTACTTATTTCCTTCATTTATAGTTTGCTTGTGTCACTGAGAGTTACACAGATTACACAAAGAACTATTGAACTCAAGACTTTTCATGTTAACATGAAGTTCATTCTGTGATCTTGCAGCACTCCCCATCTCTCTGCCTATCCAACCTCACAGGATTATAGCTAGAATAAAATAGCTATAACATGCACATCAGCTCAAACTACTTTGAAGAAGCTGTGATACAAATAAGTCTCCCCTTATTCTCTATGACAGTGATACCCATTGGCCCAAGAGCCACATGCGGCTCTTCTGAGCACCATTCCCCATTGTATCACCTGTCCCATGTTTCAGGAAAGTGGGCAAGGCCCTTGCTCAGTGGGGTTTGTGGTTGGCAGGTGGTTTCTGACTTGAAACAGCTGCCATCAGAACAATGGGTAAATTGCCAGCCTTCCTGAATGCACTTGGCCTTGTGCCAGGCATGGAAGTAAACGAGGCTCTTTTGGTTGATGGTAATTGCAAGTATGGCTCTCCACATGCTACAGAGTGTGTACTGCTGGTCTGTGGTGAATTCAATTCAGGCAGGCACACATGCTGAAGTTCAAACCAGATTTAATGTAAGGAGGCAAGTGAAACCGATCTTCCCAATTTAAAAAAATAAAAAATAGTAGCTGAGCAGGACTCTTATTTAGTTTGGGTATGTGGATGCAGTGTGGAATGGGGATGTAAACTTTCATACCTATGGTTCTGCCCATCAAATAAATTTCCACTACAGAGAATCCTGATCATTGTAGTAATGTGTATAGATACTCCAGTGTTCTCCTGCTTTATAGACACCAAGCAGCCCTCCTTTCAATAGTGAACCAGAAGTACCCTGGGAAATGATGGGAGAGGGTCTACTCTGGCAACATTTCCATGAATCTACCTTATCTATAAACTTACTGGGTAGCTTTGGACAAACATTTCCCCTTCCTTAATTTTTTTAAAGGCAACACTGTTGTAGCTTTGTAATTTTAGCTCAGCTCCTGAACTTCCTGGTCTGATTCTCATCTTTGCAGTGAATTGCCTGTATCTGTGTCATAAATATGCTTTACATCAATGGTGATCCAATATAATAGTGAAACACACAGTATATATAGGAAAACAAAGAAATTAATTCTGTGTGCTCCCTCTAAGCTGTGGAGTCTTCTGAGCAAAAATTCTACTTTGTGAGCTACTGGCATTAAAGTTGTGAGCAGGCAATTTGGCTACTGCATAAATTAGTTTGCTCTGGAGCCATCCTTTCCAAGCTAAGACAAAAATGTGTGAGCCAGAGGCTAAAAAATTGTGAGCTAGCTCACACTGACTCAGCTCAGAGGGAATACTTGTGTCAATACCAATTTCAAAAATCAATAAATAATAATAATTAACAAATAATTCATTTATAGACTTATAAATAAGCCATTTATACAGGTTCCAAACCCTAAGCAATGTTTTGGGCAAGTTGGATCCAGGAGTGCTGCTCTGGTGGACATTACAGTATGCGTACAGTCCAGTGCTGTTCTGCCTTAGGTAGAAGGAGCAGGTGGTGCAACAGTTTGGGATAGTAGAGAGGAGCATTGCAAAACTCCAAATGCCTGTACCTTTAGTTGGGTACCCATGCTTTGTGGACAAGGTTTTATCAATATCAAGATTATCTATCAATGGTAGATTGTTAAGAGTATGTATGTTATTTTCATTTTCATTGCTTAGGGTCCTTTTTCTCAGCAGCTTTATACAGGCTATCCATTTTCTTAGTGAGCTCTTAATAAGAGAAAATAATTCTCTGAACAGAACTTAAACTCTCAAGTCAAAAGTATTCATGCCAACATTTCCCCCCCCTTTCTGACTACTGTTTCAGCAGGTGTGATCAAAAGATCCTGGGAATATTTTTGTCAGCAGAGTAAAAAAATGAAGATCCTTGAAGAGGATAAGCAGATCAGCCAGGATAATAAAGACCTGCAGGAAAAGTTTGATTTTACTGTGATGTCATACAACATCCTTTCCCAGGATTTGTTAGAAGACAACTCCCACCTGTATAAACACTGCAGACACCAAATACTATCTTGGAACTATCGGTTTCCCAACATACTCTCAGACATCAAACGGCTGGATGCAGATGTAAGTGGAAAGCTACCCCACAGCTTTCACTAAGAAAGCAATTTATGCTTAGCAGGGGATCTCCATTACAGAATGTAAGCGGTTACAGCTCTGTTTCACATGGTATTTTCAGGCATACACCGCAAACTGTGAATGTGATAAGCATACTTTTGGCAATAACATATTGTACCATCACTCTTTCTAATAGCAAACGATCCAATGTCTATTAGAAGGACATGGAATGAGCTCAAGCTGAGTGTCAGTAGTTCTCTCTCACTGAAATCTGTGGGCCTTAGACATGATGCTGTGTGGTTGAGAAGTATACTTTTCCTCTTCAGGTTCTTTGTTTACAAGAGGTCCAAGAAGACCAGTATGGAAAGGAAATCAAGCCCAGTTTGGAAGCCTTAGGTATGTTATTTAAAAATGTAAGTTACTCATTATAAGTAAATTGTAATCAGTGTGTAATAGAGGAAGCATATTTTAAGGGCTCTAAATGAGCTCAGATTCCAAAAGGGGGGGGGGGGGAACACATCTGTAGTATTAACACATCTCCTGTGACACAGGTTTTTGATCTTCTTTTATTTCAATAGTGTTTGTGTTTGCAGCCCTCTGTATGTGTGCACTAGTATCTTATCTCTCTTAGACTTTGGAAAGTGTATCTGATTATGGTGCCTAATCAGAACTAAACTAACAGCCACTTCTTCCTGTGTGTTGGTATGGATTTCAGAGTACCCAAAAAAGGGCCTTGTTGTGAATGGGGCATATTTGTTTAAATTAAAAGGGTACTTGAAAAATGTCATGGAGGGGAAGTCTATCAGTGGCTACAGCTGTAATGGTTAAATGAAAACTTCACACTGGAAGGCTTCTGATTGCCACTTGCTGAAGAACAGCTGCTGACAGGTGGCTGCCTTCATGATCTGTTGCTGAGCTTCCCAGAGTCATTTGTTGGACACTGTGGGAAACAGGATTCTGGACTAGATGGACCTTTGGTCTGACCTGGCAGGGTTGTTCTTGTGTTCTCAGCATAGTGTGCTTCTCTTTGTTTAGCAGCATAGAATCTTCCTTTTCCAGCCAGACCACCCAAGGTGTGAAGTAGCCAGTAGCCAGTAGCCTGTTTCTGTCAATGTCGTGGCTCTAGACACTTAGAAGAGCTGGATTTGAATAAGCTTCCTTCGTGTTACTCTTTGTAATTAGCTGCCTTACTGTTGTCTTGTTGGCTGAAGGATCAGCTTGCCATCCAGTCTTAGCTATACAGTCTGCTGGGAAACTCAAGTAGATTTGGATCTATTTGAGAGGGTGTCAGAAGTTAAGAGAGTGTGAGAAGAAGTTTGCCAAGATAACCCTGTCACATTGCTCGTGGCTGCTGTTTATTCTCTGGAAGATGGGTCTTCTGCCATTTTGAATCATGCCGTGAAGACTGAAGCTCAAGAAAGTTTTTGAAGAACTCTTATCTGCCCCAACATCCTAGTTATACGGTGAAGTAGAATATTTGTCACCTTGTGGAGATTTTATACTTTTTATCCTTCAATGCTGTGTAAATTCTGTTGTGCTTTTTTCAATTAAATACTTTTTAAAACTTTTCGTTATAATTCAGTGCCAGGATTTTCATAATATTCTGATTGCTTATGTCCATTCTTTGGCCACTTGTTCCAGCTTGCTTCCCCACTCAAACCAGCTTTCTTGGGGACTTTGGGGGGCTAGGAGACTTTTAATAAGGTGCTCTGGTCACCTCAAGAACCAGGCAAAGATGTTCTGGATACTTGAAATACCAGATGGTGGTAGTTTATGGTTTTTATCAGTCTTGGAGTCAGGGAGAGTTGGATTTTGGAAGCACAGGTGTTTAGACTGAACTCACACTGTACTTTCCCAAAATTCAAGTGTTGCATGCATCATATTTGGCAGAAAATAATAGTTTTAATATTACTCCCGATTCTGTTGCAAAATTAGTAGAAATCATTGACAGCCTTCTTATTAACAAGATCTCTTTAAGAGACAACTGTTTAACTCTGAGATATCTGAAAATTGCAAGGGGTTTTGTGATTCCTCTTTGGAAATCACAGCAATCAGTGGCTCATGCAATCAGTGCTACAGATGGAGAGGTTCAGCAATTCTTGAAACCAGTCAGACTGAATCTTAAAATCCTCTTATGCAGGGTACCATTGCGAATACAAGATGAGGACAGGAAGGAAACCTGACGGCTGTGCTATTTGCTTCAAGACCTCCAAGTTTAGCCTGCTCTCCTCAAATCCAGTGGAATTCTTCCGCCGCAATATCCCACTGTTGGACCGAGATAATGTGGGGTTGGTTGTGCTCCTGCAGCCTCGGTTTCACTGTAAAGTCACTGCAGCTATATGTGTGGCCAACACTCATCTGCTGTACAACCCAAGACGGGGGGACATTAAGCTAACCCAACTAGCAATGCTGCTGGCTGAGATTACCAATGTGGCCATTCGAGAAGATGGATGTTTCTGTCCCCTTGTCCTCTGTGGTGACTTTAACTCTGTCCCTTACTCTCCGCTGTACAATTTCTTAAGGGAAGGAAAACTGAACTATGATGGACTCCCTATAGGGAAAGTAGGTATCAATTTGCTAAGGAACTGATTTTGGTTGACTCCATATAATATTGAACTGGGTGCCCCCCATCCCATTACTAATAATGTTATGAAGCCTCCTTGAGAACTGTGCTTCTCATTCTGTAGTGTGCTGCTTGGTCCAAAGCTGCAGGGGTGCAGTACAGTATCTGTATTTCATGGAGCCCTGGGCTTCCTCGGAAGCTTATTGTCTCTTTCTTAATAAGGAGACCAGTAATGGCAGACAAGTTAATTTTCTCCTGCAACATGCAGTTGCTGCCAGGTGTGCTCTAGGGATGATTTGTGGGTCTTAGAACATGTCGTCAGATCTGTGGCAGATGCTTAGGAGTTCTAGAGTAGACAAGGGGATATACAAAATATTCCCCGAAACTAGAAAGATTAGAAAGTGCTGATGTAGTGGATAGAGTTTTGAATGGATCAGAGACCCCTGGGTTTACAAAGTTCTCTGGGTGACTTTGGTCCAATCCACTGCCTTGTGGCCTAATCTACTTTGAAGAGTAGTTGTGAATATAATATAGTATAACCTAATGTAGGCAGTTTATGGGAGGAAAAGGATGATAAGAAATGTACAAATGGATAGAATGAAATTCAAGAAGTAGATATATACTTAAAGGGTATGCTAATCAGTAGCAGCAAAAAAAATTATCATGGCAGCCTTAAGCTAACTGATGTTAGTAACAACTACTCATTTCCTTAAGTATATGGTCAACTGAGAAGATGGGGGAAACAGTCTGGTTAAGGTACACTAGGAGGATCACAAAGGGTACATCCATGCTTCAGGCTTAAACAGGTTTAAAAGGTGTTTCTCTTCTTAGGGAAGTGTATGACAGTGAGGGACTTAGAGACTTTACAAATTCTCACAAGACTACAATTCCCACAGTTCTTTGGAAAGCCATCACAGCTAATTTGTACAAAACTAATATGTGTTTGTAGTACAGAGGGGCTCTAAGGGAAACAGGCAAGAAAAAGACCAATTGCTGGATGTGATAAATATTAATATACAAGAAGGGGAACCCGTGCTACTCGCAGGGGGAGGGAGTATCCCAATCCTCCCACCCCCCTCCGCAGTGGCAGTGAGGCCCGCCGACCCTCCTCCCACCCCCCTCCGCAGGGACAGTGACGGCGGCAGCAAGCCCTGCTGATCCCACCCATCCTTTCCCCAGTGGCGGCAGCGGCAAGGCCCATTGATCCTCCTCCCTCCTCCCCCCTGCACCAGCAAGGCCTGAGCAGCTCACAGCCACCAGGCCCACCGAGCCTCCCCCCCCCCCCCCCCGCATGCGCAAGGAACGCTTTTACTTTGGGGGGGATTTAAATATCCCCCCAAAAGTTTTTATTTAACTTTTAGGAATTCCCCACGTGTGCAGAAAAATCTCCCTGCCCCCCAGGTGCCCCCCCCCGCATGGATTTAGATATCCGCACGCAGGGGGCAACTTGGCTATTAGATATATAGATTGTCTAACAATATGCTGCTGAAGAAATTCTATCACAAGATGAAGGGTGATAACTTTTTAATACTGAAATTTATTGTGTGTTTTGCATTTAAGAAACTTTTGCCTACTTTGTCAAAGAATACTAAAGAGTAGTTATAGGATAGGAGCAGTGTTCCCTCTAAGCTGAGTTAATGTGAGCTAGCTCACAGCTTTTTAGTCTCTAGCTCACACATTTTTGACTTAGCTCAGGAAGGATGGCTTCAGAGCAAACTAATTTATGCAGCAGCCAAATTGGTTGCTCACAACTTTAATGCCAGTAGCTCACAAAGAGGACTTTTTGCTCACAAGACTCCACAACTTAAGAGGGAGGATTGGATAGGAGTCTATTCTTTCTCTCTCCCTCTCTTCTTTTATGTGTATGAAAAAACTGGTTATAGTGGAAACTAGGGGAGAGGAATAAACAAGACAAACTTCAGCATAGTGAAACTAAACAGTTGGATCCCTGAATTATCTGTATTGGAATAGGCCAGTTAATATTCACAAATGATCTAGAGCCAAGAATGAGCTATGAAGTAGCCAAGTGGTAGATAACACCAGATTGTTGAAAATGATGATGTCTTGTACTGGCTGTGAGGAGCTCCAAAATAGTTTCTCCAACTTTACTTATTTATTAAAACATTTATATCCCACCTTTCCTTGTGGTTCAAGGTGGCTTGCCAGAATTTGCATGACTGGACCCAAGTTGCTTCTAAGTAGCCTGAGTTTAAGATAAGATGGCAATGAATATTGAACCCCTTCTAGAAACACTTGCATTTCTTGGCGGTTGTTGTTTGTTTAAGGTGTCTGGACAGGAACAGTCTCCTAGGGGTAAAAGGATACTATCTATTCCCATTTGGCCTCAAAGTCTTGGCATCTCTCAGGACTGCATGTATGAGGAACAGCAGAAGCAACCAGAAAAAGAAAGAGGTAAATTCCAGTACAATTAAACTGTGTCCTTCTCTGACAATATCTTTCACACACCCCAAAATATTTACTATGTAAGTCCCTGAGCCCCAGGCACATGAACACTTTGGTGGTCTGAGTTTTCTTAGACACTAACAGGGGGGCTGACATAAATTTACCATAGCCAACTGGGGATCTGGTTTCCTTCTGTTCAATTGCATATCAGTTCATGGGCATGTTTTGTGCTGAGTGAATAAGACACAGCCATAGCGCTACACATGCTCTCTTTTGTAGCTGCTACCCATATTCTTCAAGAGGGAAAAATAAGAAATGAATTAGGATGTACTCCACCGTGACCCCAGCCTGGGGCATGTCCACTCAGCTCAAAACTGGGTGTACTCCAAATGTCTCTTTAAAAGACATCAGGACTTCCATTTATTGACAGCAGACTATATAAACTCCTCCTTTATAGTCATTCTGTCAGTTCTTGTTATAGTGGCTAATAGTGACCAACATTCATTAGAGCACTGACCTCCATTAAAAAAAAAATGCTGTTAACTGTTCAAATTTGATACTTTGTGGGGATTATCTGCTAGAAATAGATGTGCTCAGTTAGTATGTTCTCTTCCAGTTTCTCCATTCCAAGAAAAGGAAAATAATTTCTATAATTTTTGTCTGCATGTAGGCTTTCAGTCTCATCCTTTTATTTTTAATGGAGTTGTTCCCCTTAACATTTGTTGTCACGTTTGCTTCCCCTTTTTTTTAGAGGGAGGAGAGGCTAAAGAAAACACATTGGAGGCTTCAGAGGAGATCGTAATGGTATCACAAAGGTACATTTTGGAATTTGGGTGATTGAAGCCCACAAGCAAGCTGACCGTCAAGTAATGCTTTGTGTTGTTTTGGACTTGTTTAAATGAGGAACTACGTATTCTTTTTATAGCTAAACGTCATCATTGTATCATAATTTTGGTTTGTAGCAACCTAGGTGGAACGCTTGTTGTTGTCTAATATAACTTACACGAAAAGAGAGAGAATTGATTAAACTACAGCCCAAGATTACATACTGCCTCTCTTGAATTGTGATACATGGCCTGTGACTTTATATTAAAAGCAGAGGGTGGCACATGATATATAGTTGAACCAGATATTGCAATCTTTTGATATTGCCCAAATCTGTAATAACTTTGAAAATCACTCTGATGAGTACTATAGAAATGTTATATCTGAACTGGTGATCTTTCCAACTTTGCTAGTTATTATTCCAGTTGGATCCTTCTAATTTCAAGTAATTTTCTTTTTAGCAGCTTGATTTGAATCAAGACTGGATATAAATATGTAAAATATATGGTGTCATCCTAAGAAAATCTTTATGGCTAACTATTCCAAAATATTTTTTTCCCCTGTGGGAGTGTACTTCCTCTAATGTTAGAATCAGTCTGTAGCCTGAATTTTCAGAAAAGAGCTCAAATGCAGTTTTTTGAAAATGCCACAGTGATGCAGCATCTTCTGGGCATTTCCTCTGACAAGGAAGTGTATTCACCCAAGAAGCTAGTAAGATGTAAGAAAT
Source organism: Lepidodactylus listeri (assembly GCA_029233225.1). Taxonomy (NCBI): domain Eukaryota; kingdom Metazoa; phylum Chordata; class Lepidosauria; order Squamata; family Gekkonidae; genus Lepidodactylus; species Lepidodactylus listeri. The sequence continues at coordinate 105,394,119 of JARCFY010000003.1, forward strand.
ATATAAACTCTCTGCTTGCCAACATAACTTTAAATGTTCAAAAATATATTCTATTATCAAGATCTATATGCAACAATAAATTATTGTGTCATGTACAAAAAACTACTGAAAACCAGGTAGAGCCAAGAAGGTAGATGATCCAAGCAAAGTGAGGGCAACCTGAGATAAATGAAAGCCAGTCTGGAGATTCTTTACTGAAGGCAAGAGAACAAGCAAAGCGCTTCTTATGAATGGCTTTCAAAGATGGGGGTGGGTGTGCGGTTGGAATGGAAAGAGCTGCGAGCAGCCCTCTGTTTGTGGAAAGAATCTTTACTACCTCTTGTTTTCTGCAGCCTGCTGCAGCATCCAAAAAGGTGTTCCTGAAGGTGAAGGGATCCCCAGGAGCAGCATGGGAAGTGGCACAAGGTGCTGCAGCCAAGTGAGAGATCTGTAAACCCCTCCTCTCCCCCTTTAACTAGCGAAGTGCCTTCTGCTCTCACAAGGGCACTTTCGGATCAAAACGAGAAGGTAACAAAATGGAAAGTCAGTGTTTGGGGGCAGTGTACCAGGAGCTGAAGGTAAACAGTGGAAAAAGCTGCTGCCTTCACACACACACACAACCCATTGACCTAAGTATACTTTATTTTCACTTTGAACAGGAAAGTCAGTTGTGGCCTGAGAGAATTCTCTTGAACATCCCTCATCTGAGTTGAGGAGGCCCACTGTGAATGCCTTGTTTGGTGTTCCCCAAAGCCTGGAAGTGGTGATGCCAGTCCAAATAGATCCCCAAATAATGAAACCATCCCCTAGTCATCGGCTGGAAGCAAATGAGGTTTTTTTCTACTAGGATTGATGATGTCTTCATCACTGCTGGTTCTGAATGCAGAAAATATGTTTTCTGGCATGGGCTTTAGATCCAAGATCACCTTGGTCATGATGGTTCAAGTGGGCTTTGAAGCTTTCCACCAAAACTATTTTCAGATCGCCTCTACAGCCATGTAACCTTAATAATTGGTATATGTTTTGATGATTTTGTTACACAAAAGTTGTTACATTACGTTCTGTTCCTCATATTCCAGTATTTCTGTTTTGGGTTAAAATTTGGTTACAGAATCTGTTTTCTGAAATGAATGTGTGGGGAAGAAAAGGTACTGAAGGAGTAGCCAAGGAAGGCTACAATAAGAATCCTTTTGTTTGTTTTTCAAATAACCTTTACTTTTTTATATATATTGAAGGGACATATGAACCTGTACCAACTTTAAGAACTCTCCAGTGTAAACATGACATATCCTATAATCCTTTTCTGCAACAAACACTCATAATACTTTTCCCACTTAGGTTACCTACAGATTTACACCACAGTTTTCAGTTGTCTTCGGCCTACGCTCATTATTTTCCTGATAGTGGACTCCCAGAGGTAACGACCTGCCACTCAAGAGGCGCAGTCACTGTGGATTACATCTTCTATTCTGAAGCAAGGGACAACATATCTGAGCAACCAGGTGAGGAAATCTAGTACAACTGTCTGAGAACGACATCCTTACCACATGTACGAAATAGATCCAGTCTGCCAGAATCCCTTCAAAGTACCCATGCGTAAAGCATACAGCTGCTGTTGCATGCGGCTATATTTTTTTAATTCCATCATGGGACACAACAGGAAAAGGACAGGTTAGTTTGGACACTAGTCCTTTCCTGTCCTTTACTGCTGGCTGAATAAAAAAACTACAGTTGTAAGGGCCAGCTCTCTCCACATTTTCCAGTCTTGTACTGGTTATTTGAGTTGTTCCATTTTCAGGCTGGTGTCAACTTTTATGGTGTCTAGCTACTGTGTTCTTTGGCAGCCAGGTTTCCTTTTGCCACTAACCAATCCAAGCATAATTGCTTTTTCTAGTGAGTTCTTCGGCATGACATGGCCAAAATAAGCCAGTCACAGTTTTGTGATTTTTCCTTCCAATGGCATGTCTGATTTTATGTGCTCCAATACCTGCTTGCTAGTCACCTTTGCTGGCCAAGGAATGTGCAGGAGTTAAACTCTTTTTTTAAAAATTGGAGCAGTGATAGCAATTCCAGCAAGACACACCAGATGGGGCCAAAGTGTTATCCTTTTCCTTCCTTCAAGCTGACATGCTTTTTGGTGTGTGAGTGCTGAAGCAAGAGGAGCTTGGACTAATTCTCTGCTCTGTGTATGACTTGTTCCACACAGGTTATTTGCTCTGCGTTCAGTGCTGCTGAAAAGCAGGTTTTTTCCCCACATCACTGCAGTGCATTTGTGTGCCTCAGGGGTTTTCCCTGATGGTTTTTCTCCCATCTTTCCCAAACCTGCTTTGCTGTGAAGTTTTCAGCAAGATTGCAGCAAAACTTGGATGGCTATTGTGTGGGCATGAAACTTCTGATTTTCCTTGCCCCACCCACACAACAGCCATTTTTACGACTTATATTTATATATATGTAAGTGTGTGTGTGTGTGTGTGTAAATTTATATATAAACTTATATACACTTACACTTATATATAAATATATAAATTTATATATAAATACACATGCTACTTTACTGTGTATATCCCTTTTTTTTGTACATGGAGTTGTATCTTGCCCCTTATATCTTTGCAACCAAAGCGGCTGGAAAGTTACTTTTTAAAGTGAAAACTGAAACTCCAGAGATAGACAGGTGTTTTATAATGATAGAACAATATTAAATAATTTTTTTAAAAAACCAGTGGTGTGCAGAGTGACCCATGCTGGGGTACCAGAACAGGGAAAATATGGGGGACCAGACCGGTTGGATAATGAGCACATTCCATGCTGTAAATGCTTCAGCATTATACAACTCAGTAGGGATGATATTAAATCAGATGTCTAAGGAGGTGCTCAGTATACTGGCTAAGGGAGGAAGTCCTTTGTTCAAGTGGACTTAGCATGCCCCCCCCCCTTTCTGTTGGAAGGTGCGTACATGCTTAGGATTCATTCCCAGCTGAGACTAGTCTCCCAGAATGCAGTGCTTCAACAGACCAGAAATTGTGCTTGGCTGTTAATCCTTTTACAATAGCACTGTAACTGTGCATTCAGGTACCAACAGCAGGAGTTCTGTTCCAGGTGTGATGTAGTACTTGCCGTGTTCATAGTAAGCCATGTATTTTAATGTGCAGTTGAGACATTTTTTTTCTCCACAGGAGCAGAACGTAATTTTGATGGAGGACTGAAACTTTTAGGTAGATTATCGCTCGTAACAGAAAAAGATCTGTGGATGGTTAATGGACTTCCTAATGAAACCAGCTCCTCTGACCATCTCCCTCTCCTAGCTGAGTTCCGACTGGAAGAATAACACTCAAATAATTGACTGTCCTCTATTTTTCTCCCTCCTTGGTTTTTGTTTGATTCTACAGTGGCAGAAAAAAACTGCAAACAGCATGTCTCTCTCATAGGTTTGTGTTTTGTATTTTTTAAAAAAAGCTTTTGTAAATTATTGGAGCTGTTCAGGTAAACAAATGGCAGTTTTACCTTTTTAATAATGGAAAAATATTGTGCTGTATTTTTTTAAAATGTCACTGCTTTTCACAGAGGTGGTATAAAGTGCTTTTTAAAATGTAAGTGATGACAAGTTTGTAGTGTAATGAGAACCTTCTTTGTCTTTCCTGTAAAGTATCTTGAAGTATTTTGTAAGATTTGTATTGAGTGCAAAATGCCTTTTGGTGTATCAATTTTTCCCACTGTCTTCCAGAAGACTTTGTGGGGTGGATTGAAATATATCTGCCTCCTTTCATCCTCTCAGCAGCCCTGTAAGGTTGGTTAAACTCCAAGCATTTTGCCGAGATGATAAGGAGAGAGAGCCAGTGGGAAAAGAGCTTCCCCACTCTGCCTTGGAACTCACTAGGTAACCTTGGCATAATCACTTTCTTTTAGCCCAGCTTTCTTTACAGAGTTATTGTGACAATAAAACGAGGGAGGGAACTATATATGCTGGTCTAGGTTATTTGGAGGAATAATAATAAAGTGTTATCAGGTCACAGGTGACTTGTGGCAACCCCTCATGGGGTTTTCAAGGCAAGAGACTTTCAGACATGGTTTGTCATTTACTTTCTCTGCATAGCAACCTGGTCTTCCTTGTTGGTCTCCCATCCAGTTACTAATCATGGTCAACCCTGCAAAATTGGCCAGAGGCATTTTGTTGCATGAGGTTTTATGCTGGGACTTAAGTCTCAATTTCTGCCTTTTAAATCCTATACTGTCTGGTCCTGGCCATGTTGACTTTGCCTTTACTGTGTGTGCCCATATGTCTGGCCTGATCTTTTCATAGGGTTGCTGCTCATTTTCATGGGAAAGGCTATATATCTTGCAGACAGAAATGTAAAAGGTTCAGCTTTACAGGGCATAAAGCTGTATGAACCAGAAAAAAAAAAGAACTGGTTGGCCACTGTGTGAGTGAGACAGGATGGTGGACTAGATGGACCATTGGTATGATCCAGTAAGGCTCTTCTTATGTTCACTGATCTATACATTAGTATGTCTCTAAGTTAGTAATTTCTGTTTGTTCTGATTGCCTAGAAGTGATGTCTGATCACTACAGGCAAGCAACTAGTTACAAATCTAGCTTCTCAAGCAGCTGTAAGGGAGAGTGATGTCAGTGTTATCTTTTAAAGGCTGCTGTATCTGACCACTGGTTTATCAAAGTCAGTACTGTCTATTCAGATGGCCAGTGGTCCTCCAGAATCTCCAGTAGAGGTCTTTCACATTACCTACTGCCTGATCCTGTTAAGTGGAGATGCTGGGGATTGAACCTTGGACTTTCTGTATGCCAAGCAGATCCCCTGTCACTGAGCTGCAGCCCCCTCCTTTGGCTGCTTGGATTCTTGGAAGCCATGGTGTAGATCAGAGGTTCCTGACCGTTTTGATCCTGTGGGGCACCTTTGGAATTCTGACACAGGGTGGTGGGGACAGCCACTAAGTAGTTACTGTGGGAAACAGACAGACACACACCTGTACGCACCCACCAAGAGAAAGTCCAAGTGCAGGGGGAAAAAGTAATTTAAAAAATACATTGGAAATTAGTGAGAGTATTTTAATCTGCATATCCATTCATTCCTTCTTTCAACAGCCTTAAGCCTAAGCACACTGTGTTTTTTTGTTTGTGTTGAATTACCAAAAGATGAGAAGCCAAGGTCTTAGTAATATTCAGATCCTTATTCTGCAGAAGAAAGGAAAAACTTTGATCACTGCTCATAAATTCATCCTCTAACAGCTCTCTCTAACCTCACGAAACAAAGGACATTCAGGATTAAGTAAGCAAGCTACCTATCTTCCCCATGTTGCATAAGCAGTAAGATTCAGAAAAAGGGACTGTGTAGCCAATCAGAAGCCATGTTCAGCAAGAGACCCACTGGACCCACACCATTTTTTGGGGGAAAAACCCAGTCCAACAGGCACCATGTTGGGGACCCTTGGGCTAGATTATGAGTTATGCAGGTTTTATTGACATTTGAATAAGGTATTTCTTTAAGGAGAGCTAAGACCGGCTAATGATACTGGAGCATAAAGTAATACTTGAGATCTCCTTTGTATGTGGAAGTTGCTTAACACACCACACCCCCTGCATTTTTGTAGATTGACAGACAGAAAGGCTGTAAGTTAAACTAATTTCCCCCCATCAAGTTGCAGCTGATTTATGGCAACCCCTTAGGGTTTTCAAGGCAAGAGACATTCAGACATTGTTTGCCGTTGCCTGCCTGTATGTAGCAGCCTTGGTATTCCTTGATGGTCTCCTATCCAAATACTAACCAGGGCTGACCCTGCTTAGCTTCCGAGATCTGATGAGATCAGGCTGGACTGGGCTATCTAGTTCTGTGCATCTAAACATAGTTATACCAAAAAAAAAAAATCCTATTCCTTCTAATGACTTGATGTGATGCATGAAACAGGCAGCACCCTCGATCACAGCTTGTTCTTACTTACAAAGTGCACAATCTACAAATAAGCTCCATATTGATGGGTTTCACACAGATGTACCATACCCTGGCATTGCTTCTGTTCATTTAATTGGGGCTTGTGCCACAACTGAGAAGGCACGGGCTCTAGCAGCAGATTTACCAACCTTAGGAAGGGGAATTACAAATATTAGCTGGTTCAGGGAATACAAACTGCATGCCAGTTCATATAAGAAATCATCCTTTAGGTTACAGAATCCAACTAGTTTTGATGCAAAACTTGGATACCATTGCAATTTTTTTAAAGTGCAAACTGCCTTGTACTTTCAAAACTACATATTGGTATCTCAGATACTTTTAGCCCATCCCAAATAATACATATGTTAGGCTGGAAAGCATTGCTTGTCTGTAAAAGGGAAATGAAACACTGGAGCACCGACCTTGAAGATGAAAGGTGGAGCAGCTATTTCAATTCCACTACACCAATGTTTTGGAATAGCTTCCTCAAATTAATAAGTATCCATCCTCTGGGGTCAGTGGCATGACAATAATAAACACAAAGCTGTAAACGAAGCATGATTGTAGGCATGTCTCATTTGACTAAGAGCAAATTTGATATGTGCATGGCTGATGGGAGTCTTATCTGGTCACACTTATATTTTTATTTATTTTATTTACCTTGTTTATAGTCCACCTTTCTCATAGGGGTTCAAGGCAGATTACACATAGTGAACCAGTGCACTCAACAAAATGAGACGTTCAGTAAGCAATGCATTAGGATTATTGAAGTCTGGAACCACCAGAAAGAACTGAAGCACAGCATATGTGCTCACATGACACATTAAGCAGTATGGAAATTACATAAATGGGATCCTATTTACAATAAGCTATACAGAGCAGTAGAGACCACAGTCCCTAGTTGTTTATCCAATCAGGTTTGTAAAACCCTATTGCCTGTGCACAAAAGTCTTCTTGAATAGTTCAGTTTTGTCTTGTTTGCAGAAATCCAGAAGTGTGGGAGCTTTCCCAACCTCCTCAGGCAGGCCATTCCACAAGGAAGGAGCCACAAGGGAGAAAGCATGTGTACGGGTGCTAGTTGATTTTGCCCATTTTCAGGCACCTGCAGAAACTCCTGTTGACTTGAGCAAAGTTGTCATGGTGGAGCATAGGGAGAGAAGCGGTCTCGCAAACATGAGGGACCAAGGCCATGACAGGCTTCGTATATGATAGCCAATACCTTAAACTGAGTCCAGTAACCTATGGGCAGTCAATAGAGCATCTGCAGAATGGGAGTAATATGCATACTCCACCTAGCTCCTGTTAATAGCCAAACCACAGTATTCTGGACCAGTTGAGAGCTTCCAAGCTAATTTTGAGGGGAGACTAATGTACAGTGCATTACAGTAGTATAGTCTCAATGTCACTGTGGTGTAGATCCAAGTGGCCAGGTCAGCCGTGTCAAGGTAAGGATCCATCTTAAGAGCCAGGCTGAGTTGGAAGAAAGCCCTTTTTTTTGCAGCTGCATTAACTTGCTTCTCCAGTAATAAAGCTGGACCCCGAATGACCCCCAAGGCTTTTAACTGAGTCAGCAAGGGTCAGCTGAACTCCATCAGAAGTGAATAATGTCCTTCAAGACCTCCTCCTTCCCAACCAAATTACCTTTGTCTTTTCAGTTTCAATTTAATTTCAATTTGTTCATTTTTTGCCAGTTAACCAGGCAGTGATTCAGGACCTCTACCGCATCACTAAAGCTACAAATGACTTGTCCTAAGGGGTTTAAATAAAGATTGAAAAGCATGGGGGATAGATAGAATTGTCCTGCGAAACTCCACAGTATAGGTCCAATACAGATGACAACTGGTTTCCAATAGCTTTTTATCTCATAGCATAAGAGGTATGATCTGCAACTGCTTTTATGGGAGGGTTCTCTTGAAGAACTAGCTGAACATGGCAGCCCAGAGTTTCCCCACACTCCAAAATGGATTGCTGGCAAGTTCTTTCTGTAGTGTCTTCTCAGACTGGTTGAAGAACTCAGGTCCACAGAAGAGATACTCTTAGGGTTGCCAAGTCTGGGTTGGAAAATACCTGGAGACTTTGGGGGTGGAGCCAGGGGAGGGGGGGGACCTCAGCATAATATAATGCCATACTGTCCACCCTTCAAAGCAGCCATTTTCTCCAGGGGAGCGGATCTCTGTCAGCTGGAGATCCCCAGGCCCCACCTGGTGGCTGGCAACCCTAGATACTCAGTTGTATGGTTTTGCACACACAAAGTATCAGATTCAAGCCTGGCATTTCCAGAATCTAAGGTAGGTTTATACGTTAACTTGCCAGTCAGAAGAGCCTGTATTCCCCCCCTATTTAAGTAAACTTGGATTTTCCTAGGGAAAAGGGGGAAACTATTCTATTTCAATCTTCCTCACATTGGCTTCTGCTACACTACCCCACTGTGTGTGGAAGAAACTTTGTGAGGCTTCCTATCTGCTGTCAGCCTGTCAAGTCTTCTGCACTTTCCCACACTTTTCCCTGATTGTTTTTTAATGATACAAAATGCCATCATGAACTGAGTAATATCACATGGCATGTGAATAAACCCCACCTTCATTGGTGGCAGGTGGTTATCAATGTCTCTCAGAAAACATCCTCATTTCTGTTCATGCCATTTGAAACACAGTTCTTTATTTTTAAGATGCATTTCAGCTATACATTGTTCTGTCAGTTTCAAAGTAGTTGTTTCCACTATATATATAATCACAGTGGGAGTTGTAAGTCTGCTGCTAAAACCAACAGCCTTTTGTCTCCTGCTCTGTCCCACCCCAGTAGCATTTAGTACAACACAATGTAGGTGTGAAGTCAATAACTATTGCAGGTTCAGTTAATACCACTTGCTGGGGTGAAGGAACCCACCAGCTAGTGATGCTGACGTCTTGCATTTTGTATTACTAGATGCTAGCAGGGTAGGAGAAGACACAGGGCTGCAGTTTTCAGCAGCAGCCATACACTTCCAGTCATGTCCAGACTCCAGTTGCAAACTTAATTTATCCAAACTGAGCAACTTCCAATGATCGGAAACACAGGTGAAAGAGAGTGTATGTCATAGAACTAAGGAGAGTACTGTGCTGTTCTACAACTGTTTTAAAGGGCTTTTTGCAGAACCAGGATATGGACATGTGCCTCCATCCAGGGAACAACAACATGGGCATGAAAAAGGGTTTCTATATCTGTATCCTTAGCTGAATGAGGGGCTGAACCTGTATTCAGAGCCCTGTTTAAAAGAAGAAATTATGCTGAGCAGCATATGAGGAGGGCTGGATTAATTCCCCCTTCTTGTGTTATTAAACAACTGTTAAACAGGGCACAACTGCTGTTTAAACAGAGCTCTACAATTCTGTGTAATGTGCATGTCTGCCACTGGATTGGGGCCAGTTAGCTTTCTAGAACAAATATTAATCACAGCACTTTAAAAAAAAACTCCATATGGATATTAAAAAAGACTTCCAAGATATTTTATTAAAGTTCCATGCTGCACATGAACATACAAATGAGGAGAAAAGTAAAATCATGCATGTTTCTTAACTAAAACAGAACAGTATTTTGACAAACTGATAACAAAATAGAAATCTGGTCACTGAAATCACAGTTTGTTTGTTTTTTAAGATTTAAAAAACTGCAGGTCTGTGTTGCAACAGAACAGGATTCGCTTATACATAAGGAAAATACAGTGCTGGGATATAAAATAAACCACCCATCTTAGAAAAGTTGTTAGGCTATGTAAGGAATTTTGGAAAAGGACAAAATGTAGTGTTACATTTTCCTGTGCAACTGCTATTCATTTCAAGATAACTAGTGCAAGAGAAGTTCATGATGGATTGTGCCCCAAATGTTCCTGATATATTAAAGACATACATTATGGTCCACTTTTTAAGAATGTATTCATTACTTGGATTTCATCACAGGTTAACCATCTGTTATCGGAGGGACTGTATGTCACCCTTCAGTGGTTACAGAACACTTTTTTTTTCCTTCTAAAAATTCTATCCTCACTGTTCCAATTTCCAACAAGAAGTGATATTTTGATGGAACACACCCACACATCCTAAGCAAGGGAATGAATCAGCCTCTCCTCTCCACCAGGAGCCAATTGAGCCCTCCCTCCCTGTTCTCCCTTCTACCAGTCCTTAGCTTTGTGCCAAGGAGACTGCAATAGACCTGACTGTTAATCTAAGCAAGAGGTCTAGTATAGATGCAGCCCTGCTTTGTTAACCATAGCTCCGAGAGCAGGAACAGATCATGGGCTCCCTTACTCCTCCCCTCTTCAGAACAACTGCACACTCCCTTTGCATGGCTTCACATTACTGGTGCACCAACTGAAATCATGATTTACTTATAGATCAAGGCTGAAATTATGAAGTGGATTTTCAGACCACCCATTTGAGAGAAGCTCATTTGCAATGACAAATATTTGCAGCAGTGCACATGTAATAAATATGAAACCATAGTTAATACTGGAATAGAAAGGGGGTTGGAGATTGGTCCTGCGAGGGAAAGGAGAAGGGGAAGCATGCAAAAGAACAGCTCTTCATCATATTTAAGGGGTCCCTGATGTTACATCAGCACCAAGCTACAGGAATCCAGTGGCCTGCTCTCCCCAAACTACTAAGCAGACTATTCCTGTTATAGAGTGGACTTCCTTTTATTGCTGTATTCTCAGATATGTTTCCTTGGCTAAGGAGTTATCCCTTCATTTATCTTTATTTGACCATAATCCATACAAAGGGCCACTTCTCCATACACATTAGCCATCACTTCATGCAGGATGCCTGATCTTAATATAAGATGACAAGACATCATCGCTTTGGAGTACAATCCTTTTGAACATATTATTCAAAAAAATACAGGCATATAAACAGACAAAGAAAAGTACATTCTTAAGGGAAGCCCATAGATTCTGACATTATTTGTAAGAATGTTCAACACACATGATTTGACTATTATTACAGTATTCATCTGTAAAAACAATGATCTCTGTTTCTTCGGTATGATCCAGAGCTTCAGTATGCACATCAAATTCAAATGCACATGTAGAAGTCCCCATTTCTTTTCTACAATGGAGAATGTCCCACAGACACAATGGGGAATTCCTACTGCATGCACAGAACACTCCCCAACTCAGAAAAGATAATAGGGAACCACTTGAATGCGCAGAACTCCATATGAACACGAGAGCTTGCATATGCAAGCTGGAACCACTAGATTGTTCCAATTGTGCTTAAAGACTGTAAGCTGTGAAGATTAAAAGCCAGTGACAAATTATTTTATAAACCAGCAATAAAAAAGAAAAGCATAGTCAGTTATTTTTTTTAGGTGGACAATTAACAGTTGACTTTTTTCCTAACATAAAGTTGTCAGTGCTTTTAATAAGACACTTGCATATTATACACCTTCAATTCCTTCGTACACATGCACATAAGAAGAATAAGGCGGAATGGGTGGGTCAGAGAGGGTGAAGCCTCTGCTATCAGAAAAGCTGGGAACACAGTACAAACCCGTTACAAAATTAAAATACTGTCAGTTTTGCATATCTATTGTAAAGATTCTTGAGGTAATACTGATGCTTCAAAAACAAAAAACTCTCACAACCTCTAGACTGCTTTTTTATTGCTGAATGTCACATTAATACTGGACTTGAGACACAGTCTGCAAGCTACATATTTCATGTTGAATGCCTCTGAAATGAACGGGGACTTTTGCAAATCCCATTACTTTCTAATGGGATTTTCACAAGAGAAGTTCCCTTCATACTGTGCCATAGACTTGCAACCTGCTGCCCCCCAGCACCTTTTGAAAAATACCGAGGAATATACTTTCATCGTCGCCATTCCTAAATCCTACAGACATCACACAATGCTCTAAGCCAATAAAAAACAGCCATTATAGAAACAATGATTTCAACTCAAACAAAACCAAGCCACGCCACATTACCACCCCTTTTAACTGGACAGAGATTAATAACATTATCAGAGGTGAAGAGAATTTTGAATTTTCCTTTTTCTGGATTCCACTTCATGGATTTATAAAACAATAATAATAATAATAATACCATCAAATTCTAGGATTCCTAGTTTCTAGGTAAAAACTTAAATAAAATCCTTATGTCCATCATAAATAGCTGCAACCCCTTCCCTCCCCCACTCATGTCCACAGATCACAGGGTAAAATGCAGTCAGAAGCACCCTGGAAGCCATTTTGTTTGGCCCCTGTTTCTGTCAGATGCGCAGCTGGTAGCCTACTTCATTCAGCGTAGAGAAGTCACCCACCTTCTTATCCATTACAGCTGGCCTAGGATCAGTAAGAGAAAAGAACGTATGTTAAAGCTGAAAGTTACATCATTCCTCAGAATTAAACTACTGTCAACAATGAGCTAAAGCTGTATATCTATTGTTTCTTGCCAAGCTGGTAAGTAAATGATGATGCCGTTACTAATGTACAAACTGTCTCAAGGGGCTGCAAGCAAGTGCCAAGGTGTATGTATGACACAGTCATTAGAGTGATTCTGGTCCTGAGGTCTGCATGGCTGTGTTAGTAGTGGGAGTTATCATGTATCCTCACACCATTACCACTGAATGAATAAATTCTCTGCCAAATAACATCCGGCCCCTGCAATTCTACAGGGCCTGTAAGGCAGAGATGTTCCATCAGGCATTTGGTTGAGGACATCCACTGTCTTCATCTGTCTGGCGCTCCTGTCTTCCTACACCCCCACCCCCACCGGGCAGTGGCTTAATTGGTAGTCTTAGCATCATCTTATTAGGTTGCTTATCATATTTTACTGGATTTTATTCTTTTATTGCTAATTAACATGTCTACTTTTATTATTGTACACATCCCTGAGCCTTGTTTTACAGGGGAGTGCAGTTTAAAAGTCTAAATAAATAAATAGAGAGATAAATAAAGGTAAATAGGTTGTGTGAAAGCAGTCCAAGAACTATTGCAAAGACAACCAGTGGACTTCGGCACTGGTGAGATAAACTATATAGAATCCTAAATCTAGAAAAGAATCCTTTAATTCTTTTTCACTTTTCGGTTCATATTGGTTTACCAGGAATAACAGTTGGCTAGCCATTTCCTGTAAGCCTGAGGAACAGAAGTTTCATGAGAAAGTATGTTTTTCTGCCTTTTATCAGTACACAGCCCGCTTGCGGGGAGGGCGGGATATAAATCGCAAAAATAAAAATAAATAAAATAAATAAAAATTCTATTCATCGTAAAATCAAGAAAGTTTCACTCAGAAGAATAAATTTTGTAAAAAATTTAGACCTGCTGGCAAAACATACTTTGAAAATAACCAGGTAGGGTCTTCCAGCAATTTTGACCTCTTGTGAGAATTTTTTGGGAAGCCTGCCAAAGAGACAACTCGCCTGCCAAAGATCATCCATCAGCGGACATATACACAGGAAACCAGCGCATTTGTCATATGACCGGCATATAACAAGCATATTTTATTTACAAAGAATGGCTTTGAATATACAACTGAACAGTACAAGTAACTAGAATACAATATACCGAATAATAAGTATCTTAGATCCTTCCAAAACTCAATATTGACAGAAAGATTTGAGAGTACTGCATGACTTCTCTATCTTCCTTCTCCTGCTGCAGCCCGAAATGTCCCTCAAATGCTGCTCCTGGGGGACAGGGGATTCCCAGGAAGAGCATGAGGAGAGAGTCAGTATTTGCTGTGGGAGTGGGGGAACCAAAGACCATCACCCTCCCTTGCATGCACAGAAATGATCAGTGGGATCCAACCCAATGTTTGAAAGGAAGGAATACTTGAACAATCTAGATAAAAAAGAGATAAGGTCACAACAAAACTGCCTAATAACCAAATTTAAAAGAAATGGGTTAGGATAAAACAGTACAGATAGAAGTTAGAGATGTTCCAGTGAACTGAGGAACAAATTTCTCTTTCGGTTAATCTGGATTCATTTCAGAAGTTAGCCATGCTGGTCTGCAGTAGAATGGCTAGATTTGAGTCCATACTCTGAAAATCTTGTTGGTCTCTAAGGTGCTACTGCACTTGAATCTAGAAGTTAATCTCAACAGGCTGAAGAGGAGGGACAATTCACACCAAACTAAAGCTATTTGTCTCTTTCTGCAGAGAGGTGACTTGATTTCAACTAGCAACAAGCCATCTTTATAACCAAGGCACTCGTTTTTCATAAAGAGATCTTCAGGAAAAAATCCAGTATTTCTTATGACAATTTAACCCAAACACACTGCCAAGGTTCCCAAATTAACAACTACTAATTCTTTCTTTAACCCATGTGCCAACTCCAATATGCTACCTAAAATCTCCCATTGTGCATTCAACTCTGGCCAACCTAATTTAACCTATATACTTCGAAAGCAAAAAATTAGAGTAAAAGCATACCTAAAGTAAGCGAACAAACTACAATCTCTCTCCTACCCCACAGGTATTTGTGTTGCTGGGTTTTTTAAATGCCTTTGCTGCTTGAGGAACCCTAGTCTGCAAATCACTCTGACTAGCCCTACCTTACCAAGAAGTCTCTTATTCCACAAGAGGTCTGTCAGCCTCTTGTCTGAAGTACCTCATAATTCCTCCTCCTAAGTCATTCCCATACTAACTGAAAAGTGCACAAATGTATCACTGTCAGGGTTGACAACCTCCTGATGGAGCCTGGCAATCTTTGGAATCATAACTGATCTCCAGATGACAGAGATCTGTTCCCTTGGAGAAAATGGCTGCTTTGGAGAATGGACTCTATGGAATTATACCATGCTGGAGGCCCTTCCCCTCCCTCAAAACCCACCCTCCTCAGGCTCCACCCTCAAATCGCCAGGAATTTCCCAACCCAGAACTGGCAACCCTAATCACAGTTAAAAAACAACAACCTTCAGCCCTCACCTGCCCTATTATCTTCATATTGCCCTGCTACTATAATCAATTACTTCCTCCCACTCAGGCACATTTCAGTTATCTACCAAACGGAGGCCAACATAAGAGTCACACTTAGTTATGAAAGGTTACAGAGAGGGTGGGAGAGGGGAGTGGCTATGACAGCACAGAAAGTAATTGAGTGATCTTTACTCACTCTAGCACTATCATAGGAGCATGGGAAGCAACCATGGAGAATCAGTAGCCTCACCACTCTCACACACGCTGGCCATTATCAACCACTTTCTAAAATCTGGCCTGGTAAATATTCCCTTTCCATGCAGCAAAGTAGTCTCCATCAGGAAAGAAGCTGACAATCCTAAGGGAAAGTTCTGTGACTCATTTTTCTATAGAGGCATTTAAAATTAAAAAAATACCTCTTTTTCTCTTGGTGAACATTAAAGGCATCAATAGGGTCACCAACTCTCTGAGATACAGACTCTGAGATAGGTGGTGCCTGAACATGAGATAGGCCCTAAGAGTATCTTGTAGAGCTGGGCAGTTTACAGCAGGTGAGGGATGGAAGAATGAAACAGAACATGCAGAAAAAAGTTCAACCCATGTGTTTTGTTGGCCTATTTTTTTAAATGAATGGTGAACACCTACCTCTTATGATTACACATTGAAGCCTGCGAATTGGCAATTTTCATCTGTGAAGTGCTGTAGGGGAGCTTACATTAATGCTGCCAGCCAATTACAATTAAACAAAAAACAATCCCAAACATACTTTCCATGTTAGATCTGCAGAAAACCATCATAAGCTGAAGCACACTTTATTACTGTACTCACAACACATGATTTGCAAAACTTCAGATGCTATCAAACATGAAGATAATTAATTTTCTTAAGTGACATTTTCCAGGCAGTTGCAGCTGTGGGCTGTTATTACTTCCAGTTCTCGAGACTAATGATAAAAAAATGTTGCTGAGTTCCTGATGTGTTCTTAATGGTTATTGCATTGCATTGTCAGGGCTCGGGTATCCAAACTACCTCTTTCCCATTGGCTGCATAATAAAGACTCCCATTGGTCCTGAAGCCAATCCAGGGAACCAACCACGGAGCCCTGCTTAGGTCCAATAATATTGCTTGTACATAGTTACAACGTTTATAGTTAGCTGTTGGAACCATATAAGTTAAAGTGTTGCTCTCCCTGAGCTGAACAATGTTCTGAATAAAAGCCTGTTTGTTGGATTCATTGCCTCCTGACTCAATACTTAATAGTTTCTTAACCATGGAATCAGGATGTCAAATTTCAGTGTGACAGAAAAACTGGAGGGAAAAAACATTATTTCCCCCTAAACGAGAAAAATCTTTCTTTCTTTCTTTCTTTCTTTCTTTCTTTCTTTCTTTCAAAAGGAATTTTGAGTGGCAACATTCTATGCTTGCCAAAATCAGTTGGCTGCCTGATGTGTCACTCAAGCTGTCCCTATCCACTGGCTGCATCGTCTGATCCTCACCTCAAATATTCTAAACAGTTTGCTGTTCCTCTCCCCCCAGTAGCCAGTTGGAACACAGAGGTCATTTGCATATGCGGCCTGATTGGCCTTTCCCTCTAACATTCTAAACAGTTTGCTGTTGCTGTTGAGTCACTGAGGTAAAATATATCTCCCAATCTTCCCTTAAACAGTCATAGGAGTTGCCAAAATACATCTCCCAGTCTTCCCTTAAACGGTCACTGGAGTTGCCAAAATACATATCCCAATCTTCCCTTAAACGGTCACTGGAGTTACCAATCTCCCTGAGAGGCCTGGAGATCTCCCAGAAATCACTGTGTTAACCAGCCATAGCACATCATTTCTCCTACAGAAAACTTCCCAGCTATTACAATGGCTGGTATGGGTACCCCAAACCCGGCTCTACCCCTCAAATCTACACATCTGGCCCTCTTAATATTGCCAGCCTCCAGGTAGTTCCTAGAGATCTCCAAGATCAGTTCTCCTGGAGAGAATGGCTGCTTTGGGCAATGGACTCTATGGCATTATACTGTGTACCTGGCTATGGAACTGCTTTCCAGACCCTTGGAACCCAGAAAACATGGCATAGGAGGAAGTGGTTTTCTACCTTAGCTACCACTGCATAACCCCAAATCAACGTAAGTCAGGGGTGAAGCGAACCATACCTGTTATCATGAGGCTGTCCTCCCATACTACCCACTCAGAGCAGCAAAAGGACTTGAGACAGCCCTTCCTTATAACTAACCAGACAGAAATAAACGCAGCTTGCCTCCCTCTATTTTCCCCTTCCCTCTGCCGCCCCACCAGCCACAGCTGGGACACTCACCTGGAGCTTCCTTCTAGAGCTCGTTGTATTTCTTCCCACAATGGGCCTTACTCCTAGTATGTGTGTGTGTGTGTGTGTGTGTGTGTGTGTATGTATGTATATGTATGTATGATGGGGGGGTGTACACCCCCCAAAAAAAATCAGATTACATTTTTAGAGCAAAGGTTCCACTTTGCTAGTGATAAGTTTTATACTTTTTTATATCTCTCCAGAATTATGCTTTTTGATCATAGAAGCATATAAAGAAGCATACTAATATAAGAAGCATACTAATATAAACGGAATGCTGGAAGCTGAATGACTCTTCCAGTTTCCCACTGAACAGAGCCACATGCAGGGCTCCCCCATCCTTTATAATGCTCCTCTACCAAACCGAAAGATCAGACTACAAAGAAAGGTTCATTTGTACATCGCTAAATGTCACACTCTACTGTGATACACACACCCTTGCCCCCACTGTGCAACACTGCTTGGGGGATTGGATGGAGAGAGGTGAGTTTATTATTGGTTCCAGCCAACGATTGCTGCCCACTGCTGGCTTCTGTTCCCAGTTTCCCAACAGCCTTAATTGCTCTAAATGTCTCATCATCCAAGAGACAGACCATCTCTATAGGCCTATAAGCAGAGCTATGGTCTCCCCAGGCCCATGACCTGACACAAGAGATGGGTTGTTCTGCCATACTTTGCTGATCTGTTGCATATCCTTTAGCATGTCACAGGCAAAAACAGGAACATTGTTATGTACTTTTAACAATTTCTGGTCTTACAAAACTGGCTTCTTATCAGGCTTCTTATCTACCTTCTCTTCACACCCTACTGACATATTTCACAGCAGCCTATTCTGCACTAATTTAAAAGCAAAGAAAATAATTTGGGGGGAGGGGATGTAAAGATACCTGAGAAATATAAAGATACCAGATCTGCCAGGGGTGTCAAACATACAGCCCACAGACTGGAACTGGCCCCTGCAGGGTTTCTATCCAGCCCACAAGCAACTGGCTCTCATCTGCTTCTTGCTTCCTACTTCCTGCATTACAGCTTGCTTTTGCCCACCTCTTTTCTTTCCTGCTTCCTGCTTCGCAGAAAAAAGAAAGAAAGCCAAGCCTTCCTTCCCTCAATTGGCTGAGTGCTCCCTCCACTCCTTTGTGGAGGAAGAGAGGAGGAAGGAAAGAGCCGGGGGGGGGGGAGTCCTGTGGCACCTTTAAGACCAACAAAGTTTTATTATTCCAAGTATAAGCCTTCATGTGCAAGCACACTTCTTCAGAGGGAGGGAGGTGGAGTGAAAAAGCCAGAGAGAGAGGGAGGGAGGGAAAGAGAGAGAGAGAGATCTCCATCTATTTCTAACAGACAGGAGGAAAGAAACCTAACAGCACAGCTTGCAATCTTTATTAGTAAAAGGGAGCAAGATTCCAGGAAGGGAGGGGGAGTCCCATGGCACCTTTAAGACCAAAAAAGTTTTATTCCAGGTATACGCTTTCATGTGCAAGCACACTTCTTCAGAGGGGGGGAGGGAGAAGGGGGGGGGAGTGAAAGCACCAGAGAGAGAGAGAGAGAGAGAGAGAATCCCCCATTCCAGTTCTTACAGATCGGAATGGGGTGGAGGGAAGAAACCTAACAGCACAGCTTGCAATCTTTATTAGTGGAAGGGAGAAAGAGTTCAGCAGCACCTTAACAACTAACAAAATTTGTGGCAGGGCATGAGGTTTCATAAGTCACTGCTCACTTCTTCAGATACACCTAGAATATGAGTCCATCTGTCCTTACATCTTGGAGAGTTAAGTGATTTCAGATGCCAAATGACAATAGCAGGCATTGGTAATGAGAGAAGAAACCTAGGTCTCAATTCAGTCCAGGAGGATGCATTGTCTTGAGCTTCATTATCAGTTACAATTCATCTGTCTTTCTTTCTAATCTCCCTTTGAAATGCCTTTGTAAGAGAACTGCTACTCTTAAGAGATAGATCAAAATGGGTAGCTGTGTTTGCCTGTAGCAGTGGACTCTTGCTCTTTCCTTCTGCTACTCTTAGGTCAGCAACTGAATGTCCTGGAAAGTGGTCACTCTTGGGGCGGAGCTTGGGGATCCCTGCCCATCCCCAGAATGGCCCCCCAAATCCCCCCGCTGGAGCGACAAGGGGACCTGGTAACCCAGGTCCCTGTAGGAACTTCCAAGCACCCTTTGTTTATTGTTTCCTTAGAAAACAAAAGCATAGTACATGGCTATAGAATGGTATAGTTATAACAAGAATACAGAGCCCAGCTTGATCAGGCCAATATTTCACCTAAGCCAGCATTTTCTTTCCTATACTGATTCATGAAGCCCACCACTAGGGCAGAGACCAATGTCTACTCCTAAATTAAACTTTCTTGGTCTTAAAAGGTGCCACCGGATTCAAATTTGTTCTATTGCTTCAGACCAACACAGCTACCCACCTGAATCTAAACACAGAGGCATCCTTTAGGCTAACAGCCATTGATGGACCGATCCACCATGAACAGTAAGTATTTATTGATCATTTAGAATGTTCAGAGCACCACACATTATCTCAACCAAACTTACCACAAACCTGTCACTAGTTTCTGTCACTAGCTACTGCCATGAGTTTCTGACTATGAAAGGCATTTCCATCATCAGAAGAGTATTTTCACAATTTCCCTTTCCCAGTGCAGATCCCAACACTAACCTTTCTGTTGTCACTGAGGGTCCACTAACCCTGAGGAACAAAATTTCAAGGGCTCAGTGTGCTGCAGCAGGAGGGGGAACACAGATGCACTGTTCCATGAGTGGATCTTGTTGGATATTAGCCAATATTATCAACTCCATACTGCAAGGGAGGGCTGACGTATAGCAGCTTGCTTAAGGTTATCAGGCTATTCATATTTGCATTCAGGACTTCCTAAATCATTGTAGTGCTACAATAATTCAGCTACTGATGACCTGTACAGTGCTGATGTTCATGGTAAGTTTGTTCCGCACTAATTTATACAACTTTCCAGACAGGATAATCAAGGTGTTGAATTTTTTTAAGTGTAAATTGCTCTGAGCTTATTTCATCTCTCCTGACACCATTTCAGACACGTTGTATAATGAGGAACATTTCAGGATATATCTGTATTTGTGACATTTTGGCTTGTTAGCATTCTAGTCTTTAGGGCTGCCAGTCTCCAGATGGGGCCTGGTGATCTGCTATTACCACTGATCTCCAAACAAAACAGATCAGTTCCCTAAAAGAAAATGGCTGCTTTGGAGAGTGGACTCTATGGCATTGTACTCTCTTGAGGTTCCTCCGCTCCCCACTACTGATTGTCAGTAGTGAACTGGGAGGTCAGCAGCAGTGGGGATGCCATGCGTGCAATGGCAGAGGAGTCGGCAGAGGTGATAGTGAGGGAGTACCTCACAAGTCCTCTGAGCATGCCGACACTGATCCCTGAAGTAATGGTTACCCAAGGTTGTCATCTGGCCCAAACCTCTCTTGTGTGGCCATGAGCCCTGAGTCTACCTAACACTCAAACCACAGCAGGGGAGAGGAGTTCACAATCAGGAGGGTATAAAACAAGTGTCCTCAGCTGAGGCAATCGGCATGAGCAGAGAAACAGGGTAGCTCAGAGCCCTGAGTACACCTAACACCAAAATCCCAACAGGAGAGAGAAGTTCACAATCAGGAGGGTATAAAATATCAGTCTCTGTTCAGCATGAGCCCTGAGTTTGCCTAACACCCAAACCCCAGCAGGGAAAAGGTGTTCGCAATCAGGAATAAATGAATGTGCTCTGCTTTTAACAAGTTCCCTGCCTCTCTGTCTAACTGCCAACAGAGAGCAGAGGAGAGGCTGTGGAGCTGAGCTGATATATAGCAATCTGATGCCATAGAGCAGAATGGGAACTCTGTTAGCCGAATTGCTTTAATTTACATTTAGCAATCAGCAAAATACACGGGTTCTTGCCAACTATACCAGGGTCCCACCCCTCCCGGGAGTTCTCAAGGAAAGAGGCACGTGAGGCAGTGTTCCAGTTAAATGTAGTTTACTGGATAATGTTGTTCAAGCATACAAAAAACGTAATTACACACAGAATCACTCAGGCCTAAGAAATAAAGACAGAAAATAGCACATTTGCATGAGCAGGTAATCGTTGGTGGGGAAAGCACAGTACCTTAGATGCGTTGTCCGATGTCAGGCTGGATTGGAGGGGGAGAAAAATAGAAAGACTATGGGGACACGAGGCTTGAACCAGCAAGACCACGTGGTTCTCCTGGATCGCGATTCCAGAGAGAGAAAATGGGGTTCAAAGATGGAGGCAAGGGTTGGGGACAGCAAGCTGGACTGAAGGGTCAATAGAATAGATAGAGGGCGACGGCTCAAGAGAGCGAGTGACTCCGGGTTTGGGCTTTTATTGGGGGGTCTTGGGGCGGGCTGATCAGGCCACATCCCACTAACACACCTACTAGGCGGTCTGTCCTTTTTGGACCTTGGGATAGGTGAAAGGTGGACAAAGGTAGGAGGTCCAGGGGATGGTCAATGTTGCAAGAGTATGATCTCATCAGGAAACAGACACTGGGCCTGGGGTCTGATGACTCACCTGGCCACATCTATTGTAAGTCAATGACTTGGCTGACTGGGTGGTGGCCCGAACATTAGTTGCTGAGCAACGGCTTTAGCATAACTATGCAGGTATGTTGGAGGGGGGCAAGGGATGGCCAGCGTGTGGAAACAGAAAGAAACCTCATGGCAAGAGGAGTCCTTTGTTTCTGGTGATCTTATCTAGGGTGTCAGCCTCCTCGCGTGGGCTGGAGCTGGCTCCTAGCATGAAGAAAGCACATGGCCCTTCCATTTAAGGCAGCCCAAAGTTCAGACTTATGAATATCACAACTCATAAGAGCACTAGCAGTGCCTTGCCGGCCAACATCTCTGTTATTGGCAGCCAGTAGTGTCTGTTAGGCTTTGGAGGGTTCCTATTAGTGATTCCAAGGCTAGAGAATTCTGGGCCCCCTGTTGCTTTGAAGTTTTGAACACAGCTTAATAGAGCAGAAATGTATCCATTCATGAACCACCATGAACCACAAGCAGCATGAAAATTCATGGAATGTTTGTGCCAGTGGCCTTTCACGAACATTGCTCTACGAACCATGAACCAGCCAAAGATTGTGATGAATTTTAGTTCGTAAGCCGGTTTGTGCCCATCCTTACTCCACATTCAGAGGCACCAAGCCTGAATCCCAAAGTCAGGAGGCAACATCAAGGGAAGGCCTCAGCCTCTGTGCCCTGTTGTTGGCCCTCCAGAGGAAGTGCTTGGCCACTGTGTGAGACAGGCTGCTGGACTAGATGGACCATTGGTCTGATCCAGCAGGGTTCTTCTTATGTTCTTATTACCATAAGAACAGATTGATGAGTCACCTTCCAGTTAACAGCCAATGTGCTCTGTGGAACAGTCTCACCCCCATTTCCTCCTTAGTCACAACAACTTTCCTACCTGCCTGATGAGACAATAAAATAAGATACATCCAGCTAAGCTGACATTGTTAAGGAACATCTTTCTCTTGACAGGTAATGATTTTCTTTGCTGCCCTGTTTTCATCTAATTTTTTGTCAGCTGGCCCAGATTGCCAAATGTTATTAAACCTCAGCTCCAAGGCTGGACTGATCAAGAATCCCAAAATAAAAATTTGCTTATATCTGAAAATGAGAGGCTTTTCTTAGGAGAAAGGTCAGATGTTAGGGAATGCTGTCCATCATTTTCCCAATTAAGCAAACTCCCATCAATGAGAAATTAGAATAGAATTATGTCATCCTGTGAACTGTTCGGGTCCATGATACCTCAAAGACCACCTTTTCCCCAAGTAAACCTACTTTTACATTTCAGTCATCAAGAGAAATGTTGATCTAGTTCCCCCTACAGGTGCAGCAACTGTTTACAGGGGACACGGGCTTGTGGGAGGCAGCACTGAGGTTGTAGAACTTATTCCCTAGATGTGTCTGTTTAGCATCATCCCTGTTAGCCTTACATATCAAATCAAGACAACTTTGTTTCAGAGGGTTTGGGGGATTAATTGGATTTATTTGTTTACCTTAATTAATTGAGCAGATTGAAATGATTAAATTGAATCTAACCAGATTAATTAAGCAAGTGGTTTTTGTTTGGTGTGTCTTTTCTTTTTGGCTGTGTTTATTGCTTAAGATTATGGGTGCAAATTCTGTCTGGACATTGTACTAAAGAAGGAGAAGCAAAGGAAGTGAAGTCACTTGCCATATTCTTTGCTGAAACACTTTTAATATGAAGTCCAAGCGCATTTTGGTAGATATGTGGAACAATGGTTTAAGACAAAGCTGTAATGATTTCATGTTTTGGTGTGTGTGTTTCTTTAAATGTTTTGTTTGACTGCAGTAATGTAAGAAGTATGATAGAGGGAGATGAGTGTGATGTGATTGGCTGATGACTGAGAGTGCGGGAGCAGAGATGTCTCTGAGGTGATTCAGTGTTCTTGCAGAGAAGAGTGTGGAGTTTTGTGAGAAAGTCTGTATGGCAGAAGAAGCAGTTCGGTCTATTCTGTGTGAATCAGACAAACAGTTCAGCCTGTGTGGCTGCTATATATATATGTTATATTTCCTTTCTTCAACAGCAGTTCAAAATACCCGTGTGTGTGCGTGTGTGTGTGTGTGTGTGTATATATATATATATTTGTCAGTTATATTTCCTTTCTTCAACAGCAGTTTAAAATACCCAGGAACCTATTTTGTTCTTTTATAAATAAATCATTATTTGTTTAAACTTATCCCAGAAATCCGAACAGTACTTCCTCAGGGCCACATAGCTCTCTGAAGCACCCAGACACTAGGGCCTTCTACCAAAAGAGAGAGATTTGGAATTTTTAATTCCTGGTGGCAGCAGAAATCTACCACGTTTATTTACACAGAGTGTGTTTTAAAGGAGAAACAGTCTCCCCAATAAGTGAGGACGTCACAAAAGCCTTCTCAGAAGAAACAGGTTTTGAGAATGAAGCTTAACTTCCATCACAGTCTGACTCTTTATCTAAGGGTACAGATTTAAAAAGACCCAATAGATAACATATTTATCTAAACACTGTTATTTCCCATTCCAGACTGCCCACTCCCCCAGCCTGAAGCTGCTCATGCCCCATATGACAGCTGCAGACTGCAGTAGGAGCCTCCTAGGTTTCAGATCAGATATTCTGAGTAACTAGACAGACAACACACACTCCAAAACCAGCTGGGGTTGACAGCTGCAAAACTGCAGCTCAGTGGTACTATGTTTGTCAGAATCTGCTGGCAATATTATTCTGAGTCTTTAGAGAAGAGAATACTTCTGAGCATGTGCAGAAGAGCCCAATTCTTATCACTGAGGATCAAGTAGTACTTTATTTCAACCATGTGAAAACTGTTTAATGCTTCACCATACCGGTGGTTCCATAGGGAGTTTAATGAGGATGTTTAATGTATAGAAGAGCGTCTCATATTGTTCCTAAAAATCATATTGCTGCTGTTAGAAGCAGAATGTTGGATACAAAGGACCTTCCACGAGGCAATTCTTAAACCTCATGCCTCAAAAAGTGTTAATATTTTAGGAGTCTTAGGACTCATTTTATATCTGGAAAACTAATAACTAACAACTAACATTCTGGAGCACTGACCATAGACAGCCTTCTAAAATCCCACTGACTTCAATGGGATTTAAGACACTTACCTGTGCACAGAACTCAGCCCGTGACATACCCATGGGATTAATTTTAATTTGCTTGCCACTATCTAATAAGGATGTTATGTATTGACCATGCGGTCACCATGTGCTCCCGTAATGGCAACCACCATGTGGCCAGAGCACATGGCCAAGAAACTACCTGAGCTTCAGCCAGGTAGAACAAAGGCCAGGTGGATTCAAACCGGCCACCAATCATGCACCTAGGTTCCTCCCAGGGAACCTATGAGATGTAAATAGACTTATAATAGCCTGTCAGGCCAGTTGGGTGAGGTCAGGGGATTGTCCCTGACCAGCATAAAAGGAGGGCTTCGAGCCCTGGGTTGTATGCTTCATCCGGACCAGCAATAAAGATCTAGCTGTTTCACTACTCCATGGACTCCCGACTCCAATACTTATCAAAGGGACTCTAAAAGAAAATAAGAAATAAGCTGGGGGCTGTGCAGCTGGCGTTTGCTCAACAGTTGACACTCAAGAGGCCTGCTCAGCAGACACTTCTTTGTCAAACAGAGACCTCCCCCTTGAACACTTGTGCTACCCTAGCAACTGTAGAAACAGCCACAGAAACAAGAAGATTAAAATACCCCCTTGAAGGAAGCGAACTGAGGCAGGAACAAGCATCAGTGGTGGTTGGCAGCCTCTGACAACTATAATTATCTAGACACTAGATGAGAGCAGGAACTCCCACTAAAGGGGCCCGCAAGAATGTTGTGATGCGCCTGTAAAACAGATTCCTGGGCAAAACAGAACTCTGCTCTTAATTCAGCAGCTGCTACAAGCACAGAAGTATATTTAGAAAGGGAGGGCTGATGACACACTTAGCTCCTAAGAGACAGCTAACGAACCCCTGATGTGTGTGTATGGGGAGCCCCTGTGTAGGGACAAATTTACAATGTAATTGTCATACATATTGTGAACATTTCTGTTCTTTTGCATAGTACGTTAGGGCTAATTTCTTGTTTTCCTTTTTTAAAACTTACGTGAACTTGCTGCTTGTACATTCAGTCATGTGTGTAGATATGGAGCTACAAACAGGAACCCACAATGACTTGTCGGATGCATCCCATCCCACCCACCCCGTTTCTTCTTTCCCTGTCTCGACAACCCTCACAGATACTCCCCTTTTCCTGTCTCCTACTCTCTTTCCCTCCACCAGCAAACACACATTTATCTCCTCCCCATCTTCATTTTTTTGCACTTCCCTACCCCGGCACTCTCTACTTGGGAAAACTATGGCACAGTTGTTCAGTGCTTGTTCCCAGGGCAGGCCCAGTTGTACAGTGAGGAACCTGCAAGGACTTGCAAAGGGCACCCCATTTCCCCATCTTACCTTCCCCACACAATTGCTTTTCATCCACATAACAACCTGCATATCCTCACCCTTCTCTATTTCCTTCTCTCCTTGTCACCGACCCACCTACCTGACTTTTATCTGCACCCCATCTTCAGCTGGGCACCCAAAGTATCTTATGTCATTCTGCTCTCCTCCATATTATCCTCAGAACCCTGTGAGCAGGAGCAGAGGCGCCAGTGAGAGAGGGAGAGGCAGTCTACCTGCCCTTGCTCCACCAACCCAAAGGGAGGAGGGGAAGGAGGGAGGAAGAGGCAGCCTACATAACCAATTGGCCAGGCACTGCCTCCCTCACCTCGTGTGTGGCTCGGCCAGGCCACATGGACACCTCCTTCATCCCATGCAGAGTGCAGCTAGGCTGACTCTGTGCATCCATTGCTTCATGTAGGGCTCAGCCAGACCAGGAGCCTCCCTCTCTCCTCTCATGTGGAGCTCAGCACCTCCCTCTGTGCCTTGTCTTGTGTGGAGCTGAGCATGGCCAGGCACCACCATTACCTGTCTTGCACAGGCCTCAGCTGAGCCAGGCAGAGCATCACTGTCTGCTTAACCTTCTTGGGGCTAAGCCAGGCCAAGCGCCACCCTCACCACATGCGGGGCCTCACCACACCTGGAGCCTGGCCAAGCCAGATGCTCCGGTCTGCCTCTCCTTGCACAGGGGTAAGCTGGGCAGAGTTGGACGCCTTGTCTGCCTTGCCTCACATAGGGCCAGGCACTGCCATTTTGCTCGCCTTGCTCAGGGCCAAGCCAGGCTGAGTAGAACACTACCATCTGAATTGCCTTGTGCTGGGCAAGACTGGATTACATCTACTTTGCCTCACACAGGCTCTCCTTTTATCATTTTGGCTTTGTTTATTGGAATTTTAAAAGCTTTGTTTATTGATTATTGTTTATTGATTAATTTATTGTTTATTGATTAATTTGATTTTTATCCTGCCCATCCCTGCGCAAAGGGCTCAGGGTGGCTCACAACAATTAAAAACACAAAATTTAACAATTAAAAACACAAAACTAAAAACAAAAATTTGTTTGTTGAAATATCTGTCTTGGCACTTCATGGGTCCAGTCTCCAGATTTAAGTACCCTTAGATTTTGCCAGGTTCGCTATTAGAATTGACAATGATGATGATTTTACACACACAAGAAAACATACACACAGGTGTGCACATTTTAAATCTTTTTTAAAAACTCTACTTTTTTTCTTTTTCTGCCAAAAGATGTTGAGAGGACCATAGTATCTTGCTGACCATAATGTGTGGCTGGTGCATACCATTTGGCTTGGTGGGTCATACTTTATGCAGACCTGAATTTTGAGAAGGGAGCTAGGCCTTTGAAACATTTTTTAGCATAAAGGCTTAGCCATGTAACATAAAATATAATAACTGAGTGACTTTGAACATGCACAAAGTGCTTTT
This sequence comes from Lepidodactylus listeri, assembly GCA_029233225.1. Taxonomy (NCBI): domain Eukaryota; kingdom Metazoa; phylum Chordata; class Lepidosauria; order Squamata; family Gekkonidae; genus Lepidodactylus; species Lepidodactylus listeri. The sequence continues at coordinate 105,421,719 of JARCFY010000003.1, forward strand.
TTCCTCACAACTGTGTAGCTCTGACTAGTCCCCAGACACCTGGGACTATGGTTATAAAGGCCTTCAGGTCAAAGGGATAAGGTGCCTGACATTTCACAGTTTAGACTGCTAATAGCTATTTCTAATTTACTTTTTCCAAACCTCTGAATAGTGTCACTAGGAAAAGTTGGGATGCCACTTGATACCTGAAGATTCCAGTCAGCTCAATAGGATCCAGGTGTCTCCTAAAAAGACCAAGAAAGCAAAATCTGCTGTGGGATATATTATTTTACTTCATACTCATGTGTGCTACCTTTAATGTAATGGCTGATACTTAAGCCACTTCAGGTGTACGTGTAGACTGAATCAAAGAACTCAAGCATCTTTATATATATAAGGTCATATTTCCACTTAAATATGCAGATAAATAAAGTGATGGTTTAGTACATCATGCTTTCATTCCCTCTGTCTTCCAGAAACATAGTCCATACTGTCAAATCTTCTGAGGAAGCCTGAACCATCTGTCAGGACACCCCTGCATGCTGCAAAGAGTTCTGTGGAATGCTCGGTGGTGCGAACTCAATGCATACTGGGTCCTGGGCAGTTGATTAGGTCTCATCATCACTTTGCCTAAATTGAGACTATGCCTAAAAAAACCCACAATCCCTAGCAGCTGTAAATTGTAGAGGAAGGATCATAGGGGAGGGGAGGCACACTGTCTGTCAGGGAAAGCTTTCCCCACCTTTATTGATCTCTCTGACAGACCCTGCTATGCTTCCAAAATATGGTTTGAAAAATTTAGGAGCCAATATAGAGTTTCTGGTGATTCCTAGAGCAACATGATGTCACTTCCAGGTTTTCCCTGAAAATGACATCACATCACACACAACAATAGCAATTTTATTTTTATTTTTATCTCTCAACCCACAGGGGTGGTGGTGAGAAGCGCAGACTGCTGACGGAAAGTTTCTCCTGCCATGGGAGGAGACTTGGGAACCCTAATTCTGTCCCAGATCTCAGGATGATAATACTCACGATTTGTCTCTTCTGCATGCTCGCCTCTGAGGGCTAGCTTGTCTCCTTCGAGGTGACAGCGACTTCCCTCGTGATCTCTGCTTGACTGGAGAATGGGCACTTGCGGGTTTCAAAATCTGGAAGGAAAGAAAATAAGGTAGCTAAGCTAAGAAAAAAAATCCTTCATGATGTTGCTTTTTCCCTCCAGATGACAAATATACCTCTTAGTATTAGTTATAATAAATTCTGAAATACTTTTATTTCATAAACCACATATTGATTTAATATAATTAAAGGATTGCTTATCTGCTTGTTATTGATTTTTCTAGTAAAGGGCCATTTGTGAAATTTTGACTGTATCTATTGCTTTTTTAAAAAAAAATTAATCAGTTGAGTGTTGTGAGAACAGCACAAAACTGACGAACAGTTCTGCGCTTAATCAGGAACCATTTATTTACTGCTCCAAAGACCCCAATCTAGAAGACTTAGGGAAATTTAAGAATGTGCAGAGAAATAACAAACTATTCATGTATTTCCACCAGGGTTGCCAGGGAGGACCCTCCAGTGGCATGTGAGGCTCAGGCTGGCAATGCAGCAATGTCGCCAGCAGCATGGTGATGTCACTTCTGGAGTGCGCCATATGTGATGTCAGCCCATTGCCAGTGACACCAGGGATGCTCTGGTATTTGATCAAAACTCTACAGTAAACCATAGCTTTACTCAAGTAAAGCATCTGTCTGCACTGACTGAAAAGTGGCATCTTGCTATATATCATAGTGCTGTAAAGCTGTCACAAAGCATATTGCAGGAAAACGCAGTAAGAGGAAAGAGCATCAATTGGTCTCTGCATTTATACAGTTTGTAGTAGCCTCATTTCAATGAAGCACCCTCAGATTTCAAGGACTAGGGTTCAGAGGGTTTAATATTACTACATTTTCCCTGACTGGTGAAGAAGGAGGGGGGGGGGAGAGGAGGGGGGAGAAGGAGGAGGAGATGAATATTGGATTTATACACTGCCCTTCACTCACAGTCTCAGAGCGGTATACAAACTCCTTTCCTTTCCCCTCTTCACAACAGACACCCTGTGAGGTAGGTGGGGCTGAGAGAGCTCTGAGACAACTGTCCTTGAGAGAACAGCTCTGACAGAACTATGGCTTGCCCAAGGTCATCCAGCAACTACATGTGGAGGAGTGGGGAATCAAACCCAGTTCTCCAAGATTAGAGTCCACGCATTTAACCACTACACCAAACTACACCAAGAATAATGGGGTCTTATGTGGAATTGTCAACTCCAGTTGGCAACCAGCCAGGAAGATTGGGGGGGGGGGGGAGCACACCTATGTCATGCCAATGTCACTTCCAGCAAAAAACAGAAAAGTTATGTCATGAGATTCTGTGGGATGAGTCTAGACATTGCCCAAAACTCTATGAGGGAATCACCAGCTCCTAATCTTGAAGCATTTTTGCAAGATTTGCTATAGTTACAAAGAGTACACAAGTGAAAGGAAAGAGGTATGCCTACCAGGTAGCAGATCCACTACCTTATGGCAGATGCAGAGAGAGAAAGAGAGAGATCGAGATCCTGCACCTTCAAGGTGGCTTCAGATTATTCATAGATCGACCACCTGCTCTGTCTGTTCCAAGTTCATACCTACAGTTTCTTCACACGTATACATACAGGCACACCTGTCCCCCTCTTCCCAGCTGGCAGGAATAACTTTCCTTGAACTCTGTCAAGCCACTGGGGAATCACCTCCGAACAGCTAGCCTCCAGTCATTTAAGAATGTTATTCTGTTGTCACAGGCCCTTATCCCTTTAATTTAGGCCAAACCCATCATTAATCCGAGAGCAACAGCAACAACCTCCTCACACTGTATACTTAAAAGGAGGTGGTTCCCAAGGCATAGTCCCAGCGGACTGCGCACAGTAATTCCCAGGGACAACAATGTTCTAATAGCATGATCCCTAAGCATATTTGCTTGAAAATAAATCCCACTGAGTTCAATAATGGGACTTGCTTTCTAGTGAATGCACTAGTAAATTGGGGCATGAGGGACAGCTGGGGAGCACCTCCTGCCCTGCCCCAGCCCCCACCATGACTCCACTGAGCAGCAGGAGTTCCATTCAGGACAGTGGAGGGAGATGATTGCTCAGTTTCGTCGTCATTTTAACCCCTGAAAGCCCATAAGGAGTAGGCCAATGTTATTATTCCCACACTGCAGATGGGGAACTGAGGCTGAGAGAGAGAGTGGCTTGCCTAAGGCCCCCTAGTAAGTCTGTGGCTGAGATGAGATTTGAATCAGCAGCCTCTTCGATTATCTTAGCCACTGTGCTATAGCAACTCCCAATGATGATGATGATGACGATCACAGTACTTAGATAGATCCACACAGAAGAAGGCAATTGTTGGGATAGACTGTGTTCTCACATTGCTAGGCAGCGCTTTGAACTGGCCCTGGCACGAACTGGCACAACCAGTGCTTTGAACTGGCTCTGAAAACTAAACAGAGTTGGCAGCCTCCAGGTGGGGCTTGGAGTTCTCTGGGAATTACCACTGATCTCCAGGCTATATTGATCAGTTTCCTGGGAGGAAAGGGCAGCTTTGGAGCGTGGACTCTGCGCCATCACAACCCTGCTGAGTTATCTCATCCCCAACTGCCCTCTCCCCAGGCACCATCCTGAAATCTTTAGGAATATCCCAAGCTGGACCTGTCAACCCTACAACTAACTGACAACCAAAGCAGATGAAACTAAGTGGGAGTAACGTGTTCCCAACAACCTGACCCTACCAGCAAACTGGAAGCTGCATTCTGAACAGCTGTAGTTTCCACACCCTCTTCAAAGACAACTTTGTGTAGACCACACTATAGCAGCCAAGTCTGGCTGAAGCTAATTCGAGTACAATCCTAAACATACCAATGACATTACAGCAGGAATCTTTGGACAGCCTCTCCAACATTCATTCAAATGTCAGACAGCACTGCAAGTACAACACAAGGGCCAAAACAATCACCAGACACTATGAACTGATCCTGCACCAGCCTCACTAAAATGATTAAAAATGGCACCAGAGCACAGATCTCCTGGTGGATTGTTCCCAACATGTGAATAAATGCAATCTCCAACCTGTCCACCAGAGATTCATTACTCTTTCTCAGGGATTTTTCTTGCAGCTCAGCATATCTGACAGCAGCAGGCTGGGAAATTAAGCCATCCTCAACTAAGAGAACCCAGGGGAAAACAGTTGAAAATTAGGAAGACTATTTAAAATATACAGTCTGCATTCTTGATAGGTTTGATGCTCCAATGATCAGAGAGTTGTTAATATAGATCAAAAGCAGAACCGAGATCACATGTGTAGGGAATGTGCTATACCAGATGCTCAGTGTTGGATGCAGAGTATCTGTGGAAGCCACACGTAGAGAATTTCAGTGTATATTAAAGAGAATTATGAGATAACTATGCTTGCAAATGGAGATGAATTTCAACCATATATACATAGTCATATCATTGTCAAGAGCCAGCTATAGGGTGTAGCTACCATGGTTTATTGGAAAGGGGTTTTTCCTATATGTACCATCAAGGAAAAGAGGGGAGTCTTAAATTCATATACATTACAGTTTTGTACAGTAATAAAAACATTTTCATATAACCTTCTTTGGGAGGGCCCAGGTAAATATGTAAGGCAACACATAAATTATCCCCTAGAAATTTGGTGACGGAGACTTAAGCCTCCAAGACTTAATAAAATTCCTAGAAACAGGGAGAGTTTTTGCAATGTTTCATTTCTTTTTTCATGGATCATCCAGGTCTTCACTGGCACCCAGGCAATTCTTTAGAATGACTACAAATCACATCAGCCTCCTCAGCAGTGAACATTCTATCACGCCAGGACTACTTGCATCTTCCAGACATTCAATCCACCTCTAGTATATACAGCCTTTATTTAGAACATTTATATCATGCATCTCCATATAACTGCCTGAGGTGGATGAAACCCCTCAACTAATGTAAAGGATTAATCTCATGTATTCAGCACACCCTGAAGAAGACTATGATAAGTTATCAGCTCTTTGGCCAGAGCCAAATTTTCTTGCTTCTGCTAATGGAAATAAATATGTGTATAGCCTTCGTTACTCTGTCTTGGAGTTGTATTAGTTCCTGACCTCTGTTTGCTTGGGTAGATGGCCAGCAGGCCGCTCCCAAGAGAATGTTTTCATTCACACTATCCTGAATTCTTACGTAGAAAGCTGTCTTGTTTTCCTCCACCACTGAGTACCAGGTGCAAGATCTCTTAGTGTCTAAGATGTAGTTTTAATGATGCTATTCTTGACTTGAAGCCAGCAATTAGAATATTTATTTATTAAATTAGATTTTTAAACCGCCCTCCTCTGCAAAGCAAGGCTCAGGGTGGTATATATCAGTAAAAACCACTTATATATTAGTTTAATAATTTAAGAACAGTAAAAGTACAATAAAAATACAATAAATAACCTGATAAGATAGCATTAAGCTACTGATTATGCTACTGCCTGGGGGGAGGGGGGTGCCAGACAGATATACATGTTTAGTTTTAACTATGTATCTCATCTTGAGTTCTGGCTAGCTTCACAGTAGTGTGTGTGTGCATTCAAGGCCCAGCGGATTGAAGTTAGCCTGCTGTTTCTGTAATTTTGATGCTTTATTAAAATCCCCTGGAAGCAAACCTGGATCTTGCATATAGTTTCCTTGAGATTTCTGTGAACTTCGGAACTTTTGGCCAGTGCTCCAAACAATATGGCCATAGGAGAAGGCAAAATTAGCAGCCATTTCAAGCCTACCTTTAAAAAACTGATTATTGATTCTTGAGGAACTGTGACTCCTTGGATGACATCAGCCAAACCATATGGGAAGCTGCTTCACCCAAGTATCTCTCCAACAAATGGAGCAACTATGCAGTTGTGCAAGTGGACACCCGTACTGGTCAGTGCATGTGTGAACTCTATTTACCCCATCATCTGCAAGTATTACAGAAATTGCACATACCTTCATTCTCATATCCCTGGCATATTTCTCCAATTCCTTTCTGATCTCCGACCGCATCATCTTTGACACGTTGAGCACCAGCTGCTTCCACTCGATGGGCTGAAAGCTGTGCGGCTCATGTGGGACATACAATCCAATTTTTACTTTTTTTACCGAGTGCAAGTGCTTTTTATAGGAGTCTTCAAATTCAAAGATGAGGTCACTCAGAGTTCGGTAGATCAAAGGCTTGTCCATCAGTTCAGACCTTCTGCTCATGCCCAGTGATCCATATCGGCCATTGCAATAAATTCCAAGCACCACATGATGAAAATTGTTCCCTGAGAAGTGGGATTTAAAGCTGATGGGGAATCGTTCCACAGAAGGCTGCCCATTGGTTAAGTATCTCGGGTGGCTGATGTCAAGGTAACAACAACAAGAAAAGGTGTGAAACAAGGGAAACAGGCCATGGCCATTTGGACCCTTCCTATGTCAAAATATATGAGATCAGCCTTCAACATCCCCTGAAAAAAAGAATCACCAATGTTCCCTCTAAGCTGTGGAGTCTTGTGAGCACAAATTCTACTTTGTGAGCAACTGGCATTAAAGTTGTGAGTGAGCAATTTGGCTACTGCATAAATTAGTTTGCTCTGGAGCCATCCTTCCTGAGCTAAGACAAATGTGTGAGCCAGAGGTTAAAAAACTGTGAGCTAGCTCACACTAAATCAGCTTAGAGGGAACACTGATCAAGTCTACTCAATACACATTAAACTTCCCTTCACTCTGCCTCCATTAAATTGAGGCTACTGTCATTTTTATATTCTTCAGAATTAAAGAATAAAGCAGGTAAAGATCACACTGTTTCTGTGACACAAGAATATTTTTATTTGGATCTCAATTTTTTCCCCCCAGAATTCCAAATCGTCAAGTTGACTTAAACTGTCTAAGGAAACTTCCCACCTACAGCATGTGGCTAATTAATTTGCAGCTGAAGGTCCAAGCCACTAGGAAACACAGTGCACAATCTCATTCAGAGTTCAAAATTACTCTAGGAGTTCAGACATTTCCACCGCTCCAACCTCAAACTCCTCCACTAAAGCAAAACAATAGGACACATGTATTCAAAATGGTGTGGAAACCAACTGTGAGAAATTTGCCTTCTGTTCTCACACAATATGAGTAGCTATTCTTTCTGCTTTCCTCAAGTGCCAGACAGCTGCAGAGAAACTGAAGCACTTCTCAGCAGACTGTTGCTCAGAACAATATTTCTGTGAGCACCAATTGTTTTAGATATATGCCAGTTTGGTGTCCCCAAATACCATGTCAGCATTAGTTTCTTATTATTTATTTGTTGTATTGTAAATGTGACAATCTTCACATTTTTTTCATTTTTCCCCAATCTCAATTTGCTTCTATTGCACCTTTAAGAGGAGCAGAGGAGACCCCAGCTTATAGGATAACCCACAACTGTATGCACACCTCTCCCTACATCTGCCATCTATAAATCTACATCTTAAATCAGAAACAAAAGCACCCCAGGACTTTCTTAAAGACTTCCTTGAGGAACTGTCTTAAGAACATAAGAACATAAGAGAAGCCATGATGAATCAGGCCAGTGGCCCATCCAAGTCGGACACTCTGTCACGCAGAGGCCAAAAATACCAGGTGCCATCAGGAGGTCCAGCAGTGGAGCCAGGACACTTAGAAGCCCTCCCACTGTGCCCCCCCCCAGCACCAAGAATAAAGTGCATCACTTGCCCCAGACTGAGAGTTCCTATCTATACCTTGTGGCTAATAGCCACTGATAGACCTCTGTTCCATATCTATATATCTAATTCCCAAGTGCCACCCCCCCCCCGTGTGCAGATACTTAAATCTGCACGGGGGGGGCACTTGGAGGGCAGAGGGGGGTTCTGCAGGTGGGGGGTGACCCCCCCCCCCCCGCCTGCAGAAAAATCCCAAAACTTTAAAAAACTTCTCGGGGGATACTGAAATCCCCCGAAAAGTAAAAGAGCATACCCTGCGCATGCACGGGGAACACTCTCGGAACAGCAGCGGCCCCGGCAAGAGTCGCCGAGGCCAGCAGCCAGCCCGCGGAGGAGGGGGAAGGGGGCGAGCGGCGGGCCTGGTGAGAGCTGCTGAGGCCCGCCGGGAGTCTCTGGGGGGGGGGGAAGAGGGCGAGCGGCGGGCCCGGTGAGAGCCGCCGAGGCCCGCCGGAAGTCTTTGGGGGGGAAGGGGGCGGAGGAAGGAGGAGCAACTGGGGAGAGCCGCCGTCAGGGTAAGTAAGGGGGGGAGGATGGAGGGAGACGGGGACGATGGGCAGAGGGACGCGGGAAGCAGGCGAGATGCTCCACCTGGAGGCAGACGCCGGGCTGCGCTGGATCCCACCCGGGGCTTTGCCGCCACTGCCCGGAGCCTCCCTCCCGCCGGCCGGGCCGCGGGGGAGGGGAGGGGAGAGAATACCCACCTGCCCGGAGACCTGGGTGGCGGGACAGGGCCGGACGGGCCCTCCGCCTTCCCTGCCGCGGCTGGGGGGGAAGGGGGCAGAGGAAGGAGGAGCAGCTGTTAATTCCCCCCCCCCCACGAATATCGCGGGCCCCCCCTTGTGTTTATCTAATTCCCTCTTGAAGCCGTCCATGCTTGTAGCCCCCACCACCTCCTGTGTCAGTGAATTCCACGTGTTAATCACTCTTTAGGTGAAGAAGTACTTCCTTTTATCTGTTCTAACCTGATGGCTCAGCAATTTTATTGAGTGCCCACAAGTTCTTGTATTGTGAGAAAGGGAGAAAAGTACCTCTTTCTCTACCTTCTCTATCCCATGCATAATCTTAAAAACCTCAGTCATGTCACCCCTCAGCCGTCGTTTCTCCAAGCTAAAGAGCCCCAAGCATTTCAACCTGTCTTCACAGGGAAAATGTTCCAACCCTTTTATCATTCTAGTTGCTCTTTTCTGCACTTTTTCCAATGCTATAATATCCTTTTTGAGGTGTGGCTACCAGAACTGTACACAGTATTCCAAAGGAAGTCACACCACTGATTTATACAGGGGCATTATGATACCGGCTGATTTGTTTTCAATTCCCTCCCTAATAATCCCCCACATAGCACTGGCCTTTTTCATCACAGTCGCACACTGTCTCAACATTTTCATTGAGTTATCTACTATGACTCCAAGATCTCTCTCTTGGTCAGTCTCTGCCAGTTCGGAGCCCATCAACGTATATTTACGTTGAGCCCGCTTGTGGGGAGGGCGGGATATAAATCGCAAAAATAAATTAAATAAATAAATAAATATATATTTATAGTTAGGATTTTTGGCTCCAATGTGCATCACTTTGCACTTGGCCACACTGAACCCCATTTGTCATGCTGAAACCCACTCACCCATCCTCGACAGATCCCTTTGGAGTGCCTCACAATCCTCCCTGGTTCTCACCACCTTGAACAACTTTGTGTCATCTGCAAATTTAGCCACTTCACTGCTTACTCCCAACTCCAAATCATTAATAAGTTATAAAGCATCGTACTGAGCCCTGCGGTACTCCACTGCTCACCCATTTATAAATTTCCCATTTATACTCACTCTCTGTTTCCTTTTAATTAGCCAGTTTTTGATCCACAAAAGGACTTGTCCTTTTATCCCGTGACTACTAAGCTTACTTAGGAGCCTTTGATGAGGAACTTTATCAAAAGCTTACTGGAAGTCAAGGTAAGATAAAGGTAAAGGTTTCCCTTGCTCGAAAGCCAGTCGAATACGACTCTAGGGATGCGGTGCTCATCTCCATTTCCAAGCCAAAGAGCCAGCGCTATTTGATTCCCCACTCCTCCACTTGCACCTGCTGGATGTCCTTGGGCAAGCCATAGCTCTGTACCAGCTGTTCTCTCAAAGACAGATCTAGAAAGAGCTTTCTCAGCCCCACCTACCTCACAGGGTATCTGTTGTGGGGAGGGGAAGGGAAAGGAGTTTGTAAGCCGCTCTGGGACTCCCTTGGGTAGTGAAGGGCGGGGTATAAATCCAATCTCTTCTTCTTCTTCTTCTAAGATGTTTCCATGGTCATGTGGCCGGCATGACTAGACACCGCAGCACACGGAATGCTGTTGCCTTCCCACCAAAGTGGTACCTTGCAATTTCTACTTGCAATTTCTTGCTTTTGAACTGCTAGGTTGGCAGGAGCTGGGACCAGAGATGGGAGCTCACTCTGTCACGCAGCACTCGGGTCTCGAACTGCTGAACTACCGACCTTCTGGTCTGCAGTTCAGCATCTTAACCACTTGAGCCACTGCAGCCCCGGAAGTCAAGGTAAACAACATCTATTGGGTCCCCCTGTCCATATGTTTGTTTACTCCCTCAAATAAAACTAACAAGATCTTTCCTTACAGAACCCATGCTGAGTCTTCCTCAATAGATTTTGTTCATCAATGTGTCCACTAATTCTTTCCTTAATAACAGTTTCCACTAATTTACCCGGTATCTAAATCAGACTGACTGGCTTGTAATTTCACGGATCTCCTCTGGAACCCTTTTTAAAGATGTGAGTGACATTAGCTACCTTCCAGTCCTCAGGAATGGAAGCAGATTTTAATGAAAAATTACATATTTTTGTCAGGAGATCCACTTGTTTGAGCAAAAAAAAATTGTTATTATTACTGCATGTTACTGTCATTTTGATACAGATTTTACAAAGAAATAAAGAGCTGAAACTAGCTAATATTCCTTTTTTGGGCAGTACTGAGTGGCAGTGAATACAATGAGTAATATTAAACAAGAAGAAATTGTATAAATAATAAAATAACGGCACAGAATTTTTTGTTTAGGGGAATCAATCATCAACATAAAGGATTCTGGAAACTATCCACCTTTGAGATCACCATCTTCCTGTTCTACAGTTTCAGAGTTATCTGTTCAGGATAGTGTTTCAGTCACATCATATATATCACAGATCCACAATACATCACCTAAAAGAAAGGGAGAAAGCCAACCATCCAGGAACAACCACAGATAAGTTTGTGATAAAAACTAGCTGATTAGAAAAAGAGGCAATTGATGGGAAAATTGCCCAGTTTGTTTACGCAACAAACTCTTCTTTCCATCTGACTGAAAAACCACACTTCATTAATATGGTTCAGTCACTGAGACCAGAGCTGCGGTCACACACACTAAACAATCCACTTTCAATTCACTTTCAATGCACTTTCCAACTGGATTTTGCCAGTTCACACAGTAAAAATCCATTTGGGAAGTGCACTGAAAGTGGATTGGAAGTGGATTATTTAGCGTGTGTGACCGCAGCCCAGGATACAGTCCACCCAGCAGAGCAGATGTTGCATGGGAACTGCTGGATAAAGTTTATGACAGAAATGGAGCATTGTGCAATAGCTCTAGAGAGTAAAATTGTTAACTTAAATCTGGAAGGGTGGAGTTATGTTCACAATGCTCCTGTTGTATGTGCTTGTATAACAACAGAAGAAGGAAATGTCTTCCTTGCAGAAACAATTGATGCCACAGGAAATGCACACACAGCAGAATACCTACAAGAAGTGGCAGCAAAAGCTATAATAACATGAACAAAAATTCAAGTGTCTAGAATGCAGTTTGGTTACAGATTGCTGCAAATGTATGCAAGATGAGAAGAAATTTAGAAAAGCAGGAAGGGAATACAAAGCTAATAACATATGATTGCAGTGCTCATTTGCTGCACTTCCTAGCCAAAGACTTCAGTGTTCCAGAAATAAAGACTAATGTTGATGAAATGGCTAAATACTTCCGTAACAATCATTTTGCAGCAGCAGCTCTGAAAAGAGTGGCTGGAACCAAGCTAATGCTCCCAGAAGATGTTAAATGGAACTCTGTAGGGGACTATTTTGAGCAGTATATCAAGAATTGGCCTATTCTGATTACAGTTTGTGAACAAAATTGAGAGAAAATAGATAAGAACATAAGAAAAGCCAATGTTGGATCAGGCCAATGGCCCATCCAGTCCAACACTCTGTCACACAGTGGCCAAAAACACCAGGTGCCCTCAGAAGGTCCAGCAGTGGGGGCAGGAAGCCCTGTTGCCCCACCCCCAAACACCAAGTTTACAGAGCATCACTTGCCCTGTCCTGGCCAAAATCCTTAACATTGGGCTTAAGAGAAATGTTGAACATATGCTGAGCATCCTGAAACCCATTTCTGAAGCTTTAAACCAGATAAAGAAAAATAGCTATTTTATTGCTGATGCTGTTGAAATTTTGAAGGAACTGAGTGAGCACCTAAAAACAGAACTAACCATTGACAGAATTAAATTACAAACATTTAAAAAAAAAGAATGGGACAAGCACTGTCTCCAGCTCATTTTCTCATGAATATTGTCAATATCCAGTACCATGGTCAAAAACCTTAAGTGCTGAGGAAGAGGAGTTAGAAATATATGTTTGTTGATGCTGTTTTAAAGAAAGTCCCTCAACATCACTGCAGGCAGGGAGTGTCAGCCCGCCCAGCACCTCACCTCAGTGCATATGGGGTGTGGAGGCGGGGAAGGAAAGAGCGCGCACTTGCAAAGGATATTGCCGCCCTCTGCCCCCGTGAGGGGAACCACTTGCTGGCTTCTCCCCTAGGAAGGAGAGTCCTGCCTCTGTCTTTCACTCAGGAGCCCCACGCCGCCACCAGCTCCAGTGAGTCGGTGGGGCTGGGGTGGATAGGGAGTCATGGGGCCTTGGGAGGATGGAGAAGGCACCCAAGCCCGCCACATACACACATGCCTCTCCTCTCCCTCAGCTACAGCTGGCTGGCCAAACAGCAAAGAGCCTTCCTCCAGGGCAGCCAAGCCGCTACCTTCCTGATCCCACCCAGCTGAAGTAGCAGTGGACTCTGCGTCACGGGCAGCCCAGCTGGCCCTCGGGCTCTCTGGCAGCACTGTTGGGTGGAGGCCAGACCTCGCCCTTCCCCCCAGCCACCACATGGGAACACCAGCTGGGGCAAGGACCGGCCAGCCTATGTGAGTTTTTACATTTTATTTTTATTTCAGTGCCCCCCGACTTTTTAAAGGATCCCCCAAATTTAAAAAAATCCTGGCTACGGGGCCTGCTTATCAGTTTTCAGTTAAGCCCTTCCTAGAAGAAACAGGACAGATGAAAGACCAGAACAGGATTTATTTTCTCTTGCTGGAACCCCCAAGTCTCCATCTCTTCTTCCCTCTGTGCTGAATCCTAGACGATATGGCTGACTCCTAAGTTTTAAAAGAAATGTTTGTGCCCCTGTGTTGTAATCAGGGGGCTGCACACTCCTCAGAATGAGAACTGAGATGTAGCAGAGGACAGGTTACTCAGTTGCTTAACATCACTGCTTTCTTGTTGTTTGCTTGTTTTTTAAAAATTGCCAGTATTTATATGTACCGTATTTTACGGACCATACGATGCACCTGACCATTAGACGCAGGGGAGGCTCGCGCCTTCCACGCTGGTCAGCAGCGGCCTCGCACGAGCCGGGAACAGGAGCCAGCAGCAGCGGCCTCGTGCAAGCCGGCAGCAGGAAGAGGAAGAAGGACAGGAGCCGGTGGCGGCGGCCTCGCGCGAACCGGCAGCAGGAAGAAGAAGAGGGACAGGAGGCGGCGGCGGCCTCGCGCGAGCCGGCAGCAGGAAGAGAAAGAGGGACAGGAGCCAGCGGCAGCGGCCTCACGCGAGCCGGCAGCAGGAAGAAGAAGAGGGACAGGAGCCGGCGGCCTCGCGCGAGGCGGCAGCAGGAAGAGAAAGAGGGACAGGAGCCGGCGGCAGCAGCCTCATGCGAGCCGGTAGCAGTAAGAGGAAGAGGAACAGGAGAGCGGCGGCAGCAACAGGAGCCGGCAGCAACGTGCAGTCTTTGCTCCATAAGACTTTCCCCCCCACTTTTTTGGGGAGAAAAAGTGCGTCTTATGGTCCGAAAAATACGGTAAGTTTGTACCAATTTCCACTAATTCCCCCCATCAGAACTTGGGAGGGCCCTCCAAAAAGGTAGCAGGGCTAAGTACCAACTGTCACCAACAAAACTTCACCTTCAGTTCCTGTTAGCGCTCCCTATGCCTTATAAATCCTGAAGTGTGGTTACTCCCAAAGGCATTCAGAAATACCAGCCTGGATGAAAGATGAGAGTTGTCACAAACCCCATGTCCTAGTCTAGATAGGTTTGTCAAAAAAGCTGAAGTCCTAAGAGGCAAGGGAGAGGATGCCTTTCCTGAAATTACAGCAATCCTAGAGAATACAAATTAGTACTAAAAACCAATCCAAAATCATATTTTCCAGGATGCTCATCATCTGGGACAAGGAGTGGGGAAGAGAGCATTCTAGTAAAGGGAGGCGAGTGTGAAAAACTGCACATCTAGATTCAAAGCTTCACATTAAGCATCTGTGTTCATTGTTCTTTTATAATTTACATGGCATTTAATATTGGGGGCTTTATCTTCGTTATCTTCACACACTGTTGTGAGATGGATCATTATCTAAACTATTTAAATACGAGGAATGCAATCTGTAACTCCCACTGACTTGCTCAGGGTCAGGCACGGCCAAAATAGACACTGGGAGATGCACGAATGGGTTGGACCTGCGCTTTATAAAAGTAACTTGTAGGTGCAGGGATCTCATTTCTGTCTGAGGCCACAGTGCAGGGAAGGTGTCGTTTTAACTGTCTCCACTGCATGTTTTTGCCTATCAAAACTGACACCTCCCACAGGCTGTTACTAGCCTGGAAGAGTGGGGAGAAGATAGGTATCTCTTTGGCAGCTTGGGGGGGGGGGGTTCATTCAACTGGCAAAACTGTGCAGAGGGCTACACACACACACACACACCAGCAACTGTGCCATAGCTGGGCCCCTGTAGGGAAGATCTGAGACTGGGATGCTAGCCGGGTCAAAGTCCATGCTTCTCCCCCCCCTTTGCTACACAATGAACAATGGCAAATCCCTTTGGCTACTGGCAAATCCCTTTGGCAAATAACAGACTATCTCCTCATGTTAAAATCCTTATAATGATTCTCTTACTGTACTGTGTATTGAATGCTGACGTAGCTGCCTGTAACTGTGTTGCAAGAATGTCAGCAGGCTTGAAATAAACCACCACTGCTCAGGTTGGGCAGACTTGGGTTGTTCTCCTTCCAACTCACTTGTCTCGTGTGCAAGTCCTTCAGGCCCCAGTCTAAATCAGTGCCCAGAATCAATCTTGCTCCAAATTACTTTTTAAATACTTTGGGCTGATCCTGACATTTAGTGTCCGAGATTTCTCAGTGCCTTTGTCTATTCTAGTTTGACCATTAGCATCAAACGCAAGACACAATAAGCAGATGGCAGAAACAGATGAGGGAAAACCTTCAGGGCCAGCAGTAAGGTTGCCAGCCTCCAGGTGGTGAATGGAGATCTCCTGCTATTGTAACAGATCTCCAAGCAAGAGAGGTCACCCAGAGAAAATGGCTGTTCTGGAGGTGAGACTTCATGTCATGATACTCCACTGAAGTCCCTCCCCTCCCCAAGCCCTGCTCTCCACTGGCTCCACCTGCAACCCGGAGCTGGCAACCCTAGCCGGCATGCGGGAAACAGACAAACAGACCAGGAGGGAAGAGGCATGGGTTTCAGAAGGGCCAGCTGAGAAGCAAAGCAAGGACCTGCAGAAAATGCTGGTGGCTAGGAGGAGCTGGGTAACAGAAGTTGCTGACTAGTAGGGTTGCCAGCCTCCAGGTGGGGCCTGGGGATCTCCCGCTTTTACAACTGATCCCCAGCTGACAGAGATCAGCTCCCCTGGAGAAAATGGCTGCTTTGGAGGATAGACCCTATGGCATTGTACCATCCTGAGGCCCCTCCCCTCCCTAAACCACACCCTCTCCTGGCTCACCCCCAAAGTCCCCAGGTATTTTTCAACCCAGACCTGGCAACCCTACTGACTAGCCAGAGCATTTCTTTTCTATGGGCTGCTGGGCTGCCAGAGCCAGGGAAGTTGAAGCAGTCTGGAATTAAGCCTACATTTCAAGGCACGGTAGGGTAGGGCTGCCCAGTGACTCCTGATGGCTGGTAAATGAGTGGCTAGGCAAAGATATGAACTCAGACCTTTTGAAGGCCAGGCAAACACTCTATTCAAACACTCATCAACATTCAACACAGGCTTATTTTATGATTAGCAAACAAATGGTTTGTGCAGATGCCTGTAAACAAGCTAAACAAATAAGACACTGAGTCTAGAGGGCCAGTTACCCTGACCTGGATGGGCCAGGCTAGTGCTATCTTGTCAGATCTCAGAAGCTAGGCAGGGTCAGCCCTGGTTAGTACTTGCATGAGAAACTACCAAGGAAGTCCAGGGTTGCTACGGAGGGGCAAAAGCCATGGCAAACCACCTCTGTTTATCTCTTGCCTTGAACACCCTATGGGGTCAACCATAAGTTGGCTGCAACTTAATGGCACTTTACACACACACACTCACAGAGAGAGAGAGAGAGAGAGAGGACCAGTTCATCACAGTGCCTGATTATTCTGTTCCATATTCGGTTTACTTTAAAATGCATTCATTCTTCTAGTGACTGCTTGTCTTTCACCTTTAATTTTTGTACATTCAGTTACGCAGCCTTTGCAGTCTGCTGGTTCTCTGTGGCTCTGTTCATGTCTGGAGGATTCAGAGGACCTAGTAGATGGATTGTTTCAATGCTATAGTGATATGTCTCTTGACAATGCTTTTTTAAAGCCTGAAAAAAGCCCTCTGGTGGTGCAGGGACAGTGAATGGCACCTGCGAGGGCTGAAGCAAGGAAAGTGCAGGGGAAACTGCCGCATGGATGCTCTGTTGACACTCTCAGTGCTTCTGCATTTGCAGGGGCAACGCAAATCATCCCCATGGAGAAGCAGCCTAGGTAAGTCGCAAGACCCTTTCAAGCCAGGACAAATCCCTCTTGCCAAGCAGCATATATTGTACTGAACAAACAAAAAACTTATCATTTGTGTTCCAAAAGCCATCTGCAGTACAGACACCCTCCACAGACAACAGGCAGCAGCTCCTTACACTGAGTATCTGAATAGGAAAACAAACATTCCCAGCATAATGTATGATGCATGCCTGAAGTTTAAAGGCCCTTTGAAGATGTAAAGTTATGAAGGTGGCCTACACAATAGCTTCTCTTTCTCCCTTCTCCACATTTGTTATTAGCAAGCTGAGAGCCAGTTGGCAACCACAAGAGACAGCTGAGTGCCAGAGAAATCTAGAGGAGCACAAAAGCACCAAAGATGGGTTCAACAATAGCAAATAGAAAAAAAGTGCTTGGAGTTAGTTTCCTTTTTGATTCTTACTTTGGTTCCATTTCAGCAGTTAGTGACATTTCATTTCTTCCAAGGATAGATAATGTTGCATCAAGTTTCTTGTTCTCTTTTTAGTAAAATTCTTCTCTGTTAAATTAGAACGTTCTTATCAGGAGAGTATTAGCTTCAAAGCCAGGGCTGGCAAAAGTATGAAGGACATGAGGTACAAGGGATCCAGATCTAAGGGCAGGACTGTGCCATTTTTAATCTGAACACCCACCCATGCACTCTGCATGAACCATTATGTCCAGGGGTCCTTTCGTAGAAAAAGAGGTGCAGGAGCTCATTAGCATAACTCATTAGCATATGCCACATCCCCTGACATCACCGGAAGTGTGTAAGAAAGGGAATGTCAGTTTCAGCCCCATTATACCCTATGGGCCATTGAAATCAATGGCAAAAACTCATAGGATATATGAGGGGCTGGAGGAAAGGGGGTTTGAGGAAGAGGCTCCAAACTTGCAGTGTAGCTGCTGGGGCTTCTCCTCGAAATACCCACCAAGTTTCAAGAAGATTGGACCACGGGGTCCAATTCTATGGACCCCCAAACGGGTTGTCCCATCCCCTCCATTGTTCTCTATGGTGGGAAAAAATGTTACTTTTTAAAATTCCAGGGCGACGCTCTGGCAATTGCCCTGAAACTGGCAATTGCTAAAGTTTCGCCTAGCAATGTGCCCAGCGTGATGGCATCACTTCCAGGTGACACCTCCATGCCGGGCATTTCGCCCGGAAAAGAGGGAGGGAGAGGGAGAGGGAAGGACGGAGGAGTGGCCAGGCCGGGGGGTGGGGGGAGAGAGGCACTGGCAGCAGCGGCTGGCGGGCCTCGGAAGGGCCTGGGGAGGCACGGCGGCAAGGCACAGCAGCAGGCGCTCCATTTTGCCAGGGGTGGCTGAGCCCCCCCATAGTCTACGACTATGCACGCCATGCCTATTGTTCTTTTGGGAGGGGGGCTACATTTGAACATTCATTCTAAATTTGCCTACAAAATGCACATCCTTTGCCTAACAAAGCCAGCACTAGGCAAACAGGAGCAAAGTCATTCCTTCAGCAATGAGGAACTGCCCCTGAAAGCATTCCAATTGGTACAAAATATAGATTTTGAGAAGTGCTGTGATCTGGAACTAGGTAGTGAGTAGTGTAGTGGCCAAGTTTGCAGATGACACCAAATTATTCAGGATAGATTAATGGAGGATATGTCTATCAATCCTCTGAATCCCAGAGCCAGAGGGCAGCATCAGGGGAAGGCCTCCACCTCTATGCCCTATTTTTAGGTGTCCAGAGGAGCTGGTTGGCCACTGTGTGAGACAGGATGCTAGATTAGATGGACTACTGGTCTGATCCAGCAGGGCTCTTCTTATGTTATGTTCACAGAGAGCTTGTAACACCAATTCCTGTTCATTGTCAATGATTACCAGTTTATTTCCAAGAATGATTCAAGGCACTGCTGGGAACTTCTGAAATATAGTTGTCAGCCAGTCACAGGCAACCAGCTGGAGAGATCAGTTGAATAAAGAGGTGGAAATGGCACCATGCAGCACCTTGACATTGTGGAATTTCACATTACCCCTTTAAAAATGTTACTGTACCATTAGGGAATAAACCGGTACAGGGACGGCCATTTCACACAGCGTTTCCCTCCCGGTAAGGAGCCGTCTTTAAACTGCTTTGGCATTTCAGACTGTGCTGCTTCCTTTTCGTGCCTTTTTTCATCTTGCAGGTTTAAATATAAAGAAACCTATTATGAGGTGACAGGATATAATGGGACTGTATTTATTTATTTATTATTTTAAACTTAAACTTAACTGTAACTGTAACTATAACTGTATCAAGGCTAGTATATTTGGACACTCTGTCTCCACAGGAAGATTTCCTTGGAAACCTCCAGTGAAGAAGCCTGCATCATCTTCCCTGCTCTATTTATTCAGAATCTAATAGCCACACAGCTGTGGGGGAACTTCTGATAAGACACTTTCAGTGTGCATGAGCCTGATCTTGCAATTTAATTGACTACTTACTCAGCATGTAAAAAAAACTTGTTCAAAAAGGATCTAGCAGGAAGGGAGCTCTGTAAAACCTAATCCAACACACAAAGTGAGATTACTAAAGTGATTCCCCCCCCCCAAAAAAAAATCACTTGCAAAAGCTGACTGAGCAAGCTGGCAAGTGGCCTGATTAAAATGACATCTTACTGATCAGCTTGGCACAAGGCAGCTTCCCATTTCAAAACAGGGGAAGAGAACGGCCGTTCTGGCTTGGGACTGTCCCCAAGTGCTGGCAGCAATGAGGCATATCAATGCACAGAAATTAGCATGGCCACAGATTATCACTGAGCTGCCATGCCATTACCTGGATCAGACCCTATCACATTCCTATTTCGGTCATTTGTTTGCACCCTCGGGTACAAACAAGATAATTTGATGAGATGCATTAACCGGGTTGAAAGCTGGAGTTGCAAATGGAAAAGGTCAGTAGGATGAAACAACTTATTCTTAGAACCAAACCACATATGACACTAGGGATTTCAGACTGGATCCTCAGATGTGTATTGCTGAGGCAAAAAAACCCCATAAGGGGCCATATAGAAATAGAAGGAAACATGGGGGAGAAAAGGTGACCCCAGTACATTGTTTTTCCAATCAGAAATTATACTAGACCAGACTGACTCATGCTCCAGGAAGGAGAAAGACAGGAGCATAAGGGTAACTGTCTTTTTCTCTTCTTGGGACTAAAGGTAATGAGAGACATTTCTGATTGCGGAAATGGCACATGGAGAAGAGGTTTAAAAAACACAAACAGGGGATCAAAGCACACATCTTCAACATTGTGTGTGATCTGGCTCTTGTACCATTCTGGATCCTAACCCAGCCTTTTTTGTCCAAGGCTTTTCACAGTCTCTCTCTGTCTCCAATAGAACATCAGGAGAACACATATGGTTTGCAACTTCAGAGCTGCAAATACTTAGCAACAAAGCAGGTTAACTCATTGTAAGAGGATTATAAAGAACTAGCTTCACAAACAATGCAGCACCTTTGCTTTCCTAGGCTTAACAAAACATTTTTAAAAAACTAGGACATCCCAAGAATAACAAGAAATTGAGCTTTTCTCTCTCATGCATTAGCTTTGAAATATGCATTTATCTTGACAATAAGCAAATCAGAAATGGCTGGTAAACTTTGTTACCTAAGTGAAAAGGGTTTGAACACAAGTTACTGATATTGGATTAACGTCTGCTTTATTTTGGCTTTATTTGGGCAATATTCACCCAGCAGTGATCCAATTGCTGGGAGCTAGGCTGGATCAATGGGGTCAGAAAACAGACCAATCAGAGGGGAAGCCATGAGAAACATGCACATTGTCAATAAATCAACTCCCTGTTAAAATATTGGCCATTTGTGCCACTGCTTTAAAACAGAGTAGACTCAGGTGCAACCCTGAGCATGGATAGAACCATTTATGCATCTGCAACAGAACCACTGATGTTCTCCCTCGCATTTCCCACTCTGACACCTATTAAAAACTCCACTGACAAATAGAGTTCCTTGGGGTTTTAGAAAAAGTATATGGAAAAGGAATCAGGCTCCCAACAGTCAACAGCTCTGTTAACTCACCGTTAGCTGGTGTTATCACACGTCATCCAAGAAGTGCAAGTCATTCAATTAGCATTTGTTAAAAAATAGATTAGGCTGTCTGCACCGAGAACTTGTTGACAAAAGGATACATCCCCAAAATAACTGCTTCAAGGCATTTGATAGGTAAAGATTCCCTGGTCATTTCTCTTGCTGTTTCCATCAACCTAAGACAAGAGAAGAAATGAACAAAACCATGTATAAAAAATCTTGGGTCACATAAGAGCAGCTATGTTAGATCAGACTAGTGGTCCCTCCAGCCCAACATCATGTTTTACATACTGCCCAAGAAGATGCTGCCAAAGGTCCACAAGGACACGGGGGCCAAAACCTCCCCCTGTGGATGAACACCCCCCCCCCCAAGCCCTGATACTCTGAGGTACACTGCCTCCAAATCTGTAGGTTTCATTTACCGTATTTTTTGCTCCATAAGACTCACTTTTTCTCCCAAAAAAAGTGGGGGGGGGGAAAGTGTGTGCATCTTAAACCCCCCTCACCTTTCCCAAGCCACAGCACCGAGCAG
Source organism: Lepidodactylus listeri (assembly GCA_029233225.1). Lineage (NCBI taxonomy): Eukaryota > Metazoa > Chordata > Lepidosauria > Squamata > Gekkonidae > Lepidodactylus > Lepidodactylus listeri. The sequence goes on from JARCFY010000003.1 coordinate 105,443,146, forward strand.
AGCTAGGTGCGTCTTATGGTCATGTGTGTCTTATGGAGCGAAAAATACGGTAACCATCAATCACTGATGAACTGATCCTCCAGTCAGAGAACCAAGTGCTAGGACTGTGTAGACCTGGGTTCAAATCCCCTGTGTGCCATGATCCTCACCTGATGTGCTTGGGCTGATTGCTCTCTCAGAGCCAAACCTTCTTTACAGGGTTAACTGGCAAGAGAAAGGGAGAACAAGGCAAGATGCTGTGAGCTCACTGGAGGAAGGGCAGGATACCAATGGGATAGCCAGGTAGCGTGGCATAAACAACTTCCAGGGACACTGCGTTGTATCAAAATGTGCAGCATCTCAGCTCATACTTCTGAGGTTAACAGTACAATCCTAAACATAGTTACAGAGAGGGCTGGATTTAAATCTGTTCAAGACCTTTTGAGTCAGAAGAACAATAAGATAAGAAGCAGAGTTACACTTTTCTAAAGCCATCGACTTCATTCGATTTAGAAGGATGTTCCTCTCCTTGGGAGGTACTGTTAGTTTTAGTTTTCACAGAGTACAGCTTGAAGTGCCAGGAACCTTTGAAAAACAGTTTTAACAAAGACACAAAAAAGAAGAGTAGGTGCACTAACAATGGCAGGTCTACAATACTGTCTTGACGCTGCTGAAAAATCTCTCTTCTGTACACAGCTGAAGATACACATAAATTAAATTAAGCTGTAAGTTAAATTTTAGTACTGTAATTTATCATTTTTTTAACAATTTAGGCTGTATTCCGATTATGAGAAGCAAAATATAATTTCTTGTTTGAGGCATCTCAAATTTGCTCAGGAAAAGGGTTTTTTTCTTTTTAGATTTTGGTTTCATCTCACCCCATATAGATTTAAGTCCCAAACTGCTGCTATAGAGCTGTTTTGGAAGCTGTAACAATGTCATGGAGCAGGGAGCATTCTGTGCTTCTTATTTAAGCACCAACTTCTGCACTTTCCCTGTGGAGAGGCAGAGAAGCAACTTCCTGATCCCTCCCCCAATCTGTCACCACATCCAAAGCTGCTTATAGTCACAGCTCTGCAGGTTTTTAAGGATCCCATTTGGAGCATTAGTTCACTATGGTCACGACAATCCCTATTCATAGCTCCGGGATTTTCGCTAAGGAACTGCAGCAGAGTAAAACACAGGCACACGGTCTGCTGTTCAAAGAGGAGTTGGCACAAGCAATTCCCCCCTCCCAGAAGCATTGAATATGCCTTTTGTAGCTTTCTGCCTAAGACAGCCAGCTGAATAGTCCCTGTTGAACTGTGGCCTCTGCACGGTCGGGATTCATGGCATTTTCTAAACTGAGGGCAACCTACCGAGCACCATCTAAGTGTGCCATCCTGAAGCAACAGACAACGGGGGGGGGGGGGGAGTGCTTTAAATCAAGGCAATTTAAATCGTGCCTTAAATCACCAAAAGGGGGGACCTTGATTTAAATCAAAACTTCCTATTTAGTATTTAGGTACTGAATAAATAAAATTAGCTGTTACAACTATAAAACTGCATAAAACCATTTTACTGTCTCAGAGGACACACTGCAAGCTTCTTAAATATTTAATGTTTTTTACTACATGATATATACATAACAAATTTAGATAACTTACAGTACAATCCTAAACACAGCTATGCCCTTCCAAGCCCATTGCATTCAATGGATTTAAGAAGGGTATAACTTCTGTTAGCCCTTGCCTGGACAGCCCAGGCTAGCCCGATCTCATCAGATCTCGGAAGTTAAGGAGGGTTGGCCCCGGTCAGTATCTGGATGGGATTCCACTAACAAATACCAGGGGTGCTGTGCAGAGACAGGCAATGGCAAACCGCTTCAGAATGTCTCTTGCCTTGAAAACCTTGTGAGGTCACCATAAACTGGCTGAGATTTGACAGCAAAACAAAAAACAAAAAAAACTCCTATTGGGATTGCACTGTTAATGCCCATATGGTCTCTTTTACAGTCTGCAGCCACAACAGGGATCTGGAGGCAGGGGCATGCTGGAATCAGGACTAGAAAATGCTTGTTTTTGTCACTGTTGTTGTTGTTTCCTGCTTTAAGCCACTCTTTGTCATTTACCATTGTTTTATATCTGCCTTGATCCTCTTTACAGAAAAGTGAATAATCTAAATCAGAAGTCAGGGCTGTAGTAGATACTTATTGATCAGTTTATTGTTTCTCATGAGATGAAAGGTTGCTTGATTGGTGGCCAGTCATAAATGTTTACAAAATATTATAAGAGTCCAAGTAATTCCTAGACATAAAATAGGAATAAAAGTCACAAATATGGATCAGAGGACGGCCTACGAGGCCACTCCCAAGTTCCTGGTCATCAGGATAAAGACATAATATAAGGGCACATACTATTATGCAGTATGATGATTACTGATGATGACGCAGATCTGTTCTGTACAAAAAAGCATAATTTCACGAGTCATAAATTCATTTTAAGAGACTGTATATTTCCATTTTTCAGATTTCATTTCTAGCCAGGTAATTTCTCTTTAAAAACAAACTTCTCATAACTAAAACACTGCAAAAATTCCTATATCCAAAAATCACCGGCTTTTATCCACATTACAGACAACCTCTGAAATCAGGTAGACTATTTTAAAATGTGACTTTTTGATAATCCCAGGAACAGAGGTTGTTTCACTGTGGAGGCTTACTGTACTTGCTGTGCATGACTGACAGACCAGAAATAGGTTGGTCATGTGAGCAAGTATTAGCACCTACAGACAGCAACCTTTCATCACCAATTTCTGGATGGGGGCTTTGAAAGAGAGCTGACCAGGTGGCTATAACAGAGAATGACTGCTGCATCAGGAAACGATTCCCAGCAAGGGAAATAACATTCCCTTTTTCTGAGAACTCAAGGCTATCACCTCCTGTGGTGACTTGGGAGACTCTATAGTTCAGTGGTAGAGCATGTGTTTCACATACACAAAGCTCTAGGTTCTAGTCCCTAACACTTCCAACTGAAGGAATCTCAGAGAGGAAGGTTGGGACTTTAGACCAAAAAATACCACTAGACAGAACTGATAATTTTGGGCTCGATGGACCAATGGCCAACTCAATATAAGATGGCTTTATATGCTTCTGGAGTTGGAGGGTCATGTTCCTATGCAGCTGAGTGAGTCCAGATATTCATGAGTATTTTGTGTGTGTGTGCATGCTTGCGAGCTTGGAAGTCATGGTGACTTCTGGCAACCCCTAAGTGGGGCTAGGATGTTTCAGATAGGTGGCTTATATTACTTGCCTCTAGGTACAAGTATATGATTATTAGAACCAAAAAACTCTGGTTTTACATATATGTTGATAGGGTCTGAATTGGATGAGACCAAGAATGAAAGATCTTGGGGCTGTGGTGGAAAGCTTGATGGAAATGTTGTCCCGTGGGCAGCTGTGGTGAAAAAGGCAAATTTCAGACTAGGAATTATTAGGAAAGGGACTGAAAATAAGATGGCCAATATTGTAATGCCCTTGTTGAATAAAGCTATTGTGCTGCCTCATTTGGAATACTATGTGCAATTCCACTCATCGTATCTCAAAAAGGATATTTTAGAGCTGGAAAAACTACAAAGGAGGGCAGCCAAGATGACTGAGGGGTTGAAGCACCTTTCCTATGAGGAAAGGATGGAGAGTTCAGAACTTTTCAGGCCAGAAAAAAGATGGTTAAGGGGAGGGAACCTGGCAACCCTACTAGCTTTGGTTATTAGATATATAGATATATGTGGAATACAACATCCCATATTTTGCACTGATTGGGAGGTGAACTGTCAGTCTCTTGACCCAATCAAGACAAACAGTAGAGTGACCCTTTTGCAAATCCACAGGGGGCCCTAATCCTCATGCTCCTGACACCCAGCTCCCAAGCAAGCAAGCAAGGCACCTGCTCAATCATGCCTAGCAGTGTCCTCACTTGCTGCAGAAAAAGAACTTCTCTTGGCAGCTTCTTGATACTGAACTGAGCTTTACAGGATAATGATAATTAATCCCAGATTCCAGAACGCATCAAGGTTGGTAGAATATTAATGTTTCCATTGCCTGACAGTCCTTGCAAGCTAAGCAGTGCAAATGAACAGTAATTTTTCCTTATCTGCTAGAGCACCCACTCATATTATGAAAATACTGAGTCATGGTTAATGTATGCTCTGTTTACAGTGCATGATCCCCCTTGTCTTGATCCCTCTCTCTCTAACATACTGAAGGGCTATTATGGCAGATTTGAATTCAAATTGCAAAGCATTTTGCTTGTTTCAGACAAACAGTCACATCCAGTCTCCTGGGTCACAGTACTCCACAGATTCTCTGGCTGGCTCCTGTTATTGAGGCTCCTGTTATTGAAGTTAGTGGCAGAGATAATTCCCACTCTTGACTAAAGCAACAGCAGGCTTTATGATTGTGGAATCAATGTTCTGAGGATTCGAGTGATCTTATACAGCCAAAATCCACAACTTCCATTTAATACAGAGAAATATTAGAACTACAAAGTCAGTCACAGATTGCTGTCTTACAGTTACTTCACACAACTAGTTATTCCACAGTGAGTTATGATGAAGCTACTATGAGATAATTTTTTTAACTGGTAACTGGTTTTGTGTGTGTGGACATGTGTGTGACTCCTTACTTCTTGGTTTTATTCACATGTTAACAGTGCTGTGCTTTCCTTGCTTCACTTCACTCCGCCAACTGTCATCGCAGACCAGGAAGCCTGGGACTGTGCTGTCAAAGAGCCCTGACAACGATACTGCTCACTGTTCCCTGGGCCATCAGGCCATTGTGCGGATCGCAGTCCCCTTGCCCGTCACGTATGCCTCACCTTCCTCCTCTAGCGCCCACAGATCAGGCTGCTGATCCTCCGCCGCCTTGGGACCTGGCCCAGCAAAATAGGCTGCCCTCTTCACCAGTGTGCCGCTGCAGACCGCGCACCCTCAGAACGCAGCCTCCAAGACCCTTGACGATGGTGCGGATCGCTGTTCCCTCGGCCCTCAGATGACAACGTGGATTGCTGTCCCTTCCGCTCTCAGGTAGGCCCTGGACTCCCTCCTCTACCGCTTGGAACTCAGCCCTCTGAACCTCCGCCGCCTCAGGACCCGGCCCAGCAAGTCAGACTGCCCTCTTCCCCACTGTCCCACCACAGACTGCGCACACGGGGACCCCAGCGTCCAAAAGCACTGACGGCGACACAGCTCACTGTCCTCTCTAGCCTTGGCCGCCTGGCTTCCACAGGGGCCAGCCGTGGGGGGGACATTGGGGACAGGTTGCCCTTCCACTAAGGCCGCTTCCTCTAAAGAAGATTTGGACTATTTCCAAACCTCCCAGCCCTCCCAGCATAGCTCACTTTGGGTCCCCATTGGGGTGAAAGGCAAGATATAAAAATATATATTAAAAATAAAAGATATAATATAGATGAAGAGGAAAGCAAGCAGGTAAAGACATCAAGACATCGTCACATGCCCATTCCTGGTTTAGCTTGACAGACTCCTCATCACCACAGCAGCCAAATATGACCAACAGCCTTGTGACCCCAAGAGGTAGAAGAAGGGATGGAACGAAGTCACCATTACACACTTGCTCCTGGATCTCTCTGGAGTGGTACCTTCTACCTCTGTCTCCTCTGTTCAGATGGACTAAATTTTTGCCATATGTTGAAGGATTTTTATTTTTTGCTTCTGTCGTTTTAGGGGTTTTTTTAGTTCAGTATTTTAAGTTTCGGCCTCTTTCCCTTCTCTTTGCTCCCCCACATGGGTTCATTTTAACGGTTTTAATTTTAAAATGGTAAGTTTTTGCACTGGAAGGGTTGGATTTTAAAGAATGCTGGGTTAGCCACTTTGGGCATGCAGGCTGAAAAATAGGATCTAGTCAATGAACAAACAGCCATTAACAATTCCTATCAAAACAGGACATCCGTTTATTTTTGCAGCCATAACTGGGGGGGGGGGGGGGGATATGCAAGCACTTCCTACTGAAAACTTAAATACTGGAGTAAGAGCCAGATGTAGCTATCATTACATACATATTCCCATTGGTATTAATAATATGTTGAATAAGCTCTTCCTTGAACAGACTGTAGACTAAAACAGAGGTGAGGCTGGGAGTTCTATGTTTGGCTCTTCTCAACATTTTTAAAGGATTAAGTTGTTATGTGGCATGGGGAACCCAGTTTGTTGTAACCCTTCCACCCCTGTGTGGTTTTACTGCTCCACACAGTTATCATCCCCGAGAAAGAAAAAAGACAGGCACCCTCTCTTTGTCAATCTTTTTGTTCTTTCCAAGGAAAACAACAGCATAGGAGGAGGGATTGGTTCTGAATATCAAAATTATGTGTGGGAGACAGAGGCCTTAACCTTCATGTCTCCCCACATCCCAATCAAGAGACTGTGTGGAACCTATAAGCCTTTTTAAAAAAACCTGGGAAGATCCAGTCAGGAATCTTCCGGTGTCTGGGCTTGGTTATGCAATGTAGCTGGATTTATTAAAAATGTAGAGACTTTGCCTAAGAACTGCAGGAAGTTTCTTCCTTTAAAGGTTTGCCAGCAAGTTACTAAATAAATTAGCACAGACTGACTGACTTTTGTCAGGGCCGCTTTCAGTCTTGGTCAGAAAAAGAAACGTGCAAAACTAAAGATAGATGTCAGCCCAGATGGTAAATATTCAGCCCAAATGAGCCTACTTTCACTGAAGAGTCTGGAAAATATTGTTCTTTTGTAAAAGAAAGAAAGAAAGAAAGAAAGAAAGAAAGAAAGAAAGAAAGAAAGAAAGAAAGAAAGAAAGAAAGAAAGAAAGAAAGAAAGAAAGAAAGAAAGAAAGAAAGAAAGAAAGAAAGAAAGAAAGAAAGAAAGAAGAGAAAGAAGAGAAAGAAGAGAAAGAAGAAGGAAGGAAGGAAGGAAGGAAGGAAGGAAGGAAGGAAGGAAGGAAGGAAGGAAGGAAGGAAGGAAGGAAGGAAGGAAGGAAGGAAGGAAGAAAGAAAGGCAAGCTGTCTGCTGGATTTAATGCCATGGGGACTCCCCACCTACCACTTCAACTTACTAATCATGTTTTTTAAAAAAGACAAAAAGTTCGAGCCAAGCACAGATAAATGTTATATTCTATAAAACAGCACAAGCAGGGGTCATTTGGGGCTGGAGCGAGGCAGAGCACCACTCCACCAGCCCATGGGTGAGCACTAGGGCAGCCACAGGCCGAATCAGATTCTCTGATTTGATTCGGCCTGCTGCCAAATTGCTGCTGAAATTCAGCAGCAGCTTAAAAAGCAACTGGAGGGGAGGGGGTTTGAGGGAGAGGCTCCAAACTTACAAGGTAGCTGCTGGAGCCTCTCCCCAAAATACCCACCAAGTTTCAAGAAGACTGGACCAGGGGGTCCAATTTGACAGGCCACCAGACAGGTTGCCCCCATTCCCTCCATTGTTCTCTATGGTGGGAAAAAGGAATGTTTTTTCCCACCATAGAGAACAATGGAGGGGATGGGGCAACCTGTTTGGGGGCCCATAGAATTGGCCCCGTAGTCCAATCTTCTTGAAACGTGGTGAGTATTTCGGGGAGAGGCCCCAGCAGCTACCCTGCAAGTTTGGAGCTTCTTCCTCAAACCCCCTCTCCTCCAGCCCCTCATATACCCTATGAGTTTTTGCCATTGACTTCAATGGGCCATAGGGTATAATGGGGCTGAAAGTGACATTTGGCCAGCCTAATGACTCCCGAATCCCCTTGCATTGCCGAAACTGACATGTGGGGGTCATTCGGCAGCCAGAACAGATGCAGCTTGATTTGGCCTGATCTAAATGGGGCCAAAAAAATTTTTATTTGCACACCCCTAGTGGGCACAAATGGCAGTGGTGGAAAGCCCCTCCCCCAGCTCCCAGCGGGCCTGTGGAGGAAGTGAAGCAAGAAGGGATTTAAAGTTTAAATCCCTTCTGTTTAGAGTTACGTGGCAGCGGCAGCACAATCTTTCCATTGTATTCTATGGGACCCTTCTCACTTCACTCCCCCCTGCCTGCCTTGGCAGGCCAGCTGGGGAAGGGAAGGGGAGGCTTTTGAAGATGCCCCCCTTTTGTTTCCCTTTCTGACACACTTCCGGTGATGCCAGGGGGCGTGGCATATGCTAATGAGTTATGCTAATAGGTATGCTAATGAGCTCCTGCACCTCTTTTTCTACGAAATGACCCCTGAGCACAAGCAAAATGGAATCTCTGGCTATAGAAACAGAATCTCTCTAACTATCAGGTCCTTGAGACAGAGGACAATCATTATCTTTGTGCCCAGTCTGGCAGGCTTCTTCTGGAAACAGAAAAGTAGACTAGACAGACTTGGGTCTGATCCAGCAAAGCAATTCTTACAATATTTTCTTCTTCTTAACAAAATGTTTTCATGTATAATTTTCAAGATTTCTTACAAATCAATAATGAAACATAAAATAAAAACCAGAGGTAATCAGAGCCCGATGTCACAGTTAAAAATCCCTATAACTATATTGATTGCATGTTGTTATACTACAATCCCGTTAACACATGAAAGCCAGTGTTCATGCTGGAAAGCAACAGAAAAAACACCAGAGGATATTCTTAACTATGGTACTAAAAAGAATTTTCTGGAAAGGCCCAGAGATTCTGACAGCAGCAAATGCAACAGAGCAACAGTAACAGCATAGTCTGTCAATGACAAGATACCTTCGGCATTTCATTCTCACTGGCCTATAGGGTGGCACAACTTTCTGTCATAAAGCAGATTATTAATTCCCTAGCACCATCAAGGGGCATGGTGTTTTAACATAAAAGATGGGTCCCTGCCCTAATGACCATGCAGCCAACATTTCAACCTATAGGGAGAAAACAGAGGAAGCAAAGAGGAAGATGATGGAGGCCAGAGAATGAATGTACACAGGTTCTGCAGGACCCAGCATTTTTCTACCTTAATTATCAGACTCATGGACCAATCTGGACCAGCATGGGAGCAGGGTCGCTACACAGTTTCCCTGATTTGAAACATCCCGGGACAAGGGAGCCACCCTTGGCCTTGCTGGGGAAACTTGAATGCAAATTTTCCCAGTGGAGCAAACAGTGGTTCCCCTGGGGCCTTTCAGAACAGGAAAACTGTGGGGCTTCAGCTTCCCCTCATACTCTAGTGCCAGTCCAAATCCGAGTCCCATATGCCTGATGACTAGGTTTGAATAAAACAATGGGAGCTGCAGACATGCACACATCTAGCTCGACATTGAGCAAAGGGCTCAAAACTCAGCCATTGGTTCATGAAAGTGATTGGTTTGGAGGAGATGCTTGAAGGAAGAGAGAGAGGTGGCATCACATATATGATCTAGGGAAACGTTCTAAGCACGAGGCAACAAGAAGAAACAATGGAGATGCTTAGGAAGCAGGCTGAGGATGGTAGAGCTGAAGGGATCAAAGACAAATCCAAATACACAGATCAAAGACAAATCCAAATACAAGGACAGAGATCCAAATACAAGGACAGAGATCCAAATACAAGGACAGAGATCCAAATACAAGGACAGAGATAAAGGGTACATGACAAGGACAAGAAGCTTGTGCTTGATCCAGGAGTGGCCAGGAAGTATTTAAGGAGGTCAGAATCTCTGGTATGAATGACAAAAGATGTAATGAGTTGGGCAGGAGGGTTCCAAATAGAGGTGGGAATTCTGATACATGGCAATGGAAGACCAGAGAGGGAAAGATTGCAGTAGTCAAGGCAGGAGATGACTAGAGCATGTCAAGGAGACTGCCATTGGCGGGGGAGGGCGGGGTATAAATCTCATAAATAAATAAATAAACAAATAAACAAACAGACAGACAGACAGACAGAAATGAAGGGCTAGATTTTCACTGTTTCACTTTTCCAAGGAAAACGAAAATGAATTAAATATGGAAAAGAAGAAGAAGGACGTCAAAGATAAAGTCAAACATGTTGATCAGCATGTTGGATGGGGACATCGTCAGCAGATATGAAGAAGTTCAGTCATGGATATAATTAGAATTGCCAGCCCCCTAGTCCAAGTGGGGGTTCGCCCACTTTTTCAGCCTCCTTCCCACCCGCAAATGCCCCAAACACGACGTGATGACGTCACCCAGAAGTGATGTCATCATGTTGTCAACTTTATGCGGCAATGCTTTAGTTTTGGGGCAAAACTCTGTGGCAAATTTGGGTTCAAACCATAGAGTTTTGTCCAAAAACTAGAGCATCACCACGTGATGTCAGCAATGTGATGATGTCATTTCTGGGTGCCATCATCACACCCTGCACACAAAGCGCATGCAGCAGAAGATCCTGGCAAAGCCCAAAGATCCCCTCACCAGGAAGAAGGTAGGACCTGGCAACCCTGGGTATAGTGTTAGTGATGGTGACATCCAACCCACAACCCCCTGCGAAAATATTGCCCAGAGAATCAGGGATCACCAATGAGACCAAGCAACAGAGATTACATGACTTACCCACTCAAAGGTCTTGATTTTCTAATTTCGAAGAATTGAGTTCCTGTGTGATTGTATCTGGGTTTTATTAAGTGAAGGCAAAATGACTGGAGAGGAGGAATCAGATAAGATTTGAACAGGTGAGTCTAACATGATATCATCTAGCAACATAACTCAGATACAAAAAGCTATTAATTCTAATAGCTAAGTCCCATATGCAAGAAAAAGTAATTTAATCTTACTTCATAATTGCCCATGCCTGAAGAATTTAACCCTCTTAAGCCTAGAATGAACTTTAATTAAAAAACTATTGAGATCCAATAGACCCAAATTTAATCATGACTTACAATTTCACTGAGATGCATTTAATACAAAGTAAAAACAAAAACACCTGCACTTTCAGTAAGGGGATACAAATATAGCAGTATCTGGGATCTACAATGACTTCAAATATTAATTTCCTGGGTGCCTCATGCACGTTTCTTTCAACTCAAAATTTCTGGGAAGTATAAGCATTTTAAAATACAGAATGACTGGCACATTTAACTGCCACATCAACATAAAACAGACACTGGTTTCTTGAATGAGTTCTCACCATACTGTGGGCCCTTATGCCCCTCTATCAGCTTTTACGACATGCAGTAGTATATTTTATGTTCATTCTAACTGGGGTGTAACTGACTCCAACATCATTTTCAGGAGACTCTCAAAAGTACTAAAGGAGAGGAGGTAGAACAATCAGCCCCTTTACTGCAGGAGAATAATGTGGATCATGATGCCCCATGGGTTGCAGCTTATGGGGAAACATTTTGGATCTTTTTGTTCCTCCTTTGGGGACCCTGAAAGCACAGGAGGGTTACATTTACATTATTTGGAGAGAGCGAGGTATTTCAAGCTGACTGAAATAGCAATACAACCAGTTACTCAGAGGGAGCAATGTGAACACATCTACTCACATCCCAGTTTATTAAGTAGGATTTCCCCCCAGGAAACTGCTTTCAGTATTGTAGCTGCAGTTGTTATATTCAGGGCCACCAAGAAGAGGTGACTAAGGGAACAAAATCTGGGGAGCCCTAGTCATCCTGTGGGCCCACGAAGCCAAACAATTCCTATGATTTGCTTTTACATGATATTTGAGTCGGATCTCAGTGATGGACAGAGAGAAATCTTTGCCAGGGGGCCTGTGGTACATCTTGACTAGCCTGGCTGAATTGCTGAATTTCTGCACTGATTACTAATTCCCTGTCCATCAGAGCTGCCTCATCCACTCTTATGTTCTGCCAAGGTATGCAAGGGTCAGGGGGGAGAGGTGAGAGCTTACAGATCTACTGGAAATTCTTCATATGATTTACTGTCCATGACAATTTCTAACAGCTTCATTGTGTAACTGCAATGATGCTACCCATGCTGGGCTCCCCCATACTCAACATGTGGCTAACTCCGCTATTTATATTTGGTAGCTTTTAAATCATTCTCTGAAGGAGGACAGCAGACCTTATAACCAGACTGGTGCAAAAATGAGAGCATCTGTTTCTAGCATGGAGACGGAATCAGTAAAGTAGTCCACATATCACAATGGAAGTAAATCATCAGGTTCATTTAGGGTTGCCAGACCCTCCCTGACAACCGGTGGGGGATGAGGGTTATTCCCTGCTGTACAAATGCAGTTCACTAGAACTCCTAGTACACAGAAGTTTGTCTCCTTGATCTACCGAAGGGAATTTTTGACTGCCAAGAGACTCCTGCAATTTAGGCCTGAGTGGGTGGGAGAAGCAGTGTTCTGACTCAGGGTGTTCATATAAGTGGGTTGTTCCTTCCACTTGACAAGATTCAGAAAGAGCTTTTCCTGACAAGTGCTTGGGAAGAGAAAACCTAACTATGGCATCCAGCCAGGCATCCTTCCACAAGGGTAGAAGGACTTTACAGCAAAACTCAGTCTGATTCGATGTGGCAAACAGAACCAACCTCCAGAAGTTTTTAGGAGATGTAGGCCATTTTATTTGGTAGGGCTCATATTGGGGTATAGGTCACAGACATTGTGTGGGCGCTATATGGAGTTTTATTGTACTCTGTACGTTTTAAATTTTAATTTCTGAACTACCTTGAGCCACAAAGGAAAGGTGGAGAATAACCATTTTAATTCATTCATTTATATTGATCTTTTAAAAGGAATTTACAACTGCACATAACCATAATTCAGCTTGGGACCACCCAGAATGAGTTCAAGCCTTCCACTGCTCCACAACTTCACTAACTTCAAACTGCTGTTATTAATAATTTAAAGGGAAATTTTTCCCACTGCATCTAGGTTGATCCACACTCAAAACAAGCCCAGTTTCCAAACCTGAAGTGAATTTTGCTAGGCAAGTGAATATCCCTCAGAATCTGAAAATGTTCTAATCATCTTTAGTGCTGCTGTGCCCACATGAATACAGCTTCCTTTCCTCTCTCCAGTCCAGATCATCCTGGCTTGGTTTTCTGAAGTATTTATTTATTTACATTATTTATAGTCCACCTTTCCCACTGAGGCTCGAGACAGATTACACAGTGTAAGTCAATACAATGAATAGGACAGGATGTCCAATAGGTAATGTAATAGAATTAGGATTGCAGAAATCTGAAACAAGCCTATGTATTAACATAACATGCTAAACAATGCAGAAATTCCAGAGTAGAATATATACAGCAACAGATAGTATATACTATACACAGTAGTATAGTCCACAGTCCTTTCCTTTTTTTTAAACCAAAGCATCTTTCTGAACCATTCTATTATAATATAGCCCGACTGTGTAAATATGCCCTCCTGAATAATTCAGTATCAGGAAGTAGCTGCTCATGCTAGCACTGCCGGCATTATGAGAGGCTGCGCTGCACCATACCCAAAAAAGATCCTGCTTCTTTCTGCCTTTGCTCCTGCACCAGCACTAGGTAGTTAATGGCACCACCTTAAGCTACATTTATCTGTGCAAGTCCTGTGAAACAAGTTAATCACAGCTGTCTGAAGTCCCAGGGCTTTCAATGGAAATTAATCACACCATCAGCTTCAACCAGATTGGGATTAATGTTTTTCTGACCAGTGAGGTAGTTAGACGACAGGGAGTAGGAGAGGCACAGCTTTTCTGTGGAGGACTGCTCACAGATAATGGTTGTTTCTTACAACTCTGCCATTTGACTCAGTCTCTCTTCCATGGTGTTCTTAGCCTAATGATAAATCTGCCATGGCTCCTGTCGTTTGCCAAGGGGTCAGTCAACAAGGATGGCTAGACTGAGCGGGAGCTGGGCCATGGAGTTTATGCAGTTGTGATTCATCAGCACAGAGGCCTGCAAAGCCTCAATCCAATGACCTTGCAAGCCAGGTTCACTACTGTCAATAGAGGTGAAATATCTCTTTTCCATTACACCCTCGTCAGTGTCAGTTAACGCTAATTATGGGACCCTAAACACCAAGAGGAGTGCTCCCTGCATAGGTAGCTTTACAAATCTTCCCAAGCCCTGCAAAAGACAGCAAAGAGCACTTTTCTCCTCATTAATTTCCTACCCGCTTGTCAGGCTGATTCTTCAGTAAATCATGCCCTCCCCCCATCCCCATTTCATTAACCACTCAATAGATAAGCTCAACACATCAGCTTTGCATCGCTGGTCTGCTTTCCAGAAAGGATACTGCAGCATCTTCATGTAATTCTGTATTGCCTGAAGCCATTCTGGGATACTCATGGAAGTCTTGTAGTTTGGCATGGCTGGCACTGAAGGCTGAGCACAAAGAGAGAGAAATGTTGAGATTTGTGCGGGGGGGGGGGGGAGAGTTCAGTCATAGAAACCTAAATTCTGCAGCCTCTCTGAAAATAGAATTGCAGAATTCACACAAATGGTACAATTGTCACATGATTAATCTATCAGATGCATCCAATTCCAACCAAATTTGAAATAATTTATCGAGGACTTTGACCACTGTTCAGAGAAGCATACAATTTTGTCTACACAGCTCCTCTCTCCTTTGGTGGAGGTTGCAAAAAAGCCTCCCTGTTGTAAAGGCCAATAGTTTCGCTAAGACGGCTGCCTCTGCTTACACCGGGGAAAGCTCATCAGGGTTCATAGCGGGCAGGTCCACCAATGGCTATGAGCCACAGTGACTAAAGGGAACCTCCATATTCAGAGGCCGTAAACCTCTGAATGTCAGTGCTAGCCCAGGAGGCAGCATTCGGGGGAGGCCTTGGCTTTTGTGCCCTGTTCTCCTCTGTACAAAACAGGTAATCCTTCAGTGGAAATACACCAACACAGTAACAACATTAAAAGGATTTCAGACATGAAAACAAACTCATCCCCAGTATAAGTGAGTGGGCAATCCCTCCACCAACCACAGTACTGTGGCCAGAGAACCCCTCAACAACAATCTGTGCATGGACCGTGAGTGACTACTGAATGCAGCATTGTGCCAGCACAAGCAGGGTTCACAGCCTTATGGCTCACCAGGCAACCAGTGCCACTGCTTGATGTCTCTTTCAGTGTTCCTGGTTTGTCCAGTCTTGGCTCACTTTCAAGGAAAAGAACTCATCTCACACAGTTGCCTCAGCCAATTGACAGCATCACAACTACACCCTCAACATCGCTGGTCCGGATGCAGTATCAAGTCTGCGTTGTCAGTGCTTTGTGATCTTGTGTTGTCTCAAGGGTACTCAAGTTCAAACTTACCTAGCTCACACCTTACATCAGAGGGAATGCTGTTTGGCTAAATGGTTAGGGTTGTAGCCCAACCTTTACTCCAATGTTCATTTAAGAATATATACCTTCACAAGAGTTTTGTGAGGAAAGGTAAACTGATAGGGCTGCTGGCTCTGGGTTGGGAAATACCTAGAGATTTTGGGGGTTGGAGCCTGGAGGGGGCAGGGCTTGGGGAGGGGAGGGACCTCAGCAGGGTACAATGCTGTACAGTCCACCCTCCAAAGCAGCCAATATATCTGGGGGAACTGATCTCTGTCATCTGAAGATCAGTTGCGAAAGCAGATCTCCAGGTACCAGCTGGAGGTTGGCAACCCCATAAACTGAGGAGGGGTAATTGGACCACAGTGAATAGGGCGTTAAACCCAGGCCTCCCTGCCCCCTATATTTACATTTATTGTGTTGTGCAGCCCACAAACAGGAAGCACATGCTGCCCAATCTTAAGTTTCTTGTTTCTAAACTTAAGTCTCACTGGGCTCTGCAAGGACTCTCTCCCAGGTAAGCCCACCCAGGACTGCAGCCTTACCAACAATCACATGCAATGCCTGCTGGGACCAGCTTGGTCCAAGTTAGTCCAGTCTTTGTTCTAACTGCAAGCCTACATTACTAATTCAAGCAACGTTTTCTAGTCTGGTATCACGGAGCACGGGAGAGACATTTCTATCTCTCAGCACCACTCCCAGCCTGGTACATCAACAGCATATTTACCGCAGCTGTTTGCACATCCACAGAAGAGAGCTCATTATGATATCACATGTCAGGGTTCTGTCCCGGCAATTGACAAACTGACACGGACACATGCAAGAGATGCGTTAAACAGCTGAAGCTTTGGCAGACATGGCAGGAGACAGTGGCCAGATGCTGGGCGTCTGAGCTTCAGGATTGCCTAGATTCTTTGGTATGAAGAGCTGGAGTAAGACAGAACAGAGGCTGTGCAAAAACAACATTTTAAAAACTGATTGTCCAGGCTGCAGCCACTTATTTGCACAAGCTCTTAATTATTTGATATTTTTTCACTAAATTGTAATTATTTGTACAGCTCTGCACTTCAACATGGTGCTGGTTTCCAAAATTCACTGTGGCACTTGGGTTAGATTTTTTTTCCCTGATAAAATCTCCCTGAAATGTTGGCTTTAGTAGAGTTCCTGAGCCAGAGGCATCAGAAGTATCTACTTGTCAATTCTGTAGAGATGTTTTCAGTTTGCTCTCCCTGACTGATGCCCCTTGGGGTTGTAAAGACTGCTGTTTGAGAAACAAACCCTTGCCCTTCCTGGTTTATTAAAATTATTAAATCTTGCCAGGATAAAATCAGAACTCCTTTGAGAACTAAGATTATAAATACTTCTTGCACTAAAGGGAATTTCCACAAACTTCTCAAAGGCAATATGAAGACCTCTGTTTTAGAATTTTTTTTACCAAAGGCTGATTAAGTCACTTACAGGCCAGCTTCAACTTAGCTATGTGACTTGGGTTAAGGCACCTGAGAAGACAGTGGCAGAGCCTCTCCATGGATACCCAAATGCCTGTTCTACTTTTGATGCACTTGGGCTTCAGGCCAGATTTTGAGACTGAGACAACTTTGGTCACACTGGCAGATGATCTCTATCTTCCGTTGGATAAGTGCATATTTTCCCACGCTGCTTTTGCTAGACTAATCATTGCTAGACTAATCATCAGCTTTTGATGCTGTACGTTGTGCAAGATGGAAAATAAGGTAAGATCTTTTCAGTCAGGTAGGGCACATCAGAGATGCAGAATCTGAACCTGCTGATACCCTCAGAGCCAGGGGTCATTTCGAGCAGGAGCTCAGGTGAGCTCAGCTCTGAGAGTTGGTGCCAGCCCCCCCTCCACGGGGGAATGCCTGCTTGAGTCATGGCTGCAGCAAAATGACTCCGTCCCCTGGAAAGGTCCTTGTTCCTCCGACCAGCCTTCTGAAGGCTTCAGCCACCACTGAAGCTATCCTCCCAGAATAGTGGTATTTCTAAGGCTTGGATTAGTAGCTGTCCACTCTCTGCCAGCTTGCTTGCTTTCTCTCTTTCTCTCTCTCCCCCTTCCTTCCTTCCTTCCTTCCTTCCCTCCCTCTCTTCTTTCTTTCTTTCTTTCTTTCTTTCTTTCTTTCTTTCTTTCTTGCCTTCTGACATACTTACGGTGATGTCAGGTGGTGTAGCATATGCAAATAAGTTATGCTAATGAGCTCCTTCACCTCTTTTTCTATGAAATGACCCCTACTCAGAGCTGTGTACTCATGCCAATGTTTTTCATATCCATATTAGGCCATTGCATGAGATCATCTAGAGCTTTGGCACTGGGGGTCACCACAGTGTTGATGACACCCAGCTCTATATTTCATTGGCTATGCCCCAAAGGCAGCTGGCTCCACCATGAACTGGTGCCGATACTGTGGTCAAGTGGGTATGGGAAGAACTATAATGGATCCATGCTGATGGGGTGGATTTTGACTTTGATGCGACTAATGCCTAATGAACTTTGGATTTCATAGTTCTCAACCTTGTGAACATAGTGACTTTTGGATTATTTTATTTTCTTTCCTCAATGTTACCAAGAAGCCTCTTCTTTTTTAAAAAAATGGACAGTAAATTTTCTGTTCAGAATCAAGATTAGAAGTGTCTGGTGGTTTGGGGATGCTACCGACCAAAACTAAGATATGCTTTGTAAGTGAAGGCTGCATATCAAGTTATGATCTGGAGGGAGAAAATGGAGGAGAGATGCCAATGCTCAAATTATGAACATGTGTGCTCACATTTTTGTAAATACATAATTTAAACCAGGGGTGTCAAACATGTGGCCCACAGGCTGGATTTGGCCTCCGCAGAGCTCCTATCTGGCCACTGAGCTGTCTCCTGCTTTCTTCTCCATTTCTGCTACTGCTCGTTTTGTCAGACCCTCTCAATCGCACAGGAGAGATAGATAGGCAAGCCTCTGTTACCTGTATTGGTTGAGGCTCTTCCCCCTCCTCCTTCTGGGGGGAAGGAGGAAACAAGCCAGAGCTTGCTTCCTGCCCAGGCTCCCTCAACCGCACAGGAGTCAAAGGCAAGCTCTTCCCTTCCCTGGCTGAGGCTCCTTCCCCTTCCTCCCCTTTGCTCGGTTGCCTCAATCACATGGGAGAAATACAAAGCACCTTTAAGACCAACAGAGTTTTATTCAAGGTACTAGGAATAAGGCCCGTTGTGGAAATAAATACAATGGGCTCTAGAAAGAGGCTCTGGGAGAGTGCCAAGGCCTTGGATATTCAGTGTCAATTTGCTGTGGCAACCTCAGCAGGGTATAATGACATAGAGTCCAGCATTTTCTCCAGGGGAACTGATCTCTGCTACCTGAAGAGCAGTTGTAATTCTGAGTGATCTCCTGCCCTCACCTGGAGGTTAACAACTGTGGTTCCTTAAGAGGGAATAGCTGGTTTGGAGGGCAGAGTCTATAGCATTGTACCTGTCTGAGGCCCCACCTCTCCTCAAACCTCACCCTCTCCAGACTCTTCCCCTCAAATCTCCAGAAATTCCCCACCTGGAGTTGGCAACCCTATCTCCTTCCCAGCCAAGCATCAACCTACCTTAATTTCCCCCTCACTCTTCATTTTTCCATTCCACCCACACACCTTGGGCAGCTGGGAACTGTAGGCCAGCAGATGAGAAATTCCCATTCAACCCAGTGAGTGATACTCCTGCAGGCCCCTCTCTGGAACTACAGCTCAATTGAACCTTAGGAGGGAACATTTTAAACAAACCACAGACAGCAGCTGTCTTATAAACATAGGTAACTGCCATTTCTTTTCACCTACCAACAGCCACTGAGGTAACAGTTGAAACTTATGGGGGAACATTTTAAACAAACTACAGACAGCAGCCATCTTGTAAACATAGGTAACTGCCATTTCGTTTCACCTACTGACAGCCACTGAGGTAACAGTTATTCCCCCACAGGAAGGAACCAGGAGAAGCGTCTTTGTCAAGAGAGAAAGCCAGTCTGCCAGAAATTCTGACAGGGCACAGAAGCTGCAGGAGTGGGTGGGGAAGAGGAGCAGCACGCAGCCAATGGCATGTGAGTATTCACAGCTAGTGGATAGGGACAGCTTCTGATCAACAGGCCAGGGGACCAAAGGTTGGGGTGGCATGTGGAATCTTCAGGAGCGTGCCACCATCATGCAGAGAATTATTATGTAGAGAGATGAGCTTTTGTGTGCCCTGCTACAATGTGTGTGTGTTTTGTTGTGATCATTATGTGTGTGTGTCTCTGTGTTTATTTTATTGGATTTATATCCCGCCCTCCCTGCAAGGCAGGCTTGTTAGGCTGTGGCTCTCCTGGGTGCAACTGGGTTCCCTCCCCCTTTTCACTGTATTCATGCCCTCAGGATCCAGTCTTTCTCAGAAGGAAAGCAATGTGAACTATTTAAAAGATAAATAACAACAAGCCAGAGAGGTGGATTAGGCTGAGAGTGTTTGTCCACACCAAGTTCACCCAGCACATTTCCTTGTAGACTGGGGATTTTGAACTTCCCAGACAGCAGGCTGATACTGACCACTATACATGGCTGTAAACAACTTATGTACAAAAGCTCGCAATGTCCAGCCATTTCATGTTTTCCCCTAGGCTCAGAGCACTGACCTTGAGAGTTCTGTAGTGAATGTCAATAAATCAAAAGTAGGTTTGCAGCTTACAGATACACACCTGAACAGCCAACTCAAGATTGCTACAGCACAGACATTTTGATGCAATAATTCAGAGCAAGAGGAGATGGTTATCAGAGACTGTTAAATAAACAAAATATTGCAAGAGTGCTGTTTTAAGCATGTTTTTATTTTAAGTTCTAAAAATCTTTAATTGTGTGTGTTTGTGTCCTTTATAAAGTTTATATCTCTGCTACCTGGCATTACATTTTATGACACACAGGACACGGACCAACAAGGTCTCATTTGTGTCAGATCCAGCCCTCATAACAAATGAGTTTGATACCCATGATTTAAATTATGACTACCTTGCATCCCAACTTTTTAATTCTGGAGCAAGCACTCAAAATGGCTAAGTCTTTTGGACTCAGATGATCTTGTCTTGCCAATCCAAGCTACTGTAATGTTAAAACTGGATAACTGCCACACACTCTGTGTGGGGTCAGCCTTAAGGACTCAGAAATCTCAAATGGTCCAAGATGCAGCTGCGTGTCAATTGATGAGTGAAAGCCAGGGTCAGACCTTGGCAGCAGTGCTGAAGCAACTTCATCTATTACCTATTTGCTTCTGAGCTCAATTCAAGGAGTATTTCACAGCTTGGAGCTGACAAATATTAAGGACTGCTTTTCCCGGCATAAGTCTTTGGTTTGCCCGCAATTCCCTCTTGGTAGTTCCTTCTGTCCTTCTTTCCCATCCAGCCTCTGTAGAGGCTGGGCTTTTGCTTGTGTTACCAGTCCAGGGGAACAACTTGCGCAGAAAGAGGCTGCGAAGCCCAGCTACATAAGAAAGTCTACATGAGAGGACATGACTGTGTGACAAACCTGCCTGGGAGGCACTGTCAGCCAGTCAGCTGGTAGGGAGCAACCTGAAGTTCCTCTTTTCCCTACCATTCAATACCCTTTGAGGGAGGTTTTCTGCTCAAACCCCAAGGAGAAGTGAGCACCAGAAAACATCTTGGCAGGCACCACATCACATGGGCACCACACTGGGATAACTTCTCTGTAAGAACATGAAGCTCCAAGGATCCAGCTGGAGTTACAGATGAGTAAACCTCTAGAGCAGGGAAACAAGAATTCAGCCAGCCCAATCAGGCAACATCCTTGCTGCAGTGTTAAAACTGCAAAGGTGATTGACTATAAAATCCTCCTGTGTTTTTATTATCATAGTTTTCTGGTGTTGTTTAAGATGCCACTGGAATGAACATAGTTGAGAGAGTGAGAAATCACTGAAAGAAAGAAAGAAAGAAAGAAAGAAAGAAAGAAAGAAAGAAAGAAAGAAAGAAAGAAAGAAAGAAAGAAAGAAAGAAAGAAAGAAAGAAAGAAAGAAAGAAAGAAATGCTCCCCAGCCTTTGAGTCTTGCAGGCGTAACAGGTGGCTGGAAGGGCTGGGATCCTGTTTCCATCCCAAGTGTTTCTTATATCAACTGCTCCATCAATCAGTACAGACATTTCAACCAATGCTCACATGATGGGTAATTAGAATTCAGAATGGAAACTTGGTGTGGGGGGGGGGAGTATAAAAGGCAACATCTGTTGAGACTGGCTTGCAGTAGTGACTGTGGTGTTGGAAGCCCATTGAAACCCAAATCCTTCTTCCTTTCTGTCCAAGAGGAACCCTGTGTGTTCCTTGGCTCCAATTCTCTAATAAGAAAACTATCCCTAATCACAGATTCCATTCTTATTACATATGCCAGAATCCTATGCCTTGTAATTTAGAATTTATTTCAATAGTACCATTCATAATGAATCAGTTCCATCCAGCTGCAAGTGCATTAAAATGGATGGGCAAGCACTCAACTGGCCAACTTTTTTAAAAAGTTTAAAAGATAAATATTACTAGCCTCATTTTTCAAATCAAATGTAAATGGATTGTGCACTTGACAATGTTCAAAGAAACGCAAGAGGCTCAGAACAAAGAGAAACTGGCCTTTTAGAGGTCCGAAGCTAAACCAGAACCTTATCAAACACACAAAGGACAGAATAACTCAATGCAAAATACACTCACTGCCTTGTGATAGTAGATCCCATTGCCAAGATCATTCCTAACCTACAAGAGCAGAGCTTTTCCAGGCTTAATTAATTTATCATCTTATCAGCAGCTTGAATACATGAAATTGTGATTCACAAGCTGCAAAATATAACTGATCCAAGCCAGGAGAGATCCATGAGTATTGCCAGTGGGGGTTTAACTGTAGATCCATATGCACATCCCCAGATCTAAGCCATACTTGAACTAACTGGGTTTCCCTTCATGCACAGAGGGGTGTGCCTCCAGATCCTGGGCCACCAGCTGTTAAAGTGAACAGCTGCCTGTAAGTTGGAGTGCTACCAGAGATTGATCTCTGTGATAACAGTATATAAAAAGCCAGGAGAGGCCCCCTCTCTCTCCTACTGACTTGGTGCTGCATTCTTCAGGATGTTTACAAGGAAAAACTCCAGTGAAATCGGTGAGCTTAGAAGAGTGTAACTCTGCTTAGGATGGCACTGTCAATACCTAGGTGACCAGGATATTACTGATTTGACCATCTCTTTTTCACACCAGTCTTTTCAGTGCTGTAAACAAAAAGCCAGTTCATTTGAGAGGGAATTTTTTTTTCAAATGTGGCCTGGTCCCTGCTGTGTGTGTCCCATATTTTGCCATGCAAATATGGAATTAATAACAGATACCAAAACTGAGAGCAAATCTCAGATTTCTTTCTTTGTAAATAATATCCTAGCCTTTACGATGAGCTGTTTGGAACTGCGGAAACAGTGAAATCTCAGGAGCCAGGGGAATCCAAAGAACAGGACTTCAGCACGTTGCTTCCCATGACTAGGGCCAAACTCAATGCAATGCTGACAGATCACTGATCAGAGTTCCTATATGTTTAGAAAGGGTTGCTTTAGCAGCCACGGAAATGCCCCTACCAGACCAGGGCTGGGGGGGAGCTTAATCCATGCTGTTGGTTCAGTCTAAATCGCCCTCAGCCATTCTTTGCTTTACAGAGGGAAACACACTGGCACAATACACCTGTATGTCTCTGAATGTTTTCCTCCAGTGGGGCAAAATGCAGCAGAGAGGGGGATTATTTAAATTGGGAAAATGGCAAGCCCCACCCTATGCCATGGTCCCATTCAATTCTTTATATTCCCATTCCCTGTTGAGTTTGAAGTTTTTGAAAAAAGCAGGATATCTAACCACAGATTTTTTAGTATCTTGTCTTGTTTGGCCAATAGCGGCACATATATTTGCACAGTTAATAAAGCCACAACTCATACTGTGTTCCTTGTATGGACTGCTGAACTCAGGGTCTTTAGTACAGGATATTCAGAGGCCTGTCTGTAGGACACACAAGGAGTGTACTTAACTAAGGTTAATTTGGACAAGTGGCCTTGATATCAATATGACACTAAATACTGGTTGTATTGTACTGTTCTACTCTGCCTTCCTGTATTGAACTTTTCAGGCTTCTAAAAACAGGATTTCAAGAGACTTCCTCTCTGACATGTTGAAATGGCTGGAGCACCTGGATGCTTCACTGGACTTCCCAGAGATTCCTTAGGGTACTTCTATGCCCCTTTCCATTGTGCCATCCTCTGTCTCCCTGTCCTTACTAACACAAACTTCACATTTCTTTCTCACTAAACATGGTCACTCCTTCATTTGCAGTTGCAAGGCAAATGAAAGTAATAAGTGAAGAAGAAAGAAGCTTCAGATCATGGCTTCTGAGAAATGCAGACCACTAGATCTGCTTAGTGAAGACATTCCCCTTGTCTGTAATCAATGCAATCTTATGATATTTATATGATTATTTTCCGATTCAACCACATAAGGCCACCTTTTCTGTTCAGTCACTTATGTGGCAATCCTGCGCACACTTGATTGGGAGTAAAGGCCCGCTGAAGTCAATAGGACCTTGCCTCTGAGAAAGGGACAGGCACCAGCTGCAACACAGCCCAGCCTCCGTGATGCAGCCACTTGGAGAGCCTCATGTTTGACTTTGGCTGACTTTAGCTGCAGTTTCAGCACAAGAGCTGTTAATGGAGAACTGCTAACTCCCCACCCCACCCCAACTGTTCCTGGAGACAAACGACATCCCTCAGCAGATGTGTGGAAAGTGATTACTTGGTCAAAATAAGTGCTTCGAATGGAAATGCCCAGATGACTGTATCACTGGTACCACCCTCAGCCTCAAATGTAATATGCAACTACAAATATTTCTCCCAGGAATAAGAGCAGCAGCTGTTGGACTACATTTATAGATAATCTCCAGGGTCTACGAAGGCAAGGGCTGGGAGGAGTCCACCCCTCATGTGTAGAATCTCTAGCACAAAATCTGTCATCCTAAGATTTTTTGAAGAAGTATTTAATGTTACTAGTCCTCATGGCTATATAGAAAGGGCCCAGCACTATGCTGGCACTTAGGCAAAACCCAGAAACCAAAGGGGGTGGAGCAGGTCACAGGGCATGTCTTCAATGCCCTGATTAGATCCTGTGATTATTATTTTTTTAGTCTGTTCCTATGGCCATCTGCCCAACACCTTTCCTCACAAAAGGGGTTTTAAAAATCTCTCTGTTCTTTGGGAAACCACCACTTTGGAGGTGGAAACAATCATGTAAATAAAAAAATATCCACAAGTGTTTGGATTTGCATACTTTGCATTCTGGTGGCAGTGGTGGAATTTGGGGCCATTTTAGAAGAGCACAAGGATGCTGGAGGGTAATGGGCAGAACTTACTTTTGGAAGGCAGTCTGCATTCCTTATGGCGGCTACCATCTCTCTGCCTGCGGGATGCACTTTTGCCACGTGCCCCCACATTCTTTCCCAGGTTTGCCCATCAAGAGGAAAGCCACTTTTGTTGACGAGGAAGAGCACCCCTCCATCTTTGTCTTCCTCTTCTGAGCCCCCATTGTTGGCTGTACAGATGGGTCGAGCGTGCGTGCTCCTTGAGCGGCCCCCCTTCTCTCCTTTGGGGTGGGGGCTGCGGGAAGCATTGGAGGTGGATCCTGTCATTGTGAGTTTCACAGGAGTAAGCAGTCCAGACACAGCAGGGCCAGGGGACACGGGCTGTTCAATACCCCAGCCAGGCCATCTTCATCATCCCGTCTCCTGCCCAAGGAATCAGGCCAACCCAAAGTTGTTTGCTAACAGCAGCCCAGAAGACCACTGGCGGGTCTCTCCTCTTGCAAACGGAATCTGAAAACATAGCAGAGGGTGGAAGGCAAACACATGTGAGCAGCAGACAGGGCCACATGAAGGGCTGAAGCAAAACAGTCGGGTTCTCAGCAGCGGCTGATTCCGGGAGATGCTGGGAGAGCCCCTTTCTGTTGGCAGCTGCAATTCCGGAACAATAGGGGAGGAAGCAATCAAGGCTGCTTATCTTGTTCACCTGGGTCTGGAAACAAAAGAGGAGCCCCCTAAGAGCCCCTCTTTAGCTCAGCGCCCCAGGAGCTCTCTCTCAACGGGGCAATAGCAGGCAGCAGAGCTCCTTCACTCTATATATAACCGCTGGGAACTGTCACCCAAAAGGGAAGGGAATCTGCTGCCTGGCTGGGTCCCTCCTTATTGTCCCGACTCTCCAGTTATAATAAATCTATCACACAGAGAGGTTGGGGAAAGAGGAAACAGCTAGTATGGTGCGCTGGACTCCTTAGAAGGAGGGGATTCAAATGTACTAGGTAGATTCTGAAGCTACATCCATGCCCGTTTCAGGGACCGAGATTTCACATGGGCCCCGACCAACGGCCTGAGAGGAGATCCGATCTAGCATCGCTACGCGCTTCTGCACGTTCATCTTCCTTCAGGTCCCCCTCCATGCAGAGACTGCCGGTTCTGGAAAGCTGGCATGCTACAGACATTCTGATCTGCAGCAGGTCGAAGGGGATTGGGGGTTCCTTTTAGGTACCGAGCTCCCGATCCCAGCAACAGAGCACGGGACTACGCTACGGAATGGCCTTGGGAGTCGGGGGAGGGGGCTCTGCGCGTCGCCAACACTGCAAGCCATTCTTCAACGAAGACAGCTCTCCCCACCGCCCCATCCCTTGCTTTACTACGGAGGACCCCACCCATTCCCCCAAGCGGGCTCCGCCGCCTCCACCGCCCTCACCTGGCCGCGGCGGGATTCATTGCGCCGGAGACTCTCCAGGCGGTTGTGGCTGATGCTGCTGCAGCGGATTCGGTCGCTTTCGCCTTATTCCATGTTCCATGATCAAGTGTTACTCTCTGACATGTAACCATGTTACCCGGCAGCCGCCGACGTTCGGAGCGCCCCCATTGGGCGCCGCAACAAAGAAGGGAGGCGCAAAAGGGAGCGCCAGGCCTCTCGCTGCGGCTTTGCGGCAAGCTGATTGGCTGTGGATCCGCCAGCCGAGCAAGGCCGGCCCGGGAAATCTGATCACTCGCGCGCGGAGAGCTTTTCCCGTGGAGTCAGTGGTTATTCCAAGCCCAGGGGCAGCGGTTCCAGGCCCGTGCAAGGGTTAGTATTTCACAACCTATAAGAGAAACCTTGACGCACATCTTTCTCCAGCGCTATCGGTATTCTACACATAACGATGAAGTGTGTTTAGTTACCCAAAATAATTATGCCGCGATATCGCTGAATGTTGATTCACAGACACAGACGTGCGTAAGCACACTCATAAGTCCCCAAATTCGTCGTATTTATATATTTCTTGCCAAACAGTAAGTAATTGTTCTACTTTTTAAAATCATTGTGTGCAACTCCCACCCCCAAAAAACTTATTTCTGGTTCAAGCCCCCCAACGGTAGGGCACTGTCCTGGAATGTGTACGGCAGTGACAGAGGGTCTGCGTACGTGACTAAGACCATAGAGTTTGCAAAATTAAACTGGAGTTCAGTCATAGCTTTACAACCAACATAAGTTATTCTGCAAGACCTCTTCTTCCCTTAACGTGGCCAGCCGCTAACGGACACTTGCGAACAAGTCCTGCTGGTGGCGCCCTGGCTGCCGGCCCGGTTTGCTCAGCGCCAGCGAGGGTGTATGCATGGTGGCCTCCGGGGGCCAGTTGCCCGGGAAGATGCGCAAGCCCTCGTCCTTAAGCCGCAGGGTTTGTGAGGCGGAGCTGCTTTGAAAGGTCTGGAAGAAGGAGCCGGACTGTGTTATTTCGGCTGGAGGTCTGAGACGTTTGACACTGGGATTTTTAAAGTTTAAATGGAATATACCGTTATCGTAATAGACCCTAGGCACCCACGGAAAGGGACGGGTGCATAAATATATGCACATGCATAAATATACGCAAGAGACAGGACTGAATCATAACAGCCCATAGTTGCACAGATAACTCTGCACAGGCTTCCAAGGAGACTTTAATTCCTGTACATGTAGGAAGCCAACATATATCAGGAAGCCAAGGTTAATGGTAGCTTCCCAGTGGATGTATATAGATGAGTTTCTAAAGAATATGGTCAGTGAACAAACCCAAAGGAGGTCTAGAGAATGTGGATATCAATCGAACAGCAGAACTCGATGGATGCGGAATTTGTCACATTCACAGAAAAAAACAAAAGACCAGCAGCCCTGCCCCCCCCCAAAAGCTGTGCTTTTGTCAACAGTAACATGGGAAATTATATTAGTTTTTTATGATTTTGTTGACAAAACCACAGCATCTATCTCTTCCCAGATGTACCAGTCTCCCATGTGTAAGTCTAACTTCATTACTTAATTTCTGAAATGTACTGCTGGAACTTAAATGTGTCAGGAAACTGAATCTGTCTCTCCCATCGTCAGTATGTGGGAGATATTTTGAAAAGAAAGTGGGCTTTTTTGCTTCTGGCTATAATCTTAAAATGGGACTGCTAAGATTTAAAATCCCTGTGAAGTAGCCCAGTTGTGTTAGCTTCTCTTTCTGTCTGATGGGCAGTGGCATAATCTGGGGTTTACAAAAGGCACATTATAGGGATCAGTGCATTTGATCTTTTAGACCTCAGATTCCCTTTTTAATCTATCCCAGATGGCTGATGGGGGATGATAAAAAATGAAAGAAAATGCTGGACTGGAAGCTGCAAGCACTTCAGGAAGCAAGACTATTTTACTGCAGACATTTCACATTTTGGAGATTATTTTATACACCTCAATGATTTTTTACAAAACTAATCATGATTCACACTGTCACTATTATGGGCAAGTGATTGGTTTATTACATCAAAATCCTTTGGAATGCAACTGGTCTTGCAGATAGTCTGATGTGGAAACTTTTGAAAAAGATGAGCCAACAGTGCATAAGATCTCTACAGATTCTGAAGCACTGAGGAGGAAAAATCATGTACATGGTCTTGAGCTCACTGGAGGAAATGCAAGCTAAAAATGCACTGAAAACAGACATAAGACAAATCTGACACATCACATGAAATGCCCCCAAATGCATCAACTCATAAGACCATAAGAACATAAGAGAAGCCAATGTTGGATCAGGCCAGTGGCCCATCCAGTCCAACACTCTGTCACACAGTGGACAAAAACACCAGGTGACCTCAGGTGGTCCAGCAGTGGGGCCACGATACTAGAAGCCCTCCCACTGTTGCCCCCCACCTCAAGCACCAAGAATACAGAGCATCACTTGCCCCAGACTGAGAGTTCCTATCTATACCTTGTGGCTAATAGCCACTGATGGACCTCTGCTCCATGTATTTATCTAATTCCCTCTTGAAGCCGTCCATGCTTGTAGCCGCCACCCCCTCTTATGGCAGTGAATTCCATGTGTTAATCAAGTCATGCATTTACCACTTATGAAATGTGTACTGCTTTCATCCAGTTTGAGTTCTCTTTGACTGAAGAAATATTTCCTTGACTAATACTATAAGTACTGGAAGCTGGTCTCTGGTTAAGACAACAAGAGGACTTACGAAGGGGCTCACTAGATCAAAACTGAAGGTCAACCAAGTTTAATATCCCATTTCCTGAAGTGGCCTGTCAGTTGCCTCCAGGAAGCCCATTAGTAGAACATGAAGACCACAGCTTTCCCTGTTGTTTAGCTCCAGCAACTAATATTCAGAGCTCTGATATTCAAGGAGATTAATCCATTGCAAGAAGGTATATTCTAGCCTACTGTTTGAACATGCTGCTATGTGAAATCCTAATGAGTTGTTTTATCAAAGTCTTTGACTCTCTTGCTACAACTATACCCAAAAGTGAAAATTATCTCTTTCCAGGTTTACTCTTAACCTTCTTTATATATATACACACCCAATTTACATGCCCCCACATGCATACTCACTACTGTTATTACCTGGACAAATACCATTCCATGATTAATTTATTCAGTTGTTGATCTCCAAATCCAGAAAGTATTTTATCATACTTTAATTACGTTAAATATATAGTACTTCAATGAAATCAGTCCAGAAAAGGCTTGAAGGGGAGATATCAGGCATATATAATTAGATGTAGAAAATGTCATTCTGGGTCAAAGTTCATTATATGCATAACACATGGAGCTGGGAACCCTGGGTACGAAATCTTCTCAGCCTTGGATCTCTCCCCCCCTCCCCCTCCCCCTCTCCCCCTCCCTCTCTCAGCAAGACATATTATTTATTCAGTCTGCAGAAAGTATGTTTGCTTATTTATTCCATGGAGTCATTTAATGATATGGCTGGTGCTGTTTTATAGCTTTCAGATATTTAAAGTCAGGTTGAACGGTAGACAGTACAGACCACTGAGTTGACCAAGAAGTCAAGACTTCATATGTTTGTATAGTTTGGTCCTGGTGAAGCACCTGGTCCCTGACAGCTGCCTAATGCAGCTGTGGGCCTTCCCAGACTAGCAGAGATGTGGGCGGGACCTCAGAAGCCAACTGATGGGCCCACAAGGAAGCTGCCAGCCAAACAGTGCCTCCTTAAAGGGCAGCAGCCCATGCCTCAGTTCAAGGATGAGCATTTCCAGATGTCACTGGAGATGGGGGTGTGAATGGGAGCCAATATGTATGTGTGTTAAGTACCATCAAGTCGCTTCCAAATAGTGGCAAACCTATGATTAATGACCTCCAAATATCCTATCATTAACAGTCATGCTCAGGCCTTGCAAACTGAGGACTGTGGCTTCCTTTACCAAGTCAATCAATTTCATGATGGGTCTTCCTCTTTTCCTGCTGCCTTCAACATTTCCTAGCATTCTTGTCTTTGCCAGTGAGTCTGGCCTTCTCATAATATGACTAAAGTACGACAGCCTCAGTTTAGTCACTTTAGCTTCTAGGGAGAGTTCAGGCTTAATTTCGTCAGGAGCCCACTTATTTTTCTTTTTTGGTGGTCCACGGTATCCATAAAACTCTTCTCCAACACCCCATTTCAAAGGAATCTACTTTCTTCCTGTTGGTTTTCTTCATTGTCCAGCTTCCACACCCATAAATAGTAATGGAGAACACTGTAGTATGAATTATCTTAATCTTGGCAAACTTCAGGGATCTTTTCTAGCTCCTTCATGGCCTGGCCTTCCCCGTCTCAATCTCCTTCTGATTTCTTGGTTGCAGTCTCCCTTTTGGTTGATCGTGGAGCCAAAGAATAGAAAACATTTACCATTTCAGTTTCTTCAGCCTTAAAGCTGTGTAATTCCCCAGTTGTCATTACTTGTGTCTTCTTGATGTTCAGCTGTGATCCTGCTTCAGCACTTTCTGCTTTAACCTTCAGCAGTAGTTGTTTCAAGTCTTCACGGGTTTCTGCCAGCAATGTAGTGTCATCAGCATATCTCATTGTGGGAGCCACCTCTCACAAGTGGCAGTTCTCCTTGAGCAACCCTGACTGGTCCAATGAACACTTGGAGGCCTCTGGCTGAGGTTGGCCTGATGCCAGCTGGGAGCTCAGAGCAGGGGGATCCAGCCAGGGAGGCACCACTGCACTGTGGCAAGCTGACTCAGCACAGAGATGGCCATCGTGGACCCAAGCCTGCAGGGAAGACACAGGTGGAGGAAGGCAGAAACCCGCCCAAGCTGGATGGCTTCACAGACCCCAAGTTAGGAACCACTGATAGAAGTTGGGGTGGGGGCAGCAAATCATTTTAGACACCAGCCTCAGAGCATGAGATCCTGGGCTTACCCACCTGCATGGTGAAACTAGCTGCAAGAGGAGTTTTTTCATTTCTGGATCAGAGGTCAGAAACTACTAGTGTAGGACTCTGTAAAGTTTTGAGATTTGAGGTAGTCTAAAGATTTTCTGTAAAAAACGAAACAAAACCCAGAACCACTAATCAAGCTTTCTCCTGCTTTCTGAGTCATTAACATGTTCATTTTATGTTAATGGAGGAAGATAGTGCAAAGCAATACCCAGAGGAGCCAGCTCTCCTCCTGCCTCTCATCAGTAATCATCTCTGTTAATTCCTGATAGTCTGGAATTACTGAAGCCCATCATTAGCACCAGCACAAGCACCAGGGAGCCCATGGAGGGACTGTTTGAGCAGCTAAAGTAAACTAGCTGTGTGGATTTTGTGGGGGTTGCGCAGTGTTTAGTTACAGCAGAAAGCAGCATTCAGGAAGGGCACCGCTAACAATGCTTCTCTTTGCTGTGAATGTGCTGTGTGTTAAAGATTTCCAGGCCTGTTAACTCCTGGCTTCTGTCTGGGCTGACAACAGATGAAGCAGATATTTTCTGACTGAATTTCCCCTAACCTGCTTGCCAGTGTCCTTTCTTCCTTCCTCTGAAAAGGGCACTAGCGTGTGAATGTAGTTAAAGTCATCTTCACTACTTCAGTGGGGCATAAAGAAAAGGGGTGTTAAATCATCTTAATGTCGGAACCCTCCTCCGAGGCCTCAATGCAGGCCCCAAAGGTCCTCAGCCCACACATCACATGGCCTGGCTAGGTCCTTTTAGACTTACTTCACAAGGCTGTTGTAAGTCAAAGATAAATATTGTGAAAAATTTTGTACTTTCCAGATATAATAATCCCCCCCTTCAAATGGCTTAGGAGGGGGATACAAGCAATCTGTCTGGCTATCTGCATGAAGTACAGGAGTACTATGTGTGCACACTGGTTCCTGCAGCCTTTTATGGTCCTATAGAATGGGGCCATGTATTTTAATAAATCAATTAATTCACATTCGGATATGCCGCCTTTCCTGCCCACCACAATTGCTCAAGGTGCTCACAAAAATCTGACCAACAGGCAGCAAACAATTAGGATTTTAAATAAAAATCCACCAGGGAGGAAGAACAGCTATACAAATTGACCTCCAGAGAGTTCCTCCTTATAAACTCACTGCCAAATGCCTTTCTGAGAAGAATGACCTTACAGCTCCTGCAGAAAAGAGACATCGTGCTCATAGCCAGGATTTTGTGGCTTGTGGGGCAAAAAAAATTCTGATGGGGCTGCCATTATTTTTATGACAACTTCAATCCACCCCCAAGCCTGGCAGCCACCCCTCTCCCTCCCCTCCTGCAAGATTTAAAGGGTCTTCCAGCAAGATTTAAAGGATTATAAGCATATGGCCCACCAATCAGCTGGAAAGCCCTTTAAATCTTGCAGGAGGGAGGGAGAGGGACGCAAGCTCTCCTCTGCTTCTTCTCAAAAGCAGTTAAAGGATTTCTTTAAATACTTTTAAGAAGAAGCAGGGGACCGTGTGCGCAGCCCCCCTGATTCTTCTAAAAAAATATTGTGGGGCTGGCCCTTTAAAGAAGGGGGCAGAGCCCTTAATACTCCTGTACCTATGGGCCAGCATGGTAGGCCTTCTCGGCACATCTTCAGGAAAGGCAATCCATAGTGTCAGACCTGCTACTGAACAAAGCAGGCCTATGCCGTGGCTGATCAGACAGTTTTCAGGGAGGATTCAGCAAGGAGGCAGCCATGGGAGGATCTGAGGTGATGAACAGATTCAAGTAAGCTGACCCCAGATGGGCTTTAAAGGCAAAAAACAGCACCCTGATTTGAACCCAGGAGCAATAGCAGAAGCCAGTGTGGCTGTTTCTAACCAATTGTAGCTTCCAAAGAGTTTCCAAGAGCAGCCCCATATATATTGCTTTGCAATAGTCCATCCCGAAGGTTATAAAAGCATGGATTACTGTGGCAGATCTGCAGAGCTCAGGAAGGGGGATATTTCCTCACTAAATGCAGCTGATAGAAAGCGTGTGTGCTGCATGCAAACAGCACTGGCTGAATGCCACAAGCTTTCAGAGGAATATGCTGCCACCTACTGAATAAATTTCTAACATCATTCCCATTCCATTGCCTGAACTTTTCATCTGGGAAAAAGGTTGCAGTGTGTATGGAAATAACAAAAGGGCTGCTCAGCCAAGGGCTATCACACTATGTGGTATTTAGTAGCTTTCCCATCACAGCTGATACCCAGGCTGAATGCCCTGTATCTCCTCAAGTATGCTAGCCAGGAATAACATGAAGAAGAGTTGGTTTTTATACCCTTTTTTCTCTACCCTAAGGAATCTCAAAGTATTTTACGGTCACCTTCCCTTCCTTTCCCCCAGCAGTCACCTTGTGAGGTAGGTGGGGCTGAAATAGGTCTGAGACCATTTCCGCAGTAGTGAAATTCCCTGCATTAATATTTTTAAAACTGTATGGTATGTGAAATTTTCCACAGCAGATTTTTCCTCACCAGGCGCAAACACAAAGTTTTCTCCTTCTTACCTCATATTTTCAGAACTTGCTAAAACTGGGGATTCTGGAAATGTGGGGTAAGGAGAAAACTTCAGGTTTGTGCCTGGTGAGGAAAAATCTACTGCAGAAAATTTAACATAACGTGCTGTTTTTAAAATGTCAATGCAGAGAATTTCATTATTGTGGAAATGGTCTGAGAGAACTGTGACTGGCCCAAGGTCACATGTAGGAGTGTGCTAATGAGGTAACAGTCTGATGACCTGGGCAGAACCTTGTAAAGGTCACTGGTTGTTGTACAGAAGTAAACTTTGTAGACACTGGCCTATTATGCACATGTAAGCCAGCAAGGTGCTTTTGCACTCTTATGAATGATAAATTCATAAGTGATAAATGGACTGCTAATTGTGTGAGAGGAATTAAGAAGAAGAACCTAGGAGAAAAACCAGCTGCAAATGACTCCAGCAAATGCTTGAGACAGCGTTTTCCAAGGTTGCCAACTCCAGGAGGCTTCTCTTAACACACAAAGACACTTACACAGAAAATAGCCATCTTGTCTCTGGCTAAAGACATGTGCTCACGAACTCCATTACATGTTCTCTACACATCGCAGGCTGCAACCCCCCCCCCAACATTCCTTGACCAGTGAAACAATGGACTTGACCAGCTAAAAACCGGTTTGGCTGCCCAGAGAGGTTAATCCCATTTACAAGACAATGCTACTAGCCGATGACATCAGCTTCTGGCCCCAGGAATTTCTCTGACCATGCTAGGTAGAATCTAACATTGCCCAACCCCCTTCTCCTCCTGAACAAGAGCTAGTGGGTGGACCAGCAAAGGGGTGGTCTCAGGACAGGCATCTGGCCAAGCCTGCCCTCAGAGACCACCCCCCAATAAAAGAAAGCTCCCAGCAGCCAGCTCTCTCTCTTGCTTGACGATCTCCTGCCCTCCCTTACCTTCAAGACTCTTGGTCTACACAGCCAAGGGCCTACACATGCTGCTGCAGGTTCAGCACATGTGCTCCCCCCCCCATCTTTCTCCCAGCCTATCATTAATTTTCCCAGAAGGACTACACCAGCTCCTGGAGAGGTAAATAGGCCTTCTACAGGAAACCAACAATCTCCTGCTCATGCAACAGTCTCTTTAATTCTATCTTACTTCTTAGACCTGTATGATTGAATGTATGATTTTTGCAACATCTGAATGAATCACTTTTATTATTATTAAGTAAACTAAAGACTTTTTAACTTAATTTGAGTCTCTGTGTCTCTTTTTGGGAGGTCTGAGAGAGGCCCAGCCTCTGTATACAAATGGTGCAGATTCCTTAATGCCTACTGCTGACTATTAAGAGCTAATATTCCCCAGTATTGATAATATAATAAAGCAGTCAGGCTAACACACAGGTGCTTTCCCTCGCTTTTACCATGCATGTCCATCAGGTTTTCTTTGTCATTCTGCATTGATTTTCCTCCCTTCAGTGCTCAGTTTGCTTTCTGGTCGTCTCCACGGGTTTTCTGAGAGGGCTTTGTGCCATTTTCCCCTTCTTTCACTTTCAAGCCAAAGTTAATTCAAAAGTGTACAGATTCCCTTGAATTCCTCCCACCATGCTTTTGCAGCCTCTAGAAGGTCACTCCCCCACCCCCATTGAGGTTGTTCCACCCATTCTGCACCTTCTGCCATCCTTCTCCCTTTATCAGTGTACAAACTCAATTTCACCCTTTATTTTTGTGGCAAGTGGCATGAGGCTAGCAATATGAGACTATTGCTAGTCTTGGATCACTGAATTAAAAAAAATTAAAACATCATGTGGGAAGTTTAAAAGGAGCTGTGTGGGGTTTAGTTCCCTGCTGGTATTAATTTGAAAGGGGGATTGGAGAGGAGGCAAACGTCAGCGTCCCCCAGTGCAAAAAAAGAGGATTCTAGTGCTGCATGCAAACAAAATTGGGGGTAGCATTGTCAGTGCGGAATGAAATTAACATGAAGTGTAAAGAGAAAAAGACACTGGGATGGGAAGCCTAAAACTTTGAAAACATTTCCCTCTTTAATGCTTTAGTGAACAAAGTTGGGGGGTGGGGGACCATTTTTGCAGTCTCCGGAAGCCTAACATTAAAATGTCAGCTGAACTATATGGACCTTCTGAAAATTGCCAAAGTTAAGAATTGCTTGGGATTTATCCATTTGGAGGACAGAGTGCAATCAGTACAGGACAGGCTTTTAAAAACTGCCAAGATCACAACCAGTGTGAAGAATCAAATTACAGAATCACAAAGTGAAAACCACACAAATTTGCAAGGAAGGGCAGGAAATTAATGTTATATGCATCTGCACTAGGGCATTGGTGAAATTACTCAATTGTTTTTTCAATTTAGTGCCACAAGACTAAAAAAACTCTTCAGAGCTTCTTCCAGAAAACTTCTCCCCCATACAAATTGCAGCTCTGTGTAAAGCATGGTGGAATTGCAGCCAACTTTGCAAAGGCGCGCACACACACACCACATTACCAACAATCACAGCTTGCAATGCCAGTGTCAGTGGTTTCTACCATGCATTCTGTACACTCAACATGTGTGACTCTTTCCTATTTTTCAGTGGCCAATAACACAGCAGAGAATCCCCTAATGCTCAGCAATATGGGAAATGGGGCTTTGCAGCTGCTTGTAAGCTTCAAAAAAAAAGTTTTTCTCGGTTTCAGCTTCAGTTTTCCCCCTTTGCCTGCGTTCCTTTCTGTTCCCTTTCATTCTGTGAACTAACCCTAAAATGCATGCACAAAACCTGAACCACGAGAATTTAAATGGAAGGTGCTTGCTGGATGCTACTGTGCAGCTGCAATAGGGCAATTGCATAATTAAAAAAAAAAACTTTGGATGCCACCCTATACATGTCACAAGTGATGATCCACCCAGATTTAGAAAAGAGTGTTTTTTAATTGCAGCTGCAGATTAAATACACTGGAGGAAAAAATAATGGTGTGTAAGGTGGGCACATAATCTGAATTCAAGCTTAAAGGTTTACTGCTCTGAAAATCTGCAGTATAATGTACATGCATCTATTTACTATTTCTGTTATTTTCAAAAGAATTTGGGTTTTCTCGATCAAAACAACGTTTTTCCAAAAAGGGTACCATTTCTCCAGGTAGTTTGAAGTAGCCAGTGGGTTTTCTGATCTTCTAATGTCTTCTGTTATTTTGTCCATACTGGCATAATCCCAGATTTTAGAATCCCAGGCTTCTATTGAAGGGGAGTTTGGCATCTTCCAATCTGTGGCTATAACATCCCTTGCAGGCCAGTATTAATATTGAAATGAGCTCACATCGTATCTTGTGAATGTTTAACTCCTGCCAAAGGTTTAATAGGACTATTTGGCGACTCTCTGGTAGTGTGTAGCCAGTTATGGTGTTTAATGTGTTAATACTAATTTCCAAAAAATCTGGATTTTTCTGCAAGTCCACCAACAATGAATATATGAGCCAGCTTCTTCATCCAAAGAGTGATTAACGCATGGAATTCACTGCCACAGGAGGTGGCGGTGGCTACAAGCATGGACAACTTCAAGAGGGAATGAAATAAAACATATGGAGCAGAGGTCCATCAGTGGCTATTAGCCACAAGGTATCGATAGGAACTCTCAGTCTGGGGCAAGTGATGCACTGTATTCTTGGTGCTTGGGAGGGGGGCAACAGTGTCCTGTTCTAGTGTCCTGTCCCCACTGCTGAACCTCCTGAGGGCACCTGGTATTTTTGGCCACTGTGTGGCAGATTGTTGGACTGGATGGGCCATTGGCCTGATCCAACATTGTTCTTGTGTAAGCCTGTTAAGTTACCATCTCTAATTAACAGACTTTGGTATATTGTAATTAAAAAAATTGTTTTGGGATGGGGCCCTCTATTTTTTATAGTTAATCCTATATTGAATTTGTTTCATTTCCAGGGGAACTCTGGCAGTTAGGTGTATTACTTTACTCCACTGATCAATTTGGTAAACAATAAGGTAAAAAGAATTGATATTCTTGCCATCTTTCTGGGTTTTTCCTCTTGTACTTTTTTAAAGGTTTTGTTATAGAAGACCGCTGCTGTACCCTAGATTCTCGAATTTCAGTTCAAACACCTTAGCAGCCTCTGGACCTCTGCATACCCCAAGTGTACTTTTATTGTAAAGACTTCAGTTAATGGCTTTGCCTTTTGCCTGTACTAGGATATTGTCACTGCCAGGGTGTTGTATGATCTCTTCCCCCCACCCCCCCGCCCGTTACTCAGAAGCATGAAGAAAAGAGGATGACATCAGTACTGCAAGGAAGTCAAGGCAGCAAGTTATCCATGTGGGAGCAGACTTAGCAAATTTAGGATTCCCCACTGATTATAGGTGCTAGCTTAGCAGAACTAATGAATGTGCTCTGTATTTCATAGGTCTGTTGACCCTATTATTACCCCCTACATAAAATGACAGTATGATGAGAACCCGCTCACTGCATCTGAAGTGGGCCCTAGTTCATAAAATCTTATACTTTATGCAAGATTTAAGGTCTGTTCTGTGGGTTGGTTTTCCTCTTCCAACCCCATCAATGCCCTAGTGATCCATAACTTCCCTGAAGACTGCAGACCACAGATCAGTCTCTCATTAATACACTTTTGCTGCCAGTCCAAACAGAGAGATGATTCATGATACTACAGTACAAGCTCTAGTCTGGAACATAATTCAGGGAACCTGTGGGTCCCAGATCAACTTGAGGTCAATTAAACCTTTTCTATGACTGATATTATTGGCTTTCCTTCAGGGCAGTTTGTTCAACTGTCATATTATCTAGAAGGCAAATAAAGCAAGTAAAACCCTACACCGTTAAGATAAATGGAGGCTTAGATCCTGTATCTTGTTTCCACTGGCGTTCCTTTCATCTGTTGCAGAGGCAGTCCTCTGCCGCAGTGCAAGTACTCCTCTGGTGCCAGCCAGGCACTTCTTATGCAAGACAGCAGCCTTTCAAGGAGTTAAGAAGTGCCCAGCATGAGAGGAGTGGGCTCTGCAGTGGAAGACTGTCTCCACAAAGAAGCATAAGTGGAAACAAGACTGAATACTTACTCTTCAACCCAGCCTAATATATTCTCATTTTAATAGCACATCAATATTCTTAGCCAGTTGTTGTTCAATTGCAGTCAAGTCCTACTCTTCGCAACCTGATAGACCACATCGTGCCAGGCCCTCCTGTCCGTTGCCGTTTCCCGGAACTCGCTCAACCCCATGCTCATTGCATTGATAACACCATCCAATCATCTCATCCTTTGCTGTCCCCTTCTTCTTTTACCTTCAATCTTTCCCAGCATCAGGGTCTTCTCCAGTGAGTGTTCCCTTCTCATTTGGTGGCCCAAGTATTTGAGCTTCAGCTTCAGTATCTGCCCTTCCAGAGAATAGTCAGGGTTGATTTCTTTTAGGATTGACTGATTTCATCTCCTTGCAGTCCAAGGGACTCTCAAGACACTGCTTTCTTGCATTTCTTTTTCTTTGGGATGGTGCTGATTGCTGCCTCCTGTACGTCACAAACCTCCATCCAATAGTTCTTCAGGCACTCTATCAAATCTAGTCCCTTAAACCTATTCTTCACCTCCACTGTATATTCATAAGGGATGTGAACTAGGTCAAACCTGAATTGCCTAGTGGTTTTCCCAACTTTCTTCAGTTTAAGCCTAAATTTTGCAATGAGTAGTTCATGATCTGAGCTAGTCAGCTCCAGGCCTTTTTACTGACTGTATAGAGCTTCTCCATCAGTACCACATACTGAAAAACAACCCAAGTGTTTTCATTAATACACAGAATACTACAGTAGAAACTGACCTCACCTGCCAATTAGTAACAAAGCCAGTCCAGTTAAGATAGGCCATTTTAAAATGTGCACCTACATTAACAAAGTGTGAATATAAATATTATCCAGTGTATTGGTTTATTAAAATAATCATCTTGACAACATGCCTTATTTAGTCAGTTCCTTGGAAAAGTGGTTTAGCATTCAGCTAGTTATGGCAAGTTCAGCCCGTGGGCACTATAAAACGCTATATACATATTAAAGGAGAAGCTGTACAAGGCTTCTGTAGATTCACTCAAATGGAAACACTGCCATTTTTATCTTAGTGACTTTGAGAACGGTACATTGGATCTACCTGAAGGTTCTTTCTCTTCAGTGGGGGAGAAGTCATCCAGGAGTGGTTAGGTCATGCCTCTGCTTGCTCGATAAGCTATGCAAATTTATTTTTATTGCATGGCTCCCATTGGAGGGACCTAGGCTGACCTCTCCAGTACTGTCCAAGCCCTGCTTTACTTCTGCGCTTCCTCTCCACTCTACTGCAGTCTCTTTTGGCATTGTTTTTGCGTCTTCTTGTAGAGTGCTTTCTCTCCATGCTACACCTTGCTTGGCAGCGTTCGGCCTTGTTCCCTGGGTGGGATGTGTCCTGTATAAATACAGTTCAAAACTACTCGGAAAGCTAATAATGGCTTCAAAATACTATTTGGAAAATCCAGCTTTTTAAACTGTAATGCACCCTACTAGCTCAAGATGCCTGTAAGTCCATCTACTTCAAAAATATCAGTAAGGCGTTGCATACCACTCTCAGTTCAGGGACAATCAAAATTCACAACTTCCTTTCCACAGGTCTTTTATTTAGCATACAAAAAGGCAAGTTTAAACAATACAAAAAACTGTATTATGCTACTAATACATTCAAACAGACAGATGATTTTACTCATTTGTAACAGCTGTTGAATCCTGTTCTTAATTAAAGTCATTGAGGCCACTGTGACACTTTGACCTTATCAGATTTTTACCAGAAATTGTGTTTTTGGTATTCTTCTTCAGATGAACTTTAATCTGAAACAGAACATGGGTTGCTCCCCTCATTCTATTTCAACATAATTACAAAAATGCTAAATTATGCTTCATATGACTATCCAACACAGGATGCTGCTAATCAGCATAGAAAGTTCTCACAAATTCCAAAATGAAAGAAAACCTTCCCTATGTTGGTCAAGAACTAGATCTAGAATTATATATCCATACTCATATGCATATAAGAGATTCCACATTGATCTGCTTAAAAATACATGAAGGATATTTGAAATGGCAACGTCAAGAATTGGCCATTCACTGAAACTAAGAACCTAGTATCCTCCTTGCAAGACAGATGCAGCTTTATAATGCCAGTATCTAATTAGAAAAAAGTATAACTCAGTTTGAGTCCAGTAGCACCACCTTTAAGACCAATTTTTTTTAAATTCAGGGTGGGAGCTTTCGTGTGCATACACACTTTCTCAGACACACTGAATGGAAGTTATCAGTCCATACATATGGGTAGAAGTTGAACAGCAAATTAGCATACAACATAATGATTTTTTTTTTTTAGCGGATGTGAGGGAAAAAGGGAATAACAAGCTGTTTGGATTTAATTCCGGTGGTGCGGGAGACTGAGGTAAATAAATATGTCAAAATTGGAGATCGATATGTAATTTACTCTTAGCATTCCACAATTAAGACGAATACAATTTATTTGCCTCACTGTCCCCCCACCCCACCCGAATTGAATCCAAACAAATGGTGACCATTTAAACTTAGCTTGTTATTCCTGTTTGGTTCTCACATCTATTAAAACAACTTCATTCTGTCATATGCTACGTTGGTGTTCAACCTCTACCTATATGTATATAGACTGGTAACTTCCATTTCAATGTGTCTGTGGAAGTGTGCGTGCACACGAAAGCTCATACCTTGAATAAAACTTTGTTGGTCTTAAAGGGGCCACTGGACTCAAACTTTGTTCTGCTACTTCAGACCAACATGCTTACCCACCTGAATCTAGAAGAAATATGTTACTATGATGGGCTATATTTACTTTCTGCCACAGAAGTAAGTGGTAGCCTTTCATTTTTACAGAGTCAAGGGGCTGCAGCTTACAACCCCGTTTAGGGATAATAGCTACCTTCCAACTACAATACAAATGACGCCTCTATGCTGAACCGTTACTACCTTTGCCCCAATCTGCAATTCCTTAACTTTCTCTCACAGAAGTGAATAAAATGTAGAGCCAGGAGCACCTTTAAAATAATTAAATGATAAATATTGCCATACAATTATGGATTTAACAATATGTAAACACATTCGTTGATCCATTCCAACACATTCTATGAATAAGGCTGGTGGCCAGCCAATATACATTCAGTTCTTTAGTGCTTGCAATGCAAAGAGTGCTTTCATTGTGTCTTCCACTCATCAGTTCTTCCCATGAAGCTGTGGGGCAGCTCCCTTTTGATCATTTGATGTTGTACAAATCAAAGCTGAGAGACTGTGACTTGCCCAAGTTCATAACTGGACCAAGCTGGAATATGAATTTAACAGGCCAAACAAAACACTTGCACAATATTAGTTATATCTTCCTGCGAGTCTCTGGCCTGCTTATTAATTACTCTCTCTTGGGTTATGCAGAGTGCAGGGTTTGCCATAAATATAGCATAAGGAAATCTGAAATGTTAGAAACACTGTGTGAGGATGGGCCATAGCAACAGGGGCTGCCTGCTAGAAAAACTTCCCAGGGTGTTTTCTTGGGGAAATAATAGTCCAAAAGAACACTCAGGGGCAAGTGTTGTGGGTGAGCTGGGTGGATCTCACAACTTTTATTTTAAACCAGTGCAAAGGGCTCCAAGAGTGCTAGAAAGGGGTGCTTAATTATTTCTGCCCCTTGTCTCTGTCAATGTAAATCAGTCAATAAGCCCTGACGTAGAAAAAATGCAGATATCCCAGTCATGCCTACAATCTTTCCACTGCAGGGTACTAGTTTGCGAGGAGCCTTGTGCAGATTCAGAAAATGAGACATGGAAATAAGATAAGCAGCCCCTTCTGCAGGACTCCTGATCCTAAACACTGGAGATATAGGAGAGATAAGGCATAACTATAATGAGATCTGTTTCAGTCACTAGTTGTGCAAAAAGAGAATGATTAGAGTTTGAGGGCTAATAAAAAGGAAAGCTATCCAATGAGAAGAGATAGCATCAAGCATAATGAGCATGGAACCACTTCGCTCCCAAAAGGAATACCACATCAATAGCAAGGTTGGCACCCTTGGCATCACTGCATTTAACATTACAACACTTACTGAAACTGTAGCAATATAAGTGAAACTGCAGAAAGGTCCCATTTAATCTGGTCAGTAGCCACTCTCCCAAAGCACTGAATATTTGCTGAATTTTAAGAAATGTAGTTTGAGGTATTCAGTTACAAAGTTAGTATGTATGTGGGCTACACTTCCAGGTGGAGGAGTACACAAATAAATTGATTGCAATGACTATATTAAGACAGTATGAGGTTCTAATTATTGTATAGCTTTTAAATTAAATAGTCTAGCAAGCATCCCTGTGAGTTCAGGGTTCACCTTTGGCTGAACTTCATAAGAATAGGGGGCTGGTAGATTATGTCATCTAGCAGGATCAGGTAACCAAATAGGCCAGTATCAAGAAAGAATACGTAGCATAGGTCAAGAAACAATAGCAAGGTAACAGGTTGGACAAAATAGGAACAGAGAGCCCAGAGGCAAAGTCAACTAAGCCAAATCTAGAACTGCCCATAGAAATAACCTTGTATTACAAGCATATGTAGATTTTTAAGTTACTAGTTTTAGACAAGCCAATTAAAGCCTAAGTTACACCATGGTTGTGCAATATTATACAGAAAATCTAGTTTTCCTTGATGCCCTAGAATAGCTGCATTTGCCTAGAAAACCTAGAACATTTGGCTTCTAAACTCAGCAGTGCTTCCATACCAAAAACCCTTTCCTATGATTTGAGATTAGCCAACGGGAAAAGGCAACAATGTTCAACAAACAAAATCAAAGTTATTTGTTGTTAATGACCTTGCTTTATGGTCAGATTTATAGTTCCCACATTTCAAATTAAATTGTGTTCATTTCATTTCAAGGCACATTATCCA
Organism: Lepidodactylus listeri; assembly: GCA_029233225.1. Lineage (NCBI taxonomy): Eukaryota > Metazoa > Chordata > Lepidosauria > Squamata > Gekkonidae > Lepidodactylus > Lepidodactylus listeri. The sequence goes on from JARCFY010000003.1 coordinate 105,486,455, forward strand.
AAAATGCAGAATACTGAAATGCAAGAACCCAAATAACCATGGATTTTGTTCTAAATTCAAAGAATTTAAGACTTTTTCCTTAATATGGCTGACTCCATGCCACATGATAATGTGACTCTGAAACAGAGATAAGCTTCCACAACAATATATATGACACGACGTAAGGGGGTTGTCTGTTCCAAAAAAAAGTCAAGGATTTATAACCAACTTTTTAATTCAAAATAAATGTCCAACACAGTTAAAAAGTCCAGAATCACACAGGTTTACACAAAACCCCTTGCATGAGTTTAACCAGCGCTTTGGATCCCAGCTAAGGAATTAAGGGCTACATATGAAAAGTCTCCCTTTAGATTTTAATTTGGTATTGAAATATTGTAAATCCAGTGTCCACTGTTATACTAGCAATGTGTCATTAACTGCCAAGTAATCTGAAATTACATAGATAATGTAAGCTCTGTCTCACTACGCACATTTTACTTTTAATTTATATCAAGACTATATAATGCCAACATATACCTGAAACCTTATTGAAGAGCACAGAAACATAGATTCATAACCTTATTTTGGAAGCCTTAGTCTTTGCTACAATTAAGCCTTACATGGTATTCTGCAAAGGGGAAACTTGGCAATGTGGCAAAGACAAAACAAGTGATTTAACAGGATTAATGTTTTCAAGGGACAAACATTAAAGCTCAAAAGAACTTGCCTCTCAAGCTTGGAAGGCCATGCTAAAGCTAGGCTGAGGATGACAGAAGCCTAGTAATGGCTCTTGTAAGTTTATACAGCTGGTCTTGATGCAAGAGCCCTGTGAGCCAAAGCAGTGAAGTTCAAGCAGTGATCATTTAGGAAACATATTTTCTTACTGGTAGCATTCATTAGAACATGAAAGTACCACAGATCTTGATGAAAAAAATACCTGGACTTTGACATAAGCTTAACAATGCATAAATTAAACATTCATAATACTTAAGACCGGTAGATACCAGCCATACCTGGTTCTGCATCTGCACACTGTAGTCCGTAACTGGTTGGCTAGAAGGCCAACAACATATCTAGAGGCTGTACTGGAACACAGGCTCTGGGGAATGGCTTTTCTGGAGAACAGCCTCTCCAAACACATCAACACCACAATCTTACATACCCGGTTTAATACTTTATGAAATGGTAGCTTTGCAAAGTTTTACCAGGGACCCATCCTTACAGTATAAGGAGGACATAGCAGTTCCTCTAGTACAACAGTCCTTAACATTTGTGAGTGCAAGTTCCCAGGCCAACTGGTAACAGAAAGCACAAACATCCCAATGGGATTTCCTTTGTGAAGAAATACATTTGTCTTTTGGTGTGTACTAAGGCAAAGAAAAAAGCTACTGACTTAAGTACCTTTTGCCCCGTGGAGACAGAATGAGGGGGCACAGAAAACACGCTAGCTGCCATCTTTAGATCCTGGAAAGAAAATGGACAGGTTTCGATCCTGGGTAATGTAAAAATAGAAGACAACTGTAAGCACCATTTTCTCTTTTTGCATCCTAAGAGTTTAGGTTGGTCAGGTCTGTGACCAAGACCCTGCAACCTAAACTGCAATAGAAACTTGTACATACAGAGTAACATTCTGAGATCTCAGAGGTAGAAGCCAAGGCTAGAACTGTATACAGCATGGGTCTTGGGTGAGAAGGCTGTTTCTTTAATTTTAGTTGGGGAGGGATCACTTTGGTTCATCAGAGGTTGTTATTATCCAATGGATCTGAAGAACCACATTTCCAGCAGCAATTCATTCCAAAAGGGAGGCACAGAATCTGGAAGAATGATTCCTACCAGCTTTCTTCATGCCAAAATTTTGCAGTATTCTACATAGTGTTTCTCTCCAAAACAAACAACAGTAACTACATGTAACCAAAGTGGATAACATGCCCTTGCCCACTAATTTCTATCCTGGGAAAACCCAAAATGAACATAAGCAACTACTCAAAAGAAAGAACAAATTCAAAGAACAAGACCCAGTGAAACTGCTTTTGTAGCAGTGAGAAGAGGAGAACTGAGTGGGCCTTTGGAGTACATGCAGAGGATGTATCAAGCTACTTGACTAGAGCTGTAGAAAATTCCATGCCTTTGTGGAGCTGCAGAACCCAACTCTGGTAACACAGAAATCACAAACAAAAATTCATTCCAAGTATATTGTGGTGTCAAACCAGATTTAACTTCCTCATCTATATAGGAACAAGCCTCATCTCTTTCCTGTGAAGTGTCTGTTCACCATTCTTTCCTATGCTAGTGTGACAAACTGCACTTTTAAAAGCTTATAAGTGCTGTACAAACAGGTAAAGCACTGTGCAGGGTTAATTCTTCATAGAGCCAGAGAACCTTGAGCGACAGGCTGCTCAAAGCAATCTGATTGGTTAGCATCAGCTGAGCACTGACAGTCTTGAGAGAGCTGCATGCTGAGGAGTCAGTCAGATTTCTGCCTTGACTGAGCTGAGTCTGATTTCAGCCTTAGCTGAGAGCAGTTTTACACAGATATAGAACTGGGGGAAAGTTGGCAAGGAAGTTTGGGACATTAGGTGAAAAAGGAAGTACTTCTTCACCCAAAGAGTGATTAACATGTGGAATTCACTGCCACAGGTGGCGGTGGCTACAAGCATGGACAGCTTCAAGAGGGAATTAAATAAACATATGGAGCAGAAATCCATCAGTGGCTATTAGCCACAAAATATAGATAGGAACTCTCAGTCTGGGGCAAGTGATGCTCTGTATTCTTGGTGTTTGGGGGAGCAACAGTGGGAGGGCTTCCTGCCCCTACTGCTGGATCTTCTGAGGGCATCTGGTGTTTTTGGCCACTGTGTGACAGAGTCTTGGACTGGATGGGCTACTGGCCTGATCCAACATTGGCTTCCCTTATGTTCTTACTCTCAGTTGGGCCAAAGAAAGGGGATAGATCTTCTAGAGTGAGAAGAGGATTTCCCCACCCAGTCAAACACAGAGTTAGCTCTGAAAAGTGGAGAGATCCCTGGACTGGTTAGAAACTGCTCTTAAATCCCTGGTTAGAAACTGCTCTTAAAGACCTTAAGAGTCAGTTAAAAACTCAAGACGAGTACTGGTGTTTCAAGAGAAGGGGTTTGGATACAGGAAAGTATACCAGCCTTTTGGAAACCAAGAGTCAGAGAATACTCAAAGAAAGTGTACCACAGTGTTTGGAAAACACTGGAACAAAAGCCGAGTGTCAGCATATTTAAGTAACTGTGAATAGCTTAAGAAACTCTCATCAGCCTGAAACATAAGAACTAAAGTCTGCATGTACTGGGTTTACCTCAGAGTTATCTAAATTGAGTTAACTCAGAAATTTCAGCCCCTGATTTCACCTGACCTTCCCCCTTTATGCTGAATAAAATATTTTGCAAATTTTGAATTTTCAGTGATTTAAGTTAAAGGGTGATCCTGACTTTTCCCTCAGGTTTCTGGGCTGAGAGAGCAGTAAAATATCAGTCCGAGACAGGGAGGGACAGCCAGAGTTCTTTAGGAAAGAAGAAAACACAGCACTAGGGCTGCTCAATCAGAAAGGCAAATAGGAACGGAGGGAAAATCTTGCCTCTGAGATAGGGAAAGGGAAGGGGGTCAACATAGCTAGCAAATTCAAAACACTGCAATACTCTCATCATATCAAGTACATAACTCTAACAAATGTTAGAGCTGGTAAGCTGCCTACCTCTGGAAGAGTCCCTTTGTTTTCAGTCACAAAAATAATACAAATAAAGAGATACCTTATGGGATCATCTAGATTAATCTGTCCCAATGTTTTGTTTATAGCTACAAGTCTATCCAAAATGGTATCAGGAAGTGGTGGAACTGCTCTGCTTGATTTGTACTCTTAGTACCCTTTACTTGATTAGTACTAAAAAAAATTAAAACAAAGCTAACAGGACACAGCAAAGCTAGAATCCCTTTCTCTCCCAGCTGAAGGAGGAAATTACAGCTGTGTTTTCCAACATGATGCTTGGCATGCTAGACAGCTGTACCATTTATCCTACTGAGAAACTGAGATGTGTTGTAAATAGTAAAATATTTACTGTAAAATATACTGTAAGATACTAGCACATTTTGTACAATGGATGTGTTTCAGTACCTCCCTCTTCATTTTGATTCCTCCTTTCTTTCAAAACTATGGATCATGATCCAGCCCAAGTTAAGTACGCCATTCCTACTGGTGTTGACAGGCGTGTCAGTTATGTGCTTCCCTTTCTCACAGTGAACTAATTTTAGCGTGCTATACTTTTATTTATTCATACATTTCTATCCCACTTTTCCCCATGGCTCAAGGAGTTTTTGTCTTGATAATGATTCTTACCATTAAATTACTGAACAAAGGGGTTGGATTACTGTCACGAGCCAACAACTAAGGTTCATAAATTGGAATGTTACTGAAATAGTCTGGATATATTTGAAAATCAGAGTAGCAGCATCAGTGGCCTCAGCAAAAGCAACATTTTCTCCTTCCATCTAAAGCTAACCATTACTTACTTCCAGGCAAGTTGTATTCAAGTGACACATTTAAACATTTTCTACTAACATTTTCACATAGATAGCAAGAGTGGGCATGTTTTTATCAAACCGGCAAACAGCAGGCTGAACATGTGCAACCGCATTTACAACATAAGAGGGCACAAGTAAAACCTTAAAACAGACACGCTCTACATGGTTCAGTAGGAAAAGGCACAGTATTCTTGTAAACCTGCTTACCTCCTGATCATCTGACAGAGCCCAGTGTATACTGTTATACTTTTTTCTCCTCAGCTTCCTTTCTACATCTACATTGCACTGATATTCTAAACACACAAGTAGGAACACAAGAGGAAAACAGCTGCAGACAGGCATCTCTGTAAGAGATGGTGTGTTCTTTGTTCTGGCTAGTCACATATGACAAAACATGTCTGTCCCTCACTTTTCTTCATGTGCTTTAGGTGGGTGATGAAAAAAGTCGGGATGGATGCAGGCCTAAGAGACTTGGAGGTCAAAACAAAAAACCGCTTACCCTCACACATCTGGAATATATACCTATCAAATACTTCCAAGAAATATTGTGATTTCCTGCAGCTTCCTGATTGGTGGTTGGATACAGAGAGGGTTCAGGAACTGTAGCTGCTTCAAAGCCAACAGCAATGGCAAATACAGTTCACAGTATATAGCACATTCAAAACCAGTTCTTATACTGTGTGTTGTGCTAGAAGCAATGTTCCTCCTGTAGGAGGAGTTGTTTGTTTATTTATAGTAAAAAAGAATCCCACACACCTTTCATTTGCACCAGTCTGTTCTGTGTACACTTTCAACATAAAGAACAAAGGTTGTAGATTAGTTAGTTGTGCTGACATTAATTAGACCCTCTTGGTCATCTGTCATAGCATTCAAGTTGTTTTACCATACTTTCTCAAAGTGCACACCTTCTGGAAACGGAATGTCAAAATTCAGGGACTCTGCTAGTGCAACTTTTTTATATATATAAAAAAGATTACAACTATAAATAATCATTTTAAAGTTAAAATATGTCCTTCACAGATTGTGCGTCCACCTGTAGTTTGCATGTAAGCAGTACTGTATGATTATCACCAGCAACAAGGATCCCTTATTATTTTCAGGCATAAAGTCCTGACAATTGCTTGTCAAGCAGCTTCTGCCTGGAGTAACATGAAACTTGTGGGTATCCATGGTTCTGGGTTTCACATTTTTGAGTCAGATGGGCTTCTTGATGCAGTTTTATTCTGCTCATTTTCCACAGGGCTCTCAGCTGACACCTGTGTGGGAAATCAAAATGATAGATGATTATAATCAACAATTCCCAAAGTTGCCATGGAACTAATTCATGGCATTGGGAGGGTACACTAATCATAGCTTTATAAAATAAGTTTAGTGGAAACTGGCATGGAGTAAATATTTGTCAGAATAATTTCCTCTCCATCTTTGAAGTAAACATTGTTAAAACTGCATAGGCACATATCTTAGCTACTGAGTCACCGCTCATTCTATTCAAAAACATCAGCATTGCTACTAATAGATACATACAAGCAAGGACCTACACAGACTCACATGGGAGTGGAATCTCCATTCTCCCCTCTCCTGCTGGTCCCTGTGGTCATCACTGTGATAAGCACTGCCCTGCCAGCCTTGTGATGGGGGGGGGGGGGGCAGGACTGGTCTGAACAAAAAAAGGTGCACCAGACCTGCTTTTCCTTCCACCACTACAAGCAGCTGGCCAATGGTGAAGCTGGGAGCACAGGCAGCTTCTTCGCCAAGCCTCTCTCCCCCAGCCACCCAGCAGCAAGAAGGCGGGGAAGCTGGAGAAGAAAGCCTGCCCTGCTACTGTCCTCTAGTCGTCACTGCTGCTTCTTCCTTGGTTCCCCACCTGCCCATATACCCACATGGCAACAGTGACTCCACCAGTACCACTGACATCCAGCTCCCCTGGTCATCTCTGCCCAATGTCTCCCCACAGCAGCAGCCTCCTCCTCCTCCTCCTCTTGGCAGCTGCCTGTTTCTCTTCCCAGCAATAGCTCTCAATTGTTCCCTTCTCTCTGGTCTGCCCTGGCACTGGGGGGGGGGGGGGTTGTTGTGCAACACTCAAAATGGCAGCTAAGCTTTCACAGTCTAGCATCATGAGATCTTTTTTCAGGGTGGGGTTTTTTTGCCTTTTAACTTCAACAATTTAGGCCTTTAAAATCACCATTTTTAAAGAAAAATTCAGATTCTTACTATCTGTATATAGTTCCATTGTGTGGATAATTGATCTGCACCGTTGGGCCATTTGTGCTGAAGTATGACATCATGAAGATGAGATCCACAACTCTATGCCATATGGGGCATGTAGTTGAACCTCTGGGCACTTTTAGAATTTTGGGAAGGGGTATAGGGTACTGTCAGAAAGTGGCTGTGATGTGGCATTGCAACTTTTTCGTTTCTCTTAGGATAGGAGGGAACTATCTGTTAAATATATTTTGAGGTTACCTTTTGAGGAGGGCTGGTGTTGGCTTTTCTCAACATCCTTCCCCAAACATTAAGTTTAAACTAAATGTTCAACAAAAATTGAAGATTTGGGTTTTTAAAGTGGACCATGAAGACTTGTAGGTAATCAAGTCAATTTCCCAAACTTACTAAAATTCATTCAGTTAAAATACATTGTGGTGGTTGGCCTTAATTAACATCTGCAAATCCTTGTAGACCTGGAGATTCCTATAGGAGAATCCAGTTGAACCCAATGCTAGGGAGTCTGTGTGCCTGTCTACAGTGGATTTTAGGAGTGTATTCTGGCTGTGGCAAGTGCTAAGCTTACATCTTCCATTAGCCTCCCACATCTCTTCTCATTTATTTTCCATAGCAAGAATCCCACTCCCCTCCTTTTCCCTTTCTGATGGTAGTGGAGGTATTACTGTGGCTAAGTGGCTTCAAGTGTCCACACACAACCCTAATGAAGACAAACTGAGCCAAGCTGCAAGTTCCCATGCCCATTACCTTTTAAATCAGCATTAATGCCAGGACCATGAAATTTATTTATTTATATATTTAGATTTATATTCTGCTCTTCCCATGAATGGGCTCAGAGTGGATCACATCATAAGTGGATAAAAACATACATAAATATATAGCAATATTTAAAACAAATAATACAATTTAAAAACAACAGTGTGTAACCAACAAACACAATTTCAGCTGGAGTGACTGGATCCAGAGACCTTCTTAATCTGGGCCGAATAATGATAACAAGCTTCAGTGAGGGAGGCCGGCTTCATTGGACACCCTCTGCCTCAACCAAAGCCCTGGCAGAACAGCTCCATCTTATAGGCTGGCAGGGCAGAGCTTATCACAGTGATGACCACATCTTATAGGTCCTGCAGAATGATAATAGGTCCCGCAGGGCCCTGTTCTCAAGTGGAAACTTGTTCCACCTTGGACAAGGCTAGATGGATGTCCCTTGGGCCAGGGACCACCAGTGAATGTTGATCAATGGAATGCAAGGCTCTCCAGGGCAGATATGGGGAAATGTGGTCCCACAGGTATGTCATTCCCTGGCCATGTAAAGCTTTGAAGGTCAAAACTAGTACCTTGAAGTGGATCTGGTACTCAATCAGTAGCCAGTGCAAATGGCATACCACTGGCTGGATGTGTTCCCACACAGGTGACACAGTCAGTAAATGCGCTGCTGCATTTTGCACCAGTTGGAGTTTCCTGATCAGTCGCAAGGGCAAGCTCATGTAGTTACAGTAATCAAGTCTGGAAGTGATCACTGCATGAGTCACTGTAGCTAAGTCCTGTGGGGAGACGTAGGGAGCCAGCTGCCTGATTTGCTGAAGATGATAAAAGGCAGACCTGGCAACTGTGGTGACTTAGGCCTCCATAGTAAGTGAGGTATCCAGGATCATCCCCAGGCTCCTCACCCCAGGCTCCATTCCTCTTAACAGAAGTACTTCTTCCACTGATACTCACAAAGTAGTTTGGGGAAAATGGGGGGAAATTTGCAGTCATATGAGGCATATGGGGAGGGGCTGTGGCTCAGTGGAAGAGCATCTGCATTGCATTCCGAAGCTTCAATCCCCAGCATGTCTAGTTAAAAGGACAAGACAGAAGGTGATGGGAAAGACCTCTGCCTGAGACCCTGGAGAGTTGCTGCCAAGTCTGAGTAGACAATACTGACTTTGATGGACCAATAGTCTGATTCCTTATAAGACAGCTATTTTGTGTGTGTGAGACATCATTATAGAATATAACAGCAACAAGTAAATTTATTTAAAAATTTTAAAAGGAGAAATCATAGGAAGGAAAATAAGAAAATACCAGCTCCCAAGAGAAACACAGTGCAGACTAAAACGTTACTCAAATTTTCTTTCATTTCATTAACTAACACAAGCTTAATTCAGTGTAACCTGCTACTCCATCAGAGCAACCAAAGTCACAATACTGTTGTGTTCAATAGTCTTATGTCGTGCATCAGTTATTAGTAGATAATCATGCCAATAAAGACTACTTACAGATTTAATGTCAGCATTCATAATCCCTGAATTCACACTGTGTCTTCGCAAATCTGATCTGATAAAAGCTGAAACAAAACACAACATATAAGTTGCAATACATTCACAATAGCAAACACTTGCACCCAGGATAGTGTTTGTGCTAACGCTAGCCATTTTGAATCTACAAACAATGCTGTTCAGAGAAACTTCAGATCCATAAACAGGGGGCGTATAGTTCTTATATACCATAAGATGTTTATTACATTGGCACTTTGATAAGGTGGAGCGGAAAGAGGGTCAATACCACACTCTCCAAGGGTAGTCTGGAGTCTTTGTGGTCTGAACGAACTACGACTGTTCCATGTGACAGCAGGTCAAATTGAATAAATACACTTCTGAATTCACTGAAAGCAGCTTGTAGAACACAAAATTAACTATATCCCAGTTTCTTCACCCATATATACAAAAGCACACTCATTAATGCTGCATGGCTAGAAAAAACACACCAGGCCAATTGTAAGTGCACTTTATGTGGGAAGAAGAAACATATCCAAGTTATTTTCAACAAGGATGAAGTGAGAAGGCTGTGGGTTGCCCCACCAGTTTAGATGCACAGGGTAAGAGGGGTACAGCAGAGACAACACTGCTCTACATCTCTGATCCCTTTCCAAGCCAACTGGTGTGCAACGGTGGACGGGGGAACCCCACTACAGAAGATGTGAATGCACAACAGAATTCTCCAGATCTGGTCTGTGCCCTCCTAGAGGCCCCAGTTCAAAGCCAAGCAAGCAGATTCACGTATGATTGATCAGCTTGGAAACCACACTTTTATTTAATGGCAGCAATAACCCCCACTTTGTTGACTCAGGCTTGGCACCATTTAATCACAGAATAAATAGCTCAGGGACCACAGATGAGAAATAAAAATAACACTGACTAACACGGTATAATAATGACATCTTCCCATAACAAAGATGAAGTTAGGGCTGGTTCTCTAGTTAATGAAAATTCTTTAAACAAAAACATGCATCTTGGCATTTCTTTCCCATGTACCTAACTATGTTCAGTTTCCGGACACATACAACTCTATATAACCCATGTTGTCTGCAGTCACATGTAGCGCTAAAGTCTGAAGTAGACATTGTTTGACATGTGAATCACAGCCAGACAGCAGCTGCGACTTCCCTGTGGGAACTCAACTCTGAAGTGCATGGAACCACAATCTGGGCTGGGACCACTGCACAGGACTTCAGCTGCTCATCCTTGGGCATTTGTTCAGACTCAAAACAGGGCTCTGCATACTTTGGAATGGAGTTTCCCTGGGGAATCTGCCAGCAAGTCTTCTGTGGTGACACTTGTCTAGTTTGGACCTAGAGGTGGAAAGGGAGGGCAAGGAGCATTCACAGGCATGTGCAACACACACTATATATGTTCTTGCACATTCATATCAGGACTTATTCTAGTTCAGAGAACATTTTAAATTTCTAATTTTAAAGACTGTCTATTGACCTATACCATACAAGATTAGATATGCCAAGAAGGATGTCTGCAGAATGAAAGGAAATTTTCTTTTCAACTCACTTCTTTTAAATCCTTAAAATCCTAAATATGTCCACTTAGAATTCAATGATCCCCCAAAGAGTTATATTTTCAAGTGCACTTAGAATCACAGCACATACTCCTTCAAATAATAGGCCTTGCTTTTCTAAACAGTCACACATGAAGCTGCCTTATTCTGCATCAGACCATTGGTCCGTCAAGGTCAAAACTGTCTACTCAGACTGGCAGCAGCTCTCCAGGGTCTCAGGCAGATGTCTTCCACATCACCTACTGCCTCATCCTTTTAACTGGAGGTACCAGGGATTGAACCTGAGACCTAACGCATGCAAAGCACATGCTCTTCCATTGAGCCACAGCCCTTCCCCACTGAACCAGTGTCCAGCAGCCATCTGATGCAGAAAAAATAATTTTCGTGCTGACACAATTGTTTGGATACCTGCCAGAATTCCTAAAATTTTATTTTTGCTTCCTGCTCTTTTATTGTGACTGAGAAATTCTAATTTTTTCATCCTACCTATGAGTATTTTCTTCCCCACTCTCAATCATTTGAGAGCTAAGTAATGAATTAGCCTTTAATTAGATACTGTTCAAACCTTGGCAAGGTACGCATTAGTCATTATTACTAAAGAAGTTCAGACATGAATCAATGGGTTACCTGTTAAAATGATGCCTATAAACATCCATGCACAAAGAAAAATATTTCCTGCACGTGGGCTGTAATCATTCGTAAGCACTCCTTGAATCAATGTAAAAATAATCCCAAATATCTGTAAATTAATCATAAAAAATAATTTTAGATTATTTCACATGCAGAATATCTGTAGTTGTCTACAGGGCAGCACATTATCACAGATAAAATGTGTGTGACATTTGTTTCAAGAGTCTGTGCTGCTTTTCTGATGTATTCTAACTTCTGGCATCATATTTGTAAGTACCACAGTTGTACTACTAAGCATCATAAGAACTTGTTTTTTTCGACACCCCATTGGTAAGGGTTTTTTAAATGGAATCCATACATGGAAACCTTGACTGAATGCTGCCTCTACATTATCCACTCCACTGCTTGATGGAATATGTGGTCTCCTTCACAACTGTATCAAACTGCACTAGTGCAAATTCCAATAGCACCCATGGGCTTTCAATGTGGATGCTGCAGGCTACATAAAGCTCACTGTAACAATGAGCTGCCTGTTAGTTTCAGAAAGTCCTACATTTAAGTTGAATGACAGCTAAGTCAAGATTTCTAAGAAGTAGGAATATTCCACCACAAGTTCAGAACCAAGTATTGCAGTAGCCAGATTTTGTTAAAACACTCACTCACCTGTGCTGAAGCATTCAGAAGCCCTGATGAAGTGCCTTCTGACTCTGGGTATGTAATTTCTGCAGCAAATTCAAAACCAAGTGGGAGGTAACCAGTCATGAAGAAGCTGCCATAAAAATCCAAAGCCCAAATCAGCAGCAGTTGTTATGAAGACTGTGCCAAAAGTAATGACACCCAACTAATTTATAATTGTTTTAAAGTACTTTTTCATAAGAACATAAGAGAAGCCAATGTTGGGTCAGCCCAATGGCCCATCCAGTCCCAACACTCTATCACACAGTGGCCAAAAATACCAGGTGCCAGCAGGAGGTCCACCAGTGGGGCCAGGACACTAGAAACTCTCCCACTGTTGCACCCCCAGCACTAAATATACAGAGCATCACTTGCCCCAGACTGAGAGTTCCTATCTATACTTTGTGGCTAATGGCCACTGATGGACCTCTGCTCCATATGTTTATCCAGTTCCCTCTTGAAGCCATCCATGCATGTAGCTGCCACCACCTTCTGTGGCAGTGAATTCCGAGTGTTAATCACTCTCTGGGTGAAGAAGTACTTCCTTTTATCTGTTCTAACCCAACTGCTCAGCAATTTCATGGAGTGTCCACGAGGTCTTGTATTGTGAGAAAGGGAGAAAAGTACTTCTTTCTCTACCTCTTCTTCTTTCTCATATCTAAGAGGCCACCAGTGTGGTTAACCAGCAAACTCAAGGAAGCTGTAAAATGCATGAAGACTTCCTTTTAGAAGTGGAAGTCTTGACCAAACTAGGAAAACAAGAATGAGCACAAAGTCTGATAACGCAACTGTAAATTGTAAAGCAAGTGAAACAAATATTTAAGGCAGTGAATTTGTCTACTCAATACTGGCAGCAATGAAAGCAGGCATGTTTTTGCTAAGGATTATTACAAAAGGGGAAAGAATGAACATAGGGTAAGGGAATATGATATGGAGTTTTATACAATTATGTGTAGTATTTTTAAAATAGTGGATGAAAGGGATTTTCTCCCTCTCCCAAAGTACTAACATTCAAGGGCACCCAATGATGACCAAATTTTGGATAGACAAAGGAAAGTACTTCACAAAATATATAATTAACCTGTAGAATATGGGATGTGATCAGGGCCAATAACTTATATGGCTTTAAGAAAGCCACTGAAGGCTATTAGTTAGGATGACTGAGTGAACCTCCAGTACTGCTCTGAGAAGCTTTAATCTCTGTAATCCTGAGGACCTTTCGAGGACCTTCTGACACACAGGTCATCCCCTGTAGCAAATGGGATGCTGAACTAGACAGGCCATTTGTCAGAGCCAGAGGGATCTTCTTACTTTTATCCACAGTATATTTTCCAATTACATCCACCTGTTTCATGAGCCACTTCTGAAATGCTATGCTTGAGGAAACCCTCTTCCATAAGAAAATATAAAACCAAACAGTATTGCAAAGTTACTATAATAAGATCTTGCTTAAAAAATCCTGATGTAGTTTCCAAAATAAGATATGAAGTTTTTGTACATCCTTACCCAAGCACTCCACCAGTCACAAATACAGCTATAAGGTGTCCACAGTCCAAGGTAAATGTAAATGCAACCATCCCAATAAATGAGAGGATGTATACAATTAATGTAGTCTGCCTGTACAAATATAAAAAGCAAAATTTTAGCAAATATTGCTTCCATCGGAATTATTTCTTTTGTTATACTCATAGTTTTAAGTACTTTATCCAGTTCAAACACAGGTGTATAGTTTCTTTCAGTAACAAACTGTCACTGGTCTCCTTGCCATGAACTACTTGCACTGTTAGGCACAAAGCATTCTTGAACTCTCAGCAGATGAGAATAAGTTTTAGCCCCCCAAGTTAACAAATAGCAGAGGGTGTTGCTTTCCTCAAGCCCCAGCTTCTTGCTGGAAAATGAATTTCCAGCTCCTAAGAGCAAACATCAGTTTCTTCTTCCAGACACCGGGTCTTCAGTGGACTAGATAAACACTTAAGTGTTATCTTCCCTTAGGAAAAAATGTTTGGAAAGCTGGCTCACATTGCACTATTTGCAAATTCAGTGAGCTTTTAACATTTACCTCCCGCCTCCACCCAGCCTGCAGTCAATGGGCTTACATAGCCAATGGTGCACCCGCAACAGAGGTGTGTTCAAGGAATCTTTCAAAACTTGCAGGATGCTACTGGGAAATTTACCAGAGCTGCTCACTTAATCCTTTACTCTGTAAATATAGCAAGTAGCACTTTACAATTCTAAATACACTTTACAATTTGCATTTTTCTTTGCTTACTTGTATGTTTTGGTGCAGTCCAGCCACAAACCACAAATAATTGAACCCACCATTCCAGCGACCACAAGTGTCAGGCCAATTCTCCCAGCATTCACTTCTTCTCCCTTTGAATAATATAATTATGGAAATATTCATAAACTCCCTTTACTACAGTTACTGCACTTTTACACCCATGCACAGTCATACCTAACTCTGAATCTAAAGAAATGTGAAATATATAGCCATGTCATTTGTAGCTAAGTATGAAGGATTAGTGAACAACATTTGAAATATACATAATTTAAAACGTAAATTAATCAGATGCTTTAATCAATAAGCTGCAGAAAAACAATGAGGAATATATGACCTATGCAAGTGATGAAAAATTAACGTCACAGTAACTAGTTAAGAAGCAGCTGGGGGTCTTGAGGAACTATGGGGAGAGAAACAATTTGGGAATTCCCCACCCATCCTCCAGTCTCTCCTGCCAAAATTCCCCTGCTCCCCTTTTCCATTAAAAATATGTAGAAACTCCTTGGTTTCCTGTAGGTGGCTCAGTTCTGCAGTTTTCATGACATTAAAGGGGGGGGGGTCAGCCGCTTCACTACTAATATTTTGTAAGTCTGGAAAAAATGATCAAGATGGGTAGCCATGTTAGTCTGTCCATAGCTGTAGAAAAGAGCAAGAGGCCAGTAACATACAAAAGTTCATACCCTGCCACAAATTTGGTTCATCTTCAAGGTGCTATTGGACTCTTGCTCTTTTCTGTGGAAAAAATGAGTACCATATGAATACTAGTTCAGCAATAAATCCAGTATGTTTTCCACTGGGAAAAATGTAAAATATGGAATAGATGGGGACTCTCAATGACACTGCATGCCTTCCCTCCTTCAGGCTTCCAACCACCATTTGTGAAGCTATCAGAGGAAAGTCATGATGCACCGAAACACCAAGCATCATGCTTAGATCCAGCTCAGCTGGAAATCTCCTTCCCGAGAAACATATGCCCAAGAAACTACAACTATCATTTAATTGGGGTTTTGTTCCTGTGAGTTGCTTTGAGTCAGTTTGGGTTGTAAAGGAAACTAAACACATAACATAACAATACATCACTAGATCTTGTCACAGGTGGGGTAGTCTAAACTGGAAACATGTTTCTTTCATTGACTATATCCTTTTTCAGTTGTTATATTTTTGGCACTCCTACTTTATTTAACAAGACAGCTCTACTCATTAGTGGCATGCATCAGCAATAAACCCAAGCCAAAAATATACATGAAATTAGCCGTTCAGCTCAGTTGTACCTGGACCACCCCAAAAAAAAAGACCCACACCCCTAGAAGTAACAGAAAGCTATCTCCTGGAATTCTGGGGGTGTTTCCAGGAGTGGGGAGGGTGGGAGAGACAGCAAGCTGATCAGCTGGTAGTTATGCTGTACCCCGCCACATGGGCCATTTGCTTCAGTTATGAGACTAATTGTGCTGGCTGGGTCCACACTGCAGCAATTGGAACTTCTCATGCCAGAGCCTTGTAGAGAATGGCTGCTGGCCCTGCCTGCATTCCTGTGAGGCATGGCCTGGTGCCGCAGGAATCGCAGGTTGCCCCAGAAGGCTTTGTGAGACTCCAGGGTATCCTAAAGGCTCTAGCGACTCCCACAACACTGGCCTCACAGAAATGCAGTCAGGCCTGGCAGCCATTCTCCACCAGCTGTTGGGGTCCAGATGAGCTCTACTGCAAGAAGAGCAAGTGGATGGGATGCCAACCCAGGCAGCAAAATAAGTCCTACAGTTCCTTCCTTCCATTTTCAGTTTTCAAAACTGAACAGCCCATGAGTGTGGTAGCATGACTGTCAGCTGTTAATTGGGCCTCATCTCTTTCAATTTTCCTTTCCTTTCATCCAATAAAAGCTCTATGATGTGTAGATCTTGAGCAGTGAATAGTTATAAATAATTTATTACCCAAAAGACAAAAGGAGTAAAAAAAATGTTCTGGGGTCCTTATCAGCAAGTTTTAAAGGGGTGAGACACCACCTAACAGCTGTTCGCAGGTGCTAGCTTGTTCTTTCTCCCTCCCCATTCTTACCAGGAGTAAGGAGAGAGAAATTCCATTTTAATTTGGGGGGGGGTACTTTTAAAAAAGGGGCATGTTTTTCAGGTGCCACAATTCTGGAACTCAGAAATTGTGCCGGAAAATAAATCTTTAAATCACACACACACACACTAACTATTCCAGTATAATAAAGCATGCTCTGCAAGAAAACATGAACCAAAATTAAAATGATAGGATTCTGAACTGCAACCTTCTCCTACTTGTAAATCTTCTAATACATGCGATCAACATGTTGTGTGAACAGGGCAATATGAGTACTTTCAAGCTGTGGGATGTGTAAACACATACCTACAACAGGCCTTTTGATCATGCACACTGAAGCATGAAAGTACACATGCTGTCATATTCACAATACATGGTAATCACTTACATTAAAAGGCATATAGTGTGCTCTTCCAAGGTAGGAGTATCAGAAACATTATGACTGAAAAGGGCTTCAATGCCCAACAACAGAAACACTGCTAGCAGGATGCAGTGACACTAATTAAAAAGAAGGAAGTAGATTTCAATTAGCTGTTTATTAGGTTATATATGGATCTCAACAGAAAAGCAGTCTACAGTGTTAAAGCAGTGCAGACCATCACTAGCCACTGGAAAATTCATATTAGTCCTCCAATCTCAAAAGGGTATTACAGGATTTGGGATTCTTAGCAATAATATTAAAGATAACATTGTTATCCAACCAAATGAGTAGCACAATAGTGAAAAACTGTTGATGCTGAAGTGATCTCTTTTTTCATCTTTTTAGAAAGATTACTGTGGAACAGTAAGGTCCTACTCCTTGCTCTCCTTGAAAACATGGAATTCACTGCCGCAAGAAATGGTGGCGGCTACAGGCACAGCTTCAAGAGGTGATTGGATAAGCCTATGGAACAGAGGTCCACCAGTGGCTATTAGCCACAAGGTATAGATGGAAAACTCTGTCTGAGGCAGCGATGCTATGGATTCTTGGTGCTTGTGGGGCCATAGTGGGAGGGCTTCTGGAGTTCTGGCCGCGCTGCTGGACCCTCCTGAGGGCACCTGGGGGTTTTGGCCACTGTGTGACACAGAGTGTTGGACTAGATGGGCCACTGGCCTGATCCAGCACGGCTTCTCTTACGTTCTTATGATCTAATACGGGAATCCCCAACCCTTTTGAGCCTATGGGCACCTTTGGAATTCTGACACAGCATGGTGGGGGCAGCCACAAAACTGCTGCCAGTCACAGTGAAGACCTTTGTGCTGCGGTGGCAGCTGCTGCCAAAGCAACATTTTTAAAAAATCTTTACTGACTATCATACCTTCAGTGGTTAGTAAGAAGCCTTGTTTCTACCCAACCCCACTGACTCACTGAAAACACTTAGCAGGCACCATAGTGCCCATGGGAAGCATACTGAGGACTTCTGATCTAACATGAGAACAATGTAATGCCACTTTGAGCTTTTAATTCACTAATACGCCCACTCTTATTCAGTCTTATCTTTAAGGCCTTAAATGGCTCAGGGTCTAGATACTCAAAGTACCATCTCCTCCTATTACTGCCCAATCCATCAGTTAAGATCCTCCTCAAAACCTTTGCTTTCTATGCCCCTCTGCAGAAGTGAGGCAAGTTGCAAACATAGACCGATCTTTTTCAGCAGTGGCACCTCACATGTAGAATTCCCCTTCCCCTTAATACTTGTCTGGCACCTACTCTACTCTCTTAGGTGCCAAGCCAAAATGTGTCACTTTTTACCCAGTCTCTTAAACAAAGGGTTGACCTTGTAAATTTGTTTTTACTGTGTACTTCTAGTTTGAGGACTGTTTTATGAGAATCATTTTAGGCTGCTAAATGTTTTAAGCTATTTTTATGTTCTGGCGTTTAAAAGTTAGACTTTAAAAAAAATGGATCTAGACATAATTAAACTAGACTTGTGGGTGGCTCATTAAGAAGCATGAAATTATTTATCCTACAGAAGTTTTCCTGCCAAAAAGAAGAGAACGGCCCCAAGGAAAAAAGCCCAGAGCAGACTTTTTGGGGGGAGGATGTGCTTATTTGGCACAATCACTCACAAAAGATACACGGCACCTTAACTTCAGCACATATCAATCTCTTGCAAACTAGGTGTGGACATAACAGGGCCAGTCCCAACAAACATTCTGTTTACTGAAAGGTGCAATGTCAGGATTAGAAACTGTTCCCATATAGCTCTAAATGATGGACAGGATGAGTTCCCTCATAATAATGCATGCATAGCCAAGTATCAGAGATTCCCCTCCCCCATTCTGCTAAAACCTAAACACACTGCTAAACACACTGAGGGGAACCTCCACATTCAGAGGCACTAAGCTACTGTGTGAGACAGGATGCTGGACTAGATGGACTACTTGTCTGATCCAGCAGGGCTCTTCTTATGTTCTTATGCTTCAGAGTAAGAAACCATTCAAGTAACAACAACAAAAGATCTAGATAAACTTACCTCATAATGAGTTATTATCATTTGATTCAGTAGAGTTGAGACTGAATAAAATGCCCCAGTCATAATTCCTACAATGAGAAATATGTCTATTAAATTTACAGCTATGGTTAATGAAATAAAATCAAGCAAGACTTATCAGAACAGGGGAGGGGGGGAGATCAGCAGATTTAGTGGCTTGGAAAGCATATTAAGAAATAATGTGTTTCCAACTCTTTCTCTCATCTCAACCATCCACATTTATGACCTGCCCTTCAGTCATGACAAAAAAACTGAAGACAGAAAGACTCCTGACTAAATTAAGTTCTGTGGGGAAAAACAACTTGCTGTTAGATTAAAGAGAGAAGGATTATTTCTTTCACCAGACTATTAGACAATTTTTAACTCACATCATTTATTTATTTTTATTTATTTATTTATTTTTTCAATGTATACCCTGCCCTCCCCGCGAACGGGCTCAGGGCGGCTTACATGGGCACAAAGGCCAAAAATAATACATTAAAATGACTAAAAGCAGTTAAAATGAATTCCTATGGCTAATACATCATGGAAAGAGACAGTAAAATTAGTGTTTTTAAAAAGCAAATCATGGAAAGCATCAGCACACTTATCTGGCAGAAGAGCATTATTTACATTTACTAAAGGAAAAAATGTGGCAGCAAGTGTACTGTTATGTTACTTTACTTTCTCCCTTTTAAATAGAAAACAATATATATTACATAGCTAGCATTCTTGAAAGACTGAACAGATTTCAGAGGCACAATGTTTTTGGGTTAGATCCTACGAACTGTGAGCAGAGTGCTCATGGACACATATCTTTCCTACCTTCTCCTTTTCCCAGTTGCTTCCCCCCCCCCCCAAAAAAAAGCTGAGGTCAGCAGACCCTTGTGGACAAAATGTCATAGGCACTGTAGCAAGGAGGGGAGAATTGGGCAAATCTTACAATTGCAACATTGCCTGCAGAAAGAGATCTCTTGTCCCCTTCCCCAGCAGCCACTTGTCATACCTGAAAAGCTAATGGTAGGGGAACCCGAGTCACAGGTACAATGTCATGGGGCAAGAGGGGCTCCAGTAAGGAGAGGAAATTGAGCAAATCATTCCCACATTCTTCCACTAGTTGAACTGCCCATTAGCTTACTTTGCAATAAAAAAGCATCACAGGCTTCATTTACCTTCAAAACATTAGTATTTATTAGGTTTGGGCTATTTTATGGCAACTGAACCACACTGTATCAGACAACTGAACAAGAAGTTCAAACACTCACCATAACTAATCAGCAAAAGAACAAAAGGAATGTTTCTGAAGAGGTTGATTATTGATTGCTTATAGGAGTAGTCTTCTGGAGACACTTCTGAAAGAGCAGCCTGAGAGTGACTTGGAGGATATTTAGGTTTTTCCTTAAATACTAGGAGAAGACGGAGGGGGGGAAGAATTCAATATATTTAGCAAACACATTCAATACATTTAGCAAACACATTTAGGCATCCAAACCTAAATTTAGCAAATTTAGGTTTGGATGCACCCATTTTTATTCAGAAGGACGGTTTCCACCTATAGAATGTGACTTTCTCACCTCCCCTCTCTCACAGTGTCTCAAAATGCCTCAGGAATACCAGAATATTGCTCTGCCATAATATTTCCTTGTTGGTCTTCCAGAATATGTTAGAAATTTTGCTTTGGACTATGTATGAAAGACAGAACTGAAATTTGCATTGACTTCAGCTATTCCCCACCCCCATCCTCCAGAACCCCACTGGAATCTATATGGCAAATTATATTGCTTATGACCCAAAGCAAGCTAAATATAAAAATGCTTTCTATAAGGTATTCATATATTAACTCATTAATCGATTTCCTTTACACAGACAATTTCATAATTGTTACATGACTCTCTGTGAGTTAACTGTACATTTTCTGTCTTTCACCATCTGATTTCTTAGAACTCCCTCTCCTGGAAGATTTGTTTATCTTCCGCTTGTGGGTAAAGACTCCCCCCGCCATACCCCTAATAACCATTATTGGCCCTCCTCCCTGATTCTGATATTGTTTGATTTTTATCTGATATTGTTTGTTTTATCATTTTAAATGTTTAATTTAAATAATAAATTTATGCTAGAATTAGGAAGGGTGACTCTTTGCATGAGTTCCAAGGCCAAAAATTCCAGAGCAAAAGAAAAATAACTAACTTGCAACTGTTCCTGAAACTTTCAGTCATAGTATTGCTAACTTCCTGAGCCATGTCTAAAAATGGTGAATGCTTAAGTACATGCATGTGTATCTTTAAAACAGAAGTATAAGCTGTAAAGAAAACTGGTTCCTTGTTCGGTTCTGTACAGCAAAATCTTTGGTTCAGGCTGCAAAGAGGCCTAGAGAAACTTTCTCAGAGACGGTTAGAGACACCTCAGTGATACCACACAGTGACCTTGCCAGAGCTAAAGTGTTTTCAGCTGAGAATAGTATCAGCTCCCAATTAGTACATTCCAAGCAATTGACTTGTGTACACCTGCGTGTGGGCAGAAACTGGCCTGGCTGCAGTAGGTTTCAATTCTCTCCCTCTTGCTCATGTCCAACCCTGGAGGTCACGTGCCTAGCAACTCAGAGAGTTACATCACCTCTCAGGCCTCTCATTGGTCTAAAGGCCTAGGATCCATCAAAGACCCTTTTCCTATAAATTTAGTTAGCATTCACACAATGGAGAGGAGCTTGAGACTATGTGACACAGTGCTATGTCAATAGTCTAAGAGCTTTCAGAAATGGCTTCCCACATTGAATCATGCCTGGACTGGCTAAGTTGTGCTTTGCTGAAACTGACTGTCTCTGTTGAACCTGGAATGGTATGTTTCTGTATGTTTAGCTATGCTGGAAAAACTTAGATTTATTTGTTTTGTTCCTTCACTTGTTTTAAATATTTTTGCACCTTAAATAAATACTTAGATTTTTACTCTATTGTGGGTTTTGCCTTCAATTAACCTCAAAGCCTAAATCCAGAAACCTTGACTCTTGACCGCCTACCAGTTAACTGTTTTGCCTTGGAAACTCAGAGTGCAGTTCTACCCTGCAAGGCTGACTTTTCTTGTTAAGTTCCCTGAGAAGCCGGGAGGGTTGGTCTTTCTCTCCTGGGCTGTTGGGATATATTGAAAGACCTGGTGGCAACCTACCGTAGACTAGGGTGGGTTTTAGACTCTCCCTGGTAATTTGTAACTTTGTTTTGCAATGCACTCCCCTTGCACCAAAAGTTCCATCCAGGATTGGGACTGGCACTTTGACATAAGCTAAAGATCAAGGTGCATCACTTTGGCCCTAGAACAGTTTGATCAACTCCAGTATGACACACATGATGTGCTGCTAACCTCTCCATGTTGTCAAGGCTCTTATTCCCCCTAGCTAGCACCGCAAGATAAGGGGAAGTAGCCCTGAAGCAGCAGGAAATAGAGCTGGATAACGATGGGATGATCCAATGAGACTGTCACCATAGAACATCTAGCACTAAGCAAGGACAGAGTGCACCCACACTTGGAAGCTGAGGGAAAAGGTCAAAAAGAGGTAAAGAAAAGGCAGAGAAGAGCCCACAATACTGTGATGTCATCAGCCCTACAAAGAAGGGGGCAAAGATAGACCAGGGCAGAGTTCTGCTTTCTATCATCAACAGAACTCTCCAGTTAAGCAGTCCCTGCATCCAATAAGGCCTACCCATCTTAGGGTATGCATGAGACTTTATTAGGATGCATATGTGGTTTCAGTACAGTTTCAATTTATTAACAGGACCCATGCCTAGGACTCTCCCTTCATGTACTGATACAGGGTCCACAGGCCTAGCTCCCCACAGTTGGGTAGAAGGTAAACAAGTCACAGGTGCAAGTCACAGGTGACACACATACTTCAGGCAATGCTCTCTGCTGGGCATGCAGGCCCAGGGCTTCCTCTTTCCACTGGGCTTGGCCAGCCTATTGGCTGGTTCCACTTTCACAGCAAACCATTTTATCATTACATCCCAGTCAGCCAATTACAGTTTGCATCTAGCTAGCATTTGGTCAACAGAATATAAGAGCAGGGCAATCTCAATTTTGACAGTATAGTTTTTAACACTGAGACTGCCTTGGCAGGGAGCATGGGATATAAATCAAATTAAATAAATAAATAAATTTATCTGCAAGGATCCAATGACTTCAGTCAACAGTTTTGTCAGGAATGAGAGAATTCGGCTGAGGGAAAGGGAAAGCAGAGCTCAGTCCACTTTTGTTAGTCGACAGCAAGCAGGATCCCAACCGGTAGCGTTTGTTTTAATAGCCCCAGAAAGTTAACGACATGACATTTTCAAAATTCAATTTATAGTTCATATTTTGCCCAACAAGCCCCCCACCAAGAACTACTCAAAATGAACAATACTTAATAGCTCTGTTTTGATCCTTTCTTTCTTTTCTTTTTTGTGGGGTTTTGTGTGGGTGTGTTTGTGTGCATGCTTGCATGCCTGGAAGTCATGGTGACTTCTGGAGACTCCTAGTGGGATTTGTTTTCAGAGAATTGGCTTGATTGCCTGCCTCTACATCCCGAGCCCTGGTATTCCTTGGAGGTCTCCCTTCCAATTACATGCCAGGGTCGGCCCTGCTTAGCTTCCAAGATCTGATGAGATCGTGCTTGCCTGGGCTATCCACGTCAGGGCTGTTTTGGTCCTTTCATCTAGCTTCACAACTCAGAAGAATTTTTTTAAACTATGATATGGGCCCTCCTTTTTTTCAGTGAAAGAAGAGTGATAAAGCTAGTAATACACTTGACTGCCTGAGTGCTAATTGTTTAGTTAAAGTCCTAATTGTGATTACAGGGACCGAAATAAATAAATTCCTTACACCACTCCTTGCCCAGATCTTGAGGACTTATATGAAAAATCATGAAATATCTGTCATAGGAAGAACTTATTTCTGAAGTTCAAGCTACCTATCATATTTAGAAGGTAGTTCTTGAAGCAGATCACTGGCCATACTGAACATACCATGTGACCAAAATGACTATAGCCTATTCTCCCCCCCTACACAGAGAGAAAATCAGTTTATTGCCCACTTGCTTGCAGCTCACAGACAGCCTGAACTACCGACAGTTATCTTGGGCAGGCAGTCCCCCATCCCAAAGAGAACTATGATCACACTGTTATATGCCTATGACCTGCCTGCATTCCAGGTGAGCAACATGGAAGTCGTTAGTTTGCCGTAGGTAGAGATAGAATCACTCTCATCTACCCCAGACATGCCTTGACCCAGCCATCACTACCTGCCTAGGCATAACCATTCCTTTTTTGTACTTGCTGAGGCTGGAAAGCAACTGGGTCAAAGGTGTTGCCACATATAACAGCCTAACTTTGTTCACAGCTAGATGCAGGCATAGCCATGCTTCCTGTTCCATCTAATTTCACAGCCTAATATTAATCTATTTGTACTTTAAAAGCCAAGGGAGAAAAACAAGCCCATTACTGAATGGATTATACACTTGTGAACAAAGAAATATTACTTGAACTAGAATAACTGTTACTGGAAGCTATACTGAAGAGTAGCTTATGGTCAGACTCCGCTGGGCTTGGAGCCCTGCAGGTCAGGTGCTGGTTTCCTGTTTGATGAACCATCAAGACTGCTGGCTAAAGCTTTCAGGATCCCAGTTCAGGCCCAACACTACACTGCCTCTTGCTATTGTTTCCAGACTTGCTTCAGCTGGATAAGCAAGCACTGAAAGAAACCATTTGGTTGCTCCTCAGAGCTTACGGACTGTTTTGTATCTCCCTGGTGACTACTGGCTTTCACTGCCTGATTGCTGGTTAAATCCAGCCCAGTTATATCCTGAGTTACCCTCAGTTTTATGTCTGTGACCCTGGCTTTGGCTCCTTTGCCCTTGCTAAAAATGTCATAGCTATTTATTTAAGTTCAGATCACATGAAATCTTCCTGGCTGCTAGAACCTGACCCTGCAAGAAATCAGATGCTAAGCACCTGACACTTGCTTAACTATTGGGGGGGGGGGGAGATCGCACTCGTTTTACTCCATTTAACACTGAGCAACATATAGCCAGCAGAGGGCTAACACATTTCTGATGAGGCAGCACCTGAATTTTAAGGACATGCCCAACTGTAAATTTGATCCCACTATTTAAAGATTGCCCAATATGGAGGAAGGGAACAGGATAAGAGTAAACTCTCAACAACAGATGAATTTCTATATACAAGCAGATGTGAGAACCATGGAGGCCTCTATGCAAATCTAAACATTTCCTTAGCATCCATGAATTCCCAAATCCACATTTTGTCCAATTACTTCAAATGCTGAATTGGAACAAGCTCCCGGAAGAGATCAGGGCCCTGCAGGACCTTTTACAGTTCCGCAGGGCCTGCAAGATGAAGCTCTTCCACCAAGCTTTTAACTAGGAACCGCCCTACCACTACCACCAATAGCCCGGCCCCCAATTTCAACAGCGGAGCTATTACATTACATGACTCAGGAAGACCACTGAACTGGTAAACTATCTGTCGGGTAGCATTTTTCAGTATACCAACTCAAGTAATTAAACGCCATCTTAAGGAATTATCACCAGCATTAGCACCTTATGATTTTATGATTGTTTGATTTTAATGTATTTGATTGTTGACTCATTTTATGTGTTTTAATGGTATTTATACCAACCATGTGAGCTGCCCTGAGCCTGCTCGTGGGGAGGGCAGGGTACAAATTGAATAAATAAATAAATAAGAACTGCTGAGAAACACAAAAGGGTGCTTAATCCCTTCTACATTTGCTGATTCTCCCATGTATGTGCCTCCCTAACCATTTCTCTTTCTAGGAACTTGTCTTTTAAGGAAGATATGAGATTGGAAATATTAATTTCATAAAAATCCTTTCCATTTGCAAATATTAGTTCACTGTCTAAAAAAAAAGCATTGAGAAAATATATCTACCACATTCAGTAATTAATTTCATGGTGGATTCAGGATTGTCAACAGGCCTGAAGAAAAATGTGAAATGGGAGGTTGAGGCTGTTTATAGCATGGAGATACCATCACCTGGTAAGTAACATCCAAAAAGCCTCTATTAAAGGGACAGGGGATTTTTCTCCAGGCCTGTAGCAACCCTAGCTGGATTTTAACCCTAGTATCACTAAAACAGAAATATTAGTACATTTGGTAAGATCTTCACTACCACAAGCACATCTGCAAAAACTTTCCCACCCTGCTGCAGGCCCTTGTACCCCCACTCCTGAGGGCCAGAAAACCCTTGGGAATAGCCTGGTGTGCAGCACAGCAGCTGCACCTCAAAGGAAAAATCTAAAGAAAACACAGATCCCTGCCCCTGCAAACAGAAGCACCTCAGATTCAACTCTCAACTCAAAAAGTACCTCCAAAAGAATAATGGTTCCACAGAAGGGGAGCAGCATTATTTGCTCTAGTAGGTCCTCCTAACTTTACTCACAATGAGTTGTTCAGAGGTGCCAAGAGGTGTGTGTAGGAGTTGTTGTGGACACAGAACACACAACACTGTATAATTTGTCTGAGCAAACTGCAATTGTTTCTGCAGATTCCTACACATCCATGCCTCCCAACTTGTACACTATTCCTGGCTTGAGCACAGGAGACTGCAGCACAGTGTGATGTCCTTCACCAATCTGAAGAAAAGGAGGGACTTTCCATAGAGCCGCCCTGAGCTGGCCTTGGCTAGGAGGACAGGGTAAAAATTCAAATAATGATAATAATGATAGACACTGTTCTAACAAAGATTAGGCAGCTGGTTCCCGTCCTTGAACGCAATGACCTGGCAACAGTGAACCATGCAATGGTCACCTCGGGACTGGATTACTGCAATGCTCTCTACATGAGGCTGCCCTTGTCCCACATCCGGAAGCTGAAGCTGGTGCAGAATGCAGTGGCCAGGCTGCTGTTGGGTCTCCCTATGCGGGAGCACATCCAGCCTGCACTAAAAGCACTGCACTGGCTGCCTATAGCATACCAAATTCAGTTCAAGGTACTGGTTCTTACCTTTAAAGCCCTATATGGTCAGGAGCCTACATACCTAAGGGACCACCTTTCCCCATGTTTCCCAAAGAGCACTAAAATCAAGGTCCCAAAATCGTCTGGCCCTCTCGGGTCCTAGAGAAGCCAGGCTGGCTGTGATGAGGGCCACAGCCTTCTCAGTGGTGGCTCTGCACTGGTGGAATGAGCTCCCGGATGACATCAGGGCCCTGCAGGACCTTTTACAGTTCTGTAGGGCCTGCAAGATGGAGTTCTTCCACAAGGCCTTTGAGTAGGGAGCCACCCTAATAAATCAGGACCCTGGCCCCAAACTAACATCATCATTAACATGTTGATGTTAGACTCAAATGTCAGTGTTAGACGCTGCTAATGCCTGCCATCATCCACAAACAGCACTAGCAGTTTATGTTGTGTTTTATAATTGTATTGTGGCTTTATCTAACTCTGCGTTTTAGTGTTCTAATATGTTTTGTGTAAGCCACCCTGAGCCTGCCTTGGCAGGGAGGGCGGGATACAAATCAAATCAATAAATAATAAATAAAGAGGAAGAGCACATGCATCAAGAGTGACGGGTGGCAGCCCTAGCGTTTTGTCTTGCAGCTAGCAATAATTCTGTTCTTCATTTCTTGCCAGATTCATTGTCTATTCTTTTTGGCTCTTCTCAGATTTGCTGTGTTGCCAAGCATTGTACTTTTTTATTTACAATGTATCCAGAATTTACCAGAACTGCTTGTTCCTGTTGAAACTGCTAAGATATTGTTTCAAGGCTCTCACATGCTGTAATATTTCCCCACATCTTCATCCTCAAGTATAAGAGGAATAGAGGTGGGAAATCCCAGGAGGGTTTGGAAAAAATATTTCCACCAAGGGCTTTCCTCCCCAATTTGTCCAACAGAAAAAAATTATGGAGAACACTAAAAAAAAGACTTCTTTCTCTGAAGGCAAGAAACTCTCTTTAAGACAAGGCTTTACTCACAAAGTATGAAGGTTTTTAAATAAGCTGGCATTAGGAAATTATTCTTGAATATACGGTAGACAAACATATTTTCAAAGATCTACTTATTGTTCAAATAATGTCTCATCTATCTAATTTTGCAATAATATGATATTAAACAACTTCATTAAACACCAAAGACACCTTGCAGTAATACAGTAATTATATAATATAATATATAATTGCATATGTTTTATTAATATTATACTAAACTATTGCTCATCATTTTCAACATGTGAGTAATTCAGTACCCAAATGTGCTAGTAATGTGTACGAGACTGTTTATCCAAATACACTATTTTGCCATTTTCAACATTTCCCACCTCCCAACTGGCAAAAATATATGCAAAAATAAGGTAACTCAGGGTGTGGTGCAGGAATCTGCAGCTCTCATTGTAGTACTGGATATACTGACAATTTTGCTTGAAACAAATAAACTTCATAATACAATTTCATGCAAAGTTGCAGTTTATGCACTTTATATTCTTAAAGACGCAAAATAAGTTGAAGTTTGATTAGAAAATAAGCACTGCATATATACTTTCCAGAAACTTTATACTTCTAGTGCAGAAAGAAACATTCTAAATTGTAAGCACTTGCACCACCCATCTCCAGCTTTACTCTTTGCCATTATCTTCTTCCCCACCCATAAGATGCTCCATTGCTGACTCTTTAGTAGGCAGAAGTAATACAATGCCTGCCCAGCAGCAGACCTTAAGCAAAATCTCAGGTCTGGGAGTGAGATGAGGTAAACCAGAAGAAGTACTCCAGTGAGGGGGTGGCTAGGAGTGGTTGAGGCAGACAGGTGCTGCCTGTTTGCATCTGGTTCAGCCCAGCACCGCTGCAGCCTCTCCAGCCTAGCTATTACCGTTTCTGGCATCCCTCCCAGCCAGCCACTATCACCTCCTGACTTTTTTCCTGGCTCTCTTCACTCCACATAGTAGCCTCAATAAGTGCCTTCTGTATCATTCTGCCACACACCAGGTGTACTCAGCTTTAACCATCAGCCTTCTACCTTTCTATTTCTCACTGAAAAACCTTTTTCTTTCTTTTACTGATTTTTATGCCCTGGAACATGCATAAGAGTAAAGGGGAAGTCTGGCTGTGGCACTCACCCTGAAATGAAAGGTCTTGGGGAAGGGATCTTTCACACATGAGGCTGCCTTATACTGAGTCAGATCATCATTCATCAAAGTCAGTGCTGTCTAGTCTGATTGGCAGCAGCTCTCCAAGGTCTCAGGTCTTTCACATCACCTACTACCTAGTCCTTTTACCTGGAGATGGTGAAGACTGAACCCGAGACCTTCTGCATGCAAAGCTGCAGCTGTGCCACAGAGCCTATAGGCAGTCCTTTTCTTGATGGTAATTGGGTAGCTCTGACCCTACTGGAGTTCCTGGTGAAGCCAGCAGTGCCTCTAGCTGCCCCTCGGAGAAAGAGCTCACTTTCAGTACAGGTTTTATTCTTCCCTGTCCAGGAATATTTGTGCATGAGGTCCAGCACCATATGGATTTCATTCAGCTTTAATCCAAAGGAGTCAGTTAACATAAGTAAGACTATATGAAGGACAGCTGACCTGTGGAACAGACACAGAATGCTATGATAGCTGCTAGTTTACCAGTTTTAAAAGGGAATTAGGCACTTTGCACTTAAAGTTCTCTTGCACATGATTTTCAATATGCTTTCCCTACTAAATGAAATGCTTCCCCCAAAACAACAACACAATTTTTGTAAAGTCTAATTAGAATAGGATTATTGCTGCTATATGTAAAATTGTGGTAGGACTGGACATCACATCTGCCTGGTAGAAAACTGCACTTGGACTACAAGCCCTTCCACAGTTTATGCTCTTATCCCTCCTCACACTAAGTTCAAATTCTTTATATGTAAGTTTACATACCAATAGCTGTAAGTAGAAATAGGAGTGTTGATACTGCCGCTGTGCCATAGAACATGATGCTGATGTTACGTCCCATGAGATCAAGGTCATCTTTTGTGTTTGGAACTAAAACAGGTGGCAAGAGGAAACCAATTGCTGTGCCTAGCTGTAAAATAAAAACACAACTGTACACCTATACAGGAACAAGTTTTTAGAGCATTGCACTTTATAACAAAATAAAGGGAAAGGGTTCTTTCCTCATCCTGAAGAGCAATGTGTCTGGTGGATTTCTCTTAACTCACAGGGTTTACATACATTAGACTCCCCAGATTAAAATGAAATGGTACATTCAGAACACTGATGAAGGAGGAACTGTATGTCCAAGTTTTATGTGGGAACTTAAGACTGACAAATGAAGCCTTGCATGAACATTAGCCCAGTCACTCTCTGAATGTTTGACAAACCTTTTGAACTGAATCAGCATTTCCATTTTACCAGTTCTAAAGCAATGAAAACTTTGCAATTGAAGATCTAAAATACTAAACAGTCTCTCTTAAAGAAATTAATTAAAAGCAGGCAAATTTTAAGTGCAAAGTATAGATTTGGTTTCTAAATGAATGGTAGAAGTCACAGAATCATTTCAAGCTTCAGCCCAGTCTTTTGTTTTCACAATAATATTTCTACAAAAGTTCAAGAAGAAGCTACATAGGTTAGCATGAAATTCCACAACAGGGGGTGACTAAATCTCACAAAACTACATCAAGAAATCTAGATTACCCATTCCTTTATGAAAATTAAACATCCCTGCCTTGTCTGTAAATTGAGATGATTAGCACATTCATTCTGGCTATAAAACATATAAACACACAACATGCCCCCACCCAAACATGTGTATTTTCCCCCCTTTAAAACATACCCCTCCCGGGTACACCCTCAACCCAACCATCACCCCTACTTTTCTTCGCTGCTCACCTGATTGCCCAGCACAGCTACAGCACAGGCAGTGGAGACTTCCTTGGGCCCAAACCAGACAGAAGCAATGTGGGATGGCAGACCCAAAATAAAGATTTGTGCCACGGAGCAGATGATCTGGGCCAACAAAGTGACCGGATAAAGGTTCCGCTGGACGCTGGCACACTTAATCCAGGCACCCAAACCATTGAGTCCAGATCCCAGCAAGGCAGTGACCCGGAGTCCTCGAGTGTCAAGCAGCCAAGTGGCAGGCAGGATAAGGGGCACGTAGACTACCATATAGACCATGGAAAGCCAGTCTATCTGAACACTGGTCACTCCATAGTAGACTGTAAAGACACTGCTCAGTATACTGTATTGGATCCACTGGAAGGCATTCACCAAGGAGTACAAGCTGAACACAGCCAGCACCACCAGCCGGCGCTTGGACAGCCGAGGCGTCAGCTTCGGTTCCGTGGGAGACAGCATGACCTCTACATCCGTCGCTCCGATCAGAGGCGTGGAGCTGCTGCTGTGCTCTGGCTCCCTAACCGGGCCGCATCCGTTCATCTGGAGAGGTGGCAGCGGCACTACCTCCACCGTGTCCCCACCCTCTCCCTCCTCACCACCTTCGCCAGCCTCCACCATGTCAGTCCCCTCCCCGCCCATGGCCGCGCCGGGAATTCTACTCTTCACCACTCACTCGCTTAATAACTGCTGTGAGGCCACCCAGCCTAGGGAGGCTCCCGGGCCAGAAGCCCCGCGGCCCGCCGTCTCCCTCCCGCCCTTACTCTGTTGCTCACGCCGGAAAACCCCTGAAGCACTCCAGCCACGTGCCCTCCACCCCCAGGGCGGAGTGCGTGCGTGCGTCCCTCCACCCACGCACCCCCCCCCCCACCCCAGCTAAAGTCACCCCCCCACACACACACACACACACACCTTACCGGTGCCACGCCCGGCGCCCCCCACCCAAAGGAAATTTAGCCCCCAAACTCATACCCCAAACTCCATCCCCTGCGTCTGTCTAACAAGATCCTAATCCTCCCTCCGGCCCAATCCCAAATTTAACGCGGTGGCGGGGGGGGGGGGGGAGAGAGCGAAGAAAAGCGAGCAAAAGGAAACAGCCACAGAAGGCCAGCACGCGCTCCTCTCAGGGGAGGGTGAGGATAATGACTGCAGCCGGCCTAGAGAAGACGGCTCGGCAGATGTCGGACCGGTTTCTCGGCCAATGAAAAGAACGGAAGGGTGCGCGCGCTAACCGTCATCCAATCGCCCGGGGGTGGGGGGGCTCGGCTCTGTATCAGGAAACCGGAGACGGGCGTGGGGAGGGGTGCTTCTTCCTCCGCCGCCTCTATTCGCCCTGGGAGGCACGTGGCAGGAGGCCCTTCATCTCTCCTTTCTCTGCCAACAGATTTACCGGCTCAGCCCTGTCGCGGGTTTCATACTGGTGTGGTTGTGAATGCTGCTTCATCGATCATATGCATGTGTCCGTTGATCTATAAACACATCTGAGCCATTTCTGGGGAAACTGATTGTTGTGTTTGTGTTTTGAATTATTGAAGCAGCAATAGCTTGAGAGGGCTCTGGTATCCTAAAGCTCCATTTCTTATTGGCTGATGAATAAAGACTCCCACTGGTCCTGAAGCCAATCTGGATACCCTATCACTGAGCCCTGCTTGGGTCCAATAGTATTGCTTGTATATAGTTACATTGTTGAAAGTTATGTGTTGGAACAGTATAAATGAAGGTGCCACTCTCATAGAGCTGTCTTTGGAGCTGAGCAATATCACTGAATAAAAGCCTGTTGTTTGAATTCATCGCCTTTAGCATGGGACCTCAAGTACAGGGCCATGGAATTCATCCTCCAAAGCAGCCATAGTCATCTGAAGTTCAGTTGCAATGCTAGATCTCCCTAGGTTATAGTCGAAGTCCAGCTGGTCTGTAGGAAGAGATTACAGTAAGATCTGTGCAGTTTTTTGTTATGTTCACTATTAGTAGGGTTGCCAACTCCAGCTTGGAAATAGATCAAGACAGGTAGTTGTGTTTGTCTGTAGCGGTAGAAAAAGAGTCCAGTAGCACCTCAAAGACTACCAAAATTTGTGGTAGGGTTTGAGCTTTCATGAGTCACTGAAGTCATCTGAAGAAGTGAGCAGTGACTCACAAAAGCTCATACCCTACCACAAATTTTGGTAGTCTTTAAGGTGTTACTGGGATCTTACTCTTCTCTACTGCTCCAGGTTGGAAAGTTCCTGCAAATTTGAGGGCAAAGCCTGGAGGGGAGGGTTTGGGAAGGGGACACAACTCAGCGGGGATGGCGTTCCATAAGAGTCCACCCTTCAAATGTGCTATTTCCTTCAGGAGAACTGATCTCTGTTGTCTAGAAATCAGTTATAATTCCAAAGGAAGTCCAGGCCCCTCCTGGAGGATAGCAACCATAATCAAAATTTAATAGATTCCACTGTGGGATGCCCTAATTTAATAAGAAAGGCTTTTCTTATCAGACTGTGCCTTAAGACAGGGGTCCTCAACCTCTCTGAACTTGTGGGCAACTTCAGAATTCTGACATAGGGTAGTAGGCTGGCACAACCATAAAATGGCTGCCACAGGAGGTGGAGCAAAACACAGAGGAAGGCAAAGTGCAGGGGAGAAGAGGGGTGATTTAAAAGATGCAATGGGGAAGAAGAGTAAGAGAGAATAACACCAACACTCTGGTGGCGGCTACCACCAAACAAATGTTCTGTTAATCTACAAGTCACTCCCACCTGACTACATCCACCTTCTAAAAACACTTGGCAGCCATCAAGAAATTTGTTGGCAGGCACCATGGTGCCCATGGGCACCATGCTGGGAACCCCTGCCTCAAGACAGCAAGTCTGAGTAGATAAATAGAAGTGGTATGACAACACAGGACGGGTTGTGAGAATCTGCTTTGCATGCAGAGAATGCCAGGTTGAATTTTTGGCCTCTCCGGCTAAAGGTAATGGAAGATGGAAAGTACAAGGTCTCCACTATAGTGGGAAGCCTCCCCACAGCAGGCGTTGCTTGGTAGGGCAGTGGAGGGGAGGGAACATGCCAAAAATAGACATAGGAGGAGTGATGGTGTAAATTCCAGGTCAAACTTGGAAGTGATGTCATTGTGTTGCTGCAACACTCTAGGTTTCACTAGAAAAGCCACAGAGTACCCAGTGAATCCCAAGTTATCGTGTTGATGCAATGACATAACTTACAGGTTCATCCTGGAAGTGATGTCACCGGATCACTCCAACAACCCGCCCCCATGTCCCTGCCCCCGGAGTTTCCTGCCAGGTGCCAGCTACCAACCCTAGAAGAGACCTTTTCTTGCCTGAGCTCTTGGAGAGACATTGCCTATCAGAGAACATTACACTGAGTTAGATAGTCCAGTAAGTGTTCTGACCTGGTATAAGGCAGATTAATATCTTCATGTGATGTTGCCATTTGAATTGCCAGTTGCTAAGCACTTTGGAACCTCCAAAGGTTCTCAGCAAACAGTGTATTTTCCCTCAGGTACTGAAATCAACTGAGGAATCCTGTTTGTAGCACCTCTGTTCTGGAGAAAGCACTGAAGGACATAAGTATGTGCTGCTTAAAGGTTGAGCTATTATGGAAAGCTTTCATCTCCAGCTGCATCATATTAGGGAAAATACAGGGACTTTTTAAAAAGATATGTGTTGTGTTCATCTGAGTCTAGTGTAGTGACACTCAGTGGCTCAGGAGCCGTGTGGCTCTTCTGAGTACCATTCCCCAATGTGGCACCCACCCCATATTTCATGAAAGTGGGTAAGATCATTGCCTCGTGAGGCTTGTGGCTGGCAGGTGGTTTCCACCTTGAAACAGCTGCCAGAGGAATGGGTAAGCTATGAACCTTCCTGAGATGCAGGACTCATACAAGGGATGGAATAAATGTGGCTGTTTTTGTAGATGGTAAATGCAAATGTGAAAAGGGCTGTATTCTCCCATACGAGCATGCCCATCAACTGAGATCTTTGTTGGGGCTCTTCACCAAATTACCCAATTTTTTTGGACATTAGTTGTGGCTACTGAAGAGAAAACCTCATTTATGGAACTTCTGAGGGATGGTCACCTGGTAACACCTTTGTTATCCATTAGGCACGAGAAAAACTGCATTGTGTTCATCAGAGCGGCGAGTGATTAGAGTACCCTCCATCCTGTGCTCTTGCTGGTTTTTTAGTGGCTATTAAACGTAAAAAGAGCCCTGTTGGATCAGAGCACTGGTCCATCTAGCCCAGCAACCTGTTTCACACAGCAGTCAACCAACTGACCTGGAGGAAAAGCAAATGGTGTAGAGGCCTAGCACTGGCATTCAGAGGACTACTGTCTCTGAACCAATCCTTCTGAAACAAACCATAAAAATATTAGACATGATATGTTAAACAATGCAGAATATGGTATTAATGCATACAAAGGGAAAAACACCTGTTACAGGGATTAAGTTTTTGATGAAAACCCCATATTTCTTGTCAGGTATAGTTCTGTTAAATAGAACATCAAGGTAAACTTACAAGGATAATCAGTACTAAGTCCACAGGATCTATAATTCTCCCACTTCAGGGGTTGATAGGGGAAAAGAGAGTTAAATGACACAAAGAAATCTAACGATGAGTTTTAAAACCTTTAAGCAGCCCTGTAAAACAACTTATATGTATTGCATTTGGGATATACTTCTACCCCAAGCCAAATTCCTAAAGTATCTAGGGGCAGAACGATTCTCACAAAGACATTTTTGTTTGCATTTGCAGAGGACATTATGTTTCACAGTGCCCAAACCTGAGAAAACACTGTATTATACAAATATATAAATACAAGAGGTGGGACCCACGGTGGGGGGAGAGAAGGGGCTTCAGGTGTAGCAGCAGCCAAAGGTAAGGCTTCCTCCCCTCCCCCGGGCAATGATGACAAGCCCCATGCCCACCAACCTCTCTCCCCCCTGCTTGCCCCGGTGAGGGCTGCGCGATGCAGAGCCAAGGGCCTCGCCAACCTTTCTCTGCCCCCCGCCCCAGCTTGCCCCGGCGAGGCCTGTGGCTCTGTGCTATGCAGGCCTCACCAACCTTTCTCTGCTGCTTGCCCCGGTGAGGCCCGCGGCTCTGCACTGCACGGGCCTTGCCAACCTTTCTCCCCCTGCCCCAGCTTGCCCCGACAAGGCCCATGAGGCGCAGAGCCGCGGGCCGTGCCAACCTTTCTCCCCCCCACCCCCGCTTGCCCTGGCGAGGCCCACGGCTCTGCACCATGCAGGCCTTGCCAACCTTTCTCTCCCCACTCCGGTTTGCCCCAGCGAGGCCCGTGGCTCTGCATTGCGCGGGCCTCGCCAACTTTTCCCCCTCCCCACTCCGGTTTGCCCCAGCGAGGCCTGCAGCTCTGCACTGCGTGGGCCTCACCAACTTTTCTCCCCCCTGCCCTGGCTTGCCCCGGCGAGGCCCGCAGCTCTGCACCACACAGGCCATGCCAACCTTTCCCCCCCGCCCCAGCTTGCCCCAGCGAGGCCCGTGTGGCGCAGAGCCATAGGCCTTGCCAGCCTTTCTCCCCCCTCACTTGCCCCAGAGAGACCTGTGCGGCGCAGAGCCACGGGCCTCGCCAATCTCTCTTTTTAAAAATTAAATTTAAAAAAAAAAAATTTAAAAAAATTCAGGGGATATTTAAATTCCCCAAAAAGTTAAAGAGCGTTCTCTGTGAAGTGTTCTCTGCGCATGCGCTGGGAATGCTCTTTAACTTTTCGGGGGATTTAAATATCCCCTGAATTTTTTTTTAACTTTTTAGATTTTTCTGCCCTCCAGGTGCCCTCCCTGCGTGGATTTAGATATCCACATGTAGGGGGTGCCTTGGGAATTAGATATATAGATTTAATATTTAGAACAGATAGCTTCCCTGTGAATTGCCTCATCGCGCATGGACTCCGCAGTGGATTGTCTAGACAGCGCCCACCTGAAGGAGCTGCGCAGTCAGGATTTTTTTTTTAAAAAAAAATTCTATTTGAACATGTGCATATGTGCCTCATTGTGTAATTGTTTTTCCGCACATGCATGGACTTGAATGGTAAAAGCACTGTCAGTGGTACCTTCCTCTAGGTACCATTTCAGTTAACAAAGTTCATAAATGTCATGGGCCCTTCAGAAACATTATATTGTCCGGAACGTTTGAGTGGAGCTCTGTAGCCATTGCACATTTACGCATTTATGTGCATATTGCTAAGAATTTTTTAAAATGGCAGTAGCTCAGGATGGTCTGGAGCCAGACCATCACGATGGGCCAACTGCATGCTGGAACAATCAGATGGGGGAAAGTCCGCCACTGGCCCATCAGCAAGCATTAGACTGGACTTTCACCGATATCTTTAAAGTACGGCTCCCTGGCAGGACTCGTCAGGCTGATCACAGAAGCGGCACATTCCCCAGATGTCACTGTCTGGACATTCCCTTTAAATCCACCAGGCACTCGTACCTGGGTCAGGGGCGTTGACTTTCTAAATCCCCGGGGGGGGCAGGGGCTCTCTCGTGCGCGCGCGCGAATCACGCACGCGCGCACGGGACCATGTCTCTGCCGCTCCCTCCCCCCCCGGCCCAGGGAGGCAAACCCGCGGCGGCAGCCAGCTGGCCGGGACTGCCGCCCGCGCGAAGCGCGCGCGGGACTATGTCCCGGCCGCTCCGTTCCCCCCCCCCCGGCCCCGGGAGGCAGACCCGCGGCGGCAGCCAGCTGGCCGGGACTGCCGCCCGCGCAAAGCGCGCGGGCGACTATGTCCCCGCCGCCTCTCTCCCCCCCCCCCCGCCTCAGGGAGGCAGGGCAGGCCGGGGGTGAAGGAGAGGCGGCGACGGCCGGCTGGGCGAGCATTTTGCCGGGGGTGGCTGAGCCCCCCCGGGAAATTTCGGGGGAGGCTCGAGCCCTCGAGCCCCCCCGTAGTTGACGCCCATGACCTGGGTCAGATCTAAAGAGCAATCTGATCACAACCTAAAGCACTAAAAATTGTACCCTGTTTTCTTAATAAACTCATAGGATATTCTTTGCCTCAAAACATTAAATGGCTTTGGAGTAATAAAGTACCCCAATGCCAAAAATGCATAGATTGTTGTTTCTGAGTGATTTTTTAACTATAGACAGCAAACTGTAATTGGAAACTGACTGTGCTTTGGTGACCAGGGTTAAGCCATAGTTACATATCGATTCCAATAACATTGCTGCTGAATGGCATGCTGCTGAATGGCATGAGTTATGTACAGGGGTCATTTTGAGCAGGAGCTCGGGGGAGCGCAGCTCTGGGAGTTGGTGCAAGCCCCCACCGTGGGGAATGCCTGCTTGTGTCACGGCTGCAGCAAAACGACCCTGTCCCCTGGAAAGGTCCTTGATCCTCCGACCAGCCTTCTGAAGGCTTCAGCCACCACTGAAGCTATCCTCCCAGAATAGTGGTATTTCTGAGGCTTGGATTAGTAGTGGTCCCCTCTCTGCCAGCTCTATCTCCCTCCCCCTCCCTCCCCCCCCTTCTGACATACTTCCGGTGATGTCAGGTGGTGTAGCATATGCAAATAAGTTGTGCCAATTAGTTATGCTAATGAGCTCCTGCACCTCTTTTTCTACGAAATGACCCCTGGTTATGTGTCAATTTTACCGTCTTTGGTTGCAAGCAGATCTTAGATTTCATTTCCACAGCAACCAGGCATCTCTCCATTGTCTCTTCCACAGCAGCCAGGCATCTCTTTCCATCAGTGATGAAAAGCAGTATATGAGACCTGCTTGACTTTTTAAATAGGAATTTAGTACCCTGTAAGGAGAACTCTGACCACAATGGCTGCAGACAACAAAAAACTCTTGATCGAATATAATAAGTTAAGGGAAACCAAGTGTCTGCTGGAAGGGAAAAGTGAAACAAGCTGGCTGCGACCTCAAAGAAGACACTTTCCTCAGTCTAATCGCAGTTCGGTAGAGAAAGTTAGAGAAGAGAAGCAGGAGTTTAAGACTGGCAGGACTTCCTGGATAAAAGTTACCCCTCTTCATCATAAGGAAAGGAGGCATTTTCCAGAAAGAAGTAAGTTCATATAAATTGCATTGTAAATTCAGCAAGGTCAATCTGCAGGAGTTTGTTGTTGTTTTTTAATTTAAACCACAGGTCAGTTTTAGAGGGATGACTAAGCTGGAGCCTGGTACCTGTTGCCCTCCCCCGTCAGACACTGCTCTGTTTTTGCCCTAGTTCTTCCTTTCCTTCCCCCTTCCTTCTTCTCTTGTCCTTCCATTCTGTCCTTGAGATGGTCGGGTATTTCTGGCAGTGTCTTTCATTCTCAGAACCAGTTTCATGGGCTTCAGTTCATCTTAATAGCTACACCTAATGCTTAATTTGCCCTGACCTGGGTGGCCCAGTGTTTGGGGTATTTGTTAAAAACCAGCACAACACCCACTTCTCTGAGCTCAATCTGGGAGAGAGAAGACTCACTCAAGACTTTGGCTGGCAGAGCATACAGTTTTATTAAGAATGATCATTTCGATGCGAGGCGAGCTCATCTGAGTGCTCGAGACTCAGGAACAAGCTGGCATACTGAACAAGATTCAAAGTTCTTCCTTTATAGGATAAAACAGGCAAAAGGTCAGGGCCTGGTACCTGGGGGGAAAAAAGGTTCAACTATTCTGTTCTTAAACATAATTCACCCTACCCTCTGTTTAGAGTATTTCACATTCCTAAGAGGGCCATAAAGGCAACAAACCTTACATGCTTTTCTCCCTGCAAGATAACATGGGACCAGCCCTTGACTGAGATATAGTTGCTTAGAGACCAGGAGATCAAAAAACCAATTTTGGGTAAGGGTGAAAATAAGGGTAGGAACATTCTAAAATATAGCAAATTAATCCACAAGGTAACAGACCAATCTTCAGGCTCACTAATAACTGTTATTGCAAAGATCTTAAACTTTTGATAAATTCCTAATGGTGAAATAAAATATTAGAATTTCCCCCTTAGAGCCTGGAGATTGGCTGAGAATAAAAGTATAGACTATAAAAGACATCCTCTTTAGAAAGGGGGTTTCATATCCATCTGATTTGTGGGGTGGCTGGGGTTTTGGGTAATAATGTTGGTGCAGGTTTCACACATATAAGAAGAGCCAAAGCAGAAATAAGGTTCTGGTTTGAATGATTAAGTATTATGGGGAGACAGCAAATAGCAAAAAAAAAGAAAAAAAAAGAAAAAAACTCCCTGCCCCCCTCACCCAGGACAAGGTCTGATTAAAGGTTTGGGAAACCCTCTGGATCAAATTGCTTTTGTGAATCAAATAACTGCTTTTAGAAGCTCCAAGCCTCAGCTTACATGTTTTAAAGGTACACTTTCCCCATAAAGCAGGAAGTGTTGTTTCCTGGACCAAATTATCACTAAGAAGGTGCTTGCTTATAATTACCTACTGTGTTTTCAACTTTATTTTTTTAACTCTTGCAGATAATGCAATCTTTGGATGATCTGTCCTTCAAATACAGTGTTTCTACTGGAGTGCTGGATATCCCATTGTTCCTTTTAAAATTAATTTTCATTATAACTGTAATTGAATGTTTTACAGACACATAAAAATGAAATATTTTTATATATTTACATGAAGCTTGCACCAAGCAAAATGAACAACAAATAAAGTTAATTCACTGGAGTTATACACATTGCATAACAGATATAGTGCAATTTTTTAGTATTTGAAACACTCCACATACATTGAGTTGGATCCTGTTATGCATTCTTGCTGATGGAAGAATTTTTCATTACTGGAGCATGATCTCCTCTCTGCCCCCCCAGCCCCAAATACCATTCTTGGCCAGAAGCAGCATTTGGGGGGACATTTGGGGTTGCAGGACAATGGGAAAGGCAAGGAAAACATCCTTCCCTCAGTTGAGACACTCCTTGAGAACCAAGCCACTATCTCAGTAATTTATACAGCAACCTGTAAGGTGGGTCAGTATCATTACTTCATATTGCAGATTGGGGAGAGGGTAAAAAGGCTGTGAGAGCATGACTTGCCTTAAAACCACTGAACAGTTTGTGACATACATTATGCTGAACCAAACATTTTTTGCTAGCTCAGTCTCTTACCCAGGATGCCGTCTTTTCAAAGATTGTATCTGAATACACAGCTGAAGTGGGGCAGGAACAAAGGCAACTTTTACTTGCAGGTGTCTGGTTAAAGCTTTGCCATACTGTGAAATGGAATGTGCCAGGCTTAGGGTTGCCAAGTCTGGGTTGGAAAATACCTGGAGACTTTGGGAGTGGATCCAGGAGAGGGCAAGGTTAGGGGAGGAGAGAAGCCTCAGCATGGTACAATGCCATAGAGTCCACCCTTCAAAGCAGCCATTTTCTCCAGGGGACCTGATCTCTCTCAGCTAGAGATCAGTTGTAAAAGCAGGGGATCCCCAGGCCCCACCTGGAGGCTGGCAACCCTAGCCAGGCTCATGGAAGCAGTCTCTGGTGCACTGTCTATAAGACATGTAGGTCTTCCCATGTCTGTTTCATACAGGGGTAGATAGGCTTTGATCCATCCAGAAGACAAGCACACTATAACTATACAGTAGTCATATGGCATAGCTTTAGGCAGTTGAAACAATCCACTTCTAAAAGCAGTTGGTTAAAATTCATTTTTAAAGCAAGGAATGGCCCCAAGGGGCAGCCTTGCACCTTTGCCTGTTTTTACAGGTTTGCCTGGGTGATGGCATTGGCCGACTGGGCAAGATGCACAAAATTGCTGCAGGAAGTAGGACAAATTTGGAGCACACCCAGTTTGCTTGATCAGATCAATAATCCCCCCTTTGGCCATGTGTCCAATGGAATGGAACATTTGGACAAGATAAGGGAGTAGGGATTTGCAGAGCCACAGTGTGGCCAGGGCTGTGGTACTGCAACCGATCAGAGGGCAAGGTGTACTCAGCCTTGCTCCATCTGACTTTTTAGAATCAGGCTCAGGTGCTTGAAAATCTGCCAGCTCCCATAGAGAGGGGCAGTGGAGCAGGTTTTGGCAAAATTTGAAAAAAGATAAATGGCAGCAGCTAGAGGAAATGATAACAGTAGCTCTAGTAGCTGAGTCTGCTAAGACAGTGCCTTTTGCAACTCCAGGTTCCGTGTTTACAGCTAAGGTACTTTGTCATCATATGACAAGAGACTTTCACAGCCTGCTTTCCCATGGGATTTATGTTGAATACTGAGAAATTTAGGCTCATTCATGCTCTCGTTTAATGTTTCT
Organism: Lepidodactylus listeri; assembly: GCA_029233225.1. Lineage (NCBI taxonomy): Eukaryota > Metazoa > Chordata > Lepidosauria > Squamata > Gekkonidae > Lepidodactylus > Lepidodactylus listeri. The sequence goes on from JARCFY010000003.1 coordinate 105,528,171, forward strand.
ATTTATTTCACTTAGCTACAGCCCACATGTTCCAGAAACAAAATGTCAAAGAGTTCCAAGGAAGGTTTGTTGTTTCATATGACCACCTGGAATCTATCTTAGGAATAGGGAGAACTTCTAGAGAGATTTAAAATGGTTCTGGAAAAATACATAAAAGGGTATTATTTGCAAAAATAATTTAAGTTCTACCATCTTACAAACTGCTGGGTACACAATGTCATCTGTGAAGCTTTCAGGCATCTCTGTGGAATTTTTTCAACCTCAAACATGAGAACCTAAGAGAAGCCATATTGGATCAGGCCAATGGCCCACCCAGTCCAACATTCTGTGTTACACAGTGGCCCAAATCCAGGTGCCATCAGAAGAATACAGAGCATCATTGCCCCAGGCAGAGTGTTTCATCTATACCTTGTGGCAAATAGCCACTGAAGGAACTCTGCTCCACATGTTTATCCCTTTTGAAGCTGTTTATGCTTGTTGCCGCCACCACTTCCTTCGGCAGTGAATTCCATGTGTTAATTACTCTTTGGATGAAGAAGTATGTCCTTTTATCTGATCTAAGTTTACTGCTCATTAATTTCATTGAGTGCCCAAAGTTTTTGTATTGTGAGAAAGGGAGAAAAGTACTTCTTTCTTTATCCCATGCATAATTTTGTAAAGCCCTATCATGTCACCCCTCAATTGTCATTTCTCCAAGCTAAAGAGCCCTAAACTCTTTAACCTTTCTCATAGGAAAGGTATTCCATCCCCTTAATGGTTTCAGTTGCCCTTTTCTGCACCTTTTCAAATGCTGTAATATATTTTTTGAGGTGCAGTGACCAGAACTGTACATAATATTCCAAATGAGACTGCACCATCGATTTATACAGGGGCATTATGATACTGGCTGATTTGTTTTCAGTCACCTTCCTAATAATCCCCAGCATAGCATTTGCCTTTTTTATTGCAGTCACACACTGAGTCAACATAATAATATATATCCTTATATAACAGATAGGTACCTTCTGTTTATTCAGAGCAGCCTCTGCTGTCTTTCGAGACCAAGTGACATTTTTACTGCTTTTTGTTTATATTTTACCATTAAGGGCAACATAATTGAAGCAGAACAAAACACACCCCATTTCCTCTATCACACTGAAGGAGCTAACTGATGGGCTGTGTGCCAAGGTTTGTTCCCAAGGCCACTGGCAGCCCAAATCAGTTTTATTAAGTTTGGTAAAAGATTTGACCAGAGCATCATTCCTACTGAAGCAGCAATATATACAAGCTGTGAGAGGTGCAGGCACTTAATGCTTTGTATCTGTTTTGGATGATACATGGAACAGCAATGTAATGTGTAAATGTGTACACTTGAGTGTATAGCTGTGCCTTTTATTATAGTGCCAACAATCTGTTAGGGGCTCAGTTTGTACAGCAAAATACATTCCTGCACGCACCCTTGCCTGAAGATTAGAATGGCTCACCAAAGATAGAAAGGTTGGCCATCTCTGTTCCAATGCATGGAAATGAAAGATCAACTTTTCTCATTACTGTGGACCACAGCAACGCTCCTTCATGTTATAGGTGCTTATACACTACATAATATGCCTATTGTTTCCCTGTGGTGATGCCAAAGCCTCAATTAGTGGATATGTTGCACAGCCCTCTTTTATGACATGCTGAATGTATCCCAGTCCTATTGCATTGTTCACTGGTTGTCTTAACCCAGGAAAATAATTTGCCTGTCTCCTTAGGCCCCCCAAGGTGACTAGGGGCACTGGAAATTGTGTCCCCCTAATCCCCACCTTCAGTGTGGTTCTGCCTTGGGGAGAGGGAATAACTGTTATAGTGGTTTGATTCTGTGGCATACTGTATCGAAATATCCCCAGTGTTGGGGTGGTGGGAGAGATTGCGGTAATGGGAAAGGGAGATAATTTATTTTCTCCTTTACAGAGCTAAAGGCAGCTTAGAACATAGATAAAACACATAAAATACGCTAAAAACAAAACCCAAAACTTAACATCACACCTCAGTACTCCTAGTAAACTTAACCAAATGCAACCCTAAACAAACCCATCTTCAACTGCCTCCTAAAGATCCAAAGTGAGGGGACCAGGCGCACCTCCCTGAGAGGTTGTTCCATGATTCTAGGCTACCTCTGAAAAGGCCCTCTCTCATCTACCCACCAAATGAACTTTGTTATTGATGGGGCAGTCATGAAGGGCCTCTCCTTGTGATCTTAATTCCTGAGTAGGAACATATGGGAGAAGACAGTCCTTTAGATACCTGGTCCAAAGCCATGTAGGGCTTTAAAGGTCAAAAACCACACCTTGAAAAGGGTTTGAGAGTGGATTAGTAGCCAATGTAATTGCTGCAGTATCGGGGTCACACGCTCCTAAAAGCTGGTCCCAACTAGCACACAATGTTCTGCATTAGCCCCAGCTTCCAAACACTCTTCAAACCTCAATTGTAGTGCATTGCAACAGTCCAGTCTAGATGTACCTAAGGCATGGATCACTGTGGCTAGATCTGACTGACCCAGAAACAGATGCAGTTGACGCACCACCCAAAGCTCGGCAAAGCACCCTGAACTACTACAGCCACCCAGTTTCTGAAGATGACTGTGGTGTCAAGCAGCACTCCTAAGCCTTTCTAGGGGAGTATAAGCCCACTCAAGACAGGAGAGGTCTGTCTTTCTACTAACTCAGGGGATGTCTGCCTTGTCATCTTGTTCACTTTCATCCAAACCGTTACTGACTCGAAGCACCAGTTCAGAACATCAACTGCATTTAGGTGTGAAAGAAAGGTAGAGCTGGGTAGATTCTGCATATTGGAGACACTGCAGCCCTAGCCTCCTGATAACTTCTCCCAGCATAGGGGATAAGATCAAACCCTGCAGTACCCCACAGACCAATGGCCATAGGTCAGAGCAGGAATCCCCCAGCACCACCCTCTGAGACCACACTCCCAGATAGGACTCAAACCACCGTAACATGGTGCTCCCCCCCCATCCTAGTGTTGAGCGGCATCTCAGTAGGATACTATGTAGAGCTGTCAGGTCCCCTGGGAGAGCAGAGGTTCCCCTGCTAAAAGGGTCCCCAATCTGCTGGTCCAGATCTGGCCAGTGGGGGGAACCCCACCCCCGAAGTGGCCAGATTAGGCTGACATACCCGGTGTGATGACGTCACCCGGAAGTGATGTCCTCCTGTTGCACACGTCACTGGGTGATGCTCTGGCAATTGCACCGAAAACTCTGTTTCAAGAGCAATTGCTAGAATGTCGCCTGGTGACATGCACAGTGTGAGGACGTCACTTCCGGGTGATGTCATTGTGATGTGTGCACAAAGCATGCGCGCCAAGGGACTCCCAGAGATGGTCAGGAGTCCCTCCGCTGCAGCACAGGTAGGACTTGGAAACCTTAATACTATCGTCAATAGTATTGAAGGCTACTATGAGATCCAACAGAACTAGCAGGGTCACAATAACTTCCAAGAGCCCCTTGAGCTGAGAAGCAACCATCCATTCAAGCAGCTTGCCCAAGAATAGAACTTCTCCAAGGCCAGAAGTTCTCCTACACAGTAGGACTTTGGGAGGGTTTTTTTTCAAAACAGACCCAATCACTGTGTCTTTGAGCAATGGTGGTATAGCCTCCACCCTCAAGGAAGTATTTACCACTTCCTTTACCCACTCAGTGAGCCTCACTCTAGCAACTTTTATCAGCCAGGAAGGTCAAGGGTTGAGAGCACAGGTGGTAGGTCCTCTCCAAAGATCTTGTCCACATCCTCAGGCACCACAAGCTGAAAGGTATCTATACAAATCAGACAATCAGGGGCCAGAGGTCCATCATGTGAACATGCATCCACGCCAGCATCTAACCAAGAGCAGATCTGGGCAATTTTGTCTACAGACTAAGTGGCAAATTGATCACACTGGTCTGTCACGTGTTCAGAATCCAGTTCCCCTGTGGCTATGTGAAAGGCCCTGGACCACCTGCAGACACAATGGTGGCGGAAACATATTGCCTTTTCACCATAATCGCCGCCACAGAATAGGCTCTAATAGAAGAAGAATATAGTTTATTGCTGTCAAAGACTATAGTACATTGAATACAGTAATAGGAGAGAAAGGGTGTTTCAAGGGGGTTGTTTCATAACAGTTCATCTTAGCAAATATTGTTTCCTGGAATACAAAAGGCAGTTATGTAAAAAGATGACACACACCTTAATTAATTGCATGACGCTTGAGCCAAGAAAATTTTGGTAACAAAGAAGTCGAAACAATCTTTGCTTGCATTAGTGACCAGATTCTTATCATGCTTCTCCAGTGAGGAATGTGGAACAGCATGGGCTCTGTGTGAAACCAGTCAGAAAAAGCAAAACCTTAAGAGACCTTTGATTATAAAAGCACCAAAACCGGCACTCATACTAAGGTGAAGGATGGTATGAGAGATTTAATACACACCGGCTCTAGATATTTAAATTCCTCTGCTACTGAAGCAACCTGCTAAAAGCAGGATGATGTGAACGGCTTTCTGAAAGGAGATTATCTGGAACTCTTTGTATTCTTTGCTCTGTTCTGTAGAAACAGTCTATTTTGTGTGTCGAATAACATTATGCAAATCAATGATCTTTAAGCCTACTTGATTCTTATGCTTCATCCTGAGGTCACTATCAATTATTTTTATTCTTACACCTGAAGTGCCTCTTTGGATAATCATAAAGCAGTAAAACACAACTTGTCTCTGGAAACAGGAGTAGCTGTGGAAACCTCAAGGAGAGATCTGATGGCCCACCTGGTTAACACTGCAATCCTAAACAGAGTTACAGGCTTCAAAAGACAGTGATTTCAGTGATGTTAGGTTACTCCAATGTTACCTGGAGACAGTCCATATATTTGTTATTTGTGCAAATGTAAGCAGTCCCAACCCATCCTTGGCTACGTACGCTATTGAAGAAATACACCAGCCGGCAGATCACATGGCATTGGCCCATGGTAAACATCCATGAATGTGGCAATATATTTTCCAATGCTGCTGTGATCTTGAAATTGGTACCTGCCCTTCGCATCTCCCATGAACATTTGCCTAGAGTAGCTGGATCTACTAGTGTACTAGAAGCAAAAGGTACTAGAAGGGTCAACCATTTGTCCCATTGGTATAAGTAATTCTAAAGTATTGCAAACAAGATCACTTATTAGCAGACATTCTTACAGCGCTGAAGATAAACAGAGTCTGCCTCATGATTAGGCATTCCCCATGATGTGAAACAGATCTACTGAAATTCCTAAATTATTCCTAATTTATTTTAGTAATTACAGTGGTGGAACTGTGAGACATTTAGGTTAGATTACTAAAGAAGCTATTTCTTCTTCTGCCTTGACTGCCAGTGGCTCCCCAGCCCAGTCTTGCTTGACTATTTTTTAACATGCAGCCATTTGACATAGCAAAGCATTTTCCAATTTTTTGATGCATACCTGTGCAACTCTGAGTGATTTGAAAACAACTGGAGAGTATTTGTATTCTAAAGCACAGTTAAGGATGAAGGCCCAGGGCAGCTGATTCACTCTTCAAGAGGAGATGGTTTAGACATGTTATTTTCCTGAATACCAGTAAAGGAATATGAATGTGTGTGCGTGTGTGTGTGTATTTTCAAGCACTGAAACTGGGGCAGAAGTAGACAGATTCTTAGGGCATAAGGTTGATCAATAGCTATTAGTCATGACAGCTAAATAGAACCTCCATATTCAGAGGAGGTCCTCACATTATTAAAACAGCCAAGGGATAGCCATAAACATATATTTATTTGTATTTAGGCCATTTGTGTCCTTCCGTTCTACTCCTACAAGCACATATAAACACATGAAGCTGCCTTATTGTAAGTCAGACCAATGCTGAATCCACTCCCCAGTGTGGGAGAAAAACGTGGCATATTAGAATATATTGGTCTATCAAGGTCAGTACTGTCTACTCTGGCTGATAGCAGCTCTCCTGCTGACCCTTTTGGCCGGAACTACTGGGGATTGTACCTGGGAACTTCTGCTTGCAAAGTAGCTGCCCTATCACTGAGCCATGGCCTCTCCCATGTACCAAATATCAGCCGGTATCAAAAGCCCTCCAGAAATGGTGGGCTTTTAAATTGTGCCAGAAAAACACAGCCACACTTCTGGTGGTCAGGGAGTTACACGACCGGGGGGGGGGGGGGGGATGAAAAGACCCTATCATGAAGGCCTATCAAGCCTAATCTGTGACTATGTAGGCTTTCACAGCAGGGCGCCCACTGGCTAACCTCAAATCATGAGGGAGGCTTATACGAGCAGAAACCTTGTTTGCACTTTCAGAGAGGTTAGCTGATGTTATCCTGATGGGTTTGTGGCCTGACAGGTAGTAAGTCATAGGTTTTAGACAGTACATTCCTAAGCATAGTTATCCTTCTATGCCCACTGATTTTAATGCTCTTAGAAGGGTGTGACTATTTTATGGTTACATTGTAAATTTCCTTGATTGTAATCCAGACTTCCTATTCAAGACATGACTGTTCTCTTTGAATCAAAGTCTTGCCCTCAGAGACATGCTGTAAAGGTCTCTTCAAAAGCCTATAAATACATATTTTAAGATTTTCATTAATCTTTCCCTTGACTTAAAAAAAAAATCTGTTGTCATGTTTTATGGCAGATGCCTCACAGATATCTCACTGAAATCTGTTTCACACTGTTCCCTGCTTTGGCTTGTTTAATTCATACAACTGAGAAGAAAGGCCTGGCTTCACAATGAAACAGATAACCAACACCCCCACACACACCCTCTTTTTGCTCACCTCACAGGAGAGAAGCGGGCAGAAGACAGCTGCCTTGCTGCTTTGATCCCCTGGTGGCTGTTGAGGTAAAGGGAGGCCAGGCGCGTCGCTTGCCAGAATGCAAAACTCTCTGACTCTGCTGTCCTTTCCCTCTCCTGGCCAGCAACAATGCCTGCTTAGCTCAAGGTTGCTAGTGATTCATTCAAAGAATGTACTCCTTTCTGCTTCTGCCTTTCCTAGTTTCTGCGTTTCTTGAACACAGCATTGTCATGAAGAGACGAGTTATCAGTGGAATTTGCCTCCCACAATTACTCCACTCTAGTCCAAACAATTGTGATTACCTGACAAGAATTCTGTAATGATATAAGCCAACTTCTGGGCTCCAGATAAATGTCAGAAAATCCCTTACATACTAGAGCTTACCCACAAAAATAAATGCAAAACAAAACACCCCCCCCAACACAAATTAAAACCAAAAGTGCTGCTAGAGATCCTGTTCATTGCTGTATTTGTACAACATCAATTACCTGCTCTATCAAACAAAAACCAGGTTATTATGATCTATTGCCACAATCTACTAGCTCAGGGGTGGCCAACCTGTGGCTCGGGAGCCACATGCGGCTCTTTCACACATATTGTGCGGCTCCTGGCAGGGCGGCTGGGGAAGCAAAGGGGAGGCATGCTTTTTCTCTCTTTCTCCCTTCCTTCCTTCCTTCCTTCCCTCCTCCCTCTCATCTATTTGCTTTCCTAGTTTCTCTCTCTCTCTTTCTTTCCACTTCTTTAATTCTTTCTTTCCATCTCTCTCTTTTTCTCTCTCTCTCTCAATATCATTAGCAAACAAGTAATATCATTATCAATAACCGATTTTCCTCATTTGTTTTTATTTTTGGCAGTCCCATTTAAAGTTAATAAAAAGCAAATTTGCATATTTTTAAAAATAAAAACATGTGTGTGATATTTGTTCCTGTCTTGCGGCTCTCAGACATCTGACGTTTATTCTGTGTGGCTCTTACGTTAAGCAAGGTTGGCCACCCCTGTACTAGCTCCTCTGAATTCGAGGCTTTCATTTTAAAAAGTAAGTCTCTACCCTATTTCCTCTCTGCTCCATATACATTTCTGGTAACTGAAAATCTACTTCATGCATCCAGTGAAGGTATATCTAGCCCATGAAAACTATCTTTGTCTTTAATGGCCTACAAGGTTCCTTTTTGTTTTTAGCATGTGGTGTGCCTCCCTCTAACTGCATCACAGGATAACCAACAATAATTCTCTATATCTTTAGGAGAAAGCGGGAATATTCCAAGATTTACAGTAATTCTGTAAAGAAAACTGTTCCTTGAACCCTTCTGTGATTTTGGCAAAAAAAATCTCTAAAACAATTTCCCATGCCTTATGCATCTGATAAAATGAGCACTAGTCTCTCTAGGGAGGGGCTCTGGCTCAGTGGTACAGCATCTGCCTGGCCTGCAAAAAATCCCTGGTTCAATCTCCAGTAAAACACAAAGAAGATGACCAGGAAGTAGGTGACGTGGAAGAGCTCTGCCTGAGACCCTGGAGAGCTGCTGCCAGTCCAAGTAGACAACTGACCTTGGTGGCCTGAATCAGTATAAGGCAGCTTCATATGATGTGTTCATCTGACTAACAAATGGTTTTCTGGAATAAATGTGGTTGATTTTTAAAAGTGCCATTTAATTCTTGTTTTGTGTTGCCAAAAAATCCAATTAGTAAAAGTGACATTGCTAACGTAGTATCTACCATGCTTCCTTTACACTCCACAAAACACTTTATAATTCTCCACACATTCATTCCTATCACAGTCCTATAACCATTAATATTCTTACCCCAATTCTGTGGCTATCATTGTTTTCATTTTACTGATAAAGAATGAGATTGAGAATTAGACAGTGCTAATTTACATGATGTTTCTCCTACACATGTATACATAAGGAAAAAGAATACGTCCATGTCATGTTTAAATATTTTTACTATGTATGTCTATTCACACAGGGAAAACACTGCCCATCACGGTTTCCAAATATACAAGTTGACAGTCACATGTGTTATCCCTGTGAACAGTGGTGTTATTTTTTCCAGCACCCATGTACACCAGTATAGGAAAAATGTGTAAAGTGACCCTTAGTAAACTGAGATTTAGACACAGTAGAACAATCCATATACCATGAATCCTTTGGGAATGTTGATGCTCAAGTCAATTAGAGGTTAAATATGTCAAGGTTTCCCAAGGTTCAAGTCCAGTAGTACCTTAGAGATCAACAACAGTTTTGCAGTATAAACTTTTGAGAGTCAAAGCTTGAGTCTACTCGCACCAAAGAGACGAACAAGATTTCTGGGGTACAGGTTTGGAGAGTAAAAACTCCCTTTGCCTTGAAAGCTTGTACCCCCAAAATCTCATGGGTCTCTAAGGTGCTACTGACTCAAATCTAGCTCCTCCCTTGCAGACGAACAGGGCTACCCTCCTGAAGGGCTTCCCAAGTTACAGAGCAAATCTTTTGTTTCTACTTCCTTGCAGGATAACAAAGTCGGTATGGAACAGAAATGAGAAAGCTGAGGTTAAACAAGGAATACCCAGGTTCAAATACCCATTCAGTCCCAAAGTTCCTAGGATGGCTCTTTCCCCGACTTACCTCACAGGGTTGTTGTGACGATTAAGTCCATGAGTGCCTCACTGAGCTCCATAGGTAGAATTTTTTAAATTGTATTTGGCCATAGGCCTTCACAATAAAAAACTGAGTTCCATGGGAGAAAAGCAGGATACACAAAGCAACAAATGGCGAGACTAATGACTTGATCCCAAATTTGGTTTTCATTATACCCTAAGTAGATTAATATATGTAAGACATTAAATAAGGAACATGTAACAGTTGCAGGCCTTCTTATTTAGGAAAAGCTAAATAATGCCAGACTAAACCAAAAGGATTAAAATAACTCTGTATCTGGCTAAACTGTTAACTAAGACTGATCATTAGTTGAATCTAGATAAAATGTGAAGTTATAACTGATCTACATCAGAGTCATTTCACAAGAATATTGTCTGTTTTTGATAGCAGCACTGTAGCACATCAACTATTTCTGAAGAAAGAGTTTCAGTCTGGGAAAGAGTTTCAGGGCATTCTGTGTTGTCACATCTATAACTTCTTCCACTGAAATTCCTTTAATTTTAGCAATATATTCCGCAGCAATGAAAATATTCTTTGGTTCATTTCTCACCTGAAATACAAATGTAGGAGGATGAGTTTCACAACCCCTATTGCTGACTGCACTTCTCTTTGGACTTAGTTGCCAATTGATTGGTTCCAATTGTGTCATGCTTTAGGTCTTTCCTTATGCCTTAGTGATAAAACAGACCCTCCATGTACAGAGGCAGCAAACCTCTGAATACCAGTGCTAGGAGGTATTCAGTGCTAGGAGGTATTTATGCCCTATTTTATTTTTAGTTAGTTAAAACATTTGTATCCCCTGTTTCCACCCAACGTAGTATCCCTAAAGAGGCTAACAACCAAAATCTATATATCTAATTCCGAAGTGCCCACCCCCGTGCGGATACCTAAATCCGAGCTAGGGGGCCCTTGCGGGGGGGGGGGGGGGAGAGAGGTTTTCCTACACACAGGGGGCACTCCCACCATGTGCAGAAAAATCCGAAAAGTTTAAAAAAACCCTTCAGGGACCATAGAATCCCCCAAAATACCTTTTGAAATGGCCTCAGCTCCAGGCATCAACTGTGAGGAGATTAGAATGTTTGGGGGAGGGGGGGAGGTTCCAACTGTTTCTGTCAGTCAAAGGCAGGGATTTTACTGGCAGCAGTCTAGGGTTGCCAAGTATCCCCCCAGCCACCAGCAGCGGATCCAGATCCAGGCTGGGAAACTCCTGGAGATTTGGGGGTGGAGCCTGGGGAGGACAGGGACCTCAGTGAGGTACAAAGCTATAAACTCCCCCCTCCAAAGCATCCATTTTCTCCATGGAAAGTTATCTCTGTAGTCTGGAGATGAGCAGTAACTCCAGGGGATCACCAGGTCCCATCTGGAGGCTGGCATCCCTAGGCAGCACCCTCTGTGTGACTTGATACCACCTGATTTGCATGACTTAATTAGGCCCAGCTGCTTTGCTACAGTTCATCAGCAGCCACTGTATGAAAGCCATTGTGGTGCAACAGTTCGAGCTTCAGACTGGGATCTGCGAGACCCAGGTTCAGATCCCCATCTTGCAGTGGAAGCTGACTGGGAGATTTTGGACCAGTCACATACTTTCAGCCTAACCAACTTCACAGGGTTGTTGTGCAGATAACAAAGAGGAAATAATAATGTAAACTGCTTTAGTCCCCATTGTGGAGAAAGACTGTAATTTTCCTAGGTAGAGGCTGCAGGGGAGGGGGGTGGAGATAGAAAGCTGAAGACAGATAAAGGTAGGTTGGCTGTTGGGTGGGAAGGGTTGCCAACTCCAGGTTGGGAAATTCCCAGACATTTGAGAGGTGGAGCCTGGGGAGAGTGGGATTTGAGGTGGGAGGCAGAAAGAGAGAGAAAGAGTGATGAGGTGGGGAGGCAGAAAAACAAAGGGAATGATGACAGGTCAGAAAGAGAGAGGAAGTAACATACATGGAGGAGAGCGAGAGAGTAAGAAAGGGGGGCAGAAGGGAGAAAGAGTGTGAGAGAGGTAGGGGGAGAAGGGAGGAAGCAAAGGTGTGAGGAATGGGATAACTATCCTGCAAGTTTCTTGCAGGTCTCCACTTGTAATATTCTAAACATAGATAAAATATATATAAATATTTAAAACAAAACAAGGTGTTGCACCTTATGGAGCTGATGTAGTGTGAACTGAACCTGCACTAACACAGTTTGAGACCCCATACAGATGATGATGGCATGACTGCATCATACCTGGAGATCACATTCTACCTAGTTTATTAGCAGCACTCAATTGACCTGCCAGTGGCATGTGCAGTTTGCACATCTCCCACCTTTTCACCCAAGTGCCTCAGGCTACTGATGGTATCATGATCTGCCTTGCCGCTGCCTATTAAAATTATTCATTATTGCTGATCTTGGTAAGAAAGTATTGGTAGATCTGTATGCCAATAAAGGTTGTGTATTGTGTGTGGTAGATGGCTCTTTACCTGTTTCTCAGGACCTAGCGCAGGAGAGTCGGTTTCTAAGCAAATGCTTTCTAGAGGAAGCTGCTTCACAAGCTTCTGCTTCTTAAAGAAAACCAAGGAAAGCAATTAATGCTGATATTCTCTGACCAGATTAAACAAAATCTGAAAAAGCTGGGCTGCCAACAGACTGAAGAATTTTCAGTTGACTCACCTCCTCTTTTAACAAAATTTATATTTATTAAACAGGTTGGCCCTGTTTAGCTTCCGAGAACTGATGAGATTGGGCTTGCCTGGGCTATCCAGGTCAGAGCAAGGTCTGAGTTTTTAAAAAAGCATGCACATCGACCTGTATTGACAACACCTTTGTGTTGTCAACAGTGGGTCAACAGTGAGTCGTGTGCCAACATCTTCATATACTAGGATGAAACTATCCCTCCACTGAATCTCACCTGTTCACTCCTTATAATGGAAGGAGGAATGGAGAAAAAATATCCAGCCTTCACCCCTTCCATGGCCACCGAAGGCTTGCCATCAAACGCATGGAGCAGCACCCTTTCGGCACCTATGGACAACCACAGGAGTCAGGACAGGAGTTTGATGCTCACGTGAGTTGTCTTCTATGGCACATGTATCTAGGTTTATATTCCTAGTTTAATCAGTATTGAAGGGCCAAGTAATCTCTTCCTGACTTGGTTGGTCTGACATTTCCAGCTGGGTCTATTAAAAAAAAATCTTTTACAGGATACTGAAACTGGACTTTATCAGGTGCAGCAGACCTAACCCTATTGTCTGTGTAATCAAAATTCACTTTTGTTTTTACATTTCCTAAAGAAAAATTATATTCTAGCTATTCTTGTGGAACACACTGTGAAGAACCCAAAGGCTTTTGTTCAAATATGAACAGACTGAAGGAATACTGGAAGGAAAGAGAGGCATGACAGTGGAACATTTTGCTAAAACGAGCCTTCCCATGAGTTCAGGTCCCATTCCATTATCAGTTTAATGGATTGGAGCCAGCGGAAAAGACCACAGAAGGTGCTGGCAAAGCAGATCTGTCTCTGCCTTCCCCAACTGCTTGTCATGAAAATCCTGTGTGACTGTTACACCTTTCTCAGCCCACTGACTTCAATGGACTTACAAGGGTGGAACTGTGCTTAGGAGGACATGGTTAGCATCAGTAAAGCCTTGCAAACAAAATGCACCACAGTATGGAGCGATGCAGCAATGAGGGGGGAATCAGAAAAAAAAAATCACCCCCTATTTCATAGTTGGCTTGTATCAGTGCAGGAGGAGGAAGGAGGTGACTTTACCTGATGTGCTCTCTCCACTGCAGTATCCCATTTGTGTTTATTTGAAAGGTTCTCAAGACCCTTGGAGAAGGGTCAGGCAGGGAAAAATCTGCTCTGTCAGCTCCGTCCATGATCTTTTCCACAGGATTCAACCCAATATGCAAAGATGCTGGTCAGCAGAAAACACTGCTCAGGCTTACTGCTCAGCAACACACTCCTTATTTGTCAATTGCAAATTAATTATCTCTAAGTAGATAGTTTTCTGCAAGCAAATGCATGCAATTTTAATATGTAACTTCATGTAGATTGATATACTCCCAACCAAAAACATAAACTTGTGCCAGAAACACGGGAAACGACATGGCACATTGTCCTCCTCAGCGTTGTCATGCTTTGAACCAGGCTGAACAAGCATTCTGTGATATGAACTGCTGAGAGCCTCTGCTGGTATGCACTTCCATAACAAAGGATCCCTATGGCTGTGAGTCAGGCAGCCTGGAAAACCCTTAGACCAGGGGTGGGCAATTGTTTTGGCTCAGGGGCCACTTTGTGGGAGCGGAGGTTAGTGGAGGGCCGCACCTTTTAAAATGATTGCATTCATTACTTAACTTTGCATTTCAGAAAAGGTATAAATTGTATCATAAAAATCAATAAATATAAATTAAATTAAATAGTGGTAGTTTTATTCAATTTATTTATTGTGCTAATTTCATATCATCTATAGCTGCAAGCATATTTAATTTTAGAATCAGTTTAATGAGACAAATATACCCTATCACACTTTTCTAAAAAAAAATTGAAATCAGGAGTGAGATTGCTTGTTGAGATTCTCATCACAGCCTGCAAGTTAATGTCTGTCAAAGAGCATCTATATTTACTCTTGTTAATCTTCATGTCTTGGCAGGCAGCAAAAAACTCTGTGGCGGGCCGCATGTGGCCCGCGGGCCGCCATTTGCCCACCCCTGCCTTAGACCATGGGAATGTATCACTTTCCAGTGCAATAGACTCAGAGAAACGCACACAAGCATCTTTTGCATAGATACATGGTTAACCATTACAGCTAAGTAACAAACTAGACTCCTGGTGATTGTTAAACTTAATTTTCAATTTGGAGCAGGACCATGGTGCAGGGAGGGGTTAAGCCTCCCTGCAATGCTGTTTTCCTAATCTGAAAGCCCCACAGAGCTCCTATTGGCTGCCAACATATTTTGGCAAGAAAACTTCAAAAATATAAATCAATGTAAACCATACAATAAAACAAATGATACCTTGCTCCTTTAAGAGGTTAATGGTTGGCCTTCCAGCTGAGCGGGAGTGGACATTTCTAGGTAAACAAAGAGTACAAAGAACTAACAGCAGGAGATTTTGGCAGACCTGGGCTGGCTTTTCAAAGCTGGGTAAACAAGTTACATGGGTGGAGTTTATAAGCTTTTAAGCTTGATTCAGGATGGAGATTTTAACCTATTGTTATCCACCCTGAAGTCTGTATAAAGTCTCCACCTGAAGGGTGGAGATTTTAACCTACTGTTATCCACCCCGTATAAACAAACTTCATTTTTTACTATTAACTTAGCTGCTTATAACAACAAAAAGAAAGGGGGAGAAAAATCTTTGTTTGTTATAGTTCCTGTAAAGATTGCAACACTTAGTACAAATATTAAGGGAAAATATCACTAATTGCCCTGAATGTGTACCAACAACATTCTTTCACAGTATAGAAATACTTCAAATTTAGGACTTTGCATTTCAGCTTACATTCCTTAGATCAGTGGACTCTAATAATGGCAAAGGATCAGACACACACAAAAAGTCTTAGGATCCTGCAAAGGCTAACACATTCATTCTTGCATGAGCTTTTGTGAGTGTGGATCTCACTTCATTAGATGTATGATCTTTATCAGATGTAACTGACATATGAGAACTTATGTTAACAACGTGTGTCCTTTTTTCATGGTTACTAGCCATGGTAAGTACATGGAAGTTCCATATTCAGAGGTAGTAATTCTCTGAGTACCAGTCCCAAAGGGCATCATTGGTTGGCCACTGTGTGAGACAGGATGCTGTACGAGGTGGACTATTGGTCTGACCCAGGAGGGTTCTTCTTACATTTGTAGGTACTACAGGACTCTTCTTTCTGTGGCAACATGCACGTAGGAATTTGGTGTTCTGTTCTCCTAAAAAGCCAAGCCAGAATCACTCCTGAAATACACACAAATCTTACAAAGGGAGATGAAGTTGCTTTGCTAGCTGAATCTGTCTGATCAAGACTTGTCTCTGCTCTTCCTTCTGTTCATCAGTGCTGGCAAACCTGGGAGTGAAATCCAGACCAACCTGCAGCAAAAAATGGGAGGTGGGGGGATAGGCCACAATTTATTCCAGTATGTAACTAGAAACCATTTTCTTTTCTGGCTAGCTTTGCGTTCTCACTGGGGGGAAACAGCAGGGTAAAGTGCTGGAATAAATAAAAAAAATTAACTGGTTTCATGTTATGTACAAATGAGGAATCCTGGCTTAATCCTGACTTCCAGCTTCTCACACTTTTTGGGCATCAGAAGTGCCTGGAATGACCTCAGAACGGAAACTGCTTTTCACCACATCTCGCTAGCTGTGGATAGTCTTGTACTTTAGGCTGATAGAAATCCCTCTGTCCTAAGGAGACTTCCATCATCCTAAGTGGAGATCTCTATGAAGAGAGAGCCACTTAAATTGGAGTGAAGCTCCTTAGGCCACAGGAAAGCGTCAGACTTTGCTTAGTGGAGTGGTAGGATACAGATCAACAGCCCTATTCCTGCTTGTTTCAACGGGGCAGGAACACTGGCATGCTCCATCACAGGGGCAGCTCAGGCTCCTGTGCTGCCCCTGACAGTTGGGCTGGCTCCAAAGGCAGTGCTTCTGCAGCCCACCTTGGAGCCAAGCAGCAGTGGCAAAGGTGAAGGGGGCTTTCTCCTGTCACCTCAGCCTACAGTAACAGTGTCTGGAAACAGCATCACTCCCCAGACCTGCCTCACCAGTGCTGCAGTTTAAGTTGAGCTCCAGCAGCAGGATGTGGAACAAGGATACCTGCTGTAGGATGATACTTGAGAGGGGAGATGTGTAGTCTGTTGAAGACTGGGAAGTTTGGTCACAAGATTATTATGAAGTGTGAGGAAAGGGTTAACCCCAAAACCTAGGAAGTTAAGTGGGTGTCAATCGATGGCTGTTTGCTGTGCTTCCCCACCTTCACAGTGTCACCAATAACACCAGAATGACAGAGAAGGTGCAACCAAGTTTGGTCAAAATAAGCCAGAATCGGTGAATAGGAGCCCGGTTGTACAAACTAAACTGTGCACATGAAATAAGACATAAGTCTTGTATTATGTGTGAACTGAGCCAGTAAACTGGGAAGCTGCAAACAACTTCTACGTTCTAGTAGGTTTAGTCAAAGAAAATGATATGCGAGTGCTCCTATCAAGCAATTGTCTATACAAGGGTTGCACATTCTTTCCTGCACTAAAATGCACTGTGTGTTGGGGAAAAACCTAACAGACCAAGCATCCCTAACTTCAAAGGCAAGAACTAAGACTCTACAAATTTTAAACAAAGAGATAAGATTCTACTAACCTCTCCAATGGCCAACAAGCAGTCCTTGTGGAGTTCTATGAGTGGCAATGCTTCGTCCAGATCCTGCAAGAGGAACTTCAGTGAGTGCAGGAAGAACACAGGTGGCCTCATATCACATCTGGATCTGTGTTTAAGGTCAGCTTGCCCCAGTACAATACAAAATGGTCCTGTTGCTGCCTTCCTGCGACATAACCTGCCATCAACTTCTGGTCAGTGAATGCTAGCTCTTTAACAAAAACCTAGAGTCTGATCATTTGGAGTCATTGGTTCTGCACGTGTCTTACAAGATTGTCACACATGGACATGTAGGCGGTGGGATACCTTTTAAGATTAACAAAGCAAACAATGATGCAACCTGAAAAGATAAGTTATTTGATTTTACAATATTATGAAATATAGTGATACTCCACACCTTCCATCTGAATGTCTTTCATTTTTAAAAAGTCTCTCATTCGAGACACACATGGAAGCATGTGCATGGAGTTTATTCTATCCAGTTACCCCTTAAAGGAAGCGAAACTGCAAGATAGCACTGGAGCTGGCTTCTGTCCAGAGCCACTTAACCTCTTACTGACGAAGCTTGTTTGTATCAGCAGCGTTTCTTTGCAGGGGCCATGGTCTCTCTTCACTGTATTCACCTTGTCTTAGCCTCCTACAGGAGCCTTTCCCTACCACCACTAGAGGGTTTTTTCTTTCAATCAGAAACTGACATAGCACTTAAGTGTTATAACATTACAATGGTCTATTGCCATGACCTACTAATTCCTTTAAATTCCCAACTTGCATTTTAAAAAGTAAATCCCTTTTTGTTGCAGAGATATAAGAGAAAATCACCCAGTTGTCTTTCCCCTTGTATTTTCACAACAAAATGGGCTACAGACTTCATTTTTACTGAAAGCTGGGAATTCAGGGGAACTAGTAGATCATAATAATGTTAAGATGCTATAGTGATAGGTCTATTTCCAATTTAAAAAAAAAAATCTGGAAAAGACCTCTTGTGGTGGTGGGAGGAACAGCAGCTCTGGGAGGGTGAAGCAACCCACGCAGGCAGACCCTGAAAAACTTTGCACCTTCCTGGTCCATACAGCATGCAAATGTGCTTTGGCTGCAATCTTTCCAAAAAGATCACAGCAATGCAAGGGAAGACACAGAACCAGGATGAAAAGGTATGATGTCATATGGATATTCCCCCCCAAAACCCAAGGGCTGGAGCAAAACAACCATAAAGAAGCAGCTGGAGGGCTGTCAATAAAAATGAATGTTAGAAAGTATTATATTTTTAAATTTGGGTGAAAAAGCTGTGTGGTCTGGGACAACCAAGTGCTCCTTGGACTCAGTTTCCCACTCTGTAACAAGGCAATCATGGTTACCATTACACTGTTTACGATTCCAAATGTGAGAAAGACTATAAAGCACTGAGCAAACTGAGAAATGCTGTAAGAAATTACCAATAGTTGCAACAATTTAACTTGTTTTCACATTCACCTTTAAAATAACACTGCGCTCATGTCCTGTTGGAAGTCTTTGAACTGGATGAACACCCAGACATGAAAAGACAAATCCTGGATACCTGCACACAAACAGTGCATTAAAGGATGGAAGACAAGAAACTCTTCACAAACACTGCTAATAAGCCATAAGGGTAAAGGGAATACATCCTTTGTTATTCCAATCAATGGTACAAATTAGGAAAAAATGGCTTGGCCTGAACAATGAAAGGGAGGAGGGAAGAGCTCTATCGTCCCTTTCCCCATTTCTTCATCCTAATAATCACACTTTTCCAGATGTAAGCCTCTGATTTTGAGTATGTCCTAGGATCAATCCCAACATTTCTATGCAAACTGCAGCAACAGTTTTATTTATATACTTATTTATATCCCACACCTTTTCCCCAAGGGTTTCAGGTTGTCTCCAGTTCATCTTCACTCCAATCTTGTAAAATAAATGTTAAACTACAAGATGATGTCAAACTACAAGATGATGACTGGCTAAGGACGCAGTAGTGAGCTTCACTGGGTGTGCGTTTGAACCAGGGCACTGTTGGTCCAACATTTTATTTACTACACAGCTTTATTTGCTGTATTGTCATAGAATCAATTACATTAAATTGCTCTAATTTTACTGTAAAATGTTATGGTACCAATCCAAAATAGTTATATTTAGAACATTCATGGACCTGTGTGTATCCAGTGAGATTTATGACTGCATTAAAATGTCACAATAAACTTCTGTCCTTGACAAACCTGGCTTATTTCTGTGCTTGCATGTTCCCCTTCTCTCCTCCTTGTCTGCAGAGGGAAATGGAAAGCTTCCTGGTTTTGGAAGCCTTCAATCAAACTCCAGTTAGTAATAATGTCTGGATACAGGAGTCTGGTCAAACTGGAATCTGTTTTTTTCACACAAACCAAGATTCTAAACTGCGATACTTTAGAATCCCAGGTTCTTTGGATCCTAGCTTGGAACTTGTTTCCAACAAGGCAGAAAAAACTGGGAATGTTGGTACCTTTCTGAAAGCTGAATAATTCTTTCAAACTCTCCTGAATGTTCAGCAACTACAACCAGGGCTAAAACTTTAGCCTGAAACAACAAGAAATAAGTTAGTGATTTGAACAACCTGATCCAGAATTCATTTATTTGAAAAATTACAGTTCTGGCATTACTTTGAAATTAATAAAATTCTTACATCTATCCTATTATGTTTTGGACCACAGTGGGTGGATCCAACAGCATGTTTCCACAGGTCCAAGGTCTTCCACCCACAAAGCAAGACTTCCGTATCGCCCCCCACTTGTAGCAGTTTAAAAATGCCCCCAGAATCCTGGGGGAGAGGGGACCATATGACTATGGAAACACACCATTAGATCCACTGCATTCAGTCATAATGTATCAAAATATGAATGATCAGCTCTGCGCAAGCTTCCTAAAACTAAGTGCAGAGATCAACCGTCTGGAGCTTAGGTATAAATGGCTAAAACAACCTTGTGGTGCTTAGGTATAAATTGCTAAAACTTTACACCACAAAACAATTCTAAATATAACAAACCTGCTTTGCTTCTTCCAGTACATCTTCAACATCCTGAAAAATATTAGAAATAATTGTGTTGGGCGATTGCTTGGTAGAGAAAGAAGTACAGCACTAAATAACAAGCATACTTATTCCCTTTCAAAGACTCCTTATGAAATAAAGAGTTGAGTATTTTTATGGAGTATTTTATATGCTTGTCCTTTCTCCGAAAAGGGAACAAGAACACCAGAACTATCTATCTATCTGTACTCCTACTCCTTTTAGGCCCAGGTATTCAGCTACAGATAAAGGTTTTGTACCGATGCATTTAATGCACAAATGCTCTGTTGCTCTTCTTTAAAAAATCTGTCTGTGGCTTTCAGTGATAGAGTGGCTATTGTCAGAATTATCACAGACCAAAGGTCACTTCTATAGCTAGGGTACTTTTTTCTATACTGAGGGTTAGGATGGAACCAATAAGTCCCTATCAAACATCATAACCACCAAAACAGACATGTATATGCAGATTAACAGAATACAAAATCTGTTTTAAAAGTTATTTATTTTGCTCCATAGCCACCACAGATTATACACTATTCTTTCTGCTCTGTGCTAACATTATAATCTAATCTTGTGTCCAGATGTGTTTAAGGTGTTTTAAAAGGATTTTGGTGGATAGTATCGTTACATGTACCCCAAGATCATTGGACAGACTGATTCACAATGAGTAAGTTCCAAGCTCACCACATTATATTCCCCTCTGCCATGAAGCTCAGTGGGTGACCATAGGCCAGTCATGCACTCTGTGCCCAACCTACCTCAGGTTCTTTTGAGGATGAAATATTGCCCAAAACTCCTTCTAGGAAGGGCAGGATTAAAATGTAGCTCAGTGTCAGGTTCTGGGATGTCTGCTTCCCTGTCCTCAAGTGCCTCCCTTGTCCATCACACCTTTTTGTCTTGTCTGGGGCTTGCAGAGACTCAGAACAAGAGGAGGAAGGGAGCCTGCAGCATCTAGTTTTTCCTCTTCCCTCTCAGAGGAGTCTCTCACCTACACAGCCTAATGAGGCCAGCTACCTCCTCATTGACCTGCTTCTAAGAAGATGAGTTGGTTTTTATGCTCCACTTTTCTCTACCTTAAGGAGTCTCAAAGCAGCTTACAATCACCTTTCCCTTCCTCTCCTCACAACAAGCACCTTCTGAGGAAAGTGGAGCTGAGAGAGTTCTGAGAGACCTGTGACTGACCCAAGGTCACCCAGCACGCTTTATGTACAGGAGTGAGGAACCAAACCCAGAGTACTCCACTCTTAATCACTGCACCACAATGGCTCTCTTATGAAGGCAGTACAGCAGGTTGCACATGCTCAGCCAATTCCCCTGAAGTCTTGCAAAAACAAGCAATCTTCTAAGACCTCAAGGAATTCTTAGGATGGCTGTGCCTAGTCTCACCCCCCCCCCCCCCCCAAATTACCCTGGCAGGACTAAAGTATCGACAGCTCCTGGTTATGGCTGAGTTGGAGGCTTAAACAGCCCATACCATGTTCCTGCTGTTTTGGGATTCCTCCATGTTGTCACTGACCTTGCGAGCTTCCCTGTTGTTGCTGGCACCGGGGGTTCCCAAGTGAGCATTCTGCAGCTCCTGGGTAAGCAGCAGGGGGCTCTGGCAATGGGAGTGGGCCCACTCCTGGATGCTCAAGTGCTGTTCTCTGGTGACAAAACAATTCTGTGTATTTTATTTATTTATTTGCCATGGTTATTTTAAAATTGTATGGATGATCATCATTGGGATATGGAAGGTAGTGACTTCAGTGATGTTTTTTGATCTGAACGTCTGTCCAAGAGGTTCTGTTCCCTCTGGCACAGAGGAAGGCAGGATCCCTTCCTCCACCACGCCGTGGTGATCCTGACCAGAACTGGACACCTACAGCTCAGTTTAAAGAAGTTTCTGACTGGAAACTTTACAATGGGGCCGAGAAGGAAGGCAGAGCGCTCCGCTCCCGCCAGAGCATCCCTCTCCTACCTGGGTCCTGCGGCCGCACCCGCAGCCAAGCGCCCCAGCGAGAGAAGGAGCCGAGCAAAGTGTGGTGGGAGAAGGGCAGAGGGAGAAGAGAGCCAGGCGGCTTTAAGGTGGGGAGAGACGACGGCAACCCAAGCAAGGCAGGTCTGCCGCGCTCCGTCCTTCGAGCGGAGCCTGGGAGGGAGAGCGGCCGGTCGGCCCCGGAGGAAGCCCGCCTCGTACAGCCGTGCCGCCGCCAGAGCCAGGCCCCAGCCCCGCAGCCGCCATGGAAGGGGGGAAGCTTCCTCGCCTACTATAGGCGAAAGCAACTTCCCTCTCAACGCTGCTCACCTCTTGGAATTCAGGCGCCGCGAGGTGGCAATGGCAATCCACCGGCCCCATCCTTATACTACCGGAACTCCTAGCAAAGGCGTAAGTTTCTAGCCGGATATATTTTCCGGCGTCCCATTTTTTTTTTTTGCCTCGGTACTACTTTCAATTGGACTCGGCTTAGTTCCACTTCCGGTCGGAGAAGCGCGCCCTGTGGGCGGATTGTTTCAGCAACGGTTTAGGGAGAGCGGGAAATGGCGGCAGAGACTGAGGCGACGCCCCCCTGCCCCTCTCCAAGCCGGGACCCCCGCGTGCGGGGCCGCTCGCGCCGCTGGACGGCGGAGTTGATGGGCCAGTGCAAGTCTTACATGCGCGCGCTCGGGGACGAGCAGCCGGTTGAGGCCGAGAGCCTGAAATGGGCTCTCAGCGAAGCCGTTTGGGTAAGAGCGGCCGCGGTCATTATACACTCAGTGGCTGATGGCATGTATTTTGAGCTTTTTGATAACACGTTGTGGTACAATTCTGTTCTTCTAGTATTGCATTTTACTTAAAGACCACATTTCTGTGGTTTCCCATGTTCCCTAACAGGAAAAAATACCAGCCAATGTCACACTCTTAGAGTGTCTCTGAGCTTCACCTGTAAATTTCATTCATGTCTATGGATCTTGACTAAAAATTAAGCAGCATCCTTAATATAATACACTCTATTTCTCAAATATTTTTTTTAAGTGTTTACATATTTAGGATGCTTAAAACAGCCCTGTGAATTAGACCAGTGTTGTCTCCATGTTACAGATCAAATAGCTGAGGATGAGAGATGGTAATTTAAGAACATAAGAAGAGCCCTGCTGGATCACAGCAGTGGTCTATGTAGTCCAGCATCCTGTCTCACACAGTTTCTCTGGAGGTCCAACAACAGGGCATAGAAACTGAGACTTTCCCCTGATGTTACCTCTTGGCTTTCAGAGGTTTAGTGCCTCTTAACGTGAAGGTTCCCTTTAGTCACCATGGCTAGTAGGCATTGAGACCTATCCTCCATGAATCTATCTAATCCCCTTTTAAAGCTGTGTATGCCTGTGGCCATCGCTATATGCAAGGGTCATTAAACTTGTGAGCTAGTGAACTCTTTGACTATGTACCCCATGTCTATCAGGGTTTGTGAGGTGGTGTTTTTTTGGAACTAGTCTTGGGGAGAACCTGCCAGCTCTTTGGAAGATTAGGTAGATCCTTCTCCTTATGCTGCAAAGTTTTTTCAGGTCTCTTGTTTTTGTTTTTTGCAACATATGACAGCCTCTGAGTGATACATGAGCTACAGCAGCTACTCAACAGCTGTCAGCCAATATCCTCTTTTGACAACAGTTCCTGCTCTGGACAACCCCTCCCTGCATAGCATTAACAGTACAGCAAGCAGTGGAACAAATTTAGAGTCCAGCAGCATTCTTCCTTATCAAAGGCTTTTAAAGTGTTTTATGGGGTTGTGTGGTAGTTGATTTTAATCCTAGTTTGTAGTGTATATGGGTGCACTTTCTGGCTGTGTTTGGCATCTTTTTAGAATTGAAGAGGGGGCCAGGCTTGCCAGGTAGCTAGAAAAGCCTCTTGTTTTTTCAGTTTCTGACAGACAGGAAAATCAAGTTCCTGGTGCATTCAGAGAGTTCTGGTCTGTAGGCTGGCCATCCCAGCTTTTCAGCTGGGTGAAGTGGCTTCTCTCAGTCAGCAGATTTGGGGATACCATTAAAGGGCAGCAATTGTCAATCATTTTGTTAAGTAGCAAGAGACCTTTGAAATTTTATAGGCCTGGCCTTGGAGGTCCAGCATCTTCCCCCCGTCTCTGCATCTGTTCCTCAGGATCTACTTCTTTCCCTGCATTCTAATCCTCTCATCCCATGGTAATATTTCCGGGATGCTCTTTAGGTCTCCTCCCACCCAACATCTAGAAAAAGGTGTTCCAGAGGTGCTTAGAATCTGTTACATCAAAGTCAAATGCAGCTAACTGAGTCTATGATCTCCAGAAAATTGAGTACTTAAAGGTCTTAGTTCTTTATGGTATCTGTATTCATATGAGGTTCTGAATTTCATACAACTTTCTCCAGCCATAGGGGCATATTTGAGCAGGTGTTGAAAGGTTGCCACGTAACACTTCTGTTATTATGGATGAGATCTACCAGTTAATGATTGTTGTCACTAAATTTTCCAATGCATTTTCATGCACCCCCCTTGTGTTTTTACCACTACTGAACATCAAGCCTATCCCCATGGTGCATTTGGGATCTTCCTTATGCTGTAATGATATGTTTGATTCTTGCTTTTATGTGTAAACTAATTATTATATTTTTTTTCAAGCATTTTATTTGGGTTGCAGTTGGATTTTCTGCATTGGGCACCAAAATCTCTTAGTCTATGCACAGGTGGCAATATAGTAGGTGTAAAATTGGCATAGTTCACCAGCATCAAAGCATAAGTTGTCACTATCTGAATGAGCCCTGTGCTCACCACCCCACACACTTGTAGTTTCCTATTATGTCTTTCTGATTGTGGTTTGTGCTCCACACCTGGATTGTAAAGCTTAAGCAAGCATAGTGATTTTGCAATCCTACTTCAAAAAGAGAGCACAGATAACAGGTTGGAATTACATCTAGACCAGCAGATGGTTGGCATTCAATTGCAAGTCATTAATTTTGAGGTAGATCATATGAGGGAAGGAGAGAGCATGTGAACACAGAACTTATCCATGTGCTGAGATGTGGTTTATCATTCTGTCTGCTGTGCCAATGTGTGGTGGTATTTCATTGGACACTTCTGGCTTGTTATGGGTGGGGGGATTTGCCAGTATGTAACAAAATATTGTCACTTATTGAAGGAAGTCACCTTATGAACACTAATGTGTTGAATGTCCCATTCACTGTCACATGTCAGCACACTCCAGGATGATCTGAATTATTTTGCAGAGGTTTTCTGCATAGTGATGTAGAAGTGATGACAGCATTAGGGGTTTTTTATGCTGTGCTGGTAGAGATTCTAGTATGTTTTAAAGGGCTTTGACACATACATTTTCCGCAGAACTTTGAAACGGCTATACAAGAGAACGTGACTATTAATGGAAAGCCATGGCAGGAGCCATCAGATGATCTTCAAAATGGTGCGTGAATTTTTCAATATATTTTAATTTCATGTTCTTTTTTTAAAAGTTTTTTTATTGAAAGAATAACAAATAACAGAAATAGTAAAAAATAAGAAAAACTATATAAAATAAAGGAGGCTTCTGATTTTCTCTACGAAAAATATAAGTATGATTACAAAGTTTTCTCTTACTGTATGGTTACAGAAAAAGGCTCTCTTTTTTCTGTTGTCTAAATTTTTCCTTATTCATCAAAACCACAAATTATCAAGTCATTTTAATCTGTCTCATGCAAAAAGTCTATAAGTGGTTTCCAATCAGCAAGGAATGTACTTTTTGTCTTTTCTCTAACCAATGAAGTAAGTTTGGCCATTTCTGCAAGTTACCCACCATTCTTCTATTGTAGGCAATGTCAGACTCTTCCACATTTGTGCATATGATAGTCTTGCTGCCATTGTCATATATAAGAACAAAGTTCCATGACTTCTTTCCAACTGAGTGTCCATTAATCCCAAAAGAAAATACTCTGGTTTCAGTTGTATATTAATCGTTAAAATCTTCTGTATTAAAGAATGTATTTGTATCCAGAATTTTCTGGCTTTCTTACATGTCCACCACATATGGTAAAACGTTCCTTCATGTTGTTCACATTTCCAACATAGACTCAAAGTACCTTTATACATTTTGGGCAATTTCTCCGGGGGCATATGCCAGTGATATATCATATAAAAGTTCTTTTTAAGGCTAGAGCTTAATGTAAATTTCAACCCTTTGAATTTTCAACCCTTTGAAGATATGTTGAAATTTCAACATATCTTCCCACTGTTCCATTCGAATGCCATATCCAAAGTTTATAGCCCATTTTATCATACATTCTTTCACTTGTTCTTCCTCTGTGTCAGGTTTCAACAAGAGTCTTGGCAATGGCATGTTTATCATTTGTACATAATTCTGTTTCAAATTCAATCTTAGTTTGCTCAAAATCATACAGTATTTTATCTACTTTACACCTTTCTAATATTGGTAAATAAGAAAACCATCGGCAAGTATATCTTCTCTTAATTTTATTTCATATTCACCCTGTGAGAAGTCTAGAATAACGTGATATGTTGACCATTTATGCAAACTTGCCATTTCCCTTCTGTAGTGGGCTTCTTGTGATGAAAGCCACAAAGGTATTTTTGGACTGATCCTAGGTTTATATTCATTCCATATTCTCAAAATGGCACGCCTAACATAGTGGTTATTAAATTCTATATTAACCTTCATTATTAAATTCTATATTAACCAGTTTGGTATGGAGCCAGTTTGGTGTAGTAATTAGGAGCACAGACTCTAATCTAGGAAAACCAGGTTTGATTCCCCACTCCTCCAGATGCAGCTACTGGTGTGACCTTGGGTCAGTCATAAGTTCTTTCAGAGCTGTTCTCTGAAGGACAGTTCTCAAGAGAGCTCTCTCAGCCCCATCTACCTCAGGAAACTCTATCCCAAACACTGTAGTTTCTCCCAAATATGGTTCCTGTTTTAGAGTACATAACTGCAAACGATCTCCAACCTCACAGACAGAGATATCTTAAACTGCTTTGTATCTAATGATAACATTCACTCTTTAACACATTATTCTCTATTCGTTCGGTTGTGCTGCACCACTTATTACTGCACTACTGCCTCGTTTCCCTCTAAATTTGATGATATGCAAGTGAATGTTTCTTGGTTTGGCCAGTTTGGTGTAGTGGTTACGTGCGCGGACTCTAATCTGGGAGAACCGGGTTTGATTCCCCACTCCTCCACTTGCACCTGGCTGGATGATCTTGGGCAAGCCATAGCTCTGGCACAGCTGTTCCCTCAAGGACAGCTGGGAAAGAGCTCTCTCAGCCCCAACTACCTCACAGGGTGTCTGTTGTGGGGAGGGGAAGGGAAAGGAAAGGAGTTTGTAAGCCGCTCTGAGACTCCAAGTGAGTTAAGGGCGGGGTATAAATCCAATCTCTTCTATTCTTCTTCTTATTCTTTAAACATCTACTAGTATTTCTCCTCCATGAGCAATTATTCTTTTTTTTAAAAATTAAATTAAAATATCAAATAAAAACAATACGATAAATAAGACCAGTGTGATTACAAATCCCATTCCACAAATATAATTACTACAAAACTTACCAGCAGTGATTAATAAATTACACTGTTTTATTGATTTTCCTCATATCTATTTACATATTGTACTGTTGTTTACATTGAATTATATCTATATTATGTAATGTTTTGTATTCTCTAACTTTCAAAATACCAATTAAAAGTTAATTTTAAAAAAGAGAGCCAATTTGGTATAGTGGTTAAGAGTAGCAGACTCTAATCTGGAGAACCGGGTTCAATTCCCCACTTCCTCACTTGAAGCTAGCTGGATGATCTTAGGCAAGTCACAGCACTCTCAGCATAAAAAGTAAGCATAGCTTGCCACCTAGTGGTGCCAAAAAAGAGCTGCAGCTTCAGCAGCCAAACAATCCTCTGCAATCTCCTGGCTATTCCACACAAAATGCCATACAATAATTAATTAATATTAACCTTAGCTTTGTCATACCACAATTATCCATGTCACCCAAATCTTAAATCATGTCCTTCTGACTCCAGTAATCTTCTAATTTTCAGCAACACCCATTCCTTCATCCACACTAAACAACAATCAGCAAAATATAATTGGTTTTTTCCCTTGCCGTACAAATATAGATATATCTTTTTGCCATTGCTTAAAAGGCACCCCTATTGTCAAAACGGGAATTGTCTGAAAAAAGAATAACATTCTAGGTAAGACATTCATCATAATCACAAATATTCTCCTCAAAAGTAATAATTGAACTTTGTCCCATCTTAATAAACTTTTAAAAATTTCATTCCAAGTCTTAGCATAATTATGTTGAAGTAAAATACAGTTATTTAGTCAAATATAGTCAAGTTTATACCCAAATATTATACCTTCTTTTCAGTTTTAAAACCTATTTTATCAATTTTGTTTGGTCTTGTATTTTTATATTTTTGTTAACATCTTAGTATTCTGTTTATTGACCTTAAAGCCCACTACTGCACCAGTTCTTTCAATTGGGCCATTAAAGTTTCATCTCCCTTTGGAGGATCTTCCAAGACCAACACCAAATCATCTGCAAAGGCTCTTAGCTTTTTTATCCTGTACACCTCCAATTCTTTCATCTTGTCTTATATCTCTACTCAATATTTCAAGAACAAGAATAAACAAAAGAGGTGATAGTGGACAACCTTGTCTTTTTCCTCTTAGTATCTCACATGGTTTAGTCAGATCGCCATTGATAATTATCTGTGCTGTCTGAGAGATATAAATCGATTTTACCCATTTTATAAAATTTCCCCCAAAATCCATATCCTGCAAGACTTTAAACAGAAAAGTCCAGTTCAAATTGTCAGATTCCTTCTCTGCATCTTAAGAAGATCATTACAGCTTGTTTTTCATTGTGTTTTTCCAAATATTCCAAAATGTCTAATACAGTTCTAACATCCCTCAGCTGTCTTTTAGGTAAAAATACTCTTTGATCTTTATGAGTAAATTCTGAAAAAATTAAGTCTTTCAGCTAATATTGTTGTGAACAACTTGTAATCATTATTCTATAATGATATTGGTCTGTAATTTCTTATCAACATCATATCTTGTCCATCTTTGTGTATTAATGTTATATTAGCCTCTTTCCATGTCTCCGGCATCTTTCCTCCCTGCAGGATAGAATTCATTGCATTTTGTAAAGTTTGTAAAAGTTCATCCTCAAAGCACTTGTAGTATACATGTTAAACCTGTTACTGTCGGGATGGGACGCAGATTGGAAGGGGACCGAGCTCACTCACGTCCATTTCTCTTATTGTTAACATAGGTAACTATTGCTGTACAATCTAAATTTGTTGAGAGATATTTGTATTTCCTGGGAAGTTCTTTAATTTTTCTTTTCTTTTTATCTCATCCAAAATATTTTGTGCTTTCTCTTCCCTCTTCCTCTTAATTTGGGCATTATGTTGTTTTAAATAACCTAATGAAGGCTCTACTTGTATCGCAAATCATTCTCAAGTCAGTGCCCTTCTTTAAGTTAATTTCAAATAATTATTTTAATATCTTTTTGCAGTCGTCAACAATTACTTCATTTTGTAACAATGCTTCATTTAATCTCCATGTTTTGTTCTTCATTATTCAATGGGGGTGTTTATGAGAGCCAACAAAAGTCCTTTTTTTGTTTCAAATAGCTTTTAAGTAATTTTTACCTAACTAGTGGTTGTTTTTTAATTTGCTGTTTTATTGATGTTGGTTTTATGGTTAATTTAGTTCTATGTGTTGTTTAGTTTTGTTCTTTTTATAACCTTAGTAATTGTATACCACCTCGGGCACTGTTATTTAAGCACATTCACAGTCTCATTAAAAGGCAGTTCTAGTTCAAACTTTCCTGTGGTCATATTTCAGGTGCTTAGGAGGATTGACTAACTTTGATACTAGTGACCAGTACTTTGATACTCTTTTTACATTGTTTCATTTTATTTATTGATACCCTGCTTTTCTCCCCTGTAGTGACCTAAAGCAACTTCCAATGCTGCTCTTTCCTCCTCTAGTTTATCTTCACAATAATCCTGTGAGGGAGGTTAGACTGAGAGAGTTTCACTGGCCCAGGGTCAGCCAGAAAGTTCCATTCAAACCTGGGCTCTCCCAGATCTTAGTCCAACACTTGAACTGCTGCACCACAATGGCTTTTACATTGAATACCAGGAAATGATCTGTACTTCCTAATGAATTGTTGCTTTCAAGTTTGTGTGGTTATAGTTAAAATAGACCTTTCATGAATGTCTATACAAATGAGTAGAGATATTTGGCGTCTAGGACCCCACCTGTGCCTGTAGTGTACTTTGAAAGCACCTGATGTGATCTCCTAGTATGGAATTGCTCTCAAAAAGTCCTGTGTTCCAGCACTGTGGCATCTATTTGCATTTACAATTGGATAGTTGCTTGCTTCTAGTGTCCAGCCCGGTGGTAGAATGTTACTCTAGATAAGCACTGCAGTAAGTGGGCCTCTTCCAGTTGTGATTCTGTGGTGAACATCTCAATCATAAATGCATTTACTTGATTCCATGGAACTTATTTGGAAGGAAGTCTGCCTAGGGTCTCTAAGTCCTTGATCCTGAGTCCACTGGACTTAAAAGGGTGTAAATCGCCCTAAGAGGGCATTGTTAGTCCCAGTATAGTTAACAGGGCCAATTCAGCCTTGATTGAGTTACAATCTGCTATCTGCTGGCCCATTGAGCTCAGTGCAGAGGATGATTTATAGTTCTGTAACTAGTATCGGGAGTAATGTTTGAACCCTTCTCAGAAAATAAGGCAGTTACTTGATAATTCGTATGGATTTCAGTAGTCCAGTGAGGCCTTTCATGAATACAGTCTTCAGTACCATAGTCTTGTTTTGGAAAAGCATTTACATTATAAGATTAGACAACATGTAGCAGTTAAGTTTTTATTTGAAATGTAAACTTTTACACAGTTATGGGTTCCATTTTGTGCTGAGAAAATATTGAAGAATGCAGGCAAAATTAGGTGCTTTTTTGGAGGAAGTTGGAAATATGCTATTCTGTAATGTAGAGCAGTTGATGCTGTGGCTCCTTCCTGGTCAAAACAGCTACCTAAGCAGAACAGCAGGAGGCAAAACAGTTTGATTTTAAATTCACTTGGCCTGAAAGCATTGACACTTCAGTGGAATACCTGCTGCAGATTTACAGTGAATGACACTCCCTCTTCTCCTTAGAGGAGAATGAATTGGGAAGCTCCTCAGTTGATGCCTGGCAAAACCCTGGGATGAAATTCTGAGCAGGCTGTAAAATCAGCATTATTGATTGGTAAATTAGCTCGTTCTGTATAGATTGTGTGTAATATGGCTTCTGTGATTTGTTTAGATTGGTTGTAGTTTTGCGTCTTGCCATTAATTTTTCATCTTGGTCAATTTTACTGTTCCCAAGGGATGTATTACATATTGCACTAGAACACTGTGCAAGGGTAGTAAAACTAAACCCAAAGATGTATTTTTGCTTGTTCAAGAGGTTCTGAGAAAGTTTGTGCAACCTCTTGCACAAGTGAAAGCATGAGAACTGTTGCAGACGCTCTCCATAGTCGCACTGTGTGAATTTTTGTGTAAGGGTTGGAGGAATTATCATTTGCACCTGACCTTGTATTTTTGTAGACTTGAAGAATAAGGCATGGACCCAGCACCAGTGTTCCTTTGGGCAGAAACATTACTGCACATTACTTTCTCTTCTCCCCTTTTCTAATATAGCTTGAAATGTGAGCAGGATCCAGACTGACTTAAGAACTGAGATATGCTGAATTATTAAAGTTTAAAGAGTCTAGAAAATCAAGCTTTTTCCAGCCATGATATTCATAATTTTTCAAAATCCTTTTACGCAATAATAGCTGTTCTGTTTAAAATGTAAAAGATGTGTGTGCGGTCCTCATCAATCTTATAACAGAATAGAGATTTATTTTTTAATGAAAGCTGAGAATTTATAGAACCTGTTATACATATTGTTGCAGTGTTATATCAACATGATGATGTTTAGTTGCAGTGTTTTTTAAAGGCCCTAGTGAAGGGATTAACTGCTGCCAGGAAACTGGGGAAACCTGTCATGTAGAAGCCTAGTTGCTGGTTTTATTTATTTAGTTTATATACTGATGTGCTGTAGTGGCAGCTGTAGCAGTAACAGGAAACAACTCATGCCCAACAAAGTATGCAAAACTTTTGTACGTCTCATGTCATTTCTGCGCACGTTATCGGCCCTGGATTTATCACTTTTTCCTGCTTCCCCACAGCATCATGGCACACTTTCTGGGGTTTCCCCAGCTTTACTCTGATCTTTCTCAAACTTGCCTTGCCCTAAAGTTTCGGGGGCCAGGATGCCTGCTGTGTGGGTGGGAGAATTTGGATTTTTCTGCCCACGTGGCAGCCATTTCCCCTGACTCTGTCTCCACAACAGACATTTCTTCCCCACCACTGGGAAGCTTTTCTGTTCTCTTAAAAGTCAGCACTAGAATACTGTTATATTGATATATCATTGTAATAAAGGGTAAGTAATTCTCTACTTTGTGGAGATACAAGGGAAAAGGCATATCTTTATAATAGAAGGGCTAGAGACTGGCTTTTAAAAAAATGAAAACTGGGAATTCACAGAACCTGTTGTATTTGTTGTTACAATGATATATTGATATTCTAGTGCTTAAAAAAGCCAAATGCCCAGTGGCTGTGGGGGGATGACCACACTGTTGGGGGACCGGGGCAGGGAGACCTGCTGTGTGGAGGCCTTGTTGCCACTGTGCTTTATCTGCAGCCCTACCAGCATTTGGGAAACTACATAAGCGTCTCCTGTGTGGAAACCATAACTAAAAGGCATTCCCTCCCTCCTCCCTGTGGAAGGTTTCAGTCTAGCTCTTAATTAGTCGTGGTGTCCACATATCGGCACCTTTACTAATTGAAGTTTGTTTGTGTCCAACCACCTGGGATTCTTAAGCAGTATTAAACAACAACCAAATTTTTTTATATGGCTACTTGTAGAAATGTGTGCATCTGAAGAAAACATATAAAATCTGGGTGCAGTTGTTGAATGTCAAAAGGTGCATGATTATCTCCAAATTAAGAGCAAAATGTTTATTGAATACTGTTAATGTGCTTTTTTAATTATGCTGAAGACTAATTATTACTGTATTTAGGATCAAAAATGCTATTCCGTTAACCTTATTTGTTACATGTCACAAATTTTGTCCAGTAGAGGGTGCTCAAAATCCATCAGTGCCGTTAACAGTACCTCTGTGTAGCTTCTTAATACTCAGAACATTTATAGCAACCCCCCCCCCAAAAAAACAGTGCTATCATTAGCACCCCTTTCAAGCTGTTGCCTTCTTGTCAAGTGAGGTGGACTCTCTTGCCGTTTGTACTGGTGCTGATGCTCCAGGCTGTGTCAAGAGTGCTTTCCCCACAGGTTGTTAAGGGTAGATAACAGGATTACAGAACTTGCCTGCAGCCAGTGCTGCTTCTCACTTCATGGTTTTCCCAGATCAGCATGTTCAAATTGGATATAATCTCAGTCTCTTCCATATGGATCCACACATTCCTCAGGGGAGCTGGGCATCTTTCCATGTCTAGCATTTGTTTGACAGCTAAATTTGAGGAAAGTGTCTCCTTGCTGCATGCATGAGACAAGTGGAAACTTTATCCATACATTTCTCAGAGCTCCTAAGGATGCCTAGGGCTTTCTAAGCAGGTGAGTTTTAGGGAGGAGTTACGGGGCGGGGGGGGGGGTAGAGATACTACTAACAAAGTTTCACACAGTGTACTTGGACTGATTTGTCATATCGTGTGTTCACATTTTTCATGTTAATTAGGTGCTGACATCAAACTCCTTGAAGATCAGCTTGATGAATTAATAGTGGAAGTGGCTTCCAAGCGTAATCAGCGTCCCAGAAAAATACAAGCTCATGTTGTCAAAGGCATTAAAGCACAGCAAGAAATGTTGGTGAGGATCTCTAAATCTATTGCCATACATTATGTAATTCTTAATTCCCTGGAAGGAAAAAAAAAGTCCATGTTCATTTCAAGGGAAATGAAGTATTTAATCATATCCTTATCGCTTGACCAGTAAATATTCCTGGGTGTCACAATTTGGGAGTTTCATTCCATGTCTTCATAGGCACATTGTGAACTACTTGAATTTTTCTCTTCTGATTTGGTTCTATGCTAATGAAGAGAATTTGCCAACAATTAACGAAGCAGTTTGAGTGCACTGTTAACACTTTTTCAAGAAAATGTATTTCTGTGGTACAAAAAACAATCAAGGTGGACATATCCTGCAGAAGTTTCCTTCTGACCCAGTGAGGTTCAGTAAAACTCAATATCCCGTTATCATTTTTGCAATGTCTTATTCTGTAAAGTACTGTTTGAGCAGAAGTTCGAGATTTGGGCCGGGGTTCTCACCAGTACATGGAGGACACTGAACTCTGTCTCGCACTTCCAGTTGATTCCAGGGAGGTTGTTGAAGCTCTGAACCAGTGCCCAGAGGCAGTTTGGGAGTGGATGCAGGCTAATAAACTGAAGCTTAGTCCCAAAAATTTAGAAGTGTTATCAGTGACAAGAAGGTCTGACCTGAGATTTAAGGTGTCATCTGTTCTGGAAGGGGTTGCACGCCCCTTGAAGGAACAGGTCTGTATTTTGATTGTGCTCTTGGACCCTGGCCTGCTAGGTAAGCAGGCAGCAGCTGCAGGATGTCTTTTACCGGCTTTGACTGGTTAGCCAGCTGCGGCCTTTCCTTGGCAGAAAATATCTGGCCACTGTGATACATGCCCTGGTTACATCTAGATTAGATTCTACAATCCTGTCTGTGTGCGGCTACCTTTGAAAAGTGTTCAAAAACTTCAGTTGGTACAGAATGCTACAGGTAGGATGTTGACTAGACTAGGTTGTAGGGACCATATCACTTCAGTCTTGGCCAGTCTACACGGGCTCCCTATCTGTTTCCAGGCACAATTCAGCGTGCTAGTGTTGAAGACTGCCTAATCCCTTAAGAACCTACCCAGACACTGCAGTCATCTTCCAGTGCCTGCTTTAGGTGATCCGGTGGGTGGGAACCTGGGAGAGGGCCTTCTAGGCTGCAGCATCAAAACTCTGTAGCTCACAGCCCAGAGATACCCCCTTCTCTTGCAGTCTTTCCTTGGTTGGCGAAGACTTCCTTGTTGCCTCTGGCATTCTTTCAGCAATCCCTTCTTCCTTCCCCATGTTTTATTTGTTGTTATTTATGTGTTTGTACATATTTTAAGCTTGGTTTTGTTGTTTTAGTGGGGTTTTTTTTAGTTTGGTTCTAATGGTTTTTAGTATGTATGCTTGCCACCTTGCTGGCCCTTATAAAGGCAGAAAAGCAGAGTATAAGTTTTGTGAATAAAATAATAATAGAAGTGTGAGGACACCTGTCCCTCTTCTGTCCAGAGGATAGTGTATCTTCTGTCAGTTATTATGTTGATATATATAGTGTAGCAGTCCAGAGTCCTTGGTTCAAATTTAAACTCTTAATTTAAGATGAGAGCCAGTGTGGGGTAGTGGTCAGAGCTTTGAACTAGGATCTAGGAGACCTGGGTTTGAATCCTTACTCTTCCATAGAAGCTCACTAGTTGACTTTGTGCCAGCCACATACTCTGAGCCTAACCTACCTCACAGGGTTGTGAGGATAAGGAGGAGGAGAGAAAAATGATGTAAGCTGCTGTATAAATAAAGTACATAAAACAAAAATAAATAAGTAAACTAACTCGCTATGGTCTTAGGCAAGCTGCTAAGTCTCAGTCTTCCCCATCTATCTCTTCGCCATTACTATGGATAGGAATGCTAACTTGCTGTAAAGAGCTGCCATAAAGATTAATGAGATTCAGAAAACACTGTGTGTAAAGTGTGGTCAATTCACAGCCAACTTCAGTGACCCCGGAGGGTTTTCAAGGCAAGTGATTAAGCAGAGGTGGTTTGCCATTGCCTTCCTCTGCAGAGTCTTCCTTTGTGCTTAGCTTCCAATATCTGATAAGATTAAGCTGTACTGTACCATTCCACATCGCTTAAAAAGCACTAATATAAATGCTAATATTTGTCTTCATTTTGTGGAGGTAGGAGGGAACAGCAGAGGAAGGGAGAAAATGTAAATGTATGGAGGCGATTCAAATCTATGAGTGTTCTGGTCCCTACAGCCACCCTTCCTGGCCCCTAGGATGGGGCTTGTGTATTGTGAGGGAGACAGTTCTGCCATATAAGTGTGATCTGTGATGCAAAGGCCTCCAGCAACAGCTGGTCTTGTATGCTGTGGCAAACATGGTGTTATTCTTCGCAACAAATGTTTCAGGTAGGAGAGGCTCAGAGACAGTAACTTGCTCAAGGCTGTCCAACAAGCTTCCTGGCTGAGCAGTGATTATTTAGCTGATTTGTGTGACCCTTTTCAGCCCTGACTGAAGTGCCCAATGCAGCTTACAACAACTTTAGACTGTAATATTTTAAAATATTATAAAGAATACAAGAAAAGGAAAATACAGCATTGTCATCAGTGAGTCCATCTAGAGACCTGGAACAGTAGGGATGGCACCAACCCATTTGGGACTTGGACAAGGGCTTGAACAGGCTGATATGGGAAGAGATGATCCTTCAGATACTGTGGACCCAGACTGCCTAGGGCAGTGGTTCTCAAACTGTGGGCCAGGACGCAAAAGGACATTGTGACTCTCTTGCAAGGCTCAGCAGGGGGAACAAAGTGGCCATGAAATATGGCCTGTTGCTCAGTAATGGTGTGTACTTCATAGAAACACTGAGCATGAAGAATAAAATACAAACTTGTTCACTGGTAACTGATATGAGAGACCTACAGATTATGTTGGGGAAGGGAAAAGGTGAATGGAATTACTTTGCAAGTGAGACCCAAACAGTACAGTAAGTTTAGATCCCACTTCAAAATGCTCACGCCCTGCTGTTTTAGGGTGTTAAGGGTCAACATTAGCTCTATGAATATGTAACAGAATTTGTTATTACAACAGGTTCCAGTGAGACATTTAACTGCTATATTTTGAACTAGTTGAAACTTTGAATCATCTTTGAAGGCAGTCCCTCACTGAGCATGTTTCAGTAGTCTAATGTGGATGTTACTAGGGCATTAGAACTCAGACCCCAACCTGCTTCAAGTCCAACACTTTATCCACTACAGCTGGCTGACTCTTTAAAATGTCTTGACCCTTTAATAGAGGCTTAATGAGATGTTATTTACCTCCATGCCATGAAAAACTTCAGTTGACCTTTTCCATGAATTAAGCCTGTATTTCAGGGGCAGGGCATTCCCCCCCCCCCCCAAGGCAGCTGACAATCCCAACCCTTTAAGAGCCTGCCTAAAAATTCCAGGATACATGAAGCTGTATCCCTTTCCCCTTGTTTCCAGGTGGCACTTAGCTCTGAGTAGTGGCACCTTTTTTGGAGGGCCCTGCCAGATCCTGAAGGGGGAACTGATCAAAATCAGTGCAATTTATATATGAAAGCCATCAAAATTATTGGTTGTGCTGTGTGTTTCTCCACCCACACTGCTGACAGCATGTGATCTGAGAAGAGACTGGGGAAATAGTGCAGTAATATCACATCACACATTGTAGAATACCAAATGTTGCCAAGCAGAGATAGAGAGCAACAAGGAGCAGCTCTGCATCTGGCAATATCTAGTTCCATGTTTGGTCTGAAGTGGACACCTTCCTTAATATTTTTTCAGGTGAGGTAGTGCCACTTCCCAAACCATGCACTAGGGGGCATAGTCTGTCCTTAAACTTCCTCTTTCCTCTAATTGTATTAGAATGTAATAATGAAGTGAATTGTATGTAATGGTAATATACATATGTATCCTAGATAACCGGGATGAAATCAGATTTTTTATTTGTTCAAGCCTGGGTATAGAGAACTCTGACTGGTTCCAGTCAGTCTCAGGGCATCCAGACTCTCAGGCTGTCTCTTTTGTATATGTTGCCTTGCTCTGGGTATCATAAAACTGCCAAGCCAAATACTTAATCATAGAGATGTTTTAATGTGTTTTTATTCATTCAGGGCTTTTTTCAACCTGTTGTGAAACCTCAAGAGATAAAAGCAACACCTTCTCAAGGTAAGTAGTGGGCAGGAAAGATGAAATGATATAGCATAATACTAATTAGAAAATACAGCCGTTGTTTTAGTTACATATTGAAAATACATCCATGCATTTTTTCCAGAATGGCTCAGTAGGTTACAGTAACAAAATGAAAAGGCAGTAGAACACAAAAAGAAGAAGAGGAGAGTGAATTTGTACCCCACCCTTCACTTGTAGTCTCAGAGTGGCTTACAAACTCCTTTCTCTTCCCCTCCCCACAACATTCACGACACCCTGTGAGGTAGGTGGAGCTGAGAGAGCTCTTTCCAGAGCTGTCCTTGAGAGAACAGCTGTGCCAGAGCTATGGCTTGCCCAAGGTCATCCAGCAGGTGCAAGTGGAAGAGTGGGGAATCAAACCCGGTTCTCCCAGATTAGAGTCCGTGCACTTTACCACTACACAAAACTGGCAATAAAACAGTTGACTTCCTGGAACAACCCCAAATACCTGTAATAGTATCTTTTTCACAATTACTGTTCTCCATAGTCCATGACAGTCAGATTGCTTAAACATGCACCTTTTATTTTTGTGAGCAACAGTGCTTTATAGGAAGGTTTGTTGTTCTGAACATGATGTTTGAAATGACCTGCCTTGGTGGATTTAATTGTAGTGCTCCATAGAGACCGCGGTGACAGTCTAGCATTGCAGCACTAAAGCCCCGTGTGCTTTTGCTGTCTATTTGTTTAGAATATTCCAGTGCTGATTCTTCAGAGTTCTGCTCGAGGTAGTTTACATTAAAAACCACAGTATAAAAACAAAAAAGCCGGTTAAAAAAATTCTGTTCTTTAGGAAATTGGCTTCCTCGTGAACAGGCTGAGAATTTTTTTTTTTTTAAAGTAATTGCTGGCTCATAACAGCCAGCTGGGGAGTTTCATACAGGGCTTCCTCCACAAACCACCAGTAGTGGGATGGCATCAGACAAACATAAGAGGACTGTATGGGCAATTGCTAAGAACTGGCACAGCAAATCCTTCTCTTAAACTCAGTTATTAAAAGTGCATCCAGAACAGCACTCTTGTCCCGAGGCTGCATGACTTGTTCATACTCATCTTGTCTTCCTATAACTGAAGCTTGGGGTTTTTAGATTTTCCCTAACATGTTATATTTGAGCAGTTGCCCTGTGACTCCATATACTCTCCTGTACCAAAGGGTGAGTGTGAGGAGGTTTTAAGACAGAGTCCTGAAATAGCTAGATTTGGAATTTTGCAAAAACTATCAAGGGACAGTAGTATTATTAGTAAATATGTTTGTAATGCATCTAAATGTTCAGAACATCACCTGCATTAATTTGTTGCAGTCCTTACAGAAACCCCATGTTGCAGTTGAGTCACTGAGCTAATAAGACTTGCCTAAGCCCACATGGCAAACATAAGACCTGAACCAGGGGCTTTATGATTTGTAGCTTGGTATTTTAGTCATTATTTAACCCCAGTTCATGGCTTTCAAGATGTCTGTGGTGAATGGGTTCAGTGATGCCGATTTTACTTCTACAAGTGGGGAACTGTGACTTAAGGGGAGGATCCAATCCCACCCTTCACTCCTCTGTCCTTGGACAGTTGCTTCCCCCCCCCCCCCACAAGGACCTGTTAAACTTTTTGGGGAAGGGGAATCTTGCCTGTCATTTTCCCACTGCTTGGCTGCCCACACACCTCCCCCCGCTCTGTCTGCATGTGTGCCTGCCCCCACTGCTTTGCTTGCACACACACACCCTTCACCACCAGTTGGCGGGGAGTGGCAGCGAGGAGGGTGAAAGTTCCCAATCTCCCTCCGTCCTCCACCCACCTGCAGCATTGCCCCCTCTGCCAATAGGGTTCCAGCTGCGGCGGCAGCTTCCTCCCCTCCTCCTGTGGGGAGGCTGTGGAGGCACATTGTCTGCTCAAGCCTCTACTTTGGGGGGTTTAAACACATACCCCCATCCATTTTTGTTACTTTTGGCATTCTGCAAACCTGGGAGCTGAACTCTCTGTGAGTTCAACAGCAGTGGGATAAGCACTGGAGATAAATATATTTAGAGGTCCCCTGACAAAGCTGCATGCAAAACATTTTGGTGCTTTTTTAGTATAAAATGAATTTTCTGTTTCCCACTGCGACATGGGCATTTTGCCTTACCCTCTTTCACCTTGGGAAAAGTGACAACATGATACTCCCATCCAGAGCAGGTTTGTTTCTCTTTAGTGAGAGGGCAGGTTTTTTTGTTTGAAAACTCCCAAAGAGGAACAGTGAGCAGGAACCCTGACAGGGTATGGGTTGTGCCTCCCCTTCACATGTGTGTGTTAGCAGTTTGCTAGTTAACACCCTTTGCAGGACGGATGTGGAGCTTTGCTGCTAACTACCAATTCTAAGCTGAATATAGGCACCATTTCCTCTTTAACTTGCTGCTTCCTGTACTGCAAAGGATTTTCCATCATCTGCCACTTTGACCACATTTCAGACAAGGAGCTCTGCTCGTTTGAGTGGCTTTCTTCCCATCCTCATCCCAGTAATAACCTGGACTTGCTGGTGACCTAAGGGAATGCAACCAAAAAAAATGAATAGGAATCACTTACTTTAGAGGAGAGTTGCGAGGATATTGTAAGGAAAGAGCTATAAAATGTCTTAGTAATAAACCTGAGATCTTCCTGTATCTCTTAATTGGTGTGCAGCAGTCAGTACATTTGACTATGATTATAAGCTGAGCAAAAACAAAATAATTAAATGTGAAACAAATGAATGCATAATTGTGTGTATTTGCATAGTGTCTGGGATGTTAATGCATCCCTGTTTAGTAATTACAGTGGTCAGAAACCAAAAATATTCAGATTACTCACTACCTTTCATTTCCCCTTTCATTTCCCTGTGTTGTGGAAGCCATGTAAATAATGCTCAGCTACTAAGAATCA
Organism: Lepidodactylus listeri; assembly: GCA_029233225.1. NCBI lineage: Eukaryota > Metazoa > Chordata > Lepidosauria > Squamata > Gekkonidae > Lepidodactylus > Lepidodactylus listeri. The sequence continues at coordinate 105,568,964 of JARCFY010000003.1, forward strand.
AATACCTTGAAGATACTATCATGTATCAGTCTTCATAGCTAACTGAATTTCTTAAGCTCAGATCGCATCCTCCAGCACAGATGCCATTCAATGCCCCTAGAAAGGTCATGAGTTGTTATTTTGTAATAAACATACATCACAGTCTCTGTCTCCTTGCAACTTTCATCATTACTGTTTCCCTCTTTATAGATGGGAAACTGAGGCAAAGAAGGAGTGACTTGTCTATATTTATTCAGGAGGTTCAGAGCAGAGCTGGGATAATTTTTTTAACATATTTATTCCATCCTTCCTTTACCTTCGTAACAATCCTGTGGAGCATTTTGACCTGAGAAATAGGGACTAGACCAAGGTCACCCTGTAAGCTTGGTAGCAGAACAGGGATTTGAACCTGGATCTCCCCAGTCTCAACATACTAGCCACTGTTCCACAATAATATTTAAACCTAGTTCACTTAGATCAAATCCAGGATGCATGCAACTAAACAATAGTTGATTATTGTCAAATGACGCAAGCTGAATGGGCACTTTCCCAGCGCTGGGGCACACTGGACCCAGCCAGCCAGCCAAGTACATCCAGAAGCTACTGTATCTTTACCGCAAACCTTTGGGGAATCTTGACCCATTTCCCCTTTGTAATGTTTTACTGTCAAGTCTCTTTATGCCGTACTTTTGAGCGACGAATCACGATCACGGTCTCTTCAGGGTTCCTGAGCACAAAATGTGCCCCGTGGTGAGTTACCTTGAAAGTTGCTGGGGGTTCCCCCTGCCCCCCCCCCCCCCCGTCATGGTTCGTGCACTAAAGCACTTGTTTACTGAAGCTGTGATTTCCAGGGTGAAATACTGCCTTGCTGTCAGTTTAGGCAGGAGTCATATTTGTTCTCCTTTAATGTGGGAAAGTACATAAGGCATAATTAGTTAATTTCATTTTCTTTTCACTACCTCAATATAAAAACTTTACAAATGCCTCACTGCCTCATTTCATACAATTTTCTGACTTTGACCCAAAAGAAAAGGTTATTCCTTTGGAGTGCCTGTTTGTTGTTTTTGGTTTACCTCTTTTGACATCATAAGTTTCTGACAGGAAAAAAAACTACTTGCAAAAAGTGAAAACTAGGGTTGAGTGAAACTAACTGAAAGGTTTTATACCCTCTGAGGAAGCTATAGAGTCCCTAAACTCATCCATTGTGGAAACAGCCATTAACATTTTGAGGCAAAAACTCTGATTATGTTTAGCTTATTCAGGAAGCAGCAAACACCTGAGTTTCAAGTTGTCTGCCAGGGATTGCAGACATTTCCTACTCCAACAAAATTTGAATGGATTCTGTGGATTCAGCTCTCTCTGTTATTACAATTTTTATCCCACCCTTCCTCTAAAGTTCCCTTCTCCTTACAACAACCTTGGGAAGCAGGTTAGAGCAGGGTGACCTTGGGCCAATCACTCTTAAGCTGCTTTGGGGTTGAATTTCAAATTAAACCCAGGTCCTCTCTAGCTTTAATCCAACACTCTAGTCATTGCAGCACACCACCTGATGGTGCAAATGCAGTTGTTTAGAGTGTCCTGTAACCAGTAGCTTGTGGGATGATTCAGATCCCTGTACGTTGTCTAGAGTGTGATTCGTGGGTATGCCAAAGCATTTGACTCATTAGGGAGTCCATTGAGAGAAGTGGATGAGAGTCAACTTTTCATCCAAATCTGTACATTTAGAAACTCTCCATATGAAGCAGATATTGTCAGGTGTGCCGGGGGATTTTTTCAATGAAAGAAATGTGCCTTAGCTCGAAAAAGGTCTCCACAGCTTAGCAACTCTGGACTTTCTTGGTGGTCTCCCATCAAAATACTAATCTGGGTTGACTCTTCTTAGTTTCTGAGATCTGATAAGCTTGGGCTAGCCTGGGCTATCCAGGTCAGGGCAATGGGAAGGATAATCTCTCTCTCTCTCTCCCCCCCCCCCCCCTGTGTGTGTGTGTGTGTGTTAATCACCTTGACCACGGTGGGAAGATGGGCCCAGAGAGATGCAATCACCAGCTGTGTGGGTGTCTCCAGGCAGGGCAGGAGGGTTGGCCCTGCCCCATAATCATGTTCTCCGCCCACAGAGGGAGGGTGGGCCCGGGAACATGCAGCCACCTGCAACCATGTGGGTGGCTCCCAGTTCCCCGGCAGGGTGGGTGGGTTGGCCTTGCCCCACAGTCATGTTATCTGTGGTGGGAGGGTGGGTCCAAGGAGACGCAGTCACCTGCTGTGCAGGTGGCTCCGGTGCCCTGGGCAGGGCGGGAGAGTTGGCCCTGCCCTGCAGTCATGTTGTCCATCCGCAGAAGGAGGGTGGGCTCAGGGAGACAGAGCCACCCGCATCCGTTCAGCTGGCTCCCAGACCCGATGCAGCACGGGATGGTTGGCCCTGCCCTGCACTATACTGCAATGCACTACAGCCACTACTGTGTGGGTAGCTCTCAGGCCAGGGTGGAGGGGGTTGGCCCTGTGTTCATCTTGTTGTTGGAGAGAGGATGGACCCAGCCAGGGACACATCCATCCACAACAGTTCTCTCCTGTGTGCTTCTGGGTGGAGGAGGTCCACTGCAAGTTTGATGCCTCCCCTCTATAGGTCACATAGAGTCTGTCCTATCTGTTCTGTGGCCCAGAACCCACACTCGGTAACATTTTCCCAGAAAGCACTTTCCTGGGGGCACTTTCTTTGATGGGCTGTAACTCAGACTCCGCAAGTCAGGACTTTTGGGGGGCATTCTGGTGAGTTTGATGCCTCTAGCTGAGTGTTTTTCAACCACTGTGCCGGGGCACACTGGTGTGCCGCGAGATACTGTCAGGTGTGCCGTGGGATTTTTTCAATGAAAGAAATGTGCCTTCCGGGCTGACCTTCCGGGATGCATTAAAATACATCCACATTATATTTCTTCTGAAACTTAGGTCAATGTTATGGGAAGGAGCCATTACACTTTGGATCTGTAACTTACGATTTCAAGTTGAGTGGCTATTACGTGTATTTGTAATACTGTCATAGTTAATACTTGAGCTGAGGCAACTAATGACCCATTTATCTTGTATTTCAGTGTTTTTCAACCACTGTGCCGTGAGATATTGTCAGGTGTGCCGGGGGATTTTTTCAATGAAAGAAATGTGCCTTAGCTCGAAAAAGGTTGAAAAACACTGCTCTAGCTCACACGGCCCTTTGTACACAGTCCTGAACCCACTCCTGACATCTCTCTGAAAAACTTTTCTGGGGGCACCTTTTTTGGGGGGGGGTCTGTAACTCAGACCCCCCAAATCCAATCCTAACATAAATTGTAGGGCGTTTATAGGGGCATCCTGGGGAAGACCGCCATGAGTTTGACGTCTCTAGCTCACACAGGATCTGTTCTATATACTCCAGAACCCACACCTGACATCTCCCCGGAAAACACTTTCCTGGGGACAGCTTGTTTGGAGGTCCATAACTCAGACTCCCCAAGTCCAACCTCCAGATAACTTGAGGGGCATGTAGGGGAGCATCCCAGGGAGCTGCACCACGAGTTTGATGCCTTTAGCTCACAGAGGGTCCATTCACAGAGCCAGTTTGGTGTAATGGTTAAGTGCACAGACTCTAATCTGGGAGAACCAGGTTTGATTCCCCACTCCACTTGCATCTGCTGGATGACCTTGGGCTAACCATAATTCTGGCACAACTGTCCTTGAAAAAGAGCAGTCAGAGCTCTCTCAACCCCACCTCACAGGCAATGTTCCCTCTAAGCTGAGTTAGTACGAGCTAGCTCACAGTTTTTTAGCCTCCAGCTCACACATTTTTGTCTTAGTTCAGGTAGGATGGCTCCAGAACAAACTAATTTATGCAGTAGCCAAATCGCTTGCTCACAATTTTAATGCCAGTAGCTCACAAAGTAGAATTTTTTCTCACAAGACTCCACAGCTTAGAGGGAGCATTGCTCACAGGGTGTCTGTTGGGGGGGAAGGGAAGGGAAAGGAGTTTGTAAGCCACTCTGAGACTCCCTTGGGTAGTGAAGGGCGGGGTATAAATCCAATCTATTCTCTTCTTCTATACACTCCAGAACCCACACCTGACATCTCCGCAAAAAGCACTTTCTTGGGGGCACCTTGTTTGGGGGTCTGTGACTCAAATCCCCCAAGTCCAATATTTACCAAACTTGGTGGGCAGGTAGAGGAGAGTCAGCTGGAGATCCCCCCCCCCCGATCTTGGGAGTCTCTGGGACTCTGAGGGCTGCTTCCCCACGTCTCAAACTGGATTTTCCCAGTTTGTGCCCATCTCTTATAATTATGTTTAGTCACTTGGAGCCAGAACAAGGGAGGAAATGAATTCTGTGAAGTTTCCGGAAGTGCTTTTTCACTTTTCCCAGGCAAGTGTTTACTTACAAGCCAGCTTTTGCCCTTAAAGCCTAGGTGGTTGGGACAAGAAGCTTTTGCTAGCACATGCAAATATCTCTATTTCTAGGATGTCAGGTGTGTTCTGTACTCGATGAGAGGTTTCTGAGTGGTTGTGCTGATTGTCAGTGTTAGATATAATTCATTTTTCAAAAGCTGAACAGTTATTTGATTTGAAAATGAAATATAGTATCTACAAGAGTTTTGTATGCACTTAGCCTGTAAAGGCTTCCTCTGACATTATGAATGACGTGTTCCTAAAAGATTTTTGAAAGACTGTATTGTGAACAATACGAAAATACTAGTTGTTTTAAAGTAATTATTTACCTATTAGAAACTGTCAAATTGTTTGTGATGGTGCCCTGGTGATTCCCCCCCCCCTTTTTTTTTAGTTTCCTGTGGGCAGATGAAGTCCCCCACCTATTTATTTATTTATTAGTGTAATTTATACCCCGCCCTCCCCACGAACAGGCTCAGGGCGGCTTACATAGATCAGTAACCAGTACCATGAAACCATGTACAAAAGTTAAAACCTTTAAACATTAAAACAATCACAAAAAATTTAAAGTGCTAGTAATTTTTTCAGGAAAATAGGTATTGATTCTGTTGCTGTTTCTTTGTAGATTCTCTTATGGCAGATTTGAGGCTTTCAGCAGAAGCAGCATCCAAACATATTGGAAATTCATTTAAGGTGAGATTTGTAAGAAGCACAGCAGTGGATGTATAATCAGACAGAAGCATTTTAACATTTTCAGGCACAGATACATACAAAATTGACAATTCACAACAGTTTCCCCCTTTTTGTTGCACACCCCTCCCACGCTGTTCCTAGGGGTCCCCTATCCCCTAAGAGCAGCATTTGGTGCAGGGCCAGTGAACTGCAGTGGGGCTGATGGGAAATTTAGTCTGGGTACAGTTCATTACTGTAGGACAGCTGCTGAAGCACAAGCTGAAGGAAGTATGTTAAACTGAACCATCTAATTCATATGCATCTGCACTGTAAGAATATGGTTCAGAAAGAAGCTTGGGGTAAAGACTTGAGAGACTGTAGAGTGTGTATAGTTTGTACTGTCTGTTCCTCTAAGTTCCTACTATGTAATTTTTGGCTTTCGTTTAACATGTCATGTTAAATATTTATGCTGTGCCTCACCTCTGGCCTGTTAATTGTGTAGATTTATTCTGTGTAATCCATCTTGAGTCCCAGTGAGAAAGACAGACAATAAATAACATAAATAAATATAAAAATCTGCAGCTGTATTTGAGAAGGCTTAGGTATTTTCTTTGACAACAAGCTGGGAGATCTTCCTAGCATTTTTTCTTTTAACGTAGCAGCTGCTCAGAGACCCCATTTGGCTTGGGTGGCAAGGGGCTTTTCCCCCCTGTGCTGTTTTCCTGACCCGAAACAGCCCTGTGGAGCTGATGTGTGTCCTGTTAGGAGAAATATATAGGCAAAATATAGATGACTGAATATTCCCCTGAATGGGGCAAACAGCAGCTCGGGGGGGGGGGGGTCATTTTGAGTAGTTTTATGTTTTTGTTATATTGACTGAAACTGAATCTGTGTCATTAGCATTAACCTTCCAAAACTGTCGCCTTAAAAAAATTATACTGTTGAGAATTTATGGGTAACACATTTTCTATAGAGAGAAAATAAACAACTCCCTAATGGCTTAACTGTAGGCCACTGAATACTAGCTGAAATAGCGCAAGTGCAGCCCTTGGAAATACTTGGAATTTGAACCTCTGAGAGAAAACAATTTCAGGCTTCTCTTATTGGAAAAGTGTTCCTCTGTGTGTTTGTATTGATTTAAATGTAGTGCAGTGGAATGATAGCATTAAGGTCAAAAAGAACAGGATCACTGTAGAAGCAGGGAAGTATACCAGTCAGACTGTTCAGCTACGTTCTGTTCCCTAGGAGAAATGAAATCTCATTCTGTACATGTTTGTTGGAATTGCTCTGCACAGCTAATGGCAGCTTTTTATGTACACAGTACGCGAACTAATGTTGGAATCTGACTTGAGACTCCACTACTGTTATTTATGAACGTTTAAAAGTAATAACTTCACATTTATTTTGCCCCTAAGTCTATGACATCTCTCCTGGGAAAAGCAGAAGGTTTCTCCACGGCGTTATCCTTGCAGCCTACCTTGGAACTGTGCAAAATCCGCCAAGAAGTCTTTTCCAGCTCTGAAGTGAAAGCAGAGAATCAAACTAAGAGCAAAAAGCTTATGGAACAAGTAGAAGTCAGATCCCCAGAGACTACTACCAGCAATTCCGTTATATTGAAAATAAAGAGACCATTGTGTTCATCACAGAAAATGTACCCACTGCGACGAAGGAAAATTGGTCTGGACACATGAACCTTTTTTCTGCTGTCAAGAATAAAAGATACCTATCAGCTTTGAGAGAACTGTTTAATTGGACCTTCATATGAATATATGTGTTTCCTTTTTACATTTGCAGGGGGATTTTTTGCCTGTTTGAATTTGCCTGCCACACAAAGGAGTCTGGGCTGTCTGCAAAAGCATTGGCAGTGGCATGCTCTGGACACAATATGACTTGATCGATTTTGTCTGCTAATGGAGGTTCAAGTTGGGTCCTCTCACTGTGTAGCTCTAAACATTATGTCAGATGGATGCACGCTTTTCCTTTTATATTTCCTCATATCCCCATGATTGTTCAGTGAGGATAGCCTGCCAGCAGTATTGTTGTTTGAGACTGAAACCTGAAGCTACTGAAGTTCCACTGGGTTACAGTCAAATACGAGATCTGGAATTGCTTTTTTAAAAATTCACCAAACCTCTGACTGACTGAGAGTCAACCTGGCATAGCCAGGGTGTTCTCCATTTGTATCACCAAGCAGAAGACTCCTTGTCATGGTGAGCTTCAAAGGCCATTTCCTGAAGAAAGATGGAAATTGTGCAGAAACTGCACCATCACATCCACACAACGGGATTTCTGGATCACAGCAATAATTTGTGTTTGCAATGGGTCAATGTCATTTCAAGGTTTACTTGTACAGGCACTTTTCAAACAGCTGGGATATCTGAGGGCCAAATTCAATGTTCAGCATCTGAGACATGTCTTCTCTAAATCTCAGAAGTCGCAGGGAAAGTTTGGAGAGGGGTGTGTGCTAAACCCCTCTGCCCTACCATCTCTCTCCCAACCAGTTTTTTCCCATTTGGGAGAAAGCCACTGCCAGAGAGGTTCACAGGAGAGAAGTGAAATGCATAGAAGGCTTACACCTCCCTTTCCAACAGCCTCTTGTCCCCTTCAAGTTACGTCCCCTTTCTCCCTCCCATCCCCTGCCCATGCTTTTAGATCTTCAGTGTAGGCTTGGGTTCTTAGAGTAATGCCTTCTGCCAAGCATCTAGCATAGTCCTGACAAGCAAGTTGGGATATATGTAACTACATGTGACGGTTGTCATGGAATTCTTTTTTCCCCTTTGTCTACATGTAGTGTGCTGTTTTTAAGTTAAAACAGTAGCCCATTACACATCTAGGTGTGTGGCATCACCGTGTTGAGTCTCTTGAACACTGAGCCTTTGACTGCATCAACTCTTCAAACTGTACTAGAAGAATTCTGGTTTGGGGATTCTTAATGCTGTACTGATTGCAGATGGTTTAAATAATTCCATAAATCTAGAGTAAATCAATTCTATTTGCAGTTCAATTTATTGACATATCTCCCTGTTATATTCCTGTTATGCAAAGTGAAAAAATAGGATTTGTTTACTTGTTTTGTCCTACTATACCCTAGTATTTCATGGTGAGCTGTAGGCGCTAGCTTTGAATGCTTTTTAAAAAAAAACTTACTGTTTGGAATGTGCTTTCCTGCAGAGTGGTGTAGGCAAAAACTAATTGATTTGCTTAAGTTCAGTTTGGCCCATACGTGTGCAAAGATATATGTGTGAAACAGTGGTTTGGAAGTACTGCCTTGGGTTTGGCACTGCTTGCTTGGGTGCATGCTTTGCCTCAGAATGCCTATAATGCCTATTCAGCCTGAATATTAGTTAATGTCCAGATTATTACAAAGGCACTTATAAGTCTCCAATGCTTTCTTCTCAAAAGCCCTGCACTGTAAAGACTACCCTTGATCTTGCTTCTTCCTTTGGGGAACATGAAATAATACATGTAATTATAATCTATGAGTAACTGAGGCTTATTTGTGAACTTTCCAAAATCAATGCCATTAGTATGACTTATTCTCCATTTTAGTAATTAGAATTTATTATGTACCATTTATTCCTGAAAATGGAAAGTTTTAAAAAGGGTATTTTTTAAAGAATAACCTTAATTACTGTTTCTTAGAAATATTTTTGTTGATTAAACAGCCATAAGGAGGAAAAGAAAACAAGTGAAAGACTGTTCAACTCTGCCCTTATAATTTCATTTAAAAATGTGTATCAACAGAGCAAGCGTGCATACTGAATGTGTAAATACGTATTTTGTTTTTTGTAAAATGTGTATTTGTACATAAAAATACTTCTTTTGTATACACTAAAGCTAATTGATAAAATACTTCTTGTGGGTTTGCGTTCAGATTTTGGCTTAAATATCAGTTGTCCTATGCTAACTTTGTCCTTCCAAAACCACTAGGAGTTGAGAAATTGATATGGCCAAAGTATTGCAGCAGAATCACTCTATGTACTTGGACCTGAGGATGTGTATTATTGTAAGCAGCCAAGAGCATAACTGGTTTAATTATAATCAAGGGGTTTGTGTGCCTTGAACAGCAGATCCCTTGCCTCAGTGCCCCATGGAGGGGGAATCTAAAGCATTTAAAGATGCTCTTAGAATTCTGACTATAGCTATAAACCCAGGTTCAGTTTAGATGTAATGCCAAAGCAGGCTTGAATGCTTTCCCTTCATGCATTCCAGTTCTCTCCGTCCCTTGGAGCTCACCTGGAGGACCTGGTCCAGTTCTTTACATGTTTTCAGTTAATATGCTCATTTTAGCAATATCGAAACTTTAATCAGTCATTCTTTGATAGCTGAAATTAAAGGACTTTTTCAAAATGGAGCCTGCCATTACCTTAGCTGCCAGCAGAAGACTCATTTAAAATATCTTTCTCATACTAACTCACAGTATTCTCAAGGCAATGATTTATTGATTTGTGGCAACTAGATTGTAGAAAATGTGGATGATTTTAATGACTAATGATTTGTGGCAACTAGATTGTAGAAAATGCAGATATGCCACACTGGATGGGAAAGAATAAAAAAGCCTGTGAAGCAGAGCAGTAATTGATTTGGGCAAGGGGTTTACTTGATTTTTCAAAAGCATCACTGCAGGAATTCTTATTTTGATAGCGATGGCATTGCCTCTGAACAAGGAGACATACGTAATCCAAGATCCATAACAAATAATGAAGAATCTAACAAAAGGAGCTAATTATAGAAGAATAACATGGGATTCTTCATCACGGGGGACAGGTCCTGTACAGGTGTTGTTGCACTGTCAAAGGGAATTATTTGTCAAGAAAATTTTGTTTTTATTTCTAGCTGTTCTAATTATTTGCTTTTTTACAAGTTAAAAGTCAATACTGTAAGGAGACTCTAAAGTCCCCTTTTTACTGAAATGTCACAACATTTACCCTTTTTATTTTTAGCTTGGACATAAACTGGTGTTGCATCAGAAAGTGTCTGGCAATTTTCTTAATATAGCACAAGCCCTCTAAGGGACACATAACAAAAGGATGGCCTTATCCATGTGCTTATTTTTTATGATACAGCCTTGAGATTAACATGCATAGGAAGGTAGTTTTTTGTGGGGAGGGGGGGGGATTCACTGAGAGTTCTGTCATCCCAGTTGACTGGACCAAATGGCATCTCTAACATTTTCAAGGCCCACAGAGTCTGAATTCATTGTGACTCTAAAATGCCCCTCTATTTTGTAAGGTAGCTTATAATCAAATCAAGAGCAAAAAGCCAATGAAGCAGTTAAAGCATTGTTCTCCATAGTTCCTGTATAATTCCCTCATATGGATGGGTTGTGTGCTGATTTAGAAGCAGCTCTGGGGCTCTAGCCCAACAGTCATATCCTCTTTCACCCCTCTGCATATGCCATGCCTCAAGGGAAGGGCACAATGATCCTGCTGCTCTTCATGCTGGTAGCAATTCTGCATTTGCTTTCTGAAGAGAGCTACCTCAGGTTTTCTTTTTTTCCTTTGTGCACACAGAACACTGAATTTGGCTCTCTATGTATATATACAAAACAATGGAAAGCAGACTATCAGAATGACTTTTCTTGGTGTAAGTGTGTAGCTTAGTCCAATAGAATATTATTCGGTGTCCTTTGATACACAGTTTGGTTTTTGATCTTGCTTTAATCCTCTTCCTCTTATTTAGTTTCTCCCCTTTTAAAAATGTTTTGTGATTTTTCTGGAATAGTGTGATGGGTGCTTGATGTGGGACAAAGTATATGTCAGGGCAAGGGTGTCAAACAAGCGGCCCGTGGGCCAGATCAGGCTCTCATAGGGATTCTATCCAGCCCACAAGGAACTGGCTGTCTTCTGCTTCTTTCTCCAGTGCTGCTGCTGCATTGCAGCTTGCTTTACCAGACTCTCAATCACACAGACAAGATAGATAGGCAAGCTTCTGTTCCCTGCACTGGCTGAGAACTTCTCCCCCCCCCTCCTCCCAGGGGGAGGGAGAGAAGAAGCCAGAGCTTGCTTCCTGGCCAGGCTGCCTCAATCACACACGAGACAAAGGCAAGCCTTTCTTCCCCTCCATTAGCTGAGGCTCCTTCCTTTCCACCTGCCTTGCTTTGCACAGCTGCCTCAATCACACAGGAGAAATACAAAGCACCTTTAAGACTAACAAAGTTTTATTCAAGGTTTGACCTTTTGTGTGCCTTGCTATAGTGTATGTGTATTTTGTTGGGCTTGTTATGCTGTGTATGTGTTTTGTTGCCAACTTGTTATGCCAGTTGTTGGGCTCGTTATTTAACAGTCTGATAACTGATGCCTCTTGCTTTGAATTATTGCATCAAAATGTCTTTGCTGTAGCAATCTTGAGTATGCTGTTCAGGTGTGTGTATCTGTAAGCTGCAAACCTACTTTTGATTTATTGACACTCATTACAGAAATCTCATGCTCAGTGCTCTGAGCCTAGGACCCAGGGGAAAACATGAAATGGCTGGGCATTGCAAGCTTTTGTACATAAACTGCTTTGTGTACTGGTCAAGAAAATGAGAAGGCATCCTGACACAGACTGAGGACTATGTGTTTGTCTACGAAAATATAGTCTTCCCCAGAGAAATAACAACAACTATGAGGCAATGCACAAATAGAGAGACAGTCAATATCAGCCTACTATCTGGGAAGTCTAGGTTCAAAAACCCCAGTCTACAAAGGAAATGTGCTGGGGGAACTTGGTCTGGGGACACACTCTCAGCTGAATCCACCTCACTGGCTTGTTGTTATTCCTCATCTAAATAGTTCACATTGCTTTCCTACTGAGAGAGACTGGATCATGAGGGCATGAATACAGTGAAAAGGGGTAGGGAACCCAATTGCACCTAGGCCCGACAAGGTCTCATTTATATCAGACCCGGCCCTCATACAAATGAGTTCAACACCCCTGTGCTAGGGAATTGTTTTGGGGTGATTCTTTGCCTGCGTTAAATAAGTCTTGTTTATGTAGGTTATGCTGTTTATGAAAATCCAATTTAATCTTTTTTTTCAAATAAAGGACAGTAGCTTCTCGCTAGACTGAAGATTTCAGGCTCTTATATTTTTATTTTACACATAGTAAAATAAAAACACATAGACGCTGTTTTGAAAATGAAGTAAGACTTGTGCTTTTGAGCTGCATACTTGGAGAAATAATAAATATGGTTAATACTTTTACATGGTGGGATAGTGAAGGGGGAAATGTAGAATAAGTAATTTAGATGGATGATGACATTTTTGAATGTATAAGATAGCAAGTGATTGTATTTAAGGTTTCATATGCTTATGATGGGGCTATGATTATTATAAGGATTTGTATAGGGTGAGATGACTGTGTCACAAATGGCTGGGACTTTCCTGTGTGTGCCCCAACTACCCAATCATTCTTGAACTCTGGCAAGAAAGAACTAGAGATTTTTGGGGGGTGGCGGGTTAACATTGTGTGTTGGTTGGGACATTCCTAGTTGTAATAGCTTGGTAGGGGGTCCAGAGTTTCTTGTTCAGTTTTTAATCTGCTTAGAGTATAATGAAAGGTAAAGAATATGATATATTCTTGAGTGGTTATCAAACTGCTGTTATGCTGATTTGTCAAGGCTAGGTCCTTGGTGCATGTCCACCAAATAGTACTGAGCAGCTGAAGATGTGTAGTTTCCCATTCTATTTCACAGTAGTGAGCTTGGCAGTCTCTAGTGGCTGTGTAGCATGTAATCCTTACCTAAAGAATGAATAGGTCCTGTTTGAGCCAGGGTCTCTTTAACATACAATCACAGTTGACCATGTGGGAATGCATCACTTTAATTGACCCAAATAATACTACCATCTGATGTGTTCAATCGTCATACATAATCCACTGTGGTTTCTGTAAAATTCATGTATATTTTTCTTGCAGTTTGTCCGTCTTTCAAAATTAGGTACTCATTAGGGGGCTAGTGCTTCAGGGGGCTAGTGATTAACACAGGCTTGTTAGTATCAACTGGAGCTTAGCATGTGTGAATCAGGCAAAAAAAATTATCAGACACGCAGGTATGACCCATTCAGTGAAGACAGGTCATACTTTCAGCAGAAAGCCCTCGAGTCATCACCATGCAGCAGTGCTTGAGGACAGTCATCAGTCATTGGCAGCAAACTTCTCTGCAGTGCTAAGTTTAACCGTGTAGTGAGAAAACTGCCCCATCACTTACCAAACTCTACAAAGTGATAAGGTGGCCAAGCTCCGACAACGGACTTTAGACTGAAGATTGATTCCATCTTTGGATATATGAAAAAATATTCTGCTCCCTGATAAATGTTCAGTACCCCCACCCCCAGACACACACATGCCATCTCCTGGCCTGCTGTGCTGGCTCTCTGTAGAGTTATTTTTTAACACAGTGAAGCATTCCACAGGGACGGTTAAAGTCCATTCTGCCACTTCCCCAGGGTGCCTGAACCCAACCCAAGCCTTTTAGAATCGTGTAGAGTCTAAGAGATCCAGGTTGAAATCACTCTGTCATGGAAGCTCACTGGGAGATCACAGGTAGGTCATTCTCATAGGGTCTCCAACTTCCAGGTAGGGCCTGGAGACCTCCCAGTATTACAACTGATCTCCAGATGACAGAATAGTTACCCTGGAGAAAATGCTGCTTTGGAGGGTGGACTCTATGGCATTATAGCTTGCCCAGGTTTCCGTCCTCCCCGGTGCCACCCCCAAATCTCCAGGAATTTTCCAACCTGGAGCTGGCAACCCAACATCTCAGCATAACCTATGTCACGGTGGTGGTGAGGAGAGCCTGGAGGAGGGGGAGAACAATGATATTAGCTGCTTTGTGTCTTCATTGGGGAGAAAAGGGGGGCATAAACAGTTGAATTACCCCCACCTCCTTCCTTCATGGAACTCAGGCCCGGACTTGCCTCCTTTCCGGGACGTTGCTGGATCTTCTTTTCCGATCAGGCCACTGGATTTCCAGCGCTTTTACTCGAGCATTCGTCACGGGCTCCTGAGGAGGAGGAGGCGGCCTTCAGATCCCGGCCAGAGAAACATTTCCGTCCGCTTCGCGCCCCCCCCCCTCCCCGGGGAGAACTCAGGAGTGCCTGTGCCCGAGGACAACCCGTCCCGGCTGCCGACTGGAGCGAGGCCAAGGCCCAGGCTACCGGGGGCGGGGCGGGAAATCCCCAAGGGTCTCCAGGAGGCGCCCCCGGCCCTTCTCGGTTCCCCATCTGCCGGGATCCACCACGGAGCGGCCCCGGGCTGTGGTTTGGCAGCCAGTTCCCTCCGAAGTTTCAAAGTGCGCCACGTGATTTCCATGAACTTGGCGAGCGGCTTAGCGGCAGCGGTGGCGTCGTCCGGGGCGGGAGTCTCGGGCGGGCTCCTGCTTTCCCTGGTCCCTGAGCGGGGAAGGGACGGGGAAGCACGCGAGGCCTCGCAGTCAGGTGTAGCGCCGCCGCCGCCACCAGCAGCAACAGCAGCAGCGCGCCTGGGGTCACCGCGGGCCCCTTTTTGGCCAGCGCGGCGTCACGCTCGGCCCGCGTCTCCCTCCGGGATCCTCGATGCGCTTTGGACTCTTTGGCGCGCCTCTGGCCAGCAGCAGCAGCAGCTCGCGCCGGGATGTCTCACGGGCTTCCTGCCGCGGGCAGCATTTTGCAAAGGAGTTCCTCTTCGGAAGACACGCAACAGGTAAGCCCGCAGCAGGCGACGGGCGCGGTGGGAAAGAAGTACCCCGGGCACATAGGGGTCAGATTGGGGAGGAGGAAAGTGTCTTCCCGGCTCGGCCCTTGCCCTGGGGAAAGTGCGGTGCCTGGCCAGCCGATCTTGAGGGGGAGCGCGCCAGTAGTCCCCCGAGGCGATCGGTGTTAGAGCCTGGCTGAGGTGAAGCGCTCAGTTTGAACTGTTTTCGGGAGACACCAGAAGGCAACGTCGTTGCCCTGCTCACGCTGGAGTTCGGTTTAGCAAACATCTTTTAAGCCTTTCAGAGGGTTTAAGCCGCTTCTGAACACGCCAGTGCCTGAGAGCCAGACCAGGTGTTGAATTTGCCCAGCTGATGCTGTCCTGGGGCACACCTCGTCCCCTTTGGGGCCGTAGGCCTACAAGTATCATGTGGATCAGTGCTCTCCTGTTGTATGTTCCTGGCAGCCACACCGGAGGGCATGGAACCTCACTATGTGGTAGTGAGCCACTGGGCATTTGTTGAATACTTCCAACTATTACAGCCTCCAAGGGAATGCCTTGGATGTGAATCTTTCTCCTCACAGTGTTCTACCTCTAACTCACATGCACAGACTTGTGGCCTCACGGCTACTTAAAACAGAAATTTGTGAAGGTGGATTCAAGTAGGAAGCCATTTGTCCAAAACCCCTCCCTGTGTGATTTTAGCACACACACCACATCCAAAGAGAGAGCCATCCCCAAATCCAAGCCACAGGAAGAGAAACTGTGACTGCTTTTGTGCTGTGCTGCTTTTTGCATATGTGAATCTGGAGCAAGAAATTATTTAAAAGCCAGGAGATGACAGAAATATGGACTCGTTTACAGAAGAGCAATGCCCTCCTTGGGGTGGGGACACAGCTTTGAAATATGGAGCTGCCTTATCCGCAGGCAGACTGTTGTGTAAAGCATAGGCGTCAACTTCAGGGGGGCTAGGGGGCTGGAGCCCCCCCCCCCGAACTTTTCCAGGAGATGCTGAGCCTCCACCGGAGACAATGGACTGTGATGTCTCTCGCCCAGCCCCAGCCCCCCCCCCCAAGAAATTGGAAAGTCTACGCCCTTGGGTACAATCCACACTGACTGGCATTAACTGTCCAGGGTCTCCCATTGAGAGGGATCTTTCCCAACTTGCTGCCTCGACTCCTTTAAGTGGAGATGCCAGAGAGTGAACCTGGGACCTTCTGCCTATGAAGCAGACACTCCCTGACCCAGCTGGGGTCGCTCCCCATTATGTATTCTTCTTATCAGACTTTGCTTAAGATTTAGAGTGTCCAAAGCACTATCTCAGTAACCCTTGCAACTGCCTTCTAAAGGACCCTTGAAAAATTACCTTCGTGGCAAAGAGGTAGGTGTTTCCCAGTGAGTGGCTCCTGAGCCCCATCTGGCCCAGCAGTGAGTGAGAGTTGATGGGAGGGGGCTTTTTCACTGTGCACCTCCCCCTTCAAAATGGAATACTGATTCACAGGAAAGTGCACAGCTGAGATGGTGGCTCAAGGCCTCCTTCGCTGGGCCAGTATGATTATCCCCAGGTTACAGATGAGAAGCTGAGCAATAAATGATGTGTTCCGAATGCAGTGGCAGAAAAGTGTGAGTGTAGAAAGAGAAATAGCATCTTCGTAGGGTTCACAGCAGAAATGAGATTTGACCTGGGGACTTCCAAAACATACTAATGCCTGAAAACCAGTACCAGTACTATAACGAGAGAAGATACACCCTTCTGAAAAACTCCTACATTCGGGTCACATGATTCTGGCAAGGGGAAAGGTAGCCAGCTTCCAAACATCTGGGGCTGAAGTTTCTGGTCAGTTTCATCCGTATAGCACCCTTTTTAAAAATAAGAGTCAGTTTACATGTTTTGACCCCTACCTGAAAGCTGCTCGAAACAAGCCTGTTTTGGCAGCTGATGCATATGGCAACTTTAATGTCTGAATCATTTCTGTTGTGCTGCACCAGTGTCAGGATGTGGAGGATTTTTTCAGCACCCTTCATATGGCATCCAGAATGCCTGGACCAGCCCTATACATTGCTGCAGTGGGATCTGAGCCTAAGGAGGGAAACCAGGATGCTAAAAACTTGGCACTGCCTGTGGGATGGGGAAGAGTGGCTCTTGAGTCGTGTTCCTTCTCTTCCACACTACAGGCCTTTGTGCTCCCCTCATCTTCTTAAGGAGCCCAAACAGGAGACAGGGACAAGCCAAGGACCTAAGCCACATTCACCAGAAATTGAGGGGGGGCTATAAACAAGAGGGGGGGTATAAGTGGGTACAAAATAGCAAGGAGCTAAATGCAAGTAATCTTATGTGTGCACTTTCACTTTAAGGTATTAACTGTTCATAAAATAAAGTTTATCTATGGGGCAAATCTAGTTTATCTGTCACTGCACTTCTTGACCAGAATGCTGGAAGGCAGGGAAAGTTTCTTGTTACTGAGTAATTGTTAGAATATTTCTGTCTGGGAAAGTGCTAGAGGCTTCCAGCAGGAGTGGGATTAAAGAAAGGGGGTCTAAAATCTCTGAGGTGGGAAGTTCCCACCAGTCATCGCTGTAGGTGTTGTCTTGTTTATGCCGCCCAGGCTTCATCTAACTTGTCTTCCATTGCAGTGTGACTTCCCTCTTATTGCTCTGTGATGATTATTGACTTCACCTCTACTGTTCGACTGCCTGTCTATCAGAGACAGATAACAGCCCTACCAGACTAACAGCCCATCTAATCCAGCATCCTGTTTCCCACAGTGGCCAACCAGATGCTCCCCCCAATCCAACAAGCCGGGCACAGAGGCTAGCCTCCCCCTCTTCTTGTCCCCTAGCACTGTTATTGAGACATTTACCCCTTTGAATGTGGAGGTGGAATTAAAATAGTGACCACCACAACCTCAGGGTGGGAACCATATCTTAACACTGCAGTATAAATGCAAACATAGGGTGCAATCACACGCACAATTAGCCCCAACATAGGTGCAAATGCCGCGCAGATTAAAGGAGCACGATCAGACAACAACATCTGGGAAGCACCCCTCAGCTGTCAGCAACCCGGTTTGCTCCACCGCAGAAGCGGAGTTAAAAGGCACCTTGGAAAGTCCAGTAGCAAACAGTTTGCTATGGGCCACGGGTGGACTTTCCCGCATCTGATCACTCCAGTGCACTCTCATGGCATCAGGATGGTCTGATCAGGCCATCCCAACTCTGTGCCGTTGTTTTTTCCCCCTTCGCAGTATGCGCATTATCGCACACTACATAGGGAGCCCTCAGGGTGGAGGTGCGAATCATTAATCCCCCATTTAAGCGCCTTGGAAACAAACGGCAAAAAAAAAACCCAACTCACCCGTGGTTGCATCCGATCACCCAGTGGTGGTCTGCACCCGCAGCTTCAAAAGAGTGTGTGCTCGCGCAACTGCGGGTCAACTTCCACCGGAGGAAATAACCTCTCTTCCGCCTGCTTTATCTCACACGTGTGACCACAACCCTAGATTTAATAGGCTTTGAAGAAGTAGGATTAATATTGATATGATTATAATAGAAGGATTGTAATGGAAGGCATCTGTAGCCAACTTGTATACAGCCGTGAAGCACGCACACACACATGGCCACACGCATATCATGGCAATCCACTTGGACAACTGAGGGCACTGAAGCCATCCATTAACACCAAAGCTGAAAATCCCATCCACATTTCTAGTTCCTTCTCTTTCCCATCTGAGCTCTGCTTTATTAAGGAGCTCTCTGTGTTTACTGACAAATTACTTGCTTTGGAGGTAATTTTCAAGACTTCTTTCATGCTCCTGTGATGACAAGTAATTATTAAGCTCTTCCAAAACATGGTCTCTGATACATTAGGCACCTTGTGAATCCTCCCTGGTAAAACCATGAGTAGAAAATTGCTAAGTCTGCTTGCATAGTGTAGCTTTGCAACACTTCCTCCCTGAAACATTATGTTTTGTGACTAAAGTGAAGATGCTCTTGTATAGGAATCGTCCATGAAAGAAGAAAAAGAGCATCTAAAACATTTTGCTCACAAGTTTTTTTTAAATGTAGAGCAATTAACATAGCACAAAAATGATACTAAGAGTAGATTCTGAAGGTCATAAGAACATAAGAGCCCTGCTGGATCAAACCAGTTATCCGTCTAGTCCAGGCTCTTGTCTCACACATTGGCCAGCCAGTTTCACTGGAGGACCAACAAAACATAGAGGTCAAAACCTTCCCCTAATGTTGGTTGCCTCTTGGTGCTGGGATTCCGAGGTTGACTGCCTCCGAATGTGGAGGTTCCTTTAGGCACCATGGGTAGTAGCCACTGATAGACCTCTTCTCCATGAATCTGTCTAATAAAACTGTCTATGTCTGTGGCCATCACTACAACCTCTGGCAATGAGTTCCACATTTTAATAACTCTTTGTGTAAAAAAAGTATTTCCTTTTGTCTGTCCTGAATCTACTGAATCTAACAAAAGTTATTCCAGCGTAAGTTTTTGTGAGTTGGAGCTCATTTTATCAGATGATAAAAATTTATGCTGGAATAAACTTCGTTATCTGTAAAGTGCCACTGGACTCGTGTTTAATAAAAGATGTAGAAGCTCAAATATACTCTGAAGGTCACATGAGAACATCTCTCATGCACTCTAGGCCATTATTCTTCAAGCCAACAAGTCTCTATCCATTTTTATCACACTTTTGCTCCAAGGGTGGTATACATGTTTTTCTCTTCCCCTACATTATCCTCAGAACAATGCTGTAAAGTAGATTAGACTGAGAGTGTATGACCAGTCAAAAATCACAGAGGGTACTTCATGTCTGAGGAGATATATCAATCTGGATTTCTCCAAGCATAACTTGGCACTGCAACCAAGACACCACACTGGCTTTCCAAATGTACTGTGTTAAAGAACAAGAGTAGGAGGATATGGGAAAGGGAAGCAGAGAGGGGCAGCAAGTAAAGTGCAAAAGCAGAGAAGTTAGACTGGGAATGCGCCACATGCACAATAGAAAATCCCCATGCTCATGCAAAGTATTTACCAACATAGAAGTGAATATGAAGTCTCTGTGGACTTAGTATGTTTGGGCCACATCCCTAGGGTGCCATATAGAGAGGTTAGGTGCCCAGCTAAATCTCCACTGATATCAGACTGAATCACCTCTGGAGCTCTAGAACACATCCACATCTGTTACTGCAGACTTTTTTTGGAGCAAAATATGAGGAAATCCAACCTGAATGACCTTGGTTTGCCCTGGGCTGCCCTGAGAACAATGAAGGAGGCTTGAGCTAAGTGTCAGCTTTGCTGTCCCTGTCTTACAGAAAGGGTGGAGGCTGGGAATAAGGTAACAGTGGTTTAACCAAAGCTGCCTAATGGGTTTGTGGCTGAAGTGAGACAAGGGCTTTCTGACTCAGACCTCACAGGCTCCTCCACTGCACTGTCAGTTCTCCTCTGTGTGGCAGCAGGAGAGGGGCAGTGGGGAATGTCCTTGCTTTGGAAGCAAACTAATGCACCAAACTGCGCACCAGAGCTACAAAGCAGTACATGCTGTGAAACCTTGTTTATACTTTACAGGGTTATTTTGAGGATAAAATGGAAGAGGCGGAAATGATGTAAGCCGCTTTGGGTCCCCCCTAGAGAGAAAAGCAGGGTATGAACAAAGTAAATAAATATGTGTCACCTTTTTTGCATATATTTGCAGTACAACTGTAAACTTCATTAGTAGCCATTTCCTATTTCCATGGATTCTGGGAATCTTTCTGTGACTGGGACTGTTGATCTCTACAATTCTCAGAATGATGGTTCAACTGGTATTAAAATTCTAGTTTATTTATTTATAGAATTTTTAAGCCACCTCTCCAAGGAACCAGCCCCAGGCAGCTTACAACATAAAGCATAAGAACTTAAGGTATGAGAAACCTAAACAGTTTATGTGTAGACTCTGTGCCCTGAAATATTGGCTGTATTTTCCTATAATGGCTCTTCATTCTGAAAACAACAAGGCCAATCCAGATCAAATTCTTTTCTCAGTGTGGAATTTCTTTCCAAACTACCCCATAGTGGATAGTTCTAGTTCCTTTATTAAAAGTATTTTTGCACAAATTTGCCAGATCAAAATGTAGTACAAAATGGTTTGCAATAAGTAATAAAAGCCACATATGTGCAATAACACCCCCCCCCGGGGGGAGGGGAGATTCTAGTTAGAATTTGGCCCCTTTATACTGCATCACATTGTCAAGCTGTTCCACAACAAGTAACAAAAACCTCCAAAGGAAGTTTAAAAAACTTATTAAAGGCCAAAAATTAAAAACATAAGTAAATATACAAAAGAGCATTTATTTCAAAGACCTTGTAGGGGCCCAAATGAAGCCTCACAAAATGTTGAAAGTAACAAATACACAAAAGGACAGTGTATGACCTGATGTGTTTCAGCTCACAAGAGCCTTCTTCAGAGGTCAAATAATATTAAATACACCAAGCAACAGTCTCTCTGTCATACATGTAAGGCAATAAATAATAAATAAAATAGGACCCAAATTGGAATGTTCCACTATGGAATTAAATGGCACACCAAAAAGTTTCTATTTGGGGCCACAAATATATCTTGGCCTTGTGTCAGACGTAGTTATATAAACTAGAAATAATATGTACCTTCCAGTTTAGGTCCTTAGAGTGCAAATAAAGTTGCCTTGTCAGGAACAATGTGCCATCAATATGTTATTTAAACAGTGAGCTGAACTGTTATTTGCTTGTTGGTGATTCAGCTGCTCTTTTTGAACATGTTTCCCAGAATCACCAACCACTAATGGGCAGCCAGGCACCATCAGCTGCAAGGTCAAAGGTGTTTGCGTCAACACAGTGTTTGACCTGCAGTTTACGGGTATATACGGATTGATAATAGGCACACACTGGAGGCCTAAAGGTTTATTTGAGCTGCATTGGGCGGAGGGGGAGGCGGCAGCAGTGAAAAAGGTAAACCTCTGAATCTCATTGCCAGGAGCCAACATTGGGGGAAGGGTTTGGCCTCTGTGCCCTGTTGTTGGACCTCCAGAAGAACTGGTTGGTCACAGTGTGAGACAGGATGCTAGACTAGATGGACCATTCCTACTCTGCTGCCTGCAGAATGGTCTGAGCCATGGCTCAGTACTAGAGCATTCGCTTTACATGATACAGAAGTTCCTAGGTTCAATCCCTGGTGTCTCCAGTTAAAAGGATCTGGCAGTAGGTGATGTGAAAGACCTCTGCTTGAGACTCTGGAGAGCCACTGCAGGTCTGAGTAGACAGTACAATCTGGAATTCCTTGGAGAAAGGTCAAGATAGACAAATACTTTGTGTAACCAATGTGGAGCTTTTATCTCTTGGGAGACTGTTGTATGCAGTGGTTGATTTTTGTAAGAAAACAAGATCTGAAAGAATCTAGTAGGTTTTTGAAATCATAGTGTTATGGTTATACATATATCATTACTAAATTAAACTTGTTTAATTAATGGTAATTCCAGGTTGCCAAGGATCTTTATTAGAAAAATTGTCCAAATCTTCAT
This sequence comes from Lepidodactylus listeri, assembly GCA_029233225.1. Lineage (NCBI taxonomy): Eukaryota > Metazoa > Chordata > Lepidosauria > Squamata > Gekkonidae > Lepidodactylus > Lepidodactylus listeri. Next base: position 105,591,210 of record JARCFY010000003.1, read on the forward strand.
TAAACGACAAGTCCCAGAATTCTTGTGGGGGTCATAAGAGGTATAAAAATCACTATACCCACCGTTTCTTCAGTTCACTGTTTGCAGATGTGAAGGCTATGTGTATTCCAACTTCCTACTGCAAACGAATTCTTTGCTTCCAGAATACATACGCATTTACAAAAATAAGCTGCCTAACTCATTTGGGTTCATTTACCAGGGTCATGAAGATGATGAAAGGAAAGTACGGCGGAGAGAGAAGAACAGAGTTGCTGCCCAGAGAAGCAGGAAGAAACAAACACAGAAAGCTGATAAGCTCCATGAGGTGATTATTATCCTGACTCTTGGGCTGCATCTGCTCATTGTTGGAGATTGTTGGATGGCTGCACTATAGCAATCATTTACAACCAAATTTTCTGACATAGACAAGACAAGCGAGGTATGAATGATTGCCACAGCATAGCAATGTGTGGATTCAGCTTTATGACAGTGGTTTTCAGCCTTCCCAGATAAGGGATCCAACTTTAACCACAGGCAGCAGCATGGGATCCACTGAGCATATGGCATGACATCACAGTCAGATGACAGAAAGAGTGTCTGAACCTTCCTGTGCTAAAATGGAATCCTCTCTACTTCTGAGCAACCTTTCCTTGTTGCTCTGCTGCTACTCCTCTCAGGCGCAAACTAGATGGTAGAACTTTTAATGAGTCAGGTCAGGATTTCCCAAACCTGACCCACATTCTCCACATCACACATGAGCTAGATGGAACCACCTTTTAAAGAGTCTCGCAGTCCAATTCAGCTTGGGAACATGGTATGGGGAAAGAAGGGGCACCTGTCCCCTCCTCGGTGGTGTTTTCCTGAGCTGAAATGGCCCCAGGAAGTTGTGCAGCTCCAAAATGGGCCAAATAATGCCCCAGGACCATTTTAGTTCAGGGAAATGGTGCAGGAGGGGAGGCAGAAGCCTCTCCACCCTGCATTGTAGTTCTGAGCCAAATCTGTAGCTCTTTCAGTTCCCTTAAGCCCCAGTGTGACTTCTCAAAAGTCATTGTGCCTCAGTATGTGTAGAAAGGGCATACAGTGGTCTCCCTTTTTATGCATGCACACAAGTAGCAGGTCTTTCCAAAAAACAGCAGAAATATAGAGATAACACTGTCATCACCCTAAAGCCAAGAGCCACCTTGAGCCAAGAGCAAGGGGGGGGGGGGCGGTGTACATATTTTAATAAATAAAAATAAAGCACACCCTGACCTGGATAGCCCAGGCAAGCCTGATCTTGTCAGATCTCAGAAGCTAAGCAGAGAATACCAGGGACAGGAGGCAGAGATGGGCTATCAAGCCACTTCTCTGAATGTCCTCCATGGCCAGTAGGAGTCGCCAGAGGTTGCCATGACTTCCAGGCATGGGCACACATGCACAGACACAAATGCAAAAAATATATTAATTTTTTTTTAAAGCATGTATTGGATTGTCTTTATACCTGTCTAAAAGCTGAACTAAACATTTAGTGGCACACCTCAGTCTGGGTCCCAGCTGCAAGGCAACTAAGGGGAGGATGTGATTTCCAGTTGAAAAGCAGCTGGTAGGTGGGAGTGATTAGCCCTTCTTTTTCCTGACAGCACTGCTGCACCTCCACCTTTCTTTCTTCAAGCCAATTTTCTTTGTAAAGCAGCAATCAGAAGTCTGGGAATCCAGGCTAGGAGAAAAGTAGCTGGAAGGTGATGTAGTGGGCAGGGGGAGGATTAAGTCCCCTTCGTGTCTGTTGTTTCTCCAGTACATTTTGTGCCCTCTTCTCAGGCCTGATTTTGCCACTGAATTTGGTATAGCCAGTTTGGTGTAGTGGTTAAGTGCGCGGACTCTAATCTGGGAGAACTGGGTTTGATTCCCCACTCCTCCACTTGCACCTGCTGGATGACCTTGGGCAAGCCATAACTCTGGCACAGCTGTTCTTGAAAAAGAGCAGCTTCTGTCAAAGCTCTCTTAGCCCCACCTACCTCACAGGGTGTCTGTTGTGGGGAGGGGAAGGGAAAGGAGTTTGTAAGCTGCTCTGAGACTCCCCTGGGTAGTGAAGGGCGGGGTATAAATCCAATCTCCTCTTCTTTTTCTCTCTGAATGCCTAATTCTGCAATGATTAGCTTAGAAGAATAGCTTGTTCTGGGGAGTTCTGGGGTTTCTTAGAAATGTGTGAGTAGTTATCTAGAGAGAAGATCAAGAATGGGGACATGAGTTTCCCCAAAATAACACACAATTACTAATTTTGCCCAGGAATGTACAGCTTCAGAAGAGATTTTAGTGTATTACCAGACAAACTCTCACTTTACAAGAGTTCAGTGAATCCCAACAGGTGTGGCCCAGCGCCTCGTATGTGTACTGTAGAAAGGCCCAGACTCCTCTTCAGTGCTTTACTGGCACATTTTTAGATTGTTCGTCAGCAATATTGTCAGTGTGACAAGTCAACCATAACAATGGAAAGTGTGAAAAACTCTGGTTTAGAGGAGAACTTCTTAACATTTGAGTGATATGAAAATATTGCATCAAGGAATGAAAGAACATAAGAACATAAGAGAAGCCAGTGTTGGATCAGGCCAGTGGCCCATCCAGTCCCAACACTCCTGTGCCACACAGTGGCCAAAAATACCAGGAGCCATCAGGAGGTCATCCAGTGAGGCCAGGACACTAGAAGCCCTCCCACTGTTGCCCCTCCCAAGCAGATGATCTTTCTCAATGATCATAAATGGACAAAACTTAAATATTTATTTGCAGTGGATACTTTTTCACTGCCTTCTTTTCCAGCCAGTAGAGCTGCTGTCACTTAGATCTCGATCTAAATTAATAGTAGGAAAACCTCTAGTGTTTCTTTTCTCATTCTTCCAGTATTTATAACATCCCTGTATAGATTTATGGTGTGGCCTCATTTGTGGTCACTGACTATATCTCAGAAAGAATATTGCTGAGCTGGAAGAGGGCAATCAAGATTATTAAGGGCTTGGGACAGCTTTCCTATGACGAAAGGCTAAGGAGTCCAGGGTTTATCTCAGTATTCTCCTTAACAAAACTAATTAATTACTGTAGTGTTTCTTAAGAATAGAGGCTCAAATCTAGAATAACAAGGGTGTTTGTCAAAACTTAGGTTATAATAATAGCAACTGCCCATTTTATCCCTGAGGCTTCAAAGCTTCCATGTGAGCAATCATGAATGCAATTTAGCAAACCTTTGAATAAGGGTGGAGGTTTAGAGGCCAAAGGCAGAACTACTCAGTATGTTTAGTTCAGTAATCAGGGTTGGGTTTTTCCCTCAGGTTTTTTTCCTCCAGATTTCAGCCTCAGGGCTGCAATTTAATGGGGTACCTTTGTGTGGACCTATTTAGTTCTTTGCCCTCATGGCATTTTCTGTGCTGAGCATCTAAATTACCTCTGAAAAAAATTACAGAATTTGTAAACTGGGGGGGGGGGGGCATGAAGGAGGTAATTTTTTTAGCAGAGACAAAAGCAAGAGAAGAATTTGATTCCCCCCCCCCAGTCTTCCCTTTAGCCCCCATAGGTACAATCTGTGGGGGGTTTTAAGTCTGGAAGAAGAAGAACAAGCCTGCCTATAATTTAGGGCTGCCAACTCTAGCTTGAAAAATTCCTGGAGATTTAGGGGTGATTTCTTTGGGCAGAGTTTGGGGAGGGAATTCAATCTAGATATGGTACCATGGATTTCACCCCCTGAAACTGCCATTTCCTCCAAGGGAACTGATCTTTGTAGTTTAGATATCATTTTCCAGGAGAACTCCGGGCCTCACTTGGACATTGGTAATCCTACCATAATGTGTAGCTTTGCTTATTGTGCCTTTTCTGTGGGAGAGAGCAGGTTATCCATTCATTCCAGTAAGTTCACATGACTACAGGATAATTTCCTACGGATAACAAGGATGCAGTTCATGGTGACTGAGGAGCTAGTGCTGATTTTTTAATCTCAACCCTCACCCCTGAAAAAAAGTGTAGTGGTGCCAGGTCTGTCAAACCCACATTCAAATTGAGCAGGACTCTGAAGAGGCATAGAAATATGCAAATAAATAAATTGGAAACTAGGAATTCACTGCTAAACTTGCATTGTAAAGTTACAGCGCCTGTCCCCCTCCCTTTCTTTCCACCTATGTTTTGAAAAGAAGCCCTCCATTCAGGGTAACAATTAAGAAAATGGGTACAGTATGATAGAACAGCAAAGAGGATGGAGTAAAGGAGGGTCCCTCGAAAGCCCAGATTTAAAAATGTAGCCGTACTGATTCAAGAAAGGAATGTTAAATAGGTGGTTTTGTGGAGGGATTTGAAGGAGGCAGTTTGTCAATTACACCACAGAAATCACTGAATGTGGTCTACCCGGTGTTGGGGATCTTTCTGGTTTTACTGCCTGCCCAGGACTGCAAAATCAGGGAGGCTGTTAAGTACCAGCAGTCTGACTGGCTGTCAAGCACCTAGCACTTGTAAACCATAGGAACATGGAATAGCACAGTGCCAGCCTAACGGGGGGCACAGTGCTGTCTTGAGAAAAAGCAAGTGAAGGGCTTTAAAAATGTTAGCTGTAGATAAGATCTTTAGAAGAGGAGTGGGGAAGAGGAGCTTTTTAGCAGAGATAATCTGCATTGTCTAAAAAGAAGATACGGTGGGGGGGAAGGCCACATACAAGGTTATAGATTGGGAGGTGATCAGAGCATAGATAGCAATCAGGAAGGTAAAGTTTCTGAAACTTTCAGGTTTAGGGAAGAGAGTGCCTGTGGGCCTCACCTCTCCTCTAGCAGACAGTTGCTTGATTGTCAATATGCCTCTACTAGCTGGAGATGCCTACATGAAAGAAGAAGTTGACTAAAGGACTTGAGAGAACTGACCTGGTGCATATCACAGAGACGCGTGTGGTTGAAGAGGGATGGCTGGCTCTGTCCTAGATTTGCCCCCCAGATTTCCTTGTGCAGCATCAGCCTAGGCTTGGTAGGTGGGGAGAGGGTGGCTGTGGGGCCTTTGTGGCACTCACCAGATGCTAAATTAGTCAGAGCCCCAATTTTGAGTGTACGTACCTGATGCTGGGGACTGGACAGAACAGGGGATTCTGTTGGAGTACTGCCCACTCTGCTGCCTAACAGTCTCTCTGCCTGACTTGACAGAGGCTATCTTGGACATGGCTCTGAGGATGCTGAAGTTTGTTGTCCTTGGTGACTTTATAGTGTTCATGCTGAGGCTACCCTTCCAGGAGCAGCTCAGGACTTCATGTCCTCCATGACAACCGTGAGGCTATCTCAGAACATTCTGGTACCTACACATACATCAAGATATACACTTGGTTTGGTTTTCTGTGGGGATAAAGTACATGGTTTGGTAATGGAGGGATTTTCTACTCTGCCCTTGTTATGGACCAGCCATTATGTGGTAAGATTCACAGACACTCAGAACCTTTGCAAGGGTGGGTGGACAATTAAGTTGGTCGTCCCCAGGAAACTGATGGAACTAGAGGGGTTTCTCATGTCTCTTGGGGATTTTCTGGTCAGCCAGATTGGCGCTCCTGTTGCAACCCTGGTTTACCTATGGAATGCAGAGGTGACCTAGGCTGTAGAAAAAATTGCCCCTCAGAGCCCTCTCTCTTCCTGTGGAGTCCAGAATGCCTCTTGGTTTGCTGAGGTGCTTTGAATGATGGGACGGTTGAGCTCAGTTTTCTGCCACTGTTCTGTCTACATCATGCTATTCTTCTGGGCTTTTCCAGGTTGTGAAGGGGATGTTATATCAAGCCCCAGAGGATGCTTACCTGGGACCCCCTGTGATTCCTTTGCAATGTGTTTTGCAGATAAAATTGCTGAATCTCAGGATGTTATTGGAGTGCAGTCTGGTCCTAATTGTATGGGTGACTTTCAGTTGTTGAGGTCTGATAGAATGGCCAAGGGTGGCCCACCATATCCACTCTTGCCTCCCGCCCTTCATAACCAATAGTATCATGTCAGGGTTGGGTAGTTGACTGGGCTCAGGAGATAATACATGCCTTTCTGCAGGAGGTGTAGTTCCAACTGCTTTGAAAGAGGCAGTTGTGAGACCTCTTCTGAAGAAGGTACCACTGTATCCAAACGGTCTGAACAACCACCACCCACTGGGCAAGGTGCTTGAGCAGGTGCTGGCCACACAGGTTCAGGAGGTCTTGGATGACTTGGATTATCTAGACACATTTCAGTCTGGGTGCAGGTCTGGCTTTGGGATAGAAATGGCTTTGGTTGCCCCAACTGGTGACCTTTGTTGGGAGAATGACAAAGGGAGTGCAACCCTGTTGATTCTCCTAAACCTCTCAGTGGCTTTTCATACCATTGACCATGGTATCCTGGAATGGCTGGCTGGGCTGGGGACAGGGAGCACTGTGATTTGGTGGTTCCAGAAGGGGGTGCTGGGAGACTGCTGATTGGTCCTGTGGCGTTTATGCTATTGGTCCCACAGGGTTCCAGCTTATCCCCCACACTATTTGACTTCCACATGAAACCACTGAGAAAGATCATCTGGGGATTTGGAGTGAGATGTCACCAATTTGCGGATGCCATGCATGATCACATTCAGGTTAGATTACTGTAATGCACTCTATGTGTGGCTTCCTTTTAAAACAGTTTGGAAATGTCATCTGGTTCAAAATGCAGCAGCCAGGCTATTGTTAGGGGTTGGTTACTGGGATTGTATCACCCCTGTCCTGAAAGATCTCAGCTGGCTACCCATCTGTTTCTGGAAACAATTCAAAGTGCTGGTTCTTACCCTTAAGGCCCTAAATGGTTTGGGCTAGGGTACCTGTAGGACCATCTCCTTCCATACTATCCAGCCAGTTTGATGTAGTGGTTAAGAATGGTAGATTGTAATCTGGAGAACCAAGTTTGACTCCCAACTCCTCCACATGCAGCCAGCTGGGTGACCTTGGGTCACTCACAGTTCTCTCAGAGCTGTTCTCTCAAGAACAGTTCTCTCAGAGCTCTCTCAGCCCCACCTACCTCACAGGGTATCTGTTGTGGGGAGGGAAAGGGAAGGAGATTGTGAGCCACTCTGAGACTCCGACTGAAGGGCAGGGTATAAATCCAAGCCCTGCTCTCTGTGTCCCCACCTTCAGAGGTGAGGCAGGTGGCAACAAGAGACAGGATATTTTCTGGGGTGGCACCTCAGCTTGGGAACACCCTCCTCCTTGGGTCTTGCCTAGTGCCTACTTTATTTTCTTTAGGGCACCAGGCCAAAATATATCTTTCTACCAAGGTTTTTAATTAGATATTTTATTAGGTTTTTAATAATCTGCTTCTGCTTTATGTAAAGTTTTATGCTGGTTTTGCCTAACTGCTTGTTTTAAATGGCTGTTTATATATTTTGGTGATTTTAATTGTAAACTCCCTTAAGCAGGACTGTGAAGAGGGGACCCAGAAATATCCTAAATACATAATATCCAGTTTGAGGATCTAGGTTCCCTCACACAACTCCAAGTTATTCCAGTAGGAGAGTTTCACATGGTACATGATCACATCCAAAATCTAGAAGTCTAGCTTTAAAGATTGGCTCAAATATCTACATTTCTGGGAGATAATTAAACATCCTTTCAGTTTAAAGACTTCTTTTTTTCTGTCAGCCATACTGTGCTGTTAGGTCCATGATCTGTTCAGGTGTAACCAGGAAAAATGAAAGACTTAATGGCTGTTTGAATAGTCTATTTTGTTTCTTCTCTGAGAAGTATCCTTTATATTAGACAGTGAGATCCCATGGCTGGGGGAACTCTATTTGGAAGCAATAATTGCCTCCACTTTTCCAAACTATTAACTTCCTGATCTTGTCCTTGAGCATTGCAGACAAGTGTAAAACAGGTACAAGGTGTCAGTTTATGGATCTGGATTAGCATCATTTGCTGTATTTGATGCTGACATGATGTGGGCTTGGCATGACCTAGTGGAAAGTTGTACTCTCCCACCCCTCAGTAATAAGTTCAGTGAATCTATTTTCTTACTGAAGCTTGCTTAAACTAGTTAATACCTGAAGTCGCTTCCTGTGTGTGTGTAAAGTGCCATCAAGTCGCAGCCAGCTTATGGTGACCCCATAGGCTTTTCAAGGCTGATTAAGCAGAGGTGGTTTGCCATGGCCTTCCTCTGCAAAGTCTTAGCATAGGGAGCAAGAGTCCACAACTCTTGATAGCTCCTACTCTACAGGACTGTTTTGAGCTTGCATCCTGCTCAGAGGGGGGAGGGGTTATCTTGGCTCTCTCCTTCCTGCCATTTAAAAAAAGAAATGGTCTTTTCATAATTTCCTTTAGCTTACAAGAAGAAAGTAGTGAAATAAAAATAGTGACTGCTGATGGTTTTCCTTTTGTTCTAGGAATACGAGTGCCTTGAGCAGGAGAATACCTCCCTGAAAAGAGAGATTGGGAAGCTTACAGATGAAATGAAACAATTGACAGAAGTCTTGAGAGACCATGAAAAGATCTGCCCTCTTTTGCACCATTCCTTAAACTTTGGCTTGATGCCCAGGCATGATGCCCTCAGTGGACCCCTGCCAAGATGAGGGCTCCTGTTGAGGACCCTGAAGTGCTACTGAAATCTTTCAGGATCCAACGTCTCTCCCTTCATTATACTGTGTGAACAGGGGGAAAAAACCCTTCAAAACTGTGGACTTCATCTTATGACCACCAGTGCATCTTGGAATCTACCAGATATCAATAAGCCATTTTTAAGACAAAAACATGAACAAGTGACAACTTCATGGGAGAATCTTTGGTCAGAGTTCCATGTGTGCCAGATAGCATCTGTGTGCTCCATACCCAGCAAGGAATCTGGAATAGTACAGAAGCTAGGATACAAAGAATTTTAATGTCAATTTATTTTTAAATGGAGTTGTTTAACCCTCATCGTTGAAAACTTTTGCAAATTATGAGGGAAGAGTTTCCTAGAGATTCGGGACTGGGCACAGCATCCTAAGGTCAAGAATTGGGGTTCCTTGTATACTTTCCAGCTCTGTGGCTGAGTCCTTGTTCTCTGTAAGCACTGGCTTTCTCCTCTTTCCCCTGGTTCCTACCAAGCGCTGCAAAAAATCCAACTGCTTCAAATAGGATATGCAGCATCTTTGGGTGACAAGTGCAGCCATAGCACCTCCTGCTTGTTTTCTCCCTGATCCTGTTGTCTGCCTAGTTCAGCTGCTGTGCTAAGCATAGGGCTTCAGGGGTGCTGCCAGGAAGGTGAGAGGAGGGGATGACAAAGCCCAGCAAGGAATGGATGGGAGGAGCTGCAACTGCCTTCCCCCTCCATTGCTTCAGGAGTTTTAAAGGCTTGTCCTGTGTGGCAGCTCCATAGTTAGAACAATTAACTCCTGATAAAGTGTAGATAAATCTGGAAAATGAATTATGCAGATAGAATCTCCTGAGGCAAATGATACACAGTCTCCCCATTTTAAACAAATGGTGGGGGAGAGGGGAGTCAGCCTTTGGTTTGGACTTGTTTTGTAATGGTTATTTGTTCCCGGTCATCCTGCATTTCTTTAGTATGCATGCATTCTTGTTTTCTGTTTGCACAGCTCTTTTATCTTTATGATGCCACCTCAAACTGTTTTTGGAGGGGTTTTTTTTTGTTTTTTTTTAGTATCCATTGCCTTACAGAATAGATCCAAAGTCTAAATCTAATCATATTTTCAGCATATTTGCTGAACTGCTCCTGGATCTTAGTGTAGATGTGTTTTGTTTTGTTTTTTAATGGAGGATGCGTCTCTGATGAAAGTACATCATTGTTTGTACCCTAACTGGAAAGCCTTGTAAACCACTATTCTTCAAAAATGTCATTTCTGAAAACATGATTTTCTCTTTAAAGAGAAAAAATATAGTCACACAGAGGAGAAAGAGCTAAGAAGACACAATGGGTTCTTCAAGAGACCATCTCTTCTACTCACTTTGCAGGATTTCTGCCTTGTGCTTCTATACTAGAGTAAATTGAAGAAGTGAAATATACCCCTGGCTCAGTGGTAACTTTCAGTGCCCTTTCAGAGGTTTATAGTCCTCCCAGGTGTTGCCAGTATGGATTACTCTGATCAAAAGTGCTTTTGTTGAGACAAATAGATAAGGCTATGGTTTCCAGATTTACAGCACACTCCTTTGCAGAGTTACTTTAATGTAAATCCTTTTATTTCAGTGGGTTTAGCTTGGTGTACCTCTGCATAGGATTGCACTTTGTGTATGGTAGCTTCAAAGTACTGCATGAAAAGGAGGCATAGTTTTTTAGTTTCGCATCACAGTGCTGCCATGGCAGGAGAAATCACGTGATAGAACTTTCTCTTTTATAGGGCTTTTTACACTTTCTCTAACCACTTTTGAGATGGACAGTTGGATTTTTTAAAAATCTGCACACATAGATTGAGAGGATTTGTTCCTCTTCACAGATTTATAAATTTGTTGAGATTTACATGGATAGTTTTGAAGAAGTTATGTGCTAGATACTAAGAATCATGATCAGGAGCTCATCTTGTAGAACTGATCTTTCTACCTCTTCCTGGTTTCTGCAGCCCCCTCACCATGCTGCCCAAAAAGTTGCTCTGAGGGTCAGGGGAAAAGCAGGAACAGCATGGGATATGGCAAAATTTCCATAGGTCTCACATTTCAAATATAACACTCTGTGCTGCATCCCATACTATTTATGAGGGAGAAAAGAACGATAAAAGGATAAGCTTAATCTAGAAGGTATAATATATGTATTTTAAAAGTTCCTGTGTTAGGTATGTAATTAGAATGTACCTTTCACAGAAGCAAGTAATTAATATTTAAATGTTCTAATTTCAAAACCAAAAGTGTACTTTATAAACAAGGATAAAAGCAGCATAAGGGAAACAAGGTACTTTTTTTAAAAAAAAGGTCATTAACTTCCCTTTTTGGAGAAGCCCATATCCTCATTGTTGTAAGCATTGTAGATGTGGCTGTGTGATAAACTCATAGTTTGCCTAGCTCAAGGACCTGATAATAAAACCAAAGTTTCTGTATGAATCAGACTCTCAGTTTCAGATGTACATGGGTACATGACAGCTTTCTCGGGAAATGGATCTATCCAATAGAATTAAAACCCTGTCTAGATACACTTTCCCAGTGTCAAGATTCTAGCTACATATACTCTTCTTAGGAAGCCTGGGAAGTCCCCAGTTTCCTTGAAAGGAGCAGATGAGTATTAAACCACTTTGTAAAGCAGATAAGCCTTTAGTCTCTTTCCATATGATTTTTCATAGTGTAAGAAAAGTTCAGTTGTTACTCCTTTTTTAAAGCACTCAGAAAGGTTGAAGCGCTTGGGGCTCTTTAGCTTGGAGAAATGACAACTGAGGGGTGACATGGTCAAGGTTTATAAGATTATGCATGGGATAGAGCGGGTAGAGAAAGAAGTCCTTTTCTCCCTTACTCACAATACAAGAACTCGTGGGCACTCCATGAAATTGCTGAGCAGTCGGGTTAGAACAGATAAAAGGAAGTACTTCTTCACCCAAAGAGTGATTAACACGTGGAATTCACTGCCACAGGAGGTGGTGGCGGCTACAAGCATGGACGGCTTCAAGAGGGAATTAGATAAATATATGGAGCAGAAGTCCATCAGTGGCTATTAGCCACAAAGTATAGATAGGAACTCTCAGTCTGGGGCAAGTGATGTTTGTATTCTTGGTGTTGGTGGGGGGCAACAGTGGGAGGGCTTCCTGCCCCCACTGCTGGCCCTCCTGAGGGCACCTGGTGTTTTTGGCCACTGTGTGACAGAGTGTTGGACTGGATGGACCACTGGTCTGATCCAACATTGGCTTCTCTTATGTTCTTATCTTTCCTCAAGAAAGCACTTATTTCAGGAATATTGTGTTTCCTTAGCATTCATACAGCAGTAATGCTGCCACTGCAAATTTTTCAGTGCTATCAGTCACAATTGTGAGTGCTGGGCAGGATGTGGCTGCATCAGTTTCATGGGTATCCATTAGCTAGGAGGACTTATAACAGCACTACCAACAAGTAATACAATTTATCTCTGTCAGTGTTCACAACCATTTTGTGAACCACTGACCATATGAAGCTGCCTTATGCTGAATCAGACCTTTGGCCCATCGAGATCAGTATTTACTCTGACCGGCAGCAGCTCTCCAGGGTCTCAGTTAAAGGTCTTCTACATCACCTATTACCTGATTCTTTGGGGTGGGGGGGAAACAAAAATGGAGATGGTGGGGATTGAAACTGGGACTTATTGCATGCTAAGCAGATGCTCTACTACTGAGCCATAACCCTTCCTTCCATTCTACAAAGTGGGACTCACTCAGCCTCTAGCGCAAAAATTTTGACACTGGGCCTGTGGCCACAGAACTGAGTAAAACACAAGGGTTTGTTTGTTTTGATGGCTTGTTTTAGAATAATGGCCAGTTTCCTTAACCTGGCCCAGGTTAGAATATTCCCTAACCAAGCTTTTTAAGGGCTAGACCATCACTGGCTATGCTGTTTTGCTAGTCTTGACTGATGTGTTTCAGACTGTGAGGGCCTGTTTTAATAAGAGTACAAGTGCTTCCTTGTCCTGAATCTATTCCAAATCCAAAGTTCTTATGCACTCTTTTTCTTTTAAATAGCTGGTCACAAGAACCCACTTGGATTGGGAGTTTAAGTCTCTTCTCTGTGCCATTTCCCCTACCCAGAATTACCTTGTACTTTGCCCCATGGACAAACATATAGGCTTGATACAAGATCTGTGTGTGTGCCCTAAACAGCAGCTCCAAAGGAAATTCCCAGTGTTTTGTTTGGCCTTCAAAGTCAGTATGCTATAGTAGTTTGACAGCTGGACTTGTCTGAAAGACCTCAAATCTCCACTCAGTCATGAAACTCACTTTTATGATCATGGGCCAGTCACTACTACTACTTCTTAGCCTAACCTACCTCACAGGGTTGTTGTGAGGAAAATATGGAATGATTCATCATGTACACCATTGCACCATTGCCATCCCCTTCTTCTTTTACCTTCAATCTTTCCCAGCATCAGGGTCTTCTCCAGTGAGTGCTCCCTTCTCATTTGGTGGCCAAAGTATTTTGCACTTCTGGATTGTTCACAAGTAACATTCACCATCATAAATAACTCTCTAAAATGCTTTGCCTTTGTTCATGTGTGACCACAGCCTGCAACATAGATCTAAGGACTTGCTGAACTACCAAAGACCTTTTCTAGAGGAATGAGGGCCAACTGGCAGCGCATCGGTGGTATCATGCATTTTATGGTTATTTTGGAGCCCTCCCATCCAGTAGGGAAAGGACGCCTTCAAAGCAAAACCTAATGATGACTTTCCTAAGGACCTTCAATGATGCCCCCATACAATCACACTTCTAGAATCAAAAGTACAAGGGTGGGGGAACATTTCTTACTGAAATCTGGCAGGCAGGATCTCTTGGGTGAGGGGTAGAGTCTTTGAGGATTTCATCCCAATTGGATGAAAAGAAGCTACATATGGAAATTCATGAAAACAACAAAAAGAACAGGTGATTTTTTTTTAAAACTGCACATGGTTACTCATTGGCAGAAAAGTTAGGCACTACTCTTGAAGCTACACATGTAGTGCATTCTATAAGGGCTCTGACAGTTTAAGTGTCTGCAGCAGGTTATTAAAGGAGACTCATAGGACACAATTCAGCCCAAATTAAACCCTTTTAAGTGTCACTTAGTGGGAAAGACTTATGGAGGTGCACAATTCTCCTTGAATCAAAGTGATTAACTTTGGCAGGATTGTTAACAGTACTAAAAGTGAGGGCCCACAAGACTCGGGAGAATTCCATCTCCCCCACCCACCACAGGGCCAACCACTTTCGGGCAGCTTGCCTCTTCCCCTCCCTTCACCCACCAAGAGGCTCGTGGGAGGATTTTTCTTGGATGTTCCCCCTCCCTGTTTGCCTGCCTACTTGTTCCCCTCCCCAATTACCTCTTTGGGGCCGGCAGTGGAGGGGGAATTTTGTGGCAGAGGCTCCTTTTAGCCACCGGCCAATTTCCAGCGCTGCGGTCTCAGTGGTGGTTTTGGCAGCGGGGGGGATGGAGGGTGTAGGCTTCTCCTCCTCTCCCACCTACCCACTTCCAGCACACAGCAGTTTGAGGGCAGAAGGGCAGCAAAGGCTCCCCTTCTTCTGCACCCACCTGCCCACCTTCAGTGTTGCTACCTGAGTGAACATTTCAGTGGTGGCTCCACCGAAGAGGCTCCTCTTCCTTGCCTGGCCACCTCCAGCAAGGCCAGTTCAGCAGCAAGTGGGGGAGAAGGAGGCTCTAATTTTTGGGGGGGGCACACTTTTTAAGGTGTCAGATTTTTCTGCAAACCCCAAGTTTGGAGAAAACTCACCCTTCTGTCAACATGACCCCGATCTGTAGATAGCCCAATGTTGACTTGTTAGATATATAGTATTTTTAATCACATAACAAAAGAAATCTAAGCCACTGATTATAGCATTAACAATCAATGGATTCATTCAGATGGACAGAGATTAGAGCACAGAGAATTACCAAGGAGCATTTGGATCTCTAGCTTATAGACTCTCCAGAAATTCCACCAGCGCCTTCACCTCTTTATTTAGTGTTCTGGTAGTTCAGCAAGACAGCATGTTCCAGAAAGACACTGGCCACATGCAGTTGTCATTTAAAAAAAACCCACCTTCTGTTTGTTTATGACAGGCATGATTCTGAAGACAGCTTTTTCTCCCACAGTCTTGTGCCCTTCCCTCTTCCTCTGGTGCAGAGCACAACTGAAAGCTTCCTCAAACTGGAAGCCTTGAATCCACACCAGTTTACCATGAATTCCAAGTAATGGTGGCTGGGCTAATGGGAGTGTTTTCTTCTCCAGGAAATGGGATTCTAAACATCCATTTAATCCCAGTTTAGAATTCTAGTTTGTGGGGACACCAGGTTTTTTCCCCCTAGGCACTTACATTTGGACAAACAAACTGTGCTCATGCCTATCAAGGACAAACAGAGGTTTGTGGTAACATCTGAATGCAAACATCCTATCCACATCAGTATAAAACCCAGACTTGCACATCCCCTTTCTGTACATAAGCAACAGGTAACACATCACCACTTCTCTGGAATCTATTATGTTACACAGGAGTTTTATGTTCTGAAGTTTTTAAAAACAAGGGGAACTGCTGAAATAGCACCAGCAACACAATACAGGCCCATAAAGGCCTCACCAGCTGCTCCTAGGACAACCACAGCAAGGAGGAACGCTACAACAGCAGCAATGCAGCATGAGCTTTTTAAGCCCCACTTATATCACTGCCAACAGCTGCCGCCACCTTAGCCTGGACAGGGCACTGCGTCTGGGAAAGAGGCTGCAACTGCAGCCTGAGAATCCCCTGAGCTCTGATGAGACTGCTGGTTCTCACAAGACTCCAAGGGAATTGAGTAAGCATGTGCAGCCTGCTGCACTGACCTCAGAAGGAGCTTAGAAGGAGGCCAGTGAGGAGGTGGCTAGACTCTCCCTCCCGCCCAACTGCAGAGGGGGTCCCAATGGAGCTGAGGAGAAACAAGGAGCTGCAAATCCCCTCCTCTCTCCAATTCTGAGTCGCTGCAAGCCCCAGCAGGACAGAAAAGGGTGTAATGGTAATGGAAAAGGGAGCTGCTGAGGGCAGGGGCATGGAGATCCCTAAACTCCACGCAGACTAGTAGACATGTGAGGAATACATTAAACACTTAAAAATTTCAGTGTGCTGCCTGTAAGAACTCCCTAGTACAGCGGTGGCCAAACTGTGGCTCGGGAGCCATATGAGGCTCTTTCACACATATTGTGTGGCTCCCAGCAGGGTGGCTGGGGAAGCAAAATATCATTAGCAAACAAATATCACTGGACAAATACCATCATTATCAATATTTGCTTTTACCCTTTTGTTATTATTTTTGGCAGTCTCATTTAATGTTAATAAAAAGCAAATTTGCATATTTCCAATAAAACCGTGTAATATTTGTTCATGTCTTATGGCTTTCAGACATCTGAAGTTTATTCTGTGTGGCTCTTACATTAAGCAAGTTTGGCCACCCCTGCCCTAGTAGGAGACACACCAATTTAGTGCCTTGTGCACAGGGCAAGTCATTGCTACTTCTACATACTCAAAAGGTAAAGTTTTTCAGCTGTAAAAGTAAAATGGGCCTGCAATGTTATTTATTTATTTTTAGAAAGTGTACTTCAGCGGTCAGAAGTCAACAGTTGGGCCAAACTAGACATGGATCCCCCCCGGATTTTCATTCCCTTCAGTCAGCCATCAGCGGCTGGAAACTAAGTTCCTACATGCTGCAGGACCCAATTTGGATTGAGACCGTGACATGGAAGAAGAAGAGCCTTCTCTCTATGCTGTTCTCAGGCCTAGAACTAGGATTGTCAGGTCTGTGCCCAGCAATCCCTGGAGCACTAGGGGCAGGGCATGGGAAGTGGGAGCATCATAGGTACACAGAGACTGGGGAAATTCCTACAGTGCTATGGAGGACGTAGCAACCACTGTTAGTGAAGTCAGAGAGTAGGTGCATGTACCTAAAACAGCTGCAGGGGGTGTTATTTGCTCCATGGGGGGGGCTGCACATGTGCTAATGGACTGCACATGCACCCCCTTATATGGCAAATAACACCCCTCAGGGCAATTTCACATTGTGGGGAGAAGTCTACAGACCCATCCAGACCCGTCTCCCCTCAGTGCCCTCTGAATCGAACCCCTAAGGAGCTTGGAAAATTGCTTTACAGCAGCTGATGTCTGACTGGCTGTCGTAAGAGCTGGGATGGGGAAAGGCAGACCCAACTAAGGAAAAAAAGTCATGTCTAGTTGAGTTACTCTCAGCTATAAACACACTAGGGTGGTCTTAGGCAACTCACTCTGAGCCTCAGTCCTCCCATCTGCAAAAGTACTGATAATACTGGTTGTTCTTGCATGGATAGATTCTCACATGATGGTAAAGATTGCTGTCATAGTATCCATGAAGACTGTTGAGTACTGAAAGTCTTGTACAAATGTTATTGGAGGAGGAGTGGGTAATTGGATTTATACCCTGCCCTTCACTACCCGAAGGAGTCTCAGAGCGGCTTACAATCTCCTTTCCCTTCCTCTCCCCACAATAGATGACCTATGAGGTAGGTGGGGCTGAGAGAGCTCTTTCAAGAACTGCTCATGAGAGAACAGCTCTAAAAGAACTTGTAACTAACCCAAGGTCACACCAGCAGCTGCATGTGGAGGAGAGGGGAATCAAACCCAGTTCTCCCAGATTATAGTCTGCACTCCTAACCACTACACCAAATTGCATAAGCTTTTATGAGCCAGAACCCACTACCTCAGACACACTCACACAGACAAACAGAAAGAAAGGGGGTGATTACAAAGGAAAGCCAGATGACCAGCATCCCAAGGCACTGTTGCGTCTACATTTTTACGCTGTGAGGGAATGGCCCACTGTTGTCATTTGAGCATTGGTCAAGACTGGAACCCATGAGCACACTAGCTGTAACTGGTGAGGAACTATTTAAAAGTGGTGCTGCCTTTTTTTAAGTGTGTACAGAAACCACAAGACTTCCTGTCCTCAGGAAACTACTTCAGTGCACCATATGTGGGGTTTCCATTGGTGAATCAGGCTAGAAAACGCTTCAGTATCTTAGTGAAAGTGGTGGATAAAAAAAACCCCTCACGCTTCTTCCCATCAATGTAGTGGCATAATTTCTCTCACAGGAAATAGTGGGAAAGAGTGTTCTTAAGGTTTACTGTTATGCAGACCACCTATTCCCTATGTGTAACGGACTTAAGAGAATCATTTTGCACAACTCTGGAAAAGCCAGACTCACATTATGATCATTAATTTTATACAAAATCTATTTAATCTAGGACTTTTTTCATCTGTGTTTCATTAGATTCTGAACTTTGGCACAAATATAAACATACACATGAATGTAAGACTATAATACTATGGCTATTTCCACGCAAGTCATTTGTGCCAAGTTCAACACTGTTAGGAAGTATCTCCCCCTCCCCGCACTTCCTCACAGCATCACGGTGCATTTGGGCACTAGGGTTGCCAATTCAGCGTTGGGGAGTTCCTGGAGATGTGGAGGTGGAGCCTGGGGGTGAGGCTTTGAGGAAGGGAGTAACCTCAGCCCGATAGAATACCATGCAGTCCACCCTCCACAGCAGCCATTCTCTGCAGGAATTGATCCCTGGAGTCTGGAGATCAGCTGTAATTCCAGGAGATCTCCAGTCCCTACCTGGAGGCTGGCAACCTTGGTTTCCCTGGCTTTTCTAAACCTGCGTTCCTTTGAAATTTTGGGAAAGATTGCAGAAAAGCCTGGATGGCTGCCAGGTGGGCAGGGACATTCAGATTTCCCCCGTTCCACCAACATGCAGCCATTTCCTCCCACCACTGCTGGGGGCTTTTTGGTGCTCTTTAATCAGCAGCTGAATAGTGGTATATATAACTGGATATTGTTTTATTATGACATATTATTACATATATATCATTATAATGGTATGTGTAATGCATTATCTGAATGGTAGCATTTACCACTGATTTGACTTCTCAACAGTCTCTAGATATTCCCACTTATATTTTGTGATGGTGAAACTAAGAGTTGGAGCCATCTACAAAATGCAGCCTCTGTTGTCTTACAAAAATGCCTGTGCATGTGATATGGCTGTTCTGTAGTGTTAAATAAACCATACTTGTCCTTAGTGAACAGTAAGTATCAGCAACCAAAGTGTGAAACCTTTATCCCCCTGTGATGAAAGAACCAGCAGGTACATACAGCTTTGCTATCAGAGAGAACTCCTTTCTGCCAGTGGGACAGCTCCTTCCTTTTTCAGAGGGAGGGGGAGCATACTTCTGGGATAAGGAAGAAAAGGCATGGGGGGGAGTGTTCATTACAATTCACATCATATCCCCAAAAATGCTGCCTTGACAAGATCAGGCTGAAAGATCACCAAGTCCTGCATTTTGTTTCCAGAATACATGTGAGCGCATTGAAACAGATCACTTGTCTTTCAAGGCCAATACTGCCTGCTCCAATCAACAGCAACTCTTTCTTTCATATAATCTACTACCTGATCCTTCAAATGCTGTACGGGGATTAAACCTGGGGCCTTCTGCATGCAAAACAGATGCACTATTCACTAATCCAAGTGAGTTCTTCCTTATTCCTTATTTCCCACCCCTTGTGATATTTAAACCTCTCCCTCCTGTTTCTCACATGAGTGATTTCCCCCAGTTTGCTGTTAGGGAGGTCACCTATATAACAAGTTTTGAATTTGAACATATGAAGCTGCCTCATATCCATTCATTCCTCTAGGTCAGCACTGTCTGCTCTGTCTAGCAGCAGCACTTTATGGTCTGAAGCAGAAAATGGTCTCCCAACACCTGCAAGAAAGCCAGACCAGACAGCCACCATGATGTAGTGGTCAGAGTGTCAGACTAGAATTTTGGACACCCAGGTTCAGATCCTTGCTCTGCCACCCACTGACCTTGGTCTGGTTACTAGCTCAAGCCCAGTGATCCCCCATGAGGAGGAAAAAGATGGGGAAATTATGTTGTAAGCCACTTTGGGTTCCCATTGGGGAGAAAAGTGGAGTATAAATATCTAAATAAATAAACCAACTACCTGATATCCTTTTAACTGGAATCCTAGAGACTGAAATCAAGACTCTCTGCACATAAAGCAAGTCCTATAGCCCCTCCCTTATAAGTAAGTGGCCAGCCAGATATTTCCGGGAAGCTCACATGGTACCCAATAGCAACAAGTCTTTCATTTCTCCCCAGTCACTAGTACCAAGCTGATACATTGTCTTTGAACTAAGAGATTGCTTTTACCTATAATTATAAATAGAGGTTAATAATAGTCCATAAACTTTTCTACTCCTTTTGCCATTTAAAAAGACATTTTCACCACATCTTGTAGCAAAGTGGTTTTGTACTTTCTTTCATTTCTCCTGAACCTTCTAAAGTTCACAGGGCAAATAAAGCAGTAAGTGTACAAAAGTTGTCCAAGTTTCTTTCAAGTAGTGGGGAGAGGAAGGGAAGGAGATTGTAAGCCATTCTGAGACTCCAAGTGAAGGGTGGAGTATAAATCCAACCCTTCTTCTTCCCCTTCTTCTTACATTCCCCCAAGATGTAGATGAGCCCTAAAGGTAGCAGCTTCATTTTCTTTCTCATGCTAAGTTCATTACCCAGCACTGAAAAGCACAACATTTAAAATAGGATTTTGTACTAAGTAAAAGGCAAAGTAGTTTCTCTTTAGCTTTTAAAAATTCAAATGAAACAAAAACAGAATTTTTTTTCAGGGGGGTCTAGTAATTTCCATGTATATTACTGGGGTGTTTTTTTAGGGGGCAATAGTAATCTAGAGTTTAACGTAGTTTTACTTTCAATTTACTAGAAATGGCCAGAGTAAAGCATAGCAGTAGTTTTCACATGAATTCCAGTTATTACAGTGGGGTCTCTAGATCTACATTGTCAAAACATTAAATTAGTGTATCCATCCCAGTTTGGCTTTGGAACGCAGCCAGCCCAGTATCTCTGAATTACCCAAAAGTTGGAATATTCTTTCATCACCAGAATTTGACCCAATGAAGATATACAACAGTTTATTATATTTATCATATCCCATACTTTTTTGAACCAAATATTTATTGGTTGTGGGGATTTACTTGCTAAATGCAGAAGCAAACTTATGGAGTAGATGCAGTTAGTAAAAATGGACAGTAACTTCTCTTTGTTCCTTTTATTTGTTACTAAAAAAGCCAAAATGTCACTTCAAGACTCAGCCAGCCAGATTTAAAAAACAAAACAAACCCTTCTTTTACATTTTCAAGTAAAGATTCCTGAAATGTGAAGGAAGTCAGAAAGGGCCTATCCTTGCTGTTCAACAAATTTAAAAAAAATAGACATGGTGATACCTTTTCTTTAAAAAAAGAATAAAACACAAACACCTTGATGGTTCTGGGGGAAACAGAAGGATGTGGAAGCACATAAATCCAATTGGATGAGGATCTAGGCAGGTATGTGTGAATCCACATACACAGCTAACTCTTTCCTTTAACCAGTTTCCAGAGAAGTATGTTGTGTATACCCTGTCAGCAAATCACCAATTGCTTTGGGTACAAAAGATGAGTACAAATATGCTCCAACTCTCCCTGCGTACCCAGGTTAGTCCATTGCTCCTGACACACTTGTCCCTGGCAAATCACTATTTTATCTGCCTTGCCTTTGAGGGACACCATTCAAAGCACATATGCACATATACACTTTCTCTTCTTTCCTCTCTTCCTCAACCACCTATCTCAGGGCTGTCAACCACAAGGCCCGGGAGGCGGAATTGGCCTTTCCAGGGTTTTTATGTGGCCTGCGAGCAACTAGTGCAAGGAAGGGAACCGGAGACTGCTCGGGGAGGGGGGAGTTGGCAGAGCCACTCCGATTGTGGCTTCAGTATGGTGGAGCAATCTCGTTTGCAACAGTCAAGCAGCGTGAGAGCGTCTGCCCAGTGCTGCGCTGCTGGCTCTCCAGTCCGCCCATATGGGTTTTCCTTTGCACCCCCCTCCCAGCCCATGAGGCCTTGCAGTGAGGATACAACAACTTGGAGCCTACCAGCTGCTGTCCTTAATACAGTTTATATCTCTGGTACCTGGTGTTACATTTTATGGCACACATGGCCCAGCCCAATAAAGTGACATTTATGACAGATCCAGCCCTCGTAACAAATGCGTTTGACGCATCTGACCTATCTGGATGATAAGCACTGCTGAATGTGTTTCAGCAACTATTCTATAGCAAATGCAACTAGTTATATAATTTAATTAACATTGCTCTAAGAACTATTCCTTTCAGAAGACAATGATGTTTCCTTAACAGTAATACATCATTGCTGCTACTATGTGGCATTATACCAAAAAAAAGAAGAATGTGAAACTCCTAATTCAAGCATTTCATACACATTATTTCAGTAAACATAAGAGCCACTCAGTCAAAATATGGAAGCTGAGAAGAGTGGCTGAGTTGAGATTCCAGATTAATACCTCACATTCTTAGCCACAACAGATTATCTGACCTACAGGGCCATTGAAAGATCTTTTAATGCATCGTACTAGCATTCTTCAAGGACTAGTGCATTGATTTAAAATATACTAATGGCTAAAAGCAGTGAGATGGAAAATGGGACTGTTACAGTGTCCCCTTAAGCAGTATTACACCTCAGTACTTAGAAGGGGGTAATTGTGTTTAGGATTGCACAGTTAGTTTTTTGACATAATCTGATTAACAATGGGTGCGATCATATGCACCTATTAGCCGTGCGAGAGAGATGATTCACCAATGGATCAAGCTGGCGCGATCACACCAGCACATCTGAGAGGCGTTCCACAACCGTCGGTAAGCAGTGGGCAAACCGATTTGCTCCGCTGGAGAACCAGAGTAAAAAACTACTGGGGGAAATCCAGTATCAAATGGGTTGCTGTGGCCCACAGCCAGACTTTCCTCGTGTGATCGCTCCAGCACGGAAGTGTGGTATCGGGGATAGCCTGATCACGCGCTATCCCGACACCACGCTGTTGTTCCCCCCTTCTCCGTGTGCGCATCATTGAAAGCCCTTAGGGTGGGGAAGCGATTCATCAATTGTTGTGTATTGATGCTGCAGTCGCCATGTGCTCCCGCAATGGCAATCGCCATGTGGCACTCGCACGTGGTCCGAACCTACCTGAGCTTCAGCCAGGTAGGACAATAGACAGACGGATCCTGAACAGCCACCAATCCTGTGCCTAGGTTTCCTCCTGGGGACCTCTGAACTGCAACCGTGATCTTAAGGTCCTATCCGGACACTTGGGCGAAGTCGGGGGATTATCTCTGACCGGCATAAAAGCAGGTGCGAAGCCCGGGTTTTTTTTGTACCATCTGAATCTGCAATAAACTACCATGCTGTTTTCACCGTTACCGGCCTCCTGACTCCAGTACTTTTCACCAATCCCCTGTTTAAGCACCTCAGAAGCCAACCACACACAAAAAACCACCTTGCCCGTGGTTGCATCTGATCGTGCAGCAGCAATTTGCACCGGCAGGTCCACAGACCTGTGTGATCACGCAACTGCGGGACAAATTACTCCGGGACAAAATAGCCTCGCTTCCCCTCCAGATTATCTTGCTCGTATGGCCGTGGCCAATGAATGGGCCCCAGTGTAGTAAAATGGAAAGTCAAGAGTTAACTGGAACCTGATTATGGGTTGGAAGAAAACTCCACCCCCTGGACTGTTCTGTTTTCCAGCTTTCAGTTTCTGTGTTTAGTTGGAAGTCAGTTGCAATAAAGCAGTTGTGTTACATGCAGCAACTCAAGGGAGTATAGTGATTTATTTCATTACCATCGTGAGATCACAAACCCCAGACTGCCACATAGTAGTATAACATAAGGCCTGATCACAAGTTAAGAGTAAATGTACCTATAATCCATGTATATTATACATAGGATTCTTCTTTATATGTGCATCGAATAATTCTCATGTTGCATTCAGTACATATACGGCTGAGCATAGGGCAGACAGGGCCACCCAACCTCAGCCTCTGTCCCCTGCTGCTTCTTGATAGGGTGGGGTAATGGGGCAGCAAAATGGTGTCCTGCAACCCTCATTTATTTATCCAGGTACTGCTCCCTGGTTTCATTTATAAAGTGACTACACATTGGTTCTTTCTTATGAACACATATACACACTTTCATACATTATGTGCACTCAGGGCAGGGTTACGAGGCAGTGCCTGGCAGCAGGTGGGAGGGTTGCAAGGGGTAGTATCACAGGAAAACAATTAGAAATAAAAATAAGTCCTCATCTACTTACAGGAAGTTCTTACCACAGAGTTCCTGGTGATTCCTAGGGCTAACACCACAAAAAAAAGGGGGGGGATTACTCAACCAAAAAAGACAGGTTAAACAAAAAAAGGTTGAATGCACAAAGAAACAGGAAAAATATAAATGAACAGATTCAATTATATGCACAAAACATAGCACCAGTAATTTAATATATAAACAAATCAAAATTGTGCACTTAAAATAAAATAACACACACTGCTGGCTACTATAAAACAGAGTGTCAAACACCTTTCAGCACAATGGCTTATCAATGGCTTAGAACCATAATTAGCGCAATCATACCTAATATACACTGCAAAAGACATAACAAATCACAAGAACTAGCCAGATAGTCAAATTAATTACTTGTAAAAATAATAAAGAACATTAAAAAACATAAATTAAAAACCATCAGAACTTTTTTTAAAGGGACATATACATACTTGGAATGAATTAAATACTCTCTATATAAAATCAGTCTACAAATATTTCTGCATCTCAGTATCTCTAGAAGATGAATAAATACCTAGAGCTACCCACATTTACCCATCTACTTCACATTTGTATATGCAATGCTATATTCATAATACTACATGACCTCTGTGAACATAGTTCAGCTTACCTGCTTTTGACACTTACTAATAGCTGAACCCTTGGTCACAATTTTTTTGATGGAGGTGGTAAATGTTCAACCCCTTATTTCCTTAGATAACCGCTATGCTTCAGATGAAAGCAATGTCAGTTTCACAGAACTGAATTTCAAAGCTGTCAGTTTTTGTAGTTCTTTGAAGTAGATTAATATCAGGTAAGCTTCTCCATTTTCTCTCCAAATATGAAGAAATATCCTTGCGAGCGGGAAACAGTTCAAGCTTGAAGTGAGATATGATTTTGGCTGTGTGTCACAAACCTCTAAAAGACCGGTGCCCATCGAGTGAAGTGGGTGCCAGCATTTGCTCGCCCCCCCACCTCCTCTGGTGGGTTTGGAGTGGGTTTACTGTCAATCCATAGTTGACAAGGCCTGGCGCTGGCTAAACAATATCACACGTGGGTTGGTGGTCTCTGGGGGTGGAAGGGTGATTCCACACTCCGGGATCAAGTTCTTGTTGCCTCATCTTTTCACGCCCAATGGGGTTCACCTGTATACTGCTGGGATGGACATTTTCTTAGCTGATCTGCAGGCTGATCTGCATGACCTGTTAGCATGCAGTTGGTGGGAGGGGAGTTAAGCTAAACCTAACCCCCTCTGTGGGAGGAAAAGCATGGGTTGAAGGGATTTAGAGTTAGTAAGCACTCCAAGATATCAGCAATAAGAGGGGTCCTCAAACTGGGTACCTATCTGCCTAGCAGTCTAGGTTGCTCAGAGGGGGCCTCTTTGGGGTTGGGGGGGACATACGGCAACCCTTAAGGCTTAACAGTCGAGGGTGGAACTGTGCCCCTCCATCCCCTCTACATACTTGCATATAGGCCATGAGGAGAAAGGTTTGGAAGGATTCTGGACCTGGCTCTGAGCCAGGGTGGTTTTGCCCTGTTAGGAAGCTTGCCTTGAAAACTTGATACAGCCTGTGCTTTAACATGTTAACTAAGTTATGCAGATCAGTTTGTTTGTAAATAAAGTTCTCAGTTTAACCCACAACCTATGTTGTGTTTCATTCAAGGGGTGGGCGGACAATCCATCCTCTTCCAAACCATATCTTCCTATGATCCATATTTACCAAGGTCACTCCTAGTTTATTGATACTGGCCCTTGGTAAATTAAAATGACACAGGTACTGTAAAATATAGAAACACTGAACTGCTGTTGTGAACCATCCCTCCTGCATGGCCACCAACTGATTCAGAAACTAAGAGCATTTAAAACTGCCTTTCTGTTTTTCACACATAAGAAAACTGGTGCCTGTGTACTTAGAATTACTCTTCTTTTGTTGACACAAGTACACCCAATGTGGGAGAAGGACTAAAAGCAATTTAAGCAGCATGGTCAATAACACATTATTCTATTCCTATTTCATTGTTTGAGAAAGTTGTTTTTTAAAAAAAAGAGCATGAGGCCAGGGTGATCATGCCTTAGACTTTAGCTCCTTCTTCAAAGTGTCTAGCAGTTACCATATTTACTTGAAAGGAAGGTGGGCCTGAATATAAGACATCCCCCTTTAAAAAGACATCCTGTGAGGTAGGTGGAGCTGAGAGAGCTCTTTTCAGAACTGTCCTTGAGAGAACAGCTGTGCCAGAACTATGGCTTGCCCAAAGTCACCCAGCAGCTATAAGTGGAGGACTGGGGAATCAAACCTGGTTCTCCCAGATTTAACCACTACACCAAACTGGCTCTCATCTTGTATGTAGTCACAAGGCAAACAGCTGCCTTGTGGCTCCTTACCGTCTAATAAATGTATTATGGAGTAAGTTTATGCTATAACAGCTATTGATCTTTAATATGCCACAAGACTTATGTTGGTTTTGCTTCTACAGACCTAGATGGCTAGGGAAACTATGTAAACTAAGGGAGAGTAAGTGAACTCAGCATACAGCAGGTGGAGAAAATGGATCAGCACTAAGAACTGAGGACAGAGCTCCTTGGTATAAGAACAGGGGTGTTGTGGTACACAAGTGTGTGTCCTTATTTTAATCTGTAATACACTGAAGATAACACACTATTACTATCTTCAATGAGAAGAGAAACTTCAGTGCACATGACAGAAAATGACATGAACTCCCTGTCTGCAGGTGGCTTGATCCTTTCTTTAATCAAGACAGGTTTTTCTAGAGCTATGGCTTGGTCTGTATATGTACAGCAGAATCAGGTAACAAAGTTCTGAAGACAAACAGTAGATGGTAACACTTCAGATTTTACAGGTGAGCATCTAAATTAAGCACAGAGTCCACAGATTCCAACAGAAGAGGCTTACTCACTCAGTGTTCTTCTCCCACTGAAATCAATGGGACCGAAAGTTTGTCCCAGAGGTTATTGACAACTTGATGTAAGACTCAGGGCAACTCATCTTTCAATCCACTCCTTTCTCAATGTAATGTGACATTGGCAATTTGGCGTTGACTGGATGTCTGCAACCAAGAAATTGGCTGATTAGTCTAGAGACTATATAAAGCAACAGTAGCAGTTTCCAAACGTCTCTTGCCTGTCTACTTACTCCCAAAAGTAGCCCTTCCTATGCTTAGGGCTAATATTAAGTTTTGTTGATGTCTCCTTTTTACACCTCTATGTCTCCACCACTAGTTGTTTCCTCAGGTCCATGTTTCTCATTCCACCACCCAGTTTGTCCCTTTAGTGATTTTGCCTCATGGCCAGCCTCCTAGTATTCCTGTCTCAGTCTCTTGTATCTGCCTCTCAATGTACATAGCAGCCTTTCATGACCTTAAGAACCTCATCATTGTTCTAGAGCCTCCTCTTCCTCTTCCGTTAGACCTGTTCTCGGCCTTCTTGCTGCCAGCTTTCTCCATAATGTCCCCTCTCATTCCAGTTTCTCATTCTGTTACCTACTCTGTAGTTTTCCTTCAGCCTGTAGTATTCTTACCACAGCCTGTAGAATTCTACTCTGTACTTTTCCTTCTGCCTATAGAATTCGTACCAGAGCCTGTAGAATTCTTACCACTTCTGAATTCCTATGACTTAATTTCTGAACCTCCACTCTCTTTCCAGCATTCTTTCTTTCCTACAAACTACTTCAGTTCATCCACCTATTTATTTTCTGTCCTTTCTCCAAGGAATTCTCCTCCTCCTTTCTACTCTCACAACAATCCTGTGGGGCAGATCAGTCCAAAGGAGAGACAGGCCCAAGGTCACTCAGTGAGTTTCATGGCTGAGTAGGGTTTTGTACCCAGTAGTCCCACAGTTCTAGTCCAACCCTTTAACCACTCTACACAACACTGTCCATATGCCAGGGCTCCGTTGGGGCCGGAGCGAGGCGGAGCGCCGCTCCGCCAGTGAAGACGCTGGGGGGCGGGCACATTACAAAGCCCCGCCCCCAGCAGGGCCGCCGCTGGGTCGGACCCCCTCCCACCCCCCGCTCAATGTACCTGAGCCGGCGGCAGGCCGCCGGCCGGGGAAAAAACCCTCTCCCACTCCACATCCCCGCGCAAAGAGACTCCCACCCACCCACCCCGCTCAGTGTCCCCGAGCCGGTGGCAGGCCGCCGGCCGGGGAAAGAAAAAACCTCCAACCCACCCCCGCTCAATGTCCCCGAGCCGGCGGCAGGCTGCCGGCCGGGGAAAGGATCCTTTCCCACCCCCCACCCCCCGCGCATAGAAACTCCCAACCACCCACCCCACTCCCCATGTCCCCGCGCCGGCGGCAGGCCGCCGGCCGGGGAGAGGATCCTTTCCCACCCCCCGCGTAAAGAAACTCCCACCCACCCCACTCCCCATGTCCCCGCGCCGGCGGCAGGCCGCCGGCCGGGGAAAGGATCCTTTCCCACCCCCCGCGCATAGAAACTCCCACCCACCCCACTCCATGTCCCCGCGCCGGCGGCAAGCCGCCGGCCGGGTAAAAAATCCTTTCCCACCCCCCGCGTAAAGAAACTCCCTCCCTCCCACCCAGCCACCCCACTCCATGTCCCTGCGCCGGCGGCAAGCCGCCGGCCAGGGAAAGGATCCTTTCCCACCCCCCACCCCCCGCGCATAGAAACTCCCACCCACCCACCCCACTCCCCATGTCCCCGCGCCGGTGGCAGGCCGCCGGCCGGGGAAAGGATCCTTTCTCACCCCCCCACCCCCCGCGCATAGAAACTCTCACCCACCCACCTCACTCCCCATGTCCCCGCGCCGGCGGCAGGCCGCCGGCCGGGGAAAGGATCCTTTCCCACCCCCCCCCCCACGCAAAGAAACTCCCACCCCACCCCAACCCACCCCAACCCACTCAAATCCTTTCCCACCCCCCCACGCAAAGAAACTCCCTCCCTCCCACTCACCCCACTCAATGTCTCTCTCTCTCTCCCCCACCTACCTACCTACCTACCTTCCTGTTCCTTCCCTCCTTCATTCCTTCCTTTTCTTCTCTCTCTCTGTCCCCCACCTACTCACCTACCTTCCTCTTCCTTCCTTCTTCTTTCTTTCTTTCTTCTCTCTCTCCCCCACCTACCTACCTACCTACCTTCCTGTTCCTTCCCTCCTTCCTTCCTTCCTTTTCTTCTCTCTCTCTGTCCCCCACCTACTCACCTACCTTCCTCTTCCTTCCTCCCTCCCTTCCTTTCTTCCTTCCTTCTAACACACTTCCAGTGATGTCAGGGGAGGTGTGGCCTTCTGACACTTCCGGTGACATCAGGGGGTGTGGCATATGCAAATGAGTTATGCTAATGAGCTCCTGCACCTCTTTTTTTATGAAAGGACCCCTGCCATATGCTCTGTGTGAAATTAGAATCCTAGACAAGCATTTGGTTGCACAATAAGTGTGCACTTCTGGCCATTTCATGGGGCAGCCCAGATATCATTGCCCTGAGACAGCACTTCTCTTTCAGGAAACATTATCCCAGTCCTTCTGAGATTGAATCATTCCTGATTGAATCACCCTAGAGACTGGCTGAGCTTGAAGCACAAGAACAATAGCAGACCATGGAATGAACCAATCAAGTAGTAATGTTTTGTAAATAGCCTATCATGGGGAGTGGGTATGGGTGGTGTGGGGTGTTTTGCATGCAATATAAGCAGGGCTCAGCCCTGCTAGTTTTGTCTTAGAGTTAAGCTGAAATCACTAATAAACTATGAGCTGATCACTATATGCGTCTCAAACCCAGTATGTATATATATATATTTAATATTTTTTCATTGAACAATTTCAGTTATATATCAATATAACACAATATAACACAATATAACACAGAAAGATTTGAAAAGTTTGCTGTATGGCTAATGATAACACAATTTTAAAAGGATTAACCATCAAAGATGTAACCTATTAAAAGAGACAACTATAACTGCACATCACCAAAGTCTAACAACTAAAATTTCAAAAGTACTGTAAACTGTTGATTCTGAATCTGGTTATAAAAAATTAATGAGTTAGTTTTCAGAATAAAGATTTAAAAAATCTTGATTTTTACCCGGAAAGGACCCTTCAGTTTTCAAAAAGTGGACAGATGTCGGTTTCTCACAACTTCAACATCTGGTGCATCGAGGAAAAATTCACACAAAACAACATTTTGAAGAACATGTTGGCAATACTCTATCTTGGCTACAGTAGTACCAACTAAAAAGCTTAATAGAAACACTAGCGTCTATGGCAATGTTTAAAAGACAGAAGACTCCTTTCGAAGCGTTAATAGACAAGTACCCAGATTCAGCCACTGGTCTTCTTTCAAAAATTTACAAAAAACCAGTATATTTCACTTTCAAAACTATAATATTTACTTGTGGGGAAAACATAGCTGGTTTACCCCAAGCAAACACAACTAGCTTCTGGACTGTGCCCATGGTTTCCACAACCATGAGTTGACACATTATTGGCCATATATAGAACATGAGCAATTAACATGCCAGCATCTCTCTTACAATGTAGGACATCACCAGGATTTCTAAGGTTCCTTAAGGCAAATCATAGACACAGGGCACAAATCGTGATTGACTGGCAAGGTGTATTATGAATGCATCATACATGTAGCAGCAGATGTGAAAGACTGGCGCAAGCCAAACACATTAAATAAAATACCCCTCATCCTTAGAATGTTTTCAAAAATAATATTTAAAACAGTTTCTATATTTCCCACACAGGTAATTCAATGTAATTCCTATATTGCCTAAAAACATGCACTACATTTTAAAAATGCTGTTCCACTTTAGAATGCACTACATTCTAAAAATGCTGTTCTCTGTCACATTATCCACAGACACAACTTCCAACCCCCCAAAAAAACACTTTTAGGATCATGAGTGAAAACACTCATGGCGTTGGTAATTGCCTGGAGAGGGAAAAATTCCCTATCCCTTTAATAGAGGCTTAATGTGTGGGAACGCGCAACTGAATCTCTTCCTGGCATGGAGATAAATAACATTGCCTGGTAAATAATAGCCCATGAAGTCTCTGCTCAAGAGTCAGGCAGTTGGTGACCCTAATTACATAGGCCCTATCTGCAATGGAATGTCTCTGCAGTGTCACCCATGAATCGGTAAATCCTTACATTAAAATGTGTTTTCAAAATCTGCTGCGTGATTCATCAGGGGCACCTATTTAATCAATAAAAACCATTTAATCTAATTGATTACTAAACTAAGGGTGCAGTCCTAAGGATCCTTACTGGGAATTACATTAAATTCAGTGGGACTTACGTTTGAGTATACATGCTTAGGATTGCATTGTAATTTGTTGTAGTTTTCATTTGCGGAGGTGGGGGGGTTGCATTGCTTTTGTTTTACTATTTAGCATGTCCTTGGGGAAAAAAATTGGGATAGGCATTGCAGGATATGAATAAATGTTTTGGTCTCTTTTCTCATTGTCTTATCCACCACTGAAATTTAGAGTATAGTGCTTCTTCAGGCAGGACCTGTCTTTTTGCTTTTTGTATACTGATGGCATGGTCGGAAATAAAAAAGCTATCACTTTGCAAATGTCAACATTACTATGAAAACACAGAGCACAGGTGACTGCTACTCTTTCACTGGGTAAATGCTGAAATGTATTTATTATTTTATTGTAAGTTTCCTACTCACACACTTAACCCTACATACTCCTGAGGTGGAAGAGACTTGTGGTAGGGCAGCATAAAGGATACATTTTGAATTACACTGTCCTCTAGTGGTTTCTCCTAAGTCATATGCTAAATTGTGGTGATAGGCAGGCCTTGAATACATAATATGCCCTGGAGGGGGAAATTCTCATTTTTTTTGGTTTAAATTTATGTCCAAGAAAGCAGCAAAGGAAATATTCATACACAGACAAACACTTGAACATGGGTCATTCCCAACTGATCAGTAATGCTTCTACCTCTTAGAGAAGGGGACATGGCACTGGGACAAAAAATCCCAACAAAAAATGGGCTAATGGGGTCTGAACTTGCTGAGACTGTAGGGTTGCCAAGTCTGAGTTGGAAAATACCTGGAGACTTTGGGGGTGGATCCAGGAGACGGCAGGGTTAGGGAAGGAGAGAAGCCTCAGCATGGTATAATGCCATAGCGTCCACCCTTCAAAGCAGCCATTTTCTCCAGGGGAGCTGATCTCTCTCAGCTGGAGATCAGTTGTAAAAGCGGGGGATCCCCAAGCCCCACCTGGAGGCTGGCAACCCTATGAGACTGAGACCGGAAAAGATCTTGAGGTCGTAGTGGATAGCGCAATGAAAGCGTCAACCCGGTGTGCTGCAACAGTGAAAAAGACAAATCTCTATGTTAGGGATTATTAGGAAAGGGCTTGAACATAAAAAGGCCAATATTATAATTCCCCTGTATAGATCTAAGGTGGGGCCTCATTTGGAATACTGTGTACAGTTCTGGTCACCGTATGTCAAAAAGAACACTGTAGAACTGCAAAAAGTATGAAAGAAGGCAACCAAGGCCCAGGGCCCTGCGGGAGCTACCACAATTCTGCAGGGCCTGCAAGACAGAGCTCTTCCACCAAGCATTTGAGCAAACTGCTTAATGTCAACTGAGTAAACTAGGCCCTTTAATCCACCTAATATCCTTACCTTTGCAGAGGAATGATGCACATAGGAGCCAAACACCAGCCATACAGTTAGTGCTGACTCTACTGTGGCTGATTAGAACAGTTCCTGCTATACATAGCACCTTCCATTTTTTGATACTATTGTGTTTTTACAATATTACTGTTTTATTGTTTTAATGTTTTTATTGCCAATGGCCTTGTAAACCGCCCTGAGCCTGCTTCGGTGGGGAGGGTGGGGTATAAATCAAATCAATCAAATCAAAACCTAGATGATTAGGGGTTGGAGCCCCTTCCATATGAGGAAAGGCTGAAGAGTCTGGGACTTCTCAGTTTAGAAAAGAGTTGACTAAAGGGGGATATAATAGAGATTTATAAAATTCTGTATGGGGTAGAGAGAGTTGACAAAAGAGATTTTTTTCTCCCTCTCCCAAAATACTGGAACTCGTGGCCATCCAATGAAACTGATGAGCAGCAGGTTCAGGATGAACAAAAAGAAATACTTCTTTACCCAGAGAGTGATTAAAATGCAGAATTCGCTGCCAGAGAATGTAGTGATGGCCACAGGAATAAACAGCTTTAAAAGGGGATTAGATAGGTTCCTGGAGGATAGGTCTATCAGTGGCAACTAGCCATGGTGACTGAGGGGAACCTCCACATCCAGAGGCACTAAACCTCTGAATCCCAGAGCCAGGAGGCCACAGCAGAGGAAGGTCTCAGCCTCTATGCCCTGTTGTTGGCCCTCCAGAGGAAATGGTTGGCTGCTGTGTGAGACAGTATTCTGGACTAGATGGGCCAGTGTGGTCTGATCCAGCAGGGCTCTTCTTATGTTCTTATCTACTTTGTATGCAAAAGTTCCCAGGTTCAGTCCCCCGTGTCTCAAGTTAAAAGGATCAGATAATATCTATGTATTTAAGACATTTCTATCCCACCTTTCTATCCAACTCAGGGTCCCCAAGACAGCAAACATTTCAAACATTAAAAACAATGCTTAAAGTACAAAATACATAAAATATTTTTTAAATGAAATAAAACATAAAAACACATAGGCAGACAAAGAGGGAGGAGGGCTATTAAAAGGTAGCCAAACAAAACAAGAATCTAGATATTTCTAGGGCATTCACCACAGTGGCAAGACTTTTTTTTGCCCAGGAAGGGCAGCAGTGGTCTCTCCAGCCATAGGTAGTGAAAGGTGCCCCTGGCAGCTGCTGCTCCGGGCACCAAGGCAGTAGCAGAGGCCAGCAGCTGCTGCTGACGGCCCAGGTATGGAGGCGGTGAAAGCAGGGTTCCATGGGAGGTGGGGTGGGGCTGGAGCCTCACCAGGCTCAGTGTTGGGGGGGATATGGGATCCCTCCCCTGCAAGTCTCGCGTGCCCCCACTTAAATAATTACCACATCCAGATCATTGACCCATCTAGAAGCCGAATACTCTTTTTTCACTACAATATTTTCATCTGAAAGTCAGTTGTTTTCAATTTATTTCAACTCCTAGATTTTTTATTTTTGAATTATTTAATATCTTAAATTGATAGGCCATGTAGATTTAGCAGCTGTACCTCTTTACAGTTTCATTATTCTGTATTTTATGCCTCTGGATTCTTGTAGTAATTGTTCAGAACATTTCATCTCTTGAGAATTATGAATCAAAATGGCACTCATTTTTTTCCCCTTTTCCAATTTACAGATATTGAACTTTTCAGCTAACCTGACATCATTGAAATCACAGGATGGCGAATGTCTCATTTTATTCCAAAATGTGGATTTTTATCACCATGAGTCAGAGAAACAGAATTGCCTCTCCCCTCCCATAAACTGAGGGTAATCTATCTTCCCACATAGGATATTGCCATGGTAACCTTGATAGAGTTATGAGGATGACCTAATAACATTAATTTAGCATTTTAAAACAAAGATTGCTTCAAAGAGAACTTTGATTTTCACACTTACCTACACTCCTCTTAACGGTAGCCAAAATTCTATACGTTTTAACATTCAGGGTGTGATTTATACACCAGCTATGCCGATGTTACCATCTGGACTTTAATTAATTTACTTGAATTAGTAGTCTGTCAACTTGCCCTGTGATGTTTGAGATCTTTAGTAGCCCAGCGCTGTCTGAGGAAGGCAAGACTAAGAGGAAAATTTTGCACATCCAGTCAAATCTCCCTAGACCATACCTGAGAGATCAGCTAAGGCAAATATAAAGTGAGGAAATCACAACATCAGATATAATAAATGAGTTATTACTCATAAGCTTCTGATGGGTATAAGGTATAACAGTGGTCATATATCTTTAGTATGATTCATTTCTGCTAGGAAAGAATACCTAAAAGGAATATCACACACAGAGAGAGAACACACCAGTAGCTGTGAAAAACTACAGGGGGTTATCTATGTATATCTTTATTCCCAAACATGTTTTGACCTCTCTCAAGGGAAAAAAATTGCTTCACAAATATGTAATCTTGATAATCTTCTGTCATATATATCTAAGACTTTTAGCAGGTTATAGCAGTGTGGCTGATTGAACAGCATACTGTCAAATGAGGCATCATGCAAGAAATCTGTGGTCAGGGTCTCTGACATTTTTCAAAGCAGCCAGTGAGGAGAGGGGTTCAGTAGGTTAGGAACTGACTCTGTGTGGGTGGGTGGATGTTTAACCTTTTCCTTGCCATTGTTTTTCTGTTCCCTCCCTGCATGAATTTGCTATGCAGATAAAAATGTACAGATACCTTTCTCCAGTGCTGCTTCCCCAATCTGCCTGCCTGTGATATTTTTTAGAATCTCCCAGATGTATGGAAGGTCTTCTTGGTTATCATTCAAGTTTAACTTAGCCCTAAGTTGTCATCTTAGGGCCATGCCAGGCAAGATGCTGAGAGTTCAGTGCATGAGCTCCCAGTGAGTGAAATGCCTCCATTTTGATTGGGACTGTGGCGTGAAGAAGGTTAAGCCTCTTCCCTCTCCATTTTCCCAATCTGAAATAGCCCAGGGATTTGCTGTTTGCCACACTGTCACAAACATACTGATACAAATTCAGAAGAGTCCCAGGTGCTTGATAACAAGCACCAGGAACTTTGTTCATGGAACTCTCAGTGTCTTGCCCAGTCTGGCCCTAACTTATTTGAATTATTTTTCCCCCCGGTAAAAGGCTGGTGTTCGGAGCACATTAAGAATTAGAATGTCTACACCTTTTTCCTCTGAATAATGAAAGTTCTTGTGCTAACTTTTCCTGATTTAAGTATGCTATAAAGCCTTTTGGGGCCGCGGTGGCTCAGTGGTTAAGACACTGAACTGCAGACTGGAAGATCGGTAGTTCGGCAGTTCGAGAGCCGAGTGCTGCAAGATGTAGTGAGCTCCCATCTCTGGTCCCAGCTCCTGCCAACCTAGCAGTTCGAAAGCAAGAGATTGCAAGTAGATAAATAGGTACCACTTCGGTGGGAAGATAACAGCGTTCTGAGTACATTGTCTAGTCATGGCGGCCACATGACCACAGAAACGTCTTCAGACAGCACTGGCTCTTCGGCTTGGAAATGGAGATGAGCACTGCTCCCTAGAGTCGAATTTGACTGGCTTTCGAGCAAGGGAAACCTTTACCTATAAAGCCTTTTATCTGGGTTCCATGATCCATATGCGATAATGTGAACTTGTGGAGCTCTGAGCGAGCCTGTTCTCATTGCAGCAGTGCAGTATTAGAACCAACTAATGCTCTGGGCCTGGCCAAAGAGGCAGCTGAATCTGGGAGCTGCTCTGGGCCAAGCCACAGTAGCAACTGAGTCCGGAGAATCTCTGGGACTGGCCATGGTGGCACCTGAGTCCAGGAGATGCTCTGGGCCTGGACAAGGAGGGAGCTGAGTCTGGGAGTTGCTCTGGGCCCAGCCACAGCAGCAGTTGAGTCTGGAGAGTCTCCAGGCCTGGCTGTGGTGGTAGCTCAGTCTGAGAGTTGCTCTGAGCACACTGGTGGCAGAATCTGGGAGCCACTCTAGGCCCAGAGCAGCTTTCAGACACCATGGCTGAGCCTGGAGGCAGCTGTCGAGGTCTGAAGCCCACTGGGATCAGTGATGGGGGAGAGGATGGAATCCCCCCCCCACGAGTCTCATGGGACTGGACCCCACTTGTGTCACTCTATTCTTAACAGTTTTTAGTCCCATCCTGCATGATGACTTAAGTGGAATTAACCAATCTAACTGTGCCCAGAATTGAAACCTTAGGACTAGTTCACAAAAGCATATTTATCATAGTGTCTCAGCAGAATTAATCAGTACTTAGTGATCTAGCTGAATGTATGAAAAGCCTTAATTGAAGTGTTGTGTTGGAGGTAACATTGGGCTATATGAAAATTCTATTCTAAAAAACAAAGAAAAGAAATGGAAAAAATTAACGAATTAACCAAAAACCGTTCTGTGGTAACGTGGGGTTGGAGGGTAGGACGTGAAAATGTGGAGGGGAGGGGAGGGCAAACCTAGGGTTGAAAAACACCAGATGAGAAAGATTTCCCCACTAACTTGGCATGGGTTCAGTGCTGGGATTACAAAATTTTCTCGGAAACGGGATTTGGATGCCATGCAGCAAGCGGGGGGAAGTGCATTTTTACACCTGGGAGGGTGAAATCATCTGCGGAAACCAGGGAATGCCATGGATGAATAAAAGTGCAGGCGCAGGGAAATCTACACTGCGGAATAGGTCAGTGTCCGTTGCATTCCCTAACAAAGCATTAACAAACAGTGTTTTCATCCAAATTACTTCCCATCACATTTGACCAAGAAGTAAGGCTAAGGAAAGCCAAGATATTTTTCCCTTCATGACATTTCAGTTATCTGAGATAAAATTAAATCCACATTATTTCTTGCTGTGCTTTTTAACCAGCCATTTACCAGCACAATAGTTATCTGATGGGGCTTGGAGATATTCTGGAATTTCAATTGATGCGCTCCCCTGGAGAAAATGGTTGCACTGGAGGGTGGAGTCTATGACATTATACTCCACTGAGGTGCTTTCCCAAACCCTGCCCTCCCTAGGTTCTACTCTCCAGGAATTTCCCAACCTGAAGGTGGCAATCCTAGGGAATACCAATCTGTATCATGGCATGTTTTGAATTTCTTTGGGTGTCTGGTTGGCTACTCTAAGAGAAAGAATGGTGGAACTGAGGAGCTTTTGTTTACTGCAGCTAGGGTTGCCAAGTCCGTGTTGGAAAATACCTGGGGACTTTGGGGGTGGAGCCAGGAGAGGGAGGGGTTTGGGGAGGGGAGGGGCCTCTGCATGGTATAATGCCATAGAGTCCACCCTTCAAAGCAGCCATTTTCTCCAGAGGAGCTGATCTCTGTCAGCTGGAGATCAGTTGTAAAAGCAGGAGATCCCCAGGCCCCACCTGGAGGCTGGCAACCCTAACTGCCGCTAAGCAATTCTTAGTTAACTTAATAATGCAAAACAAAAATCCAGTGTTAACTGATCCAAGGCCCAAAGTATTTTTCCAGGGCCCAACAAGATATACACTATACGTTTCAGCCCCAGTTATAGTCACACACACTTAGGTCCCTCCCCTCCCCAATCCCTGCCATTGTCAGGCTCCACCCCTAAAATCTCCAGACATTTCCCAACGCAGAGCTGGCAACTCTACAGTCCATTATCATGCATATACTGATAACCAAGGCAGTCAAGTCCTTGGATACTTAAATCCAGTGACTGGAGGTATGAATGGACATGACAGCTCTTTCTACAAACCTGAAAAAGGGCCCAGGTTTGCAAAAAAAAAGTGAAATGTAAAAAAAATACATTAGGGAGTTTTTAAAAAAAACAAAATGATAAAAGGAATGCCTGTAGATTTAAGCAACAGATTCACTCAGTGGCTGTTGCTCTTTGCTAGGCAACCATAATATTCCAGGTTGGGTTTATGTGAGTAAAAAAGGCAGGGTTAGTAAAAAAGACATGGCCCTTTCCAGGCCTATTTTGGCCTTTGAGGGAGGATTCATTAGGACCAGGCCTGACTAGGATTCCCAGCTCCAGGTTGGGAAGTTCTTAGAGATGTTGTAAGGAGGGGAGGGGCCTCAGCTGGATAGAATGCCATAGAGCCTACCCTCCAAAGCAGCCATTTTTCTCCAGGGAGACAGATCTCTGTTGTCTGGAGTTCAGTTGTAATTCTGGGAGATTTCCAGCTCCCACCTAGAGATTGGAAACCCTAGGCCTGTAAGCAACCTCTGGGTGTAGGGTTGCCAAGTCTTCAAAACTCACCGGTGGGGGGGAGTCCTCCTCTGGCTGCACGCACCCAGCAACGTCACCAGAAGTGACGTCAGCACATTGGGGGCGTTGCCAGGGCGACGCTCTGGCAATCGCCCCAAAACTTTATGGTATCAACGTGCCCCCAACGTGCTGACGTCACTTCTGGTGATGCCATTACATCGTCCTCGCTGGATGACGTCGGGGGTGAAGTTCCCCCCGCTGGCCAAATGCTGGCTGGCGAATCGGGAACCCCTTTAGCAGGGGATCCCCCGCCCCCCGGGCTGACTTGGCAGCCCTATCTGGGTGACTTGATACTTTCCAGCTTGCATGACTCAGCTAGGGCTGGCTGCTTGCTACTGTTCAACAGCAGTTACCCTATGAAACCCTGTGTGGTGTAGCAGTTAAAGCTTCAGAACAGGGTCTGGGGGACCCAGGTTCAAATTTCCATCTTTCTGTGGAAGCTCACTGGGTGATTTTGGACCAGTCACATACTTTCAGCCTAACCTACCTCGCAGTGTTGTTGTGTAGTACAGGAGGAGAGAAGAATACTGTGGAGAAAGGGGAGGTATAAATAAAGTAAATAATAAATGTAGCTAAAGATGGGGGCAGTAAAAGGTAGGCTGGTGAACGGCAGGGGCTGGGGAGAGGATGTGGACGTTGCCAGGAGGAGGATCAGAGGAAACAGTGTTAGGAGAAGGATACTGGGGAAAGTGAGGCGCCACCCCATAAGTCCTTGAGGGTTCCCTACCGTGCAAGTGGGCCTGGCCCAGTGGCTTGCACTACATAACTGGGCCAAAGTTTTCCTAGGTAGAGGCTGCTGGGAGTGGGGGAACAGAGGGGCAGATAAGGCAGGTCGGCTGTTGGTTGGGAAGGAGACAGGGTTGCCAACTTCAGGTTAGGCAATTCCTAGATAGTTGGGATGGAACCCAGGAATGGTGGAGTTTGAGGAGGGGAGGGACCTCAGAGAAGTATAATGTACTAGACTCCACCCTCCAAAGCAGTCATTTCCTCCAGGGAAACTATAGTTGCAAACCTCCAGGTGAGGGCTGGAGTTCACCCAGAATCACAACTGCTTTCCAGATGACAAAGATCAGTTCCCCTGGAGAAAATGGCTGTTTTGGAAGGCGGACACTATGGCATTATATGCTGCTGACGATAGCTTCCCTCCCCAAACCTCACAAGGCTCCACCCCCAGTCTCCAGGAATTTCCCAACTTGGAGCTGGCAACTCTATATAAGGGGACTGATATCTGTTGTTGGAGATCCATTGTGATTCCAAGAGATCTCCAGATTGGCAACACTAGAAGGAGAGAAGGAAACAGGAAAAACAGAGAGGCCATGGGGCTTTCAGGAAAGGGAAAGAGGTAAGGAAGTGATGCCTCCTGCTAGTCCTTTTGCAGGTTCCTGCTTGTTTATTCAAATAGTGAAGTTGGCCAAATCTGATGATACTTAAATGTGGTGATTGGAACTGTGAACAAACCTGAACAATGCCCCAGATCTGCAGAAAAATCTGAAATCTTAAAAAAACACAAACATGGCGGGATTGAAACCCCAAAAATGATAGGAGCGCCTGTAGCTTTAACAAATGGATTCCCTCAGTCGCCATTGCTAGGCAGCCATAGCATTCCAAGGCATAGTTTGTGAGTGAAAGGCAGTGGGAGAGGGCAGGGTCCTTTCCAGAGCACTATTGGCCTTTGAGGGAAGACTCATCAGAGCCAGTCTTGACAGTAACCACTGGCTGACTTGATACCATCCAACTTGCATGGCTCACCAGGCCTGACTTCTTGCTACTCTTCAACAGCAGCCACCCCATGAAAGCCAGTATAGTGTAGCAGTTAAAGCTTCAGAGTAGAGTTGGTGAATGACTGAGAAGGAGAGAAGGAAGCAGGCAAAGGGGAGAGGCGGTGGGTCTTTCAGTAAAAGGAAAGAAAAAAAATCTGAAATCCCAAAATACATTGGGGGTTTTAAAAATCCCCAATTGAGAAAAGGAACACCTGTGACTTTAAGAAATGGATGCCTTCAGTGGCCTTTGCTAGGCAACCACAGCAGTTTGCCAGCCAGTACCAGTTGTGGTTTCTGTCAGTAAAAAGCTGGTGTGGGGTCAGGGTCCTTTGCAAGACTTTATTGGCCTTTGATGGAGGACTCATTGGGGCCAGTCCTGGCAGCAGCTATGAGGGGACTTTCTACCACCCAATTTGCATTATTCACCTAGGCCTAGCTGCTTGCTACTGTCCAACAGAAACCATCCTACGAAAGTCAGTTAGTGTTGTTGTCATAGTTTCAGACTAGGACCTCACATTTGTTTTCTTGGTACTGAAAACTATAAATGTTTCCAAGTTATAAGAAACAGAGATACTCCATGTGAATGTTAAATCTTTGTTGGGTTTGATACATATTCTGTATAATATGTAAATGTACAGGTGTGACTTGAGTTTGCTAGGACTGGAAAATGATGTTATTTCAGCGCCTTCTCATGTTGCATAGTTCATATTTGAGAGCAGAGTATCAGATACGGATACTTCCAGGAAGCAGTGTAACATTTTTAAAATATCATAATAGAAAGTGGAAAGGAAATTATATCTTTACAAGAAGGGGGACCCGCAATACTTGTGGGGGAAGGAGTATTCCAATCCTCCTCCAACCCCCTTTGGCAGGGACAGTAGCAGTGGTGGCAGCAAGGAGGCCTGCCAAGCTGCCTACCACCCCCCTCAGCAGGGACAGCGGCAGCGAGGAGGCCCACCAAGCCGCCCCCCCCCTCGGCAGTGACAGCGGTGATGAAGAGGCCCGCCCACCCCCCTCGGCAGGGACAGTGGCAATGATGGTGAGGAGGCCCACCAAGCCGCCCACCACACCCCTTGGCAAGGATAGCGGCAGTGAGGAGGCCCACCAATCCTCCCCCCATCCCCTCAGCAGGGACAGTGGCAGCAAGGAGACCTGCCAAGCCGCCCCCCCCCCTCGGCAGGGACAGTGGCAGCAAGGAGACCTGCCAAGCCGCCCACCCCCCTCGGCAGGGACAGCGGCAGTGAGGAGGCCCATTGAGCCACCCACCACCCCCCTCAGCAGGGACAGCGGCAGCAAGGAAGCCCGCCAATCCTCCTCCCACCCCCCTCAGCAGGGACAGCGGCAGCGAGGAGGCCCGTCGAGCCGCCCCCCCCAGCAGGGACAGCGGCGGCGAGGAGTCCTGTCCACCCCCCTTGGCAGGGACAGTGGCAGTGATGGCGAGGAGGCCTGCCGAGCCACCCAACTCCCCAGCAGGGACAGTGGCGGCAAGGCCCATCGAGCCTCCCCCCCAACGGCCAAAGCATTCTCTGTGCATGCACAGGGAATGCTTTTACTTTATTTAAATATCCCCCCAAAGTTTTTTTTTACTTTTAGGATTTTTGTGCACACCTGGGGCGTCCCCCAAGTGTGCAGAAAAATTTCCCTGCCCCCCAGGTGCCCCCCCCACGGATTTAGATATTCGTATGCAAGGGGCGCCTTGGGAATTAGATATATAGATACAGATACACAGTTTGATTTTTGTCAAATAGTAATGCCTTCTCCAGCATAAGGAAGTGTATTTCACTCTTTGAAAACTATACAGTCAGTTTTGTTTGTACTAGGGCAATGTCTGCTTCCATCAGAATCTAGCAAGGCAATGGAAGCCCTCAAGTATAGAGTTGGTAACAGGCTGGATAAACTTAGGTTGTGGTCACACGTGCCAGATAAAACGGGGGTGGGGGGAGCGAGGCTATTCCCTCTGGAGGAATTTGACCTGCAGTTGCACAACCACAGTTTTGCCCTTGGTTAGTTGCAAGTATGTGTTATTAGCACCAGGTGCAGGCAATATCTGGGCAGGTAAAGGATGGGGGTCCCAGTGCAGAGTAGGAGGGGATGGCAGGGGGTTGACATTAACAGTGGTGAGTATCATGCAGAGAATTTGAATATTCTGCTGTAGTTAGAGCATAACTGAAACTCTCTTCAGGGGTTTTGAGGGAACATAAGTGATCCAGACAAGGTAAATTAAATCACACAGGAGAAAACATGTATTAGTTCTTTTTATTATTAAAGTATCAAAACATAAAACTTGAGAATATAAAACAAATCCCTTCTACTGCATTAAATGTCCAGAATAAAAGAGATACTTAAATCCATGCAATTCTCCCATCCAACAATTCTCCCATTCAATTTCATGACCAACTCCTTCCTACCTTTAAAGGCCTGTGCCTCACCCAGCAGAGAGAAGTTCAGCAACTAGCTTTGCTACTATTTCACACAGGTAAAACTACATCAGCTAAAATTCTCTCTGCTGCAGAGATATGGGAGCCTTCCAGTGTAGGAACTAGAACTCTGGTATCTAGTCATGTTGGTTCCCTCAAGCAATGAAGCTATGAACTGTAGTACCATCTTCAAATACACACACACACACACAGCCACAGATGAACAAAGAGATTATCCT
This sequence comes from Lepidodactylus listeri, assembly GCA_029233225.1. Classification (NCBI taxonomy): domain Eukaryota; kingdom Metazoa; phylum Chordata; class Lepidosauria; order Squamata; family Gekkonidae; genus Lepidodactylus; species Lepidodactylus listeri. The sequence continues at coordinate 105,634,254 of JARCFY010000003.1, forward strand.
TGACAAAAGTAGCAGTGCCATAGTAAACATTTGGCATGCTCGTTAACAACGTTCGTGTTTAACTGAAGCAGCAGCAGCGGCCTCATGACGCCTGCGTCATGAAGAATAGTAATATAAAAATCTCTGAAGAAAGATTAGTTCTGCAACTAGATATAACAAAGCCAATCTGTATGATAATATCATACGTACAATAGCATTAGTGCCCATTCAATTTTTATTTTATTGGTTGCCAATATCTGAAATAAGCGGACAAAAGGGGGAACTTTGGTACAGCATACTTAATTCGGAGATATCCTATCTTGTTCTATTGACAGACCTTTCTGCCTTATTTGTGGTTGGATCTAAAGCCTTCCGCATGTGGAAGGTTCTTATGCTCAGAGAAAGGCCATATCTTGCTTCACAATAGAGTGTTGCATGAGAAATATACATTTAAACCCAAAGATGTTCTCCCACTCTCCCACTCCCTGGCAGAAGCATGTTATAGAACCACTCTATTATAGTGCTTTGTAAATTTTTCCAACACTTACAGAGCAGCACCAGCTGCTATTTTCCTTCTGCTCATAGTTCTTTGAATCTTACCATAATAATAATCACCGCAAATGGCAGCATATGCCTTTCTACATTCTTTTTGTGCAACAAATTCAGGAAGGCATAAGAAGTCAGGGTATAGCCTGACTGTTCATAATGGCAGAAACCTAATTAGCGATTCTTTTGACAAAACTGATACATTGCATGTAGCAATTTAGTAAGTTATCACTCTTAAAGTTCCACTTTTGCATTTATATTGCACAATCAGTGCAGAAGTCGTAAGGGATCTACTGTCCAACAAGATGCAAGGAAAAAGTTGTCAAATGGCCAAATATGGGTTATGGTGCAAGAAAAAAAATCACATTCTAACAAAACTGAATTTGGCCCACTTCCTTCAATTTTTGCTACATGAAACACACATTGGAAACACAGTATTGCACATTACAATATATCCAGATCATAGAAAGGACATTAAGTAGTTCTGTTTCAGAATGTAAAAAGTCAAAGCGAGATAAACAGACATCACGCTCAAGCATATACTAGTCAGAAACCTAGAGACTACTCATTTGAGGTATCTCGTGTGTTTTTACAAAAAAATACTGGACTATAAATAAAGTATTTTGACATGCAAGCTTCTTTGTTTGTCCCATTGATTATGTGATTAAATAGCCAGATGCCTCATGGCTTTCAAAAAACGCTTCATTAAAAAACTGAAACAAGTTTGAAAGAGGTAGAAAAATCCTTAATGCAGAGATGAATTTAAATAAGAAATCTGATTTTCATTATTAAATTTCTGAAATTTGTGATTCAAATTTCTAAATGAATTTTTAAATCATATGTATAGCTTGTTTCAGGTGGGGATTTCAACTTTTGGGAGGATTTGTCACTATATAAAGTTTGGGGACAAAACTAAAATCTGAACAGGAGAAACTAGATTTTGATAATTTATCAACTATTAAATTGGCAGAGTCTATTTTACTAATCTTTTATAAAGGTGCATTTGTTCAGACTTAGCCTACAAAGTGATCAGCATTGCTTGGATCTTTAAAAAAGTGGTTTTTCAAAGATGGAGCACTGAAGTTTATAAATAAAGTATTAAACATCAAAAGAAAAAATAACTCGGCATACCAACTGCATTTACAGCTTATTTTGTTTGCACTATTTATTTTTTCTACAGCTTAGAAATAATAATGATAAATTAACCAATAATGACTCCAGTTCAGAGATTCTTACAGACATGTAAGAGAGGGAAATTCTTCCCTACTAGATAAATAGTTGGTACTGTCCATGACAGGAAACATGGCCTGTAAAGAAGGAACGAATGAGAGATATTTGGAATTTCACCTAGGCACACACACATATACCCAAATGTTTAGAACTGTTGGGCAAAGAGGACTATAGCCAGAAAGAGGATCTGTGTACAAAAACCTGCAGGGATCAGGCAAAGGATGACAGCTCAAAGGCAGAGCACATGATATGCATGCAGAAGGTCCCTAGTTCAGTCCCTACCACCTCTCATTAAAAAAGAAAGGAGGAGGCACCAGAGAGCATAGCTGAAAGCCGCTGTTAGAACAGACAGTAATTACCAATAGTCTGATGCCACAGAACATCCTATTTCCACCAATGGATTACCCTTCCTGAAGCGGAGCCATTATTTTTTTCTGTTGAAAACTAATCATGATATTTAATAGGATTAAATAATTTTAGGATTTTACAGGAATACCAGGTCTTAAACACGCTCATGTCTAGTTCTTCAATGAAGCAACTATACTAGAAGCTTTAAACATCTATAATAAGAGTCTGTTTAAACAATTCCTATTTAAAAAGTTTAAATACTTTTATCACTTTCAAGCTGATTCTTAAATGCAGGGTAGCTTTAGCTAACTGCTTTGGAAAAAATAAACAGCCGTAATCAGAAAACTTCCCATTATCCGTATCATTTACTAACAGGAACAAATCCTCGCGGAGTGATGGCAAAGAATCCTGCAAATTCTTATCCAGTTAATAAAACAGAATGAAGGAGGACTTATACATACAATGCAATCCTGTGCGGTGTTAGACACATCTAAGGCTACTGACTTCAGTTAAGGTTTAGGATTGCACCAATAGGGATTTACAGAATTTCAGAAGCATTTCTAGCTTCTTTTTGTCATCACATTGGATCCAGTTTTCATAAGTGAGAATTTCACTCACTCAATTCCCAATAAGATTAGTCTTTTAAATAAACCAGTACACATGTATAGATTACATGGAAAAGTGAGTTTATACAAAGCATAAGTCTCTCACTGCATGTAGATGGACATGTACGGGCAGAGAGAGATGAGTTAGGCATGTGGCATCTTGATTCAGGAACGGGCATAAGAACCCACTGGCAGTCAGTGTTCCCTCTAAGCTGTGCGTGTGAGCAGCAATCTAAGCTGTGCGTGTGAGCAGCAATCCTGCTCAGCAGCAATCTGGAGCCGCACAGGGTCTTGCACAGCCCCATTGTCCATTTTAAGATTACAGCAGTAAATTCTGCCCAGGATGTAAACTGCTCCACTCAGCTGAGGAAGAAAATTAGAGGAAACATTGCTGGCAGTCCTGTTGATCTGCAAGATTCTATGAGCCAACCAAACCAACATTCATTAAGTTAGTTTAATTTGGTTAACAGTATTACCCTCTGCCCATTTAAAAGAACATAACTCATAAGGGATGCAAATCCCTAGCTTTGAAGGATTCTCCTGTATCCTTAAGCTGATAGAGAAGTTCAGCAAATCCAGCTTTTAGTCAGTAGTAGCACAATACTGGAAGAAACTGCACATATTGGAAGAAACTGCACATTCTAGGGCAGCTATCAGACTATGGAGAAGTTGAGTCTACCTGGCTCAAGATTTTTTTATCTGTTTTTGTAGCAGAGCCATAAAACTAGTCATTGAGGAGTTCTGAATAAACATGCAGTTAACACACACACATCAATTGACATAAGTGAATTGACAGCAACCAGTTTCTTGCTCTGGACAGGGCTTGTTTGTTTGTTTATTATTTTTTTCTGTGGCAAAGAAAGACTTGCAAGAGTCCAGATATAGTGAACCATAATCAAAGATGGCCTTTAATTTCAGTACTTAATAAGAAATTGCCTTATTTATTGTAAAGTTCCTTTGAATACTGTAACTGTGACTCATAATTTGGGTTCTCAAAGGGAATTTCCCCTTTTAAAAAGAAGCCAAAGGGGATAACAGTCCCGCTCTGTAAGCTCAGAATTACTTCAATGAGCATTTTTGCAAGAAACTGATGCCTGTCATATTGTCCCACAATTTGCCTCCAAAATGAGTCATAAAAAAACCCACAGAAGGGTTTCTGTAAAAACTAAAAGTACAATACTTAGTTTAGAACATTGCATTAGGTTACAGAACTGTAGTAATTCCCACCATATTGCAATGCCTTTTGGAACTGAAAGCAGCATTCTGGGCATTGCAATCCTTTGTCATTTCAGAATTCGAAGCGAAGTTTCATCTACGTCTCCTACCCGACTCAAGGGAGAGTGCTGTCCATTCAGCCTGGTTCTCTGTATTCTGTGCATCACTGAGAGTCCTAGTGTTCTACTAGAAATAGCTCAAGTGCAAATACCACATGCTAGCGGCAGTTTAGCATGTCTGTAACTGTCATGAATATGGCTTCTAGGAATTAGAAGGCATGGCAGATACTTAAATCTGAATCAAAGGCAGAGACCTCTCTTCAACCTGGTTGAGTCTTGTCAACAGGGAGAACAACAGCTAAGTTAAGAAACACTTTTCTGCTTAGAAATGTCATCTTCTTTGCCTTCTCTTGACTGAGACCATGAATACCAAGATAGCTTCTCTATGGCTTCTGGCTTGGGGGCTTTGTGATGTAAAGACATGCCCTAAAGATATTAAGCATTATCTCATCACTGTAACTTAGCCTTGTAAGGTTCCTTCTTTGATCTGTTGAATGAAGAGGTTTCGTTCATCCTCTGGTGTCCTCCCATTCTGGGCTCGGACAATGCAGGTGGGCCTGTGCAGATTGAGCATGTAGATCAAATGCTGCTTCTCATTCTTCAGCTCCTCTATTTGAGCTTTCAGTTCTGCATTGATGGTTTCCAGTTTTTCTGATTCCTAGTCACAGAAGAGTTATGTAAATACAAAACCGAACATTTTACGCAACAAATTCAAAATAATCTGACAGTATTGTTTTTTCACATGACTGTGATGGGAAATGGGTTGTAGAAGCTGAGGTGACAGTTTTGTGCAAGGATAAGTGGCCGCCACAGGAATTCCCTGCAAACACTGAAAACCTGCCCTTTCTTGGCCTCCTCGTACTTTGCTTTGCCTAGTGCAACCTTCTTCTGTTGTCTTCAGTTGTCACACCCCAACCACTTGACCCATATCCAGAATTCTGCCACTAAAGTCATTCACTTCTCCATTATCCTGACCATGTAAAGCCTCACCAGGAATCCCTTGAGTGGCTTCCCAGCCCCTTCTTCTTTCTGCCAGTTTTGTCCTTGCTTTTAAAGCACTTTATGGCCTTGTTCAACCGCATTTTGCTCTCAGATTATTCTGTCTGTTCTCCCTCACTCACTGCCCTCATTTGGCTGGAACTCATTTCAGAATACTGGCATAAAACACTATGTCTGCCTTCAGATCCCTCCATTTGACTAAGCTCCTGCTCAGCTCCTCCAGTTGCTCTTCATTTGCACTTGCCTCAACAGGTAAAGCACAAGTGTTCTTTAATTTGGTCACATTAGACTAATTTGGTCACATTAGAGATAATGGTTATTACTGTAACCCTGTTACTGAAGACTTTGCAGTTGAATCTTCCCCACTGGATTGCACTTTGGATCAAAATCAAATCTATGGGGGATCCATTGAGCAGTGTGAGAGGGATGCATCCTTTTTTCTTTTTTTTGCAGTTTATTCTTGGTGTAGAGATAGATTATGAACACCAGGGATTTTTTTTCCTTTAAATTCCTGTAAGTGTTCATGTCTGTGACCCCAAGATTCAGAGATCCCAGGGAAAGAGCCCTTAGTTGTTTCAAAATCAAAAAAGAAACCCATTCAAAACTGCCAGTGTGCTGAAAAGCACTTTAAAAAAAAGTTTTTTACATATTTTTCAGCACATAAAGGCCTAATTTTGAAAAGGGTTTCCTCAATTTTTGTTTGTTTGCTTGTTTCTATGATAGTAAACTGTATACTAGTGCTATTCTGTAACACACACACACACAAAATCCAGAGACTTCAAAATTAACAATTTACTAACCAAAAATCTTGTTTTCAACTTAACTTTTGGGAAAAGAGCCAGTTTTAAAGGGACTCCTGTTTTATTGTGTTCTGTGTTTCAACACAGGCAGACACTTTCCCTAGTATTCTTAGGACTATGGAATCTAGAATGTGAGGCACATCATTCTCTATTTAACACTTGAGTTCTGCTCCTCAAAGGACTACAACATTTAACAGAAAACTGGTTAAAGATGGAGCAAATACTAATTAGTCTGGGGGAATATGCTCACTTCTACTTCACATCCATCAGTTGTTCTCATTGCTTCTGTCCTCACTTTCTTCTCTCTACTGTAGACTTTAGAGTGTAAACTCCTTGGGGCAGGTGCCTTTCTTTGCTTATGCTATAAAGCACCACATTGTACATGGACAGTGTTCTATAAATACAGATCTAATTGATTAAATACCCCACTTTTGTCTAGAAAGTCTAGGAAAACTATCAGATATTGGGGGGGGGGGGACTATGAGACATTAGAGCTGCTGCAAGCTTTAATAAATTAAGCAGTACAGTTTTAAAAGTTTTACTGCAAGGTTAATATTGTCTTTCCAGATATTCAGTGTGTTTGAGAACAAGGGTGTAACAAGAGCCCAGAGGTATAAGTCAGTGAAAGGCAAAAGCGAACTATGTAAATTAATCTTATCTTAACATAGTTAGCAGGGGCATCGAGTTTTAAAATCCCGGGGGGAGGGGGCTCTTGCGTGCGCACGCACGCACACCAGGACCATGTCGCTGCCGCCACCACCTCTCCCCCCCCCCGGCCTGGCCACTCCTGCCTCCGTTCCTCCCTCCGTCCATCCAGGGGCCAGCTGGGCAAATGCCCAGCGTGCCTGCGTCACCCGGAAGTGACATCATCACGCTGGGCACGTTGCCGGGGCGAAGCTCTGGCAATCGCCCCAAAACTCTATGAGGTGATGGCAGCGGCAGCCGGCCAGCAGGCAGGCAGGCCTAGGAAGGGCCTGGGGAGGCACGGCAGCAGGTGCTCTGTTTTGCCGGGGGAGGCTCAGTCCCCCCCAGGAAATATTGGGGGTGGCTCGAGCCCTCGAGCCCCCCCCCCCTGTAGTTGATGCCTATGATAGTTAGCACACATAAGAATCCATCTTCAGTAACTCATACATGAATACAATAATCAACCATACAATTCAGGCAATTTCAGTGCCAAACTATGCCATTTATTTAGGCATTTTTAACAGGAAGCCTTTCCCAACGACCCTAGATTCTCTTTCTTGCCTAGACACATACCAACAGAAATTATCAGTTAGCTTACTTTCTGCAGACATTCAGTTTTTTCCTTCTTCTTATTTCGACATTTCGCTGCTGCAATCTTGTTTCTTTCCCTTCGTCGTCTTTTCCTTTCATCTTCCTCAGGTGCACCCTAGAAGAATTCAAAGAGAGGCATGTCTTTTTTTTTTTGTATGCAAAATACCAACAAGTCTCTGCATTGCCCACAGTCAGGATGAAACTACTAAAGTGAGAGATTTCTTTGCTACCAACAAATGAGTGGTCTGAATTAAACATAAGAAGCTGAAGGTCCACAAAAAAAATTTCATGAGGGAGGGGAGCAATTTAGAAAATCCTAGAGTTTAGATTTGAGGGGAGGGCATTTCCAAACTCTCAGAGCCTGAACAGGCTGATTTCTGCCCCCCTTCCCCTCCTTTAACTAATACAAATCTCAATATTTCATCCCTTCTGAGCATACATTTTGTCCTGGAGGGTCTCTTTTCTCATTTATAAAACCATACCATACTTGAGAGGTCTGCCAAACTGCCAAACCCTTGTCTGCAGGCAGCCTGGCTTTGTGGCTTTTGTCAGTTACATAGGGGTAAACCAGTGTACAGATATGCTGCAACATGGAGGCCATGCAGTAGATTAGGCCATCATGCTTAGGGCTCCAGTCCCATACAAACACCTCTGAGACTAGTTTCTAGAAAATATTTTCTAGCTGGTGAATAATGTTCATCTTAGGTTTTTAAGTGTCAGAAGTATTTCTGAAGATCGGTAGTGCTTACTAACCTGAATCCGCTTTGGGGAGGGCGGAATAAAAAAAATCTCTAAATAAATAAATAAAATGAATCCCCAAAAGCCATTTCAATGGCAGGGCTCAGAAGTTAATAGAATGCCCCTAAAAACATGAGAGTGCATTTTCCTCACTACTGAGAAACTACAGCTGACATCCTTTTCCCTCATTAACGTGGGGACTATGGAGAAGGCTTCCAGATCAGACACTATTGCTTCCAAACTCAGAATCCTCCAAACATCAATTATGAAAAACAGAGAAGCTTACAAACCTAAGAGTAGTATTAACCTTACTTAGGCAGCCCAGTCTACAGACCAGTTAATCAATGGCTAGGTTCAGATTTGGTTTGCCACTATTAGAACAAGAATGGTAGTTTAGTTTCAGTTTGGAATCCTGGTCTGCAAGGAAGACACAGCCATTGCTTTCCTGTAAGTTGCAATGGCAAACTATCGTTCATTGTAAACACAGAAATCATTAGTCTGTCATATGCAAGGGGAAGAAAGGAGGGTGAGATCTTGACAATCCCTCCCCATGTTCACATTCATTAAGTTATAACGTTTAATTAGAATGCCAGTACTGAACATGAAATTTCTTTTTATTTAAATGGAGTACCTCTGCTTTAAAGAGAGACGTTTCACCCAGTCTTTCAGAAACAGTTACTGTGTCCAGTGTGGAGGGCATCCTGTAGGACAGGCGCTTATTCTGGATAGCAAATCTTAATTCTTCTTTCACCAGTGGGTTTAGATTTGGAAAGTCTTCAAATCCCAGAGATACTACAGGAGACAGGCATGGAACAATTGCAGAGGCACTAACTTCTGAAGCAGATATCTGACCTGGGTGTTGGAGCATCATTTTGCTGAAAGTAAAGAGAAGAAACCAGATTAGTCTTTTCAAAGTTTACCAAGATCAAAATATTTGTCAAAAGACTATTAATTCTCAGCGAAGAGACAAATTCAGAAAGTGTGGCCTTTGTACATGGAATTATTCTTGCAATTCTGGGTTGTGACTGAATGCACACGACATGCTGGCTTACTAACAGAATGGTTGTATACACATACAAAAAAGCTGCAGTCCAACTGAAATACAACTAGAGACTCTGAGTGGTGTACAACATTTTGCATTAAAAAAATCAATTAGTCTAAATATACAGATGAAATACAAGGCTTAAAACAATGGACGGTATATACAGAAGCATAAAACCTATATGATGTCACAGTGCAATTTTGACCCCAATGGCAGGTGAGAGGGTGGGAGGCAGTTATTTGACCAAACTGTTGCTGTCCTCAGCCACATGCTTGGCAGAGCATCTCTGCCTTACAGGCCCTGTAGAACTGCAGTAGGTCCTGCAGGGCCCTGATGCCATTTGGCAAAGAGTTCCCCCAAGTCAGAACCAGGGCTGAGCCCTAGCTCTGGCTGAGGGTAGCCGGACGCTCTTTGGGCCAGGGACTCCCAGCAGATGTTGTTCTCCTGAGCGCAGTGCTTTTCAGGGGACATACCAGGAGAGGTGGCCCCACAGGTACATTGGTCCCTGACCATTTAAGGCTTTAAAGGTCAGAACCAAAACCTTGAACCTGACCCGATACTCAACCTGGAGCCAGTGCAGCTGGCAGAGCACGGGTTGAATGTGTGCAGTTTATGATGTCCCTGTGAGGACCCAGACCACTGCATTCTGGACCAGTTGTAACATCCAGATCAGCCTCAAGGGAAGCCCTGCATAGAGCGAGTTACAGTAATCAAGCCTTGAGATGACCATTACATGGATTACAGTGGCCTGCAGGGCAAGACAGGTAGGGGGCCAGTTGCCGGATCTGGCGTAGTTGGAAAAACACTAGTCTGACAACATGTGCGATCTGGGCCTCCCTTGATAAGGAGGCATCCAGAAACAGCCCCAGGCTCTTAACCATCTGTGCTGGTGTTAATGAAGCATGGTCAAGAGCCAGGAGTTGGTGCCCAAGTCCTGAATCTCCCCCGCCCAGCCAGAGAATCTCTAACTTTGCTGGATTCAGTCTCAGCTGACTCTGTTTTAGCCACCTCACCATGGCCTCCAAACCCTCAGCCAGGATTCCTGGGGTGGTGTCTGGCCAGCCACCCATCAGCAGATATAGCTGGGTGTCATCAGCATACTGATGGCACGTTAGCCTGAAACTCTGCACTAGCTGGGCGAGAAGGCACATATAGATGTTAAATAACTTCAGGGAGAGGATCAGACACCTTTGTCCCTCTGTGCTGGAGAGATCACTGACTCAGAGCCAGAACTGAAAGCCACCACAGGCCCCCAGACTTTACGTGCCACCCCCCCCCCCCCCCAATAACCCTAATCCAAATCAAATATCATAACAAAACAAATCAGTTGGCTGGCTGTTACCACACATCTATAAAATGATCCGCATGTCCATCTGTCTATCCATTTGTGGCAGGCATAACTTATCAGAAAATAAAAGTAGGATTCTCAAAATTGGCCACCAGCTGCAGGATGATCATGGGAGTTCCAGGGATAAAAATAAAAGAACTGGAATATCTTGGCCCAGGTTATGTCCAGACCCCCGCCACACACACACACACTATTTGCAACAGAAGTTAAATGTATAGCGGTTAAAGTGTTGAACTAGGATCTGGGAAACCCAGGTTTGAATCCCTACTTTTCCATGGAAGTTTTTAGGGTGAGCTTTGGCTCATCACACATTCTCAGCCTAATCTACCCCACAGAATTGTTGTGAGAATAACATGAAGGAGAGGAGAATTATGTAAGCCACTTTGGGAGAAGAGAAATTAGAAGTGAAGACAGATGAATGGGTGATCATGAAAGGAAAAGAGCAAAACAAAGGAGAAGAAAAAGAGTGGGAAAAAGTTAGAGAAATGTAGAAAAAGACAACAAAAGGGTTTTTAAAAATTTTACTACCACACACTAACAGGGCTGCCCCTTGGCAAGATCTGGCTGTGCAGGAGCTGGATTGAACTAAAGGAAAAAGAAAACCACATAAACCTTGTTAGGAGGCTGGCGAGGACTGTAGTTTGTCCTGGCTGATCTTGCCTCACTCCAATGCCGGTTTGGCTGATGGGTCTAACAGGATCTGACCAGCAAACAGTTTCCCTCCGTCTCTTAGGCCCTTTCTGCATTCTCCTTTTAACTCATGTTCACCAGTCATGTTCATAACTCATGTTCCAAGCAATTCTGCACTAAAATCAAATTCAACCTTCTTTTTAATCCAGGATTTTTTTTCCCATTCTGCACTAAAACCTTCTTTTTATTCCAGTTTCCCCCCCCCCCCCCATTCTGCATTACATTTCCTCCCTTCAGTGGTCAGCCCAGTTTCAGCCTGCTGTCGCCCTGTGTTATTTGGGTGCTGTTTTGCCGTGGACTTAAACTGCCTCAACTCAAAGACTGAGAAAATCTGGGGTGGCAGGCAAATGCAGAGAGGACATTAGTAAACTTTGCTAAAAGGCCTGCCAACAGGTTCTTGAGTGCTTATTACTGTAATCTGCCTGTTCTGCGCCCCTAGTGGCTGTAGTCAAAACTGCATCAGATTTTAACTGCATTTGGTGAATGCAGCACAAGGCTAGCTTCAGAGGCCCTCCAGCTGACTTGCGTTGGGCCCAGTGTTCCCTCTAAACTGAATTAGTGTGAATTAGCTCACTCTTTTAGCCTCTGGCTCACACACTTTTGTCTTTGCTCAGGAAGGATGGCTCCAGAGAAAACTAAGTTATGCAGTAGCCAAATCACTCACTCACAACTTTAATGTCAGTAGCTCACAGAGAAGAATTTTTGCTCATAAGGCTCCACAGCTCAATCCCCCTCCTGGTGGCCCTGCTCAGAGTAATACTAAGCAAGCCTGGGCATCCCCGAATAAGTATTATGATAAAGTTGTTGTTATATGGTATCCAGTGATAAGGTTTATATTGGAAAAAGAAATTATTCCAGATAACCCTAGAATCAGAATACGATTTATTTCTGAAGGAATATGCTGTTTTATGGAAAGAATAAGGCTTTGTATTTCAGAAATGTGGTAATAAGAAAACATTGTAAACCTACGATTTACTTTCTGTTATCTGTATACTTTGAAAAAATTATTTAAAAAATAAAAAATACTAAGCAAGTCTGCTTAGAAGTAAATCTCATTTTATTCATTGAGGCTTACTCCCAGGAAACCGTTAGGATTGCAGAGGCAGTGTATTCAAATTAATTCAATATTTGCTTCTTGGAGTAGTTCCTGCAAAACTCCATTTTAATGGAGGAAGCAATAAAAGCCTGCTAGGCCTTATAGCAAAATCTATTACAATTAGTTTCACAATGGATAATTTAATTACCGCCTTTGGGCACTGATGTACATAAATGAAGCTGTCATGGACAGCTGAGATCTGATTGATGCAATATCTCTTTGTAATTACTGCTCTAGGTGATGGTTAGAGCAAGGCAACCCTCAGTACATCAGCCACATCAGTGTAATTTACACCCATGTACACACCAAACCAATTTGCTTATGACAAAAATACTTTAATACAGTTCCCTCATTCCAGCCCTCTCTTTTATATTTGCCTTATTCTTCAACAATCAGTGGCTGCTTCATACATGACACAGGTTGTCATACGGATTGGTGGTCCACGTACATGTACACGCAAAATATACGTGCCGTGGGAAACCATGGCTGATCATGACAGGAAAAAACACATGCATTTGGGCAGTCTTGATATGGGGTTTCTGTTAATTTCTACACAAACGTATTTTGTATGTAAGAGATTTATTATATGCAAAGCAAATAACAGACAACTAGAGAACCTGTTTATTACCAAAGAAGAGAAGATTTCCTGGCATTGTTTTCACAAACCTTGGGAAACTTAAGTAATTTTCTTCAGAAATCCCCTAGTTATGAGTCACAGCTCAAATGCTGATATCCTTTAATCCTTCTAAGGTGTAGAAGATACTTTGCTGAAGTCAACAACATACCCAGAAGTTTCAGCTGAAGAAAAACTTTACTATTTAGCTTCATTTCAATAGCAAAGCAACAAGATAATAATAATAGATAAATAATGTCTCCAATGATTAAATTCTCAACTAAACACTGACATATCCTTATTAAAATGCATATTCATCAATATGTTGTCTTGATTGTGGTTATTGTTTTATTTCTTGTGGGTAGTTATGAAGAATCCATTCATATTCAAGTTTATCTTCAGAGCAATCAGAATTAGAAATTTGCTTTTCAGTAAAGCAGGGTTTCTCATGATGCTGAGTTCTAGGAATAATGCTGCGGAAAGGTGGGAAACAGGAACATACAGCAGCCCTAATTATAACCATGGGTCACAGCCAACCACTGCCAGGTTCTGAAGCCTGATTCTCTGTGCTGGCACTACTGTTGTTATCAGTGCAAAGTTCTGAAGGTTTGGGAAGCAGCTAAGGTTGCATTACACTAGTTCCCTGGCAGAAAAATAGCTGAGAATGCTGGCCATAAAATGCAGCTTTGGGAAGTACTACAGCTTTGGGTTGTGGTGATTCTACCTCAGCAACCATGTTTCCATTAACATATATCCTCCATTTTATTTCAGTTAGAGGATACTTCTGTCCAGTGATCTTCCCTCACCACTAATGACAAATGGCCCTCACAAACCTAGGTTTAAGCAGAAAGGTTTCCAGGTCAGGGGGTTTTGACACTGGGAAGACATGAGCTCTGTATGATTATGTGCTTCCATCAGTGCTGATAATTACCCCGCGCAGGGCTTTTGTGTGAGTGTGTCTGTGTAATGGTATCTTTGTGCTGTACTCAGTTCTCTTTAGTTCTGAGTGGGAAATTGGTGCCAACTGACATAACCTTATAAATGAGAACTAGCACCTTTAAAAGAAAAATACTGACCCCACACATTTGATTTTGTGGCATTAGCATCCTACCCTGTCTTCTGAGGAGCTGAAAAGGGGGTTACTGTACCATTCCTGTGGCCAGGTTAAGCTGAAAGGCAGAAAAGGATGCCACAGCTGAACAAGAACTAGAACTTGGCTTTCTTACTTTCAGACACAGTGCTCTAGCATTTATACACACAATCTACTACATACTTTCTGCTAGTATGGTCTCTTGTTTACAGAACTATCATCTACGGTCTGTGTAAACCAGTGATCCCTGATGTGACATCAATAGGTGCCCACCAATTGGTTTCCTGGTGCCCATTTGCTCCTTTGCCAAAGCATCTTTTCCCCATAGCAAAGAGCCAGTCCTGCCTTTCTTCTACCTCAAGAAAACTTAGAAATGTCTGACAGCATAGTAGGAGGTTGCTTGGCTTTCAACTTCCCAACATTTTGTGATTGTTCCCAATACCCATTTCTAATTGGCCCCAGCACCCCATGGCTGCTGTTTTTGGTGGTGTCTATTCCCTGTTCTCAGAAGTCTAATGTTGAGTTCCTTAATCAGCTATGAAGTTCACTTAAGCATATAGATGGGGGACATCTTTCAGCATCCAAGAATCTGCATCTCCTCTAAGATGAATATGAAATAGTTGCAGTTGTGTTTATTTGTCCTTTAGCAGCTGATGTTCACTGTATTACATAATGATCCAATGGGAAACATCCCAAACCCAATTCATGATATATTGTACACTGATTTTCAAATACTTTAAATTCAAGATCTTACATATCCTCCCCATAATGTGCTCCTCTATCAAAAGTTTTCCATCTCTTTGTCCACAATATCCTTTTACAACAGGATAACAAAGATCCTCGCCCCATCTCCATTACGAAGTTATATATTTTAAAACCAATACCACTTAACTCAAACCATATTTATATACAAGCAGCTCTCTTAAACTGTCTTATTTTGATTTGTGCTTAATAGGATCCAATTCTGTACACAGGATGCAAGTCATCTACCTAGCCCAGTCTTGTCTGCCTTTAATGGCCGCTGCTCTCTGAGGAATCCTGTCAAAGTCCTTCCAGCCCTGCGAGACCTTTTAACTGGAGATGCCGGGACTGATCATACAAGGAATTTGCTTTACTATACTACTTGGCCAATACTTTGCTGTACCAGTTTGCTCCTTATTGTGGGATCATATGTCATTTGTAGTTTCATTCCAAGTATCAATAGAGGTGCCCCAAACTTTCCATCTCATTTGCCCACAAATTGAGATTCTTCAGAGGCATTTAAAACTTCTGGCAGACAAACAGGCATTCATTGACAAAAGAATTCCAGTAGATTTCCGCATTCCCCCCCCCCCCCCCATTTTCTGGATTAATGTTTTAGAACTACCTTCCTATAATGTTACACTTTATTATTCTTAACTCAAATACTAATAAGAATTCACAAACTATTTATTCTATAACACTCATGTAAGTATCATGTAGAACTGAAGATGCCAAAGATTAAATTATTTGAAAAGCTGGATCAATTTTGGCTAAGTTGGCTGACATTTAAAAGCATTGCTGTTATGGTCTAAGGCGTCCTGACCTCATTTTTATGTCCATCTTGTTTCATGATATGACATTAAAACTTTTTTTTTTGTCTGACAGCTTTGCTTTTTTTTGTTCTGAATGCTTTCCCCTTATACATCAAGATCCATTAACAACATACTAATCACACACATCTTTAAAAGCAACTAAAGTTCATAACCACTCGGAACTGGATTTGACCTTTTAGGATTTGACATTGCAGAGCAATTTGCTATGTTTATCTGCTGGTTTCCAAACTGACAACTGTTGATTTCTGAAGGAAATCAATACCCCACCTGAAGCTGCTCTTTGTCAACCATTTTCAATAGTGCCCTTACAAAGTTTTGCTTAGTTAACAAACAGAAAAAATGTTTTTTTAACTACTAGCCTTAGAAGAGAAGAAGAGGAGATTGGATTTTTACCCTGCCCTTCACTACCTGAAGGAGTCTCCGAGCATCTTACAATCTCCTTTCCCTTCCCCTCCCCACAACAGACACACTGTGAAGTAGGTGGGGCTGAGAGAGCTCTCTCGAGAACTGTCCTTGAGAGAACAGCTCTGAAAGAGCTTATGACTGACCCAAGGTCACACCAGCAGCTGCATGTGGAGGAGTGGGGAATCAACCCAGTTCTCCCAGATTCTGCACTCCTAACCACTACACCTCCTAACTACACTACACTCTTGCTCTGATCATTAACAATGAGTTTTCACTGTGAAGTGTCTCTTTCCTTGTAATTCTTCTTTCATTACATTTCACATATTAAGTGATCAGCAAAACAATACTATCGACAACTACTGAAAAGCAAGTCCCACTGGAATCAGTTGGACTTACTTCCGACTCAGTAAACCTCAGATTCATACTGAAGGACTTGCAGCCCAGTCCTACTTGGAGAGAAGCTGTAATGGATTCAGTGAAGCTCACTCTCAGGCACACACCAGATAGTGGCCTAATCCTGCAGTCCTATGGCCATTCAGTTGCCTTTGACAGTCCTTCCCAGTAAACATCAGATAGGGTTCCACAGCATTTCTAGACTTCTCCTGACTTGCTGTTGTATAAATGAAACTTTTAAGTAAGCGTACTCTCATTCTTCACATTAAGATCCACTACACCCAAAATTGGAAACGAGTAATGTTAACAGTGAATTCATCCAAAAAGTCACTCTTGTGAGCTCCGAGGTCCCAAGTGCCCGACAGCGCCTTCAACTACTAAATCGAAAGAACCTTCACACACTTCTGTCGCCGTCTGTAAGTGTCCGCTCTATCAAACGGGTACTTCGCGCCTGGTTACTTTGGACGGGTCCCCTCCCTCGACAGCGGCCGCCTCTCCAAGATCGCGCCGGAGACGCGGGGCAGCAGCCGCATCCAGAGGAGGAGCGGCGTCCGTTCCCTCTGGCAGGGCGCCACCCACCGGCGGCAAAACCCTCTTGTTTTAAAAAGTAGCTTTCGCGTTTTCCCGGAATCTCGCCGTCCCACAACTTACCATCGGTGAAAATTAGATCATCGTACAGTTTCCAAACTTATAGTCTCAGAAACCACTATGGGACACTGTGGGCGACCACTCTGAAAAATCATCCCAAGCAAGCCCACGCGGCGTTTCGGCAGGTAAAGAGAGACAATCGTGAAACCCCAAACCAACTACCTTTTCTTTTTCTTTAAGGTCGAAGACAAGCGGGGTCCCGTCCCGTCCCGCCCTACCGTGAAATCGCCCCCGAAGTCCGACAGCTGGGAAGGGGGCAAAGCTCTCTGTCCGACGGCAGCCGTCAAAGCGGCTGAGGCGGAAACGAAACGGCGGCAGCGACTGCCGAGGTGTGTCTTTGAGCGATCAGTCAAAATCTCCCTCGGCTGGATGAACTTTTGCTCTCCGTTTAGTCTGAACTTAAACAAAACAACCCCCCCCCCCCCCCCGAATGATTTGCTGAAGAAACTTTCCCTCCCGGTCCCATCACTTCTTCAACACTTGTTTGAAAGAGAGCCTCCCCCTCCCCGCCGAATCATCGTTCGCCAAAGTTCCCGGAGCCCCGGGCAGGAGACAGCGACCGCGATCCCTCCGCTTACTTTCGCTTCCTCCTCGCTGCCTTACCTGTGCGCTCCCTCTCCTCCTCCTCCTCTTCTTCTTCTTCCCAGTGCTTGGGGCGAAAGAACAAATTGCGAGAGAGGGGGAAAGAGCGTGGCTCCTTAAGGAGAAGTTAAAAGACAGAGAGAGAAAGACAGAGAAAAACAGAGAGAAAGACAGAGACGATCCGCGGGCGGCTGCCGAAGCCGGGACGAGTGCCGCGCCGCTTCTTGGCGCTGGACTGCAGCCGCCGCTGCTTCCTCCTCCTTCCGAGCGCGCCTCCGACTCTCTGCCTGTCGGCGCGGTTGCATCACCCCCTTTATATAGGCACCCGGGCAGCGCCGCTATTTACTCCTGGCGCGAGTCCCTGGTTGATGTCATGCTATTAATAGCCTCTTCCCTCCGGGATGGAGGGCGAGGGGCGTGGCCACGGCCTCGGGGCGGGGCCCGGGGTGATGCAAGGCTTCCCCAGCGCCGCTCCCCGGGCGAAGGGGCGGGGCCGAGCCAGGCCTGCCTCGGCGCGCGCGGTCACGTTCCATAACAGGGGCCAGATGTGAACTCCCTCCGCGAGCAGCGACATGATCTCTGTATGAGCCAATGGTGCCCAAGCCAGCGCATGACTCCAGGTCCCTGGCATCTCGCGGCAAAGCCCAGCTGGGCAAATGAGAGGAGGTGGGGGGGGGGGGATTGTTTCATTAAGGGGCCGGGCATCGAGGAGGCACCTTTTAGGAGATGATGTTTTGCCATTTTATAGAGCTATTTAAAGGAAAGGGGACCGCTTCCCCCTGGGGGTTTGTCTAGACTTGTGGGTGTGTGTGTGTGTGAGAGAGAGAGAGAGAGAGAAAAGAGACTGGGCGTGTGGGTGCCATGTGGGGTGTCCATTTCTGCCCTCTCGGGGGCTCGTCGATTCTCCCACTGGTGTCTCAGTCTGATGTATGACCGAAGAGGATTATACCCGCGTCCTACTTTACAAACAGTCTGAAACACGCAACCATAAATATAGTTTAACCCCCTGGTTTTCCATGACAGTAACCCTCACTCCAGATCCAACATCTCTTTTGCTAAAAGGCGTCTCTTTCTTAGAAAGGCAGCTAAACACAGGGGAGACATAGACGAGAAATTTGGGTCAGTGGGACAACTGAATGGGGAGGGCTCTTTTCTAACTGCTGCATTTCATGGAGGGAGAGAGAAAGAGAGAGAGAAAACGCCTCACCCTCCGACGCGCCCGTTATATCCCCACAGTCTACAGTTCAAATGCTGACAAGCCGTCAAACGTGCGTTGGATAACGCGCGTGTCGCCCGCAAAGATGCTTCCAGAACTGTTTCCTACCGCCGATCCTTAGCTTTCTACAGACATCCTCGATTTCCTCTGTTAACTTTAAATAATCGAGTGTTATTACTCACGCCGTCTAATTTTGATTTAAAAATTACCGTTGCGAGTGCGATATTCACCCCTTGACCTGGAAACAATGCTCCCTCTAAGCTGCGGAGTCTTGTGAGCCAAAAATCTACTTTGTGAGCTACTGGCATTAAAATTGTGAGTGCGCGATGTGGCTCTTGCTTAAATTACTTTGCTCTGGCGCCATCCTTCCTGAGCTAAGACAAAAATGAGTGAGCCAGAGGCTAAAAAACTGTAAGCTAGCTCACACTCGCTCAGCTTAGAGGAAACACTGTCTGGAAGTTAGTTCTGTTGAAACGAACTGGACTTAATCCCGCTCGGAAAAGACCTGCTTCGAACTGCCATGAAGAGTATCAAATAGTTTAACCCCCTGGTTTTCCATGACAGTAACCCTCGCTCCAGTACCTCTCTAGTCGCTCCAAAATTCCATTTACTCCCATGGGATTTTCGCCCAAGTAAGTGTGCCTGACATTTTTCAGCTAAGGCATTTTCACAATTCTAATGTCTAACAACAACAACCACAATAACCATAGTAACAGCAACAGTAATAATGTTTGCCGTCCACTTCGCTTCTTCCTTGCCTTTCGCATGCGAAGGACCAGTTTAACCCACGTCCTAAATCAGGCGGAGGCTCGGAAGGGAGCGTACAAGTGGCGGCCACAACAAGAGCACTTCCCTTCCAGACTAGTTTGCAGACTTCTCCGTTCATCTTCTCAGGGTTTTTGAGAAGCCAAAGGGTGCCGCCACAATAGGCTGCCGGTAGGCGCCTGCTTTGACGCATTTCCGTCAGGGTGCAAAGAAAGGCGTGCGCACCGGTCTACGTGTAAGGTGAGCGTGTTGAAAGCAAACTGCAGGAGCAAGAGTCAGACACCTGAGGCACGGCACGGTTAAGATCAGGGCTGGAGATCTGCTCCATTCTCGGGTCTCCCTTAATACGTTCGCTTGCAAGGAAGTCCCGTTGACCTCGATGCAACTTGCTTCCGTGAAAGCCTCCTTAGGATCTTAGCCTAAAAAGATGCCTGGTTGATAGGTATTTGGCACCACAGTACATAGTATGGGGTAGCTGGATGTTAACACATTAGGCTGCCTCTGTAATCAGAAGGTGGACTTTCCAATGTTTCGCATCTCTCTCTCCACCCTCTTTCTATCCTAGTAACCACATTCCCACCTGTGCAAAGTGCATAGAGCATTTCTGTGATGCAAATATACACCAGCATGTGTTAGCTAGAACTGAGGGGGAGTGTGGGGGAATCTGCAGGGTGCTGCTACTGACAGTACACAGACTGTCGCTTCTCTCTTTGTTATCTGTTGCTGCTCCCAAAATCTTGTAACGGGATTTTTGATTTATTTTTAAACACAATCTCACCTGTCGTTTTGAATATTGTGGCAGTCAAGAATACTCTAGCTTAAAAACAGGTCTCTATATCTCTTCGATGCAAAGTTATTCCTAGAAAATAATACCAAAAAAGAAATAAAAACGTATCTTATTTGTTCACTTTTGTATTGATACATGACTAGAAGAGCTTTCTTCATCCTAAAAAGAATTGCACCTTTCAAAGTCCATTAAAGTTAAACGGCTGTTAATGGTATAACTCTGCTGGTGGAGGTGCAAGGTTATCATGGCATTTTGGGAACAAGTTTTAAATTGGATTTATATTATGACTCATTTTAATATACATATGGAACCAGAACTCTTATTTCTAAACTACTGGTCAGATCTAGATATACCAAAATCTACTAAATAGCCGTATTATTGATTTCAGCAAAAACAGCCATGGCTGCTGAGACAAGGCAGGGCCTTCCATAAATATGTAGCATAATAAGTTATGGAATCTATATATAATGGGGAGGGAATCACTGATCAAGTAACTCAAAGTAATATAGATATATATTCCAAATTTGTAGTAAAGTGGTTTCCTGTATTAAGTTATCTGGCTTCTCACAGTGTGGTTCCTAAAAAATTGGTTCACATGTATTTGCTTAGTATCTGACATTAAAAAGGTTGTATGCAATGCTTGGTAGTTGGTTGGTTTAAATTCAGTGTTATGATCCACTTCTCTCATGCAACATTGTAGAGAAGTATTTTTGTATGATGTTCTATGCATCTTATATGTTCAATATCTTTCTTATCACAAGGTTGTACAATACGGATGTGTTCTTGTTTTGTCTATGTTGTAATAAAATCAATATTTCTTTTAAAAAAAGGTAATCATGAAAAAAAACCCTCTGCTTAGGAATGCAATCACATTTTCTCTATTTCTAGATATCAGCGTGGTTATATATTTGGCCCCTCACTGTCAGAAGTTATTAAAATAGGCAATTGTAACCAGTGGTGAATTGCAAAGTAGATAGTGCAGCCCTGGGCAAAGTTTTTCTAGAAATCACTGGACACAGATTACACTTATTTCACATGTAAGAATCTAGCAGAATTCAGCGTGATATACAATACAGTGCTTAGCAGTTACCCTCTATAAACCCACTGATCTCAACAGATTTAGAAGGCTGTAACTGCTTAGGATTGCACCGTAAGCATTCTGCAGAATTATATCCATGTAATAATAGAAGATTCACAAATGCAAGGTATTATCTTTTATATTCTTGTATCACTAAACTAGCCCTGTAATTTATAATCATTCTGTTCATTCCATTGCAAAGCACAGTCCTTAAACCGATTTATTCGAAAGCGTATCCAATTCATTTCCACAGAACTTACATGAAAATAAATGTGAAACCTAAGGCTGCAATCCTAAACACATTGACTTAAAAATAATTCCCAATAAATTCCATGTCCCTGACTTCTATGCAAACACTTTAAGATCAAGATGCCAAATGTGACGTTGCTACAACTGAAGTTGTACAAAGCATCTGTCCTTTGTTTGAATACAGATCTTGACATCAGAAAGTGTCAATGTGAAGACCCAGACAAAAGACCATGCACCAGTGTGGCAGAAGTTTCTCAGGTGACTTCCCCAAACAGCAGGAGAGATTTGTCTCAGTACAGAGAGAGTTAGGTACCAGCCAGGCTAGGAAGGACTGGAGTCATTGGGGAGCTGCTACCACTCACAGGGCACAACATCAAACTAAAAAGAACAATGATCTGGCTCAATGGAAGGCAACCTCAGATGCTATTTTTTTTTAAATTCTGCAAATTTCTGTTAGTTGAGATATATAAACTTTCCAATTGCAAGGATTCTCTTTCAGTAATCAATTCCCATAGAACGTTGTTTTTGGGTTTTTTTGCTGAAGTGCTCTGTATTATGCACCCCTCAAAGAAGAAGGTTCAATGGAGGTGTCATTTGCTTTCTTTCTTGTACCAATATTACCACTGCACTCTAGAATGTGAAAAAGGTAAAGAAGCACTGCCAATCTGTCTTTTTAGGGAATCTATCAGAAAGTACATTCATTCCTTTCTATCCCTATACAACAGCTCCACATACTTTGTAGCTTTGAAGCCCTCCCTGTAGAGTTTATGCCAAGTTTACTTGGGGATCAGATAGTTGTAGCCCCTAGACTAATATCCAGAGAACATGTTCTTGGCCCAAAAGAATACAGAAAATTGGCCCTCCTTGCTGTAAATTAAATGAAAATAAAACATACCTGTCAGATACAAATAGTGGTAAAGGATGCAGAGTATGGACCTCCTGATGGCACCTGGTATTTTTGGCCACTGTGTGACAGTGTGTTGGACTGGATGGACCATTGGCCTGATCCAACATTGGCTTCTCTTATGTTCTTATGTTCTCAAAATGCTCTGCTCCAGTGGTCTATAAAAACCAGAAGTAATGGAAATATTTGGTCAGAGTCACTCTTGTGTGTCAGTAATAGAATGACTCCGACCAGCATCACGGGATAGAAAAAAAGACAAAGTAATTCCCACAAAGCTACCTCCAGTTTCATAATCACACTGAAGAATGCATCATAAAAATAAATGTGATGGGAATGTATCTAAAGCACATCATGAGTAACTCTGAAAGAGAAAATCTGTAGTCTGTTTCTCAGACTAACTGGTAATTAATGGACTGAAGGTTTCCCCCTGCCCCCAAAAGACTGCTAAAATTATCCCAGAAGAAATTATAAATGTTGTATAATACAAAAGCAATCCATGGTTATGTTGTTATGAAATACCACAATATGGTGATACACAAAACCACATGACAGCTTCATGATTATAAAACCTATGGACTATATAACAAAACAGACGTTGAAACTGAAATAGCATTGTTGGCAGCATGTTCTAAGTTAGAATTCACCTAGAGATTTTTTTTAATTAAATGAATTATAGATCAAGGAAAAAATTAAATTTATGAAATAGCTAGCTGTAATGCTTATCAGAATAAATAGTTTTGGGTATTACTGTCTTGAAACAAGCATGGAGCTAGGTTTGGCAACACATCCCACAAACTATATAGTTTGTTTAAATAATAGAGAAAGTTTTGTATAAAGTTCAATATAAGACGCCTGCATCAGAATTAAATAAAAGATAGAGAATCATCTGGGACGATTTCTGAAAATGTGGGAGAGCAAGTACTGATACTGGGCATTTTTAACATCCAAAAATAATATTTAAAGTTAATATTAGGAAATTTGAAGATGTGACAGGATATAGGATCATATTAAAATAATTTTTGAGCTTGTTTAGTTATTTGTAATATGTAGTGGCAATTGAGGACGTATGAGTGATCACTTATCTTTTAATATCTGCAAGACAAGTTGAAGGGAAAGGCCATCCTCAACTGACTGGTTACTTAGGGTTTAGAATACTTAATATGGTTATGCTGAGTGAATGAGAGAAGTAAGGTAAATGAACAGTTGGTTAAGGAAATGGGATTTATTTGTGATCTAAAGTCCATATAATGTCCAACTATTAACTTACTTTGTTAGTCACTATGATTTATTCGTAACTATCCAAAATGGTGTGTACTTGTGTAAAATTTTATTTCTTTACTATGTTTATAATCCACCTTTCTCACTGACACTCCAAGAGGGTTGCACAGTGTAAGTCAATACAGTCATTTTTAAAAAATAATTTTGATTGAGAATGTTTTAAAACCAAAAGATAAAAACTAACAAAATATTGAAAAAAGAAATAGAAATACAAAGCCAAAGGGGAAAAAAGGATAAAAGATAAGGAAAATATAAAGAAGTGGCTTCTGGTTTTCTCTATGACAAATACGAATACAAATGTTCGCGGGGAGGGCGGGGTATAAATAAATAAATAAATAAATAAATAAATAAATAAATGTGGCACTTACTCTATACTTACAAAAGAAAAAACCCCTCCCTTTTTCTATTATCTAATTCCCCTCCCATAATCATCAAATCCGCAAATCATTTGTTTATTTTTTTTCTGTTTCATGCAAAAAGTCTATAAGGGTTTCCAGTTAACAATTAATGTAGATAATGTAAGTTTAGCCATCTCTGCAAGTTCTATCGTCTTCACCAACCATGCCTCTGTTGCGGGTAATGTCAAACTTTTCCATTTTGGGGCGTATAATAATCTTGCTGTTGTTGTCATATATAGAAATAAAATTCTAGCTGTCTGCCCATTAGTCCCAAAAGAAAAACCTCTGGTTTCACTTGAACATTAGTCTTTAGAATCTTCTGGATTTGTATCCAAAAAATTTTGGATTTGTTACACATCCACCATAAATATTTTTTTGTATTTTTTTAATGTGTGTTTGTGCACCTAGAAGTCATCGCAACCTCAGGTGATTGACCCCTACTGGGGGCATGGAGGATATTCAGAGAAGTGGCTGAATAAAGCCTGTCCCTGCCTCCCGGCTCTGGTATTCCAAGGAGGTCTCCCCTCCAAGTACTTGCCAGAGTCAATCCTGCTTAGCTTCCAAGGTCTGATGAGATCGAGCTTGTCTGGACTATCCAGATCTACCATAAATGATAGAATGTCAATGGCGCTGCTCCAGCTGTTGGCTGTGAATCCTGACAAGCCTGCAGCTCATTTTCCTGCCTGTCAGCTTCAGTTAGCTCCAGGCTTCTCCTGAGGAGACCTCACTGTCACTGAGACCTGGCTGAACCACAACACCTATACAGAGTGCAGATATAATGCAGGAAAATGGTATTACATCAGTAAAAAATAATGCAGTAACAACAGGATAATATGTGCAGCAAACATATACTACATCTAATACGCAGTGGTATGATCCAGTCTTCTTGAACCATTCTGTTACAGGTATAGCCCTGTTCAGTGTTCCCTCTAAGCTGAGTTAGTGTGAGCTAGCTCACAGTTTTTTAGCCTCCGGCTCACAGATTTTTGTCTTAGCTCAGGAAGGATGGCTCCAGAGCAAACTAATTTATGCAGTAGCCAAATCCCTCACTCACAACTTCAATGCCAGTAGCTCTCAAAGTAGAATTTTTGCTCACAAGACTCCACACCTTAGAGGGAACATTGGCCCTGTTACCTTTATAGAAAGGCTCTTCTGAACAACTGTTGTTTTACATAGTTTGCAGAATGACAGCAACATGGGAGCCCTCCTGACCTTCGCAGGCAGGCCATTCCCCAAGATGGAGACCACAACAGAGAAAGCACATGCAAGGGCAATCGTTGTTGTTGATCATGCTCATTTTCTGGATGGCACTCACAGAAGGCCCTAAACAGATGAGTGAAGCTGTCATGGTGAAACACAGGAGAAGAGGCAATACAGCAGATATGAGGGTCTGGGGCCATGTAGGGCTTTGTATGTGATACTCAAGTACCTTGAACTGAACCTGGTAACTGGTGGGCAGCCAATGGAGTGACTGCAGAATGGCTGTAATACTGTCTATAGTTTGTACAATTTAATTAAAACTTTCCTTCCCCCCCCCTTCTTTTTTAGAACAATTTAAAAAAAAATCAGTGTTGCTCGTAGATTACACCATTGCAATACCTTCTGGGAAGGCATTTCCTATGTACCAAAGAAACCGAAGCTGTTCTTGACTTGATGAAACTGTGTCTGGTGATGAAGTATTGGGAAAGAATCTACTCTGCCTGAGAGCTTCTTCCAGTCTGAGTAGCCCATACAGAACAACAGGGATTAGTAGTGTCACGAAGCATAAGGTGCTTCATGCTCCGTTTTTCAAGGCCTCAGATTAATTGGAAATACCTAAGATTTTATACACGTCAAGAGTGTGTGGTGCCACTGAACTACTGTCATTCCTACCCGAAAAATATCTATATCCCTTCCTTTTTTCTGTACATACAACATTTACTCAGATATTTAAAGTTAAATATATAAAGAAAAAACAAAATTATGGCCATCCAGAACAATAGAAATTACTGTAAGGTAAGGTTATTGTTCCCAGGAACTTGAACCTAATTATCTCAAAGCCATACCCTGCTCGTCCAATGTATATCACTGGCTGTACTTATGTCTTTTGAAAACTTTCTAAATATATAAACCTGGAGACATATGTGCCAGGCTAAATATTAAGTGCAGGAGAATGATTACAGTAGGGTTGCCAGTCTTCAGGTGGGGCCTGGAGATCTCCCTCTATTACAACTAACTCCAGACAATAGAGACCAATTCTCCTGGAGAAAATGGCTCCTTTAGAGGCTGGACTCTATGGCACTGTACCCTGCTGAGGTCCCTCCCCTCCACAAATCCTTCCCAGGCCCCACCTCCAAAGCCTCCAGGTATTTCCCAAACCAGAGCTGGCAACCCTGGCTTACAGTATTGAAAATGCTATCCTGGTACCCTGGCCATCCTTTGTTAAGCCAATTTCTTGCTTAACAGTTGGGGATTATTGATTAATATATTCTCAGGTGGGTAGCTGTGTTGGTCTGAAGCAGTAGAACAAAGTTAGAGTCCAGTGGCACCTTTAAGACCAAAAGGTATGAGCTTTCGTGTGCATGCACCCTTCTTCAGATACAATGAAACAGAAATAGAAATAACAGTCATACATATAGAGGGTGGGCAGTAAATTAGCATACAGAATAATTAGGGTGTTTTTAACAGATTGAAAGAATAATTTGCTTAGTATATATGGCTATCATCTGATTGAGTTCAACTTGGGGGGGGGCGACAAGTATAGCACAGGTAATAAATATGTCAGAACTGGAGACTGATGTAACCTTAATTGTAGAATGGTGAGAGAACATGGACACTGGTACCAGAGCTTGCAGTAAACCCAGATGCCAATTTTTCTGCCACAGACACCCAGACAACACAATCACTGGACCTAACAACATCAGCTACATCATCTCAGGCTCTTTCACTTGCTCATCTTCTAACATTGTATATGCCGTTAAATGCCAGTAACGCCCTTCAGTTCTCCACTCAGGGCAAACAGAGCAAACCCTACGCCAAAGGATAAATGGACACAAATCTGACATCAGGAATCACAAGACTGAGAAACCTGTAGGAGAACGCTTCAGCCTTCCAGGATATTCAGTGGGTGACCTCAAAGTATTCTCACCAAGAAGCACTATACATCCTCTGTATTTTAATGCATTTCTTTTTTGGAATAGTATATTGGAATAGTGATTGTAATAAAAGACAATGAATATTGAAATTTATTCCTCTGACATAACACTGTACCTCACCTCTAAGAAAAGGATTCTGTTAACTCCATGTTAGAGAGGAGAAGAATGGAACGTAGCAACAGAGTCTCAGGGTGCGATCACACGGGCATTTAAACCCGGGTCTCTTTCAAGCGCGATGGCTCAAACGGAAGGTACTTGTTTTGAAAGGTGGTTGGAAAAGCGGGCTCAAATGCGGGGGGGCGGCGGCTTCGAGACGGGAGACAGATGCGGCCGTCTAGTCAGCCCCTTTAATTGCGATGGGGAACAGCCTCGAGGCCCGCAATAAACATCTGTGTGATCGCACCCTCAGTTTACTACTATTAACAATTAAGAATGGAATTAAGTATGTAATGTAATTTGGAATGGTAGATTTAAATGTACCTTATACTGACAGCTTCTCTCTGGAAAAAGTGTGGTGAGTTGATCAGTGGCTGGCATTGGACTGGGCTGGCCTGTAAAGGTATTTTCTAAGGATTCACAAAACATTGGGGGGGGGAGGAATCTCAATAAAAGACTAGTGGTCTATGTGCAGCAGCTGGGAAATTACTGTACACTTCTTCAACAGAGAAAAGTGATCATATGGAAATCCTTTTTATTATCTAGCCATATTCTGAGTTACTTAAGAAAAAGATTCAGGGGGGTAGTCGTCTTGGTTTGAAGCATCAGAACAAAGGTTGAGTCCAGTGGCAGCTTTAAGACCAACAAAATTTTATTCAAGGTATAAGCTTTCGTGTACAAGCATAGTGTGCTTGCACATGAAAGCTTATACCCTGAATAAAATTTTGTTGGTCATAAAGATGCCACTGGACTCAGGTTTTGTTCTTAAGAAAAGATTGATTAAAAAGATTTATAACAATATAAGCTTTTGGCTGATCATGTTTGTATTCTGGCTATGGAGAGGTTTTTGGAATAGTTTTTTCTGGGCTTTCAGGAGCAGGAAGCAAACTGCACAGGCTCACTCTTTACCTGAAACTTTCCAGGGCCTTTTTATCACATGGACTTTGTGCACATTTATGGCAGTGGGATTAGCACAATGGACTGCAATTATACCTTCAGAGCTGTTGTGCACTATGTAGTCATTCCACCAACAAAATGTGCTAGTGTAATCCTCAAGAGTTTCTGGGTGTGGTGTGCAAGAATGGTGTTTCCCTTTTTAAAAGAGAAGTAAACCCTTCTTTCTTGGTATCATTGCGCTCAATGAATGGGTTACATTTCTGAGATATTGCTCCAAATTGTTTTTGATCTGTTCATAGTGAGTATTGAAAATGTTACTCAAGAGTGTATGACTCAAGGAAAGTCAATAGGTGTATGAAAGTGCTGTGTCATGCAGGTGAAGTTATGCTTCAAATAATGCAACTTGTCTAATATTAGCTATAGGCACTAATGAAAACTGGCAAATAAACCTGTATTGGAACAAAGTCCCTTTTTAACTACCTCACAAATCATAAACACTAGGTTTACCAGTTTTAACCTAGATTATTCACCTGAAACTTGACTTCATTAGCTAGAGAATATAAATTTTAATATCAGCTTGAGAGCTAATGGCACCCATGGTTTCCACACTATTGTGATTCTGATGTGTTGCCAACCTCCAGACAGGGTCTGGAGACCTCACAGAACTACAAGTGATCTCCAAACTACAGACATCAATTCCCCTAAATAAAATGGCTGCTTTGGAGGGTGGACTCTGTGGCATTATACTGGGCTGAGGTACCTCCACCCTCTTCTAGCTCTACCCCCAAACGTCCAGGAATTTCCCAATGCAGAGTTGGCCAGCCTATGTATTACTGTGCTATCAAATGGAATATGTAAAATAACTACCTTCTGTTGATTAAACTGTAAAGCACTTTCACTTCCCTGGATAGTTTTAATAGTCTCCTATACTGAAGTTTATTTACATTTAAGAGATTAGTTAATTGATTACATGGTTAATGGTCAGGTGACCAAACAAGTAAGTCTTGATGAAGGAGGAGGAGGAGGAAGAAGAGGAGGAGGAGGAAGAGGAGTCTCAGAGGGGCTTACAATCTCCTTTCCCTTCCCCTCCCCACAACAGACACCCTGTGAGGTAGGTGAGGCTGAGAGAGCTCTCGAGAGAACTGTCCTTGAGAGAACAGCTCTGAAAGAACTTATGACTGACCCAAGGTCATACCAGCAGCTGCATATGGAGGAGTGGGGAACCAAACCCGGTTCTCCCAGATTAGAGTCTGCACTCCTAACCACTACACCAAACTGGCTCTCTTTAATATAAAAAGTTTGCCTCATATGTTTCAGGTATTCTTTTTGTAGGAGAGGGTCCAAGACACTGGGTCAGAGCTCTATAAGGGGAGTGAGTGTGAGAGGGGGGTGGAGATCTGCAGCAAAGAACTGGCTGTCTTGTGGATAAATGCAAACTGCTTAAAAAACCAAACCTTCCTGGGCTCCAGACTAAATTGGGATTTTTCACTGATTCCTCCTTCTTGCTGCTGCCCCTCATCATGTTGTCCTTCAGGGTCCTCTACCCCAAGAAGCAGTATTTGGTGGGAAATGTTGAGGTGAAAGAGGTAGAAAAGTTCCACTCTGCTGATGAAAAATTTAATCTGGATCCAACAGCGTCACTGCACTTTATGAGCATTTATTATTATTTGTTTTTTTGGTTTTTAACTCTTCGTAATGCAGGACAAACACATTCTGTTTGGTTGTAACACCTGATTCAACATTTGCAGACACCAGGACATATGAGATGAAGGCTGCCTTGCAGTTCCATAATTCATCCACGTTGCCTTTTCCCCAACTGAAAAGTCTGACCTGTTACTTTCAGTTTTGTAAGCTAGCTAGCTTTGCCTTTAACATGTCCAGACATGAATTAACAGCATTTGTGAAATGAAAGAGACACTGTTGGTGCTTTGGTTTTTGAAGATTTATAGGGTTGAAAAGAAAGATCACAGCACCATGAACATCAACAACTATTTCTAACTAGCATGCGCTTGCCAGAATCTGAATGGAAGGATTGCTAGCTTTACAAAGAAAGCAACAATTCACAACCAGAAAGCCATTAATTAACAATGAGCACCACCATGACTGATTTTGCACAAGCCACTTGTCTCTCACTCTCTCCAGAATTTCCCCTCCAAGTTTCCTCTGGAGCATTTTTGTCAATTTTGCACTTCAAGCCACAGCTCCTCATCTGCCCCACATGTTCCAGTTCTCATTTCCGGCTGCTCCGGGGATGCTGCAAGGCTTCCTGCTGCTGCCCCCTCCCACTCCCCTCCCATTCCCCTCCTAGCCCCTCCCTCTTCCCCTCCACGTTTTTGCATTATTTCGTCATAATGCAGTAACAGAAATCATGTGTCATGCTGGGGCATCCTGATTGGACCCTCTTCCTCTTCCTATGCACCGGGTAATTCGAAACTGCAAACACACACACAGAATCTCCATTTTCCCAATCACAGTCTTTTGGCAATGATGGAGGATCTTTGGAGGAGAGTGCTTGCTACTTTGAGTTCACTTATGGAGTTGGCGCTGCTGGTTCTAAATTCTACCAGCAATCTCCTGAAATAATAGTTTAACAGATCCAGAAGGAGGGGAGGGCATCTCCGTGCTCTTTTTCCCTCCTCATCTTCAGTGGCAAGTTTTCAGAAGCCATACACCATTATTCCTTTGCGTAAATGAGAAGGTTTACACTGTTTGTACTTCAATTAAAAAGTTTTCCTGTGTATTGATTAACTCGGCTTATCCTTCTTTCCATAAAACCTGACAGCCAAGAACAGGCACTAAAGCCAATTGGGGGGGGGGGGGTTAAGGTCATGCGGGTTATAGAGGGAACGCTATTCGTTAATGAAATTTAAACTAGTTTGCTGTTGCGAGCCGATATGCACCTAATGATGTCTGGATTGAGATGTCCGTAGTAGCCTCCCGTCTCCCTCCTGCATGCTCTGGCCGCCATCCTCCATCCACCATGCCACCGGCAGCAGGAGCAGCAGCACTCTGGTCGCTGGATACGGGCATGAGCCAGGGGGGTGGGGAGGGGGTTCCACACTGGCTTCTCTTATGTTCTTACACATCTGGAGCAGAGGTCCATCAGTGGCTATCAGTTGCAAGGTAGAGATAGGGACTCTCGGTCTGAGGCAAGGGATGCTCTGTATTCTTGGTGTTTTTTGGAGGGGGCAACAGTGGAAGGGCTTCTAGTGTCCTGCCCCCACTGCTGGATGTTCTGAGGGCACCTGGTGTTTTTGGCCACTGTGTGCGACAGAGTGTTGGACTGGATGGCCCACTCACCTGATCGCACATTGGCTTCTCTCATATCCTCCCCCTCCCCTGGTCCGCCCGTCCATTCCTTGGCATCCGCTCCTCCCCGGATGACGTCAGCCTGGCCAGGCCGGTGGCTCCTCCAGC
This sequence comes from Lepidodactylus listeri, assembly GCA_029233225.1. Taxonomy (NCBI): domain Eukaryota; kingdom Metazoa; phylum Chordata; class Lepidosauria; order Squamata; family Gekkonidae; genus Lepidodactylus; species Lepidodactylus listeri. The sequence continues at coordinate 105,665,808 of JARCFY010000003.1, forward strand.
CTTCTCCTCCTTCTCCGCCCTCCCTGGGGAGGCAGCAGAGGGCAGCATGGGTTGGCTCGGCCGGCCGGAGGAGGCCTGCTCCCCCTGCGCCTGGGGGCGCCTGCCACCCCGCCCCACTGGCTGGCCCTCCTGGTGGTCCTCCTGCTGGATGGCAACCAAGACGAAGATGGCAGCGAGGAAGAAGAAGAGCAGCAGCAGCAGTAGCCTGGGCGGCAGAGGTGGCAGCGGTGCAATGGGAGATGAGGAAGTGGAGGGAGGGTGCCTGCTGACTGGCCTTGCCCCCGCTGCAGCTGTTGACCCTCGCCGCCGCCTCCTCCTCTTGGTACTCCTGCCTGCTGCCCCCACCCACCGGGTGAGTGCCCCCCACCCCTGCATCCACTGCGATCGCCATGCAGCGATCTGCAGGTGCCTGCCTCTCCTGCACAGGTACTCGGTTCACCTTGCCTGGCCCCGACCTCGCCAGCCCTGCTCGCCGCTGCCACCGCTCGTCCTCCGCCTCCCTCTCCCCCTCCCCCTCCCCACGGCTTACCAAGCAGCTACCCCACTGCCGCTGCCTCCCCACTTGTTGTCACCCCTGAGACCTCCCAGCTGCCTGCCTGCAGTTCCTTCTGGGCTTCTTCTTCTACAGTGGTGGTACTTGGCGGCGGCAGCCGAGGAGGAGCGGCAGCAACAGCAGCCCGGTCACCGCACTCTGCACCTGGCTGCAGCACGCTGAATCGGAACCCAGAAGAAAAAGTTTCCCCCACCACAAAAATACATAATAAATAAATGTGAACATGTGTACTATACAAAAAAAACAACAGTGCGGACTTCCTTCGCTCTCGGGCCAATGACCCAGACTCTTGCTCCCGAAAAGCCCAGCAAATTCTCCTCGCCGACTCACTTTGCTGCCTCACCATTTCGATCTAATGTAACAAGGGGTTCTTTTTTTAAAAAAATGGAAGGAACTCCCACCACGGGGTGGGCCAGATGGAAGGCGGGCAAGTGGGCGTGTTTTCGTTTCGGCTTCTCCCTGGAGCAAACAGGAAAATCCTCTTAAAACAAGATCTGTTTGCTCCAGAGAAACTTCGGTGCAGCACGATGATACTCCTGAGCAAAACATGAGTCCGGAGCAACTGGTGTGAAATCGACCAGAAGCTCTGGGGCAAGCAAGAGGGCAAGCCTGGGGCAAACACTAGTGCGAAATCGGTCCATGAGTCACCTTGCTGCCCCCAACTGACCTCTGCCTTTTAGGTTGTGACTTGTCATCCCCCCCCCCCCCCCCGGGTGTAGGCTCTCTGTAAATGACAGCATGATCCCTGCCTCTTTAACAAACTTGCAGCTGGACAGGCTACAGATGTGCCCAGACCACCTGATCCCTCCACAGCCTGTCTATTGCCCACCTTTCTAAACTGTTTGCTGTGGGGGGAATTCAGGAGGCAGGGACAGAAAACAGGTGATGGGATTGGGGAAGGACAGGATAGGGCAAGGGTGGCCAAACTTGCTTAACGTAAGAGCCACACAGAATAAACATCAGATATTTGAGAGCCACAAGACATGAACAAATATTACATGTTTTTATTGGAAAATATGCAAATTTGCTTTTTATTAATATTAAATGAGACTGACAAAAATAATAAAAAGGGGTAAAAAAGGGAATTGATAATATTTATTTGTCCAATGACATTTGTTTGCTAATGATATTTAGCTTCCCCAGCCGCCCTGCTGGGAGCCACATAATATGTGTGAAAGAGCCACATTTGACTCCCAAGCCACAGCTTGGCCACCCCTGGGATAGGGGATATGGAGCTGTTCTGAATTGCAGCGTAGCAAATTTGGCTGCTTCTCCCTTCTCTGTAATCCAAGGCCTCAATACAAGTGCTCTTATGTAGGTACCAAGGCTTTGCACACAAAACCTCTTTAAAATTGTGGACAGTATTGATTAGCTATTCAGGATGAAGGATACTGGTGCTAGATTCAGTCTCCCCTCTTACAATAACTGATCACTGCAGGATGATTCTTAGGGTAAGCGTACTTGTCTATTCTGAAAAGAATCTAGCTTTGCATAATGTTGATTGGCTGGTGCTTGTGTTAATCCCAGAAATCTGTTAGGTACAGAAATCTGGCTGATGTTAAGCAGGTTTTGGTCTGGTCAGTGCCTGCATGAGAGATCTGCATTTCGTGACGGAAGAAAAGTGAGATATAAATTAAATGAATCATTTAGTCACCTCCCCTTTTTCTAAAACAGGGTGGAGCACAGCATTATTTGACTGGTGGCTCAGTGGTATAGAACATGCTTTGCATACCAAAAGTCACAGGTTCCAGATACGGAAGAAACAGTGACTCATTGGGTTGCCAACCTCCAGGTGGTGGCTGGAGATCTCTATTACAACTGATCTCCAGGCAACAGAGATCAGTTCACCTGGAGAAAATGCTTTGGAAGTTGGACTCTATGGCTTTATGCCCCAAACCCTGCCTCCCTCAGGCGCCACCCCCTAAATCTCCAGGTATTTCCCAACCCGGAGCTGGCAACTGTAGTGACTCATGAAAGCTCATATCCTACCATACATTAGTCTATAAGGGGCCAAACTGTTAGCCAAATTGCTCAGTTTGCTTTAATAAAAGGTTGGGGAATTATGATATTAATGTGCAACTGGCATAACTACAGGATCATGGCCTTTGTATATCAGAGTCCCACTTTATCCAGGTCACAGAAATAGACGCAGAGACTAGATAACTAAAGCAGTGATCTCTTTACTGAAGAATTCTTAAGTCCTTATAAACAATAATCAAACATTCAGACACACAATACAGAACTAAGGAAGTAGAGGTGATTGATAGGGAATAGAGGGGGTGAGTTATGGGGTGATACTACCTATCCAGATGTGCAGAGGTCCATGAGGAAAGGATTATGGCCTAAACCCAGAGGGTAAAGGGGTGGCCTGCCAGTTGGCATCAGGGCAGAAAACACACACGGTCTGAGGCCATGGACCTAGATAGTTAAAGGCACTGGAAAACAATGCAGACCAATGGAAGGTCTTGGGGGCTGGTCTCAGGTGAGAACAAAAGATTACTTGGGCTAATCAGGTGTCCCAGAAGGTGTGTGACACTAGGATGGGCAAGTCCTAGATGTGGCCAATGAGCTTTCAGAGGGAGTAGAGTCTGGATTAACAACTGGAGCCAGGTGTGCTGGGGCTAGCTGAATGGATTTTAAGACCACTGATGGTTCTGCAAAGGTAGTTGAATAGGTTTCCAGATACAGACAAAAGAGGGAGATGGGCCCCTGATTAGCATCAGGGAGGATCATTAATAATTTGAATGCTTGGTTGGTTTATCTTGGTATCCTGAGGGATGAAGAGCAAGGAAGGACAAGTACCACACATAGACATGAGATGACACAAGAAAAGGGCTGGGTGAGGTTCTGGAGACAGAAGGACTATTTGCCAGATGGCCTCTGGATAGCCTTTAGAAATGTAGATACTTCACCTGGTGGAACCCAGTGTTATCCCGTAAACATCATCTCTTCTGGGTGGAGGGGGAAGACTGGAGGTTTGCTTTGAGGGTGCCTTTTGAAACCTGAATGTGAAATCCCTGTTTCCAGAGCTATGGCTTGCTCTGTGTTCCAGGACCAGGAGTGTCTGCCTTGGCCTGAGTTTTGTGGGTCTCTTGGTTCAAGTTAGAAGTGGGGTGCCCCTTGCTATTGGGACTACCCAAGAGTAAAGACAGCATCTCTAGCAACAAAACTACACGTTCATGTTTTGAAGGAGTTGGGTCTGAGTCCCAGCAGCTGCAGGGAATCCCTTTTTTAAAACAAAGGAGAACCCAAATGTATTCAGATCCCTGCTGTGGAGTAAGGAAGAGCTCCTGCCTTCTCCCCCAAGCTGTTTTCTCATGTGGAAACAGCACTGCTGGAGGGGGTTGTTTCCCTGTTTTTGCTACTCCATGTGTGCAGAATACTCCATGGGGAACCTGGACCCAAGACTTTAAAAAACTGAGCGTGTAGTTGACCCTCAGACAACATATGTTGGGAAAGACTTTTCTGTACCTGAGACCCTGTTGCCAGACAGGGTAGAGACAATGCTGAGCTAGATGGACCCATGGGCTAACAGTCTAAGGCAGCCTCATATATTTAGTCACAAAACTTCTTTCCCTGGCCCTTGATGGAGTTGATTTCACGCAGTGAGATAAAGTTTCAAACAACCTTTTAAATAAGATAATTATGAAGTCACATTAAAATAAAATTGAAAGTGGATAACCTGCCTGAAGCATGGGAGGAGGGGCAACAGTCAAATATTTTGTATCCATACAGGAGATAAGGTGGATGGGAGCTGAACCCAACCAGCGAAAAACCTAAGACCCCTTTTAGTCTGTTTGCAGTCTGTCAGGCCTCTGTGTCAACAGGTCTGGCAGCTGGATTATGGACAGGAACTATGTGGTAGGATCCCATTTTCACACACACTTCCCCTTCTAATTAGGAATATGCACAGAACCTATTGCTGGCTGTGTTTTGTTTGACCTACAGTTAGATTTGGGTGAAGCTGCTGGTGATGGAATCCTTCCTTTCTATAGAAACCCTTAAGAAGAACATGAATTAAGGAAATTCTTAGGGCATAACTAATATTCATATCTCCTCAGGATCCTAGGATATAAATAAATAAGACCTTACATTTGGGTGTGCAGGGATGCCATTTTTAAAAAAAAATTCATCTAGGAAGATTATTTTTTCTTTAATTCTATAGTACCATGGACAAATGACCACCCCCTCATATCTCTCCCTCTTTTTGCTAGGGTTGCCTGATCCAAACCTGGAGAGGTTTCTATATTTCTAATAGTGAAACAGAGCTGGGAATTTCTTGAGGTATGGCTTTTCTCAAGACAAGACTGCAACAGCTGGTGATGGAATCCTTTCTTTTCTACAGAACCCTTAAGAAGAATGTGAGCCTTCTCAAGAACTGTGTTCACAACAGCATGGATGGTTTGAAGAGGAAATTAGATAAACACAAGGGGAGGCCCGCAAGAAACTTGCGGGGAAGGGGCATTTCCCCCATCTCACCAGGCCCGCTGCTCGCCCCCTCCTCCCCACGGGCTCCTGGCAGGCCTTGGCGACTCTCGCCGGGCCCGCTGCTTGCCCCTTCCCCCCCCATGGGCTCCCGGCTGGCCTCGGCAGCTCTTGCCGGGCCCGCTACTCACCCCTTCCCCCCCACGGGCTCCCAGCAAGCCTTGGCGGTTCTCGCTGGGCCCGCTGCTCGCCCCTTCCTCCCCAAGGGCTTCCAGTCAGCCTTGGCAGCTGTCGCCGGGGCTGCCGCAGTTCCAAAAGCATTTCCTGTGCACGCGCAGGGGATGCTCTTTTACTTTTCGGGGGATTTAAATATCCCCCAAAAATTTTTTACAAGATTTTGGATTTTTCTGCACACGGGGGGGGGGTGTGTGTGTGTGTGCCCCATGTGTAGGAAAACCTCCCTGCCCCCCGCGCACCTTCTACGGGCCTCCATTATGGTTGCCCCCATTCCCTCCATTGTTCTCTATGGTGAGAAAAAAAGTAACTTTTTCCCACCATAGAGAACAATGGAGGGGATGGGGCAACCTGTTTGAGGCCCCGTAGAATTGGACCCTGTGGTCCACTCTTCTTGAAACTTGGTGGGTATTTCAGGGAGATGTCCCAGAAGGTACCCTGCAAGTTTGGAGCCTCTCCCTCAAACCCCCTCTCCTCCAGTCCCTCATATACCCTATGAGTTTTTGCCATTGACTTCAACGGCCCATAGGGTATAATAGGGCTGAAACTGACATTCAGCTGGTTATGCTAATGACATGCTAATAGGTATGCTAATGAGCTCCTGCACCTCTTTTTCTACGAAAGGACCCCTGGATCTAAGTACATATCTAACTATTCCATGGGAGTCAGCAGCACATGCAGTGCTTAAGTTTAGACATCTAGGAGTGACTGTGCCATTTTTTTATTACTGTTATACATAGAAGTTTATATATTTCTCAATTCCCAGTGATCAAATAATCACATTCTTCTTTGAGAATTCACTCTCTTATCTTGCTGTTTTATAGCTAGATCGTTTGCATGTTCCATCCGAATCCCTTTGTTTCCAATTAATCCCCATTACTTTGGACTTCTATTTAAAAAGCAATCAGGTTACCATATTGCTTACTGTTGTCTTGTATGTATTTGCAAGCTATTATTATTATTTTGATTATTATTAATAATTTCTATGGCACCAGTAATTTACAGAGTACTTTTCACTTTTCTTCTATCTTTAGTTTCTCTATCTCCAGTTTCACATGCACACAAATTTTATAACAGGTATTTTATCTTAAAATCCACATCCATGAGACCTAAGTGAACAAGAAAAAGGAACTGCATAAATTTCTTCACAATTAAAAAAAACTATATAATTTTTCTAATGCATATAAGCGAACAATGAGCAAATGGTGTCTGTTGCATATTTTAAAATAAAGATGACATGGGGGGACAGATTAAATGCACCTTCATCAGCATTGAATTGAGGCCATAAGTTTTTATACCCATATAATAATGGGAATGCTTAATAGCAAACAGTTCTTAAAGATTTTTAGTGAACTGTCAACACTAGGGTGTGTGAAGGTCTAGGAGGACATGTTCTCCATTGAGTTTGTGGAATGCTGCTAAGAAGGCTCCTTTCAGGACCTTCTGGTGAAGGAATAGAATTTAAAAGCCATTAATATGAACCACTGTTCAGAACCGCTATTAGTTAGCCAGCTATGAAACCGCAAGGCTGAAAGCACGTGATTCTTTAATGTTACTTGAAATGCATGCGCAAGAGCAAAACAGCACACAAGCGCCCATTGTTTTGTTTGCTATTATTTGAGATAGTCTAAAGCTTGGAGACCGTGGGAATTCTAGCAGCTTGCTACATTACTAGAAATGAACATTCCAGCTAGTTTGACTGTATTAGGCATGCACAAGATTGTAAGTAAATGTTTTGCTTACGAGAATTACACAGAATGTACACAAATAACACTAACCACCTCTCTTCTGTAGACTCCCATCCCCTTGGTATTTACGGTCGAGCCTGCATGAAATTGGGGCTCGGCACTTGATTTTGGAAATGTACTAAGGCCGAGTCTGACGTCATTAAAATCAGCTTCTCCTGATCCTGGTGTCCGAGTGTCTTCGTCTTGGATTTTGTTTCTATTTCTGGGTTAATCGTGCTTCACTGGGTGATCATTTTTAGCACCTCTTAACAAAATACATTATGTGGTAGCTTTCCCTGAGGAAGACCTATGTTGAAATGGGCACAAAAAATCTAGATACCTGTAGGGGATCTGGCAATCTTGGGAATGTTTCCCACTGTATAGATTGGTGCTTTAATGTGAATGTGATTATACAATGCAGTATTTGAAATTGTATATGTGAAATCTTCTAATTTGTATTCATGGTTATATGAAATATAATTCACCAATAAGATTTTGTATATTGAGTGTACCTTTTGAATACATATTAATAGTATATCGCACAGTGGTTTTTTGGTCACTGTTGTAAACAGGAAGAAAATAAGGCCGCACTGGTAGGTAGGAGAAAAAAAGAGCAAAGTGCTAGGTAGAGCAGTTCATTTCACCTTTTATTTCCCAGTGTGTTTTGCTATAGGCTTTGTCAGGGGATCTTACAAAGAAACTTCTCTGGCTCCCACCTTGAACAAATCAATTTTTAAGATCCCTTGATAAAGACTATAGCAAAACACGGTGGGATCTAAAAGATCTAATAAACTGCTCTCCCTTGCACTTTCCTTATTTCTCCCAGCCGCAAACAGACTGCTGGGATCAATATAGGCAGTTATGTTCTTCTTAAGAGATAACATTGGGATTTTTTTGTGGAACAACCCCCCCCCCCTTGTGTATTGTATTTAGATTTTGGAGCATATGACAATAATTAGGATTATCAAGATTAGGTTCCTAATCAAGATTAGGAACAGAAACCAGCAACTGATGATTACTTCATCCTGCGCACAAAATCATGAACTAAATGTAAAAAGACAAAAATTAAAACATTTTAGGACAAAAAATGATTGAAACATTGTTTCGGGGCTAGCAATTTCTAAAAGTTGTCATGTGAATGTCATTAGGCCACGGGAAATGGGCTTTAGGAATTATGGATGAGAAGATATTTTGGTGGCTACTGCAGAAAATACTATTTTATAAGAGCAACAGGAGTTACTTTGCCCTTAGCACTGTATAAATATAATGGAGATGGGTGACCCTTCCTGTGAGTGGAAAAACATGTGAATTCCAGTTTCCCATTTTCTAATGCTACTGTTTCCTACCATGTTACTGTGACCAGACTGGTTTAGAAAGCAATTTCTGGTCTCATCAATTTCAGACCTACAAAAAACTTTAAAATGTAGTGTGTGTGTGTTTTTGTTTTGTTTTGGGTTTTTTAGAATGTGCTAGGGAAATAGTACACACTAGAGGAATTAATAATATTTCACATTTCTCTCTCTCAAGAGCTGTCTGAATGGTAACAGCAGCACATAGTAAGGTACCAAGATGGATAAGAAGAACAACCATCACTGAGTAGTGACTAATAGAGGAAGGAGGCCCACATCTTTATCAGCAGGAGATGCAATGTAACAGTGGAAGCAAGAGCAGCTGGAAGCACGCTTCAAGTGCACAGCTACTGATTGTGAGGAGTGGGTGGACTTATGCCCTATTAACATCTGTCCTATACTTGATTTATTGATGACATTTTCATCATCTGACTGCATGGGAGGAAAGCTCTTGAGAGATTCCTTCAGGACTTTAACCCCAACATCAACCTCAGCATGGACCAGTCCACACAACAGATATATTTCCTGGACACCACTGTGAAACTTTGCAAAGGACTCATAAGCACCACATATCAAAAACCCACTTACTGCCAAACATACCTGCATGCTTCCAGGTATCACCCAGAACATATACAGTCAAGCACTAAGTTACAATCACATTTGTTCCAGTCCCTAAGACAGGAGCTCTCACCTGGAAGATTTACAAAAAAGTGCTTTTTGGATTACAACACCCTGCCAACATAGCAAAGAAGCAGATCAACAAAGCCACAATTATACACAGAACTACTCTATGTCAAGACAGCTTCTTCCACATCAGTATGGACTACACACCAGAGACAAACTCAGGAACCAAAACCTGCAGCAGATCTAGATGCCAACTTTGTCCCCACATACACACTCAGCTAATAGTATTAAGAGACCTAATAACAGCAGTTGTACCATGTTGGGCTCATCCAACTGCACATCATCTAATTTAATATATGCCATCATGTGCCATCAATGCTATTCTACTGTCTATATTTGCCCATCCCTATGTGAGCAGATCAATGAAAACAAATCTGACATAAGAAGTCACAATACTCTAAAAAAAACCCAAAACACTTCAAGGCAATATACAATGTGAAAGTGCTGAATTAAAACTCATAAAGAAATTAAACAATTTCTGTTGTCCTATTTTAAACCAAAACCTGGATTTCCTCACTAATTGTAATTTCTAATAATCTGACAGAACCCAATTTAAAATTTTTAAAAAGAATAAACTATTCTTAATATATTATAACATCACACTTCATTGTTGTCAACTAATTTTCTCATGCTCCAGACTGCTTCTTCCTAAGTTAATTTGTTATTTTCCCTACTGTGTTGCACTTTTATTTACCTTAATAGCTTGAGAAGCTAGAACCTCAGACCTCTCTCATTATATGTTATGTATAACAACTTGAGCCATTCAAGCTCCTGACATAGAGAATCACACCTAATATTATATCAGGTCTCTCTTTGCTCAACTCTTCCCACTTTCCCCCTCCCCTTCTGTGATTTTCTGGATAAATATGAGGAAAATGATTTTCTTTCTTTCCGCCACATCTGAAGAAGTGATCTCTGATTTACGAAAGTGCAAACTTGAATAAATATTCGTTTTTAAGGTGCCACTGAAATTCTATTTTGTTTTGTTCCACTGTAACAGTAAATAAAAGTGCTCCTATAGAAATGGTAAACTTCCTGAGATTTTGCAGTCTGGGAGGTCTGAAAATAAACCCAAATACATAAATGTGAACCCCATGTTTATAGCCTATGGTTACAGTAGTCCTGCTATTATAAACAAGAAATTGGATGACTTTGGAAGTCCATTACAAGATCCTTTGGTTCCAAGTCCTTCCTCATAACATACTGAAGGTTTCAATTCCATTCTGACCTTTGAGGTCCCTTCCAAGTTCCTCTGGTTCTCAGTGCTTCCTCTGAACACACTCAAGTCACTTACAGTTCTGTACATAAGTTTCAAACACAGATAGTTTTACATCAAGACTTCCATACTTCAGCTGTTATCAGCAGCTGGCGATTACTTCAGCCAGCCGATATGCCTAGTGCCTTGTATATACACTCTCATATTGTGCATTACTCATAGTTCGAAAATCACTTTGACTCCTGTAACATAATTATGTTAATGTCAAATGAGTCACAGAGAAACAGAAAGCTCTGTATATCAGACTTCACCTTAGTGTCAGTTTCTGAATACAATGCGCTCCTATACATAGGGGGAGGGGGGCATGGGATAAGCAATAAAATTGCTCTGTAGTGGGAGTAATGTCCAGTTGCAAGCAGTGGCTCAGAAGGTAGGCTGCTTTTAATTAAATTTGAGTTCACTGGAATTACTATTGGAAAATAAGTTCAGGTGACTATGTCCATTACAGGAAGTAAAATTAAATAGTAGGCAAAGGTGGGGTCTGATTCTTTTTCTCCAAGATAGCTTGACAAGCAATACAACACAGCTAGGTGTGTTTTGGATGGCTGATTTAAAAGCATTTAAGCATGTCTAATGCCTGGCTGGATTATACTCATAGAGTGATTAACAGAATCAACTCTGGGCATTGGTTATTTCATTTAAACAATGTATTCATTTAAATACTGTCCTCAGAATGCCTAAGTCAATGGGTTTATAATGGCATAACTATTGTACCATATTTTGGAATACATTGATTACAATGAAGACAGGATGATTTACGATCAGTGTTTCAACCATTCTGTAGGTTGCAATGTATGTGATTTCAGTTGTAATCTTCTCACTGCTCTTTCTAGCTTTCTGCCTAACCTCTTAATTCACTGCAAACAATAGGACTTTCCCTAATGGATACCCACTATCAGAATTGTTCAAACCCAGTGCGTAAGGTACAGTTTGGGGAGCGAAGGTGGCATGGAATAACCCAACCTCTTTAGATCTCAGAAGCTAACTGGGGTTGGTGCTGAGATGGGAGGGCACCAAGGTAGATTCTGCAGGGGAAGCCAATGGCAAACCAACCTCTTCTTCTCACTTGCCTTGAAAACCTCTTGCAGGGACTGCCATAAGTTGGTTGCAACTCAACGACACATGTATGTATATAAATTACAATTTGGAGCTAACTTGAAAAGGCTGCTTGATTTCAGAGATCTTAGGATGCCATGCTGATTTTTCTTTAGTGCACCAGCTTACCTGCCTGCTTGGTTCCCTTCACTCTAGTGGTCTTTTCACACAAAGGAAAATGACCATTTACAGTTGCCCTGTTTAAGATAGCAGTGATAGTGAAACAAATATATATAGTGTTTGTTAACAGTATATCACCTTCATACAGAGCCATTCATTCAGCACATGGCACAGTGTCAATTCTTTCCAGGCTTGTCAAATTCATCTTGTTTGGCAAGATCCATTTTCTGATGCATCATTCAATGCCCCCCTCCCTTCCAATACACATACCCACAAGTAGGCTGTTGCATGGGCAGCGCGGGGGGGGGGGGAGTAAATAAATGTGACATGTTTCTCTTATATGCTTGCATGTTACCTTTTGATCTAACTCAGTCACTCATGCCTGTGGTGAAAAGTGGCAGGGACTGATAATTTTGTGTGCATAAACCAAACAAATAATATAAAGAAAATACAGTAAGGGAAAGTGATTACGTATCAACAACAAAAATAAGAAATAAATATATTTCCCCAACACCCCCTTAATTACATTAAAAGGTTTTTGGAGTACTGTCTACAGAATACAATAAAAAATACTTCTGTTGGGGGACTGATAATTTCTTGAATTAAACATTAGTTCCAGAAACTCTGCATTGATTTAACTTGTAAAAATGGGTAATATTTAAAATAGTATTTTTTAAAAAATAATGGGTTTTTTTCTTAGTAACAAGTAGTTAAGTAAGAAAATAATGTTGTGACACCTTCAAGAAATAAGGCACAATCCAGTAACCTTTTAAGTGTTTTGAAGTTTCATTTCAGTGGAACCTAATTACGCATAGACAAAATTCTCTGCCACTGAAACCAACAGGTCAAAAGTGTTTAAGAAGAAGAAGAAGAGATTGGATTTATATCCTGCCCTTCACTCACTTGGAGTCTCAGAGCGGCTTACAAACTCCTTTCTCTTCCCCTCCCCACAACAGACATCCTGTGAGGCAGTGGGGCTGAGAGAGCTCTGAGACAACTGTCCTTGAGAGAACAGCTGGTACAGAGCTATGGCTTGCTCAAGGTCATCCAGCAGGTGCAAGTGGAGGAGTGGGGAATCAAACCCGGTTCTCCCAGATTAGAGTCTGCGCACTTAACCACTACACCAAACTGGCTCTCTTTACACACACACACACACACACACACACACACACACTTAGCAATATATCGTATATATATAAAACAAAACAAAAAACTGATTTGGAAAGGCTTTCAAAAGCATAAATCACTCTGCAATATGTTTTAAGCTCTGAAGTAACATGGCATTTTAAAAGTATCTGTTAAAATATCTGTTAAAATGTTCCAGTGGATGCCTGAAATCTGGTGAATTTGCTTATGATTGTTGACAATCCCAAATAATTACTGTGAATGCCAATAAAAGCAAACAAAGATACACCAGTGCATGTTAACAGTCATCTTAATCTGACTGGCACAAAATTCACCCCAGATTGTCAGCACTCATATGTGAATGTTGACTGACATACACCAGACTTTGAATATTCACTGTAACAGACCCAAACATTCCCCCACATACACAGTTTACATCACTGCATACAGTACTACCTGTGAAAGTTGACAGATGAGCCGTTCAGCCTTATCCATATCCATAAGTTGCTCTCCCACTCTTTGGAAACTCCTTTCCTTCTTCTTATCCAGACTTCTCATCTTGTCTCTTTCAAAACTCTTCAACTGCTCATTTGTCCCAGAATCTCTGTTAATAACTTAAATCTCCTTTGCTCCCCCCCTCCCTGAACCAACTGCTGTTACTAAGTTAAGTGGGAAAATGAAGTCAGATCATAGATGACTAATATGTACGTTATAATTCTCCACTAGCCATGATCTAAATATGAAGCAACAGCATCATCTCGACCTTAAACTGAGTGAGGGGCTATATGTCAGAGTAAGACCAACTGAGTTATAAATATTTCTGCATGATCCATTACTTCTCTGCTTACTTAAGTCATTTTCTACTTTTTAGTGTGTGGAAATTTACTGCAAGTGGTTTCTTCTTTTAAAAAAGAATATTTTAAAATACTACATTTAACTCCCGAACTATAGTTATAACTGCAGAGAGCCGGTGTGGTGTGGTGGTTATGAGTGTTGGGCTAGTATCTGGGAGACCTGGGTTCAAATCCCCAGTTATGCCATGGAAGCTCGCTGGGTGATCTTTGGCCAGTCACACTCTCTCAGCCTCACCTACCTCTCAGGGTTGTGGTGACGATAAAATGGAAGAGAGGAGAACAACATAAGCTGCTTTGGATCCCCACTGGGGAGAAAGGTAAGGTACAAATGAATTAAATAAATAAATAAATAATGCTAATTATAAATAAACATATGACAATATCTGCCAATATTTGTATATAATGAAAGCTTTTTAGGGCAGAAATGTTCCCTGTTACATATGTGCATTACTACTACTACTGCTACTGCTGCTACTACTACTACTACTACTACTAAATACTTTTATATATCAAGCTAGAGGATAAGTCTCAAGCTTGGTCCTAGCTCAATATGCTTCCTACACCTCCCCCACAGTTTTTCTCCCCACTAGAGACCAAAAGTGGCTTATCACATCATTCTCTCTTCTTCCACCTTATCCTCACAACAAATACCTTGTAAGGTAGGCTAGGTTGTTACCCAAAGAGGCAGTCTCTATTTAATTGGGGGGAATTAGCTTTAAGGAGACAAAGTGAGAGAAGGTAACGGAGTCTCCACCAATGTTTATGGGGATTTTTACCTTTAAGAGAACTCTCAAATAAACCAGGCAAATGATCAACTGGAAAGGTTTTTATTAAAAAGCAGAGACTAAAACAAAATGCACAAACTAAACACACACACAAGAGCTAACTAAGAGGAAATCAGGGAGGAAAGAAGGAAAGGTTTTTTTGGGGGGGGGCATGTAACATTTACCAATCTTGCAGATGTCTGGGAAGCAGCAGCAAAACAGCCAGTGTTTCATGAAGAGAACCCATGGAGGGGGGATGTGGCCAAGAACACAAACACAATTAAACACATACAAGGCTAGCTAAGAGGAAATTAGGGAGGAGCAGGAATAGTTGAAGGGCTATAACTACCAGATCTTATAGAGGTCCACAGAAGCAGCAGCAAAATGGCCAGCATTTCACAAGGAGAAGAGAAGAAACCCACAAAGTGGGGGTGCATGCTGTTGGTACCAGGAACACACACAGAGAGACTGCTGGCTATGTAGTCCAGATATAGGGCAAAATGCTGCCTGAGGCAGGCTGATGTGATTGCCCCCAAAACAATACCTTGATGGGATTTTTGAAGGTAGACAATGATTTGGGATAAATTTGATGGGATTTGCTAAAGTGGACTATAGGTATAAATAGTTCTTGATGACCTGCTAAGTACCCAATGGGAAAGCTACCAGGTTTGGGGATAGTGTTGTCTTGCATAATTAGGGTAAATGGGAGAGTGGAAGAGAGGCTGGACAGTTGTCAGGATTAGTACAATGTGAAGCAATAGTTTCTTGGGAGACTCCTTAGGGTAGGGAGAGGGTCATTAGGCAGCCACTCTGACTTCACCTTCAAATTTTTTCCCAGGCTTGTCTCGTGCTGGCATCTATTTATGTGTCATTTTGGGCCAGACAGTGTCTTATATTTATGATTTTTGAGGTGATATTATATGAAGGGCATTTCTCTCTCTCTTCAGCCCACTAAACAGCCCCTCTGTGGGAGGAGGGGCCTGACCACTGACAAGGTGGAGAGAGTATGAGAAGCCCATGGTCACCTGGTGGGCTTCCACAGCAGAGCAGGAATTCAAACCCGGTTGTCCCAGCCCAGGTATTAATCTAACACTCTAACTACTATACCATGCAGGCTTAAACAAGATTTCTAAGCATCCTTTTCACAAACCTGGAGGTAAAACAAAATGTAATACTTTAGAGCGGGTTATGATAGTTTGGGACAGGGCTCATTTCGTAGCAGGAGCTCCTTTGCATATTAGGCCACACACCCCTAATGTAGCCAATCCTCCAAGAGCTTACAGAGCTCTTCTTACAGGGGCTACTGTAAGCTCTTGGAGGACTGGCTACATCAGGGGTGTGTGGCCTAATATGTTAAGGAGCTCCTGCTATGAAATAAGCCCTGGTTTGGGAGCTGAAAGTAATGACAAGCTTGGCATACTATACTCTCATTCCATGTAGGGTTGCCTGGGAAACACCCAGAGATTTTGGGGGTGGAGCCTGGAGAGGGCATGATTTGTGGACGGGATGGACCTCAGCAGTTATAATGGCAGAGTGCCAACCTACCCCCAAACCGCCATTTTCTCCAGGGGAATTGATCTTGGTTGTCTAGAGATCAATTGTAGTAGTGAGAGACTGCCAGATGCCACCTGAAGGTTGGCAACCTTAATTCCATGCCAAATCAATATTTAGTATTTGAACATTGTATCATAGTTTTTATTAATTTTTAATAGATTTTATTAAATTTTTGTAGGGTCATTAGATATATTGAAATATATCTATAGCCAACTTTTAAAAAATATATCACTGGAAGACATGGCCACACTCCTCCAAAATTTAAGTAAACATTTCCTATAAATTGTATTCATTCATATTGTAGACCTAATGTTGATGTATATTAAAAATAGTTTGTAAATATAATGGACTGGAATATCACAAAATCTTTTTCTTGGAGCTACTAAACACATCCTAAACTTTCAGAAAAGTGAATTTCAAACACTTGCCGATGTGGAGTAGAGGATATTTGCATTTTTCAGAATTTCAACACTCCAAAACATCACAAGTGCATAAAAATATCAAAATGAAATCTGTTTGATGAACTAAACAGTAAAAAGTAAATTGGCATCCCAAGCCCATTGCTGGATTTACTGTCATACAGGAGATGAGGGCCACGGCAGGCAAGATCAGATTCAGGGATCTGCTTTCCATCTTTTTATTGTTTTAAGTTTGTAACACCCAGCCTGATACAGAGTTCTGGTGAACTCAAAAGCTTTCCCAATATTTCATGTCAATTTGGTTGGTCCTAATAAAAGGTATTACATGGATTTCATCCTTGTTTGTGGATTTTACATGGACCAATATAGCTGTACAACTTTTTCTCTAAATGTATGCTGAATACTGCTACATTTATCCTAATTTTGGCATTTCTACTTTTCTGAAAGATTTTTTCAAAACAAGGCAACAAGAATGAGCACACATTTTACAGGAAATAGGACAGTGAACAATTTTTCAGAGGAATGTGACCCTTCCCCAGGGATAGATTGTTTTTAAAAAATGTTGTCAAGAGATATGAACATGTATAATGAATCTGCAAAATCTGAACCAAATTCGTGACTATGATGGTACCCCTGTCTGTTGATTTGGCATGGAATGTCTGACATTCAAAAAAGACAAATAACAGTAGAACAGATTTAGAGTCTACTGAAACAGTAGAACAGATTTAGAGTCCAGGACTGCTCCAGAGCAAACTAATTTATGCAGTAGCCAAATTGGTCACTCACAACTTTATGACAGTAACTCACAAAGCAGAATTTTTGCTCACAGGAAAACACAGCTTAGATGGAGCATTGACTACAGCCAGGAAGAACTCCATTCAAATCCTATTTCTGTCCTCAAGATCAGTAGGTGACCCTGCCTGTTTCCATATTGTTATGTCCGGTGCTTGACTTTTTGTCTGCAGCTAGGGCACATGTCTGGGCATGTTTGCCTGTAATGGGATGTGATAACAACAGAGCTTCCTTCCCCAGAGAACAATGGACCTAGGGATCCTGCCGGTCCCCCTATCAGGGGCTGAGGATATTAGAATGGACTTATGATAGCCCCTGGCGGGGGAATAATCCCTGTTGGACCAATCCCCCTTAAGGGGGGGGACGGTCAAAGCGTGGTTTACCTGTAAATATAAGTGGCTTCCCCATTCCTTTGTCCCCATGCTCGATCCTGACCTGTAACAAACCACCATGCTGTATATATGATCCTGACTCCCTAATAAAAGAGCTATGATTGAAATCACTCCAATGGCCTCCTGAGTCCAGTACTTTTCAGTGGCAACGAGGATGGGATCCCGATGAGCGACTCATCGGCCAGCAACCGCAGCCCGGATTCCAGCCCGCCGCAGGAGTTCCCAGCCCCGCACAGCTCACACGCCATCTCACCGCTCTCAACTCCCGAGCATCCAGCAGCTGCCGCTCCAGGGGTTCATCAACCGCCCCAGGCTCCATCAGCTCCAGCACAGCCTCACCTCTCCCAGTTCCCTAGAGCCCCGACGCTGCCGCCGCCCCCAAGAATCCCCCTACTGCACCCAGGGTTGCTCCAATGGCCGCCGCTCCGGGACATTGCATCGAGGCCTTCGACCTGACCAAACCCGAGTACTGGGATGCATGGACAGATCAAGTTGGCTTCTTCTTGGAAACTCAGAAAATCACCGACGACAAGAAGTAGTCCTGGCTGTTAAGCTCGTGTGGCATGGCGACTATGAGACTGGTAAGAAACTTGCTCTCCCCCCGCATCCCCACAGAGGTTTCCTATACAGAGATCATGGAGGCACTCAACAATTACTTCTCCCCCAAGCTGTCCAAACTCATGCAGAGAGTGACCGTGTTCAATCGGCGCCAGCAAAAGGAGGAATCCGCGGCCACGTTCCTGGTGGAACTCCACCGCTTGGTGTTGGGGTGTGAATTCTGGGACGTAGATGATGCCCTAATAACAGCTTTCTTATGTAAGGTCAGAGAGCCAAAAATACAGAGAAAATTAGTGGCCATTAAGAACGCCACACTGAGTGATATTTTGGAGGCCGCTAGGGCTTTCGAGATTTTGCAGGCCAAGCACGATGGCCCAGCACCCACTCACTCCCTGGCAAGCACCTCTGGATCTGAGACGTCCGATGATGACACCGCCCTGCAGGTCCGCCACTGACCCGGGGCCGCCAGTGGTCGCACAACGCCCCGGCAGCTGCGGCGACCCACATGACCGCCGAACTTGCAGATTCCAGAACGTGGAGTGCTGGTTGTGCGGAAAGAGGGGACACATTGCCCGGGCGTGCCGCTCCAAAAGCAACCACCGCGCTCAAGCCACGCACCAAGAGTCTGCGGAACTCAACTTGTTAGATTTCTCACGCTATCAGGTACTGAACTTGCCCCCAGCCAGCCCCGATAAGATCAAAGTCTCAGCCCTCATAGAGGGCTCCCTCTGCTTGATGGAACTGGACACTGGGTCCTCGTATTCCATCATCTCAGAGGCCATGCTCGACAGACTCTGTCCAGGGGGGCCCCACATGTGGAATCCCTCTGGGCTCTGGGACTTCCAGAAGAATCCCATAGAAATCAAGGGGTGGGGCAAGTTCAAAGTCGAATTTGGGGATTTCAAGGGAAAACTGGACCTCCTGGTGGTGAAGGCAAACCTGACAAGCCTGTTGGGTCCAGCTTGGTTCAAGCCACTCGGATTAGGACTGACCGGGGTGCACCGCATTCAAGGTGCAGACTTCCAGGACGTTTGCACAGAGTTCCCCGCTGTTTTTGACGGAGCGCTAGGCTCCTATACCGGGCCCCCCATTTCCTTGGCTCTTGATCCCTCGGTCCCGCCTATCCGAACGCCGGTCCGCCATGCAACCCAAGGTCAAGCGCGAGCTGGACAAACTGGTAGCTCAAGGGGTACTTGAGCCAGTGTCTCATGCAAAATGGGAGACTCCCATTGTGACCCCGCTTAACCCGAACAGGGACGTCCACATCTGCGTGGACTACAAATGTACTTTGAACAAGGCGCTGCAAGCACACGCCTACCCTGTGCCGATGATCAGCCATGTGCTAGCTACCCTTGTGGGTGCCAAGGTCTTCAGCAAATTGGACTTGGCTCAAGCATATCAGCAGCTGCTGCGGGACGAGGCCACGGCAGAGGCCCAAACGATAGTGACTCACAGGGGGGCTTTCAAGGTTAACCGGTTCCAATTTGGGGCCAGCGTGGCCCTGGGCATTTTCCAGGGACTAATGGATTGCTTGTTAAAAGGCCTGCCAGGGGTCCAGCCCTTTTTTGACAATGTCTTGATCGCTGCGCCGGATGCCCAGACCTTCAGGGAGCGGCTCCGAGTGGTCCTTCAGCATTTCCAGGACGCCGGCCTGAAGGTAAAACCAGAAAAGTGTCGCCTGGGCGTCCCGTCTGTGGAATTCCTGGGGTTTGTCGTAGACGCCCAGGGAATCCACCCCACACCCGACAAGGTAAAGGCCATCTCTGACGCTCTGGCTCCCACGTGCAAGGCCGAGCTGCAATCATTTCTGGGTCTCTTAAATTTTTACCATAATTTCCTCCCCCACAAGGCGGCGGTGGCAGAGCTGTTGCACAGACTTTTGGACAGGAATGCAAGATGGGAGTGGGGCCCCCGCCACATGGCCGCTTTTAGGGCCGTGAAGGATCTGTTGACTTCTAATGCTGTTCTGGCCCACTTCGATGAATCCCTTCTCATAGTGTTGGCATGTGACGCTTCTCCATACGGGGCGGGGGCTGTGTTGGGGCACCGGCTGCCCAATAGCCAGGAGGTGCCAGTCACCTACTATTCAAGGACCTTGTCGTCTGCAGAGAGGAACTACACGCAGATCAACAAGGAGGCGCTGGCTATTGTGGCGGTGGTGAAAAAGTTTCATGATTATCTGTACGGCCGGGACTTCATGATCGCCACCGACCATAAACCCCTGCTGGGGCTCTTTGCCCCAGACCACCAAACCCCCTACATATTGTCTCCTCAGGTCTATATTTCTTTCCGGCTACAGTACTCCCTGGTCTACCGCCTGGGAAAGGCCATGAGGCACGCAGATGCCCTGGGTCGCCTTTCGCTGGCCGCCTGCGATCCTGGGCATTTGACATGTTCAACAACTTTGTATGGGAAATTATAACAGTTTATGTAAAGCTTGTTTTGACTCTTAATGCAGCCTGATATTCAGGCCCTATGTTTTTAATTTTACTATTGTGTACACCATATAATAAATGATTATTTTGATATTATTTTATTTCCCGTAGCTTGACCCTTGTGGCATTTTCAGTTATTATCTTAAAGCCAAAACAGAAGGAAGTATCTGAAGAACCACTTACTGCCTAGAACCCATGGAAATTTATTGGCAACAAGGGCAGGCCAGACAAAAGAAAATATTTCTTCATACAATCTATAATTAACTTATGGAATCACAAGATGCTTTGATGGCCGCTAGCTCAAATAGCTTTTAAAACAGAAGTGGACAAATTCATGACTGATCAACAGCTGTTAGTCATGATAGTTAAATGGAACCACCATGTATGGAGGCGGTGTGGTTCTGAATAACGTCGCCTGGGGATGTTCTGTTGCCCTTATCTCTTCTTATAAATGTTCCCCAAGCATAAGATTGCCCCTGTTGGAAACTGAATACTAAAGTAGGTTGGCCTTTAGTCTGAATCCACAAGGTCCAAAAGTTCATAGTCTATTTCAAATTAGGATATTAATCAAAGGTTGATTAAATGGATAGCTCGATTAAATGCCCCTCCTGCATGCACACACTGAAACCTGAAGAATTATTGAACCTAGGACTTAAATAATATATATGAAAATTCAATAGATGGAATGTAAATGTCATATCTCAAATGACAAGAGAAGTAGCCGCTGCATCAGAAACAACAAAGAGGACTGTAGCACCTTAAAGATTAACACATTCATTGTGGCATGAGCTTTTGTGAGCTGGAGGCCAGCTTCACCAGGTATGACAAAAAGTTCTGTGCTTCCCCCCCCACACCATATGCCACAGTATATTTGTTAATCTTTAAAGAATGAGAAGACTAAGGGAGCAATCCTAAGCAGGTGTACTAGTACAGTATTTACTCCAAAGCAAGGTTAGGTTTTTTTCCCCTACAAATGCCAATAAAACAAAAACAGTAGGTCATTTTATATTTTCATGCAAGTTAGTTATGTCCAGGAAAAATGCATATAACATTTTTTTTACATCTCATATTCAGGGTTTGCTTCCTTTTGAGTAAATATGGTAAGCCCTATTTGTTATTCCATGAGGTTTACTCCGATGAACAGTCCTTCAAATTGCAGACTAAATTTCATAGCACTGGATCAAAGAGCTTTTTGAGCTCTTTATTACTTAAAAGATTATTCCACTGGGTCATGCCCAGTTCACTTTATTGCCTTCTTTAAAAAACATGCTTGAGTTGACTCGTCCTTACAGATTGGGGAGGTAATCAGAATGGGTGGTAAATAATAGTAAGAAGATTGCTAAAACAATTTTTGTTATCTGTATTAATAAAAAAACCCTTATATTTCATTCTTGGCACCCATCCGAATGAAGCTTTATAGAGGGCAGATTAAAGTCTCTGCCCCGCAGAACTCGTATCTAAATAGGACTCAAGGCCAAGGGACAGTTAGCCAAGACAGGTAAGGAAGGTGGAGTTGGGATAAACAGAACACGTATTCATTTTAGTCAGGCGTGCTCAGCAGGAAAAGGGGAACTACTCCTGTCAAAGGCTTCACGAATCTGTTTTAAAATGTAAAAAAGCGGAGTATGATAGCACTGTGTTCCAAAGCAGCCGCTTTCTCCAAGGGAACGGATCTCTGTTGCACCTGGAGATCAGATGCAATTCCGGACCCAGAGCCTGCATCTTGCGAGCGCCTTCACACCCGGAGCTCCTGGCCACCGCATCCGCCCTCTCCCGCGTTCAGACTCGGGAGCGCTGCGTAGAGGCGCCTCCCCCTTTAAGACTCCGCTACTCCAATCAACACTCTAGTCTTTCTCAGTTCTTGCTTAACACGCAACGTCATCGCTATTCCGGGAAACGGATAACGTCACACCCTCCGTCCTTGATAGGCGGGCGGGGATTTCAAACAAAGAAATAAAAATAGCGCCGTGTGAGAAAGAAGGACGGGCGGCTAGAGCGTCAGCCGAGTCAGCCGATAGGGCAGAGCACCGTCGACGCCGCGGCCGTAACGAGAAGCCGCAAGCTCAACCAGATTCCTTCCATCTTTGACTTTCAGCCGCGAAATTCGCGTTCGCTGATGAGTCATAAAGGGCGGGGCTACGAACTCATATTTCCTTCTCTCCCGTTCTGACTCATCGTTGACCGCGAAAGCCCTCTCGCGCACCCGCAGTAGCCTGGTCTATTTACAGCTCTCTCAAGAGGGTGAGTGATGTCATGCGGCGAGCAGCTGGGCCGTCACCGAGCTGTGGGGCTTTGCGCCCAGCCTCGCTCTTATCGTTGCCTAGCACCGCAGCGGTGTTTACGTGGGGGGAGGGGTTGTCTGTAGATTACTCGGCTGTGCGGCGAAGGCCGCCTGATGCGGAGTAGATTCAAAGCAAGCTTAACTTCAAAGGCTAACGGATTCATTGTACCATAATAGTCTACAATGAACTTGGTCGTCTTAGGTGCCAGAAGACGCCTTTCTGTTTTAATAGCAGCATGCTAACGCAGGGGCTTTTGTGCTTGGGGTTTTTCTATCGCTTCTAGCCCCATACTGCTGCGCTTTATCCCCTGAGTTCCGCATGTATTTTCATGTCGTGTGTTTTTGCTTCAGGGTTTTGTTTTGTTTTGTTATTACCTGTGGGGTTTTTTCCTTGTTCTTTCGAAATCACTTTTACTCCGATACTTTTCTGGAAGCTGATTCTGAGTCGGCTTTTTCCTTGTGCATAATGTTTCTGTTGGTTTTCTTTGCCCCACCCACTCCCTTCCGACTAGGGCTGCCAAGTCTTGAAAACTCACCGGCAGGGGGGTAGTCCTTCTCTCCCTGGGAGTTTCTTCTGGCGCGCGCACCCATCAACGTCATCGGAAGTGATGCAGCACGTTGGGGGCGTTGCCAGGGCAACGCTCTGGCAATCGCCCCAAAACTCTATGATATCATAGAGTTTTGGGGTGATTGCCAGAGCATCGCCCTGGCAACGCCCCCAATGTGCTGCGTCACTTCCGGGGCCGTCATTACGTCATCCTTGCTGGACGACATCAGGGGCGGGGTTCCCCCCGGATCGGGAACCCCTTCAGCAGGGGATCCCCCGCCCCCCGGGCTGACTTGGCAGCCCTACTTCCGACCCACTTTCAGTGATTGGACCATCGTCATCATCGTCAAACCATCCCTTCTCTCATTCTACCACCCTCAATGTCAGTGTTTTCAGTTTTTATTTTTTAAATAAATTGCCCTAAAATAGCAATATGTTAATGTAGTGTTGTAATGATAGTATAAACAGGTTCTCTGAATTCCCTTCTTTCTTTCTTTAAAGTAAGTTATTTCCTTCCCTCGAAGGGATATGCCTTTTTCCTTATATCTCCGTGAAGGAAAAGACTCGAGGTGCACTTTTTATTTTAAATAAAAGCTAGAAGTTCAGAGAACCTGATTAAATTATCATTAAAACACTAAATTGACATATTGCTATTTTTGGGGGGGGGGTGCCACTGATGATGACTCCTTCCATTGAAAATCCTCATTTATTTAAGGCACCTACAGAAGAAAATAAACTGACTCCACAAGTGTGAATATGCACAGGGATCATGCCAAAACCGATTCCAGTGCTTGTGTATCAATCACCTAGAAAACCAGTAATAAACTGACTGTGTGGAAAAGGTCAGAATGCAGCAATTTATCATGTGAAACATGTTGAACAGATCGTGCTACATACACACAAAATATTATGGCAAGCATTTGAGACTGGGGCCGATGTCGCACATGCTACTTATCCCTGTTTACCGGCAGGGCGATTTGCCCCAGACCGTTTAAACTTATTTCGCACTAGAGCTCTTGGCACGTGGTTGTTATCAGTCTGCTCCCAGAGTTTGATTTCCTTGGGCCGATTCCACACCAATGGTTTTCTGTCCGTTCCCCCCAGATTTAATTGGCCCAATTCTGTTGAGAGAGTTCCGCATTTGTCACCTTGCCCCGAATCTAACGTTCCCTTCCCTCTCTTCCCCCTCCTTTTTTTTTGATTGGGGGCATGGTTGCATTACAACGCAACTACCAATTTCAGGAAATAGGCGTGCTTTCCCCTCCGTTTCCCGCCCTGGCACAAGCAGGTTTTTTTTTTTTGCCCCACTATCGTTGTGTTACGACATCATGACACAATACTGATTCATCGTTGACCAGTGAAAAAGGGGGGGGGACCTCGCGCCAGGGTTGGAGGAGAAGGGAGCAGGGAAAATGGTGGGGGAATATGCAACGCAACACATGTAACCCCCGCAAAAATTGTGTCCACACAATTTTCTGTAGAAAACTCACTTCGTTACGACATCATGACACAACACTGATCATTGTTGTTGCATCATAGTGTCATAACGCAACGATGGGGGGGACAAAACCCCCCCACTTGCGCCAGGGTGGGAAAGGGAGAGGAGAGGTGGGAAAGGAGAGGGAAAGAAGCAGAGGGGCATTAAAGGGGTGGAGCAAGAAACCCCGATTTGTGAGTTCCCCACTAGAATGCCCTGACTTCAACCCTGTGACAAAAAAAGAAACCTGAAAATCCCTGAAATGGAAGATCCGGGGGGAACAAGGATTAGATTCGGGCCAACTGCTGATCCGGGGCAACAAGTGGGGAACTGTTGCTCTGCCGCGGATTTTATCGGGGGATGACGCCAGGGCAAGCACTGGTGCGGAATGGCGGGGTTTCCTGCAGCTTCCTGTGTCCTCCCTCCTCCCACTCCCCTGTCTTTGCCCTCTTAATCCCTCCCCCTCCCACTTTTTCTCTGCGAGGCAACAGGAAACTTCTGGGAAATCAAGGATTGAGCTGAGTGGAGCCAAATGGAAGCTGTGGTTCAAAAGGCGGCTGCCGGACAAATGGTGTGAAATTGACCAGAAGCAGCGGAGGTAAAGGAGGAGCAAATCCAAGACAAATGCTAGTGTGAAATCGGTCTGAATGTCACCCCAATGTGATTTACGAAATAAAATGTAATAAAGTCATACTTCAATTTAACAGTCAGATGATTAATCAAATAAATCTTCAACCAACACACAGCTTTAGATGAAATTGATGGTGAAAGAGAGAAGGATCCAAAGAATACAGAGAAATGGGAACTGAGGAGTTAGTAAAAGAAAGAGAAAGGAATCAGCAGGTGATTAGGGAAGAAGGAGAAAGGCATATGTGGAGGTAGCAGGTAAAAGGAAGTGCTTGAAGGAGTGGCAGAGGATTGTCCACAGGAATGAAGGAATGAGGAAAAGACCAGAAAGAGGAATCTGAGCAAGTGACTACAAGTGCAGCCTTAAGTCTCTCTTATGGCATTGTGCATAGAATAGCCAGGAGATCTGAAGATTGTCTGGCAACTAGAAGTTCTAGCTCTTTTAGCTAGACCTCTTTTTAAAGCAAGAGACACTACGGAGGTGGTTTGCAATTGTCTGCTTCTGTGTCACAGCCCTGGTATTCCTTGGAGGTCACCCTTCCAAATACTAGCCAAGGCTGACCCTGCTTAGCTTCTGAGATCTGATGAGATCAGGCTAGCCTGGGCTATCCACGTCAGGACAGTCTCTAGTTATTTCTGTCATTCAGAAGAGCCACTGTAAAGTATAAGAGGCTTGTGGCTCACACTGTACAGATGTGTGAAAATCAAGAGAAAGGAAAGCTATACATAGCTTCTGAAGCCATGCTCTGTATAAATAAATAAAAACTCGATGTGTCTGTGTCATCTTCTCCACTGTTCTAACTGGGGTCAGACAGACCTCAGGCATGGTAATAGGGTCACAAAGTTAAGCATTCAGCACTGTGGGAGCGAATGGAATCTATCATACAGTCTTGACTTTGTGACGCTATTACCATAGGGTATGTCGTTCAAGGGATGCCATCCACATTATTTATTTGTTTGTTTATTTTATATGTCATCTCTCTAGAGGGCTGCTTGAGGTGGCTCACAACTAAAACAGTACTACAACAAAACCAAATAAGTCATTAAAAACAAGCCAGGATCTAAAACCAGCACAAAACAAATACTAAAATTATAAGAACATACGAGAAGCCATGTTGGATCAGGCCCATCCAGTCCAACACTCTGTGTCACACAGTGGCAAAAAACAGGTGCCATCAGGAGGTCCGCCATCAGAAGGTCCTCCAACAGGACCAGATCACTAGAAGCCTTCCCACTGTTGCCCTCTGAGCACAAAGAATACAGAGCACCACTGCCCCAGACAGAATGTTCCATCTATATCTTGTGGCAAATAGCCACTGATGGACCTCTGCTCCATATGTTTATCCAATACCCTTGAAATATACTGGGTTCAGATGCGTAGAGTGATCAGCTCATAGTTTATTAAGTGAGTTAAGCCAGTACCAGACAACACTAGCAGGGCTGAAACCCTGCTTATATGCATGCAAAACACTCCATCCCCCCCAACACACACTCCCCATGATAGGCTATTTACAAAACATTACTACTTGATTGGTTTACTCCAAAGTCCTGGTCAGCTATTGTTCTTGTGCTCCAAGCTCAGCCAGTCCCTAGAGTGATTCAGTCAGGGTGATTCAGTCAGGGATGATTCAATCCCAATACATAACACCTCTCTTAAACCTGTCTATGCTTGTAGCCACTGCCATTTCCTGCGGCAGTGAATTCTATGTGTTAATTACTCTTTGGGCGAATAAGTACTTCCTTTTATCTGTTCTAAGCCTACTGCTCATTAATTTCATTGAGCACCCACGAGTTCTTGTATTGTGAGAAAGGGAGAAAAGTACTTTCTCTACCTTCTCTGTCTCATGCATAATTCTGTAAACCTTTATCATGTCACCCCTCAGTCATCATTTCTCTAAGCTAAAGAGCCCTAACCTCTTTAACATTTCTTCATAGGGAAGGTGTTCCATCTTCTTAACCATTACCTTTTCTGCACATTTTCCTATGCTATAGTATCTTTTTTTGAGGTATGGTGACCAGAACTGTTCACAGTATTCCAAATGAAGCCCCCACCATCGATCTGTACAGGGGCATTATGATACTTGCTGATTCATTTTCAGTCCCTTTCCTAATAATCCCCAGCATAGCATTTGCCTTTTTTTTTTATTGCAGTTGCACACTGAGTTGACATTTTCAGTGAGTTATCTACCATGACCCCAAGATCACTCTCTCTTGGTCGGTTTTCGCCAGTTTGGACTCCATTAACCTATATTTATAGTTAGGATTTTTGGCTCCAATGTGCATTACTTTGCACTTGCCCATTTTAAACCTCCTTTACCACATTGATGCCCACTTGCTCAGCCTCGACAGATCCCTCTGAAACTCCTCACAGTTCTCCCTGGCTCTCACTGCCCTGAACAACTGGGGGTCATCTGCAAACATAGCTACTTCACTGCTTACTCCCAACTCCAGATCATTAATGCACAAGTTTAAAAGCAACGGACCTTGTGGTACGCTGCTGCTCACCACCTTTCACTGTGAAAACTCAAGGGGAAAGACATTCCAAAGGCAAAGTCCACCACAGAAAAAGCCCCATTACTGGTTGCCATTCTCCCCACTTCTTCAGACTGCAGACAGTAAGACTTTGTAAGAGGATCTCTACTGGTGAGCTGAACAGTATGGGAGAGGGTGGTCCTTCAGGTACCACAGCCCTGAGTCCTTTAAGGCCCTAAAGGTAAGAATAAGCATGTTGATGTGTTCAGAAACACATCCATAGCTAGTGCAGATCCTGTAAATTAAAAAAGATTGTTGAGCCAATGGAGGCTATTTCCAGTCTGGACAATAACCTTCAAGAGTGGATAAAGCATGATGTGGGATTTCATACATGTACCATCCACATTGCCAGTGTAGAAGGCAAGAAGAGAGATCTTCACACTGATTCCTATGTCATTAGAGTTTTCTGTGCCACAGGCCTAAATGTACGTTCTGTCAATGTACGGTATCTTTGCAGTAGAAACCTTCAGTATGGATTGGTCAACATATATACCAAGAAAGGCTTGTAGCCTTAATTTCTTCTCTGTATTCCCCAGATGTAATATAAATGTAACTGGAAAATAACATGGAGCGTTGTGGCACCTTAAAAACTAACAACAGTTTATTCTAGAGCCCTATTTCTTCTTCGTGGTCTCTGTGCATCTCACTCGTGGTATCTCATGCATGCAGCAGCCCTCTTCAGAACTTTCAGGGCTAAATGTTTTCAGCGCAAGCTCCCCGCATTCCAGCTGCAAGTACCAAGTGCATTGTGTGTGCCTGGAGCAAGCTGAGCCATGCTCCTACTCAGTCATTCGCTGACTGCTCCAGCAGCAACTTTTTTGGGTGCTCTCTTTGCCAGCAGTCATGAGCTAATTTCTAAATTAACATTTTCACATTTCAATAATTCATGCGGAAAATGTAAAGTTTTTAATATTAAACCGCAGAAAGGAGCAGGTCTGTAGCAGCAAAAGAAATATTTTAAATGCTGTTCTGTCTGTGAGGGGAAGCTGTCCTCAACAGACATCATTTATGTTTACTTTGATTAGATAAAGGAACGTAAAGTAGACAGGTGCTAACACTGTCTACATTTTACTGAACAAGCAAGCCACAAACACACATCCTTGATTTAAAACTTCATTGTGGGAGAAAGCTAGGGTTACCAACCTCCAGGAGGTGGCTGGCTATCTCTTGGGATTACAACTGATCTCCTGGCGGCAGAGATCAGTTCCCCTGGAAAAAATGTCCACTGGAAGGTCTCTCCCTTTCCCAAACCCCACCCTCCTCAGGCTCCACCCCCAAAATCTCCAAGTATTTGCCAGTGTGGAGTTGACAACTCAAGGGAAAGCTGTCTCCACTAAGAAAATGATGTCATCAATATCACTGGAACTAACAGTCTCTAGGGAAAAAAGAGAAAAAACTCTCAGGCTTGGGTCCTATGGTATCATGCCATTTGCATAAGCCCTGTAGGGCAAGTGGAAGCTTATTTTTGAAGTACTGCAAATAGTCACTTGATCTTCTGTCCTTAAATAATTTTGCACCTGCTCAACCTGTGGCGCAAGTAAAAGCACCACTTATTAATCAAGTGTTGATTCTGCTGGGAAGCTTGTGCAAAGAATAGTGCATGCATAAGTGATTTCTCTGGTGCAACAGCAGAGCAAAAACAAAACTACAATTAACTCAAGAAGTGCTCCATACACACTGCACAGGATCAAAACCTTGGTACTGCCAATTTTTTCCAATTTGATTTTTCTGGATGCATTTGATATATAGCACTCCAGTGACTTGAGAAAGTTTGCTTATGGCCATGCCTGGAAATTTTCCATATTGAAAGAACTTGATTGAATTTCAAATTGTATATCAGAAGAACAAGACTTCTCGATTTTATTTCTGAGGTCGTGTGGTTATGCAAATCTACTACTCTTCCTGAAGGCCTTTATTTGAAACACAGATTGCAAACAAACTGCTGTTATTTTTGTTTAAGCAGAAGATGAAAGTCTTCCCTGTATTACAGAACTAGCCTGATACCCGTGCTTCGCTACGGTATTTAAGTTCAGTAAACCCAGTTATAATACTGATGATGTGAAGTTTGAAAGGTAACATTCGTTGTAGGAATTCTAATGGAGAAGATTGTAGTGTAAAGGATGAAGTGAGACATACGTACTGTTTTTTCCCTCTGTACTGAAGGACCTCTCTGATGGTTCTGCCCTCAGGTGCTAGGCTCACCAGGCTGCTTGGTGAGCTCACTCTGGAGCAGGCTCCTAGAAAGGTCCTTTACTATCTCCCCATGAACATTAATAAACCCAATTGCTATTCTGTGTTTTTACCTCAGAACATTGAGATCCACAGCTGAGCAATCAGAGGGAGGTGGGTGCAAGCAGGCAGGTTGTACCCCAGAACTCTGAACTACACAGTTGACCAATCGGTGGGGGGTGGGGTGGCAAAGAAGCAGCAGCCTGCCAGGCACATGGAAAACAATTGGGGGAACACATTTTGCCCCTTTTTTACCCACTTAGGAGTCGTGTTTCTCAGAAATCTCTTCGTAGTGGGGGTTGACGTCATGGTAGGAATGCACTCCCTTATTTTGGGTTTCTTAGTGCAGGGGTTTGGCCTGGGCATTGGATGTGCAGGGCATACTTTTTTTTTTTTTTTTTTTACAAAAAGCCTTTTCATTTATGTTACATTTAAGAAGTTGGACATAACTACATATTCAAAACAACATCCAAGCAAATTCATATGAAACAATTGTGAGAAGTTAAATAACCACATTGTGAGAAGTTAAATAACCTAATACAGGAAAGCACTTTTCTACAAATTTGGGGTATATTTCCATAGTGGGTGGGAGTGTAGCCAAGCTGGGCCAGCAGCATCGCTAAGGAAATCCTGCTGAGCAAGCTTCCCCGATGGCTTTAAGGACTCCGTGACCCTTCCAACCATTATCAGGTGGTTGTCTGTCAGGTGTAGGAGGGGTAGCATGTCTGAAGGCATTGGGGAGGCTGGGCTAGCAGGACTGCTAAGATGCTGCTGCTTGGGCAGCCTCCTCGATGACTTTCAATGCTCTGCTCCTGCACCTGACAGATCAATTGCCTGTCAGGTGGAGGAGGGGTGGGTGGGGGTGTGTCTAAAGCCACTGGGGAGGCTGACCCTGCAGCATTGCTAAGGAGTTTCTGTTTGGGTGGCCTCCCTGATGGATTAAACTACTCTGGTCCTACACCTGACAGACACCTGCCTGCCTGTTTTACCTCAGAACACTGAACTCTGCAAGGAGGCAGCAGCCTGGCAGCCACATAGGAAGAAGAAGAAGAGGGGAAGAGATTGGATTTATACCCCACCCTTCACTACCGAAAGGAGTCTCAGAGCGGCTTACAAACCCCTTTCCCTTCCCCTCCCCACAACAGACACCCTGTGAGGTAGGTGGGGCTGAGAGAGCTCTGACAGAAACTGCTCTTTTTCAAGAACCACTGTGGCAGAGCTATGGCTTGTCCAAGGTCATCCGGCAGGTGCAAGTGGAGGAGTGGGGAATCAATCCTGGTTCTCCCAGATTAGAGTCCACGCACTTAACCACTACACCAAACAGGGGGAGCACATTTTACCCCTTTTGACCCCCTTAGGGGTTGAATTTCTAAAAATCCCTTCTTAGTAGGCATCTACATCATGGTAGGAATGCTCTCCCCAAATTTGGTGTTTCTAGGTCCAGGGGTTTGACCTGGGTGTTAATTTTATGGTGAGGGGACTTTCTTTTATATATATAGATGAAGAAACGATGCACTTTCTCATCTTATCTATCAAGAGGACATTCCTGCTTTCATTCATGTTCAAGATCTTTAAAAACATACATTTCCTTTTTAATGTTTGTGTCCTCTCTACTAGTTCCTGCTCCTTCGTAGATAGTTTTTCATCCTAAGCCCTCTAAGGTTCTTTTGTGTATGATCTCTATCAAGTTGGTAAGGTACAGTGTTTATCTGAAAGTGTGGGAAACAATGTTAAGCCATTTTTCCAGTCTGAAATCATTCCGAGGAAACCCATGTGGTCCCTGGGATATATATGTTTCCCCCAACAAGTCCAGTAGCACCCCTCCAGGCCTGTTTCAGGTTGCAAAAATGGCACAGGGGGAATGTTAAAGCCCCTTATCTATGTGCACCAGGCTCCTGTTCCTAATTGGCTATTGTTGTGTACTAGGGTTGCCAGGTCTGTTTTGGAACATACCTGGAGACTTTGGGGGTGGAGCCAGGAGAGGGTGAGGTTTGGGGAGGGGAGGGGCCTCGGCATGGTACAATGCCATAAAGTCCATTCTTCAAAGCAGCCATTTTCTCCAGTGGAGCTGATCTCTGTCAGCTGGAGATCAGTTGTAAAAGCGAGAGATCCCCAGGCCCCACCTGGAGGCTGGCACCCTGTTGTGTACTCCTGATACGAGGTGGGCACCCCAGACCAACCTGTGTGCTCCATAATGCGAAAAGAGATAGACAACCTGAATGTCCTTATGTAACCCAGCAGAACCCTGGTTACACAGATCCCTCTCCTAAATTACTTTTTCTAATAGGAAAGGGGGTGGATGGGATTCAGCTCAATAAATGACAGCACCCTTGTGGCTTGGCAAACAAATGTGAAATTGCTTTTTTAAAAGTTCAAGGTGTTATGGTTTTCAACGTAACAAATATTTATCATAAATCTAACAACTTTACAACTAAAGGTAAAAACTAAATCATAATGGCTACAAACATAGCAACATCTGAAGCAACAGGATCTTCAGTGCCCTACCTGAAGAGCACTCAGAAAAAAAGGCAGATTCTAGGAAACAGTGCCCATGAACACACAGAAAAGAGATAGTCCAAAATGTTAACTGCTTCTTTCCCATATGCTCGTCGTTAGTGCTTATTGCTCCTGCTGCTGCTCTGGATGTTTTCTCTGGCTTGGGCCTGCAAAGAAATTAGCAGTTTTCTCAGTCATGCTCGAGGTCTTCTCTCTTCTACTGCAGGCCACTCAGTCGGGGAAAAGAGTTTTAAACCATAGCTTTAACCCCAACTCAATAAATAGCTTGACAAACCCTTTCTTTATAAACTCCTAATGGGGAAATTCTAGGATGCAATTTCTCCCTGGTTGTTGGGCCCATCACGTACCTGCAAAGAAATCAGCCATTCCCTTAGTCAAGTCCTGGCCCTTCTCTCTCCTACTGCAGGCCAGGCTGACTGAAAGGGTGGGGGCTACTGCAGTTGGTAATATGTGAGCAGCTTTACCAACTGCCCATGCTCTGTGACCTTTTGCTCCCTAGCCCTAAATTCTAAACCTTTTAACAGAAATAAAATGCTAAAGTGAAAATGACATGGATTACGCTTAGGTCCAGTTCCTGACTTTGGAGGGTAGTGAATGAATGCATCCAAGGACAGGAAAAAGCAGACCATGCCAGGTAGTTCAGTACCCTTGAATAACCTGGAAAAGACTCACAAAGGTGTTGGCTTCAGGTCACGGGAAGCCCCTTTGATAGTTTGTAGCAATATCTCTTGAGCAATCCCTTCCTCTCGACCATTAGAGCTGTTGCATTCACTGTCTTCTGCTTTCGCAAGTTAATTCTTTCCCGAAAGAAGAACATTGCAGTCAATTTCGTACATTCCCTTTACTGACACACCTGTGGGTGGGACAAGGAGAAAGTTCTTCTTTCCACATGTAATATTCTTTAATTGCTTGGTCCTGCCTAGAGGAGCCATTATGTTGATGGCAGGGTGCATTATAATTGCTTCTTTCCTGCTCCTGGTTGACAGGACGGACATTTGGGCAACCCGTGATTCCTCTAATTTTAGCCTGGTTTCTCAATTATGTGATGAAAGGCAGTGCAGATAAGAGATCTCTGGAGCTTTTTCACGTGAGTCTCTCATTTCTTCGTTTCCAACATCAAAAGGCTGGAGCATGTGCTCAATTATCAGGACCTGAAGTTGAACATTAACTCACCTCCTCCCGCAGCCCAGCATTTCCTATTCCAGACAGAGTACGAACCCCCTGACACCTACCTAGAATGCTTTTGTTCCAGTTGCTCCTCACATGATATAAAGTGAAGGGCAGTGCAAAAGTCATTTCTGAAAGAAGCAGCTGAACTCTAGAAACTTTGGGATCCTTATGGCCAGTGCCCTCAAAGCACCATCCAAATCTGCTGTGGTGCTTTCAGAAAATCAGCTCTACAACAGCCTCATCCAGCAGGATCCTGCAGATAAATTAGTCACATATAGAAACAACAGACACAAAGTATGATATTGATGGGGTAGTGGGGAATCTCTCAATTCATTGATTTTTAAAAAAAAATTCCTGGCATTTAGGTAAATTATAAGAGATTTCACTTAAGCAGTTAAATAAAATCAGGCGAGAAACCACTAATACTTCACACTGCTAAAAATACACTAGATCATCCAGTGCGGCATTATACCTTTACAAGCCCATTGACTTCAATGGATTTAGAAAGGTGTAATTCTGTTTGGGATTGCATTTATCCTCCCCCAACTCCTGGTGACCAGGACTGGACAGAAAGGAGGGATATAAATGTTGTGAATAGCTAAATATAAATCCAAAGGCACCTTCTTTTATTGTGGTTATTACCACAAGTATTTTTTTAAAAAGAGCATAGGTATTCGAAGAAGCCAGCGGAGTTCCCCACATTGGCATACCACCAGACCCATCTGTACCTCTGCAGGGAATCAGCACAACCCTCTCCAGCATGATGCCCCATCAGGAGCTACTGCACTCTTGCATGATAACTGCAAAGCAAAGACTATCACAGTCCTGGAAGACAAACCCAGAGTTTAGCCAACAGCAAAGGTATGCAAAAATAGGCCATCTAGACTTATTTATTTAAAGCATTTATTAGCCACATTTCTGCCTGCAGGCACTCAAGGTGGCTTACAATGCAAACACAATAAATCCATGCAAACCACAAATTAAAATCAACAATTTAAAACAGCCAGTTGGCAGAACAAGCAAAACTAATCAAATGCCACTGGGGACTTAATGGAGAAGCTAACTTTTCAAATTAAATGGACTAAAAAACAGACCAAACCAAATGGTTTTTTTTTATAGAACTTGAATTCTGTTCTCCAAACACAACACAATCCCACCCTGACGTTTGTTTGTCATCACTGAAGAACTGCTCTTTTGTTAGACATATTTTATGCAAACAGATTACCTAATATATAGGGTACAAATTAATGCAAATGTTTGTAGTTTAATATTTTTAAAAGATGTGGAACAAATTCCTAAGGAGTTAGTTTGATTATCTTTCCAGAACACACTATCTGCCTCAGAGGTTTCACAGTTCCCAAATCTGCTGGAAGTAATATCTGAGAAAGGAATATCTTGCAGGTCTTATTATTTAATGTATAAAGAAAAGATACAGGCTTTCTTTCCTCTATAATAAGCCCTCACTGTGGCTTACAAATACAGTAAAAACAAAATCACAAAACCTCCTTATTAAAACAAGCTAAACATATTTAAATATTCATAAAGCATCAGTGAACAAATAAAATAAGAACTATAAAATCCAGTGAAATCTAGTTACTGTTTAGGCAAACAGGATGGCTGTTGGTGTCTAAAAGATCACTGAAAGAGCCACCTTAGTAGGTGCAGGAAGAGAGTTCTATAACCGAGGCCCCACCTCAGAAAAGGTGGTAACAATTTGCCTACTTTCAGAAGGTAGGAACCCTTGGCAAATATTCTGAAACCAAGGGGTAAAGGAGGACTTTGAATCTAGAACTGGCAGTTCCTACGTTCTGAATGGGTGAGCCAGTTCCCCTAGAATGCCTCAGTAGATAAAGCAAAAGACACATTTTGAAGCTATTCACCTTTAGCATATGACTCTCAAAAGAATTTCATATGTGCTCCATTAAGTGGTTTTGAACCTCCTTACAGCTATTCGTGTTCATATGTGAAAAGCAGAAATGCAGTTTTAAACATGCTAGTTTAATGGGTACAAAGAAAAGTAGATTTGCAATCACATTTCAACTTTCCTGCATTTTCTGTGAAACCTGTGAACAGATGCATTCAATTAGAAGTGTTTTAGTATTCCACCCAGCATTTTTTTCCCTCATAGAGTTGTATACATCAGCTTTTTCACTTACCTCTTATGGAATTATTTCTTTGGTCACTATTTACAGTCACAGCTCCCTTGTCTGAGCCTTTCTCCTGTTTCATGGGCATCTAGAGAATATCCATTTCCTTCACCACACCAAAGAAGATAGGGTTGCCAACAACCTGTAGAAAAAAATGTCCTGCCCCTTTAACAGAGTCTTAAATGGGATATTATTTATCAGATGATTTTATCTACCTCTGTGCCATGAAAAGCGGCAACTGCTCATTTCCACAGTGCTAGGAGGCAACATCAGGGGAAGGCCTTGGCCTCTATGCATTGTTTGATGATCCAAAGAGGTGGCTAGGGGCCACTATGTGAAACTTCATGCTTGACTAGATGGACAGCTAGTGCCATTCAGCAAGGCTCATGTTTTTGGAAAACCACACAACTAGTCAATACTTGGGGCTGGATGTCAGTGGGCTGACTAAAATTGGAACTAGACAAAATGAAGCTAATGATGGCTGACAGAGGATTGAAAATAGAGGGAAAGTTGTCTCAGGGCTTTGGATTCTCCTGGTTGTGGCTGAAGTTCTTCCAGATCCATTGATGTACTTGAATCTCTAGATGGAGGCAGTGGCTAAAAGTACTTTTCATCTAGTGAAAAAGTTGTGCATCCTTTGAAGAATTTGTTATTAGTGTCTGTAAATCTTGGCTATGAACATATGTATAGGCATGTTTTGTGTGCTATAATAACATGTTCAACATGGTAAATTGAAATATAGTAAATTTGAAATGTTCATATCACATTGTATCAGAGAATGCAAAATAAAAAGATCACAAAATTAAACAATTTTTTATTAGGACTAATAAAAATATGTTTTGGAATTTTGATGTGGACCTACAATCTCTGTTTAAAAATGCTCAGACTTACTCATTTTTGCCTGTTACTCAGTTTCCAGCAACCCTTCTGTCTTTCCCTCTAAGAAACACTCATAGAAACTTGCAGCATAGAACAAAGGACCCCTTTGCATCCCAGATGATTGGCAGAAATAATGTTTTCTACACTTAGAACTTTCCCTCCTGTTATGACCATGAATGCATGTGAGCCGTGTTATGAGAGAGATGCTTAGGTCACCTAATTGTCTGTCTTTTGAGCATGACTCTTAACTTTTGGCTACTGAGAGTTCCTGCTTCTGGTAGGTAGGAAAACACAAAGAGCACTGTGTTACACAGAGAAAAGGAGAGATGACTCAGAGTTTATCTGAAAGTAACATTTAGAGGGTTTTTAAAAAAAAAAAAAAATCTTGTTCCTCTTTGTCAACAATCAACCTCTGAACACTAACACAGAACCCTTTCTGGGAACTTACTAAAAATAGCAAGCCATAGATCACTCTATTTTCCCTTCAAAACACACACATCATGTGATTCTCATCTTTTTGTCTGCCTGGCCTCTGCATACATAACCCAAGTAGAAGTAGAAAGTTTGAAATACAGCAGTTTTGCCAAAATAAAAATAATGCAATCCTTCAAATCTCCTAGAGCTGTAGTATTCAAAAAGTAAAATGTACTTCCTGGGCAGATCCAAATAAATGCTAAAGATGGAATTTAATTTCTCCCTAACTTCTCTTTGAGCTTATTTTATGTGGGGTTTCATTAGAGTAGGAATTAGCTGTGTGCTCTTGCATTTATGGGCCAAAGTATGGTTGACAGCCAGAAAAGTGAACTTCTTTTAATATTGAATACTAACTTGATGCTTCTTCAATAGATGGAACTGC
This sequence comes from Lepidodactylus listeri, assembly GCA_029233225.1. NCBI lineage: Eukaryota > Metazoa > Chordata > Lepidosauria > Squamata > Gekkonidae > Lepidodactylus > Lepidodactylus listeri. Next base: position 105,703,426 of record JARCFY010000003.1, read on the forward strand.
CATGGGGAAAATTCCAAATAAAACTTTGGCTACTCACTCATATTCTCATGCCTATAGCAAAATGTTAGAGTACGTGTATTGCAGATGCAGAAGATCCTAGCTTCAGTTTCTGGCATCTGCATTTAAAAGTATATTAATTCGCTGGCCTGGAAAAAGCCTTGGTATTTTCAAACTCCACTGTTGGTAAGAATAGACAATACTGATCTAGACAGATGGTATCTGCTAATGAAGCACAGTAATTCCCACCAGTAACAGTTTGTCTTCCTATGTGTTTGACTGTGCCTCAATCAAATTTCACGTTGTTTCATTCTTGGCAGGACACTGCTTGTTTACTTTCTGTGTAATCTGTCTTTGCAGACTCCATAATAAGTATGGCCACCTCCATTTTGTCCCTGTTCCCTCCAGGTTGGTGTCTGACAGGTCTTGCAATAAAACGAAGTAAACAAGTTTTTGTCCAGCACTGAACAAAAGAGAAAAACCAAAGGGAGGAAGATGGACCACCACACCTGATTCAGACTGAGAAACAAGGAATCTTCTGGAAGATCCTGGGTGGGAACAGACTCACCCCAAATCAGCATTCAGATTATTATTCAAGAAGCCCAAATCTCATAAGTGGGTCTTTTGCTACAACAGACTCTATTACCATGCCCAATTACCTTCCCAGTATGTATGACCATATTTGAACATCCCCCTCCCTTCTAGAACTATCCCCAATGTTGTTTGTTTATACACATACTGCCCCCTCCCCTCTGTTCCCTCAGTTCCCTTTCTGTCCTATAACTGGGACCAAATCATTTCCCAGAATACACACGTTTGCCTTCTCCAAGATCACCAGCTACAGAACTCACACCTGGCAATATGAAATATGACCCTGCTTTTTTCCCTGTTGGATTTATTTTTATTTATTTATTTATTTACTTACTTACTGGATTTGTATCCCGCCCTCCCCGCAAAGCAGGCTCAGGGCAGCTCACAGTGATTAATAACAATAAAATCCACATAAAATCATCTAAAAACAATTCAGTTATACATAAAATGATCATAAGGTGCTAGCGGTTTCCTTAATTCCTCACGATAGTGTAAAAAGAGCGCAAACAACCATCTAAAGTTGTTCTGCTCACTGTTCTTCCAATTACCAGCAGCAACACAGGCCAGATTTCAGAGCCAGAGCCAAACTCTAGTAGAGTTTAGTGGTGGCGGCGGTTCCTTAGTTGAAGGCCTGGTGGAAGAGCTCCTTGTTACCTGGAGTTGTGGGCTGCAGTTGGACTGCACCCCTGGCTCTCTGCTGACTCTGTGATACTTTGTTCTTTGTTACTTGGAATCAATCTTGCAACTAAACAGCTAATTCTCCTGCTCTGCCATATTGTATGATTCTTCATTAATGAACATTATTTCTGATCTTCATTATGTTTGGGTTCCTTGCCTCATTCCCATGGTGCTTCATAAGCTAATTACAGAAACTGATTGCTGCTGGGTGGGTCAGTGCTAAAATGTAAATTACTAACTCCCTAAGCAAGGATTGAGGGTAACAGAGGCTAGGTCACTTCCTTACACTGGGCTATGTTGGGATGGGTGTGGGTTCCATTTAGTAAGTAGACCATGTTTACACAAAACATGTGCCTATAATTTATATTTGAGTCCCTGATCAGACATAGTGACAATACCTTGTTGGGCTTTGCAAGAACTCTTAGATGTACACTGAAACTCATTTTGCCCTTTGACCCAAACTACACATGATTTGTAAAACTTGATCGCCATGGAAACTTGCAGCCGTACAGTAGCTGCTGCAGAGTCCCCAGTGCCCACAGAAACCCAATTCTGAAGCAGGGCAGGAGCCCAGTTCAGATTGTGACTGTGACACAGGAGGAGAAGGGGCTTCAGCCTCCCCCTCATGCTCTTTTCCTGCCCCTGGGGCCATTTCAGGTTGAGAAAATAACAATCCCAGGTTACATGTAACATATAGTTTAGACCTTTGTTCCTTACTTTTTGAATATATTTTTTCTTTTCCCTACCAGTATCTCTGTGATTTCATATTTGCTCGTGTTTTGATACAAAAATTCAGTAAGGCTACTGGGGGCCACATAAACATGGGCAGCTAATGGGCATCCTTTTCCTGAACATGGTCATAAGAGCTGACATGAAACTTCCTTTACATTTTATGATTTTGGACAACAATGGATCTACAATATTCTGGGTTCTGTTTTGTTCAAATCTGATAGATGTCTTAATGATGTTTGCGACATTGTGTCAAGAAAACCTCTGACTTCATAAAAGCATACTGTGAACTCCCATCTCTGGCCCCCAGCTCCTGCCAACCTAGCAGTTCGAAAGCAAGAAATTGCAAGTAAATTAAATAGGTACTGCTTCAGTGGGAAGGTAACAGCATTCCGTGCACCTTGGTGTTTAGTCATGCCGGCCACGTGACCATGGAAAAGTCTTTGGACAACGCTGACTCTTCAGCTTGGAAACAGAGATGAGCACCTGCCCCTCGAGTCAGATCTGACTGGCTTTCGAGCTAGGGAAACCTTTACCTTTACCTTAGAAGCCAGAAAGCCAGGTTTCCCATCAGCTGGGTATATGGGAGAGAATTGTATGGGTGCTGAAAAAGCAGTGAGTGTACTTTCATAGCAGGATCACTGCTAAAATTATATATTTTTGCATGCACTTGTAGTTTTCACCCAATCTTGCTGGTCCTCACAATATTCATGTTAGATTATTTCCGCTTTACAAAAATGAGAGCTGAGAATCCATGAGCACAGGATGAGGTGGGGTTTGATCCCTCAGATCCAGTTCCAACTGAAAAAAGACATCAGGGAGAAGCTACAGTCCAGAAATTGGCAGTCAGCACTATGCTGCCCACTCTGCGTGACTCCTTTTTTAAAGCACCAGCCACTGCTGAAAACTGAGAAGAACCTGAAAAGTCATTTAATGACAAAAGTAATTGTAGGTGGGTAGCTGTGTTGGTCTGAAGCAGCAGAACAAAGTTTGAGTCCCGTGGCACCTTTAAAACTAACAAAGCTTTATTCATGCTTTAAGCTTTCATGTGCAAGTAGAGTTCCCAACCTCCAGGTGGGGCCTGGGAATCCCCCACTTTTACAACTGATCTCCAGCTGAGAGAGATCAGCTCGCCTGGAGAAAATGGCTTCTTTGAAGGCTAGACTCTATGGCATTGTGCCATGCTGAGGCTCCTCTCCTCCTCAAACCCCGCCCTCTCCTGGCTCCACCCCCAAAGTCTCCAGGTATTTTCCAACTCAGACTTGGCTACCCTATGTGCAAGCACACTTCCTTCAATACCCAAATTACAAAAAAGTAATTGCAGACAAGGGTGACCCAGTAGATGATGTTTACCTAGACTTCCAGAAAGCTTTTGATAATGTTCCTCATCAAAGACTCCTAAGTAAACTCAGCAGTGATATGATAAGAGAACAAGTCCTCTTGGGATTAAAAACTGGTTAATTACCAGGAAACAGACAGTGAGTATAAATGGGCAGTTTTCACAGTGGAAGGTGGTAAGCAGTGGGGTATCGCAGGGCTCAACAACGGGGAACCTGTTCATCTTGGGGCCCATGGAGCAAAACAAATCATATGTTCTCCTGGGCCATTTACGCTGAGTTTTCACACAGCACAAAGGGGATCAGGCTGAATCTGCAGGGTGTGAGTGAGGCCTTTGATAATTCTGGACTGTCTTCCATGCAGAGATTTTTTTATAATGGAGGAGCATTCAGACATGACATCCCGTACCTGCAGTTTGAAATAGTATAATCAAGCGCATTCTGAGTATGTAGACCATTTGTTCTTCTCAGCCTTTTTACCTTTACCACTCCTATTTTCTTCTCTCTCTCTCTGTATTGGCTCCCATGCTGTCAAGGTTTAGATTATACCTTCCTCAGCGATGGGAAATTTTAAAAACATTCATGTTACTATGTAAAACACTGTGCACATTGATGATGTTATACAAATAATAAATCATAATATTACTATTTACATAATAGTACATTATAGTCATATTTACAACTTTGTGCTGAAGAAGAGGAGGAGGAGATTGGATTTATACCATGCCCTTCACTATCCAAAGGAGTCTCAGAGCAACTTACAATCCCCTCCCCTTCCCTTCCCCACAACAGACACCCTGTGAGGTAGGATGAGAACAGCTCTAAAAAAATTGTTACTGACCCAAGGTCACACCAGCAGCTGCATGTGGAGGAGTGGGGAATCAAACCCAGTTCTCCCAGATTAGAGTCCGCACTCTTAACCACTACACCAAACTGTATACTCTTAACCACTACACCAAACTGTCTCAATACTGTAGAAAGCAAGGATATTGTAGAAAGCAAGGAAATATTGAAATGTTGGGTTATTCACTCTGAGAGTTAGATTGGAGCCAATAGCACCTGAGAGACTAATGACATTGGAGGGGGGAGTTTGACTCCAGGGGCACCTTTAAGCTTTCAAGAGTCAAAGCTTCCTTCATCAGATACTGATGTAGGGAGCTCTGACTTGGAAAACCTTGTTGGTTTCTAATCTCGAATTTAGCTTTTTTACTGCAGACCAACAGGGCTACCCTCCTGAAACTGATTCTGAGAGTTAATTCTTAACCCTTTTATAAAAGCTCAAATGAACAAACAAACATTGTAAGAAGAGGTTGAAGATAACCACATTGGTCCAAAGCAAAATCCAAAATCAGAAGCTACCTAATATTTTTATTAAGACCAACCAAAATGACACAAAACAGTATGCAAGCTTACACTTAGTGTTTTGTGTCATTTTAGTTGGTCCTAAAAAAGTTATGATGTGTCTTCTGTTTTTGGACTCTATAGAAAGGCTCTGTGAATTGCTTAATCTATGTCTCACAGATGGTCTTCGGCACGATTCCTTTTGCTTGTAGAGAAACTGAATACAAAGGTTAGTGCATTGGGTAATGTCTTTTGTTTTCATGGTAGCTTTGATATAAAAGAACTGTATTTGCTGTTCTAAGGGGTCTAGGAAAATCCCTAAACCATAAATAGATACTCAGGTCTTAATTTCTAAAAAGAAAGGACATTTTGTTAGTCAAAACTTTTAAATCCTTTAAATCCTTCTTCCTCAAAGTCTTCCCTCAACCTATTGCTGCCAATGAGTTCCCATCATGCTTCCTATAGTGTCAACTAACCTTGTTAATTTTCTTCTCCTTATTTCTGTCCCCTATGCCCAGACAAACACACATGGCTCCCACCCAACTGTGTCCTCTTCCAGTATCTAGTGGAAAAGTTCTAGTGAAAGAGGATGCACAAGTTGTTCAGCATTCTACAACCCAACCCCTGCAAGTGGGAGCCAAAGAAATGGAGAAGGATGGAGAATAATTTCATGAGGTTATGTCACATCATATTGGCCTGGGTCCAACCTACCTGAGGGACCACCTTTCCCCATATGTACCCCAGAGAGCACTATGGTCTGGGGCCCAACACTGCCTGGTTATACCAGGCCCCAGAGAAGCCAGGCTCGCTGCCACTAGGGGGAGAGCCTTCTCGGTGGCAGCCCCTTACTGGTGGAATGAGCTCCCAGAGGAGGTCAGGGCCCTGTGGGACCTGATGCAGTTCTGCAGGGCCTGCAAGATGGAGCTCTTCCACCAGGCTTATGAATAGGGGCCGCTGCCTTTCTTCCTCTCCCCCCACCTTAGGACCATCAATGATCGGCCTCAGATATTACCATCTGGCTCCAGTGCTATTTGACATTGGAGCCTGAAAACGCTGGGGCATAGGATATGCCATTTGATTTTACTGAGCACTGAGCACTTTATTCAAATTGTTACTGTTGAATTGGGAATGTTTTATAATTGTTTTTAACTGTTTTAATTGTTGATGTATTTATGAATCTTGGCTTGCCAAGTCTTGTTAGCTGCTCTGGGTCTGCAAAAGCGGGGAGAGCAGCCTATAAATCGAACAAACAAACAGATAAATAAATCATGCTGTGTGATGACATGGAGATGTGGGAAGCAATGCAGATTGGCGGCAACCAGATATCCCACATAACATGTAGGGACTAAACTACATGTTATGGTCTTCCTTGGGTTATGTCTAAGTCCCCCAATCTAACATTCAGTTAGTCACACTGCAGCAAACTCCATTTCCAATTTGGATCAGAGCCATGATGTGTGGGGAGAACGGGTTCTGTCTTCTACCCCACACTGTTTTTCTGACCCATGGGTTGCTATTTGCTGCACTGTGGGCCTGAACATAGTTGATTCCAATGAGGTAATTAGTACACTTGGGCTGTTTCAAGTCAACAAAACAGCTGGTGTGGAAGGCCCCTTCTACTTGTGTGCACATGGTCCCGACCCAGACTGGGCCCCTGTGCACTTGGACATGAAGTCTGCAGCAAGGAACTTGCAGCTGATATGTGACTGTCTGACTGAAATTCAGGTTGGGAAACCTAGACCCAGCCTGTGAAAAACCCTGTGTACTTTGACCTGGGGCTTTATTAAAGCCCAAACCATGTCCCAGTTAAACTATAAGCATTTATAGTTCCTTTAAAGACTTTAAAGACAATGGAACTAAGGGATAGTTTATACTAAAGTAGCAATACTACTAGCACCCAGAAACTGAATAATGCGGACACCTATCCACTCAGTTGTTTGTATGAAGGACCAGTCCTGTGGTTTGGGCTGAATGTCAGCAAAACCTCAGGACTGATTAACAGCTAATTATTGTGGGTGTCCACATCACCCCCACCAGACTAATATATAAATAGCTCTCAGTTGGGTTAAATCCAAACACTTCAATTTAAGTGAAGAATGGATGCAAAGATCTGTATCACCGGCATAATACTTGGCAAGCAGTAGGTGCCACATAATCCCCCCCCCCCCACTGATAACTCAGTAGGCACCCTTATAAACTACTCTTCAGGACATTTTCCAGAGGAGAAAAACAGGAAAATATTTGGGTAAGTTTAATGGTAACAGGTGAGTCCCTTCTGCAAGGATCCCACTTAAACAAGTAAATGTTCTCTTTTGGCGGTGCCAATTGTAATTTGTCCTGACCTGGATAGCCCAGACTAGCCTGATCTCATCTGCTCTTGGAAATTAAGGAGGATCAACCCAGGCCAGTATTTAGATGTATGTGCATAGATTGTGATATATTTGTTTTGACTAGCACATGAAAGTTGGGTGAGAAGAGTGTGGGCCTTCGCAATCAAGACTCTTCTCTTTCAAGCATACAGCATATGATCTTATGTATGTTAGCTCATATTCTTTGGAACATCCAATAAGCTAGAAGAGAGGTTAGCACAGAGGCTGAGAGCAATATCCATGGCAATTTTTGCACTACTGTTGGAAAAAACTCATACTGGGCTCTTGAGAGCCAGTTTGGTGTAGTGGTTAAGTGTGTGGACTCTAATCTGGAAGAACTGGGTTTGAGTCCCCACTCCTCCACTTGCAGCTGCTGGATGACCTTGAGCAAGCCATAGTTCTGGTGCAGCTGTTCTCTCAAGGAGAGCTCTGGAAAGAGCTCTCTCAGCCTCAACTACCTCACAGGGTGTCTGTTGTGGGGAGGGAAAGGGAAAGGAGTTTGTAAGCCGCTTTGAGACTCCAAGTGAAGGGTGGGATATAAATCCAATCTCCTCCTCCTCTTCCTTCTTTTACATGCTATGTGTGGGAAAACTCTAGGGCTGGTGGATGCGTACATAATGTCCCTGCTCTGCCCAGTGAAGACAGACAATTTCTGGCTTGCTGAATTATCCAGCTTTGCTCTCATAGTGCTGTGGCATTGTCTGCATTGTGTGAAGAGCCTCTGTGCAGATTTCTACTAAAATATAGTTCATTAAATTGGCATTAAGTAATATAAGTGAAAGGCATGCATATCCATCTGTTCAACACCTCTATTGTCTGTCTGTTTCCTAAAGAGCTTCTGTGGCCTGTTCCCTGCCTAAGGATATAAGGTCTTGTGTTTCAAACAAGGCAGGAGAATGTTTCTGAAATGCAGGTTGGTAATTTGATCCTTCCAGCTTCCATACTCATTTACACCACTGGCTCATAAACAGGGGTTAACACCCGCCAGCTATTTGCTATGGAAAGATGAGAAGGCCGATTAAGCTGAGCAGGCTGTATTTCATCCTTCTGTCAGTGGCAAGTGAGTCTTGCTGGCCTGACATGTTTTGACTGGGACTGGGAGATAACTGAGCAGTCAGTGTAAAGTTGAAAATGGCAGTACAGTATTCCTGTCAACCCAGCTGAAACCAGTTCGTCTTATTCACACCATCCACACAACAATTGGTGGTTTATTAATAAACTGCAGATGTGAAGTCACTGGTTTCAACAAAAACCTTTTGCAATGCTTTTTTTTGTTACCATATCTCACAGTGTGGTACTTTATGTAACCAGGTTTCTGCCAAGTACATAATACTAAGAAATTAAGGACTGGATCCATCAGCTTTTCTGTTGGATCCGGTCAGGGGTCCTTTCGTAAAAAAAAGAGGTGCAGGAGCTCATTAGCATAACTCATTTGCATATGCCACATCCCCTGACGTCACCGGAAGTGTCAAAAGGCCACACATCCCTGACGTCATGGGCAGTGTGTCAGAAGGCCAGACGGGAGGGAGGGAGGGGGAAGGAAGGAAGGAAAGGAACAGGAAGGAAGGTAGGTAGGTGGGGGAGAGAAAAGAAAGAAAGAAAGAAAAGGAGGGAGGGGGGAAGGAAGAAAGAAAGGAAGGAAGGAGGGAGGAAGAAAGGGGAAGGAAGGAAGGAAGAAAGGAATAGTAAGGTAGGTAGGTAGTTGGGAGAGAGAGAGAAGAAAGGAAGGAAGGAAGGGGGAGAGAGGGAGGAAGGGGGGAAGGAAGGAACAGTAAGGTAGGTAGGTAGTTGGGAGAGAGAGAGAAGAAAGGAAGGAAGGAAGGGGGAGAGAGGGAGGAAGGGGGGAAGGAAGGAACAGTAAGGTAGGTAGGTAGTTGGGGGGGGAGAGAGAGAAAAAAGGAAGGAAGGGGGAGAGAGGGAGGAAGGGGGGGAAGGAAGGAACAGGAAGGTAGGTAGGTAGTTGGGGGGAGAGAGAGAGGGAAGGAAGGAAGGAAGGAAGGAAGGAAGGAAGGAAGGAAGGAAGGAAGGAAGGGGAGAGGGAGGGAGGAAGGGAGAGGGGAAGGAAGGAACAGGTAGGTAGGTGGGGGGAGAGAGGGAAGGAAGGGAGGGGCGCTTCTCCCCCCACTGGGGCTGGCGTTTCCCTCCCCCCCCTTGCTTGGGCCCGGCTTCTCCCTCCCTTGGGCCCGGGGAACTGTTGAGTGGGGGAGGGAGGGGGGGTTCTGGGGGTGACTGGGGGAGGGAGAGTTTTTTCCCCGGGGCCGGCGGCCAGCCACAGCCCCAGGGAAGGCGACTGGGGGCGGGACGGGGCTCCTGGGCGGGGCTGACGGCCAGCCGCGGCCCCGGGGAAGGCGACTGGGGGCGAGACGGGGCTCCTGGGCGGGGCCGGCAGCCAGCCGCAGCCCTGGGGAAGGCGACTGGGGGAGGGAGGGATTTTTTTTCCGGGGCTGGCGGCCAGCCGCGGCCCCAGGGAAGGCGACTGGGGGAGGGACGGGGCTCTTTGGTGGGGCCGGCGGCCAGCCGCGGCCCCGGGGAAGGCGACTGGGGGAGGGAGGGGGTGAACGGGGGAGGCTTTCTGTCGGGGGGCGGGGCTTTGTTATGTGCCCGCCCCCCGGCCCCTTCTCTCCCGGAGCGGCGCTCCGGCTCGCTCCGGCCCCAACGGAGCCCTGGATCCGGTACCTAATTTCTGTTGGCATTGTGGACTGTTCTATCACTTCTGTTCTCTCTTCTGATTCCCCACCTTTCATAAGGTTGACAACCTCCAGGTGGGGCCTGGAGTTCTCCCAGAATTACAAGTAATCTCCTGAGTACAGGAGAGCCAGCATGGTGTAGTGGTTAAGAGTGGCAGCCTCTAATCTGGAGACCTGGGTTTGATTCCCCACTCCTTCACATGTATGTTGCCAACCTCCAGGTCGTATTTGGAGATTTCCCACTATTACAGTTGATCTCTGGACGACCAAGATGGATTCCCATGGAGGAAAATGGGTGCTTTGGAGGGTGGACTCTATACCCTGCTGAGGTCTCTCCCCTTCCCAAACCCCATCCTGTTTGCTGTGTTGTGATCTTGCTTGTATTTTCTTTTATTACTGTATCTACATAATTTTAATTCATATCTTTATTCTGTTTGTATGGCATCCTTTTTTTAAGTGCAGTTTTACAGCTTATTATTTTTTCTGCTTTTAATAGGAAGTGCTAACATATGATTCATTATTCAGCTTTATTTGCTGTTTTAGTTGAAATTGTATTTTAGTCATGTTCTAATTGTAAGTCTTCCTGAGCAACTATCAGGGAAGAAGGGCAGGATGGAGATCAAACAACTAAACAAGTAACAGAAAAGCCCATTAAATTCAGACGGTAGAACATTTCTCTAAGGGAGAAATAACAGGACTAATATGTAGGCAATATTTAGGGTTGCCAACCTTGTCCTATAGTTCTGCCTCAGCATCAGCAACCTCTGCAGACACTAGCCAGTGCCTCCATGTGATGGAAAGCTTCCCTTGCCAATGTCTCTAAAACACTCTATTATTAAAGGCACAAGAGCATACCTTCCTGGGCACGTTGCTGGTCAGTTGACAACTCTAACTGGGTTCTGAATCCTGGGTCTAATGAAGCCTAGCTGGCACCACCTCCCTCCCCCTACCCACACACAAATATTAATAACCACTAAGAGAGACAGCTTGCATTTTAAACACTGCAGCATTTATTCTACATCTGTTTTTAAATGGCAGCATTGTTGCAATGCTTGCAATACAGCCATCTAGATTTTTGCCTCAATGTTTCCCTCCTTCAATAATAAATCTTCCTTGAAATTATTTAGGTTTTGACTGGAAGTGACAGTTCTTAGAACATCATCTTTTCTGTGTGCCTAGCCTTTCTGTAAACTGTTTAGGATGCTGTAAGTGAGGATGACAAAGTTTCATCTTGGAACTGCAAGTCATGTGCTTAATTGGAAATGATTTCAGTTTACTACGCTGCAGAGTAATTGTATGATGTCCTCACTGAACAAGCAGCACATGACTCTGTTGTAAGCCTGCTGTACCTGGGCAGGCATTTGATAAGGCTCTGAGGATCAGTATTGTAAACAGATTAATAGCTCTGATTCAATAAGGGAGCTCCCGGCAGTGGCATCATCCCAGGGAGCAAGCATGGGGTGATCACTGCCGGCTTCTCGGATCATGCTGGCCAATGAAAGATTCATGAGAAGATGAGGTTTTATAGGCAACATCTCATACTACTGCGGAGTCACAAGTGTGATGCGAGCCAATCGATATCATTTCATCCTCCCGGAGTAGCTAATGAAAGCAGGTTTATGGGAAGTGAATTCCTCTGAAGTCCAAGATAAACCTTTTGATCAGTTTTTATCAGTTTTTAAAGAAACTTTGCATCAGTGCTCAAATTATGGGGGAAAGGTCATGGGGGGGGGCTTTAAGGAAATCCACAAGCCCCACCCCCTGATCCCCTTCAATTTTATTCATATTTGATTAATATAGTTCTAGGGTCATTGTGAGCCGGGTTTACGAGTGCATATGTACTCATATCAGGAAAGTGCTTGGGAATCTTATGTTCTCTTCAGTTCAGATGACAGACTGTTCCGTGCCCAGCAGCCCCCTGCTCCTCCTTAAATGCACTGAGAGGAGAAACATAAATCTGTATTCCCATGAGCAGCTGGAGGGGTGTCAAAAACAAATCCGCAGCCATAGTCCTCTTCCCCTTTGTTGTCGCTGTCCCGATGCTTGTTGTGAGAGGAAAGGTCTTGGAAGGAAAATCAACCCCGCATAACCCTTGCCAATTCTGGGCTCACCCAACAGAGGCTCCTCCAGGAAAGGGATATCAACTGAGATATGGGGCACATATCAGAGGATGGCTGTGATGCAGAGTGGATTATTCCTGCAGCCAGATAATCCCTGCACCAGTCTGTCTCCACACTGTGGGGGCTCGTTTGAGGTGGAATTTACCTTCCTGCCACTCCATGTCAGAAGATAATTTTCAAAAATTGGTTCTTTGCTTTCATTCCCTTCTGCCTAGGGATGCCAGCCTCCAGGTGGGAACTGGGGAACCCCTGGTATTACAGTTCACCTCCAGACTGCAGAGATCAGCTCCCCTGGAGAAAATGGATGCTTTGACAGGTGGACTCTGTGGCATCGTACCCCACTAGAGTTGCCAGCCTCCAGGTGGGGCCTGGGGATCTCCCGCTTTTACAACTGATCTCCAGCTGAGAGAGATCAGCTCCCCTGGAGAAAATGGCTGCTTTGAAGGGTGGACTCTATGGCATTGTACCATGCTGAGGCTTCTCTCCTCCCCAAACCCCGCCCTCTCCTGGCTCCACCCCAAAGTCTCCAGGTATTTTCCAACCCAGACTTGGAAACCCTATACCCCACTGAAATCCCTGCCCTCCTCAGGCTCCATCCTCAATCTGGCAACCCTACCTTCCCGTCCCCTGCTGGTGGCTGGGGGGGGGGGGGACCTGGTGGCCCTAAGTACTGTTTGCTCAAGAGAATTGCCAACACTAGCAGAACTGATTCATGGGATCTAACCCACTGGTTTAAACAGGCATTTGTGTGTGAGAGAGATTTAAACCATGATTGCATGTTTAAAAATCAAATTAGTCCATCCTGGGATTCAGAAATATCCTCTGAGACTTATAAAAACTTATCTGTGACCTGCTTTTTTGACAGTAGATTATAGAATAGTTATAAAGCCAGGATACAACTGACAAGACAACTGAAATGTTTCTTGCCTTGGCAAATGCTCTTTCATCACCTTTCCCCTGGCTAGGCATCTCTGTAGCTAGCAAATGCATGACACTATCACTAGGGAACAAGGCATGAAATCTGTGTCTGTATCACATTCAAAACTGTAATAAAACTAGGGTCAATAACTGTGGTTTCAGATCCTAATATAAACCATCATTTCATATTTCTTTTCCTGAGCTGAGCCTGTGAGTTAACAGAAACCGACTGCTTTCAGTTTTCAGTTTGCTATAGCTATCTAGCTGAGAGAGCGTCACACTCCAAATTGGTCTAGAGATAAGCAGTTGTTTTTCCTTGTGTGTGCTAAGTTTTGCCAGGCTCTTGTAGATAATTTCTCTGGTTAATCAGTGTTTTATATTTAAGCTCGGAAGCCTAAATTGTTACGTTGCTCTCACAACACAATAATTGTAAATGAAAACTTGTTTTTAAAAAAGAAATGGACATAAATGGTATGGCTTTCCACAAGGAATTCTGGGAACAGGAGTTTCTGAGAGTTTTTAGCACTTAGGTTGCCAGCCTCCAGGTGGGGTCTGGAGATCACTTGAAATTACAACTGATCTCCAGGCTACAGAGATTAGATCCCCTGGGGGAAATGGTAGCTTTGGAGATTGGACTCCATGGCATTACACCCCACTGAGGTCCCTTCCTTCTAAACCTGCCTTTCCCAAGCTCATCCCCAAATCTGCAGGAAGTTCCCAGTAGAGTTGCCAGGTCCCTCCTGGCAACCAGCAGGGGATGGAGGGGGGACTTACCAGTAGAAAGAAGGCGGCCTAGACCACATTGCTGACATTGCACAGGCAGTGAAGTCATCATGCCAGCCAGCAACTTCTGGGTGACATTCTGGTATTTGAGCAAAAACTCTATGGTAAAACCAACTTCTACTATAGAGTTTTTGCCCAAATACCAGAGTGTCGCCCAGAAGTCGCTGTCATGGTAACGTCACTTTCTGTGCAACACCAGCAATGTGGCCTAGGTCTTTTTCTTTCTACTGATAAGTCCCCCCACCAGACAGCTGATCAGTATTTGGGGGGGAGGGCCTGGGAGTGGGGGACCCTTGCCTCCATCAAGGGGTCTGGCAACCCTAGTTCCCAACCTGGAGCTGGCAACCCTAAGTTACTGCCTAGGCTTTCTCTGCTAGGCTGTGGAGAGGCTCAGTGTGGGAGGGGAAGGATACAGGGCTTAGAGGGAACATTGACACAGAGTCCACCTTCCAAAGCAGCCATTTTCTCCAGTGAACTAATCTCCGTTACCTGGAGATCAGTTGTAATAGCAGATCTCCAGCCACCACCGGGAGGTTGGCAACCCTACTCCTCTCCCATTATGGAAGCCACAAATACTTCCTACAAAGGCCACTAGAAGGTACCCAGGTTCTGGGGGCCAACCCAGCAGCTCCAGCTTCTGACAAGTGAGTTCAGCTGCTTGCTCCAACATTACACTATGTGGACAGAATGTAAGGACCTAAGAAGAATTCTGTCTCATGCAGTGGCCAACCAGTTCCTCTGGAGGGCCAACAGCAGGGCATAGAGGCTGAGGCCTTCCCCTAATGTTGCCTCTTGGCACTGGGATTCAGAGGTTGCCTGTCCATCAGCTTCACTGGATGCCCTCTAGTCTTTCAGGAGAGGGAGAAAATTCTCTGCTTGTTAACTCTACTTTGCACTTAATTTTATAAACTTCTATCATATACCCCCTTAGTTATCTCTTTTCTAAATTGAAAAGTCCCATGCTTTTCAGCCTTTCCACATATGGAAGGTGCCCAACCTCCTAATTATCTTGGTTGCTCTCTTTTGGACTTTTTCCATCTCTGTGACATCCTTATTTATTTATTTATTTATTTATTTTCATTTATATCCCGCCTTGCCGGACGAATTGTCTCATATCCTTTTTGAGATATGGTGACCAGAACTGTACACAGTATCACAAATGAGGCTGCACCATAGGTCTATATAGGGGACTTGGGTGTGCTGAAGGAGACCTCAAAAAATCTCCCAGAACAAGTAACCATGGAGTGCTAGTACTTTGACTTGTTGCCAGTAATGCAGCCAGTGAAGCAGGTAGTCAGGACTGGGATTGGAAAAGACAGTACGTTTCAGAACTGGCCTGACAACAGCAACCACTATTGTGATGATGATGAATTGCCACAGCTAGATATTTGACTGGTAGATAGTGTTCTGCAATTCAAGATCTAGCCATGTTCCTAGGAATTGCAGATGTATTCTCACAGGATTCTTGCTGTTCCAAGCAAAAACTGTCTTCTGGAGCTGAGCTAGTGTTATTTGCTCAATGCCAGAATGTCCAGGTGTTTCTTGAGGCTTCTAGGCAGTGCTCCAAGTGTTCCAATGACAACTGGCATGATGGTCACCTTCTTTGCCCAGAGGCACTCTGATTCTATTTCTAGGTCTTGATATTTCGTGATCTTCTCCTGTTCTTTCTTTTCTATTCTGCTGTTTCCTGGGATTGCAATGTCAGTGATCCAAACCCTTTTCCTCATTTTTTTCTACAATTGTGATATCAGGGGTGTTATGCTCCTGGTGTTTCTGTTTGTAATCAGAAGTGCCAAAGAATCTGTGTTTCATCATTCTCCATGATCTTGTCTAGTTTGTGCTCCCATTAAATTCTGGCTGATAGTAAGCCATACTTCTTGCCAAGATTCCAGTGCAACATAGCTGCAACACTACTGTGACATTTTTTATTGTCAGACTGAGCAATTTTACTGCAGGCACTGACATTATTGTTGTTGCTGCTATTGTTGTTATTAGTATTTCTCAAGTCACAAGGTACCACTCTCTGACATGAGTCAGCAAGGCCCTATTGTCCAGTCACTGATCAGCTAAGTCCTGCTCCCTAAACCTTGCCAGAGGACCAATATTTTTTTGAACAAGTTAGCGGTCTTAAGGCCAAACCAGACAACATGTTGGGAGATCCAGCATATTTTCCTTTCATAAATAGCTGTGGGAGGACTCAGTTCAGTGTGGGAACAGGGAAAGGGGACTTAACTTTTTCTCCCACACCAGTGTTTTGGCTTCAAACTAGGGATGCCAGCCTCCAGGTGGGACCTGGAGATCCCCTGGAATTACCGCTCATCTCCAGACTACAGAGATCAGTTCCCCTGGAGAAAATGGATGCTTTGGAGGGTGGGCTCTATGGCATTGTTTCCCCACTGAGGTCCCTGTCCTCCCCACGCTCTATCTCCCAATCTCCAGGAGTTATCCAACCTGGGTCTGGCGACCTTACCCCTCCATCCCCTGCCAGTGGCTGGGGGGACCTGGCAACCCTACCTCAAACAGTCTTTCATCTCGTCTCCTCCACCCCAAGCAGTTCTTGGCCACATTAGGGAAAACATACAGATTACCCCCCATAGGCAGCTATCACCTCTGGTGAGGGTCATTTGTGGTCAATGAAATGGTGTGGAAGGAAGAGTTAAACCTCCCCCCTCAGTTCCAATCTGAATGTTAGTGTCTGGCCAGGAATCTCACTCTTCTGTTTAAACTATTAAGAGCAATCCTGGGATCTGGATATACTAGTCTGGGAACAATTATTTTAGCAAAAATGTGTAAAGGCTTTTTACCCTTGGCAATTTTGAGAGGCCACACAGTGGAGAACTACCTCTTAACTTTCCCTCCCCTGAGGTTTACACAAGGAAATGGATTAGTACTTGAACAACCTTTTTAAAATGCAAAGCATTCCTGTCAATTGTAATATTTTACAGTCTGCAGTACTAGCGTCCTCTTGCCAGGCAAAGGGAAACAGAAGCCACTTTCTTTTTCTTGGAGATCGAAAGGAGAGTTTCTAGTTCTGGTAACAAGAGCTCATAATTGTAAAGGCCTTCTTGCTTTGCCGGATGACACAGCACTTCGTCATCCCTCTGCCTGTTCATTCGTTTAAGTTTCTTTTACAGTTTCTTGTAAGGCTCAAGGGCCATAAAATTTCTTATCTGCATTTGTGACAACAGTAAGGACTGAAGTGCACTGTTGGATAACTACTACCTATGACGGAGGGAGGGGAATTGAGAAGAGGGATGTGTATACGTTACAAAACCACGTACTCTCATAAACACATACACAGAAATGAAACAGCCTTATATGAAATCAGACTGTTGGTCCATCAGAGTCAGCATTTGTCTACTCAGACTGGCAGCAGTTCTGCAGGCTCCCCGGCAAGGGGGACCTTCTTATCACCTGCTGCATGAGTTTTTTAAAACTGGAGATGCTGGGGATTGAACCTGGGACCTTCTGCACACCAAGCAGATGCTCTGCCACTGAGCCACAGTTCCTCCCCAACCCAAACACACAGCTGGTCTTGGAACTTGTGTCCATATAAGAAGGATTAAATGAAATATGGTGTATTAAGTAGTCCCATGTTTTATCTCTAGATATTTTTGCATAATTGCTGGCATTGTTTACTTTTACTTTTTTTGCAAGAATATAATAGGCTGGGCATTTAAACAGATGGAGAGAAATGAAGTTTCAGGATGTTTATGGTTTTCCCAGTCTTTTTTCACAAGAGCAGAGATTATATGAGCACCTAAAAATTCAAGGTGTGAATGTGACCAAGGTGACATGTTTGCAAATTGGTGTCTCATCCAGATATGCTCATCAACGAGCCAGGACGGGCTGCAGCAATATTCCGAGTTGATAGTATTTGCTTCTCCATAAGGCATGAAGTGATACATAACTTAGTTTGGTGTAGTGCGCGGACTCTAATCTGGGAGAACCGGGTTTGATTCCCCACTCCTCCACTGGCACCTGGCTGGATGACCTTGGGCAAGCCATAGCTCTGTACCAGCTGTTCCCTCAAGGACAGCTTGGGAAAGCTTGGGAAAGAGCTCTCTCAGCCCCACCTGCCTCACAGGGTGTCTGTTGTGGGGAGGGGAAGGGAAAAGGAGTTTGTAAGCCCCTCTGAGACTCCCTTGGGGAGTGGAGGGCGGGGTATAAATCCAATCTCTTCTTCTCCTCCTCTTCTTCTTCATTTCAGAAATCCTGCTAGATGTAAGTTCCTAAATACACAAGAGGTATATTTAGTCTATAGGCAAGGGAAAAAATAAACCGGCTGCACCAGTCATTGAAAGATAAAAATAAGGCCAAGGCTGATGGTGCAAGCAAAAATATATTTTATTACTAAATTAAAATTCCCTACACCGTTTGCCAACAGGCTTTCTCAGGGGAATCTGTTAATCTTGCAGTGCTTCTTCAACAAGAGTACAAGACCAGTAATCTTTTAACCCTTTAGTCTACAGGCAACAAAACAAAACGTTTTAAGTAGTGCAGCGCATTTGGGCCACTTATGGAATGAAATGGAGGGAGGGAGGGAGGGAAATTAAGAAGTGTTGTCTTACTAATTTATGTCACAAGCAATGTGCTGAGCTAGATCTTCACAGCAGAACTGGCTTGTGACTGAATAGGCAGAAAACAGCTGGACAGAGCACAACTAGCAATAAAGAAGCAGTGGGTGGGTGTGCTTAGTCTATCCCTCACCCACTTTCAATGTTACGGTGGCCACAGGTCCAATCCATGGCTACTGATGCCATTTTAGAGGAGAATTTAGTCATTTAGAAATTGCCGCAAGGCGCCGATCCTGACTGAGCCTGTCGTGTGGCGGCACCATATCATTTTGTCTACCTACTTTTTCAAGTGCTGAAATAGTCATGGGGGGCTGTTTCAGTGCCTGAAAAGGGCGGGGGACAAGGTCATATGGTGCTGCTGTGCTGTGGGGCTGATCAGAGTCAGGTCCTTGCAGCAGTTTTTAATGTAATGTGTGAAGTAACTCTTACTCTGCTGGTTGGAAAGGTCCCTGTCAGTTTCATTACTTTCTAGCCCAGGGGTGGCCAAACTTGCTTAATGTAAGAGCCAAATAGAATAAACATCAGATGTTTGAGAGCCGCAAGACATGAACAAATATCACACACACGTTTGTATTGAAAAATATGGAAATTTGCTTTTTATTAACATTAAATGAGCCTGCCAAAAATAAAAACAAAAGGAGTAAAACAGATATTGATAATGATATTTATTTGCCCAATGATATCTATTTCTTTGCTAATGATATTTATTTGTCTGAGAGAGAGCAAAAGAGAGAGGCAGAAAGAAAGAATGAAAGAGGTTGAAAGAAAGATGGGGGAGGGAGGGGGGAGGGAGAGAGAAAAAGAGAAAGGTGGAAAGAAAGCAAATAAATGGGGAGGGGGGAATGAGGGGGGAAAGAGAGAGAGAGAGAGAGAGAGAAATGCCTTCTCCAAGCCAGCCACAGGGTGTGTGTGTGTGTGTGTGTGTGTGGAGAACACATTTAAAGTTCTTTTTCTGCTCCTCCCCACCTCAAGCCTACCCAGGGAGGGGGAACACTGTCTGGGGAAGGGAAGGCCGATTGGGGAGACATGCTTCCCCTTTGCTTCCTCAGCCACCCTGCTGGGAGCCACACAATATGTGTGAAAGAACTGCATGCCGCTCCCCGAGCTGCAGTTTGGCCACCCCTGTCCTAGCCCTCTCTCTCTTCCTGAGCCTGAATTCAGCTTGAACTTTTCTAAACCAGGAGCCAGACTACTGAATTTTAACAGATGCTATTTTTTTTCTTTTAATAATGCTAATAATGATTTGCTCAGTTTTGTTTCTTTAGTGAATACAGTTATTTAATATATATGCAGAAAGCATGACTTCAAAAATTAACCAAAAGAAAAAGGAGGGTGTGGGGGGAAAGGCACCCAAAGCCAGCCTGATGAGAACATGTTCCAGGAACATGGACTGCGGAGAGCAGCTGAGATTCAGGTCGCGTTCATACGGCTCTTTTGAGCTGCGCCAGGCACGGGTGCCTGGTGGATTTAAAGGGCACGTCCAGATAACATTTGGGAATTGTGCCACTTCTGCGATTAGCCCATCAATCCCCGTTGGGGATCTGTACTTAAAAGATAGTGGTGAAAGTCTGGTCCTAAGCTGGCCGACGGGCCAATGGCAGACTTCTCCCATCTAGTTGTTCCACCAGTGCACAATCAGCTTGTAGGGATGGTCTCCAGACCATCCTGAACAGCTGCCATTTAAAAAAAAGTCTTAGCAATGGTGCATAACCGCTTAAACATGTGATGTCCACAGAGCTCCACTCAAATGATCTAATTTAGTTTCTGGAAGTCCCGTGATATTTATGCACTTTATTAACTGAAATGGTACCTAGAGGAAGGTACTACTGGCAGTGCTTTTACCATTTTAGTCTGAGCATGCAGAGAAAAACAAGTAGATGGTGACACACATATGCACATGTGAAAACAGGATTTTTTTAAAAAAGGCAACCGCACGGCTCCTTACAGTGGATGCCATCTAGACAATCCACTGTGAAGTCACACACAGTAAAGCGATTCATGGGGGAGCTGTCTGGTCATGCAATGCTGGATCAAAAAGATCTACCTCAAATTACAGCTCTGCTAATGGCGGCATTAGCTGCCCGTCTGAACGCACCCTCAGATAAAGAAAAAGAGGAGGGAAGAAAAACTGGCCCATAAAATGCTGGAGGGGTGAAATTGGGAACGGGAGAGTTACAAATTGTTTCCCCACCCACAAATCCTCATCAGCCATTTGTGCACATTAATAATACAGATACATATAGAATTTTTTTCCTTTGGCCTCTTTGAAAAGGCAGGGTTCTTGAGAGCTCACATTAGCAAATGCCACTGCAAATCAAAAACAAATACACTTTTAATGAGCAAAAATAACTCCTGATTAGGTGAAAAGTCCCTTCAAAAGAAATGCCTATCTGTAGAGAGCCTTTGTGGGCTGCCTTTTGAACTGGCTGGAAGTTTCCTTGAGACTGATGGCCCAGTGCCCAGATGAGACACACTGCTGGTATCTAAAAGGGAAGTCGATGAAAGCGTGAGAAAGTGTAAAACAGATCTTGGTCAGAAAAACATAAAATCCACCTTTGGAGGGTGGGAGCTGGGTATAGAACAATATGATGCAATGAGATGGAAATGTTAAATAACAGCAAGGACTTTCCAGCCAGATAGCAGCCTTTGTCATTTATTTATCATCACTGTTCTTAATGATGACTTTTGATACTGCTGCAGGTATTACAGCAATGCACAGTACAGTCATGAGTATAGCATAATAGTGCACATAAAAACCCTAGTATGACTTTGGCAGGACTTCAGTCATTATTATCAGTGGTTTGAAAATACATCAAGGTCAATAGGTTCTGGTGTAGTGGTTAAGTGCACAGACTCTAATCTGGGAGAACCGGGTTTGATTCCCCACTCCTCCACTTGCAGCTGCTGAATGACCATGGGCAAGCCATAGTTCTGTCAGAGCTGTTCTTGAAAGAGCAGTCCATGAAAGAGCTCTCTCAGCCCCACCTACCTCACAGGTGGGGAGGGGAAGGGAAAGAAGTTTGTAAGCTGCTCTGAGACTCCGACTGAAGGGTGGGGTAAATCCAGTCTCCTCTCTACACAAGAACAAATTCCTGCATGCACATTAGAATGGGGGCTTCCATGGGGCAACAGTCTTCCAACAGTATTCAGTAGTATTTTCATCACTGTTGCAGTTCCTGAAGATGGCGCTTCCATACTGTCCCTTCCATACTGTCCCTTTCCTCATTCCTATAGCATTCTTGTAGTGCCCTTTCCCTTGTACACACTGCTGCATTTTTCACTGTGTGGTGATAATCCACCAACTCACCTGTCCCTTCAAGTTCACTGTGGCTGGGAAATTGGGGCTTTTCCACATGGTTTCCCCCCATTAGTTCTGGCCCCATACTACTTTAGTTTATTCCCTGATTTCTGCATGCTTTTGTGCCTTTACTATTTACTTTTCTCTCTTTTTTTAACCCCCTCCAAAATTTCTTTTCAGTCTACTTTTACCCCAGTCTGAAGTATTGCTACACTGGTATACTGCTGTAATGACAGGTCCAACAGGTTCTCTGAATTCCCAGCTTTCGCTTTATAAAAAAAGTAAGCCTCTGTCTCCTTTCCTTGTGGAGATGTGCCTTTTTCCTTATATCTCTGTGAGGGAACAGACTAGAGACTTACTTTTTTAAAAAATGTGAAAGCTGGAAATTCAGAAAATCTGTTTGACCTACTGATGCAAGCATGCACAAAAAATAAAAGAGGGGATGTTGTGACACCACTGATGATGACAGCATCTCCCATGAAAATCCTGATTCTTTAAGGCACATGCAGGAGAAACGAAACTGATTCTGCGACTGTGAAAATGCAGAAGGAGGGAGGACACATGGCAGAACTGTGCCAAAACCAATTCCAGTGCTTGTGGATCAACTGCTAAGAAAATCAGAAATAAGTTGAGTGTGGAGAAAAGCCCTTGGTTTCCTGTATCTGAACCTGTAGGGGCTAGCTGGGTCGCCAGAGGGACTCATTTGATAGGTTAGCCCATGAGGTGATTGAGAAGTGTCCCTAGTTGTTGGCTTCTCTGGAGGTACCTCTCTGGTTGGCTGTACCCCAAAAAAAGAAAAAGGAAAACACACAACCCCAAGGAATTTCATAATAAGTAGTTAACATTAAAACTAACATCAAACTATTATTAAGAAATGAAATAAATAAATTCGAAAAATTCTAAAATTCCTTTCAATTTATCAAGTCACTTTATGCACATACCTTTATTTGAAAAAGTTTGAGCTATCCAACCACCACACAAAATGGCAGCACTAAAATGTGGGCCACACCTTTTGAAGTGCAGCATTCCTTCCAGACAGAAGGCAAATGCTCTTCAGCTGTACACCAAGATGAAACCTCAGAGCAAAGGTGGTATAAAGTACTGGGTTCAGAGACCTGTTGAGTGATTAAAGCTCATAGTTTATTGAGAGGTTGAGATAAGGATACAGAGCTGGACCCAAGGGTCCACTTATATTCCCATCCCAGCCACACCCATGTCACACCCCACTCCCATGATAGGCTATTTACAGTAGGAACCTTTTCCATAGGTCCCTTTCAGGATCCAGTCCCCTCGATTGGTCCCGGTCTGGATTCGTGCCGTCTATTGTTCTTGTGCACAAAGTTTGGGAGCTTTGCCCACCCACGGGTCTGTTTCAACCACGTGGTCAGCTTCCCAATAGGAACACAACAGGTGGTTTGAGAAATCATGGGGAACACAAAAGGAACAGATGGGCAGTGAAGCCGTGTGGAAGCTCAGAAATCAACCACTGAGGCCGGGAACCCAAACCAGAGCTTTAAGCCAGTGTGAAAATCACCAATGTTTAAAGATTCACATGAGGTGGAGGACAAGTCTTATATACACCATAATATTACTCCCATTTGCATTCAATATTTTGGTGCCTGAGGCAAAAATTATAAAGGGACTCTCCCCCATCCATGCTCATGTTTGGTGTGTGCATGATTTTTTTCTCCAAATCTATGTGTTGTAGTGACAAAGTACACTGTTGCAGCAGTTGATGACATGGCCCTCACTCTTACAGTGCCATCCTAAGCAGAGTTACACCCTTCTAAGCTCACTGACTTGGCTTAGGCTGGCAGTTAATCACCTTGGAACCACAGACCTGTACATTTTACAGAATGCAGTGGAAGGGTACGGACTCAACATCCATTTTTAAACTCACAGCCATAAATTAAATAATGATTGTTTTCTTTATCATCCTTTAACAGCACCCCAATTCTGCTGCCTGAAGCTATAGCCTACATCACATGACGAGGACTGGTCTTAAGTACTCTCACTTCAGGCAGGACCTGTGCCTGACAGTGGGACAAAGTAACAGGGAACTCTCTGATCAGGAATAGTAGCCTCTGCTTATCCCATGCAGGGTCTTCCATTATATTCACATGTTTATTTTTGGGCAGCATCTTGGAATTATTAATAATGTACATCGGGGTGGGCAAATTGTGGCCCGCGGGCCACATGCGGCCCGCCACAGAGTTTTTTGTGGCCCGCCAAGACAGTCGGCCACGTGGTTTCTCAACAAGCAATCTCGCTCCTGATTTCAAAAAAATTGTAGAAAAGTGTGATAGGGTCATTTGTCTAATTAAACTGATTCTAAAATTAAATGTGCTTGCAGCTATAGATGATATAAAATTAGCACAATAAATAAATTGAATAAAACTACCACTATTTTATTTAATTTATATTTATTGATTTTTATGATACAACTTATACCTTTTCTGAAATGCAAAGTTAACTAATGAATGCAATCATTTTAAAAGGTGCGGCCCTCCGCTAACCTCTGCTCCCACAAAGCGGCCCCCGAGCCAAAACAATTGCCCACCCCTGATGTACATATTTATTCTTTACTTCCTTTTACAAAATGTATACCCTGTTATTTGACTTAAGAACCCACAAGGAAGCCAACAGAATAGAACCAACATTATTTGCAACAAAATCCCTGATAATTGGACTAATCCAATAATAAAAACACAGTCTTAAGATCATACTTAACATACTTAAGAACATACTTAACAGTCCCCTGTACAACAGACATTTTGTGGGGCCTTAAATCTAACAAAGGACTCAATGCCCCAACAGCACAGCAGCCATTCTTACTTTGCTCTGAATATGCAAGGAAGTCTGAGGTCCGGGAAGAATTCTCGACTTGTATGTTTTACTTCTACTAGGACTATTTCAGCAGTACAATCTTACCTCTTTTTATCGGCAAGTTGAATTCTCATCTGATGCTTCAACTTTGCAACATGCATTCCACAACAGGGCTTTTGATCTGGGATCGGACTGCCCCATGCATTCTGCCATTTACTTTGAAAGGGGGCCATGCCACCTCCCAACATGCACTTTGTCATGAATGAAGTTTTCCTTTAAAAAAATTGTGCATGTGTAGTGACGTTACTGCATCATTACATTGTCATCACCTGAAACACCATGGAGAGCTATGGGGGGAGAGAAAGGAGGGGGGGGGGGGGAACAAAAGCAACACAAGTGCAAAGTGGCATAACCCACCTACAATAACACAATATAAATGAAATTATGGATGGAAAATATAGAACAGGAACTTTGTGGAGTAACATGGAGAAGGCTACAGGGAACTGTACTGCCTACTGCTGTTTTAGTATAATGGGGAAAACTGAGTCCTAACTCAGTACCTACAATGTATGTTTAAAGAAAAAATACTGGATGTGTCATAGACAACCTGAAGGGGCGGAGGGTTGACAACATCCAAGTGTCATCTGGTATTCTCCTGCTGCTGCAATTAGCTCAGCTCAGCTCCTCTCCTCACCCCACACTCCCCCCAAAAGTGGGGGGTGGGTGGAGAGAGAGCTGCAGAAAAACCGGCCTTAATCTCTTGTAAACTGTGCTATCAAAGCTGGAATCAGCATATCTAATGTAAACAAGCTTTCTCACATAATGTGCCACATCTGGCCCTTGGGAGTTTTATAGCATTTTAGCTACCCAGTAATTTATAGGAAGATGAGTTTGTTAAGCGGGGGGAGAACATGGGAGGGCGGACGTTTGGTCACCACATCAGAGAGACCTGAAACATGAGACACCTCAATGGGGCTGTATTGTGGAAGGGGGAGCGAGAAAGCCTGAAAGTCCTAATGCTGGCTGGCTGGAGATCTCCTGATCTGGCAGGATCTAGCCAAGCAAGTGCAGGAGGAGAGTTGAAGGGGGGGTGTCAATTTGCTCCCAAGGAGCAGAGTGGAGCTGCTGGCAGCTGAGAGAAGTACCATCCAGGAATGAACGTGTTTGCACTTTTGACCAGTTTACTACCCATGAACAATCGGCCAGTATTTTGTCCCATGTCACAGAATGGGAAGCAAAACAAACAAGATGGAGTCACTGGGGAGAGAGTGAGAGACACCTTCATCCCCCCCACCCCAGTCCGCCTGGTTCCTCTGCTGCTCACAGACCATGTGAAACAGGGCCGAGGGAGAAAGTCCAGCTCCTGGGGAGCCTGTATAAAGTCCACATACTACAGCCTCCCCTCGCCTGTGTGCACACCCACAGCTGGCAGGCATTCCATGTGCTCCTGGCTGGAGGAACTTCAGGCACCACCAGCCCAGCCTTGCCTCCCCATCCAGCCTCTGGAGCAGTCATGTCCATATTGCCCATTTTGTCACAGCATTATAACATCGCTGTATCGTAATGACAAAATTGTGTTTTAACAAAATCTATATTATGGGTTTTTTTAAAATGGCGGATATCTTTAGGATGATTGGAGGGGAGGGCGGTAAGCAGGGGGAACACATATCACTGACGACACAAAATGGCGGCATGGTGGGAAAATATTCAAATACAGGAATTCCTCACTTGCAAACTGTGAGTTAAGATCTGAAGGGGGGATTGCTGAAAACCAGGATTCGGAAAACATGGGGTAAGGGGTGAAACATTGAGATCTTCTGGGGAGGCAAAATTTTGTGCGGATACTTTTGCATACTTTGATTATTTAAGAACGCCGACACAGGGGCTTCCTCTTCTGCAGAAATGGTCAAGGTCAAACCCCCTCTCTCCCCTGGTGCCTTGCTTCCCAAATCCTGGCGCTAGCATCACAAAAGTCCTCAATTCAGTCCCGAGCACCTCCAATAAAAGGACCTGTAACGGGGCTGAGAAAGCCCCCTGCCAAAGTCATGGTCAGATGGTCAGAATATGTAATACTGGCCTCTACAGAGCAATGCCCTCATATACGACACATTATCTCCACCTCAGACCTCGTAGTCCCTTCAGGCTGCAACACAAGAAACGTATTAAACAGAGGAACTTGCAGGACATGTGCGTAAAAAAGATGTCAGTCTCTTCCTTCTGCAATGTTTGCCCTTCCCTTAACCTGCAACTACGCATGCCTTTTGTTCCTCTTTTTCTTACGCCTGATTCGGAAACAAAATGCCCTGAGGGCAGCAGAGCAGACATTCCGTAATATATTGCAAAGCACAAAACAGTCTTATGGAGTTATAAAATTGTAGAGCTGGAAGCAAATGGAAACCTAGCCCACTTCTTCTCTCAGGCAGAACCACTCTATCTACACAATATTTCCCAGGTGTAATGTGGTACTAGATCAAGAGATCGTGATCAGGGTGAATCCTGGGCTAAACAACTGCATAAGCAACCCACTGGATCACTGGTACCAAAAGTATTGTCATTGCTGCTAATAAAGCAGTGTGCAGCAACCTAAGATACGTGCCCCAAGATATCTTGCAGGGTTGCCAATTTGGGGCACATCTCAGACTGTGTAGAATCCTGCCATGCACAACTGAAAATGGTGCTGAGCAACCTGCACACAGGTTTCTGATCATGAACCACAGCTGCTTGGGATGGCAAAATGGCATGGTCCAGTGCTAGACGAATTATCTTATGGTTTCTACATATGAATCTCTTAATCCAGACTCATGGGGACCTAGGCCATGTGCAGTAAGAGAAGACTG
Organism: Lepidodactylus listeri; assembly: GCA_029233225.1. NCBI lineage: Eukaryota > Metazoa > Chordata > Lepidosauria > Squamata > Gekkonidae > Lepidodactylus > Lepidodactylus listeri. The sequence goes on from JARCFY010000003.1 coordinate 105,730,514, forward strand.
AGAGATATGAGCTAGCACCAGGATTATCAGTTAGTGCAGGGGTGGCCAAACTTGCTTAATGTAAGAGCCACACAGAATAAACATCAGATGTTTGAGAGCCACAAGATATGAACAAATATTACATTTTTTAATTGGAAAATATGCAGATTTGCTTTTTAATAACATTAAATGAAACTGCCAAAAATAATAACAGAAGGGGTAAAAGCAGATATTGATAATGATATTTATTTGTCCAATTATATTTGTTTGCTAATGTTATTTAGGTTCCCCAGCTGCCCTGCCGGGAGCCACACAGTAAGTGTGAAAGAGCCACATGTGGCTCCCGAGCCACAGGTTGGCCACCCCTGAGTTAGTGTGATCCAGCTCAGGTCTGGAATTTTGTTTCTTTGGTAAAGTGCAAGGGAAAAGAGGGTTTCTAAAATGAAGGTTGAAGTCTATCCACTTAAGGGAAAAAAGTTTCGATGTCCCATTTCCAGTTCCAGTCGCACAACAGATCTTCAAAGAGAGACCTTATGCTCCCAGGTGATTCACTTTCACCCAGCTCATCTCAACTCTCTCTCTCTCTCTGCCTCTCTGTCTTTAGAACAGAAAACTGTTGTTATAGTTGGGCTATTAGGTGACATCTAGCATAATACTGATGTGCCTTTGGTGTCCATCAAACCCATCAGGGGCTATGACTGGAATCAAGCAGACGAGCCCCAGGTGCTACAGAAACTGGTCTTTCCCACATTTTCACTCACAGACTCCAGCCATTTGATACCAACTTCAATCACTGTTCCAATTTAAAATGCTAAGCTAAAGTTTTCAGGGAAGATTTCTGACACTGCTTATCTTTAAAGCCCTCTTGAGAACTGGAGCGAAATGGTTGGAAACATTTTAAAAAGAAACGTGCTATATTGCTTTTGCAATTCATCTACTAGAAACCTTAGTGAAACTCATTATTTTGTAAACATTGCCAAGTCTGCATTGAGAAAAGCGCAATCCTTAGGCATATGGCAACTCCACTGATCACTCTCTCAGCTAAGGAGATATGCCTGCACAGATGCCATACAAAGCCTCCATTCATGCCAACAGGAACGAACATCAAACCACTGTCTTTCTTTACATTCGCACCAGAAAAGCACAGCAAAATCCCTACTTTAAGAATTTCCCCAGCCAGAGTGGGCATTTTCATTTTTCCTGCCTTCAGCAAACTCTTTTCCACACTGAGGAGGTCCAGCATGTCTGCCATGAAATCCCAGAATACTGAAGGGAATTGGGAGGCATATTTTAGATGCACTGTCAGTTTACACAAGGCACACGACAGATGTTATAATTTCCCTGTGTGAACTGAGTACATTCTAGACTACACTCTGAAGCTGCATATGGAGAAGATCTGTAGTGACCGGGCAACATCCACAAGAAAGCTTATGGATGTTCTAACTGAGGAACCCTGCAGGCTTTGAAGGAAACACAGAACATAGCTGGAAAACACTGACACAGAGAAAAGTTGAAAATCACCCTGCTAAGCATAGGCTGATTAAGTGACATATGTCCCTGGTTGGTCTTTGTTTCAGTAAGGCAGTGGGAGTGGTTAACAACCTGTTTTTCAGACACTGCCACCTCAGGCAGAGCACAAAATGGTGCTCCCACCTGCCACCAGTTCTGGCTGCCTGCTGCACCTACCCTCGTGCTTGAACACTTCCTGAATGTGACCTCGTGGCTCCTCTGCCTTCTGCCATGTCCACCTCCACACAGGAGCTGAAGCAGCTCATCCTCATTGCCCTCGCTTTCCCTGCCCACTTTAAATACACAATGGAAAGCCTCACATGGGTTTCCTGAACTCTTGCATAATTCCTTCCTCTTGCAGGAGTTTTGGCTATCATTTTGATTGCCATGGAACACTGCCAATAAACATATTTACTAAGGCAACAGAAACAATGGCAGAACATTCATAACTGGAAGACTGGGAAGCTCAGTAAAGTCTGTATGGTTTGCTGCTGTGGTGTTTATAAAGAGGGATACAGAGAGAAGACAAGGAAGATGAGCTGCTTTGGAGAAGTGAATGAAGAGGTGACTGGTGGGTGGGAGAGACAGGAGGCTGATTGCTAGTCCCCCAGAACCTGCTGTCTGAAGCAACTATCTCTGGGTGCGTTCATACAGCTCTTTTGAACTGTGCCAGGCACGAGTGCCTGGTGGATTTAAAGTGCATGTCCAGACCTCAACATCTGGGAATTGTGCCACTTTCATTAGTAGCCGTCGATCCCTGTTGGGGATCCGTACCTAAAAGATACCAGTTAAAGTCCAGTCTAAAGCTGGCCAACAGGCCAATGCCGGACTTTCCACCATCAGGTTGTATCTCCAGTGTGCAATCAGCCTGTAGGGATGGCCGAATGGCCGAATGGCCACCATTTAAAAAAAACTCTTAGCGATGCACACATAACCACTTAAACAAGCAACGCCCCCAGAGCTCTGCTCAAGCGATCTAGTGTTATGTTTCTGATGGTCCCCTGAATTTTGTCAACTTTATTAAGTGAAACAGTACCTAGAGGAAGGTACCGCTGGCTGTGTTTTTACCATTTTTAGTACATGCATGCATGGAGAAACAAGTATATGGTGAGGCGCCTATGCGCATGTGTAGACAGGCATTTTTTTAAAAAAAGCTGACCGCACGGCTCCTCATGGTGGATGCCATCTAGACAATCCACCGTGGGAGTAACACATGGTGAAGCACTTCATGGACAGGCTGTCTGGTTGTGCAACGCTGGATTACAAAGATCTAGCTCAAATTACAGCCAGCCCAGTGGCGGGATTAGCTGCCCATCTGAACACACTCTCTGTTAGGCTAATGAGATGACCAATCCTGGGTTTAAATTAACTGTGGGCAGGCTTTACAGCAGGGGATCAGGTGACACTGTTCTATAGATAAATTATAGTAATAAATTCAGCAAACAAGCAGAGATGCTCCATGTTGGTAGGTTGTGTCTTGTTTGGGGTGGAGGGGGTTGGTATTTTTAAAAAGTACAGAATTAGCTTCTTTCATCATTCTGCTAAGAAACAAAAGCAGAAAAAAAGATCAGTGGTATGGCCAGTCTATAATTACATTAGAAGTAAACCACTGTGAATGAGTGGATTATGCAAAGGCTCTCTTTGGTCTTGTTAATGCCCATAAAACAAGGAAGAAGAGACCATGTGACACAGCTATTTAAGGCAAGGATGGTTGTCACTATTACACCACACAGCATGTCAGGCACAAAAACTGTCAACACAGAACTTAATTTTGAACTAAAAATGAGAAAACAGCCTCACTGCTTTCAGGCCTGACCTCTGTCTCTCTTTAGAAGGATCTGCTGACACCCGAAGAATAGTCTGTTCTTTGTTTAGCTTCTTTTCCTGCCTTTCTTTCCTTAATAAGCAGCCCATGATGCTCAAAATGACAAACCAACAGTTAAAACACTTTTCAGTCTCACTAGGCAAGTGCTTAGGTCTCTCCCCATTAAAACCAAGAGGACGCATGAACTTGGGCAGGATCAGACCCAGAGTTATGTACTAAAGTCCCACTGATTTCATTGGATTTAGATGTGATGCCTGTGTGATTTATAATGTTTAGTTTGCTGGACTAGGTCTGGGGAGACTCCCACTTCAAATCTTGACTATGCCGTGTCCCTCACAAGGTGACCTCAATCCAGCTGCTGTCTTCCAGCCTAAACTGGCACACGGAGTCAACATAAAGGTAAAATGTGGGAAAGTAAAACCATGTATACTACACTGAACTCCTTGGAGGAAGGCAAAACAAAAACATAATAGATTAACTGTACATAACTGTGCACTGGCTTCTAGTCCAAGATATTTATAGTGCCATCCAAATCAGAATTACTTATAAGGATGGCACTGTCTGTAACTATGTTTACTATTAATAAGTATTATTTTATTTTACAAAATTTATATCTCATATTTCTGCCCTCATAAGGGCCACCAAGGTGGCTAATAAATTAAAACATACATAATAAACTCACATTTAAAAACCATTAATCTCCCCTCCCCAAAAATGCACAGTAGAGAACTATTAACTATTAAGATTACTACTGTTAACTCTCAAGAATGATAACTGCTCAGTAATTCCTCACTGAGATGGGCATCCTAGAATTCCAATGATGATAATGATAAAAATGAAATGAAACAAAAAATAGGCGATAGAAATAAAGTTGCTCTTTAAAGACCACTAATTAATAGCAAGATTATGGACAATATATCAGCTTACCTCTGTACAGGAAGAACTGAAAGCAAAAATCTTAGAGCAAAGAAGAGCAAAGAAGGCAAAGATTACTTGTGCACAGAACAACATCAAAGAAAGAACTCGCAAGACTCATTGAAAATATCAATGCGGCAATTAAAACAATTCCTACAACAAATATAACTGAAACCAACCGGGTGATGTATAGTGCAGTGGTTATAATAACAAAAGAACTGAGAATGGACATTAAGAAAAAGGCGGATAAGGATTTTAAGACAAAACCAAACTGGTAAATGAGATTGGACCAGAAAAAATTCAACAAATGAGTTCAAACTTAAGTGCCTTAAAAGAATTAAAAGAAAGGAAACTCAAGAATGAAAGAAAAGCAAACCTCTGGAACAAATATCAGTTAGATATAAAAGCAATAGCCCAAGTTGCAGAAGAAATCAAGCAAAGAATTGTTGTAATATGCAAGAAGATCAAGAGGTATAACTGTAGGATCCAGTAATACAATTCCAGACTAACCAAAGACATTTCTACAAATCACAAGTGGGAAATGAAAAAGTAGAAGTAAAACCAGATAAAGAAAAGACAACAACCTTCTGGAAAGAACTCAATAAAAAAGCCACCTGGATCATAGATGTGGAAAACAAACTGAAAGGACAGCAAACAGAAGATTTTACAATAACCCTGGAAAACCTGCAAAAACAATTGAAAGTGAAAATTGGACAGTGCCTGGAAGAGATGAAGCAGTTTATAAAGCTGATATGTCTTCATCCACAATTGTTGCAAAAGCTTAATGATGTGCTCCGTTCCAATGCAGGAGAAGATCTGGCACGACATTTCTCATTCTGAAGAACAAAGAGAAAGGAGGAGTGCCAAGCAACTTCCACCCAATTACCTGCCTCCCAAAAACTTTTAAACTACTGACAGGAATTGTAGCCAATTCCATTCAAGAATATCTACAGTTCAATTCAATTTTAACACACGAACAAGAAGAAATTTTCCAAAAATCCTGAGGCACTAAAGGTTACTTACTGATGATTGATAAAATAGTTTTGCAAAATTGTAAAAGGTAGAAAACCAATCTGAATGTTGCTTGGATTGATTACAAGAAGGCATTTGATTCACTCCCTCATACATGGATCTGAAAACACTAGAAATGGTAGGCATCAGCAAAACTGTAACGACATTTATCAAAACTGCCATGAGTAAATGGAACACCAAGTTGATAGTGAATGCAGAAGAAATTCAAACGTTAATATCAAATGAGGATTTTTCCAAGGAGACTCACTATCACCACTGCTCTTTGTCATTGCTCTATCACTCATCATCATTCTCAACAGCAAAGGCCTAGAATAACAACTTTTAAAGACAGGCCCAAAGATTTCACACTTATTGTATATGGATGACGTGGAAATGTATGGAAAGTCATCATCAAAGACTGATATGACAATGGAATTTGGCCTTGACAAATGTGCAGCATTAGAGGAAAGATCGACAAGAAGAAATCAAGATGCCAAACAACAACAACATCAAAACACTGAGCTTTGAAGAAAACTACAAATATCTTGGAATTTTGGAAGTTTGCAACATCAACATCAAACATATCCTTGTTAAGAAAAATATAATCAAAGAGTATTAACAAAGAGTTAAAAAGATTCTTTGACACTTCTGATTACAAACAGATAACCATTTGAAGCATAACACCCTTGCTATCACAATTGGGGGAAAAATGAGAAATAGGGTTTGAATCATTGACATTGCAATCCCAGGTGACAGCAGAATAGAAAAGAAAGAACAGGAGAGGGTCCCAAAATATCAAGACTCAGGGCTTATTTCGTAGCAGGAGCTCCTTTGCATATTAGGCCACACACCCCTAATGTAGCCAATCCTCCAAGGGCCTACAGAGCTCTTCTTACAGGGGCTACTGTAAGCTCTTGTAGGATTGGCTACATCAGGGGTGTGTGGCCTGATATGCAAAGGAGCTCCTGCTACGAAATGAGCCCTGTCAAGACTTACTAAAAGAGTTAGAGCACCTCTGGGAGAAGAAGGTGACCATTGTGCCAGTTGTCACTGGAATGCTTGAATCAGTGCCTAAAAGGCTCAGGAAACATCTGACTGTGACTAATAATAATAGTAACAACAACAACAACAACCAGTCCATCCTGCTGTTGGTGGAAAGTTCCATCAAATCACATCTGACTTATGGCGACCCCATAGGTTTTCCAAGGCAAGAGATGTTCAGAGGTAGCTTGCCATTACCGACCTTTGGGGAGCAACCCTTGGTGTTGTCCCATCTAAGTACTAACCTGAATTGACCCTCCTTAAGCTTTTGAGATCTGACAAGATCCAGTTAGCCTGGGCCATCCAGGTCAGAACCAAATCAATCCTAGAATATTTTAATAATCAATAATCCCTTACTCAGACGGGCATCTTAAAATGGGCTATTTTTAACTACATGATTTTATTGAATTTTCAAGATGGGTAGCTTTGTTAATTTGTCTGTAGCAGTAGAAAAGAGCAAAAGTCCACTAGCACTTTAAAGACTAGCACTATCTGTAGCAAGGTACAAGCTTTCATCAGTCACTGCTCTGAAGAAGTGAGCAGTGATTGACAAAAGCTCATCCTCTGCCACAAATTTTGTTAGTCTTTAAGGTGCTACTGGACTCTAGCACTTTTCTATTGAGTTTTCAGTCTAGAATAATTTATATAATTATAAAATTTAGGAAGATTTATCCACTCAGTAAACATTTAATAATTGTGAACTATTTGTTCAACTCCCACACCAGTTTGCTGTAAACAGACTGGAAAGGAAGGAAGGAATTACTAGGACTGTTGACATATTGCCTGTTTTAAAGCTCTTCTGCCTCTTCTAGGCAGGTTTAAAAAATCCTTCAGACTCTAGCCCAGGGGTGTCAAATTCATGAGGGCTGGATCTGACATAAATGAGACCTTGTTGGGCCAGGCTATATGTGTCATAAAATGTAATGCCAGGTAGCGGAGAGATAAACTTTATAAAGGACTCAGACAAATACAATTAAAGATTTTTAAAACTTAAATAAAATATGCTTAAAACACTTAGCACTCTTGCAATATTCTGTCTATTTAACAGTCACTGACACCTCTTGCTCTGAATTATTGCATCAAAATGTCTGTGCTGTAGCAATCTTGAATTTGCTGTTCAGATATGTATCTATAAACTGCAAGCCTACTTTTGGTTTCTTGACATTTATTACAGAAATCTCATGCTCAGTGTTCTGAGCCTAGGACCCAGGGGAAAACATGAAATGGCTGGGCATTGTAACCTTTTGTACATAAGTTCCTTCATGTGCTGGTCAAGAACATGAGAAGGCATCCTGACTCAGACTGAGGGCCATGTATTTGTCTACAAAACTATAGCCTTCCCCAGAGAAATAGCTACATCTTTTTACAGAGGAAATGTGCTCAGTGAACTTGCTCTAGACACACACTCTCAGCCTAATCCACCTCACTGGCTTGTTGTTATTCCTCCTCTAAAATAGTTCATATTGCTTTCTTACTGAAAAAGACTGGCTCATGAGGGCATGAATATAGTGAAAAGGGGGAGGGAACCCAGTTGCACTCAGGAGACCCCTGGCATAAAAAGTCCAACAAAACACACACACACTGTAGCAAGGCCCACAAAAGCTCATCCCTTGAACAAAACTTTGTTGGTCTTAAAGGTGCTTGGTATTTCTCCCATGCAATTGAGGCATCCCAGCAAAGCAAGCTCTCCCTTGTTCCCTCTCTCCCTTCAGGGAGGAGCCTCAGCCAGTGGAAGGAAAGAAAGGCTTCCCTTCACCTCCTGCAGCTTGGCCAGGAAGCAAGCTCTGGCTGTTCCCTCCCTTCCCCTGGGAGAAGGAGGGGGAGGAGCCTCAGCCATTCTTTACCAGACTCTCTCAAGTTGCACAGGAGAGGCTTGCCTATCTATTTCTCCTGTGCAATTGAGAGAGACTGGTAAAGCAAGCCGTGACCTGGCAGCAGCAGCAGAACTGGAAAAGGAAGCAGGAAACAGCCAGGAGCTTGTGGGCCAGGTTGGGGCTTTCTGAGGGTCTGATCTGGCCCACGGGTTGCATGTTTGACACCCCTGCTTGAGCTGTATTCCAAGTTTCACCAGTACTGGGTTGCCATTTGCCACCCTCAGTTCCTCCACAGATCAAAATGTGTACCCCAAACCACACTGTACCACAAGCAAAAAGAAGAGCAGATCTCTCCAGACACTTATCATGATGTGAGTCAACAGCTTCAGTGAGATGCATTCTGGAAATGACAGTGAAAATTCCTTGATCTGGGGTAATATCTGTGGCAGGATAAACAATATGCCTGTCCATCTTTAATAACTAAGATTACAACCTGACATAATAATTTGTTTACATTTAACTACAGGATTGGCCACTGTCTGAAACAGGATGCTGGACTAGATGGACCACTGGTCTAATCCAGTGGCGCTCTTCTTATATTTTTATTTAATTGGGAAAGAATTTCTAGGTTATGATTGGCATGCATTTCAACTACTCCTAAGCCTGTGCTCCCAAGCATGCCCCTTGCAACAAAGAATAAACCAGGTCACTGCAAATCTCTTTGAGATGGGCCTGTTTTCTTTACACTTTCATTTGTATCTATTGCTGCATCCACACAGCACAGTTACTGTGGCAGCAAAGAGTTCCACTTTTGTGAATATTCCATACCAAGCAACAAAAGGGTTCCAGTGTGTGCTAGCTCACAAGGAAACAGCACAGTACAAGTTACAAGGGGACTCTACCAGACAGGCATGAGGCATATAGTTTCCATCCTGAGGCCTTGGGTCCTATGTTAAACAGTTGGGAAGGCCAGTGGCTTAATCTGAGACAGGGCTCCCCATGGTTCAGCTCAGAAGAATACTTATTTATTTGTTTCATTTATACCCCACCTTTCTACCCAATGAGAACTTGAAGCAGCTTACATTGTTCTTCTCTCCATTTTATCCTCACAATAACCTTGTGAGATAAATTAGGTTGAGAGTGCGTAATTGGCCAAAGGTCACCCCAGAGTGGCAGAGTGAGGATTCCAACCTGGGTCTCACAGATCCTTGTCCGACACTCTGGCCTCTGTACCACACTGGCTCCCACACAAGAGATAGCAATAGAGCTTCACTGCTGTGGCTTGAGCTGCCATTTTGCTGAAAGGGGTGTGGTGTCTAACAGCTGCATCATAACCAGAAATTCAACAGGGGTAACTTTCCCATACTAATATTCTTGCCAGGAAAAACTGTGCCTTTTAACATCAACCAGATTTGCCAGTTATTAGTGCTGTGGCTGTTTTAGAAAAAATGACAAACCTACCGGTACTCCAAAGCAGCAATTACTCTCTTGCTTTCTTGATCTGCCACCTACAATCCTGACTTTAACAACAGTGAAGTCATAGTTCTGACTTCTAGTCTTCCTATCACATGGCTCTGTGAATGTGATGTCATATGACTTCCTGTCATATGTTTGTACCTCGGTGGGTCCTATGTGGAGTGGGTTGCAGGTCTGGGAATGCTGAAGACCACTCATCTAGAGGGAAGTGAAACTGGTGACTTGTACTATCTCTTGGCATAGAGACACATCTAGTTTCCAAAGCATCAAGCCAAAAAAGCCCACAGATCGTTCACCAAAGCTACATTACAATTATGTGCCACAGACTTTGGACAATAACCAAATGTTTTAGTGAATCTGTTTTTAAGCAGTAGGATCAGCGTAGTGTCCAAACAAAATTAGGGGACACCAAACTAGCAGGGGTGGTATGGAAGAAGGCACTCACTCCCCTGTACCTCTGTCACCCCAGCTTGGATACAATGCCATTGCTTCTGCAGCATGCTTTGAACCCACTGGAGTAGCACAGGAGGATGTTACTTGGGCCAGTAAATGCCTTGAGCTGTCCATTATTAAGCAGAAAAGTTGTAGCAACTTTTTGTTTTTACAGTAGCAGGCCATAAGTATGCAGTCTGACACAAGATACAATCTCATGTGTATTCAGTAAGTGAACTGGAGGCCCCACAGTTGTCTTTGGATTCAGTTCTTGATACCTTCAATCAGCTTTCCCAAGTTGATGACAGGATTCTGGGTACTGTTAGGCCAACCACCTGCCTCCTAGACCTGTGTCCTTCATGGCTGATGAAGGCTGGTGGTGAAGGTGTATGGGGCCCCGTCGGTGGACATTATTAATCTGCCCCTGGATTCAGGGGTCTAGCTAGAGGAATTGAAGGAGGCTGTGGTTGTTCCACTCTTGAAAAAGCCAACCCTGGATCCTATCAGTCCAGTCAATTACCACCCAGTCTCGAATCTTTCATTTCTGGTAATTGAAAGAGTGGTTGCTGAGCAGCTCCAGAGTTTCCTGGATGAAACATCGGCAACGGACCCATTCCAGTCCAGTTTCCACCCTGGCCATGGGATGAAGACAGCATTGATTGCCCTCATGGACAATATTCCATGATTGCCCTCATGGACAATATTTGTAGGCAGCTGGACCGAGGCAGGGTGGCGCTGCTGATATTATTAGATCTTACAGCAGGGTTTGACATGGTCGATCAGGATTTCTTGATCCACTGCCTTGCTGACATACGAGTCCGTGGGACAGTCTTGAAGTGGCTGATCTCGTTTCTCCATGGTTGGGGACAGAGGGTGGCACTAGGGGGAGAAACATCAACTAGACACCCACTAATATGTGGAGGCCATGTTGGGATGGTTGAAGCAAAGCTGGTTGAAGCTAAGACAGAGGTTCGGTGGTGGTGGTGGTGGTGGGGTGATTCGGGATTGGGGAGCCAACTCCCAGCCTTTGATGGGGTGCCTTTAACACCGGCACCCACCGTCAGGAATCTGGGGGTGATCTTGGACCTCCCCGCTCTACCTATGGAGGCCCAGATCGCCAACAGTGTCCGGCAGGCATTTTTCCAACTGCACGAAGTCAGACAATTGCCTCCCTATCTGTCTCATCCTGACCTTGCCAGAGTAATCCATGCAATGGTCACCTCCAGGCTGTATTACTGTAACTCACTTTATGTAGGGCTACCCTTGAAACTGACCCGGAAGCTCCAACTAGTACAAAATGCAGTGGCACAGGTCCTTATGGAGACCCCACAGAGGGTGCACATACATCCAGGGCTGTGTGAACTGCATTGGTTGCCAGTGAAACACCAAATCAGATTCAAGGTTTTGGTGCTTACCTTTAAAGCCCTTAACTGCCAGGGACCTACGTACCTTCGGGACCACCTCTCCTGATAGGTCCCCCAAAGGGCATTAAGATCAGTAGATAAGAATCTTCTTGTGGTCCCCGGCCCCAAAGATATCCGGCTAGTCTTGGCCAGGGCCAGGGCCTTTTCTGCCCTGGCCCCAGCCTGGTGGAACTCTCTGCCAAATTACATCCGTGCCCTGTCTGACTTATTAAAGTTTTGTAGGGCATGTAAGGCAGAGATGTCCCGCCAGGCCTTTGGCTGAGGCCAGCAATGGTTCCTTACATCTGCCTGACACCCTCCCCCTCCTCTCTATGATTGAATGCTAGCACTGCCATCTTATTTATTTATTTAGATTTAGATTTTTATCCCGCCCTCCCCGCAGGCAAACAGATCTTGATTTAAAATGTCTTTGAATGCTTAAATGCTCTGAGTGTTTTTAATAATGAATTCTTATGGTTTGAATTGATTTTATAATGCATTGAATTAATCTGTTGTAAACCACCCTGAGCCCCGCACAAGTGGGGAAAGATGGTTAAGAAATTAATTTAATAAATAAATTAGTAAATATTTGCTTGAAATAGATCCCAATTAATTCAGTGGGAATTCTTTCTGAGTAAACATGTATAGGGATGGATTCTTCTCAGGAGCCTGTTATTTTACACTGTTCTGCAGAACCCTCCAGTTCCACAACACTTGTTGCTTATCTTACTCCACAGTGATCTCTCTGGTAGAAATCATAAACTGACAGTCACCAAAGCAGGAGAAGACTCCCACAGGAAAGTGACATTTGCTGGGCTGTGTTCTATTCAGATCCAGACTTTGAAGAAAGCAACACATTAAACATATCTATATGGCTCACAATCTATAGACTGTTTCCTGCTGTGCATATTGTGGGAAAGAAACTCACACAAAGTACACCTGGGAAATCCCCACCACTTGACTCAGCACTGTTCCCCCCTCCCCAGAGCTCATGTTACTGGCTTTTACTACAGCCTGAAGTATTTCATGGCATTACATTGGTACAGCACGTTTCTCATGTATTGCAGCATTTGACAAAACTGCCAGTCATTCCTGGTGTTTCAGAATTTGCATCATTGTTGATCCATCTGCAGAGGTTTGTTGCTCACTCTCCTGGCCTTAATGTTTGAACAGCACAAAAGGTTAACTGAGTGGCTAGACTTGCAAGAAGAATTTGATGCTCTCAAGACTCTTGCTCCAAGGTGGCCAGACTCCCCTTTCTGTGCTGCCTGTCAAGAGGGCAGTGTGATGAAATGTTTAGGCAAGAGCTTGCAAACAGGTCTGCTCAGATTCATTAGCTGCTTGAGGCTGTTGCACTGGTCTCAGAAAATAAAAAGCACAAGCTAGTCAAAGCAAGTCCTTACACTGAATCAATTCCTCGTGTATAGGCACACGCAAAGTTCATTTAATTTAGATATTTATACTCTGCTTTTCTCCCCACTGGGGACTTAAAGTGGCTTACACTCTTCTCCCTGCTCCATTTTATCCTCATAACAAGCCTGTGAGGCAAGTTAAGTTGAGAGAGAGAGTGACCCCCCAGTGAGAGGGAGTTTTGAGCTGAGCAGAACTCTTTGTCAAGCAGAATGAAAAATAACTCCATTTCAGATAGAGGGTATTACAAGTGGGGGGATCTGCAAGGTATTGCAGGGGGTGTCATTTCCCCCTCCCCCACTATTTGCTCTTTCCCTTCCCTGAAAGCCCCTGTAGCTTCTCCCCTTTTCCTGCTTCCTTCTCTCCTTCCCACCCAAACAACCTTAATCTGCATCCCTGTCATCAGCCTTTCCTCCTTCATTTCCTCCATCAGCCTCTACCCAGGGAAACTATGGCCCATTTATGTAGTGCCAGCCACCAGGTCAGGCCCAGTTGTGCAGTGTGGGCCGCTGGGTCCAATTGTATGATGGGGAACCTGCTAGGACTTCTGGGGGACAGCTTCCCCTGGATCCTCCTCCACATACTATTTCCTTTTCCAGTCCTCCTGGCAATGCCCATTTCCTCAGCATCCCCTGCTTCCTTCTCTCCATCCGACCCCCACTAACCTTTTATCTGTCCCAGCAACTTCAGCTATATTTATAATTTATTTACTCCATTTATACTCTGCCATTTTCCAAAATGGGGACCCAAAGCAGTTTATGTCAATTTCTTATCCTCCATTTTACCCTCACAACAACCCTGTGAGGTAGATTAGGCTGAGAATGGCTCAAGGTCACCAAGTGAGCTTATACAGAAGAATGGAATTTTGAACTTGGGTCTCCGAGATCCTAGTCTGAAACTAGTCTGGTGCTTGGAGGGGGGTCAACATTGGGAGGGCTTCTAGTATCCTGGCCCCTCTAGTGGGCCTCCTGATGGCACCTGGTATTTTTGGCCACTGTGTAACAAAGTGTTGGACTGGATGGGCCATTGGCCTGATCCAACATTGGCTTCTCTTATGTTCTTAATCACTATGCCACATTGGCATTCATGCGGTGATTGCTGCTGACAATAGCAAGCAGCCAGGCCTGGGAGAGTCATGCAAGTTACATGGTATCAAGTTGCTTGGTGAGTCCTCCCTCAAAGGCCAAAACAGCCCTGGAAAAGTTGCCGCCCCTCTCCCCCTGCCTTTTACTGACAGAAATCGAGGCTTGAAGGCTAGCAATACCGTTGTGGTTTCCTACCAACCTCCACAATGGCCACTGAGAGGGAATTTGCTTTTTAAAGCTACATGTGCAGTTTTCCCTTTAGATTTCAGATTTCAAACCTGAGGTTTTCAGGATTGTAGAAAGAGATGTATTTTCTGTCCATGGCCCCAATCACCAGGTTTAATTATCCACAGATAGGGCCATGTTGAGAATTAAATATATTGATATACTATATTGATATACTATATATATTGATATACTAATACAAATCTACAATGAAGAGATTTGGCTAATGGGTAGGATTTGACTGTGTCCCTTAATTGTCTAGGAAAATGTACAGAGAAATGTAGGTACGTTAAAAAATGCATCCTGTCTTACCTAGCGGATGGTTTGATTAATAGTATCACTATTATAGACTCATAGGCTGCTTCCATACAGTGATGGTTCCCCATCTGATTTTCTTGCAGCTGCAAATGCAGAGGCATTTGAGCAACCATGCAGTGGGTTTCCCCCCCCACTTTCCCTGCCCCAATACTCTGTGGCTGCTACTTCCCCCAAAGGGCTTGGTTTTTCCCCCCTTGATCAATAACTAACATCACTATAGCAATATGTCAATTCTTGCTTAATTAAAAATACCCCCAAATCCTTCTGGTGGCAAGGGGGGAAACGGCAGCTGCCGGGGAGTGGGGCAGTGCAAATAACACCAATGTGGCCAGGACCAGGAACAATCTGCTCTTTTTAATCCACTCCTCTTTGACTGTGATCTTTAACAGCAGGTTTGAAAAAGATGGCAGCAAAATTGGGGAAAGCTGGAAGGTGCATGAATACTCCATGATGTCATGTGCAAGCTTGAGTAAACCCACTGTGCTTTGAGACCCAAGCTAGACCAAAACACCTGTGCGGAGGCAACAGGGCATTTTAAAAGGACAGGGTTTACCTTTAAGGCCGGATAGGATGAGGTGACAAATCCTTTGATTTTATTGCTACTCTTAAACATACTAGTTGCAATTAGAAACAGACAGGGTCTTGTGTTATACACATTGCACACATCTTTTATTGAAACATAAACCTTCATGGACTACCAGGGGTCCTTTCGAGCAGGAGCTCGGGGGAGCTCAGCTCTGGGAGTTGGTGCCGGCCCCCCCCTCCACGGGGGAATTCCTGCTTGTGTCAAGGCTGCAGCAAAATGACCCCGTCCCCTGGAAAGGTCCTTGTTCCTCCGACCAGCCTTCTGAAGGCTTCAGCCACCACTGAAGCTATCCCCCCAGAATAGTGGTATTTCTGAGGCTTGGATTAGTAGCTGTCCCCTCTCTGCCAGCTCTTTCTTTCTTGCCTTCTGACATACTTCCGGTGATGTCAGGTGGTGTAGCATATGCAAATAAGTTACGCTAATGAGTTATGCTAATGAGCTCCTTCACCTCTTTTTCTATGAAATGACCCCTGCAGACTACAGTCCATGTCATCAATTCTGAAAGCTTATGCAAGAATAAATGTAGTAGTCTGTAAGATGCCCACAAAACTCCTCTTTGTGGCTAGTTTTTTTTTTGGGGGGGGGGGGAGGTTGCTAACCTGTTGGAGTATTCCAACAAATATCCTACATGTTTAAAAAATACCCTTCCTGCTCACAGAAAAGTAGCACATCAAGGTTAATTATCCATGTAGGCTAGCTCTCTGTATAAAGGGAACAGTCAAATTCGCAATGAGAAATTTTATAGACCATATGCATTTTATTTATTAAATTCTTACCCTACCCCTTCCTCCAAAACAGTGATGGAAAAGGAGTGCATGTACAGGAAATGCACAAGATATTCAGGAGCAGCATTGAAATGAAATGCAGTGAAATTGTGGATGCTTTTTTAAAGATTAAGAATATCTTATGATTTCTGTATCACCCAGAATCTCAGCAGAGTTTTCAGGGCCGCCTTCTCCTCCTTCCTCCCCATCCTGTATCCATTTGCACTGCCTGTCAGTTCCAGACTCCTCTGTACCTTATTTTTGCCCTGATACAAAGCAGGCTGGCATGATTCAGTACAATTTGATGGATCACTTGACTCTCGGGGGAATACACTGCAGCAATTAGGGAATGTTTTATTTCCTCATTTTCTTTTTATCTAAAAACACTGTTGCGTAACTTTGTGCTGGGTGAAAGGTGCCCAAGAGCGTGGCCTGGAAACAGGGGTCCTTTTGCTCTTTGCATGTAGGTAGCTCAGTATGGACCAAACCAAGCCAATCTTTCCTTGGAACTGCTCAACTACTATTTCTGTCCTGTCCTGGTACAGACAGACACAGGTACTGCAATGGTGATCTAAAGCAGCAACCAGATGAGGCAGGTTCACATGCTCTGGTGCTTCAGGGTTAAACCCGGTGCTGGTAATGCATAGCTACCTGCAAAAAGCAGACACTTGAGGGCTGGATGGGGGTGTTACAGTGCAATGATCATACAGGTAGAGTGCTCACCTGACTGTGCATAATATGCTGGTTTGCTTGCCTTCCAATGCAACTCAGAGTTACACCCTTCTATACCCACTGAGTAGACTGAATGAAAGGTGTTAACGAGCAGAATGGGGGCACAGAGTGGTGCCAGCTCCTGCCTCAGGATGATTCCAGTGCGTAGCCAGTCCCCTCCCTAATGTTTCCTGGTATTTTTTATTCTCCCATGATATTAACTATAGCCACACTATGTTAAGAATCTATAGCATGGATTAAAAAGATATTATCTTCATTCTACAAAGTATGTATTTAATCTACAAAGCTGCTTCTTTACTCACCAAATAATGGGCCTCTGAGGTCCCTTTGTTCCTCCAAACTAGTTTTTCTAGTCATTTGTCTCTCTGCCTTGCCCTTGACAGCAGCTGCAATAGGTGAGAAATGACTTTGGTCTACTCAGGCTTCCATAGCAGCCACTCTAAAGAAGCCCATGCACTGTTCAGACCTGGCACCATCTTGAAGGGTGTCTCATACCCATTTTATCACCAGTTAATTAAAAAAGCGTAAAAGCCAAAGAAATTCTGCTGCCCCAGGGTACACAAAATCTGCCTTTTCTCATGTAATACAGAACTTTGAATGGTGGTCTCTGATTTGATGGTGCTACACTTGGAACACTGTAGTGGGGCACTCCTGCCACTGGAGCGATTGACAGAGATTTCATGGGAGGTTGCACAATGTCTCTACATGCTCTCTGCTTGCATGGGATATAACCATGTGACAGGGGCATAGCCAGTAGTGGGGCTTTAGTGGCTGCACCCCCTATTGACTAAGGGTGAGCCCCAGCCCCAGTGAGTCCCCAGAGCCCCAGTGCGTCCCTGGCAAGCACCAGCTCCAGCCAATGTGTTGGCTCTCGGAGAGATCTCCAAGACCTGGCTATAGGTATGGTTACTCCAGAGCAGCCCCATTGAGTTGCATTAGGCATCACTGAGGGCAGCCAGGTCTGGGGAAAATAGGAAGCATTTGCCTTTCCTTTTTTTAAAGTTATAAAGTATTTATTAAAAGGAAAACCACTTCATGTCGGGAGTCCTGGCCAGGCATGGCTGCTGGGGCACGTGCAGCAAAGCTGAAGAGAAAACAAAACACTGGCTGCTGGGCGGGAGCATGCAGAGGAAAGAACAGTGCTTGTCCAATCTTTCCAGGTTCAGAACTACTACTCATGGATGGCTTTTTAAAGGGGAAGAGGACCCGGCTGGACTCTCTTCGGTAACTGTGGGAAGGGGAGCAGGGCATGGAAAGTTTGTAGTTGGCTGTGCAGCTGGCTTGGGGGGGGGGACGGTGGTGGCGGAGTAGAGGCGGGCGGCTCCCACCCTCCCTCCAAGCACCAGCAGGGAGTGAGTAAGGGCCGGTACTGATCTTACTGTGAGTTAATTTAATTAGTGCCCCTGGTGCGCCCCCCCCCCCCTGAAAAAATTCCTGGCTACAGGGCTGCCATGCAACCAGGCTTTGAGACAGGCACAGAGAGAAAGAAGCCATAACACTGCTATAACGTTTCCCCTGCTATTTCCCCTGACAGTCAAAACTTAAAACCTGAATAAAAATAAAAACAGAAGGTTATTAACAGATTATTCTAATCCCTTAAATTTAGTTGAACTAGTGTTTCTCTCATGGACCATACAGTCTATCCTAGTAAATGCTATGCCATCTCTGGTATACTCGGGTATATACAAATCAGGCCTTAGATCCCGGTTTCTTAAAATATTTTATATATTAAATAGAAGGGATACGTTAACCCCTTAATTTTTAATTGGAACTGCTCTTCACTGAGAAACATGATTTTTTTTCTATACAGCAAACAAAGATGATACAGGTAGGAGAGAATAGGAGTTCATACTTCCATAATCTATTTCCTCCCATATTATTTACAATTATGAGTAAGTCCTTTAAAAGGCAAAGTTGGAGCTGGATAAGCCGTGGCCTGCTCTGTTACCTTTTATCTATCTCCCTCAATACAGATATAGATATTCCTTCTCCAGAGCAGAGGAACCCATTCATCATTGATTAACCTGAACTCACACCGACATACAAAATACTTCCTTGATATATATATATATATATATTTTAGTGTATCCCTCATGCATTGAACAGCTCAAGGGGGACTTCCACCTGGTTCCCATACAGTTGCTCACTGAGGCAGTTTACAAGGCCAGCCTGGCTTAGCTTCAGCTGTAGAACTCCTCTACCAATAGCTGTGTCTTTTTAATATTTCTAGCCTGCAGGCAGGGCTTGTTCTTTTAAACATAATGACTGTACAGTACAGTACACTTTCCAATATAGAGGACAGGTGGACTCACATTCTAGCTGTACCTGAAGAAGTGAGCTGTGATTCACGAAAACTCATACCCTACCACAAATGTTATTAGTCTTTAAAGTGCTACCGGACTCTACTCTTTTTTACTGTATAGTACCTAGTTTTTGTGGTGCATTATTATGGTGGTGGTTATTCAGAACTGTATTGTGTGCATTCTGACCATCTTCTAGATTGAAGCAGATTATCAGCAAACAGATAGACCGATGCAGATATTGTGATGAAATTATCTAAGGCGGCTTTGCAGAGTATTTCTGTCTACAAGGCTACTCCTAGCTCTCAGAATCTCACTGAGACCAAAACATGTCTCCTTTAACTCAACATGAGTTGTGTAACCAATATCTATGTAAATGTTTACACATTTGCATTACAAACTCTTTATAGGGCACATCCATCTAATTTTTATCCTGCCCTTCCTTTGAGGAGCTCTCACTGTAAACAAGGGCTGCCCTTCCTCCATTTTATTTTCCTAGCAGCCTAGTGTAGTAGGTTAGACTGGGAGCTCAAACAGTTATTTGTTGTGCAAGTTCCTATTAATTATGTTAACAGGCAAGATCTCCATAGTTACAAGGAACCTTTTTGCAAAGTTGGGTGCCTTTCATCATGTTGGAAACAGTCCCTCCTATGAAATCTGCAAAGAATTAAATGTAAAATTAGTTTAGAATAGGGATTTTGGGTGCTTAAGGTGATTAATCTCATCTGTGTCCAAGCACTGATAAGATGTATCTGTAAGAATACACAACATTGCTCATTAATATGTTTATGTAACTTAAGTCATATTTCTATTCTATTGTAGTAATTTGTACAATTCTGTTAATGGTCAATAAATAATACAGAAATTTGTCCTTTTCCAATCCCAGTTGCCAGTGTCCACATTTGCCAATTACATTGTTCACTCTTATTGTCTGGATTATATTGCTCTCTGGTGGCAGAAAGCAGCATGCACATTGCTTAAAGCAAAACTAATGAAAACGTCTTTGGTATCTTCTTCCTCTTGAAAGCCTCTTCCCCTTCTTTGTTGACATCAGTGCTTTTGGCACTTCAGCTCTATAAGGGTTTCATCTCCCTGTAGCAATTATATAATATTGTACTTTTATGGCACAATATGATGAAGTATCAGTACCCAACCTATTCAGGGATACTAATCTCTGATTTTATCTACTTTACAGAATAAAAATGTCTGAAAGACCCTGAGTGGTCTCCCGGGGCAAGTCCTTTATTAAAAAAACCCACCTCACCAGACACCACTTCAGGATTATTATTTTTACTTTCCTCCCCACCCCACTTCACCAGGGATCCCAGAGGGAATAATAATCTGGGAGAGAACTCTAGCTTGGATATGAAACAAACTCAAACCCTCAAACCTATGGCTGATAACTGAGGAGGAAGGTCAACTGGGCAACAACAAAATGGTTTTTCTTTTGAAAAATGATCGAGAACAATATTTATTATAACACAAACTGAGGCAAATATAAATAAGATGGAAATATAGCATTTCTGCTTCCAAACTGTACATGCCAATCCTGCTACAAATAAACACAATATCCTGGCTATGATATCCTGGTAACACCTTGTAAAAGGCAGGGAGAGCCAATCTGACAGAAGACTAGATTCAGGTGGGGTGGTCGTGTTAGTCTGAAGCAGCAGAACAAAGTTGGAGTCCAGTGGCACCTTCAAGAACAGCAAAGTTTTATTCATGGTATAAGCTTCCATGAGGAAATGTGCTTATACTGTAAATAAAACTTTTTTGGTTTTGTTCTGACAGAAGACTAGTATGTGTAAGCTTTCTTTTGTGGAGGAAGGAGAGCAATGGGGTGCTGTTCTACCTGCTTGTCTTATACTAGGCGAGAGCTGGTTGTGTGCTTTTTGTCTCTGTGCAGATCCAAGGGAGAGTGGGTATCTCGACATTTGCCTGATTGTGCACGCATGTTTGGTTTTTGTCCCACCTGCTTGAAGGAGTGCCCTGTTTAGGAGACAGAATGGAGTAGGAGATGATGTTTACACCCTGGTTTAATTTGGTTATTAAGCAAGTAGAAAAGTCCCAGTAAAATCATAGTCAATTTGTAAGCATGTGAATCTTTGGATAATACTTGACCAAATGGTTGGGCCTGTATACCACACATTTCCAGCCTCCACAATCCACAGACACCTGAGTTTTTAGCCTTTTCTCATAAGTCTCTCCAGCATTTGCAGTGTAGAGGAAAATGGCTATGGGGCTTCTGAAGTCTCCACCCCCCATCTATGGTATCAGTACAAAAGTTCTCCCACAGGACATAACACCTCTGGGAACATAAGGAATATCTTGCTCACTCAGACCAAATGCACAGTTAATGTGTGGACACAGTTAATGTGTGGACTCTAATCTGAGAGAACTGGGTTTAATTCCCCACTCCTCCACTTGCTGCTGCTGGAGTGACCTTGGGTCAGTCATAAGTTCTTTCAGAGCTGCCCCCTCAAGGGCAGTTCTCAAGAGAGCTCTCTCAGCCCCACCTACTTCACAGGGTGTCTGTTGTGGGGAGGGGAAGGGAAGGGGGTTCTAAGCTGCTCTGAGACTCCTTTGGGTAGCGAAGGGTGGGGTATAAGTCCAATCTCCTCTTCTTCTTCTTCTCCTCTTAATCAAGAACCCTTAACAGTAGCTAGCCAGATGTGCCCAAGAAATTCATATGGAAGGAACGACATTCCCTGTTTTACACACAGCATCCATCAGTCAAGGATTACCAGGGGATTCTATCCATGGAGTTCCATTTTTAAAAACTGTACTCCTCTGGGCTACATCAGAGAGAGACAGACATACAGACAAGCCAACAAGGCCACCTCTATATATTTGGGGTGGGTCAAATTTCCCAATTGTCCCCCCCCCGCTGAGACGGGCCCCCGCCCAATAATGTTACTAATTCATCAGTCACAGGAACATTGTAAAATGATAATACGATACCTAGCTTTGCCCGGAAAGACTTCAGAAATGTGGGCACGCCACGCTGTTCATTCTTGAAGTCATTTTCCTGTTTTTGGTAATAAAGTCATTTTTTTTGTCCTTATGCTGATGCAATGCAGGGTGAGCATCCATGGATTACTGGAATTCATTCATTGGTCAAAACTCTTCCTTAATGTTGAAATGTGGCTGATCTTCGGGTTTGAAGTTTGAATTGGGGCTGCCATCCTCATTGAGAATTCTTTGGGCAGTGTAGCCAACAATGGGATACTTGGCTTTGTAGACATTATTGAAGGTTTCATCCAGAGATTGCAGCTCTTCTGTTGTGAGTCCCGTCTCAATAGAGTATGATTGCATACAGAGAAGAGGGAGGGGAGGGAGAGAACAAAAAGAGAAAGGTGAGTAGCTGGCAAAATTGAGATTGCTCAGATCCGAGTACTAAGGATCCCACCTGGCAGCTGTGCTTCTTCAGTCTCTTCCCTCCCTGCCCTTCTCCCCATCTATGATCCTCTATGCGCTTGGGCCAGCCAGTACCCACCAACATCCAGAAGGATACATGCAAGACCCATGCCACCATGGAACAGACATCACTTTTCCTTACTGTATCATGAGTGAGATCCGCAGGATCAAGGGACATCTTTGCAATTCCCCGAGTTGAATCCTTCCCAGCTAGCGCATTGTACGAGGCTCCTTTTCCATAAAACTCTGTCAAAGAAAACAACATAGCAATGAAACAAAGCCCAAATTTGTTTAATTCTGCCAAGATGCTATTTATTTATTTAAATTTGTATCCCACTCTCTTCCTGACAATCAGGGCCCAGAGCAGTTAACAACATACAAAATCATAAACAAATATACAAATATTCTATAAAATAATTTAATACACTGGCACTCTGATCAGAGACGCTGATAATAGGCCCAGTAAGATTGCCTCAATGGAATACCTGGACAAATAATTCCATGTTACAGGAATCCTGCAAGGCAAGAGTCTCTTCAGACAGTGGTTAAGAGCGACGGACTCTAATCTTGAGAACCGGGTTTGATTCCACCCTCCTCCACTTAAAGCCAAGCTGGGTGATCTTGGGTCAGTCACAGCTCTCCCAGCCCCCCCCCCCCCAATAAGCCTAGCTTGCTGCATAATGCTAAAATAGAGCTAGAGCTTCAGGCTACCAGACAATCCTAGGATCTCCTGGCTATACTACACACAATATCATACAATAATTTAATTTTTTCTTCAGACAAGAGTATTCCACCAGGTTGAGGCCAGGACAGAAAAAGCCCTTGTCCCCTTCAATGTTAAACCAGTTACCTGAAGGCCAGGTACCACCAAAAGTCCGCCTAAAGTGAACACAAGCATTGCGCGAGGTGTGTGTGTGTCAAAACAGGAGAAGCGGTCCCTATGCAGAGTTAGGCTTTCTGCAATGGATTGCGTTGACTTGCCCACACTTGATTTCTGTGATGTTTCAAAGGTTGACACATTTTATTGGAAGGGCAACAGTTTAAATGTCAGAAAACTGTTAACTGAGCTAGAAAAATCCCAAGTATCAATATGCTCAGAGGCCCAAAACTTAGATGCTTCTATATTACGTTTTGGTACATTTTGAGACAAAACTTAGAGATGATTGTCTATCCCTTCACAGTTCTACTGCCAGTAAAAAAAAAAAAATTAGATTCCATCTCTGAGGAACTTAGTCTGGATCGTACAGTAAGGGAAACATGACCATCAGATGCTGCTTAGCATTTGAAAATTTTGTTAATTACATAGGGCTAGAAGATGCATGTGATTCAGAGCCCCACTGTATTGAATATTGCATTATGCAATGTACAGAATGGCAAAGCAGGGGGCAGCCAGCTAGTCATCTAGTCAGACAAGTGAATTAGCTGGTGACCAGCTGGGAAAGGTGAAGGGCAGGGTATGTTTTAAAGTGAGGAAACAAGATGAGAGGGTTCCCAAGAGGTTCCTTTTGAAAGAAAATGGAGGACTGTGATTTGAAAGGAGGTATGTGTGCAGATAGCTGATGAGAAGATACACATTTCCCGTATAAAATCTTAAAAGGTTATCTTCGTTTGCCTGCTGGGTTATAAATATCCTTTTCACCTTCTTCTGATGCCATCTATTTACTTTTGTATATAAATATTAGCTAACATCTATTCTGTATTGATTATCTGGTTCCTGTGCCAGTATTTGGGAAACCTAAAGGGCACGGATAAGCACAGTACAAACAGGGAACCTGTGAGAAATCACTGAGGAGGGGACATCCCATTATTCCTTCTCCTGATGGTCCTTGTGGCCCCTGCTGTGATAAGCCTCCTCACCCCTACCTACTGGCCAGGTGATAAGGTGTCGGGCTGGGAGCAGAAATCATGGCTGGAATGCATTCTATCAATCAGCCAGTGGGGAGGAGGACTTGAGTAGAAAGCATCCGAGAAAGCATCCTTTCTTCTCCAAGCCCCACAGAGGCAGGTTGCCATTGAGGTCTTTTGACATTCATGATACTTCATCCAGCATTTTTGTTTTGTTTGTTTTAGTTATGTCTGTGCTTGCTTTACTATTTTTTAACATTTCTTTTCTTTTATGAACTTGTCAAAACCGCAGGTTTCCAACCAGATTTGTAGAAGCACACCCACAATATATACAAGGACCTCTTATGTGTATTTCTATCTGCCCCCTGGGACCATGTTTAGAATTATATAAACTGATTTTTAAAAAATCATTTTCCCTACAAATATCTGCTGATCTTAAGGCTTTATTTCCCAGTGCCAGATAGTTATGTCGGTCTATATCTGGGAAAATATATGTTTGTGCATGTGTGTACATGAGAAGAAAAAACATCCTACCAAAAACACAGAACAGGCTGTCCCCTACTGACCCAGGGGAGGAAGACCCCGTACATAACTTCTGTTAAACACCAAACTTCACTATTCCCCTGCAAGAAATATGTTTCCCTTTGTACACTCCAAGATACTCTCCCTTCCTTGTCTCCCTTAAAAACCGTTATTGGCCGGGCATCCACTCTAGCTCACCAGAAGCTAGAATACTGTACTTGGGTCCTAAGTGTTGGATGCTTATGGGGGGAGATACTGAGATAAATTAAGAGGCAGCCATCTTTTAAAAAAATTCTCACATACAGTGCTGCTACACACTCAGGAGCAAAGACCAGGCTACAAAATCACTGAGAACCACTTGCAGCTTGGAGTGGCTTTGACCAAGTGGCCCTGACGCCAAAGAAGGGGTGGATTTATACCCCACCCTTTACTACCTGAAGGAGTCTCAGAGCGTCTTACAGTCTCCTTTCCCTTCCTCTCCCTGCAACAGACACCCTGTGAGGTAGGTGTGGCTGAGAGAGCTCTCTCGGGAACTGTCCTTGAGAGAACAGCTCTGAAAGAATTTATGACTGACTCAAGCTGCAAGTGGAGGAGTGGGGAATCAAACCCAGTTCTCTCAGATTAGAGTCCGTGCTCTTAACCACTACACCAAAAGAGAAAATCATGGAGGGCTGGCTCACACTGGTATTTTGGTGACTACCAAGATTATGCCCTGGATAACAGCAAACTGCTAACAGTAGCATGCAAAGCCCTCCTTAGCTATATTCAGGCTTGCCATCATGATGCAGTGGGACTGGTGTGGAACTGTGGGAACCTGGATTAAAAACCTTGCTCAGTCAATAAATTTCACTTTATTGTGCTGGATATGTCATTGTCACTCAGGCTCTAATTTATCCCACACAGCTGTTATAAATTAAAAATGGGAGAACACAACCCCCATATGTCCTGCCTTGAGAAACAAAAAGAAATCCTCTGACAGCATTTTTTGGTGGAAAAGCAAGTGAGGGATTTGCTTTGCACCAGCTCTTTTGAGCAACTGCTCCAGCTCCTTAAGAAGATCATATGGCTGAGGCTGCAATACTAATGTTTCTGTCTCTAATTCTGATTCAATTGGGAGCCCTTGCTTCTCTTTCTTCAAACTTAACTCACCTTTTCCAGAAGTAACATCAAACACCACACCTTTAACGGCTATGTAGATAGGTTGACCCTCCTGAAAAGACATTTTTTAAAAGAAACATGTTTTTTAGTTTCAAAATGGCACTTAAAAGCATCATAATCACCACCATCCTTAACATATCACAACTTTTATCCTGCTTTTTCTTGAACAATTCAAAAGTGGCTTATAGCAAGTTGGGATAATATAGTGTCTTGTAACACCTTAAAAGACTAATACATGTATGCCATACCCTTTCATAAACACAGCTCAGTTTATCAGATGCATGGAGATTCACAGTCATGTTGCAGATAGGTATATATGTGCACACATACGTACACATACACATACAGCCAAAGAGTAAATGGGACAGAAGATATGTCTGCAAAATAAGGCTAGACAGTCAAGCTATCCATGAGATACTATAAAAAAGAAAACACTTAAAAACTGCATCTAGTCAAAAGAGTAAATAATTTTATCAGAGTGTGGACTACTCTTAATTGGTAATGCAACAGCAAAGCAAGCTGAATATTGTACCAGTACCACTAAGGAGGGGCCATCACCTTCTGTAGTTGAGCTAACCACTTTCAATATCTACTGAAATCAAGAGTGACAGAAGATGAAGTCATCAAACAGATGTTCCCTGATGATGCCTCAGCATACCTAGGAGTTGATTTTTGTGACATTATCCAGGCAACTATTCTGGATGCCTGGTCATCTTGTATCTTCAAGTCACTGGCATTCCAATCGATACCTGCATGGCCCACAGTATTCAATATATTTACAGAAGACCAACGTTTTGTAGAATCTGTCTCAGAAAGTCAAAGTTTTTCCTTTTCCTTAATACACTTGCTGGTAGATCCTGAAAAATCTGCACTTCTTTTTCAGCTACTTTAAGTGGAAATTCTCTCTGCTTCTTCAAAAATGCACCTTGTGTTTTCTTATGAGTGAAATGGACCAATATCTCAGGGTAGCAGAAGGAGAACAAGTTTTATAAGGAAGTGGATTTTGAGCAGAAACATCTTTTATTTTCTTCTTATATGATATATAAGGCTTTCCTTTATACACTGTTATACTACATCTGTTAAAAGTTATAGCAAGTATGTATAACTGGTGAAATATGTAATACTGAATATGTAGTAATGATGAAATACTATAGTTGCAAAACAGATCAGTTATGAAATTTGAAATTTAAAATGCTGAATATAAAAGTACCCCAACAGAAGTAAGGTCTGTTTTATGGATAATGGATAATGTCTTAAAAATTATAAGGAAGGGGATGTTGGGGAGAAATATTTTCTGTTTTATACACTGTAATATATAATTATCCTTGATATATATATATATATAATTATGTTATATAATCCCTCTTTCCTTTTTGAGCCAGTGAGCGAGCTCTTAAGTCTCTTGCACCCTCCTGTGGCCACCTCGAGCTTTCTGTTTTGCAGCCACATAAATTCTTCCGCCACTGCTTGTCTCAACCACCAAGCTGAACTCAAGACAGATTCTGAGGGGCCCCCCAGGGTGGTCTGCAGTGAACCCTCCCTGCATGTCCGCAACAACTCTGGGTATAGCGCTGGGTTGATTTGGGGGTACTGCGGGGGCTGAGCCGGCATCATGGGACCTTGCAAAGTAGGGAGCGATTTCCTCTTCTTCCTCTGCCCTCTTTGTGCTCTTCTCTCTGTTTCCCCAGCCTGTGTTCTCGAGCTGGAATGCTGAGCGGCCTTCTTGCTTGCTCCAAATAAGAGTTGGGCTTGGGGAGGAACCTTGGGTCTTGTTCGTCAGCAGAAAACTGATAGGGAATCTTGCTTGGAGCAGGATGCAATCAGAGGATTGCTTTTCATGTCTTCAGAGGAGAGCATTAGCAGAACAACGGGCAGAGGAAGCAAAAGGGAGAGCCCCTGAACAAGCCTGCAGTCCTATTTTAAGCAAGAAAGGACCCCCTCCTCTAGAAACAGGAAATACATCTCTAACTCTTGCATTACCAATGCTGATTTCTCCACACCTATTACTGCACTGCATGTCACACCTTTCCAAGACGGGAGCTTCTCCTCACCACAATACACATCAGGTATGCCTCCTACCTGATCTGTATTGTGGTGAGGAGAAGCTCCCGTCTTGGAATTAATTCAAGGTGGCCCATGAATGAGAATATTTTTGTGATGTCTGTGGACTAAGTGGATGAGGTTCTGTATTAACAGTAGCTGGATTAGTTTCCCTGAAAAAGAACATTGAAATGAAGTTCATACCTAGATTCTTCGTTGGAAACTTGGAAAGAAAACTTGGGAACTTGGAAACTTCTGAAAACTGCATGTGTGGCAGCAAGGAACTTCAAAATATTCTTTGTAAAATTCTTTTGAAGTTCTATGATTGTACTGTGTGATTTTTTTGTTACACTATTAGCACATTGTTGATCAATTACAACACTGAGTGTGGCAGCATTTTCCAGCTTTGTTCATGCTTTTGTTCATGTTTTGGCGTCTTGTTGCATAGCTCTTTTTGTACATTTATTACATCTAATCCTGTCACACCTGCTATTGTCCTTTAACTGCTAATGTCATTTGGCAGCTGAAATCACTCCACTTTCCAATGTGTAGGACAGATGGACTCACATTTTAGATGCATCTGAAGAAGTGAACAGTGACTCACGAAAGCTCATACCCTACCACAAATGTTGTTAGTCTTTAAGATGCTACTGGACTCTTGCTCTTTTCTCCAGCCTTCTTTGACTAATTACCCATCTTCCGATGCATTCCCCCTCAGAGTAAGAAAATAAAACTTCACAGCAAGCAGCCATTAAATCTGCTAACAGCAAGGGAGAAAATGGGTAGCCAGTGGGCAAGTTAAGAAAAATTTGTTGTTTTGAAATGAGTCTTGTCACACAAACATGCCAGCGGTTCCCAATGAAAGTAAGCTGAACAATCCCGTCTGCAAAAAACCCGCATTTTGATAAATGAGCTTCAATGAGAATTTCGAAAAGGTTACATAAATGACAACCCTACCGGAAGTTCCATGGAACTTAATGGGATTAACTCCCTAGCAAGTATCCATAGTTACCAAATATTGGGTTCACTTCGATCTCAGACCTAACTAGAGTATTAAGGAAGGAAACAAAAGCGACCACGTTCTACTGAGACCAACCAATCTACGGTGTTTTCATATTTTGTCTGTTCGTGTTTTATATTCCCCTTCTCCCTAAATACTGGAGAACTAGCAAGTCTTTCTTAATCCGGCGCTAAGTCTCTGCACACATAGATCAGTACAGTCAGGTGATCAGCCGACTCTGCGGCTGCTCCCAGCGACCCCGCGAAGCAAGCAGAAGGCGGTCTTTGCCTCGGCGTCCTGAAACACTGCAAGGCGTGGGCCCAGGCCAAGCCCGGCCCGGCCCCGCCAGGGGGCAGCGGCATCCCTTCCCCACCGCCCTCGCAGTATTTACCTCCTGCCCGTTGTATCTGGCCAGCTCGGCCTCGGTGAAGAGCCTCACGGGTCTCTGCCGGGGCTGAGGCTTGAAACGCAGCTCCTGCTCTGTCCGCGCCTCTTGGGAGCCCAGCAGGACCACCAGCGCTAGAACGGCAAGAGCCCGTCGGAAGCGGTCGGCCATGGCGAGGCGGACGGAGAGCTGCAGTCTCCCGCGGGGCGTGGGCAGGAGGGGCCGGGGAAGGGGCCGGGAAGAGAGACGCTGCCCCATGACCCTCCCCTCCTCTTCCATTTTACACGCTCCCCCTCCCTGGCCCGCAGCGCCTAAACTACCCCCCCTCCTCCCCTCCTCCCCTCCCCTCCCAGTCCGTCTCGCTCTTTTTTTATGCTTCCTGACCCACGCCTTGAGGAAGCGTAGGGGGCTGAAGACTCCCGGAAGTCCTGCTTCCCGTTTTACAAGCCATTCCATGGCATTCCAGACACGTGGAGAGCAGAGTTTGCTTTGAGCTGAGTTAGTGTGAGCTAGCTCACAGTTTTTTTTAGCCTCCGGCTCGCACATTTCTGTCTTAGCTCAGGAAGGATGGCTTCAGAGCAAAGTAATTTATGCAGTAGCCAAATCTCTCGCTCACTGTTTTAATGCCAGTAGCTTGCAAAGTATATTGTCACCCTGCTTATTTAATTTATATGCAGAGTACATCACGCGAAATGCCAGCCTGGATGAATCACAAACTGGAATTAAGTTTCCCCCGGAAAAACATCAATAACCTCAGATATGCAGAGGATACCACTCTAATGGCAGAAAGTGAAGAGGACCTGAAAGAGGAGAGCGCAAAAGTTGAAAGAGGAGAAGTGAAAGAGGAGAGCGCAAAAGTTGGTTTGAAACTCAACATCAACAAAACTAAGATCATGGCATCCAGCCACATCAGTCCTTGGCAAATAGAAGGGGAAGTCATGGAAGCAGTTACAGACTTCACCTTCCTGGGATCCAAGATCACTGCAGACAGTGACTGCAGCCATGAAATTAAAAGATGCCTGCTTCTTGGGAGGAAAGCGATGGCAAACCTAGACAGCATAATAAAAAGTAGAGACAACAACAACAACAAAGTTCACAAAGTAGAATCTTTGCTCACAAGACTCCATAGTTTAGAGGGAGCATTGGGATTATTGGTTGTGTTTATCCAGTGGTGAAGGGGAAAGGTACTGTGTGCATGTTCCAGAATACTTTGTAATTCTATGAGGGTTGTTCTTAACATTGAGAAGAAGTTATAGAACTACACTTGGGCACATATTCAGCCTAGACTCTAATCTCTCCCACTAATTCCATGTTTAGTTTGCTATTCCAACATTCACAGAGGAAAATATTAAAATATATCTTAAAGGGTATGGCAGTGAGTCAGCAGGTGAATTTCAAGAGTATGAATGTTTAAAATGTTAAAATATATTTCCTTACAAATTAAAAACTGCTTTTCATACTTAGATGTCATACATTTGTGTATTTTGATTGTTACATAAGATTCTGGTATGGTGCTTCTCATACTAAAACCATGAAAATGCTGATCCATAGTATATACTAACACAACAGTCTGCACTGCTGACCCATTCTTCAAGCATGACAGCAGCATCTAATCCCAAAAAAGTACGGTTGGTAAATGGTATTTCAAAGCAAAGTACCACAGACTATCTGGAGAAAGGTTAAGCAGATGGCATGGCTAAGAATCCATCAGTCTTGCTTCTGCATACAGATCTCTGGGCAAAACCAACCAACCAACCCCCCCTAACACTAAAACCCCATCGTTGATGAATCTACCAAAGTGCATTACTTGCAGCCTCATGAAAGGCAGCTCATAAATGTTTTAAATAAATAAATATTTGAAGGTCTGACTACATTGAATGATGACAGTCAAATAGTCTAAGACACTTTGGTAACTGAGGCAGGAAGGTCAAATGCCCCCCTCATCCTTAGTGGTAAAAATATGATAATGCGCTAATTGACAATTTGCTGCCCTAGACTGTGGCTGAAGGCATACCACATCTAGCAACAAGCACCTTTGTCAGCGCTTTACCTCAGTGGTCTTCTGCCTTTCCAAACCTAGGAACCCCTGCACACTGGAGTCACTGAGCTCCTAGCCTGTGGTAGAACGTTACCTGACATAGGCTTGCCAGCCTCCAGGTCTGATCTCCTAAAATTACAACTGATATCCAGACAACAGAGATCAGTTCCCCTGGCAAAAATGGCTATGTTGGAAGGAGGACTCTATGGCATTGTACATTCACTGCTGAGGCCCCTCCCCTCCCCTCCCCAAACCCTGTAAGAATAATGGCAACTCTATAGGGATTGACTCAGCAGATGTGGCTCCACAATCCACCTGAGAGTCCCCAACCAATGGATTGAAGACCATTGCTGTATTCCACATTGTGGAATAGCTCTTCTTTTCATTGGATTATCATCTTTTTACCTGTGGTTTTATTCTCAAGAGGACATAAAAATTCTAATCCCTTGGCCACCTCAAACAAAGCTCAGTCAACAGTTTGTTCAGATCTCCTTTGTTCCACAAATGGTTAAATTTTGTAACCAGCCTCAAGTCTTCGAGCAAGCAAGCACAAGATGGAGTATCCACCAATCTGGATTCAGAAGAACAATGTTATAACATTAGTGACACCAAGTCAAAGAATTAGTTTTTTTGTTTTTGTGTGTGTGTGTGTGTACACACCTGGAAGTCATGGCAACCTCTGGGGACTGACCCTCTACTGGGGGGGGCCTGGAGGACATTCAGAGACGTGGCTAAATAAAGCCTGCCCCCACCTCCCACTTCTGGTATTTCAAAGTGATCTCTCATCCAAGTATTTGCCAGAGCTGACTCTGCTTACCTTCCAAGATCTGGCGTAACTAAGCTATTCAGTTCAGGGCCACACCAACGAAATCTTAATTAATCATTTATGTTTGAAAGTGATGAATCAAATTAAACATTCAGGAATTTTGTGTTGCAATGAAATACACCAGAGACACAACAGGTGGCTTCTTGGAAGAGGCCTTCTCCCCCTGTGTAATGTAGAAGGAATGCCTCTTCTAGTACTGAACCAATGCAAATTTACTAAGTCTTAATAATAATTAACATTTCTTTTAAAAAGGGAAACAACTTTTTTTTTACTATCATAAGGTTTTAATCATTCTAGCCATAAACTGACTAAATATCATAGCCCTGATTTTTAATATATTCTTTAACCATTGAACACTTTTAATTAGTAGAAAAGATTAAGAGTCCAGTGGCACCTTAAAGACAAACAAAATTTGTGATAGTTGTCTTTAAAGTGCTACTGGACTCTTTACTTTTTTCTACTGCTACAGACTGGCTAACACGGCTACCCACTGTTAATTGGAAAGCTTCCACGATTTTAATTGCCTGCGCTCTGCGCTACAATGGCTTTACTGAGTTTCCGTTTCGAAGACTAGTTCATCTGTAGCCTCCAACCTGGTAAACTACATTTCCCAGCCTGCGCTTCTCTTCGACCCCGCTCGTCCACCCTATGTAGTATAACCGATGATTGAGGCTCAGAGCCGTGAAACGGAGCGGGTTAGCGGTATCGGGGAGGGAGCTTTGTGCGCTTGCGCTGAACTTTCTTTGCCACCCATTCTGATAACATGAACGTTTTATGAGGGCCGGTATGTGGAGCTTCCGCGCCTCCTTCGTTGACTGACTTCTGTTTTGCCCGCAACGGTGGCACCAGCCTTTCACTTCTTTGGCTGCTGCGTCCAGCTCCTTTCCCCACATTTTCTCCGCAGTTGCCATGATCAGGCAAGAAGTCTCGACGTCGTACGAGGAGGTACTGGGGGAGAGAGCGCGGGGTGGCGGGAGGCGAAGTTATTTGAGCTGAAGTAGTCGCGAAGTAAGCGAGGTATTAAGCATCGTCGCGCTCGTTTCATGGTTTGCTGAGCGACTTCCTCGCGCACCACCGGAAAAGTGCTTGGCGGCTGTGACTTCACTTTCAAGCCGGACACTTGCAGCCGGATCTTGCGCGCGCCCAGCTAGCAGCCAAACCAAAATACTGTTGGTGGCAAAAAGCAGTATGCGGAGTAAGGCGGCGATCCTATGCCGTTTACTTGGCAATGAGGAGTCTTCCGTAAGGCATACCTTGCCGTGAAGGTGCATGGGCTCGGACGGTGTGAATGAGAGTTTGTGCCGTCCTTCCCTCAAATATATGCAGCATTTTTCTAAAGTGGTTGGAATTCTGAAAGGGAAGCGCGAAACTCCGCAAAATAAGCACTAACGTTTTAGTGGACTCTTCAGATAGGCAATCATGAAAACAGATAAACCTTGTGTTCCCTTAGAAACTCATCGCTGCGGATGGAGCATCTGATTCTGCCCGGTTTGTAATCCAACACGGTCTCGCGTTTTCATCCTAAATTAAGTCCCTCCTCCCCGTCCCATTCCCTTCCTTAAAGAGCTCTCCTTCACACCACAGACTATCGATCCGGGGGCCCGTTTAATTTCAGCACAACTCTTAATTAATACGATGGTTCTAATTTTGTTGCCCTGGGTGATTTCTTTGTTTAATGCCTGGTGCATGCTGTAGTTTCTCACAGGTGTTGCTCTTGAGACTTTTGCTTGCTTACCTGTATGGTGGGACTGGGAACTTGCCCTGAAACTCACTGGGTCACCACGCTGGGTCCATCTCAGTTTAACTGATTTTACAGAGCTGTTGAGAAGGAAAAGGAGGAAGAGCTGTGCTTCTTAAAGGAAGAGTAGGATAAAAACACACAAAATACATAAATTTCTTTATTCATATGACTATCAAATAAAAACAGAAAAAAACTGATGTGAGGAAGGCTTGTGATGGAAGCAAAATCTTGCTGATAACGTTTTAAAAGCTATATTTAGAAAACTCAACAGTGAGTGTATGGTTGTATGTGCTTGGTGCAGGGACTTTATGAGATTGATTGTAGCGATATGTTATCACAACGCTAAGAGTTTTGTTGCACCAAATTTCCATATCAAGTGTACCAGCTACTGGAACTAATCTTATCTTTTCTTCTCCTTGAGAGCAGCAGCAAGACTATTCACTTGCATTCAAAAGCTTGCTGCCACCTTAATCTTGGCTCTGGGAACACTGACACTCCTGTTTTGTAATCCAGGATAACAGTACTCATGCTGCTGTTTTCATGTTTGTCAGTGAAGATCATTGTGACAGTATGCTTCATGTTTTTGAAGTGATTCTCGTAGACTTTCAGGACATTCAGTGGGGGACCTCAAAGTAGCTGTTTTGTTGCAAAGGAATTTCGGAAACAGACTAGAATGGGAGATTGCTGAGTTACAAGTTATTACAACACTCAGAACAATGGAACCCCCTGGGCTTAACAAAGATATTGGTTTCTTATCTTGATACTAAAGGCAGCCATGGGATTCATTGGATGGGTTTGGGCAACGTGCACACATATGCTTCCATGTTCCCATTTGAAAGATGGGAATAATAAAGACCTTTCTCACTGAAATGTTACGCAGATGTTTTCAAATGTTAAATACAAGCCAGAGCACTCAAGTCTGGAAAGAAAAGAGATGCTACTACCTGCTGTAAAGGACAGGGGATACTACAAAAGAATTCTCCTGTAGGTTGAGCTAGAATCTGGTGGAAATTTCTTCCCCGTAACTCTTAATCCTGGGAGGCAGAGCATGCCAGAATGCAAATACTGAGAGAAATCGTATGTCAAACTCTTCTTGATTTCTCCCATACAGATCAATACTCAATGCACTTAGAGCTTGTTCTTAGTGCATGTGCATTATTTGGTAATGGAACTATTAGATATTGACTAATATGTGTGAATGTGCCATCGTAGATCCACCACCATGATAGAACATCAGCTTCAGACCCAGTGCTTTTCAGTGACACACTGAGATAATTGTTTAAATTATATACATGTGCATACCATCCCCTCCAGTTTATATGCTTAAATGTGAAAAATTCCATTTTAGTGGTTTGCAGATCACAGACTTTTTTAACTGGTTACCCAAATGTATGTTAAACATGATACATTTAAAAGCCTTCTGATCACTGTCCATAGTCTGCCTGTGTTATAGCCCAAAAGTACCAAGGGATTTCTTTTCATTGTGCTATACCTCTGGCAACCAGTCACTAAACCACAGAATGAATGTAACCATTGGGAATCCACTTGTCTGACATCTTCTCAAGAGGTGAGGAGAACTGTGCTACCCACAGAAGGCTTGTGGTATCTTGTAATCAATGCTCCCTCTAAGCTATGGAGTCTTGTGAGCAAAAATTCTACTTTGTGAGCTGCTGGGATTAAAGTTGTGAGCGAGGGATTTGGCTACTGCATAAATTAGTTTGCTCTGGAGCCATCCTTCCTGAGCTAAGACAAAAATGTGTGAGCTGGAAGCTAAAAAACTGTGAGCTAGCTCACACTAACTCTGCTTAGAGGGAACACTGCTTGTAATTATCTCTCAGTTTATGAATATATGGCAGGTAGCCAGGAAGCAGGCACATGGGCAGTCGAGGCAAGTATCATCTCCAGCAGCAGCAGCAGCAGCACTACAAACAGGCCCAAGACAGCCTCTGCCTGTCAGCTCATTAAACTTATAATTGTTTTGTTTCTCTGGGTAGGTTCCAATGTATAATCAGTTCATTTTAAGCTACCACTCAGGCAGAAGAAAGTGACAAAGTCCAGGAGCCTGCAACAGCCACTGTAGGTCACATCCCACTAATCAAGATTCTGTTCTTCACACTGAGTGTGTAGCTACCTAGAAACCTAGAAAGAGGGACAATTTGTGTAACAGAAAATGGTATGGCCGCAACAACTTTCCTGTTTTAAAAGAACAAAAGCGCCTTTCCATTGTGAAGAAGAGGACAATAAAATACATGGGGCCGTGAGTGATGTAGATAAGGAGAGAGAGAAAATCAGATTTTAACATTCTTTTTTTCAAAATATTAAACTGTAAGCCAAACCCCAGAAACAAAATCCAAACAAGGGTGGTGGGGGGGGGGTCACATGTGAAGAACACCAGAGGAGAAGGGACAGCTCTGAGGTGATCCAGGAGAAGGCATGAGGTGGGGTCTTTGGCTGCTTTCCTTCACCTCTTGGCTCATTGCCCAGTGTGTATCCTGGTTGGTTGTGCTGAATGTTTTGTGAGCTTCATTGGAAGTCCCAAGAGCTTTGTACTAGGTTTATGCTCCAATAGCACTGAACTACTAGCCTTATTGTTTAAGTCATATGTATCTGTTCCTTATTACCCTGTATGGTCCCTATTACCTTTCTATGTTCCTAATTACCCTGGCTTGGTCCTCACTGAGGTGGTTGGTTTGTGTTTAGCTCTACTGCTTCAGGCTGCAGGTGGGGGCTCGTGACTGAATGCTCTTGAATACCAAATCCACTACTTTATCCTTACCCCTGCTTCAAAAAGTAGATGTAAGGTGAGCTATCTCCCTGATCTCTCCTTTTCTCTGTGCAGGGAATTTTGTTTTATGGAGAGGCATTTAACCATGTAAACTTCAGTTTGCATTCTAAAGTGATATGAATCTTGAACTAGGCCTCTCCTTCCTAGGATTTGGGCCCTGCTGGTAGCCTTGTTACAAATAAGCTATATGATCAGGAGCTCTGCAAGATGTATTGGTTCTTCTACATACTTCTTCAGACTACAGAATTTAAATGCTTTGCTGGCCTCAACCATTTTCTGACCAAAGTAATGCTCCTGTATAGGGCCTGGGGCTTTGGTTGATGTCCAAGTATGCTCCTCAACTGTGAGCCTAAGGCTCTCCAGCAAACCCCTGATATTGTGGAAAAGTCAAGCTTGGGAAACAAAGTTTTTTATTGTAAGAAAATCCCCCCCAAACCCCCCAGATTATGGTTACAGAAGTGGAAGAAAAGGGATGTCATAGCTATGATCTGTAGGATTGTTTGAGAAAGCCCAGAGAAGAGGGAATGTAGAGGAAATGAACAAAAGGAAGCCAAATCTTTTGTGACATGCCTATGGTTATGTTCCTTCAGTTCTTAGATCAGATGCTGTGCAGCATGGAGGGATAATGTCTATCTGATGCGACAAGCTGGTGACATTGACAAAAATGTCCTGGCAGATTGGGCCCTGGGCTTTGTGTGATGAAGGAAGGAAGCATCTGGTCTGCATTGCTGCTTTGAAAGGTGTTCAGTGGGGTGTTGTCTGGGGACACTGAGCTGAAGTATAATGAAACGATGGCCTGTGGATTTCATTGCTGTTTGTTTTGCAACAAGTGGAGATCAAACAGTGTTTATGCTCAATTAACACATGTCAAGAAACAGCAAGATTTCTTCTGATGCACAGGAAATTCCTCAATCAACAATCCTGTGATCTCCTTAAACTGAGCTCATTGCTATCTTTTTCTTTTCTCTGGGGAAGGAGAAGGAAGAGAGGGGAGATCAACCTGTGCATGTATATCCCTGGTAACCAGGTACATACAAGCATAAATGGCACTGAAGAGCTGTGCTGAGTAAGGAAAGTAACCAAACACTGTGCCTTTCAAATGTATAGCAGAAAATAATGTCCCAGTAGATTTTCTTCCATAATCACGAAGTCCAGACCCTTGCCACATTCCCACACACACCCCAGGAACCCAGTGGAGTGTTCTCATGGGTGGAAATTTTTATACCACTGAGTACAGTTTTCTTGCCTCCCCTCTAGTGCTGCTAGGGAATATGCCCCCTGAAATGCTGCTCTTGGGGAAAGGCAGTTGGGAGGGGATATTTTGGACTGCTGCAGGATTGGGGGGGGGGGGAGGATGTGAGAAATTTGCATTGCTTGGATAGAAATCCATGAAAACATTCTGCTAATTCCAAGTCCCTATTTTTTTCTTATTTAAAGTGAAATTGATGCAGATTCAAGAGTTTGCCATACAAATCTGAGTTATAGTCCATACTTGCTTATTCATGGCCCTGTGTATTCATCCATGAAGAGGGTCTTTTAGGGTAAGATGATTTGTGTTGATAATGCGTGAGGTTAGTCAGTATGAATCTAGAAGTTCATTTTGAGTTAATTAAATGGATTGCTGGTCCTTGATGATGCCTTCCTTATCTGCTCCTTCTGGTGCAATAGAAAGTGGAAGGATTGGCAGTGAGGGGCTTCACATCTTGGAAAAGAGGACTAAGCACTGACACTGCTGAAGGCATGCACACTGCGGAGAACAAGTGCACCAATAGTTGCAAACAGGAGCCTTTGTACTGGTACCAAGAGAAGCCTTTGTACTGTTTTGGAGCTACAGAGCAGTGCTTTGGAGTGACTGTGCACTGACATGAAGCCATGTGTGCCACACACTAAAAGTGCTGATGCAAACCTGGCAGTTGTGACTGGTGATGTTTGGAACTCTGTGAAGCTTTCTGAAGCACAGGCTATCTGTGTCATTTTCATTTTGTATAGGAAGCCTTTGTCAGTCCCCTCCCCTCTCTTTTTGTAAGCCTGTTTTTTGTATTTGAGGAAGGCTTTCCACTGTGTAATGGCAGTGTAGCATAGGAGAGCCTGTCTGTGACTGTGGGGACCTCAGGACCTCAGCACACGGGCATTTTAATCCAGGAGAAAGCAGTCCTTCACTAAGTTACCAAAGAGGCTGAAGATTGGCCTGTAAGGGTGGTCATGTGGAAGCCAATTATCTCACTTCCATGGGGTATCTTCTCTACACAGCATTAATAACCTTTGGAACCATTCACTAGAGGGATCTCTCCTGTTGACTGGAGAGTCTCTGTGTTACTGCTAGGTATGGTTAGTGGTTAGCAGTGGCATGGAGACTCCCTGCCTAATGGGGGGGGAGGTGCATCTGGTGAACTGCTACTCTTTAGAACAAAATCTGAGTCCAGTGGCACCGTTAAGACCAACCAAGTTTTATTTAAGGTGTAAGCTTTCGCTTGCAAGCACACTTTCTTGGACACATTGGAACAAAATTTCTTCAGGCCTTGCGTACAGGAAGACTTCCTGATGCTTCCCACCCCAACACGCCATCTTCCTGTATGCAAGACTTGAAGAAATTTTGTTTCAGTGTGTCTGAGGAAGTGTGCTTGCACACGAAAACTTTGTTGGTCTTGAAGGTGCCACCGGGCTCAAAATTTGTTCTGCTGCTTCAGACCAAGACAGCTACCCACCTGAATCTGCTACTCTTTAGAGCAGCCTAACACGGAGGCTGTTTCAAGTATTTTCTGTGTGACCATATGCCATTGGGCCTGAGTGAGTATTACTTGCCCAAGGTCCTTCACCAAGCAGCCGATGGAAGTTGGATAGTTAGAAGTGCCGTGCTGTGTCCATTCTGCCACTCAGGGATGGCTCTGTTTTGTTTTGTTTTGTTTTAATTTGAAGCTTAATGAAGATATGGAGCAAGTAGCTTCTGGCCTGATGGCAGGAACAGAAGAAGTGGATGAAGAAGATGGAAGCTCAACTATCCTTCCAGGTGAAGACTGCTGATCTAAAGGTTCCCAAGTGATTGGTAATGTGACTGCCTGATTTTTTGGGGGGGGCGGGGGGTCTTGACCAGATACAAGATAATGGCACTTCTCGGAGACCAGTTGATAGTAGACATGAAAAAATAACAGTGCCACTTGCAGGAAGGAGCAGATTGCAGACTGATTTATAATGAGGCACCGGCAGAGCTTCTCTTGGAATGCATTCTGGCTGTGATAGACCAGCAGCAATTGGGCACTGAAGTCATATTGCCCCCCCCCCCCCATGGGCTACTCTGTGTCCTGCTT
Source organism: Lepidodactylus listeri (assembly GCA_029233225.1). Lineage (NCBI taxonomy): Eukaryota > Metazoa > Chordata > Lepidosauria > Squamata > Gekkonidae > Lepidodactylus > Lepidodactylus listeri. The sequence goes on from JARCFY010000003.1 coordinate 105,770,401, forward strand.
GCTGTGTGTATTGTTATTTTTATTTATTGAAAACGTTTAAGGCAACTGGGACCCAAGGTGGGTAAAACAGCATTAAAATGACCAACAGAAAAAAGCTTTACAATTCAAAGCCAGCCACAAAGCAGTCATCTTGAGGAGCTGCAGGCTTTTGTAAAGAGTTTTGTAGATGAAAGCAGGATGGCAACTCACTATCATGGTTCTCATTTTTTAAACGTGGAACGTCTTGGAGTTCTGACTTGGATGTGTGTTTTATTCCTAGACAGCAGCAGCTCTTCAGTACGTTTCAGCAAGTCCTGCCTGAAGAATGTCTTCTCAGTAATTCTCCTCTTCATTTATCTTCTGCTTATGGCTGTAGCTGTTTTCCTAGTCTACCAAACTATCACTGACTTCAGAGAAAAGCTCAAGCACCCAGTGATGTCTGTCTCTTACAAGGAGGTGCCTTTTTATGATGCTCCTGGTAAGACTAGAAGCTAAACTGTACATTTTGGGGGAAACCAGGCAGCCTCTGGAACTGCTCTTGACATGTTGACAGATTGACACTTCTCTATGGTTGGAGCTGGGCATTACTAAGATTAGCATTATGTTGGGCTGCAGGAATTACGCTGCATATGTGGACTGTTTACATCTTTGTTATGTACTTTATATAAAACTCCTGTTTTGGTCTTATGCTGACTAGTTTATTGTCTTATTATTGTATCATTGAGCCTACATGTACAATTATTGCTTGACCACTGAAGAAGGCCACTTTGGCTGAAATGCATCTGGTCGCAATAGGTCCCATTTGTGTATGTCATACACTTTTATTCTGCATTGAGGCTACAATTGGGCCCATAATAGTTTTTAACTGATAATTTACATGTATTTTTGAGTATATTTAAGTTATCATTATACTTTTTAGTTATTAGCCCTTTACTTTGTATGTAACTAAACCTTTCAAGTACTTGATTCATTTGTTTGGGTTAAGTCCCCCTCCTTTTTCTCTTTCCTTCAGAACTCCCTAGCACATACTGTATGAAGCTGACTGCAATTTGAACAACACTGGTGTGTGTGTGATGTTTACAAAGGCCTGTGGTTACCCCAGTTTATAAGAAATGTAACACTCTCCTTCCATCATTTATCCCCACCACAGGCATTGCCCTCTACCCAGGGAAGGCTGAATTGCTGACCTGTAAGCATCATTACTATGATTATATTTTGCCTTTGGTCAACCCAGGTCAGCCAGGAGAAATTGAGTGCACTACTCAGAGAGTCAACTACACAGATCCCTTTACTAATCAAACCAAGGTAATAATTCAAGTGAAGAATCAAAGTCCAAAGACACGGTTGATGTTCCATGGCTGTGAAACTTTCCAGGTTTTGTTTGAAACACCTTCGGCAAGTTAATCTTACTCTGCGTGCTCAGATACTACTGCGTGTAAATAAGAAGTGGATAAAAGTCCTTTGCTAATACATATGTGAAATCTGCTTAATTATGTCTACATTTGCCTAATGTTGAGACTGACTTATGCATACCATGCATGAGGCTGGCAGACCCACCCTAATCGCATCTCTCTCTAGAGAACCAAAGGGGCACACCGGCAGGATATGTGGACCCCCCCCTCCTTCCCTCTATCACTCTTAATATTTCCTACATGACCTCTCGTACTGGAACAGAGCCTGGCTGGGAGACCATACCCCTAAGGGCAGGAGGGAGAACAACAGGCAGGAAAGTTGTTTAGCACATCTCAGCCTTGCAGCTCCTTAAGTTACATCCCATCCTCACTTCACATAGAAATGGGATGGACCCATGTTTAAAGACAAAGGTCTTTAACCTTTACCTGTGGTTAGAGCCTTGGAGGTGATGGCAGTGGAGTCTTAGGCTGGAGAAAGGTGGAACATTTGAGGTGAAGTGAGGATGGCTTAATGGCACCATTGCTTCCGGCAGTATTGGTTTGTCTGCCCTATTGTGCACTCTGTTCAGACTGATCCTGCATGTCCTGGTGGAGTTCCGGCTGAACTGGGGAACCTTGATTCCTTCTCTTCAGGGGCAGGCTGACTTGTCTGTTATATACGTGGCTGCTGCAGGAACTGGTTGGCTCTCAGGTATGTCAACACCGGAGCCTCTTTTCTCTCAGCTTCAGTGCCCAGCTGTATTATGGAGATGATGATACTAGCTTACCTTAGAGAACTTTTATAAGTACTACAAAGTAACAAGTGTGGAATGACATGAGTGCTTCAAATGCACTGAACGAATACTAACTACTGTTACTATCCCATGAAGTTCGTCAGTCCAGTTGTCTGATTTCGTACGTCTTCTTTTGCTTGGAGTGTCAGTAATTCCTACACCCTGATTATGTGAAAGGCTGGCCACTGACACCCCATTTGCATTGTATTTAACAGAAAACAGCACTGCATTTTTAAAGGTTTAGGTATATGGAGGGAGGGGGTTATGTTTAGTTTAGATCCAAGAAAATGTCTTTGCCCTGACTTGATCAAGTGATAAGCTGACATAGGAGGCCAAGATTTCCGTTTGTCAACTCTTTGCATGTGCCTTCTGTGCTCCTTGTGCTCATAGAAACATGCTGTGATTGTCCAAGGTCCTCAGGAAGTGAAGAAACGAGAACTGGTGTTCATGCAGTTCCACCTAAACGAGACAGACCAAGATTTCAGTGCAATAGACTACCTTCTCTTTTCCTCTTTCCAGGAATTCCTCAACAGGTATAGTCATGTTTTCTGTCCAATAAAACACAAAAAGTCTGGTTCCAGCTGTGCACAGTTCCTGACAGAGCCATTCCTCAGTGGAACAGAGGTGGTGGGCTCTCCTCCTCATTCTGAAAGCAATGCTGAGTCTAAGACTTTCCATGAATTTAGGCAGATTGGGAGAGGGAGGGCTGGAAGGGATGAGTCAGTGCTCGGCTCTCATGGCCCTTTCTTACATGCCCAGGGTAATGCTGATTGCCACTTTGGGCTCAGGAAGGAATTTTCTTCCACGCCAGATTGGCCCAGGGATCCTGGAGGGTTTTTTTTTTTTTTGCCTTCTTCTGGGCATAGAGCAGGGGTCACTGGGGGAATGGGGGGGGGAAGTAGCTGAATTTCCTGCATTGTTCAGGGAATTGGACTAGGTGACCTTTGGGGTACCTTCCAGCACTGTGTTTCTTGGGTCTCTATTCCCAGCTACATCTAGATGCATCTTGCCAATTCACTAGGACCCAGTGAATGAGCATTGCAGTGCAGATGGGGGTTGCACATCTGTAGTTGCATAACCTGTGTGAACATGGCCGTCCCTGACTGAATCGAGGTGATAAATTGAAATGTATCTCTCTGATTCACACATTTCCTGCACAAAAACCCTGTATTTTACTGGTACAAAACTGTGAAACCTTGTGTAAGTGTCTCCAGTATGCTTAATCCCCCACCTGCAAGCCATGCAGGGCTTGTACGATTTCTTGTGTGCTGTTTCATATGCAGTGCAGTGTTGGGGTTTGTGAAGTCAGCACATGTGGCATAGTAAGAATTGTTCTGCAAATACCTGGATTATAGTTCCACTTTGGATGTATCAGCTGTACAGGGGGATACCCTTTTATTCCACTTTAACTGTCATGATATCCCTAAGAATCTTGGGAGTTGTAGCCTGGTGATAGTGCTGAAAATTTTGTGCTAGGGATATCTAGTCCCTCCCTTCCCAAGCAGCTGTTCCAGGAGTACCCTTGGGGAAAGGAAATGGCATTAAGCCATTTAAAGCCTGTGGCAAGGAAATGCCCATTGTTTCCCAGGCTTCCGTTTAACACTGACTTAGTTAGCTGATGCATTTGAATCATAACTGGAGAAGGGCAGGGAAGCAACTCTTTGATGTACACATCCATTTGCACCATAATAAGTAAGCAGCGCTTGCCCTCTCAGTGTGTGTGTGTATGCATGAAGAAATTCTATCCCTCTAGGAAACAAAGCCGGACATGATATGTTTCAGCAGGCTTGCAAAATGAGCCTTTAACTAAGCTTTCTCAGTAAAATGCTGCATGTAAGTGAATTCTGGGTAATTGACTGCTTAGAAGCTTTCCATATAAATGAAGCTTAGTGTGAATCATACTACAGAATCCGTGTGTCGTCTTTTTTTGGGGGGTGTTCACATTGGCTGCTTTGGTAACCTATAATTAGCCTGTATGGAAAGGCTTTTCAAAACGAAATGGGTAAGACTGAATAATTAAGAGGCCCACCAGGCTGGTAATGGAGCTAAAAGCTCTTGCAGACGCAGTTGATGGAAGCATTCATTGCTGCATAAATCACATTTCCATCAGGAGCTTCCTCACATAAGGAACTTGTCTGGAATCACAAATTTCCACTTGGCAGCAGTATTTTAAAAGAACCTTTCCAGATGTTTTTTATAGTGCACAGCTATGATTCAGTTGTTGGTGACATTTTGATTTGTATCCTCAGGGAAGTGTTTCAGTTACTGGAGAAATTGTCTTTTTGCAATACAGAAAGATGTAGATATTTTGATGTGGGACTATGGGAAGAAATTGTATATAGCTGTTGTGCTTGTGAGTGCGTTATACATACCTGGACAACTGCGATCATGGACATGTATTGGACAGTGCCTGTAATGTCATTAGTAATGCAACTTCTTTCTTTCACAGTTTCACACCATTTTGTGTGTGGTTTTTTTTACTTGTACTTTCTTATTGCTGAGTTTTGAAAAACATCTTTTGTGATAATTGCCTTTCTACTGTCACTCACTGAGCTTGTCCCTGAGCTTGTTAGGGCACTTACACATGGGTTTTTTGCCTCCACATGGATGCTAGTGGGAAACTCCCATCACACCCCCACCCCCGCTTCTGCATAGCTTTGTGGTGCTTCTGTGGCCATCTTTCTGTGATCTTTCCCAAACCTGCTCTGCCACAGTGTTTTGGGAAAGATTCACAGCGTCTACATGACACCCATGGAGGTGGGGAAGTCTAGGTCTTTCTGGTCCTGCTTAAGTCAGCACCATTTTCCCTGCTCTGCTCCTTCTATCAGCATGGGAAGGTTGAAAAAAAACCATATTTGAATATCATTAGTGCTACAAGTGGGAACCCACAAGGACTTGCGGGAGGCATCTCATATCCCCCTGCCCAGTGATTTCCTCTTTCTATTTCCTGAAAGCCCTCAGAGCCCTTCCCCTTTTCCTGCTTCCTTATCTCCTTCTAGGGGTGCCAACCTCCAGGTAGGTCCTGGAGATCTGGAATCCCAGCAGCTTTCCCAGCTACAGGGATCAGTTCCCCCATTAGGGTTGCCAACACCAGGTTGGGAAATTCCTGGACATTTGGGGGTGGAGGCTTGGGAGGGCAAGATTTGGGAAGGGAAGCGACCCCAGCAGGGTGTAATATCACAGAGTTCACCTTCCAAAACAGCCATTTTCTCTAGGGGAACTGATCTCTATCAACTGGAAAACAGTGCTTTTCTAGGTGATCTCCTGACTCCACCTGGAGGTTGGTAGCCCTGGTTCCCCTAGAGGAAATGGCTGCTTTGAAGGATGGAGTCTATGGCATTATATCCCTCTGAGATCCCTTCCCTCCTCTAACCCCACCCTTCCCAGGCTTCACTCCCAAAATCTCTAGGAATTTTCTAACCTGGAGTTGGCCACTCCTAGCTCCTTCCCACCCAAGAGCCAACCAACTTTTGTCTGCCCTTCTGTCTTAAGTCTTCCCTCTCCCCCACCCTAGCAGCCTCTATCTAGGAAAACTGTGGCCCAGTTGGTTGGTAGGGAACCTCAAGGATTTGTGGGGTGGCACGTCACTTTTCCCTATATTCCCTCCACTATTTCCTCTTTCCCTCCTCCTGGCAAACCCCCATATACTCTCCCCGTTCCATGCCTCATTCTTTCCTTCTCAGCCATTCCCCACCTACCTTTTATCTACGTCCCATCTTCTGCTATATTTATTATTTATTTACTTCATTGATACCCCACTTTTCTCCACAGGGGGGACCAAAGCAGTTTACTTTGTTTTCCTTTCCTTTTTATCCCCACAACAACCCAGTGAGGTAGATTAGGCTGAAAGTATGTGACTGATCCAAAATCACCAGTGAGCTTCCAGAGCAAGATGGGGATTTGAACCTGGGTCCTCCAAGATGCTGCTCTGAACCTCTTAACTGCCACACCACACTGGCTATCATAGGATGGCTGCTGTTGAACAGTAGCAAGCAGCCGGGCTTAATTGAGTCATGCAAGCTGGGGTGGTATCAAGTCTCCCAGCAGTTGCTTCTAGACCTAGGGTTTCCAATCTCCAGGCAGGACTTGGAGGTCTCCCAGAATTAGAACTGAACTCCAGACAACAGAGGTCTGTCCCCCTGGAGAAAATGACTACTTTGGAGGGTGGACTCCATCGCATTATATTTGGCCGAGGCCTCTCCCCTCCTCAAACCCTGCCCTCCTCAGACTCCACCAAAAAATCTCCAGGAATTTCTCAACCTAGAGCTGGCAACCCTAATCAAGCCTGGCCCCAATAAGTTTTCCCTCAAAGGCCAAAATAGGCCTGGGGGGGGGGGGTCAAAGAAGAGGAAGAATTGGTTTTTATACCCCCTCTTGTCTCTACCCCAAGTGGTCCCAAAATGGCTTACAACCGCCTTCACTTCTTCTGCCCACAATAGGTACATGAGGTGGGTGGGGCTGAGAGAGTTCTGAGAGAACTGTGACTGGCCCAAGGTCACCCCACAGGCTTCATGTGGTGGAGTGGGGAATCAAACCTGGTCCTCCAGATTGAAGTCCATCGTTTTTAACCACTGCACCATGCTGGTTTTCCCTGCCCCCTCACCCCTGCCTTTTTACTCACAAAACCCCATCCTGGGGCTGCCTAGCAGCAGCCACTGAGGAAATCTGTAGCTTAAATCTACAGGTGCTCCTTTTATCATTTTGCGGTTTTGAAACCCCTCCAATACTTTTAAAAAGATTTTACATGTTTCTGCAAACCTCGGTTTGGAGAAAGATCTGTCTTGCCCGTTCACAACTCCAGACACCAGATTTAAGTATCCAGAGATTTGGCCAACTTTGCTATTAGTGTATAGACAAGCGGGGACCTGCAATACCCATGGGGGATCGATCTCTCCTGCCGCTTCCTATAGTGATGCTGCCAGGCTCACCGTGGCCTCCTGATCTTGCCACCAGGTCTGTGGCAGCTTCTCCCTCCATCTCTGCTACTGCCACTGGGGCTGCTGCGGCTCCTGGCTACTCCCCACTTTGCTGCCAATGCAGCTGGGCCAGGCGTGCCTCCTGGCCTTTTACTGCTGCGGCTTCTTTTCTCCCCCACCTCACTGGGGCTGCCGTGGCTCCTGGCCACCACCCCATCACCACCAGTTAGGGTTGCCAAGTCTCGACTGGAAAATACCTGGAGACTTTGTGAGTGGATGCTGGAGAGGGTGGGGTTTGGGGAGGGGACAGGCCTCAGCATGATACAATGCCATAGAGTCCACCCTTCAAAGCGGCCATTTTCTCCAGGGAGGCTGATCTGTGTCAGCTGGGAATCAGCTGTAAAAGTGAGAGATCTCCAGGCCCCACCTGAAGGCTGGCACCCTATGCCACCAATGGAGCTTGGTCAGGTGCGCCTCCCAGCCTTGCCACCAGGCCTGCTACATCTCTACTGACTATCTCAGCTACTGTTACCAGGGCCACTGCGGCTCCCAGCCCCCCCTCCCCCCATCGAAGCCAATACAGCTGGGTCAGGGGCACCTCCTAACCTCACCACCTTCTTACTGCTTCTTCTCTTCTGCCGCTTTTGCTGCCTGGCTGCCATGGTTCCCGGCCACCCCCCATCAGTGACAACGTATAAAGGAAGGGGTATATGCACTGCCTGCACATGCACAGACAATGCTTTTTTTTGGTTGGGGGTGGGATTTCAGATTTTTCTGCAAACCTGGGAAGTCCCCCAAGTTTGCAGAAAAATCTCTAGCCTTTTTGTGGTCCCAGTCCAAAGATTTAGATATCTGCAGATGGGAGCCACACATCACTATTAGATATATAGATGACTAGGAATAAGGCCCGTTGTGGAAATAAATACAGCGGGCTCTAGAAAGAGGCTCTGGGAGAATGCCCCGGCCTTGGGCATTCAGCATCAATTTGCTGTGGCGACCTCAGCAGGGTATAATGACACAGAGTCCACCATTTTCTCCAGGGGTAGATCTCTGCCATCTGAAGAGCAGTTGTAATTCAGCATGGAAAGGGTCTTTTACTGACAATTTGAGGGGGTGGATCCTGTGGAGGGCAGCATTTGTGGGAGGATGGAAGGACTCAGCAGGGTATAATGCCATAGGGTCTACCCTCCAAAGCAGCCATTTTCTCCAGGGGAACTGATCTCTGTCATCTGGAGATCAATTGTAACAGTGGGAGATATCCAGGTCCCACCTGGAGATTGGCAACCCTAGGGGAAAAGTCAGCCATACAGCTGACTTTGTCTCTAGTTCTTAATTGTTACACACTTTCTCTTTAGTTGCTGACAGATTGTAGTTGTCTAATCAGTTTGTTATTCCTCAGCCTTTAGAGATACTAGAGAACACTGCTTCCCATTCTTTCAAACCATAAGGACTAGAAACAAAGTTTATTTTTAAAGAAAAGGAATGATTCTCAGAATACTGAGTTCAAGGCCAAATACCCAACTATATAAATAAAACCCCAGCTATTAGGGTGGTCAGTATGTATGTTGATATAATGTTTAAAGTGCTCCTAAACATTTCCCAGTTTTCAGGCTGTCTCAGAACATGTTGGTATCATCCAAGGTGCTCTACAATCAGTGTAAAAAAAAAATTTACCTCAGTTTTTTCATGATCCAGTCTTCCAATGGTCTCTTATATGTTCCCACCTGTGCCATAAAAATGGTTCTAAGTAGCATTTAGTAATCAGGTGCAGAGAGATTCTGCCTTTAGAATGCTTTCCTTGGGTAAGGCATTTTGTGATCCTTTTGTGATCAAGAGATCTGCAGTATCCCCGGTTTCCTTGGCAGGAGGCCTGCAGTGGAGCAATGGAATCCCTTCCAAGACAAGAGACCTGTCCCTCTTCCTGTCACTGTGTGTGAGTGTGTGTGTGTGTATACACACAGGCTGCGGCCACACACTTAAATGCGGGAGGAAGGGCAATTTCCTCCCGCATTTAAAGGGGCCGACCAGACGGCCAGCCCCTAGTCCTGTGCCGAAGCGGGCTCCAATGCGGGTTCCTCCCGCATTTTCAGACCCCGGGAAAATCAAGTATTTTCCCGGGTGTTGCGGGAGGAACCCGCATTGGAGGTATCTGGACAGCCCTCTCTCGCATGCATTGCGAGAGCAGGGCTGTCCAGATAGCCCCGCCGGCCATTCCCCCCCCCCTTTACACTTGGGCGCATGGCTATCCATGCGCCCAAGTGTAAAAGGGTGGGGGGGAAAAAACCCCGACTTACCCAGGCGGATGGCGGGTTGGAGGCTGCCAGCGCCGCTTCCAGTGCTGCTGGGGCCGCTGCCGCCTCTTCAGCGGCGGCTGCTGCTTCCGCCGCCGCCACCTCTTCAGCGGCCGCCGATCCCGCTGGCGCAGGGGTTGGGATGTATAGACATCCCAACCCGCTGTTGAGCCTCCCGGATTTAAAGGGGCCGTGTGACCGCGGCCACACACTTGCCACTAACTTACTTCTACAGCATGTAATCCACTTTCTTTAAGGGTTTTCCAGGTATGAGGAGGGCAGAGAAGAGGTTGCACTTGGTTCACGGCTCAGCTTGTTGGGCCTTTTGTTAAGGAGGAATCCCTGCAGCTTGAAACAAATGCTCATCCCCTCTAGCACCAGGAGAATGATGGGGCTGGCATAGTCTGAGAACTGGGTAACTGCTGCTGCTAGTATTTCAGTTTATAAAATATGATGCTCACCTTGCTGGTGACCATGCACTGGTGTGTCACTTAGTAATGGAAAATATATGCATCTCTCAGAAAGGCCAGTCATGAGGGTAATGTGTCTGCCTTGGCAGAATGGAAAAATTAGTTCATGTGCTAGGGAATAAGTTTGAAAGCTGCAACACTAGTTTCCTGTTGTTGGTGCATTAGTTACATTTTGCTCAAAGATGTATCTGCATGGGTTAATTTCTGGTGCAGAACATAATAGCTGGGGGACCTGCAGGTCAGTGTTAGAGCACAGGCCATGCCTAGATAAAACTTCCAGATCCACTTGAGTGCATGGGCAAGCTGGGGGAGAGACACTCACAGAATATAAAACGTGGGGCCAGAAACACCACTATGCTAACTCAATATAATGTAGCTTTATTTATATGAAGGCTACCTACATGTCTCCTCCCAGTTTCAGATGCGTCAGGACTAACTGTGGTAATGGAAAATAGCTTCTAATGGCCTTTAAGGAAAGCTCAGATCAGGCATCAAGATCATGTCGATTTGATTTGGTTTATTTGTTGGCAATGTTCGTTTGGACCCTTGTTGATTTCCAGTTAATTTTTTTTAAAAGCAGAATCTCAGAGTGGGCCTCATGTAGCAAAACAACTTACAAAAGGTGGTATATTATGAAGCCAAGAATAATATAAGTGCTCAAAGAGCTTCAGATACACTATCATGTCAGCACTCTTTACCCAACCTGCTAAGCTGAGGCCATGCGACCACCTCCATGCTGCTACAGAAGAGAAGCTGTGATAAATAAGCTTGTCTAAGGCCATCCTTGGAGGTCATTAACTGAACTGCTATTTGAAGAAGAAATATCCATATGTCTAAACTAAAATACCATGCAAAGCTCTTTTTTCCCATGTTGTTGGTTTTCTTTTCTAGATTAGAGGTCATAATAAGATAAACATTGAACAAAGGGATAGTTAATAGTTATTTTAGTGATGTTAAAATATGTGTCTTGAGTGCACATACTCCTGGCTTCAGAAGTTATGAAAGCAGGTTTTTTTCATTCTCCGGCTATAAGTTTGAACCTTACCTGCCATTCCAATGTATTTGAAAAAATGTGCATGCACACAAAAGCTCATAGCTTAAATAAACCTTTGTTGGTCTTAAAGGTGCCACTGGACTCTAAATTCGTTCTACTGCTTCAGACCAGCACAGCTGACCAACTGGAGTTACATCCTTATCACTCTTTGCTAATAAGAATTACACGCTTTTGCTAGCAAGACCAACACCCCTCTCCAAATGACAGATGTCCCCAATATTTGAATTTAAAATCTTTGTAATCATAACAAAGAAAGAAGTTTACACCCTGATCTTGATAGCCCAGGCAAGCCCGATCTCGTCAGATCTTGAAAGCTAAGCAGGGTAAATTGTGGTTAGTACTTGGATGGGAGACTTCTTTGGAATACCACGTCAGGAGGACAGCAGCAGGCTTTATTCAGCCAACTCTCTGAATATCCTCCGGCCCCCCAGTCTCCAGAGGTTGACTTGACTTCCAGATGCTGACATACACATACATACAAAATTACTGGGGGCGGGGGAGAATGAGGTTTGTGTGTGTGTGTGTGAACCCATGAAATTGCCTTATACTGAATAAGAACCTGGTCCATCAAAGTCAGTATTGTCAGACTGACAGGCTGTCTGGGGTCTCAGGCAGACATCTTTCACATCCCATCATGGAGGGCATCATCCATGGTTCTTTTAACCACATATACATCAATCCTCGTGAAGAGTTCTGGAGAATGCTGTTTTACAACTGCGTACGAAGGGGGGAGGGGGCTCAGTAGGGTATAATACCACAGAGCCCACATTCCAGAGCAGCCATTTTTACCAGAGGAACTGATCTCTGTATTCTGGAGATCAGTTGTGATTACATGGTTTTTGTTTCTGTTTTTTGTTTTTGTTTTAACCAAGATGTGTGCCTAGAACCATTGTTCCTAAGGAACTGGGAGTCAGTTCCTGTGTGGATCATACAGTGTATTTGTGAATATTAGATGAAAATGAAGTTGTGTAATGCTCTCTATTAATAAGATATTAGAGAGGACTGAGATTAAAATTCATGCATACATTGAGGAAGTTAACAGTGTCCAGGGGCTATTTTAACCTCCCTTACCCTTGCGTAAATCAACTTGCATGAAAACATCATTCAGCCTTTTTTTAAAACTGAGCTTGAGCAGTAGCCAGCTTTGCACCACAAAGCGATTCTTTAGAGGGAAAAAGGCATAGGATTGGATTAAACATACTGTGTAGACGCACTATTCTATTTTTGAGAAACCTGCTTTTGGAGACAGAGCTTGGGCAACGGCTTGCAATTTAATCCAGCAATTAAAAATATGCAACTGAATTATTCATCCCAATTGGCAGTCTCTCCCTTTTGAGCTCTGAGGAATACAGAGGGACTTTTCTTAGGAGTTTGCAACCATATTTGTCCAACCAAGGTATTTTGAGTACTAGTTCAACTGAACTGTGAGGTGCCCATATTTTTTATTGGGAAAGGTTCTGGGAGAGTAATTTAGCCATCTGTATTCAGGCCTCCCTCAAGGTCCTTTCGCTGTCCTTGCTGTGAAGGACTGGATTGTGTGCAGGGTTTTGGGCCCAAGCAAGCAAATACTGTGTGGAAACAGGCCTGTGAAATCTTGCTGTGTTTCCCCTCCCCCTTAAGGTAATGAATCTTACGTAGCCAAGCCTATTTGACTTCTTCCCTTGCCTCTCCCCCACTGCAGTCCAAACAAGTCAGAATTTATGAAGAGATGCGAAAGCTCCTACTCCAGCTGGAAATTCTCTGGTGGTTTTCGAACCTGGGTCAAAATGTCCTTAGTGAAAACAAAAGAAGAAGATGGCAGGGAGACGGTTGAATTCAGACAAGAGGTAAAAAGGCCTAATGCAGCTTCTTGGCTGTGTCAGGCAACAAGGATATCTATCACTGTTCACCCATCCAGGGGCTGCCCTTCCTGCAACCATTCTTTGCTATGGAAACCGTTCTAAAGGCTTTTCAGGCTGGGAAAAAGGTATAGCACAACTTGAGGTGCCAACTCCAAACTGGGAAATTCTTAGACTTGGGAATGGAGCCTGGGGAGAGCCGGGTGAAGGGAGGGCCCCAGTGGGATATAATGCCATAGAACCCACCCTTTAAAGCAGCCATTTCCTCCAGAGAAACTTATCTGTGAAGCCTGAAGGGGCTGTGGTTCAGTGGTAGAGCATCTGTTTGGCATGCAGAAGGTCAAAGGTTCAATCCCTGGTATCTCCAGTTAAAAGATCTGGCAGTAGGTGATGTGAAAGACCTCTACCTGAGACCTTGGAGAGCCGCTGCCAGTCTGAATGGACAATACTGGTGTTGATGGCCCAAGGGTCTGATTCAGTATAAGGTAGTGTCAGGTATTCTTGTGAAGATCAGTTATAGTTCTGGAAGATCTCCAGGCCCCACTTGGCAGCTGGAAACCCCTAAGCACAACTGCAGTGGTTTCATGATTCTGCACTACCCCCTCCATTCCATTCCATTAACATTTCACTTCTCTGAGCAGCAAGAAGCCCATTGCCAGTGTTTCAGAGTTTAGTTGCCCTTGAATGAGAGAGAACAGGAGATTAATGTCTTCGCCATCTGCTTATATATAAAATCCATATAAAAGCACATTCCTTAAGCCCCATACAGCATATTCTGTATCAGATTCCCATGACAAGCAGCTCTACTTGCTTTAGCCAACTGCAGGAAAAACACAGAACTGTAAGTTCAAATTGTGGCCGCTGTTTCTTTGCCTTTCTTGTTAAGGCAGTCTCTAAAAGCTGGAAAGAGATTTTCAGCCATTAAGAAATATTCAACCCTCTAAGCCCTGACTGCCCTGCTGGTTACATAGAACCATGGTAGTAAACCTGTTTAAACTGGGATGCCAGACTTCTCCCACAGGCACAGAGCTTTGTGCTTAGTTATTGGTTTAGTGACTTTTTGCCAATGTCCTGCTATTAAATATCACGTGTGGGGCTTGGTCTCAAAACCCAAGTAAACCTCTACTAGTTATTTTTTGTGGGTGGGGCTGAGGAGTAGAAGGGCATATTGCATAGAAAAGTATCTCAGAGACTTTGGGGTCTGGTGGTATGTTTCTTGGGAGCTGTGTATATGAGCGCACAACTTCTGAGCTGGAGGCATAGAGCCACCTCTGATACAGAGTTGGGGACTCCTAGGTGCCAGAGCCTCCCACTGCCACTTGGAAGTCCCATGGGACATCGTCATCATGCGTGATAGCCTAAATGTTTTGTAGGCTTGGGTCCTTTCATGCTGGAGGTGAAAGCCTGTAGGTCATAGCTGTGCTAACAGTGACAGAACTAAGAAGTAAAGCTAATTATTACTCAGCTTGACATTTGGAAATGAGGCTTCTGCCAAATTAGTGGCATTAGGCAGCTGTGAGCAGCAAGAAACTATTCATTTTGTGTGCACGAGTGCACATTGCCTGCTTTAGAAGCCACACGTTCTTCAGTCTACAGCTGTAGCTTACTTGGAAGGAACAATCGGTCTTTTGGAAGGACCGACCTCCACCTGCATCATTCTTTCCAGAAGTAGCTACCATGTACAGAATGTCAGGGGCCAAGAATGCCTGAGATGATAATATCATCCTGAAATAAAGAGTCCAGAAAATAACACAGAAGGATCCACTGTTCTCTCAGCCGCCAAATCAGGTATTGCATTATGGGTGTAAACATGCCATTCTTTGTGGTGGCAGGATCAGTTAAGATTGGTGATGAGCCTGTTATTGAAAAAGTTATCAAGTTCCAGGAGAAAAGCAATAAAGATATGACATGTAGCCAGTATGATCAAGTGAACCAATTCTGTCCATGAGCAAGAGTTAAAGATAGAACCTTCCTTTTCTTAAGTGTGAAATATTTACCTCAGCTAAAATATTTTTCCCTGGGTGAGGCAGATTTACTAGATGACAACCTGGAATGGTGTTCTGTGTCTTTAACAGTATCCTTCAACAGTATCCATTGTTTCCCTTGTCCTTTTGCCTGCCCATGCTTCCAGCCTAGGGTATAGCACATCTAGAGCTCTCTTCACAGCTGCCAATACACACAAGGGGGCAGGGGAAGAAGACAACAAAGAAGAGGCCATGACTGCATTCCTTTGCTGTGGGGCTGAACTAGACTCTAAAACCCAAACAAGTCACACACACCCACACCTCTTTCCCTCCCTCCAAAAGCTGTTTATAGAAGGGGCACTAGGAATCCTGATCCTTACCTTCACGTTTCCCCCCATACTTCGAAGTGGATGTTTGCACACCCTGTCACTTGTCCCTCCTGCAAGATGCCTTGTGTGGGTTGAGGCAACGATGAAGCTGGGCAGGGTTCATCCTTAGCCGAGAGCATTTAATGAAGAGGGTTTTACAGGTAACCATGATCTGCAAGAGTGAGCGTAATTCCTAATCCCATAGAAGAAACATATACTCTGAAACTGGTGCAAGTAATGGCAAATATTTTGCTCTGTTGTTAGATCAGTGTGGTTAATTACATTGAGAGGAGGACAGAAGCAGGGGGCGACCAACTGTTTTTTGTGGTGTTCGAATGGAAAGATCCTTTTATCCAGGAAGTTCAAGACGTGAGTAGACTTCGATCATGTGTGTGTTTTTTTGGGGGGCCTTTTTAAAAAACATAGTAACTTCCAAACACTGTGGCTACCTGTAGGTGCCATATCTGTATTCTTGTGTGGAAAATGTTGCCATAGGCATCGTGAACAATATCATTAGGATTTTGAGCACTTAAGTAAACTAGGAACATGTCATTCAAATTGGAGATTTGTTCACAAAGTTTTGGAGTTCTTTTTAGTTATTTAACCTGTTCTTGTGGTTTTTTTCTACTGATTTCAAAGGAATCTCTAACATCTGAAATTCCCCACCCAGTCAGCATGACACTGTCAGGCATTATAGCCCCCCCCCCCCCCCCCCCCCGGCTAAGCAATCATTGTACCTTCCCAGTTTCAGACAGAAAGGAGAAAGCATATGTGATTCATAAACAGTTAACAATCTCAGTTTGGTGTAGTGGTTAAGTGCACGGACTGTAATCTGGGAGAACCGGGTTTGATTCCCTACTCCTCCACATGCAGCTGCTGGATGACCTTGGCCAAGCCGTAGTTCTGGCACAGCTGTTCTTGAAAAAGAGCAGTTTCTGTCAGAGCTCTCTCAGCCCCACCCACCTCACAGGGTGTCTGTTGTGGGGAGGGGAAGGGAAAGGAGTTTGTTAGCTGCTCTGAGACTCCTTTGGGTAGTGAAGGGTGGGCTATAAATCCAATCTCTTCTTCTTCTTCTTCATGTATAGAACAGACACAAGGAAGTTGGACAGTTTCTTTACATGGATTTTCAAGGAAAGATTGGGGATGTATTTTTAAACAAAAATAGAATTCAGAGATTGGAGGACCAAAGCATTTACCTCTATGTCTTACCCCCCAAATGAGGCTGCAGCAGCCTGCTAGAGAGTACAACCAAAACACTTGCTTTTCTTCCCTGCAAGCAGAGTACCTCATAGAGGACATGATACATGATCTGCCTGAACCAGCAGTACCTACACTCAGAGTGTACAAGCAAAACATTGGCAGGCAGGCAGGCAAAGCACCACTGCAGAAAATGGGATTGCAAATAAGCAACCCCATCCTCTTTCTCACAAACAAAATCAAAGCCAGAGACAGTGCAGTGAGCCACAGAAAGTGCAAAGGTCATGCAGAAAATAACTGTTGGGACATTCTTTGGCAAGAACATCTGCTAGTACTTTCCATTGGAAGATGCCCCCGTGTCAGAACTGCTCTCATCCTTTGCTGCTGTCACGGTGTGCAGACATGGGACCACACCAGTCCTTTCCAAAGTTTACAAATGGTGCTCCAAGGAATACCAGGGCTGGGATGCAGAGGCAGGCAATAATAAGCCACCTCTCTGAAACGTCCAAGCCCCCCTAGAGATCACCAGAAGTCAACCATGACTTTCTGGCGGGTGCACACACATACTCAAAAGATCAAAGTTTACAAATGTTTAGCAATCAAATATCTAAAAAGGGAATTAATATTTGGATTACTTAATTTCCAAATGCACATCTCTGCTGTTTTCTATGCTTATGTTTTTGGCCAAACATTAAAACAGGTAAAAAGCCTGATATTCTGTTCTGAGAGATTCAGCAGTGAATGCATACCTTGCTCCTGGTTCAGTCTTTCGTAACTCTGATCTTCAGTTGAAGGCTGGGCAACAACTTTGCTTGAGACCTTAAAATAACTGAGTCATAGACAGTCAAGTTTCATGCATCAAGACTTACAGAATATGAAGAACTTACTCTTTTCTGCTCTTCCTTCTCAGCAAGGTGGGTGGGCAGAAATGAGGATTCACACTTTTCCAGAATGAGGATGCACCTGCATATTTCTTTTTGTAGTATGTATTCAGGAATGTGTTTATGGTGGTTGACCATGTGAAAGAAAAATGGAGCTCTGTGGACCTGTTACAAGTGCCAATTTTCCCAAATGTGGAATTTTTAGATTTGTGAAACAGCTTTTAGAGTAGCTGCCACTTCTGCTCTTCTGGTGATAGTGGAGGGCAACTTATTCTCATCTTCTATGCCACTGGTGCACAGATTGTCTCATTTGGACAAGTGGGGCTAAAATTGGCAGGGTGTGGGGTTGAGAATGGGAGGAAGAGAACTACCATGTGAGAAGACTCCTGTATGAAGCAGGTAAGCAGTAAACCACTTTGGAACAAAGGTCTAAAATGGGAAATATTTGCATTACAAGTTTAATATTTTAAAATTAAAATAGTTTTATTTCCATAGATTGTCACTGCAAATCCCTGGAACATGATTGCACTTCTCTGTGGTATCTTCCTGGCTTTGTTTAAAGCAGCTGATTTTGCTAAACTAAGTGTGAAATGGATTATAAAAATCCGGAAACGGCACCTCAAAAGAAGAAGTCAAGTCCTGAACCACATAAGCTGAGGACCAGAAGCACCACTGGGAAAGTTCTGTAATCCACTGGAGAATCAAATGACTGGAGACTAACTCACTATAGAAGCAGATGACCTGCACAGATGTCAAGGAGTCCAAGGCTGCACCCTGTGGGTCCCCTGGGCAGTTGTACACAAGTAACCAGACCGTTTAGTTTTTTAAAATAAGTTCAGAAAGTTTATTTCAAATCCCAATCAATATGTAGATTTATTCTACAGCCAACATTCTTAAATAATGCAGTGAGAAAACAAGAAAGCTAGCTCAGGTGCCTAACACTTCTTGGGGTTGCGTTAGATGGTACCAACCTTAAAGTCGATAATCAAAGGCCAAGGCTTAAGCATTCTCTATGTTGCTAGCAATTGCAATTCAAGCAGATCATAGTTCAGGCCTTTAGTCCAACAGCATCTTAGCTAGCCTCAGTCTTTCAAGGCCTTAGTTCAGTTATAGTTTTTGGCCCAGCCTCCTCAGGTGATGATGACATCCAATCAGAACGTTTTCTCCAGAGAAACTTCTAGAACATTACCTCATCATCCCTAGCTCTCCTTCCCCCACCTATGGGCTGCAGGCTTTCATGAGAAACGAATCATGGCACCTTCATCTTTGGCCTTGGCGATGATAAGGGCAGGCTGCCAATTAGCAACACCTGCAAGATGGACTAGGCCTGTTTCTATTCTCATTAACCCTTGAGAGGAACATGAGGAGTACTTTGCCTCACAACAGAGAAACTGCATTGTCAAGCCTACTTGTTTTGCTGGAGTATCACACCCACACACTTGAAGTTTTAGAAAATCAAGTTTGTAAGAACTCTTATGAAATCCAAGCTTTTTTAAAACATAAGCTTCTTTACTAAGCTATGATGAGGTAGGAAGACTCCTGAAACAGTGATTAACCTTTTGTAACAGAACGTACCATCTAGTATGTATGGACAAGTCTTTAGTAGTAAAGCAAAACCAAGACTGGTTTCTAACATAAGATTCCTGCCCATCTTAAAGCTGGTTGCCTCTACCAGGGAGCCCAGTGGTAATGAGTTTAGTTAATCCTGTGGTTCTGGTTTGCAGTTCACCATTTTCAAGTTAAAATCTCAGGGAGAAAGATGCCTACTTGAAGGCCCAAGGGGTTCTTGGCTTCAAAGTATTTTTCAATTGGAGATGATGTCACCAGAATAGATGATCTGTTGGCCTGATCCAATGTAAGGCAGCTTGTTACAGATCTCTTCCAACATGGCTGTATCAAACAGGCTCATCAGGAGGTGAAAGCAGAGATGCTCAGACACCGGCTGGTTTGGCTCGCATCTTGTTTTCCAGTGGCAAACAGGTAGCCAATTGTGTAATGGACTGTTCATTTACACATTTGTGGCTGTTCAGCCTGTTGCTTTACTTTATTCCTTCCTAACACAGTACAGTGCAGTTTTTTGTATAGCTGTGGCTACCATTTTTCCCACTCACCACTTTTTTCCCACTTGCTTTTTAAAAACATGGTAATTGCTATTTTACACTAACATTCTAATGAGCTATTGCCACAATCTTTGAAGTCCCAGCTTAAAAAAAAAAAAAAGTCTAGTCTTTTTCATTGCAGACTTCTAAGGGGAAATGTGATGCTTGTACCTTTCTTAAATGGAAAGTGGTGGCTTGCCTTGCCGCTACAGCCATGGATCTGATATAAGTCTGATATAAATGAACACTGGGTTTTTTTTCAAAAAAAAAATCCTATCCTTCAACGGTTATCTAAGTAGTTAACTGCTAGTAATTTGTTTGAATTGTTTTGTACTTGCACAGTTCTGAAAATCCCATTGTAAATCTGTTCAGCAGGCATTTGATGCCACCCAAATAGACTGGGTTAAAACACACACCTTTTTCACATGCCAGCACACAAAATTTGCAGTATTGAAGCATATCACTAATTTAGACTACTAAAGGTTTACACTGTTTCAGAAAGGTGAATGGTCAAAAGGACTCATTTCTGCAGGACAGAATATTGAAAGCACTGAAAATTAATCAAACATTCCATTTTGGCTAAAAATGTGTCTGTGTAAAGTGTTTCAATAAATTATGTTTGTGTGTAGATTATTAGATTAGTTCATTAGTCAACTACTGCTTTCTGTGATTGTGATTCTGGATGCAACACTTGTAGGGTACTGTCCAGCTCTCCTAAACTTACTGGCAGGAGCAGCAGCAACTCCAGTGAAAACAAAGTTGCACCCTTTATGCTAGTAACTGCCAGATGAACATATCCCCCTAATTGGCTCCAAAATAATGTGGGCCAGTTTCAGGCCAGTTCCTTCAAATGCCTGAAAAAGTGTTTTGGATGGTAATAGTAATTTGTAACTATCACATGGCAGTGTGTGTAGTATAACTAGGAGATTCTAAGGTTGTCTGGCAGGCAGAAGTTCTATCTCCTTTAGCATTATGCACCACTAGGTGGCAAGCTGGACTTGTTTTTTAAGGCAAGAGATGTTGCAGAGGTGGTTTGCTATTGCCTGCCTCTGTGTCACGCTCCTGGTAGTCTTTGGTGGGTGCCCATCCAAATACTAGTCTGCTTAGCTTCCAAGAATCTGATGAGATTGGGCTAACCTGGGCTATCCAGGGTCAGGGCTTTTGAATGGTAAGAACCACCAATCCATGAGAAGCTTCCAAGACAACATGTATGCATATTTCTAAATAGGATAAAACTGATTTTTTTTCCACATTCGGAACCCTGTAGAGCTGTATATACAGTTGTAGCCGTGAGGTAAAGATACAGTTGAGCTCTTCCCAATCTATTTAATCGTTCGTTCACCAGAAGCTGATCCAGTGTCTAATTAGGTATACATAAGTCTACTTCAGTGTAAAAAGGTGTGCCTAACCTCACACAGGATCAGGCTGTAGAAAAAGTGTAGAGCATGTCAGTTACCACTTTTAGGGGACAGACTGGCTCAGTGATCTTATCTGCTTTGCCTATAGAGGGTCACAAGTTCAATCCTCAGCCACTTCTAGCTAAAAGGATTGGGTAAGAGGTGATGTAAAAGACCTCTGCCTGAGACCCTGGAGAGCCACTCCCAGTAAGGGCAAACATTGACACTGGTAGACCACTGCCCTGACCCAGTGTAAGGCAGCTTCATGTGTATGTACAAACCAGTATCAGTAATAGGAAACCATAATATATTATGGCTGAAGCAGTCCTTCCTGATAGAACTGTTGGGGTTCCAATGTGATAGAACAGATTCCTCACTTACAAGAGTGTGAATTAGAGAAGCAAAATGCTGTCAGGTTGCTGTTACAAGGTCAGCCTACATCCCAATTCTTAACATGAGGAAAATGTTATCTCAATGAAGGATTTTGCTCTCTATTATGTTCTGCAGCACTTGCTTTTCCATTTATCAGAAGTAACCGACATTAATATATCCAATTCTCAAAGTGGTCTAATCTGTGGATACTTAAAGCCAGAGATGAGTGTCATGAAGATGTGTCAGTGAAAGAGGTATCAATTATTATAAAATACAGGAACAGCCTCTTCAGTACAGTGATGCAAGTCCCATCCTGCAGAGGAGTCCACCTAAAATATCACCAGACACTGATTTACGTCCAATCCATTTGCCATTTTATCCTCTTCAGTTCGACAGACCAGGGCCTGGATCCAGCAATTAAACAAGTGGAAACATAACAGGGTTTACTGCAGTTCTGCTTGCCCAAAGTCTTGTGCAACACCTTGTGCTTTCATCCCTATATATTATCGCGCCTAGAAATTGGTTGCACAATATTTTGTGCAAATGTCTAGTGCAGTCTTCTTGCAAAAGGGCTCTAAAGCACTGGATCCAACCCAATGTTTGGGTTAGTCCTACATTTTCATGAATGCTGCATTAATTTAAACATTTCTAGAGAAATCACCAACGTAGCCATTCTTTTGTACAGTGTAGTAAAACTACAAAGACAGTAATATACAAAACTAATTACAAACATAAAGACTTTATTGAATGCTGCTCAATCCCTCAATACAAAACTTTTCCACACAATTGCAGTTTAAGGAGATTGGAATGGTACTCTGATAGAAATATCTGCAAAACAAAAAAAAATCCCCCACCTGATCAGATAAAAACAGACAAAAGACTTGGTAAAGTCAGCTTTTCCCAACTTAAATAAGAGCACTGTATTTTCATTAAACAAAACAAGGAATTACTTTATCAGACAGGTATTTCATTCCTGGATACGAATTACAGAACCCAAGCCTCTACCTTGCAGAGCCAGCTCAAAGCAGAACTGCTATGTTGTACAAGAACTCTGGGGCCATTAGGAGCTCTAGTGATATGCCCAAAAGGAAATGCCATCCTCAGTTATAAAACAAGAATCACGACAATTGAGTGCCTGACTGAAGGCAGAGATGTGATGACCAAGTGGCAGCAAGGCATCCGGAGAAGCTGCTTCCTCCCTATCCAGTCAGTGTACACGTGTGGTATCATATTTTTAACTTGTGCTCAATATTTAACCTCCCCCCTTCACCCCCCCCCCAAGCTCTTTGCTCTCTGGAATGCTTTGTGCAGTAATAGCTTTGAAATCTGTGGCAATGTAATGCACAGAGGAGTAAATGCACAGAAGAGTATTTCATCCAGATAAAATATACCCTGCAACCCAATCTTATGTGTGCTTACTCAGAAAAAAGACCAACTGGGGTCAACTGGGCTTACTCCCAAGTATGTATAAGATTGTAGCTTTAGTTTCATTTGAGAAAATACAGCACAGCTAGAAGTCTCTTCTAGAAATCTCAGCCAAACCTGCAGTAATGTGAAAAGCACATAAGGGGAAAACGTAAATAGCTGACTTCTACACCTATGTGCAACACACAATAAAAAAAAGAAAAAATTCAAGTCAATTTTCACCACTCCCATAATTAAAATCACACACATCATGGATGATAAAATTCATTTGTGAAAAGTCAGAAGTGATAATATAGCAATGATTAGACAAATTTACAATATGCTGTGTAAATGTCACATTCAATTATTGTATTTCTGTTCAAAAACTTTCATTTACATTTTGCCAGAGGAAAAAAATAGGCCATTTCAAATATACTGATGAGGTTTCTCTTCTGTATTTTACACATGTAAAAAAGGGGATCCTGTGAAGGAGTCATTTTCACTTGGCACTTCATCTTCAGGTTGTGTATTTATTGTGAGTGAGCTAGCCTGCTCAGGCAGGGCTTTTTTTAGCTTTAGTTCCTCCAACTTCCTCCACAGTTCTTCACGGTCTAGTTCCTTCTTCTTCTCTCTGTAGAAAACAGGAACAATTGTGTGTCTTTAATCACTGGGTACTCTTACCACAGGGATAAGTAAGAACATCCAGAGCAAAATAATTCCAAGATTAACAGCTTGAGCTTGTATCTACAAAGGCTTACTTTACAGGATGTGCAAATACATGTGAGAAGATGTGTGTGTGTGACAGAGAATGCAAGCACATTCCACAACTAAAGCTTTGTGCAGGTAAAACAAGGTTGCACTTACCTGTAACCATTCTTCATTAAGTAGTCTTCTGTGCAGGCACATACAGGGCTGCATGATTGCAGGTCAGCCTCAGAGAAGAAACTTTCTAAAGAAGTTTCTAAGCTCTGGAGTGCTCCCCTTCCCCTCTGTGTTCAGAGACTCTTTTCCTGCCCAAAGGTACATGTGACAGGCAGTTGCTTTCGCTGCCGTGAAGAGGTCCCTGCACAGTTGGCAGCCCACAGCAGAGAAAAAGGAGGGAAGGATGTGTGCCTGCACAGAAGGCCACTCAGTGAATAACAGTTATGGGTAAGTGCAACTCCATTTTCATCGTCATGCCTTCTGTGCAGTCCCGCATGAGAGAATAGCAAGCTCACTTACCAAGGAGGAGGGTATGGGCTGAACAACGAAAAATCGCTTGTAACATTGCCTTCCCCACTGCAGCTTCTTTTGTGAAGTTCACATCCATTGAGTAGTGTTTGACAAATGTAGAGGGAGTGGACCATATCGCTGCTTTACAAATGTCCTCCAGCGCAAGTCTGGCACGGAAAGCTGCTAAGGAAGCCTGGGCTCTCGTGGAGTGACCTTTTAGGGACACGGGGCAAGAGATCTTAGCCTCGTCATAAGCTGTTTTGATTGCTGAAACCACCCACATAGAGACTGTGTTGAGGCAGCTCTCCCTTTATTCAGGCCTCTAAAACAGGGGCATCAAACATGTGGCCCATGGGCTGGATCCGGCCCTCATAGGGCTCCTATCTGGCCCACAAGAAGAAGGAACTGGCTGTCTCTTGCTTCTATCTCCAGTTCTGCTGCTATGTCACAGCTTGGTGTAGTGGTTAAGTGCGCGGACTCTAATCTGGGAGAACCGAGTTTGATTCCCCACTCCTCCACTTGCACCTGGCTGGATGACCTTGGGCAAGCCATAGCTCTGTACCAGCTGTTCCCTCAAGGACAGCTTGGGAAAGCGCTCTCTCAGCCCCACCTACCTCACAGGGTGTCTGTTGTGGGGAGGGGAAGGGAAAGGAGTTTGTAAGCCGCTCTGAGACTCCCTTGGGGAGTGGAGGGCGGGGTATAAATCCAATCTCCTCTTCTTCTCTTCTTCTTCTTCTTGCTTTACCAGACTCTCTCAATCGCACAGGAGAGACAGATAGTCAAGCTTCTGTTCCCTGCACTGGCTGAGGCTCCTCCCCCTCCCAGGGGAAGGGAGGGAATGAGTCAGAGCTTGCTTCCTGGCCATGCTGTCCCAATTGCACAGGAGACAAAGGCAAGCTTTTCTTCTCCTCCATTGGCTGAGGCTCCTCCCCTTCCTCCTGCACTCTGCTTCCCAGAAGTGTGTGTGGGTCTTGGATCCTCCACATCGATCCCCACTTTGTTGGGCTCTCCTGAAATGCGGGTTGTTTTGCTACTTCTGCAGACCTTTGCTCAAGACTGGTACCCCCTTCCCTACGATCTTGCCCCCCTTTCCTTCCTGTGTTTCTCTTAGCTAGCTCTGTGTGTTTGTTTATTGTATGCATTTGTTTTATTCTTTTTTAAAAATAAAAACCTTTTTGGTTGACATAGGTGGAGAATCCCAGTTAACGCCCTCTCGCTCTGTCTCCTTAAAGCCAATTCCTCCAACTAATTAGGAGACTGCCTATTTGGGTAACAATGAGGCACCTTACAATGGGTCTCAGGACCAATAATTTTTTCCAATGGAGTTCAGAATTCGGGTCAAAGTTCCTAATGAACCTATGGTCTCATGCATAAGCATGCATATGGGGTTCAGGCCATGTATCACAGGAGTCTCTGAATGGACTTCGCTGATTGATACCTGCTGAACAAAAACTTTTTCACAAGGGCTGACATGGTTCTGACCCTCACTAGGGGCAAGTATGTCTTCCCATCTAAGGTCTTCAAGGATACTCTGATGAATTCAGTAGTGGACCAGAGCTAGGCAGGACTTTTCCCAATTCACTAGGAAGATCAGGGACTGAACAGTGTCTAGGGCAAAGTTCAAACTCGCAGCCAGCTTATCTGGGGTCTATGAAGAGCCAGTCATCCAGGTAAGCCAGTCGTCCGTGCACCCCCTTAACCGAGTTATGACCACTGCCACACATTTAGTAAATATTCTAGGTGCTGTTGCTAGACGAAAGGGCAGCACTGTGTACTCATAAGTAGCCACTCAGTAACAAAATCTTAACTATTTCCTACAGGGTTCATGGATCGAAATATGGAAATATGAATCATTTAAGTCTAAAGTAGTATTTGGGCCCATGAATGATATCACTTCATGAACAGACAACATCCTGATTTTTGGGACCCATAAATATTTATTCAGGGACCTTCGGTCCAGGACAGATCTCTTCCAAACCTTTTGTCAATGGCAAAATACCTTGAGAAGAAGCCCTTCGAGTTTTCTCTGGGGGTGAGTTTTGTAATTGTGCCCTTAGTCAAAAGAGAAGTGACCTCCTGCATCAGAAAGGGTGATGAATTGCAGGTCTGGACCAGTAAGCATCGAAGCAGAGGCAGTGATTTAAATTCCAAAAAATTACTCCTCTTTATTATTGATAACACCCATGAGTCAACAGTAACTTGGCACCAACTATGAAAGAACTTAGATTACCTATCCAGGAACAACTGGTCAAAATTTAGTCAGGTGAAGGGAGCACTTCTTGAGTGCTGATTCCTAGGGGACTGAGACGTTCCTTCCGCACTGTCTACACTGCCTTTATGACTGAGGTTGTTGAGTGTAGGGTGGTCTACTGACCTGCTGGAGGGGCAGAGGGGGTTGGTATCTATATTCTTGGCTACAGTATGACCTTGGTTGGTGATACCTCTGGGTATGCCTTGGGAAGTACCTTTGTTTATAGGGCATCAATGAATTGTGGGTTATGCCCAAGGGCTGTCAGTTTTTTCTTCCTAACGCGGTCCAAAACCTTATCGGTTTGGTCACTAAAGAGGTCTCGAACTTCAAATGGCGGGTCTTCTATCTTAGCTCTCATATTCTGTGGGAGGGCTGATGAGGGCAGCCATGAATATTTCCTTAAGACAATGCCAGAGGCCATGGATCTACTATTGCAGTCTGCACTATGCCTGGCCACATTAAGCTGCTGCTTCCCTAGCTTTTGGCCTTCTGCAATGAGGACCTTAGCAATGTTCTGCTCATCAACAGGTAAGAGCTCCATAAATTGTAACATCCCTTCCCTCAGCAACATTTGGTAGCGGCCCTTCACTGCTGTAAAAATGGCCACCCTCAGTCCCATAGCACCGGATGACTAGATCTTTCTTCCCAACAGGTCCAGTCTCCTGCCTTCCTTGTCAAGAGGGATGAATGACTGCCTGCTCTTCCATTTGCTGGAAGGACTTCTGATACTATGGAATTCGCTTGGGGGTGGCAAAACAAACAGTTGCACCCCTCTTCCCTGATCCTGTAGAGATTCTCCACTTTGTCACATGAAGCTGGGGTGGAGGCTGGCTTGGCCCAGATGGCCGTGGCTATATCTTGCATCTCTTAAAGCATAGGGGGAACCACAGGATCCGAGTCAGAGCATATAACACTTTCATTATAGGATCAGATGGCTGGGGTTCGAAAGCATGCAGTTCTAACCCCAGGGCTTTTGCCATTCGAACCAGTTGTTCAGAGTACATCTTAAGGTCCTCTATGGGAGAAGGAGCTGTGGGTTGGTGACAGTATCATCCAGGGAAGGTACTGAAGTGCTCTCTGAACCCACTTCTGACATCTGGCAGAGCACGTCTTTAGAGTAGGATCCCTAATGGGTGGGTTTAGAGTCAGATCCCTATAATTGCTCATAGCAATCTCCTCTGGATCTGGAAGCATTCTTTTGAGGCTGCGCTGATGCATCATGAGCAAAAACGTCCCCCAGGAATTTTGCTGCAATGGCCACTGGTTCAGTGGCTGATGCTCTGGCTGCCTTTTGTCTTGCAACATGGATGGCCCCAAAGGGGGTACCTCGAACAGCTCATCTTCTGATGACTCCGGAGATCTAGTAGTTCGTCAATAGCAAAGGTATCTTTGGACACGAGAATGGGTCAATCTCAAGCCCTGATGGTGAATCTGGGTGTCCATGGGACCTCGGATCTAAAGATCATCAGCGTTGACTCTATGGATGAGCATTCAGTTCATTTTAACCGAACGCACCCCCGAAAATGGCCCATTTGGCCCCCTTTCGGTGCAGCCTCTGATCTGATTCAGCCTTTCAGTGCATTCTCTGATCTGATTCAGCCTGTCACCAAATTGCCACAAAAATTCGGCAGCGGCTTAAAAAGCTGCTGGAGGGGAGGGCGTTTGAGGAAGAGGCTCCAAACTCACAGAGTAGCTGCTGGAGCCTCTCCCCCAAATACCCACCAAGTTTCAAGAAGATGAAACTTGGTGGGTATTTGGGGGAGAGGCTCCAGCAGCTACCCTGCGAGTTTGGAGCCTCTCCCTCAAACCCCCTCCCCTCCAGCCCCTCATATGCCCTATGAGTTTCTGCCATTGACTTCAATGGCCCATAAGGTATAATGGGGCTGAAACTGACATTTGGCTGGCCAAATGACTCCCCAATCGCTTGCGTTGCCAAAACTGACGTGCGGGGGATCATTCAGCGGCCGGAACAGATGCTGCCTGATTCGGCCCAATCCAAATCGGGCCAAATTTTTTAAATTTTTTTTGCACACTCTTAGTTGACTCTTGACTCTAAATGGAGTCAGCCCACCGGGTTTGAGGCAGGGAAGATCCACCATCTTGAGTCGATGGTGAAGTCTGGTTCCATGGAGAGAGGGACTGTCAGTTCTAAGGTGAGACTGAGCAGCATCAACGTGATGGTGACCCAGTCTGGCTTCAGTGGGAATGTTTA
This sequence comes from Lepidodactylus listeri, assembly GCA_029233225.1. Taxonomy (NCBI): domain Eukaryota; kingdom Metazoa; phylum Chordata; class Lepidosauria; order Squamata; family Gekkonidae; genus Lepidodactylus; species Lepidodactylus listeri. Next base: position 105,798,491 of record JARCFY010000003.1, read on the forward strand.
GCCCTTTTCTTAGCTTTTTTTGGGGTGGCTCCAATGCCAATCTCAGAAGGGAGGTTTGTGATTGCAGTTCTGATGTTGAGGGTGATGGTGCCAAAGCCACTGACTGGGCCCTCACCCCCTTTTCCATCTTAGCCCATTTCTCCCCGTGGGGGTCTGGGACACCCAGGGCTTTTCCCCATAGTACCTCTTTAAGTCTTGTGGCTCTGCCTTCATGGGCATGTGATGGTACTGTGGCCCTCTCCCAAGCCCAGGAGACAGGAGCTATAGTTGTCATTTGGGGGCATTTTTGCACTGCACTCTCCACATTTCTTGAAAAGAGCAGTCCTATCGATTCTGTAGGTTGAATCCTAACACTCTCAGCACACTACCCTTCTGAGGACCCACGAAGCAGTTTGTAGAAGCACATCCTCTCCTCACAGTGGCAAGAAGAGAACTGAGGGAGGAGTGCTCGCACCACCTCTGTCATGTGACCCTTTTGGGTGGGAAAAGGGACCTCTGTAGACAGAGGAGGGGGAGCACTCCAGAGCCTAGAAACTTCTTTAGAAAGCTTGGAAGCTCTTCTCCGCAGCTGGCCTGCAATCATGCAGTCCCATGTGGGCCTGCACAGAAGCAACGTTAATGAACAAAAACATCTTTGTGCACGTTTCCAAAACTCGGGATAATTAACTTTTAGTCCTTAATCTTATTTAGATGAGTAACCATTTTAACTGAGGCCTGCTGCTAAAACTGTTTGAATTTTCACTACAGTGACCCTAAATGGACTGAAGTCTCAGAATGCAAGAGATGAGTCCTCTGCTGCTTTCAGGAGTCCTTGAAAAAATTTGATTTGCAGTCAGCACATTTTTTCTCTGCTTATAGATCAATTTGCTAAGTCTTTTGAAACAACACACATGACCTAATTGCACTGTCATGGGTTACTGGCTCTAGACTACATCTCATGAAGACTGCTGTTTTGCTCAAGTGACAGGTGCTTACCAAGAAGACACTCAGCCATTCTGAACATGCAATAGTGTCTGGAAACAAGATCACTGTAGAAACAGAACCATATAGGCAAGGAAATCTAAAAACCGTAAAAGGCCCTTTTCTTGCACTAATATGTCACTTGGTTTGGACTCTGCATCTATAGATGGTGAATATTCACAGGAATATTGTACTCTCTGTCCAGCTGCTTAAAGCGGGGGTCCCCAGCCTTTTCAAGCCCCTGGGCACCTTTGGAATTCTGATGCGAGGTGGTGAGTGCAACCACAGAACAGCCGCCACAGGAAGTGGAGCCAATTACAAAATGTCAGGATATGAAATTATGTATAACTCCAATAGTATCTTCAACATTTCAGGCAGAATGACTGTTTAATGGAATGCCTTTTAAAAATGAACACAAGGGAAGATCCTTGTGCTGTGGTGGCAGCTATTGTTGAAGCAAATTTTTTAAAACCTGCACAGCAAACCAGCAGCTGCACTGGCCTACCTGGCCTTGCTCACATTCTAAAAGCACTTGGTGGGCACCAAAAAAGGTTTCTGCGAGTGTCATCATGGCACCCATGGGCACCATGTTAGGGACCCCTGGCTTAAAGAGTCAAGAACGTCTCCTAGGTGCTCATCTGATACTCGCATTAAGAAGAGAAGTGGCCAACTGTCCATCTTAGCACCTGCTAGCTCAGAGGTGGCACCTCACACACTTCTGCTGTGCCAAGGCAGCTTCGTCTGGGACGGCAGCTGCCCATGATAGTCTCCTTGGAACTAAAGAGGGGAAAGTTCTCTGCAATGGTAAGAGGCCTCTGAGTACATCCTTCCATTTGAGCGCTAGAGGGAAGCCCAAGTGTGACAGTTCTGCCGCTGTCTTAGCACTCCTCTAAAAAACATGACAACAAAGAGACGTGGCCCCTCCTTTAATGCTTGGGGAGGGGGCAATATCATGCCTGCTCAGCCCCTGAGATGCTTTGCCGAAGAGCAGCCATCCTTTGAAGGTGTTTTTTCTAAGCATATCAAATTAGCAAAGCATTAATCTGTATCAGGGATGGCAATCTTCTTTGGCATCCAACATATACTAGGTGCCGTATGAACACACGCACATTTCCCACCTTGAGACTTAAAAGCTACTAAATAGAAGCCCTTACTAAAGTGGGAAGACAGGGCTGGAAAGCAGCAGCAATGGCCCTGACCTGGATAGCCCAGGCAAGCCTGATCTCATCAGATCCCAGAAGCTAAGCAGAGCTGACCCTGGCAAGTACTTGGATGGGCAGCCTCCAAGGAATACAAGGGCTGGGACGCAAAGGCATGTTATCAAGCCACCTCTCTGAAACATCCTAGCCCCACTAGGGGTCGCCAGAAGTCATTATGACTTCCAGGCTTGCAAGCACACACCCACTAATACTCACCCCCCCCCCCAAGGAAAATAACAGCAATGAACTTATTGCTAGCAGACTGAACAGAAAATGCAAGGCTCCAACAATCCACGCAAAGCTTCATACGATAAATGGATTTGAAGGAGAATTTAAGGGAAAGGGGTTGTTTGATGCAGACACAACGATTCACACCACAAAGTCATCTTAATCCCAAAATCAGAATGCAATTCAGATGATACTTCCAAAGCAAGCATCAAAGTAAAATACCTTTGTCTCTCTGCTTTGTAAGAGCTTGTGAGTTCATCAAATAGTTTCCCATTCATCTCCATCAGTGTTTTCAGCACGTTATATACTAATGCTACAATGGTCCTAAAAGAACAGGAGCACGTTAGGAAACTTGACTGTTGCATTACAACATCTGTTCTGAATATGTCTAACTGCTGCTCTCATTCTGTAGCCACTTATGTAAAGTACCAGGCAACAATGCAATTTGAATAGTAGTTTTAAAACAGATGTTTTCTCTCTTGACTTAATATGAACATGGAAGATGTTTGGCCCAGTCTCTGCTTTTGATTAATGAAGTTTTAAAGCAGCAGGGTAGCGCCAACTAATCCAGTGAAACTGACGATGACTATTGCAATATTAAATAGCGCTGAGGTCATAAAATGATTGCCTGGCACAAATAAAAAGCAACTATGCAAATGTCATCATATAATAGTAACATATGGAAGGCCATTTTCTATAGAGATTAAAGTAGTATCATTCAGATCCAACTCAAAATTCTACACATCCAAGGGACTAATTACTTTTCTAATTCCTTGTGCTTACAGGAACTAATTAGGTTACCTAAAAATACCTAAATCAAAATTAGGTTACCTAAAATCATATAAACAAGTGTCGCCCCAGAAGAAACCTGTGGGGGCGGCATTTCCCCTGCCTTCCCTCTCCCCCCCCCCATTGACCCCTTTCTATGTCACTCTTCCCCCTCTCTCTCCCGCCACCCCTTATCTGGCAATCATCTCTCATCCCCACTTTTCTCCCCCCCCTTCTCAATCACCCCCCTTTCTCCTCCATCCATTCTCAGACAATCTTTTCCCTCTTCCCAATTTTCCCCTGTTCTCCAAACCACCCCTTCTGCAGCAGCTGTCCTTTTTTTTGGTATTTTTTGCATTTGTGTGTGTGTGTGCTCGCCCATGCCTGGAAGCCATGGCGATCTCTGATGACTCCTACTGGAGCATGGAGGACATTCAGAAAAGTGGCTTGATAGTCTGCCTCCCGACCCTGGTATTCTTTGGTGGTCTCCCATCCAAATACTTGCCAGGGTCGGCCCTCCTTGGCTTCTGAGATCTGACGAAATTGGGCTTGCCTGGGCTATCCAGGTCAGGGCCAGCAGCTGCCCTTTCCAAACTTTCCCTCAGCTTCTAACCATTCAGACTTCAGGGAGAAGCAACACTGAAGGCAGGGAGGAGGAGTCTTTGCTCCTACCCCACAGCTCCAGCATTGCTTCTCCCTGCAGTCTGACCAACTAGAAGCCGGGGAAAGTTTTAAAAGGACAATTTATTATTATCATCATCATATGGCATTATGTGTAGTACAGCCAGGAGATCTCAAGATTTCCTGGCAGTCAGAAGTTCTAGCTCTTTTAGCATTATCCACCACTAGGTGGCAAGCTTGACGTCTTTAAGGCAAGAGACATTTTAGATGTGGTTTGGCATTGCCTGCCTCTCACGACCCTGGTATTCCATGGAAATCTTTAGTAAAAGACTAAAGATTTATACAATTTGAAGAGAAACCAGAGCTGGCAGCTACAGAGACAGGGGTGAGAAGGAGCCTCCTTGCTCACTTGCACACCTGGCTCAGCTGTCCTTTCAAAACTTTCCTCCCAGTTTCTAACTGGCCAGACTGCAGGGAGAAGCAATGCTGGAGATGGGCAAGTGGGGGTGAAGAATTCACCCACCCCCACCTCCAGCACTGCTTTTCCCTTCAATCTGACCTGTTAGAAGCTGTTGGGAAATTTTTAAAAGGACAGCTGAGCAAGTGGCTACGGAGTCTTGTGAGTGGGTGAGGAGGCTCCTTCTCACCACCACCTCTGGAGCCAACAGCTCAGCTGCCCTTTTAAAAATTTCCCAACAGCTTCTAACAGGTCAGATTGAAGGGAAAAGCAGTGCTAGAGGTGGGGGTGGGTGAATTCTTCACCCCCACTTGCCCATCTCCAGCATTGCTTCTCCCTGCAGTCTGGCCAGTTAGAAACTGGGAGGAAAGTTTTGAAAGGTGCTGGAGGTGGTGGGGGGGGGAGGTGCTGCTTTCCCCTGCCCTCTTTCCCTCCCCTGCTGCAGCAGTGCTGTGTGTGTTTGTTTTTTAAAAACCCTCATATCTTTTTAGCAGAGGATTAAGATTTTTCTGCAGCTCTCTTCTCCCCATGTAGGCTCAAACAGCAGATATAAGTTCACAGATGAGCCCCTGTGTGACTATTAGTATATAGAGAAAACAAGCTAACAGACTATCTTTGTTAGATGGTGGGAGATTTGACTGACTTTTAAATATGAACAGCTGTTTGCAAGATAACTCTTCCAGCTGTTCTGATTTACTTTACTTTGCCACTGATTTTCATTCTGTGATGATGCTTCTTATAGACGTAACCTCAGGCTCTGTAAACCCTGAACACAGCAGAGTCCATGACATCCTGACATACTTATAAACCATAACCCGAAGAAGAGAGGATGTAACGGGTGGTAGGCACTCTGTGTGAGTGGACAAGGGGTGTCACAGCCATCTTTCCACCCAAATAGCGCCCCCCCAAGGTGGTGAATATCAAAACATTTCTACACTAAAAATCATTAAAAATAAAGTATATAAACAATAGTTCAGTAAAAACATACAAACATACATAAGACCAAACCAGGGAGGAAGGCCAATAACAGTTTAGCATATTTATTTTGTCATATTCAGTAAACACAATTGTAAAAGTATTCTATGTTGATTTATGTCCCCCAAAGCAACAAATGGTAGAACTAAAATATTTGATTCAGAAAAAAGAGTTTCTGGGAAGGCTGCTCACTTCAGTTCAGCCACCAAAACTCCCTGCTGCAGCAGGCCCAGGGCTGACACCTGCTGGAAATATTGTCCAATGGCTTGGTAAAAGCACATATGTATAACAGTTGGCCCATGATGGCTCTCAGTTGGGGTGGGAATTTTTGCCCTCACCCTGCAAGGGTCAAAGGTAGGAGTTCTCTGCCATTAGCAGTCATCTTATCGTACCCTGCCTGACTACATCCCAGCTTCTCACCTTGCACACTTCATTTGGATTTGGAACATGACAAATAAATATTATAGTGGTCACCACAGTTTGTTTAGCATGCCTTCTGCTGTGAAATACTTCTGAAAGTAGTTATGTTCAACTGACAAACGCTGTGCATTTATATGTCCATCTCATGCACACACCATGACATGATCCTTGTAATGGTTAAGACAAATACAACACTGTTCCAAATATTTCATAACACACAGTAGCTAAAAGCAATTCTAGCTTTCTGCAGATATGCTTCTCTTAACTTTCCCTTAAATCACTCCAAAGTCATTAAATCATCATTATTTAGGGGACCTTAGATGCCCTCCTATTTCACTATTTATTCAACTTTATTCTTTTGGCACAAGTTGGATTTCTGGCATAATATGGACTGCCTACTTGTGGAAACCTGCACACATGTTTAATTCATCAGAAGGCTTATGACAAAAGCTAACTCAATATATATCTTAAAGTTAAAGAGTGAATAATAAAGAGTACATACGGATTCCAATGTTCTTTAGAAATCTTGTATAAATTACCAAACATAATCGGCAGAATTTTATCACTGTTCTCCTCAATCAGACCAAGAATGTATTCATTATTCCAGAAGTACAAAGCCCTTTCTGCAACCTGAAATATACATTTCAGAATTCAGTTCAATTAAGTTGAGTAATACAAATCACAAATAAAAGTTGAATGTGCCATATTGTACCTGAAAATGTGAACTTGACACACACTTGGCTATCTGCTTAAAGAGAGGTTCTTGTATTTTTTTAAATTGTGTTGGTTCTATTACATCCAGGATTTCTTCAATTTCACCTAAAAACATGACCTGTTAAAGAAAAAATACATAAGCAAAAAAAGTAAGTATACTAGAGATATTTTCTTTACCAATCTTCATAAATGGCTATATAACTTAAGTGATGGGACAAAAAAAATCCAGTGGGGTTTTAAAAAAGTAATCTACATTGATACATTGTTATTTGGTTTGGTTTGTTAAATCTGAAAGAATATTTGTCAGATGCAGACCTCTTCATGTGGGGCACTATGCTGGATCTTTTTAAAGAACTGCAGCTGTATATGCTTAGGCTCCAGTTTATAGAAAATTTGTATTTACTGTCAAGGAAGGCTCCCCGCCACTGGTTGGATCTAAAGGATCACGTTTCTTTTTACCCCCCCTTTCCTATTAACAGCTCTTTGTACTACCTTATGCATATACTTGGTGAGAGGATAGGGCTAAACACCATCGTTTCCCACCCTTGATGGGTTCCCACACACTTGAGTAGTTGAGTACATCCACAGGGGCGGACTCAGAATTTGTTTTTATACCCCACTTTTCTCTACCTGAAGGAGCCTCAAAGTGGCATACAATCGCCTTCCCTTCCTCTCCCCACAACAGGCTTCGTGGAGGAGTGGGGAATCAGTTCTCCAGATTAGAGTCTGCCACTCTTAACTATGACACCATGCTGGCTCTCAGCTCAAAAGTAATTTTTTTCAAATATGCAACTGGAATCCTACTTATACTGGGGATAAACGATTTCAACTCTGTCACTCTGTGCTACTGTTCTGTAAGAAGAAATGGAGAAATGAATAAAACTGACCTCTTTCTGGCTGCATGTTTTTGGCCAAAATTTGAGCAATCCTCTGATAACCTACATTGTAAAAAAGAAAAGTTGAAAAACAAAGCAGAGTCAGGACATATCTGCTAAGATAGTTGCATACTGAACTGAATCGGGGATGGACTTGAGATATTAAAACAGTCCTAGAGCAAGGGGAGCCAAATAGCCCCTGTGGGGGCCACCTGGCTCAACTCACTCCTGGCTGCTGCCAGCAGCTCTTCCAGACAGAGACCCTCCACGAGCTTCCCAGCTAAGAAGAAAGGCCAGTCAGCTCACCATCTGAGCAAAGTGTGCAGATAGACAAGATCTGAATTATTATAATTGTTCTATTTGACTTTACACTGTATTCAAAGCAATGCTTTTGTTTCAACTATATCGCAACATGTTTTACAGACAAATTTCAAATGACAATTTATAAGCTGGTTTTATGTATAAAGCTATTTGTGACAAATCTGGACATAAATTGTTCATAAATGCTCCTCTTGGAATTCAACTTACTTACCTTAAATCAGTCTTCCTGTTTACTTGAAGACTCTCTAATTACATTTTTATCTCATCCTTCCGTCAAAGCGCTCAGGGCAAATATACATGATTCCCCTTTTCCTTTTTACCTCATAGCTACTTTGTAATGTAGGAAGATTTGGTGACTAGCGCACAGTCAGGGCACTAGTGAGGATGTGAATCTGGAACTTTCAAATCCTAGTCCAGCAGTATACCACAGAGGCCCACTAACCCATGTTCTTTTACATATGTTAGCAGCCTCTATTTCATGTTTGGAAACACTGTGTTTTAAAATATTTGGTCAAGTATCTCTTCTAACTAATGAACACTGGGGGTTTCTTAATCTTAATTTCACAGAATGCTAGATCAGAGCCAGTCTGAGGTTTTGGTGGGCCCGCAATACACCACCCTTCCCCTCCATCCCACGGCTCCAGCAGATGAGAAGCAATTGCTGCTATAAAGAGCATCCCTGCTTGCTTGCCACCTCCTTCTTCTGGGCAGGAGAGGGACTTCTTGCAAGGACTCTGAAGAGGTGGCACAGAAACAGCCTAAATAAACAAACACACTGGAAGCTGCCACTGCACCAAGAAAGATAAGTGAACAAGCAGGTAAATGAGCAGCAGTGATAACGTGAGCAGTAGTACCTGGGGGCAGCTCTGTCTGCCTAAGGGTGACAAGCAGCTGCTGTCCATCCCTCAAGGGGAACCCATGCTCATTGCTGCTGCTCAGCAAGAGGGGCAGGCTGAGGTGAATAAACAGAAGCAGTAGCTCCAAGCTCATACAGATGCCCACCCAGGCAGGCAATGGACTAATAGACAACCACTGCCTTGCCTTGCTCTGGAAAAAGAAGGGCCAAGCTTCAGCATGGGGCACGTGCCAAAAGAGAATGTCCAAGGAGGGAGGAGCACCCAAGCCAGTCACTGGGCAGAGAGAGGGCAGGCGGTGATACTGCAGTTGGCAGTGGCCCTCCTAGAGCCCCAGCGACTGTGCCAGAATGTCAGCTCCCAACACTGAGCCTCCTGTAACCGAATGTCTGGCAAGTGAGGACATTTGAAAATCTCAGCCCTCCAAACAGTCCTTAGTATGAAACTGAATTCACTGCCACTCTCACTGGCTGGGAAAGAGAAGCAGGAATAACGTTTCACCACTATTGGTCAGCAGATAGTAATGTCTAATGGGATCTTCCAATTCTTGTGATCCAAAGAGGAGGACAAGTTTCATAGAGGAGAAGACTACCCCATCTACAGCTGGCCTTGCCCATCTTGGCTGCACACATCTAGATGGCAGGGACTTGTACAGTTGGGTCCAAGGAGTGAGTAATACTTTCTTAAGGAAAGAGTCTGTTCTCACTGTCTTGAAGGAAGCAGCAATGAGACCTCCGTAGGCCTTCCTTGGAGATCGGGTATCTAGATTTAAACCTAGTTTCAGGTCCGGCTTTGGAACCAGGCCCTGATAGACAACTGTTGCTTGGGGTATTTGGGAAGGGAGGAAAAGCAGTACAACTAAGATGTATACTGTGGTCAATGGTATCAAGTCACAGATGTCTCACCCAGCTGAAATATTTGGAAATGAGGAACATGTTCTGTGATGGCTGGGTGCCCATTTGGCTGACTAGTATCAGAAGACAGCGCTGGGGACAACTGCTTGGATTCATGGCACTTATGGCAGGAGAAACTGCATAATTCCATTTTGCTCTCAGTGCTATGCAACATCTATATAAAACCACTGGGAGAAATCATCCAGAGTTTTCGCATGACATGTCATCAATATACAGACACTATCCATCCCACTCTTCAGAAAAGCTGCCCAAAATTGCTCATAACAAACATCAGCATTAAAAAAAGCAATAAATTAAAATACAGCTCAAAGTTAACATGAAAGACAACAGTAAAATAAAAGCGAAACCAAAGCATAATGGAGTTCAGCATCAAATCTGCCACAAAGCGTGTTAAACACACTAACTAAACAATGAGCCAAATTCAACAAAATGGATAGGCCACTAAGATGGTAAAATGGCCATGGGAGGAACTCAAGTAAGAACCTGGGTAAACAAATTACCTTAATCTGGTGTTTAAAAGAGTTAACTGCTAGGCAGGTTTCAAGGGGAAGAGGATTCCACATGCAGAGCATCACCTTGGAAACAACTCATTTTTACTCACTAGTACCATCTCACTTCTATAGGTGGCAAAGACAGAGCAAGGGTTAAGATGTAGATCTTAGCTGGTGGGCAGAATGGCACAGAATGGCAGGTAAGCTGTCTTATGAACCAGCATTATGTGCAGATATTTCGCTACAGGGGCAATATAGTTAGCTGTATCCAACCACTGACAGGTGCTTGATTGCCAGCATTTTGTACTACCTGAAGCTTCCAAAAAGCCTTCAAAGGCAGCCCACATAGAACTCATTACAGCAATTTAACCTAGATGTGTTTAGGCTAGAACAAGAAAACATTTTGGGTATTGACCAGGCAGGCTTCAGACCAGGGAGGTCTACACTTGATCACTGCCTGATTTTGATGCTCACATGTTTTCGCACTAGAAATTCTGATAAATAATATATATATATATTTCAATAATCCCCAACCAAAGAAAGGCCGGTGTCGGTACCTGGGTGTGGAGAGGACAGTCGCTCCAAGATGATTATTCTCGGAGGATTTTAGTCACAGGATGAACCTCAGTCATAACAAAGGAAGAGGGGAGGTTACTCCTGACCTTTGTCCCACTCTTCCCTGTCTCCCACTCTCTCCTTTTTGACCCTCCAGGTCTCTGCACGTGGAGTCAAGTGGGTGCGTCCTCCCCAGCTCTCCCTTGACTTCCCCTCTTAAATAATCAATTCCTAGTCTTCCCCTCCCCTCACCCGCCAATTGTTGAGAACTCGTTCCAGGTATGTTTCCACCTTTCTGCCCAGGTGGATCTTGTCTACAGGAAATTGAGGTTGCATCTTTGTCTCCATGGGGCTCGATCTCTCTTTGTCTTCTCTTCATCTTGCTTCTTTTGGGCTTCGGAGCGTCTCCAGTTCTCAAAGCTCTGTCAGTCCAGCCCTCTTTGGTGAATACTTCATGGTCTTCTTGTCTGCTGTATCTCTCCTCGTCTTCCACTCCCCCATCTCCCCAGCTCTCCTCCGGCTTGATGGTGGTCTCCTTGCTTGGAGGTGGGAGGTAACTCCCGTCTTCCCTGGGGGCCAGAGAGTCCAAACTCGGACAGCCAGTTGAGACCAGAAACAAATGTGTAAGTATACACATTTTGTGTAACTATAAAATGATAAAGAATATAATTTTTCTCTCAAAACTTGAGTGGGATGTAAAATTACTTCAACAGTCACACTAAAAAAAACTGAAAAAGTTCTTTATCTTGGCATCAAATGGATTATTATCATGTATGATATATCTACCTAGTGGTTTTCTTCCCACTTAAATTTTTCAGTTTGTTAATCAAACTATTTTTAACTCCAAAACTTCCAAAAAATACATAGTATATCATACAGTAGAATATATTATGTGTGTGTATATATGCATATATATTCATGTACAGTATATCACTTGGTGTTTAAGGCTAAGTTTCATTTGTTTCTGGTCCTGGATGGGGTACAGCTTGTTCATTTATTATTGAATAAAAACAAAAACCACACTAAAAAGTATGAGTAGGATTTTTAAAAAAATTAAATGAAATGCTAATTGAAATTTTAAAAATCAAGAATTTTTAGGTTTTGTACCAAAGAAAGCAGTGATCATTTTTTTCTTTTCTCTCCAGCTTTTTGAAGTTTCCACTTCTTTAAGTTTCTGCTGCTCAGTTCCATGCATAGCAACATACCCTTCCAACATACCCTGTGTAACACTAACTTCCTGTAAATTTCCTTTCCATATTGCTCTCTTCAATCGCTCACTGGCTTCTTTGAACAGACGATCAGATGCTTCAGAAGTTGCCTCATGGTCCTTTTTTGTCAGCGATACCTTACTTTCATCTCAGCAATATTTTTCCTAGACTCTTCTGCTTGTTTAAACCTTTTCCCCCATTTCTTTAGCTAAATGCATCTCCTTTTTTTTCTTCCTCCTCTTTCAGTCTTTTTTGTTCCTCTAAGTACATTATGTATTGCTTATGTGCACTTTGTCCCATAGCAATAAGTTCTGATGTCATGAGAACCAGTTCAGGTTTATTTCCATAGGTTTTCAATGTATCTTTAATCAACAAAATTGCATTCAATGTTTGTTCACAAGTGGAAGCCTTGTCCTCAGTCAAAGCCCATCTTGACACAGAAAAATGCCTCTCAATGTCTGCATTTCCATGTGATAGAGACAATGCAGCCTTGATAACTTTTGCCAATTCTTGCAATCCCCCCCCAGCTACATTAGTTTTCTTTAAAATTTTATCCCAAAAAACTATCAGTTCTTCTTCAAAAGGTGGGTGTCTGTCTCCATTTGCAACTTTTTCCATTAATCAATGAGAACATATTCTTTTGTATCAATAGGGAGTTCTCTGGCATACCTTTATTGCATTTGAAGGATAGCACATTCCACAATCCTGTTTCACAATTTTAATTTTTTGAGCACTTGAAGGCACAAAAAAGGAGAGAAAAGAGACATTCTGAAAAAAAGAGACTTTGAGAGACTAACGCAGAAATAAGAGACTAAAAGCTAAAAAAGAGACCCACTCCTAGGCCTGCTATATTTGTCGATCTCAAATCTCTCATTTGTCGATCTCAAATCTGCCTTTGATTCTGTTTCAAGACCTCGGCTCTGGAATAAGCTTTTAAATTCAAATATTGATAAAAGACTTTTGTTTCTACTACAGGCCCTGCACGATCATACTTTACTAAGAGTCAGATGCAGTAGATTTGGCCATCTTACCGATCCTATCAAAACCTTCAGGAGTGTCAGGCAAGGATGTCTATTAGCCCCAGCTTTGTTTATTTTTTATTTAATAATACAGTAAATTGGCTTAACACCTCTGATCTTCATCCCCCTAAAGACTTCCTAACTGGCATATATCAGTTCCACTGTATGTCGATGATGCTGTGATATCATTTTGAGCCCAAGTTGGTCTTAGGCGAGCCCTAAGGAAGTTCAGCATGTTTTATGAAGATGAGCCTCTCACAATTAACTATCAAAAAGCTAAAATTGTAGCCTTTGGGAGTAGATCAAAACCCAGGAATACAGCAAATATGTTGCCGATCTAGGGGAAGGATCAGCGAATTCCATACTGAAATTTTTTCAAACTTATGGTGGACACTTTGTTCCTGCAGCCCTGAAGTTATAGAAGGCCAAATCATTGGCACAACTGCTCTATGGAACATTCTTAGGACTGCCTTCCTCATGCTTTAAGCTGCAAGAAAGAGTTCAGTCAAAATTCTTAAGAACTGTTCTGCAAGTTCCTAACTGTGTATCCAGTGCTTGGATACGACTGGAGTCTGGTAATCTTAAAACTGAAGTTAGGGTATGTATTCTATCCATCTATATGAGCTGAAAGGTCATTTCAACCCACAAGGTTTGCTTCCCCTGATATTTCAGGATGATTTCCAATTCAGTTGGATCAAGGCAGTTCACTATTATATTCATAGAATTGGCTTCTCACTTCAGCTACTTTTATCCTATGTATTTGAACAAGCCAAAGGGCTAATTAAACAAAGAACTGAGGATATTGAGCGATGATCTGACATCTGTAAGACTTCCAAACTTGGGTTTTTGTTAAATATCAAAAGCACATATTTCTCCTTTGAGCTGGAAACATATTTGACTTCAGTGGAGGGAAAGAATTCTAGAAGGGCATTTGCCTTAGCTAGATGTTCTGCCCTTCCATCGGTGGTTATTCAAGGCAGGTACAATAAAACCCCCTACTCTAAAAGGCTATGCCCATGCCTTTTAAGCGAGGTTAAATCAGTAGAGCATATGTTCTTCAGTTGTCCATTTTACAGGGAGGCTCATCTTAAAATTATTACCCCATTAGCCGATAGGACACCTGGGCACATCAATACAAACAAAGCAAGGCTTCACTGGCTCCTATCAGATAAGAATGCAGAGATTACACATTCAGTTGCTGAGTTCTGTGCATTAATTCTTAGATTGCAGGAATCGCATTTTAAAAGTTCTTAAATTCAGGTTTCTATTTTTGTATATTAAGTTCTTTTTTCCCTGCTCTCCTTCACATATTATGCTTACTCTGTATGTTGGTCTTAAGACCATAATAATAAACTAAACTGACCTAGATGTGATCACAGCATGAATTATGGCTAAGTTTTGCTTCACAAAGAACAGTCATAGCTTGGAGGACCAGTTGAGACTTGTAAATGGTCCTATACAACACATGAGTCTGAGTTTTCGACAGGACTGAGCAGCACTCCAAGCTATGAACCTCCTCTTCTGGGGAAAGTGTTATTCCAAAACAAGTAGGCCCCTTATTCCCATAGTGGCTTTACAACACTGACCAACAGCACCTTACTCTTATCTGGACTGTACTTTAGTTTACTAACAAGTTTTGACACTTGTTAGAACTTAGACAAACCCAATTCACCTGTTAAGGAAAAGTTGGATGTCATCAGCATAGTGACGGCATCACCGGACACCAAGTCCCAAACAATCATTGCTAAAACAGAATGGAGGACAGAACCCCTACAGAACTCCAAGGTGTAAATACTGGGGTGGGAGGTTGAGTCCAGTAGTAGTCTGCCAGTACCACCTTCCACAAATGAATGGCCAAGTAGGAATAAACCTCAGCCATATTTCTTCTTTCAGCCATCTAGAGGTGATAAAAGGCTTGATGAAGGCCAGTATGACAAAGCTCAAACCAGACACAACTGAGATGTTGTTGGCTAATAATACTGCCAACCTGGGATTAATGAGCTGTCTTGTGCTAGTCAGGTTTATATTCTTCCTCAAAAAGCAGGTGTACATCTCGGGCTTGTAACAATGCCTCCCCCAGCCCCTCTCAGGTTACTCTCTCTCCCTGCAACTATCCAGCAAGCAGATGAGTGAGATACAACTCCACCCAGACCCTACAGGGAATTCATTTTGTCCAAGGGGAGTACAGAGGAGGGCAACCAAGATGATTGGGATTTGGAGCATCTTCACTATGAGGAAAGGCTGAAGTGTCTGGGACTTCTCAGTCTAGAAAAGAGATGACTAAGGGAGGACATGACAGAGGTTTATAAAATTATGCATGGGGTGGAGAGTGTTGACAAAGATAATTTTTTCTCCCTCTCTCAAAATACTAGAACTCAAGGGCATCCAATGAAGCTGATGGGCTGCAGGATAAGGATGGACAAAAGGAAATACTACTTTATACAGGGAGTGATTAAAATGTGGAATTCACTGCCAGAGGATGTAGTGATGGCCCCATAGGAATAACCAACTTTAAAAGGGGATTAGATAGATTCATGGAGGATAAGTCTATCAATGGCTACTAGCCATGGTAACCTAGGGGAACCTGCACAATCAAAGGCACTAATCATCTAAATCCCATAGCCAGGAGGCAACATCGGGGGAGGCCTCAACCTCTATGTCCTGTTGTTGGCCACTGTGTGAGACAAGATGCTGGACTAGATGGACTATCAGTCTGATCCAGCAGGGCTCTTCTTATGTTCCTATGTTAAACCCAGCCTTCTCTGTGGGAATCCCTCACTGCCCACCCCACAATGCTCTTAAAAACTTTGGTTGCTGGCACTACCTCTTGAATCACATCCCCTCACCAATTTGATACCAGGAGGAACATCAAACAGGACTATTCGGTAATTTGGGCATGGCAAGGCTCATTGGTAGGAATCAAGGCAATTTTGAACTGCTTGAACAACATAAAACTTTATTCCACTACCCATATCTCTTGAAGGTATACAGGCTACAGGTTCTAAGAAATAAAATAAAACAGAATTATTTCTAACCTCACTCAACATCTACAGCTACCTGGCATTTGTTCCCTTCTCACCCACCCACCCACTCTCACTCTCACTCTCTCTCTCTCACACACAAAACATCTTAATACAATCTTGTGGTTTAGTTGTTAATGTGCTACTTTGGCACAGTCAAAGAAACTCTTCATTTCCATGCGCTTGTTTTAAAGTAATGTTTCCTTGCAAGTGAGATAAAGCTCTCTAACACCTTCCCCAGTTGTGGATAGGAGAGGTGCTGGACCAATCTGGGGCCTGGAATCCTGGTTCTAGGTATCCAGAATGTAGCAGCCAATGGGCTGATGTTACTCACATCAGAAGGATTCACTGTTTTAATCTCCGGATGAAAAACATATTGATCCAGGGCCAGTGAGCTTTCCCCAGCCTAGCTGTCTCCATCCAATCAGTTCATCTGGACAAATGGCAGCTTTTCCAAAGATGAAACAGTTTCCCCTGCTCTCATTCACAACAATATTTACACATGGAGGTTCAGCTCCTATTGCACATATACTTTTTGTTCATCTTTGATCTGGCCATGCTCTGACCACATTCAGACTGGACTACAGTAACAGGCTTCATATAGGGCTGCCTTTGAAGACCTTCAGAAGATTCAGCTGGTACAAACAGCATGAAAAGATCACTGACTGGTGGTAGTTACCAGAAACATATCCACCTAGTCTAAAGTAACTGCACTGCTGCCTATTTACTTCTGGAACAAGTCAAAGGCTGATGTACTGCCTGGGACTAGAGTACACAAAGGAGCACTGGCTCACATATGAACTTGCCCAGCACTTAAGATCTTTCATAGAATAATAGAATCATAAAGTTGGAAGGGACCACCAGGGTCATCTAGCTGAATCCCCTGCACAATGCAGGAAATTCACAAATACCTCCCCCCTCAACCCCCATTGACCGCTGTTCTATGCCCAGAAGATGACAAGAAATCTCCAGGATCTCCAGCCAAATTAGCCTGGAGAAAAACTGTTTCCTGACCCCAAAAGTGGATATCAGCATTTCCCTGGGCGTGTAAGAAGGGCCACAAGAACTAAGCACTGATGCAACCTTTCCTGCCCTCCCTCCCTCCCTCTCCCACTCTCTCTCTCACCAAGGCCTTGCTCTGCATGCTCCCACCTTTAGAGACAAAGTGGTTAAAAGTAACAGGGCCTCTTGTGTTAGCAGAAGGCTTCTGGAACCAAAGGGAAGCTTCCCATTAGCAGAACAGGTCTACCAGATACAAATCCTTTTCTGTAGTGTAACTTCAACTGTGCGGTTCCCACCTCACAACTGTCTACCAGGCACACAGCCCTCTCTGTTTTAAGTATCAGATTAAAATATTCACCCAGGATTTTGACAAGTTATTTGAATTCATATATATGTGTGTTTTGTTTTGTGTGCATATTTGATTCAAATATCTTCTTACACTGCTCATAAATTAATCTGGGTTGTTTATTTCTCTTGCTATTTGATGCCTACATCAGTCAGGGGCATTAACAGCTGTTTTAATTATCTTAATGTTTTATGATCTTTTAATAGGGGTTTTGATGGTGTTGCCTTGGAAGCCACTGGCTGAGAGGTAGGATAACATTTTCTTAAATAAAATCACAATTTGACAGGAAGTGTCTTGAGCATAGCTGCAGAAGTTTATTAGAAGAAGAAGAAGAAGAGATTGGATTTATATCCCACCCTCCACTCCCCAAGGGAGTCTCAGAGCGGCTTACAAACTCCTTTTCCCTTCCCCTCCCCACAACAGACACCCTGTGAGGTAGGTGGGGCTGAGAGAGCTCTTTCCCAAGCTGTCCTTGAGGGAACAGCTGGTACAGAGCTATGGCTAGCCCAAGGTCATCCAGCCAGGTGCAAGTGGAGGAGTGGGGAATCAGACCTGGTTCTCCCAGATTAGAGTCCGCGCACTTAACCACTACACCAAACTGGCTCTCCCAGTTAGGTGGGAGTATTAGACAATTTTCATAAATCTGGTAGTATTAAAAAGCAGACGGTATCAGCTGCTCCTAGCACTAGGGGAAACAGGCAGCAGTTTTTCAACCTTCAAGCGTGGAGAGCTGCTTCTGTTGCCTCAGCTGCTCATATTTTGGGCAAACCTTTGAGGATCCTTCTACACCAACTGCAAGCGACAGAGCTGCGCCAACCTTCAATTTTCTATTGATTTATAAATTCCTTTATGCCATTTTGCCTTTCTTAGTTGCCTTGTGCACAACAGAAAGCTGGAACACACATTTTAATACCTTATTAATTTTGGGCGGGAAATAAAAATTCAATGCCGCAAATGTTTACAACTTTACATTAAACATGGTTTCATGCAGATTAAGAGTTTATCAACGTAAGTACTGTTAATAACACTGGAAATACAAACATTCATTAAGACAAGATAACAAAGTGCAGTAACTTAAATACTCTGGTTAATTCAATTATTTTAAATACCCTAGACATTCAAGCATATAAGCAGGGGTCATTTTGTAGAAAAAGAGGTGCAGGAGCTCATTAGCATAACTCATTTGCATAACTCATTTGCATATGCCACACCCCCTAACCTACCGGACGGACGTGTGTCAGAAGGCAACACCCACCCCTAAGGCTCCACTCCACAGGTGAGTGAAACTGACCTGCTCTTCCTCCATTCCCTTCCCCATCCAATACTTTGTGCAATAAAAATAAGCGTAAAGAACACACCCTCATTCTCTTCCTGCTCCCTTGAAACCACCAGGTTTCAAGTAGACTTGAGATACCCAAGGCATGTGCACCACCCATCCCTTCCCCTCCCCACAACAAGACACCCTGGGAGGTAGGTGGGGCTGAGAGAGGTCCTTTGAGAACTGCTCATGAGAGAACAGCTCTGAGAGAACTTGTGAATAGCCCAAGGTCACACCAGCAGCTGCATGTGGAGGAGTGGGGAATCAAACCCGGTTCTCCCAGATTAGAGTCCAACTCCTGACCACTACACCAAACTGATGGGGTGGAAGCTGCTGAAGGGTTGGTGAAATTTCTCCAGTACTTATGTGCCATGTGCCCAGATAAAAAATGGTATACTTAGAAAATTTATATGCCACCTTGAGCAAGTCTCTGGAAAAGCAGCACACAGTCATAAAAGGAACAATGATAAAATTATCAATATTAAAACAAAACATTAAAAACAATAAAGACCCTAGCAGGGCTTTCCCCAGGGCGCTGCGCCTCTGCACTGCTCGGGGAAGCCGAGGAGGGGGCGGGGCTTGGTCATGTGCCCGCCACCTGGGCTCCTCACTCCCAGAGCTGCGCTCCTGTGCGCTCCCGCTCCAACGGACCCCTGCATATAAGTGACATAACTTCAACAATTCCCGCTTAAAAATACTGCAAGTCAGCTGGGTAGGTGTCACAGCTGGGCGACCGTGGACCTGGACTGCCTGCATTTCCACTGGGGAGCCCAATCAGGGAGTAGGCAGACTCATTTGAAGTCTTATTCTTCTGTGCTCAAACTAAGGGAACATGACTAAGTCTCTACTCAAACAGTCTGGAATCTAAGGAAGATGGCTTGTAAATTAACCGGCTTGGAGTCATTGGGTAAGGGAAAGGAGACTGCCCCAGCAACCCTATCGCACTGCTCCAAAGCAAAGTATGATACAGGATGGTGTACCATTCATTTGCATTATCCAGAATTAAGAAAAACCCTTCTGAAGGGTTATGACTACAGCATTCTGTGCGTCAAGAAACAAACTTGGCTTTTCAGCTCTACTAACATCAAACTTGACCTGGGGCGGCCTGACATAGCTACCATATAGCTAAGTCAATGAGACTAATATTTCCTGGCAAAGGGCAAGATACATTTACAACCCCTCCCCCGCCCCCAGTGTACACTGAATTACACTGGTAGCCAGTGGGTCAAATGCTGGCAGCCACAAACAGATTGGGAGAAGTCTGATGTTTACATCAAAAGGACTAGATAGATAAAGTGAGCTCAGTCTTCCTGTGCCTTAATTTCCATGCTCTGGGATCTTTCCTCCCAGCGTGGCTCACTTCTAGCAGTGGAGCCAGCTGGGAGAAAACAATCTAGGACAACAACAAAAATCAAGTTGTAAGGTGAGAGAGGATATGAACACCTGTTGTGCAAAGATCAGCCCCACACCCACCCTGCTGCACTTATAAAGGGCAGACATGAATAAAAAGTATGACTGCAGCCATCATATCTACTTTGACCCATAAATATTAGGGGAAAAGACAGGAAGCACAGATGTTTCAATGCTTGTGTTTCCATACTTCGCACACATACAAAATAAAAAACTCTTCTACATAACCCCCCATATCTACCTTAAGAAATGTGAATGCTCAGATTGCACATCTCTAGGGAATAAGGAAAGGAAATTTTTGACTTTGGATATGATGGAAAACCATGGCGACTGAAGCACGCAGCTTTTATTACATACTAGGAATAAGGCCCGTTGTGGAAATAAATACAACGGGCTCTAGAAAGAGGCTCTGGGAGAGTGCCCCAGCCTTGGGCACTCAGCGTCAATTTGCTGTGGCGACCTCAGGAGGGTATAATGACACAGAGTCCAGCATTTTCTCCAGGGGGACTGATCTCTGCTTCCTGAAGAGCAGTTGTAATTCTGAGTGATCTCCTGCCCTCCCCTGGAGATTGGCAACAGTGGTTTCCTTGGCTGGGAGGGCGGGATAGAAATTTAAATAAATAAATTTCCCAGGAGGAAAAGTGGTCTTTTTCTCCTCTCCCCATTTTGACTTGCACAACAATCCTCTGAAGTGGGTTAGGCTGAACATCTGTGACTGGTTCAAAATCACCCACTCAGCTTCAACTGCAAGAACCTGGATCTAGCAGACCCTGCTCTGAAGCACTGATTGCCAGGCCTAGGGTACCCAACCTCGTGGTAGAGCCTGAAGATCACCAGGGATCACAACTGAACTCCAGACAGCAGATTTCTCCTCCCCAGAGAAAATAACTGCTTTGGAAGGTGGACTTTATGGCATTCTGTTCAGCTGAGGTCTCTTCCCTCCCCAAACCCTGGCTTCCATAGATGGTACCAGAAAATCTCCAGGAATCTCCCTACCTGGAGCTGGCACCTAGTCAGGACTGGCCCCAATGAGTTCTTCACAAAGGCCTGTGAAGGGTTTCCT
Source organism: Lepidodactylus listeri (assembly GCA_029233225.1). Classification (NCBI taxonomy): domain Eukaryota; kingdom Metazoa; phylum Chordata; class Lepidosauria; order Squamata; family Gekkonidae; genus Lepidodactylus; species Lepidodactylus listeri. The sequence continues at coordinate 105,819,229 of JARCFY010000003.1, forward strand.
TCCTTTGTCTGAACCGAGCCTGGTTGCCTACCATGGCAGAATGGGCTCCAGTTTACAACTCAGCTGTTTACCGCGCACCCTCGTCCCGTGGGCGTATCTCACTCCTTAAGTTCCCTGCCACCAGTCACTGAAGTGTCACTGCCTTTTTAGAGGGACAGTGAGACCCCTGTGGCCAAATCTCCCTATTTGGGGATGGAATCCCCAATTTTGGGGGGATCCCTGGAAAGTTGGCCACTGAGGGGTCTGGGCTTTCCTTGCTTTCCTGGGCTGGCCCCTCCCTTTGGTACTGGCAGAGCGGGGGAGACTATGGGGTCAGAGCACAACACAGATTATTGGCCCAAACAGAATAATTTATTTTAGTATTTACACAATTAGGGAGCGTACACACAAACACTAAATGAATAAGGGACAACTGAATAAAACAGCCCTCCCTGGATGGGCTGGAGTCTATATTGATGGTGCCCTGCCCCTTGGGAGGGTCCCTCTTTTCCCCGCATTTTTTGGCCACAGACAGCAGCCGTCTTTTAAACACAGGTAAACTGCCATTTTCGTTTCACCCACCAACAGTCACTGAGGTAACAGTTGAAACTTATGGGGGAACATTTTAAACAAACCACAGGCAGCAGCCATCTTTTAAACACAGGTAACTGCCATTTAGTTTCACCTACCAACAGCCACTGAGGTAACAGTTAATCCCCCACACTGGAGGGAAGCTGGAGAAGCGTCTTCGTCAACAGAGAAAACCGTCTGGCAGAAATTCTGACAGGGCACAGAGGCTGCAGGAGTAGGCGGGGCATGCGAGTATTCACAGCCAGTGGATAGGGACAGCTTCTGATTGACATGCCAGGGGACCAAAGGCTGGGGTGGCATGTGGAATGTTCAGGAATGGGTCACCACCAGCAGAGAATTATGTATAAGAGAGATATAGATTTAAAGCAACAAAGCTTTTGATTCAAAAGCACTAGATTTAGTAAACACAGTTCTTTCCTACTGAGGAAACATGACAGCTTCTAGGCAGTTTTCTACAACTTTTCCTATGCACATTATTTTTGTGTAGAAAAGTTTGATTATAAGCACGAGCAATTAAATTTGTCTACAATGGAGCTTCCAGTTTTGTCTTGTGTAAATTAAAAGCAGTGTACACATCTTACACATTCCCACAAGTGTTATTCAGTTATGTAGCCATAGCTGTTAACAATGTTAAAAATGAATCAACAACACTCACCGGCTCTGTTAATGTCATATCTTTCTCCAGGAACTGGACAACACAATAGGCCAACTAAAAAGCAAGACCAAAGAAGATTCAAAGCAAGTTTCTGTTAATGACAACAATAGTGGTTTCAGTTTAGTTTGTAGTGGCATTTGGTTAAGCCTCAAATATGTGCAGCCTGTGCAAATATTAAGCATATTTAAACCAGGCTGCAGGAGAAGCCAGCCCCAGAAGCTGCTGTGCCACAGGGAGCAATCTGCTACCCACAACACAGCAGATCTTGGGGCCAGCTTCTCCTGCAGCCTGGTTTAAACCACGCTGCAGGAGAAGCCATCCCAGCCAAGTCTGTGTGTGGCGAGAGAGACCTCCCAAGGCACGTGGATCCTGGCGCCAGCTTCTCCTGCAGCACAGTTTAAACCACGTTGCAGAAGCTAAGCCAGCCCCAGGATCAGGCTGGCTTTTTATTTACTGGTATTTTTCTTCTCGGGTCTATTGGACCTGAAATAATTTGGGATTTTCAAAAAAACTCAGATCTGAATACCACACTGGTATTGGGATCTAGGATTTTTCAAAAATACCAGATTCTTTTGGGGTCCAATAGATCTGAACCAAAAAACGGCAATAAAAAAAAGTGCACACCCCTACTCCTGTTCTATTGGTGAGGAACTTGTTAAAAAATACAGCAAATCTACGGTTGAGCTGTGATTTGTAACCACATGCCTAGATACAGTTGGATCATTTCTTTGGCAAAACACAGCATGTCTATTGTATGAAGCATTTAAAAATCTTACAGCCTACAGACTATGCCAGCGGCAACGCATGCTCCACTTTTTATCCCCCCTACTCAAAATCAAATGTGTGTATTACACTAACTAATCAAATCTTAACTATAATAGCTCTGAATATATTTTATTTATTATAAAAACAATTCTTTCTGACAGCTAGACATACCTGTGCATGAAATAAAGCTAATCCTTTTGCAGTGTGCATAGGAATCAGAACCTTCATAAGGAACTGCTTGTGCTCTGCTTTCAAGGGCAATGCAAACCCATTGATAATACTGGAAAAGAAAGTAGACAGGAAACTTTAAGAACAGTAGATCAAAGAACAAAGTGTACTGTTAATATTAAAAAACCAGCACAACCCACACTTACACACCCAACACCCGGTTGGAAGTGTCTCTGGCAACACTAGTCCCAGATTTACTTCATAAATATGAAGCAGCTATAAGACCAGCACCAGGCAAATCACTCCATTCCCCACAGGCTATAAGCTTCTTAATTCTGCAGCTGAAGATGGCAGCAATGAGCAGCATTTCCCAGTAACTGGCAACCAGTTTTGTTCCCTCATCTCAGCATTCAGATACAGATCTTAATATTGTTCATGCAGGAAGTGCTTTTGATGTTACAAAGCAAGACCAAAGAAGATTCAAAGCAGTCAATTTTGTACCAATTCATGGACCTTTCCAACAATTTATTCCATAATATATAAAAACAGCATATAAACTGCATGAAGGTTGTTACAAGACAAGGACATGAATCTATTTTTGGCATTATTCATCCAACATGGATATGGAGTCAGACATGCATGTGATCAGATTAAATTTATGCCTTTCCCCCTTTCACAGAAGTGCTGCCCTTCCAGCCTATTCATAAAAACTGATGGAAGCCTTGCAGTACTCATTTCAGGCTTTGAAGATGAGCTTGTCACCCCCTTTTTCCAGGCTAGACAGTATTTTGCTTGTTAATCATAAGCAGACAATACTGTTCTTTAACCCTCACTGACAATAACATTCTTTAAATTACATTCCTGAACTGCACCAATATTTGAACAGAAGAAATTACTGTAATGTATCATCCCAACAGTCACATGACAGGAATACAAAACTTCTGACTAATGCTTTGAGAAAGATACAATCTACATACTATTAGGCCCCCATATTTGGATAAGCTAAATCAACAGATTGGGGCCATATGGAGGCTAAAGACAGTTTCCTGCAAACTAGGGGCACTCCCCAGGTTTGCAGAAAAACCTTAAAATTTAAAAAGAATACACCAGGGGGCCTAAATCCCCTGAAAAGCAAAACACCCCTGGTAGTCAATGGAGGCTGCACAGTAGGGTCCAGCGGTAGCAGCAGCCATGAAGTCTGGGAGCTGTGCTGAGCCCAGCAGTGGCACAGCCCAGGGCACTGTGCTGGGCCCAGTGGCAGCCACACAACCCAGGAGTCACTCTGGGCATGCCACTACAAGCGCAGCCTGGGAGCCACACAGGGCATGCTGCTGCTGCTGCCAAAGCCCAGGAGCTGCACTGGGCATGCTGCCATAGTCAGCACAGCCCAAGAGCCATGCTGGGCAGGGCAGCAGCGGCACAGGCCTGGGAAAGGCCAGGGTCTACACCAGGCCCAACAGCAGCAGCCCAGGACTCCATGCTGGGCCTGGCAGTGGTACAGCCCAAGAGCTGCTCTGGGCCCAGGGATGGCACAGCCCAGGGGGAACCTGGGGCCGCACCAGGCCTGGAGGCAGCTGCCAAACAGCCCAGGTCTCCATGTTGCACCCTGCAGCAGCTGCTGGAGAGCCTGGGGCCACACTGGGCTTGTCTTGTGGGCCCCAGAATGTCAGAAAACTTTTGTTAGCTGTTGTCATTTTAAAGCAATAGCATCAAAGGGTTTCCAAAGTTCCTGATACATGAGTAATATCATTAAGTGAGAAAAACAATTTGCAACGTGCTGATGCAATGCTCCTGAAGCTGCTTTGAGACACATGAACACATGAAACTGCCTTATACAGAATCAGGCCCTTGGTCCATCAAAGTCAGTATTATCTATTCAGACCAACAGCAGCTGACCAAGGTCTCAGGGGTGAGGTCTTTCACATCATTTCCTACCTGATCCTTTTAACTGGAGATGCTGGGGATTGAACCTGAGGCTTAGTGTATCAGCTAAAAGCAATCTTGGGTATCAAAGCTAATTTTCACTTTGAAAGACCAAACTGAAACAAAAGGCCCCTTTCAGAGGCAGTTACGACAGTTTGGTGAGTTTTCAACAAAGAACAGCCCCAAACCACATAAAGAGCGCTCTGAGGGTTTAATTTTAGCAGGAAATAGTTACTGAATCCTACCCATGTTTGCAGTTACCTTCCTGCAGCCCTTCGCCTTGATCACTTCTGTTATCAGAGTTCAGCCAAGGATACAAGTGCTCAGAAAAAGAAGCTACAGGAAGGTAAGCAGCAAGTGGAGGAGGGAGGGTTCCTTAGCCAGGTGCCCCTTTTGCTGTTTAAACAGATGGAGCTGATGCTGTTGCACCCAATTTGGTTGTGACTTAGTAAGTAAAACCAGAAATGACAAACAGCAAGTCTTTCACATATTAGGTCCAAAGTTTCTGCCAATGCGTCCTGCAAATGAGAAAGGCGACCCCATTATCCAAATGGATATTTAGTAAAAGAATAAGCATACCTTCCTAGTATCTCAAGGAGTTCAGCAACACCATTGAAATGTTCTGTTTCATATATAAACCTATCAAAGGTACAATTCAACATATGAGACAAAGGAAGCCTAAATCTAAATTGAGGCAGGAAAATTGTACACAGTAAATAAATTATTCGTTTTATGTTAAAGAAGGTTTGATAAGAAAGTACTGATATATTTCAGGTCCATCTCTCCCCCCAAATCTGCTTTTTCTGGGAACATGACATATTTTCCTCCATGCCTGCAAAATTTCTGGAAATCTGACATCTCTACTCCTTGGAGAGGCAGAATGTCTCTTTACATTCTTTGTGTACACAAATATGTAGCCCCAGTACCCTAGTTTTGTCCTGCATTCAACTTGGTTTACTTCACCCCATAGAACACATTATGACCTTATATAACTGAATAAACCAAAGCAGGGATCTGCTGAGCCAGTTCCTATGTATAATACAACCATACCCTGAATTCAATTTCTTGGTCATGCTACAGTGTGACAGAACATATTAATCCACTTGCAAATTACCATTCAACTGGCCATTTGGGAACAGTATGAAGTTGATCCCAGTTGATCAGGATGATCAAATCTCCATTTCACAGGTTATCTTCAGGGCAAGTCTGATTCATTAAAAAAAATTAATTCATTGCACATGATCAGTCCAGTGCTAAATGAGCAAATGGTGAGGCGTGAATGACTAAAGTTTTCATGCTTTCACTTTCATGATTGAAGCCTCCTGCTTTGTTTTACTAACAGTGTGGTTGGGGCAGCTGTTTTTTGTACAGTCTCACGTCTGTGTCTGAGTCAGCTGGATTATCTGCAGTGTTTACCTTCACATTCGCGCTCTGAGCCTGGAATCTATAAGGTTGGTGACATTCATCCTTCCTAAGAGCAAAGAGCTGAAGCTATTTAACCTTTTTCAAGAGAAAACAGCTGAAAGATTCTGCTGCTGAAATCCTATAAACACTTACTTGGAAAATAAGGGCCGAAGTTACACAGGAATTTGGCAACTGGACCCCCCAACTCAACATCTTTGTTTCTTATTAGAAGCAGAAGCATAGGGCTGCCAATTTGCTAGGGGGGGATTTTAACACTGTCCCATTGTAGAAAACACACCAGGAAAATGGCACTAGGGGGATTAAAATTCTTCCCGCAGTTTGCCAAGCAAATGGCAGCCCCCTGCAGCTGCTTTTAAGTTAAAAAGAAAAACAAAACCATGAGCACCAGGAGGTCCAATCCTGGATTCAAGTGCTAGGGGTGTGCATTCAGCTATAGCCGAACTGAAAAAATATCCGAAAAATACCTTGTTGGTTATTTTTTGGGTATCACATAAACCGAATACAGGTCAGAGATCTGTATTTGGCTACTGGTATAGCTGAACCCAAAAATGCCAATATTATCCGGCTTTTTTCGGGTTCATTTTGCTATACCGAAAACAAGGTCTCATTTAAACCTAACAGCCTGAGCTGCCAGTCAGCCGGTGGGTTTAAATGCCTTTCTTTCCCTCCCTGAGATTGGGGAGAGAAAGAAAGGCATTCTAAACATGCCTGGGTTCCCTGCCTGATCTTCTCCAGGTCCACCAGGCATGTTTGTATGCCTGTCCTTTGTTTTCCCAGCCAGCCAGCCACGGTGGGTAGGCTGGGGAAGGGAAGGGCAGACATGCAAAACATGCCCCCTTCCTTCCCTGAGCCTCTCAGCTTTTGCAGAGAAACTCAGAAAGGTGGGGCATGTTTAAATGCCTTTCCTTCCTTCATGAGATCGGGGAGGGAAAGAAAGGCATTTTAAACATGACTGGGTTCCTGCCTGATCTTCTCTAGGTGCCCTGCAGCTGCAGTACCAAATATTTCCCCAGTTCGAATACCTTACTGGTACTAGACTGGGGAAATTTGGCATTTATTGATATTTTTTGGGTCTGATTTACCAAAAGCCGAAAAATACTGGCTTTTTTTTTTTGCACACCCCTAAAGTGGAGACATTCATCCAAGAATATAGAAACAGGACCCATGGAACTCAGTGAAACTTATTTCCACATGAAAGATGTGAAATGGGCCAGTTTGGGCAAAAAACATTTTGCTCCTCTTATTATGAGAAAAGGTGAATTTCTTCTTCTAAATTACTTTAAAGTTATAATAATAATAAATCCCGTAAGCTGTTTTTATTTGTGGGCTAGCAATAGCATACTTAGCTGCAAGGCTGGTCCTTCTGAGAGCCAGTTTGTTGTAGTGGTTAAGTGCGCGGACTCTAATCTGGGAGAACCGGGTTTGATTCCCCACTCCTCCACTTGCACCTGCTGGATGACCTTGGGCAAGCCGCAACTCTGTACCAGCTGTTCTCTCAAGGACAATTGTCTCAGAGCTCTCTCAGCCCCACCTACCTCACAGGGTGTCTGTTGTGGGGAGGGGAAGGGAAAGGAGTTTGTAAGCTGCTCTGAGACTCCAAGTGAAGGGCAGTGTATAAATCCAATCTCTTCTCTCTTCTTCTTCTGGTACTTTATTACATTCTGGTACTTTGTTACATTCTGGGACCAACATATCTACGGGACCGACTCCTTTAGTATGTCCCTGGGGGAGCCTTGTGCTCTTCAAATAACAACCTGCTGGTGATCCCTGGCCCTAGGGATGTCTGGCTGTCCTTGACCAGGGCCAGCGCCTTTTCAATCCTGGCCCTGGCCTGGTGGAACTCTCTGCCAAATGACATCAGGGCCCTGCAGGATCTTATACAATTCTACAGGGCCTGTAAGGCAGAGATGTTCCGCCAGGCTTCTGGTTGAGGGCAGCAACAGTTTCCTTATTGGCTGGCACCCTCCCTCTCCCCCCCTCTTTTTGTTCTGAATTCCCTTTCCCCTGCCCAGAAAAGTGGCCAGTAGCCCAGAATTGGGTTAGAAAACATTATAGGTTGCCATCTTGGACTGTTTATTCTGAATTTTAATTTTTATTAAGTTGTATATTGAATTCCAATGTTTTGTATATTTTATGGCATTATGCCCATTTGTACATCACCCAGAGCCCAGCGTAAGCTGGGACAGGGTGATTAATAAATTGAATTATTATTATTAATTATTATTATTACTGGGAAGGCAACATGGTACAGCCTGATCCTGTCAGATCTCAGAAGCTAATCAGGGTCGGAAGGGAGACCACCAAGAAAGACTGCAGAGGAATACAATGGCAAACCAGCTCTGTTCTCATTTGCCTTGAAAGTCCCTTGCTGGGATCACCATGAGTCAGTGGTGACTTGGCACTTTACACACACATTATATTTCGTTCCGACATTTCTTCCATTATGGAATTCAAAGGCATATAGAGGTTTCCTAATAGACCTGTTATCTGGGCACTCACCCGATCCACTTAAAGTTCAGTAAGGCCATTTTAGAATGTGCCCTCAGAACACATCCTGGTTCTAAATGCTTCTATAAAGAACTGCATATATTATACCTGAGAAAAATATTGTTGATTTGTTTTCTGATGAATGCTCTTAATCCAAGGAATTTGCCATAAATTCGATGAAGAACAGTTTTTAAGAAGTCGCGCTCTCGTGGATCTTCACTGTCAAAAAGCTCCAACAGCTATTAATAAAGTATTACTTATTATTTCAGTTCCTGATAGTGCTCACACTTAGTGGAATAAAAACAAGTTCTGCCATGACTCCCCCCCAATATTTTGCCACAAATAAATTACTTCACACACATGCAGACTGGGAACCTCTAAAAACTAACTTAGAAACATTAGATAAAAGCAACTGCTTCATGATGCATTCCCATTTGTAACACTGTAACCTGCAATGTCCATCAACAGACATGACCCATAAGAAATTAGATTCCATGATAAATCCCATTATAGTTGTATCTTACTCATAGCTAAACCACATTATTTCCGTGCAACTCAGACATTACTAATTCACTCTGAAATGAGCCTAATGTTTCTAAACAAGCTAGAATACTACAGGGGCAACTTAAGAAGTTTGGACAATTCCCCCCACCCCAATACAACACCATGATTCATGACTATTATCTTCAGCAATAGCACAGCAACATGCTAAGTATTTCAGATGAATATTTACCTGCTGTACAAATTTCTGGTCAATATGACGCTTTGCAATGCTAGGCTGGAAATCAGGACTCTCTAAAAATCTCAGGAAAAATTCATACACCAGCTATGAAAGAATAAAACAAGAATTTAGAAAATGTACAGTCACAGGCAATGAATCCATAAATTTCCAAGAGACAAAAAGTTTACACTATGTCAAGAGTCAGCTAGAAGAGACAGCAGGAGTTATGTTTGAAATAATTTCAATATAGTAGTTATTAGCCTACCAAACTTCACACTGCTCAGCCTGTTAAGAAACCACCTCTTTCCCTATGCTCTCCTGTGATGGTTCAGTCAGATAACAAAGACTTATCTTAGGCTTAGTAGATGAAAGGTTTTCTGCCTGATTATAATAGCATTACATCTATACTGAACGAAACAATAACCACAGTTAGCTTAAAACTGCTATTTGAAAACATGGCTAGAAGTGGAAGTCAAACTCGGGTTTAAAAGCTAAGTGTGGTTAGCACTAAGGCCCTAGAAAATCCTAGCTAAAACACAACGGAGTCAAACAAGAGAGGAATGTATCCAGGGCAGCAGCAAAAGAAACAAAACAACAAAGCAAGGATGAAAACCAGAAGAGGCATTTAGATTTGGCAGCAAGATAATTGGTAATTTTATAGTAAGGGCAGAGTCAGAGGCAGAGGGCAAAAGCCAGGAAGACAAGAGAAGTGTTAGAAATATCAAAACAGCAAGTTCCAAGAGCTTGGGAGTGAAAGATAAAAGGGAAATCACATTGTAGTTAAGAGTGACAGAGAGAGAGCACAAAAGCATACACCAATACATGCAAGATACTTAAGAAAGGAATATACTACCAGAATTGCCCGGATAGCAGACTACCCACAAAAATGTAGCATAATTTGAAAAAACAAGAAATAATATACCTGTATATGGGGCCAGGAGGCTTCTAATGTTGGCTCATCTTCTTCTGGATCAAAATCTGGATTTTCACTTGGTGGAAGTGTTCTGAAGATATTAGAGCTAATCTGGAAGAAAAAAGTTACTTCATTAAAAGCAGAATTCAATTTAGTTTTATGTAAAATAGACATAAAATAGACAAAGTAGGTCTTATAACTGCTTTAGCTCTTTATTCCACAACAAGTGTATACTTATGCACATGAACCTGCCTTCTATAATGTCAAACCATTGGGCTACAGGCAGTAGAATGGTGCGATTCTGCTTAGGACCGCACTGCTAGCTCAGTATGGCCTCCTGAGACAGGCATCAACCCTTTTCAGCCTTGCAGAAATCTCTCAACTGGGATGCCACAGACTGAGCTGAAATGCTGTGCATACAAAGCATGCGCTTAACCACTGTCCTATGAACACTCAAAAATATAGGTTAGAATGGTCCCAAAATTATATTTTGCTGAAGGTCTCTAAGTACCAAAAAAAGTTAAGTCTCTTAAAAACAAGACCTGCTTCTGCAGTATCAGATGAACTCAACATACAAATTTACCTTGGACAGGATCAGCCCACTGTTCCACCTAGTTCAGTACTGTCAGATAAGCTTCAAGATCTCAGGCAGGGGTCTTTAACAGTGCTACTTGAGAATTACAATTTAAAGAATTCTGGCTTCAGTTTATGGGCCTTTTCAGAATTTCTAGGCTTGTCAGAGTGAGAAAAAGGAAGACTAAACAAAGGCTGCGGTCACACACACTAAACAATCCACTTTCAATGCACTTTCAATGCACTTTCCAACTGGATTTTGCCAGTTCACACAGTAAAAATCCACTTGGGAAGTGCACTGAAAGTGGATTGGAAGTGGATTATTTAGCGTGTGTGACCGCAGCCAAAAACAAAACTGTGAACTTTATTCAGGCTTTATTTGTGAATGCTTAGGTAGTGCAGCCATTTGCTAAAGAATATTACAAGTTACAACTTATCTTGGTAACCATCAAAGATGTGGTACCATTCTTCTGGATAGAACCCTCAAACTGTAGCAGTTTTAAAAAAAAAAGATATGCTTGGCTGAGAGTCAACAGCCCATAAAAATAGGATGAGCTCAATAACTGGCATAAAAATGTAATTAAAGTATCGCTCAAACCACAGTGCAAGATCTTTTCCAAAACATAAGTGCCACTCAGATTTTGTAGAGGCGATCTTGGAGAGACTGAGATCCAAGCACACTAGTGAGAGGCAGAATCCTATGTTATTAGTGTATTCTGCTCTCATTTCCTCCCAGGAAGAGCTTAACTGAGAGCTTTCAGAGCTTAGAAATCCTAAGTAGTAGCAGAAAACCAATAAAATATATATATAAAAAGAAAGAAATCCTTCATCCCATGAGTGTTTGCTTCATTGTTCAGGTGTATGGGAAAGGCAACCACCACATCTTACAGCAATCCTTATTTCTACTATTCCATATCTTCCAGAGCTGTGCCTCATTGTAAGAGGGTCTAGAACCGTCCCAAGAGATGTCCTGCTTCTAGAGAAGGCACAGAGAAAAATTAGGTGAATTGATATGTGTAAAGATATAAGGCTTACAGAGAAGAAATACAGGTGAGCAGTGCTCACAACAAAGAAGTAAACTACATGGTCAAATACTACAAATCATATTCTGTTCCAAAGTGGGAAGGGACCCAGACTATCAGATTACTCTCTTGACTTAAGAACAGCATTCACATGTGTGATACACACACAACCTTCCTTATCCGTAAAACATTTAGTAAACAGGAACTCTCATATTGCCTGCTTCACATTTTCTTCTAACAACAATAAGCAGAAGAGATTGGATTTATAGCCCACCCTTCACTACCCAAAGGAGTCTCAGAGCGGCTTACAAACGCCTTTCCCTTCCCCTCCCCACAACAGACACCCTGTGAGGTGGGTGGGGCTGAGAGAGCTCTGACTGAAACTGCTCTTTTTCAAGAACAGCTGTGCCAGAACTATGGCTTGCCCAAGGTCATCCAGCAGGTACAAGTGGAGGAGTGGGGAATCAAATCCGGTTCTCCCAGATTAGAGTCCGCGCACTTAACCACTACACCAAACTGGCATATAACAATATGCTGACAGAAGAGGAAACTTCACAGTTTCTTTACCAAGACGCTAAACAGACAAAGTGGCTCAAGTGACTGGGACTAATGAGCTGGAGCCTATCGTTTCTATTCCATCAGTACAGGAACCTTTCCACTGACACTAGACACCCGTGCCTCAGATCTTTACCCCAGAGAAATGCAAAGACAAAACGGCAGGACCTAACGCACTGTCATAATAGGTTAAACGAGCTTTCGGATGTTAAGAATTGCCACTGGCAGAATAGTTTGGCCACATTTTTGTTAAATACAAGGCTAGAGATGCCAACAGAGGGGGACTGGGCAGACAAAATTTGGGGGTGGGGGTCTGCTGGAGGGCCCTTGAAGCCAGCATCATATTGCATCCTGCCAAACATCTTTCCATTTATTTTTAATACAGTTCTGGCTGCACCCACTAGGGGTACAGGGAAGCCTGAGCACAGTCAAAGGTCCTCTATTATTGGCTATTCTTGCATTTCTCCAAGACTGAAGCAACTTGCCTAACAGATCGTGCTAACATGATCATCAACCAAGCCAGCGCTGGTGCAAGACAAGACAGCACACTGATGGCTGCTACAATAATTGGCAGCCTGGAGCCTGCTAACAGCCTAGCCTTTCTCTCTTCCTTTCCTTGCACCCAAATCAGCCAGATCTTGCAAAGTGGTAGTTAGGGTGTTGCAGCAAGATCAAACAACCTCTCTCTCTTACTTTATTTCTCTCCCTCTTTTCCACACTTTTCTCATTCATTTCGATCTCCCTCCACCTAATTTTTCCATGTCCTCCCCTTTACTTTCACTTCTTGGTCTCAAGACCTTCTCATCCCTATCCTGCTTGGCGACAGAATGCACTTAAGAGTAGTACAGTAGCAAACCTTTGTTAATAATATGAACCGGGGGGGGGGGGGGGGGTTTAATATTTCCCCAAGATCTAACAAAGTAGTGACAGGATGCTTCCCCCATCCTCCACCCTTTACATGCATGGTAATGGAATCTGTTTTAGTGGTTATATATGTGGAACAGAGGTTACAAGTACTGGGTTAGTAGAAAAGAGCAAGAGTCCAGTAGCACTTTAAAGACTAGCAACACTTGTAACAGGATATAAGCTTTCATGAGTCACTGCTCACTTCTGTAGAAGGCACTGGGTTGTTAATCATTACTATGCTGTTGGAAGATCTAACAGCCCTTTGTAAATGCTACTTTGCAATATAACAAATGATATAATCTTTTCGATATCATTAAAATTAGATTTATAATAAATACCATACCCACTCTTTCTCTCCAATGGGCACCCAAAGCTACACTGTTCTCCTTTCCTCCATTTTATCCTCACAACAGCCTTGTGAGGTAGGCCTGGCTGAGAGTGTGTCACCCAGCAACCTTCCATGGTGAGTTGGGGATCTGAGTATTAGAGACACAAGACAGGTTGCTTAAAAGCTCTCTTATTACATGTTGTCTCTCATGAAGATAGCCTGGTTCAGGGTGTTTCAGTTACCTTAATTTTTGGCACTGTAACTTTCATCGTCGTTCTGGGGCTGGTGGGCAGCTTTCAAACATGTTACATTATTTTCTGAGTTGTGCCTGCCATAGAAGCCCTTAGCTTCAGTCGCAAATTGCATGGTGTTGTGGTGGTTTGTCTCAACTTGGTCAGGAGTTTCCCACGCCTTTCCATTTTGGCCCTGGAATTCCCACAATCATTCTGCAGCTGGTGGTCAATTTTGAGTCTCCCAGCTTTATTCTTTGAGAAGTTATGCCTGCCAGTGTGGTGTAGTGGTTAAAGTTTTGGACTAGGATCTGGGAAACCCAGGTTCACTCATGCCATGGAAGCTTGCTGGGTGACCTTGGGCCAGTCACACACCCTCAGCCTAACCTACCTCACAGCGTTGTTGTGAGGATAAATGGAGGTGAGGAGAATGATGTAAGCCGCTTTGGGTCCCCTTTGGGGAGAAATACAGAATATAAATAAAGTAAACAAACAAAAACATGGACAGACAGGCCAATTCTTTTATTATTGTAGATACACGCTAACAGCAAGCCAAATGATTTGTTCATTTTGTTATGATCTTTGGTTTGGATCAGGGTCATATGGGGTGGTGGTGGAGCTCAGATGGAAACTTTGTTTGGGGGCCCATGGTGGCTCTCGGCAGGCCTGCACAAGGCAAAGAACTGGACAAATATGGCTCAAATAAGTAGATGCATTTACAATCAAGGAGCCAAAGAATATGTTAAGAAAATAAGATTTAGATAGATAATGAGTGTAGACCATTAACAAACTGCAGAATATTCTCACACACTCATTTCAATGATAAAACTTTCCCAGCCTTCTTTTACTCCATTCTGAAGTTGTTGGGAAAACCATATTTAGGGAAAAGGACTAGGCAGGCAGATGTGGAACTACAGTCTTGGAAAAACAACTGCCCCTAGAACAGAACATTCTTGCCCTATTCTTTTATCAGCTCAAATACTTTGGCCTATTCTTTTATCTTGTCCTATTCTTTTACCAGGGCTGCAGTGGCTCAAGTGATTAAGACATTGAACTGCAGACCAGAAGGTCAGTAGTTCAGCAGTTCGAGACCCGAGTGCTGCATGACAGAGTGAGCTCCCGTCTCTGGTCCCAGCTCCTACCAACCTAGCAGTTTGAAACTGCAAGTAGATAAATAGGTACTGCTTCGGTGGGAAGGTAACAGTATTCCGTGCACCTCAGCATCTAGTCATGCCGGTCCCATGACCACGGAAACGTCCCTGGACAGTGCTGGCTCTTTGGCTTGGAAATGGAGATGAGCACTGCATCCCTAGAGTTGTATTTGACTGGCTTTCGAGCAAGGGAAACCTTTACCTTTACCTATTCTTTTATCAGCTCAAATACTTTGGCCACCAAATGAGAAGGGAACACTCACAGAAGACGCTGATGTTGGGAAAGATTGAAGGTAAAAGAAGAAGGGGACGGCAAAGGATGAGATGGCTAGACAGTGTTATTGATGCAACGAACATGAAGTTGAGCAAACTCCAGAGCACAATGGAAGACAGGAGGGCCTGGCATGATGTGGTCCGTGGGGTCGCGAAGAGTTGGACTCAATTCTGCGACTGAACAACAACAACAAAAATTACAGGAGAGCATGAATTATTTGCATTGGCCATACCCCTAGGACAGGGGTAATTCACATCTCACTAGTGCAAGTCTGGTACTAACTCAAATTATTATTTTTAAAATTGTTCTTAAACAGGCCTTTATATAACATTGATTCCATGTGTATTTATCCTACATGCTTTTTGCTAACCCAGTACTTTAAAGCAGCAGCTGTCCTACTAGTGACAAATATAATTTTGAAGAACTACCTGTTCTAAACCAGCATCACACCATTTACAAAAACAAAACAAAAACAGTTGTTGATGGATTGTTATTCCAGATTGTTTTGCCTGACCTAAGTTAGACTATCATCACTGTACCTAATTTCCAACATGGCCAAATCTTTAAATACTTAAATCCAGAGACTGGAGCCATGGAGAGACACAACAGATCTTTCTATAAACATAAAAAGCCTAGATTTGCAGTAAAATCTGAAATCTAAAATAATATATATGGGTTTTCTTAAAAACCCCAAATAATAGAAGCAGTGACTTAAGCCTTAAGAAATATCCATTCAGTGGCTACTGTGGGGGTTGGTAAGCAACCACAACAGTAATGCCAGCCTTCAAGCTTTAGCTTCTGTCAGTAAAAGGTAGGAGGAAAGGGAGGGCCCTTTCTTGGCTGTTTTGGCCTTTGAAGGTGGATTCATTGGGGCCAGGCCCACCAATAACCAGCAGGTGACCTGCTACCACCCAACTTTCATGATTCATCTAGGGCCAGGAGTTCACTACTGTTCAACAGCAACCACTTCATAATAGCCAGTGTGGTGTAGTAGTTACAGTTTCAGACCAGGATCTTGGAGAGCCAGGTTCAAATCCACCCTCTTCCTTGAAAGCTCACCAGGTGACCTTGGGCCAGTCATACACTGTCAACCTAACCTACCTCACAGGGTTGTTGTAAGGATAAAATGGAGAAGAGGAGACTGATGGAAGTGGCTTTGGACTCCCATTGTGGAGAAAAACAAGATATAAATGAAGTAAATAAATAATACAGTGGGAACTGGAGGGGCAGATAAAACGTAGGCTGGTTAGTGGGTGGGAAGGAAAAAGGAAGCAAGGAAAGGTGAGGGTATAGGGGCTGCCAGGAGGGAAATAGAGAACCGCGGAGAAGAGGATACACACATCCTTTCAAGTTTCCCACCGCACAACTAGGCCAGATTTTTCCCAGGGAGAAACTGCCAGGGGGAAAGGAAGAAGGGAAAGCTGAAGACAGGAGGATAGATAAAGGTGATTTGTTGGTGTGTGGGAGGGATGTTAGGCTGTCCCTGACTACTGCAGGATGAGGAAGCAAACAGCCTTCTCTCCTGTCCTTGCTCACAAATGACACTATAATGAAACAGGGGGAAGCTTGGCTTCCTAGAATACTTGACAGCAATTAGCAACAAACAGTTATTTTACTGGTGTGCCAACCCTGGTTTAAACAGGGAAATATGTAGCATGATGGAAGACCTGGCAAATATAAATTTAATTCCCCCCCCCCCCAACAACTTCTATGTTGCCAGATTGCCTGTCACTAGTTACTTAGAGCTGAATATCTTAGGGCAGGGGTGGGCAAATTGCGGCCCGGGGGCCACATGCGGCCCGCCACAGAGTTTTTTGCGGCCCACCAAGACAGTTGGCCACGTGGTTTCTCAACAAGCAATCTCCTGATTTCAAAAAAATTGTAGAAAAGTGTGATAGGGTACATTTCTCTCATTAAACTGATTCTAAAATTAAATGTGCTTGCAGCTATAAATGATATGAAATTGACACAATAAATAAATTGAATAAAACTACCACTATTTTATTTAATTTATATTTATTGATTTTTATGATACAATTTATACCTTTTCTGAAATGCAAAGTTAACTAATGAATGCAATCATTTTAAAAGGTGCGGCCCTCCGCTAACCTCCGCTCCCACAAAGTGGCCCCCGAGCCAAAACAATTGCCCACCCCTGTCTTAGGGGAACCTTGAGATGTAATGTATTCAGTCTATTGTCTTGTGGGTATTATTCCTGCCCAAGCGCTCCTCAATTAAATTAAGGTGATTTTTAAGGCAAAAGGCTCAACCACATGTTCTAATAACCAAAACTGATAGGATAAAGAATATCTCCTATGTGTGTTTGAGAAGTCACAAGCCTCTCCAAACTCTCCCTTTTTACTGCTACTAATTCTCACTGTCTTATCTTACCATTACCCTTCACAACATTTACAAAAGGCCTTAAGGCAAAAATACTGAGACTTAGTGGAACACACCATCATAAATTTACAAACCGCTTTTGAATTGCTGGCAGTTAAGAGCTGAGCCCCCTTAAATCTTCAAACTGATCAGAGGCCTGTATTTTAACATAAAACAAAAACAGTCAGTCAAAGTTGAAGACTGTACTTGTGTTTGGAGAGGGGGGTAAACCAAGGGAAGAACTCAGTTCTTCGGGGAGAAAAAAAGACCCTAAAGATCTCCCACTGTACTGCATACATGCAACAATTATGTTTCTTAAAGGTCTTGCATCAGTCAACAGCTTAATCTGAGCGCAACAGTACACTACTACTAATAATAATAAAATCAAAACTCACTTTGACAACTGAAAGGAAAAGCACTTGCATGGGCAATATTTGGAAGACGCTGAAAACAAAATTGATAGTGAAAATACCTGAACGTGGCTCCAAAATGGGCACTTGAAAAAAAGAAACAGAAGGACTCATTCTAGCTGCACAAGAGCAGGCACTCGAAACGAATAGTTTGAAAGTGAAGATTCAGAAAATCAGTGATGACAGCAAATGAATTTGCAAGGCAAAGGATGAAACAGTCCACCACATGGTCAGTGCCTGGAGTAAAATTGCTCAGACTGAGTGGAAAAAAATGTCACGACAGAGTTGCAGCTATGTTGCACTGGAATCTTTCCAAGAAGTATGGCTTACTATCAGCCAGAAATTCATGGGCGCACCAACTAGACATCATGGAGAATGACGAAACAAAGATTCTTTGGCATGTCTGATTACAAACAGATAAACACTTGAAGCATAACACCCCAATATCACAATTGTAGACAAAATCAGAAATAGGGTTAGGATCACTGACACTGCAATCCCAGCTGATAGCAGAATTGAAAAGAAAGAACAGGAGATCATAAAATACCAAGACCTAGAAATAGAATCAGAGTGCCTCTGGGCAAAGGAGGTGACCATCGTGCCAGTTGTCACTGGAGCCCTTGGAGCAGAGCCTGGAAGCCTCGAGAAACACCTGGACATTCTGGGCACTAAGCAAATAACATCAGCTCAGCTCCAGAAGACAGTGTTGGAACTGCAAGAATCCTGAGAAGATACACCTGCAATTCCCAAGAACTTGGCTAGATCTCAAATTGCAGAACATCATCTACCAGTCAAATATCTGACTGTGACAATTCATCATCATCATCATAATACAGATGTTAGCCCAGGAGCAGACTGATTAAATGCATTTTTGATACACACAATTCAGCATGATTCTTTGGTTGAAAGTGTGCCAAACCCATTTAGAAATCTTTATTAGACTAAAACAGAAAGAAAATAAAACTTCAGTCGGCGCTGAAAACACACTAGAATTAAAAAAACACAGTTACGCGTGGCTATATCTTTTATTTTTGAGTAATTCCATAACTGCATAGCAGATGGTATGACTTGAACCCAAAAGATCTTTGCAGCTTCCCCCTAGCATCTTTGATGGTTGTGTATCACATCCATATTTCCAATTAAGTATCACTTTCTACATAGTTTTGAAGTCCAAGTACTAGCAAGTAATCCTGCTATGATAATGGTAGTGTAAAATTAAAAGTCCTTAATTTATTGTTAAACCAGCAACAGAATGAAATATTTACATCTTGATTTTCTAACCTGTTAAAGGGCTGATTTTGCTAGCATTTTAACAGATAAATGTTACAGAACTTTTATTGTGAACCACACTATATTTAACCTTGTATACATTGGAAATCAGAGACGTCAACTAATCCAGAAACCTATACATTTTAGCTAACCTAGAAATAAAACTAGTGTAATAATGAAGTTAGAGAACAGATAAAAAAGCAACTAGGCAAGCTGATTTGGTTGCCAATTGTTTCCAGAATAGTCAATCAACTGAATTCCAAATATCTATATGCAAGGTAAGCATAAATTATTACTAATGTTGAAATGCCACCAAATCAAGTTTTCACTAGAAGCAACTAAAAGTTCTCTTCCTAATTCAACGGTTCAATGTACATGTCTTTCCGAGGTATTGTGAAAAAGCAATATGAACAGCAGTTACAGTCTCAGAATATCCTGGAAATCTTTCCGCTGTATCTATTCTGCTTATTTTCATAAACACTGAAATGTGAAATAGTGTTTGGCAGCAAGACATCTGTATTTTTATGATGATTTGAATTATAGTGTTAGTTTGTGACCAAAGCTTTTTTCCAGGTCTGTTAGCTAGTATCACCTATCACTATTCAGATCTTCCCTGCCCCCATGAAGAACATTTCAATTGTCCGAACACTATACTCTTGTGACATCTTGTAGCTGTAATACTTGCGCATCTGTTTTCCAGGACTGTAGACATGTCTGACTTCTGCGCATATCCAGGTCACAGCTACTAAAGTAAAAAAAACTACTGAAAATTTCTCTGAACTGTGGATGCAACACCACAGCCATTAAAGCCAGCATTTACAAACTTCAGCAGTTGTCCATTAGCAGCACATACTGCCTACTGAACTAGGGTTTAGTCCTTTAAAGAATATGCTTCAATTTCCTCCACAAAAATGTAGACAATGGCCAAGAAGAAATTAAGCAAGAACCGCTGAATTCTAGATCAGCAAACCTTTTGGGAGGTTGACTATGAGGCTCAACTGTTCAGCAGCTGGTCTATCCATTTTTACACTGCCTTTCTTCTAAGTTCACATGATTTCCCCCATACACATGTCCCAATTTTATTTTCACAACAACATTGTGAGGTAGGCTGGGCTAACACATGGTGACTGTGGTCACTTAATGAAGTTCACAGCACAATGATATTTCATCCCCAGGTTCCTTAGTCCAACACCAGACCACCATCATTTGCCTAGAAACGTGTATTTAAGATGAACATATACATAAGCTGAGTTTTGGCCATTTGAATATAACTCAGTTTCATTTAGAATTCTGCAAATATTTGGCCAGTAAAGAAAAATGAAGCAGAGTATTTGAAATGTAACTGATACCAGGAGACAAAGTGTCTTAGTGTTTAATATAAACTAAAGTTTGCAAATCTTTTCTGAAGAGCTCAGTTCTTAGTAGCCACGCCCACAGGAATTATAGGACAATTTGTGCTCAAGAACAGATATGCCAACAGCATTAATATCCGGGCCCATTTTGCATCTAGCAGTCGCTCCGCTGTTTTACCAAATCCTCGTCGGAACAGAAATCCCCCTCTACATTGCATGCTACTTTCACTTTCTTGGACAGTCGAATTTTATGGCAGCCTCCACACAGCATGCCGGTTTCACTTCCTCTGATCTCTCGTTTTATGCACAGATTTATGGCTGTTTTTTTGGTCGTTCAGGGGTGACTCTGCAGTCAGGACTGCGTTGGCACTTGAATGTGGTTTTGAGCCGCATCTTTTTCTGTTCCAGTGTGGGTTTGGTAAAACAACGGAATGCTAGGTGCACAATGGGCCCTAGTTATCCACACGTGAATGAATATTCCTCCAATAAGCAACCACCATGTGGCAACACTAGATCATTCTACTGATACCTGAGCCTAATCTTTTACCACAAAATTTCCAAAATATTTGCAAATTCGAACATGTCTGCAAAGTTTTTTTACAAGCCATAGAAGCTGAAACTGAAGTGCTGTAAAAGTAACAAATAGCAGACATATCACTCAGGAAATCAAAGCTTGCACACAGACTTCCCTACAGCAGGTTTCTGTACCAGCTTGCCACAGATTCCTTACTCTCACTTATTTTGTTCCTTTATTTCCTAATTCTCTGGTTCCGTATCTTTCTTATTTGTAGTTTTATCCTCCCAGTGTCCTCTTTCTACTGCCACTTCCAGCCTTGCTCTTTTTCTCCTTCATCCCAATGCTTCCCTTCCTTTTCTCCTCATTTCCACTTTGTTCTCTCTTCCCTACTGCTTGGGAGGAAAGGCACAACCAAAACTAAGGCACAATGGCTGTATGCTCACTCATACTTGTTCTGCACTGCCTATTTTACACCTGGAGGACAGATCCAACACAATGCCTAGAGGGCAAAGCAAACCAGGAACTGGGGGAGGGAGGCTGCAGACAATCCTTCCTGAGGTATGTGCTTCCCACACAAATACTATAAAGCTAGGCATAAGTCCTAGAAAGATAAAGAGCTGAGGACTGCAAACAAATGAAGCAAAACAACCCGCTGGGCACACTCAGGACTGGAGCGAGGTGGAGCGGTGCTCTGCCAGCCCAGGAGTGGGCACTAGGGCAGCCAAGGGCCGAATCAGATTCTCTGATCTGATTCAGCCCGCCGCCAAATCGCCGCTGAAATTTGGCAGCAGCTTTAAAAGTGGCTGGAGGAGAGGGGGTTTGAGGGAGAGGCTCCAAACTTACAGGGTCGCTGCTGGAGCCTCTCCCCCAAACACCCACCAAGTTTCAAGAAGATTGGACCAGGGGGTCCAATTCTACAGGCCCCCAAACAGGTTGCCCCCATTCCCTTCATTGTTCTCTATGGTGGGAAAAAATGTTATCCATAGAGAACAATGGAGAGAATGGGGCAATCTGTTTGGGAGCCCGTAGAATTGGACCCCGTGGTCCAATCTTCTTGAAACTTGGTGGGTATTTCAGGGAAAGGCCCCAGCAGCTACCCTGCAAGTTTGGAGCCTCTCCCTCAAACCCCCTCTCCTCCAGCCCCTCATATACCCTATGAGTTTTTGCCATTGACTTCAATGGGCCATAGGGTACAATGGGGCTGAAACTGACATTTGGCCAGCCGAATGGGCATGCATTGCCAAAACTGACATGTCATTCGGCAGCTGGAATAGATGCAGCCTGATTTGGCCCGGTCTGAAGTGGGCCAAAAAAAAATTATTTGCACACCCCTAGTGGGCACAAATGGCAGTGGTGGCAAGCCCCTCCCCCAGTTCCCAGCGAGCCTGTGGAGGAAATGAAGCGAGAAGGGGTTTAAAGTTTAAACCCCTTCTGTTTAGAGTCACACGGCGGCGGCAGCACGATCTTTCCACTGTATTCTACGGGGCCCTTCTCACGTTGCTCCCCTTCCCCACCCACCTTGGCAGGCCAGCTGGGGAAGGGAAGGGGGGGCTTTTGAAGATGCCCCCCCCTTTTGCTTCCCTTTCTGACACACTTCCGGTGATGTCAGGGGGCATGGCATATGCTAATGAGTTATGCTAATAGGTATGCTAATGAGCTCCTGTACCTCTTTTTCTACAAAATGGCCCCTGGGCACACTCATCTATGCCACAGCAACTGCAAGTTAAGCAGAAGTACAGCAGCTTGCTCCTCTTCTCTTCACCAACATGGAGAGAAATGACCTTTAGGGCAGCCCGGCTTGCACACTGTCCTCCCTGCAGCAGGTTTCTATAGTAGGGATATTCCAGTTGTAACACCATTCCTTCACTCAGCAGTGGAAAAGGGAAGAAAACTGTGCTCTTCTCTGTTTCCTATAGTCATCACCAATTTTAAAAAGCAAGTGGTGAACAAGCAACTGGGTCTCTGCATCCAAAAGTATAACCAATTTTGTTCTCTTGCAATTTAATGACAGCTAATTGAGAGTGCCAGCCAAGGTACCATTGAAGCATAGAAAGGTAATCTGGAACACAGACCCAGTTAAGCAAGCAGTATTAAGTTTCATTTTAAAGGTATCCAAAAGGAACACATCACTTCAATTAGTTACTTACCATTTTCACTATATCACAATATGCTGATTCAATAATCACACCACGATTTGTTGAAACATATTCCACCAGTTCATTCAGTGTTGCTCTTTTAATTTCTTTGCTCCTCAAGTCTGAGACAGAGTCCATGAAATCAAACAATACACAACATTGCTGCAGCTTCTGACAAAAGAGGTCTTGCTGTTCATTTGAGGTGGCATCTGTAAAGGGAGGGGAATGATGAAACCATTTTATCACTAGGATTCCAATTCTGTGTGGTAATATACAGAAATCAACATGTCTGCCACAAGCTCCGGTAACGGAAATGAAATACAATACAAAGCGGGAAGTATCAAATCTGATGTTCCATCAGCAGTTATACATTTAAGCCAACCTATATATGCAGCCTTTATACTTCTATTCTCCCTTTAACATCACTGTACAAAATATTTGCTTGGCTACACCAAATGAACTCAGTCATACTGGAGTTTTTTTGATGTGATGAGTGTCAGCCCGGTCAATTGCAGAGCATTTAAATCCATGCAAGTAAATTTCATATACACTCAAGAGCACATCTTTGGCAGGCAAAAGATACTAGTTTTAATACCCCTTTTTTCCTTTTGAAAGTTCTCAGGAAACATGTGCTAGAAAAGACCTTGACTGTTAGCTCTGAACAACCAGACAATTCTGAACTAAAGTGAACACTGGTCTGACTCTTATGTAAAATTTCTAAGGACTAGCCTAGGTTCTTAGACAGGGGAGAACAGAAAATCAGTGTAAAATCTCCAGTGGGGAGCTCTCTTCTTCAAGAGATATGTGGAATTAGCATTGTACTCTCCTCTATAAGGACCCCTGGTCCCTTCCAACTATGTATGAAGGAGAGGTGAAAGGATCATCCCAGAACAGCAGCAGGGTTTGGAATCTGGTAGCACTTTATGGGATAAAACTGAACTGTCATGTCTGTATTGGACAGATTATATTTGGAACAAGAGAAAACACTTGATATAAGCCATGCAAGCTTGTACCAAAGATTCTGCAGTAGACACTATTAGTGTAGTTAATGGTACAATAAATGCAGACAACACAACCAACAGTATAGCACACAGACGTAGAGCTATAAACCCGGGGGGGGGGGGGGGGAAATAGGTGTTTTTTCCAACTTTCTCCAATGGTGGGGAGGGGGTATAAATTTCTTTAGCACTTTCATTTTAGAACAAGACACTTTTATTTCCCCAAACACCTTTTAATAACTATAGTTTACTTGATATACACTGTTTCCCACCATTTGTGTCCATGGTGGTTCAAATGTAACACAAAGATGATAACTATGTTAAGAAGTGGGAGGGTCATTTAAGGAAGGGGGGAAAGATCCCAATAGCCCCACTGTAACTACAGGCCATGGAAGAGAGTGCCTGCTGCCCATTCCAGAATGCAGCAGCCAGAATGTTCTGGAGTGGGCTGTAGGGATCATATCACTCCAGTCTTGGCCTACCTACACTGGCTCCCAATCTGTTTCCAGGCATACAATTTAAGGTGCCGGTGCTGACCTTTAAAGCCCTACGCAGCTTGGGACCAACATACCTGAAGGACCACCTACCCCCTTACAAGCCTGCCTAATCATTACAATCATTCACTGCCAGAGGATGTGGTGATGGCCACAGGCATACACAGTTTTAAAGGGGGATTAGACAAGATTCATGGAGGAGAGGTCTATCAGTGCCTACTAGTCAAGGTATCAAAGGGAACCTGGTGACTAATGGGAACTTCCATGTTCAGAAGGAGTAAACCTCTGAAATGCCAGTTCTAAAAGGCAACATCAGGGGAAGGCCTCGGCCTCTATGTCCTTTTGCTGGACCTCCAGAGAAACTGGTTGGCCACTGTGTGAGACAGGATGCTGGACTAGATGGACCACTGGTCTGATCCATCAGGGCTCTTCTTATGTTCTTTTCTGAGGCACTGCTTTGAATACCCCCAGGGTTCTTCATATAGTTTAAGGAATACTGCTTTTAACTTAGTAACCTGTTTCTTATTCCACTTAAAACAATCAAACCTATTTGATTAAGTCCCTACTATTAACTAGGGACTTAAAAAACCCTGTTTTTTCCCATGCCCGTCTCTTACGGTGGTCTTCCCCTCTCCCCACTATCAGTTTTTTAAGCATCTGATACAATTGTTACTTATAATCCAATGTTGTTAGTTCCTCTTAATTCCACACTTTAATTTAACAGAAAGGTTCTAGTCCAAGTTTCTAGCCCTTTTCATTGCAGAGATATGCCTTTACACTTATATCTCTTCAACAAAAGGGACTACATTGTTTTTCTTCTTTAAAGCTGGGAATTCAGAGGACCTGGAAGACAAGTTATTATAATGTTGTAGCAATTTGTCAATCACTCATTTTATGAAAAATCCCTCTGATGGCACAGAGAGGGCGTCTGTGGGTCATTAGCAGAGCATCTGCTTAGCATGCAGGAGGTTACAAATTCAATCCCCAGCAATTAAAAGGACCAGGTGATATGGAAGACCTCTGCCTGAGATGCTGGAGAGCTGCTGACAATCTGAGTAGACAATACTGGCTGTGATGGATCAATGATCTGATTCAGTATAAGGCAGCTCCAAGTGTGTTGTTCTTCTTGGGGAATGGGACTAAGGAAAAAATGACACCAACAGGAGTGGAGCTGGAAAAGGCTCAGACATCTTTTGTAGTGATCCCTTTCTTAAACATCTGCAGTAATACAAGCTTGGGAAGGATTGCAGGAAAGCCAGGGAAAAGTCAAATGGTGCACAAGACCACCACAGAGCAGGATGGAAGTGGGAGGAAAAAAAACAGCAGCTAACCCAGACCAAGTGCCCACTGTGGAAGCAAGCCTGCTTTACTTACACATTGTCTCTCTCATCTCCTCCTGCCATGACCACTAATACCTTAAAAGAAAACAGTATTCTGTGCTAACCATTTAAAGGAAGATGCTCTGCTCAAATAATGTGTCCAAAAATGAAATGCCAGTTGACACTTACATAGGACCAAGATTGTATAATTTTTTTTTAAGGTCACTTGTGCTAGTTGCTATGCAACATCCTACAATAAAGTCATGCTAGAATTTAACAAGATCAAGTCTTGCAGAGTTGGACTGGAGAAAAAGTGTTTAGAGTTCTTAGCTGCTTAAGACTTTTTTAGCGTAAAACAGAAGAACAGCAGATACATATACTAGGTGAGTGAACAAAGGCTGAGACAAGAAAAACCTGCTTTACTGTCTTTCTGATGATGACTTTGGGAGGTGCAAGATGTCCTTCTTTCCTCAAAGGAGAAGGACCCTTCACACTAAGGACCCTTCACCCTATGGTCCATTCTCCGTCTGAGGTGGAGGACATTTTGACAGGGACCTTACAGAGCAGTGTCCTCAATTATTGGGCGGATTAGAATCATCATCATTTATGATGTTCAGAAGCACTCTTCTACCAAAGGTGGCATCAGCTGAATTGTATGCGATGTTGTAATGTTTGATAAAGGTGGGTAAGTGAAGACTAGGTTGCTGCTTTACAGACTTCTTAGATGGTAGCATGCTTAATGAAGGCCACATTGGTGGCAGCACTCCAGATGAAATGAGCTATGATACCTGAAGGAACAATGCTTTATGTACTTTGTAGGCCTCAGTGATGCAAGCCTTGATGGTTGTTGCTTATGGCCGCCTTGGAAGATATGGAGACAAACATAGCATCTGTTTTTCTAAAGAAGTTGGTTTGCTGTTAGTAATATTTTAGGGCTCTAACATCAAGAGTGTGCCAAGCCTTTTCCTTTGGATGCTTAGGCTTTGAACAGAACAACCATAGGTACAGTTCCTGGGACCTGTAGAACTCAGAATTAACCTTGGGGATAAATGTGGGATCCAGTCTAAGGACCACTTTGTCTTTATGGAAGATGCAAAGGTTGCCTTTGACTGAAAGTGAGCCTATTTCAGACACCCTCCTGACAGAGGTGATAGCAACAAGGAGCAAAGTCTTCATTCTTAGCCATCTAATGGAGACATCCCAAAACAGTTCAAATGGTGGTCTGGTGAGATCAGAGAGGACAATGTGAAGTTTCCAAATGGGAAACCTGTGAGCTTGCAGTGGGTCCCTCAGATCCACGCCTCAAATAAAATGGATGAGGGGAAATGCGCACACCTTTGATATGGGGCAGAACGGTAACTAAGGTAGCTATCTGCAATTTCAGTGTGAGTGTGTCACATCGAGACCGTATCCCAGTCATAGGAAGCACCTCCTTTCAACCTCCAGGCAGTCAAGTGCATCCAGGTAGGGTTGGGATGCCAAATGGACCCCGCTGTAGCACGTCTGGGGATATGGGTAATTTCCAGGGGAGTTCTACTGTAGGGTTGAGAACCAGGGCCAGCATGGCTAGAACAGAGCCACTAGTATAATGTCTGCTTGTTGATCTTTGATCTTCCGGAGGACCCTGGGCAGAATTGGAAGAGGGGCCAAGGCGAATAGTAGAGTCTTGGGCCAGGGAGCTATGACTGCATCCATGACTTCTGCCCTGGTGTGGTACAGCCTCGTGAAGAAGCAGCTGGGCTGATTTGCCATGGAGGCAAAATGGTCTTCTTGTGGTTGTTTGAAGTAAAAAAAAGAGCAAGGACATGATAGGTCCATTGCAGGGACAGGAAAGTGAAACTGTAACAGGTGATGAAGAGAAGGAACAACTGTTCAATTCCTACTTTTCCTCAGTCTTCTCTTGTGAGGGAAATGGTGCTCAACATGGCAAAAACAGAACACATAATGAGAGAAGGGAGTTGCAGCCTAGGATCGGCATGGGGTAGTACACAAATACCTAGTTTCTTTAAATGAAACTAAGTCCTCATGGCCAGATGAATGAAATTCAAGGGTACTAAAAGAACCTACATATATAACTTCTGAGTCTCTGTCCACTGTTTTTGAGAACTCTTGGAGAACAGGTGAGGTGCCAAAAGATTGGAGGCAGGCAAAAGTTGTCCCCAGCTTCAAGAAGGCGGAAAAGGAGGATCCGGGTAACTACCATCCCATCAGCTTGATATCTATACCTGGAAAAGTTTTAGAATAAATCATCAGTCAGTCAGTCCTTGAGCACTTAGAAAGGACAGCTGTGATTACTAAGAGCCAGCATGGGTTTCTCAAGAATAAGTCATGTCAGACTAACCTTATCTCTTTTTTTGAGAAAATTACTACCTTGCTGGATCAGGGAAATGCTGTAGACATAGTTATCTTGATTTCAGTAAGGCTTTTGATAAGGTTCTACATAATATTCCTGTTGACAAGTGGGTAAAATGTGGTTTGGATCCTATAACTGTTAGGTGGATCAGGAACTGGTTGACAGATCACACCCAAAAAATGCTTGTTAATGGTTCCTCATCCTCTTGGAAGGACGTGACAAGTGGAGTGCCTCAAGGATCTGTCCTGGGACCTGTTTTGTTCAACATCTTTATCAATGATTTGGATGGAGGAATAGAGGGAATGCTTATTAAATTTGCAGATGATACTAAATTGGGAGGGGTAGCAAATACAGTAGAAGACAGAGTCAGGATACAGGATGAACTAGACAGGCTGGAAAACTGGGCTAAAACAAATAAAATGAATTTTAACAGGGGTAAATGTAAAGTTCCACATTTAGGTTGGAAAAATCAAATGCATAATTATAGGATGGGGGAGACTTGTCTTGGCAGTAGTATGTGTGAAAAGCATCTAAGGGTATTAGTGGACCATACACTGAACATGAGTCAGCAGTGTGATGCGGTAGTTAAAATGGCAAATGCTATTTTGGGCTGTATCAACAGAAGTATCGTGCCCAGATCACGTGAAGTGATCTTTACTTTATTGCTTTACTCTGCTCTGTGTTCAGTTTTGGGCACAGAGGCTAGATGGCCATCTGACAGCAATGCTGATTCTGTGAACTTAGGCAGCTCATGAGAGGGAGGGCAGGAAGTGTTGCATCAGTGCTTAGTTCTTGTGGCCCTTTCTTACATGCCCAGGGAAATGGTGATCACCAGTTTGAGGTCAAGAAGCAATTTTTCTCCTGGTCAGTTTGGCCAGAGGTCTTGGAGGTTTTTTTGTCATATTCTGGGTGTGGGACAGTGGTTACTGGGTGTGTGGGGGGGAGGTATTTGTGAATTTCCTGCATTGTGCAGGGGGCTGGACTAGATGACCCTGGAGGTCCCTTCCAACTCTATAATTCTATGGTTTGTCTGCTGAGCCAATTCGCTTTGTCATTATGTGTTCTGCTATAGTTGATAATAAATTCTTCTTGGCCCAGGTTAGGATCTTTGTGGAGACAGGAAGACCATGACACCTCTTGCTTGTTGGTGTAGGTCTTTATCAAAATATTGTCCATTTCTGTGTGAATGTGTCTGTATTGGACTTGGTGAAAATGTCTTAATGCTAGCCACATGGCTCTCAGCTCCAGGAGGAGGATGTTCATCCTAGATTCTGCTCTTGACCAAGTTCCTTGTCTAATGTTATCTAATGTTGCTCCCCATCCTGAGAGGCAGATGTCAGTGAAAATCTGCAGTACGTCTCACTTCCAGTGTTTTTTGCCTTGTAACAGATTAGATGGTTTGGTCCACCATAGAAGGCTAGTCTTCACCTGGACTGGCATCTGGAGGAAAAGGTTTGTCCCTTGCATGATCTAAAGTTGACATGGTCACAACAGCTGTTGCAACTATCTTGCATGCACTCGGGCCCATTGGATTGTGTCTATATATGATATCATGAGGCCTAGTAGCTTGGCCAAAGTCGTGAGGGGCGTAGCCCTAGCCTAGATTATGGAGTTTGACAGTTCCATTATTCTTTGTGTTTTGTTTTGAGGTAGGAACAATTGGTTCATGGAGTTGTCAATGATAACTCCCAGGTGTTCCATTTGTTGCGAGGAAAACAGGGAATTCTTTTGTAGATTGGCTATAAATCCATGATCTTGAAGGCTTTGTATGGTCAACTTTATGTCTAGTTGGGCCTTGTTTCTGGTGCTGGATCTGATCAGAAGATCATCTAGCTATAGATGGATGTGAATACCTTGCTGCTTCAATCAGACAATTAGACTGATTAGTCTCTTGGAAAATACCCTCAGAGCCGTAGAGAGGCAGAATGGGAGTGCTCTGAATTGGAAGTGGAGTTCTCCAAAGCAGAAGTGGAGGTATTTCCTGTGAGCTGGGAAAATAGGAACATGAAGATATGCCTCTGGTAGGTTGGTGGAGGTCAGAAACTCTCCTGGTTGCAGAGATTCCATGATGCAGCATAGAGATTCCATCCTAAAGTGCCTCGTCTTGACAGACCTGTCCAGGAATTTTAGGTCCAGGATGGCCCTCCAATCTCCATTTCTCTTTGGCACTGTAAAGAATACGGAGTATACTCCTGACCCCTTGTTTGGAAATGGGACTGGCTTGATGGCATTTATCAAAAGGAGGTGTTGAATTGTCTGAATAGTCTTCTTACCATTTTCCTGGTCGTTTGGAAACTTGTGACCATATGAAGTGTTCTAGTGGGAGGCTGGAGAATTCTATCACATAACCCATGGTGATTGCTTCTAAGGACCGGAGATCTGCTTGAGATTGAATTCAGGTTTCCTTGAATAGAAGAAGCCATCCTCCCACTGGGATGCTGCTGGTGTCATACTTTGGGTTGTTTCCCAACCCAATCAGGCTTTTTGGATTGAGGACTAAGTCATCTAGAGAATCTGGATAGTTGCCCTCCTCTTCTGTAGAAGGGTCTTGACTGGTCCCAGGAGGGCCTTCTTTGGCCTCACCTGACTCTTGAGTGCAACAGGAGGCACCACTATACTGTCTTCTATCCATACACTTCAAGATCTTAGGCAAAGGTTTCTTCATATCCTGTTTCCACAGGATTTTGTCCAAACAATCTCCAAATAGCCTGTCTCCCTGAAAAGAATACACTGTGACAATGGCTTTGGAATAGAGGGTGTATAATTTCTTAAAGTAACTTGGCATTTTCTATTTGTCATTGTTTTAACCCGTTCAGATTTTAGTTGTTTTTCACAGTAGACAGGGAAGGGAACCACTCTTTCTGTGGGTTCTGATCTGGAAAAAAAAACTCCTTGTTCCCTTTGGGTCTAGACCTTTGCTTAATATCAGAGAGCTCCACCTCCTCTGGGAGTTGCTGGAGTTCTAATGCAATGAAGGCTTTGGGTAGTAAGTACTGATAATCCTCAGCCTTAAAGAATCTATTTGGTCACTCTGGTAACTACATCCTCCTCATTTTGCTCATCAGAGAGAAACTCTCCCTCTTCCCATCCCTCTGGCTCTGACTCAGATAAAGTGTCTTGAGTTCCAGTCTAATGCCAAACACATCCTTTTTTATTCAGGAGGAGGAGGCCCCTTTTGCAGCTGCCTTAGTTGGCCAGGTGTGAAGACCCTAAGATCTGCCAGGCCCTCCCCTGTCCCAAGAGGCAGGAGAGGGGGAAGAAGAGGTGGAGTGGGACCAATAGGAGGATCTGAACCTCCTACACCCCCTGGTAGGGTTAGGCGTGAGCCTCTGGCAGATATTGGCAAAGCTTGCTTAATAAAAGTCATAATATTCAGATAAAACTGATATGGCCCAGAGGATCTTATGTTACCAGGGCTGGACTTGCTACTGTAACTGGAATCCAACTGAGAAGCATTAGGGCCTCCAAAGTTGGGTTGGTCATCTTGCAGGGAGGCTGGATTGCGCTTCACTTGAATGCTCGGATGGAACTCAGTAGAGACCTCTGCAACCTTTCCAGGCATTTTCTCGTGGGCAACTTTCCTGGGTAGGGGCTCCCACAGAATAGGTTGACTCAAAATGGCTACCCTCGTATGCCATGCCGTCTGACCCAGCTGCTGGCCTAGGCACACTTGCAGAAAGGCAATTTCTCTTGGCGTGTTTTTCCATGTACCAAGGGGTCATCAGTCTCCTTTGTGACTTGCCTATGAGGAAGGGGTCGGTCTTCCCTTCCCACAGGAAGCCATCATTGTCTTGCAGGCGTGGCACTCCTTAAGCCGCTGCCGTGTGCTTTCCCACTCTCGGCAGCTTCTCCCCCCCCCCTTTTTTTCCTGTCCACATTCCTGGGGTCCATAGAGGGAAAGGGAGGCGGGGGGGAGAGAAAGGAGACAAGGCAAGGCAGAATCAGTGGGAGGGAAGAGGAGGAAGAGATAAGGCAGAACCCATTTGCCCAGCTGCACTTCCTTCTGAGGCAGGAAACAAACTGGAAAGAGTGACTCCCACGAGGCTGAAGACAGGAAGCTGAAAATTAGTTCCTGCCTCCCTTGACTGGATAGTGGGAATCACCCTATCAAGAGTCCTCCGTCTCAGAGGGAGAAAGACCAGCTCTGCTTAGAGGGGCACCTCCAAAAACCTGTTCCTTACATGATAGCTTTAGACTCAACAGCTTGAGATACTTCTGTGTTGTAGAATTACACATGTTATGCTGCATAGTTCTGACTGGATCAGAATCTTGTGCTCTCATTTAGGTACCGTAGTTTCAGTAGTGTACATTTTGTGAAAAGAACCTATCACACTAGGTCAGACAAAATGCCTGTCTAACTCAGTCTTGTAACAAAAGCAGAATATTTGGAGGACTGAAACCAGATGTCTTTCTTCTTTCCATCTTTAGTTAATACAGCTTAACAGCTCTTCAGAGACACATCTTTGATAAGGACCAGGATTCAGTAATTTTTAGAGACACTTATGCCAGTTAGTACGCAATATTTTGCGGCAACGAATTCCTTAGGTCAATTATGCAGTGTATGAAACACTTCCTTTCCATCCTGAATCTACTACCAATCAATTTCACTAAATGTCCTTTAGAAGAAGCATTGTAAGAGATGGTTTCATCCTCTCCATACTTCCCCCATCATTTCACAAATCTTTATCACGAGGTCTACGCAGTTATCCTTTTCCCAAGCTTTAGTGCTTTAATGCCTACACTGCATAAAAGGAGATAGTGAAGTCAGAACGAAAGAAGTTGAACAGGTTTTTTACTTCAGAGTTGCACTTTGTTGCTATGCAGCATGTCATAATCTTTATCCAGTACTCCTCAGTGTAGTCTTCTGGCTCCAGTTCCCTCTCATAGTACACACTGCCTTTCCCTTACAATCCATAACACCAGACTATGGAGAGGAACATACAAAAACTAGCAAAATGTCCAATGTGGGGTGAAGGAGTGAAACAAGGACAGTTTTTATAGTACTATAATAAATTCTAGGTATAAGCAGAGATTCCCAATAAGGACGAATATGCAAAAAGTTGATATATTAAAAGAACAGGAGAACCCTGGAGTGGAAGTAGGTTATTTTTAAAGTAAGATTACTTCAACATGGCTGAAGTCAGCCCCGGAGCAGCCTAACACAAAGCCCATTTTGAACTGTGTATATTTAGAAACAATGTTGTGGCTTACAATGGAGCAAAATGTCCCCAGTTCAGTACTACATTAGCAAGTTCAACTTCTGAGCACACAGAGTCAGAACTAAAGGCGGGGACTGACAAATGCTACAGGACTGCAATACCAGTAATTGAAAACACAAGAAGGGTTTTTCGTATGTGTGATTAAAGTAACACAAACATACCAAAAGTATTTAGGTCTAAATAAAATAAGGACATAAAAGTACTGGAGATGTTTTTAATATACATGTTCTGATCCATGGATTCAACCAAAATAGTTATACTATGGATTCTTTTCACATCATTACGAGTTCACTGCTAAAGAACTTTAGCAGATCATTCCTTCCACAGAGTTTTGAAGTAGCAACCCATTTCTTGTGCATTTATAAAATTCTGCTAATTTCAGAACAGTTTATTGTCAATAATTTATTTATTTAAAATATATATTAGGTGCCTTTCTATCTTGCAGAACTCAAGGCAGCTTACAATGTAAATAAAACAATGACTATAAAAAACATAAAAGACTACAATTTAAACTCACTTAGGGCTGCCAATAAATAAAAACCAAATTAGTTAAATGAAGTCCTAAATTAACTGCCTCCTGAAGATCAAAAGTGAGGGGGCCAGGAGCACCTCCCTGGGAGGTTGTTCCACTGAAAAGTTTCTCTCTCATGTGCCCCCCAGACAAGCTTCTTTGATTGGTGGGACAGTCAGGATGCCCTCTCCCTGTGATCTTAATTCCTTGGGTGGGAACATATGGGAAAAGATAGTCCTTCAGATACCCCAGTCCCAAGTCATGCAGGGTTTGAAAAGACAAAACCATCACCTTGAACTGAGCTTGGGAGTGGATTGGTAGCCAGTGTAATTACTGTAGTATTGAGGTCACATACTCCCAGTAGGTAGCCCCAATCAGCAGTCTAGCCACAACATTCTGCACTAGCTTCAGCTTCCAAACACTGTTTAAGAGTAGCCCAGAGTGCATTGCAGTAGTCCAGTCCAGATGTAACTAAGGCATGGATCATTGTGGCTAGATCTGACTGAACCAGGAACGAGCACAGCTGATACAGCAGCCAAAGCTAGGCAAAAAGCAGCCACCTGGTTTTCTAAGGTGACTGCTGTGTCAAGAAGCACTCCCAAGCTGTGGACCTGGTTTTTCAAGGGGAGTATAACTCCATCCAAGACAGGAGAGACCTCAAGTCCTTGATCTGCCTTTCTTCCAACCCAGAGAATGTCTGTCTTGTCAGAATTAAGCTTCAGCTTGTTTGCCCTCATCCGGCCCATTACTGACTCAAAGCACCAGTTCAGAACATCAATATATTCCCCAGAATTAGCTGGAAAAGAAAGGTAGAGATGGGTTTTATGTGCTTATTGGTGACACCACAGCTCATACCCAATAGTCACATACAGGCTGGTAAAATTACTCAGCTTATCTACTATCATAGTCGAGACTTTTCTTAAGTACTCTGTATTCTTCAGATGTATGCAAGTTACAAAAATTGTAACTAAGACTTTAAAATGAAATATATTTCTAATAGCTGCAGTTGCGCAAGAAATAGTCCACAAGATTATATAGCATCACGTTACCCTGACAACCTGAATTTTAATACCTAGTATCTATATATAACTGGCAAGTTAAAAACCAAAGTCTTCACCAATAGATTTAAAGTTCATTCTAGTCATAGTTCTGCAACAATGAGAGGAGCTCACTTTATAATTTCTTATCCACTTGTTTCCTAACATTTGATGACCCTTGATGATTTCAGTGCCAGGTCTCCTACTCTCAGTATGATAAACTCTCAAGGTATGCTCAAGATGCATCTTAAGTTATCCAACTTAGCCTAGTGCCTCTCCAGAACACCATCTATTTCATGATGAGCCACATCTTGGCAGTTCAAGGAATTTGACAAAAACATGATTAAGAGGCACCCAATGCCAAACCACCTCTGTTCATCTCTTGCCTTGAAAACCCTACAGAGCTGCGACGGCTTCTGGTTTTGGCGGCTCGAAGGATGGGTGCGTCTCCTTGGTGCTCCAAGGAACACAACCCATGTTGTGGCGGTAGGGAGGGGTCTCAGAACAATCCGGATGCTCTGGAGCCCTTGTAGGGGGCTCCCAGCCATGGAGCTTGAAGGGTGCCTCTCCCAAGGCTGACAGCCGAGAGATTGAGGCTCTCCTTTACTCCGAAGTTTCCGCTGTCACAAATCAGCAATGGCGCCAGAGATGCACACTGGGGCAAGCGGGCACAGATGAACTGTGAGTTCTGATGACTTGAAAAACAAGAGAAACACCCAAGCAACTAAGCGATTACGTTCCCTTTAAAAGCAAAGTGAGGGGGGGTGGAGCCCACCAACGCAAAAGAGAAAAGCCTTTTAAAAAACGTTCAATAAAGAGGGGACAGAAAGCTAAATTTTAAATAACCAGGACAGCGAGTAATCCAGAATCTCCTAGCTGACTACGCAAGCCATAGAGACTTTTCTAACTTTTACTCAAAAGTAAACAACCGTATAAATGGTCAGGAAAAAAGTCCTTCCCAAAACAAAACCTTCTTCAGGAAGTGCTAGCCCAGCTTCTGCGATCATGAGACCATAAGCAGCTACAGACTTTCCTAACATGATAGTGGCAGCACTGCGCCCTCTGCTGGACCAGATGACTACAATCAATGACAACTTCGAGACTCTCCAACGTCAGCTAAAAGACAGCGCAGACCTTCAGAGCAAACTTCAGAATCGTTAAAGAAAGCTGATGCCAAAGCAAATAAGCTTAAAAAATGACTGGAGACTGTGGGGAAAAAGAGATCCTCAGAGGAATATCAACTGCTTCAGCTGCAAATGGAAAAATCAACATGTTCTAAGATTTCAAGGGGTCCCAGAGAAGGAGGGAGAAAATCTCACAATAACTTTAAGCAATGCTTTAGAATTGGTAGCAGATATAAAAGCAGATATTCTACAAAGCGAGACAGATATGGGCTATAGGACCTATCCAGAATATATTAAGAAGAATAATCTGCCCGGTAAAATCTTTGTGAGATTCTCTAAAAGATATATCAGAGACCAGATGCTTAAAGCAACAAATGGAACTACCCTAAAAATTGATGACAAAGAAATAAAAGTTTTAAAGGACATTCCATTTGAGATAATAAAAAAGAGGAGACCCTACAAAAATCTGATTTTATTTCTACAGAAAAATTCCATAATCTACAGATGGCTGGTACCTTCAGATACAAGGATAAAAAAGAAAGAATAGACTCTGTTACTAAAGCAAAAGCTTTGTTGGAACAGCTTCAAAGAGTTGAAAAAGCCCAAAAACTTGGAGAAAAAGATGGAGGGGCAGAGGACTGCAGCGAGGCAGAAAGTAAGGGAAGCGCAACCTCTACATCCTCTGAAGAAGAGCCTGATTCAGAACTCCCAAAGCAAGAAGAGACTATGAACTCAGAAACAGAAAATATAAACATTAAGCCATATTTCTATGTCTGGAACTTTGCTAAAACTACTTGAATACTGGGATACTCTCATCATAGTTAAATTTTACTTGTTATATCCTTGTGATAACCCTTCCCCCCCTCCTTTCATCATAACTATTGTTAAGTGAAATAGTATTGTAAGCATTTCCAAAATCTAATGACCACTGCTACTTGGGATTTTAGAGGTTTTCTTTTCTTTCTCCCTTAGAATTAGATCCCTCCCTATTGATTTCTGTGTAGATTTTAAAACAAAAGCAATAAAAATGTTTAAAAAATAAAATAAAAAATAAATTGGCTGCGACTCAATGGCACTTTCCACCACCACATTGTACCTGTTGTTTTATTTGTTTGCTGGCAC
Organism: Lepidodactylus listeri; assembly: GCA_029233225.1. Classification (NCBI taxonomy): domain Eukaryota; kingdom Metazoa; phylum Chordata; class Lepidosauria; order Squamata; family Gekkonidae; genus Lepidodactylus; species Lepidodactylus listeri. The sequence goes on from JARCFY010000003.1 coordinate 105,856,134, forward strand.
ATTTCAATGCTGTTTCTCTAGAACAAAGCTATCTAAACTAGCTCATAAGTAACACAAAACTATAGAACAATTACAATTAAACAGCAGCCTAACACAGAAAGAGCAACCCAGACCAAAGACTGTAAAATTAGTATGACCAACTGGCAAACAATTAACAGCAAAGGATTGATAAAAACACAAACAAGGCAGCATAAACTATAAACCATGACTGAAAGAACTAAAAAAAACAGCCAGAAAAATGTAGTAACTTGGCTAAAGGCCTGGGCAAATAAAGATCTTAATTAGGATTCTAAATGCCAAAACAATAGATGTCAAGCAAGCTTCTGGGAGAGAACAGGGGTGTTACTACTCAACAAGCCCTGTTTGCCCCTTCCCTCATTCCACAGACACAGAGAAGAGAGTTTGGGATGGAGATCTTAACTGGTAAGCAGGGCTGTATGGGAAGAGGCGGCCCCTCAACCTTGGTCCTAAACCAATTGGAGCACTAAAAAGGTAAGAACCAGTACTTTGAATTATGCCTTGGAAGCAGCCAGCCAGTGTAGGGTTTTTTTTTAATATGGAGGCAATATGCTTCCTAACCCTTTATCTAATCTTTGGTGTGGCCATGGAGTTTTATACTAACCAGCACTTCAGAAAAGTCTTTAAAGGCAGAGAATATGTTACAGTAATAATGTGATCTGGATGTGACTGGAGCATGGAACACTGTGGCCAAATCTAGCTTCTCAAGGAAAAGTTGCAGCTGGCAAATGACAGAATAATTCTTTTTATTAAACAGGCAGGGAATATATGTATATTAGGAATAGTCAAGGTTTTGAGATTGCTAAGGTAAAAACTTTTTAATATATAGAGAAAGTTGAATTCTTAGAAATTTCAAGAGAGTGTATTTGTAGTTTTGTTTCAAGGTTTTCTAGTTCTTTGAGAGGCACTTTGTTTAATATATTTCAGCACCAACACAGTTCTTATTAATGTTCCTTCTTGAGGACAGTGTTTGATTAAAGTTTCTAGATATTACAACTTTTAACTTTCTCCTGAGGTGTCTAAGCTTCTCCCCTTTATCACAGACCAGGGTTCTCTTCCCAACCCCTTTCACTGGCAGGAAGTTATTCTCCTTGTTCCTAAGAAGCAATAACCCCTTTTACTACTTGGCTTGTATAGTTATTTTAACTACCCAGACCTTCTGCCAAATCCTTCTCCAGTATCCTTTGTCTGTATAAGGCTGTTCTGTAGCTTTCCTGACTGGGAATTTAAGTTCTCCCTCAGAGCAATTTTAAAATATTTAAAACAATGGGGATTTCTCTTTTTCTCTCTGAAGAAGTACTTTTCTGACTAATGCCTATCAGAAAACACTGACTTCCAAATGTCTCTTCCCTCAGAAGACAAACCTTCTGGCTACTGATCCAAACATTAGTTTTCAAACCAAGACCAAGGGGCAAAAGTCCAAATTGCAAAAGGCCTCTTTTACCTCCTGATCACAGCTGTTTTATTTCCTCTCTCAGCTAATGTTGGCCAATCACACAGTGAGTAGAGCAGCCAATCACATAAGCTCTTCTCTCCAGAAAAGATTAGCTCATGAATTCCATGACTATCTGATACAAGCAGCATTTTAAAAAGCCCGCTTTTCTAAGCAATCTGTCACACCATTCCTTTCACATGTGAAATTCAGGGAGTGAGAGGACCCCCCCCCCAATTGTACCACTGAGATTCAAGGTTAGATAAGCAGCTTCCAACATATTTTATCCTGAAGCTCAACAATCAGGGCAATTGCACTACTGAGGCTGAGGTCCAGGCCTATGGGAGCTAGCCCCAAAGCTGAGTGGTTCTGCAGTGGTACACTTTACAGGGAATTCCCTCTCTATTTACATAATATGAATTTAACAAGCCCCCCCCCCCCCCCCCAGGTCTGTAGAGACAGGAGATGCCATTCCTCTGAGCTGTCCAATTTCTCATTGCCTACCCAAAACGGCAGCCAACTGTGGGACAGGATACAAAAACTTGAAAACAGGCTTGCCACTTAACAGGAAATTTACTGGTTCAGAGCAGAGAAATCAAACAAACTAGGACATGATAATTCCATAAACATATATAACATACTCTTTCTTTCTGTTTACTATATTTGCTTTGAGAACACATAAGGGAATCAGGTAATCCAATGCCCCATTCTCAGTTACTTCAGTTTAAAAAGTCTTAGCATACTTGACTTTAAAATTAGAGGAATTCAAATGGAAACAGAGCTGAAGCACATGTTAGAAACCCAATCTCTTCCATACACACCTTTGCAACCTTTAGATTAGACTACAAGGGAGACTCTCTTTTTCATCTTGCTTTTTAAAACTGGCCCCATGACTTAGGTCTATAGTTCTGAATGTTATTTTAAGAATTTATCCACCGTTATGCTTTATTTTACTAATTTTGATATCTTTAGCCGTGTCATATTTTTAAAAATTATTTTCAAGCCTAAATTTAACAGAACACAACACTGGATAAACCCGATTCTCCAGATTAGAGTCTACCGCTCTTAATCACTGCACCACTCTGACTCTCACGCTGATTACACTGGAAATCAATGGTGGGATGTGTATAGATGGCCCTACGGGCAATGCAGTATGTAAATGCAAGAGTTAACAAAAAGATGTGAGTATTAAGCTAGAGTTCAGCAGTACCTCCAAGACAAACCAAGCTCAACCCTGTGTACATGGGAGAACAGAGACTCAGCATGCGCACACTTCTTCACATATATTGTAACAGATTTCCTCAAATATTACAGCAGGTGAGGAGGGCCTAGTTCCCAGGAAGAGCTGATTAGAGTCAAGATGCATAAGTAACTAACCAATAAATATAGCTAAGATTAGAATAACATAAATAGTAGGACATGAAAATAGCAGCAAGTTAGCATACAGATAACAAAAGAGTTAACAACAGATGTGAGAACCAAATTTGAGTCCAATGGCCTCTATAAGATTAACAAAGTTTAATTTATAGGTATAAGTAAGAACCGAATTACAGCGTGTGTAGTGAGATAAGAAGCCAGTATCTCTGTTAAGCCCTGGGGGTTCCATTGTCCTGAATGTTGTAATCACTTGTAATTCAGCAATTTCCCATTCCAGTCTGTTTCTGAAAACCTGAGGTATTTGCTGTGATGGTAGCTGATGAGGACCATCAACTGCCTTCTGAAGTACTTCAGTGATGGATTTCACATTTTCCTTGCAGAATCATATCATTTGCAAGAAAGTGATGAACATCAGCCCCTTCTTCACCTCCTATTCATCATTCATTGCTCATACAATGCTCCTAGAACAGCGCTGGCTCTATTGTCCCACTTGCTAATAGGCGCCTGATGGCCTATCCGAGCACTGTTGTTCATCCAAATTCAAATACGTTGATGATGGGAGGAATTGGGGGAGGGTGACCTTCAGAGCTCTATGGAGTGACAGTGACGTATGCCCATTTTGCAGCAAACTGTGTGTGAACTCATGCAGCCATTCTCCCGTCAGCAGTCTGGAGTCAATTCCTTCACTGAAATCTCACATGAACACACAGCAATTAGTATTCTGCAAAGCAAATCCCAGCACAAGTACTTTCCATACTACATAACACTAAGCTTCAAGAACACTGAACATTATAATCCAATAATGAAAAAATACTTCCCTTTTCTGAAGAGGAATGGAATAGGGGCTCTCCAGGCTCTTGTGGGATCCAACAGTCATCTGAGACTAAATTCACAGATCCCTGTGAATTTATGTATTTATTTATTCAATTTGTGCCCCACCCTCCCCGCGAGCAGTAAAACATGTTTCACTTTTTTAAACTGATCTTTGGCTTGCAGTGGAACCAACTGACTCATCTGGTAACTGATTATGAATACACGATTCGTAAGACAGTAAATGAAGGAGTACAGGATCCTTGATTGCTTTCTTGCATTAAGGTGACCTGATCGGTTGGTTCTTAGCACAGAAGTAAGTGGACTACCTTGGTCTGCAAGGGCACTACTATCAGGATAATTATTTTGTAAATATCCTTTGTCCTAAAAATGTAGATCTCTGAAGGCAGATCTGAGGAAGTGCTAACGTGGAAGGAAGACTAGCATATGGATATACACTGCTGGCAGGAGGACTGATGTCCTAAAATCTCCTCTGTGAAGAGCTTCTACAATGGTTTTTAGTTTCCATCTTGAAATGCCTGTACTATATAAACCTGTTTTAAAACAGGTGGTCTACCACTGCTCTCTAGCTCCTGTTTTTCTTCAGAATACTGAAGAAAATCAAAGTCCAGAAAAGCTTTGCAACAATGGATGTAATTGGCATTGATACCTCAAGGATGATTACATCAAGAGTGAACTGACATTCCTCTGGGATCAGGATACCAGAAAATTGAGAAACTTGTTGCATGGCACAGTGGAGAATTCTATGACCTATCTTCTTAAGATTGTGTCTTTCACTTGTTTGTTGGAAGTGGAGCTTTCAACTCCTAAAGGCTTTCACCCACCAGCACTAATCTGACATCAAATGGTTTTGCTGCTTTCCTATCTTCTTGTTTCTAGTGGAGTAAGCTGGGGGATTCAGTTGGACGCTGATCCTCTAATTTTGTCCTTATTCAAGGATGGTCTTTTGAAGTCACCTTAAAACATGAGCAGGTTTCTATTTGTTCAAAAGGACTGATACCCATTACCTTTAGAGCCTCTGTCAAATGAGAAAGACACTGCTTTCTTCTTGTCTTTGGTTTCTGAATATTTCATCATGACTATCTTTAAAGATCTTCCTTCCTAGGAAGGGTTAAAGAGCCTCATTATAATTTCATTAAGCATCTACCACTACACCAGACACCATGATTCAAGTCCAGTTGCACCTTACAGCTCAACAAGATTTTCAGGGTATGAACTTTGAGAGTCAAAGCTCCCTTCATCAGAACCAAGTTGGAATGGCTACCCTCTGAAACTATCTTTATATTAGAATTTCACTCAGTCCAAGCAAGCATCAGACATAAATGGAGCCACATTCTCTAGTCTGCCAAGACAAGCAGTGATATTCTGACTGAGATCTTGGAATTATTTCATCAGTTTCCAAAACCACACAACTGATGCTCTGGCCATTAGTGAGGAAGCTGCCACTACTCCAGTGCATAGTGTCATCAGCCTCATGAGATCTGAGTAGTACTTCTTCACTCTTCCAGTCAGCAGCAATTTTGAGCATTCCGTCTCGGAGCAATACAATTCCAGAAGCCAGACTACTGATTGGTACATTTACTTCTGGAATCTTGAGCATGTCAGAAGACATATATCCTTTTTATCTAGGTGATCAGCCGTGGTGGTCTGAAACAGTAGAACTAATTTAGAGTTCAGTGGCACCTTTAAGATCAACAAAGGTTTATTCAAGGCATGAACTTCTGCATGCATGCATACTTTTTCAAATACATTGGAATGGTAGAACTCCCTGTCTATAAGTTTGAACCTTAACAGCAAATTAACATGTAACATGATGATGTTTAAGATATGTTAAGTCAGAAGAACAAAATAACAAGCTAAGGTTACAAGGTCAACAGTTGTAAAGCAATAAATATGTCAGAATAGCAGATAAATTTCTATAGGTGTCTTTTCTAATTGTGGGAAGCAAACTGAGAATCTCCATTCTCTCCTCCCAGGTGTGGAGATCACTTAACAGCACTTTTTGAGGTAGATGCAATGTCACGTTAGCAAAACATCCCAATATTCCTTGCATTACATGCAGTATTCTAATATACTATTCTGAATAAGAAATACACTAAAATACAGAGGATTTCTAGTCCTTCTTGTTGAAAATACATAGAAGAAGAAGAAGAGAATACGTGAGGACTGAACGAGCATATGTAATGGGATAAAAATCCAATATCCCTGTCGTTCAGTCCTCACATATGGGGAGGTTTTTGTCCCAAGTGTGGTAATAACTTGTAATTCACCAATTTCCCTTTCCATTCTGTTCCTGAATCTATTAATGAATCTCCTCTTCTAATGTGAATGAAGAAGAAATTCATTGCCTACTCTGGGGGTGCCACTGCAGGCCAGGAAGAGATTTTGCAGGGCTGGGGTTCTCATCCAAGAAGGCAGTTTGCCACTTCAGCTGGACATGGGAGGGGGACATCTACTCATCTCACTATATACTTTTCTGGAGGCTTGTGTGGGCTTTTTGGCTCTCTGTTTGCAAATTCCTTCAATCCTAAAATGAAGGGGTTCAACACTAATGGATACAGAGTCCTTCCCCAACTGAGCCATATCCCCCGCAGCCATGGCTTCTCACTCATTCACCACTCCAGATGCTCAGCCCTATGGAGCCAAGACCTAAGTTGGAGCTGTAAGCCTTCCCCACTGTGCTGGTGTGGATGCTTTGGCATCAAGTTGTATTTTGCCCCCTGTCATCTGAAAGGCACTTCTCAGCCTGTGGTTCTACCTTGAAGTTATGATGAGGCAGGGAGATGAGGCATGAGATTTTGCAGAGCAGAGGCAGACAAAAGGGGTTAAAAGGCAACAAGAGACACACAGGGAAAAATTTAATTGCTTATACAAATATAGGGATGGACAAAGGGAAAAAGGGATGAAAAAGCATGCAAAAGGAAAGATCCTGCAACCCAGTCGCTCAGTGAGAAAGGCTAGTCCCATGGAGCTTTCAACATTGATCAACTCTCTTTAGGAGGCAGGATTCAGAAAAGAACAGAAGGTTCCTTTCACTTACCGTGAATCTTCCTTTCTCAGTGGTTCAGTTCGTGGGACAGGGAACTCCCCTCCCCACTGAGGGTGGAAAGATGAACTCATTTGTTGCCTCCTGGGATGATGTACCCAGGCGTGACAGGATGTCTTCCTTATCTCAAACTATCAGTTCAAAACCCTTTCCAAAATTGCTGATGTATGAGTATAAACTACTCTGATAATGTTTTTATAGCCTTTGAATTCATTTGATTTTGTGTGGAAAAATGGCACAATATAAATTATAAATAGGGCTCTAGACCACATAAAGACAATTGGTCTAGAGCAACAGTTTATTTCCATCTGTTTGAAGAACCAAGTCTAAATTTACTCAACATAGCTACAATCTAACTCAACATGAAAGCAATAAACATGGAAAAAGAAATTCAATACTAAGCTGGCACTGAACAAGCATTAGATTTAAATAGAAAAGTTCTTCATGTGAAGACTGTCAATGGATTCTATATTTAGCAATTACTGTTCATGAAAACTTACTTTTTTTTTTTTTTTAAAGCATTTTAAGGATAAGAGGTCACTTCTTAGAGAACTTAAATTCAAGAATAGTTGTTTTAAAGACACGGAAACTTTGCACTGCTATGTGAAAACATTTAATAATGATAAGTTTTTAAAAGCCTACATATTAAAAACTCATTACAAAGCTTCTCTTCATTCTTATTTCTAGAAAATAAAAATTTAAAGCTGGATTCCTAAATAATCTTTAGAGGAAAAGTCCATACCAAACAATTAGCATGCAACAGAAAGTGCATTTACAACTGAAATTTAGGCATCTGCATTCAAAAAGTAAATAATCAAAATATGATCGACATTTAACTAACCCAAGATTTGACTTTCAGATTCAAATAATGTCATATCAGTGCCACAATGTGTGCAGTTGCGTTCCTTTTTCAGTTTTCATTTCCCAGCACCATCTTTAAATTTCTATTCTTCTTGGGCAGACAAAGAGTTAATGGAAAGACAGTTAAAGATGGAGAGAGACTCAGTAGGCACTTGCCTCCCAGGTATACTGTCCAACCAGATGCAGTGTTTTCTGTTACACTGCTAAGACTTAGGCATTAGCCTAACTGCAGACAAGGACAAATGCTTTTGTTTGCGTGCACTGGGAAAAGGTAGGAGATGCAGAGGTTTCTAATAACAGCGAAACCTGGCACTTTCAAACAGAGGTAAGCACTTTTTTATAGTCTATAAGGCAGAAGGGCTTAAAGTTGTAAATTTTCCAGAAATTTTGAAGCCAGAGGGAAAAAATGTTTTGGGGTTTTTTTTGTTTTCCGGGGGATGGGACGTAAATTTGAGGGGGGGAATTTAAATACATGCAATACTTGCTGTCCTGGCAAACCTAAACTAATTTTACTGCTTTAACAATAGAAAATGCATCATGTATAACTTACTTAGTATATAAAACTGTAATATTTGACACATTTATTTAATTTAAATGCCTTAGTTTTCTACAAGCAAAATTGCAAAAGAACTCAGTACTTAAGAAAAAATGCAAGCTGAGGCACCCTATGCTACTTTAACCCATGCACCTTAATTTTTGCTATCTGAAAAGTAGAAAAAATAGGAGTTAAACAGAAAATACAAGCTTTCTGTTAGGTAATTTAAAATATACTATTTGGTCAGAAAAAAGGGTCACACAAAGGGTCAATAATAATATTTGCATAACTAGATGTATCTAAATACATGTACATGCACACAAAAGCTTATAACCAGAATAAAACTTCGTTGGTCTTAAAGGTACCACTGGACTCAAACTTTGTTCTGCTGCTTCAGACCAACAGGGCTACACAAGTGAAACTATTACTAGATGTAGTTTCAGCTAGATGCTGTTTTCTTCCTTCTCTTGCTGCCGGTTAGAAAGAGCTCAGTTCTCAATGAAACTTTCAGAGTTTTCCTCTATGGATTTGGTGAAGTTTCTGCCCCATCTCTTTCTGATTCCCCCTCCCCCCTTTCTTGCATAGTAGGGCACCAAGCGCTATTTGATATCCAGCCTCTGGGTATGTGTGTCATAGTGGTTTGAGGGAACAGTAAAAAGGTAACTGTAAGGGACGAGTCAGGTCAAAAGGGCCACAGAAGCAACAAAAGTCCTGCATGTTGCCCTCATGAAGATCAGGTGTCTTCAGTGCAGAAATATATCTTGTATTTAAGAGTTGTATACTTCTGCAGCATTCTTCACCTTATCTTTAAAATGATTACAAGATGATTACAATATATTGTTCAAGTTCCATTTAACAGTCAGCCACCATAAGATGTTAAAGAGACAGCAAGTAGCTTTCTGAATTCTTCCAGCTACAACAGGAGCCAAGCGGGTGAAGTGCGCTTGTTTATCAGAAACCCGTTCTACCAGAAGATTTCGAAAAGGGTAAGAGTCCAATAGCATCACAAAGGCTAACAAAATTTGTGGTGGGGTATGAGCTTCCATTAGTCACTGCTCATTTAGGGTGCTAGTTTAATTATTTTTCTGACATGTTATTGTTGTCACAATTTTTGTGTGACCTTGTAACCGGGCCTGAGCCCATTTGCGGGGAGGGCAGGATAGAAATCGAATTTAAAAATTAATTAAATTAATAATATTGGACTCTTACTCTTTTCTACAGCTATGGACTAACACAGCTACCCATCTTGATCTATCTACCAGATGATATTATAAGAAGGTCTCTGCATTCTTCGACTTTTTGTGGAAGTACCACTGATATGATGATGGCGTCCCATTCTCCATTTCTCTAGCCACTATTCAAAGTTCTTATCTTGAAAACCCTATGTGGCTTGCCATCCTCCCAGCTATCTAGCACACCACTTAAGATATGTCTCACAATCCCTGCCTTCCATGACCCTGCCTTCAGAGGTGAGGCAGGGGGCTATTAGAGGGCAGGGCTTTTCCAACAGTGGCATCTCGCTTACAGATCGCTCTTCCCCCTTGAGAATGACCTGGCACCTCTGTTGCCTTCTTTTAAGAGCCAGGCCAAAACATTCCTGTTCACCCAGGCTTTTAATTAAGGAGCTGATCTTTTAACATCATTTTATAACACACTTTTAGTCTGAAAACTTATCTTAAGCAGCTTAGTTACATATATTTTTATGCTCTGGCTTGGTTTTTTTAATTTCAGATTTTAATTAGTAAATTTTAATATTGTTATTACATTTTATTTTTAAATCACCTCAGAAAGGTTCCCTGGAGAAGTGACATAAACATTTTCTAAATAAATATCTAAATTGCCTTGCCTAGTAATTCTGTAGAGGTCCTGAATTAGTACCTTACTCCTGTGGTTAAATGGCTAAAAGCGAACAAGTTGAAACTGAATCTTTAAAAATGGAGATAATACTGGTTGGGAAGGCTGAAGTCTTGAAGGATACTGGGCTTCCTTCTCTTGATGAAGTCCAGCTGACCTTTGCTAACTCAGTTAAGAACACCGGAGTTATACAGGATCCAGCATTATTGCTCGAGAAACAAGTTAATGCAGAACAAAAACTGCATTCTTTCAGTTTCATTTAGTTCATAAGATGGGCCCCTACCTTTCCTCAGCTGATCTGGCCTTCTGAAGGTGCCACTCTGCAAATAGGTTACAGCAGCAAGTGTTCACATGCTAGCTAGTGGTTCCCACCCTGAATGCCATGTTTATAAAGGAATTAGAATAGCTGTATAATGGAACAGCTCAAAAGACCACTTTTATGAGTGAATAGGGTTGTACCCTATTGCATCGCTCACTGTACGTATCACCTTGTGTTTACTGCATTGTCTTCTGCCTTTGTAACCCGCTTTCTGCATGATGGTTATGTTGTGCCTTAGAGAGGTTTCTTTTTTGTCTGCTTACAAGCATTGTTTTCCAGTTCTGTAATCCTAGTCCTACTGCATTGTTTACTGGATTTTTATGGGATCAGACTGAATTTTTTACAAATATATTTTTAATCCACCTTGAGACTCAGCAAGAAAGGCAGGCTATAAATGAAGTGCATAAAATAAAAACAAAAAAATCAATGTACAGTTAAATACGTTCACTATGCTAGAAAACAGCATAAAACACACACAAAGAACAAGCTTTGCTCACTCTTAAGTACTCAGCTCATAATGGAAGCAGTAAAAGAAGTTTTCCTGTAAGTGGTGGAAGGCTAATCCAAATGAGGTAAATAAAGGGGAGCAAAATCTTTGGCGAATAAAATGCAAGTCGGTGATCAGAAAGGAAAAAAGGGACTATGAGGAACATATTACAAAAAACATAAAGACCAACAATAATTTTTGTCCCAAATACATTAGAAGCAGAAAACCAGGCACAGAGGCATTGGGTTCCTTTGATGACCAATGGGTAAAAGGATTACTAAAGGTGGACAGGGAAATGGCAGAGAAATGGAATGCATTTTTAACCTCTGTCTTCACTGTGGAAGATGGGAGGTGCTTGCTCACTCCCAAATCGCTGATTTCAGGAGGGTATCAAAAGACCTGAGTCGGACTGAGATGACGAGAGAGGAGGTCCTACGACTAATGGACAAATTAAAAACTGACAAATCACCAGAATCAGATGGCATATATCCAAGAGTTCTGAAAGAACTCAAATGTGAACCTGTGTATCTCCTGACAAAAACTATGCTATCACTAAAATCTGCCACCATTCCCAAAGACTGGAAAGTAGCTAATGCAACCCTCATTTTAAAAAAAGATTCCAGAGGAGATCTGGGAAATTACAGGCTGGTCAGTCTAACATCAATACCATGGTATGCTGGTGGAATCCATTATTAAACACAGAATTAGTAGGAACATTGATAAACAAAAGCGGAGAAAGAATCCCTATAAGGGAAGATCTTGTTCCACTAATCTTTTAGAGTTCTTGGAGGAGGTGGACAAACATGCGGACAAGGGTGACCCAGTAAAAATTGTTTACCTAGACTTCCAGAAAGCTTTTGTTAAAGTTCCTCATCAAAGGCTCCTAAGTAAACTCAGTAGTCAAGGGATAAAAGGACAACTTCTCATGAATTAGTAACTGGTTGATTAACAGGAACCAGAGTGAGTATAAATGGGCAGTTTTCACAGTGGAAGGTGGTAAGCAGTGGCGTACCACAGAGCTTCGTACTAGGTCCAGTGCTTTTTTACTTGTTCATTAATGATTTGGAGTTGAGAGTAAGCAGTGAAGTGGCTAAGTCTGCAGATGACACAAAGGGGAATTTCACACAGCCAAGATGTTCCGTTTCAGGAACTCTTCGGTGACGGTTTCTGTCTAAAATTCACACAGAACTGTACTAGTGGTTCCCTAATGGAACACATTGGCCCTTTCACACAGAAACGTGCCTCTCCCATTGGGGAAGCGTTCCTGAGCCGATTTACCTGGAAACCTCCTCCCAAGCATTCTTCAGTTCTTGTACCGGTCCTGAAGCGCTACAGGGTGCTGTGTGAAATGCTCCGAAGTTGTTCAGGGCAGTGAGAACCAGGAAGGACTGTGAGCAGCTCCAGAAGGATCTATCAAGGCTGGGTGAGTGGCAAATGAGGTTCAATGTGGGCAAGTGCAAAATAATGTACACTGGAGCCAAAAATCCTAATTGTGGTAACTGACCAGGAGACAGGCCTTGGTGTTATGGTAGATAACGCACTGAAGATGTTGACTTGCTGTGCAACTGCAATAAAAAAGACAAATGCTATGCTGATGATTATTAGGAAGGGAACTGAAAACAAATCAGCCAGTATCATAATGTCCCTGTATAAATTGATGGTGTGGCCTCATTTAGAACACTCTACTGTTCTGGTCACTGCACTTCAAAAAAAGACATAGTAGTGAAAAGGTGCAGAAAAGGGCAACTGAAATGATTAAGGGGATAGAACATCTTCCCTTATGAAGAAAGGTTCAAGAGGATAGGGCTCTTTGGATTAGAGAAACGAGGAGTGAAGGTGACATGACACAGGTTTACAAAATTATGCATGGGATAGAGAAGGCAGAGAAAGAAGTACTTTTCTCCCTTTTTCACAATACAAGAACTCGTGGGCACTCAATGAAATTAAAGAGCAGTAGGTTTAGAACAGATAAAAGTAAGTATTTCTTCACCCAAAGAGTAATTAATACATGGAATTCACTGCCACCAGAAGTGGTGCCTACTACAAGCATAGACAGCTTCAAGAGGGGACTGGATAAACATATGGAGCAGAGGTCCATAAGTGGCTATTAGCCACAAGGTATAGATGGAACATTATGTCTGGGGCACATTCAGGTGGATAGCCGTATTGGTCTGAAGCAGCAGAATAAAGTTTGAGTCTAGTGGCACCTTTAAGACCAACAAAGTTTTACAACTGGGGCAGCGACACTCTGTATTCTTGGTGCTTGGGGGCAACAGTGGGAGTTCTGGCCCTGCTGATGGACCTCCTGATGGCATCTGGGTTTTGGCCATTGTGTGACACAGAGCGTTGGACTGGATGGGCCACTGGCCTGATCTGACGTGGCTTCTCTTACGTTCTTATGTACCCATGGCTCTACATCTAGGAGCCAAGTAGTATAGCATCTTCTCTCCATTTGCATGTGTCAACCATTTGGAACTATACCAGGGGTGGCCAAACTGTGGCTCGGGAGCCACATGCAGCTCTTTCACACATATTGTGTGGCTCCCAGCTGGACAGCTGGGGCAGCAAAAGAGAGGCATGCCTTCCCAATCGGTCTTCCCTTCCCCAGCCAGTGTTCCCCTCCCTGGGTAGGCTTGAGGCAGGTGGGAGCAGAGAAAGAAAGCAACTTTAAATGTGTTCTCAAAGCCCCCCCTCCCAAGCCTATAAATATGATTGGACAAATAAATATCATTATCATTATCTATTTTTACCCCTTTTGTTTTTATTTTTGGCAGTCTCATTTAGTATTAATAAAAAGCAAACTTGCATATTTGTCAATAAAAAATGTCCATAATATTTGTTTACATCATGCAGCTCTCAAACATCTGATGTTTATTCTGTGGCTTTTATGTTAAGCAAGTCTGGCCACCCCTGAACCATACCAACAACACCATTTTACAACACTGAGGCAACTTCCATGTGAATCTGAAAGATGTCAGTCACATTGTGTAAAGGGTTCATGAAGGACAACAATACTACGATTAAATTATTCCATAATGTGCAGAATTGATGCACGATTTCTTCAGAGAAAAGTACTGAATTTTAACAGTGATCTGATACGTAGCCATAGAATCATAGAGTTGGAAGGGGCCATACAGGTCATCTAGCCCGATCTCCTGCAAGCAGGATCAGTCTAAAGCATCCCTGACAAATGTTTGTCCAGGTGTTGCTTGAAGACTGTGAAGGTCCTAGCACCTTAATATCAAGGGATGAGTGGCAACTCTACTGTTTCACAAGAAATGATATCTATTGTACCATGCTTCTTTTGGAACATGAATTTCAATCCTAAGCATCTGCTGTTTAAGAATACAATCAGGTTGTAGGAGATGCAAAAGACCTCTACCTAAGACCCTGGAGAGCCGCTGCTGGTCAGAATAGACAATACTGACCTTGATGGACTAATAGCCTAATTCACTACATGGCAGCTTCAACTATAAAAACCTAACTAAAAGTGCAAGTATTTTTCATCAGTGGTTTTAGTGTTCCCCAAAACTTCAAGTTTGCCCACTATGTGTGCAGGGTTCTACATGTTTTGTAAACAAGTACTAATTTTTGAAGTTCTCTGTTTCTAGGATATATATTGGTCAGCTATTATAGTTCTAGCATTATACAAGTATTATACTGCAATTAAAAAATTCATCCACAAAGGTTCATAACTATAAACAAGTCATGGAAAGGAGGCCCATCACAACAGAAGGTCCAGAAAATTCTTCTGTTTCAACCGCATAGCCTCATCTACCAACACAATTATCAGCATTAAGACACATATGGTATGGAGAGAGGATTATATACTTCTCTTCCCAGCTGTCAGACCCTTGATCCCAAAAAGCACACCAATATTCTCAGTATACAACATGACTTCGTTAGACTTGTACATAGCCAACAAGAAACAGAACTGCCACTGCAAAGTCTGCATTAATTACAATTTGCAAACCAAAAAATACTTGGAATGTTAACAGCCCCATTTCAATCAACCCTGTCACATGCATGCACAAAGTGGTTATTTTCCACAATTTTGCCATTCCCTATTCCCTACATCCTATATTGCAGGACTTACCATGCAACTAAAACTCACTTGCAACACCCACTTCAGAACCTGAAAGCAGCCCATCAGGTATTTCATAAACTTCCTAATTTTGCTGTTTGCCTAAAATTGCAAAAACAGGGAAGGTCGCCAAGCATCTGGCAGGCTACATAATACATGGTGGATGGGTCATTTTCATCTTAGTGGATCAAAAACAGCAGGCTTGTTATATGGCAAGCACTTTAAATAAATTAGTATTTAACATGCTCATTATAACAAGATGCACAGACTGGACAGAAAAGTCAGGAGTTAGTTCTAATGCATACATGGATGTCTCATGCATATGTGGATTGTTTTCTGCAAGGAGAGTAGAGGATCATGCTACCCCCAACTCACTTGTCATGTTATCCATCTCATCATTCACCATTTATTCAGTATGATTTATTTTGCTCAAACAGAATGTAAGCTAAATCATTTGTGCCTTGTGCAAGTTTGTACTTCAATGCATTGTGACTATGCTTTTTCAGAGAATGCCACAACATTATGCAATAAGGCCTATTACAATTAATTGCACTACCATTCGCTATAATATTTTAGGAAAACCACAGATCAAAACCCAACAATACAAAACACAATACTGATGCTACGAGGCCCAAAATATTCCTCAAAACATATCTAGCACATGCAGGAGTAAACAAATTTTACTTTAGGTTAGTCTCCAGCCATTATTTGTACTCACCATCAACCTCTTGTGTTTCCTTGTGAAATATACCAAGGAGCTTTGGAGGAGGGGGAGAAAACTAGTGGTTGGCTCTTTCTTCTGCAGAAGACACAAGTAGTGCCTAACTGCTTCTGCAGAAGTTTAGTGAGAAAGAAGAATCCAGTCTTTCTCCTGAGCTCACACAGAAAAGTATATTTTCACACTGGACATTTTTGCTGAACACCACCTCCTGCTCAGTACTGGTAAAGAAAACAATTGTCCTAGATATGCAGGTCAGAGGCAGTTAACAAAAGGGGAGTAGCACCTCCAGACTGCACATGGAATGCACTGTAATTTTCCAAAATAAATTATTATATGTTCATATTCAAAATATGATTTACCCCATCACAGGCAATGTTAGCAGGCTATGGACACTTTTGCAGACTCTGGATCCAGTTACAGCAAACTAGGATGCTACTGGAGATCTCTGATACAACTGAACAGTTCAAACACCTCTAACCAACCTGTTAATAAACATGCAGTTGAGATTTAATAGCAGAATAAATAAACAGCCGTTGCAAACTTGGACTGATATGATTTAATATACTCATGATTGCGGGCCTCTTCATAAATCAGAGTAGGAGCTTGGATACACAATAAATTCAGTATGCATCCAACTACATAAATGTAAAAGTTAGATATTTGTTTTCCTACTCCAGAAACATATATTTTATAGAATCAAGGTCAACAGTGGTTCCTTCTCATAACTTCCCATACAATACTCACAGCAAGAGAGGGGGGGACCACACACAGACAACAAGAATTACGGGGTAACAGTAGGTCAGTGACAAATCTAATGTGCTTCAATCTAATGTGTAATGCTGGTAGTAACTGTGGATTACCAACCTGGCCCTGACCTGGGTAGCCCATGCTAACCCAATCTCTTCAAATCTCAGAAGCTAAGTATGGTAGACTCTGGTTAGTATTTGGATGGCAGACCACCAAGGAAGTCTGGAGTCGCTATGCAGAGGCAGGCAATGGCAAACCACCTCTGAACCAAGTCTCTTGCCTTGAAAACCCTACAAGGTCATCATAAGTCAGCTGCAAAATGACAGCATTTTCCAACACCAACTACAGACATTATGTGAAGTCCCACTGAAATTAAACCTAAATATGTTTAAAGTGAGTTTCCAGGCATTGCCTGTTCCTTCAGCTCCACTTCAGTGCAGATTACAGACTTAGAACAGGGATCTGCCTTTTTGTTAGCCTTATTCTTTTATTTTATATACTCTGTTTACATCCGGCCTTTCTCACCAATGGGGACCCAAAGCTTCTTACATTGTTCTCTTCTCCGTTTTATCCTCACAACAACCCTGTGAGGTAGGTTAGGCTGATAGTATGTGATTATCCCAAGGTCACCCAGCAAGCTTCCATGGCAGTGGGGATTCAAACCTGGGGTTTCCCAAAGCCTAGTCCAATAAAAATGTACACAGAATTAGATAACATAATTACTAGTACCACAATTTAGAAATCTCTGCAAACAAGCAGGGCATCTACTAACCAATAACTACTAGTTTATTATTAGGTAATCAGATCTGCTACATATCAATGTCAGTATTACTATCCTGACCTTGATAGCCCAACCTTATCAGATCTCGGATACTAAGCAGGATACTAGGACAGGAGACCACCAAGGAAGCCCATGGTTGTTATGCAGAGGCAGGCAATGGCAAATCACCTTTTGCCTTGAATACCCTACAGGGTTGCCTTAAGTCAAGTGTGACTTGATGGCCATCTCCAGGGGTCCTTTGGGGCCGGAGCGAGGCGGAGCGCTGCTCCACCAGCTCAGGAGGGGCAGTAGGGCAGCCACGGGCCGAATCTGATTCTCTGGTCTGATTCGGCCCACCGCCGAATTGCCGCTGAAATTCAGTGGCAACTTTAAAAGCAGCTGTAGAGGAGGGGGTTTGAGGGAGAGGCTCCAAACTTGCAGGATAGCTTCTGGGACCTCTCCCCCAAATGCCCACCAAGTTTCAAGAAGATTGGACCAGGGGGCCCAATTCTACGGGCCTCCAAACAGGTTGCCCCCATTCCCTCCATTGTTCTCTATGGTGGGAAAAAAGTAAGGTTTTTCCCCACCATAGAGAACAATGGAGGAGATGGGGCAACCTGTTTGGGGGCCCATAGAATTGGACACCATGGTCCAATCTTCTTGAAACTTGGTGGGTATTTCAAGGAGAGGCCCCAGCAGCTACCCTGCATGTTTGGAGCCTCTCCCTCAAACCCCCTTTCCTCCAGCCCCTCATATACCCTATGAGTTTTTGCCATTGATTTCAATGGCCCATAGGGTATAACGGGGCTGAAACTGACATTCCCTTTCTGACACACTTCCGGTGATGTCAGGGGATGTGGCATATGCTAATGAGTTATGCTAATGAGCTCCTGCAGCTCTTTTTCTACAAAAGGACTCCTGGCAATCTCCATCTATTACTAGCACTCATTCTCTGAGGAGACTGAATTGTATACCAACTCTAGTGATCACCGTGGATTGACTGGTCCTGCTAGATATATTCCCCTCTAGTCTTAGCTACCTCCTCCCCTTTCCAGAAGAAAGAAAAAAGATAAGCTCAAAATCCAGAAATCTGCCACAAAAGTACATGACAACTCATAACCTCACACTTTCAAAAATACTAGCTTATATATGAGAACTCTTTTACTAGGAATCTAATTCCTGAATTATTAGTATTGCAATAAAAATTTCAGAGTTGACAAAATTTAAACTGATGTCCTGTTGAAACTGAGCTTTTTACACTGGCATAATTTTTAACATAGACTTGCGATCTGTCCATCTTTCCCAGACTGTGGAATGCAATCCTATGAATCTGTGAATGTCAACATAAATTATATATGTGGGCCATCTATAATTAAGGGCTGCTTCATTCACAGTGGCAAATTTGTACACAAAAGGAACCTGTGCACATCATAAAATGTGATAGTCCTACTAGCATACAGATAGCTAACCTATGCATGTGTACTGAAAAGTTGTGTGTGACTTAGAGACTTCACCAATACAATGTATCCACAACTATTATTGTTATCTATTAAAGCAAACACAAAAAACCATGCAATTTCCCAGTCATTTGCATGTAAGGACTTGGTAATATGTAAAGTAGGTTCAAACAGCTGAAGATCAAAAACTGAGCACACATACTCCAACATTTACAAATAAGCTTCAATATTAAATGAATGCAAAGCAATAAAAACTACTTTCTAATCATAAGGTCTTTTTAAAAAAGAACACGGTATTGATATAAAACACCTTCAGATTAAGGATTATAGTCAAAGCACACTTTGCTAATCTCCATTTCACATTTTTCTTTGACTACTACCACAGCCAATATTTTCTCATTTAAAATAAAGTGAAAACTTTATATTTAGGTCTATATTTGTACGAAAGCTTAGTCTGCCATCACTAAATCGCATGTTTCTGTACTGGTTTCATCCCAAGGCCAGAACAAGGGATAAAGAAAGTAACAGGAGTAAATGGTTGATAGTTTAAACAAACAATGCAATGAACTTTTGACAGTCTATCAACCAGTGCAAGCACTCCTACTGCAAAAACAAACTTAAACACAAGCATTTCAGCTTCTAAAGGAAACAAATTGATAATGAATAAATCAAGAGAGACACTACAAAGGCAGAACAGATGGCAAGCACAAGACTTTTTGAACACAATGGGGGCAA
Source organism: Lepidodactylus listeri (assembly GCA_029233225.1). NCBI lineage: Eukaryota > Metazoa > Chordata > Lepidosauria > Squamata > Gekkonidae > Lepidodactylus > Lepidodactylus listeri. The sequence continues at coordinate 105,875,398 of JARCFY010000003.1, forward strand.
AGGCAGGTTATAAGGCAGGTCTATATTCTGAATAAGTTTATTTTGTAGGTTTATGCCACATCCGAATAGTCCCCCCACTGCTACCCCAGATACTTAACTATCAAGCAAAATGCCAGTTCTTTCAAAGTAGGATAAACAAGGCTTTAATCCCAAGGGCTCAGACAACAGGCCATAATGACGAAAAATGCAAGATCCTCAAAATGCAAGAAAGCGGTTAATCCCTCTTTAAATGAGACGCCTAACAACTCCTACAGTACCAGACCAGGGGAAAGGGGGCGGGAATAAGGCTAGAGGGCAGGAGCTTCCGGACAAGAAACGATCTGGTTTTGATGTGTATACGATAGGAGACTGCTAGAAGAGAGCGGAGAAAGGAAAGAAGGCGCGCGAGGAGGAAGGGCACTCGGTGTTTGTCCCCCCCCCCCCCCGGCGGCACCTGTAGCCCGAGGGCAGATGAGCTGCCTGTCACGCCCTGCGGCTGGTTCCTCCAAACAAATTACCTTTAAGCTGGGGCAGTGGGGCGAGCTCTACTGGGCTGCTCTGCGTCCGGAACTGCGAGGAGCCCTGCGATCGCTTCTGCTTCTGAGCCTTGCGCACCGACCTCCGCGTGAAGCCGTCCACTTTCTCCGCGGCGGAGATCGCCGTCGACATGGCTGCGCGTGGAGAAGACACAAGGGCGGGGGTCGCCGACTCTCTCCTCGAGCATATATCTCACACCAGGCAGGGGGGGGGAAGCGCCCAATCGAATACCCCCCCTGCCGAGGAGGACGGGAAGAGGAAGACTCTCGATCCAGCAGCCCCGACAAGGGCGGAGCTTCCCGAGAAAGAAGAGGCTCTTCTTGACACCCCCCACCCCCAAGGGTTTCAAAGCAAGGAGACCTGTTTGAACGGACACCTTGGAGAAGGGGAAGAGCTGCTTAATCACAATCCCCACGAAAGAAGTCGCTTCCAAACCAGGCGAAGGCAGAAAAAACCTCAATGGCTTCCAATAAGGGGGGGAAGGAAGCGGGGGTGGGGGGGAAACCCCAAAAGTGGAGTGAATCGGGTGTCGGACCTAGGTGGATTCCAAAGGGGGAAAGGGAAAAAAACAACCCCGTTCTTAATCCAGGACCGAGGCCCCGCCGTAATCTCCCGCGCTCGTCTCAATCGGAAGGAGCCACCATTAGAAGACGAGGAGGGGGGGGGGGGGACTTTACTCCACCACAGCCGTGCCTTCGCCGCCCGCCTCCGAGCAGCAAACTTTGTCGGCAGCGTCCGGGCTCCTGGGGTGAAGAGAGGCGCTGTTATTTCTCTCAGCCAGGCTCGCTGTGGTTGCCTGGGCCGCCCCGCAGAGGACTCGCTGTCATGAGCCGGAGCTTAGCGGAGACCCGGGCGGGGAAAGAGAGGAAGGCGGTCGGGCGAGCGGCCGGGCTGCAGCCTCCTCAGCCACCGCCGGGAGCCCCCGGGGCTTCTTCCGCTAACATCTCGTCACCCGCGCGCCGCGCGCCCCATCCCCACCCCTCCTCACTCCTCCGGGCTCCGCTTCTTCCAGGACGCGGCTTCCTCTTCCGCGGAGCCTGCCCGCGCAGTCCAACGTAACAGCCAAGGGGCGAATCTTCCGCTCCCGAACAGGCGCACAACTTGCTAGAAGCGAACGAGCCACAAGGACGACGGAGTTCCAAAAGGGGGCGGGGCAGACCGAGGAGCAAGGAGGGGAGGGACAGAAGACGGTTGCAGCAGCCATTGGAGGAGCCCGACGTAAGGTTAACGGGCAGAGGCAAAACTAACCAATCGGGGAGCGGAAGCTTCACAAATTACCTTAGGGGCGGGGACCTGGAACAACTCGACCTTAGGGTACCACGAGAGTGACGCCAGAATTGTCCAGTGCGGGAGGCTAAAGGGAGGAGCGTCGGGCGAAGCTGGTGAAAGAAGATTGGGCAGCGAGCACCGGGGCGGGATGAGCAACTAGCCAATGGGGAACGGGGAAATGGTTGAAGACGAGCCTTGAGTGCCTGCGCGCGCGAGCGTGGAGTTTGTTTTCGTGTTCTGGTTGGCCGTGAACTTAGTCCAGCGGGGTCGCCGAGGCGAGAGCCCTCCCGTGCCCTCTGGGGTACCGGTGGGGTTCTCTGCGTTCTTTGCCACGAGGACCAGTTAACTTTTGTTGAACCCGGCTGGTAAGTGATGTTCGCCTCCCCCTGGTGGGCCGAATTCTGTGCTTGTTTACTCGTGAGTACTGAATGGCTGACAACAAACAAACAACCGTGCTAGTATGTTCAGTGGCACTTGCTGTCCCGTAGAAGCCCGGTTACCAATCGGCTGTAGTTCCAGTCCCTCTGATCTGGCTCCGTGGTGCTCAGTGAGGCTGAAGGCGCTCTCAGACTCTTAAAAACTTGCTTGTTAGGAATAGGTTTCTTTAGATTTTCCACTTCTCTGCACAATTGTAACACCCTAAACCAGGAGTCGAGACCCAGTTACCACTTTTGCCTTCCTAGCCCTGGCCTTCCTCTTGGCAGGTGGGGGTCAGCCTGTCATTAAGCCATGCTAGGGGAAGCAGAGACTAATGATTGTGTGTATGTCACAATGTCTGAAAATGTTCCTGTAATCATTTTTTCCCAGTAAAAGCTACTACTTGAAATATTAAATAAAGGTTCACTCTAGATCAGGGGTCCCCAATGTGGTACCATAGGGTCCATGGTGCCCACCAAGTGTTTTTAGAAAGTGCACAGTTCTAGGTGGGGGTTTTAACCTGTAGGGCTTCTGATTGGCCAGTGGAGATCTGGTTGACTGTGCAGATTTGGAAAAAAGTTGCTTTGGCAGCGGCTGCCAGTACAACCCAAGGATGTTCACAGCGCGACTGAAGGTAAACTGTGTGTATACAAGGGAATATTTTAAAACAAACATTTAATTCTAAAAGGCACTCTGTTAAACAGAGCTTCTTCCTGAAATGCTGAAGAGTTATTTTTGGATTTACAGGCCCTCACTCTGACATTTTGTGGTTGGCTCTGCCAGCAGTCATGTTGTGGTTGTGCCCACCACGCTATATCAAGAATTCTAAAGGTCACCGCAGGTTTGGAAAGGTTGGGGACCTCTGCTCTGGGTGGTACATTAGGGTAAATGTATAAAGATTAACTTTAGGTCTAAGAGCCTCTCTGCATGGTGTCAGAAAGAAAATGTAGCCAGACCATGATAAAAAACAAATCTGCAAAACTCTTCATCATTCTCTGAAGATGTTATTAAAACTCTCTCACACTTTGTTCAGTTTATTAGTTGTACTGCAAATTGTGCAGGGTTTAGGATTGCACTATAACACTCTTCTGGAGGGTTTGCAGAGAGATATACAGTGTTCTCAGTATATGTTCTTTCTGGGCTAGGGAAAAAGCGGTGAGTGTATATTTCTCAATCCTATATCAGACGCCATCTAATTCCATTAAAAACTCTGGGAAGGAACAGAGTCACATTTTCTTTCATGTCTGCACCACAATGAAGCTGCAGCCATGGAACCTCTCCTTGCTTCAGAATTAATGGAACTCTTAAAAGTGGGATGTGAAAATAGACAGGTTTACACTGTCCTGTAAGAACCAGGCTCTCTTTCTGAAGTGCTTTCTTAACCATATGTTAAAAGGCTCAGATGGCATTAAAACACTTTTTACCAGCTTCTAGTTAGTGTGCTGGCAAGTGCCCCATGGGTAGAGCTTCATCAAATTCTGCCATGCGGTAGTAGTATCCAGGTTGGAGTACTGCAGCATATTCTCTGTGGTCATGCCTCTAAAAAAAGCATTCAGAGAGCTTTGGGTAGAAAAGTGGGGTAAAAATATGCTAAAGTGGGCTATTAAATGGGAATTGCTGGATTCAGCATATTTTGTAGGTGTTATATCTCTGCTAGCCTTCAGTGTGTTTCTGGTGCAATTAGAAGTGTTGGTTTTAATCCATAGAACTCTAAATGGTTTGAGACCAGAGTATCTGAAGGACCATGTTCATGTGTATAAATCTTTCCATTCCTATTTCATTGTTTGGATGCTTCTGTGTTGAGAGGAGAGCTAGGTGGAGGAGCGGCTGTGACTCAGTGAAAGAGCATGTGCTTTGCATGCAGAAGGTCCCGGATTCAATCCCCAGCATCTCCAACTAAAAGGACCAGGCAGTAGGTGATGTGAAAGACCTCTGCCTGAGACCCTAGAGAAATGCTGCCAGTCTGAGTAGACAATACTGACCTTGATGGACCAATGGTCTGATTCAGTGTAAGGCAGCTTCATGTATGTGTGAACTAGGAACAGGGGATTGTCTTAACTATTTGTTTGACAGCAGCCCTTAATACTCTTGGATTCTAATCCCAAATTTGTTTTATTTTCTTGAGCTAATCCCAATTTTCTTATTTTCTTGAGCCTTCAAATAATAATTTTCTTGTTACTGCCACATAATTGCCCCACATGGGTTAAAGTCCCCATTTTCATCAACAGGCAACTTTTGTTCTGTCTAATGGATGATACACCGAACTGTGTAATCTGTTATTAAAATCTGATTTAATCACCTGAGTCTACCAATTAACAGCCACGTATAGGCAACTAAATTATGCAGGAAGTTGTGGGTTCATGTTCTGTAGTAGGGAACATGAGGAAAGCAAATAAATAGCATAATTCTTCAGTTGTACACATATAAATCGTGAATCCTTAGCAACATCCCTTCCAAGATACCAGCATTTTGTTCATGAAGGAGGATGCTTACATGACCGGTGCACATTATCAGTATTGCACCACTTTTATTTCCTTCCACTGGGGCAAAGGCTGCAACCCTATGCACACCTCTCCAGAAGTCACATTGACCTTAGTGGAATTTTCTTCTGAGAAAACATACATAGGGACAGGCTTCAGAGGAAATACGATTGCTAAGTTCAGTAGTGAATCTAATAGTACTGAAAGAAACCCATAGCTGAAACACAAGGGCTGGTGTAGAATAGCATTAGCTCAGCAGATCAAGAAGGCTTCTTGTTCAAATCTCATCTCTGCCAAAAACTCACTAGGTAGTCCTAAGCAAGGCATTCTGTCTCAGCCCTCACCTGCAATAAAAGGATAAGAACAATGTTGTCTAGTGAGTTTTATAGTCAATGGAGGCCTTTGCATCTGCACACAAAATGCAGAAACTAAATAAGCATCACTTGTGGCAACACTCATTACTATTAAATGCCATAGGGACTGAGCCCCTCAGACCTTCCAAAATGAACATTAGGTAATTTGTGTTCTAGCCGCAACCAAGAGTCTATATACTCCTTTAATGTTAGACTTCAAAGGCCTATGATTAACTAACTCCTTTACATGCATTCTGGGGCCTTTGTCATTCTCCCCTTGCACAAGGAAAGGAAAAATACTATTGCAAAGGAAATCTTTCTTGAGTATTCATGTACCCAGTTTCATATGCTGAATAGTTCAGCGCAAGTTGACTATTTTTGTGGTTGTGAGCAGGTGAGCCTGTCTTGTGATGTCATATCTGGAAGATCTAAGGTCTGATGGGTGGTGCTTTGTGCCAGTAAGAACTTAGGTAAAGGGCAGGAGATAAATATAATAAATCTGTGACGAACTTCAGTTTTGACACCTCAGAATGTTTGCACAATGCACTCTCTCACTGGTTATGGCTTAGGAGAGGAAGTTCATTCTTCCACATCCCTTGCATAGTTTTGTGTAGAGCCTGAGAGTCCTGGGTTCAAAGTTCAGTTCAGCCATAGATCTCCCCGGGGGGTCCTAACCATCTCATAATCTCCCATCCTCCATTTCTTTGACAGAATAGTAATCATCTGCCTTGTAAAGTGGTGGTGATTGATAGGATTATTGAATCATTATCATAAAACTGTTAACAATTAATAAAACATGCTAACATTAAACGATGTACTTACAAAACAAGTAGCCGAAGGCAACAGTGCTTTTGCTTGCTTGCCATGGGCAACCTAAAGTTTTAGAACAGAGTTCCCTAATCTCGTAGAGCCCGTGTGCACTTCTGGAATTTTGACGCCATCCTAAAATGGCTGACGTGCATGGTGTAGCCAGCCTCAAAATAGGAACAACGAGGGCTGGGGCCAGTCACAAAATATTTGGTGGTTCCAAGGCAAGCCTCTTTTTACTATGGAGGCAGCCATTTCCAAACGGATCCTCCCTGAAGACACAGAAGTAATACTTCCTGATTGTCCTGAAGCATCTCCTGCTCCAAAGAGATAGAAGAAAGCCAGAACTGACTTTGTGCTTTGAGGAGGAAGGAAGTGGACACCAGGAAATATCCAGTCCAATCAAAAGTTTATTGCATATAGCCATTGGCCATCACAATATAAAATATAAAATCAGGAAATACATTGTGAAGCAGTACTGGTATATCATGTGATATGCCAAATTGCTAGTACATGGGGGAGCATGGAGTTAAAAGGAAGCAAAACTTTCTCAATGGTGTTCATTTATTTTATTTATGTTATTTATAATACACCTTTCTCATGGAGAGTCAGGGTGGATTACACAGTGTGGGTCTGTGAGCAAGATAAGACCTGTGATAAGCAGTGAGATAGGATTACAGAAATCTGAACAGAATAACTAACCATGATAGTAACTGAGTTGCAGCAGTCTTTAGCCACTGGAATTGCCAAGATTTGGGGGGGGGGGGGGCGCTTTACAGAAATCTAATCTCAGTGTTACCATGGCATGGATCAAGGTGGCTAGATCAGGTAAGTCAAGGTAGGGGCCATCTTCTGGGCAAAACTAAATTGGAAGAAAACATTTTTTGCGCCTGCATTAACTTGCTTCTTCAGCACTAATGCTGGGTCCAGTATAACGCCTAGGTTCTTGTCTGAGTCAGCAAGGTTCAATGAACTTCACTGAAAGTGGGAAGCACAATATCTTTCAAGACTTCAGGCTTCTCAACCAAGATACTTTTGTCTTGTCAGGGTTCAGTTTCAGTTTGTTCATTTTATGGCAATCAGGCAATGGCTCTAACACACAGCACCAGGAGATCTTGATGGAGAGAGTGAGAGCTGGGTGTCCCCATGTTGATAGTATCCAGATCCAACACTATGAATGACTTCTCCTAAGGGGTTTACATAGAGATTGAATAGCATGACTCCACAGGATAAATTGCCCACTGGTCATTCATTTCTGGTGGAAACCCTTTGAGTCCTGTCTGTAAAGATTGGTTTAAACCAATCCAAACACAACTCATGATATTCTACTTCTACCTCCAAAATTTCAACAAGATGATGTGGTCTACTAAATTGAAGGCAGCAGATAAATTGAATAAGAGCCGTAATGAGGCATGGCCTTTGTCTACATTTCAGGCAGTGATCATAAACTAAAGGTACCAGTGCTACCTCTGTCCCATAGCCTGGCCTGAAACCAGACTGGAAAAAGTCCAGAGTTTCTGAATCGTCCAAGGCTGGCTAGAGTTGGTCCACTGCTGCTCTCCCAGTCGCCTTGCCCAGAATTAGAGATGAGGTGATAACTGGCCCTTTGAGCAGCCAAGGGAAGGCACACTGAGTCAGTGACTGATTTATGGTGGGCACCAATGTTAATGTAGGTCTTACATAGTTTCAGCAACCAGGATGGACAAGGGTCCAGAGCACAATTCACAGATCCCAGGAGCCTGTCAATATCCATTCAGCCCTGAAATATACAGGTTGCTTACCTGTAATTGTAGATCTTCGAGTGGTCATCTGTGCATTCACACCTCTGGGATTAAGTGCGCCTGCGCCGATCCCGATCGGTAATCTTCAAAGCCTAACAGATTTTCGCGCCAGCTCCCCGGTCACGTGCACGTCCCACTGCGCATGACCCGGGGAGGGGCACGAGGATCCCGCCAGTTCCTTCTGACCGCTGCTAACAGCCCCCAAGAAAAAATGAGGGAGACCGAAAGCAGAGGGGAAGGAGGGCGGGTGGTGTGAATGCACAGATGACCACTCGAAGATCTACAATTACAGGTAAGCAACCTGTATATCTTCTTCGTGGTCTCTGTGCATCACACTTCTGGGAGAATAGCGAGCAATAAACACACCACATACCTGGAGGGGGGTGCTGAAGGTCTCACATCTGAGCTGCTTGTAGAACTGCACGGCCCACCACAGTACGCTGATGGACGCGGACATCTAGGGCGTAGTGTTTCACAAATGTGTGAGGAGACGCCCATGTTGCAGCATTACAGATGTCTCCCAGGGGAATGCCCTTGAGAAAAGCTGTGGAAGTAGCCACGGCTTGCATGGAGTGTGCCCGGAGGGACGCCGGTAATGGCATCTTGGCCAGGAGGTAGGCGAGTTTTATCATCTCTACTATCCACTTCGAGAGTCTTTGAGACGATAGTTTCTGTCCCTGCCTGGGCAAGGCATAAGAAATGAAGAGAGCTGGAGACTTGCGAAAGGATTTTGTCCTGTGCAAGTAGAAGGACAGGGCTCTCTTGACATCTAAAGTGTGTAAGCTACGTTGCGTTGGGTCCTGGGGACCAGGAAAAAACACCGGCAACATGATGTCCGCCCCTATGTGAAAGTCCGAGACTATCTTAGGCAGGAAAGCGACATCGGGAGCCAGAGTAACGGCATTATGGTGGAACGTGAGGTACGGTGGGTCGCAACGAAGCGCCGAGAGCTCACTCACGCGTCGAGTCGACGTGATGGCTACCAAAAACGCAACCTTCCATGACAAAAGTTGAAGGCTGCATGAGGCCATGGGCTCAAACGGTTTTCCCATTAGCTTAGTGAGAACCAGGGGCAAGTCCCATGCCGGGACTGGCGTCCGCACTGGGGAATAGAGGCGATTCATTCCCTTGAGGAATTGCTTCATTGTTGGATGGGAAAACACCGAGTAGCCATCAATCTTCGGATGATTGACTGAGATGGCTGACAAATAAACTCGGATAGATGAGTGACACAATCCCCTGTCCTTACATGACAGGAGGAAACCAAATACATCCTTAAGCCTAGCGGGGACGGAGGGTTGCCCAACAGACTCCAGGAAGGCCAAAAACTTAGTCCATTTTGACTCATATGAGCGCCGTGTGGAGAGTTTGCGTGAGTTCAGTAGAACTTGAGCAATTCGCGACTCTAATCCTAAGGCTGGATCAGCCAAACTGTCAGTTTCAGTCTGGGCACATCGTGGTGCAGTACCCGGCCCCCGTGCATCCCAAGGAGGTCTGGGTCCGTCGGGAGGTGGAGATATGTTCCTCGTGAGAGGCTGAGGAGTGTGGGGAACCAGGGTTGTCTCGGCCACCATGGGGTGACGAGGATTGCCCACGGTCGCTCTGCCATCAGTTTGTGGACTACTCTTGGTATGAGAGGAATCGGGGGGAATAGGTACAATCGTCTCCCCATCCACTGGAGAAGGAGACCGTCCCCGAGAGAGGTCGGGTCCGTCCCTGCTCTGGAACAGAATAGGTGGCACTTCTTGTTCTCCCGAGAGGCGAATACATCCACGGATGGGTGTCCCCAACGATCAAAGATCGGAGTCAGGTAGAGGGGGTTCAGTTCCCACTCATGCAGGGACGCTCCTCCCCTGCTCAGGAAGTCTGCTTGGACGTTGAGTAGCCCTGGGAGGTGAGTTGCTACCAGGTGAATACCTAGTGCCTGGCACTCGTCCCAAAGCTCTATTGCCAAACGGCAAAGTCCACGGGAGACCATCCCACCCTGACGGTTGATGTAGAACATGGTGGTAGTGTTGTCTGTAAGGACAGCCACCGTCCTCCCCGACAGGGATTGGCGGAAAGATCTCACTGCGTAGAGAACTGCCAACAGCTCCAGGAAGTTGATATGGTTGTGGGCCACAGAGGGGTGCCACCTGTCGCCCACACCTACACTGTCCAAGTGAGCTCCCCAGCCGCATAGGGAGGCGTCTGTGGTGACGGTCGCCGAGGGGGGTAAAAGTCGGAAAGGTGCACCCGAATGTAAGTTCTGGGGCACAAGCCACCAATTCAGGGTCTCTAGGACCTGGATCGACATCCAAAAGCATTTGGAGAGGGAATGGATGGTGGGGCGGAAACGCCTCAAAAACCACAGCTGCAGTGGTCTCATCCGCAATTTGGCGAAGGGGATTACTGCTGTTGTTGCGGCCATCAGGCCTAGCAAGCGAAGGATTTGTTTGGCTGTAGCTGCCTTGTTCTCCCGGATGGACAGGAGAAGGGAGACTATATCCGCTGCCCTGTTGGGGGGGAGAAATGCTCTGCATTGCAGGGAGTCCAGGATAGCTCCGATAAACTGTACCCGTCTGGAAGGGGTAAGCATGGACTTTTTGAGGTTTATCGTCAGCCCTAGTGACTTTAGGGTTCGAAGGGTGATGGCGATGTGGTTCCGTAGTTCCTTCGTAGAGGGGGCGACCAGAAGCCAGTCGTCCAGCTAAGGATAAAGGTGGACACCCTGCAGCCGCAGGTGTGCCGCTACTACTGCCATAAGCTTCGTGAAAACACGAGGAGCTGTAGAGAGGCCAAAAGGTAGGGCCTTGTATTGGAAGTGACGCAGACCGACCGCGAAGCGTAGGTACGGTCTGTGCGACGGATGGATCGTCACATGGAAGTATGCGTCCTTGAGGTCCAGCGTCACCATCCACGCATTGGCTTCTAGTAGCGGTAGGATGGTCTGGAGGGTGGTCATACGGAACTTTTTGTAGGTGATGAACGCATTGAGGTTCCGAAGATCTAATATGGGACGAAGTCCGCCATCCTTTTTTGGAACCGTGAAGTAGCGGGAGTAAAACCCCAGTTGAAGGTGGTTTGTTGGTACCTGTTCTATGGCGTCTTTTGACAGGAGGGCTTCGACTTCCGACGATAGGGTGTCGGAGGGGGTGGTGGTTACGAAGTACGATTCTTGTGGTATTTGGAAGAATTCTATTCTGTAGCCCTCTGCTACAACCGATAGGGCCCATTTGTCTGACATTATACGTTGCCATGCTGGTAGAAAGGGTGATAGACGGGTGGGAAGACCGGAGCGACTGGGGGAGTCAAAGACTCTGCTTGTTCGGCTTAGGAAGCTTAGCCTTGGAAGCGGATGGAAATCGTGGCTTGTGGCCATAGGGTTTCTGCTGATAAGCAGTAGACGACGGTCTCTGCCATAGGGGTTCAGTGGGAGATCGTTGCGGTTGCTTTTTGGACCAAGATCTCTGCCACGTCTTCTGCTTCTGTTGTCTCGGTTGCGAGACACCCAGGTTACGAGACGTCTTTATGCTCTTATCTAAATCATGAAGGACTGTGTCCGTGGTGGAGCTGAACAGTCCTTCACCCTCGAAGGGGAGATCTTCCACTAGAGATTTACTGTCATGTGGAAGCGAGGTCGACCTCAGCCAGGCGTGGCGGCGAAGGGCAACTGCCGAAGTGAGCGTCTTGGACGTGACATCCGCAGCATGCTTCGATGCGTTAAGCTGGTGTTTTGCTAGCACCATGCCTTCCTTCTGGATCTTCCTAGCGAGGCGTTGCTTATCCTCAGGAAGATGGGCCAGGAGTGGTGTCATCTGCTCCCATAGGGAGTATTGATATCTGCTTAGTCAGGCTGTATAGTTTGCCATTTTTATGCCCAGTGCACCGGCTGAATAAAAACGTCTTCCGAAAGAATCCAGTTTCCGTCCCTCTTTATCCAGGGGGGAGGAATGTCTGCTACGGCCCCTGGCCGAGGGGGTCACTACAACCGAATTGGGTTTGGGGTGGATGAATAAAAATTCTGCCCCTGGCTCTTGGAGCCTGTACATGTGGTCTAATCTCTTGCTGGAGATTGGGGTTGAGGAGGGGTGGCCCCAGGATTCTTTGGCAGTGCTCAAGAGCACCGAAATTAGTGGTAGGGCTACCGCGGTGGATGTATCCATCTGTACGATGTCGAAGATGGCATCGGTAGCGGTGGGTATTGGCTGGACCGTGGCAAGTGCCAGGGAGTGGGCCATTCTTTTGATGAGCTCTCCATAGGATTTCACGTCCTCGGAGGGAGAGATTGGCAAATTTTCAGCCACATTAGGGGATGGTGATGGTTGGATGGGAGATTCCTCGTCGGAAGATGCGGAAGATTCAGGTATTGACTGGTCGGAATGCTCGGAGGGAGACATAGGGGTCGACGGATCTGGTTGGTAGGGAGGTATGTCGACGTCGGGCGGAGTTTGTATCGGCATCGATTGTTTCGGTGTCGGTATTGGTTTCGGTCTCGGAGTCGGTCTCGGGGCCGGGGGATCTCGGCATCGGGAGACTCTTGACGATGTCGACTGACGATCCCACTCTGCCGGGTACCACTGTGGAGGTGGAGGGTAGGAGGAACCATACAGGTATCGCCACTGACGGACGTCCCACGGTACCGAAGACGGAGGGAGTCGCCAGTCCCGCTCACCTCTCGGTGTCGGCAGCAGATCAGGTCCGGTCTCGGGACTGCTGTGAGGGATCTGCGTCAGCTCGATGTCGGGTTCCGAATCTGTGAGCTGGATGGGTCGCGGCATCGGGGAGGTGGGACTGCCCTGGGATCGCTCGCGCCCTGGAGGGTCAAGCTGCGGGGACCCATGCTGGGTCATGTCGGACGCGGGGTGCATCAACGAAGCACCAGAGGTTGTCTTGTGCTTCAGCTTGCCCTTACCCTCTTTGCCCTCCTTGTGCTTCTTAGCGGGAGTTCATGGCAGTGAGAGGGGTCTTTTCGGTGCCGACTGCTCGGTACCGGAGGGGTTTCGCACCAGTGACGACATCGGGCCTGTCGGTGCCGATGGGGATGTTACCGCAGCGTCGGCTGTGGACATCTTCGGTGACAACACTACTTCCAAAAGCGCCACTCTGAGTCAGGCCGCCCAGTTCTTACGAGTTTGTTTGGAGAACACGGCGCAACTCGAACAGGAATCGACACGATGCGACTCGCCTAGGCACAACAAGCAGAAGGAATGCTTGTCTGGGGGAGCGATTTTACTTCCACAATTAAGTCAGCATTTAAAGAAACCCCACCGCTGGGCCATAGGCCAAGCGGGGAGGAGGAGGAGGAGAATCCGAAAACGAGTCCAGAAAACAGTCCGTAGGTCAAGAAAAAACAAGAAATCAGTCCGAAAGGCCTTTCCAAATTGGAAATGAAAGTTAGCTACCAACCGGAGCGGAGAGGGGATCCTCACGACGCGGCGGTCAGAAGAGAACTGGCGGGATCCTCGTGCCCCTCCCCGGGTCATGCGCGGTGGGACGTGCACGTGACCGGGGAGCTGGCGTGAAAATCCGTTAGGCTTTGAAGATTACCGATCGGGCTCGGCGCAGGTGCACTTAATCCCAGAGGTGTGATGCACAGAGACCACGAAGAAGATCAAACCTTTCCTCAAAGGTTCAGTGCAAAAGTTTTAAGTTCAAGGTGTGACTTCTGCATGTGCTGGGACTCTCACAATTTGAGAGAGGCCCAGGCTGGCTCTGGTGAGTGATCCTTGGTATGAATGTTGAAGTCCCCCAGTACAATCACTCTAAGTATCTCCAGGACCACACCTGAGAAGCACGTCTGCCAGTTCAGAGATGGTGTCAACTGGTGAACTAAGTGGCTGATAGACTAGTAGAATACCTAATCCATCCTTTGTCGTTGCCAGTTAAAGTTTACACTGAAAGACTGAAATTTGAAGGACTCGAGGAGTCACCCTCCTCCCCTGCCACTAGTCCAGGGTTGATGAAGGACTGCATAACCAGATGGAGATAATTAGGACAGACCACATAAGTTTCTTTCAACAGTTTTGCTACTGTAAGTATACATGTTTTTACCTTCTAGGGTAATCTTAGTGGGACTGTCCTGTTTGTTAAATGTGAGTATTGGCAGGGCCACAGGATCACTGCAAATTATACAGGCTATTTGGTTTTCAATGTATGCGAGTCCTTAAATAACACAAGAACAATTTGTCTGAGAAACCATCTGCTTTCTCTCTTGCATCACATGATTTGAGACAGGGAGGAGAACTGAGATCAGGAGTTAGGACTTTCAGATGGGGCTCATGATATATCTTCAATTTGCACTGCACTGCAATCCATTATTAGATAATTCATTCACAAAGAAATTGGTTTTGGAAGTATTTCAGTTTTAGCAGAGTAGATTTTTAATTACAGTTCTGAGTCCCTGTTTTTTTTATCAAAATCATTTTTTATATGAAGTGCTCAGGTATCATTGCCAAATGTTGCATACAAATATGTTTCCTGATTTGATCCTGATTGCTTACATTTACTATAAAGTGAATTTATTTATTTACCTCATTTAGACCCTGCCTTTCACCCCAATGAGGAACCAAAACAGCTTACATTGTTTTCCTCACCTCCATTTTACCCTCACAACATCCCTGTGAGGTACATTAAGCTAATTGTATATTACTTAAGGTCATTCAGAAAGCTTCCATGACTGAGGAGGGATTCAGATCTGGGACTGCTAGATCCTAGTCCAGCCACTACATCACACCACCTAGGGAGCCAGTTTCGTGTAGTGGTTAAGAGCAGCGGACTCTAATCTGGAGAACTGGGTTCGATTCCCCACTCCTCCAGATGAAGCCTGCTGGGTGACCTTGGGCCAGTCGCAGCTGTTTCAGAGCGCTCTCAGTCTCTAAAGACAACTCTAGCTCGCCACCAGCACAATGCTTAGAGCTAGAAATTGTGACTGACAGACAGTCCTAGGATCTCCTACACACAATGCCATACAATTAGGGTTGCCAAATCCCCTGGGGGGCAGGTAAACTCCCACTCAATTAGCCTGCTCCCCACCGGCCCGGATTGGATTGCCGGGGGAAACCCCACCGCCAAATTGCCGGGCTGCGGAGATGTGCCTGGAGGTGACGTCATCGCGTCAGGCACGTTTCGGGGGGGGGGGGCAGACGCTCTATCATTCGAGGGAAACTCTTTGGTTTTTCCTGGAATTATAGAGATCCCGCCCACCACATGCCCGACATGATGACGTCACTTCTGGTTGATGTCACTGCGGCACACGTGCAAAGCACACACACCAGAAGACTCCCGAAGAGGACCGGACTCCCCCCACTAAAATGTAAGTTAGACTTGGCAACCCTACATACAATAATCACACCAGCTGACTATACTGACTCACTGTTTGTACTATTAGCGTGTAATTTGAACACCAATGATGCTGAATCAGTTATTTTAACAATTTGTTTTAAGAAAAATTAAATACATTTTCTATACTTAAGTCTAAGCTCTCTGTAACTGACTTGACCATGCAGGCCTTTGGCAAGTTAGCCAGTATCAGCCAAAAAAGCTTCAAGTGTAGCCTTTTCCCTGACATGCCAGTTTTCTGTGTGTTTGTGTAGGAGTATTCAATTGTATCAGCCTCAACCTCTGTGTAAAGTGGTACAGTGGTTTACTTCTTCACCTTCTGCTTGTGCTTGTGGCCATTGTGTTTCAGTTTCAAGAGTACGGGTTAAGTTGTGGGACATCTAAATTCAGACTCTCTCAGCTGCTAAGCTAATTGGGGGGGGGGGGGGCTTGACTTCATTGACTAAAATTCTGCTTTAAGCACCTTGAAAGAAAACATACATACAAATGTAACAAAGGATTAACCTTAAACCAAGAGACTACAACTGAAATAAATAAATCCAGCAAATATTCAAAAGTTATTTATCATATTATATTACTTGAAAATAGAAAGTACATGAAATTCTTTCATTTCTGTTGCCATTGTTAAATAATTGGGTCTACAGAAGTGCAGCAGTTCTGTAATATGCAGCTTTGCCATTGGAGCATAATGGGAATACTGAGGCCCCAAAAGAAAATTTAATCTGTCAAATAAGAGATTGATCTGCATACAGAAGAGTTAGAAACCATGAGACTAAGAGACTGTTACTAATGCACTACAAGGCAACGTAATCAATCTAGCAAAAAGTTTACCATTTAGCATCCTGTCAGCTTCTTAGCAGGCTCTTGGCATGAGTTAGTACTTGCTAGAAATCATCTCCAACTGGAGCACTTAATGATTGCGGGCAGCCAGTATTAAGCAAAAATAAAAATGATATAATACAAAACAAGTGCAGTGGGTCTTGCTAATCAAATTTCCATCATTAAACTGTGTCTAATATCATTGCTTTTCATGGACTAAGGTGCCGTATTTACCCAGGACAATTCTTCTGAATATATAAAATAAAAAAGTAAAGGTTTCCCTTGCTCGAAAGCCAGGCAAATCCGACTCTAGGGGGCAGTGCTCATCTCTGTTTCCAAGCCGAAGAGCCAGCGCTGTCCAAAGACTTTTCTGCTGTCATGTGACTGGCATGGTGGCTGAAGCCTTCAGAAGGCTGGTTGAAGGAACAAGGACCTTTCCAGGGGACGGGGTCATTTTGCTGCAGCCATGACACAAGCAGGCATTCCCCTGTGGGGGGGGGGGGCTGGCACCAACTCCTGGAGCTGAGCTCCCCCGAGCTCCCTGCTCGAAATGACCCCTGGGCATGACTAAATGCCGAGGCACACAGAACACTGTTACCTGCCCACCGAAGCAGTACCTACTTATCTACCAGCAATTTCTTGCTTTTGAATTGCTAGGTTGGCAGGAGCTGGGGCCAGAGATGGGAGCTCACTCCGTCACACAGCACTCGGGTCTCAAACTGCCAAGCTACAGACCTTCCAGTCTGCAGCTCAGCGTCTTAACCTCTGAGCCACTGTGGCCCTTATGAAATAAATACTCCTCCTTAAAAAAAAAAAAAAAAGCTTCTTGATAGCCCTCCTGAGGAGAAAACACTAGCCTTCCTTTCAGGTAAATAGGTAGTTATTCCAGAGAGAAGCTGGTACCCACCCTTGTACTTCTTATGAATACATCAGTTTGCTCCAGCAGTGTAGCTGTGACTATTTGAAATTGAGCTTCCTGTTAAATCAAGATTGCCCTTAAACAACCCTCTTACCAATGGGTACCTTCCCCTCTGTTTCTTTATTTGGAAATATTCCCAGGAGCTTAAACTATCCCCACACCCCATTTGGCAAAAGAATACGTAGGTCACACACGTCCTGTCTATTTTTTTAAGCCTGAAAAGAGAAATCTTTTGTGTTTGACTCAAGCCTCTTGCCTTGTTGTTGGAACTAGAATCTGTCCCTACAGTGCATTGTGCTCTTGACTCCAAAATACTTGTGCTTGTATAGCTGTGGAGTACCCAGTCCAGACACAGATCTTGTGTTTTTGCTGCTCTTCCTCTTTGGCTTGCTAGGGCTTATGGGCTGTGCAGGTGCCTGGACCTCTGCCCTGAGACCTGGGTCTTGTGCTTTGACTTGCATGGGTAAGTATCTGTAGCATCTGCTTTATCTTCCTGGTCTACCACTACGGCCTCTCCCCACCTATCATTAGTGAATGCACTAAAGTATGGGAGTGTTTGGGATATTTCTTATCTTTAATGGGCTTTCTAGTATGGGTGTTATAGTTCTTGCTTGATATTCTTTTGACTGCTTCTATGGGCTGATTTTTCAGCCCAGGTATTAGTAAAATTCCCCTTAATAAACCTTTTTCACTCCTTGAATTCTTGGTATTCCTTCCAGACTTGTACAGGTGCCTTAGCGCTTGTCAGTAGATCCCCTTATGGTCCCTTGTGTGGGTCACTGTCCAGATCGGGGAACTTGCATTAAGCATGCTGCAGAACTGCTCTTAGAAGTGTCTGTCTTCCTTACACTCATGTAATATTCAGAAGTCTACCCTGTGTTTTATTATAGTTCCAGGCCTGGGGAAGGTCCAGGCAAGATCTAATTATGGTTCTCTATCTAGGCAGGCTGTGGTGAAGGTCTCTGGTAGGCCACTTCCTCCCTGTTTTTTAAAAATAAGATTATGCTTTGATTACCTAAGAAGAACATCAGCATATTCCTGAGTGACTGCTTTTTTAAGGCCTAGGTTATTGTCGTGTGGATTTGGGCAAAATTAGAAAATGGGCCATTTATATGCATGCCTTCCTGATAACACACTGTGGCATCTATCAGGTTCATATGAGTTCCTTTGAAAAATTACAGTTTGAGGATATGGGCAAGGTATTAGGGGAATACTGCTGCGGCTTGTCCCCTGGATTTCTGCCCTTCCATGGCTTGCGAGATGTGTGAAAGGAAGGGCTGGCTAAGTGGCTTCTGCCCATTACAAACAGCTCCCTTGCTGGATATCTCCTTCCTCTGGCCATAGAAGGCAGTAGTAAGGCTATTATCTAAAAAGCAATCTCTAGATGCAGCTTATTTTGATCAGTCTCTTTTCAGCCTGCCAGTTTTGAGTATAGTCTTGAGAAAAATGGTAGCTAAGAACTCCAACTTTTCTTGGATAGAAGCAATTGCTTGGATCCTTTGAAGTGTCCATTCCAAGCTGGTTATGTGCTGTTCTGCAGACAAGGAGAGCATATCCCTGTTAGTTCTTCTCAGCCTCTCAGTAGCATTTGATAGGATGGTATCCTTCTGAACTGCCTAGCCGGTATGACCCTAAGCAGTACTATCCTCTATTGGTTTTGATCTTTCCTAGTGTATGGATCCCAGAGGCTGTTGCTGGGAGATTTTAATTTGCTATCCTTGACCTTTTACACATGGGGTTTTTACAAAGTCCCATCTATCACCCATCTTTTTCAATATCTGCATGAAACTGCTGGGAGAGAGCATCTGGGGTCGGAAATACAGAGCCACCAATATACAGATGGCATGCAGTGTGTCTCCCCCCCCCCCCCCAATCTAAATCCAGGGACATGATGGAAGTACTGAACCAGTCTGGAGGTAGTAAAGGACTGGGGTCTTCTTTAGTTACATTTGGGAGTGATCCATACCTATTCTTAGTGAGCTGTTTGATTAGCTTTGCACTGGGCTGCAATGTGATGTTACTCACCTTAAGCTGGCAAACTGAGTCTTCAAATATTTCTTTGTAATCATTCCCACCCTCACCCCATTTTTCCACTGTTTGTAGTTTTGGGTATATCACTCTCTGCCAATTGAATTTGACACTTTGTGCATGAAGTGGGATCTGGCTTGCAAATGCTTATGCCACAATAAATTCCTTAGTCTTTAAGGTGTCACAAACCACTTGGTTATTTGGGCTGCAGCAGACTGATGCGGCTACTCTGCTGGAATGTTTCGAACAATGCTGTTGGCCTCAGCTGAACCCATGACTGGAGTCGACTGTTGCAAAAGAGTTCAACAGCTGCCCTTCTGCATATGTAAGAAAAGAATGTGATGTGAATCACGTAGATTGCTATTGATCTTTCCCATTATTTTAGGTTGGGAAATGGGTTTTTCAGCAGTTTACTGGCCAAGTAATTTCCACAGTAAATCCCTATCCTGTGCCTGTATTTATCTCCAGAAAGAAGTATTTGAAATGTTGCTTTCTGAGAAGATTTTGAAATGCCAGTTTGGTGTAGTGGTTAGGAGTGCAGACTCTAATCTGGGAGAACCGGGTGTGATTCCCCACTCCTCCACATGCAGCTGCTAGTGTGACCTTGGGTCAGTCACAAGTTCTCTCAGAGCTGTTCTCTCAAGGGCAGTTCTCAAGAGAGCTCTCTCAGCCCCACCTACCTTACAGGGCGTCTGTTGTGGGAAGGGAAAGGGATTGTAAGCCACTCTGAGACTCCTTCCAATAGTGAAGGGCAGGGTATAAATCCAATCTCCTCTCCTCCTCTCCATCATGCTGTTTTAAACATGCAATAGGTGAAAGGTGGGAGGGATGGAGAAAAAGGCTACAAACAGCACCTATGCAAGTAATTTTTTTCTGCTTATATTGATTTTGCTGTGAACAACTCCCATGTTTTCGAAAGTTCTTTTCAAAACAGGTTCTTTCTTTCCATTTTTCCATCTCAGAAGACTAAGGTCAGCTTCGTCTAATCTAATAGAGGCTGTAGCATATCCTAGAAGACACGGGCGAGAAGCCTTCCGTCATGGCATGAAAACCATCTCTTCCCCCATCTCCCTTGTTTTTTCATTAAACATCATGCTAGATGAAGAGTTCTGGAGAACTCCAAAGTTTACACACTGTTGTGTGATACTTTGGTTGGTCCCTGTAAAAAGGTGCTTATGTGACTTTCATGTCTGAATTTTTCTGAAGACCAGTGCAGCTACCTGTGGTCTCAGTACTCAGTGTAGCTTAAATGTTGAAATGGTACGTGCTGTCATACAGAGATGGTAAAGAAAGCAATCCTATCACAGAATGTCTGATCTTCTTGCAGAAACCTGTGCCACCAGATCCTCCAGAATAGTTCCCCTATTTCCATTCTGCTTCTGTAGAAGGTAAAGCACCAATGATATTTTTTGGTTCACTTTCCTTTCACATAGACCTGACACAATAGTCCAAGCGTGCAATAAACTCTCCTAATCCTGTCCAGTAAACACAGTCGTAGTTAGCATTTTTGGGCTGCAAATTGTTCTTTTGTTTTGCAGGCTTTACTTGCTGTAGTTTTATTTCATGTGACTGTGCTATTTGTGGAGGAGTAAATATTGCCGGGGGTCTGTTTAAAAAGGCCACTGACCTGGATTTTTTTTTCCGTTTGAATTATTTCCAAAAGTCAGACATGTTTAACCACTGATCTTTTCCTTTATAGCTGTATTTTAACATCATGGAGACCAACTCTCATGCGCACAGGAAGCCTTGTTTATGGTTTCAGTTCTGGCAGGAGTGAATTCTTATGATTTTTAAATTGTCAAGGCTAAAATGTAAAGAATAAAAATCACAACAAAACCAAATTTGTATGTTGGACAAATGTCTTCATAAAACAACTTCCTAATTCCTATTTTTGGTTTATTTTTTAAATACCAATAATTATATCAAAATAAATTGAAACTGATTTTTAGTGAGAACTGGGATTATGGTGTGTAAAGTCAGAACATTTTTTTTGCATAATAACCTGAAACTAAAACTGCATGAATACCCAATAAGACTTCAGTAGCTTCATCCTGCATTTATTTATTTCTAATACCTAACAGCTTGCCAACTAACCTTTTAAGCATTGCTGCCACAGCATACAACTGGTATATCTGCTGTAAGCAATACAGTTCTACTGTGAGAGTTAATGTATGGCTACTCAGACAAGTGCTTAATGCAAATTTTATGTTTTGATAACATCCATCAAATAACTGCTATGTGTAGCATATGCTGTATAATGTGTTAGACACTGGCCAATAGCACTGCAGGCTGAAAAATTAGATTTTTAAAAACATTTTTATCAGTACATATTTGTGTTAATGTTTGGTACAGCAGATAGGCTTTCTGGCCTAGAGGTCAATCTTTTTTTTTTTTTACACAGTCAGACCAATTAACAATTTTACGTCTTAAGTATTTGAATATGATACACTATGCATTTCTCTGAGATCTTTAGTCTAGATCAAACTCATTGCAGCAACACACTGTGTATAAACTGTCATATAAAACTGCAGGCCTGAAAACCTTAAATTGGAACAATATAGTGATGCAAGATGACTTCTGGTTTCCAAATAATAAGCTCTTAAGTACACCAAGTCTTTTATTAATATATTCCTTACTGTATTTGGTGATGAAAAACCCCAGCTTTTTATGCTCAGAGTTAATTGTAGCCGTGCACTGGAAGTTGTTCTGCCATAAGACCCAAGTTCTCAAAATGTGTAGTACCAAAGCTTGTTGTGTTTTGTTCTTTTGTGGATCACATTTTCTTATCTTTCAGCCAGCACACAAAGGATACTTGGAGGATACTTGACTGAATGAAAAATGAACTGCAGCATTTGTCTTCTCTGACAATGATCCAGTGAAATATGCTCACACACAGCAGAGAAAACATGCAGATGGTTGGGGGAAGTCAAGGAGTTCTTTGAAGCTTTTGCTGAAGCCCCTTGTATGGGTGAAAAAGCAACTTGCTTTTGAGTTTGAGGCAAAAACAGCAGCAAGCTGAAACTAGCAAGCCTCTATACGTGTGGGTAAGGGCATCGGGGTTCTTGTGCTCCTGCTTCTACAGACAGCCCCATCTGAAGCACCAAGAGAGCTCTGCGTAGGTTCCACAAGCGATGGACTGGCCAGTGGCCTCGGCTCTGCAGTTGGCTCATTACAGGTGCAGAAATCTGCCTGCAGATGCAGCCCTGCAGCCTGAGGCAAAGCTTCTGCCTGTAAAGCATTTACCACTGTTTATTCCACTCCCTGGAATTTAGATCACAAAATCTAATTAAAACAAACAAAAGATTTTGTTAGGGATATGCAGGATTTATTGCTTTCTCTATTTTTAGTAGAAATTTCTTTAACTGTTTCTTTTCTGTTACTAAACTCAGGTATATTGTGCTGGCTGCAGTCAGTGCCTGCCTTTGTTCCTACAGGTCTCTCAGGAGCCTTGCAGGAAATGAATCTAGACTAATCTCAGGGCTTTACTAAATGTTACACAGAATCCATAACTGCCAGTCTAGTAAAAGAAATGTGTGATGTGGGGTCATTAATATTTTTGCTGCCTCCTTCATGGGGTAGCCACAGAATTGTTACAGGGTAAAAGAAACACTGAACAGCATGACTCCTTGTCACATGTTCCCTTTACTATATGTTATTTATTTATTTTTATTCATATACTGGTTTTCTCCCCAAAGGGACCTCAAAACAGCTTACAACATCATTTTAGGAGAGGAAGATATCCTGATGCTTGGGTACTCCTTCTCCCATAATCCCTGGAGGAACGAAATTAGGTCATTTTTTCTGCCCCTGAGGCACAGGAGTACCCCCCTCCTTCAGTTCTTTCCCAACCTCTTCTGCAAGCTCCAAGGAGCTCCCTTGCTTAATCTTTCAGAGATTTAGCTTGTTAAAATCAAATTATCTGGGAGAAGGCTCTGAGGTCCTTTGGGAAAATGGCCCTCAATTAATCCCTCTTTGGGTGGGTTTTTACATGACTGATAGAGGAGCTGCCCTGCATTCCTTTATGCCTGAGCATAACTCATTTGTCATTTGGTATTAGTTTAGTTCAGGCACCATCTATCACTTATAGGCCCATACTGAGATGTACAAATTAGGGATCAAATGTAACTAAAATGGGGGTACCTGGTGCTGTTGATGCTTTTGTTGCTCTGGCTATCTTTCAGGAGTAGCTGAACCACTTCTTTAACAATGAGGTGGTCAGAAAAGAGCTATCTCAGGGCAGAAAGAGGCTCAGATTTTCAAGTACCCCTGCACCACCTCCTCCATTCCTCCAAAAAGGCAAGTCACCCAGGGGAACCTGGGTTCACGTGCAGGCCAGGGTCAGATCTTTAGATAGTGTTGTCAGCTTCTAGGTTGGGAAATTCCTGGAGATGTTGTGGGTGGAGCCTGAAGAAGGTGGGGTTTGGAGAGGGAAGGGACTTCCGTAAGATATGATACCATAGTGTCCACCTCCCCGAGCAGCCATTTTTTTTTCAGGGGAACTGATCAAGATGTCCTTCTCTCCTCAAGTGAGAAAGGAACTTATAGCTTACTGTGAAGGTTCCTTCTATTTGAGGATGACATCTTGGACCCTCCCTTGTCTAGGGGATTCTAGTAACTTACATGGGATCTTGAGCCCTCTACTACTGCTGTTACAGTTTTTGTTAAATGTTTCTCCTGAGACAGGGGTGGCTCTCAGCCTTGCCGCTTAGTTGATTTTTTTTCCAGGTTAAGTTCCAGTAGTGAGTAGATGAGAGGCAGACGAGCAAGTTATTCTGTGACAGTTATGGAAACAGATGGGGGAGATGGTGTTCCAGAGACTGGCAGAGTATGGGAAACATACACTTCACCAAATACAGAGGCTTTTTATAACCCAAAGGGAAAACTGTCTATCTCTTTAGTGTGTTAACACCTCGATTGGAGGGACCATGTTGTGCCAGGCTTGAGTCCCAGGAGCTGGCATTCAGATTGGCTAAGGCCCCTTGAGCCCATGTGGGGGGGTGTTTGAAAAGGAAGCTGTTCCTCAGAGACGGAGCTGGTGTTGGATCAAGGAGGGTTTGATACGAGTGGTGAAGGAGGATGTTGCTTGCAGGTGCCACACTGAGGGGTGCTGGACCATGTGTCTGAGGACTGTAAATTAACTAGCCGGTAACCTGCCTGTTATTTTATTTTACTTAGCTGTACCTAAATCTGTCTTGTAGTTACCAGTGAGTTCATGCCTTGTAGTTAATAAAGTTATTTAAGCAGCCTTGCACACCTCCTTACCTATGGCCTGGGCTGCTTGACACAATAGATCCCCTTTTGGTGTTGTGCCTCTGGATGACAAGAAGTAAGGGGTAAATTTATGAAAACCAGAGGTGGTGGCACAGTACCACCCTTCTACCCCAGCTTCCTAACGTGTCTGCATATCAGTGAGGGGAAGTCTAGGGAGAAAACACCCATGAGCCTCTATGGCCACTTTGTGGTTTTCTGTGGGAAGTTCTAGAAGAAGAGGAGGAGGAGGAGGAGGAGGCAGCTGGATTTATATCCCGCCCTTCACTCACTTAAGAGTCTCAGAGTGGCTTACAAACTCCTTTTCCCTTCCCCTCCCCACAACAGACACCCTGTGAGGTAGATGGGGCTGAGAGAACTCTTTCCCAAGCTGTCCTTGAGGGGACAGCTGGTACAGAGCTATGGCTTGCCCAAGGTCATCCAGCCAGGTGCAAGTGGAGGAGTGGGGAATCAAACCCGGTTCTCCCAGATTAGAGTCCACGCACTTAACCCCTACGCCAAACTGGAAGCCTCTGAACTGAAGGAGGGGGGGTAAGTCCCTCTAAAGAATGACCTAATATTGTGTATGTGTGGTTTAAAAAAAAGAAGATTATTCAGGAAACACAAAACAGACACTGCAAAACTGGCATGCTAGTTGCATTACAATAGATCATAATTTATTAATTCATTTTAGGAAGGTGGAGTTACAGCGTAAACAGCAAAACTGTTATGTGTATGAAACGGGCATGCCTCATTCCTTCAAAGGCAAAACACACCCTTGATTTAGAAGAGGTGGAGGAATCATTTCATTCCAGTCGTCTCATGAGTAAAGATGGTTGCAAGCCAATCTAAACATTTCTTGGGAATATTTCAAATTAAACAAAGGAACTTCAGCAGTGAGCCGTCAGGAGTAGGAAGAGGGGTGACTGATAAGAACTCTTAGGAAGCACCTGGAGGGGTTGTCTGGCATGACAGCAAATGTCAGGGGTTCATTCTATGCAAAACACATTTGGATTGAAAATGTGTAATGGAGAACTGGAATGTGGCCCTTTTGTTAAAAGGGATTTTTAAAAAATGACTGGTTTGTCACCCTAACTTCTGTGGCAAGTGGACTGGTGAGGACAAATCAGCCTTCTAGCATCTTAAACCTCTGACCCATCTGTCCCTCTCCTCGGTGTCAGCTTCTCACTGGAGGTGTCTCTGGCCAGGGAGGCCATTAGGCTTTTCTAAAGCATTGCTGGGTAAGTAGGGAAAGCTACTCACATTCCCATCGCTGTAGGAGACTGAAGCTGGTTCCCAGTTCCTTATTCATATTTCCTAGTTCCTTATTTGTGACTTATTCATGAATCCAGCCACAAACACTGGGGATAATTTAAAAGCTCTGAACCCCCAAATAAGGTTTAGATCACCATAACCCCCACATTCAGGGGAGTATGCTGCTCCACATTCAGGGGGCTATACTGTTTTCTGGTCCACAGTCCAGTTCTTGTGCCAGCTGCTCCAAAGTGGGGTGCCCCCAGGGCAAATGCACAGGCTGACATGGGGGACCAGCTGTACCCCAAAACAGTCTTTGGACTACCCCCAAATCACACATCCCCATATTACAGAGACTGCCTCCTGCAAGAAGACATACAGTGATTCCAGGTCCGAACACCACAAGCTTCTATTTGGGTTGCCACCAAGAAGCTTTTTTTGCGAAGTAGATTTGAATATGGAACTGGAATGTGTGTATATGTCCTCTGCACCCCAAAATGCAGTTTGGACCCCACATTCGGAAAACTCTGCCCTCCAAGAGGACCTATGCTGCTTCCTGATTCAAAGCCCAGTTCTTGTGTTAATTGCTCCAAAGTGAGATGCCCCCAGGACAAATGGACATGCAGACATTGGGGCCAAGCTGCACCTCAAAACGATCCTTGAAGTATCACTACTCCCTGAAAGAAGACCTGCAGTGGTGCCTGGTCCAGCACTGGTTCTGGCACCACAAGCTTCTGTTGGGTTGCCACCAAGAAGCTTGTATTGGGAAGAGCATCTGAATGAGGAACTAGAATGGCTGCATACTTTCTGCACCCCAAAATGCTGTTGACTACCACATTTCATACACTCCCACATTCTGGGGACTCTGCCCTCCAAGGGGACCTATGCTGCCTCCTGATCCAAAACCTAGTTCTTGTCCTAATTGCTCCAAAGTGGGGTGCCCCATCATGAACATGTGTGAATTCGTACCTGAGCCAAATACAGCTTCTGGTACCAAAACCTCCTATTAGAACCACTGAGATCCATACTTTCCCTTGCCCTGGGTATCCTAGGTCCAGCCTCTCAATCATAATTATTTTAAAGTTATTTATTCTGTGCAAAACCATCTGCCACTTGGAAAGTTATAATTTTATATGTTGCACCACCGATGCTGCTAACATTTCTAACAAAACAGCATAGACGCATAAAATCAATTCATTCAACACTGATGTTTGCTTTGGTATCTGTAGGCTTATTGTCCTTGATCATAACTGTCCTGCTTCTTGGGCAGTGCTGATCTGATGGTGGCTCCTATCGTTCTGTTGTCACCAAGGTATGCCAAAGCCATCTTGGGTTGAAACATATCCTTGTGCTGCACACCTGGGGAGTGCAGGGACTTCTCTTGGAAGTGAGCCTTGAAAGCCCCAAGAAGCAGCAGGCTAGTGAGGAGAAGGTGGATGAGGAACCCAGGTCTAAACCATTTTTTGAAAAAAGGGTCAAAAGAATATCTTTACATGTCTTCTGGCCCCTGGTGGCCCTAATGCCCTGGAAGTTCAGTCCAGTGCATATAGAGTATGAAATAATAAAGCATGAGGCTGCATACTTGTTTTGGATACTGTTTATGGAGGCTGCGGTCACACTGACCTTTTTCCGCGCTTCCCTTCCCGCATTTAAAAGTCCCGCTTCAGTTTTCAGCATGATAAGACGATCACATTCCCCTTGTCATCGTGCAATCGACGGGTCAGATGTCTCACCGCTCCTCGCGGCATCGTGGTTTTTTTTAAAAAAAGTCTTAACTGCGCATGCGCTCATACGTATGGGCAAATCACCAGCTACCTTCACTTGTATATTAGTCCGTGGTCAGCTGCGGGAATTTTTTTCGCCCAAGCTCTCATATGTGCATGGGCAATTTTGCGGTGCAGTATATTGTTTTGCCCTGCGCCACAAGAGATTTCCGCCATTGCCCCTTCCTCGTTCGCTCAGTAAACATGGATCCTAGTTTTTGGAGCCTCCTTCT
This sequence comes from Lepidodactylus listeri, assembly GCA_029233225.1. Classification (NCBI taxonomy): domain Eukaryota; kingdom Metazoa; phylum Chordata; class Lepidosauria; order Squamata; family Gekkonidae; genus Lepidodactylus; species Lepidodactylus listeri. Next base: position 105,902,604 of record JARCFY010000003.1, read on the forward strand.
GCTAGCCATCCAGGCATTGATCACTGTCGTGGAGAAACTACAAGAGGAACAGGGATCCTTACCCAGGGCAAGACGTAGGAGGGCAATGTTGTGTAGACGCTTTCGTGCCAGGAAGCAGGTACACCGGCGTAGAGCCTGGCAAGCGAGGTCCCTGCTACTCAGTCTGAACAAGACCGCTGGTTATTGCCGCTGGTGGGTCTACCCCAGGTCCACACAGTGTTAGCCAAATTGCTTTAATTTACGTTTAGCAATCAGCAAAATACACGGGTTCTTGCCAACTATACCAGGGTCCCACCCCTCCCGGGAGTTCTCAAGGAAAGAGGCACGTGAGGCAGTGTTCCCAGTTAAATGTAGTTTACTGGATAATGTTATTCAAGCATACAAAAACGTAATCACACACAGAATCACTCAGGCCTAAGAAATAAAGACAGAAAATAGCACATTTGCATGAGCAGGTAATCGTTGGTGGGGAAAGCACAGTACCTTAGATGCGTTGTCCGATGTCAGGCTGGATTGGATGGGGAGAGAAATAGAAAGGCTATGGGGACACGAGGCTTGAACCGGCAAGACCACGTGGTTCTCCTGGGTAGCTACTCCAGAGAGAGAAAATGGGGTTCAAAGATGGAGGCAAGGGTTGGGGACAGCAAGCTGGACTGAAGGGTCAATAGAATAGATAGAGGGCGACGGCTCAAGAGAGCGAGTGACTCCGGGTTTGGGCTTTTATTGGGGGGTCTTGGGGCGGGCTGATCAGGCCACATCCCACTAACACACCTACTAGGCGGTCCGTCCCTTCTGGACCTTGGGATAGGAGAAAGGTAGACAAAGGTAGGAGGTCCAGGGGATGGTCAATGTTGCAAGAGTATGATCTCATCAGGAAACAGACACTGGGCCTGGGGTCTGATGACTCACCTGGCCACATCTATTGTAAGTCAATGACTTTGGCTGACTGGGTGGTGGCCTGAACATTAGTTGCTAAGCAACGGCTTTAGCATAACTATGCAGGTATGTTGGAGGGGGCAGGGGATGGCCAGCGTGTGGAAACAGAAAGAAACCTCATGGCAAGAGGAGTCCTTTGTCTCTGGTGAACTCATCTAGGGTGTCAGCCTCCTGGCGTGGGCTGGAGCTGGCTCCTATTATGAAGAAAGCACATGGCCCTTCCATTTAAGGCAGCCCAAAGTTCAGATTTATGAATATCGCAATTCATAAGAGCACTAGCAGTGCCTTGCCGGCCAACAACAGTGGTGGAACACCTTTGTTTTGTGAATCTGGGATGATGAGCAGTGGCTGCAAAACTTCAGAATGACTCGTGCAACTTTCCACTGGTTGGTGGAGTCCCTGCGTGGAAGAATCGAGTGCCAAGGGATGAACATGAGGCAGCCCGTTTCCATTGAGGAGCGCATAGCAGTGACCATATGGTGGCTTGCAAATAGCAGCTGTTACAGGGAGGTCAGCCAGCAGTTTGGTCTGGCACGTTCAACAGTTGCAGGAATCGTCATGGAGGTTTGTCTGGCCATGGAACATGAGCTCCTGAGTACCATCATCCATCCAGGACCACCAGGCAGGGTAAACAACATTAACCGGCAAACAATAAAATATAATCCCTATTTTTTCTTCATACAGGACTACTGTAATAAATGCTTTTTTTGCAGGGAGGTACATAAAGTATTAATTTCTAATTTTTTGATTTTTATTTATAGTAATTTACATTATAAGGGTTACACCATGTATGCTTTGGTGCACTGCATTGCAAAACTGCATGCGCTAGCTCAAGTCACATGTTTATCATAGGTTCTGGAGGGCAGTGGTGCTGAGAACCATACTTGCATATGTGCTGTGGGTAAAATGACATTAGTATTACGCCAGGCCATGTTATACCATTCTCCATGCAATCACCTCCATAAGCAGTCAGGCAAACCTTCACATGGTGTTTTGTCTGTGCTTGCCTGGGATAAGGCCAAAGTGAAGGGTAGGGTGAGTGCATAAGCCATACTGGCAGTGTTTGGAAGGGATCAATGCATCGTGTGGTCAATATGTCATCCAACTGATTTCCAACTCCATTTACTTTTTATGTGTTGTACAATTTCAGGCAGTGAACGGGTTTGCAGAGCTTGGCTTTCCCCACTGCATTGGAGCAATTGACAGTTGCCACATCCAGATTCGCGTCCCAGTTCGCCAATCCGGAGAGTACATCAGCAGGAAGGGGTTCTTCTCCATGCTTCTTCAGGGAACTGTGGATGATACAGGACGATTTATTAATGTGCGAGTTGGCCACAGCAGGAAAAATCATGACGCCTACGCGTTTCATTCCTCGAACTTGTTCAAAGGCATGGACACTGGGGCCTTTGTGCCAGGTAGCCCCACAATCACCATAGAGGGTGTTGTGATTTCCCCCGCTTATCCTGGGGGATGCGGCCTATCCTTTAAGGAAGTGGCTAATCACTCCTTGTACAGGAGCCGTGAGGAGGCAGCCTTCAACACGGTGCACTCCCATGCACGCAATGTTGTGGAGCGTGCCTTTGGGAGGCTCAAGGCCAGGTGGCGTTGCCTGTCAATGAAGCTACCCATCCAGGAGGAAAATGTGGTCCCCGTGATATGTGCATGTGCCATTTTGCACAACATTTGCGAGGAGCGTGGCCATGAAGTCATCGCACAGGATGAGGACATGGCCACTGAGCCTCCTCCAGAGGCTCCTCCTATCCCATTTGAAACTCCCAGAGTGAGCAAGGAGAGGCAGAAAAAAAGAGGGGCAGGCAGTAAGAGCGGCCTTAACACAATGGATGCTCAGGCAGCGTGCCCGCCGCAGAATGTGATTGTTTTTCTATATATTTGTAAAGGTTTGTTAAATGTTTCTGTTTTTGAAAGCAGAGACTCTATATATTTGTTCTCACCAAGCAGTGCCAAATCTCTAACTGTGTAACTGAAATTGCAAGAAATTTCATTGATGATGAAAACCGTGTATTTTACTCCACTTGTAAAAACGTCCACAGTGTAGACCAAAGGGTAATGTTGCACACCTTGATATCGCTAGGTTCAAATGTGCAGCACTCCACAGTCTGGAGGAGGTTCCCAGGGGCAGTTCAAAGGTTGCATTTTGGGAACTTATGTCAGTGTGGGTTTGGTTGGGGTGCAATCATTTCATTAGCAAGGGCGGCACCTTCCCCATGGGCATGCGTTTCTATCAATTCATGGATGAGAAACAAAGAATCACAATCAGGACCGTGTGTAGTTGTGCTTTCCCCGCCCAAAATTTTTTAATCCATGTACACATTGACCGGCATACAGGCAGGACACAATCTAGGCAGTTTCACTGTAGATTCACTGTACTCCTTGCGGTTGTGGCCTATGTGGGATCTAGGGAGGGTGGCCAAAGTTGAAGGTTTTAGCATTTTGTAATCCACTCATTAAAGCATCCACGTACTCCATAGGGACCAATAAATAGTGAAGGGAAATCTCTGAGAGGCAGCAGTAGAGCAATGCCCATCTATAATTAAGATGAACTCTAGGCACAATGGCAGCCTCTACAAACAAACTTTGCAGCAACTAGAAAGAGTTCCTCTTGACACACACACAATACAAAACAATCTGAATGTAAAATCCAGACTGAGCAGCACCTCAGGCTCAGCACTCCAGCTGAGAGCCCTCAAATACAACAGCACTGCAAGGAAAGGTGTCTCCTGGTTGAGCTAACAGAGTAAAATCACTTTTGTGGCTGTTTCAAATATATACCATGGTTTTCTGGGGGAGGCCCCTAAATATTCCAACCAATGGAACAGCCATCGTCGCCTTCCCATCAACTGTTGCCGTTCCCCTCCATAGTAGAACGAGCTTTGCATAAACCAAATGGGGGGGGGGGGGTTTCTCAAGCAAAGTTCAAGCAAAGGAATAGAAAGCCATCTTGCATTCAAAGTGATATCCTCTATTTCAAGTTTGCCTCAATTCCCTGTGTGAGACGCCTTCTTCCCAGTGATCAATAATTGAGCAACCACTATCCTCCATGTCATGCTTCCCTAAATTGTGAAATGGAGCTCAGTGATTATCAGCATACATGGTAGTCCACTGACAAATAAACGAGAGCCCAGTTGGTGTGCCTCTCACAGTGGTTCTGAAATGAATATTGAAAGGATGTTTTGTGTACATCAGAATTATTTCAGTCATCAGACAATGTCCTTACCACAGTTCTAAAACATACAGTGGACAGAATACATCCCTCATTTTTAAAGTCGCTTTCTAAGTTGTAACTCTCAATCAGACCTGCTATAGCCCCCCAAACTTTCAAGTTTGTAAAATGGGGATTACAGTTCCTTGTCACACAAGATTTTTTCCCCCTTCACAGGAAAATACATTGCACAGAGAATATAATGTTTACCTGGTACCATAGAGAGATATGAAGCAATCATTCCGCTCATTGATGGTCAGTTTTTTCTCAACAAAGTGCATGGGACGTGGCAAAGAAGGATGGTCCATGGAATACATTAAGTGCCTCTGGGACTTCTTTGGCATCATTCAAATTATGCTTACAATAAAATTACTGACCAATAATTATGATATAAAACATCACAGATATAACTTTGTTCTTTGTACTATGTAGAAATTGGAGTCTTTTGTGAACAAAGTTGTATCTGTGATGTTTTATATCATAATTATTGGTCAGTAATAATCAGAAACAGCTAGGCTTACTTAGCAAGACAAAAAAAATCAGGTGTGAGGGAGCAAATGATAGAATTCAATTCCCATTGCAAAAAAGCCTTTCAGGATAACTGCTTTCCCTATATCTGGTGGTAATGACTCCATAAATTAATTATGCATTGTCTGCTTAGAACTTACAGCAAATCATCTTCATTGAGAGGCCCTGAACTTCAATAAGAAAAAAACAACCCTTCACTAGTATAAATGCTGCTATTTTACAAACTTGCTCAAAAGCCAGTCAAATCCAACTAGGGAGCAGTGCTCATCTCCGTTTTCAAGCCGAAGAGCCAGCGCTGTCCAAAGACATTTCCATGGTCATGTCGCCAGCATGACTAGATGCCAAAGCGCACGGAATGCTGTTGTTACCTTCCCACCGAAGTGGTACCTACTTATCTACTTGCAATTTCTTGCTTTTGAACTGCTAGGTTGGCAGGAGCTGGGGCCAGAGACAGGAGCTCACTCCATCATGTGGCACTTGAATCTCAAACTGCCAAGCTACTGACCTTCCGTTCTCCAGCTCAGTGTCTTAACCTCTGAGCCACCACGGCCCCTAATTTCTTCATAGGGTGTTTTAAATTCTAGGAATGCGTACTACCACAGAACTCTCTGCAGACTTAATATGATATTTCTTTTTTGAACAATTCACTATGCTTTCCTTTGTGTAGAGACACAGGTGGTGCTCTGTGGTATTTGGGAACTTTGTTGGGTGTTGGTTGTGGGTGTTTGCTCCAAGTTTCCACCAGTGGGTGTTGGTTGTGGGTGTTCACTCCCAAGTTTCATCAATGGCTGCGGAATATCTTTGATTCTTTTTCTGTGTTCTTTAATGGCCTCCCAAATTTCCAAATTAAAATATGTTTCTCCTCACCAAGGTTTTCACCTAGGGTTGCGATCACACACACAATTCACCCTGACATAGGTGCGAATGCCAGGTGGATTAAAGGAGCACAATCAGATGACAACATCCGGGAAGTGCCCCGCAGCCATCAGCAACCTGTTTTGCTCTGCCACAGAAGTGGAGTTAAAAAACACCTTGGAAAGCCCTGTAGCAAATGGGTTGCTATGGGCCACAGGCAGACTTTCCTGCATCTGATCGCCCCAGCACACTTCCATGGTGCCGTTGTTTTTTGCCCTTCTCAGTATGTGCATCATCGCACACTCCATAGGGAATCCACAGGGCTGAGGTGCGAATCATCGATCCCTTGTTTTAGTGCATCAGAGACAAATAGCAAAAAACAAAACAAAACCCCAACTCACCTGCAGTTGCGTCTGATCACGCAGTGGCAGGCTGTGCCCACAGCTTCCAAAGTCCATGTGATCGCACAACTGTGGGTCAACTTCCGCCAGAGAAAATAGCCCCCCCCCCCACGCTGTATCTTGCGCATGTGACCACAACCTAGGTTTGTCTGTCTCTAAATGGACCTTCAAAAAATTTAGTGTTCATGGGTCAAGAGGGAAAGTCATCTTATGGATTGGTAAATGGTTAAAAGAAAGAAAGTAACAGGAAGTAGTGGGTAGAACACAGCTTCCTAAGTAGAAGGAAGTCAATAGTAGTCTCTTATTTAGGATAATGAAATCTGAAGTTCACTGCAAAGGCCTCTAAAAAGGTTTCTTCAAAAATGATAAATGGACTCCCCCCCCCCCCCCCCAGCAAATCTTTATGAAAATGTAGTTTGTAAAACAGCAGCATTTATACTAGTGAAGGGTTGTTTTTTTCTTATTGAAGTTCAGGGCCTCTCAATGAAGATGATTTGCTGTAAGTTCTAAGCAGACAATGCATAATTAATTTATGGAGTCATTACCACCAGATATAGGGAAAGCAGTTATCTTGAAAGGCTTTTTTGCAATGGGAATTGAATTCTATCATTTGCTCCCTCACACCTGATTTTTTGTGTCTTGCCAAGTAAGCCTAGCTGTTTCTGGAATCTGTAGGCTGATGTGTCCTAAATGGCTATTTTGCTTTTTGTTTATTTTAATTCAAACCTCTCTATCCCACCTTATCTCCTTGGACTCAAGGCACTGGTTATGGAATCAAAAGTACAGAATCTTCAGCCAGCTCTTTCATTGCTGTTTCATCTATCATATTTGTATCTGATTTCCACCCTTGCTACCAAGGTGCTCAAGGTGGTGAGCATAGTTCCTCTCTCTCTCTCACACACACACACAGTCTTCACAGCAACCCTGTAAGGTATTTCAGCAAAGAGTGACTGACCCAAGGTAAACTGGTGACTTGGGGGGGGGGGGGGGGCTTATAAGTGTGGCACCACTCTGGCTTTTACTCTGTGGATTTTCATTGTAGATTATATGTTTTGATTCTGGTTTGTCAGCCAGCATATAGGTATTTAAATGAATTATGGCTTAATTGATTTTTCACCATGTTCAGAAAGCAGTATGCCCCTGAATCCATACTCGTGGGCACAAGGAGTTGGGCCTCCTCCATCCCTGACTCGTAAGCTTGAAGACATTTGGCTGACCACTGCTGGGAACAGTCTGCTTGATCAGAGGGACCCTGACTAGCCCACAGTTCTTATGTTCTAATGCACCCTTTTGTCCTTGGGGCATTATAGTGACAATTTCATACATTTTTTTCCATCAAGCTGTCTCCATGAAGTGCAAAGAAGAAGGTGGGTCAGATTTTAACAGCAAATGGGGCTTTTGAATGAGGAATGCAGGACCTTTCTCTTGCCAGTAGCTTATTTCTCCAGACCAAATAACAGAAGTGACCATGGCAGGGCAAAGGGCACCTGGGGAGAAACAGTGCTTGCTAGGAAGCAAGAAGCAAGGATGGTTCACTTGCACTGCCTGTTTGCTGTTGAAATTTGACCTTCTGTCTCCTTTTTACATGTGAACCGTTTCTGTTACTGAGTTTCATTGAAGGGAAAGCCAGGGAGGAAAGCTTCAGCAAGGTAAGATGGGTTGTATCTTATGAGTGATGAGGGAGGAAGACTCAGGTACCTGTATCTATACTCTAATGTGTTCATACTGAATCTTCCTCATCATTCATAAGATACAAAGCAAACACTCCAGAACTAGGGATGAACTGGGATATGTTGGGCTAGCCCAAAGTAACACCTGTACCAGAATAATACCAGAACCGTTTATCTTCTCACTGTGTGTACTAAGTTCTCTTGTGTACTTAAAATGTACTTAGGCAGCAGGTGGTAGAATATCAGATGAGAACTAAAATATTTGGACCTGCTTAGATGTAACAGGCTGAACTGTGGATATCGTGTTTGTTGATAAAAAGATAAACGTAGGTTCTCTAGGTGGAAGGGTTAAGAATAATTTGAAGGGAACTGTTCCCAAAGAGTGATCTTGTCTGCCAGCAGATTCCTGCTGCCTGAAAGTGGCTTCTTTTTTGCTTCTTTTTTGCTTCCTACCCAGCTATGAAGACATACATTGTACCTAATTATACATGATAAACACTGGAGGGAGGGATACATCAGAATCTCACCCTCCTTGAGCTGGGCTTTTAAAATTCCTTCTAAGACATCTAATACTGCCTCTGCAGAAGAGATGGCCTGCCCTGGGCCAAAATAACACTTCCTCTTCCCCTTCATACCTTCAGCTTTGAGCAACTGTGCCACTTGCCACCTCCATTATTTAGTACTGGTTCAGTAAATGTTGTCTCTTGCTCAGTTTGAGGGATTCACAAGAGTATGTCACTAAACAAGCATGTGCAAGTCTTCACTGAACTCTCGAATTTAATTAACTGAAGGCATTCAGCAGAGGATAAATTGCAATGATTGTGTACATGTTACTCCCTTCCATTTCTGCCAGGAAGAGATCCAAAGGCTGTTTCTTCTTTATGTATTGTTCCAGAGATATGTCTGCAAATTAGAGTTGTCATGCTTCCCAGTCAGTTTTGAAGTCCCCTCATCTGACTTTTGTTTTACATTTGCTTGCTTATGACATGAACCATAAATGAAAGCTTAAAAAAATAATATCTTCTCTCCCAGGTAAATCTGTCAAAGCAGCTATCATTTTCTACTGCTTCTAATAGGGCTTCTTAACTCATGTATCTACTGCTTCTGCCCAACTCGTTTTAAAGTATTTTATTTGTATGTGTGTGCACACGCACACCTGGAAGTCATGTTGACCTTTGGTGACTGACCCCTGACTGGGGGCTTGGAGGATATTCAGAGAGGTGGCTGAATAAAGCCTTCCTCTGACCTCCCAACTTGGTATTCCAAGGAAGTCTCCCATCCAGGTACTAACCACAGTTGACCCTGCTTAGCTTCCAAGATCTGACAAGATTGGGCTTGCCTGGGTTATCCAGGTCAGGGCTGCCCAACACATTTTTGTTAAAAAATTTCACTGAAAAACTTCCTAGAAAAACGTACATTGAAAATATAGATGCCTGCAACCAACTCCACATTTTGAGGTTCACTTCCTATTTTTTGGCCCTATATGTAGGTTCAGTTTAGCCCTGAATTTGCATGCTCTTCCCTTAACACACGTAGAGTATTTAGGGTAAACTGAGTGGTCTACCCATGTAAATGCATATAGGAGGAGGCTCCATTTAAGTCAATCTGACTGACACAAAGAAAAGGTGAGTGGATTGCAGAAGCAGCACCTATATGTGTAAGTGTCTATACACACAAACTCCTTATTCCCAAGGATAGCATTACACGTTATAACTGCAGAAGTACAGGTCTGAGAGGCGTTGTTTCTCTGACGTGAATAGTGTGGAAACAAAATACAAGTAAAAAACCCATCTTCACTTATTACTCTCCAGTAGGAAGAGCTTCAAACATCAAATCTTTAGGATGAGCCACAAATGTTAACTGTTTTGATTGCTAGTCTTCATAATCAGTGCATGCCAATTACTTAATTTTTTAAAAAATAAATGGACTTTCATATAACTGAAGTAGAATCCCATCAGCTATAACCTGTCAGTGTTTATAGAAACTAGACGGATTTGTTTGGAGATGTATTAGGACATTTTGTTCCAGGTCCAGAATATTTAAGCACAAGTAAAGAGTGATTGTCTTTCACTGTGTACTCCAAATCGTCACGTCTTAGGTCTTAAACAAGAGGCCTCAGTGTTGTTTGATCCGCATTCAAAACAAGAAACAGAGTGTTTTTTTAAAAAAAATAAATCTGCAAGTGGACAATGCTACTTTTACATGCTTTCATGTAATCTCTCTTCAATTTTTTTCTTGCTGCCTGACATTGATATTGGTAACACATTGGTGTAAATAGGTCACATTTTCTTTTACCTTTCATCCTTGCTGCTATTTGCTTCCCAGTCTATATTTTATACAGTTATTTCCCCCCGCTCCCCCACCCCCGACAGATACTTCCTTGGCTTTTGTTCTCTTGGTGGTTAGAACAGCTTCCACACAGCCTATATGCAAGCATCATGTCAAGTGGGTATTTCCTCATGGGCATTTTGCTGCACCTTGTCTTCCTAACTGCATCAGTCTGTCAGTTTCCTCCCAACTCTTCCCTGTGTTTTCTGACCATCTTTGCACACCAGTGTTTCTGATAGGACCACACAGGAAGCATTTTCTGTGGTGTCTGTACAGTGTGTAGCAGTTTTGAAGGGCCTGTGCACTTTCAGCCACTTCCTTAACCCTCTACTCAGCCACTGCCCCCCCCCCCCAGCTGCTGCCTTTTCCCTCTCCCACAGCACATAGTTGCAAGTTTTAAAAAAAAACTTGCAACCATGTTGATATGCTGCTGTAGCAGACAACCATAAACATTCATTTGGGGATCTTTTCTTTAATGTGTTAATTTTATTCCGGCCAGCACCTACATCCACAGGAAGCCTGGCAAACAGCTCACTTAGAATTAAGTACACTGAATTTGATGTGGCTTCAGGTTTTGCTTGTTGTTTTGAGGGGAAGGGCTGGGCAGTTTAAACACCCTGAAGACAAAATAGATTGGGATATGAACCACCGAGAATGTGTAGAATGATTTACTGAAGCCAACCTCTGCCCATTGGTCACAAACCTCAATAGCAGAAATACGTAAAGTCAGACTCTGCAACCACCCCCTTTTGAGTTCAGTGGTAAGATGGTAACAACAACCAGGGCTTTTTTTCTGGGGGAACATGCTGGAATGGAATTCCGGAAGATCTTCAACAAATTTCTTTTTAAAATGTTTAAAAGTTCATGAGTTTTCAGTATCCAGATAGAAAATTTCATTTCCCTCTTGAGAGTTCTGGCACCTCTTTTTTTTTTTTAAAGGCCCTGCTAACAACAATATCCACAGCAGGAAAAAGAAATTCCTTCAGCCTTTTTGCAAAGTGCTTATCCAGTGAATTCAAACTTTTCAAAGGAGGAAAGGAAATTGACTAATCACAGTAAAAGAAAAGCACCCAGGTCTAGAATAGGCAGAACTCTCTGTTGCCCTGGCAATACCACCTCATGTTATCCTGATGTCTTGATATAGTACCCAGAAAAAAGGGAGGATGACACAGTTTTTATTTTGGGGTTTTTTTGTAGGGGGCTGAATCCAACACTTTCATGTTTAGTGTGTTCGTTTTTGCTATTTTTTCTTAGGTTAGCATTGAATATCTATTGAATATCTATTGGCTTAGTTTGTGTGGCTTTTTATTGGCTTTTTTTGTCAAATATTTTCTAGTGTTCTAGATGGTTTTCCAAGTTTTATTGCTTTTATGCTTTTGCTTTTGCTGTTGCTTTAGATTTTTGATTTGTACACCATACTGAGTACTTTGTAAAGAGATGGGTTAAAATGTAGTAAATAAATAATTTTTAAACAAATACAATATTTATTACAATGATTCAGTGTGGGGAAACTTGATGTTTTAGTCAACACCGGGCTGCCACCTAAAATATACATATCTGATTCTCCCCCTTCCCCAATATGTAAGATTACTTAGCCTGGTGTCATCACATTGTGTGTTACCCTGAACCCTGCCAGCGGCTGCCAGTAATGCAGAGCAGGGCAGGAAAATACACACTGTGGTGACCTCAGGCCAGGAAAGGAATGGACTTGACATGGGGATGCCATTCCCAGCAGCAGCCCCCTGTCAACAGTGACGTAGTTTCCCCCTGAAATAGCTACCTGTGATGCAAAGTTGTAAGCAAGGCCACTAACCTATCTGCTGTCATCAGACATTTGTGGCACATCAATATCTGTATGTTCCTAACCATCCAGGTTGTTTTATATCTCGGGATGACTTCTACAACATACTGCAAATATTTAAAGTACTGTCATGTGGGCACGTGCTGAGTGTCAGTTTCCCACCTACCAAGCCTACATGGAGACATAGAAATTGCAAATTTGTGCAGAGCAAATGTGGGTCTCTGAGACAGCGCACTAGCTCACCAGCATGATGCAGTAGTCAGAGTGAGATGAAAAAATAAGGCCAAATCCAATGCTGCAAATAAATAAAAATTGTATTTATATATATATTACAGATTCCCTGAAGAAGCCTGTTGGCAAAACACATAGGGAATTTTTTAGCTCAGTAATACAATATATTTTTATTTTATTGGTACCATCAGCCTTGGCCTTTTCCCCCTTAATCTCAGTGACTGGTGTGGCCTTTTTTATTTTTCCTTGCTTGTAGTGGCTAGAGTGTCAGACTAGGATCTGGGAGATCCATGTTTGAATCCTCACTGTGCCATGCAAGCTTGCTGGGTCTCCCAAGTCTCAGCCTAATAGAATGGGAAGTAATCACACTCTGCTGGCAGATGTTGAGCTCCTGCGGCTGCTCTGTTTTTAGGCTAGTATCCTGTAAAGAATTATTGATCTCACTGCCTAGTTCTGGGGTGGGGTTGCATGCAGCCAGTTGAGCACTTCACCTCCTTTGGGTCACCTTCTGTTGTTGCCTTCTGGAGAGCAAGAACATCTCCTGGGGCCTATGGACCCAGGTTTGCATCCTTCCCAGCGAAGTTCTGGTGACCATTTCAGGGGATGGTGGCGAGACCCCCCTTGCTGGCTCAGGCAGGGCAGGCTCTGGTGCTGCTAGACAATTATCAGCAGGTACCTCATGGCACTGGGCCCTCCCTGATCCCCTGGTCCTCCTCAGCTGCCATCCTTGGCTCCTTGGGCTCCTGCCCTGAAGACTCAAAGTTTGAGTCTCTGGAGTGGTCAGTGGCGATTGCGGTTGCCACCCTCCAGGTGGCACCCGGAGATCTCTCTCTGTCTTATAATCGCTTTCCAGATGACCCAAGATCTCTTCCCCTGGAGAAATTGTCTGCTTTGGAGGGTGGACTCTATGTTATTATATCCAGTTGAGGTATTTCCCAGCCCAGAGCTGGCAACCTGAGAGGGGTCATGACAGGTGCGGTATAAATGAATAAAATATCCCATTATGATCTCCAGAACCTGAGGGAGAGGCCTTCTCCAATCCTATCCTTTAACCAGAGATGTGGAGTACTAAAATCTGGGACCGTCTACAGGCAGAGCTTTTGTTTTGCCTTTGAGGTATGGCCCCTCAGCGTTTCCTTTAAGTTTATATTTTTCAATTCATAAAGCCATTCTGCAACAGAAATAGAATGAGACATGACTCACACATAATATAACCAGTGAAAGGGAGAACACTCAAAACAGATGAAAGCTATCACAGAAACATATGGCCTAGTGGCAAATGTAAATAAGAGAGTTCTGATTTAACTGAATCTAGACACTATCAAGGAAAACAGTTTCTTCAGATATTTTCCACCCATTTGTATAGTACAGAAAAGATGGTATATTGAGAATGGGTCTCAGAATCTCATTTTCTCTTACAATTTTTCAAGATACTTTTAATGTTATTAAGGAGTCAATGGGGCTACATATGGAGAAGTTTCTGTATTTTACTAAAATTAAAATTAAGCCATTAATATTTTAAAATCACCATCAGATTAATATTATTTGAGGTTTGGTAAACTGCCAATTTTAATCTATTGCAGTCCTTACTATATTTTTATACAATATGTGTATTATTGATGTCCTAGACAAGTGTAAATATTGTATTTTTTTTCTATTTCCCCTTTGCTTTTTGTATCTTTAATATTCTTTAAAATAATTTTTTTCAAAGAGAGAGAGAGACAGGGAGAGAGAGAGAGAGATTGGGTCTCATAGTAAGGCAGCTTCAACTGAGAGGCCTGAAGCAAAAAGAGGTGGGAGAATCTGTCAGTGCAGAAGCTCCTAGTGTGATTTTGTTTCTTTACTTTATTGTCGGGCTTTTGTATTGAGACTAAGGGTGAATTATCGAATTATAGAAACAATTTAATAATGACCAATATAACACATACAATAAATGGTGAAATAAATTGGATCACATCATTAGGCAACAAAACAATGCAATACATTTGGACTGCCTGTTAGAAAAGACTGCTGTAATACAACCCAGGGGGTCCCCAACGTAGTGCCTGCAGACACTTTTCCTGGTGCCCACCAAGTGTTTTTTAAAAAGTGGGTGCGGCCGGGGGTGGCACTTGCCCAGCAGGGTTTCTGGCTGGCCACTAGAAGTCTGATTGGGTGGGCAGATTAAAATAACACTGGCCAAGGACAGACTGGCAATCTGGAGCGGGACAGCCCCGCTTCGGAAGTGGAAGAAGAGAGCCCATTCAGACATGCGCATCTGTCCATCGGCTCCATTTTGCACTTACCCGTTTCCAAGCCGTTTTCCATCTGCTTTAACAGGACACCGGGAGAAACCGGTGTCCAGGGGTCGTCTTCCTCATGCCTCCCGCTTCCAAGCAGTCTGAACCAGAAGAAGCGGGAGGCATCCGGAGGCGGCAGTGTGAACGCGCCAGAACTGAGTTTTGCGCATGTGCGCATATATGAAACACAGATGAAAGGGAAAAAATAGGGGAAAAAGAGAGTGGGGGGAGGGAGGGAGAGAGATAGTGAATGAACCTTGAGTGCACTTTCGAAATAGACCGTAGGAAGTTAGAAAGTGCATTGAAAGTGCATGGGAAGCCCATTGTCCCTATCTCTTGCCATTTTGCATATGCGCATATGCGCCACCAGCACAATGGAGCTGCGGTAGCCGCGGAGCCGGCTCCGCGACAGTCTGAACACTCCGTATTGGGACCGCTGCACACTACGCTGGCCGGTGTGAACGGCCAGCCCCAGGGAGTTTTCCCCCTGCAGCAGTTCCCTCCGCATTCCTCCCACTCCACATTGCCAGTCTGTCCTCAGCCATTGTTTCAGTGGCAGCTGCCACCACATGTGTTGGTTTTATTATCTCACATTCCTTCTTCCCAGTGTATTTTGGAAATTACTCCCTTTCTTCCCTACACTTGGGCTTCCTCTGTGTGTGCGTGGCTCCACCTTCTGTAGCAGCCATTTTGTAGATGACTCCACCTCCCGTGGCAGCCATTTTGTGATTGGGCCCATTGCCCTTTGTCAGAATTCCAAAGGTGCCCACAGGCATTAAATGGTTGGGAACCCATGATATAACCAGTAAACAATAGAAGGGGGGAACAGAAAAAAAAAGAAAACTGTCCCCCAAATTTATACAGAACAATTAAAATCTACAATACTATTCACAATATAAAACTGCCTGTTGTGTTGTTCTTTCTATTTTCCCACATTTTTATTCCCTCTGTAAAAATGCTCTCCTGAACATTTCTGCTTTACCCATTCTGCAGAATGACAGACATGTTGAGAGCCTTCCTGAACTCCTCAGACTGGCCATTCCACAAGGTGAGTACGCGTGTGTATGCAGTAGTTGAACTTGCCAGTTTGCAGGGTAGCATCTTTAGAAGGCTTAGTTTAAATAAGCGTAGCTGCCACAGTCAAGGACATATCAGGAGAGGCGGTCCTGTAGGTATGTAGGAGGTCCTAGGTCATGAAGGTTTTCCTCTCAGACTCAGTTGCTGTTCTATCTGATCCTAGCTTAGCTTCACAACTTCCAGATAACAAGAAGAAGAGAAGGCGCTTTCTGAAGCCTGAATAGTAAACAGGAGCTGGGAGCAGTAGCTGTTGAGAGAAGGCACCTGGGAGTGATTATGTCAACTAACCAGGTCATTTCCTCATTCCAGAGGTCAATCAGGGCATCGACAGAAGTACCAACCATCTGGCTCCAGGGGTGGAGCAATTTAGTAGTCACTTGCAGAGACTTGGTATCCCTGTACGACTAAACCCAAGGAGGGAGTGGTCTGTCCATGACAAAGGAACCGTTGTCAATTCCTCCACCCTCAGATCACATTCCTCCTGCCCAGAACAAAATACTAGTTCAAGAGCGTGACCTGCACAATGTGTAGGACCTGTTATTACCTGAGATAGCCCATAGTTGTCATAGTGGCCATGAAATCCTGAGCTGCTCCTGACAAGGCAGCCTCAACATGAATGTTGAAGTCCTCTAGGACAGGCAGCCTGGTGGCCTTCAGCACACACACACGCACACGCACACACACAATCCTGTCTCAGTCCCAACATTATGTACATAAGTTGTTTTCAAGGGTTATGGAATTGCTTCTTACAAAGACTATATATTTTGCAAGTTTCTAGTTGCTGTTACATCTATGTGTTTAACTATCTCTGTGGTCACACACACTAAATCCACTTTCAATCCACTTTCAGTGCACTTTCCAACTGGATTTTACTGTGTGAACTGGCAAAATCCAGTTGGAAAGTGCATTGAAAGTGGATTAAAAGTGGATTATTTAATGTGTGTGACCACAGCCTACTAGTTATACTGTTCTGTGTTTTGGAAGGTGGTTGCATTAAAAATTTTGTTCAATTTAAATTTATCCTGCACATTCTACTCCGATGTTAGCCTCATAGAACCTATATTGGCAGCATGAATTGACTAATCATTGAACCATGCCAGTTCCTGTAAACTAACCATGTTCATCTCAAAGAGGTCTAGAAGTATAAAGAACTGAGTCTCCTTTAGGAAACTGCTGAGGACTATGCTTTCCAGGAAACATTACAATTGTCAAAGGCAAAGACCCCAAGGATATCAAAAGGAGCAAGGCAGACTTTGGCATCTTTATCAGGAACTGTAATAGCATTGTCTTCACCCTTCTATAATACTTTCTGTAGTTTTTCATAATTTCCATGCCATTTCTATTTCTGTATAGCAGGTTAACATACATTTATCATGGACTTTTATCTCAGAAAAATACAATTTTTGACTGTGATTCTGATTCCATTGGTACATCCAGGTGTGCACAGTCTGAACAGAGCCTGTTATAGAACAATCACTCCATTTTGTTCTGATGCACTGCCTTCTCTCACACAGAATCATGACCGGGGGGGGGGGGGGGGGGCTTTTCATAGACGTGACGGGTATGAAAGGTGCTAATTGGTCAGTGTCCTGGGACATCATGAGAACACTTCTTCTTCAGAGAAGGGTTTTTTTTCTTTTAACCTGATGGTTGCATAGGATTTAATAACAAAAACACAAGGAACAAAAATTCAGTTGAATGTATGTATGTGCTGTACAGGGGGGGGGGGGGGAGGAAGAGCCCACCTAATAGTTGGATCAGAGTTTGATTCATTGATCCTCACATCTATCACTGACATTCCAAACAGGAGAGGAAGCCAGGGAAAATAGATGCTGCAATACTGGGGTGTTTTTTGTGTGTATTCTGTGCCACCCATTTTTTGCTACTGGTATTGAGTCCTGGTGGATGGGCATTATGTATTTCTCAGAAATGTAGGACAAATTTTCTGAACAAAGAGCCCTATGTGTTTTCAATCTTACTTATTCTTTGCAGCCTATTTTGTATTCAAACAGATCCTTTAAGCTCTGAGTCATGTTAAGAAACCAAACAACTGCTGCTTGTAGCGTAGGTAGTGCCCAAAAATAAACTCTGCGCCACTGTGCTAACAGCACAAAAAAAATGAATTACAGATTAAGTGCCTGGATGGCACTGCCTTTGTGGCTAAACTTATAAATAGTTCACTGATCAGTTTTAATTTGACGATCTTTAGGGAGCATCAAAGCTGTTAATAGCAGAGAGAGAGAGGCTTTGTTAACAGAAACTTCTGAAGCAAAAGAGCCTTATTCAGCATTTTATAAATCTTCTGAATTGGAAATGAGTCACCGAGCTACTAGTTATTCATGGGTTTAATTTCTGTTTACATCACTTGGGGGGGGGGGGGGGCTCATCATCTTGAGGCCCAAAAAGTAGATTGCTAATTGCAGTGTTTGGTTTCTTGCCTTGTGAAATATCTTTTTAACTGGCAGCTGCAAATATTGCTTGACAAATATGCAGAAATTCTGCATTCCAAGAGTTAAAGAGGAAAGACCTTTTCTCCCTCTCTGCTCTTACCAGTGTATGCTCTTATAGTTACCATCATATTATACATCTACTTTATACAGCACTTGTCATCTTGTTTTTGTCCCAAAAGCTTTACTGCAGTTTAACCTTTTTCATAACTTTCTTCATAACTGGTATAACAACGGAAGTAAACTAGGGCTGCCAACAGGTTGCCCACAGGGGGGAGAAAATTATCTGTTCCTTTAATAGAAACTTAATGGAATTTTATTTACCAGGTGATGTTATTTGCCTCCATGCCATGAAGAACTTCAGCTTCCCTTTTTCACACACCATGCCTTTATTAAAGGGAGAGGACATTATTTTATTTGTAACCTATCACTGTCCTATCATTAGGGTTTAGATAAGGACATTAAACTCCAGACAGACTGCTATACTCACTCATCTATTGTGTGCATTCAATGTTAGACCCCTGTTATTTACATTTGAGGAGCAGATCTCTTGGTATGGAGGTGGTGGCAGTGGGTTCCCCAGAAGAGAGTTTGAAAACCATTATATTTTTAAGGGGGAAGGTGCCTTCAAATGTCATATTCAGAATATCTGGAATCCTAGTACTTTAGTGATAATGACCCCAGTAATGGGGTTATATGATATTCTGGACATGCAACATTCCATAAGCCATGACTGGAGAGACCAAATTCCTCTGTGTGCGTGTATGTCAAACCAGTTTTGTGTTTTCATTGAAAGCACCTTCATACAGCAAGATCCAGTACTGATCATGCCGGGGGTGGGGGGGCTGAAAAGTAAATGGTAAATTTTAGGAAGCATTAGAGAGATTACTTACTGAATGCATCAGTTGTACCATTTTTTCCTGTGTAGTGGTGGGGAGGCTCTTGAGATGACAATTTTGAATGGACAAATAGGATGGGGAAAGACTGAGCAGCCCCTCCCTGTGCCAATGCAGGGCCTCCCAGGCTTATTTTCATTTTTTTTAAAGGAAGGGTGATTCACTGGTGCCATGTCTCATTTGGCCTTTAATTGCCCCCAAATTTTGGGTAAACACACTCTCCTAGGTCCAGCCATTTATGCTGAAACTCTGGCTTCTGTTAAAACATTGCTCCAGGAAACAACTAGAGATTATTCATGGTATCGTCTAAGGTAACTATAATGTGTCCTGAAGCAATAACATTTCAACATCATTGTGGTTAGCAATTTATCATAAAGCATTTCAATTCAATACAGTATAATGAAGTAAATTGTTTGTATACCTTATAGATTAAGCATTTTTAAGTGGAATTCTTTTGCCTCCAGAAAAGAAGGAAGAATGAATAGGTTCATATGAGATTTTTATCTCACCCTTTCTTTGAGGTGGTTCCATTTGAACAATAATTCCTGGGTATAAGCTCTATAGGCAGAATAGGGAGGAATGGGTTGTTGGTGGTGTTGTGTTGTATATCAAAGAAGGCATAGAGCCAAATAAGTTAGAAAACATCAGGGGAATTAACTCCCCTGAAGCAATATGGGTGGAAATACTAAGCCTTAAGGGTTATTTAAAAGTAGGGGTGTACTATTGCCTACCTGATCAAACCCTTGAGGCTGATCTTGAGATGGAGAAGGAAATAAGGGAGGTGACTAAAGCAGATAACATTATTATACTGGGAGTCTTCAACTACCCTCACATTGATTGGGTAAATATGTGCTTGAAATATGTGCTTGTAGAAATGAGATTCCAAGACATCATAAATTACTAAGCACTGGAACACTTGGTCACAGAGCCAACCAAAAAAGTAGTGATCTTGGGCTTGGTTCTGAGCGGGTCTCAAGATCTGGTGAGAGATGTAAAGGTTGTTACACCAACTGGGAACAGTAATCACAGTGGTATTAAGTTCAGCATTCAGGTCAGTGGAAAGTTATCCCCGAAGTCCAAAACTGTTAACATTTGATTTCAAAAGAGGGAACTTTACAAAAATGAGGGGAATAATAAAAAGGAAGCTGAAGGCGAAACACAAGAGAGGCAAATCCCTAGAGGATGCTTGGAAGCTATTTAAAACCACACTACTTGAAGCCCAAATAGAATGCATCCCACAGGTTAGAAAAGGTATTGCCAAGTCTAAAAGAAGGCCTGATCCAATGAATTGAACAGGAGGGACCACAGGCTCTGGCAAAAGAAATGTAAGTCAATAATTAGGCATGCAAAAAGAGATTTTGAGAAGTGGGTTGCTAAAAGCATCAAGACAATCAATAAACTTTAAATATATATATATATCCAGAGTAGGAAACCAGCCAGAGTAGCAGTGGGGTCTTTGGATGACAAAAGAATAAAGGGATTTCTAAAGGAAGATGGAGAGATGGCAGAGAAGCTCGATGTCTTTTTTGCTTCTGCATTCACTGGGAAGTGTGGGGCACATACCGATGCCACAGCCCCTATTTTTGGGAAGGGAGTCTGAAGAACTGAGCCAAATTAAAGTGGCCAGAGATGAGGTTCTAGACTTCCTAGGGAAATTAAAAACTGATAAGTCTCCAGGTCCTGGAGACCTGGACACCAAAGAGTTCTTAAGGAACTCAGATGTGAGATCATTGATCTAATAACCAGTATATGTAACTCATCACTAAATTCAGCCACTGTACCAGAAGACTGGAGAGCAGCAAATTCACTGCCAGAGGATGTAGTCGTGGCCACAGGAATAAACAGCTTTAAAAGGGAATTAGATAGATTACTGGAGGATAAGTCTATCAGTGGCTACTAGTCATGGTGGATGAGGAGAACATCCACATTCAGAGGCCCTATGAATCCCAGAGCCAGGAGGCAACATCAGGGGAAGGAGGGGACATCAGGGAACATCAACCTGTATGCCTTGTTGTTGGCTCTCCAGAAGAACTGGCTGGCCACTGTGTGACCAGAAAATCATACAGCTGTAACAACACACTCTCCTATTAAGGCATATACATCAAAAATTTCAAGAACATACAAAAATTATTGCAAAATATAATTAATTTAATATAACAAGTGATGGGGGTCCAAAGTCATCAACAACGAAACATCCGGTAGATACATTCGTTTCCAACAGTGTTCATCAGGTGTGGACCAACAATTAGAATATCTTCAAATGTAATTAAAGTACTTCTACTATATCTGGCTGATTCAACAATGGCAATTTTTCAACTCACAGCATATTTGGAACACTCCTAAGTTAATGCATGTTGCTCAAAGGCTTGATTTTGGACCCCCATCACTTATTATATTAAATTAATTATATATTTGCAATAATTTTTGTATGTTTTTGAAAATGTTGATGTATATGCCTTAATAGGAGAGTGTGTTGTTACAGCTGTTTGATTCTCTGGTCTTAACTTATTCCATAGCTGTTATTCTCATAGATATGGCCAGTGTGTGAGACAGGATGCTTGACTAGATGGACCATTGTTCTGATCCATCAGGGCTCTTCTTATGTTCTTAGTTATGTCTTTAGGTAAAATGAAAAGCATGCCCTTGGCTTTCAAATCAGGAGGATAGAATAAATGTTGCAGCCAGTAGTAAGGAACCTTCCTCAGTTTGCCTAGGGCAGTGAACACCCTTAGTATGAGCCTAGGCCATTCCAAATACATCCCTGTACATTTGTTAGAGGCTGGTAGGTGTGATATGATAGTTAATCTTGGCTCTCCAGTACACTTATTACAATTTCACACTTTTAGGCCTTAAGGAGCACAACCCCAGTCCAAGGTACAGGCCTGCTGTGCGCCCAAACCACCTGGATGACCCCAGAGCAGTTTGGCTCAGGGTCATCAAACAGGAGGTGAAAGTCTGGTTCGTTACACTGAAGGGATGCATTTAGATAAACTGATACCCATATTTTGCTATTCAAAAAATATTCTCTGAACAAAGGCTTGTTTTGTACTACAGAAAATTGAGGAAGTGAAGAGTGACAAGGCAGCCAAGCTAAAAGGTGCAGGAAGCAGGATTTGAATGTAAGTGCTGGGTTTTGGCAAAGAAGGAACTGGGTTTTGGCAAAGAGCAGGGTTGGGTGGGAATTTCAGAAGGCAATTTAGAATGCTCCTGGACTCAAACTGAGCCTGATTCTTGTGTCCAGCAGCTGCATGACTTCAAGTGAAATGCCAAGAGCTATAGAATCAGACATTGAGCAGGACTGAATCATGCAAGTGCATATGCTGTGTACTGTAGATAATCTCCGTTTGGAAGGTTGTTTGTTGAGTAAGGCAAGTGGGCAGGGAGGACTAAACAAAATCCCATTTTTTTGTGGAGATTTGACAGTTCATGAAGTTTTTGGAATGCTTCCTAGTCAGCTGCCATGTGCTGTGAAACAGGTTTTTTTTGGACTGCAGACAAAAGCTGTCCAAGCACACCCTATTCTAGAGGAAATGCACTGTCCTTCACGCTCATCTGGCTCATACTTGGTGAATCAGTATATAAAATTAATGTAAAAACTTTATATATAAAGTATAACAATATAGTGCATTAAAATAATATACAATGCCATTATGTCAAAACGCTTGTTATTCTGAAAGGTGGTGGGTTGAAGGGAGCATACGTGCATAAATGCATTCCCTGCCAGCTTGTTAATATCTTTTTGCTACCCTTTCGGTGTTCTGTTCAGAACTTTGTCTGACCAAAATTACTTGTTTACCTCAGTTCATTTCCCCTTAAGCAATAAACTCATGAGCAGATGGTACCCCAGTTATCAAGTGCACAAGCACAGTTCTAAGAAGAGGAGAATAGAAGAGATTGGATTTATACCCTGCCCTTCACTACCTGAAGGAGTCTCAGAATGGTTTACAAACCCCTTTCCCTTCCCCTCCCCACAACAGACACCCTGTGACTGTTGCATGGGGGACTTTGGGGGACATCTGCAGAGAAACAGAGTTGTAACTAAAAATGAGCATGGTCAGCAGCACTTTGGAGATTGCCTGTTTTGTGAAATTTAAAAAGTGGGCAGAGTTTCTGATGAAGATGATTGTCCCTCTTCTCCTGCCAGTGGGCTGACATCTGCCTTTAATGGGCTAGCAAAGTTGATGTTCTTAAACCTCCTAATAAGAAAGATTTCTGCTTCCGAGGAGTTGACTTCCAACGATTGGTGATCTTGTGATGGTAGTGATACTTTTATGTGGTAAAGACCACCTGTTCACAGGATAATTTTACCTGTGGGACAGACTCTGCATGTTAACCACTCCACTGGTACATAATTGCTTGTAAAAAGTATTATAGTGTAATAATTCAGGTGGGTAGCCGTGTTGGTCTGAAGCAGCAGAACAAAGTTGGACTCCAAAGTTTCATCCAAGGTATAAGCTTTTGTGTGCATGCACACTTCTTCCATCTGAAGAAGTGTGGGTGGCACATGAAATCTTATACCTTGAATAAAATTTTGAACCTTGAATAAAATAGTCCACAAACTACTCCCGTTCAGTGCATCCACAAACCTAGAAGAAGAAGAGATTGGATTTATACCCCGCCCTTCACTACCCAAGGGAGTCTCAGAGCAGCTTACAAACTCCTTTCTCTTCCCCTCCCCACAACAGACACCCTGTGAGGTAGGTGGGGCTGAGAGAGCTCTGAGACAACAGCTAGTACAGAGCTATGGCTTGCCCAAGGTCATCCACAGGTGCAAGGGGGGGGGAGTGAAGAATCAAACCTGGTTCTCCCAGATTAGAGTCTGCACACTTAACCACTACACCAAACTGGCTCCTAGCGTTGTTCTGCCAGTGAACTAGGGTTGCCAACTCCAGGCTGAGGAAATCCCTGGAGATTTGGGAGTGGAGGGTGGGGTTTAGGGGAAGGAGGGACCTAAGCAAGGCATAATGCCATGGACTCCACTTTCCAAAGCAGCCATTGACCTGATTTCTGTAGTTTGGAGCTCAGTTGTAATTCCAGGAGATCTCCAGACCCCACCAGTAGGTTGGCAACCCTAAAAAATCATATTCAGCGTACTAGTTCTGCAGGAAGGCAAGCTGATTTCCATGGGAACCTAACCTTTAGGAATTGATTCCAATCCAGTGTGGGAATAATTGTTGGACATAAGATATTGGTTCAGGCAAGATTTTGTATAGATGGGACAGAAAATAATGTTTTTATTGATTTTGTCAAAACTGTTTTGACAACAAGGTAAACAGAATAAGAAGCAAAAGGTGGGTGTGGCTGGATGACCACACTTCTGGTAACATTGGGTGTGGCCTAATATGTTAATGAGCTGTGCTGTCAGGGGTGTGGCCTAATATGCTAATGAGTTCCTGCTGGGCTTTTTCTACAAAAAGAGCCCGGTCCACCAGTATGTTGAGTCCAGATTTCCTCTACATGATTACATTATTTTACTGTTGTGTGTCTAGTGCTTTGGAACAGCCATCCTTAGGAGGTCCATGGAGCTCCCTCTGTCATGATTTTCTGAAAAGTGTGAAGAATAATGTTGTGAGACCTCTCTCTCTCTCTCTCTCCCCCCTCCCCCTCTCTCATTGAGGTTTCAGGCTAAATTCAGATTTTTGTATGCTGTTATTACCACTTTGATATTGTGGTTTAAATTCTCAAGTTTGCCAGCCACTTGGAGCTTTAGAGAGACAGGATATAATTTTCTTTAATAGATAGTCTGCAGAGAGTTTGGCATGTGGTGTAATGGATTTGATACCGCAATTCAACCCTTGTTTATCACACTTCTGCTCACTATGCATTTTACTTGGGAACTCTGTAGTAACCCCACAAATGTGGGTTATGAGTTGAAAATGGGATGAAGAACTAACACAGCTGTTCCACTATATTCTGAGCATCTACTGAAGCCACACTACTGAAGCTACTCAGTGCCTGGGCACCTTTATGTCAAGCGCTGTGTTATGGTGTTTTTGCAAACACTGAATAATACACTTCAGTGCACTTTGCAACTGGATTTTACTGTATGAGAACTTTTCCACATGCTCAAGTTACTCCTGATTTTCTTGAGAGTTGATCCAGAAGCATTGACATTGGTTTGGGCAGGATTCTTCTGCACATCCACCCTCCCTGTGCATTTTTACAATTCTGGAGTCAGTTTATTTCCTTCCACACATGACTTAAATAATGAGGATTTTCAAGGGAGAGTGCTGTCATCAGTGGTGTTCTTATTGGTGGTTTCACATAACCCCCCCCTATTTTTAAAAATGGCCCTTAAATATTGATATATTGATATAGTGTTGTAAAAGCAGTTTAAGCATATTCTCTGAATTCCCAGCTTTCATGTTATTAAAAAAGTAAGTCTCTATCCCTATCCACTGTATTTTTTTCTGAAAAATGAAATCTTGGGGGAGGAGTAGTAGTTTAACAATAACAACAGTCCAATTTTTTAAAAGTGGGCTGGAGGTGGGTAGGACAAAGAAAACCAATAGAAAAATTATGCACTAGGAAAAATTCCCCTCAAAATTGGCTTCCAGAAAGAGGTTGGAGTAAAAGTGGTCTCAAAAGAATAACAAAAAAGCGAGGGGAAGAGAAGTGAAAACTAAAGGCATAGAAGTCCATGCAGAAATCGGGGGATAAACCAAAGCAGTATGGGGCTAGAGCTGAGGGAAAAACCTCTTGCAGAAATGCCCTGAAACAACATAAACCACCTGCAAGTGATTGCTATATGCTGAAAATAGATTATTCCATGTGTAAGTCACCTGTTGAGAAAGAATCCTGTCATCTCAGCAAAGCTGTGAATTATGCAGTCCTGATCATGAAGATGTTAATGAAAATCTTTT
This sequence comes from Lepidodactylus listeri, assembly GCA_029233225.1. Taxonomy (NCBI): domain Eukaryota; kingdom Metazoa; phylum Chordata; class Lepidosauria; order Squamata; family Gekkonidae; genus Lepidodactylus; species Lepidodactylus listeri. The sequence continues at coordinate 105,928,136 of JARCFY010000003.1, forward strand.
AAATGGGGATGCATCACAGTGATTACAAGTCATGTCTTTATGGGTTGTATTCAGCCGTGACACAAGCATCCACAATCCCCTCCCTCCTCTCCCCAAAAGGAATCAGAAGATTCATCTGCCTGCAGCTGAGGTGGAATTTAACTATATGTGCTGATCATCCTTTCAACTGTGGTTTTTGTTTGGCAGTCAGCTGAAAATAGAATTGTCACTTTTTAATGAAAAAGGCCAGCAAAGAAAAAGAGGAGCAAAATCAATGTGCAAAAAAATGCATTGTGTAGCGAAGGGGCCAAGGTGTGTTTCAACCCTGACAGGAAAAATGTGGAAGATCTAGTAAACCAGAAGGCAGTCTGCCCTCTGGCACTACTCTTAGGGTTACCAACTTCCATGTGGGGGTTGGAGGTCTCCTGGACATCAGGCTACAGAAATCAGTTTCCCTGGAGAAAAGGACTGCTTTGGAAGGTGGACTGTATGGCATTATTCCCTGCTGAGGTCCCTCCCTTCCCCAAATCCCACTCTCTCCAGGCTCCACCCCCAAAATCTCCAGGAATTTCCCAACCCAGAGTTGGCAACCCTAGTTCTTATTGCTGCAGCAGCCAGTCTCCCCCCCCCCCCCCTCCAATAATATTTACTCACCACTTCCTCAAGTGGCAGGAAATCTTAGGAGCAGTGTTTTTCACAACCAGTTTCCTTGTGAGGAAAGAACATTGGAGACTCGTCGTATTTTGTAATACCTGTTCATTTTCAAATATAGATGTAAAACAAGGGGAAGCTGGCAATCAGGCCTAAGAAGTTATGGACACACACACCCTTCCTTGCAGCTCCTCAAAACTTTCCCCAGCCAGCTCCAACAGTCAGACTTCTGTCTGTTTCTTGAGACACATTTGAACTTCAAGCTTGACCTGTCCATCAGAGATCTAGACCTTCCATTTGTTTGCATCCAGGCTGGGGGTGTGATGCAAATCCAATGCCTTGTAGTACCCCCTGCCCTCAAAGCCTATTTTGCATAAATAAACATTGGTAGATGGATACCAAGAACATGATTACAATAGTATGGTGAGATGCTGGCTAGGTATTCTCATATATTGTACTTCGAGCACACTTATTTGTATACATTCTTCAACATACAAGTGAGGATTCACATGTAGTAGGTTGGATCCAGTAGTAACTTTACTGATGGATAGAATATCCCACTCCCTGCTACAGCCTGAAATTTTTCCCTGAAAAACTGTTTCCAGAGGACAGGGAACACACAGAAACACCATGAAGGGCAATCTGAGGGGTCTCTAGATTATGTTTGAGGATTGATATGCAGTGAGAGGGCAAAGTTGACAAAATTACACCCCCTTCTATTGAACATTTACTGTTGGACCCAAGCCATATTTTCCCCATCTCTCTTTAATATCATGGTGATAAAGCATTAATTGCTGTAGATAATATGAGTTATGAGTTACATTATGGGGAAAGGCCATAGCTCAGTGGGACAGGCCTGGATACAGGTTTGTGAGGACTACAGTCACAACTACTGCACTCCGCTGTCACACTGGGACACAGTGTGAATTGGACCCTAACCATGTATGCATTAGAGATTTGAAGATGTTGAGGCTACTAAAAGTGTGAGGTCCTAGTCCCTAAATCTATTTCTGCAGAAGAGCCCATGGTTTATACATCCCCAGCTTCTGTTAAAGGACCTTTGTCTGAGCCCCTAAACCATACTGTGCTAGAAGAAACAATTATCTAACTCTATAGAGTTTTCCTATATTATCTTAAGAAAATAGGATGTGTCTTTCATTTACTTGAAGAGCATATTAGGTTACACAATGACCCAGTACTTCTATTGATAGCGTGTTACACTAATGCAGGGGTGGCCAACCTGTGGCTCGGGAGCCACATGCGGCTCTTTCACACATATTGTGCGGCTCCTGGCAGGGCGGCTGGGGAAGCAAAGGGGAGGCATGCTTTTCCTCTCTTTCTCCCTTCCTTCCTTCCTTCCCTCCTCCCTCCCATCTATTTGCTTTCCTAGTTTCTCTCTCTCTCTTTCTTTCCACTTCTTTAATTCTTTCTTTCCATCTCTCTCTTTTTCTCTCTCTCTCTCAATATCATTAGCAAACAAGTAATATCATTATCAATAACCGGTTTTCCTTGTTTGTTTTTATTTTTGGCAGTCCCATTTAACGTTAATAAAAAGCAAATTTGCATATTTTTAAAAATAAAAACGTGTGTGTGATATTTGTTCCTGTCTTGTGGCTCTCAGACATCTGACGTTTATTCTATGTGGCTCTTACGTTAAGCAAGGTTGGCCACCCCTGCACTAATGCAAATGAGCCACAAAGCAATTATCATAAATAAAGCCATTAACTTTCTCTGAGTAGGCAAAGGCCCAGGTCTGCCAGTTCTAGACAACAATGGCTTAGTTGGGATAATGCAAAACCATGGTTTAATTAACCTACCTATGGTTAATGTGACTATGATTACTTTGGGTATACAAAACCAGGATGTTGATTCAAATTTGGTTTATTTCTTAACTATGGCTTTGCATGCTGTACAAACATGGACATCCTGTCTTAACCATGGCTTCTCACACAGTGACATCTTGACACATTCCCCAACTACAGAGATACCTGCCCAGAGTGAAGTCAAAGGGACCAGCATCTGTTGAGGCACATAAAAATTTGAGTGACTGAATGCCTGTGGGCATAGAATCCTGCACTTACATACAGCTGGACTTAGTCCTGCAAAACCTGCAAAACCTCACATCATATCTTGACCCTGGAAGCCTCATGGGCAGAGGAGAGGTCCCAAGCAGCCAACCAGGCACTCCACTGCCAGAGCTGAGCCTCTACCCGAGCTGTCCATCCCCAACAATTTGGTGTAGTGGTTAAGTGTGTGGACTCTTAAGCTGGGAGAACCAGGTTTGATTCCCCATTCCTCCACTTGCAGCTGCTGGATGACCTTGAACAAGCCATAGTTCTGTCAGAGCTGTCCTTGAAAGAGCAGTTTCTGTCAGAGCTCTCTCAACCCTACCTACCTCACAGGGTGTCTGTTGTGGGGAGGGGAAGGGAAAGGAGTCTGTAAGCCGCCCTAAGACTCTGAGTAAAGGGTGGGATATAAATCCAATATCTTCTTCTTCTTCTCCATGCCAGAGGCTCTGGGGTTGCTTGTGGGATCCCTAGCAAAGGATGGGTTTCACTGACAGGATGTTTTGTGGCCCCTATGTCCAGCTCCTGTTCATGAGCTTTTCTGATTCCAGGTTCTTGGCAAGTGGCCTATTTGAATTCTGGGTGTCTGAGGACCCAGGGACTGCAGGGTCTTCTGGGATCCTGATCTCCACAGGGTCAGCTGCCCCAACCCCCTCACCTTCTGAGGAGGACTTATCAGGCCCAGCCCTGACATGAGACAGTATTGAAATTTGGTTCTAACAAACACAATTTTAAAAACTCTGATGCAGCAAATGACATGGCGAACATATATTCTGTACATTGGCAATATCCCTAATAAAGCATTTGGGTAATTTATTTATTACTTAAAATATATACTACCTTTCTTCAGAGACTAAACAACATGCTAAGAGGGAGAAACATGGACATAAAATCACAAGTACATAATTCAACATCTCCATATATAAATACTCCAAATTAAACATTTTACAGCCCAACAGTTCCCCTCAAAACAGCTCCTGGATACCCCCACCCACCCAAAGGCCCTTTGAGTTTGCATAATCTTGCAAGCCTTTCTAAAGACAGGTAATTATGGTGCCCTGTGGACCTTGCCTGACAAGCTGTTCCACAGAATTGGTCAAATGGCTGAGAAGGAGAACACACAGATCCGTGGGAGGTCATTGTAAACAACTGATGAACGGTTACATACAGGCAGATGCAATCCTTCAGATATGTGCATCCCAAGTTGTGAAGGTATATGCCACCATGTTATATTGAACCCTAATGTTATATTGAATCCAAAGCTGCCAAATTCTATACCAGCTAAAGCTTCTGAGTAATTTTTAAAGGCAGCTCCTCATAGCATTACAGTGCTACAGCATAGAAACTACACAACCATAAGAAGAGCCCTACTGAATCAGACCAATGGTCCATCTAGTCCAGCATCCTGTCTCACATGGTGGTCAACCAGTTCCTCTGGAGAGCCAACAGCATGGCATAGCGGTTGAGGCCTTCCCCTGATGTTGCCTCCTGGCTCTGGGATTCAGAGATTTAGTGCCTCTGAATGTGGAGGTTCCCCTTAGTCACCATGGCTATTAGCCATTGATAGACTTGTCAGACTCTTGGACAAAATTACTCCCAACAACACTCTGGCAGGGATTTGTTTATTGAGAAATAAAGATGTGCCAAGCTGAGACTCTTGCAGAGTCAGAACTGAAATTCAGGCGCGAAACCCCAAAGTTATTGACAATTCAAACAGAACCCCACCAATCAATCATCGCATTCATTCCCGCCTAGACATTTGCGCTCTTACAAACCACACCTGTAAATCACTATAATGTTATCTCTAAAGTGGAGCAAGCAGAGATGCGAACCAAGGTCATTCCCACAGGGGAGGCTGTCTTAGAAGTTACTTTCACCACTACAAAAAGCTGTTCTCACATGCACACACACACCTGCAAGAATTTCCCCATTAGTTCCAACAGAAAGGCAAACTAGAGGCGAGTTTGACAGACTTATCCTCTATGAATCTATCTAATCCCCTTATAAAGCTATTTATTCCTGTGGGCTATCACTACATTCTCTGGCAGTGAATTCCACATTTTAATCACTCTGTATAAAGTAGTATTTCCATTTGTCTGTCCTGAACCTACTGCCCATCAGCTTCATGGATCATGAACCATGGATCAGTGTATAGAAGATATAACTGAAAGAAAGCACTCTCAGCAACTGCACCAGTCTGCTTTTCCAGCAATAAGACTGGGTCTGAAAGCACCCCGAAGCTCTTTACATGCTCTTTCAAAGCTTACTCCACTCAGTACTGGCAGATCAGTCCCTTCCAGAACATTAGCCTTCTCAACCGGCATTACTTCCATCTTGTCTAGATTCAGTTTTAGCTTATTCTCCTTCAGCCACTTGACCACAGCTTCTTAACGCTGATTCAGGACAACAATAGCAGGTTTTGGAAGCTGAGATACAGAGATGACAGCCAAACCCATATCTATGGATATTCTCAAGTAGTGATTTTTTTTTTACTTGACAGTGATATTTAAAAGCAAAGGATGGACCCTAGAGGGATTCCACAAGGTAAATCCTATAAGCCTGACTACATCATTGAGAGAAACTCCATCCTATTGGGCAGAAGAATGAAACCCTTTGAGATCCATCACCCCAGTTCCCAACACGTCATAAAAATATCATGGCTACTTAGTCAAAATCCACAAAAAGAATGGAAAAATCAGCATAAATCAGCCACAGCCTCTGTTTATGGATAAAGATTTCCTGTTAGAATTACTAAAGCTGTTTCAGTTCCATATCCAGGTCTGAAGCTGAATTGAAATGGGCCAAGATCAGATGTCTCATTTTGCTTCTCTTCAGGTTAATTGTCCACCATGCTTAAGCATGTTGGAAATAGGCCTATAGAGGTCTAATCATTATGATTGGGGGAAAGTATAATTATGATTTTCAGAAGTTGTGCAAACACTCTCCTCACTAAAGATGTATTAATAATCTTGGCTAGAGGTGCTCTTTCTCCTTCTTTTGGCATGATTTGATAAGCCAAGGAAGACAGCAATCCAAATGATAAGTGTCAGCCTTCACAACACCACACACCCATTCCACCTCAGTCAGAAAGATCAGTTCAAAACTCTCCATAGAACAGAGTCATGCTATTCTCCTAGGGCTGATCCTTGGTAGAATACAATGGGAATTCTAATAGCTGTTACAGCTCACCTTGAAATGTACCTAAATGCTGCTAAAACTCGGTTTATCCAGTGCGGTTGCAGGTAGTGGGGGCAAGGAGAACTTAAAGAAGTGTTTTGCTTGGCTGGCAGAATAGTTAAGAGAGAGAGAGAGAGAGCATGTTTCCTCTTTTTTTGTGGGGACAGAGCAGGATTTGCATGGGACAAGTGCTGTCTGCCTATATGCTTATTTCTGGCCAGTCTGTACACCAGAAGTGTCTTGTGCTGTATCATCCAGAGGAAACGGGTTGTTTTGAAGTTTCCACTGTTCATGAAAGGGGAAGCACAGAACAATAGGGGTTCTTTTAATGCCGTGTCATTATGCCAGCCCTTATCGTATGGTTTGTACATTGTTACATACCCCAATGGAAAAGGTCTTGTGTCAGCTTAGAGAACTACTGGACTGAGGCGTTTGATAACAAACCCTTTCATCACTTCCTTCCTTAAACTGTTCTTCAAGGTTGCCGTGAAGCAGAAAAGATTGACTAAAGCAAACAGAAACAACATCAGAACAATCTGTTTTGTGCAATAAATGTCGGGAGACTTCACAGGGTAGCCATCAGGAATGAATGAATCAGGAGACAATGAAGAAGTAACCATAGTTTGCTGTGATCTCCAACTGTAGGAGGAAATTGGTGAACAATGGGGGTCTGGGGAGGGAAGCACAAACCTGTTGCACATCCCTGAGGCTGATATCTCAACATGTACTATACTGGTACCAGTATGGAGTTTCTGTCATAGCCCCAGCCAGGTCCTCATTATGATTTTTGCTCCAAGCAATACATAGGCAGCCAAAAAGGCATGATTCAGGTATTAATTCAGCTTGGAGATGCCGAATGCACATCCCTAGCTCAGACTTCCCTGTACCGCTAGTGGCTGTTGCCAGAACTGCATTTTAAAAATAAAAGGAAATCTATTCAGCTGGAGGCAGCAGGACGACCCTGGCTTCAAGAGCCCCCATTCAGAAGCCTTCCTTAAGCTGTAACTGGGGTGGACTGCACCCCTTGGTACACCTCTCCCCTCACCAAACCCTGCCCTTCCCAGGCTCCCCCCGACAGACTTCCAGGTATTTCCCAAACTGGAGTTGGCAACCTTATGATACTGTATATTCTCAAATACCTGCATATCTATAGTAACGTACAGAAACATACCAACTGGGACTTATGTGCAGCAGAAGCAAATGACTGGACATGGTCGGGTTCAGGGCCCGTCCCACAATTTCATGCTTCTTTCAGCCTTTCCCTCTGGTGAAGCACTTATGACACAAACAGATGGTGGATACATCCCATATGATGAAAAGTGATATTGGAAGAAGCTTTAATCAGCTCTGCAAGGTGTCATGAAAAATTTGCCTGCTTTGCCATAGTGGTCATTTTTTAACCACCAAAAAGTTGACTTCAATTTACCACATCACTGGCAAACAAGCCACTCTGAGTAAGGAAGAGAGCCCCATTATCTCATTGCTTGTTGTTTTACTTGACGTTACACAAATACATAAAGCTGCCTTATACTGACTCATACCCTAGGTCCGTCAAGGTCAATATTGTCTGCTCAGACTGGCAGTGGCTCTCCAGAGTCTCAGGCAGAGGTCTTTCACATCACCTACTGCCAGATCCTTCACACTGGAGAAGGCAGGGGACATTATTATGTAAAATGGTTTGGGTTTTTTGGCTTTTACATCGGATGTTAACTTAGAGCGCTTATGTATTTGTAGAAAGCTGATTACAAAGGTAGAAGACAATGCAGTAAAAGGAAGGTGATACATACAATAAACGTTGCAATAGACTGCAATTCCATTGTTTTAATTAAAGGGGAACTCCTGAGATGTTCCATTTTACTACAGCCTCTCCCATTACAACCCCCTGTGCTCCTTTAAGTCATTGTCTATGGGGAGGCCAGTAGCCAGAAGATTTTTATTGGGGTGGCAGATGAATACAGTGGTGGTGAGCACATCATGATTTATTTACATTACCCTTGCTTTATTATGAACTAGGAATAAGGCCCGTTGTGGAAATAAATACAACGGGCTCTAGAAAGAGGCTCTAGGTGGGTGCCCCGGCCTTGGGCACTCAGTGTCAATTTGCTGTGGTGACCTCAGCCGGGTATAATGACACAGAGTCCACCATTTTCTCCAGGGGAAGATCACTGCCATCTGAAGAGCAGTTGTAATTTAATGTGATCTCCATCCCTCCCCTGGAGATTGGCAACCACACACAAACACACAAACGCAAACACAAAAACAAACATACACTCAAACACAAACACACACAGACAAACACACACACAAATGCACAAAGAACACACACACACAAACACGTACACAAACACACACACACTAACACAAATACACACACACACACACTAACACAAACACAGAAACACAAATACACACACACAAATACGCACACAAACACACAAAGAACACATACACACAAACACACAAAAAACACACACACACTAACACAAACACACAAAGAACACATACACACAAACACACAAAAAACACACACACAAACACATGCACACAAACACACACACACACACTCGTCATCGGAGGAAGCGCTTCGGGCACTTCACACAGCACCCTATAGCGCTTCAGGACCGGTACAAAGAACAGGAGAACGCTTGGGAGGAGGTTTCAAGGTAAACCGGCTCAGGAATGCTTCCCCAACGGGAGAGGCACGTTTCTGTGTGAAAGGGCCAGAATGTTCCATTAGGGAACCGGTACTAATACGGTTCTGTGTAAAATGCCTGACAGAAACTTACTGAAGAGTTCCTGAAACGGAACATAATGGCAGTGTGAAATTCCCCACTGTGATGTAGCTCATAGTTTTTAGGCTCTGGCTCACACAGTTTTGTCTTAGCTTGGAAAGGATGGCTCCAGAGCAAACTGCTTGATGCAGTAGCCAAATTATTTGCTCACAACTGAAATGCCAGTGGCTCACAAAGCAGAATTTTTGCTCACATGACTCCACAGCTTAGAGGGAGCATTGGTTGAGAGTGTAACGTGAGTAGGCAAAGTTAGGAGTGCGAGGATAGGGCTGTGAGGAAGCCGTCCTCCCCCCCCCCCCCCGTCACTACCTGTATGTATAATAGAGTGCCCCCTTTCCCATTCTGCCTTTTGCCCTGATCCACTTATACACTAACATTAATGGCTTGAGCATGCTGCATGATGCAGGAGGCTTGAGGACTTTATGTTTCTTGGCAGTTGGTCTTCCTTGGCAGTAGGCTCACATTGTGGGGAGGCAGGCTCTCACCTTTTCCTCTCTTGCTGCTCCCCCCTCCCCCAGCCAGGCTCAGCTGTTCCCTCCCCTTCTCTGTGCCCCATTTGGAGGTGATGGGAAGGGAGAGAGGGAAGAAAATGGATCCCTGGCAGTTCTGTCTGTCAGAGGGAAGGTGCTCTGTTCTCTCTGTTAGGCTGTTCTCTCTGTTCTCTCTGTTAGGATTCCCTTCCCTCCCCTCTTTGCTCTGTTTGGAGGTGATGGGAAGGGAAGGGAAATGGCATCCTCTCTCCTGAGGTGAAGCCACATTGTGAGGTGAATTTTGGCAGGCAGAGCTTTGGTGGGTGGGCTGTAGGGAACCCAGCCTGCGGCACCCTTCCCCTTCCCCCCCCTTCTCTTTAACTGTTTCACAGTGTCTTCTGAGAGGAAATTTGGCAATTTGGCAGTGTGCGGGGGAGGGGTTGTGCTGATAGTCCATTGTGTTTTCACTGACAGAAGCAGGCCCCTGAGGGGACAGTTAGGGAAGGGAGAGAATGGATCCCGGGCAGTTTTGCCTGTCAGAAGGAAGATGCTCTGGTCTCTCTGTCAGGCAGAAGTGCCTGGATTCCCTTTCTTCCCTCCCCCCAATTCTCTTTGTTTCGTTTGGACAGTTAGACCCACCTGGCAGTGGGCGGAGGAGAATTGTGGACCCAGCTCTCAGTCGGTCCTTCCCCTTCGCTGGCTTCCTCCAGACTGAGGCCGAGACACTGGCCAGTGGTTCTGTGGGCGGGACTGAGGCAAAGCAGGCAGAGAATGCAGCCAATGGCCAAGGTCCCCCTTTTGAGAGGCAGTCCGTCCAGCCTACTGATTTTGGCACCCCATGGAATCTTGCCCTTTGGAATGTTAAAACGGCTTTATATAATAGGAAAGATAAGCTATGATGTAGTACAAAATCTTTGCAAGGGATCATTCTATGTAGACGATTAAACAATAATCCATTTTGTTTAAAACCAAATATTCCCTTCCTTTATTTACATACGATGAACAGAGTGTTGTAAATGCATGAAGATCCCTACCCCTATATTGTCCCACTTCCACTTTTCTGGGTTGCAGGGTGGCAAATGGGAATCCCCACCACCAGTGTATCATCATAAAAGTGTCTGCTTCTTTCTCTGAGCATGAAATGGGGCTTTGCTAACAGAGATAACAGAAGAAGGTACATTTTCTAGGATGGATGGCCCCTTTGATTCTCAACATCACCTTCCACTGACCTCAACCCCCCCCCCCCCCCGCCCCAAGCCCGAAACCCTGCTCTGGTTTGGCTCCACATAACTTGCTGTAAGGACTTAAGGATAGCTATAGGCACTCAGGCTGGAATGCAATAAGGTTGTCAACCTCCAGGTGGTGCCTAGAGATCTCTTCTCCTGGAGCATACTCTGTGATATTATACCTGATTAATATCCCTCCCCCACCTTTCTCAGGATTCTAATCTGGAGAACTGGGTTTGATTACCCACTCCTCCAAATGAAGCCAGCTGGGTGATGTTGAGCCAGTCACAGTTCTCTCAGAGCTCTCTCTATCTCACAGGGTGTCTGTGGTGGGGAAAGGAAGGGAAAGGAGATTGTAAGCTGCTCGGAGACTCCAAGTGAAGGGCGGGGTATAAAACCACCTCCTACTCCTCCTCTTCCCCCCCAAATCCCAAGAAATTTTCCAGTATGGAGTTGGCAATCCTAGTGAGTATCTGCACACACACTTTCCCTTCACAGCTACAGGCTGCCTGGCAAGTAGGGGAAGGGTGGCTTTTTTGCTTCAGGCAGATGGGAAGAAAAACTGGGGAGACTCCCCTCTACAGATACATAGATTGACTCTCCCCCTTGCAGAGCAAAGTTAAAAGAGAAGACAAAATTATTGCCAGCACCAATTCATTACCACCATTTTACAGTGATTTTAAAATGCTATGATGGCCTGTTCCACTATGGGCTTGTGGTGCAGAACTCTTACCCTCCACCCCAAGTGTTTTCAAGGGCCAAAACAGCTGCATGGGCACCAGCACACACTGTAAAATGGTCACAAGTTCACTTGTGAGAGGTAGAATATAGAGACTGCTGTTGCCACCCACCCCCTCTGATCTCAACCACCTCTGAAAACTCCCCACCCAGGCTAAAATAAAGCAAAAAAAATCTTCTACCTTTATGTGCTACAGCGCTGCAGTTCAGAGGAATCCATGACTGGCACGAGCTAGCAAGCTAAGGCGGGAAAAGGACTTTGTCATATGCTTCAGAGCACAGCCAGATCAAATAATTTATACAGGAAGCAAAGTGCAAAGGAAGAGTCTGGGAGGGAGGTGAAGGGGAGGGAAAGAGACTCTTTCCCTCATTAGCAAAGCCTGGGAGGGAGGGAGGGAGGGAAATGCCCTTTCTCATTGGCAGAAGACTTGTGACATATTTCACAACCCCTAGTGCTGATTGGAGGGACATGACAAATGATTGGTGGGGCCATGCCACTTTGTGCACCTCTGTGGTTTGGGCCTGTCCAGGGCCCCTTGCAGGTGCCTGGCCCCAGGATGGCTCGGTTAGCTGTCACCAGGGGAAGGACCTTCTCAGTTGTGGTCCCTACACTGTGGAATGTACTCTTGGATGACACCTGTGCCCTGCCAGACTAGTTTCCACAGAGCATGCAATGCTGAATTGTTTACCTTTGGAGGGTAACCCCCAGGATGGACGGCTATTTAAATAGTGGTATGGCGATAGCCATGTGTTTTAATGTAATATTTTAATGTTAATATTTCATATTTGTCATTTGTTTTTATGTTGTTTTACCATGTTAGTTTTAATGTTGTAAGTCACCACAAGACCCTTTAGGTGAGTGGCATCTAAAAAATTGAATAAATAATAAATAAAATAGTTCTAATCCCTTTATAAAAATGCCCTCCTGAACATTTGTTTTGCATACTCTTGTAGGAGAGCCTGTTGCCTCCACTTACATTCTGTTTGCATATTTGTAAATTAAGATAATATTACAAAGATTAAGGTATCTCTAGTATTTTTCACATTTTGGTCAACTCTCCAACATGAAACAAAACACTAAATGTTAAAACGTAAGTGATAAACTTTCCATTGCTAACTGGTGTGCTAAGCGTGCACACACACACATTCCAACTCAACATTGCCAAATGGAGTGGTTAGCAAGCTGCCAAAAATTCAAGCTGTCTGAAGCCCTAATATGATAATCCCTCATCACACAACAAATCAGTTGGGATGCTTCCTCCACCTACATTCAGCCAAAGAGCCAGGAAGTGTGTGGGATCCTGTTTGACTATCAATCAGAGCAGGGCCAGATTCACTGTGGTATAAAGCAAGATGGTTAAAAACAACTGAGGACAAAACCAGCCCAACAGTCAGCAAGAATAATGGTTCGGTTTCTTTTTAAAAAAAAGATTGGTAACAAAGGACTGGTTAATCCTATTTATTGTAGTGTTCCCTTGGGCCCTTTATTCATAATTATGTTTATGTTGTGTCCCGACCATCAAGCCGCGCACATGGTCAGCCAAACACGTAGCCAGGCGAAGCCGTCAAGCGTCACTCCCAGAACAAAAGACCTGGAGGATCCTAGTTGGGGACCAATGAGGAAGCCCACATCTATAGGTAGACCTATAGGTGGCAGGGATGTTGTAAATAACCAATCACGGGTGTTGGGTGTGTATGGGTGCGGTCAAGAAGGGGAATATAAGCAGACCTGCGAGTCCAGTTCGATAGTCTTTTTCTGAACTCTAAATAAACTTATGAGCTGATTTCACTGAACACGTTTCTGGACCCAGTACTTTACACTGGCGATGAGGATGGGATCCCAATAATCCAGCACCGCATCGAGCACTGACCCTCCGGCAACCGAGCAACGCCAGGCTCCAGTGCCACCTGGAACCGCTGACCGCCCTTCAGGACACCGCTGACCACATCACTCCGGAATCATGGCTGCTGCTCTGGGACAACTCACTGCATTTGTCCCCTCTTGCCCAGAGCTATGGGAAGCCTGAGTCGAACAGTTAAAGTACTTTTTCCTGGTCTAGGAAACAACAGCCATCTTCCGCTGCCCACCTGTGACCCTGATCCCACACTGGCACACCATGTAGCACTGCTGGAAGACCTGCCTGATCGGCCGATCCGGGTAGTGGAAGTGACGCGCCACACAGTCAGGGACCGCCTCCTAGCCCGTGTCCTGGACTGGGTGGGGAGGGGCTAGCCCACAACAGCGGGCCCTGAGTTCACACCATTCACGTCCAGGAGAGATGAAATGTTGGCACACAAGGGTTGCCTCCTGTTATGTTTCTCTAGTTTGTTTCTGAATTCCACTGGATATTTTTAAAAGCTCTGCTGTTGTTGTTTAATTCCGGTGAATTCCTCAGCCAAGATCTTTGCAAAAATAGAGACAGGCACCTATCAAGTTTACAAGAGAAATAGTCAAACAAGGACAAGTTACAAAGGCAAGTTGGCTTTGCCAGGACAGTACCTCACATTGGGCCAGTTAATCATAACAAGACCTTGTGTGCTAAAATAGATCTCATTTTGCTGAAAAAGGATATAGGGCAGAGCTGAAATTATTTTGTTGCTTTATATGGATTACTGTGGATTTAATGTACATTTTGAATGATACTGTGAAGATACTGTGAGTATGGATAATGCCACATACTTAAAATAATTTATCATAGTTTAATTTAGTGATGGCTAAGCCTTCCTCAGGCTTGTTTTGGAATGGGCTCACCTAAAACAAGCTAATTTGGATTCACTTTGGATTATGCCCAAAGTAGCTTCTTTTAAACTCCAGACCATTCTGGTCTCGTTGCATTACCAGTTACATAGATGGGAAGACAATTAGGTCAATAGACTCCACATTCCCACCCCCAGACCCCTTGTGAGCCACCCTAGGGAACATGGTAAACTGGCCTCTCCACCTCAACTCTTTCACAAGCACTCTCCCATTGCTCCTCTTTCTCCAGAACTTTCGTGACAGCAAAAATGACAGCTGCTACAGACTTCATTAGGCAATGGCAACAATTTAGATGCTAAGGACTCCCAGCCCTTCTAATCCTTCATATCAATCCCATGTTAGGTGTAAAAGAACTTCTGGGGGGAACATGCAGTTCACCTCATAGTTCATCCAAGGATTCTGATTTGAGAGAAGTCCCTGTGCTGAGAAAGGCACCCAAAGTTGGTGCCATTACTGCACATTGTACACGACATGCCTGTATTTACAGAATTTTAAATACTTTACAACAAAGGAATTATGCACTGATATTTTCTAGTGACTGCAAAATACATCAGTTCCATCTGTGGAGAGGTTCTTAGGCACATACTTCAGATCTTAGGTTAAACTTCTCTTAATACTGGGATCACATTAAGTCAATTTCACTGGTATGCTTCTCTGGCCCTCCCCTTCCCCCTAGAGGATAAAGGAGAGCCAAGCAGCTCAGTGCTGCTAGTTTGTGAAAATTTTCAGACCTAATAGTAGTCTAATAGTAAATTGGCTGCTGCCCCCTCCTCACCCCCTGTTGCATGATGAAAGCAGCAAAACCTTGCCCACCCATACACAAGGTAGGGGTCTCTGCAGACTTAGGTTGGGGGGGGGGACACACACACAGAAGATATACAGAAGAGTGTGTGTTATGTACCATCTAGTCACTTCTGACTTGCAGCAACCCTATAATGACCTCCATGTCATTAACAGCCTGTTCGGTCTTGCAAAAGGAAGGCCATGGATGCAGAAAAATATGACACTGTAAATTAGGAACAACAAAATAAAACACACCTAGCCCATTGAAGACTGACAGTGCTATTAAAGGTATGGAATGTGGAGTGCTACTGACAGTGAGGTCAGATCCAGGTGTCATTGGATATTGCACTGCACAGTAATGGCCCTCCTGGATTTTTCTGTATGTACTAGGAAATGGAGGAGGTGAATGATAACAACAGGATGCTATATGACAATATGTGGATCCTTTATTGGGGGAAAAGGGGAGGTGAGTAGAAATCAAGAGCTTTTTGGTGGGATAGGACTTCCAAATGACCCCCCCCCTCCAGTGATTCCTTGCACCCCCACCCCCCAGCCTGTTATGAAAATTAAGAGCTTTTGAACAAGGTATATATGAGAATTCAGGGTTGCTCAGTGCAACACTAACCTGAGTTGCACAGTAGCAGTTCCTATTTTGGTGAGCTATTCTCATGTGTGTGAGTGGAAGAATATATTGGATGGTTGGGTGAGGGGAGGTTTCTCTGCTTTGTTGGTATTGTTTCCCCACGCAAGGGTGGTGGAAAACAAAGTTTCAGTCATTTGTCCCACTTTCAGTAGCAGCACCTCAGATTATAAAGGAGGGGCTTCCATTTTAGTTGTGTGAGTGGGCTGCAGATTCGCCCTTTGTTGTTGTGGAAGTGGCATTAAAAAAAGAGTGTGGTTGCCGTAGAGCAGAGAAGGAAGGAAGTATCAATTCTTTAAAGTAGGTTAAGTGTGAAGGACAGTACATATGCTTGGTATGAAGCTGTCTGAGGTGAAAAGACAACTGCTGAGCTGAGGAATGTGAAAACTGTGCTACTTTCAGACACTTTCTTGAGGTGAAATGTCTGATGGTGCTGCTGTGAGAGAAAGGTGAGGCCAAGATTGGCATTTGTCACTGTCCTTTAAAAGCATCTGAGAAAAATTTTAAAATCTTGAGATTTTAGGGGTCTGAGGACAAAGCTAAATGTGACCATTTATACTGCCATCTTTTAGAATCATCCCAAGTGAGATGCTCCGGCTGTGGTCAGATGACAGGCTTGGCACATGCTGGCCCCGCCTCAAATTAATCCAGGGTTTTTTTGTAACTGAGAGTTTTAATCAGACATCCCACACTAAACTCACCTCACCGCATGCTCACTCTGTGGCTGATTGTTTAGATTATTGCTACATGGTAACCACAGAGTGGGCGGTTGAGCGGCATCCTTTTAAAAAATTGTCTGTCATACATGCACAGAAGTGTTCATTCAATGCACCACTTCACTGTGACAGCTCTAAGATCCCTCCGCCAAGTACTGCGGCCTCTCTCAGCCTCCTTCTCTTCGCCTCTCTTCATTGAATACATTGGGGGGGGGAGCACAAGCATCACACAGATTTACATTTACTCTTGTGTCACTCAAGGGATGCTCTCAAACAACTCTGAAGCAGAAACAAGAGAGAGGGTTTTTTGGGTGGGGATTTGTCTCTCAAAAACAATTCCCCTAGGGGCTCCTGATCCAGAATAACTACTTGGCCACTTGGATGTACAAGCAGTGATTGACACCTCTGGGGGCAAGTGTGCACTTATGTGCCTGTGGCTACCTGATTTTTTTTTTAAAGGGTAGAGAAATGGACAGGAAGGGTCACACTTCTTAACCGGCTTGAGTTCGCAACAGGGAAGTTCAGATATCCAGAAATGTGGGATGGATGCACTGACATCTGTAAATACCAGACTTTCCCTGATACCTAATAACTCCAAGGTGGGTCAGAACAGGATACCAATGACTGGGGAATGGGAGGCAGATATTGCTGTCTGATCGTACACTTTAAATCTGGAAGGGAACAGCAACAACATTGGATCAAACTGCTCATCTGACCATAGCCTCCCTCAGCCCTTGCTAGATTTCCTCCAGAAGCAGGCCCTTTTCAGACAGCCTATGTATTCCATTTCAACTGGTTACTAATAGTTTTTTTCTGTCATTTCAGACAGACCCATTTTAGTAACTAGCTTCTAACGGAATATATTTACCTGTTCAGACAAACACACTTCTGTCCCATTCGGGAAGGGTGCCTGAAGTGTTGATTCAAACTGCTTTCTTCCAATCTTCAGTCCTTCCTACTGCTTCTGAAGCACTATGGGGGTGCTGTCTAAAATGCCCTGTAGCGCTTCCTGGAATGACTTTTTTTGTGCCCTTTTTCTCCCCATGTGCATCGTCCTCTTTTTTTAAATGTTCTATTGGGAGTGCTATGGCGCTGAAGCAGGACTGCAGATCAGCACCATAGTGACCCCATTGAGATGCCTGGACTCTATTTAGATACACTGACATTCGCTACACTGTTCTTCTCCCACTCCACCCCCACCCTGGCTCCAAGGTCCGAGCGGCTGAGGGCCGCTTGGGCCGGCAATTCCCCCTCTCCCTTGGCGATTCCCCCTCCCCTGGATCCAAGGCCAGCCGCTCAGGCCGGCGATTCCCCCTCCCTCCCGGCAATTCCCCTCTAGCTCCAGGGCCAGCTGCTCGGCTGGCAATTCCCCCTCCCCCCCCCCAGCGATTCCCCCCTGGCTCCAATGCCAGCCGCTCAGACCTGCGATCCCCCCAAGCTCAGCTTGAGTGGCTCTCAGCCACTGGGCCATCGGAGAGATCTCAGAGCATTCCCTGCGCATGTGCAGGGAACGCTCTTTAACTTTTGGGGAAATTTAAATATCCCCCCGAAAGTTTTTTAAAGTTTTAAGATTTTTCTGCACACGTGGGGAGTCCCCCACGTGTGCAGAAAAATCTTTCTGTCCCCCAGGTGCCCCCCCCCCCACAGATTTAGATATCCGCACACAGGGGGCGAATTTGGAATTAGATATATAGATAAGAGAAGCCAATGTTGGATCAGGCCAGTGGCACATCCAGTCCAACACTCTATCCAGTCCAACACAAGACAGATGTTTGGTTGATTTAAAAAAAATGCTTTAGAGGA
Organism: Lepidodactylus listeri; assembly: GCA_029233225.1. Classification (NCBI taxonomy): domain Eukaryota; kingdom Metazoa; phylum Chordata; class Lepidosauria; order Squamata; family Gekkonidae; genus Lepidodactylus; species Lepidodactylus listeri. The sequence continues at coordinate 105,945,935 of JARCFY010000003.1, forward strand.
AGTGTAGACTCGGGCACACACACACAAGCACACATACTCCATGGTTTGAGGGAGTTAAGGAAGGAAAAAAAGCTTCCTGGGTTTCAAAACTGTCCGATCCCCCCCTGCACTTTAACTCTGTATCCAATGAGCTCCTTGTTTATAGGTGACAGCAGTAGCAAATCTCAGTGTATCTAAATGATGTCCAGGCATCTCAATGGGGTTGCTATGGCACTGATTTGTGGTCCTGCTTCAGCGCCATAGCACTCCCAAAAGAACGTTAAAAAAAACCCCTCTCAGGAAGATCATGCATGCAGGGGGAAATGGCGGGAAAAGAAAGTGGCGCAGTTTGAAATGACACACTGCTTCAGAGACGGCTCCTTACCAGAAGGGAAATGCTGTGTGAAACAGCCATCCCTGTACTGGTTTACTCCGCAGTGGGACAATAACAGAAACCATTTGGTTTAGAAAGGTAGTGTGAAAAGGCTCTCCATTTAAAAGTTGTTTTGCACAACTCTCTTGTACAGACTTGGCTTACCCCCAAACATTGCCCAGTGTTGACATCGCCATCATTTCATCCATCTGTACATTGAAACTGCCATAGTTCAGCACGTTTAGCTGGTCTGTGTGTGGAATGAGAGGCAGTTCTAAAAATGCTTCCTTGGAAGACCAGGACTTCCATGTAACTTCTAGGACCTCATGGCTACATTTCCCAGTGTTGTTGGTGCTGCTGTGTATGATAACTAACAACACAACAATAACTACCTCCCACACCTATTAGCCTATCTAGACAGTGTGTGATGTCTGCTGTTTTCTCTCAGCCAGGCAAATAAATATGAGGCCATCATGCCATTTACAGACTCTATGTTCCTTACTACTGAGCCTTCACCTAACAGGAATTTCCACCTCTGCCTATTCCAAGGCATATCAATTATTCAAGAGCATAGCCAGCCATCACCTGAGAAACAAGTTCCTTGTTTGTGATAATTTCTCTGTATATGATGCTATCCTGCTCCAATACCTCCATTCTATGTCACAGGAGGTAAGCTGTCAGTGTGAGAGTACCACCTCTCTACCACAACCCTGAAAGTCTCTACATACTTCCGTGACTCTCCCTGGTAAGCCACCTTTAGCCTCGAGGAAACAGATTTGTTGCTTAACAGCTGGGAGCTTATTGCACTGAGCATACATAGACAACTGCCCATAAATGTAATTCATTTGTTTTGGTTGTATTCTAAAATGTGTAGGTCTGCTATTGAATCGCTCTCATCTTTGTTGGTTTGACACCCAATTTCCCATTTTGATTCTGCTTCTGTGTTGTGCAACTGTCATTTTTGTGCCTTTGGCTCCTGAAGATTATTATTCTTATTACTCTTTGGGTGTCCTGAAAGACAAGAATCTCTGTTAAACTTTATTGTTTAAGTTTACTTCTGGTGCTGGTTGCTTTAATTCTATTACATTTATAATTGTATTATTTTCTACTGATTTTATTGTTGCCCTTCTTGAGTTCTAATTATCTGAGGGGAAAGTGGGCTTTTTAAAAACACTTTCCTTACGCCAATTTTTCCCCTGTTAAAATAAATACATTTTCAACATTATTTTGATGTCCATTTTTTTATCAATGAAATAAACTGGCATAAAAGAAGCAAACGGACTGAGAACACCAGTAATGGAAGTGAGTAGACCAAAAAAGACCCCAAACAAAAGCATAGCCCAAAAAAAGGGACAATCATAAATTCCTAAAATTTGTCCTTGTGGTCTGCCTATTTAGGAACTTCTAATCAAGTAAATCTTCTTTTGAGTTAGTGGAGGAGTGGAGGCTGTTACGATGCTATGGTGTATGGACCTTGCAGACATATCGAACCAGGAGACTAGGTTGGACTGATTCCATACCCTGACATGAGAAAAAGCCTGTTTTAAAAATATCCTTGGGCTGGATACATTTTCTGGGGGTGCCTGAAGAAAGGAAACATCTCATTTTTGGCCAAGGTGTGCATTCCCTTAATAAGAAAAGCAGAACTGTAACGGTTGCATAACATTTGTTCACAACAGTATTAATGCTGTTGCCTGGCAACAAGCAGGAAGTGTGCTGGAGATCGAGAGAGGCCTCAGATAAAAGAAAGTGTCTCTTAGTGTGGGAGAGAGGAACTAGCCTTGGCCATAAAATATGTTCCCCTGGGCTCATATTAATTTTTCTGACTGTTTCTGAAAGTGCTGTACAAATGCCTCACCACAGTGCACTGGAACTGTGCAACAAGAAATGACACAACTCTTGAAAAAAAGGACAGTGAGACCAGATTTAAAGGGTTTGGTATCATAGTTAAGAGTTTCCCAAACTCTGCCATATTCTAAGGTGCTGACTCTTGGTCCAGAATTCTGTGCTACTTGCCATTGATCTGAGAGTTACTCATCGCAACAGGTAGTTTATATAGCTCTGGGAGTTGACAGGTGTTTAAGGGACTGCAGCTGAGCAAGTTGGTGATTACTAATAATCTTATCAGGATATTTGGGGGTGGGGAGAACATGGGTCTACATGTTTGTATTTGGTCTCCCATCAATGGTAGCAGTTGTGACCATTAATTTGTTAGATTTGCTGTCAAGTATGCCTTCATGAACTTTAGAGAAGTGGGGTTTCCAGGTAGCCACTAGGCTTCCCAGTTGCCCAGTCCCAGCCCAAATCTCCCACCATTGAAAAACTGAGGAGTGGCAGAAAAAACAGGCCTCCATTGTGATACTCTGAGAATTTCCCTGAGTCTCTATAGTCTTTTCCATATAGATATGGGGAAATTTGGTGTAGTGATTGAGGGTGTAGTGGTTAAGAGGGTGGACTATAATCTGGGAGAACCCCACTCCTCCACATATAGCTGCTGGTGTGACCTTGGGCCAGTCACAAGTTCTCTCAGAGCTGTTCTCTCAAGGGCAGTTATTGGGAGAGCTCTCTCAGCGCCACCTACCTCACAGGCTATCTGTTGTGGGGAGGGGAAGGGAAAGGAGAGATTCCTTCAGGTAGCGAAGGGCAGGTTATAAATCCAATCTCCTCCTCCTCCTCCTCCGAGAATCTCAAGGAAGTGCCATTGCATATTCCCCACCCTCCACAGGCATTACCCCCCATTTTCCTAGGCAGTGTTGGAAACTCTAGCAGCCACCTATTCAAGCACTGCTTAGCTTCAGAAATTGAATGATATCAAACTCATTCATACCATACTTTTGGTAAGTCTTCTGCAGACATTCTATGGTCCTTGTATAGATGGTCAACACAAGGAAGAGAGAAGAGACAGCCCAATTATGCTATTGCCTTGATCAAGGCAACTCTATTATCACAAAACTGCAAACACAAGCATACTGAGCCCTAAAATATGATGTAAAATTGATGACCAAGGAGACAGATGGGGTGGCAGGGTTCTGGCTGTGAGTCTGGGCATCCCCAGGAAAGGGGCTAGAACTGATTTCATGCTGAACAGCATCAGACATTCAGGGCTACTATAGCAGGCAAAGCCAATTACATTACTTGCTTCTGGGTGTTTGTAAAAGCCAGAAATGAATTCCTTTCAATGTTTTGGCTTATCTGCTCATAACAACTCCTCCCCATCCACAGTCTATGCCTTTGAAGGTGAAAGTCTGGTAAAAGGGTGAAGGGACTTCATCTCTCATAATTCATCTAGTTGCTCTATCATAAACTGATGAGCCTCAGTGCCAACAGTCTTTAGATTCTCCACAAGCTCTATTATGTAAACAATAAATCTTCAATTAACACCAACCAGAGACCACCAACACACAAATATCTACAATTTTAGATCAGAGCCAAAATGAGCACACTCTGTGGAGTGTTGCTGAGTTTGTATTTCAAGGTGCTGTTGATTATTGTCAGAATGGCAGTTCCTACTAGCATTCCTAAGACCTGTGGTTGCAGCTAGAGTGCTGAGTAAGTCGAATAATACTGGGTGGGATCCTGCCAGTTTTTTCACTGAATCTCACTAAATTCCATTCCTTACTGCAGTCCCCATTCCTTGGGTCTTTTATACCTGAAGGTCCCCAGCGAAAGCTATTTGGGTGCTCAAAGGGGACCCTGCCTTCCTTTTTCACCAGCAGAAACATTAGCTGGATCCAAACACTGTTGTAAACTTGTCCCTTGGTTATACAAACATGGCCCCTTTTTTGGTAAAGCTCATCACTGAAGAGTGAAGGTTGCCAGCCTCCAGGTGTGGCCTGGAGATCTCCTGGAATTACAGCTGATCTCCAGACTACAGAGGCCCATTCCTCTGGCAAAATTGGATGCTTTGGAGGGTGGATTCTGTGGCATTATACCCTGCTGAGGTTCCTCTCCCCTCCCAAACCCTGCCCTACCCAGGTTCCACCCCCAAATCTCCAGGAATTTTCAACCCAGAGGTCCATGCTGAATGTCCTTTGATGGCTGCTGGCTACATTGTGCCACTATTTGTTCCAGAAGGCTGGTCAGGTAGTCTGTTTCAGCAAAAATAGACCAGAATCTTGTGGGGCTTTATAGTCTAACAAATTTTTATTCTAGCATAAATTTGTATTGACTTCAGATGCAATGGGCAGTTCCTCACCATGCAGACTGAGGATGTGTTCCATCTGATCTGTCTGAATGGACATGGAATCCAGGGAAGTAAACTGAGGCTTACACTGATGTTTGTTATCTGGCCAAGCTGGCTTTTGGCAGGGTCTGTGAGTGCAAGCCAGCATGGTCTAATGGTTAGCATGTCGGACTGGGACCTGGGAGTCCCACTCTGCCATGAAACTTTCTGGGAGACCTTGGGCGAGTCACACACTCTCAGCCTAACCTTCCTCACGGGCTTGCTGTGGGGGCAACATGGAGGGCGGGGAGAGACTGATATAGCTACCTTGAGCTTCTTGTAGGGGAGGGTGGGTTTTAAAAATTGACTAAATAAATTCATTTAAAGTAGAAGCTTTGTCTTTTTGGGTACTGCTCAAATATAAAAATTTGTTGCAATCCTCAACCAAATATCAAAGCAGAGAAGCCAAATGCATGTAGTCCAAGGCACAAAGGCATCCTCTTTCAACAGTGCTGCTTTTATAACACCAGCCTATATTTAGCACTGGGAATGTTTTAAGACCCATGATGATTTGAATAAACAGCATAATTCCAAAAGCTCTGGGTCAAATGGCAAAGGAACGGTTTTAATACTGACGAGCAATGCCAAACTCCAGGCACAAACACATGTATTGAAATAGCTCCTTCTTCTAGAGACAAATAGTTTCTGGAGAGGGGGATTTGGAGTAGAGGAATGAGAACCAGTGTGGGATAGGGGGTTGGACTGGGAAGATCCAGGTCTGAATCCCTACTGAGTGGTAAAGCTTGCTGGGCGACCTTGTGCCAGTCGTTCTCTCTCAGGCCTACCTCACAGGGTTGTTGTGAAGATTAAAATGTTGTAAAGATTAAAATGTATTCTGCCCTGATTCCCTGGGAGAAAGGGTGGTACAGAAATATGATAGAGAAGTCGTGGTGGGAGGGACTGTTGACTGCTTAACCTTTGCATGCTCCTTGGTTTTCTGCTGCAACTTCTTCCCAAACCTGTTCACCACATCCCAAAAGGGTTTCAGAACATGCTGACACAAACAGGCTGGGGGAAAAAATTATACCCGTCAACTGATTTTTAGAATGACTAGATGCAAATGGGAAAGAACTCATTACCCTCTTCCACTTGTATAGAAAAAGAGGGAAGTTCTGCAGGTACAGTTTCTTATAAAGGTCCAGTGGCACCTTTAAGACCAACAAAAGTTTATTCAAGAGATAAGCTTTTGTGTGCAAGGCACACTTCTTCAGTTAAAGAGGTGGTTAAAGAAAAGTTACCCTGTGCGGTACGGTTAGGGTTGAACATGTGTGACTGACCCAGGGTCGTGGTTCTCCCCTCCACTTGATTCTGACAACAACCCTGTAAGGTAAGTTAGGCTGAGAAAGAATGGCTGGTCTGTGGTCACACCCAATGAGTTTTATGGCTGAGGGCAGATTTGAACCTTGATCTCCCAGGTCCTAGCCCAACATGCTGACCACTTCACCACACTAACATTCCATCTTCCATCCAAAACGAAAGCCACTGGAGCCCTATCTTCCTTTACATCAGGTCACCATCACCTTACTGTTATTTGCCCTGATTAACTATCTTGTCATGGCTTTAAAGGACACTAAGCTTATGTGTGATCAGCAACATTGAATTTGCACTCTTAGTCATCCGGTTGCTAAACAGAGTGTAAAATCTCACCTGCAGCAGCGTATGAAGCTGGTCCTACAAGTTGTGTAGAAAGTACAGAACATGTAAATAGTGTGTGGTGGGGGAGAGCTGTATGGATTTTTTTTCACAAGGCATTTTCCCCAGGCTGGTGGGACAGCATTCCTCAGACATGTTGGGAGGGGCTGTGGCTCAATGGTAGAACACCTGCTTTACATGCAGAATGTCCCAGGGTCAATCAGTTGTATCGCTAGTGAAAGGATTTCAGGTAGTGGGTGATGTGAAGGACCTCTGCCTGAGACCCGCAGCTGGTCTTAAGTAGACAATACTGACCTTGGTGGACCCAGGGTCTGATTCAGTATAAGGCAGCTTCATGTGTTCATGTGAGATTGTCTCAATTCAGAAATGCACACATACACACACGCCGTATGTGGAGGGACATTATACTCTGCTGAATATTTGATTCTTTCTGCTGTAGCTGCAAATGTCTTATGTGGGGGAAGTCACTTTGTTGCTTGATCAGTCCTTTAATTCTGATTGCTTGGTTGAAAGCAGGTAACATGGGCAGGAAATCCACTTGTCCATTTCTCCCTTTCTCTCCAAAGCAGTTTACATTGTTCTCCTCTCCTCTGTTTTATCCTCACAGCAATCCTGTGAGGTAGGTTAGGGTGAGAGTGTTTGACTGGCCCAAGGTCACCCAGCACACTGTCATGGCAGACTGGGGATTCGAACATGGGTTTCCATATCCAGGTAGCCACATCATAAATTACAGCAACAATATCTGCCCATTTCAAATTTATTTATGTTCTTTATAGTCCACCTTTTATAGTGAGACTCAAGGTGGACTAGATAATGCAAGTCAATACAATCAACAGGATAAAGAGACATCTAATAAACAATGGAAGAGGACTTGGACTGCAGAAATCTGAAACATGGCATAAGTATTAAAAATGGCATGGTAGACAATGCAAGACATGGTATAAATACAATGCAGTGAGAACAAGACATACAGCAACAGATAACATGTAGTAGTAGTATAGTCCACAATCCCATTCTACTGAAATTTCTCCCTGTATCATTGTTATAGTGCAGAATAATTTTATAAAAATGCCCCCCTGAACAGCTCTGTTTAACATAGTTTGCAGAAAGCCAAAAGTGTGGGAACCTTCCTGATCTCCTCAGGCAGACTATTCCATATGATGGTAACTACTGCAGAGAATGCTGTAATGTCTGAAAAGGACATCTCTCTTATTTTGATCCCTACAGTCTTTATTGTACACTTTCCTAAACAATGACCCATGTGCATCTAAAAGTGACTTGTCTGTTCACTTAGAAAAAGTAAAAGAGCTTCTGTAGGCAAGTTGGTTTGTTAGCCTTGCATGACAGACACTTGCTTTTCAGGGCAACAATTGCCAAAACTAAGGCAGAGTGGCAGCACTGAAGTCTGGTGTCTTTTTGAAGGGACAGGGACAGGTAAGTAGGGAAGGGCACAAACCAGGAAAATGCAGTTTGGTTTGTGTTGTGTCCAGTTTGTGAACCACAGACAGTCACAAACTTTTTGGCACTAAATGAACTGGTTTGGCTCATGAGGTGGTAAAATGGCCTCTCCAGAGTACTAGAGGCACCAAACTCACAAGGAATTTCCAGCTGACTCTCCTCTACCTGTCCTCCTGATTTGGTGAATGTTGGATTTACAGTGTCCAAGTTATGGTCCCCCCAAAGAAGGTGCCCCCATCCTCTATTGTTTCCAATGGAGGAAATAACCCAACAAAGCAAACAAGGGCAATAGAAGCCTCGCAGAACAGAATCGAAGTCCCAGATAATTGCTGCAGTAGAAATTGCAGGGGGGGGGGCACTCTCAGCAGGCCCAGTGCCACCTATGGCACTGCAAACCCAACTGGACTAAGGTAAAGCCAGGAAAGTACTCTTGGGGAAAATGTCAGGCACAGAACATAAGAGAAGCCAATGCTGGATCAGGCCAATGGCCCATCCAGTCCAACACTCTGTCACACAGGGGCCAAAAATACCAGGTGCCCTCAGGAAGTCCACCAGTGGGGCCAGGACACTAGAAGCCCTCCCACTGTTCCCCACTCCCCAGCACCAAGAACACAGAGCATCACTTGCCCCAGACTGAGAGTTCCTATCTATACCTTGTGGCTAATAGCCACTGATGGACCTCTACTCCATATGTTTATCTAATTCCCTCTTGAAGCCGTCCATGCTTGTAGCCGCCACCACCTCCTGTGGCAGTAAATTCCATGCATTAATCACTCTTTGGGTGAAGAAGGACTTCCTTTTATCTGTTCTAACCCGACTGCTCAGCAATTTCATTGAGTGCCCACGAGTTCTTGTGTTGTGAGAAAGGGAGAAAAGTACTTCTTTCTCTACCCGCTCTATCCCATGCATAATCTTATAAACCTCGATCATGTCACCCCAGGCAAAAGTGTCACAGGTTCAAAAGTTTATAAAATGGACCCCCCCCCTTGCAAACTATACACACCAAATGCACAGGGAACCTCACTCTGCCACCCACTCCTCTACACTCTCTCCAAGCTGGGGGTGGATTACATTTCTGGGGTCCCAGTTACGGATCCCCCCAAAAGGTCTCCCCAGTGCTCTCTCTGGAAGACAGCTGGAGTTACAGGAGTCTATGGAAAGGCTCAGGAACAAACCAGTGACACTAAACTCACAAGGAAACTTCACCTGGGCAGACACTCCCCCCCCACCAGACACTGGAAGCAAAGCAAGCATTCCCCTCTATGCTTGCAGCCTCCTCCCAAGTCTCCAAAGGCAGGTTCTGAAGGACAGAAAGGCGGATATTCCCCAGAGTTCCCACAGAGGCTCCCCAAAGTAAGCCCATGACAGCTTGGCAGGCACCCTAGCCACACCACATGAGCCAGGGAAGCAGAGAAGTGGCTTTTGAAGCAAGCTCTCAGGATTGCTTCCAGTACTACAAAATATGGTTTATGCACTACGAAGTGTTAAAAGACACTCCTCTGCTTGCTTCAAATTCCTGAACACCTCTGTGTGCCAGGTGTTCAGGCCCCCATCCCTGGGCACCAGACTCATCCTGCCAGGCCACTAGAGCCTGTCCCCAGCAGGACATCACCAGGGGTCTCAGAGCCTCCTTCCCCATATCTGTTCCTGGGGCTCTCCACAGAGGAAAAGAGTTGTTAGCACTGCTTAGAGACACCACCAGTTGCTAACACTCTTTGGAGAGGAATACACTCAGGGGTCATTTCATAGAAAAAGAGGTGAGGAGCTCATTAGCATAACTCATTAGCATAACTTATTTGCATATACCACACCCCCTGACATCACCGGAAGTATGTCAGAAGGCAAGTAAGAAAGAAAGAAAGAAAGAAAGGAGCTGGCAGAGAGGGGACAGCTACTAATCCAAGCCTCAGAAATACCACTATTCTGGGAGGATAGCTGCAGTGGTGGCTGAAGCCTCCAGAAGGCTGGTCGGAGGAACAAGGACCTTTCCAGGGGACGGGGTCATTTTGCTACAGCCATGACACAAGTAGGCATTCCCCCGCGGGGTGGTAGTGGCACCAACTCCCGGAGCTGAGCTCCCCCGAGCTCCTGCTCGAAATGACCCGAGTACCTAATAGGAGTGATTCAGAGGGTGGAAGCAAAGCCCACAGTTTGGAAACATTTCCACACCCTTCCCAGTGACCCTTGTGTGGTAGAGTGTCAGGTGTTACACCAAACTGCAGGCTCATGGACGTTTAACTTAATATGAACAAAATATATACCATGAAATGGCAACAAATATGCACAGACTCTTCTTTCAGTTTGCTTATGAATAATGTAAGGGTGCTTAGTAGAACTTATATTACATACAGTCCTTGTAATTTGTATCAACACAAATACTACAAAAGACAATATTGTCTACTTACAATAACCAATTGACACAAACAAAAGCATGTTCTATTACACAGTGCAGCATGTGAAAAATTCTGATGGGGTTCCAGTTCACTTTCAGCCCGTTTCTTTGTCTTTATCAAAAAATCCTCACTGCACATAATATAAAAATACAAAAAGGTCAAACAAACAAACAGCAGACATACAATGAAGACACAAATAATCTCTTACAAGTCTTTACTCACCACATAAAAACTACATAGATGGAAGACTTCTGAGATTACTTCTGTGGCATATTGCTCCTAATTCAAGTCTGTCTTCTCAAAACCCACCTTGCAAGCGTGTCATTTAAACTCTCCAGCCAGCACCCACAACAGGTGTCATTAATTAACATTCAGGTTCTCAGACCTACCACACTGCTACCACTCAACTGGCCATAACTTTTACAAAAAATATCAAAGATCAAATTCCTGATTCAGACCTTCTCGTTGCAAAGTTTGTAAACAAAAGATCCAGAATGCTTCCTGGCATAATGAAGATTTAAGTACATCCTGCCGGTTGTTCATATGTTCTTTAACTACAGCTAACACCAAGAATCTGAGATCCTCAGGGTGATATTTTTGCATAATGAAATGTTCATTATTGAGCATCCAAGGAATGATTTCTAATTTTAGATTTGTGCTCCGTGATTCTAAAATGTATAGGCCTTAAAGTGCACTCTACATATAAAAGTTGACATGGGCAGGAAATTAAATATATGCATCTCCTACTTTTGCAATTAGTAAATTGTTTTAAATGTGGATCATGTTCAGTCTGTGAGCAAGCAATTGAGACCCAGTTTTTTCAACACTCTTAAGGGTACTTTCCCTTTAAAACAGAGCAGCGGGGGGTGGGGGGTAGCAACATTGTCTGTGACTACTTGGTCACGGATTTCAGCAACAACATGCTGGTAGAGGAGATTTGTCTGTGCCTCAAGGGCACTATCTGTCTGCCGCACACACTTTAGCTGGTGGCGAAGCACACTTCAGCTGGGAGCACGGTTAAGGCCACCTGGGATGCTGCCCGCCTTGAGATGCAGTCCTTGCTTGAGACCTGTCAGCGTCTGGCCATTCACTTCTCATGCAGCATCAAGTCTGCCTGTCTGCTGTGCAAGAAGCAGGGAGAGGAGGATGAGGAACTTCACCTATGCCATGATTGTGCATTTGGTGGAGCAGAAGAGCACTGTGCAGGATGTCATCTCCTCCATGACCATCCTGTACAGGGAAAAGAAGCTCAGCATCAACTCCAGTGATTGGTTGACCCTCTCCCAAATAGTGTGTCCTCAAGCCCTTCCAGGACACCACCAACACGCTGTGTGCCCATATGGCCAGCCTAGGGCAAGTCATCCCCCCTGGTTTGAGGGCTGGACTGGGTGTTGGTGTCCACAGTGGAGCTGGCTGTTACCCATGGTTCAGAGAGGTTGCAGGTGGGCATCACCACCAGCTTGCATCTTCTCTGCAATAAAGGGGAGTACAAGCTGGCCTGTATCTGTGACCCCCAGATAAATGGTAGCATTGCTCTCCTTAATGTAGAGCTCTTGCAATGGACCATGAGCTCTGCTAAGAAGTGTGCTGGTTACAGACCAACAGATGTGGCCAGAGGGAACAGTGGGTGGAAGAGGCTGGGGAGGAGCTGGAGACCAGCACCTCTGCCTCAAAAAGCCCAACCAGGGAGAAGTCCCATTACTGCCTGTCAGTAGTGAACTGGGAGGTCAGCGGTGGGGATGCCAGGCATGTAATGGTAGAGGATTTGGCAAAAGTGATGGTGAGGCAAGCCCTGAGCCTGCTGACTTCAATCCCCTGGAGTTTTGGTCATGCAAGGTTGTCATCCAGCCTGACCTCTCTTCTGTGGCCACAAGCCCTGAGTCCCACCTAACACCCAAATCTCAGCAGAGGAGGGGCGTTCACAATCAGGAGAACATAAAATGTGGGTTCTCAGCCCAGGTATCCAGTAGCTAAGCCCCACCACTTGGCGTGAGCAGAGAAAGGGTGTGGAGATGAGCTGATATAGTTTTCCGATCCCATAGAGCAGAATGGGAACTCTGTTATTGGCAGCCAGTCGTGCCTGCTAAGCTTTGGAGGGCTCCTATTGGTGCTTCCACGGCTGGAGAATTCCTCATCCCGCCATTGCTGTGGAGTTTTGGGAACTATTTAATTGAGCAGAGACTGTCCAAAAAAGTATCCATTCTCAAACTGCCCCAAACAGCATGAAAGTTCATGGAATGTTTGTGTTGGTCGCCCTTCCACAAATATTGCATTGTGAACCACGAACCAGCCAAAAATAATGGCGAACTTTAGATTGTGAGCTGGTTCACGCCCATCCCTTCAGGTAAGTCTATATGGTTCTTGGGATGTCTCCATATAATGCAGCAGTTACAGAGCTCTCTTCTCAGAGAATTCCACTTAATAAACTTTATTTAAGGAAGCTGTCTGCATGGTGCTAATGCTGGGGATTGACTTTTTCAGATTTGCTTCCTGATAAGTCTTAATTGAATTGTTTCATGTTGGAGTCTCCCTCTTTAATGTTTGTTGGTTGAATAATGGTGACTTTGCAAATGTTTTCTCACTGTTTTCTGAATGTTGTCCTCTTTGATGTCAAACTGATGCTTTTCCAGCATAAAGACCTATTGGCATGCTATATGTGTGCTGCTTTCCGTTTTCTTGGTTGACTTTGAATTTAACTGATTTTATATGCTAAGTGCTTTTAAGGGAATTGTAAGTCTACTGATGCTGCAAGATTGCATTGATGTTATGTTAGTTTGTGCGATATTTTAAGGTTCATGATTTTTTGGATTTTATCCTTGAGATATGAATTGTGACTTGTTGGATTGCAAGTGCAGGCTATAAATAAATACATAGATGGAAAAAGGACATTGTTGACATGTATTTAGAATATTTCAATCCCACTTTTCTCCCATACAAGGAACTCAAATGAAACATAAAAATATAATGTACAAAAATATATGACTACCATTGGCACACAGCTGGCAACTAATAGAAAGTTCAAGAAGGTAATAAGCCACAAGACACCCCAAACTGGTGGTGGTCCAGCAAGCACAGTGCACAGCCTCATGGGCTGCAAGGCCAGAGCCTGGCCACTCTCAGGTTTTAAGTTACCTGCAAGGGAGGGACATATCAAGCATGTGAATGAGCATCTGAAAATATGCCTGATACTATTAAATCCCATAATAGAGTTGACCAAGCAGATAGTTGGATAAAGTTGGCATTTGCCTTGTCGCAAGACCCTTACCACACATACATAAATGGTTGTTATTGTATGCAGTAGGATAATGATTGCCCAGAAGCAAGTAGTATAGCATTTCAGGAAATTTTCATACCTGTAAGCTTTGTTCAGTCCAACCAATACAATCTTAGGTGCATAATGAATGTAAATCCTAATTAAGCAAATTAGTCTACAATCAGCTGTATCTGTTAAGTGTATCTTGTGAGTCAGAAATTCACTTGGTTGCCATATCACCATTCATCGCTTCAAAAAGTTATGTACAGCTTTCTTAATAATGTACAGGAATTTGTTCAGAAATGTCTGACTATGAAAAGTATTACTAAAAAATGTGGAGATGATGAGTTCTTGAGGCCTGAGATTTTCCCTAAGAATGAATAAATAAACTATAGCTCTGTTGCCTAGCTCTGGTAGAAAATATTCCACATTTTCCCCTCCATGGTTAAAGGCCATTTCTTTCCAATATGTTTGTATTAAAAATTACTCTCTAAATGTTCTGTCAGTATGACCTGCTCAACAACAACTCTGTAGTCTATGCACTTCCAAATAAAAATGTTGACCCTATTTAAGAAAACTGGGATTAAAATGTTATGTTAGTATTTTGCATCACTCAGTGCTGTTTTGTCTCACTCATACTCCTCTCTTCCTATACAGCTAAAATGAATGAACAAGAAACCATGCTGGCTAAGTAGACCTTTACTTTGACAATATTTGCTAATGCCATGTCAACAAAACATAGCTGCTTGGAGTCGTATCTGTGGAGAAGATATACAGTATGAAACTGTTCTGCTATATTTTAAGAGGAGGTCTGGTGTTAGTCCCACTAGGTCAAAGTTAAAATGACATGCATAAAAATGGTTATAAGGAAGATCAGGTATCTGCTATTATAGTGAATGTATGTGTTATACTCTGAACCTGATCTTTTGTTACTCAAACTTGCATACCTCCAAAGCCTATATGCTATAGGGCCTCTTGGCATTCAATAAGGAGGTTTACCCATAGAAATGGCCACCAAAGTTGTTCCCTGCAATTTGCCATACTGGGGTGATTTGGGACCACTAATCCTGCCCTTTCACAAGGCAGCATACATAGTCCTCTCACATCTTATCCTGACACCAACTTAAAATCAGTTGGCAGCCAATAGGTTGACTAGCCCAGGGTCACCCAGTGAACTTTCTGGCTGAATACAGATTTGAGATCAGGTCTTCCCAGTCCCAGCAGAACACTCTTAACTGCAACACCATTTCTTTCAATGTCCAAGTGATCAAATTGCATCTATATACTAATTCCCAAGTGCCCCCTGTGCATGCGGATATCTAAATCCACACATCGGGGGCACTTGGGGGGCAGAGAGATTTTCCTGCATACTTGGGGAACTCCCCACATGTGCAGAAAAATCTTAAAAAGTAAAAAAAAATATTCGGAGATACATAAATCCCCCCCAAAAGTAAAAAGCGTTCCCTGTGCATGCGCAGGGAACACACTTACCTCGGATCTGTGGCTGCTGGTGGCAGGTGGAGAAGAGCTTGGCGGGCCCGGCAGCTGGAAGCCGTGCGGGCCTCGCCATTGTTGGTGGCGGGGGGGAGAAGAGCTTGCGGGGAGAGCTTGGTGGGCCTGGTGTCTGGAAGCCGCGCGGGCCTTGCCGTCGTTTGGTGGGAGGGAGAAGAGCTTTGAGTGGGAGCTTAGTGGGCCTGGCGGCTGGAAGCTGCATGGCCTTGCCATCGTTGGGGGGGGGGGAGAACTGGACGGGGGAGAAGGCTCACCTGCGGCGGCTTCCTCCTCTGCATGGAGCTCCCCCCGCGAGTCCCCCCTTTTTGTTCAGTCTATTTTTCATTGCAATTTAGCCACAGTTAGCTTTAGCAGGGTCAAGATGGTGTGTTTACATGACCAAGCATTTGGTTGCTAACAGCTGTAGCAGCTTATCATGTCACAAAAATGCTACAATGTATAAAATAGTTAAAATTGAAATTGCAGATTTCCATACTACAACCTGAACAGCAAAATGGAAGATTTTTAAAAACTAGCCAAGGCTCTCATTCCCTTAACTAAGGACTCATATGAAACCAGGCTCCAGTGCTGAGACGCTGAGGAAAATGTGAGTTCATTATCCCATTGTCAAGAAAACCAGTACTTGGTGTCAAGTATTATTTTTCCATTGACCATCTTTTTAAAATTTAATTTCAGAGTCAAAGATAAAGCTTACTTTCAAAACTGAACACCATCTCCCATGCCACAGTTGTTAAGGAAGTGGTATTTGTGGTAAGCTTTCCCCTCATCAACCAGGCTGCAATCACTCTTGATACTTTGCTTGAGAAAAATAGGGCATGAACTCACCTACCAATGTAAATAAGTGGGACTGTCTTTCTAGTAAGCATTGATATGACTGCAAAACCATAAACACGCTCAATGACAAAATTTAAGAGCTAACC
Organism: Lepidodactylus listeri; assembly: GCA_029233225.1. Taxonomy (NCBI): domain Eukaryota; kingdom Metazoa; phylum Chordata; class Lepidosauria; order Squamata; family Gekkonidae; genus Lepidodactylus; species Lepidodactylus listeri. The sequence continues at coordinate 105,961,698 of JARCFY010000003.1, forward strand.
TAAACAGAGAAATTTCAGAGGGACAGCTGTAGGCATTTAAAGTGCCATAGAATATACTTCTTTTCGCTGAAGCAGGCTAACAAATTTCTTCTGCAGCATTAAGCTTTTGTGGGCTGAAACTATCTCATTAGACCCACGAAGCTGTCACCTAATGGGGTAGAAACAGAGCAAAGTGAGAAAGGAGGACATACAGAGAGGGAAGGTTTTCTGTATTTCACAAAGTGAGGCTGAAAAGGTTAAGCAATGTAAGAGACTGCAGCAAGTGTCTCAGAACTACACACAGCACAAACGAATGCAGAGTCCATTCAAAGGGATACAAGTACAGTGAGCAAGGGCGTGACCTGATTATAGTTGTCACTATGATGACTAGGCCTAGCCAAATTAACAGTATAAACACACGCCTAAATTACTTTCTGTACCACACTAGTAATTCCTAGAATTTGTCCAGAACAAGGTTCTGGTGGCCAGACTTGCTGGTCTCTTGCAGGGGCATACTTTTGTAAATTGGGAGGGGGGGGCTCTTTAGCGCACGCGCCCACTGGGGCAATCCCTCCCCACCCCCGCGCCGGGAAACCTTCCCGCCTCCCGGGGCCCTTCCGAGGCCCGCCAGCCACTGCTGCCGGGGCCTCTCCCCCCCCCCACTCCTTCCCTCTCCCTTTGCTGGGAAGAGGGAGAGGAAAGGATGGAAGAGTGGCCAGGCCGGGGGGGGGGGGAAGAGAGGCACCGGCAGCAGCAGCTACCGGCCTTGGAAGGGCCCCAGGAGGCACGGCAGCAGGTGCTATGTTTTCCCGGGGGGGCTCAGTCCCCCCCGGAAAATTTTGGGGGAGGCTTGAGCCCTCGAGCCCCCCCCCCCCCCCCCGTAGTCTACACCTATGGTCTATTGCATGGCGTGATGATCTGGCCACACTTTATACAACACACAATGTGCTTCCCTTCTATAGTCAGGTATATATACTTGCTCATTTAGATGACCACTTCAGACATTAACAGGTCCCTGGAAGCTTGTGCCACAATCCATGCGTTAGACTTAAAGGTGTCATGAGATTATTTTTACTAAACAGTTTAAAGGTAGAGACTGGGGCAAAAGGTTGCAAAGCTATGCCAGTAGCACATTTTCAACATACAGTATATAAAGAACTACATGAATATTTCAACGAGAAAAAAAATTTAGGTACCACAATATGATGAGAAAAGCAGGCTACAAGGAGCCAACGGAGAGAGGGAATTCCTGGTTGAAGAAGCACTGTTGTTCCCATTTGCTGCTTCCCTACCACCACTGGTGCTGTTCCTTTGCCATTTCCCATTCACTCCTCCTCCCTAGGCTGCCTGCCTCTAGCATTGGGGTGTTGGTGGCAGTAGAAGTTCCCCCTCCTCCTCCCCCACCTGCTTGCAGCTTCACTGCCTTGGTTGTGGGGGTGGCAGCACTCGCTCCCACACTACTCACTTCCTCATCCTCCCCACCACCTTCAGAACTGTGGTGACTCATTTCTCCCCACCTCCACCTTCTCCCCACCTGCCTGCACCTTTGCTATGTCATGTTGTGGAGGTGGGTTTGACTTGGGAGGGATTCTAGTGTCCTGGCCCCACTGGTGGACCTCCTGAAAGCACTTGGTGTTTTTGGCCACTGTGTGACAGTGTTGGACTGGATGGGCCACTGGCCTGATCCAACATTGGCTTCTCTTATGTACTTATGACTTCCATGGCACCCATCTCCCCCCCTGCTGCCTCAGTGGGGCAAGTCATGACTCCCCCCCCAACAGTAGTTGGGACACAACTGTCTGTTCTTGCAGGTGTAATATGTCCATGGGGGGTGGGTTCATAACTCCCCTCTTTTTGGAAAGGTTTGGGATTTTTCTACAAACGGGGATGTACGTGACCCTAATCCACAAATTTAAGTATCCACAGATGAGGCCACATTGAGGAATAAATATATTGATACAATCAGATTTGTTCAGTCAGACTGGGGAAAATGCACAGGTCTAAAAATAGTGTTACAATCCAATCCTGTGGAGTTACTCTAGTCTATGCCTGTTGATCTATGCATAGTATTACAGTTTTATTTGTTACAACCAAAACAGGGATGGATACCTGTGACATCTTAAAAGACTAATGTTTATAGTGGCACAAGATTTCATGGATTAGAGCCTACTTCTTCACATGCATGAATAAACTCATAAGACACTTGTGATGGACCATCAAGGGTTAATGCCTGAGTCTGAGAACCTTTGAATGACAGGCTGTTTGAATGGAATTCTGTTGAGTCAATTAAGGAATGACAGTTGAAGAAGTGTCAGTTAAGCACTGACTGCGGATTGGGAAGGAGGCTAAGAGGGAGCATGGATCAAGGAGGATCCTCATTCAAGCAAAAAAAGAAGAGGAAATAGCTTCTAGAAGAGGAGTGATCCCTGATTTATAGATAAAGAACAATTTTGGGGACTTCGTTGTATGTTCCTGCCTTCTAAACTTTACATGTTAGTGAAACTCAGAAAGCTATGCTTGTGTGTTTAAGCAGAAACTGGAAAGAAAGCCTCTCCTCAAAGTTTTAAAGACCTTGCTGAATAGCAGAAACACTTCTTGGCAACAAATTCTTGGGTGCTTGTATGAATACAAAGTTACTTCACAGTTTTATTATCTATTCACCTCATACATCCTATACCTGATTCCACTTGACCTTTTCTCCCAGTTAAATAAAATGTTTTGTTTATTTTGAACTTTCAAAATTCCCTTGTGTGCCATTTCAAAAGCAGAATATAAGAAGGTGATTTTGCCTCTTCCCTCCATTCCCTGGACTGGGCCAGCATTCCTCCCCCATATAATAAAGCAACTGGGTGGGACAGCCATAGACAGACAAGAAGAAAATAGATAAAGGGACTGTTCAGCAAGAAAGAAGACAGAAGGGAAAATCTTGCATGTGAGGGAGGGAAGAGGGCGAGACAGTCATACCACTCAAGGCTGCTCTCAGTGGACAGAGGTACCATGCTGGTTCAGTGATCCCATTTCATCCAGCACTGTTTCCAACAGCAGAGAGTTGCCTGAAGACCTAACAGGGCATAAAAGCCAAGATTTCCTCCCATGTTACCACCTGATGCTAGTATGCAGATGTATACTGCCTCTGGACATGAGGATTCCCTTTAGCCATCATGACAAATAGCTCATTGAGCAACTGAAACGAGAAATGACTGCATTTTGTATATCAAGGACTGTACCAGCAGTTTAACATATGACAAATGAAGACAATGGATTATTTAAAATACCTCATCATTAGAGAGATAATAGAAAAGTATAGACTAAAGAAAATATTCCAAGAGAAAAAATGCTCAGGTCTGGATCATGACATCTTTCCTTGGAGTTCCTCCCACTCTGGCCGCTGCAGCACCTACTTCCTCAGCCATTTTATTTCCTTACATCCCATGTGAACAAAACAGGGTAAAGCTCTTCGTTCATAAAACAGACTTGCAATTCCTATAGTTGCTCTTATTTCTTCTCTGTGCATCACTCTGAATTAATTCTTCTTGAATCTTAATGGCTACAATATCCCATGCAAGTTTTTAGTTCTTTTCATGCAAATATTAATAACCTGCCTCTGCTGGATTTTGTTTTGAAGAATGGATGGTTGCATTCAATGTCTGAGTCAAAGCTAACTGACAGTTCCAACTGGGAAGATGTTTTCACCCATGTCAAATTGTGCTATGGTGCCAGGAGGTTTTTAGGGAGTAGGAATGATGCCATATAGCTTGTTCAAGTCATCCATCAGCAGCATCCTGCCAAGTACCTTTCCATTTGCTTGTGGAATGCCGGAGTGAGGGAGCAGGGAAAGTGGAAAAGAGCTACAAGCACTCAGTCAAGGCTCAATCGAGGCCAAAGTTTTCCACTTATGAGCATATCACATGGGATGATCTTGTTTCCCCACCATTCTGAGTCGTGTGTGGCACACACACTTGATCTTGGCTACATCTTCAAAGGATGCTAACACAAAGACTATTGGTACCCTCCTGAAGGCACACAGTAGAGTTAACCTGAAAGAGGTTTTAGGGTGCAAACATCAAACCTTTTCCAGTTATTTCACTATTTTTATATATAATTTTCACTCTGTTATATTAGAAAGGACGGGAAAAAGTCACAATTTTAAGAAGCTTTATGTTTACAGATAACAAGTTCTCATTTACAATGTCAATTGCAGCATTGCTAAACTTAGTGCTGCAGCAAATGAAGACACATCTTTCACTGGAGACCAGTTCAGAATAATTTGGGGGACTAGTTCACCCATTTCATCACAACAAGCAGAACATTAACTTTTCCATACAGCTCTGAAACTTTGAGTACGGTAATGACAATACACATGCACAAGTACAATTAATATTATAGCCCCAGATCTTAATGGGTGTTTCAAAATAATACAAACACTACGAGAAAAATACTAGTATAAATGTTATTGTTAAAAACTAGGACTGTCACTTTAAAATCAACCAGTTCTTTTTCATTAAATCGAGCAATCCTGTTCATTACCGTAACTAATTTAATGCACTAAATGGGAAACAGATTTTAAAAGAATTGAAAATAATGGGGGGGGGGGAGAAAATAAAACTTTAAAGGCTGAGAACACTGGTCTCTCCTTCTGTGGGCGACACACAATTCTCTTTCAGTAGCATAAGGTATATCAAAACATTGAAGCAAATGCAAAACACTGCTTAATCTTTTTGTGACTTTCGCTGGAAGTATGTGCATATCTTTCGCATGGGCACAGAAGTGGTTGAAAGCTGGTGGGGGAAAAAAAGTATAAAGTCAGGTATATTTAAGACTTCATTTATTTAAATGTCTAGCTCAGAAAATGCTTCATAATCTTCACCCCCTCCTTCCTGACGACATTGGGAGTTAGCATGACAACCACCTCTAAATATAGGACCCCAAAACTTCATACCCCCTCACAGTTTGCATTTGTCTATTCAATGCACCTCTTGACTAATGAAATCAGCCTGGAAATGTCAAGTTAAATTCCCATCTGGCACATGCTAGTACAGTTCTACCACTTAACGTGTACGCAGTCAACAAGCCTAAACCAGGCAGGTGATGGTGGAACTTAGCTTTGCAGTCATATCAAAGTACTGCTGTAGAAGTAAAGATGCAACTTTACTTTCTCAAGGCATGGACAGTGCTGAGGTGCTCATTGGTTGACTAAGACACGTCACCACAACACTGCTCTGGGCAGATCTGCACCTATTTTCCTGAGACAGATTCCCCCCTCCCCTACATGCCTTCAGAGATCTGCACAAAGATCAGCTCATACCCCAAGCTGGACTATGCTGCAAATGGAAGTCTTGCTTTTGCTTGTGTTTTGGCCTCCAGAAATGGAAGAACAAGTCTTCCCCAATACTAGCCTTCTGCCTCTGAAAAGAAAAACTGCACCCATATTCTCATTCACACTCCACAACTAGGAGCTCCTTGTATCCTCAGTGCAACTTGGCCTGCTGTGTGAGAACAGGAAAGGAAAGCCAAGTAATTAACAGGTAGAAAGGGATGCTATGTTGCTTCTCAGCAACAAGGGGATAGAAGGAAGCAAACAAACTTTGGGAACAGTATGGAATGTAGCAGTCAGAAAGAGGAATTGGTAAAAATCATTTAAACCCCCCCCCCCCTTCCTCAATTTCTTCCAAGCTAGTTCTCTCTTGCAGCTCTCTAGGGCACAACTCCAGAAGTCCCAGGACCACCAGAAGTGGGTTTTCTGGGGTGACAAAGGGCTGCAGTGGGAAAGGAAAGAAGGCAAAACTCTCTTGTATGAACTTACTGTCTTCTTTTTCTAAAGTACTGAGCAGTGACTCACAAAAGCTCATAACCTGCCACAAATTTTGTTCAGTCTTTAAGGTGCTACTGGACCCTTGCTCTTCTCTATCACTCTCTTTTTGTGACTTCTTGGGATCCAACACTATGCATTTCAGTAAAGTTTCAGTGGTGTCTTAAAGCTTCTAATTGGGAGCAGCTAAAATACACACTAGCATCTGTTCTGAACAATGGCTTCCTCCCCTTTCTTTTGCCAAATAAAAGAACACTTTTACTGTATAATGGAATATCCATTAGAGGAACTTGGAGGATATTGACCCAAACATTCATCCCCTGCCAAAGATGTTGCAGCCATGCCTGATTTACTTACTGATGCTGGTGAACCAATTCCCGCCCCAGGTTCCTGTCGTCTTGTGCTAGAACTGCACGATGACTGAATGCTGTTGCCTGATGCATTCTGGTTTCCAGATCTGTTCGTTCGCAACTTGTCCCCCAAAGCAGACAGCCAGTTTTTGTCAGCCAAACCATTTTCCTTGTCAGCCATTCTACCACAAGAGATCTTGAGAGGAACTGTAAAATCTAGTAGGTTTGCTGGAGAACATGGATGTTGAGGAGAGGAAGGGTCCTTCGGGCTTTGGATGGCCTTTGCTAGCCCATTAAGAGTCAGACAGTTTTCACCACAAGGCTTTGAATTCACTGATGGAGTACAGTGTTCTAGTCTGGATTTTTTAGACGTTTTGTCAAGATCTGTCACACAACTGCAACTTTTGGGGTACTTCCGTTTTGCATTGTCCTTGCTGGATTCCAGTCTCCTCTTGGCTCGTGTTTCAGGCCGCAAATGTATGGATTTAGAAGAGAAATGGTCTCCAGGGAGGGTCTGAGAAATCTCTGCCAAGGCCTTTCGTGGAGAAATTGTCTTTTCTCCCCTCAAGGGAGGAGATGAATTTGGAGTCTTGGTAACCCACTGCCTGATGGACATAACTGAGGAAGGTGCTGATTTGGGTGATGCGCCAGAAGTTGCTTCCCTCTGCCTTGCTGGTATGTAGGCCACAGTGGCTGGGGAGTTGACAGAAGACGATGTTGGTGTGTTGGTGGGAAGAGGAAGATCTCCCATGTAAGCTGGAGCACAAGCTGCAGGCTGTGGTGAAGAAATATGGGGGCTGCCCATTGTAGTAACTTTAGCAGGAGTGCTCTGCTGGCTGCTTGGAGTTTCTGAAGAGGAAACAAAGTACACACAGTACAAAGTGAGGACAATATGCTGCAAGAGTGAGTAAAGCAAGGTTACAGCAAAGATATGCAGTACCTGAACAACATGGAATTTCGGGAATTCACTGCCTGGATAACTAGTGATACCAAGGGGCTTAAAGACTTTGTATCAACTACCTCTGAAGTGTATCAAAGGGTATGCAGCAATCCTACTACTATGGAATTGAAACCATCTTGTCCAACTAGGTTACCCTACCAGTATTATTGCTGGAACAATAAGAAAGGTGCTTTGATGATTTAGCAAAGGTGTATTTAAATGCATTTTATTTAAATCATTTCTAGTCTTCTTTTTCCTGTAAGCAAACTCATCAAAAACATTACACAAATACTCTATTTTAAATTTGGGTTGCTGTCAGGATACATTCATCCCTTAAAACATTATTAACATCGGTTTTTCAATCATGATTCTTCATTGCCGGTTATCTTAAGATGTGTTTAGTTTCAAGAAAGAGAAAATCCTGAAACAATCAGAAATTAAAACTGCTGAGATCTAATTACTAGACACAGACTCCTCCTTATGCAGGCCATGGGGCACAGCTGGCCCATAGTCTGTTGCTTCTATTGCTCCACTTTTGTGTGTTGCTCTTGTTGGGATTACTGTGCTTTCTTATGATACTGAGCATGCATAGTAATAAGAACATCTGACGTGTGGGATTGGGGTGCCCATAATATTGCAGAAGTGTACACGTGGAAAGCCCCAGGCTCAGTCTTCAGCATCTCTAATGAAGGCCACCTCCATTAAAAGCCTGGCAAAAGCTGCCCGAGGTCTTGGACAGTTCCTGCCAGTCAGCATAGGCCTGTGGTTCTCAAACTGTGGGTCCTGACTCAGTCCAGGATGTGAGGGCAATCTGGCTATGACATCTGTCACCCCTCTGATCACCAGAGTTGCTTCGGCTGACTCAGTCCCTTGCAGGTGAGCCAAGAGGCCCTGGCAAGGGGCAAATCCAAGCTTCCCTTCTCCCAGCAGCAGGAAAAGGAGGGTGGGTGGAGAGGCTGCTCCATTCACTTCTCCTGGCCTCCTTTGCCTGTTCATTTCCAGGGGCTCAGCCTCCTCCCAGTCACCAGCAGTACAAGATGCAATGGGCATATTGTACACCTATCACCTGAGAGACCTACACAACCAGTGTCTGGGTACAAGCTGAGCCCTAGCTTGCAATACTGGTCCTGAAAGGTAGCAGGTCTTGCTTCCAAAAGTTTGAAAACTACTGGTATAGTCAGAATTGCACTGGGCATGAAAGATGAATGTAGGCAGCTTCTGATATTCCTAGTAGCAGTATGTAGAACAGATAATGGCCCTAGGATGGCTGGTGGGGTGAAGAAGCTGCCCTTCCCAAAGAGCACTGTCCTGAATGTAAATTACATAAAGAAACCTGATTGCTCAGTCCCAAGCACGTATACTTCAAAGTAAAACCCAGAGAGCTCAATGGGTTTTACTTCTGAATAAGCCAGAAATTATGGGAAAGTGCTGACACAGTTTTTAGCCTCTGGCAGCATTTGGTGCACCCTGACAAGGACTTAGGCAATTAAGGCCAAGAAGGGAGAGTGTTGTAGTGGCTGAAATTAAGGTCTGTGAAGTTGGTCATGAAGCTGGACTTGGGTGGATGCTGTACTGAGAACACAAACAATGGAGATGGACTGAACAGCTTCCAGGAGATCAATGACATGAAGCTGATTACCTGCTGGCATCTCACAAAGAATGTCTGGGAGATCATGGCCTGGGAAACCTGCCTTCTGCTATTTTAAATTTTGTAATATCCAGCCTGAAGGAGGCCTCTGATGAACTCGAATCCTTGTGTGTCAGTCTGGCTAGTCCATGGATTTAGTTCTAACTTTTGGAATTTACGTGGATCAACATGCCTGTCCAACCTTTCTGAAGTACAGAGGCTCTACCCAAGGGTTCCTGTCACAACCAAGCAGGCAGTAAACCTTGCCTGCCCGATCTAAAAACACATACAGCTCCCTCACAGAATGAGAAATCCTCAGAAAGACACTTCAGAAAACCCAAATTTACATATCACTTTGGAAAGCAAAGGAAGAAGAGTTTGCTCTGCATCGTACCCCAGATTAACAATCATTATGCAGCCATAACATCACAGTCTGTTCCACTGAAGTGGGGAGGAACATAGCTAGATGCACGTGGTATCCAGACAGCCCTGAAATGGAACTTGATTAAGCCAATCACAAATCAATGGACAGATAACTCCTGTATACTCATAATGTGTGTTTTGTGTTCAAAAAGCCAAGATCAGCAGGAAGCCTGCTTAAGTTTCCAAGGCTCATGCATTTACTCTTCCATCCCCCAACCTTTTTAAAGGTAGAATGAACAAGGAGCAAGGATGACATGCTATCTAATGCAGATGCCAGCTATGACTTTGAAGATCCAGCATGCACATCACTTGTAGTCCTGAACCCAGGGCTACAATATCCCCTTCAATATTTATAGAAATAGGAAGCAAAGCTATTTTTCAGCAGGCTCCTTAATAGGACTGTGACGTATCTATTTATGTGTGTGCATGACACATATACTTTATGAAAGAACTGGCACACTACCCTCCTATTGTTTTACATGTTTCCTGCAAGTTAATTCTGTGTTGACAAAACAATTGATTGCTTTCCAGTGAAAGAACAGCAACAAAGAAGCCATTTGTGAAGGTGAAAACTCCCCCATTGAGTCCCCCAAAACCCTAGTTTTCAGGGTTTCCAGATTTTAAGCAGCAAGCCTCTGCCTTCTGTTGTTGTAGAACTAAGTTTAACCAATGTTAAACTTAGCCTGGAAGCTTCAGATAGCAGACCAGGATGGAAACAACTTCAGCCTTATGCACTTTCCACAGCTCTCTGTTTCCCTCCATAAACCAAAGACTTCAGTTCCCTCACCCAATTTAGCACCCACCAAGATCCTCTTCCCCCTTTACTACTATGCTATTTTGTAACTAAAAATGAGTATTTACATAATAGAAACAATGATGTTCTAATGAATAACTTGTTTCACCATTTCTAGCTGTGATGAATGCACCATAGGACAGAAGCCCAAGCATAATTTGTGTAAACCTACATAAATGTTTTACTCAGTGGCATCTGAGAATTTGACTCGAGCATTTTTCAATTTTAAGTATCATTTACAGCAAACAAGCAGCCATTCCATGTAATCCAAACAGTTTCCAGATGATGCCACCAAAACTGTTCTTTGCTTATTGCTGTTTTATAGGAAGAGGCACATGCTGGATCCCATGCCACTCCCTAAGGAGCAGCTTTTTACTATATGAACCTTATGCTATGGGTCCCAATTATTTCCAGGCACTGGGGAGGGGAAGGGGAGGAGCTCCACGGCAGTTTGGTCTGGACCCACCATGGCAGCAATGGTGTAACTAGAAATTCTGTTTATCTAACTTCTTTGGTTGAGGCATATGAATGTTTGGATACAGTGTTTTAATTGTTATGAGTCCGTCCAAATCAGGAAGCTGTATTTGAAGTTTACATTTCCTGTAATGTTCTAGAATAGTTCCCTCTCCCTACAAAAAGATGGACCATAGCTATGACCAAAGAACTTTAATGACAACCTTTTCACAGATTACAAACTCTAGTCGCAGTTTTTCCTATCACAGAAAGGACTGAACACTTCTACAGTTAGAGGCAGGAGGAGCTGACTCACATCCTCACAGCAGCTTTTCTACACAAAGAGTGCAGGAGGAGGCACCTGTTCTACAGGAAAAGGGTGTGCTGGGGTTTAGTTAATGAAACAGGAACTACGCACTGCCAAGCTGAAATAAAATGCCCTGTAGGATAGTAAATCCCCTGCTGGGCTAATGAAATTAAGTGTATTAAGAGCTGCTGAAGTTTCACATGCTTTCTAACGTGGAACTTCACAGAGTTACGAGGTAGCAGCAGCAGTTGTGTGAATATAGGGAGGAATGAGCTTCCCTTCCCCTGGAAAAACAGAAGAGCAGGGCGGCTGCACGGGACAAAAAGACCATCCCATCTCGCACCCTCTGCAGGTGGGAGCAACCACATGCTCCCAAGGAAACTTTCAAGCAAAAACATGAAGGCATTTGCTCCTAGCACCTGCAACTCAAGAGGTATGCTGCCCCCAAGCAATCTTGCCAAACAGAGAAATTGGCACTAACCAAAACTGCAGGCTTTCATTTTCAGACTTCAGATTTATTAAGACCCCATTCCCCCCCAAAGTCAGCTGTCTCCTATGTGGTTCATATCCAGTTAAATGAACTAATTCAACAATCAAGAAAAACATACAGACAAAGCTTGGTGGTATCTTTAAAGGGGTGTGGGGGAGGAAGCTATGATAGCGTGGTATGCTGTGTAAGCAAGTACATATTCTTGATTTGCCAAACTGATACACATCAGGGTGATAGAAATGTGACTGCATGCTATGTGGCCAAGCTATTGACCTCACTGTGAATGGATTTAGATGGCCAGTTTTACAAAGTGAAGCACATGGTAAAATCACCTCATAGTGACTGGGGGGAGGGGAAGAGAAGGCCTAGTAGTCTGAATGTTTTAACCTACTAGAAGGCACAGCTTGTCTGAGCAATCTTTGCTAAACTGGGGGACACTGCATATATAACTCCAATGCATTTTAACATTCAATCTGTCACATCAGTTAAGAAAAGAGTTCCTTCAGTGGCAGCTCCATCATACCAACTGCACATCACACTGGCCACTTGTACCCACCAGGAGTGTCTTTAATTACTAGGCCCAATGAGTTTATACACTCACAGGCTATATTTGTGTTCTATAAGGCATCTGCCCATACATGCAAATTGTCATTTCCATATAAGTCTGCTGCCAAAACCATTTTTGAATAGAGCACAGTGATGTCTGTACTGGGGGGGGATTCTCCAAGCTCCAGTCCCCAGGCAGCGATAGAAAGTGTATGATCTTTTCTGATAAGCTTACCTATTTCATTTTGTTCCCTCGCTTTCCTCAGACTGGCCCAGCCCACCAACTTGCTTTTGTCTGATAGCTCATCTTCCTTGCCTCGTCTCAAGCGCCAAATCCTGATGGTGTTGTCATCTGAACACGTGGCAATCTACAAACCAACACCAACAGTCAGATGGGAATAAACACACCTCCCAAAGTGGGGAGGAGAAAAGGTTGAGGAGACTGGAAGCGTGGCCAGCCTACTATAATGAAGATTCCTAATGAGGAAGTCTGAAGTTAATCCAAGCACAAAGCAATATTACATTAATAAAACTGTGAGTCAGAGTTTAAAAGGGAAAAGTACATTATGAAACAGCCTCATTATACCTAGGGGTAAAATCATAATCTCACCTAGCATTTGTATGGTGCTTTTGAGCAATCAGAGTGCTTTACATGCTTTGTGTTGTGATCTCTGTAAGAATCCTGTGAAGTATATCAACATTAACTTTATGTAAGCTGGGAGTGTCATGAGGGGAGAAGAAAAGGAGAAAAGTTATGTGGAAATCTCTCAGATTACTGTAAACCCTCAAAGGTCTTTAACAAATCAGTCATCTCCTCCCCAACACTTTAAGTCGCTCCCAGCATTTGGTGCCTTGTGGAACATTGGGTCAATATGTGTAGTCAAGTTTTTTTCTGCATATCTAGGGAGCCCCCAAATATGCAGAAACTCCTATATTTACAATTAGCTGTAGTGTTAATAGTAGACAAGAAGCTACAGGTCAGACCTTTGCCTATGGTCACCTAGTGAGCCAATAGGAGAGGTGGGATCTGGAGCAGGGAGTTTCTAGCTTCTAATAACAGCCCATTACATTACCACAGCCCCAACACACTGTGAATGCACAAACTTTGTGTATAGATAAAGCAAGAAGAGGCAGGAGCTGACTGGATAGGCCAAGAACCTCTAAAGGGAGGTTCGGCAAAGACAAAAAAGTCACCAGGTGCCAAAAGCCTAAGGCTATTGGAGGTAGGAGCAGCTACGTATGTTTTGAAAGCAAGGCAAGTCTAAGTTTTCCAAAAGCACAAAACAGTAAAAATGTGAAAACAAACCTTGGAGAAGTCAGAAGGACACCAAGCAACTGAAGTGACTTCTTCTATGTGACCAAGGAGCATGATGGGAGGAAGCTGGGGCTCAGACACCTTTAAAAAAAAAGAATTGTAAAATGTCCCTACTGAAAACTGTGGAAGAGGACAAGCCTTCTTAAAGACTTCAAAGGAGCTTCTTCACAGAAAAAATAACAAATGTTTTATGAACCAAAGCTCACTTTGCCAGATGCACAAAAGATTATGTTCAGTAGCAGAGCTATTTATATCCAAAGCTGCAAATGGCAGAAAGGGGGAGGTATTGCAAAGAGAGGCCTTGCCTTCACCCTTTGTGCTTTTGACAATGTGGGCTTTGGTTCACAAAAGCTGATGCCACAATATATTCATTAGTCTTTGAGGTGCCATAAATCTGTTGTTCTCACTATAGGTACGGTTCCCCACAGTGCTGCCTGTGAAGAGGAAACAGAGAAGAAACTTCATGCCAAGATAGTGCCCACATTCATACAAAATTTGACAGCTATGCAGTAAGTGATAGGCAGGCCTGTAGACATAGCACTGAAAAGGACTGGAAGTAAATACCTGGGCAAAGTTCTGCACCCTAAATATTGAATTATGTGACCAATATATATCAGGCAAATGTGCATAATGGCTCTTATTTCATCATTTATTCTGCTTCTGGACATAGGGAAGGGCAGAGAACTATGCAGTGCACTGATCCCCTCCCCCCAGGAAATAATCTTCAGCTAGCCCTCTGGTTTCTACAATTGCCAGCAACTTGGAGAAAAAATGTTTAGCACCTTTAACAGAGGTGTAATGTGTAGAAATGGGCAGTTGCAGCTTTTCATGGCTTAGAGGTATAAAGAGGCAAGACATTTTTTCTTCAGGTTGCAGGAAGCTTTATTGGCTTTCAAATAACAGAAGGCATGCTTTGGATAACAGCTAGTATTATTTTAATCAATACCCGATAAAACTGAAAGCCAAACGGAACTCTGCTTTCCTGCCCTTTTAAGAAATCACAGCATACCTATAGCCTGGGCCAATGCAGAAGAGCATTGTTAGCCCAGATTTTCACAGGCTTATGGCTAGCAGCCAATAACATTTCAACTCGTTAACTCTATCACTACCCTTAAGCATATGGACAATGAAGCATGGAAAGACGTATCTTAATTTTGTACTGAAGAATCTGCAAAGTGATGCAGTTTTGCAATCTTTCCGTCTTTAAGATACTTAGAATGTTCAGGTGGTCTGTAGTGGCAACAGGGAAAGGGTGGGTGTGGGGGAGAGAGTGGTACTGACTTTCCAGCCACGCATATTCACCCTGCTCTGATCTGAAAAAGCTCACAGGGGCTTTCAGATAGTTCACAGGCAGTCTCCCGCTCACATAGCTCATACAGCAAGATCTGTTTTGCTTCAGTTTTTTGTGTTCAGAAGAACCTCTTGGGCATTATCTTCAGTTCCAACTAACTAGCTGTACAAACCAAGTAGCTTCAAGTAATTCCCCAGTGCCAAATGCCACTCCACCTACTGTGCATCACCAAAAAAAGGAGCAACCTAAGCTAACATCAGACCCAAGACACTTGCTTCAGCTTTGCAGCAGGCTCTGCTTCTTGAAGCTATGAGTCACTGTTAGCAATGTGATATTTGGTGGGGATTTGCACTGATGACTAAGTGAAGTTAATAGATTCTTCACCATGTGTCTAAGTGAGGCTTTACAAGGAGGTATGAAAGACATGAAGAAAGGATGCTCTACTTTTCCTGCTCCATTTCTTCTTTAGAAGCTGTTGTTCTGGTCTGGCAGCTTGAAAGCTGTATAAGTTCCTAAGCGAAATACTGAAAAATTGGTTGAAATTGGATTGGGCCAAGAACTTTTTCAAATAAGGTCAGTTTCTTGTCTGCGTATTTAGCACATGCCCTGTTCAAAAATCCAGCCTCTTGGCCAAGGCAGGCAACACCATGGAAACAAGAGCCCTTTAAAGAAAAACAGCTAAAGGTCTAGACTGGGAGAATACATTTGTTTATATTTAGCAGATTTCCCCTCCACTTGCCTGTGCTAATGAGAGCCGGCAAAAGGGACATATTTTGCACAGGATCTAGATCCAGCATTCATAAGGAATAGGAATACTCGGAACATGTGGTTAGAGTCCCAAACTATGGCAGTGGAAACCTGTGAACATGTCTCTCTGTCAAAACTTTCATCCCACTAACACAGTGATGCAAACCACAGTAGATACCCCCCCCCCAAAAAACAGCACTGCAATAAATGGAAATCCAAAGGCAACCTACAAAGATTGGAATTCCCATAGATGCTGCTGTATGGAAGCAGCTTTGCATTGCTGGCAGCCCCAAATCATGCAAAGAAAAGGCTGTTTTAAAGGGAGGAATGGTCACCTCCACCATTCAGTACCTGGGAGCCACCCAGATGTGACCAACAGTCACCTACAACATTTGTCCTGTATTTCCCCCTCCCTTCGCCCCTCCTAACAAGCAATTACTCTTCGAAGCACTGAAGACACTTTAGGTGCTGGTGCACCCGGCATTCTGCAAGAGGAACAGATGTCATGCAGCTTTTCTCCTGGATCAGACAGGATCATAGCCATTTCCCACAATAAGCACTAATTAAGGACAGAAGCAGCAGTGGCCAGGATGCATACTCTGGTGCAGCTCTTAGAGATATTCCAAATATTGATATAGGAATAAAACATACTCTCAGAGCTCTCCTTAGAGCTCACATATAACAGCCTCCAGAGAAAGAAAGCAGCATGTGTGCGGGGGGAGAGACTGACTCCAACAACAGTTTTGTCATGGCACAAAGGCTGGAAATGGAACAAAGATTTAACCCAGTATGTGTAAAGTGGTAGACATCTATGTAGCTTTCCCACCTATTGAAACAAGCTCCCAGAGGGTAAATTACAGGATAAGAAACTGGAGGGAGTTGGCCGTGCAATCAAGCAGTGCTGATTAAGGTTGGCAGGAATTGTTGGCGAGCACAAAATGCTGCAGTTAAGTCAATGGCACCAGCATAAAGGGGAGACAAATACAAGGTTAGATGCTGGTCCACATAAGCAGCAGTGTTTATTGTTGCCAATCACACACTTTGAGAGTATGGCTGCATAAAATAGCTGGCCATTCTCATGATCACAGCTGCTGTATGAAACTGCATGAGAAAAATAAAGGCTACTCCTTGGTGTGAATTGCCCTGAATGCTGAGAAGGAAGATGAAAAAGATCCTACTACATCGTACTGGCTCCAGAAACAATGGCTTAGAAAAAGGGATCAGCTACATTTGCTGTCGTTTTAGAATGCACAAAATACCAAGGCATGACCTGGAAGTTGCAGAACCAGAGATTCTCTTCTTTTCCATCATAACATCCAAGAGACAGAGAGAGCAGCCTCCTCCTCATGCCTGTTGAGTGCAAAGTCGACGCACAAGGATGCAGTTGAAGAAGATGTTGTCTGAACAGGGCAGAGAGGAGGAGGAAGCTGCTTCACAATTATCGAGACTGCTGCCCTTCTTGTTTTGGACTAGCATTTAGTACATGGGATTATTCTGGTTTTACAGGGCAGGCGTGTTGATCTGCAGTAGAAGAGCTAGATTTGAGTCCAGTAGCACCTTAGAGACCAACAAGATTTTCTGGGTATGAGCTTTCCAGAGTCAAAGCTCCCTTTCGCCAGATAGGGAAAGCCAGTTTGGTGCAGTGGTTAAGTGTGTGGACTCTAATCTGGGAGAACCAGGTTTGATTTCCCACTCCACTTGCACCTGCTGGATGGCCTTGGGCAAGCCACAGTTCTGGCACAGCTGTTCTTGAAAAACAGCAGTTTCTGTCAGAGCTCTCTCAGCCCCACCCACCTTACGGGGTGTCTGTTGTGGGGAGGGAAAGGGAAAGGAGTTTGTAAACCACTCTGAGACTCCTTCAGGTAGTGAAGGGAGGAGTATAAACCCATTCCCTTCTTCTTCTAGTTCTAGTCATGAAATTATTCTAGTTTAGTGAAGTATTTTATTTTAGCAAATGGTACTTCATGCTGGTATTATTATACTAGATGAGATGAACTGAAGTCTAAATCACATCCTTTGGTGGAAAAATACAGATAAATTCAAACCCCCCCCTCCCTCAAGCTCAGTATGCCAATGAAGCTTCGCAGCTGCCAGCCAGCAATTGGGAGTTTTGCGGAAGGCTCTGACTGGACCCTCAGAGCAATGCAGAGGCAGGAGCTTCTGAAACTAAGAAGCAGGGAGGGCAAGAGGAAACAACACAGAGGCTGAGGACAGACTGGCAATCTGGAGCAGGAGGAAACCGGGCCCAAAAGCTGCGGGGGGAAAGTGCTCCAGGGCAGGCCATTCACACTGGCCAGTGTATTACAGGAGCATGCCGTTAGGGAGCGTTCAGACTGCTGCGGAGTGGCCCCGGATGGGCCAGTCTCCACAGCTCGTGGCGGGGTTGTTTCGGCAACATGCGTAGGTGCGCCTATGCGCCTAGCCGCATCAGCAGTCTAGAAATTTAAAATCTCCCCAGCTCCTGTATTGGGGCATGGGTGCGTATGGGTGTATGAGCACTCATGCGCATATCTCCGCGATGGCGCATTCATACCGCCGCCTCTGCTTGCCTCCTGCTCCTTCTGGTTCACACTGCACTAAAGCGGGAGGCAAACAGCAGACGGCCTCTGGACACCGGTTTCTCCCCGTGTCCTTCTAACGCAGAAGGGAAGCGGCTGGAAAGTGGATAAGCACGGAAGGGAGCCGGGGAACAGCTGCGGCTGTTTGAACGGGCTCCCTTCCCCCGCTTTACAAGCAGAGCTCTCCCGCTCTAGATTGCCAGTCTGTCCTCAGCCAGAGATGAAGCAAGAGGTTATAAACTAGGGAAAGTGCCTAGGGAGGACTGGAGGAAAACTGTTTGACCATTAGACTCTGGTTAATGTGGGACTGCTCTTAAGTATGAAGCAAGAACTTTCAGCCTGTCATAGCTGGCTGAATAAACAGGATTGAAAGGGGATTTTTAAAGGCCCATTAAAACCAGATTAAGCTCAGCAACTTGTAATAAGCAGGAGTGATGAGAGAAGATAGAGGCAGGAAGTTAGTTCTGCTTTATATCAAAGTTTGCATTGACAGCTGCATACTCTGGGCACAGCATGCCAGGAACTTGTCCCAGCAATACTCTGAATTCTCTGTTGCGCATGTGCAAAAACATACACACACAGAGCCAACAAGGAGAAAAGAATAGCACTATAGAGGTCAGACTCAGCACAGAGATTTTCAGTTGTTTGGAGAAACATACCTTCCAGATATAGGCACTCTGGTCACTTGAGCCACTAATCAAGAACTGGTCATCTGGGCTGATGCCTGATTTGACATAGAAACTGGAGTTCTGATGTCCACTGAAAGCCGATACTGAGATTTGACAAAAACAAAGCACAATGCCAGATAGTTCACAGTACAGCTTGGAAAGCAGCCAGCTATACAACAAAGGCCAGTAATATAGGCTTTTCTCGCCCATTTCCACTGAAGCAAGTTGTTTAAGCATGTTCCTTATTGGTCTAGGGCCCGAGGCTTCTCCTGTTTGCTAGTGGGGCAGTCCCAAATGGAGGAAGGCCAAATGTGGGCAGGGACAATGGACAGAAAACAAGACTTCAAGAAGGGCTCTGTAAGGTACCAATGTAGCCTTCACATTGCAGATATTCTTTAACTAGCACAGCCTGGGCTGGTCATATGTCACACTAAAGCAATTTCCCTTACCCTCAAACAATGCTCCCTCTAAGCTATGGAGTCTTGTGAGCAAAAATTCTATTTTGTGAGCAAGCGATTTGGCTACTGCATAGATTAGTTTGCTCTGGAGCCATCCTTCCTGAGCTAAGACAAAAATGTGTGAGCTGAAGGCTAAAAAAATGTGAGCTAGCTCACACTAATTCAGCTTAGAGAGAACACTGCCCCCAATTATTCCACCCAAATTTATTCTGTGTTCAAAATTTAAAATAATTTAAAATATTTGGGCAAAAACTGAGCTGTACGATAACAATAACAAATGTAATATTGTTGTCTCTGGTGTTCCAGTAATGGAAAATGCGTATTATTTCATATTCCCTCTCACTGTGAATAGTTTAATATTCTTCTGAATGTTAAACAGATAGAAATATTTCATATCTTTCTGCCAAACCACCTTTCAAACCTGTACAATCCTTTCTACTAATAGTAAAATTGAACCTTCTAACACAGTAGACATTTATCTATACCCAAAATCAAGCAAAATGGGAAACAGCTGAGAGGCTTGTTTCATCACAGGCACATCTTCTGTTTTCGCATGTATGAGAAAATCAAAGCAAAACATCAGTCAAAATCTTTTTTAAAAAAACATATCTTCATAATGCAGCAGGGGCCTGGCTTGAAGCTGGAACTCCTAATGTTGCAACCATTTGGCCAGCAGGATGGAGAAACTTTATTCCCGTCTCTTTCTTCACTCCCTGCAACAGTTTGGCTATACTTTTTGGTCTCTAAGTGCACCTGTTTGAATAATCTCCTTAAATGTTTAAGCATTCGGCACTTCTCAGATCAAATGCTCAACAAGGAAGCTGCTGCTCCTTTCATTTCCTGCCATGGAGATCTTGTTTCTTAAGGAGGCTAGGCACGGGCTCAGGGACACAGGTCACTTGGCTATTTTTAAGGACTCCATAATACATCCTCACCACCTGATCTATTAAGCCTTGGAACTATGGCCCCAAATAGCTGCCAGACTTGGCATGTACAGAAATGGAAGTGCCAGTGATCAGCAGGGAGAGCTGCGTGCAGGTGCAGAACACTCCAAAGATGACTGTGGAGGTGGAAAGGGCACATTCCCAGACTTAGCACAGAGTGTTACCAAGGCCCTCTATCAACCCTGGAAAGAAAGCTGGCTGTGTGCATTCTTTATGCAAAGGCCACAAGCTGTAGCAGCACCTGGTAAAAAGATATGATTGTAGAGTCCTTGGAGAACTAAGCAAATTTTTCTAGCCTCTGGGAGAAGCTGTCTATTCATCTTTACAGGCTGGGGTCCAGAGAGGTTTCCTGATCTCCTTTCCTCTAGTGACTGGGCCCTGGCAGTCAATGCTGATTGCTAAAGCACTGTCCCAAGCTCAAACATAAAATAGTTTGTATTCCTTAAGGTTAATTTAATCACCTGCAGCAAGTAAAGATTCGCCTCCAAGAGACAGGCAGGGATGCATTACTCAAAGTGGTTCCCACTTTCAGCCACTTACAAGCTTACACCACTGTCTGCTATCCATACTATCGTCTCATGGGTCATTCATTCAGTGCCACATGAAGGCTAAAAGAGGCAGAAAATGTACTAGGGAAAAGACACATGATCAGGAGGACACTGCTGCCAGACAGGATGTCTGGAATGCACACAGATACCTATTAAAAGGCAAAATAATTAGGTTCTAGAGGCAAATATGCCCACAACCCTCCTATCAAAAAAGGATAATGATTTGAGTCAAAGTACAAAAGGGAAAGCTATTAACACCTGCAAGTTTCCCAGGCGACTTAGTGAGCATTTCAGTGTTTGCTGCTCTCTGGTGGCCTGAGAAGAGAATATGCAGTTGGATACCAAGTCTTAGAAATAAGGGGGATCACCAGCATTTACCCCTAGAAACTAAACACAGTAATAACCAAACAAGGTTTGCAGAGGAAACCCCCCTCCCAATCCCCTGTACAGCCTGATAACAGAGCCAAACATTCAGATAAGGTCACAATTAAAAACTCCATTTCAGGGTCCTTATATAACCCATTACCAGTTGTCAAGTCCCACCAGCCCCCTGGGGGCTACGCTGCCTTCTGCTGTGGTGCCTTGGCTCAGCTGGGCTCCCTCAAGGCCTCAGAACAGGAGGGGAGTGGGGCTAGTGCACCCTGCTCCTCCTCCTCTAAGCTAGCGGATTCCCTCCCCAGCCTGGGTCCCAGCAGACTTTTTCCTCCCTGGCCTTTCAGCAGGAGCCCCTTTTATCCTACCCCTCTGCCAATCCTGCATCCTCCCCACTGGGTGGCTTTTCCCCCTGCCCTATCTCCTGGAGCTGCAGAGGTTGGTCACACCCCCACCGCCTACCCCTGGGCATCTTCTGGGCCCACCCCACCCTTGGCTGCTACAGCCTGGCTGTCTTATGCTCTGGATGAGCTGCTCCCGGCTTCAACGCGCACCCCCATGCTTGGGCTGCCTCCTCCTTAGCCTGCCCTTTCAGCCTCTTCCACATTTCAGGGCGTATAGCCCGGGCTTGTCGTTGCTGGCTGGGGGCTGGTTGACGAGGACCACTGCAATGCCACTTGCCCCAAGACCAGACACCACTAGACCCACTACGGATTTTCCATGAATTCAGTAGGCTTTATTCATTGATGGTGCAGCTGCATCTAGCATGTATGTGAAATACATTAGATGGTTTCCTACACAATGGTTGTTTCCATTTCATTTCTGTGTCAGGCAAATGTATTTGGAATTAAGACTAAATATTAAAAGTGCAAACTTTTCTTGGTTTGAATTTAAGCTGAAGATAAACAGCATATGAAGAATGATCAGTGAAGGCTGAAAGCTTCTAATGTTATCACTGAAGAAGCTGTTTACAAGTACATATTTCTAAGCTAGACCTACCTGCTCCAGGTACTACACAGACACAGATGCACGTAGACATATACCAATGTGCATACCAGGCCCCCCCCCCCAAGTTTAAGGCAGGTTGCTGATAAACTTTTCCCCATCAGTATCCTTACCTGGAGTGTCCTTCAGACTTGACATATTGAACATGTATATAATGTCATCAGTGCAATTAGCAAAGAGGCTGGTACCAGTAGAATCCAAAACAAGACTAGAATAACCTAGAAAAGAGATTAGGTTTTATATGAAGCTGCCTTTTCTGAATCGGAGAACAGTAGCTCCTTCTAAACTTCTGCAACCTCCCCAGCCTCTGCTATATGAGGTTAATTGGAAGTGCCAAGACCAGAACCTGCAACCTTCTGCATGCAAAGGAGGTGCTTTACCACTGAGCCACAGTGTCTGCTCAAGTTACATCTTAAATGATTACAAAATAAGAATTACAGCTTATGGCATAAGCCATGCATTGCATTGGACCTTAGGAGGGGGGGAGAGTTTTGCTTCCTAGTCTTCAGACCAAGGCTTGATGCAGATTTTTAAAATTATTAGATATTTTTGCCAGTATATGGTTAATCTAGAGTATCAACGCTGAGAGTCACACAACCTTATACATTCAGGACTAGTGCTGTAGTTTCTATGCAGGTGAGGCTGAAGCAGCTTTCAACCTTTAATCCACTTTCATTAAAGTCCAACAGGTAGGGCCATGGTAGTTAACATTTTTGGTATGTGTGCTCCAAATCAAGCCAAAATATAAGATGCAACCCCTCTACTGCATACCTGAGTACTCATGCAGCAACGCGCGCACACAAACACACACCTTAGGGCAGTTCTGCCTCTAGTGTACCTGAGACTCAGGCTGTATGGCAACATTAGACAAGAGGCAACTAGGAGTATGTCAGAAGCAGGGGCTCCCACCCAAGAATGCTACCAACCCCTGCAGGCTATGCCATTTGCAACATCCAAGTCACAGGCTGAACACCTATAATTTAGGATGCTGGTTAAAGTAAATGAGCAGTCTGAGAATGAGAATATTTTGGAAGAATGATTGGAGTTAAAGATGTTCTGTGCAGGTGACATACAGGGAATTAAACAAGTTGGGGGACAGAACAAAAAAACCTGTTGAGGTCAGCTCTTCAGCATTAACCACAGCTTTGGTTCCTAGAAAGTTTTGTTCCTTTCCCATGTGATCCAGCTTTGAACTAGGATTGCCATTTTTGGATGGCTTGAAGCTCTCTGCTAGAGTAATTATATCTCAAAACTAAATGGAAGCCAATGCAGCTTTTTCAGTGCAAGTATATGCTCCCTGTGGCTTATTTACGCCAAAAACAAGACAACACATTATGAATCAAAATCCCTGGGCAGTCCCATTCAAAGGTTACCAAGACATGTACAACAGTGGCCAGATCACTATAGCTGATAGGACCCGCTTCTGGCTACAGATGCTACGTGGGCACCTATTCAATCCCTTTAAGGGCACTGTATATACATACCAAGTTTACGAGTGCTGGTCCCAGGATAGCTGAAAGACCTGGATGGCACTGGATCCTGTCGATACGTGGTATAGCTCTTGCGCAGGTCCCATACCTTGATTACCCTAAATTGAAAAGACAGATTATTTCAGATCCAACACTATAGTTCATTATCCTTTATGATAAACACACAAAGGAGAATGCAATTTTCTATAATGAATCATGCCTTTAGCAAAAAGATACTAAAAACAACCGTGAATGATTTGGCTGGCAAGAAATATCAGGTATTCCAGGCCCATTGCCAGCACATTCAGAACTATAGCACTGAGGCCTTTGGTGTAAAAAATGCACTTTTCTATAATAAATCATGCCTTTAGCAAAAAGATACTAAAAACAACCGTTTAACAACAGTGAATGATTTGGCTGGCAAGAAATATCAGGTATTCCAGGCCCATTGCCAGCACATTCAGAACTATAGCACTGAGGCCTTTGGTGTAAAAACATTGGCCTTTTAAGACAACTGAGACTTGATCTGATGTGACAGCTAAGCTAATTTTGCTGATCAAAAAAATTATGCTTTCTCCTTGATTCAGTGTAAGCAGCTCCTCAGCTCTTTTTGTAGACAGGTTACACAAAGTACTGTATAAGGTTGCTACGCCTGTACGAAATGGCACAGCTAATTTTGGTAGAAGACAGAGGTTTCACTTAACAAGTAAAGGCAAAAGACAACAGGGCAAAATCAGATACAGTACTAAAAGACAAGAGACTTGCAACGGATCCCCCAACTGCAAAGAAAGCAAGGCTTCAAAATGAACAGCCACGTGTATCAACAAATCAAATGCTGGCCATCTGTATTGTCCCTGCCCTCCCTCCCCCCAATGCTTTAGGCAGGTTGCATGTTCTGGATTCACCTGCCAACCTATTACAATCTGCTGGGAAAAGTTCAAGTATGCCATAGCCACTATTGGAGCACCTTGTAGTCCCTTCTTGAGCTAATTCATTTCAAAGTCAAGATGGAGCAGGAGTTAGAAACTGATGTGTTCACCATTGTCTTCTGTCAAGTGAGACTGAATGAGCAGGCACAAGTCACCTCCTTACCCATCAACTGCTCCTGCAGAAATTAAGGTGTGTTCATCTTGAAGTACCACCACTGTCACACTCTGCTGGAAATCCTAAAAAGGAAAAAATATAAACAAGAATGAACCCATTGTTGAAGCCACTTCAGGACTAATTTCCTTAACTGCCCATTCATCTTGAGGGTCCTCTTTTGACAAGGTCAGTGGATATCTCCACTCCATTAGCGATCCCATTTACAATCAGCTATGGCAGGGGTGGCCAAACTGTGGCTTGGGAGCCGCATGCAGCTCTTTCACACATATTGTGTGGCTCTCGGCAGAGCGGCTGGGGAAGCAAAATATCAGTAGCAAACAAATATCATTGGACAAATAAATATCATTATCAATATCTGCTTTTTTTACCACTTTTGTTATTATTTCTGGCAGTCTCATATGTTAATAAAAAGCAAACTTGCATATTTCCCAGGAAAAACATGTAATATTTGTTCATATCTCGCAGCTCCCAAACATCTGACGTTTATTCTGTGTGGCTCTTACATTAAGCACGTTTGGCCACCCCTGAGCTATGGTTTAATGATCTTAGGAATGGTAGCACCAAGAAAACACAACTGCTTTATGTAAGTAACTGTTACTAGTATACAATAAGGCACAGAGACGAATGCAAGTGTGTGCAGGGGTTTAATTGCAACAAAGCTCACAAACTACCCCCCCCACACACACACAACCTATCCATCAATGTTATTGTCCAGTTTAAGGTTTCAGAACGTAAGATATTATTGAATCCACGAAGTGGAGACAGACTGCTAGTGTATCAAGGACAGTGTTGTGTACTTTGACTGGCAGTGGCTCTCCAGGCAAAATTCCTCCAAATCTTCAACTAACTGATCCTATTAACTAAAGAGGCAAAGGACTGAAGCTGGACTTTCTGCATGCCAAGTTGAGGCTCTACCACCAAGCCACAGCCACCACCCCATGTATTTCCCCTGCAAACCAGAGTGGTTGAGATTGCGTGGAAACAAATGTGTCATACGATATTTCTTGGAACAGAGCTTGTCCATCAAAGAAGCAGATCAGTTACTGAAGAGAAGCTAAAATTGCTGCAAGGACTATGTTTGAGACCAGTACAGGGTACTAGGCTCAACCAGGTTAAATACAAAACCAAAGCAAATGGAAAAGTATGGCAAGGTTAACTTCTGAAGCTAGAAATCAGCATGTGGGGGCAGGAAAGGGGTTTGTATAGAGAAAAACATTGTGTGCTCATGTGCATGCACACACAAAAGGAAGTTTCCTCTTGCATTGTCATGTGTCTGACTGCTCTCTCTGTGGGTACATGGGTATTTTTAAGAGATGTATGCCTGTGTACATGTGAGAGTGTGTGAAAAGGCAAACACCTATGAGAAAGGCGATGGATGAAAAGTTTGTGTGCAGTGCCAGAATGAATGAAGGCCTAACACACTTTTGAAACACCGACCTTTGCTTTTAGGCCAGCCTCCTGGAGGGCTGTTGCTTGAGGCTCACATAGGCTTATTGGGCCAAATTTGCTAATTTATTTTCTTCCAGAATTTTATGTCTGCAGTTTATATTCATTGTAAGGCAGATCTCAACCTGCTGAGACTGCCATTGAAGAACAAAAAACCTCAAAAAGTTAGCTTCCTTTTGCAGAAGATGACCTTAAACTGCCTTCAGCTTCAAATCCTTACCACTGAAGGAGCCAGTCCTCTCCCAGTCTGCTTCTTCTTCTTCGGTCTGGGTGGCCCGTGCTTGTCCGTTATGTTGTGGGCTCCGCTTATTTGCTTCACTTGTCTGTAAAACCCATCTGAAAGGTAGTTTCAGAAAGTAATACTGAAGCACTGTTCCCTGCACTGCTGTTCCTTCCAGATATGGACATAACTGATCTACAAGGACAAGTTCTTCAGTCAGCCTGCTGGGCCAATTGTCATCTGGGCCCTTTCCCTCTCAGACTATCATGCACAGCCATTTAGCATGAAAGGGAAAAACAGGAAAGGCCCTTCCCAATAATCTGATTTCATCAATTTGTGATTGTCACTAGACAAAAATTCTGAAGATTACTCACTTATCAGTGTGGGGAAAAAATCACTGTATGCAGGTTGGATACCCACAAGACAAGAGTTGAGATAAAACCAAGCTGACCAGGTTCAGATTCACACTGAAGCAGAAAACTCATAGACTAATCCTGGGCTGATACATTTTTGCATAACCTATCTCAGGATAAAAACTGGGGGCAAGTAATGGTTATATGAATACATGAAGCTGCCTTATACTGAATGAGACCCTGGGTCTATCAAGGTTAGTACTGCCTACTCAGACTGGCAGTGGCTGTCCAGGGCCTCAGGATGAGGTCTTTCCCATCACCTGCTACCTGGTTCTTCTAACTGGAAATGCTGGGGATTGAACCTGGGATCTTCTGCATGCCAAGCAGATACTCTGCCACTGAGCCACAGCCCCTCCCCAAGATTTGTACCTTTCTTATTGCACCGAGTGTCCCAAACCATGATGTTTCCATCTCTTCCTCCAGTACAGAACACAGCTATAAAATATATGCAATGAGGATTAAACCAACAGCACATTGTAGAACCATATTGCCAATGAAGCTGCAGTTCTTCATTCACTTCGTGTAAAATCGCCCCTCCTCCAGACACCCAGAGCCCACAAATCCAAACAGACTGTTCCAAATTCTAAAGCAATCTATTTCACCGGGGGGGGGGGGGGGGGGGGAGGACGACAGATTGACAGCAGCTTGCTGTTGCCCCAAATCCCTTTTGCTGTTTTAAAACCATCCTTGGAATATGCAGTGCATTGCCCCCCGTCCTTAACTGGTTTTGTGATGGAGCACTAAGCCACCCTCCTCAACTGTCCTGCCTAGGCTATGCACCCTTGTGTCTACTGACTTCACTTTTGCAAGATATCAGGGAGTGGGGCTTGAAACAAAAACAGGGTTTTTAAAAAAGTGATTGCCCTTGGGCTTTGAAATACTCTCCCCCTGCCACCATCACTGAATATCTTCTGGTATCAGAGGAAGACTGTCTTTTAGCTGGCTACTGAAGTGGCCACTTTTTTCATTCCCTTTATGGTATTGCCAGCTGTTAGTGAGACTGCTTTTTGGCTTTTATTGTTTTACTATACAGGTGCCTCATGCATGTTGTTGCTCATACAAGGGTTTAGTACAAATCAATCGTGCTGTTCTGCTGGTCCTTTTTGGTTCATACCAAAAAGGATCAGCATGAGCACCCCATGAGGCTTGCATGCATGAGATGCTTTGAATCAGCATAATCAGTGCTATCATCACACATAGGAAGGAATGAAACGAGATAATTTATGGTGCACTTAGGCCATATTGCATTATACAGTTGCTGATGTTTCAAACAGCTATGTCTACATTCCCATTCAGTCAATTCATAAAAAACATTCCATCATGAAAAACTTTAAGCAGACATTCATCCTAGTTTGTTTTATTAAACTTATGCACTAGCATAAGTTCTCTCCTATATGAGCCACTCAAACGTTATTTTGCAGGAACTGGGGGGGAAAGCAGGGGAGGAAGAATGATTGTGTCAAGAAGTGGGTCAAATTAGAGGGAGAGACTTTCGGAGAATTCTTAAGACCATTTTGCTGTGAAAGAAGGGGACTCCCCACTAGAGGGTGGAATTAAGGAGTGCAAGAACCCTCCAAAAGGGAGGCAGCCATACAGGCAGCAGCCGTCTTGGATGGGATCATGTAGAAGGGGGGAGTCAAATGGGGCTTCCATGCAAGCTTTAGCTCCAGCACACACATTTGCAAACGGAGCCCTGCTGAAGGTAAAAGGATGGACAGATGCAGGGGGCCCTGCTGGGATTCAGAAGGCAACAGATCAGGGCTCAGGAAAGTGGGGCACTGTGCCATGTGACAGGGAGCCAGCTTGGGATCATGGGCATTTGCGAGGGAGGTGCAATGGTAACTCTCCTTGCTGTAAGGAGCTTGGGAAGGCAAGCAAACTGCTGAAGGGGCATAAGAGGTTCTGTGCATGGATACTGCTGTATGTCTGTGGTTGGCTGCTGGGCATTAAGAAAAGCTGGTACACTGAGCTTTAGTGTACTGTGATATCAGTTCCAGATTGAAGGTGGATCAAAAAGTAGGCAGCCACGCATGAAACAGGATGAATATCCAATATAGTGCAGTATAAATGCAAATACTTACCTCTCTCAAATTTGGAAAAAGCAACTGACTTGAGGCTGCACTGATGTCCTCGGCACACTCCCAAGAGCTCAGCAGTCTTTACATCCCACACTTTAGCTGTTTGATCTCCTGAAACAGTAACCTTCAGGAAAATAAATGCAAAAGTTTTTCTTTTTTTCTTCCGCAGCAGTAGTGGCAAAAAGGTCCCTCTGGCACCTTAATAATTTGCTTATTAATCGAATACACTTCTGAAGCCCAAAGGATGCTACAAATACATGAAGCAGACTAAGGCAGTGACAGGTGTGCATGTGAGCTGAGCGAATGCAAGGTCATTGTTCTTGCAACGCATCAGAAGACAGACTTAAGATTGAAACCTAAACTTTTCCTATGGTTGAAGTTATCAGAGCTACTAGTTGTCTTGCCGAAGTACAAAACCTCTGTCACCTCTGATAACGGACTTAGTGAAAAAGACCAACAGTATTAACAGGTAGTGCTAAGGTTACTTACAATTTTGTGTTCACTGGGCACCCAGGTCAGATCAAAAACAGCATTGGAGTGAGCTTGCCATTCTGAAAAGAAAATGAAAGACTCATTTGTTCTAGCTACTGTAGCTACAGACCTGCTGAAATGCACAGACCAAAATGGCAGCCATTTCCTTCACCCAGCTTGTGAACTAGTAGGGTGTGGCATGGTAAAATGCCTTCCACTCCTGGAGTTTGGTACCTAAATTTATAACCCCATATGACTAATTGTGGGATTTGCACTCTTTACAGGCACAGAGGCTGTACAGTGCTCCTTTCTGGTCTGCAAACAGAGAGCTGTGAAGCAAGTCAGTATGAGTCACCTGGAAAACTTAATGAGGATTAAACTGCATGTGTCTAATGGGAATAATATTAATTCTCAATAGTGTTTTCAAGTTCTGGAAAACAGAGAAAGGAAGGAGAGAGAAGTTAAATTAAAACATTTTTGTTAATGGAATTTGACTTAATTCTGTTTTTACTTGTAATGTTTAATGTTTAAATCATTCCTAAAATATGTTCTAAAAGAATGCACTTTGAGCTTTTTACATGGTTATGGTAGTACAAAAAACTAATGTATGTGATAGTCAAATGAAATATTAAAGGCAAATGTAAGTAAAGTTATACATATGACTTGTAATACAGCCAGTAGTTTATATTTCATGTTTGTATGTATTATTCTTAAAATATAGTTTAAATATAATTTAAAAGGATTTGTTCTGAGATTTTTACAAGGTTATGGAAGTAATCTTCTAAAAACTAATTTACATGATAGTCAAATGTAGACTCGCATACAACTTTAATGCTACTAATTTTTTTCACTCACGAGGTAGAATTTCTGCTCACAACACTGTGGAGCTTTGAGGGAACATTGGTCACCACCCTGTTGCAGAGCCATTCAATGCTACAGAAATGTAGATGACACTGACTAGAGGAAGCTAAACAAGAAGGGACCGTGGTGAAATATTAAGTATGTAATAGAAACACACTGTGAAAAAATAATACTCAGCTGAGAAAGAATATTGTGTCCCAAATTTTAATAAATTGTAACAATTATATTCATAACATATATAGACTAATGTACATACATAACACATACATATGTTATGAAAGCATTCAGGAACTTTCCAGTTTTAAGATGGAATAATGGTGTTCCATTAGGGGTTGCTTTTGTCTATTACATTAGAGAATCTCGTTGAGATCAACCAAGAGAAGCTTTCTAGACATCCGGATTCCAGACTAAACAAATTACTGCATGATATTTACGATACCTGAAGAAGATAATTTTGAAATGGACTTTTACCAGAAGTCCAGCAATCGTGGAATTTCATCATAAATCTTTGGTATTACATCAGATGGAATCGAGGACTTGTGGATTACAGCAGACAATTCAAGAGACATAGCACATTGTTGGTGTTGCAAGATTCTTTAAGGTGTCCACTTTGTATAAGACTTTTGGTCTCAGGACTTCATGGTTGGAATGTTTGGTTGATAGATGTGTTACGTATGTACATTTTTCTATATATATTATCAATATGATTGTTACAATTTGTTAAAACTTTGGGCACAATATATTTTATTTATTTATCTATTTATCTATTTTTCGCATTTTTACCCTGCCCTCCCCGCTAGAATATTGATATTCTTTACCAGTTGAGTTATTTTCTCACGGTGCATTTCTGTTACATACTGGCTAGAGAAAGACAAAGAGGAATCATCTAAGACTAGGGAGGCAGAAAGTTTGGAGCTGGATGAAAAAGCCATTTTTTACACATACTTTCTGTAGGCATTGGCAACCAACAGCAGGGTTGGAGTGGATGGGGCAACATCCTGGGAGACAAATTAAAAAGAAAAATAAGCATCTACTTATAGGAAGTTCTGACTGTGGAGTTCCTGATGATTCCTAGAGCTACCCAGAATTGACAAGGGTACTTTAGCAATTGCCAGAAACTCTATGGTAAGTTATCTTCCTGTAAATAGATGAGGCTTATTTTTCTTTTTAATTTTTCTCTCCAGGAAAACTGCATCCCGCCTTTGGCCCCCATTTCCATCCACCAATCAGCTGAGCATTGGCCAGCAAAGGCCGCAGTTCCTTAGAGTGCTCCCATCATAAGCAGGCAAATGGGAATGTAAATTCTGCATTTAACAGGCATAAGGCCAAACCATGATTTGGCACAACGCAAATGATTTGTAAAAACCATGGTTTGCAGTTCTGATCTACAGGGCAAGCTCAAGCCATAGTTTGATTAGCAACATATAATATAAATTTGATTGCCACTTGTTAATTGATATGTGTGTTGATTTTTTGGTCGCACAAACTGCTAGTTATTTTAAATGGCCAACACACAAAACATATCCCATTGCAATTGTTTGTATCCAATAATTCATGTCACATTTCACATTAAGGCTAAAGGTTCCATTTACCTCTAAAAATCTGCTTGTCACTCGCTTGTGTTTGGGTATCATATAGCCTAACAAATCCTTCTTCATTTGCAACAGCAAGGATGTGTTGTAGTTCAGGAGCTGGGGGGGAAAGTTAGCAAAATGTGTAACTCTGTAAAAACACATTTTAAAGTTTAATATTTATAAATTGGACAGGTTAATAAAAAGGTTACAATACACTTCACAATGCAAGTACAAGTTATATCTTTCTAAGTCATTGGAAGCAATTAACTCTGTTTAGGACTGCAGTGCAAATCATAAAGTTTAACAATATATAAACACAAGCACGTGGACCCACAATACTTGCGGGGGGCAGGTGAGCCTCTCCCCCCTCCCTCCCCCGCCGCACACCGGGCCTCTCCCCCCTCCCTCCCCGAAATTGGCGGCAATGGCGGGACCTGCCACGCCTCCCCCCCCGAAAACAGTGGCGGCAGCAAGGCCTTGCCGCGCCGCCTCCCACCCCCTCCTCAACAGCAGTCAAAGCATTCTCTGCGCATGCGCAGAGAACACTTTAACTTTTCGGGGGATTTAAAGCTCCCCTGAAAATTTTTTAGAACTTTTTGGATTTTTCTGCATACGGGGGGAGTGCCCCCCGTGTGTAGGAAAACCTCCCTGCCCCCCAGGTGCCCCCCCGCACAGATTTAGGTATCTGCACACGGGGGCACCTTCGCTATTAGTATATAGATAATGGATTTACAGAATACAAAGTCTTGAGATTGAATCAAAAAAGCCATGAAAGCAGGGTAGAAATTTAACATAATAAAATAAATATGTAAGATATGGCACCACACTCTGAATTTCAGTAACAACAATATTTTACATCCATTTGATGGTATGCTATTTGATCTTTTCTATGGTAACTAAAACTTTATGGAGTTTTATAAAATCAAAAGTTGTTTGTTTGATTTAGATATTTGTATTTGGTGGATTATTTGTTAATTATAACTCAGTTTGCTTCATAGAGTTAATCTAGTAACTCAGACAAAGGGGCCAAAAGAGAATTTGGAAAATAAATGGTGGGCATTTACAGTAATTCAGCGGTTCACTCCTTGTGTGAGACCACATGCTAGCTAAGGTCCATATTCCATTTGACAGAATCAAAGCACATACTGAATCACATCTGTATTTCTGCAACACCTAACACTGTACCCACTGTGTCAAAGTTACAACACCCATCCATTCAGATGGCAGTAGTACATTCTTAATATATACCACATCTTACCCCTTGTTCATAATTATTTATGAAAGAGACTAGTCATTACCTATATGTGTATGTCATCCTCACGCTAAAAAAAAGACAATTGACAGCTGAACCCCCACCCTTACCAGTTGAAAAGGTGCAGCCAAAAGGAGGAACTGGCATTTCCATTTCTCCATAGGAAGGATAATCGTCTGATCTAGCACACTCATAATGATTTAAGACATGATATAGGGGAAACTGTGGCAACAGACCTAAAAAATGAAAGAGACATCATTCTGAATTTAATATATATGTTTTAATCATTTCCTGTCTCAAAAGATTATGTTGAAAGCAACTTTACAAAACAACACAGCAATCACTTGTGTTAAAGTTTTACTGTATAGCCAACTGTACTACACAATCAATTACATTACTTACTGGAGTGCATAAAATATTGTGAATTAAAAGTCCTTCAACAGCCAGTATCTAGCATCAATGACTACTGTTTTTTAAAAGCCTACTATTTCTGTAATATAGATGTTAACCCCAACAATGAGAGCCAGTTTGCTGTAGTGGTTAGGAGTGCGGACTCTAATCTGGAAGAACCGGGTTTGATTCCCTAGTTCTCCACAGGCAGCTGCTGGCATGACCTTGGGTCAGTCATTAGTTCTTTCAGAGCTGTTCTCTCAAGGGCATTTCTTGAGAGAGCTCTCTCAGCCCCACCTACCTCACAGAGTGTTTGTTGTGGGGAGGGGGAAGGAAAGGAGATTGTAAACCGCTCTGAGATTCCTTCAGGTAGTGAAAGGCGGGGTATAAATCCAACCTCCTTCTTCAAGAAACAAGGTGAACAAATCTTCTGCTAAACCACCAAGTAAAATATCAGAGATGGGCACAATAACTTCATCTCTAACTCCATCACAGTGGTGCAGAATAACAGCACATGGGCAGCAGCCTCTCATCCCCCAATTATATCTGCTTTTCAGTACCATTGTTTGTTAAGGAGTAGATCTCGTCAACACAGCAGAAAGAAAGTGCATTCACAGTACATGTATTTGCACTGCATTACAAATGCGCCCCTCACAACACCTAGGCACACGTGTGTAAGAACAGCACTTCAGCTTGCTTTGAAGAATTTGGCGTTTGAGTCACGCTCCCTCTTTTGTTCTCTGGTGTTGGTTTCAATTTGATTATAAGTAGCAGTTGAGCATTTTTGTTAGTTTACACTATATTAGCTGCTGTTATTTTTTAATTGTAAATTAGTTATGTTTCAGAGTTTGTTGGATAGATTTTATTTTACTCTGTAAAGCACTAGGTGCACTCAAATGCAGACAGTCTAAAACGTTAAAAACAATAAAATTACACCTGTTCCCCCCTTCAACATCAGTAAATAGCCTACACCTGCATGCTAAAGGGAAATAAAAAGTGTTTCTGCTCATGTACTAGTTACCAAACCTTTGTACATGCTCTTGGTATATTACACAGGTGTACTTCCTATTTAGATTATTATTTTAGCACTAAATGACAATTTAGAATTACTGTAAAAGAATACTATATATCTCACCATGACTGTATTTAGGCTTTTGACCAGTGGGACTGCAACAGCAATGGGGTCATCCAAGTACTGGTGAATGGTGGGAGTCCCTCCTCCATTTTGAACAGGTTTTACTACAGGCTCCTTTAATTTCATCCCATACTCCCCAAAGTATGGGGAGTATTTGTTTCTACTAGATTTAACTGCTCACGCACATGAACCCCATTATTCCCCCCCCCCCTTCTGAAACACTCAGAAAATGCCAAGAGGAACTATAAGTCAATTTAAACACAAGAGTAAAAATCCACCGACAGGTTGTTAATATGCTGCCTGATTTTTTTTAAAAAACCAAGAAAAGCCGAAAACATTTAAATTAAAATCTTCTAACCAGTCAATAAAAGGGTTTTAGCCAGTAAGAATCAAGGCGGGGAAAAGGGCGAGAGGGATCCAGGCAAAGCCCTATTCGTAAGACCTAAACGAAGAGAAAGCGGCTCCGAGAGAGCAGAAGCTCCCCCTCCCCATAGCACTCACCAGGCGGTCCGGCTCGGGAGCGGCGAATGAGGGAGCGACACAGCATGAGGCTGATGGCGGCCGCGACAAATAGTTCAAGCACCACCAAACGCCGTTCACTGCCCGCAGGAGACGACCGATAACTGAACGGCGATCTCCGATATCCTAAAGCTCACTCCCGCCAAGCCGAAGTACCCGCCAAAGCTCACTCACATAGCCATTGGCCAGCCGCACACAAAGCCACACCTCTTCTTTTTTCCCATTGGCCACCTCCGTCCGAAAACGTGGCCGGGCCACACCCACATCTCTTCCGCCGGGTTACGAAATTAGCATGAGCCCCGCCTACAGCTCTGCCGGCGCGCCTCTCCACCTTCCGCCCCCGTAAGAACACGCACGCGCATCGAAGAAGTGTGTGGTGGGAACGCAAATGCGCAGGCGCCACGAGGAGAATGAAGCTTGCACATGCGCAGTTTTTTGTGCTGGAGACGGGAAGGCGGGAGCACGCGCGCGCAAGTAGTCATCGTCCGTTCCCTCATCAGCAACCTCTGGTTAGAACAGGGCGGCATGGCGTCCGCTTCCAAATCTTTCTTGGCTGATGCTGGCTATGGAGAGCAGGAATTAGACGCTAACTCTGCTCTTATGGAATTGGATAAAGGTACGGTGAGAACACGAGCATTGTACGCATGCGCCGGTGGTGTTGTCATGGTCGCTCAGTTCCTACTGGAAGCTCCGCCCCTTTGCCTTGAAGCGCCAAATGTGCTGTGGGAGCGGTTTGCGCATCAGGTAGGAGTTCGCTGAGAGCTCCTGGGGCTGAACTCTCCTAGCGCACATCTGGGTTGGTTTTGGTTATTAAGCCGGGGAGAGGTTCCTGAGTGATGCAAGCAGACCACAAGTTAAACAGCGAACTGAGTTCGCTTGAAGTTTACTATGAGGCTGCAGCCAAAGACTGTCCAGAACTATCCAGTGTAGTTTCCATAACTTCAGTCTTAAGGTGGGGGCCCCGAAGAAGAAAAAAGAGAGGGAGGGAAATAAGCGATCATTAGGATATCGTATCGACATTTGCCACAGGATTCAGTCAGCTCTCAGGGGTTTGGTCAATTTTCCCATCTTCGCTCTTTTGTGTTCGATTCCCCGCTTTTCACTGGCTGGAATCAGCTCTCAACCTTCCGTGCATACTTAGGGAGCTGACCGGTATATATAAAAAAGTAATAGGTAGTGGATCATAAACAGAGGTGATTACAGTTAGTGCAGGTTTAATATAGTATAGTTTTCCTAATAAGATTGTGTTGTGGTGAGTTGGAGGAAGCAAAGATGAGTGACAACTTTCTGAAGAATGATTAGCAATACGTGTATAGGGAGTTGCTGATTTTTCAGTCCATAGCCATAAGTGTGACTTGTAGTGCATGTAGACTTGCAGACAGTAGCAGGTGGTAATGATTATTCCTCTAGGGACAGCTTATATGTTCTGGTCTCTGGGGGCCTTTTCTCACTAGCTTTCCCCCGCGGTTTACACCGAAGCTAGCACCAGAGCTTCTGGTCAGTTTCCCACCATTTGCTCCCTGCTCACAATTTCCTCCAGAGTATCACTGCACTGCTCCGGAGCTTCCCTGGAGCAAGAAAATCCTGTTCCAGCAGGGAGCAAATGGTGGGAAACTGACCAGAAGCTCCGGTGCTAGCTTCGGTGTAAACCGCGGGGGAAAGCTAGTGAGAAAACGCCCTGGATGTTACACTGCTGTTAAAGACCCCCCCCCCAGCAGATCAGGCCATTTTTTTCTTAATAGTAGAGAACTCTGCTTAAATGGTGCTCTGTACATCTCTAAGCAATTTCTTGTTGGGGAAGCAGAGAAAAGGAATACATGAAAGCAGATGTCTTGCTTCCCATAGGAATAAATGAGGAATGTTCCCCCAGTTTTTTGTCTTTGTGATACAATCAGTAATCTTTGGATACAATTTTGAATCTGTTGATCTTTTCCCTTGGAAAGAAAATTGCCTAAATGTTAGGATCATTAGGTTTAAACCCAAAGTTCCCCATACTTATGGGTTGCATGGTTCACTCAATCTTATGCAATGCCCCATCTTCCTACAGCTCCTGTCCCACATGAGTTTTGTATATACAGGCTCCATGATCTTCAACACAGCCTTTTAAAGATAGCAATTCTGCTTAAATGTCAGAAGGGAGTATGGCACTTTGTTATTCACTAAGCAGTTATTTCAGGGCAGGGGCAAGCAAAGAAAATGAGCTCTTACTGCAAATGTTTAGGAATGTGTTCATCATTTTACTCTGGACATGCTTTACACAAAAAAACAGAATTACATGTTGGTAACACTTATATGGGCTGTGGTGGCTCAGAGGTTAAGATGCTGAGCTGCAGACCAGAAGGTTGGTAGCTCGGCAGTTTGAGACCCGAGTGCCCCGTGACTGGGTGAGCTCCCGTCTCTGGCCCCAGCTCCTGCCATCCTAGCGGTTCAAAAGCAAGAAATTACAAGTAGATGAATAGGTACAGCTTTGGTGGGAACGTAACTATGTTCCATGTGCCTCAGCATTTAGTCATGCTGGCCACATGACCACTGAAAAAGTCTTCAGACAGCACTGACTCTTTGGCTTGGAAACGGAGGTGAGCACCGTCCCCTAGAGTTGGATTCAACTGGCTTTCAAGCAAGAGAAACCTTTACTTTAATACTTATACTTTGATCATTGTTTCAAACTCTGAACAACAGCAAACCCAAATTTGTTACTTAAACATAGCTCCACTGAGAGTAGCAGCTGCCCTCAGCTCACTGATTTCTGTGCCTGGATGATACTTGTTTTCTAATGCACTCTCAGTCTTTATGTATACTCTTAAAATTGTTTTAAGTAACCTCTTTGTATGTATAATGCCACCCTGCAATCACTGCTAGAAACCTCCATCCTAGAAAGCGCAGGTCTAGGTAGCCCAGCCTAGCCAGCTCATCATCTTGGAAACTAATTAGGGATGGCCCTGGTTAGTACTTGGATGGGAGACCATCAGGGAAGTCCAGGGTAGCTATGCAGAGGCAGGCAATAGCAAATCATCTCTATTCATCTCTTGCCTTGAAAATGTTTCAGGGTTGCTATAAATTGAGTGTGACTTGACAGCCAGAAAAAAGAAAAATTCTAATCCAAGATTAAGCTTACTTGTGAGGAGCGAGGTTGGTTTTTCTTCTTTTGTAATGAACCTACTGTTAATAGAGAACAATGTCATTGTTTTAGTAGAAAGGTGCTTCCTTCCTCAGTGGAACTTGGAGAATTGTTATAATAAATGAATTGTACTCTGTGAGTTTTTAAAAAGAACAATGTGGTGCTATCTAAATTTCGTGTACATCCACCTAATATGTTTTACAAGATATTAAAATACTGTGCTCTCTTACATTCTGTATGTCGTTGTATAGGCCTGCATCATCTTACTTGCTTCCATGGATTAGAAATAATATTGTGTGGCCTGACTTGAGACCTGAGATCAAATGAGTTGACCATTAAAGGAAAGGCTTCTGTGCAAATGGTTTAGGTCAGTTTAGTGCTAATATTATTTCTTTTCTCAGGACTCCGATCTGGTAAACTGGGGGAGCAATGTGAAGCTGTTGTTCGTTTCCCCAGACTCTTTCAGAAATATCCATTCCCAATTCTAATCAACTCTGCATTTTTAAAACTAGCGGATGTTTTCAGAGTTGGGTAAGTAGAACTGGTTCTTTTCTGATTCTTGGAATTCAAGCCATAGTTTGTCTTAGTTTCTGCCTCTTAGAGATTTACGAATTTTACTTTCTTCAGTATTCGCTGTGTCATTGGTAATATACTGTGTAAAAAAGTAGTTTGGTGATTGGTACTTCTTGAAACCAGTTGACTTGATTTTTTTTCTTCAAAACAGGTGGTAGTAACTAATTTATTTACTAAAATATCCTGCCTTTTTTCTTGGTTCAAAGTGGCTTACAATAATTAAGGGTTTTCATTGTTCTGAACCAATGACTGTGTCTTTATATGAAATCTGCGCCCTCAGTTAATCTTTCTAGAAACTGATACAGCATGTCAGTGCAGAACCATAGGTGATGTCAGTAAAATTAGATAGGAGACTGGAAGGTTCTAAAATCTAATTGGCATTTTTTAGATGTAAGTAGTGAGATACTTCCATTTAGTAATTTATGGCCATAAGTATTTTGAAACTTTGGTTGACTTGTGAGTTCTCTTTTTCCAAACACTGATGGAAGTTCATTGTAATTCTTATTGCTCAAAGCATTGTTTTTTTGTGATTATTTAGTAAAGCGCTTATTAGTTTCCTTTTTCAAGTTGAGGAGAGGAACTGACACACAGGGTTTAGAACGTTCAGAGATAAACATTTTAGGTAACACATAAAGAGATGCAGTAAACAGAATCTTAGGCTTTTGGAGAAAACGTTCCCAGAGAAAACGAAGCAAAAGAAATACATAATACCTGTGATTCATGTAACACGTAACAGGAGGCTCTCCTGTTCAAGGTCATTAGCCAAGGAATAGCCAGCTAGAGATAAGAGGGGAAGGAAAGCAAATGAGTAATGAGCATGCGCAAAGCGAAGCTGGCAAGCAAAGGTGGGAGTCGGGTTACCAATGCTGTCTCCCAGGCGGGACCTAAAGGGGTTGAAAGAAACCTTGGAACACAAAGCAATGTTAATAGATCATCAAACCCGAGAGTAAAACAGCAAGTATTGATACATGTAACTCAGCAACCTTATTGACTATGACAAGACATTGATCATACCCATGCCTATGGCAGTGCTAACTGACAGCCTGCTACAGATAAAGATGGTGCTTCCAGAGACTCAAGAAGTAACAGAGAGGTTTAAGAGGAATCAGATAATATAGAAATATATAAAATCAAGAGAGAAATTGAATTAGCCAAAAGAGGAGCTAAAAAAGATGAAAAAGAAATGGAATTAGAAATTCAGAGATTAAGAGTGAGATAATTTGAACTGGGGAAAGTTCATACAGCTCCTAGGGTCCAGGAACATAACTACCTGAGGGAAGATATGAAAAAAATACCCAAATTTCAAAAAGGAGACAGTCTGGAGGCATACTTTGTTAATTTTGAGAGAACCTGCCTGGACTTCAACATCCCTGATGTTGAGACAATGGCATACATAAGATCACAGATCTCTGGAGCTTTTAATGAAATGTACAGTAAAATGGGGAATGAGGAAGTAAGCAATTTTGATTTGTTTAAAGAGTGAGCAGAGCAAAGCAAAGGTTTGGAGTGACCTCAGAACGTAGCAGAAAAGAATTTAGAAGCTTGAGAAAGAAACCTGAAGAGGCTTATGCTCAAGTGGCAAGTAAACTAAACCAGTTGTTAAAACAGTGGCTGACAGGTGCAAATCAGAGAATCACACGAGGCAGGCCAGAGTATGTGTAATATTAACACAAGAGGAAGGCATGGATCCTGATTAGAGTGAACCAGTTGCAGTGGATGGACTCCATTTATTAGCATGGACGAATAGAGGGTCTGAGGTTAGTGCTGTCAAACCTCACTTGTTCAAACCTGAAAGCCTAGATAAGGGGTGGAAACATCATAATTAAAGGACTGGGAGGACCTGCTTTCCCAGTGCCTGTGGCTAAAGTAAATGTACATTATAAAGCCTGGAATGGTCTTTGGGAGGTAGTGATGCTTGAAGAATCCCAGCTCCAACGATGTTGGGGAATGACCTGGCAAAACATGTAGCCAGGGTGAATGTAACAATTCATTGCCAAACCAAACTGCAGAAAAGGGCACCTAACCAAAACGAGGGATTAGGAGCTCAAGAAATCTTGCAACATTGTGAAACCCTCCAAATTATTGACACTTCTGAGGAGGAAATTCAAAATCAGGATGTGCATGATTCCAACTGGGAAAAGGGAATCAGCTGAATTCATTGGTGAACAATAACAAAATGACACATTACAGTCCTTAAAGAGAATTAGTTAATGCAAAGCCTCCTGATCTAACACCTGAACACCCGGTGAGATTCATATATAGAGAGGGCATATTATACAAGGAGTCTCTCAAGAAAAGGGGATAAGCAGCATGTGAACCACACAAGCAACTAGTAGTGCTATAAAAATACAGGATGGATTTACTAAGAGTGACACATACCAGACTGTTTGCAGGTCACATGGGTGTTGGCAGAACAAATAGCCGGCTGACCCAAAATTTCTACTGGCCAAAAATTGGACAGAATGTGGCTAAATATTGCAAGACATGTGATATCTGTCAAAAGTTAGGAAAACAAAGATAAAACCTGAGCCTTTTTACAGCCAATGCCACTCATAGAGTAGCCCTTTTGGCAAATAGGCATTGACTTCATGGGTAGCGGAGATATAAACTTTATAAAACACACAAACACAAAGATTTTTTTAAAACTTAAAATAAAAACATGCCTGAAACATTAGCATTCTTGCAATATTTTACTTATTTAACAGTCTCTGATAACTGACACTTCTTGTTCTGAATTTTTGCATCAAAATGTCTGTGCTGTAGCAATCTGGGAGGGGGAGGAGCCTCAGCCCAGTGCAGGGAGCAGAAGCTTGCCTTTCTATCTCTCCTGAGCAATTGAGAGAATCTAGAAAAGTAAGCTATGATGCAACAGCAGCAGCAGAACTGGAGGAAGACGCAGGAGATAGCCTGATAGAAGCCCTCTGGGGGCCTGATCCGGCACCCACACCGCATGGTTGACACCCCTGGTATAAATCATCATGTACTTCCTTATATTGCTCAGAAAGCAGTCAATTTTTGATAGGCTAGTTTGGCCTAACTATTTTCAGTTATTTGATTGCAATTGGATAACCAAAGAACGTTCCTCCTCATTGTAACTTCCTTTTTGGCTTGGGAATCTATTTGTACAACATTAACCTCTTAAAAATGACATTCACCAATCCCAAAAGAATGGGTAAGGCTTCCAACAACAATAAGAATTTGATGGCTTTGATCGACTTCTTCCTGAGGGGCGAACAGAAGACTGGAGCAGCCCAGGAAGACGACAAAATGGCAGCTGGAACGCCTACAAAAATTACTGAAGGGATAGCCATTTCTTGGGAGGAATTTTTTGCAATGGTTTTAAAACTGGAGGAAAACATAGCTATGGCCTCTGAGAGACAATAAACTTCAGTTTACTTGGGAAGGACCAACCAAGATCCAAAAAAAATTAAATGATGTGAACTATCTGGTATATACCACCATGAATCAGGATAAAGCATGGGTCATACTGTCATGTGTCAGCCAGGGCTCAGCAATAGCAAGGATTCCTCAGGAGGAGAGGACTCCTCAGGTGAAGAGGAGCCCTGTGTAGCCAGCTCTGAATCAGCAGAACCTGGGAAGCAGGAAGATGAGCTGCA
Organism: Lepidodactylus listeri; assembly: GCA_029233225.1. NCBI lineage: Eukaryota > Metazoa > Chordata > Lepidosauria > Squamata > Gekkonidae > Lepidodactylus > Lepidodactylus listeri. The sequence continues at coordinate 106,003,561 of JARCFY010000003.1, forward strand.
GGCTTGTCAGGGTTCACAGCCAACAGCTGGTGGAGAGCCACCAACACCCTCCAGCCCTGATTCTACAGATGCAACTCAGTTGGTCATTTCCTGCTCTCCAGTATTGATGCACAAATTTGTGCCCCGTGTGCCCCCAGGGCTGAATTAGGAACACACAGTTGGAGTCCAGCAAGTTAGATGAATATCTGTTTATTGCAAGAAACAGGAAATACAGGACTGGATACCTTAGCACCCAATAACACCAAGCTGTATTCTGCCATAACCGGGAAGGGCAAGAGGTCTTATACCCCAAATAACATCACATATAGTTTACACAGAGAAAAATCCCTTATTGGTACCAGACAGGTAGCATCATTAAAGCATCATTTGACTTAACATGTCTCTATTGGTGTTCTACTTATGCTGGTCAAAAGTGTCAGTAATTGTGTCTGCTTATCTGTTCTCAGGACAGTGTAAAACAATAAAGAACCTGGGGGGTGGGTTGCCCTCTCTTTGCATCACCCAGAGCTTATTTAACTCTGCCCCGAGCTAGAGAGGGTTTTTTTGTTGTTAAGGTGCAATGATTCACATAGAACTGGATTCTGGCAGGCTTCCTGGGGCCAGACACTCTGCTATTACAAGAGGAGATATTGTTTTGAGAACTCGAGTCTTTTCATCACATAACTTTCCTTGCTTAGTGTCCTTGCAACTTCCAGATTCACATTCCATTGTATTGCTCTCTAATTGCATCTACAAAGGCCTCTAATAATTATTCTTCTTAATATAGCTTCTTATACAGAAAGATACAAATATAAAATATCTATATTCTACTATAGATTTCTTTGATCCAGGCTAAATATCAAAATCTGGATATACTATAGTTAAATTCTTAAGAAGGCACAGTGACAGCTGTCAATATATGCACGTCAGAATTGATATCAGAAATCACATTCAGAAATCACATTCATTGATAATTTGTCCTATACCCTTAGAATGCTGCTGACAGAGGCTAAGGATAGAGCTACAGGAGAGACAACAAAGTGCATGCCTCCTGGCCCAACACCAGCAAAGATGAGTAGCTGCAGGATTAGTCTGAAGTGGTTGGCTGCAAGCATGACCATTCAGCATGTGGCTGTAAAAACCAGCCAAGGGGGGCTGTTAGTCATGGAAGCAGCAAGTAAAAATCCTTCCGACACGGCGACCACTGCATCAGATCCTGCATTGTTCCTGTGACTTTTGGGGCCTGACTTTGCTTTCATTTCACCCTTGAACCTGCTTGTAGATAACTCTTGGACTTATAGACCCTGGTGTATGGACTGACCTTCAGACCAGACTACTGATGGGTCTTGACTCTGTGTTTTGACCCTGGACTGGATCTTGACTACTCTGCTTGAGTTAGTGCCCTTGCCTTACTCTTTTCATGCTCTGACGTTGCGGCCCGCACTGCCCCCAGCGCATCTCTCGACATGTACATGCAAATATGCTGAAGCCTTATTGCAACAGGGAATGGTTGGTTCTTTATGCATGTGTAGAAAACGGGGAGGAGAAACAGTTAATTCCCATGTGGGTTAGGCCAAAATCCTCTGAAGGTGGAATCACGGAGGTTAACTTATAACATAACTAGTGTTCAGGTGGAGTAGGTGAAAGAAACACAAAAAGATATTCTCAAATATGCCAGGGTGAATGCAGCTCATTAGCCACAGGAGAAACATAGGGCAGGGCAGGCCAACCTCTACCCCGTGCCAAGGGTAGATGAACTAATTGAGAGCCTAGAAAAAGCTCAGTATATCAACATTTTGGATATGACAAAAGGCTATTAGAAAATGTCCATGACTCAGGAAGATCAAGCCAAAACAGCCTTCATTACCATCCAGGGTTATTTGAATTTACAGTCCTTCCCTTTGGGCTCTGAAACGGCCCTGGGACTTTTCAAAGGCTTGTGGATAAACTCCTGGCAGGTTTGGGTGAATATGCTATTGTTTATATTGGTGACAGTGGCATATTCAGTGATAACTGGGAGGATCATGTGAAATACCTGGATGCTGTCTTGGAGAGGATAGAAAAGGCTGGCCTAACACTCAAGGATATTAAGTGGCCCTCGAAGAGGTAAGGTAACTGGTCCATAGTGTAGGTGGAGGTGCTATAACACCTGAGTACACCAAGGAAGCTGTTATACAGAACTGGCCAGTCCCCAGTACTAAGAGACAAGTGAGGGGATTCTTAGGGATGGCTGGATATTACTGGAGATTCATTCAACAGTTTAGCACAATTGCAGCCCCCCCCCCCCCCCCGGTCGAGTTGATGCAAAAAAAAGGGCTACCAGATAAAGTGGGGTGGACAGATGAATGTGAATATGCTTTCCACACCTTAAAATACTGAATAATGTCTCAATGGCTCCAGTCTTTCAAAAGCCCGTTATAGTTACCACTGATGCCTCAAAAGTGGGACAGGGAGCTGTATTAAGTCAGCAGGGGAAAGATGACCAGCTGTATCCCATACTTTATCTAAGCAGAAAGCTGATACCCCAGGAACAACAACTGGCAAAGGTGGAGAAGGAGTGTCTAGCCATTGTATGAGCCTTAAATAAATTTCAACCATACTTGTGGGGGAGGAAATTCACCTTTTGCACTGGCCACTTTCCATTATGTTGGTTGCACCATACTAAAGGTAACAATAGCAAATTACTCCGTTGGAGTTTGTTGCTTCAGGACTTCAACTTCAATATAATGTTTATAAAGGGACATGAAAATGTAGTAGCGGATGCCCTCTCCAGTTAGGGAGAAGAAGAAAACAAAGTTGCAAGTAAGTATAATATGCATGTATTCTCGTGTAATGTTTAAATGTGTTAATTTTTTTTCAGGGTAGATATATGTATGTAAATATTTGTATGTAAATATGAAATGAGAATGCTAAAATGTGTATTTAATAGTCTTAAATAGGTACACAAAGGGGCAGTTTAAATCGTTTTAAACAAATTCAGATAAATTTTCAAGTACATAGTCCTCAATGAGGAGGTTAAAAAATCATTGTCTCCATTAGAGACCTTAGTAGGCCTCCACCTATGACAGTGACTTGGAGGAGGGGGTATATGACGGACAGGCTGGGTTCCACCTCTCTCTAAGAGCAACCAATGAGAGCAGATGAAATGTTGAGAGAGGGGGCTTTGAAAAACAGGAGTGTTAGTAGCAGACGAGTAGACAGCTTAAGTGCTGAGGTGAAGAGGGGTTTTCTGACTGAGGGGAATTATATAGAAGAGCTGCTTGGAACAGACTGAAAATAGTAAATTTGTAACTAAAGAATCCCAGTTGTAGGTATAGGACCTCAGTTCAAAAGTTCCATGTAAGTGAAACACTGTTTCTTAGACTTTATTTCAGTGTTTTGTTTTTATAAAAGTTTCCTGTTTTGATTAAGCCTATGGGCTGTGTGTCTAAGGGGAAGAAGGTATGCACAATATAATACCTCGATCTGTACACGTATAGGATATGAATGAATGGTGGCAGGGAGTGATTAGAACAGCATTTGAGCCCCAACCCCCTAGCTCTGTGTGAGTTGAGGGCTGATTTTTAAAGGGGTCTGGACTACCCCATCTGTGGATATCTCTGGGAGCGAGCGAGAGAACATGAGGTGTGAGATGGTCATAACATTCTCTAGATTTTAAAAGAGACGAAGGGTGGTGAGTGTAACATCCTGACCTACTTATAAACCATAACCTGAAGAAGAGAGGTTGTAGAGGGTGGTAGGTACTGTGTGTGAGTGGACAAGGGGTATCACATCTTCACATCTGACTTCTTAACTTGTTTTCCAATTCATACCTGTAAAAGTCCTGAATTGTTTGGCGCCAAGATATCTAGAGGGCCACCTGCCCAAGAATTAAAATCTCTTTCAGAGTCCATGCTTCCCCCCCCCCCCCAATAGAGGGTGAGAAGGGCTGAGTCCCAGGAACAGGCTTTTTTCCATTGTGACACATCATTTATGGAATGCTCTCCTGCCTGGTGGCAAACACAATGTCTTTTCAACTTCACACCTAAGCCTTTGTGTTTACCCAAGTAGTTTGAGGGCTTTTCCTGTTAATGCTTTTTAAGTACACTGTTATACTGCTTTTTCTAGTGCTGTCAATGCTTTAATTACTGTTCCTTAAATGAGGCTATTTAGCTTTGGTTTTGATTTTCACTGCTGAATTCTAGACTTAAGTTTACTGCTGCTATTCTTTTAAAAATATTTTATGGTATCTTACTGAGTGTTTGTGTCGATTCTTTAATGACATTGTAGTGTATATGCTGAAATTGCTCAAGCGTTTCTATTCCTTGGCTCTGTCATCAACTGAAAGGGAGAATGTACCCTAGAAATCAGAAGGAGTTTGAGACTGAGAAGGGCAGCCATGAAGAGCTAGAAAAGATCCTTAAGTGTAGGGATGTGTGTTTGGCAACCAAGATCAAGTTAATTCGTGCCTTGGTATTTCCCCTTAATATATATGGGTGTGAAAGCTGGACAGTGAAGGAAGCTGACAAGAAGAAAGTTGATTCATTTGAAATGTGTTGCAGGAAAGTTTTATAGATACTGTGGACTGCCCAAAAGACATACAAGTGTATTCTTGATTGAATCAAGCCTGAATTCTTCCTAGAAGCTAAAATGACTAAACTGAGGGTGTCATGCTTGGTCACATTATGAGAAGGCAAGAGTCTCTGAAAAAGAGAATAGTGCTAAGGAAAGTTGAAAAAGAGAAAGACCCACCATGAGATGGATTGATTAATTCAAGGAAGCCATCGCTTTCAGTTTGCAAGACCTGAGCAAGGCTATTAATGACAGAATCTTTTGGAGAATGTTAGTTCATAGGGTTGCCATAAGTTGGAGATGACTTGATGGCACTTAACACATGCAGTATATATTACATAAATATCACATGCATTTGGGCATTTAGCAAAGTAATTCCACATATCAGATGCATTTGGGCATTTAGCAAAGTAATTCCACAAGGGCATCATTGTGTGAACTTAGTCCACACAGGGCCCTAGCCAGTGGTGGATTGGGGTGGGGGTCAAATGTGCAGTGCTCCCTATTCACTGGTCCCTGGTGAGATCCAGCTGGCTGCTCCTTCCCTCCCAACCACCTAGCAGCTGCTTTCAATCTTTCCCCTCCTGCCCTGAGGAAGGGGGGGAGGGATGCAGGCTGTGCTGTGCAGTGCCAGGGGGCTAGGTCAAGCTGAAAGGAGCTCTTGGGCAAGCTGCTTCCTGCTGCCCTTGACTTGGTTCACTGTTGCCACCACGCTGTGCTCCCTGCTAGGCCAAGAGCTTGGGGAGGCTCTGGTGGAGATTGGGGGCAAAAGAGGCTTCGATCTCCACTTCAGATGCTGCCCCCATTGAGGGTCGGTGGAGTTCCTGGCTGGCTGAGCCCTGGTAGTGGATGGCTGTGCCAGGGCTGTAGCCAGCAGTGGGGTGCTGAGGGCAGTGCCCCCTATCGAATTTGCAGCACCCCCACTCTCTGGTCCCTGGCAAGATCCAGCTGGCTGCTGCTTCTGATCTTTCACCCTGGGGAAAGTTGCAGCCCCTGCTTGCCTCATGCCAGTGTTCCTGCTTCAGGGAGGGAAGCAGGCTGTGCTGTGCAGCACCGGGAGACCAGGTCAAGCCCACTGCTGGAAAGAGCTCTTGGGTGACCTGCTTCCTGCTGCCCCTGGTTCAGTTTGCCGTTGCCACCATGCTATGCTCCCTACCAGGCCAAGAACTTGGGGAGGCTCTGGTGGGGATTGGGGGCAAAGCAAGGCTTCAATCTCCATTTCAGACACTGCAACCATTATGGGCATGTGGCGTTCCTGGCTGGATAGGTTCTGGCAGTGGGTGGCTGTGCCAAGTGCAGCAACTTTTGCGTGTTTTCAGTTCCTTGGAAAATGCTTCAGTGGTTAGGTGAGGAAGATCGATCTGCACTGGAGGAGAAGAAAAGGTTGGGGATTTAATTGGCATCCCCCTGGCACCCTGGTGCCCCCCCCCCCGACAAAACACTGGCTACAGGGCTGATTCCACATGTCCTTGGTCACTGTCTTGGTTCTTGCAGGGCGTCATGTAAAGTAGCACTAAGATACTGACTCTGTATGCTAATGGAGTTAATTCTCATTGAACTCGCTGCAAGTTGCACGCATCTGTGTGTGGATGAAAAGAGCAAAGCAGAGTGAGATATAGGTTTAATGGAAGACAGTGGTACATTCCTTCATTGTGTCATCTAATGTAGTGAATAACAGCATTTACTTAATTATATCTTTTAATACAGAAACAACTTCCTGCGGCTCTGTGTTCTGAAAGTTACTCAGCAGAGTGAAAAGCACTTAGAAAAGATCCTGAATGTAGATGAATTCGTGAAACGAGTTTTCTCCGTTATTCACAGCAACGATCCAGTTGCTCGAGCCATCACACTCAGGTAGGCATATTTAGTGGGCAAGAGCCTGGCTGGATGCTAATTGATTGATAGTACTGTCAAAAGAGTAACAAGATTTAGGTTTGGGTGTGCATGTGCCTCAGTTATTCTGTTTATACTGTACACAGTATCTCCAAAGTTGTCGATTGTCTTAAATGACTGCAGATTCAGTTTGGAGTGTCGCCATTTTGGCAGGCTTATTTTTTTCACTTTTTATTGTCCAGGATGTTAGGGAGTATGGCATCCATAATCCCAGAAAGGAAGAATGCTCATCACAGTATTCGCCAGAGCCTGGATTCACATGACAACGTTGAGGTTGAAGCAGCTATATTTGCTGCAGCTAACTTCTCTGCCCAATCCAAGTAAGGAGAGCTTTAGTGCTTTCATCTGTTGCAGGCTACTCTTTGCTGTTGTTTTGGCTCTTGTTTTATCATTTTCTACCCTGTTCTTAATAAGTTTAATTTCATAATGTGAAAAAACTGTAATGTTAATTAGCCTCACAGCTAAAAGGCGTAAAAACAGCATCAGACTTGCCAATCCTTTTTTCATTTCAGGTTGTCTGACTGATTTTTTTTCCTTTTAATTTTTGGCAGAGATTTTGCTGGAGGGATATGTAACAAAATCAGTGAAATGATTCAAGGTGTGTACATTTTAGCCAATAATTAACAAAGAGCAATGAAACTTCTTTTGCTGTTATTTTCCATGTTCATGCTTTGGGATGGTTACTATAGAAAGTTTTCTGTCTTCTCTCTATAAGACTAGGTTTTCTTTTGTTACCATGTGTGCTTGAAGGGAAGTTGAGTTTTAAAATGTTCTAAAGAATAGCAATTGTCTTTTAAAATTTTCATCTTTCCACCCTCCCAAATGTTGGTTGCACAAGGCGATTGGGTGGATATGAAAGCAAAGAGAGATTCTGTATTCTTGGCAGGGATTTTCCTGACTTGAGTGGAACTTTCCTTTGTACTTATAAAACTTACCATAAAGACACTTGGAGCCCAGTACTTGTTTCGATGTCAAATGCATTGTTGAATTCCTTGGAGCCACATTTGCATGGATGTTAAATTTAAGTAACAACTTTTGTCACAATTAAGACTGGCAGGGTCTGGCTCCTGATTTCATACTGATAGTTTCCAGTGGATAGCTGTGGTAATCTGTAGTAGTAGAACAGGATTCAAGTCCAATAACACCTTAAGGGTATAAACTTTCACGAGTCAGCACTCCCTTTATGAGTTCATATATCTGATCATGTGAGCTTTGACTCATGAAAGCCAAAGCCTGGAAGATATTGTTGGTCTTTAAGGTGCTACTGGACACAAATTTAATTTCTTGCTATCAGTATTCCTTATGGTGTAGTACTCAGTAATGTAAGTAGTTCAAGTTCAAGTTAGCCTTTATTGGCATAAATTGTCAATACAGATTATACCATTTAAGAACATAAGTAAAAAAATTTTTTTTTAAAGTTAGGTACCTGCCCCAAAGAGTTTATGGTCCAAGTCTTACCAGTAGTTGGATGGAGACAGCAGCATTTGAACAGCATTGCCTTGTGTGTCCAGGACTGAAGTGGCCTTTATTCTGCCCCTAAAATCTATGCATTATCAATTTTTGTAATAGGTTAGAAAGTCTTGATCTGCATGCTGTGTATTTAAGATTTACTTTGAAAGTTATTTTTCCTATAGGTTTAGCCACTCCTGTTGACTTGAAGCTGAAGCTGATCCCCATCCTACAGCACATGCATCACGATGCTCGCTTGGCCTCCAGCGCCCGTCAGCTGCTCCAGCAGTTGGTGACTTCCTACCCTTCAACCAAGATGGTCATTGTTACTTTGCACACCTTTACCTTGCTGGCTGCATCTTCTCTGGTTGACATTCCCAAACAGGTAAGACATTCATTGGTGAAAGAACTGTTGCCAGCATTGTGTAGTTTAAGGAGTAAATGGAATTTGTTTAGTGATTTATGGGGTGTCATCAGGTTCAGACATTTCAAGCCTGACTTTGCACTGCTAAAGGCTAGAAACCTGTTTCATTTTGTATGAAAGCTGAAATTCTTAGGAAGCAGAAATCTTTTTCTTCTCTGTACTGTGCTCTGCACATGTGTGAATTACAGAATATCCTTAACCCTGCCTGTAGAGCACCTACTGTGTTCATACAGTAATTAATTGGATTTCTACCCCGCTCTTCCTGCCAAGGCAAGCTCAGGGTGGCTTACATAATTTAAAATAAATAAATAAAAACATATAACAAATTCTAAAGTACTATACATTAATATTGCATATCAGGCAGCGAACAGCAGTTTCCGAGTATTATCTTTCACAGGTGTCAGTCAATAGCAGTAATAGCCTATGGTAAAAAATTCCAGGGTAAGGCTTTGATTTCAAGTTAAGATGTTCTCACAGAAATGCCTGTTGGAAGAGCTCCGTCTTTCAGGCCCTGTGGAATTACGTAAAATAAGTAAGGATGATCTCACCGTGTGTGAGGCTTTGAGAGCCAGTTTGGTGTAGTGATTAGGAGCATGAACTCTAATCTGGGATAATCGGGTTTGATTCCCCCCACCCCCATTCCGCCACTTGTAGCTGCTGGTATGACTTTAGGTCAGTCATATGTTCTCTCGGAGCTGTTCTCTCAAGGGCAGTTCTCGAGAGAGCTCTCTCAGCCCCACCTACCTCACAGGATGTCTGTTGTGGGGAGGGGAAGGGGATTGTAAACTGCTCTGAGGCTCCTTCAGGTAGTGAAGGGCGGGGTATAAAACCAATCTCCTCTTTTTCTGGTGCTATCAAAGCTGCGAAAAGTTTGGAATTTTGATTGCACCCAAAATATTTTTAAGCTTAATCAATTATTCTTGTATACATACTGAGAACCTGAAGGAAGGCATTAAAAAGGCACTTAATTACCAAAAAACCCTTGTTACAGATTCAGCTCTTACTGCTGTATTTGAAGAATGACCCAAGAGAAGCTGTGAAAAGGCTAGCTATCCAGGATCTAAAGTTACTTGCAAATAAAACCCCACATACTTGGAGCAAAGAGAATATTCAGGTATGTAAACACCATCAATTTTGCTACAGACAGATTGCATGTAGCCACATTTGTCCCAAAATAAACACAAAGCTATGCAATCTATATATCTAATAGCCAAGTGCCCCCATGTGTGCGGATATCTAAATGCACACACTGGGGGCACTTGGGGGGCAGAGAGATTTTCCTGCACACTTGGGAAACTCCCCAGGTGTGCAGAAAAATCCTAAAAGTTTAAAAAACTTTATGGGGGATATTTAAATCCCCCCAAAAGTTAAAGAGCGTTCCCTGCGCATGCGCAGAGAACACTCTGGGAACTCTGCGGCTGGCTGGCAACTGAGAGCTGCTGAGGCCTCGCCACTGGTGCCGGGGGGGGGACCGGCGGCTGAGAGCCATTGAGGCCTAGCAGCTGAGAGCCACTGTGTCCTTGGTGCCGGGGGGGGGGAGGGAAGAAGACTTACCTGGAGCTGCTTCCTCCTCAATGTGGAGCTGCAGCCTTTAGGAATCTCCCCACCACCACCCGCGAGTATGGTGGGTCCCGCCTCTTGTACCTTCTAATTAGGACCAGCCCAGTGAGAGCCAGCGTGGTGTAGTGGTTAAGAGCAATGAGCTCTAATCTTGAGAACTGGGTTCAATTCCACACTCCTCCACATGAAGCCTGCTAGGTGACCTTGGGTCAATCACGGCTCTTTCAGAGCTCTCTCAGCCCAAAAACAAGTCTAGCTCGCCACTAAAAGAGCTAGACCTTAAGGCTGCCAGACAATCTTAGAATCTTCTGTCTCTACTAACACACAATGCCATATGATAATTATTATTAATTTTTAATTAATTAATTATTAGGACCAATTCAAATATGTTTGGCCCCAGTAATAAAAGGTATTACGTCTTTCGTTACTGCATTTTATTGAGAAACCGGTCAAGTAAATATAGGTCTTTTCCTTTACAGAGGGACTGCTTCCTGCTTTTGTCTCAGGGAGTTTTCAAAATTTTCAGAAATCGTACATCTCCAACCTCAACTGGACCTGTCCTGGATAGCCCCCAGGCTAGACTGATCTTGTCAGCTCTCAGAAGCTAAGCAGGGTCAGCCCTGACTAATATTTAGCTAGGGGGCTGTCAAGGAATACCAGGGTCGTGACACAGAGGCAACTACCTCTGAATGTCTCTTGCCTTGAAAACCCTACAGGGTTGCCATCAGTCAGCTGCGACTTGATGGGAAGCAACAACAAACCTCAGCTAAGAGAAATTCATTTCAAGAAACCTTTGATTCCTCAGGAGAGGACTTTCAGGAAATTTTCCCATGGTCTAGAGGCAGGAAGGTCCTGTGTGCCTAAATGACTGGCCACAAAGGAGTAGTCAGGCCACAGAGCAAAAGCAGCAGCACTTGCCTCCAACTGAGAGGCTTAGGAGCATTCCTAAGGTGTGCTAATGGCCAGCTTCAGCACCAAATTGGTATCGCAGCTGGAATGTCCCAGGTGGGACCAGTAAATAGCTTAATTCACCATGGGAATGCTCTTATTGTCAAGGACAGTGGGATTAGTTTCCCTTCCTACGATGCTTGCCAAATAGAAGTACCTCTGCCCTTTGTGGGAGAGGAAAATACACTTAACAGGACCCCCTAACATTGCCAGTTTGATTGTGGCAATTTGTGGCTCAAGAACTGGCCTCTGGAGCCATAGTGGAACAAGCATTTATTTCCAGAGGAAGAAAACACCTCAGAGAACTTACTAAAATTTATCTGCCCAGGTTAGGGCCTGAGGAAACATATTCAATTAAGCTAGATTAAAGTCCAGTAGCATCTTGGAGACCAACAAGATTTTCGGAGTATAAGCTTTTGAGAGCCAAAGCTCCCATAATCAGATACAAGTTGGAGTGAAGGTTCCTGAGTCCTTATCTCCCAGTCAGAAGGTGGGAGGGGTGCCACAGAGAAGAAACTAAGGATGCAGAGGTACAATGCACGTTGTAATCAGCTACTTTAGAGCAGAGGGGGAATGCTTGGGGCAGAAAATTACCATCTGTCCATGAGATAAGGACATGATGTAGATAGCCCAGGCTAGCCTGGTCTCATCAGATCTTGGAATCTAAGCAGGATCAACCCTGATCAGTATTTAGATGGGAGACCACCAAGGAATACCAGGGTCACTGTGGAGAGGCAGGCAGTGGCCAAACCGATTCTGTTAATCTCTTGCCTTGAAACCCTCACAGGGCCACCATGGGTCGGCTATGACTTGAGGACAAAAAGAAAAACTGATAAGAATTCCCTGTTCGGTGGGGGGGCGGGGGGGGGGGGGTCTGAACTTGTGAAGAACTCAAGTTCACTCAGTTCAACTCAGTTCACCCACTAGAGGTTACTAAGAAAGCAATGTCTGCACAACCTCACAGAGCCAGCAGGGAGCAGCAAAGATATTCTGGCTGACTATGATAACTAGGAAGCCCTCAGCCCAGAGTTTTGTCTAGTTTATGCATGCAAGGCAGATCAGATGTTGGCTTCTCACTGCTTGAGTTTGTGATTGGGTATTTCTTAAGAAGGAAGGAGGGGGAGCTGTCTGATGCAAGCTTGGCCCAGACATCTGTTTTTCAGGAAAATCGTCCTCATTTAATTGCCACAAAAATGAGTTCTTAGATCCTCCTCTGCCTTGGGACTAGAAAGCCTGTAAAGGTCCCAGGAAGGTATTCTCTAGAAGGAAAGGATCAGATTGACAGGAATGGTTCTTCCTCCTGGCTCACAGAGTCAGCACTGAGCATGCTAAGAGGTTGGACTTTTTTTTCCCTAACAGCAGCGAAGTTTTGCTTTAGGTTGTTAACTGATGCAGTGGTCCAAATTGCATGAGTCAGTTCACCCTGCACATGATACAAGAGGGCTCAATGTGTGCCATACAAGTTTCAGAGGCAAGTTTCCTCATTGTCCAGACTTCTGTGATGTGGACATGTAAGCTGCTAAGTGACATTCTAACTATAAACAAGAAGAATACACTTAGAGCAGCCACCTTTATGGCACTGTAAGAAAGAAAACAATAAAAGTAGAGATTAAGTTACTAGCTAAACACTTTAGAACATTGGTTTCTAAAAGACAAGATGTTCCCCATTCAGAGTTCTAGGTCCAAAAGCAACTCTTCTCCAGAGTCCCAAAAGCCAGCCTGTTTAGCTTCAGCAACAGAGTCTTAAGATGGTCCGAGTGAGCAGGACAGTGCCAACATGTCAGCGTAACATGCAGGCACCATCAAGCCCCCTAAATAGGCTTCAGATAGATAATTTATTGTCTGAATCCTAGATTGCTGCTAGGCCTATACACTAATCAGGGTTCAGACAATATCCTATAGTTAAAGGAAGGCCAATGAGTAGCAAGATGGCTTCATTGGTTCTTTGTTCATGTCAGGAGGGCAGTGGTGTGATCTGCGGCTCACTCCACTCCCATCTCTCACAGAGACTTAATCGAATGGAATGTTAATTGGAAAGCTAAAGTGGGAAAAACATCTTATCTTTGCAGGTGCAGGGCCACGCTGTTCTCTCCCAGCATGACTGTATGAGACTCTAGAGACACAGAGACAAACAATTTCAACATATGCAGGCTGCACCTAGACTGAACCAACTTTTAAAACAGAACTCCATTTTGAATGAACCAAAGTTCTAGACAGGGTGACCCAGTAGATGTTGTTTACCTAGACTTCCCGATAGCTTTTGATGAAGTTCCTCAGCAAAGGCTCCTAAGTAAACTCAGCAGTCATGGGATAAGAGGACAAGTCCTCTTATGGGTTAAAAACTGATTAATTAACAGGATGCAGAGAGTGAGTATAAATAGGCAGTTCTTACATTAGAAGGTGGTGAGCACTGGGGTACCACAGGGCTTGATACTAAGTCTGGTGCTTTTTAATTTGTTCATTAATTATTTGGAGTTAGTAGTAAGCAGTGAGGTGGCTAAGTTTGCAGATGACACTAAGTTGTTCAGGTCGATGAGAACCAGGGAGGACTGTGAGGAGCTCCGGAGGGATCTGTCAAGGCTGGCTGAGTGGGCATCAGCATTGCAAATGAAGTTAAGTGTGGGCAAGTCATGAACATTGGAGCCAAAAGTCCTATCTATAAATATGCGTTGATGGAGTCTGAACTGGCGGTAACTGACCAGGAGACAGACCTTGGAGTCATGGTAGATAACTCACTGACGTTGTCACCTCAGTGTACGACTGCAATGAAAAAGGCCAATGCTATGCTTGGGATTATTAGGAAGGGGATTGAAAACAAATCAGCCAGTATCGTAATGCCCCTGTATAAATCAATGGTGCAGTCTTGTTTGGAATACTGTGTACAGTTCTGGTCACTGCACCTTAAAAAAGATATTACAGCATTGGAAAAGGTGTGAAAAGGGCAACTAAAATGATTAAGGGGATGGAACACCTTCCCTATGAAGAAAAGTTCAATAGGTTTGGGCTTTTTATCCTAAAGAAACTATGATTGAAAGGTGACATGGTAGAGGTTTACAAAATTATTCATGGGATATAGAAGGTAGAGAAAGAAGTACTTTTGTCCCTTTCTCATAATGTAAGAACTTGTACACAATTAATGATGAGCTTAGAACAGATAAAAGGAAGTACCGTATTTTTCGCTCCATACGACACACTTTTTCTCCCCAAAAAAGTGGGGAAAAAAGTGTGTGCGTCTTATGGAGCGAACCCCCCCCTCCCCTGCTCACCCCGAGTAAGGCGGGGGTGAAAAGAGGCTGCACCGCCCTCTGGCAACGGGGCCCAGTGTGAGACTTCTGCTCAAAATAGTCAAGGATCAGATCTTTGTTGATGAAACACAGTTCTTTATTTCCAATCTCTACATTGGTACAGGTTCTCGGATTATTGTCAGAGATAATGCATATGATAGAAGCAGGTCTATTATACCCCTCAGAACAATTTGAATTGCCCATAGGTAACCAATCACCAAAGGGGAAAAACGGCGGGCAAAAGGGGTCTCTGGCCGTTTGCTTCCCACAGGAAAGAAAGCTAGGTGTTAAGCTGTAAATTTCCCTTCCCAAACCAGACCCCTTAGGTGTAACCATATTCACATAACAAATGCCTTCCTCAAGGCTTTCGCACGTTGATAAGAAATGGTCCCTGTCCTCCCCTTGTCTTCCCAGCCGGGATGAATGGAATGCGGAGGCAGGAGTGTGAGAGGCCCATTGTTCCCATGCTTTGAAGTTGTCATTCTCCCGGGCAAACAGTTACACAGACCAGGCCTGGTCAGAGTCATAAACCTGGGGTCACATAGCATACATTCATACTGGCCAAAGATATGGTTACAAAGTGGGCATAGGGGCAACTAGAAGCAATAGGCATGAATACATAATGGGTGCAGACACAGGTTACAATACACAGCAGATAGCAATAGAAAGCATAGAAAAAAGCCCCAGAAATCCTTGTCTGAATCAGCAGATTCTGACACCCAGCGCACACAGAAGCTTTGAACGCTAACGGCAGAGTAACGGCTCCCTACGCCTGAATGTGAGGGGTTTTAAACAGGCCGAAGAAAACTACTCCCGGGCGGGGGGGGGGGGGGCTTACTACAGAAGGCGAACCCTCTCTCTCCTCTTTTCTTAGGCGACCTCTGTCCCCGTTCAGCCAGCCGCATCTCCCTCTCCTTCTACCGCCCGACACTTTTCGCTTTGGAAATGCGCACATAAACTCTACAACCCTCTCCCCCTCCCGGGGCATCACAGCATTTATGGGCCAATTTACTTCTCCACTCCCCGCGGAGGAAGCTCAAGAGCCCCTTTAGCACCCCTCACCGGTTACTTCCAGGCGCTCTGACGCCCCTCACCCAGCCCCTTCGGGGAGGAATTCAGCTTCGAGTGGGGGGTGGAGGCGGGCTTGGCTGCCGATTTGATCTCAATCAAACAGAGCGGCGGTGCAGGTATCTCCCAATCACAGCTCCTGAAATCGCGGTGGGGCGGCTCTGGGAGCGGACAGACTCATCGGCGCGGCACTTCGCGTGGTGGGGGGGGGGGCAGTGTGCGGGCGCGCGCTAGCATCAGAGGGGAGGAAGCCCACCCAGGGAGTCCCGGCAGCGGCCGTTTGTTCACTTGTTCTCAGAGATGGGTCAAGGGAGAGGCGTCGTGGATGCTGCTTCTAGCTTAGCCTACCTGTGTGCTGTTTGAGAGAGTGCGTGACCTGCCCTCTTGGCGCTGCCTCATGGAGGGGGGAGCTATTCCGCTGCCCAGCAGCCCTGTCAGGTAGACTTGGGCGGCCGAAAGAGTCTGGGTCACCTTTAAGACTCTTGCAGTTGATAGTGTGGTGTTAAGTGGGTTGAGTAGGTCAAGGGGGGGGGGAGTGCCTATTTGCATTGGCCCCCATCAGGATCCACCTTGTGCTTCATCCTGTTTAACATATGAAACTGCTGGGAGAGATCATCATGGGATTTGGAGTGCAGAGCCGACAATGGGCAGATAACCCCCAGCTCCATTTCTGAGTGGGATTATGGAAGTCTTGAACCATATGCTTACAGAAGGTAAATAGGATGAATGACAGGCAGTAAATGGAGTCTCAATCCAGACAAAGGTGAGGCACTGTTAGTCAGTGAATTACTGGAGTTACTCCAGTAGGCAGCATGACTAATGCCTATCCACAGTGGGTCAAGAGATGGGTAGCTGTTTCTTCCCATGCATCCAATTAGGTTTCCAGCAAAGCCTGTATTGTATGGGACATTCTGAGAGGATGGCTACTGTCCTGCAAACATGGTTTGTTACTCATTGTCAAGGGTCTGAGAATCTTGGAAGATCAAAAGAAGGTAGTGCCCCCAGAATGGAACGATAGCCCCTGGGAGGAGTAGAAGTGTTCTGGGACATGAAGAACAGGTTGCACACTGGAATGACAGCCCCTGGGGGTTGCAGAAAAATTCTGGAAGGGGAATGACAGCCCCTGGAAGTAGCAGAAGTATTTTGGGACTGGAATGACAGTCCCCAAAGTGAAATGACAGCCCCTGGGAATAGCAGGAGTGTCCTGGAACTGGAATGACAGGTCGCAGAGTGGAATGATGGCCCCTGGTAGCAGAAGTAGTATTCTGTGACTGGAATGACAGCTCTCAGGGTCATTTTACACCTCCCCTCTAAAGTAGTTTGACTGCTGTCTTTTCCTGTGCTGATTTCACAGTGGTGTGAAATTTCACTCCAGGGGGTCTAAGTGCACTAATCAACAGCAATTGTTTAAAGCAGAATCAAGCCGGTTGAATACTAGCTTGACCACAGGAGGGCAATTAGTAGATGTGGACATTTCAGTAGCAGCACGGTTTCACACTGCACAGAGGTGTGGGCAGGGTTTTTTGGAGCTAGAATGATTCCAGCGGGAAAGTCAGATGTAAAAACAGCCTCAGAGTGAAATGACAGTCCCTGGGAGTAGCAGGAGTGTCCTGGAACTGGAATGACAGCCCCTGGGAGTAGCAGGAGTATTCTGGGACTGGAATGACAACCCCTGGGAGTAGCAGGAGTATTCTGGGACTGGAATGACAGCTCTCAGAGTGAAATGACAGTCCCTGGGAGTAGCAGGAGTGTTCTCAAACTGGAATGACAGGTCGCAGAGTGGAATGATGGCCCCTGGGAGTAGAAGAAGGACTGGGGGGCCCGACAAAGCGCTTTCTGCCTCCTCTTGGGAGCCCCAAAAGAGAGAGCAAGAGGCTTTGCGAGCAAGCCTTCTGTTTTGTCTTCGCAGTTCAGGCTAGCTGAGCGGAGATAAATAATCCCGACGTTCTCCTCTCCCAGGAATCTGATTCCAGGCCCTGCGGTGCAAACATGTAACCCGCTGCTCTCTCTCTCTCTCTCTTTAATGATCGGTCGCAAGCAGTTGCTGACCGGCAAGCCCCTTCCTGCCCTTACTTGACCCAAGGGGGTCCTCTGCGTGCTCTCTCTCTCCTCCCTCCCTCCCTTCCTGTTCCTTCCTTCCTTCCTTTCTCTTCCTTCCTTCTCTCTCTCTCCTCCCTCCCTACCTTCCTGTTCCTTCCTTCCTTCCTTCCTTCCTTCCTTCCTTCCTTCCTTCCTTCCTTCCTTTCTGTCTTCCTTCCTTCTCTTTCTCCCCCCTACCTACCTACCTATCTACCTTCCTTCCTTCCTTCCTATTCCTTCCTTCCTTCCTTTCTTCTCTCTCCCCCCCCCCCACCTACCTACTATTTGGTTCAGAATATTTTTTTCCTGTTTTCCTCCTCTAAAAACTAGGTGCATCTTATGGTCAGGTGCGTCTTATGGAGTGAAAAATACGGTACTTCTTCATCCAAAGAATAATTAATACATGGGATTCACTGCTGCAAAAAGTGGTGGTGGCTACAAGGGGGGATTGGATAAACACACTTTTCTGTGCATGGGTCACTGGGGGTGTTGGGGGAGGTATTTGTGAATTTTCTGCATTGTGTTGGGGGTTGACTAGATGACCCTGGAGGTCGCTTCCAAATCTGTGATTCCATGAGTGGCTATTAGCCACAAGGTATAGATAGAACACTATGTCTGGGGTAGTATGCTCTGTATCCTTGGTGCTTGGGGGGCCACAGTGGGAGAGCTTCTGGAGTTCTGGCCCCACTGGTGGACCTCCTGATGGAATCTGGGTTATGGCCACTGTGTGACACAGAGTGTTGGACTGGATGGGCCACTGGCCTGATCCAGCATGATTTCACTTATGTTCTTATGGTTCCTCTTTTCCTTCAACTTTTCCTAGCCTTATTGTCTTTCCCAGTGATAATGCAAAATAAAATAAATAAATAAATAAAACAATGGAGCCAAGGAATCAAACATCTTGAACAATTTCAATTTCTTCATTGTCAGCCTTGAAGTTGTGTAATTCCCCAGTAGTCATTAGTTTTGTCTTCTTGATATTCAAGCTGTAATCCTGCTTTGGCACTTTCTGCTTTAACCATCATCAGTAATCATTTCAGGTCTTCACTACTTTCTGCCAGTAACGTGGTGGTGTCTACATAGCTCAGTGTTCCTGCCACCAGTCTTCACTCTGTCTTCATCTAGATCTAATCTAGTGTTCCTAATGGAATAATGAAAGGTGCACTGGGATATCCCTTGCAAAACCAACCTCTCCTGTTCGTGGAACAATCTCTTTGTGGATGCTGTACATTATGTCCTTGTAGAAACCGCAGTTAAAAAGGGGTTCACATTGGTCACTTCCCAAAGGGAGGAAAGGTGCACAAAACTTAAAAGGAAAAGGCCTTTTGATCACAAAGAGCACTCTCCCAATTAAAGTTGTTCAAGAGGGACCACAGCAGCATCTTATTTGACCAGAATTACCTTTCCTATTCTTAGAATGAGGTTTCAAACCATGCCTTCAGCCATTCTAGACAAATATTTATTGCTTGCCCATTTTTGTATGTGCGGAGCCTCAGTCCCCAAACACCTTTCACTTTGCATTCTATTCTGCCCTTTGTATATAGAGCTCAGAAACAAATTCATTGGAGAAATGTTTAAAAGCCTAGTTTTTCCCCCCACATGGCTTAGTAGGGAGGGTTAACTTACTGTAAAGGCCTACAGCACCTGCTGCATATGCTACACCCAAAAAACACATTAGCTAAAGAGATGAAGTTTATATGATAATAGTTCACAAATGCTGATGCAGCTGATCATACTGCCTTATAAATGTCTTCTGTGGAAAGATTGGTATCTAATGCCACTTACAAAGGTGCACTTCTGATGGAATGGGCATAAGCAGCAACAATTGAAACAATGTGAAGGCACAAAAAGCTGTTCAGATGAATCTTTGGGAAATCTATCTTTGGAAGCATACATTTAATTTTCAGGGAATTAGAGAATTTAGCAGCATTGCATCTGGTGGCTAGATTTGCTGGATTTTACTGTTGTCTTGATCCCTCCTGTTGCTTGTTGCCCAGCATAGTTGGTTGCTGGGATTATTTAATCAGTCTCCTAGAAGATCCAGGACTCTCTGGCCCTCAGGCTGCTGGTTACATAAGAACATAAGAGAAGCCAGTGTCGGATCAGATCAGTGGCTGATCCAGTCCAACACTCTTACCACACAGTGGTTCAGGCCTTTTTTTCTTCATCTGGGCCTGCTTCCCAGCCTGATCTGTGTAGCTCTGCTTCTTTGCCCTTCACTGAGACATGCTATGTCCATCAGAGGGTTTTCATGGAGCTCTTATCTTGGTGTTCTTGGGACATCTTTCTACAAAGCCATTGGATTTGCCTTAAAACTAGTTCTGGCTTGAATCTGTCAGCATGCCCTTGTGAAACCAGAAGGGGCATGAGAGATGCTCCACTGAAGCTGCGTCTTTGCAGTCTGACTAGTATTATTCCGAAGCAGAGGGAGATGTTCACGTGTAGCTGTACCTGTTTTGCGTAGCCCCCTGCCACACTGCTCCACAGTTGCTGCTTCTTTCCCTCCAACTTGGCTTATGCTTTCACATGGGAGGGAGGTGGCTGAAATTGTCCCAGGAAATGTGTTTAGCCTGTTACTTTCTCCAAGAATGGAATTTTTAAAATGTCAGAATCTTTTTAAGGATTCTACTGTTGCTTTCTTTTTAAAACAGATGTCTGGTAAATATTTGGATGGATTGCCTTGGTTGAATAACTTTTCTCAGTTTAAATGCAGCTTTCCATTGAACTTCAGTACTGAGGGTCTCCCCCCTTTTCTCAAATCAATGAAAAATGCAATGGACGATTTTTTAAAAAATGTCTTCAACTTGTGATGTTTCAGTAATGGTTTAGGTGATGGACATGCCTTGGCAATTTCTTAACAGTTTAGGTACCCAAATAAATACAGAAGGCAGGTGGGCAACCATTTAAGACGTGAACTCTTCCTCAAGCCATCAGTTGAAATGCTGTGATGTCATGGAATTTCAGGAGAGGATTGTTCATTAGAATCCTGACAGACAGTGAGACTTTAGAAAAAATGGATGAGGATACGAAGACTGTGTGGTGGACACAGAAGCATGGTTATTGGACAGGTAGGAAAATTAGGAAAGTGTACAGAAAAAGAACCAGGAAGTAAGGGACTCTCCGGGTAGAGAGTTCAGAAGCTGGTAAGCATAGGGCAGAGTAGGCAGTGGGCTGATAAGAACCAACCTTTTGGTCATCGCTGAAGGACAGAAGTAGCTGAAGAAGTGAGCAGAGGCTGTAGCAAACTGTATGTTGAAGTAGCAGGGAGTAAGGGTGGGGCCATTAAGGAGAAACTGCAGAGAAAACTCTTCCCAGCGGGGTTTTGTGTTTGTAAGGAGTGTACATAATGGAGAGCGAGGGAGATAGTCAGAGAACTGTGTGTCTGTGTGTGTGCTTTGAACTAACAAGCCAAATCCCTATCTGTCTTGTAAGTCTTGTTAGAGCATTTGTTGAGTCTGATGCCCTGCGTAGCTGAGCATTGTTCCATTTGGCTGAGCACTGTCCTAGTTCTTGGCATGAAACAGGTCAATATATCAACTGAAGAGCTGTTTAGTGTGGTTCTCCTTGTTTCAGTCAAAGATACAGCAAGAGATACTGAGGTTGGTATGGATGGTGGCTTTTTAAATCTCCCCTATTTTCAGGCCAGCATCTGAGGCTGGAGAGTGAAATAATTGGAGATGCTCCTTTTGCTGACCGCTGTGTTTTTGTTTGCCATACATTCTCTGACTGCACTCAGCACTGTGAGGAACTTGTGTTGGTATTCTGCAGAATTCTTCAGTGGCTGATGATCCTATGACTGGGAGTCATGTGGTATGACTTGGCCCCTGGTTTTCAGCACTCTTGTTAAGTATGGAATGAACTCCAAAGACTTGGTAAATAATAATTATATTAATAAGGGATGCTGAGACGAAACAAGGCAGTCTCAACATATGGGTTGAACATATGGGTGCCTTTAGAGTTATGGGTGCCTTCAGCCTCCCTTCCAGTTGCATCTTTTTGCTGCACCTTCAGGACAGCCAGAATGATCTATTTTATTCATTAAATATTTCTGTCTTGCCTTTTTGTCTATTGAAGTACGTGGCAGCTTACCAATAAATTAATTATTTTTAAAAAACATAATTTCTAATTAAAAAACAACTAATAAAAAGTAATATGTTGAGGTTCCACAATACATCATCATATTTTCTTGGTTAGATTGATGGATTTTTTAAAAAAAAATCTACTGACAGTGTTTTTATTGTTTTTAGTAGTAGCCTGTGTTTTTTACTTTTGTACTTCACTGAAGAGCATTAAGCTACAAGGTGGCATAGGAACTGTTTAATAAGTGCGGGCATGAACGAGCTCACAAACTAAAGTTCGTGATGAATTTTGGCTGGTTTGAACATGGTAGGTCAATGGCAGGAACTTTCCACAGACTTTCAAGTGGTTCATGGTAGGTTGTGAATGGGTACATTTCCAGTAGAACAAATTTAGAGTCCAGTGACACCTTTAAGACCAACAAAGGTTTATTCAAGGTATGAGATTTTGTGTGCAAGGCACACTTTTTCAAATACATTGGAATGGTAGATGAGGTTCTAAACTTATAGGCAGGGATTTAACAGCAAATTAACACGTAACATGGTGATGTTTAAGTTATGCAGATTGAAAAACTAAATAACAAGTTAAAGTTATAAAGTCAACAGTTGTAAGCAATAAATATGTCAAAATAGCAGATAAATGTCTAAAGTTGTTTTTTTCTAATTGTGGGAAGTAACAGAATCTTAATTATCTTCTCTCAGGTGTGGAGAGCACTTAACAGCATATTTTGAGCTCAAAATATATTGTTAAGTGCCCTCCACACCTTCTATCTGGGGGCACTTTCTTTGGAGGACCATAACTCAGACCCCGTAAGTCCAACCCCCACCAAACTTGGAGGGCAAGTAGAGAAGAGTCAGCTGGAGATCTCCTGTGAGTTAGGTATCTTTAGCACACTGGGGGGGGGGTTTTCTACCACATCACGAACCAAACTGATTCATTTGGCACCTAAAAGTTTGACAGTTCATGGCTTACAAAACCTGTCACACCATGAACCTCACTGAACAACATTTTTCTGGTTCATGCCAATCCCTCCAATTTAACATATAATCCTACTTTCTTTGTCGTCTGGCCAAAGGCAAAATCGTATTGTTTGTATGATATTTTTGATACTATATCTGAGCTTGTAGTCTAGAATGTTTGCATATTTGCAGACCTAGTCAGAAAGAGAGAGACTCTGCTATTGGCTCCCAGTTCTCATTTACGTGAAGCTGTGTTCTGTTCAAGTAAAGAAGTTGGTGAATTTTTAAGATTACTAGAATGAGATGGCAAGGAGAAAAGGAATCTGGAAAGGTCGAAACATTGGGGCTGCACTAGTAGAATGTAGGGTGTTTTATCTGAGTGGGCTGCCGTGGGTAGTGTTTGAACTAGGGTTCAGAGTGCTGATTTCCCCAGACTGACTGCATATGTGGAGCAGGTCTTGGAATCTGACCACAAGACCAGCACCTTCTCATTAGAAATGAATTGCTAGAACTGCCAGTTTTTTTGCAAGCACCTAGTCCATCATTTATCTACAGGAAGATCTGGGGAAACTTTATTCTCTAGAAGACTTTTTCCATTTGTTCGTTGCTTTTTGGTACATGGCCTTTTATAAGCCATCCTGTTAAGCCTTTTCTGCTTTGACACAATGATGTTATTGGAGCCCACATCTGAATTACCTTTGGCTCAAGAAAGAGTAACATTTGTGTAACTGTTTAATAAATGGAGCGGCAGAGATGATACTTTCTAAGTAGGCTTACCAAGCCCCCTGGGAGGGCGGGGGAAACCCCGATTTTAACTCCTCACCCCCGCCTTTTCAAAATTGTCCGGCGGGGGACAAAATGGCTGCTCAGTCCTCCAGTCTCTTTCTCAGGCTTCCCAAGTCCCCCGGGGGGGGGGGCGGGGAAAACACCGATTTTCAATGCTCACCCCTGCTTTTTCAAAATTGGCCAATGGGGGAGGAAGTGGCAGCTAGCAGGAACGCACCGGAACTTCTGAGCCTGCCCCGCCCCCTCCCTGCCAGGCCTGAACTGTTTAGAGTTAAAGGGGACGTTTCTGCAGAAAGCCTGCAGTGAAAAGCCTCACCAGACATTTCCCCTTTAAGAGCAGAGCCAGCAAGAGAAAGCCCCGCCCGGAGATTAAGGAGGGACTAGGCTCTTTGTAGTGAAGGGACTGCTTTTGCATGTGAGGTGGCTGGGGTAAGTGCCTCTGCCAGCTCTTTTCCTTCTCTCTCTCTCTCCCCCTCCCCCTTTCTTTCTTTCTTTTTTCTGTCTGTCTGTCTGTCTCTCTGTCCCCATCCAGCAGAGGTCTATCAGTGGCTATTATTAGCCACAAGGTCTAAATGGAACACTTTGGGGCAGTGATGCTCTGTATTCTTGGTGCTTGGGGGGCAACAGTGGGAGGGCTTCTGGAGTTCTGGCCCCACTGCTGGACCTCCTGAGGGCACCTGGTATTTTTGGCCACTGTGTGACACAGAGTGTTGTACTGGATGGGCTGTTGGCCCGATCCACTGTGGCTTCTCTCCTGTTCTTATGATATGAAAATAATATTTAGCACTTGTGTAGCACTTAGTGCTTCATATTCTGCCTAGATGAGGAAAGATTCAGTAGGGCCGTTGCTCAGTGATAGAGCATCTGCTTGACATGCAGGAGGTATCAGCCTCTTCAGCTAAAAAAGGATCAGGTACATTAAAGATGTACCTTTAGGTGACATTAAAGATCTCAGCCTGAGACCCTGGAGAGCCACTACCAGTCTGAGTAGTCAATACTTACCTTGATGGACCAATGGCCTGATTCAGTATTAGGAAACTTCATGAGTTCATATGTCAGCATGTGTTCATGAGGAAGATTCAGGTATTGACCTGGGGGATCGATCAAAGGCTTGGCTGTAGACCAAATAGGTTTTAATAGGGGTTGGACCCTACCAGTTTTTCAGCTGTTAGTCCTGGTTTTTAAACAGAGGCTAGACAGCCATCTGACAGCAATGCTGATTTTGTGAATGTAGGAAGATCAAGAGAAGGAGGGCAGGAAGGGTTGTATCATTGCTTAGTTCTCATGGCCCTTTCTTACACGCCCAAGGAAATACTGATCATCCCTTTGGGGTCATGAAGCAATTTTCTCTAGGCCAATTTGGCCAGGGATCCTGGAGGTTTGGGGGTTTTTTTGTCTTCTTCTGGGCATAGAGCAGAGGTCACTGGGGACGTGGAGGAGAGGTATTTGTGAATTTCCTGCATTGTGCAGGGGGTTGGATGTCCCTGGAGGTCCCTTCCAAC
Organism: Lepidodactylus listeri; assembly: GCA_029233225.1. Lineage (NCBI taxonomy): Eukaryota > Metazoa > Chordata > Lepidosauria > Squamata > Gekkonidae > Lepidodactylus > Lepidodactylus listeri. The sequence continues at coordinate 106,028,120 of JARCFY010000003.1, forward strand.
TCCATGATTCTATACGTTCATGCAAGATGTACATATGGTCACTGTAATATATGAACAGGGCTTCTGCTTCCCTGGGTGCTGAGCAGAAAGAGAGGGGATTGGCAACATATATGTTCTTGATATGTACACCATCCAGCCAGAACACTTAACACTTAACTCATGTTTGTGCCACACAGCATTATCCTGATTGGCAATTTTGCATACAAGTTCTCTGTAATCATATTGCTGGCTTATTGGCTTGGGAAGGATCCTTACATTTCATAAACTGCATTACTACTTGCATAAGCCAGTACAGCTATTTGGAATTATCTTGCTCACAACAACAGGAAAAGCTAAGCTTGTACCCACTTGAAGAAGGCAGGGTATGTGTAGGGAATACAGGCAGAGTCTTTGATTTCATGGTTTATAAAGTAGGAAGGGCTATTTGCATCACTTGGAGAGGCAGCTGTGCTCCATTCTGCGGCTGGACAGACACTTGTCAGGCTGATCCTGCAGTGAGCAGGGGGTTGAACTAGATGACCTGTATGGCCATCCAGAGGGTAGCACCCCTGTGGAAGAGTGGATATTTAAATTTGAATTTTGAAAGAAGGAAGTGACTTCAGAGAAAGAAGCAGCTTTAGGAGAGTGCCCAGAAATTACATCACAGGAAGAGGTGGGGTTTTGGTGCAGTGTGCTGGAAGTGACATCATAAGGGGTAGAGCTTGGGAAGTGACATCACTTGACCTTTGACCTGGAAGCAACATCACAGGATGTGACATCACAAAATGATGTCACTTCCTTTCTCCTGGTTCCACCCCCAAAGTCTCCTGGCTCCACCCCCAAAGTCCTCAGATATTTCCCAAGTTGGACTTGGCAGCCCTATTTCTAAGCAAGACTGAAACAAAACTGAAAGATACTTTCTAATGATTGTAAGAAAGCCCTAATCAGTCCTTGTTTTGAAATACTCCTACCCCATTTGTTAGTTTTGGTGCTTTGTTTTGTTTCTGTAACATGCCGTTTGGTTCTTATACTGATGATTTATTAAGGATTTGTATAGCAAAATGTCGATAATGCGGTTTCCTGTTATGAAACCAGAGGAAGTGGCAGAAAAGTGAGAGATGAGTCCAAACCTTGATTTTCCCCATGAGATGTTTTCTTACTGTTATGAGTAGTTACTATTTTTAAATATTGCAATCAGTCAGTCAAAAATTCATCTTTGCTTTTCCCATTTATAAGTTCTGGTTTTGCATGAAAGAGACCTTGTTTATTAGCATGTGAAAGTTCCAAACTCCTTGCATAATACTGCTTTTACTTCTGGCATGTTACCATGGAATAAATATTATTGCTCTGGAGAACCATATGCAGCAGTCAGTGAAAAAAGATACACTAATTAACAGGAAAAGAAATCTTGATAGATGTGATCCACAAAATTCCGTCATTTTTAAAAGCTGTTTGTTTTCCGATACATTCATGATTATACAAGTAAAGTCCATCAATAAATTAAGACTGAATATTTAAGAGAGATACTAAAGTCTATTTGTGGTGTTGTTTTTGTACACTTGAAGACTAAATGGAAGAAGTAGATTAGGGTTTTGGTCCTTCTAAATGTTGTGCTTATATTCTGTATGGTTGTGGATGAAAACCTGAAAATGTATGGGAAGTGTCTGCCAGAATACAAAAACCAAGCTGCAAGTTTGATTTGTGATAACTTTTGTCATTGTCCCTTCCTGACAATAGCATTTTTCTACAATCCTGACACTTTTCTCCCGCTGCCCTCTTTTTCCTTACCGTGTCTTCACCAAAACATTCATACTGGCATGATTTTTTTTTTTAATATCACCACTGACTTACATTTTGTTTCTGGGCACAATTCTAAGTTCTGTTTAGATCTGTTTGAAGCCATGATATCTAAATAGTCACCATTTTCATATGAGCCTGTCTATCCCTTGAAACCTTGGGCAGAGTGCCCAAGTGAGGTTAGATGGTCATTTTATTTATAGAATAAGTTCCCCAATATTACCTGTTTGGCATAAACTCTCTTATTTGGGGTAATAGGAAGAAGAAGAAGAGATTGGATTTATACCCCGCCCTCCACTCCCCAAGGGAGTCTCAGAGCGGCTTACAAACTCCTTTTCCCTTCCCCTCCCCACAACAGACACCCTGTGAGGTAGGTGGGGCTGAGAGAGCTCTTTCTCAAGCTGTCCTTGAGGGAACAGCTGGTACAGAGCTATGGCTTGCCCAAGGTCATCCAGCCAGGTGCAAGTGGAGGAGTGGGGAATCAAACGCGGTTCTCCCAGATTAGAGTCCGCGCACTTAACCACTACACCAAACTGGTTCTCGGTTAAAACAGTTTAATTTGCCCAAGTATTTGATGAGGAAGCATGAAAGCTTTGTTGCTGTCTGTTATTAGTCCTATATATTTTAGGTGATCATTTAACTGGTTTTATCAGAGATGGTTTTATTTTGGATGCTGGTGTTGTAAGATACAGGGAGGGGGACTATGTGAGGTGGGAAGCAGGGTAAACATATTTTAATGGTGCATCAGGAAAAATAATTGTTTATTTGAGATCTTGTCCCTACACGTTTTTCCTAAGCTTAGGGGCAATATAACTGAAATACTCAGATCTTTTTCGTGCTGCACATTTTTTTTTCCTTTGCTCCATCTTTGACGCGGCCCTCTTCTCCTGTACTTAAAAATATTTTAAATCAACTTCATTAACATAAATTTAAGTGAGTTTTTTTTTTCTTGTGCTTCTCTGGGAATCATCAAGTAGGGCAATACTGAGTTGTATATGTACATGCCTGAATTGTTGGTCAACACATGTAGAGGGGTTTTTAAAACAGAATTCTTTCCCTCAGACTAAGAAGATTCTTTCTCCTGGCTTCTTAGGCACTTTGTGAATGTGCTCTTCAAACTCCCTATGACAGCTTGAAACTAGGCATGCTGTCTGTGCTTTCCACGCTGTTGGGGACCATAGCCATCAAACAGTATTTCAGCATTACTCCAGGTATGAATAGATTAGCTCTTCTGTCTCTTCTTTTCCTTTTTTCCCCCACAGAAATTAGTATGTGGTGAACATTTTTAATGTTGAACAGTGGATGGTGTGGAAACACTTACTGAACTGTGGGAACAGGTTTAAATTTCTGCATAACTGAAATGCTGAACTGAGACTCCAGTCCAGTGACTTTAGCTAGAAGACTACCAATAGTGTGTGGGGGAATTGCTGAGCATGTCATGGTACAGATCAGTTCCCCACCCTGTGCTACTGCCATCTCCTGTTCTGAGTACTCCCACACCGTTTCCTCTGCCTTATAAAGCACACACAGAGCAATGCATGTAGCTAAGTCATTGATGCCTGTTAACTGCAAACACTATCAGCATACAGGGTTAAAGCGTCTTTAGCATGGGCCATATGTAGCTCACAGGCCTGCCTCTAGAGTTGCCAGTAAGCCTGGTGGAAAATGTTCTGTCCCTTTAATAGAGGCCTAATGTGTGGAAACAGGCAGTCAAAACTTTTTATGGCATATAGATAAATAACATCACCTGGTAAATAACATCCCATACTACTGGTGTAAAAGAGACAACATTGTTTTCCTGAAAGTTAACAACTGTACCTGCCTCCATGTTTGTTTAAAAGATTTATATCCTGTGCTGTCCAGAATCTGCCTGAGGCAGATTTAGTGTAATCAGAATGTTTGTTAATTCCAGTTCATGTTAAGTCCCTTTGATTTTGCTGGATTTGAATCATGATCGTACTGAATTATGTATTTGTTATGCTAGTATCCCATTCTCCCTCCATGGAATTCAGAGCAGCATTTTAATTGCACAAGAATTTTTTAGACCTGTTAGACTGAGAAATAGTGAGTTGCTCCAGGCCATTCTGTGGCCCTTTTCAAACTGCCTTTGTATTCCATTTTAGTAACTGGTTGCTAATAGATTTTTTCTGCCATTTCAGACAGACCCATTTTAGTAATTGGCTGCTAGCAGAATTTATTTACCTGTTCTTACAAAACTGCTTTGTGTTGGGTTAGCAAAGCGTGGATGAGCTGCTTTTGAGGGAAACTGCTTTTTTCCATTTTCAACCCCTTTGTTACGCTTCTAAATCGCTGTTGTGTGCTGTCTAAAATGTCTGTAATGCTTCCTACAGTGCCGCTTTTTTTCTCCATGCAATCTTCCTCAGACCTTTTTTTTACGTTCTATGTTGAGCGCTATATCATCTCACTGGTGCTGCTGTAGCACTGAAGTGCTACAGTGGTTTACTGCTCTAATGCTCACGTTAGAAGATTTTTTTTAATTCCAAGGAATATCACACAGTGAAAAAGGGCAGGGGGGAGGAAGTGGCACTGTTTGAAATGACTTAGTGCTTCAGAGGTTTCTCATTGATGGAAGGAAATTTGCTGTATGAAACCCCTGTCCCTGTATTGCTTTACTCGAAATTGGGCCAGCAATGAATAACATCTGGTTTAGAATGGTAATGTAAAAAGGGCCAGTGTGGTTCAGAGCTGAATGGGGATTTCATCCTGGGTTTTCCGTATCAAGCCTGCCACTGCACCACACTGAATTAAGCAGAAATAAGTGCATATAAGAGAAAGGGCATAGTATTAAGCAGTGATTCCATCACTTAGAGGAGGCTACACGCATGGTTTTGCTGCTTTCCATTACCTCTTCACAGTTGTCTGGAGAAGCTGCTTGAAATATTTTGAGCCCAAATAAAAGCAAAAGGAATAACTAGTTGGTGGGAGGAAAGCCAATTTGATGGGGCCTTGTCACTGTTGTTCACACATGTGGATAGATTAGATGCAGTGTAGCATAAAGCCTTATATCAAAAGCGGCTGATACATGAAAGGGGGCATCTTCTCCATGCTAACTGCTATTTGTGAGCCTTGTGCGTGCTCTGTTCCCAGCTAATGGAAGACCTTTTGCTGTTGGGAATCACACAGAGACCTGTCATTGCATCTTTATTATTTATTTATTTATTTTATTTTTCTCGTTTTTACCCTGCCCTCCTCGCTAGCGGGCTCATGAAAGATATTGCCCTAACTTCTTAGTCTTCCCTCACTCCTCAACTGTCATATTGTGTACAACTAGCCATGCTCACTGCTTAAAAAGTTTCTTTCTCCTTGTTTAGGAGGTACAGCTGCTACAGCAAGGTCATCAGACCTAGTGAAACTAGCTCAAGAGTCCTGTTACCACAATAACCAGGGTATTGCAGCTCACGGAGTGCGAGTTCTGACAAATATAGCTGCTTCTTGCCAGGAAACAGGTAAGTGTGGCTGGAGTCCCAGTGCAACCATCTGCCCATTATTAGTTTAACATTCTCTGTGATATATTCTTGCTGAATTGGAGAGATCTGGGTGGTGTCAGCTAATGCTGCCATATCATGCCTGGAAGGTGGGATGAGTGACCCCTTGACGTCAGCACTGTGAAATGTTATGTTATAGTTCTCATGGCATGCTTATCGCTCTCCTCTACTGCTCCGACCTTGAGAGACTGTTGATCCCGGCCCATGTATCTTTTCTTCTGTCTGACTATAAGTCTTCCCGCTTTTTCCCTGGGAACTGTAAACCAGTATTTTAAGTGCCTTTTTCCTGACATGATGATTGGTTACTATGCATTACCAAACCTCTCTTTGAATTCTGTATAATTGACCTGATTTCAGTAGTGCCCACCATTACTAACTCAAGAAGTGCAGATGACCATAGCAGACCTTTCTCAATAAAGCATTCCTATTTAAGGACACTTGTTGTTGACTGACTCTGTAGGACTCTCACAGGTGGGCTTGATATTTTAGCTGCTTTCTGTTGCTGGCTCCAGAAGGCCAGCCAAGCTCATCCAGAAGGGTATTTTATCTAGATATATCATCCAGGTTGATATTTTAGCTGCTTTCTGTTGTTGATTCTTGATGGGTAGCCATGTTCATCCACAAGGGTAGCCATGTAGCAGCAAAATAAAACAGTAGTCCAATGACACCTTAGAAGCTAACAGAATTTATTCCAGTGTAAGCTTTCATGAATCAGTTCTCACTTTATCTGATACATGAAGTATGCAACGATTGGGCTGATGTATTTATATTAACAGAAAGATAAGGGAGGAAGTTACAGAGCAAAATTCAATCAAAAGAATAATCAATTCACTCAGAGTCTGTACAGATCACTCACAGGCATTGTTCCCTCTTAGCTGTGCTAGGGGGTGCTAGCACACAAAATGTTAGATGCCAGCTCAGAGGTTTCTGCTTCTGCACAGAAAGTTTTGCCCCTCCATTAGAAACAATGGAGGATGGGGTCACCTACTTCTGGGGCCCATAGAATTGGACCCCCTGGTCCAGTCTTTTTGAAACTTGGGGGGATTTTTGAGGAGAGGCACCAATTTGCAGCATAGCTGCTGGTGCCTCTCCTCAAAAATCCCCCCAAGTACCTACAAACACAGCCCACCTGAGCCCCAGATACCCCCAGATCAATTCTCCATCATAGCCTATGAGGCCTATTGACTATAATGGTCCCAATAGGCTACAGTGGAGCTGGGAAAAAATGATTATTTTTTTGCACAACCCTATTGTGCTTTTCAGTATAATTTTTAAGCTGCCTTGAGTCACAGGGAAAAGTGGGCTATAGATATTTGAATAAATAAGTAGTTTGGGCAGGTTGGTAACATTTAAGCAACTTCCTGTTTGTTAAGTTAGTCAGGGTTCTGACAGCGATTGTTGCTGCTCTGATATACTTGACCTGTAGTAATGATAACGATAATTGTTGTCATTATCATCATTATTTCAATTTGTTAATCACCCTATCCCAGCTTACGCTGGGCTCTGGGCGATGTACCAAAACTGCAGAATGCCATAAGACAAAATACAGATTTTAAAATCCATATACAGTTAATAAGAAGTAAAACAGAATAAAAGATCCCAGATGGTGATTTGCAATTTCTGTTCTCATTCTGGACTACCTGGCTGTTTGGTGGGAGAGGGAGAGGGAAATTTAAACAACATTTATATATGGAGGAGAGGGAGAGGGAGAGGGAAAGGGAAGGGAAGGGTGCCAGCCAGTGCAACCAACTATTGCTGTCCTCAACCAAAAGCCTGGTGGAACATCTCTGCCTTACAGGCTCTGTGGAATTGCACAAGTTCCCACAAGGCCCTGGTGTCATTCGGCAGAGAGTCCCACCAGGTTGGGGCTAGGACTGAAAAAGCCCTGGCCTGGTCGAGGACAGCTGGACATTCCTAGGGCCAGGGATCACCAACAGATTGTTATTAGTGGAGCACAAGGCTCTCCCGGGGACATAGCAGAGAAGGTGGTCCTGCAGATAGGTTGGTCCCTGATCACTCAAGGCCTTTAAAGGTTAGTACCAAAACCTTGAACCTGACCTGGTATTCTACAGGAAGCCAGTGTAGCTGGCGCAGCGCTGGTTGAATATGTGTCGTCCATGATGTTCCCATCAGGACTCGCACCGCTGCATTCTGAACCAGCTGAAGTTTCTGGATCAGTCTCAAGGGTAGGCCAGCATAGAGCGAGTTAATGCTGGTTGTCATATTTCACTAAAAAAAACCCTAAAGTAGTCTGCAGGAGTCCATCCCCCCCCTTCCCCCCAATGTGCTGGTATGTTTTCTAAGGCTTTAACACAAGGTGACCATCCAAGACCAGGTCTACCAGTTTAGGGGACTGGGGCAGGTAGACCTGTTCTCCGGAGGAGAGATCTACCGATACAGCGGAAAGGGGTGGGTAGACCTGTTCTCTAGAGGCCAAGTCTACCAATATAGTGGAGTGGGGTGGGTAGACCTACTCTACAGAGAACAGCTCTACCATTATAGTGGAAAGGGGTGGATGAAATTTGACTTGATTCTGTTTTCTCTTATAATGTTTAAATTATTCTTAAAATATAGTTTCATTATAATTTAAAAGAATTTATTCTGAAATTTTTACAAAGTTATAGAAGTAATTTTCTAAAAAAACTATTTTGCACGATAGTCAAATGTAGACTCGCTCACAACTTTAATGCTACTAGCTTTTTTCACTCACAAGGTAGAATTTCTGCTCACAACACTGGAACTTAGAGTGAATATTGTGGTACTGCTCAATAGGCAAAATAGGATTACTACCTAAAGTCACTAAGAAACCAAAAATCCAAGTTAATCTTGGGGAAGAAATAATCTTGAATTTATTAGTTATTTCCAATTCAGCAATTTTGCATTGGATTTTCTCTTTGAAGTTCTTTTGTAGGAGAACAGTAAATTTTAGACCAGCAACAAAATGCCCTGGAAGATTAAAATGGTCACCCACTTGTTTCTGTATTGCGATTTTTTTATATCAGATTTGTGTCCACTTATTCTTCTGCATAGAAACTGATCTATTTGCTCATCCTTTGAGCTTTGTCCTCTAAACTTTAGGTTATCAAAATATCACTTTAAAAATGCTATGTGTAAATTTTAAATATTTGAAGAAGAAAGGTATACAAGCCCAGAAAGCAGACTATATGACAAACAGGAGGCTGTCCTGCCCCTGAGAGGTAAAACAGGCACTCAGCTGCTTTGACACCTGAGCCTGTAGGTTTGTTGCTCCAGTATCAAGTCTCCTTCCAGAGAAGGGTTGAGGATAGCCTGAGGGACAGTGCAGAGGGAGAGGGGAGTTGTCTCAGCGAGGGAGCAGACAATTTTGTGTGTAGTTCTGCCTGGTAGCATGGCAGAGTGGTTTAACTCTACCTCTAGGAGAGGACAGAGTTGTGAGGCCATTCTCTGGGGATGAGTAGACCTGGTAACTACAAACAGAGAATTCACCACATAACCTGTACATAAATAAATCTTAGTTGTTTTATTACACCGTCTGCTTCAGTGACCTCTATACTCTTTAGGCCCAGTACAAAACTTACCTCACAGCAGCAGCCCAAAGCCTTTATACTTGCTACCCTAAGCACATTTTGTAACTGTGGGGAAGGTTTATATCTCTAAATGAACAAGGTTCCCCAAATTCATTCGAGAGTCGGTGTGGGACCCTTCGCAAGGGCCTGTCACAAATTGGTGCCATAGCGTTGGGGTATAGACCAAAAATGTCACAAGCTGGTGTCCATGGTGGTAAAATATAGAGACATAAAATGTTTAAGAAAGGCAGTGTGGGCCCCCTTAGTTTCAAGAAAGGGCCTTTCACAATCACAGGAAATGGCAGAAAGAAGCGCTGCTCAAGCTTAGGCTCTCAGTGGTCAGCCAAACCATAGAGGGTTCCTTGTTTGCAGCTGCTACCCCAACTCCCCAGTCCCAGTCCTTATGCCCTCGCAATATAGGGAAATGCATCCCTGTTATAGTTGCCATCAGACCACTGCTTCTGGCCTGCCACATCCAGTGACGTTGCTAAGTTGCATCTTCATTGTTCCAGCATTCAGGACCTCCTTTTCTGCTGTTTGGCTGTCATCACAACTTTTCCAAGTTTGCCTTCACAGGGGCTGCTATCCTCGTTGAAGTACTCGCCTCCCAGCCTTGTCTCTGTGCAAAATAATTGCTAGGTTTACTTACTTCACCAGTAAATTAGCTCTAATTAGCTTTGCCTCCCTTCCCAATTCGCCTCCCTCCTCAGTGTAATTGATGGGTCTGAGATTGATGGGCACATCTGCCTTCTCCTCCCTGTGCCAGTTTGATGGAAAATGTCAGAAAACCCAAGCCTGGTTCCCTCTGAGCCACTGCCTCCCAGAGTAGTAAGCAGTACTCAGACTCGTGGGTCCCTGTGGTTAAATACACACAAGAAGACCAACACCTTTAGAAAAATACACAGAGGTTTATTGAGCAAATAAAATTAGAAATACTACTAGGCAACACAGCCTCTAGAATTAATTAGCAAAAAAACACAAAAAAAGCTAACTTTTTCTTATACTTTAGTACCTGGCATTAACTGGTGCACCATTCAGAATTGCAAAGTCCAGGCTAGAAGCTTATGTAGCTGTCCTGTGGGATCAGAAGTTAGAGTAGTGTCATCCTTATCTTGCTCTGGCATCTGGCAGTCTCCAGAACCCAATCAGAGCGCTTGTTCACTGGAGCCCTCCAAGAGATAATATAACTTGCTCCTGGCTCCTTCCTCCCATCTAGTTACTGAATTAAGCACAGGTTTTTCACTTAGCCAGTGATCACATTCTGATATCAGGCCTTGAAAGAGATACAAATAGTATATACCAGAAAGGCTAATTAGAAACACCTGCAAGCTGAAGCAGACTCATTAATATTTGTGTTAACCCTTGGTAAAACTAGGGTGCTTTGCTTCACAGGAAAGTATAAAGATGATGTTGCAGTTCTGTTTGCATCCAAGCTGAATAGGTGCAAATATACACTGTCAGTGTATATTTTAAATCTGATGGTATTTGAACTTGTTTAATTTTCAGTCTGTTTGTTCTGCTGCGTTACTGGAACTGATGATAAATTATGTCTTAACGGTCATGAGTATCATATTAATGCTAATGCTAGCAAATTAGGGATGAAGTGTAGATCTTGTTTTCTAGATCTTTTGCCATTGGAGCAAGATGCAGTCTTTGGCCTTGAATCCCTCCTTGTTCTTTGTAGCCAAGATGGCAGTCCAGGTGCCCAAGCAACTTTAAAGGTAAATATCTTTTTTGTTATCCTCTGTGCCACTTTGTTTCTGGTCTGATAAAATGTCTGCTAGTTATCTTTTGCATTAATTTTTTTTTAAAAAAAATAGCAGCCTAAACACCCAACCCATATGGAATGTACTCTGACCAATGTCAGAACTCAAAACCTCAGCAAGTCTGAACGTGAGATTTGGAGGAAAGTCAGGCAAGAATTTCGGCCTGTGTGATGTGTCTGAGTTCTTGCTAAAGTAAAGAACTGCCAGAACAGCAAGCAGATCTGTGTGAGGATATTTAAGCCCTGCCTTCAAAAGAACTTTCTTATTAAGCCTGTTTACTTAGTCTGAACAGCAAAGGTGCGGATTGCTGTAAGGTGTGAGGGCCAACAAGCCGAAAAGGTAATGCCTATTAGCCTAAGTGGCCTTTAGTATTTTTAAGGCACACTAACTCATTGATCTGGCTTAGGTGTTCAGTACATTGATGAAAATAACATTTATTTGCCTTAGCTGGACTTAAATCAAGTCTTTAAAAACAAAAAGCAGCAAGTGGAGGAGTGGGGTATAGATGGGACTAGTAGAGCAACACTATACGGGGTTAGTCCAGTTTAATCCTGTTTAAAGCAACTAGGTTAACTGTGTAGGATTTCAGTATTAGACTCCTTTATCAGACTCAGTTGAATGTGACTTGGTTCTAAATGTTCTCCAGAGGCCTGGCGAGCAGTTTCTTTGAGAGTTTTCTGTGTCTCAGTCACATGTTACAGTAAAAATAATTGGTTCCTTGAATCCTCCCTACATATGCTTTGGCAGAGTATCGCTGTATTTTATGTGCTTGGGCTGCATTTCTTTAACCTTCCTTTTGTAGTTCCTTGTGACGGAAGGAAAAAATGCAGATCTTTTGAAAGGTGGCAGATGTTAAAACAGTGCTGTTTGTTTTTAATGCAGATTGCTCTCACGGGCATGGTGAAGCTGGCCAAGTGTCGCCCGCATCTGAGCCAGTCTATTGTGGAATCCTTGTTGACACAGCTGCACGGCGCTCAAGATGCTGCCAGGATTCTCATGTGCCATTGCCTGGCAGCCATTGCCATGCAGTTACCTGTCTTAGGAGACGGTATGCTGGGAGATTTGATGGACCTTTATAAAGTGATTGGCCGCTCTGCCTCCAATAAGCAACAAGAGCTGCTTGTAAGTAGTTGTGGCTTGGAAACATTGCTCTTGATATGCTGTGGGCCTGTGTGGGATTGGATTAAATAAGCACTTTATAAACTACTGATCTGAGTTAAAACTGGGCCGTGTGTATAGAACAGTCAGTTTGCTCTGTCGGGAAACATAGTGTGGTATCTTTATACGATCTCTTCCTTTCATAGTGGGCACTCTGGGAAAACAACTGTACATCTTTGCCATGTTTGATTTATTCATGGCCAACATTTCTGTTTGAAAGTACTTCTTGTTAAAGCTCTTGCAGAGAAACACATACTGTATTTGGATAGCTGCTTTACATAACTAAAAATGTCATCGTTTCTTGTTCTGATTGTTGGTGCTAAATGTCAAGTACATTCTGTGATGTCTCCAGGAATACTGTTGTGACAATATTGAAACTATATGCCCCTGGATCAAGAGCACCATCTCCCATTGTCTTGGAGCAGGCAGTATTCCCCAACAGTCAGTTATGAAGGCCTAAATATGGAGGACTGAGGCTGGCCACTGATGCCTTGGTTGTGAAATGTTCTGACTGTTATCTGACTTCTCACAATCAGTGGACAGAATGGGAAATAGATGAACTGCTGCTCTTACTTAGCATTGCTGGCTTTTTCTGTTATACTGTTTTATTTTTTTTATTAATGGAGTGATGGGAAGGGCGGCATTATTATTACTACACACTAGACACTTCATAAATTAAAAAACCAGAAGGGTCTTGTCTTGAAAGCTTTTTGTCTAAAAGATAAGGCACATGCAACGAAAAAGCAAATGGAAGGAACAGAAATTTGAAAAGCTCAGCAAAAGGAGAGGGGCTTTTTTGTGCAGGAAAATCAATCTAGGAAAGCCTGAGAAAAAAAGATAAGGTTTGAAAAATCCTTTGCAGCAGAATAAATTTCATTCAGTAGGAAGACCATTTCAGAAATAGTCACATAGCTAAAAAGAAAGAGATAGGAGAGAGATGACCAGAGTATGGTGTGGCTTAAGGAAACAAAAAAAATGAATAGGGGGCATACAGCTGAAGCAGTGGTGAAATATGAAAAGAGGTGAACTATTAAAAGGTGAGACATTTTTAATTCAGAAGATGAAAGAAGACCATTGAGCTTTATAGAGGAGAGTGATGTGACCAAGCCTCTTTTTCTTATTTAGCCGACAAAGGAACTTCAGGTCTGAACCCCAAACCTAAAACATATCAAAACTGTTGCTGTGTTGTTCTTAAGCCCCTTTTGTTCCTTTAGGTGGTGCTTGTTTGACATGGATGCTGTGCTTATTTTGCTGCCTTGCCAAACACAGTGCAGCCCTGAGATTTTTACAAGATCACTCTTCTGTCTCTTGCCTCATGGCGTGGATTTTGGATTAATAAATTACAGGTCTTTGCCCATGTTTTCCTCTGTTCTGATCACCTTCCGTGGCATCCATGTTCCTTTTACTGCATTTCTCCAGTATGCTTAAGTTGTGTGTGATTTTCCGAGAACTGCTTCTTGGGAAACTTCAGCCCACTTCCATGTAGGCCTTCCCTGGATTTGATATTAATGCATGAACTTGCTAAAGGCTTTTTAGCAACCATGGATTCTGAGGTTGAAACTGCGTATTACTTGAGTTAATGATATTTTGATAGTCAAAGTGTTCCCATGATTTATTGTAACTGTTCGCTTGAATACATTTCTGCTTTTTCATTTCCACTGTAAGCCTCAGAATTATAATGCAGTATAGCCATTCCAGTGCTGTTTTCTAGCCCAAGTCTGAAATCCTGTTCATATCTCTCTAGAATAAAAGCTATGTAATGCCTTTTTATTAGGACCAACCAAAATGTCACAAAATGTGCAAACATTCAAATTCTTCATCAGACTATGTTCATCATACTATGTTAAAAAGGGGATGTCTTGCTTGTTGTATTGGGGTGATCGAGTGCAAATAACTTTTGGATGACACTAGTAAAATCTCCTAGTTTGCTGGGTTTCAGCCTTGTCATGTTCATTGTTTTAGGTCTCTCTTGCTACTGTGATATTTGTTGCTAGTCAAAAGACTTTATCTTCTGAAGTTAAAACCGTGATCAAACAACAACTTGAAAATGTCTCCAATGGATGGACAGCTTACAGGATAGCCAGACAAGCTTCCAGAATGGTATGTGCAAACTATGGATGTGATATAGCCTTCTTTAAAAAACTGTCCAAAAACCCAGAACATAGAATAGAACTATCCTGTATAAAGTATTTTTTGCGTTGAGTGTATACTTTTAAGCCTTGGCAAGTTGGGGATTGCTATTTAAGAAGGGATTATTTTCCATAAGGAAGATAAAAATACTCCTCTTTCTTGTGTGTGTGTGAGTGAAACAAGGAATGTTTGCATATCATTTTGGAAACTAACTGGAGCAAGTATCCTGAAGACAGACTCAGTTTCAGACTCCAGTGGGGGAAAGGAGTTTTGGAAGGGCACACGGGACAAGGTTCGAAGGTCCTTTCTTTGATGTATTCCAGGCTTCTTCTGTTTTAAAAACAAGCTTTATTTCAGACTAGGAACAAGGCCCGTTGTGGAAATAAATACAACAGACTCTAGAAAGAGGCTCTGGGAGAGTGCCAAGGCCTTGGGCACTCAGCATCAATTTGGGCAGGGTATAATGGTGCCAATGGAAATAAATACAACCGACTTTAGAAAGAGGCTCTGGGAGAGTGCCAAGGCCTTGGGCACTCAGCATCAACTTCAGCAGGGTATAATGACCTAGAGTCCACCATTTTCTCCAGGGGAACTGATCTCTGCTACCTGAAGAACAGTTGTAATTCTGAGTGATCTGCCCTCATCTGGAGGTTGGCAACAGTGGTTCCCCAAGAGGGAATCGCTGGTTTGAAGGGCAGGGTCAATGGCATTGTACCTGTCTGAGGCCCCACCTCTCCTCAAACCTCATCCTCTCCAGGCTCCACCCCTCAAATCTCCAGGAATTCCCCACCTGGAGTTGGCAACCCTATCTTGTGAGACCCCTGTGGCCAAATCTCCCTATTTGGAGATAAAATCCCCAGTCTTTGGGGGATCCCTGGAAAGTTGGCAACCCAAGGGTCTGGCCTTTCCTTGCTTCCCTGGGCTACCCTCCTCCCTTTGGTATTGGCAGAGCAGGGGAGATTATGGGGTCAGAGTACAACACAGATTATTGTTCTAAATATTATTATTTTATTTTTTATTATTTCACATTTCTATCCCGCCATTCCCACAAGCGGGCTCAGGGCGGCTTACAAAACAGTCAAGATAAAACACCCCAGCCCATACCTCTGGACAATCTGGGCAAGGGGGCGCATATAGATGTTAAACAGCATCAGGGAAAGCATCGCCCCTTGAGGCACACCACATTCCACTGGGTGTCTCGTGGATTGCTGCTCCCCTAGCACCACCCTTTGTCCCCGACCCTGGAGAAGGGAAGCGAGCCACTGCAAGGCCCTCCTCTGAATCCCCACGTTGGTGAGGCGGCGGGTCAGCAGCTGATGAGTGACCATGTTGAACGCTGCCGACAGGTCTAACAGCAGCAATGCCGCCACACTACCTCGATCCAGATGTCTCCGGAGATCCAGTAAGAGTGACCAGTGCTGTCTCTGTCCCAGGTCCCAGGCGAGAGCCGGACTGGAAGGGGTCTAAGACCGAAGCATCATCCAGATAGCCCTGCAACTGTGTCACCACCGCCCTCTCTATTAACTTGCCCAAATATGGCAAGTTGGAAACCGGCTGATAGTTAGCCAATTCGGCTGGATCCAGGGTTGGTTTTTTCAAGAGAGGGCAGACCATCGCCTCCTTGAGTGCCCCTGGGAACCGCCCTTCAGCGAGGGACTTGTTGATAATCTCCCGGACAGCACCTCGAAACCCCTCATGGCCAGCTTTAATCAGCCAGGAGGGGCACGGGTCAAGGATGCATGAGGTTGGGCGCACAGTCAGGAGCAATCTGTCAACTTCCTCTTGGCTGAGTGGGCCAAACCCATCTAAGCCCGGAGTCAAAGACGTGCCAGGGGCCTCGAGTTCGCTAACTGTTTCAACTGTGGCGGGGAGGTTGCAGCGGAGTGTCAAGACTTTATCTGCAAAATAGCTCGCTAATGCCTCACAGCCAATTTCCAATTCCCTAGCATTTGGTCTGCCCTGTGGCAGAACTGTTAAAGACCGAATTGTTCTAAACAATTGGGCTGGGCGTGAGCTCTCAGATGCAATCGTGGCCGCATAAAATTCTCTTTTAGCGGCCTTGGTTGCCATCTCATAGGCTTTCATAAACGTCCTATAGTGATACTCCTGCAGGCCCCTCTCTGGAACTACAGCTCAATTGAAACTTATGGGGGAACATTTTAAACAAACCACAGACAGCCGCTGTCTTATAAACACAGGTAACTGTCATTTCGTTTCACCTACCAACTGCCACTGCGGTAACAGTTGAACCTTATGGGGGAACATTTTAAAGAAACCACAGACA
The DNA here is from genome assembly GCA_029233225.1 of Lepidodactylus listeri. Classification (NCBI taxonomy): domain Eukaryota; kingdom Metazoa; phylum Chordata; class Lepidosauria; order Squamata; family Gekkonidae; genus Lepidodactylus; species Lepidodactylus listeri. Next base: position 106,044,285 of record JARCFY010000003.1, read on the forward strand.
GCAGCCATCTTATAAACACAAGTAACTGCTATTTCGTTTCACCTAGCAACAGCCACTGAGGTAACAGTTAATCCCCCCACAGGAGGGAAACAGGAGAAGCGTCTTCGAAAGCCGTCTGCCAGAAATTCTGGCAGGGCACAGAGGCTGAAGGAGTGGGTGGGGAAGAGGAGCAGACCCAGCACCCAGCCAATGGCATGCTAGTATTCACAGCCAATAGATAGGGGCAGCTTCTGATTGACAGGCAAGGGGACCAAAGGCTGGGGTGGGGTGTGGAATGTTCAGGAGCGTGCCACCACCAACAGAGAATTATGTATAAGAGAGATTTCAGATGTGCTGCTGTTCACTGTTGTATTGTTTTTGAACTCAGAGATCTTCATGGTTTTCCTTTCTGTCTCTGGCTGTGTCTGTCTCCTGTTGTCCTCTGTAGGGTAATCACGGCATGGCCAGGGAGCTCTATCAAAGCTTGCTGACTCAAGTAGCTTCCGAGCACTTCTACTTCTGGCTGAACAGTTTGAAGGAGTTCTCCCATGCGGAGCAGTGCCTGACGGGGCTGCAAGAGGACGATTGCAGTTCAGCACTTTCATGCATTGCTGAGTCTCTAAAATCCTACCACAAAGGAATAGCATCTTTAACGGTCAGTGTAAATTGTTCCTTTTTTCTTCCTGGTGGTCTCTAGATAAAAAGAGTTGTCTGTTTCAGTTGTTGTTTTTTAACTAGACTCTTCAGAGGTCTTGGGAAAACAAATGGTGCATTCAGCCACACTTTCTGTACTGCAGTGGTTCACTCTGACAATATGGCATTTCACGTCTCTGATGACCTGCAGTATCGGAATGATCCCTACTGAGTTGTCAGTGTGGATAATAGAGAACTGAAGTACTGTACTGATGGGATAAACCACTCACTCTTGACAGTAGGGGCAGATCCATAACATGAAGTGTTCTGATGTCTGTGCTTGGTCTTTCTTTTGGAATGGAATGCAGAAGAGGCGAGTTGGAATAGTAGCAAAAGCTCCTGGCTGCATCTTGAGCAATCCCAAATTCCTTGTTCAATCAACCAAGTGTCAAAGTTTCCTTTCGTAAAAATGAGCACTTTCCGTCGGGGGGGGGGGGGGGCTTACTGAATCAGATGTTGCATTTTGGTGGGGAATGGGAGTGAACTGCCATTTCTTGAAATTTTTAAATGAGAGAGAGCAACTTGTCCTGGTGTGCTGGAAATATAACGCCAGCTGAGGGGTTGCAGCTAATTTGTGTTTCAGTTACATAAGTAATGCAATTTGCATATCATTAGTAGGAATACTCTGGATGGCAGGCTTCATCTTCTGTTATGCCTAACTTTATTCTGGCATAACTATTTACAAAAGTGAAAGAAGTTGAATCTACCACTTGTTCTTGCAATAGGTACAGGAGGCATGGAGTTGGATGCTATGATGCTAATGGCAGTGCTTTTCTTCCAACAGCAAAAGAGCCTCTAGCATCAGGAGGGGCACTCTGCTGTTAGTAGAATGGAGTCCTGGTGTCCCACCTGTTTGATCTGTGTATTGTTTCATTGGTTTTAAAAACGTACATGCCGTGTTTCTGTCTAAAGTGGTTTACTGTAATGATAAAAACAAAATCAGAACTAATAAAATACTGACTAAAGCAGCCGGAAGTAAACACAATACTATTGTGGCATAGAGATTAAACAAATCACAGTGCAAACCAGGGTGGAGGGTGGCATAAACCCCAGACTTTACTAACCAAAAACTCCAACAAGCAGAACAAGACTTCAGTTGGTGCCTAAAGGTAGCAGCAGTGACACCAGGCAAACATCTTTTAGTGGGGAGCAACCAGGGAAAAATACCTTTCCTCTAGTAGGCTCCTGCCTCCCTTCAGAAGCCAGCAGTCTATCTGGCCTGGTGAAGGGGCTCTGGTGATGTCTTCTGTCAGGCAAGTTTGTATGGTGTAAGGTGGACCCTCAAGGTATATTAGGACTCAAGACTTGTACCTAGAAACAAACTGGAAACTACTACAGGTCTTTAAACATTGCACAAAATTTGCTCCTTAAAGTGTGTCCCAGTTAGCAGCTTGGCCTACTTGGGAACATATGAAATATGCAAAGACATTTGCAGCAGGGTAGTAAATCTGATGCAAAACACTGAATTTGCACTTTTCAATGCCCCCCCAGGTTTCACGCAATATATGGGTTGAGCACCAGTGTGGTGTAGTAGATGAACTAGAGCCAGAGTGACTAAGGTTCAAATCCCCACGCAGTCCTGAAGCTCATTTGGTTGATCCTAGACTAGTTCCTGCCTCGTTCCGGCCTCCTTCATGGGATAAAATGAGGGTACTGCCATGTATTCTTTCCTGAGCTTCCAGGAGGAAAGTGGAATGCATATAATATTACTGTCATCTATTCAAATGTAGCTTGGCATTTGTAAGAGCTGGAAATCTGCTTTTTCCCCCTCAGGGAAGCAGTCGAGCTACAGAAAAGTGCCTCAAGGGGAATCTGTATAGCTGTGGTACATAATTTGTCTGTATTTGACACAAAAGTTGCAGACTATCAAAACATGTGTTCAGAGCAAGTCAGCTGGGGTGCTGGAAAGGTGAGGACAGGCACAAAACCTATTTAACTCACAATTTCTGATTAAATTGCTGCTGTCTTGTGTTTTTACCATGTGCGAGTGAGCGCTCTTGACGCCGGAACAAGGCAATTTGTCAGCTCAGGCAAGCAGAAGTAAAACAGTGCTCAGTTTATATAGAGCAGAAAATGTATTTAATTGCTTAATGTGACTAAAATAGTGCCAGTTTGAATAGAAAACCCCGGTGCAAGGAAATGGATGCTTCAGCTTGCCTTTTGCAATGTATGCACCTGATGAGAAGGCTTTTATTACTAGGGCTTAAGTAGTCTCTCTTTATATGAACCTTTAGGAAGGTGGCTGTGTAATTTGTTCTTCTCACTGGGTACACACTGATTTGCTTCTTTCCTGTGCCTTTGGCTGTCTTTTGAATGGGTATGGAAATAGCAGACCTTTGTTTATTAGCTCTGTTAGTGGCATCTGCACAGCTCTGGCAAGGTGTTCTTGGGGGGGGGGGGGGACGTGGCTGTTGATTAGATATACAATTCTATGTGTTGTTCATGAATGTTGCCTGTTATGCTGTTTCATTTCAAACATAAAGTTTCAGAAGAATTCTAGGAAAGGACTGAATGATATGGGACTCAGTGCCTAATTATATTATTATGGGGGGAGGGGGTGGAATTGGCACTTACAAAGTAGGTTAAGAGTTTCTGGGTACTCACAGACCCAGCCGTGCTATTTGAAAAATGTGTTGGCTTAGTGGCCAAGAGCATGTTCTGTCCACTGCATCTGATTGGCCAACTCTGCCGTTCCTTAGCCCATCTAGCTTTTGTAACCTTGTGGTTGGATTACTGTAGTGTACTCTATGTAGTGTGCTCTATGTCTGGAATACAACCTAAAGTTGATTCAGAATGCCGCATCCAAATTATTGTCGGACTAGCCCATGAGAACATAGCAGCTACCTTGGCTGCCATTTGTTTCCAAGACCAATTCAAAGTGCTGGTTATGATTTTTAAAGTCCTTCACAGCCTGGACCCCATAGATCTGCAGGACCATTTCCTTACTTTTGCTGCTGTACACCCATTATAGTGTTCAAGTTGCCACATGCAGGCTGTCCCCCACTCTTTTGGCATCAACCAGAGCCTGGGTCTTTTTCATCATGGCTCTGTCAAGAGGCGAGGGAACCCCTTAGCTGGAGATCTTCAGGAGCCTCTGCAAGGCTTGTTGGCTTTTGATATGTACAGCAAGCAACTTTGGGGGTTTAATTTTTTAATTTGATTTTAATCTGTAATGTTTTAAGTACTACCTGTAAGCCACCTGGAGCCAAGAGGAAAGGCAGGATACAAATATTTTAATAACCAAATATAGGCAACCAAGTGAAGCTGTTTCAAGATTGAACTAATATGATTTTACTTCAGGGTCCTAACCAACAATCAGCTGTGTTTTGTATTAGCTGAAATTTCATGGTTGTTTTCAAGACTTTATTCATTTATTTAGGTTTCTTGACCACCCTTCCCCACTTGTGCGGGGCTCCATGTGATTTACAACAGATTAATTCAGTATGTTATAAAATCAGTTAAAACCATAAAAATTCAATATTAAAAACATTCAAAGCATTTTAGTACTTAAAGACATTTTAAAAACAAGATGGCAGTGCTAGCATTTAGTTGGGGGCAGGCGGGGCAGTGCCAGGCAGATCTAAGGAACTGTCGCATGTTGCAGTAGTCTAGCCTTGAAACTGCAGAAGCATGGATCAGTATGGCCACATCAGCAGAGTTCAGTAAGGGCAGCTATGGCCATATCAGGTGCAGATTACAGGCGTTCTCTCCTGCACCCCCTCAGACTCCCTCACTGGACTCTCAGGTTCAGCTCCCGTGTTAGACATCCCTGTTCAAGAGCCCTGGGATGCTAGCCCTAGGAAACCTGTGCACCTCCTTTCCGTGTCTGACCTGTCAGGCAGCTCATGATGAATTTGCTCATGATGAATTTGCACAAACAAACAAACAAAATCATAACAGGGAACCTGCAGTTCTCTGAACTTGTCAGCGCATTCTTCTCAACCCTTATCCTAAAAAAGATCACCCAACTTCCAAGACACACATTGTGATGAGACAACAGCTCACATACTGCAAGAAATAAATTAACTAACAAAAAGGGCTCCCAAGCCACTGGAGTCGGCCTCCTATGGGAGTGTCTTCAGTTTCATATCAAAAATAATTTAATGTTCCCATCTTTCTCGATGCAGAGAGACACTAGACTTACCTGTCCCTCAAGGAAGACTCCCTGCTGGAGCTCTACCTGTGTCGCTGCTTTGGTTGTGTCTGCTTCCAGTCAGGAGACATGCCCAGAGCAGCAGCCCACATAAATGCACGATGTGGTTCTTTCTGTCAGAGTAGGTGGTTTCGTCACATCACAGTGTGGGCAGCGTGCCTTGTGGCACATGTAGAGCATCATGAAAGTCCCAAAAAAAGAACATCTAAATGAGATTTTCTTTGGAATATAAATGGTAAAAACAGGAATCCTTTACCAAACTGCAACAGCACCAGAATATAGGTATTATAACTATGCTCTGCAAATGTAGTTCTGTAGCATTCCGGGTTTTAATAAATAACTCCACATTGTGAGTAAATTCCTTTTCTGCACCTTTTGAAGCCGATTCCAAAAGGTAGTTATTTAATATGGTATTTGCTGCTGACCCAGGTTTCTAACCTTTAAGCTTTGCTTGTTTGGTTTTTTTCCCCCTTCAGGCTGCTAGTACACCGTTGAACCCTTTGAGCTTTCAGTGTGGGTTTGTCAAGCTCCGGATTGACCTGCTACAGGCTTTTTCTCAGCTCATCTGCACCTGCAACAGCCTGAAGACCAGTCCCCCTCCTGCCATTGCAACCACAATTGCCATGAGCTCCGGCAGTGATCTTCAGCGCTGTGGGCGCATTTCCAACCAGGCATGTGCACTCTTTTGTCTCTGTTGTGATTTTTACCTGGGTCATTGTGCTGAGATGAGAACAGTGAACTCTTTGACAGAACAAGCAACAAGTCACCTCTGTCCAGCCTGCCATTGTGTGATGAGCATCCTTTTGCAAGGGGTTTGAACCGACAGTGTTCCTCTGCATTTCTCTTGTGCTGGTACAGGCTTTATTTAGATATAATACAGCTGTGCACAGAGCCAGTGCGATGTAGTGGCAAGAGTGCCAGACTAGGATCTGGGAAAACCCAGGTTCAAATCCCCACCCTGCCATAGAAGCCTGCTGGGTGACCTTGGGCCAGTCACACACTGACCTACCTCACAGGGTTGTTGTGAGGATAAAATGGATGAATCGGAATGATGTAAGCTGCTTTGGGTCCCCACTGGGGAGAAAAGTGGGGCATAAATAAAATAAATAAATAAAGATACCAGCAACAGAGAGCATAGGTGCAAACAGAGAACAGGAATGTAGTTCAGTGTTGCGTAATCGGTGGCAGTTGTTTCTTTGTCTAAGCCATGCTGTTTTTTGTTGTTCATTTGCTGAAGATGAAACTCTCCATGGAAGAATTCAGGAACCTGGCCTCCAGATACGGAGATCTCTATCAGTCATCTTTTGACGCAGACTCGGCCACTCTGAGGAATGTGGAACTGTATCCTGCTGTTGAAAGTGCAGGGGCTTGTTATTTTTCCCTGAGGGGTGCTGAAATTATAGGGTGGTAGGGGGAAGCACGTAGAGGGGCACAGATTGGCTGTTTTAGGTGTAGAAGCTCCTGACCTAAGTCTCCTGAGGTCGACCATTGTTGAAATAGACATAGAAGGGAGACTCAAGAAGCCTGCAGCGGTAGCTGCTTGGTCTGTAATGACCAGAGAATGTATTAAAGATTATTCCCTCATGAGAATGGACTGGGCAGTTCAGATTAGAGAGGCATTGTCAGTGAATGGAGATGTAGAGTTACAGCTCCATACTACCCTGGCAGAGATCTGCTGCCCCATACAACGCATGTCCAAGTGTGTCTTCCGAGGATAGCTATGCTTTCTCCTTGGAGTGCTGTGGCGTTACAGGGAACTACCCTGCTACAAAGCACATGTTATTAAGAACTGTATGTGTGAATCATGAAGTTGTGTGTGTTCATACAGCAGTGTTAACTGAAACAGTCATCTCTGCAAGCAGGCACTCAGAGCATTGTTTCACCAAAAGCCCCTTTTGCGGAATCATTCACCAGGGCCCAATTTGTTGAAGCCCTTAGCATTCGGTTATGCTAAGCACAGTATACAGTTAATGCTGCAAACGATACTCACCCTGGTCCACATCATGCCCCTTGTAAATACAATGTACCAGCAGAATTTAGGAGGTGCAAAACCTGTGGTGCAAGAATAAATTTTACAGTTTTAATGTATCAGTTTCTTTTGAAAGGCAACACTAACATCATTGCCGTTTGTTAGTGATAATTCATCTTCAAGGGTTGACAGAGCTGCCTTTATTCCAGATCAGATCAGTACTCCATGGAGCTCAGTATGATGTACTTTCCACTGTCCAGTCACCGAAGGTCTTTTTTTTTAACGGCAGAGGTTGAACTGGGTCCTTACACATGCAAAATGGCCATTCTACCCCAGTGTCGCCATAATTGCACATTTTGTTGGGGGGGGGGAGGGGTTTGAATCTGTAAGGGCAAATGAATCCATTCATTTAAGAGGCTCATTTGCTCCGGTGCCCTCCTTTGGAGGCCTTGGCAAGCCACTAGATCCTGTCAAAGATTTGCTTCGGATGTTACATTACATAGCATGTCGTGGGTACAACAAATATGCATCTTGTGTATTCTTTGGGGAAGCACATAAGGGAAGCAGGATTGGCTACAGATCCCTGTCATGTATATGTCTGGTGGTGTACTTTTTGTGTTTGCTACCACTGACTATGTGAAGTAGACCTTTGAGTTTACCATTATGACCTTCCACACCAATTCTGATTTGAGCATTTTTAGAATACTGTGAAATATAAAATTTTGCATCTTTCATTTATTTACCTTTATTATTACATCAGACAACAGCAGAGTTGCCTGTTAATATCACATGCAATTGAAGCCCTGATTTTAGATCCTGAGTCCACAAGGTAAGAGTGTGATAGAACCTTTTATCTTCAGCTTCTTATTATGTAACCTTGTCACTAATGGCTATTTAGAGTATAAAATAATGGAGGCGAAGAAGGGAGCATCGAAAGAGTCTGCTAGGAACTGGAGGAGCCTTACTGACTACTTTATTCCTTTTCTGCTAGAGAGTGTGGGATTTGTACTTTAAGGGGCACATCCCATCGTCTCCTAGAAAGGAATGGTGACCCAGAGCATGTTTGCTGTTACTAGCGAGATCTCACCTAAGAATAAAAGTTTTTGCTCCCACTAATGGCCAGTCTTGTTGAATATTGCCATCAACTGATGTGGACCCTTGAGCACAGCTGAGAATGGACCCAGAATTCTCCAGCATCTGCACTTTGCTAGGGAAAGCCAGTACTGATGTGGAAGCTGACTTTCAAGCCAACTTGTCTGCCATTTGTTACCTTAGATTCAGGTGGGGTAGCCGTGTTGGTCTGAAGCAGCAGAACAAAGTTTGAGTCCAGTGGCACCTTTTGGGACAAACGAAGTTTTATTTAAGGTGTAAGCTTTTGTTTGCAAGCACACTTCCTCAGACAAATTGGGGAAAAAAAATTCTTCAAGCCTTACATACAGGAGGATGGGGGGGTGGGGGGTGGAAGCATCAAAGGACCAGTCAGAGTTAAGATGCATAAATGAAGCTGAGATTGAATCATGGCGGCAAGATCAGTGAATGGCAGCAAATTAGCACACAAATGTGAGTGGTAACAAGCAGACTTGAAAACAAAGTCTGAGTCCAGTCTTGGGAGTGCCACAGGACTCAGGCTTCATTCTCACATCCGTTTGTTAGCTCTCACATGTGTGTACTAATTGGCCGCCATTGATCCAATCTCTGGTGTCAGTTCCATATTGAAAACATCTCCAAGTCCCAACGAATTTCCTATCTGAGTCGGTCGTTCTCAGTGAAGCAAGAAGGTCTGATGTTGATGGAGACAAGGCGATCCTGTTAACAGGGCACTGGTGGTATCCCGTTTCCACAGTTCTTCAGGAACAGTTACCTCAGCCAAACATAATTAATCTACAACAAAACAAACAGAGGCCAACAGCATACATTAGTTTCAAAGGCACATGGTGTTAGATGAATATTGCTAGACTTAATTTTGTTTTCTAGCTTTCAGGAATACGGCTCTGCTGGTGGGGCCCATGCCACAAGTGAATATGAAAGGAGAATGATGTCCGTGTTTAGTCAAGTGTTGGAGGAGGTGGAATCGCTTAACAGGAAATACGCACCTGTATCTTACATGGCAAGTAATGGCTACAGCATACTACAAAGTTTTAAACTATTACAGCTCTCTGAGGCGTGGCTTGGAAGTTTTAAAAAAGTACTTTGAATTTTCATTGAGTGCAAGTAATGCATGTTATTAGGGAGCCAGACCTGTCATGCCCTAGCAGCAGTGGGGGGCTTCCTCCCACTGAAGTAGCTCTTCCATTAGAGTAAGAGCCTCTTAAGTTGGAAGAAAACTTGTTAGGGTGGAGGGCTTAGTGGAGTGGTAGGATGCAGGCCAGCATTTTCAGTGGTTGGATTAGAAGGGACCAGTCAAGATTTAGGATTATTAGAAATGGAAGTTTGTAAGAATGAAGGGAGATAAACTGACATGAAAAGTTAAAGGAGGACTGTTCCTGTCAGCTATAAGTGAATGTAAATAACCAAAGGTAGTTTCAGAGGGTAGCCGTGTTGGTCTGCAGTAGAACACCTAGATTTGGTCCCGTAGTGTCTTAGGGATGAGGTCAATTTTCGGGGTATAAGCTTTTGAGAGATAGCTCTGATGAAGGGAGCTTTGACTCTTGAAAGCTTATACACCAAAAATCTTCTTGGTCTCTGAGGTCTTGAATCTAGCTCTGTAAACCATTGCTGATCATTGCCAAGCTTTAAAAAAGCAACAAAAAAAAAGAAAATATTTTGTGTTAAGTAGCTGTAGCAAAACCAGCATTTTCTTTTGGAATGGAGAATAGAACCTCATATTGAGCTGCATATAACTAAAGTTTATCCAAGATCTGTCAAATTGCAAACCACTTCGCTTTGCGTGAAACGATGCTTTAGGCCAGGGGCCTGTAAATGGTTGTGTCAACAGAATTCCTTTGGGATCTTGGTTGTATCATACACTTCCTGTCCTGGTGGCTGCCAGGCAGAAAATTCTCTTGTAGACCATGTGAAGCATCCTGGATGCCATATGCTATTGTTCCAGCTTTGCTTCATTCATTAAAGCTGACTGTGTTTCAATACAACTCTTCACTGGTGCAGTGTTTATCTTATTAGGGCAGGTATCCAAGAACATGAGCACCAGTTACAGCAACTCCAAGCAACAGAATGGGAGATTGTATTACCATTATTCAGTTTCATTCCTTGCGGTTAAATGAGTTTATGCTTTTAGGATTTCATACTGACTTTTAGGGCATTTCCTTTTGACAAGGGAACAGGGATTTTTGGTGACTGCTTGTGTGCGTTCCTCACATGAACAGAACAAATTACATGAGTGAAAAAGGAAAAGCTCTTGGGCAAAGATTAAAGTGGTGGTATTATTTCTCACTGGCCACTGCTGTGCCCAGGTATAGTACAGATACGAAGCATGGCAGGATTTCCAAATTTAAGTACTTCACAGCCCACAGATAATTCTTCAGCAAAAACATCATTTTGTTGTAGATACTTTCTCCAGAACATGGACAAAGAGGTTCTTTCTAGAACATCTGTTTCTACTCTGGTCTTGACCATGGGTTCTCTCTACTTACTGCACCCTACTTCTCCTAGTCTCTTCCCACAGTCAGTGCTGCCTTCACCTGCTACATCTGGCTGTCCTACCCCATCTGTCTCAGCCTGCAGCCCCTTTGCCTTGAAGCCCAGATCAGGTTGTTGCAGCCATCACCTCCTTTTCACAAGCATTCTTGATCATCTGTTGTAGCTAAGGGGGAAAAAGGGGTCAGTAACAAGAGCACTCTTCTGTTTTGTATTGCGTCCTCACTTGCTTTAGAACTCTGCTTAGAACTCTAGTTAGTGTTTTTCCTGCCCCAGCAGAAGGAAGGAAATACATCAGTTGGATTTTCTTCATTGCTGCAAATTATTCTGTATTTTCTTGGCTTCCTTCAAGTATAAATGACTGCCATCCTAATACGCAAAAGTACACGCTGTTTCCTGCCTCTGCAGTAAAAAGGATTAGTTCTGATCTGGCTTTGTATTGTTTTGTTCTAGCACACGGCTTGTCTATGCAGTGCAGTCATCACCTTGCTGAAAGTTCCCCTGTCATTTCAGAGGTATTTTTTCCAGAAGCTACAGTCAACTAGCATTAAGGTAAGTAATAGCTACACCAAATTTTAACTTAAGTTGATGAAAACGAATTTTATATGATAGGAACCCAAATTCTTATCACTCCCATACTTTGTCAGGTCAGTGTGGTATTAGCAGCAATCGTTGAGTGAAAGATTTTGGGCCACAGTGCAGAAAGAGGGGAAGATGGTTGGGTGTCCATAGTAGTAGTAATTAGAGATGGCCATGAACTGGGAAAATGGAGGTTTGCCATGATTTGTGGGGTTACACAAACCTTAACGAACCTCCGTGTTCACTGAACCAGTTCATTTTGTGAGGTTTGTGTTGCAGTGGGGGGGGGGGGGAGATCTGAGATCTTCCCTCCTTTCTTTCTGCTGGCCATGGCTTCCCGAAGATTTCCCTTCCCAGAAGAACTTCCTTCCCTCCTTTCTGCTGATGGTGGCTCCCCAAGGCCAGCAGAATGAAAAGGGAGAAGATCTTGCAAAAGCCATTTAAAGGGAATGTTCCCTTTAAATGGCTTTTGCAAACCGTACACAAGTGAAGTCCAAGTGGCGAGTTCACTCACTTCCAGGTGAACTCATCGCTTGAACTTCACTTGTGCATGCCGCAACTTGCAAAAGCCATTTAAAGGGAACATTCACTTTTAAATGGCTTTTGCAAACTGCACTGCATGTGAGTGAAGTCCAAGCAGCAAGTTCACCTGGAAGTCCATCCCCAAATTGCTTTGCCAATTAATTGATTGGTGCCAGCAGGTCTGCTGCACAAATACCAACATGAACTGTGTGAACCTCTGCAAAAATCATGGAGGGTTGTGGGAGGCTCACTGCAGATGCGATCGTATGATCCTCCGCTCATGAACCAGGCAGTGTTTGTCACAAAATTGGGTTTGTGACAAGTTTCGTGTCCATCCCTGGTAGTAATGCACACTTATGAAGCATTTGATGCAGGGTGCTGTATAATTAATAATTTCAAGGCTGCCACATATATAACTTATGTATTCTTTCTCCCTCCCACCACCACCACCATTTGAGATTTCACATATCTTAAGAAAATGTGGTTTCTCCCCCCCCCCCTTCTTTCCGTGTCATTGGGAATTCCAGTACTCTGAATGCTTTACTACTGAATGATGGACTAGTCTTATTCAACCTTCTTATTTTTGCGAAATCAATTGGATGGCTTGCCAAATCTCTATATTTACTGTTCCTGCCCTATCCTATAGCTTATCATATTAGTTCATTTGGAATGTTGTGCCAAGATGGCACCTTGAGCAGCTGCTCCGCCACATCGCTCCTGCTTACGTCTCGGCTTTGATATTAGTTCATTTTCTTTATTCATTGTAAAGATTGATTTTACTAGCGCTGGTATAATATGGTTTTAGATTCTACTACACCATTAGTCTCATATCCTGCATAGAAAATAATTAAACATTTTTTTCCTAAAGCTCTTGGGCAAAAGTTCAAGTACTGTATGAATAAAACATATACTAAAGACAACACTATTAGAAATTATCCACATTTAGCATTGGCAATGAAATCAGGCTCCTGTACAGATGATTGTACTTTGGAGGAGTACTGTAGTTGTATATCCCTAGAACTCTGTGATAGAAAGCAACACAACTAGACCCTTCTGCTCAACCTTATAATTACTTAAGCATACCTATTAAATGTTGTGATTTCTCCTGCACAGAGGATGAGAGTTGTGGTTGAGGTTACTGTAGGAATAAGGTCTTCCAACTACAATTTATAAGACAGTGTTCTTTGATCATGGATACAGCATTGTACTTTGGGAGATGTTTGCCATAAGTGATTTGTGCAACTTTACCAGAACTCTGATTGTGAACAAGACCCAGCATAAGTGTAAGATCCTGTTAATAGATGTGTTTGCCAAATGTTGCAGTCCCCGTGTAGCATCTCCACATGGGAGCACTGGTAGATTTTGAATGTTCTTTCAGGAGGCCCTTTAACAGACAGGCATCTTTAAAATCCCTAACAAGGTACCTGAGGAAATAGTTGACTCTGAGGCAAGCAGGGCTTAGGAACATTTATAACAGGTCTCAGCTGAGTTAAATTATGCAACAGCTTTTTAATGTAATTTCAGTTATTAGGTTTAAAACTGCTCCTGTGGGATCACAGCAATAAAATAGTATTGAGATCTTAAATAATTATAATTTAAAGCAACAAAACAACTGTAAAATAACTGAGTAGTGGGATATTATTTCTCCAAAAGGTTCCCAAAAAGAAAAAGAAACTCCCTGCTATCCTTTTGGAACTTACTGGAAATGCTGCTTGGTGAGCCAAGGGGATTCCCCGCGGTAGAAATGTAGATGCTAGAGCTGCTCCTTTGTTACTGTAGGCATGTTCAGCTTCAGTCCTCCTTAGCGTAATCAGTTGCCTCTGTCAATAGCTATTGAGTAAATGTCTGCCTAGAGTCACTTGGAACATGTGTACATAAGATTGTCAGAGTTTAAAGCTAAGGGCTCTTAACAAGTTAGAGAGCTTAGTTGAAAGATTGCAGAATTTGGCAAGGTAAAATCATGCCCTAGACCATAAGACTTCCCTCAAATCAGGATCACGAAGATACAATAGTGTTGTGGCTTTTCCATGGGTGAAGCCAGTTGTATGGGTCCCCCCACCCAGTTATAGTTCTTGGCAGGGTTATGATTGGTTGGAAAGGGCTGGATAATTGGACTGCTGGATGAAATGATGGATGAGCAACTTTGCAACCACTGCTGTAAAGAATAAGTGGCATCTAAATCTTATAGGTGCTGAAGAAGCAGAATGCTCAAGTCCTTAGTTGTGCCTCTATAATGGCACCAACCGTCTAGGAGGAGAGGCAAAGGCTGTTCTCCCCTCCCCCCCCCCCAAAAAAAAGAGATCCACACCAAATTCTACAGTGGGGAAACCCGCATTCTGTGAATCCAATCGTTAGAATATACTCACAGTGTATGATTGTACTTGCAAGCCTTTGCCAAGGAACAGAGACTGTCAAAGAGAAAGGGAGAGGTAAGTACAGCAAAGTGGTGATGGTTCAGGTCTAACTCAGGAGGGAGGAAGTGATCATTCTGAGACTGATGTGCATGATACTGTAGGTCCACCACTAAAAGCACTTCTCAAGGCTTTACTTGATTGAGCCCAGTATTGTCTCAATTTTTCTCTAAAACTACTGTGGGCAGAAACTTGGTCTTCTAAAAAACTGAAAAATCAGAATTCTTAGAATGCCAAACCTGTGCTGAATGCCAAACTCCATGACTATGTGGGGGATCCACAAAATGTACACAACTGAGAGTCAGTGCCCACGTTTGGCAGAACCAGTTGGTTAAACTTTCTCTGCATTGTACCATTTTGGGCTATGTACATGGACATGTATGCATGGGTTGAATGTTCTGTCATCTGAAAAACATCTGTATTTACAATTTCAGTATGTCATGAGAAAGGCTATTCTGAACGCTGCATTCTAACATGCTCATTTTGTATGTGCAGAAAGTTCATTAAATTGAGAACTGTTCAGCGTGTGTGCACATCCCCCTCCCCATGTACACACTGTGGCTCAGAATTTTACTCCATACTGGCTTTTGCTTCTTCCCTTGTGGTTTAGACAAGAGTTGCCTGGTAGTTCGATTCTATTTTTCCCCAAAAAAAGATACCCCAAAGCCTGCAGGTTTTCTGCGTTTTAGCACAGCATTAGCGATAGCTGTTAGTGAACATTTTAGAGTTAGTGGACGTGAGTTTGTGACATTTTAGGTAGGGCAGGATGAAGAAGTCCCTGCTGGATTGGTGATATGATGTGGTCTCTTGGAAAAGCGAGACTTCTGAGCTTACAGAAAGCATTGGCGGGGAAAGCAGTTTATTCCCAAGGAGCCCCACCCTTCTAAGCCCCACTGATTTCAGTGGACCAATGCTGTATCAGAATTCTGTTTAGGACTGTACTGCCTATTGTTATCTCAGCCTTTGCCTTGTAGTGTGGTTCTGGGAGTTAAAAAAAAACAGTCTTGTTCTTTTTTAAACTTTAAATAGTGTGATCCAAGACTATTTGTGAAGTGTTAAAATACAAAGTGTAAAAAGTGAAAATAATTATTTCCTTCTGTAGTCTATAATGAATATTGATTATTATGCAATAAAAAACTTTGTTTATGCTGCTACCTTTTGGGAGGAGGAGCTGTTTTAAATTCCTTTGGGGGAGGGGAGTTGTCTTCTATTCAGGGTCATCTTCCCTTTGAACAAATGCAGTATAAATTCATTTGTCTGTTTCAGCTTGCCCTGTCACCATCTCCACGTAACCCTGCAGAACCCATCATAGTTCAGAATAACCAGCAGCTGGCTTTAAAGGTCGAGGGAGTAGTCCAGCATGGCTCCAAACCAGGCCTTTTCCGCAAAATTCAGTCCATCTGTCTAAATGTATCTTCAGTACTACAGAGCAAACCTGGACAGGAATACAAGGTACGGGAAATATAAAGCCATAAGTTCAGGGTGGACAAAAGGAAATACTTCTTTACAAAGCAAGTGTTTAAATGTGGAATGTGAGACAAGATGGATCACTGGTCTGATCCAGCAGGGCTCTTCCAGTGTTCTTAAGTTGTCTTGCCTAAAACCCATGAAGAATTGATGGACCTTGTTTTATCTTTTGAATTAACAAGAATTCAGCAGACTGTTTTAAGCCTGCACAAACTGCTTTGTTTCTATGGAAAATGAACCCCTAGCAATGCAAGAGGGAACCTCTGCTGTGAATAAGGTGCTTCTCTCTCCTTCCCCTTGAACACTGGCAACCCAGTCTTCTGGATGCATTTCTGAGCAATGGATTAGACCTGATGCAAGTCTCAGTGCTGTAACTTTGCTAAATTTCCCACCCTGTGCATGTTGCTCAGTTATATCTGCACTTCAGAAGCAAAAGACAGCTGGGAATAGATAATCCTTTTATTCATTTGCTGTCTTGGTGATAGCACTTGAAATACCCTGCCAAGAACATACATCTGTTTGGCAGTAGGAAACCAATCTGTTCAAGTGAAAGAACACTGATGCCTTGACATGGCCAATCAACTCCTAAAGGTTTCTAAGCCCTGGGCTTCTGATATGGACAGCTGAGCTTTGCACAATCATTTGGGAAAGAGGCGTGAACAACTTTTTGTTTTGCGTAGATGTGCTAGATGCAATTAACGGGCAAATTGGCTAATTTCCCCCTCCTCTGCAAGGTCAGAGGTTGCTTCCAGGAATGGAAGGAAGATTGAATCTCACCCATAAAAAGCCAAGCTTCTATTTACACAGCAAAATGGAAAACATCTGAACATTTCCTCTGAGGGGCAGTATAAATTGGCATTCCAACTTTTCTTGTTCTTTCTTTCTCAGATACCCGTGGACAGCCTGACAAATGAGATGGAGCAGATGGTTGAGCCTCACAACGATTACTTCAGCACACAGTTCCTCTTGAACTTTGCTCTTGTGGGCACCCACAGCATCACCGTAGAGTCTTCTGTCAGAGACCTCAATGGCATCATATGGAAGACCGGGCCCAAAACCACTTTGTTTGTCAAGTCTCTTGAGGATCCCTATTCCCAGCAAATTCGGCTGCAGCAGCAGCAGCAGCAGCAAGGGCAGCAGCCGCCCCAGCAACCTCAGCAGCCGCAGCCACAGCAACGGACTGCGTATTCACGGTTTTAGTCCTCCTGGGTGCTCTTCACCCTCAGGGGCCTGAGCTGGGCATTCCTTGGGTGCTGCCATTTTCCACCTCTGTCCTTAGAATTTGCCACCATTGTCTCTTTTGGGGTAACCACAGTGGAATTTGCCCACCTTTATCAGCCGCATTCACACATGTAAAACACAGCATGATTATGCCCCTGGAAGCAAGAGTTTCGGTGGGGTGGGGGATATAGTTAAAGTTGAATACAGTCATAAGCTGTGCTCGTTTCAGCTGCTTTGGTTAGATTCATGTGAGCCTTGTTGCATGAAAGGGAGGTGGGTGTGAAGAGAATTGAATCCGTGCTGTGACCGTTTTCTGATGGCTTTATGGCACACACAGCACCTCATGTCGCTATCATTTGCCCCAGGTTAACTGCAGTCTGGCCTCCCAGTGAAGCCATTAGCCATCAGCATGAGTTCAGCCCTTTCTGTATTACCCAGTAATGCGCTCCCTCATTGTGAAAGCCTGTTGACACTGAGAATAAAAGAAGCCTAAAATTACCTCTCCTACCCCCAGCTTGAACATCAGCAGCAACAGCCTCCCTTTGGAAAGGAACAGTGAGTGAGCAAGTCTATAACAGTGGTGTGTGCTGCAGACCAAATTGCTCTTCTAGTTGACAGTTCCTGAGGAGAGCAAATGCCTGTGCTGCACTTGTGCTTTTCAAACCAATTCGGGGGGGGGGGGGTAATATAATATCATTCTGAGTCAAAGTATTGGACAATGCATTTACAAATGTAAAAAGGTGGCAGAAATGTTTACAAATCCTAATTAGATTGATTGTAAGTAGTTATTTTGATCTTTACCAGAATAGAAAAAGATTAGAGTATAATTCTCATTATGAAGTGGCATTCTTTCTGCTTCTGGATCCCAGGGCTTCGCTCTTTTGTTACTTCGGTATATATAACAATGCTGAAGGGATGCCAGCTGGGAAACTGAAGAGTACCTTGCGTAAGAGGCAAATACATTTCAGTTACAGGGGGTATTTTCCTCCCCAAAAGAGCAGAAATTAATTATGGCCTATGGGAGGGAAGATGCGGATACACACTGGAAACTTTCCAGTGGTCCGGGGAATATTTGCTGAGAACATTTCATGGTTTTTAAGAAGTAGCAATTTATGCTAAATAGTGATATAACAAAGGCGAATGTGCTCAGTGCATTTGTACAGGGAACAGTTTTTACTCTCTTTTATGTAAAAAATAGATTACTGGAAGGAGAGTACATACATAGTGCCTGAACCCTGTCCTTTCAGGATACATTTTGTTTAGATTTGAGTAAGATCCACTATCAAAGATCCTTCAAGAGTCTTGAAAAGAAGGAACTTTCCCCATTTTTACATTTGTCACATGATTTCTAACAAAAAAAAATCCTGTTCACTCTCATTGAAGTCAGTGGTTCTGAGTTGTTTCAGTGGGCATGTACTTTAGGTGGTTGGTGAACTGTGATAGAGTGGAAGAAACTGTGTTTCATTTTGTGAGTTTTCAGTTTGTCAGCGACTGCTGTTTTCAGATGCCAGTAGCCTACTTTAGTGTTAAGGCAAAGCCATACAGTTGTGGGTTTTTTCACTGAAATGTTTTTTGGTATCCTATTGGTTCAGAGGGCAGTTGCAACAGCCTTTTCTAATGGGATTTGGATTTTTATGTATATATTGGAAAAACTATTTGGATGCCCTTTATTTGTAATGCACACAGCCTTACCTGTTATGTGCTGAATAGTCTAATAAAGATTCTGCATCTAATTTTTGTGCTTCTGATTGGCAGAACTGGAAATATTAGTGTTGAGAAATGGAACCTAATTTTTTCCTTGGCTCAGTCCTGAAGGGTTTTGTGGGGGACTTTGGGAAGTGGTTTTTTTTGTCAAGTTTTGATAGGGTTAATGACTTGAACCCTGTGTACTGCAATGAAATTACCAAGTTGATTTAGTTAAATCCTCAATTTGTCAGTGAACAATAGAAGTCTGATTTGAGTTAAGCCACTTGGAAGTGTTTTTAACAGAGGCTTGACTAGCAGCATAAACTCATATAGGCGCACTCTATTTGACTGAGGGAGTAGGGATTTATTGCTTGATAAGAATTCTTCTGACTCGTCTCCTCTCGTGCCATTCTGACAAGCTCTTCATGGGTCCGGTGTGCACCCTGGCTCCAGTGCGCATCTTCTCTGCACGAACATTTTCCTGTGTGAAAAACCTGTTTTGAATTGGAGTGGGTTGGTCTGAACATAAACGGTGAATTGAAATAGACTTTCCAAGCAAATCTTGTAGGACAGCTGCTGCTGATCGGGATTGGCAATGCTAGAAATTCAGTTTGCATGGTTCATGTTGGAGCCCACTGGAGAATGGAAAATGTTACCAGCCGAATTTTAAATGCAGGGAATCCATAGACATGGACATCCGTGCTAATCCAGTCACTTGCCATTGTGACAGCCAAGAGCTGGTCTGCCTTGTGCTCTTCCTGCAGCTGCTGGTGTCTGTTTTGCATGCCACAACCATGTATCAAGCAAGCCTATTCTATTAACTTCATCTGTAAAACTGCAAAAGTGCATCAAAGAAAATTTGAGTACCCTCCCTTGACATCACTTATTCTAAAACCCTCTGTTGATTGCCTATTAGTAGTGGTGGAAAGTGCTGTCAAGTCACAGTTGACCCATGGTGACCCCTCATGGGGTTTTCAAGGCAAGAGGCAAACAGAGGTGGTTTGCCATTGCTTGCCTCTCTGCATCAGCCCTGGGCTTCCTTGGTGGTTTCCCATCCAAGTACTAGGCAGGGCTGACACCACTGAGCTACTGAGATCTCATTGTGCTATCCTGGGCCATCCAGGTAAGGGCTGTCTGCCTGTTACTGAGCTCAAGTTAAAGTGCTGTTTCTCACCTTTAAAGCTCTTCTAGCTGGGACCCTCATATCTGAAGACTTCTCTCTCTCCTACTGTGAGCCTTTGCGCCATCTATATTCCTCTCTCCGGCTTGTTCATATTGTAGCTCCTTATAAGGGGATGGGGTTGGTTTTAGTGGTTTTCAAATGTGATTTTATTCTAATGTTTTAATTTGTGAGGGTAGAATGGTGGGATACAATTTTTTTAAATAAATAAAAATTACAATAAGAGTATTTGCCTTCAGACAAAGTGCAGTCCTTTTCAGTCCTGACACCATTCCTCTGAAATAGTTTGCTGGTGAGGAGGGCATCTCCATTACTCATCTTTAGGAGGGGGTCACAAAACTGCCACTGATGTACAGGAGGAGCTCAGAGTCTGAAGTTCTGTCACAACTCTTATTGGGGGCAGCACTTTTAATTACTGGCAGTTTAGCTGGCCCAGCCTGAGTGGTAACCAGTAAGAGACTGGGTAAGGAAGGGATATGGGAGAACAGCAATAGTGTGGTGTCACTTCCAGAAAAACCTGGAAGTGACGTCATGCCTCTCTAGCAGTAGGAATCACTGGAAAGTCTATGTTAAAACTGTGGGATTTGGTGTTTCCTAGATAGGTTTTCCCTGTAAGTGACATTAGTCCAGTGGGTACATGGTGGCCTTGTGGCAGCTTGTTCCTGGAGGAAAGGGGCCCTAGAAGAATATTTAAGGCCTCAGTTCCTCTTCAGCCTTTGCTAGAACAATGTCCATGATATATTGCTGGCTCCTGCTGCAGTAATTTGACTCACCTCCACCTTGAAAAGGACACCATGGTGTTGGGGGAGGGGGGATTTAATTCTTTCTCCTGCATTAGTTCCCCAACTTAAATGCCCCCTAATGTTGAGAAGCTTATATATTTTCTGCTATAGAGCAAATGCCAACTTTTTGCGTGGGGAAAACAACTTAAGAGTGGGAAAGCTGGTTAAATTGTTGACTGCTAGTGCTAAATATTATCCTATTACCCATCTCTGTGTGAGATTTAGGGTTGCCAGTTCTAGGTTGGGAATTTCCAGGGAATTTCCTGGAGATTTTGGGGGTGGTGTTTGTGGAGGAGAGTGATTTCACCCAAAGAGTGATTTCTTCACCCAAAGAGTGATTAACACGTGGAATTCACTGCCACAGGCGGTGGTGGCGGCTACAAGCATGGACGGCTTCAAGCGGGAAT
Organism: Lepidodactylus listeri; assembly: GCA_029233225.1. NCBI lineage: Eukaryota > Metazoa > Chordata > Lepidosauria > Squamata > Gekkonidae > Lepidodactylus > Lepidodactylus listeri. The sequence continues at coordinate 106,064,928 of JARCFY010000003.1, forward strand.
TAGATAAACATATGGAGCAGAGGTCCATCAGTGGCTATTAGCCACAAAGTATAGATAGGAACTCTCAGTCTGGGGCAAGTGATGCTCTGTAATCTTGGTGTTTTTTTTGGGGGGGGGCAACAGTGGGAGGGCTTCTTCCCCCCACTGCTGGACCTTCTGAGGGCACCTGGCGTTTTTGGCCACTGTGTGACAGAGTGTTGGACTGGATGGGCCATTGGCCTGATCCAACATTGGCTTCTCTTATGTTCTTATGAGAGGGACCTCAGCAGGGTAAAATGCCATATAGCCCACCCTGTAAGGCAGCCATTTACTCCAGGGGAACTGACCTCTGTAGTCCTGGAAATCAGCTGTAATTTTGAGGGATCCCTAGGTGCCACTTGGAGGTTGGCAAGCCTAGCACTGAGATTTAAAATGATTAAAATACTGCAAATGATCATATTTCCTCTATATCCTTTCAATACATGTAACAATATTTTAAGTATCAATAACAATATTTTAAGTATCAATAACTTTTATTCTAGCTTAACTAGAGCTTCAAAATAAATAGCAATGTTTAGAATATTGTTATTACTGATTGGAAGAGTATAAAGAAAAGGGATAAATGTATTTGTTGTGAAACGAGCTAATGTCCTATCTGCCATACAGTCTTGGGGGGAGGGATATGAGTGACTATAAATTAAGTCTGCCAGTTCCAAGTGTGGAGTTGTTGTTCCTGTCTGCCTCCTCTTTAGGCTTTATATATTTACATAACATTCCCATGATGCAATGCAAAAGCAGTGATTAGGTGTGATTTTCTTCCTAAGGAAAGAATTGTATTTAGGTTATCAAGAAACATCTGAGGATACGTTGAGGGCCACTCAAGTGGAATGCTTTCAGCAAAAGTGCTCTCAGCAGAATGTCCCCACCCACAGACCCCTCAGGGTCAGAGAATCTCTTAGCAAGGGCCTAGTGCAGAATCCTTTGTAACAGATGGCTGCAGGAAGGGCAAATATCTCCCCATATAGATTAGCCCTCAGCAATGGCTGGCCCATTCAACAATTTAGTCATTGCCTTTTGGCAGAATTCCTTATTATTATTTAAATTGTTCTAAATGTAGGGCAAGGTTAAACTTTAGGGCTCTCCAGAGGCTCTCTCCATTCCTGAGAAATGACCTATTTGCATACATTTTGCTACCTCCCCAAATACTGTTGCATCTGGCTCTGCTATCAGTAAGGGAACATGTGTGTATGTGGTAGCCAGTACACGCCATCTTGCTGGCACTCCATCTTGTTGTATTATCCTTACATAATGATAATTTGTCAGGCTCAGCAACAGCTGAGACAGGTACAAAGGAACTGACTCAAATTTCTAGATAAATGATACATTTCTCTTTGCAGAGTTCAAATAGGGTAAATGATATTCTGTTCCTGTGTTTTTGCTATGACGGCAAAATTGCTTGATGAATTTCCAAACAGGACTTCTTTGTTTCACTCCATCATTCCTCAAAGCCAAGTACATAATTTATGCCCTAAGGAAGGACTGGGGCTGTGAGTTGTGACTCACTCGTACCATTATGCAATATTAAAGCAGCCCGGATACCTCAATGACAAACCTGCCATTCAGGTTACAGGAACCGGAGACACTGAACAACAATACTGTCATCCAATCAGTGCTTCATGAAACCAGAGAGGAAATCGTATACAGTGATCAGATAATACTACCACAATCTGAGCCAAAGCCGAACCATTTCCATACTTCTTGTGTACTAAACTTTCATCAGTTGGACAGGCCAAGGAAAATATTACTGCTACAAGGCATAGAAATAGCCAGTGGCCTTGAAAAATGAATTAGGTCTATTGAATAGAAGTGCTTCCTATGAAGATAGCCATCTATAAATGCCAGTTGCTGAGGCTGTTGCCTTCATGCTTTGCTTTTGCCCTTCTTGGAGGCATCTCACTGGCCAGTATTAGAAACAGCATGCTGGACGGCCCATTGGAATAATCTGGTCTGGCTCTTGTATTGTCCTTACATAATGATAGTCTTACCTTTCTAGGCCTGTAGCACTGCCATAGCCATGTTGTTATTGCCTTGCTGTACCTGCAGCATCTTCAAGGCAAAGAGCTTCTGATCAAAGTGTGCTATTGGACATCAGGCACAGGTAATGCAACTTGTGAGTGCCTAAAGGGGCTGGGCCTCAGGGGTGAATGTGTAGAAGAGGGGGTCTCCCATCCAATGCTCCTTCTAAGCTGTGGAGTCTTGTGAGCAAAAAAAAATTACTTTGTGAGTGGCTGGCATTAAAGTTGGGAGCGAGCGATTTGGCTACTGCATAAATTAGTTTGCTCTGGAGCCGTCCTTCCTGAGCTAAGACAAAAATGTGTGAGTCGGAGGCTAAAAAACTGAGCTAGCTCACACTAACTCAGCTTAGAGGGAACACTGCTCCCATCCTATCAATACATTTTCCCCTAGCTTTCAGTTTCTAGAATTGCTCTGACAGAGAATATGACTGAGTATGAGATCTGTGCTGGTTGCATGAAGGGCAGACAGATACAGTCAAGCAAGCAAAGTGCTTCGAATTTGGACTGGGAATAAGTGCAGAAGGCATGGAACGATGGATTGGATAGGAAGCTAGCAGGTAATTTTGCAGCTACACCAGTTCTGAAATATTCTCTCCCCCTTAAATAAAAAGCTCATGGGCCAAAAGATTTGAAGTCAAAAAGACAATTGTGTAAAATGATAAAATTACTGTGAGGTTTTCCAGCAGAAATTATAGGCCAAATCACTCTCATCTCTCTATTCAGTAACGATCCCTAAAAATATAGGAAGAGTTAATTTTGATCCAACCAATGGCCCATCTCATCAAGCTCTGGATGCCATCCTCCAGGTGGAACCTGGGGAATCCCCTGGAATTTCCAGACTACAGAGATCAGTTCTCTTGGAGAACATGGCCATTGTACTGGATGGACTCTGTGGCGTTGTACCCCACTGAGATCCCTGTCCTCCCCAGGCTCCATCCCCAAATCTCCAGGAGTTTCCCAACCTCAATCTGGCAACCCTTCCCCCATCCCCTGCCAGGGATGGGGGGGGGGCACCCAGCAATCCTACATCCAGCATTCTGTTTCCAACTGTGGCTCAATCAGCTCCCTATAGGAATTCCACGAGCATGAGTGTGCTGGTATTCCTCCTTTGGGTTGACTCCAGCATCTGGTATTCCATTTTGGAACATGGAGAATCCATTTAGATATTATGGCTAGCTCAGTCCATCTGATCCCCTTCCTTACCTCTCAGTGTCTGTGAAGCAGTATTAATCCCTGCCTTTTCTAGGAGAGACTGGCTTCTCTTCTCTCCAACCAAAATGCTGAAAAGCATCATAGCAAACGAAGACATTTTCAGCATTTGTAAATGTATGTGAGTCAGTGGCAAGATTTAAAGCCACAACAAACAGTCTGGCCCACATGGCTTGGCTCCAACTTCTTTACATTTCAGCAAGACAATGAATTAAATTCAGTTTATACGGCATCTGAGCCTTGAATATTCACCTTCCTGGTAGCTCTTAACAACATATGTTTATTCTGTTTGTAAGATGTGAACATTCAGATGAGTCTGCATGTACTATGAATGGTTCTTTGGCCATTATATCGCCTTAAGATGAACCAAGACTGTGTATTCCACTCAGTGTGCCAACATTTCTTCTCCATCCTTCCTCCGTTCACTTTTTCTGCTGCCACTCTCCAGTCATGCTTCACTTAACACATTAGAGATTCCCCTCTTCCCCATCTCTTGGCCAGGCAAAATGACTCTGTGGCAGTCTTGTGTCTGAAGTAGCATGAAGGAAGGATCCATAATACTTGTTGTAGGTTAGCAGTGTGAGCCAGTATTACACCCAATCTATTTTTAGTAGAACATTCTTTACTTTCTTTTTAGAAATCAAATGAAAATGCAGCTCACTGTCACTATTTATTTTTTCCATTCCTCACAGTTAAAATTCAAATGTCAAAAACTTGGCTATCTGTAGAATTATTCCACTGAAAATACACAATTGTTTTAATGCTTTCTTATACTGCACTCCTGCACAACCTATTACTCACCATGCTTCACACAACCATTCCAACAGTGAACCCAGTAGTGGTTCAACAGACTTCATTTTTTGTAGTTCCCTGTGCCTGAGACTACAAAAAATAAAAAAGAAGAAGAAGCTGTCAAACATCTTGCAGGCCATAATACATTTGGCTTTGTGGGTCATAAGGGATGGATCTTAAGTGGAGAGGTCATAGCACAGTGGTAGACCACATACTTTGCATGCAGGGTGTTCCTGGTTTGATCTCCAGCTGAAGGGGGTTGGCAGGGCTGGGAAAGCCGGGGACTTGAATGAGCCACCTCACTGCTAATAGCATAGAAGCTACTTCACCATGGCTTCTTCCCATGCTGCTCTGAGACCACAAAAGCTAGGACAATATTGACCTCTTTTAAAAAATCTTTTGGAGCACTCCCTCTTCTTTTTTTGCGGAATCATTAGATTGGAGCAAAAAGAAAAAGAAAAGCATCGGTTGAAAAAACCTGCTGAAAGGAAGGATACAATTCAAGTTCTGCAATGTTTTGTCTCATAACGACATTCAGCTTAGTGGTATGCAAAAAAGGACTATAATTTATTCGGCTCACCATATTCAAGTATGTTGCCCTAGACTAGAGCCTGTTGCTACTCCTAGATGTTACAGGAAGCAAAACAATCCTTTGTCAGATGTAAGACTGTAATGCAGCTGTCAGCTTCAATATTTCATGTACTGCTACTAACATAGTGGCTGATATTTCCTGTTACTGGAGTAGGTGGATGACCTGATTTAACAATGTACTGCATGTATTCATACTGTTCCTTGCTGTACTGATTAGAAGAACATTTGGTTTCTACAGTTTAATAAAGGCGAAATCTCAGCTTTGATTTCATTCCAAAGGCATTCCCATTTGAACATGTCAACTTTAAAAAGTCTGTGCCAACTAGAAGGCAAGGAGCCACTGACTGTGTTAGCCAAATTGCCTTATTTTATTAATAAGCTTGGGGGAATTATGGGTATTAAATGGTAATAGGCATAAAATATAGGACCACAACCTGTGTATATGAGAGTCAGAATTCCCAGAACCCACAAATAGACACAGAAACCGTGTAGCTAAAATAATGATGTCTTGACTAAAGGTTCTTCAAACATACAAATAATATTCAAGCATTCACACACACATGGTACAGAGCTAGGAATATGGGGTTGAGAGGATAGGACATTCACATGAGCAGAAAATCTTGTTGAGGGGTGATACTTTACCTGTTCAGTGAGACAAGAGGATCTTGCAGCGAAAAGGGGAACTAAAAGGAGGGAGAGAAGGGTTCGTGGGTTGACCAGTGACACACGTGGAGAGGCTCCAAACGGATCTGGAATGGAACCAAGAAGGTAGATAGGGGGTGAAGAGAAGAGAGCAAACTCAGGGACAGCTCTCCTTAAATACAAAAAATGTGACCTGAGGCAAGAGGCTCATGTGGTCACTTAGTTCCCAGGAAGTACTAGAAAAATAAATGAAACTTTGAATGGGGTATAAAAAGATTAATAGCTGGGCAATCAAAAATTAATGGTTGACAGGGAGTGACACCTTTGGGGGAAGGGGGTAAGACAAAGAGAAGGAGAAGAACCAATCATATTGCAGGGCTAGTGCTCTGGATTAACAACCAGATCTTTGACATCTTTATTTATTTTTATTGCTTTTCTACACATACAATACTAAAATCTCCAAAATTAACCCTAAAAAGCTAAACAAGGATCATAAATTTGCTTTTTTACATAGGTTAAACAAAGTTCCCTTATAATTAAAAAAAAGGTATAATGAAGTGGTGATATTATGCTTTCTTATTTAAGCTGGTATTGCATAAGTAAAATCAAGCAAGTGTTAGTTTAAATTTCTCAAACTTTCAGAATACACAAAGTATTATTTCCCCTTCTTCCCTCTTCGTTTCAGTTTATCAAAGTCCCGTTTGACTGCCGAATGCTTCAGGACAGCCACCCCTTTTTTAGATTCAGAGTCCTCTGAAGAACTACTCATTATGCTCTCAGAGCTTTCTCCATCATGTATAATGCCGCCGCCTTCTTCCTCTGCTGTCTTCTTTTCTTCTGTAGATCTTTGTTGCAATTCCAAAAAAGTCTTTGTACTTTTAAGAGAGGTAACATTTTCTTTTTTCTCTTTGTAGTTGAATACCAATCCTTCAAGAAAAATCCATCTATAAGGGGTAGAGTTTTTCTGCAGAAAATGTGTCAAGCTTTTATACTGCTTTCTTTTTTTTCCTTATTTCGAATGGAATTTCTTTCAAGACTCTGATTTCAATATCTTTGATTTTTAGGGTTGTCCCGTTTGTGGCCTTGAGCACCACATCTCTTGTAGACCTCTTAGATAATCTTACCACAATCTCTCCAGGCAGGTTTTTCTTCTTCACAAAATCAGGATATGTCCTACAGATCATATCCATCTTGCTTTGTAAAAAATTCACTTGTAAACCTGTTATTGGAGCTAATTCTTCACTTAAGTTTTCTTTCAGATTCTCAGTCTTTTGTTCAGGGACACCTTGAAATTGTAAAACATACGCTGATCTTTCCATTTGTAGTCTTAAAAGTTGGTCCTTATTGGTTGCTCTTTCTTTATCCACCACTTTTAGTCTTTGGTCCATCACTTTTGTCTTGGTTTCAACCAATTTAGCTGATTTAGCTGCCGCCTCCACTTTAATGTTGGTTTCTTTAATCTGTTTCTGGAGCGCATCAAAGTTTTGATTCAAGTTAGTCATCTGATCCAGCAGAGGGTGCAGTGCTGTGGATAACATGCTGGGAAAGTCCATGGTAGCTTCCAGTTTAGGGAACGGAAGTGTTAAAGATGTAGTTTTTGGAGAGGGTTTTGCTCTGGTCGCCATTTTTTCCCCTCTGCCAGTCATTGTTTACTTTTTGGGAAGTTCATAAAGTCCAAGAAAATTTGTTTAAAGGAGCCGTTTTAAAAGGAATTACACTTCACTTGTTTTCCTCTGCCGCGCCAGCAAACTGAGTCCCCCGATTTAACTCAGTTTCTTTCAAATGAGGGGGGGCAAACCACTCCCTCCTCCCTTGCTGCTGTTTTTTGGGGGAACTTCGGTATGCTTTATCGCTTGTCCAGTTGAGTGGTCTATTAGACTCACACTTCGTTGATTGCTGGACCGCTGGTAAGGGCTGCTTCATTTATACGCTTGATCCTTTGCTCACCAGTCCAGTGTGTGCCTCTTAGTGCCATGGTGGCACTGTGGCAACAGGACCTTTTGGAGCAAAGAGGAGCCTCAATCCCTTGGTCACCACCTTGGGAAAGGCACCCCTCATGTCCCAGGCTAGAAGCCCCCTACAAGGGCTCCTGGGGGGCGGAGTCATCTGGCACCCCTCCTGTTCACTGGGCTATGGGCCACCCCAATCAGAGCACGCCCACCATTCAAATCACCAAAACTGGAAGTCCTAAAGATGTTTGACATCTTGATGGGTGACAGGAAGACTGGGTCGCTGTTATTGTCCAATCCAATCCAAATACCTTTATTGGCATAAAAGAAGAAGAAAGTACAGCATGACAAATTTACAGAGAATTTCAGTTACAAAATCAGTCAAGCATCAGACAGGAGAACTAATCTTTTGCTCCCTGATTGTTATGGCAGCTGAAAGGTACCTTGCAACTAAATTTCTAGTATGGGGACATCGGTCAGATAGTAAAAAGGATACTAACTTCGCCTCAGGTAAACCATGGAAGTTAGACACAATAGGTTTGATTATACAGTCCCGCACTTCCCAATAAAAATCACAATAAAGTAAAACATGGGCTACCATTTCGAGGTGCCTTCCTTTGCATGGGCAGAATTTTTCTTGATGGGGAATGTTGGCAATCCTCCCAGACAATACCACTGAGGGTAAAACATTGAGTCTTGCTAACATAAAAGAGCAACGTAACTGGGGTGAGGTAATCTGGGAAAGGTAGGCAGCAGGCAGTCCATAGTCTGGAAAGATACTAAATGCCAAAGGGGAGCAAGTTTTGTGTTCAAGAGAACAGAACGTCTGTTTCTCAACATCTAAGATTCTCTGTTTCAAAATTCTGAATGCCTGTGTTTCACTTAACATGCAGAGGCTGTCCAAAGAGACACCTATAGAGTGTATTTTTTTCTGGATCTGACTATACCAATTGGAAACAAAGGAATCAGCTAGCATCATATGAATATAGCTAGCAGGTTCTGCCCTAAAGTGTAGGCATAGCCAAAACTTTAAGGTTAGTGGCCATGTGTCATGCCTGCCCCTGACTCAGAGCCAGACAGCCAGAATCAGGTGGACTTGGCTCCCTTAACGGAAAACGATGTAAGTCTTGGGGAGTCAAGCGTACAGCAAGACTCACCTGAGGCTGATCAAGCCCTGCCTGGCCCCAGCTCATCGCCTCCAGACTCTCCCCCACCTGTGAACCGTCTCCGTGACAGAAGACGCCTGGAGTTGAGAGACAGGCGAAAGGAGGCATGCATGTGCGGACGACGCTCGCTAAGTCCAAGCTATTAGCAGAAGCCTGGACTGCGTTTCTAGCTGCTAAGTGTTTAACGAGCCAGCGCACTATATCAGCAGCCTGGCTGATAGGAGCAATTTGTGCTGGCAATGTCGATATCTCAACAGAACTCTGCTCTGCACCTCTGGAATCAGAATCTGCTCGTCTCTTTGGCTTTTTGGACTCGGCTCGGACTTGGGACCTTCGGCTTCAGTTTCCCTGACTTGGCATCCCGGCTTTCTGACTCTCCAGCATTCCTCTGACCAACGGCTTCCAGCTCTGCTCCTTTGAACTCAGGTGATTTATGGCTCCGAACTCTGGCACGCTTTGACTCCGGCTTTGCTCATAAATAAGGACCTGTTAGCATCTCTCTCTCTCTCTCTGACGGAACTCTCGGCTGACCTCGAACTGTGTTTGGACTTGCTTTGATTACCTCAGCCTCCTGGCCCTGTCGTGACACCATGCCCTAGTCTCTATCAGATACATTCCAGTCTCTAAGCACATTGTAGCATAGCAAACACAATTGGGATCCCCCAAAATATGGCATAAAAACATTGCCCAGATTTGTTCAAGCTGGGTATTGAAGGCACTAACAAAAATGGGGATCCCATATAACTGAGGAACTGTTTTTGCATTAAAAACACAAATGGCAGCTGGGACAAATTGATTGCCCTTCTTGTAAAAAAAGCTAACCATCAGAGACGAACTACACCTTGTTGAAATGACTGCTTGCTTGTATTGTTCTATCCAGTTATGATTGTATTGAAAAAGAACCCCCAAGTATTTGAAAGATTTAACTTGTTCGATATTATTCCCTTTGCAAAGCCAGCTTTGTGATTTCCAGGATTTTGAGAATACTAAAATTCTGGATTTTGCATAATTATGGCCAGAGAATTTGCCTCACAATAGGAAGTGAAGGCAAGCAGCAGGCCCTTGAGGCCCTTCTGCGAGCATGATAATACAGCTGTTATCGTCTGTAGCTGGGTGCATCCTTTTGTTTGAGGCTGGCTCAGGAGGGAGGGGAATGTGTGATTTCTCCAGGTGAAGCTAACACCCAAGGAGAGCTTGCATGGTGGAGAGGTGATTCCCTCATGGCTTCTGTTCAGGAACATCTGTCCTTTGTCAGAGTGTGGCATCTTCTCTGATCTGCTACTGTCTCTGCATGCATGGAGGTCAGGGCTGCTGGTCTGCATCCCTGTGCTTGTGTGGATGCAGAGGAGCAGGGGCAGAAGGCTTCTGTAGTCCCAGGTCCACGTCTGGCTGGGCATACTTCTTAGGTTCATGGCTCCCCTTGGCCACAGTGTACTCTCAATAGTCCAGCATAGGGCACTTCTCTTGAGTACACAGTTCTGTCTGTTGCCCTGGCACACACTCTTCACAGTCCAGCAAAACAGTCATATTGAAAAGTCTTTCATAATGCCATCTGAAATGGCTGCATTGGCAACAGCTGGGGATAACAGTGTGTAAGCCTGTCGTTTATGTGCATATTCCTATGTCACCCACATGTGGCACTTGTTCAGAGTGCCTTTTTCTCATGAAATGGTCTTTGCATGTTTTAATCACAAAGTGTTGAAGTGTGGTGGTGTAGAAAACTATAATTGAATTCTCATTGTTTATGAGTACTTCTTTGCTTCTCAAAACAGATGAAAAAATAAAGTTCAAAGTCTGAGATTCAATGTAATCTGCCATTGATTCCATACAAATTTGTGTTATATTGCTAGATCTATTTTAGATTATGAACTGATAAAACACCCTTATGCATACTACTTGTTTCCTTTCCTGAAGCACCAACAAAAGGGCTCCCCGAAACAGATGGTGAATCAAGTGTGTGAGACAGAAGCCCTGTTTACAGAGATCACAGTGAATGGATGTACATCCTGCATGCACATATCAACTTCTGTTTGCAAGAAGGAGCCAAAGAGGACTCACTTTACAAATGACACTGCAGACCAGTAACTGGATACAGATGGGGTTTAAATCACACATTGGGCGGTACATGCACTGAACGTAATGAGAATTACTTACTACGTGCATAAAGAAAAATCGAGTGTACACTGTATGCATATGGTATGTGTGTTCACTATAACTTCAGAAATAAAAAATAGAAGGGGCCATCGCAGGTACATTTGCCACCCTCCAGGTGGGGCCTGGAGGTCTCCCAGAATTACAACTGATCTCCAGACTACAAAGATCAGTTCCCTTGGAGAAAATGGCAGCTTTGGAGGGTGGGTTCTATGGTATTGCATGGGATAGAGCAGGTAGAGAAAGAAGTAGTTTTCTCCCTTTCTCACAATACAAGAACTTGTGGGCACTCCATGAAATTGCTGAGCTGTCAGGTTAGAACAGATAAAAAGAAGTGCTTCTTCACCCAAAGAGTGATTGACACATGGAATTCACTGCCACAGGAGGTGGTGGCAGCTACAAGCATGGACAGCTTCAAGAGGGAATTGGATAAACATATGAAGCTGAGGTCCATCAGTGGCTATTAGCCACAAGGCATAGATAGGAGCTCTCAGTCTGGGGCAAGTGATGCTCTGTTTTCTTGGTGCTTGGGGGGGGGGGGAACAGTGGGAAGGCTTCTAGTGTCCTGGCCCTACTGCTGAACCTCCTGAGGGCACCTGGTGTTTTTGGCCACTGTGTGACAGAGTGTTGGACTGGATGGGCCATTGGCCTGATCCAACATTGGCTTCTCTTATGTTCTTATGTATTATTCCCTGCTGAAGCCTCTCCTCTCCCCAACCTTACCCTTCCTAGGTGCCATCCCTAAATCTCCAGAAATTTCCCAACCCATAGCTGGCACCCCTGGAGGAATATTTCCCCTACCTTTCTGACATAAGAACAGAAGAAGAGCCCTGCTGGATCTGACCAGTGGTCCATCTAGTCCAGCATTCTGTCTGACACAGTGGCTAACCAGTTCCTCCACCAACAGGGCATAGAGGTTGAAGCCTTCCCCTGATGTTGTCTGGCACTAGGGCTGTGGTCACACAGCAAGGTTTTTGTGATTTGTTCCTGCGATAAATTTGATCGGGAATTTTTTTTTTTGGGTTGGGATGATTGCATATCCCTCCCCGAACCACAAGGATTGTGTGACGAAGTTCTGGGCACTGTCTAGATAGCTGTGCTGCCAATTGGGTGGCGCGGCACATTTTTTAAAATTTGCTATGCGCACATGCACATGGCTAAATCACTGCCCCACCTGGACTCACCATACTCCCTTGTTTTTACAGCCCCCCCTGAACAGCAAACAAAATGAACCAGCGATGTACTACCAAGCACTGAAGTCTAAATGGGTGCTTGAACATTTTAACATTGAATTTATTCAGCGTAGGATTGCTCATGTGCACAAAGGTGGAAGCTGGGGGGGGGGAACACCCTCATCACTTGAAGGATGGTCAGATGACCTAATCGCAATCATTGTGAGAGATGGCTGTCCAGATCGGTGAAATCACAGATTTAAAGTGCAAACACCAGGAAAGTACTTGATTTTCTAGGGAACCAGGAAGATTGCACGAGTGAGCCCTCTGTGGCGCGGGGGGTGGATGCGGTCGTCTGATCAGCAATTTTAAATGTGAGAGGGAACAGCAGTGAAACCCAATCAAAATGACCGTGTGACCATGGCCTAGGATTCAGAAACTGAGTGCCTCTGAATGTGGTCATCATTGTTATCTATCTAATCCCCTTTTAAAGCAGTCTATGCCTGTAGATATCACTACATCCTCTGGCAGCAAATTCCACATTTTAATCACTCACTGTGTCAAGAAATGTTTCCTTTTGTCTGTCTTGAATCTGTTGCCCATCACTTTCATTGCATGCCCTCGAGTTCTAGTATTTTGGGAGAGGGAGAAAAAGTTCTCTTTGTCAACACTCTCCACCCCATGCATAATTTTATAAACCTCTATCATGTCCCCCTATAGTCAGCTCATTTCTAAACTGAAAAGTCCCAGACTCGTCAGCCTTTCCTCATAGGGAAGATACTTAAACCTCCTAATCATCTTGGGTTGCCCTCCTCCACACTTTTTCCAGCTCTGCAATATCCTTTTTGAGATGCAATGACCAGAACTGTACACAGTATTCCAAATGAGGCTGCACCATGGAGCTATATAGTGGCATTGTAATATTGGCAGGGTCGTATTACAACTTTCATGGGTGTCCCGTCCCGCGGGTCCGGGACTTACTGCCAACCCCAAGACCGGCACTTACCCCAACGAAACAGCCACCCGCGCCAGAAAGGGCCGTCCTGAGCTTGGCAGGACCCGTCGACGTCCCCGTTGCGCCAGAAGCGCTCGTGCCGCGGGACGCCACAGGAGTCCCAGCAACACGGAGCCCTGCCGCCGCCCGGGCCAGAGCAGGACCCCGCGGCCCACGGTATCCCCACCTCATCGGGGAATGGCCCGGTCACAACACTGACGGCATGGAGCCCGGCAGAGAAGGAGGAGAGACGCCGAGACCCGAGGCGTGGCGGCAAGACGTCCCCGGAAAGGAGGAGCCAGCAGCCACAGCCCCGGGGTTGGAGAAGCCACAGCAGGGAGGGGCATGGAGCTTCCGTCGAGGCGGTCCAGCGTCTCTGGTTATAACAGGGGGCGGGGCCAAGGGGGAGGTTGGGGGTGGAAATGGGCGAGGGGAGCTCTGGGAGAGTGCTGAGGGAATAAAAGCAGGAGAGAATGGATGGGCCAGGGAGGAAGAGCCAGGGAGTCTGAAGTCTAGCGGAAGTCAGAGAGAGGGAACCGCTAGTTATAAACTTGGCCCCTGGAGGCAGAAGGGGGGGTCTCGGGTGACGTTTAACCCGGCCCCTGTGCCATATCTGAGGCCTAATCCCCCCGCATTTCCCAGCGCAGCACTCCCCAGGGACCCCCCCGTTGGGTGAGGACCACGGCTACAGGGGGCGCGGTCCAGGGGCCAGAGGCGGAGCCCGACAATGGGCCCTAGGCATTTTTGCCTTCATGGGTCCCTCCCACCATAATAATATCAATATTAAAAATTATTTTTGATATAACTTTAAATACTTTAACATTTTATGTTTTTTCTGTTTTAGGCAAAAATTAGTAAATTTTCATGGGCCCTAAATATTTTATTTTTGTTTGATATGAGAAAAAAAGTAAACATTTTCTTCGACCCTAAAATTTCCTTTTATTCTTCTGACCTTAAAAGAAATTAAATTTTTTTGTGGGCCCTAGGCACTGTGCCTACTGTGCCTAATGGATAAGTCAGCCCTCAATATCAGCTGTTTTATTTTCAATCCATTTCCTAATTCTAACATAGGGCTTGCCTTTTCCACTACTGCACAGGGTTGCCAGGTCCGATCTTGTCACTGGCGGGAGGATTTGGAGGGTGTTCCAGGAGGGGCGTGGCCATTACCAACGTAATGATGTCACACCAAGTGATGTCATCATGTCCAGATGCAGCTCACGCACCCCCCCTTTCCCCAATCATTAAACTTCCCTTTAAATGGTTGGAAAAAAACGAGGGCCACACATGCCTGCCCAGCAAGAGGCGAACTTGCCTCTTGCAGGGCAGGAACTGGTGGGCCCTGTTTGAAAAGAGTGGGCACCCTGCACTCTTGCCCTGCAATTGGCAAATTTGTCCCTTGCAGGGTAGGCGTGTGCAGCACACGCTCTTTTCAAGTGGGGCCGCAGATGACTGTTGGGGGTGGGGCTTCCCCCGCTGGCCATCTGGCTGGCATTGGGGGGAGCCGTAAATATTGGGGTAAACCCCACCCGCACCTGGGGACTGGCATCCCTACCACTGCAGCACACTGGATTGACACTTACATTGGGCTATCCACTACAAACCCAAGATCATTTCCCCTCTCAATCTCAGCCAGTTCAGACCCCATTAATCTATACTTGAAGTTGGTATTTTTTTTGTCCCAATGTGCATCACCTTACACTTACCAACACTGAGCTTTATTTGCCGCATTGTCACCCATTCACCCAGTTTGTGGAGATCCTCCTGGAGTTCTTCACAGTCAGCCACTACACTGCTCACCCCTAGTTCCAGCTCATTTATGAACAAATTAAATAGCACCAGTCCCAATACTGATCCTTGTGGGATCCCATGGCTTACTTCCCTCCATTGGGAGAACAGTCAATTGATTCCTGCTCTTTGCTTCCTGTTATTTAACCAGTTTTTAATCCATGAGAGGACTCGTCCTTTTATCCCATGACTGCTAAATTTACTCAGGAGTCTTTGGTGAAGTACCTTGTCAAAAGCCTTTTGAAAGTCCAGGTATATATTGTCTACTGGTGCACTGTTGTCTACATGCTTGTTCACTTTCTCAAAGAACTCCAAAAGTTTGGTGAGGCAGGATTTCCCTTTGCAGAAGCCCATGCTGATTTCCGCTCAGCAGGCTTTGTTCCCCTAAGTGCCTAATACAGTTTACACTAATTTCCTGGGACAGGCATTAGGATGACTGGTTTGTAATTTCCTGGTTCTTCTCTGGATCGCTTGTTAAAGATCAGTGTAAAATTTGCTACTCTCCAGTACCGCAGCTGAATTTAATGGTAGGTTACATGTACCGGTTGGCAGATCAACTATCTCACATTTGAGTTCCCTAAGAACTCTTGAGTATATGCCATCAGGACCTGGAGACTTACCAGTTTTGAATTTCTCCAATAGGTCTAGAACTTTATCTCTTGTCATCTCAAATTAGGGTTGCCATTCCCCCGACAGGGGCGAGAGTTTACCCACTTTTGGGGGCTCTGATCCACCAGCCCAAATCCAGCTGGCAGGGGAACCCCATCCCCAAAGATCCCCATCCACACCAAAGTGCCTGGTGCAATGATGTCATCTGGAAGTGACATCATCGCGCATGGCATGTTGCCGGGGGGGGGGGGGGAATGCTCTATCGTTTGAGAAAAAAATCGATGGTAACCATAACCTCAAATGATAGAGTGTCCCCACTGCAACGTGCCCTGCATTATGATGTCTCCTCCAGGTGACATCATCGTGGCGTGCATGCCTTGTGCACGTGCTGAAAACTCCAGGGGACAAAGAGGGAGTCCCCGCCAGCAGCCAGGTAAGCCCAGGCAACCCTACCTCAACTTGACCGAGGTCTTCAGACTCTATTCCCAAAAATAGTGGCTGTGGCATGGGTACATGCCCCACATTTTCCACAGTGAACTCAAAAGCAAAAAATACATTTAGCTTCTTTGCAATTTCCCCATCTTTAGCAATCCCTTTATTCCTTGGTCATCCAAAGGCTGAACAGCTTCTCTGGCTGGTTTCCTGCTCCAGATATATTTAAATCAATATTTATTGATTGTCTTGATCAGGGGTCATTTCGTAGAAAAAGAGGTGCAGGATCTCATTAGCATAACTTATTAGCATAATTTATTTGCATATGCTAAACCAGCTGACATCACCGGAAGTATGTCAGAAGGTGTGTGGGGGGGGACAGCTACTAATCCAAGCCTCAGAAATACCACTATTCAGGGAGGATAGCTTCAGTGGTGGTTGAAGCCTTCAGAAGGCTGGTTGGACGAACAAGGACCTTTCCAGGGGACGGGGTCATTTTGCTGCAGCCATGACACAAGCAGGCAACCCTAAGCACTTTTACAACTGATCCCCAGGTGACAGAGATCAGCTCCCCTGGAGAAAATGGCTGCTTTGAAGGGTGGACTGTATGGCATTGTACCATGCTGAGGCCCCTCCCCTCCCCAAACCCCACCTTCTCCTGGCTCCACCCCCAAAGTCCCGAGGTATTTTCCAACCCGGACTTGGCAACCCTACTGGTGCAACAGCTTCTACGTCTCCCACCAGGTCTTGCCAATGTGCACTATGACTGTTGACTCCTCCCCAGCACTATCTACCAACCTATCTAGACAATGAGTGATGTCCTCAACCTTCACAAAAGGCAGGCAAGTCACCATGTGGTCAAAATGTCTGTCACAGACCCCACTCCCTATATTCCTAATCACCAAACCACCCACTACCAAACCCTTGCCTCCCCCCCAACCCCAGAGGGGTATCCTCACTACAAGAGGACATTGGTCCGTCATCCAAGGTAGGGGTCCCTTCTAAAGGATCATATCCCTCCTCCTCAAACTAATGCCTTCCAGCCTTGAGCTTCTCATTGTCCACAACAGCAGAAGAGCTATCAGCACGGGTGTGGGACTGTTCTAGTAAGTCCCTGAAGGTCTTGACACCAGACCTGTCTCTCTGCCTCAGCTTCTCCAGGTCAGCAACCCTAGCCTCAAAGGAATGAACCGGCTCCCTGAGAGCCAAGAGCTCTGTGCAACGAGCACATACCCATGATTTCTGCCCGGTGGGGTAGATAATCTTACATGTAGTTCTCCCTGCAGTCATCTCACCAGAGAAAAAGTTAAGTAAACAGAAGTGATTACATTCGGGTAGGTAGCTGTGTTGGTCTGAAGCAACAGAACAAAGTTTGAGTCCAGTGGCACCTTTAAGGTTTATGAAGTTTAATTCTGGGTATAAGCTTTTGTGTGCATGCACATGAAAGCTTATACCCAGAATTAAGCTTCATAGACCTTAAAGGAGCCACTGGACTCAAAAAGAAGTGATTACGTTTACTAAAATATTTTTTTCACCAGCCTCAAAGCCCTAGAACCCATGGAGGGCAATCACCAAAAAACCACAATGAAACCACAGTAACTAGTAAATTAAATCATTAATAAGAGTCAGATTAAAAATCAATCTATCAGTTGTCACTTCCAGCAGGAAAAACATACCACATGATTCAGGTTTCAGGAGAGAGAAAATCTATACACCAAAAATCAGTACAGACAACCACAATATAAACAGCTCAACTAAAAGCCTCAGTGAAGACAAATATTTTAGCCTGTCACCTATAGTTCTGTAGGCAGGGACGACTCTATAATGGGACCAACTGAGGCAATGGCCTGATGTGGCAGATCTTTGGGAGTTTGTTCCACTGTGTCCTGCCCACCTATCACCAGCCTCCTCCCTCTGCCTTGTTCTGTAAAATGTCTCTGCCTCATCCTCACCTCTTCATCTCCACCCCACAGTCCAAGAGACAGAGATCCACCCACCTTGCCTCCTCCCATCCCTAGGCCTCTTTGAAACCAGCATCTCCTCCTCCCCCTCCTGTGACATAATTCAATCCCAATACAAAACAGAAGGTATACTTTCTTGGAATGAAAGGGAATGACCCCATTCTGTGCATTTTCACAGTAATGTTGTTGATGTTACATGAGTGCTTTGGGTTTTTTGTCAGGGCAACATCATAATGCTGTTCTTCATTTTCAACAATACAAAACATAACAAATTTCACTTTTTTGATGCAGGTTGGTACATGTAGGGACAGTGTGCAGCTCTCTACAGGTCTGTGTGGGTATGTATGTATACGTCCAGCACTGATTCTTCATGTCCATTTTGTTATAACTTCGTAATTTTTTCACATATATTACATAACAGCACAATTATACTATTCAAGGCACATTATATAATTGTAGCTACAACATCAGGATTTTTTTTGGTTTAAATGAACCAACATTTCTGTGTTTGAGTCCTCACTTTCCTGAGCAGTTTGAAGTCCAGGGTCAGACTGCAGAGTTTAACTTCCCTTGCATAAAAAAGAACCCTGGAGACTTGTGATGTCTTGGTAATATTTGCTTTATTTACAAACTAGGCCCGTTGTGGGAAGAAATAAAACGGGCTCCAGAAGGAAGCTCCAGGTGAGTGTCCCGGCTGTGGCTGGTGGGGTGGCGAAGGGAAGGGGAAAATAGAGGGAGGCAAGCCATGTTTATTTCCTTCTGCTTAGCTATAAGGCAGGGCTGTCTCAAGTCACTTTGCTGCCTCAAGGGGGTAGTATGGGAGGAGAGCCTCATGATAACAGATATGGTCCCCTCCACATCTGACTTATGTTGATTTGAGGTTATGCAGTGGCAGCTAGGTAGAAAAGCACCTTCTCCTATGTCATGTCTTCTGGGTTCCAAGGGTCTGGAAAGCGGTTCCATAGCCAGTTACAGGGTTGCCAACTCTGGGTTGGGAAATACCTGTAGATTTGAGGGGTAAAGCCTGGGGAGGGCAGGGTTTGGGGTGCGGAGGGACTTCAGCAGGGTATAATTGTAATGATTTCATGTTTTGGTGTGTGTGTTCCTTTACAGGCGTAGACTACGGGGGGGCTCGAGGGCTCGAGCCACCCCCGAAATTTCCCAGGGGGGCTCAGCCACCCCTGGCAAAATGGAGCGCCTGCTGCCGCGCCTCCCCAGGCCCATCTGAGGCCCAGCCGCCGCCGCTGACGGTGCCTCTGTCTCTCTCCCCCCCGGCCTGGCCACTTCTCCATCCTTCCCTCTCCCTCTCCCTCCCTCTTTTCTGGGCAAAATGCCCAGCGTGGTGGTGTCACCTGGAAGTGACGCCATCATGCTGGGCAGATTGCCAGAGCAACGCTCTAGCAATCGCCCTGAAACTCTATGGCACCATAGAGTTTCAGGGCGATTGCCAGAGCGTCACCCTGGCAACGTGCCCAGGGTGATGCCGTTACTTCTGGGTGATGTCACCAAGCTGGGTATTTCGCCTGGAAAAGAGGGAGGGAGAGGGAAGGGGTGGCCGGTGGGGGGAGAGAGAGGCACCGGCAGCAGCGGCTGGCGGGCCTCGGAAGGACCCGGGGAGGCACGGCGGTTTCCCAGGGGGGGAGAACATCACCTCAGCGAGCACAAAGCGCAAAGTGCACGTGCTAAAGAGCCCCTCCCCCCGGAATTTTCAAAAGTCTACGCCCCTGTGTTCCTTTAAATGTTTAGTGTGACTGCAGTATTGTAGGTGGGGTGATGGGGGAGACAAGTGTGATATTAATTGGCTGATGACTGAGAGTGAGAGAAGAGATGTTCTGAGAGGATTCTGTGAGAGTAGTTTTGTCTAAGAAGAGTTATCTGTGTTTGGAGAGACTGCATAGCCTGTGTGACTATGGGAGTTTTCAAGATAGTCTGTGCGACTATAAGAGTGTTGTGAGAGAGTCTATATGGAAAAGAACCGAGTTGTGTCTAAACTGTGTGGTTAGACAAATGTTTATTCTGTGTGAATAAAACAAAGAGACTAGCCTGGGTTGCTATCTATATGAGAGAGAGAGAGAGAGAGAGAGAGAGAGAGAGAGAAGCCTGTCAGAGTAGAGTTTGGAGTTTGAGAGACTGTTTGTAGCACCAAGAATTACCAGTTGTATTTACAAATTCTTTTCTTCAGCAACTGTTCAAAATAACAGAACCCTATTTTGTTCTTTATTAAATAAATCAGTTCTTGTTTAAACTTATACCAGAAATCAGTACAGTACTTCCTCAGAGCCACATAGTACTCTGAAGTGCCCAGACCCTAGGTCATACTACCAAAAGAGAAAGATTTGGAATTTTAAATTCCTGGTGGCAGCAGAAAACTACCAAGTTTATATATCCAGAGAAGGTTTAAAGGTAAAACCATTTCCCCCAATAGTAAGAACCTCACAATAATGCCATAGAGTCCACTGCCCAAAGCAGCCATTGACTCCAGAGAACTTATGTTGGTCATCTGGAGATCAGTTCTTATAGCTTGGAAATTTTCTGTAGGGGAAATGATGTCCTGTGACTGGGGAACACAGTGATTTCTGGGAGATTTCCAGTCCCCACAGGGAGATTGGCAACTCCAGTGAACATTTAGGGAAAGATTGGGATATGTATTTTACCTCAGGACACATTCAATGACTCCCAACAGCAACAGCAAACTGTTTAGAATGTTAGAGGCAAAGGCCAAGGTATATGCAAATGACTTCCGTGTTCTGATTGGTTATAGGGGGGGAGAGGAACAGCAAACTGTTTAGAATGTTGGAGACGAGACTCAGGCAATGCAGCCAGTGGATAGGGACAGCTTCTGAATGACACATCATGGAGCTAACTGATTTAGGAGTGTGTGGAATGTTCAGAAAGTGCCACCCCACTACTCAATTATATGTAAGGAAAGATATACAAAGTAAACAAAGAAAGAATTTCAAGTGTATCAGGGTACATCCTGTCCCATTAATAGAGGTTTAATGTGTGAAAATGGGCCATTTAACATCATCTAGTATATTATATTACATTAAGCCTCTGTTAAAGGGACAGTGATCCAGCACTGGAGCTCTAAGTGTACCCAATTATTTACTAAGTAACTACCTGTATATAATAATAAAAAATAATCTCACTTGCAAACAGCAAGAGAGATTTGTACAAGACCCTGAAATTAAAAAACAATATAATGAAATCAATTATTCTGATTTCCAAAGCAACTTATAATATATTACAGAATCTTTTACAATATAAAGCTAATTACTAGTTAGATAATCAAATGGCAAAAAATTAAAATCCAGTGTGCCTTGCAACAATTATAATAATAAAACTCAACAGTCTTAGCAGCCATATTTAAAATTTAAGAATATTTAATATTTAAGAATATTAGCAACAGATCAGATCTTACCAGTTCAGCCTGAAGGAGGCCCCAGTCCAGAAGACAACACAGCCATAGGCAATAAAAAAACCAATAGTACTAAAAGGCAATATGAAACAACCAAGTTTTCAACTGGAGCCTAAGAACAGAGGGAGAAGGCCCAGGAGGAACTCAGGGGGGAAAGAGTTCCACAGATGTAGCACCATCACTAAGGAGACCCTATTCCTGGTCGCTACCCACTATCCAGGAGGTGCTTGGCCAAGCTGGGCTACTAGGCTGGCACTCCTTCCCTCCTTTGGAGGGGCAAGGCTGTCTGGGTCAGGGACCTTTTCCAGGGTAATCCCCCCCCCAGTCTGCCCTGGTGCCCTAATTTCACCTCCCATCTCCTTCTGACATCTACAAAGTGAAGCAGAGCCAAATAAAGAGGAGAGGTGATAGGAAGATGTGGATCAGGCTGGGCAGCAATGACTGGCTAGAGTTGTCAGTAGTAGTCTAGAGACTGATGCCATTCTCTTAATTCTCTGATGCAGCTGGAGAATAGGAATCTCTCTGGCTTCTCCTGTCTGTCCTCCTTCAGGTCCTCCCCTTGGTATACTACCCAGCACGGAGGGCAAAAAGACAGGGAGGAAGATGAACAGGAGTCTCCTGCTTCATCTATAGGTCTAAAGCTACAGAGTCAGCCTTTGGTTACAAACCCTAACCCCAATAATAACTGTGGCAACACACAAAAGTTTTGAGCAGGTGCATTGTGATGTACTGGTTGGAATAGGGTCTGGGTTCAGGTTTGAATCCCCACTTTGCCATAGAAACTCACTGGGTAATCTCGGGCTGGTCATTCTCTCTTAGCCTAAACTACCTCGCAAGGTTGTTGTGATGACAGAAAGGAGGAGGGGACAGCAATGTTGAAAGCCCCATGGGTCCCCATTGAGGAGAAAAGCAGGGTATAAATATCTAAATTAATAAAATCTGACATATTATTCGGCCTCCACCAGCTAGTATGTCATAGCGCATCCCGGTGTGAAACATAGGCGTAAAGTACGGGGGGAGCCCCCCCTGAAATTTCCCCGGGGGGGGGGCTCAGCCACCCCCGGCAAAATGGAGCGCCTGCCGCCGCACCTCCTCGGGTCCTTCCAAGGCCCAGCCACCACTGCTGGAGAGGGAGAGGGAAGGGGTGGCCGGGGGGGGGAAGAGAGAGGCACCGGCAGCAGTGTCTGGCGGGCCTCGGAAGGGCCCGGGGAGGCGCAGCGGTTTCCTGGGGGGGAGAACATTGCCCCAGCAAGCGCATGCACAAAGCGCGCGCGCTAAGGAGCCCCCCCCCCCCCGGAATTTCCAAAAGTCTACACCCCTGGTGTGAAATAGTATCATTTATATTTCTGGCAGCCTGTTGCTAAAAAGAATCTTTTGGGGCAATGGTTTTGAGCCAGTAGGATTTCACCTGCCTTAAGTACAGGCCAAGACTCATCACCTGGAAATCTTCCATTCCATGTTCCCACCTGAGAAATTTTTAAAGAAGAGAAGAGAAGAGGAGATTGGCTCTACACCCCACCCTTCACTACCTGAAGGAGTCTCAGAGCAGCTTACGAACTCCTTTCCCTTCCCCTCCCCACAACAGACACCTTGTGAGCAATGTTCCCTATAAGCTGTGGAGTCTTGTGAGCAAGAATTCTATTTTGTGAGCTACTGACCTTAAAGTTGTGAGTGAGTCATTTGGCTACTACATAAATCAGTTTGCTCTGGAGCCATCCTCCCTGAGCTAAGCCGAAAATGTGTGAGCCAGAGGCTAGAAAACCGTGAGCTAGCTCACCTCAACTTACAGGAACATTGCCTGTAAGATAGGTGGGGCTGAGAGAGCTCTTTCCAGAGCTGTCCTTGAGAGAACAGCTGGGACAGAACTATGGCAGCAGTCACACACACTAAATAATCCACTTTCAATCCACTTTCCAACTGTGTGAACTGGCAAAATCCAGTTGGAAAGTGCACTGCAAGTGGATTGAAAGTGGATCATTTACTGAGTGTGACCGCAGCCTATGGCTTGCCCAAGGTTATCCAGCAGCTTCAAGTGGAGGAGTGGGGAATCAAACCCAGTTCTCCCAGATTGGAGTCTCTGCACTTAACCACTGCATCAAACTGGCAGTAGATGGGCATGGAAGGACTCCATAAAGCCAAGATTTCCTAAACGCCATCCACAAAAACTCCTAGTTGTCATCTTTCTGCAGTAAAATAATGTTGCTCATGTTGGTGGTGAAAACCTGAGAATTTTTCACAAAGCATTTGGATAAGGAAAAGGACTTTGTACAGACCCTGAGGCAATAAAGAGATACAATGACTTTCCCCTAGGAGGTTTGCTTCCACGCAGATAGTTTTACTCTGGGTTTGGCATCCAAGATGTTTTTTTTTCTGGGTACTCTCATGTTAGAGTTAAAAGCTGTCCTCACAAAGAAATCAGGCAAAGAGTGGAGATGATTTTTTAAAAAATCCTTTACTGTCTGTTGCACAACAGGGAAGCTCAACCTGAGTTAAACAACTCAGGCAAGGAGTTCCAAAATTCTGTGGTTACATACGGCTTTTATGCAATATTATCATTAACATATGCACATCCTAATCGCCCTATCCCGATCGGAAAGTCCCTGTCTGTTCACCTGATTGGCTCCCAAACTTACAATCTAACTTGCACTGCCTCTCTCAGGTTGTTCCGCCTTTGTTTTAATCAATTCGCACCCTTCTGTCTCTCCTTTCCTGTTGTTTTAATTCCATATAGGCACATATGTTCTTTGCCAAATATGATTATATTCTGCAGTAAGAGCTAAATGCTTTCTGTTACCATGTGTGACCTAGATGTTATCTCCTTTCTCTCCTTCTTGTGACATAGCATATGTTTATTTTCTAATTTATAGCATTCTGTTTTCCGCTTTTATCAGAGTCTGGACTTACAGAAATCTATCTTCCAATCTTTAGCATTCTTATTTTCTGCTTTTAGCTTGTCAATTAACCTTTTTATGGCAGAGTTCACCCTTTTGTATGTCATTTCCCTAAAAGCAAGCTCTAATAGCTCTAATAATCTTGTTACAGAATACTGGTGATGGGTTCCCAAAAGTTCTCTATTAATTTCTCTTCTTGCACTCTCAACATTGTCCCCTAATTGTCTACTTTCTAGTTTTCCCCTACTTTGAAGTGATCTTTTCCAAAACTGGCATGATACATTAGCATAGCTCATTAGCATAACTCATTAACGTAACTTATTTGCACATGCTACACCACCTGACATCACCAGAAGTATGTCAGAAGGCAAGAAGGAAAGAAGAGAGAGAGAGAGAAAGGAAGGAAGGAAGGAAGGAAGGAAGGAAGGAAGGAAGGAAGGAAGGAAGGAAGGAAGGAAGAGCGAAAGAGCAAGCTGGCAGAGAGGGGACAGCTACTAATCCAAGCCTCAGAAATACCACTATTCTGGGAGGATAGCTTCAGTGGTGGTTGAAGCCTTCAGAAGGCTGGTCGGAGGAACAAGGACCTTTCCAGGGGGCAGGGTCATTTTGCTGCAGCCATGACACAAGCAGGCATTCCCCCATGGGGGGTGGGGGTGGCACCAACTCCCGGAGCTGAGCTCCCCTGAGCTCCTGCTTGAAATGACTCCTGGTTATAAGCTTACTGCTAATTAATTTCATTGAGTACCCACAAGTTCTTGAATTGTGAGAAAGGGAGAAAAGTACTTATCTTTCTACCTTCTCTGTCCCTTGCATAATGTTGTAAACCCCTATCATGTCAATCGACATTTCTCCAAAACAAAGAGCTTTTGAACTTTCTTCATAGGGAAGGTGTTCCATCCCCTTAAACATTTTAGTTGCCCTTTTTTTGCACCTTTTTCAATGCTATAATATCTTTTTTGAGGTGTGGTGATGAGAACTATACACAGTACTACATATAAGGCAGCACCATCGATTTATACAGGGGCATTATGATACTGGCTCATTTGTTTTCAGCCACCTTCCTATTAACCCCCAGCCTAGAATTTGCCTTTTTTATTGCAGTTGCACACTGTCAACATTTTCAGTGAGTTATCTACCATGACTCCAAAGTCTGTCTCCTGGTCAGTTACTTCCATTTGGACCCCATCAATGTGTATTTATTGGTAGGATTTTTTTTCTCCAATGTGCATTACTTTGCACTTGGCCACACTGAACCTCATTTGCCATGTTGACACCCACTTGGCCAGCCTTGACAGATCCCTCTGGAGCTCCTCACAGTCCTTCCTGGTTCTCACATTTCTGAACAACTTAGTGTCACCTGCAGACTTAGCCACTTCAGTGCTTACTCCCAACTCCAAATAATTAATGAACAAGTTAAAAAGCAACGGACCTAGTACCAAGCTTTGTGGTACTCCATTGCTTACCGCCTTCCACTGTGAAAACTGCCCATTTACACTCACTTTCTGCGTCCTGTTAATTAACCAGTTTTTAAACACGTAAGAGGACTTGTCCTCTTATCCCATGACTGCTGAGTTTACGTAGGAACCTCTGATGAGGAACTTTATCAAAAGCTTTCTGGAAGTCTAGGTAAACAACATCTACTTGGGTCACCCTTGTCCACATATTTGCTCACCCCCTCAAAGAACTCTAAAGATTTGTGAGACAAGATCTTCCTCAATAGCTTTTGTTCATCAATGTGCCTAGTAATTCCATCTCTAATAACAGATTCCACCAGTTTACCCAGTATCGATGTTAGACTGACCAGTCTGTTATTTCCTGGATCTCTTCTGGAAACTTTTTTAAAGATGGGGGTTACATTTGCTACCTTCCAGCCCTCAGGAATAGAGGCAGATTTTAGTGATAGATTGCATATTTTTGTCAGGAGATCCACATTTGAGTTCTTTCAGAACTCTTGGGTGTATGTGATAGGGGCCTAGTGATTTGTCAGTTTTTAATTTGTCCATCAGTTGTAGGACCTCCTCTCTTGTCACCTCAATCTGACTCAGATCTTTTGACATCCCCTCCCGAAATCAGCAGTTCTGTAATGGGCAAGCACTTCCCATCTTCCACAGTGAAGACAGTGGCAAAAAATGCATTTAACTTCTCTGCTATTTCCCTGTCATCCTTTAACCACTTGGTCACCCAAGGGCCCCGCTGCCTCCCTGATTGGTTTTCTGCTTCTAATGTATTTGAATAATTTTTTTGTTGGGATTTAAGTTTTTTGCAATATATTCCTCACAGTCCCTTTTTGTCTGCCTGATCACTCAATCTTTCTTACCTTTTACTGCTTTCTTTACTTCGTTCATTAACCATGCAGGACTTTCTTACATCTATTCATACCTTTCCTAACCACACATGCATATACTGAGACTCCTAGTTTGTGCCTGTCTAGCTGGCACT
The DNA here is from genome assembly GCA_029233225.1 of Lepidodactylus listeri. NCBI lineage: Eukaryota > Metazoa > Chordata > Lepidosauria > Squamata > Gekkonidae > Lepidodactylus > Lepidodactylus listeri. Next base: position 106,091,183 of record JARCFY010000003.1, read on the forward strand.
ACGTGTGGAACAGGCTACCATGGAGATCCTGGCCTTGAGTCTCCTGCCTAGCAGCCTAAACATTTCCTCCAGGACCACACGACGTTACACCACATCGTTGGTGCCAACATGTACCATGATGACTAGCTCCTCCCCAGCACTGCCTACCAGCCTATCTAGACCATGCATAATTTCCACTACCTTTGGACCAGGCAGACAAGTCACCATGTGGTCAGCATGCAGATCCACAACCCATCTATTTACATGCTTGAGGATCAACTCAATAACTTCCAAGAGCCCCCCTCCCTCCTTGTCCAGGGATGGTTCCTTATTCAGAATCAGTGTATTTATTTCATCTGAGAGGAAGAACATGACTTTCTGATTGGTGGCACCATCTATTATCTGGAACCCCCTCTTAAAGAAGATCTGCCACAGTGATTCAGCTAGCATTTAGGCATGTGATAAAAAAACCTGGTTTGAAAGCACATTTGGGTGTTAAAAGGTTTTAAATAGCTGGCTTTTAATGCTATTGTACCAATGGAACTTTAAAGTGGATCTAGTATATTTATAGGGTTAGGTCTTTTTGGTACATGGAAGCCACTTCTGTTCATGTAGATCTCCAATATCTGTAAATCTCCCCCACCCCCAACAACTGCAGCTCCCTGTGCTATGTCATACCACACTCCACAGGGTTCCTTGACCATCAGGAACCACCTGGGGATGGGGTGTGTAGCAGGTTGCAGTAAGAAGGCAGAGGCAGGGAAATCCCTTTGCATGAGAGAAATTTTGCTTGTGTTTCTCTGGATTCAGTCTACTGCATGTTGATTTTATTCTATGTTGCCTTATGAGTCTGGGGCAGACCAAAAGGCAATATTTGTTCATTGAAGAAAAGCTAATATTTATTAATGTATAAGCCCAAGGAATTGTTAACAGACATATGGTACCGTGTGACCTTCCCCCACATAATATCAGTGTGACACAACTATACAGTAAAGAAACAGGAAAAAAAATCCATAAATCAGTATGACCACTGGACTTAAATGGTGAAGGGAAGATTTTATTTGCATATTTGACTGCTTGTATTCTTTCCCATCATGCTCGCTTGCTCTCTCTCTCTCTCTCTCTAGATTAACAAGCTGGAACCTGTATTTCAGCAGCTGTACAATTAACTTTCTGTAAACACATCTGATAATTGTTTTGTGCTTGTGTCTTGGTAACAGCATGAAATTGATTGTCTTCTGAATGCTGGGTATAGGCTTTGAGCCTCGTGATCTCAGTGATATCAGCTGAAGGCTTTACTAGTACTGTCATCATCAGTAAATACATTTGTATTTATTTTATTACATTTATATCAGGTCCATCTTCGAGTGTGGAGCTTGTTGCCTTTGGGTTCCTAGGAGGTCTCTTTCCAGTCACTGACCAAACCCCAGCTTGCTAGGCTTCAGCAAGGTGGTTGAATTGAGTGGCCTCCAGCCATATCCTGAGCCAATTGCTGACCCACAGATCATGGACCATTACCTATCCATTCACTCACTTGTTCGCATTCCAGCCTTGTTAGGTAGATTACTATGGAGAGAACCAGACAAATAATAGCAGCCCTTTTTCTAGTTTCCCTCCTCTCTTCTCCTTAAAGTGCAATAATGAACTATACATTATATTGTCACATTGTGTAATTCCCAACTATTCCCCGGGCTGCCACTGATGAAGGGCACGGTGAGGAAACACTACACATGATGTGATAATATCATGCATTCATGTCATTGCTGTATATTACTGGAGAGGAGGGGAAAGTTGACATGTCCTTGGAAAATATCAAAGTTCTTCCCCGTTACTCCCATTTAACAACTTGGGAACTGAAGGAGAGAGAGAGAGAGAGAGAGAGAGAGAGAGAGAGAGAGAGAGAGAGAGAGAGGGCCACCCAGTGACTGGACAAGAATTTGTACTCAGTTATTCTATACTGAGGTCTTTACTTATTGCGCTATACTGATATCTAGTATATGCAGTAGAATATAGTTTTGCTTTTGCAATACCATTGTGGAGGACCAATGTCTAAAGACAAGGTTGCTAGTGGCAACCCTAGAATGTGATTTAAAAGCAAAGGGAAACATAGACAGTGTTGCTGAACGGTTAATCAGTGTGGATGTTTGGAAAACTATATATAGTTCTGGTCACCCCATCTCAAGAAAGATATCATAGAACTGAAAAGGTGCACAAAAAATTATCAAGAGCTTGGAACACTTTCCCTATAAGGAAAGACTAAAGCAGGGGTGTCAAATATGCGGCCCGGGGACCGGATCAGGCCCTCGGAGGGCTTCTATCAGGCCTGCACTGGAACTGGCCATCTCCCACTTCCAGTTCTGTTGCTACTGCTGCATCATAGCTTGCTTCATCAGACTCTCTCAGTCGCTCAGCCATTTCATGTTTTTCCCTGGGTCCTAGACTCAGAACTCTGAGCATGAGATTTCTGGGATGAATGTCAGTAAATCAAAAGTAGGTTTGCAGCTTGCAGATATACACTTGAACAGCATACTCAAGATTGCAACAGCACAGACATTTTGATGCAATAATTCAGAGCAAGAGGACTCAGTTCTTGACTAGCACATGAAGCAACTTATGTACAAAAGGTTGCAACGCCCAGCCATTTCATGTTTTCCCCTAGGTCCTAGGTTAGGAATACTGAGCATGAGATTTCTGTAATAAATGTCAATAAATCAAAAGTAGGTTTGCAGCTTACAGATACACACCTGAACAGCATACTCAAGATTGCAACAGCACAGACATTTTGCTGCAATAATTCAGAGCAAGAGGTGTCAGTTATCAGATACTGTTAAATAAACAAAATATTGCAAGAGTGCTAATGTTTTAAGCATGTTTTTATTTTAAGTAAAAAAAAATCTTTGTGTTTGTGTCCTTTATGAAGTTTATATCTCCACTAACTGGCATTACATTTTATGACACACATGGCCTGGCCCAACAAGGTCTCATTTATGTCAGATCCAGCCCTCAAAACAAATCAGTTCGACACCCCTGGGCTAAAGCATCTAGAGATTTTTTTTGTTTGAAGAAAAAAAATGACAAGGGGGAACAGAAGACACGATAGATATCGCTTGACATGGAGATTTTTTCTCTCCTAATACTAAAACTTTTAACCACCCAATTAATACATTCACATTGGACAAAAGAAAACAGTTTTTCACCGAACACATGATTAATTTGTGAACTTCTTTACCACGAAGCATAGCAACAATCACCAGCTCAGACAGCTTTGAAATGGGATTAGACAAATTATAGATGTATCAACAGCTATTGATCATGTGAGCTTAATGGAACCTCCATGTTTAGGGGTGGGATAAGACTGGTTGTTGGGGGTGGGCAACAGCAAGGGAGAACTCTTCCTTTTATATCCTGCTTGTTAATTTCGCAGAAGTATCTGGCTGGCCATTCTGGGAAACAGCATGCTAAAGCAAAATGATCTTCAGTGTGGTCTAGAGGGGATGATCCTGCATTCTTAAAATAGGATAAAGATGGGATTTGTTATACAATGGTAGTATTTGTAAGACATTGGCTAAAGGTCTGTCAAGCTTGACAGGTTGCATCAGGGCTTAGTTCTTGCGGCCATTTCTTACACGCCCAGGGAAATGCTTATTGCCACTTTGGGGTCAGGAAGCAATTTTTCTCCAGGCCAATTTGGCTGGTGATCCTGGAGGTTTCTTGGCATCTTCTAAGCGTGGAACAGCGGTCACTGGGGGCTGGGGAGGGGAGGTATTTGTGAATTTCCTGCATTGTGCAGGGGGTTGGACTAAATGGCCCTGAAGGTCCTTTCGAACTCTGTGATTCTAGGTTAGGGGGAAAAGAGCAGGGAGAGTTTCTGTCCTTTCTCCATTACCTATTCCCCCTATCACTTAGACCTCAAGCATAATCAATACTTTATTCCATAGAATTCAATAGAAGTAACAGAATCAAGGCATCTTCACTTTGCTTAGCCTCATCCTCAGTTCTTTTCTTGGTTGTACTAAAGTGACAGAAGATTGGGAAGTGGCAAACAGAGCCAGTAGAGGCCAGAGGCAAGGCAATACTCCAGTTCTAAATATTTTCTCCTCTTATGGGATTCCAGAAATGAGACTAGTGATAAAATATTGGGAATGAGAACTTCTCCTTGCAAAAGTAATTACAAAAAAATTAGTGGCTGTTCAGCTGGGCAAGAGGTGTGGGGAACACAGTTGCTAGTTAAAAAGATGGAAGAGGCTTAGCACTTGCTACAAATTGTTCCTTGGACACTAAAAGAATAATTTCAGATTACTGAAGCCAAAAGACGTTATTCAAAAATCTTTTGTTATGTTTAAGTGAACCACGAAGGTGGCAGGAGCTTTCTATGAAGTTTCTTCTCTAACAGTTCCCACTACTGCTTTCCCCCAAATTCTAAGCCCAGCCACTATTCTTTGTCTGGTGCCATTTCTTCCAGATCCTGCCTCTTTCTGCTCTGCAGTGCTCCCAACTAGTTTCTTCCCTGCCTCCAAACCAGATGTACAATCTCCAAAGGTTTCCTTTTGCAGGGATATAAAAGTCAAGTTGCTACCACCAACAGTATGTTCTGCTAAGTGTCCATTAGAAGTAGGGTTGCCAGCCTCCAGGTGGGACCTGGGGATCTCCTGCTTTTACAACTGATCTCCAGCTGACAGAGATCAGCTCCCCTGGAGAAAATGGCTGCTTTGAAGGGTGGACTCTATGGCATTGTACCATGCTGAGGCCCCTCCCCTCCCCAAACCCCACCCTCTCCTGGCTCCACCCCCAAAGTCCCCAGGTATTTTCCAACCTGGACTTGGCAACCCTAATTAGAAGATAATGTTTCTTTCCTGAACTGCAGAGTGCTTGGTCTTTTATTAGAAAAAACAAGTGGGAACCCACAAGGACTTGTGGGAGGCATCTCACTTCTCTCTTACAATTTCCTCTTTTCCTTTCCTGAAAGCCCCCATAGTCTCTCCCTTTTTCTTGCTTCCTTCTCTCCTATTAAGTCTTGCCAATCTCTAGACAGGGCCTGGAGATCCTTGGAATCATAATAAATCTCCCAACTACAGAGATCAGTTTCCTTTAGGGTTGCCAGATGGGTTTGGGAAAGTGAGGTTTGGGGAGGAAAGCAACCTCACCAGGGCATGATGCCATAAAGTCCACCCTCCAAAGCAGCCATTTTCTTCAGTGGAACTGATCTCTGGCACCCGGAAAGCAGTTGTGCTTCCAGGTGATCTCCCACCCCCACTTGGAGGTTGGCAACCCTAGTTTCCCTGGAGGAAATTGCTCCTTTGGACTCTGTGGCATTATACCACGCTGAGGCTACTCTCCTCCCCATACCCTACTTCCCTCAGACTTCATCACAAAATCTCCAGGAATTTCCCAACCTGGAGCTGACAACTCTAGCTAAGCCTGGCCCCAAGGCCGAAACAGGCCTGGAAAGGGTCCCTCCCCTCCCCCTGGGCCTTTTACTGAGAGAGCAAAGCTTGGAATGCTGTGGTTGCCTAGCAACAGCCACTGAGGGAATCTGTTGCTTAAAGCTAAAGGTGCTTCTTTGTCATTTTTGGATTTTTAAAGCTGTCCAGTATATTTTTTTTAGATTTCACATTTTTCTGCAAACCTGGGGCCATTTTTAGGTTTGTAGAAAGATCTGTCTTGCCCATTCAAGGCTCCAGTCACTGGATTTAAGTATCCAAAAATATTCTGACTTCGCTATTATATTCTGCCTAAAGTTTTGGTAAGCATTCAGTGCTAATAAAACAGACTTCAGTGTTTTAATGCATTTGTGTGGTGATGCATCCTTCTTCAGCCTTTAGTAAATAGAACACTACAACATGCAAAAATTTAGTTTTAATGAGAAGTTTAATACTCATAAGGCTCCCTAAATAATTAAGCTACCAACAGTGACATGTGAAACCTTGAAATCGGACAAATGGATGCCTTTTGAATATGAATGCCCCCCAGTTTCTACTTAAACTGTGGCTGCTGTTATAAGAATAAAATACAGGAATAATACTTTGTGCTTCTCAAATCAAAGAATCCCACAGCAAAGGAAGATCTGTACCTGTCATGAGCTCTGCATTCTTAAGCTGTGTTGCCCTGAAACAGTGATTGTAAAGCATAACAGTTGCTGCTACAAACACCACTTGTCTGTACATTAGCCCTCTCCCCACGTTACTTAGCATGAAACTTCACAGGCAAGACCCCACTTCATCAACTGCACTAACTTGTAGCACAACTTAGATTACATGGGTTACTAGCAGCTTATAATCGATGTTGAAGTGATCCACAGGAACAGCTGATGAATTCTATAATTCATGTTATTCTCAAGGAATATAACACTACTACCAATCTAATATTTAATTTATTTAGATTTTATCCTTTATGTAAAGGCTTGGGGCAAGTTTCTCGCAAAGTAAACAAAAGCATTCTTTTAAAAAGAAAATTAGCCACTAAATAACCACTTGGTTATCCCTGAACACTAAATGTTTACCAGAACAAAGAAATCTGTTGCTTCCATAAGATACTCAGTCTTTGCTAGACCTCTAGTGGAAAAGTATTCTTCTAAGTAAGAATGGAACTCCGTGCTTCCTCAGTGTTAATACTTAAATTGAATTATGAGCACGATTGAGAGTTCTTAACTGACCATCACTATAAGGAAGGATTTTGGGTCTAAGTGGTTGAGTGTTTTACAAACTACAACTGGCATCTTGAATTGTGGGTTTTGTGAGAAGCTACTATAAGATGCCAGGCTATATAATTAATTCCGAGCAACCATATCAGAGACTGCAATCCTAAGAACACTGCAGAGTATTTTGGGATGTGTTCTGGGTGCCAACTGAGCCAGTCTGGTGTAGTGGTTAAGTGTGCAGACTCTAATCTGGGAGAACTGGGTTTGATCCCCACTCCTCCACTTGCACCTGCAGGATGACCTTGGGCAAGCCATAGCTCTGTACCAGCTGTTCTCCCAAGGACAGTTGTCTCAGAGCTCTCTCAGCCCCACCTACCTCACAGGGTGTCTGTTGTGGGGAGGGGAAGGAAAAGGAGTTTGTAAGCCACTCTGAGACTCCAAGTGAGTGAAGGGCCGGATATAAATCCAATCTCTTCTTCTTCTTTTTAATGCAGTGTACTGTGGGCCTCACTTGGGCAGAACATGCCGAACCCTCTCTTGCTGCATGTTGCAAGGCAAGATCAGTAGTTGTGGGAAAGCAGTTTTTAAGGGTCCACCATTACTGATTGCCTTCTTGATGAAATCCCGAACATAGTTTGAATATCACTGACTTATATAACAGGACTAAACCAAATGGTCATGGTTGACAGTGAAATGTGATACCTTTTGATATATTTTGCTTCTTGAGAAGCTGAATAAATAATGCCCTAATTAGGTAAGCATAAAGTTGCGTAACTTTATTACAAATTGTACCTGAGCAGAGGAGGCTAAAGTCGGATGCATTTCAGTGGTTTTATCAGCATCTTGTTTTTCTAGATTACACAATGTGAACTTGGGTATAATCTTGACCTGATTGTAACACCGTTAGAGATAGATTCAAGTCCAGTAGCACTTTAGAGACCAACAAGTTTTTCGGCATATAAGTTTTCAAAGCTCCCTCCTTCAGATACAAGTAGGAATAGAGATTCCAGACTCCTTATATCCCAGTCAGAAGGTGGGAAGATTCTTTCAGAGAAAGGAATCAGGATGCAAAGGTACAATGCAAAATCTAATCAGCTTGATTACAGCTGGGGAGAAATGCTTAGGGTGAAAAAATAGCATCTGTAGTGAGAAAAGAATTCAGCAAGGGGGAGGGGGGAGTCCATTATTCTGAATGTTCTGGAAGATGAAAGTGTTCTCCCACTGGCTTTTGAGTGTTGTGATTTTTAGTACCAGATTTATGTCAATTTATTCTTTTGCTTAGGGACTGACTTGTTTTTCTACATAGAGTCGAAGTGAATATGGCGATAGAGTTGGCATCTTGGTTTATTGCAGGCCCTGGTCCCAGAGTATGTCTTAGGAAGTGCATTATTGTGGGTGAGAAGTAGTTTACGATTAGGAGACTGTGGCCAAGAAAAAGCTCACCTCCCAATCAATGTTTCCCTTAAGCTCCACGGTGTTGTGAGCAAAAATTCTACCCTCTGAGCAAAAAAAAGCTAGTAGCATTAAAGTTGCGAGCAAGTCTACATTTGACTATTGCATAAATTATTTTTAGAAGATTATTTCCATAACCTTGTAAAAATCTCAAGAATGCACTCTTTTAAACTATATTTTAAGAATAAACATTATAAGAGAAAACAGAATCAAGTCAAATTTCATTACACAAAATGTCCTCTATAGGGGTAGACCAGGCCTCCAGAGAACAAATCTACCTTCCCCTTTCCACTATATTGGTATACCTCACTTCTGGATATTTATTTATTTATTTATTCCATTTATACCCCACCCTCCCAACTAATGGGCTCAGTTCTACCCGCCCCAATTCACTTTATTGGTAGACCTGGCCTCTGGATAACAGGTCTACCTACCTCAGTCTACTATATTGGTAGAGCTGGCCTTGGACCATTGCCCTGCACTGACCCTTAGAAAAAAATACCAGCATTTGGAGGGAGGGGAAAACTCTTGCAGTCCACTTTGGGGTTTTTTTTAGTGAAATATGGCAACTAGCAATACAGGTCAAGTATAACAGAGGTGGAACAATCACTGTCAGAATGCTGCATAACCTAACAAACAGGAAGTTGCTTAAATGTTATCAATCTGCCCAAACTACTTATTTATTCAAATATTTATATACCACTTTTCTGTGACTCAAGGCAGCTTACAAATCATACTGAAAAGCGTAATAGGGGCACTACCCCCGGAAATAATTTTTTCTGGCTCTATTATAGCCTATGGGGACCATTATAGTCAATGGGTCCCATTGGCTATAAGGGAGAATTGATCCAGGGGTATCTGGGGGGGCTGCTGGTGCCTCTCCTCAAAAAAACCTACGTTTCAAAAAGATTGGACCAGGGAGTCCAATTCTATGGGCCCCAGAAGGAGGTGACTCTATCCTCCATTGTTTCCTATGGAAGCTTGGTTGTGAGAAGAGCAAAAATCCTCTGAGTTAGCCTCTGAAATGTTGTGTGTCAGCCTAAGCACAGCTTAGGGGGGTGGCTCTGGAGGGGCTGTTTTTGATGTAGAGGCACCAAATTTGTAGCATAGCTGCTGGTGTGTCTCCTCAAAAAAAAAAACCACCCCAAGTTTCAAAAAGATTGGACCTGTGGGTCCATTTCTATGGTCCCCAGAATGAAGTGCCCCTGTCCTCCATTGTTTGCGAGCTGAAGCAGAAATCCTCTGAGATGGCCTGTGAAATGCTGTGTGCCAGCGCAACCAGCACAGCTTAGAGGGAACTGTGCTCCCAATGCCTGTGAGAGAGGAGGATCATTGTCCAGCATAGGTCACTGATGTGTTGCTGGTTTGAGCTGAAAGCTGTATGTGACCACCAGTGCATTCTGTTGTTTCTTTTGGGCCTGTCTTGTAGCAGGTTATCCATGGTGTCATTCTGACTTTGTTGATCTGTTTCCTTAGTATATTAGGTGGATATTGTAATTTCAAAAACTTCTATTGTAGAACCCTGATTTCAATAACTTCTGTCAGAGGGATTGGAACAGATGTGGCTATAGCAGAGCTTGGCTGTAGACAATGGATTGTTTGGTCATTTAAGATGGTGACTGGAGGCATGTAGGTATGTTTGGAAATCATAGTTTTCCAGTAGAAGTTGGTTTTTATGCTTCCATTATGTATTTATATGCTGGGGTCTGGGAAATGCACTTCTGACATGGATAGATTCACAGTCAGGCTGATGGTAGGGTGGAAGTTACTGAAAGCCTGGTGAGAGATAGGTCAAGGGGGGTGTACCCCTCTTGTGCTTGAGATTTATTGATGATATTTTTATCATCTAGATACACAGGAAAGAAGCTCTTCCACTCTCTACACAGAACAAACAGATCAGTTCCTATGCAAAAAGAATAAATGGGCATAAATCTGACATCAAAAATCACAAATCAAAACACAGTGGAAGATTTCAATCTTCCAGGATCATCATCATCGTCATTGTATGGCAGTGTGCGTAGCATAGCTAGGAAATCTTAAGATTGTCTGGCAGCCACGTTCCAGTTCTTTTCGTGTTATGTACCACTAGGTGCTGAGCTAGACTTGTTTTTAAGGCAAGAGACATTTCAGAGGTGGTTTGCCACTGCCTGCCTCTCTGTCATGTCCCTGGTATTCCTTGGAGGTCACCCTTCCAAATACTAGCCAGGGCCGAACCTGCTTAGCTTCCAAGTTATGTCTTCCAGGACATATCCTTGCTGACCTAAGATAAGTCTTCAAACAGAGAAACTCGAAGGCTGAGAAGCCTGAACTTAAGTTCATTTACCAGTTCAGAACAATGGGGACTCCCTGCAGAGTTGAATAGAGACACAGGATTCTTACCTCACTACATATGCTAATTTAATGCCCCTAAGCATTTCTTCCCAGTTTTAACTAAACTGATTACATTTTGCATTGCATCCCGGCTCCTTTCTTTGCAACACCCCTCCTACCTTCAGACTCCGGGATCGCCATTCCTACTTGTATCTGACACGGAGCTTTGACCCCCCAAAGCTGATACCCTGAAAATCTTGTTGGCCTTTAAGGTACTGCTGGACTTATATCTAGTTCTCCTACTTCAGACCAGCACAGCTACCTTCTGAAGCTATCATCAGAGACGCTGCTGCAGCTCTAACTGTTGTTTCTTTACAGGCTGCTGCATTCATGTCTGGATTTCTCCCATGTTTGGCCTCACTGGCTCCAGTCCCCAAAGCAAAGGTAATGATGTGAAATTGTATATTTAAATGTTTATTTGCATCTATAAGGTGATTTAAGGCAAAATTAGATGTGACACAGCCAGCAATCAGTGTATGACTATTTTTAAAAGAATTAAATGGATTAGATTCTTTCTTTCTTCATATTTATACCCTGCCCTCCCCACGAACGGGCTCAGGGCAGCTTACAATAATTGGTACAATGTACCTAAAATATATAAATAGTTGGTACAATGTACCTAGTCTATATAAACAGTTAAAACAGTTTAAAACAATTTGAGACAGTTAAAACAACCATACCGTTTGAAGTGCTCGTACTACTGGTTCCAATAGCTTAGATGACACAATCTCAGAACGACTATCATAGTTCCTACTTCAGCAGCCTTTTTTGACTACCTGTGAGGTCTAGCGCGATCTCTATCCCCAGGGCCAACCCTGTCCCACAGATGAGCAGATGGTAATAGTTGGTGGTAGTGGCGGTGATAGCTCCTAGTTGAAAGCCTGGTGGAAGAGCTGACCCCTTATCTTTCTGTGCCCCACTGCTTCAAGTACTTTTTTTCCTGGCTCACTTCCAGAGATACAGCTGGGTTGGGTAACAAGTATTTCAAATAACCAAGTGCAGTACAGTAAAGCAAGGGAAAGGGGGAATAATTAGCTGGGCTTCCCTCACCTGTGTGCTTCATTGCCTGTTAAAACTGATACCCATCCACACTCCCACTTCTGATATAAATAGGGCATGTCCACTCCCCATCACAGCAGGTTTGGATCTAAAACTATGAATTAAATATCTAAAATTAAACTGGAACATATTAAAGATTTTGACTTGTGCTGGGGTATGTTTTAAAATTATGAAGCCACATTTAAACTCTATACATTGAATTGTGTTAGATTCCTTCCCTGGCTCTCTTCTGCTCTTTTTTTCTGACAATGGCCTAAAGAAATGCCTTATGGCTTTTGCAGTGTGTATTTAAAGAGAATGCAGTGCAGTCATAATTGGTTTCTTCTCACCTTTCTATCTACTCTTTAGATTTCTATTTTAAAGAACAGTAAAGAACATTTGCAATGAAATAAAACTGAACAAAATAAGAATGGCTATAATCGTGCTGCCATTAAACAGCAAGGTATGCATTTTAAATCTTTTTTTTAAAAAAAGACAGTACAATAAACAGAATTAAAACTGCCTCCTTTAGCAGGGTTTGCACATAAAAAGTTATTTAATGTCCATATTTATCTTTGTAAATCTAACAACAATTATAACCTTTTTAAGACAAGAAGATCATACATTGCAATAAAAACTACAGCACAGTACTTCTAAAATGGTCGTTAAAAATGTGTATATTGTTTTCTCTGGAACTGAGACTATTAATGAACAGGGTCAATGCCTAAAACCAGGATCAGTTAGAACACAGAAATAATTTATTTAACCTGACCCTTTCTGAAGGTTTAGGACAAGAAAAAGCCGGATAAAAATACGGCAGATATTAAAATTGAGGTGAAAACAAAATTAATCACAACCTTCCAGCCAAATGTTCTGTTATTTCAAATCAGCGTGTGATATGAATCCACCACCGGCTGGGCCTTCTGGGTCTACTCTTCCAGGTTATTTTATGGTCACCACTGTGCCTAAACCATGTGTAAAGTTTTCAATCAGGCCCTTTTTGCCCACTTCTCCAATCCTGTCCTCTCAACATGCACAGTTGAGTATATTTTTGGGCATTCAGTTCCCTTCTCCTGGACTACTTCTTGGTTGGCCTCACAAACAATCCCCTCTGCCCCCCCCCCCCCCCCCGCTTCTGTCCCTCTTCCTTCCGCCAGTACAGTCATCCTCCCCATATTCAGCATGGTTCTTAGCTTCAACTTTTCTCAAACTACTTTTTCTTTTCAGATCTTCTCTTTGACTTAAGAGCACATAGTAGCCATTTCTAGTACACTTCTATGCACCTAAGGAAGTGAGCTGTGACCCTTACAGAAATCAATTTTGATCAATTCAGGTGGGTAGCTGTGTGAAGCAGCAGAACAAAGACTGAGTCCTGTGGCACTTTTAAGACCAGCAAAGTTTTATTCTGGGTATAAGCTTTTGTGTGCTTATACCCAGAACAAAACTTAAAGCTGCCACTGGACTCAAACTTTGTTCTACTATCAGTTTTGTTAGTCTTTTGCAGTTATACCGAACTCCTGTCTAATTTACTACACAATTACCTCTGTAAAGGCATCCGTCTGTGTTCTTGCCTGCCGAGGATTTAATGCCTTTTTAGCAACGTTCCTTAACGAACAACGTTAATAGGAAACATCGGTGATGCAAGGCCTTACAGAGAGCCCACGATCCCCCTCCCTTCCTTGTGTATTTCTTCAAGGCGGGGGGGGGGGGCGGGGGCGGCTGCTGCGGCTAAATCACTTGGTGTTTTTAATGGCTGCTGCCCAATATCCCGTTGTATGCGTCGTCCCCCATTGTATTGGGGGGGGGGGGGGTGAGATATTCTCCCGATCTGCGCGCTGGGCTCGCATCGCCTTTTCTTGGGTGGGGGTGAGGGAGGAGGCCTATCAAGGCCCGGCCCGCCGGGGGCTTGGCTGGCTGGCGGGCGGGCGGAGTGACGGACAACGAAGCCCGCTCGCTTGCTTGCCTGCTTAGGCTCGTTAGAGGGAGCTGTCGGCCGGAGGGAGCGGCGCTTGCTGCAGTGAGGGACCCGCTCCTGCTTCTCGTCGCCGCTTCTATCTCCTCGGAAGCCAGAGAGAGAAAGCGAGACTCGCCGAGGCGAGTTAGCAGCAGCAGAAGGAGGCGGCGGCGGCGGCGGCGAAAAGCGGTCACGGCGCAGCCTCTGCCCAGCATCACAAGCAGGCGAGGGAACGCAGGGCCCGGGCAGCCACGGTCGCGCCGCCGCCACCGCCGCTATGAATCTCGCGGGCTTCTCGGGACCGGCCGCGAAGAGAGAGCCGGCCAGACGGAGGTATGGAGACCCCCCCCCCCCCTTTTCCCTCGTGAGTGGGGATTATCCGGCCAGAATGGGCGCCGGGTGAGAAGAGAGGCGCCTTTCTTTGCTGCTGTCCCTGCTGAGGGGAAGCGGAGGCCAGACTGGCACTCCCCGCCGCGGCGCCCTTGAGAGGATTCCCCCTCTCAGGCCGCTGGCAAGTCGGGGCACTTCGTTCTCGCTGGCGCTCTCTTCAGGTCTTATTTTGCGCCGCTGGGCTCGCCCCCATACAGCGAGGCTGAAGGGTCACCCTACTGGCTGCCGCTTCATGGCGAAGAAGGGGAGCGATGGTTCTTCGGCACAGACTGGGTGTGGGGCACTCGGCTGCAGGGAGCTCTTTAGGGTTTCATTCTGAACGGGGTCACCCCGTTAGTGCCCTTGAGAACATCTCCCCGCACAGATAGGGGATGAAGTAAAAGGCTCCTGTTGGGTGTGCAGGGCTTCTCTTTCCCCCCTCCCCATGAACTGAGGGACAGAGTCGCCCCCTGGCGCCTGTCTGAGGAGCCCCCGTACAAGACCGTGGTTGGAAACCCTTTGAAGCCCTTGGAAAGTGCCCCTATTTTTGGGGTGGAAAGGGCGACAGAGTCTCTTTTCGTGCCCTTAAGAGAATCTCCGAGCCTTCAGTCTCTGTTGCTGCCTTCTAAAAAGAATAAATCTCTGGGGCTGAGAAGGAGAGGCTCCTCCTGGGGCGAGGGGAACTAGAGGGATCGGATTTGGACCCTCCTTATCCACTGTAAGCAGATTGAGTCTCTCCCCCCTCATGCCTCTTGAGGGAAGGAGGGCACTCTGCCTTTGCCCTTGAATAAATTCTTTCTGGAAGGTTTTGGGATGCCATTGAGGGGAACTCCCATGCTTGAGGTGATGGTGGAGTTAGGACGAACAGCCGCCTGAGGACTCTCCCTCCCCCTATCTTCTAGAGTTGGGCATGTTCCTGAGAGACCTTTTGTCAGCGGAAGATGCTCCTCTGTGTTTGGCAGGCATTTTCCTTGGGATAGCTGGACAGAGGGAACGAAGTTCGGGTCTCCCTTAGAATCTTAAAGAGTGTCGAGGGAGCGACCCAACTTCTCCCGTTGTCCATAATGAGGAAGATGCAAAAGAGCTTCTTCCCCCTACTTAGAGCTCCATTTGAGCGGAGCCTCGAGTTTCCCCTTTCCTTAGCTGCATCTTTCCAGAGAGCACCGTTCCCCCCCCCCCCCCCCGAAGGAAGTGACTGGGGGCAGACGCTGAGGCTGCCCCCCCCCCCCTCCCCTCCCCTCCCCTCCCCTCGGCGCACTTGGGAGTATCGTGGAGGGAACCACAGAGCTGTGCTCGCTCGCTACTGTTGCCCTTTGGCACGGACAGGGCTGGCGGGCGTGTTTCACTTCCTTCCTCCCCACTCAATTCCCTGAAGGGTGTGGGGGACACACCCGCCGCGGGGTGGCGGCGGTACTAGCGTCCAGCCTCTTCTCTCGGGGGGTGGGGGTGGGGGAGAGGAAGGCGCGTGAGGCCCTGAGAAGCCGCCTCTCGAGGAGGCAGCGGCGGATTGAGCCGCCAAGCGGAGCGAATCGTTTTGCTTGCGCTTTCCCTGGTTAGGGTAGCAGCCCCCGCCGTTGATGCCGCTTCTGGCACAGTCACTCCGAGCCCCGCTTTCTCCCCGCAGGGAGCGGCAGAGGAAATAGGGAGCCGCCGAGCGCTCCGAGCCCGTTACGTTGGGGCCAGGCCAGCCACCTTCGTGTCCATGAGCGCGCCGCCCTCCCGTCAGAGCTGCTGCTGCTACTGCCGCCACCTCCCTCGCCAGGAGCCGCCGACCCGGGCGCACGCCTCCACCGCTGCTGCTGCTGCTGCTGCTACCGCCGCCGCCGGGCCCACTTCCCCCGGCCCTGCCTCCTCCTTTCCTCTGCGCAGCAGAAGGTGAGTGAAGCAGCCCCGTTGGCTGGATTCAGCCTTGTGATTCGTCAGTATCCCTCTCATCTACAAACCACTGGTGTTTCCTCTCTTAACATCCCCTTTAGGCTTTCCTTCCCTTTTTTTGCTACCCATTTCCAATCAATAATCCTACACATTTCTCTCCATTTTGTCCTACTATCATCTAGTATGGTTTTATTTCATGCGTAATTTGTAGTCTAGATAAGCAGTTGTAGTTCTTAAAGATATTCTGTTAATGTATGTTGGCTGCCTCCCCTCCATTGCAAAAATGTTCTTGTTTTAGAACTATGAAGTGTTAAATAGCTCTCAGCTGTTGGAGTGTGGAGTCACTCATTCCTTTGTGGGGGGAAAGCAAGGGGAGTTCCGTTCCTCAAATGGATCATCCTTTGGTTACATTCCAATGTCGTCTAAGCAAAGGGAATGTGTTTCTCTGCTATCGGCTTACAAGACTGAGTAATGATGTACTGAACGTATAGTCTATTCGCTGACATATATTGTCAGTAAAGAAAAAACAAAAACAAAAATCTCAAGCTTATGGTGAAGGGTTTTGTGAGATTTCCTTTCAATTTGCATAAGCATATATTGGTGTATTTTGGGGGTTGCTTTTAAAGTAAGGTTGACTGTATTCTGTGTAGCAGTTTAGGATGAAAGGTTAAAACATCTATTTCAGTTGAAGATAGGAAAGATAGATATAACTTTTAATTGAGGGTTTGGGGATCAGGATGTGGCTGAATTGTGGCTCAGTGGCAGAGTGCATACTTTGCATGTCAGTCTCTGGTATTTCCAGCTAAAGGATCTCAGGCAGCTGGGAGGGACACCTCCTTACCTTGGAGATCTGCTGCCAGTCAGTGTTGACTATATTGAGCTAAATGGTCTCATGATCTAACGGTGTAAGGTAACTTTATATAACTATATTCATGTATGAAGGCATATGTGTGAAAACAGGCCAGTCTTCTGCAAAGGTGACTGGACACTTGCAAAGTGAACAGCCCTTTGTTTAAAGCGTGTGAGTTGTTAGTAAGAAGAAAGCTATGTTCTTTGTGTTGAATATTTTTTCTCTTTCTTATCTTGTAGGAAAAGACTACAGACCCCAGTGTGAAGAGAATGGCTGTGACTTTAGAACGGGCCCAAAGGGCGGGCTATATGTTTCTGAAAGCACTCTTAAGATTTGGCTTCATGGTTGCTAATAACCTTGTTGCTATTCCATCCTACGTTCTATATTTAATAGTACTGCAACCTCTCCGATTGTTGGATAATAAACGGTTCTGGTATATTGAAGGAGTATTATTTAAATGGCTTTTAGCTATGGTGGCATCATGGGGCTGGTGGGCAGGATATTCAGGTAAGAGCAATTTATTTGAAATTTACTTGAAATTAAACGTACGTGTGTACAGGAATAAGCCCGTAGGCTGAAACACTGTTGTGAATGATGGATGGCTTTTCAGATGTTTTCATGTGTTCTCCTCTAGAGATGTGTACAATATATGTATAGTTAAACAGCTTAGTCTGCAATCCTGTAAACATTTATTTTTTTTATTTAAAATATTAATATCCTCGCTTTCCACCAAAAAGTGTTTAAGGTGGCTAGCCAAATCAGTTCAAAAGAATGAAAGCACAAAGTAGCCAATAATAAACCAGCAATTTAAATGATGACTAGCTAAAAATACTCAGATACAGGGCAATATAAGTGTTCCTTACATGAAGTGTGCCACTTCTCTTTCAAATCTGTGCTTATAGTTGTTTTTGTTTGCTGCTTAAAAGGAAGGGGAAGGTGGGCTTCTCATGGTAAGAACTGTATAGGATTTACATGACTAAGGCCAGGGTGTTGTAGAATCTATTAAAGTCCTTTAAGAACAGCACTGAAATTAAAGTATGTTCAAACCATTGGTTGCTTTATTGTTGAAGTTGTTGGCTTTAAAATGTCAAGGTGTGATTGTTCTTGATCATCTTTGCTGGAGAATTGTGAAGCCATGAATATGTTTTTCATTCTTTTTGTTGGATGTGAAGCAATTCCTGAGATGTGAATATGATCATACTTTTAGGAAACGTTGGGTGCCTGTGCCCGAGTATTCCTTGTTTAAAGCTAGCAAAATGCTCATTGTTACAGTAGGTCGGCCATGGAGAGAGTTTTCTATATTGTAAGGCACAAGAAGTTTAAGATCTATTGGCTTTCACATAACGCCTCTCCGAATAGATGCCGTTTTCATCCACCTGAGGGGTATGTGCTGTTGACAGGTTTTGCTCCCACCATGAGAGTTCCCTTTTATTTATTTATTTATTTATTTTTGCAATTTATATCCCGCCCTCCCCGCAAGCGGGCTCAGGGCGGCTAACATGGGCCCAAGGCCTAGTAAACATTAACACCAATAAAATTTATCCTCTGTGTCAGGGGTGGGCAAATAGCGGCCTGGGGGCCACATGCGGCCCGCCACAGAGTTTTTTGCGGCCCGCCAAGACAGTCAGCTACGTGGTGAGATAGGGTACATTTGTCTCATTAAACTGATTCTAAAATTAAATATGCTTGCAGCTATAGATGATATGAAATTGCACAATAAATAAATTGAATAAAACTACCACTATTTTATTTAATTTATACTTATTGATTTTTATGATACAATTTATACCTTTTCTGAAATGCAAAGTTAACTAATGAATGCAATCATTTTAAAAGGTGTGGCCCTCCGCTAACCTCCGCTCCCACAAAGTGGCCCCCGAGCCAAAACAATTGCCCACCCCTGCTCTATGTGAAACCTTTCATGTGAGAGGGGAGAAACATATATTCAGAAATACTTTTGGAAAGGAGGCTGACTTATTTTTTTTTATTGCTGCCCTTCTCAACACTGCTATCCTAAGAAGAGTCCTACCCTATTAAGTCCATTGACTTAAAGGGTGTAAGTCTCCTTAGGATAGTGCCTCAGGCAGGTGGCCAACTGCAGCCCTTCTACAATAGCTTTGAAAGCTGTTGACAGCCACCTGCTCCTATCTGTATTTTATCTCTGGTTCCATTTCTTATAGAATATAATAGAGATAATGTTGTAAACTGGCTGTTAAATGGCCCTAATTGTTATGGACAGGGGTTTTTGGGGTTTATTGAATGATACTAGGAAGATGGAAGACGTTATATCCTTCTTGAAGGTTCCTTTCCTAGTGAACTGTGTCACCCCAGTATCTGGGGGTGGAAACGGCTTTTGCCTTCACCTCAGCCTAGTCTCTAGGTGCTGCACTTACCCTTTTTGTCGGGGGGGGGGGTGAATGGTAAATATTCAGTTACATGAAAGGAAGTAAACATGTAGTGAATTGGAATAGCAACAAATACTTGAACTGCAATATTTCACTAGGAAAAAAGCATGGCTAAAATGTTGTATTCAGATGTTTTAAAACTTCACAGATACATGTTTTTATTGGAATGATACTTATAAAAAAATTAAAGGCAATCTGGTATATATTACCTTTATATAGTTTAAATTTATAGAAAAATGAAGGCATTGAAAGCTGTTGGATGTACCAGCAGGCCCAAAGAACAGGTTTTGTTTCTTCATATCCTGCTTTCCCCCTCTAACTGGGTACCTAAAGCGTCTTACAATACAAAGCGTCTTACAATACAGCAGGAGAATGGGGCGAGGGGAGGTAAAATCTGAGTGCCAAGCATGTCTTCCCTCTCTCTCTACTATCCAGCCTTCTGCCCATCCCTAGATGATAGCCCTTGAGCTAAGAATTGAAGGACAAGAGCACTTCAGCTTGCACCTCTGGTTATGCTTACCTGTGAGCAAAGCAGCAGAGAACAAACTCAACAAGATGTTATTCAGTTGTTGCTAGCCACCCAGCTAGCAGAATACTTCCCAGTTTTCCCTCACCATCCTGTGCTGTGGATGTGGTTGTCCACATCTATTTCAACAGAATTTAACTCTTCCATGGAGGTAATTGGGATGTGCTGGTTTGAATGTACAATTTGTTTTTTCCGGTATCCTTTACTTCTCAATAATAGCTGACTATGACATAACACGTGTAAAGTTGTCATGGTCACTATTACTTGCCCTTGGCTGTTTTTTGTGTGGCATAAGTGAAATAATGCCGTCAGATCTTTATATGTTTATACATTGTTTTCTCTTTCCGACAATGGTATTGTTTCTATAGAAAATACTCCACTTAAAATTCCTATTATTTCTTGCTATTTTGTCAAGGGTTTATCTATAGATCTTAGGCCTGGCGAGGTGGACTGTGCCACTAAACTGTGACGGGATGTAAAGGATGTAAATCCATAATGTGTCTACAAGAAATAAGTTTCCAGTGGTGTCTCCTCTAGTCTTTGTGCTTTGAGTTTCAGCCCATCTTGGTACTGGCCTAGAATCAAGGTAGAATTATTTATCAGCAAAGTGGGCCAAGAGCTGATGGCCTTCAAATAATATGGGGGTGGTAACCCTTGCTGTGTATTCTTCTAAGATAAAGACTTGTTTACTACATATATTGTAGAATGCAAATTTAGATTTTCCCCAGGTTCTGTGATATTTCACACAAAGCTTACACTGATCAGTTAAGTGAATTTAAATTACCAGATATGTTCAGTTTCTTTTCTCCATCCTGTCCACTATTCATGCATGTCACAGATAGTTCAAGAAGCAGTCACTTGTGTGTTAAGCCATCATGCGTGAGAAACACTCCTAGGCTTGAAGGCATTACGGTGCTTGAGAAATGCTCTCCCAGTTGCAGTTTTAGCTTATTTGAACACTGTTGTTTGTGTTCAGGCTGTAATAGTTTTAAAGGAGTTTATTCAAAAGCAGCAGCAGGCTTTCAGTTGAAGCCTTCACGCACAGGTGAAATATATTCTAGCAAAATACAAGGATTTATGCTGTACTCTTACTTTAGGTATATGAAGTTTACTGCTATAATTGTGAGGTTAATGATCCCGTTTTATTGCCTTGGGGAGCCAGTGTACTAATAAAAATGCTAGTTAAAATTCAAGCAAGTTCTGTCACAGTGTTGTTGTGAGTAGTGCTGAAAATCTGAATTATTTTACAGACCATTTCTTGTTGATTGCAGTGTGGTTTTTCTGTGTGTGCTTGAAAACTGTTATGTTTGCGGAGTCTGTCTTTAAAACTGTGATGGGTTGAAACTGTTGCACTGAGGAGATCTGAGTTTTTGTTTTATAATGTAAGAATTATTTGTGGTACATATGTGGATTAATTTCTCTAAAAGTAGAATTAACACCAGTAGTGTCAATAAGATGATGTTATCCTCTGGCTTATAGTGTGCATAAAAATGTGTTGAGTGTAGGAAGTTGCATTTGTTTAGCAAACCCGTTACATTTCTCTTCTGTAATTTTCCCGCAAAGAAAGTGAAGTGCATTTTTCCTTCTTCATTTTCTCTAGTAACTTTTATCTAGAATGCATATATTAGGTGACTTTAGATATGTTGTGTTTCACAGAGGGAATAATTCTCAGCCTTTATTTGGTGAAGATTAAATACTCCAGAAAGCCAAACAGATCATGTTTCTTGCATTATTTAGGAATGGGTCCTAAAGTGTAATATCAGCTCCTTTCCTTTGCATCTGTATCATATGCTTTACAGCTGTGGCATCTACTAGCAATGACAGGAGCCTTTGCTTAACGCGGCAGGTGTCAACATTTATTTAGTCATGTGCTAAAATAGGAATTGAGGCTGTAATGACAAATTCAGGATGACTTTTTCCTCACTTCAGTTTTCCATCCATGAGAGAGAAATTTCACCACATCTGCATATTTGAATCATTCCCATCTTAACTTTGTGTTTCAAGCCTCCTAAGCAGCTTACAGCCATTTAAAATAAACTATAAAACCGACATGATACAAAAGTTAAAATATTTAATCAGTTAAAACACAAGCAGTGGAATTACCCCCAAATAAATCATTTTGGTTTGGTGCCTAGACAACAGTAAAGTTTGTGCCTTGCTAACATTTTAGGGGAAGGTGTTTTAATAAGGTACTACTACAGAAAAAAGGTTCTGTTTTCAGTTGTCAGCTGCCTCATATTTGAAGGCAAGGGGTCTTGGAGCATTGTTTCCATAAACAGTTCGTAATGTGCAGTCAGATGCATATGGGAAAAGCAATCTTTTGGATGCACTGATCCCAAGCTGTTTACAGCTTTATGGGTCAAAACCAGATCTAATGTTAAACAAATAGGAATTCACTGGCAATCACAAAACACTATCAAAGCATATTCAGACCTGTTAGTCATGGTAAACAATTTTCAGTATTCTGAAGTAGCTGTAGTATCCAAATACTCTTCAAAGGCAGCCTCACATAACAGTGCACTGAAGTGCTTTATTCTGAAAGATACCAAAGCACCAAGTAGGATAACTATGGCTATGCTATTTTTATCCAGAAGGGGGCCACAACTGGCAGACTATGCCACTTCATGTCATGGATGCCACCTAAAGGCCAAAATAAGGGTTGGATCTGTTAGTACTCCTAAGTTTTTGGGGACACTGCAACCCTGTCCAAATTTGATACTATCTCTCTGGTGAGCTGAACTATGCATTTTCTGCATTCTCCATCATGTATGAATTAAGCTTCAGTTTATAAGCCTGTTAGATATATTAGGACAAGTGATGTATGGAGAGATTTTATGCAGATAAATTAATTTTATATTAGTGTTTTTACCTGTTTTTACTCTGCTTCTAAACAGCCTGTGAGCTGTAGTAATGACTGACTGAATTCATTAACCCATAAACATCTGTGTAGCATTTATTGCCATTTTTGAATGAAAAGGAGTAGAATGTGTCCCAGTGTACTCCTAATCTCTTTGACATCTTGTTATAGTTTCATTTAGATGCAAAGTAGCATGGCATAATGGACAAAATAGAGACCTACAGCATAAATGCTTAGATTAGATTACAGCAGTGCTCTCAAAATGGGGCTGCCCTTGAAAACTGTCCAGAAGCTACTGTTGGTATAGAATGCTGCTGTCAGAATATTGACTGGAGTGGGTTGTAGAGACCACGCCAGTCCAGTCTTTTCCCATCTACATGGGTTCTCAATTTGCTTTTGGGTTAAGTTCAAGGTTTAAAGCTCTGTATGGCTTGGGACCATATCTGAAGGACAGGCTTCTCCTGTATGAACCAGTCTGTCCACTCTTCAGGTGCCCCTGCCATCTGAGGCTAAATGGGTAGCAACCTGAAAAACAGACTTCTTGGTTGTGGTGCCAGAATTTTGAAACTTCCCCCTCAGGAAGATTTATCTGTTTCTCTCTATTGTTGTCTTCCACCAGTTGGTGGAGACTTTTGTTTGGCATACCTCCAATAACTGTTATTGGTCCTCTCCCTAGTTGTGGTGTTATATGTATTTGTATGTTTATACTTTTATTGAATTGTTTATATAGTTTATATGTACTCTATTTTAAACGATGCTTTAATACTTGGAATATTTTAATGTTTTGATGTTCACTGCCTTGGGGACCCTTTTTTGGTAGAAAGGTGACACAGAAATATCTTAAAATTAAAATGCTGCAGTGCAGAAATGAAGTCCACAACCTGAATTCTGAAACCTGCTCAATAAGAAGAAATATGACCAGTGGAGTAGGGTGTCTGGCTTTCAACCTGGGCATGCAATCAAGGGCATTAAAAGATGCTGAGAGATCCAGGAGAATCAACAGGGTTTAATGCATCCTGTCTCTTTCCTGGTCCAGGTTGTCAAGGCAGGCAGTTTCCATGCTGAGCCTGGACCAGAAACCATACTAAACTGGATCCACTGTTGGCTGGATAGCAATAATGGGCCCTAAAGTGTTGAATTTTGGAATGGCCTAGGACTAGTGGTGTTTGAAAACTATAATACAGTTTCGGCTCTTATTCCTTGTTTCTGATACTTAATCATGTTTTAAAACTTATGACTCATGTGTGGCAGAAACTTTTTTTAATGTGTAGAATTATTAGATTCTCAGAATTCTTAAGAAATCACTTATATAGCACAGCTAGTGCAAATGCCAGGGGAGACCTAAAAGGAACTTATTGTTATAATCAAATGCTGGAGATAGAGCAGGAGCTAAATGGGGTAGGTGGCTTGTGTGTACGTGCAGAGTTTTCTTCTTTTCTGACTGCAGTACTTTCACTTCCTAGTCTGTCTAGTCTACATGATTTCTGATATATTTTTGTGGGCGGGAGATGACACAGTTGGAAAAAGTATATATGTGTGGCTTTTCTTTCTATCTCTTGGAAGAGTTCATAATAGAAAGCAGGCATTGTTATTACCATGTTCCATTCAAAATATGACAGCATATAAATCTGTGCCAACTCTGAGCTTTTTGACCTGCAGTTAAAGGTGAACTGGGCTAGCTGGAAAGAAGTGTAAGGAGGAGGATTAATTTGTGTATTTATTTACTGTAATGCTGGCAGTAGCCAGCTTTCCTTACTTTTTAAAAGTATTTAAAGTTAGGATATGGAAATAGCTATATGCACCACAATTCTCAGAGTACCTACGTAAGAACATAAGAGAAGCCAGTGGCCCATCCAGTCCAACACTCTGTCACACAGTGGCCAAAAATATCAGGTGCCATCAGGACATCCACCAGTGGGGCCAGGACACTAGAAGCCCTCCCACTGTTCCCCACCCCCAAGCACCAAGAATACAGACCATCACTTGCCCCAGACCGAGAGTTCCTATCTGTACCTTGTGGCTAATAGCCACTTATGGACCTCTGCTTCATATGTTTATCCAATTCCCTCTTGAAGCCGTCTCTGCTTGTAGCCGCCACCACCTCCTGTGGCAGTGAATTCCATGTGTTAATCACTCTTTGGGTGATTACTTCCTTTTATCCATTCTAACCTGATTGCTCAGCAATTTCATGGAGTGCCCACAAGTTCTTGTATTGTGAGAAAGGGAGAAAAGTACTTCTTTCTCTGTCTGCTCTATCCCATGCATAATCTTGTAAAACTTCAATTATGTCACCCTTCAGTCATCATTTCTCCAAGCTAAAGAACCCCAAGTGCTTTAACCTTTCTTCATAGGGAAAGTGTTCCAACCCGTTTATCATTCTAGTCGCCCTTTTCTGCACTTTTTCCAATGCTATAATATCCTTTCTGAGGTGTGGTGACCAGAATTTTATTCAGTATTCCAAATGAGGTTGCACCATCAATATATACAGGAGCATTATGATTATGATACTGGCTGATTTGTTTTCAATTCCCTTCCTAATAAACCCCAGTGTAGTGTTGGCCTTTTTTATAGCAGTCACACACTGTTTTGACATTTTCAGTGAGTTATCTCCTGTGACTCCAAGATTTCTCTCTTGGTCAGTCTTCGCCAGTTCAGACCCCATCAATGTGTATTTATAGTTGGGATTTTTGCCTCCAGCGTGCATCACTTTGCACTTGGCCACATTGAACCACACTTGCCATGTTGACATTCACTCATCCATCCTTGACAGATCCCTTCAGAGTGCCTCACAATCCTCCCTGGTTCTCACCACCCTGAACAATTTAGTGTCATCTGCAAATTTAGCCACTTCAGTGCTTACTCCCAACTCCAAATCATTAATGAACAAGTTAAAAAGCATCAGACCCAGTGCTCAGCCCTGTGGTACCCCACTGCTCACCACCCTCCACTGTGAAAATTGCCCATTTATTCTCTTTCCTGTTAGTTAGCCAGTTTCTGATCCACAAGAGGACTTGTCCTTTTCTTCTATGACTATTGAGCTTATTTAGTATCCTACAAGCCACAAGCTAGGCTTCAGCAGTACGTGGATAGAGAACTGCCAGAAATACAAGCTGGGCTTCGAAGAGGCAGAGGAACTAGGAATCAAATTGCCAACATTCGCTGGGTTATGGAGAAAGCAAGGGATAAACAGAAAAACATCTACTTCTGCTTCATTGACTACGCTAAAGCCTTTGCTTGTGTGGATCACAACAAACTGTGGCAAGTCCTTAAAGAGATGGTAGTACCAGACCACCTCACATGTCTCCTGAGAAACCTGTATAAGGGTCAAGAAGCGACAGGTAGAACCGGATGTGGAACAACTGATTGGTGTAGCATAGGAAAAGGAGTACGACAAGGATGTATATTGTCACCCTGCTTATTTAATTTATATGCAGAGTACATCATTCGAAGTGCCAGCCTGGATGAATCACAAGCCGGAATTAAGATTGCTGGGAAAAACGTCAACAACCTCAGATATGCAGACAATTCCACTCTAATGGCAGAAAGTGAAGAGGACAGAAAGAGCCTCTTGTTGTGGACGAAAGAGGAGAGCACAAAAGTTGGTTTGAAACTCAGCATCAAAAAAACTAAGATCATGGCATCTGGCCTCATCATGGCATCTGGCCTCATCAGTCCTTGGCAAATAGAAGGGGAAGTTGTGGAAGCAGTGACAAACATCACGTTCTTGGGATCCAAGATCACTGCAGACGGTGACTGCAGCCATGAAATTAAAAGATGCCTGCTCCTTGGGAGGAAAGCGATGGCAAACCTAGATGGCATAATAAAAAGTAGAGACATCACCCTGCCAACAAAAGTCCGTATGGTCAAAGCAATTGTATTCCCAGTAGTAATGTATGGCTGTGAGGGTTGGAGTATAAGGAAGGCCGAGCGCCGAAGAATAGATGCTTTTGAATTATGGTGCTGGAGATTACTCTTGAGTCTCTTGGACTGTAAGGAGATCAAATCAGTCAATCTTAAAAGAAATCAACCCTGACTGTTCCCTGGAAGGCCGGATACTGAAGCTGAAGCTCAAATACTTTGGCCACCAAATGAGGAGGGAGTACTCACTGGAGAAGACCCTGATGCTGGGAAAGACTGAAGATCAAAGAAGAAGGGGACGGCAAAGGATGAGATGGTTAGTGTTATTGAGGCAATGTACATAAAATTAAGCAAACTCCAGAGGACGGCCGAAGACGGGAGGGCCTGGTGTAATGTGGTCCATAGGGCTGCAAAGAGTTGGACTCGACTGTGTGACTGAACAACAACAGAAAAGGAGCCTTTGATGAGGAACTTTATCAAAAGCTTTTTGGAAGTCAAAGTAAACAACATCTATTGGGTCCCCTTCGTCCTCATGTTTGTTCACCTCCTCAAAGAACACTAACAGGTTAATGAGACAAGATCTTCCCTTATAGAACCCATGCTGAGTCTTCCTCAATAGTTTTTGTTCATCAGTGTGCCTACTAATTCTCTCCTTAATAACGGTTTCCATCAACTTACTTGGTATTGACATCAGACTGACTGCCCTGTAATTTCTTGGATCTCCCCTGGAACCCTTTTTAAAGATGGGAGTGACATTCACTTCCTTTCAGTCCTCAGGAATGGAGGCAGATTTTAATGAAAGATTACATATTTTTGTCAGGAGATCCACAAGTTTACATTTTAGTTCTTTCAGAACTCTTGGATGTATGCCATCAGGGCCTGGTGATTTATCTGTATTTAGAGAGCCATGTTTTTGTTTTTTAATTTTTGCTCACTGAACTATTTGAGGATTTTTGCTTACCCACCTTGTTAGTGCAGGGTTGACAAATCCCAGGCACCAGGTCACCATAAAACCTTAAAATTTCACTGATTCCTAGTATTTTTAGCAATGGTTTTATTTTAGTATCTCTCAATGGGAAGTATAAATTCACATAAAAATATGTTTCATTGTATGGCATGAAGTTACATGCGTATGAATTTCTTGTCATTGCTTGTTTATATATGAATTTTACACCATCCAATGTTGGTGAATAAAATAATTTCTTAACTAATTACTTTCTATACTGCCTCCAATATTAAATTAAATGGAGCTTTTAAAGCAGTAATGGAATTATCAGAAATATGGGAGAAGTTAGGCTACGGTTAGGGGTTAGCTTTTTGTTCTAGCCATGACTACAAGGGCTATCCCTATTGTAATGATTTCGTGTTTAGTGTGTGTGTTCCTTTAAATGTTTAGTTTGACTGCAGTACTGTAAGGGGGTGATAGAGGGAGACAGGTGTGATTTGATTGGCTGATGACAGAGTATGAGAGGAGATGCTCTAAAAGGAATCTGTGTGTGGGTGTCTATGAAGGATTCTGTGTGTGAAGTTTGAAGAGTGAGCATAGTCTGTGTGACTATGGGATTTTGAGTCTTTTTCTGAGTGAATAAGACCAACAATATAGTCTGTGTGATTATTCTGTGTGAATAAATCAAAGAAACTAGCCTGTGTGACTAAATATATATATATAAGAGAGAGAGAGATAAGCCTAGAGTTTGTGAAACTGTTTGTAGCACCAAGCATTACCAGTTATATTTACAAAGTTCCTTTCTTCAGCAGCTGTTCAAAATAACCAGAAACCAATTTTGTTCTTTATTAAATAAATCAATTTTTGTTTAAACTTATCCCAGAAATCAGTACAGTACTTCCTCGGGGCCACATAGTATTCTGAAGTGCCCAGACCCTAGGTCATACTACCAAAAGAGAGATTTGGAATTTTAAATTCCCAGTGGCAGCAGAAAACTACCAATTTTATATGCACAGAAAGTGTTTAAAGGTAAAACCATTTCCCCAAATAGCAAGAACCTCACACCTATATTTACTTGTATGCAACCCTTTTGTCATACCTTTAATAAAATTGCGAGAAATTGTGAAGAGGTTAGGATTAGATTTTGTGGTACAATAATTAGAAAATAGTAATATATGAAATGCTGAACACTGAAAAAATGGGTCTGGTTCCTAAATTGTGGGGCTGTCTTCTAGAGCCAAGGAAAAAATTTTAAAGTCCTGCATTAAAGTTAACATTTTACAATGATATTCGCATGACAGTTATAATTCTCAGTTGACAAAGTGGCTTGGATGGTAGTTTGATGGAGTGGAGCAGTGGTTCTTAATCTTTAACCCACTTCTGTTTGCCAGCTGTGAAATAGTTTCATTGACTTCCCCCAATCCACAAATAAAAAATTGGGGCATAAAAACAGCATGTCAGATAAATGTGTTTGAGATCCTTGTGCGTGATATCTGGTAGTGAACTCCTTTGCGTTAGGTTTGATTCCTGGTTACTTTGAGTCCCAGGGAAGAAATTAAGGAACATGTCCTGATCTTGGACAGTAAGCAAGGTCGGCCCTGGCTAGCATTTGGATGAGAGACCTCCAAGGAATTCCAAGGTCATGACGCAGAGACAGAAAATGGCAAACCCCCCCCCCCGGGGGTCTCAATAAATCAGCTGTGACTATTATAGGACAAGGGGAAAAGAATGTGATTTCTGAATGTGATTTCTGACACTTTCTCCTTGATATATATATTGACAGCTGTCACTGTGCCTTCAAAAGTTTAATTATAACAGATCCAGATCCTGGTATGTAACTGAGAAGCTTCTGATTAGAGAAACTTATAGCAGAACATATATATTTTGTAATTGCATTTTTTGTATAAGAAGCCATATTACGCAAAAGTATTTTTAAAAGCCTTTGTAGATGGAATTAGGATGCAATAGAAATGGAATGTGTAGGCTGCAAGGACGCCGCAAGCAAGATTACTATGATTCATAACCCCCAATCAGTTAGCCCTTCATATGCAGGTCAGGAAACAACCCACTGTTCCCTAATGTTCCCATTGTCCTGGAAACCAGATAAGAGAAGACAACCACTGACATAACTGACCAGTATAAGGAGAGACCAATAGTAAGGCTTAAAGTAAAATGATGCTTGTATGATGGTAACCGCTTGATACCAATTAGAGATTCTTCAATGTGTAAACTATATGTGATGTCATCTGGGGTATAAGACCTTCTGCCCTTCCTGGTTATGGCAGAATACAGCTTTGGAATTGCTGGAGTGCTAAGGCACTTATCAGCCCTGTATTCCCTGTTATGAATTCATTAAACAGACTCAGACTGTGTGATTCCAATTCGGCCAAGGGGTCACGAAGACACTCTGAGCCTGTGCAGTGGGGAGAGCGGCCTATAAGTCAAACAAACAAACAAACAAATAAATATCACTTGATTGCACTCTCCACAACCTTCTTATTTACAGATTGAGGTCAGCAGTATCCTTTTTCCTCTTCTGTCAAAAGCCATTGCGGGTGGGAAAGAGGGCTGCCCAAAGTTCTGTATGCTTCCTTTTCCTCTCCCCCCAAGTCTGAATGCCCCTTTAAGAGGTGGCACTGCCTATTTGTAAGCTTCAGTGGTAACTCTGAAAACCATTCCAACAGTTTTAGAGAAGCAGTCTGTAAACCTGGTATCAGTGTCTAAATTTCTTATTTTTTGTTATTTTTTATTTTATATTATATATATTTTTATTATGTTAAATCTGGAGCTGGGGTGCAAAGAGGTGGGATCAACAGTGCTTAAGACTTAAAAAACCATGCATCATTATTGTTAGCAAATGGTCAGGACATGTCATCATCCCCTATCCCAGGGGTGGGCAAACTTGCTCAGCGTAAGAGCCACCTAGAACAGGGGTGGCCAAACTTGCCGCATAGAATAAACATCAGATGTTTGAGAGCCACAAGACATGAACAAATATTACTGCTTTTATTGGAAAATAAGCAACTTTGCTTTTTATTAACATTAAATGAGACTGTCAAAAATAATAACAAAAGGGGTAAAAGCAGATATTGATGATATTAATTTGTCCAATGATATTTGTTTGCTAATGATATTTAGCTTCCCCAGCCGCCCTGCCGGAAGCCTCATAATATATATGAAAGAGCCACATGTGGCTCCCGAGCCACAGTTTGCCCACCCCTGCCCTATCCAAAATACTAGAATTTAGAGTCTACCTTCTTTTTCAGGCTTTGGTGTTGCCCACTGCTTACCAGTTGGGGCTTGTGACCTGTCTGCATTTCAACTTCTCTGCTCTTTCTGATCAGCTATGCTGTGGATTTGGCTACCTAGTCATAGACCATTAAAAGTGCTTTCATCCTCTTGCTTTGGGCCACCATTGGACCTCTGTTGTTTCCAGATCCTGGCTGGGAGTCAGTCAAATCAAATGTCTCTCTTTTCCTGTTGTCTTCCTTGCATGCTCCTTCCATCTCTTGAGAACTCTCCAGCTTTGCTTCAGATAGCCTGTAACACTAAATTTGTTAATTTTAGTACACTGAAGGCAGAGCTGTGGTAATTATTAGCCACTGTGGGAAAGTTGTGGACTTCAGTGGAATGTTTAAGGCAAGTGTTTCAGGAACATAGCTTTATTTATACCATGAACTTAGTTTATGGATTGTGGTATTGGCCAAATAGTGTCAAATAATGGATAACATTTAAAGCTTTATACATAACACACTTATTTGTTATGAGGGCTAGATTTGACATAAATAGGACTTTGTCAGGCCGGGCCATGTGTGTCATAAAATGTAATACCAGGTAGCAGAGATATAAACTTTATAAAGGACATTTTATGCCAATAAAGGCTGACTTGACTTGACTTGACTATAAAGGACACAAACATAATTAAAGATATTATAGCAGCTATTCCATTGGAGCCCCACATTAGGAGGGTGTGTGTGTTAAAGCTAATATTTCTCTGCAAAACTGAGGTTCCTTGGGTTTGTTGAACTCTGTATTTTAACCCTGGCTGGTCCCAACCCCCCCCCCCCACACACAAATATGAACTACAGATACAAATGGTCTGAGCCTAGGAACCAGGGGAAGAACATGAAATGGCTGAGCATTGCAAGCTTCTCCCTCCCCTCCAGATCTACTCAGAGTGGCAGTGGCTCTCCAGGGTCTATGGGTTTTTTTTACAGGGTGATTTGAGATAATGATTTTGGGTGTCCTCTTCAGCACTTGTTCTGCTATTGTTCCATTGGAGCTCCGTGTTAAGAGGGTGTGTGTGTTTAAAACTAATATTTTTCTGCAAAACTGGAGTCCTTTGAGTTGCAGAACTCTAATCCTGGCTGGTCCCAATCTCCCCCCCCCCCCCTTTAAAACAAACATGCCTAAATTGGAAAGGTGGGGAAATAGTGTGATTTTGCAAAGCAGTCTTTAAAATAAAAAAATAAGCACAAGGATCACAGCAGAAGGACCCCTGCCCCAGGCGTCTACCTGTGAGGAGGACTGCAGAGGCCGGGAGCAGTGGCTGGGAACTTTGGCAATCCCACCCTCTGCTTCGTGCTCTCAGAGACAGCCTCACCCTCTGCTCTTTATACTCCAAGGCAGCTCAAGCTCAGAACAGTGAGGATGGTCCGGGGGAGGGGGGGGAAAGAAGAGCGCCCCACTCATGGACCAGATTAAATGCCTGGGTGGGCCGGTTCCGACTCATAGGCCATAGGTTTGATGCCCCTGCTTTACTATATTAGATTTGTAACTAACTACAAAAACTTACATATTCCCATGAGCTAATTTGGTAATCTGAAAAAAAAAATAACAATGAACTGTTCAGTATGAGTGTATATGAAGTTGTTACAAAAATATACACCTGAACAATATTTAGTTTTAATGCTAGTTGCAGATTATTTTAAATGTAATCCATAAGAGGGTGTTAAATGTGTATAGTGTGCACCCTGTGTTAAATGTGTTTAGTGTGCACAGTTGCTCCTAGGTGTCCTCTGAGAAGTTGAGGATAATGAAGCAAGTAGGCAGACGACTTGGCCACAAGCAGATAAATCTTCTCACAACTGGTTACAGTCCATATTTGTGCTGACTATGTGGCAGTGATGGCAATGAAAAATGCTTATTGCTCTGCCAACATTGTGTCTGTGCAAAGCTGTCCATGTGAGCTCTTCTATTTTTCCCATGGAGCTGCTTCACATCTTGCCCTTATGATACTAACTGGGGTAGGTCTGTAACTTGCTGTGGTGTGTTTGGTGGGTGTTTTGAAGACAAAACATTCATAATTTGGAAGCCACTTTTCATCAATTGCACACAAGAATGGATTTGCAGCTCTGTCAATTTGCAGTTGCTTAGATGAACTTCAGTTATTGCAGCGCTAAGATGACCTATTGTCTGGAGGTGCATGATTTATCATTCAGATTCTGAACCATTGTTAATGTTGGCTTTCAACAGCAAGTCAGGAGGCTGCAGCTGACTGGGTTTAGGTGGTTGCTACTTCTTGAAGGGAGCAGAAAATTCCATCTGTTCTGAAGATGCATTTTTGGGACCCAGATGACTTAAACAACTACTGATTGGTGACAAATATCCCCTTCTTGGGAAAGATGAAAAAGTGAGTGGTAACTGCTCAGCTTTAGGGGTTGGATCCAGACTAAATTTTCTGCTAAGGGAATGGGTGGAGTAATTGCCACCAATTCCCTCTTTCTGCTGCAGATGCCCAATTTAGCCTAATCTCCTGACTGGAGAAAACTGTTCCTTTTGTCCAAATCTTTGAATGAGGGGTGTTTTTTCCCTATTTCTGCTGCTATTGAATTGTGGTTCCATTGCTTTGTACACACTTGCCCCAGCCTGTGTGTACTGAATTTAATTTTATGGCCCTTTCAATTTTTAATATTTAATTGCTTTTAAAAAAATTATTAGTGAAAGTTGTAGCATATACCACACAACTCTTAACCTGTAAATGTATTAAATAATAATTCATAGAATTTAGTTTTGATTGAGGTGCCCACTATTCTGTATGAATAAGAACACCAGAATTTAAAAAATAATATTTGGGTGTTCATTGAATCATGTAAATGATTCATTACTAGTGATTGGCTATTGATAATAGTTTTTTTTAAAGAAACATTGTCAGACTTAGTTGGAAATTATTTTTTTTTATTTTATCTTCACAGTGGCTGGGAGAGCTACTAAATCCATTCTCCTTAGACACTCTTTAAGATTAACTTTTGTTATGGTATTTGCTCTTCCCTGAATTCTTTCTCTTTTCTTCTGTCCAAAACAGAATGTTGTTCTCTTGCTGACAGGAAGGCTAAACCAGAAGTGACTCAAGAGGCCTGTGATCAGATCTTACAATGATTTGAATTTTAATTAAAAGCAACTGCTTAGGGCTGCAATTTAAATCATAACAGCTCTGGGGGAGGAAGTTTCTAACTTTCCCCCTAGACCGTTTTAGCTGATTGCAACCCCCCTCCCCCCCGTGTTTTTTCTTCCCACATGTGAGAAAGCAGCTGAGGGGAGGAATTTTGTTCACAGAAACACCTGATGAGAAAACCGATGCCCCCTTTTCCAGTGTCCCTACAGTGGTTAAATTCACAGCCCTCCCCCCTAACTGTATTTCCCTTTAAAAAAGAATCTGGGAGATTGATCATGGATCTCATGGCATCATGAAGTTTTTGACCTCTGTTGTTGTTGTTGCTGTCAAGTCACAGCTGACTTGTGGCTACCCTGTAGGGTTTTCAAGGCAAGAGATATTCAGAAGTGGTTTGTCATTGCTTGCCTCTGTGTTACGACCCTGGTATTTTTTTTGTGGTCTCCCATCCGAATACTAGCCAGGGCTAACCCTGTTTATATTCTGAGAGCTGATGAAATTGGGCTAGCCTGAACTATCCAGGGTCTAGCCTGAACTACTACCCTTTTGGAATTTGATCTTCAGCATTATCTCTGATCACTCATAACACTTTTGAAGTCAATGTAGTTTTTGCTGTCTCAACACAATTCTGTCTGCGTATCTGTCTCTGTCATGTTCTTTGTTCAAGAAACTCTTGACTTCTCAGCATGTGCAACACAAGTACCTTTTTCTGTTATGAAGTTCCAGGTTGTGCTCTGGAGGAGCATCATGCTTCTCCAGTCCAAAGAAGTATGTTTTGCACGCTCAGAGGTTTGTTTTACTAAAAAACCAACCATGAATAATGAATTCCTGAATATCTGAGAGGAGTATTTTGCTGCTTTTGACTCATTTTTAGTCCTTAGGTGAGGTGTATTTTTTGTTTGTTTAAATTCTGTCAGGATGTGTGACTACTTTTACTTCTATCAGTGGTGAGTTCAAAAAATGAAGAAGAAATGGGCGGTTATGTATTATGTGCCTTAAAATAAAATTATGGTGAAAGCAGAGGCTGTTGAATCTGTAGTAAAATGTGGAGAACCAAGTTTGAAAGTGTACCTGGTATAGAAACAGGGAAAGTAATGTGGAAAAGGAAATAGACTTGGATAGGTGTTGAGATGAGGGCTGCCGCATGCCTTATAAGCAGTGAGCTGGACACAGACTAGCTTGGATGTGAAAGTCAGTAGATGGACTGCATGATTTCATGCAGTTACAGGTTGCCTATACTGAGGAAGATCAGCAGGTCTGCAAGTTCTTATATCCTTATGTTTTTGCCTCTTTAGCATTGTCTGATTTTTTTTTTAATCATGTCTCCTAAGGGTGTATGGAAATATGCTGCATCACGTGAAGCAAACGTAGCATACATGTATACTCATTTTAGTGCAAAAATATTTGTTTGAGTAGCAGTGTA
This sequence comes from Lepidodactylus listeri, assembly GCA_029233225.1. NCBI lineage: Eukaryota > Metazoa > Chordata > Lepidosauria > Squamata > Gekkonidae > Lepidodactylus > Lepidodactylus listeri. The sequence goes on from JARCFY010000003.1 coordinate 106,126,113, forward strand.
ACTTGCTCAGGTGAGAGCTGGTATGGTGTAGTGGTTAGAGTGTCAACCTAGGATGGGAGAGACATAAGAACATAAGAGAAGCCAATGCTGGATCAGGCCAGTGGCCCATCCAGTCCAACACTCTTTCACACAGTGGCCAAAAACACCAGGTGTCCTCAGAAGGTCCAGCAATGGGGCCAGGACAATAGAAGCCCTCCCACTGTCCCCCCCCCCCCCCCCCCAGCACCAAGAATACAGAGCACCACTTGCCCCAGACTGAGAGTTCCTATCTATACCTTGTGGCCAATAGCCACTGATGGACCTCTGCTCCATATGTTTATCCAATTCCCTCTTGAAGCCGTCCATGCTTGTAGCCGCCACCACCTCCTATGGCAGTGAATTCCACATGTTAATCACTCTTTGGGTGAAGAAGTACTTCCTTTTATCTGACCTGAGTTCATATCTCATCTCAGCCATAAAATGAGTGACCTTGGGCCAGTTGTTCTCTCTCAATCTACTTCACAGCATTGTTGCTCAAATAAAATAAAAGAGACGACCACCACATACGCCACCCTGATAAAATAAAAATATGATAGATCTTTCACCTGAAAGTGAGGTAGCCAAAGTTTTACTAAACGTGGGTGTTCCTGACCACCTACAGAATCTCTGAACCATAATATCATAATATCATAAAATCAACAATGGCCTTTAGTTCCCTCAGGCTTAAAGGTGCAGAGAGAAAGTTCCTGTTCCATAGGGCTTTTTATTTGACCCTCATGGTGCCTGATGTTGGGGAATGCAGTTGGAAGACTTCCTTTAAGCTGGCAAATCATGCAGAGATGGAGTTCGAGATGGTAACTGCAGCATGGAGATGTCCTTGCATGGGCAGGAAATACCCCTTCATAGTGAAACTGTGACTGCCTCACTTTCCAATGAAATCACACTTTTATGAATGTCACACTGCTACAGAGAAAGGCATGTTTCACATTCAGTCCATGCCGGCTTGCATATAACTTAGCATGTCTGTATGCACCCATGGTCTTTGGAGAGTGTTACTAGGTTTGGTAGAAATGTTGTGTATTTTTTTAAAACAGGAAGTCATAACTGAAGTGCTTCCTTAGCTGAATATTGGTACCCCACTTTTACAGAAGTAGCAAAAGAAAATATACCATAGCTCACAATGCAGTTACTATACAGCGAGGACTGCTTTGCCACAAGTTGGTATTCCAGCTATCGATTTTGTTTTAAGTGGCAGGAACCTGTATCCTGAATTTGCTGGCACTGTAGATTTGTTGGCACTCTTTTCTGGTTTTGTGGATTCTAGCGTAGGAGTGACAGTTAAATTCATGGCAAGAGAATGAAAGGGGTGCATACAGGAGAAGGCCTGGAGAAGATATCCTCTAATTTAAGTTATTTCAGGATGGTTATAGGCTATATAGTCCAGCCTTATCCTCAGTGTACAGAATCTAAAGTTAGGACATTTCTAGCAGATGGCTGTCCATTCTGCCCTAGGCCATTGTTAAACTGAGCCGGCCTTGGCTGAGAGGATGGGATAAAAGTTGAATCAATCAGTCAATCAATCAACTAGTCTCACCATTAGTACTGTGGTGACACAGGCCTCAGCAGCATCGGTTTCTGCACCATGGGCAATGGGCAAGTTACTCAGTCAACCTGGGTCCTGAGCACCTAGATTCTCTTCTACTCCGTACTGTTGTTTCAGGATACACTACTGCCATCATATCAGTTCTCAGAGGCTTTGTCCAGTCTCTTAAAAGATCTTAGCACCAGTTTTGCATCTCCTTCTCACTCCAAATTACTATAGAGGGGACTAATCTCTCTTATGTGAGATTTCTAGGTAAGTAGAGTGTCAGTCTCCTCTCCCCTTGCCCTGTTACTGGTAACTGAGTACTGAACTGGCTTAATGTGGTTTACAGAGATGAGATGACCATATTTTAAAATGAAAAGAATTTTAACAAGTAAATGGAAAGCGCAAAAAACAACAAACTGAATGAGAGTAAAGGAAAGTAGAGCAGTGGTGCCCTCTTCAGGCGTATGAAAAGACGGATCCTCCCTCTCCCAATTTCTCTTCTTTAGTCTAAACATACCCAGTTCTTTCAGCCGTTCCCCATAGGACTTGTTTTCTGGACCTGTAACTTTCTTTGTTCCCTTCTCTGAACTCACTCCAGTTTGCCTACATGCTGCTTAATGTGCAGCACTCAGCACTGGGCACAGTATTCTAAATGAGATCTGGATAGAGTGAAACTAATACTTCAGTTGGTTGCTATGCTTATATTAATGCAGCCTAAAATCACATTAGCTGCTTTTGCAGCTCCATCACATTGCTGACTCATGTTCAACTGAAATCCCAAGACCCTTTTTATTGCTGCTTGTGAAGCCAGGTGTCTCCCACCTTTTATTTGTACATTTGAGTAATTTTACTTAATTGCAGAACTTTGCTTTTTGTATCTGAATTTCATATTGTTAGCTTGAAGAAAAGCTGGCCTGAAACTATAAAGATTATATTAAAATTTATTTCCGTCTTCTATTGCCCCTCCTAGTTTTGTACCCTCTGTAAATTTGGTAAGGAATCTCTCCCCCCTTTCATCCAAATGATTGATAAAAATATTGAAAAGTGTCAGGCACAGGACTGCACCATGGAGCACTCCACCCAAGCTCTTTCCCTCTAGAGTGATGAAATGCCACTGATGAGCATTCTTAAGAGTATTTTTGCTAACCAGCCGAGAATCCACGTGATTGAACTATCATCTTGCCCACAATTAACCAGTTTGCCCACTGAAATATCATGAAGGGTCTTTATCAAATGCTTTGCTGAAATCATAGGTCATAGAGTAGGGATCAAAAAATCCATGCAGTGGAGATGGGGAAAGATGGGGATTTTTTTTTTTTTGCAAACTTGAAGGGAAGTCCAAGATTTGCAGAAAAATATGAAATCTAAAAATATATAAATTTTTTTTTTAAGCTGCCAAATAATCCAAGCAGCACTTGTAGTTTTAAGAAATGAATGCCCACTGAGATCTTATGAGAGAGTCTTCTGAGATCTCAAGTGGCCATTTTGGGGGTTGCTTGGCAACCACAACAATATTGTCAAGTTTTTCAAACCTTGGTTTCTGTCAGTCAAAGGCAGGGGTGACTTGGAGAGCAAAACTGCCTGCAAAGGGCCTTGCCTCATCTCCTTCCATGTCCTCTGATGGAGGGAGGACTTGCAAGGGCTAGGCCCAGCAGCAGCCATCGGGAAAATCACTACGATACAACTTGCATGACTCAGCCAGACCCGGTAGCAGCAGCAGAAGAGCTGGATTTATACCCCACCCTTCACTTGGAGTTTCAGAGCGGCTTACAATTACAATCTCCTTCCCTTCCTCTCCCCACAATAGACACCCTCTGAGGTAGGTGGGGCTGAGAGACCTCTGAGAGAGCTTCTCTTGAGATAACAGCTCTGAGAGAACTGTGACTGACCGAAGGTCACCCAGCAGCTGTATGTGGAGGAGTGGAGAATCAAATCCAGTTCTCCAGATTAGAGTCTGCTGCTCTTAACCTCTGCACCAAACTGATTGACATACCCAGGCAACTCAGCACTATGCAAATTGTGTGACTCATAGTGGCTGCCAGCAGCTCAACTATAACACAGGCAACTTGCTGCCACATTACTCAGCTGCGTTTGCTCAGGTGACTTGCTGAAGTGAAACTTGCAGTACTTGCCTGGGTCCAGTGGCAGCAACTGAGTAGCTTCCTATTGTACCACTTCCCTGGGCCCAGCAGTAGCCACTCTACAGCTTGCCTAGGCAGTTTACTACTGTTCAGGACAACCGGCCAGTGGTGTCCACCTTACAATTTGCCCAGGTGTCTTGCAGCTCTGTACTGTGACCAGACCTAGCAGGAGCCATCACAGAATTTACCTCAGTGACTTGCTACTGAACGACTTTCACAACTTGGCCTTACTGTTCCCTAGAAGAGGCTGCCGTGGGAGGGAAGGAGAGAGAGCTGAAGACTGGGAGTGGGGGAATAAATTTAGATGGATTAGCAGATGGGAAGGAGAGAAAGAAACAGAAGAAGGGGAGAGATTTGGGGGCTTCTGGGGGTGGCAGAGGAAAAAGGCTGGGGAGGAGAATACAGGGGAAAATAAATTGCTGCCTGCAAGGCCTTGAGGCACCCCTCCTTTTCAAGCTATATTACATTCACAGCAGTCCCATGATCCGTTGCTAGTAACCCTGATTTTTTGAAAAAGAGAAAGGATAAGCCTTGCTCGATTGATTGTTTCAAATACTTGGTGGTGTCTATTAACTGCTGCATTGGTTTCAAGGTGCTTACAGACTGACCTCTTTATATTTTCCCTGGTATTAAATTCAAACCGATGGGTCTGTAGTTTCCTGGGTCCTTGTTTCTTCCTTTTTGAAAGTTAGAACACCATTTACCCATCTCCAGTCTTGTGGCAGCTCATAGTGTCCATTCGGGAGTTCTCAAAGATTACACAAGTTATACAAGTATATCGGGAAGTTTCTTTAGTACTACATGATGCAGTTCAACTGGGTTTAAAGAAGTTCAGGTAGTCTGGTGTTCCCTGACCAGTTCCTTATCAGTCTTGAGCTCCATCAGTCTTGTTTCCATCAGATTCAATTGTACAATAATCTATTTGAGGACTAATATTCATATCCCACTTTTCTTCTTGACTGAGAAGTCAAAGCAGCTTTTCACATTGTTTCCTCCCTCTTCCACTTAATCATTATATCAGTAGGGGATCAACTCTCCCAAAGATATCCACTGAATTGCGGTGTTCCACAGGGAGCAGTTCTTTCCCCTATGTTATTTAACATCTTTATGCGCCCCCTTGCCCAGATTGCACGGAGGTTTGGGCTGGGTTGTCATCAGTATGCAAATGATACCCAGCTCTATCTGTTATTGGGTGGTCAGTCCGCCTCTAGTCTGGGTGATCTGGATCTGGCGCTGTCGGCTGTGGCTGGATGGTTCAGACAGAGCCAAATGAAGTTGAATCCGATGAAGATGGAGATCCTATGCCTGACTCGGAGCGGTCCAGGGTTGGGGATCCGTTGGTGCCGTTGGTGCCGTCAGTGGAGGTCAGGAGTTTGGGAGTGCTTCTGGACTCCATGTTAACGATGGAGGCCCAGGTAGCAGCCACTGCGAGGTCAGCCTTCTACCATCTGCGGCTGATCAAGCAGGTGGTCCCCTTCCTTGAACGCAATGAACTGGTGACAGTGATCCACTCATTGGTCACCTCAAGGTTGAACTACTGTAATGCCCTCTACATGGGGCTGCCCTTGTGCCAAATCCAGAAGCTGCAGCTAGTGCAGAATGCCGCAGCGTGGCTGTTGTTGGGCCTCCCTATGTGGGAACATATACAGCCCGCCTTAAAGGCACTGCACTGGCTGCCAATAGCGTACCGGATAAGGTTCAAGGTGCTGGTGCTTACCTATAAAGCCCTATATGGCCTGGAACCTGCTTACCTGAAGGACTGTCTCTCTCCATATGTTCCCCAGCGAGCACTACGGTCTGGATCCCAAAATCGACTGGTCCTGCCTGGACTGAAAGAGGCGTGGCTGGCAACAACAAGGGCCAGGGCTTTTTCAGTGGCGGCCCCGCACTGGTGGAACGAGCTCCCGGAGAACATCAGGGCCCTGCGGGATTTGATGCAGTTCCGCAGGGCCTGTAAAACGGAGCTCTTCCACCAGGCTTTTAAGTAGGGGCCGCCTAAGGTAAACATCTCAGCTCTGGCCCGGCTCCATCTGCCAGTCCCGTCTGTCGGCAATTACATCTGCCAACCTGTATGTGGTCACACAGGAAATAGATATGATCCACTTGCTTGGACCCACCTGTGGGTAGAATTGAAATGCCGCCAATGTAGAATGTGTAGAATGTATGGAAAGTATCTTAATGTTTAATGTGGAACGTTTATTTTAAACTGATTGTAATTTTAACTTCTGTTGTGAGCCGCTCTGAGCCTGCCTTTTGGTGGAGAGAGAGCGGGATATAAATTAATTAAATAAATAAATAACAACCTTGTGAAGGTAAATTAGTTGTGAGAGATTATGACTGGCCTTAGGTTACCCGGCAGGCTTCCGTGGCTGAGTGAGGGATTTGAACCTGGTTGTCCCAGGTCCTAGTCCGACACTGTAACCACTGCGCAAGTGCTATGATTATATTAATAGTCCTTCCTGTTTGCATATACTTTTTCTTGTACATTTTAAATTATGTGTCATTTTACTACCTTTGTTAGCACATCAGCATGTTTTCTAAACCTAGCGTTAGGCAGGAAACAACAAATTCCAGCAGGGTACAAAAGAGTTGAATTTTCTATTTAATGTTTTTATACAATAAAGTGTAGTTTTCTTATAATGCTAAGCATTGTGGCATATATACATACATACAAACAAAATAATGGTAGACTAGACAGCTGGTGTACTTACTGAGCAGTCATGGGCAAGCCGTTGTTTCTTGGCCTTAATTTCCCATCTAAAAGGGGAATAGTTATAACTTTAATTTTAGAGTGCAGTATGTGTGTAACTTTGTATATGCTTCATCTTGAAATCTCCAGATCAGGTAGGATAATAAATGGAAGTAAACTGTGACTCTGTTGAAGTTTATCTTAAGTAGTTGAGGGCTAATTCATGTATTTGGAATCTGAAACTGTGCAAGATGTAAATTGGAATCGTATCTGTTTAAACTAGCATTTCAAGTGCTGATTTCAGATGGTGGGTTGGCACTGCTACCTGGGTTGTATATAAATGGAAGATCTTTTATTGCTTGACATGTGGACATGGATTAGTTAGTGTTTTTAGTCTCTGCTCACCCTTCCTGTGTTGTAACTTTGCCCACTCTTATGAGATACATGCTTATGCTAATCAGTTCTGCTGGTCAGTTGTGCTTTGGTACCTGGGAAGAAAAGAAACAGAAGGCTGGGAAAGAAGGGAATCCATAAGACAGTGTATTTTCCCTCTTTGTTACCTTGGTAGAATCAAGAGACAGCTAAGGTTGATAGAGCTGAAGGGGGAAATGTTGCCCAAACCAATTAGCTTCTTTTCTTGCCATATCTGTCTCTTTCCTCCAGGGTCAGCTGCAGGTTAAGAACACAAGAAGCACCTTGCTTATTGGACCAAGGGACCATATAGTCCAGCATTCTTTTTGCAGCAGATGCTGGCAGGAAACTTACAAGCCCTTCACTGATGTTTTCCAGTGTTTCAGAGTGTCTAATGTGGTTAATATACATTGATGGAAAGTCATCTATGCCAGAGTTTTATGGGGCTCTATTTCCAGTACAAGAAATTCCCAACTGTCTGTTTAAAGCTCCCATTTCCATAGTTCCAATCTACTACTGATGCACAGTGTCTGTCCTCAGGTTGGAAGGAGAAAGATGTTTCTTGATTTGGCCAATCCCCCTTACTTTCAGGTGTTCTCTCTCCCTCCATGACCACATCTTCACTTCTGACTGACCTGCATACCCCTCCCCTGTTTTTTCGCAAAGGTGGGCTACCCCATCTAGCTCTAGTCATCATTGAAAAAGGCATTGGTATGTGATTGGTGTGGGTGGATCTGCCCTTTAGAAAGCAATGGAATGTGGGTAGACTATGTCAGTCTCAGGAAGACATGTGGAGATATATCCAGCACCTTGAGACTCCCAGTCCAGCGAGTGATACATGCACAAATATTTGGTTCAGTGCCTAGATCTCCTTAACAGGATCAAAGTGGTTGCCCAGATAACCTTGGAGTTAGTGGAACTATACTGTTGGTAGGCCCTGTTCAAGCTAGAGTACTTTGTGCTCTTGTGTCCCAGGAAATTTATGGCAGCCAACTATTTTAATGGATTTTATGGACAGCATTTAAAAGCAACAGCTAGCAGTGTTACAGACTGTTGGCAACCTTGACTGAGTGATATTAAGACTTGTTTGACTATGTCAGGGTGCATCCAGACTGGCAAGTTTTGTTTGTTCACTGTACAGCTGATACTGTTTTCATTCTGTTGTACAGGGCAAACAAATCTTGAACCCTCAGACCATATTAAAATCTTAAATGAAATACATAGTGTATTAAACATCTACTACCAATCAACCAGCCTCAACATTCCATTCAGTCTTGCAAATTTAGAAGGATGTTTCTTTTGAATAGATCATATTGTCATTCTGACTACTTTACTGTATGGTAAAATGATTTTTTTAAAAATTAGGATTATGAATTCTGCCTTGTCAGGCTGTTGGGATCAAAGCCATTTCAACATTTTATTAATAATGAATACACAAAGTACTTCACTTTCTGAAGTGTTCTAGCATACTGCGACTGATGGTGAAGTCTACGAACAAGAGACTGCTGCAGAGCTGAAATGGTATGAAAGAAAACTACAAAGATGATTCCTTTTGTGAGTGAGAATGGAACCAACTACATTCAGCACATGTATGTGTTTTAGTGCCAAAGTAACATGTGCTGAATGTAGTTGGTTGCAGAAGTAAACCCCATTATGGGATTTTAACCTGAATCTTTTCTTTTAGTTCTTTGGCCTGCTTCGTCTGAATTCTCTGATGTGGGTGTTTCTGCGCCTCTGAACAGCTTTGCAGTTTTCAAGCACATAAAATAACCTGGACTCAGGATGCCTTTCTAATTCAGGTTATACCATCTGTCCTCTCTTCTGTCTGCCTGTGCTCTTTTCCATTTCTCTTACTGTGATCACCATCTATCAGCAAGTAAAGTTCCCAGATCTTCCTGCTCATGGTGTAATGTCTTAAGGCCAAAGTATACATTATGCTTTTAAGTAGTTGGTTCTCTGTTTCTGGAGCTGAATCACTTTCCCTGCTGCTGCTAGGCAGATAACTGTTTTTAAAGGACTGCTAAGGCCTGATTCACTAGGCATGTGCAGCTCCAAAAGTGGGACAGATAGTTTTTCCTTCAGAGCTATTTCAGCTTGGGAAGACACCATGGTCCCAAGCAGAATCAGGCCATTGTGGTTTTTGAAAAATTAGTTCCCCCAAGTGTTGTGTGGCTGTGCGGAAAGCAAGTTAAAAATGCAACATGTACATTGGCTCTTATTTTTAGGGTAATAAAGGTCCATACCGAAACCTAACTACAGTTATACCTGAGTTAGTTAACCATGATCGTATTGTGCCATTCTTAACTTGGAGCTGATCACTTCTCACCCTTTGTTCAAGAAGGCTGCTTGTATCCCCTTCTTGTGGCTTTTATTCCTTTAATATTTCTTAACTGGCCTTTGAAATACCTGAAAATGTTCCATCACTTAAATTTGAAGTGTAATACTGGAGAGCCTCCAATTTCAAAGGAAATAAAGCTTGAATGAAAAAAAGCCTTATGGCACTTCTGTTGGACACATACACACATTGGCATAGAGACAGTGCGGTCAAAAGATAATGATATTACAAGAGGAGCAAATAGTGTCATTTTTATATACAATTTGTAGTATTTCTTTGTATACGATGTGCGTAGTAAGCCTGTTTACTGTTCTTCCCCCATGCTAGTGTGTGTGTGTATGTATATGTATGCCAGTTCAGGAGGTACTTCATGCATTTCATGAAGTGGACTTCAGTCCACAAATAGACATGTTGGGGGTAAGCTAGAGTAGTCATGGTTAACCTTCCCAGATCCAGGACCCACATTCAGTCCCCAGGTGGCAGCATGACACCCATCAAGCTGCAAGCAGATGACACAAAGCCATGCGGCATCTGTCATGTGATAGGAGGAGGAAGAGCCTGAATTATGACTTCACTGGTTGGGTGAGGGGCTGCACGCTGAAACTGTGTACAGAGCATTGAAAGATTGACTGGTGAGGGGGGCTGGGCCAGTCAGGAAAGGCTGAGAGAGGGAGGTTTATGGGGAAGGGGGCTGACCATGCCTGTGCTAAAAAGGAATCCACTGCACTTTGCCATTTTTTCAGTGCAACACCGTTGCTCTTTAAATGAGTGTGAAAGCAATAGGTCTTTCCAAAAAGCAGCCAAAATATCAGAAATATAGGAGAGTGCAACCTACCTTAGGGCTCTGATAGTTGGTTAAAGATCAGTGATCTAGAAGGACAAGGAAAATATTTTCTTTGTTAATGATACAGTAGTGATAGCCCTGTTCAGTGTCAGTTAATGCATTATCTAATCCACACACTGATATGAAAAAACTTCATTAGAGCAAAGATTGATTTGAAGAGTTGGTGGGTATGAGAAAGCAGGTGAGTCTGTAGTAGAGAGCAGTCCAAAGGAGTTCTGGGCAGGAGAACCAAGAGAGTTAGCAGTTGGCAGTAGAAAGCAAAACACAGGAAGGGTAGGCTGCTGTTTGCAAAGAAAAGCCAGTTGTCTCAGTGTTCACTTTTAGATCTCCCAACTCTTCCTTGCCCACGCCCGAAAAGAATGGGTAATGCTCAGGAAAAGTCCACCCATGTACTCTCTTTCACCAGTTACTGTCTTTGCTACTGATGGGGGGGAAAGTAGGGGGATTTCATGGCCCCAACCTTGTGGCGTGGAGTGGCCTGCCTGATGAAGTCAGGAAGGCTCACGCTCTCTGGTAACTATGCAAAACGGCTTTCCAGTTACAATGCAAAACTGAATTATTCAGGAGGGTTTAAAAACACACACACACAGGTCGTAGGGTTGTACTGTAACAAATGGTTAAGAAAGTTGCATGGGTAAAGAGTTAGGGACTCTGGACTGTACTACTGTGTAAGAACATAAGAGAAGCCAATGTTGGATCAGGCCAGTGGCCCATCCAGTCCAACACTCTGTGTCACACAGTGGCCAAAAACACCAGGTGCCCTCAGGTGGTCCAGCAGTGGGGCCAGGATACTAGAAGCCCTCCCACTGTTGCCCTCCCCCTCAAGTGCCAAGAATACAGAGCATCACTTGCCCCAGACTGAGAGCTCCTATCTATACTTTGTGGCTAATAGCCTCTGTTCCATGTGTTTAATTCCCTCTTGAAGCCATCCATGCTTGTAGCTGCCGCCCCTCCTGTGGCAGTGAATTCCACATGATAATCACTCTTTGGGTGAAGAAGTACTTCCTTTTATCTGTTCTAACCCGACTGCTCAGCAATTTCATGGAATGCCTACGCATTCTTATATTGTGAGAAAGGGAGAAAAGGACTTCTTTCTGTACCTGCTCTATCCCATGCATAATCTTATAAACCTCGATCATGTCACCCCTCAGCCATCGTTTCTCCAAGTGTGTTAACCTTTCTTCATAGGGAAAGTGTTCCAACTCTTTTATCATTCTAGTTGCCCTTTTCTGCACTTTTTCCAATGCTATAATATCTTTTTTGAGGTGGCGACCAGAACTGTACACAGTACTCCATATGAGGTCGCACCATCGATTTATACAGGGGCGTTATGATACTGGCTGATTTGTTTTCAATTCCCTTCCTAATAACCCCCAGCATAGCGTTGGCCTTTTTCACTGCAGTCGCACAATGTCTCGACATTTTAATTGAGTTATCTACTACGACTCCAAGATCGCTCTCTTGGTCAGTCTCCGCCAGTTCGGACCCCATCAACGTGTATTTATAGTTAGGATTTTTGGCTCCAATGTGCATCACTTTGCATTTGGCCACATTAAACCCCATTTGCCACGTTGATGCCCACTCGCCCATCCTTGACAGGTCCCTTTGGAGTGCCTCACAATCCTCCCTGGTTGTCACCACCCTGAACAACTTTGTGTCATCTGCAAATTTAGCCACTTCACTGCTTAACTCATACTGTCTGTTGCCATAGGTAGGATCCTGCTATGTAATATTTGCATCATTTAATGTATTGTGTTAGTGGTGATGCTTTGAGCTCTGTTCAGATTTCTGCGATCCAAATCCCATTGCATTGTTTATTGGATATCCCATCCTGTTGATTGTCTTGACTTATACTGTGTAATCCACCTTGAGTCTCAGTGAGAAAGACAGACTATAAATAACATAAATAAAATATCAGTAGATATTCAAGAGGATGTTCTTTTAAAGTGAGATTTTAGAAGAACCAAATATCCTGTTACACAAACTGTTCCCTGTTACACAAAATGTCCTGTTACACAACCTGCAACCTTTCTCAAGTGCACCTAAAGCAGCCTGTGTTTCTTCTGGGTCCTTTGAGCCTGTGTATACATGGATCAGACTTGATAGAGTGTTTCCAGAAATGGAAGGAGGAAAAGAACATTTAAATAATAAGCTTTTATTTAGAATAAAAGGGGCAGCATAGAGAAAAGTGGGGAGAGAGAGGCCAATTCAAAACTGAGCAGTTGGTCTAGCAGAATTATCATATACACCAAAAGAAGCGAGTACACACTCTAGTCCTAGAATCATAGAATCACAGAGTTGGAAGGGGCCATACAGGATCAATGCAGGATCAGCCTGGAGCTTCCCTGACAAGTGTTGTTTGTCCAGCCGCTGCTTAAAGACTGCCAATGAGGGGGAGCTCACCACCTCCCTAGGCAGCTTATTCCACTGTTGCACAACTTTTCCTGTCATTTCCAGCTACGTCTTAAAGCCAATAGGCTGTTCAACCAGAAAAAGACAGCAGTATAACCAAAAAGCTATTGCTCTTCAGTATTCATTAAAAACAAACAATGTTTAATTTCAGCAACTATGTATTTACACACATCTAATGTTATACCAGGGCTTCAGTGGCTCAAGTGGTTAAGATGCTCAACTGCAGACCGGAAGGTTGGTAGTCCAGCAGTTTGATACCCGAGTGTTGCATGACAGAGTGAACTCCCATCTCAGGTCCCAGCTCCTGCCAACCTAGCAGTTCGAAAGCAAGAAATTGCAAGTAGATAAATAGGTACTGCTTTGGTGGGAAGGTAACAGCGTTCTGTGCGCCTCGGTGTCTAGTCATGCTGGCCACATGACCACACAAAAACATCTTTAGACAGTGCTGGCTCTTCGGCTTGGAAACGGAGATTAGCACCGCATCCCTAGAGTCATATTCAACTGGCTTTCAAGCAAGGGAAACCTTTAACTTTACCTAATGTTATACCAGAATCCAGGTCAGCTAATATTCATTAAATGATAGAAGAGTGAACAGACGTCTTATTCAGATGAAGATCCAGAAATTTTCTTCCCAGAACTGAATAGATTACACACAAAAAGAGGAAATGCACAATAGTTTCTATTAAAGACCTATCACAGATACAAATTCTAGATCCTTTTTCTTGGCCTGTAAACCATCCATGTAAGACAGCAGGTGGAAGTGCATTCATTCTTGCAATAAAAAAATCTCTGATAGCATGGTACTGTGATCCTACAGAAATAATACAATAACTGGTATTGATTAAAATATGAATATCCAAAGTATATGGGTGAACATATGCGCCACTTCCCTTTTTGAAGACCGCACCATTCTTCCATCACTAGATGGTTGCTAACCAAACTATAAGCACCAGTTTTCTCTAATGCCAGAAGAAAGTCACAATCCAAACCAAATAATTTCAGCTTACCTATGAGGAGGCGAACCCATCCAGGTTTAAAAGAATCTAATACTGTTAGTGAACCTAGTGATTCCTTACTCTCTAGGTTAATTGCAATTCATTAATCTAGTCCTATGTAAAGATATTTTGTGTGGGTGTGTTGCTGACTGGGGGAAAAACAGTTTTTTGGTAGAGCAATAAATGGCTGCTGAGAAGATGGCAGGGTGTGTGGAGAATTTGATTGAATTAAAATGGAAAGATAAAGTACTACTCTGGGTGATGGTATAAATTAACCTAGTGAATGTCCTGCTTCCCTGGACAAGGCAGGATACTTTCATTCTGGGTACAGCTACAAAACTATTCTTGTCTGCTTAGGAAATGCCAATATGTAAGTAACATTTGTACAGCTGGGGCTTTCCAGTCGATGGTTGTGGAATGGATTTTACTCGTGGTTCCTTGCCTTCCATAGCTCACAGTGGGTTTTGGCTCCATGTGTGATTTACTGAATCATAGCCATAGCATTCAGTTCTGAATCTTAATTGTTTTTGATTTTTTTCTTAATTACCTTTGTTTTTCAAATGGATGTAGGAAGAGTGTGTTCTTGAGGCATGCCTGTGCCAAATTCTCAGTTTTCTGTGAAATAACTAAGTTGTTCTGTGAGGGAGGATTTGCTTGTACTGAACTCTTAAATTTTGCATTTGACTGCATGTTCTCCTATACTGTATTTGAAGAAAGGGCCTCCTTGGTTGTGGCACCAAAATCATAGAATCTCTCCCTGGGAAGATTCATCTGTCCCTCTCTATCATTGTTTTCTTCTAGCAGGTGAAGACTTTTTGTTTGGCATTTCTTCACTGACCCTCCTTCCTATTTAAGTGTGTATGTCTTTTGTTTAATTAATTTATTCCATTCAATTTGCTAGGCTGCCGTTCCCTGAAACAGGGCTCAGGGCAGCTTACATCAAAGGCAAATACAGTATATAAGAAATTTTGAAAATATATGTATGTATTTTAAGCTTGTTGTAATGTTTTTGATCACTGCCTTGAGGACCCCAAGTTGTGTGGAAAAGCGGTATAAAATATGTAAATTAGATAAATATCACCAGCTTCTTTGCTCAACAACAAAGGCTCAGTTGGTTACAAATTTTGATTAGGAATGTTGTACTTTCATAGCAAGTGAAGCAGATGATTAGAACAGGGTAAAGATTAATTTCCAAGCAATAATAATAATGAAAAGAAACGAGAGAGCAGCCTTGAGATGATAGCAGTGAGACATAAAAGGTTCAGCTGTTTGGAGAACCAGTTGTCACCATACTCATAGCTTGTGCTATGTAAAACCTATAATGATCTATTTGTGTTTTTTCATGATCTACTCTTGTGTTTTTTACAGGCAACATGAGCAAGTATTACATAGAAAACTTCCTCACTGAGAATGTAAAAGCACTTTGTAAGCTGCCCTGAGCCAGCCTAGGCTGGGAGGGTGGGGTAGAAATGTGAATGAATGAATGAATGAATGAATAAATAAATAGTAGTTTCACAGGCATCATTTGTGGGTGGAAGGAAAAGTAGGGATTGAGGAAATTGCTGTGTTTCTTGCACCTATTTACTTTTCATTGGACTTTAGATAAAGTAATATATAACATTGTATTGTTACACTCTTGTAAAGTCAGAACATCTGCCCTCATTCCTGATAGCCAACAGCTGGCCACTGTGCTGATTTAAAAATCTGCCAGACAGAACCAGCCCTGAAAACAATTGAGGGTTCTATAAACCAGGGAGAACACTGGGTTTGCAGAACAATTTGATTTATCTAATAAGAAATAATTGGGGGATAACAGCAATTTTTGCTCTTTCATGTACAGACCCCCCCCCCAAAAAAAAGAGTTTGGATGGCATATTGATTGTCATAGCAACCCAAAATGCCATGTGAAAACATGGTGGTGAAGGGGGGCTAGAGCGGGCTTCAGCTTGCCACCTGCTCAGATTGTCTCTTTCTACTCCTGCACCAGGAAGAGTGGGGGGATGAGTGGGGAGACAGGAAGAAGGTGGAAAGTGCTGGCAGGTGGGTCAACAAGCAGAAGCCGAGGCAGGTGGTATGGAGGAAGGGAGGGAAGTAAATGCCAAGTTGGGGGGGGGGGGCAGCAGAGGCCAGAGGAAGGCGAATGGATTCCTCTAAGTGATAGATGGATAGAAGTGACCTCAATATGTGTTAACTTGTAAGGCACTTCAGTTATTAGCAGTATCTTTTAATTTCTTTTTGTATATATGTAACAAGATATATGTTTACATACATATTGTGTATGAAAAATGTGTTATGAATTCTGTGTGCTGTGCCAGTCCTATTTGCTTGATAGACCAGACATTGCCACTTAAAAGTGTTTCTTTCTGTGCAGAGATTTTATTTACCATCATGCGACCCATAAATGGAATATGAAAATGATTTTTGGAGGCTGTGATAAGTCATGGGCTATGCTCAGATGTCTTGTCAAGTCGGCGTTGTCTGAATGCTCAGAACCTGGATGGTTCACACACCTTGCCTCTCACTCTCCTGATTTAGATTTGTGGAGGAAAAACTAACTCCATTTAAGCCACGCACCTGCATTTATATGTAAAAAGCCAGTGGAATTGTTTTTAAACTTGCATTTCTTCATGACACTCAACATGAAGAGAGTGGAGAGGGAGAGGAAAGTATAAGACTGAACCTGAAAGGAAACTGGCCTTATGCACATTCAGACTTATTTTTCGGTTTGACATGACATCTGAATTCAGCCTGCCTTTTGTTCATGTGATCTTGTGAATATGTTACATGCTTAATAATGAGAGACTAACAATGCCATCCTAAACAGAGTTACTCCCTTCCAAGCTCATTGATTTCAGTGGACTTAGTCCCCAGTTTAGGATGTTTCTGTTAAGAGCGATAGTGTAATCTAGAGATTGAACATTCCACATGTGGTAAACAAACGGTAATGTTCTCCTTGCATGACTACTCCCTCCTGTTAATAAGCTTCAAGAACGGTTTTGTACAGAGATAACAAATCTGCATTTCTCTTTTATTTAAGAAGAATTGTTTTTTCCACTGTGTATTTTAGCTTTCTGCTATGAGGAGAATAAAGAATGGAACATATGTGTCCTGATGCAATTTCAATAATATTTCTAATACTTTTGGTAACATGGGCGTTATTTTTCCTCCCTGGATTAAAATTGGACATTCATCCTTATATATTTTCTTAATCAGCTGATAGAGGAATGGGTGGATATCCTCTTGGACTTGTGGGATACCCCAGTAATAATATTGTATCCTATTTTTTCTTAGTTAGAACTAAGCAGATGAGTCTGTTTTCTGAGAAAAAGTGATGCTTCTGGAATTCCCTGTGCTTTTCACCTGCAGCATATGTTGTATTGAGATTTCCATGTTTACTTACTCCTTCCTATGGGATGATGATTCTGCCTATACACTGGGTGAGAGTAATCGATCACCAGTTTAAGGAACATAGAGTAACAAGTGCATCCAAAATGGTGGCTCAGTTTTTCCAGACATGCTTCTGCCCCTCTTAGCGGAAAATGGTTCGGGGATCATTGTTTTATAGCAATCTCCTGCCATGTGTACTTGTTAACAATAATTACTGAGTTGATATGTTATCCTAATTCAGATGGAATGCTATAAGTCTTACTGGCTTGTTAACTTATAAGGAATGGAAAATGGGTTGCTATGGACCTAAGCATTAAGGTATTTTTAAAAGGAAAATATTTGCTTGTGGGTTCCTTGCAAGGAAATGTGAACGTCAGGGCTTTTTTTTTTTTTTTTGGCAGCGGGGTGGGGTGGGGGGGCGGAACTCTCAAGGGGGAAATGAAGTTTTCAATATGTATACTGAAAACTCATGAACTTTTAAACATTTTTAAAAGAATTTTGTTGAAGAAGTTCTGGAACACTGTTTTGGCGCATTCCCCCAGAAAAAAAGCCTTGAAACATAGTCTCAGTCTTAGTTTGAAATAATATCAGACCACCTTTTGCAGGGGAACTCTTCCAGGAAGATTTTAATCATAGTAAATTTGATCCAGCTAAAACTTTTCAGAATATATGGCATTTTCATTTGAGCTCCATCTACAAAAGGCCCTGACAAATTGCCTTCAGCTCTAGGAGCCAGCCCCAAAATTTAGGAACCAGACTCATTTTTTCATCAGCATTTCATATATTAATTACCATATTTTCTAATTATTGCTACAACAAAACCTAATATAACCTCTTTACAGTTTCCCATAATTTTATTAAAGCTACAACAAAAGTGTTGTGTATAAATGTAGGCATAGACCTTGTTGGGATGGCTACAACAAAAAGCTAACCCCTAACCCTAGCTTAACTTCTTCCATATTTCTGATGATCCCATTACTTCTTTAAAAGCTCCATGTAATTTAATATTGGAAGCAGTATAGAAAGCAGCCCTGACCTGGATAGCCCAGGCTAGCCTGATCTTGTCAGATCTCAGAAGCTAAGCAGGGTCAGCCCTAGTTGGTGTTTGGATAGGAGACCACCAAGGAATACTAGGGTCGCTATGCAGAGGCAGGCAGTGGCTTGAAAGTCTCTTGCCTTGAAAACTCTATGGGGTCACCATAAATTGGCTGCGGCATGACAGCAAAAAAGAAAAAAGGAAAAGTCATTGTTTCAGAAATGACTATATAAACAAGCAATGATAAGAACTTTGTGCATGTGTATTTTTATCCTGTACAACAAAACAGTCAAGGTAGGGAATGGCAAACCACCTCTAAACATCTCTTGTCTTGAAAACCCTATGGGTTGCCATAAATCGGCTGTGATTTGATAGCAAAGCAAAACGTATTCTCATATGAAATGATCAACATGCATTGTAATTCTCATTGAGAGATAATCATTGCTAAAAACACTAGGCTTCACGATGAAATTTTTAGATGCTCTGGTGGTCTGGTGCCTGGGATTTGTCAAGCCCAGATTTAGAGAAAAAATACTTGCTTGCAGGAAACAGGTTTCTTGACCATAAAATACAAGAACTGTTTGGTGCATAGTTTCAGTGGGACACTTAGGTACACTGCAGCTTGTGATTTGGCATGTAAAGAGAACCCTTTTAGTCCAAGTCTTGGTCACATTATGGTGGAAAATTTATTGCAGCTGTTTTCTGTGCTTGTGGAATGTAGTTCACCAAGCTATGATTATCTTTTTCTCTGTGGGGATGGGGATCATGTTTTGGATTAGTAGCTTGGAAAAAGTAGGTGGCATCTTAAAGGCGGCAGGGCTAGACAAGGTTAAGAAGGCATGCCAACAAGGAAATAGCAATATATGCTCTGAAGAAAATACTTATATCCATTTTTCTTAATAAAGAATTGTGGATAATTTAAACAGGAGTCTTGTGCCACTTAAATGACTAGCAAAATTTTATTTCAGCATAAGTTTTCAGAGACTAGAACCCACATTCTCTCTGTACTGTCAATTTATGTTGGCAGTCTGAAAAACAAAAAACAGGGTCAAGTGGCCATGAAATGCAGCAAGGATGAAGTGAAATGTAATTCATAAAATTCAAATCAAGAAAAATACTGTGGCCGTTCACTAGTTATGCTAAACTAGTTAACACCTGCTATGAGTAAGGCGTCCCATGCATAAATCTTGTTTACCCCCCCCCCCCCCCAACATTTCTTATTACGGCTTTAAAGGAATTGCATTGATCCTAGAAAAGTCAGGACTTAGATGTGCTATGGATTTGGTGTTATCTTTGTACCTTTTATCAGTAGCTTGTACTCTTTTTCAACTAGCCTTGAGTCGACTAATCCCAATAAACTGTTCACTTCCCTGTTAGTTTGGGCTCTGCCGTATATTATTTTGTCAAAGGCATACTGCAGATGTTAGACAGTTCTTTAAAAAGCACCTATAGTTCATATTGGAAGTATTTTATACAGTCACAGTGAATGGTTATCTTTTTGTTCAAAATAACATTTTGCATTTTGAATGTAGAGAGGACTCTTTATTAGTGATAGATAGGTTTATTTTAAGATATATGTGTATTCATATTGTTTTGTCTGTTTGTAATGGAATTGCTGCTGTTCTCTGGTATGAATACAAAAATGCTTCGTTGTTTTTCCTTTTATCTCCAGCTCTTGATCGTTGTTTACATTTTACAGTGGGACTTATTGTGTTTGGACTTGTTTGTAATCCTCATATTGAGAATGAGACATAATTTCATTTAGGCTGCTTCTTAAGCACTTAGATCACACTATGATAGAGGGCAAATACTGCTTAACAGTGTTACACTATAAAACTGAAATTAATAATTTTGCTTAGTAACCTTTAGGTACCAAGCTAGATGTAACACTGGAGAACCATTAATTTAAACCCTGGTTTGCCCCAATGACGTATAGAATGTAACCCACAAAACCAAACTGGGTAAAACACACATATTGTACAAATATTATTTATTTATTCAGTCATGCTTACCAGATCAGGCCTTGACAAATTTTCATTGGTGCTAAAAGCCTAGAATAAGATGGTAGATTTATTTTTCAGCCTTCAGGGTTAATAATCTAATCCTAAACCCTTCATAACTTCTTGTAATTGTATTTAAGTTATGACAAAAGTGTTGTAGTATATAAGTATGTGGGAAACCCTGGTTGTTATCCCAACACAAACCTTTGGTCCTAATTTCTCATGATTTCATTATGGCTTTACAGAGCTCTGAATTCTTCTGCCACCACTGAATGGTATAAATACATAAACAAGCTATGACATGAATGTCAAACACACGCACTTTTATGCCATACAACAGAATGCATTCTGATGTGAAACAGTAAATAAACTTTGTGGCTTGCCAAGAGACACTACAATAAAATTATTACCAAAATTACTAGGTGCCATGATCACCTGGGCCTTATATTCATTGAGCTCTGTATCAGATACTGTTCATTTTATACAAATAACTTATTTGAAACACTGTCACATGTGCTGAAAGAGCTGATCTGTCCCAATTGCAAAGTAGAGTGTTAAAACAGGCAAACAGGTCAGGATTAAGCCATAGTGAGATATTGATGGGCAGTAGTTAGTAACAGAAAGCTGGGGCTGGGCTTCATGTGGAAAGTAAGGAAGCTTTGAAGAGTGAAGAAATATGTCTGCACACTCAGTGGGTCTGCTCCAAGGTCCTTCTTCTCAGATTCTGTTTGTGTAGCTCTAAGTAGCATGTATAACCCACAAAATAAGTGTTATTTTTCTTATGGATATGATGAACACAGTCCTGAAAGTTGCAAGCAGTTTAGTTAGAACGAAAGGAACTTGTTAGCAGTGTTAGAGAATTCAGGATGAACGTTGCTAAAAACTACAAAATGCCTATAATTTCATTTGATTACTCTGTTTTTTCTGAGAACCATGTGAAATGGCCATGTGAATGATGTCTTAGTAGTTTGAAGATGATGCAGAATGCTGTTTATAGTTTGATGAATAACCGTCCATGTTCTGTAATGGTATTCTGCAGTTTCAAAATTGTTGATGTTAGTTTGTGTATTGTGGTTTTTCAGATAATTAACAGGGCCACAATTAATTATTGGGTGATGGTTGTCCCCTTCTGGACTCACTTGAGCAATGTTTCCCCTCCAGCATCCTCCTGTTCTTAAGTAAACTACCTCAGAAGTAACACAACCTGGATTCAAGCTCCATAGTGTGTGCTCAGTAAATGGGGAGTTCTCTTTTGCAGCCTCAGATGATGCTCAGTGACTATGAGAAGAAGGAACAAGCCCTGTGTCCCACCCTTGTTACATGGCCATGTATTGAACAGAGCCATGCCACCTCCTAGCAGAGTTTTAGTCATTCTTTAAGATTAGGAGGAAGAATAAGAGGGTGATGTGGCTCTGTTTTCACAGTAGGGAGGACTTGCTTGAGGCAGTTTTTACTGTGAACAAATAGTAAATCTGGATAAAAAATTACTTTCATTTGGGAAATGTATCTAGTTGCCATTGGAGAGCCAAAAGCAGAGCTGATATAGGTTCTGTAAGCATGTATTATAGACATGTTCGTAGTTTAGATCAGATCGCTAGGTGAGACTTAAAAGTAAACAGTCTATGCCAGTCAATTAAACAACAGGTGGAGAATTTGTTGCCTTGTTTGTTGGCTTTCCAGAGCAACTTGCTGGCCTCTTTGATACAGAATGCTGAACTAAATGGATCCAGCAGCCTCCTCTTATATAATAAGAACATTAGTGGCAAAGCAGTTAAAAATGCAAGACAGCAGGCTAGGGAGTAGGGGTAGAGATTTAGATCTAAGTTAATGGGAAAATTCAAAAATACATAGGCCTAAACAGCAACAACTTCTAACTAGTGGTTAAATCAGAAGGGGCCAATGTGTTGTTTTCTACATTTGTGTGGGAAGTGGTTCAGAAGGAAAAAGGTTAGATGGCGCACATTTCAAGTATGATGATTGTTCTTTTGCTAGGGTTCTGGTAGTGAACTTGAAGATCTTGATTTAAGGCTCAAGATTTCCTGACTGGATTAACTACTGTGCATGCTAGTGATATACATCACTTTAAATCTGTGCTAGTGCTGGTCACACCTACAGTATATAAGTGTCACTAGTGCATGATAATTTTTGTATTTGAGTCATGTGCATGGCTGGCAGCTAAAAACACAGGGCCAAAAAGTATTAAATACTTTTTACTGGTACTTGTAAGTAGTGTTCCCTCTAAGCTGAGTTAGTGTGAGCTAGCTCACAGTTTTTTAGCCTCCGGCTCACACATTTTTGTCTTAGCTCAGGAAAGATGGCTCCAGAGCAAACTAATTTATGCAGTAGCCAAATTGCTTGCTTACAACTTTAATGCCAGTAGCTCACAAAGTAGAATTTTTGCTCACAAGACTCCACAGCTTAGAGGGAGTGTTTCTTGTAATGTCTGTTCATATTGTCGTAGATTAAAGCAAGATGTTTCTATATGGTTTACTATTTGAGGTGAAGCATAGGTTAGGAGAGGTTCTTTTCCTTACTTTTAATTTTCAGTCTTTGGATTTGGTACGTAAAACTGAAGCTTAGTATTCTTTTAGAGTAAGAATTTACCTAAATCCGAGTTATCGGTAGCGCATCCAAGATGTATTTTGGCAATTGACATGTTCAAATAAAATCAAGCTTCATTATCTCCTGTCTGATAGAAACCACCAGACTACTCGACAGGTGGCTAAATTCTGTGCTCAGGTTTACAAGCATCAAAAATCCCTTTTGGCAGCATGACTTTGTAGTTATTTGGCATGATTTTGTATGTTTTTAAGACTTAATTCTCTTTCTCTCTCTCCAATTGTATTGCTGGTCTTTGGCTTTTGCATTTCTTAGCCAAACTACTGCTGGTCGCTGACTGTTGTAATAAAATGATGATGATTAAATTTACATGTTCTGACACATTATAAGTATGGTTTTCAATGGAAGTTTTTTTGCAAAGATTTTTTTTTTAAGCGACAGTTTTGCATATAACGGCACTAGAAACTCAGTGAATTCTTTATGTTTTCTTTTATCCCCAAGTAAAAGCTGGAGGAATGGGGCACTCTGTATAGGTACATATCCCACTTTAGAAAGTTTATCAGGTAGTATGCAGCCCAATCTCCCCTGCTTCTGCCATCTTTTCTGATCATTCTCCCAAAGTTTAAATGCTTCCTAGGCCAGGGCAAGTTTTTGTGTGTGTGTGTGTGTTTAATCTTCTTTGATCCCTCTGCAGCAACTAATATAGCTGTTGGGTTGCTTTAATGGCAAGAATCTATAGCCAAATGGCTCTCGCTTGTACAAATGAAGTGATGTAACTTTGCAGATAAACCAAATACAAGAACAGTTTAAAGCTGATAAGAAAAGGAGGAGATTCCAAGAAAACAACCAAGTTTTCCCTTTTATCCAACAGGTCTGCATTAGTACAGAGAATATAGAAATAGACATATTTCTGAGGAAGCAACTATTTTAAATTGTTATGAGGATAAAGTTTTTATACAATAATTTTGTATATTTTCCAAGTTTTATAGAAATGTAGCCTTTGTTGCTTATTAATTAACAGAAAGGGTTATCAAATTAACCTCAAGGGGGGCAGATACTAGAACTTGTTCTTAATCTTATACAGTTTAAAATTTTATCTGCTCCTTACTTGTGGTATGTCAATTCCCCATTTCCCCAATACATTTTTTTGGGTAAATTTCAGGATGTTATGGTGGTTCTTTTTGCCTCACTTGTATTGAATAGGAAAGTGAAAATAAACCTTTAGGGTGAAATTGACAAGATTATATCTTCTACTGTTTTCTCCCTTATTTTATGTTCAGTTCCTGTACTACCAATGGGAAACATTTAATGAGATACAGATTTTTCCCCCTGTGTAGCTGGCACCATGCTCAATGAAACGCCAAAGTTTTTATTTCTGGAGGCTGTTTAGAAGTCTAATTCACACTGGATTAGTAAAGTAGAAGTTTTTCTGTTCTGTCAAGGATTAAAATGTCTGCTGCCAATTACATTCAGTTTAAAGATGAATGATCTTGGGAAGATCATAAACTGTTTAATTCAAAATCATAAACCTGTTTAATTCAAGATTCCTATTTCAAAAGTAGACACATACCTTTGAGTTACTTAGGTGTAAGGTGCAATCAGAATATCATTGTGCCATATTAAACAATGGTTGGTTAAACAGTGGCAAGAAGTGTTTAGCAGCATGTGAAAATCAAAGCAAAAATAGACTTTGTTCTGTAGCTAAGCTTTTTATAACTAGTCAGTTGACTCACTTGTAAGCCATTAAACATTTCAGTGTTGCATGTGTTTCACCAGCATATTCACTTCCACATACAGGTGGGTTTTTTTTGTCTGGAAGACCAAAAATCTTTGTAAGGCATTTTATACACATTATTAGTCTATACAGTTTTGGTCTAGGGCAGTCATTTGTTACTCATCATTAAGGCTATGGTTGTGGTTCAGTGATAGAGCACTTGCTTTGTGACCTGAAAGTCCCCTATTCTTTTCCTGGCAACTCCAATTGAAAGGGTCAGGTGACGTGAAAGACGGTTGCAGAGAGCTGCTGCTAGTCTAGAGTAGGTAACACTAACCTACGCTGCTTTCATACGGAGGATTTTCCGTTTCAGCCACCTGACTCATGCAAGATTTTTCCTATTTCAATATGATGTCCTCCTGTATTTATGCACAAATCATGAACAGCCCATTCCTTCCTCAGAAAAAAATGCTTTACTTCAAACCTTTAAAAAACTGTTTCCCTGGCAAGACAATTTTTTGTGTCTGAAAAGGAAACTATTCCAAAACATGCTGTTAGATTTCGAACCCACGGGTGTTACTGGTACTCTTCAGAACTGAGGTTTCAGGGAAGTGTTCTCACAGAAGAGCAATCATATCTTAATTCAGTGATTCAGACAAGGGCTAAACTGTGACATTAGTATATGAGTAGTGATCTACTTGGGTGTGTGAGTTTTCCCCTTCATTCTTCCTTGGCAGATTTTTTAGCTCACTTGTAAGATCTACCAGTTTCAATTTTAGCAGGCCTTGAAGTTAGGCATTCAGAGATTCAGCCCAGCGCTCCCACATCTCATTCGTTACAAATTCAATCAGCACAGGACTCAGCATATGAGAAGGGAATGTAAATATTGTTTTAAAGCAAGATTCAGTACCTTAAGAAATGCACAACAGTGAACACTTCAATCTTTGCTTAAGACTAGGTTTTAATGCAGCATTCCTAGTTCAAAGCACAGGTCATTCGGGTAAAAAGACATTGTAGTGAATTGTTTGAGAATGGTAAAGTTGGTTGGATAATAGGATGTTGAAACAGGGACACAGGTATGATTTTGTGTGTGTTTGCGTAAGTGAAGCTTTAGAAAACTTCCAAAGACATTATGTTTAAATGTGTACAATGCCTCAGAGCTCTTTTTTTTTCTTTTGCTTCTGGTTGTCTTCAGATCAGTTGTCTTGAAGTGACTCAGTCTGACTGAGTCAATTGGGCTCTGTTGCTGATTTGTTTTTGACCTGCAGGCTCTGCTAACATTACCACACTTTGGTTTCTGCCCCCATTCCTCTTAGTACAATTTCTGTCATACAGCATTATTTTATGCTGTGGATCACATGGAAAAAGCAACTCAAATGACAAGCCCAAATAATCCTTTATCACATGTCTCTGTAAATCTCTTAGTTCATTGTTGATTCAGGTGAGTAGCCATGTTGATCTGAAGCAACAGAGCAAAGTTTGAGTCCAGTGGTACCTTTGAGACCAACCAAGTTTAATTCTGGGTATAAGCTTTCATGGGCACCTGAGGAAGTGTGCATGCACACGAAAGCTTATACCAGAATTAAGCTTTATTGGTTTTAAAGGTGCCACTGGACTAAAACTTTGTTCTGTTTTCTTAGTTCGTTGTGAGATTTTTATTTGCATTCCACATGTTCAGTAGTTGGTTTAAAAAATTCTCCAGGTCAGGACAAGTTACTGTAAAATCAAGAGGTGAAGTCTGATTTATGGATATGTAGATCATTTTGCTGTTTTGTTTAAAGGGGCTATTCAAGTTTAGGAAATGATTGCATTTAATTGTGGAAATGAAAGTCAAATAATGTCACAAAATGGGGAGTAATTCTGCTTGTTTAGGGAGAATCCTTGTGGGAAAGAGAAGTCGTTCTGAAGATGGAAACAGAGGGTTGTTACTAGATGGGATTCTGCTTTGGGGAAGAAAAGGAATGCCTTATGTCAGGAGGATTTGTTTTGTTCCATCTCTTGTTTTGTACTTTGTTCAGAAGTTGTAAACCATAAATCTGTTCCTTACTACTAGTTAATTATTGAGTCATTTGTCTGTTACATAAACTATAATTTTCTTCAAAATAATGTCTGCTTGATTTATGGCCTGTTCCGTCTGGAAATGCTAATCTGATTCTTGCTTATCGCAGTGAAAAAGTGTGGCAGTGGTGGTGGAAGGAACACCACTAGTTGTTGGAAGTTTCATAAATCATGGGATCTTTGTCTAGAATAAAGTGAGGATATTTATTTTAAATTATTTCTTTGAAACATTTTTATGCTACCTTTCTACCCAGTTCAGGGTCCCCAAAGAGGCAAACATTCAAAACAATAAAACACGTATTATAATGTGTATTTGGATACATCTCAATACAACAAACACATAGATACACAAAAACACATAAACAAGAAGGTGGGGCAGTTAGAGTCATGGAGCCTGTTAAAATGGTGGATGTTTGAAGAAAATGTTAAGTGCTTAGGACTGTTTTAACTAGAAATTTTTATATCACTCCTAGTAGTCATAATAGGTGCAAGTAATTTATCTTTAAGGGATTAGAACAGAGATTTTCCTATTTCCAATCTGGAATTGAGAGAGTTGTGTCAGTTGGGGGAGCACAGTTACTGTCTGGCAGTGGCATGTGGATCAGCATTGAAGTTGGCCATGGGAACAGGAACAGAAGGTGGGATGCAGTGCCTAGGATTTAACACATTTAGTGGAGGAGTGGTCAGGTAGATAACAAAAGCTAGTCTCATGGGATAGTTGTACCAGCAGAGCTCTGGTTGCAGCAGTTGAATCTTTATAGTGCCTGGCTGTTTCACCCTTCCTGTTGATGTGAGTGGGGCCCTGATTCTAGCAAGCTCAGAACCCAGCTTATTCCTCCTGAGTGAACTCATGATGTACTGCCCTGTGCTGCTAGACATGCACTTTGACTTGCTGCGAACTCCATTTTTGTGGTCCCATAGATGAGCCTGGGGATTCTGGGACCAGAGAAGTCCAGTTGGTGGGCTCCTGACTTTCTACTTTCTCTGGTTCTCTGGATAGTCTCCTCCTGCATGGTCTTGGGGCTTTCCTTGAGGGGTCCTAAATTCCCTTGGTTCTCAGGTATGGCGAAGATTGCAGGATTATTCTCATTTGCTGAGGTGATTCTGCCTGACTCTAGCATTGGATCAAGGCAAATCTTGACAAAGAAAATAGGAAATTCTTGTTGAGTTTCCCCCCTTATCTCTGCTTACTTTCCTGTTTGACTGTTGGTCTAGAGACTTAAAACTCTTATGATGAAATAGTTAGTGGTTAAAGCAGAAAGTGCCAAAGTGGGATTACAGCTGAACCATCAAGAAGACAAAAGTAATGACTACTGGGGAATTACATAACTTTAAGGTTGACAATGATAAAGTTGAAATTGTTAAAGATTTTCTATTCCTTGGCTCAGTCATCAACTTAAAGGGAGACTGGGAAGGACAGCCATGAAGGAGCTAGAAAAGATACTTAAGTGTAAGGAAGTACCGGCAAACAAGATCAAGATGATTCATGCCATAGTACTCCTCGTTACTAGGTATGGGCATGAAAGTTGGGCAATGAAGAAAGGTGATTCATACAAAGTTACAAATAGTGTTATTTGTATGAATACTTTGTGTATGATGCCAGTACGAAAAATTGATATTGATGGATTAGTCTGATCTTAAAGGATTGTTCTCTTGGATGTTGTTCTACTAAGTCATACGTGACGTCATATGATGGTCCTCGCCTGATGAAGACTACCAGAAACAAATATACTTACCGGATGCTTCACTGATTTACTCTTGGACCTTTGTTTACTGTCTATTGTATTAAACTGATATTTTTGCATTGCTTTTTCATATGGTTTATTGCTTTAGTGTACATTTCAGCTATAAGTTCCCGTAGCTTTTGACCTATCATATAACTGTTGTTCTGTCTATTGCCTGGCTGTCAAAAGTTATGCAGGTCCAGGGTGTGAAGGGCCTTAAGGGTAAACTGGGCCCAGAAGCCACATACACATGTTTATATCCCTGCATCTGCCACTTTCTGTACATTCTGTACAATCTGAACCTTCTAAACCTTATCCAAGCGCCCTTTCCCTCACTACTGAATAACTGGAATCTCCTTTCTCCCCACACTGTTCATGGTCTAGGAGAAGGTTGCTTCTGGGCAGAATTAGAAAGGTTTTTCAACTATAAGGAAAAAGCTCACAAAAGTCTTGTAATTTCTCTCTCTCTCCCTGCCAACTTCCAGACACTTAAAAAAAGATGTATGTCAGAAAGCTTGTCAACGTTATGGAGTAAGACAGTTTAGAGTTTAAATTTTCCATTAATAAATAGAGACAATTTTCAGTCAAATTGGCTTAAATATGTCCAGACCCATATTGTTAGGGTTGGCTTCTCTCCTCATGCTCTGCTATCTTGTGGACCCCTTCGGCAGTACTAGATGGTAGATATAAGAAAACTCCCTATATGGAAAGCCTTTGCTCATGTCCACTGAGAGAGGTTGAAACCATAGAGCCCATGTTTTTCAGCTGCCCATATTATATGGAGGTGAGATTATTACCTCATTATTAGACGAAATCCTTGGTCTCACTCAGAAAGCTAGACTTGATTATCTTCTATCTGATAAGAACCCCCAGATTACCTACCAGGGAGCTAGATTTTGTTTGGTGATATTGATGTCTTAGAAAATACATTGTAATTAGATCTTAAATTTTAAATTGTTTTTAATCATTTTTATCTGATATACTGTAAACTTTGAATTTTTAACTGTAAAACTGTGTATATGATTGGTCAAATGATTGTAATAAAGAACAAATGAACGATTTTAATTTTTAAAATACTGATTTTATGATGCTGTATAAACAAAGGTGTGTCTAGAGATTTAATAAAATCCCTTTCCTTTTCCCAAATCCTCCTCTCCTCTATTTCCCATCCATAGAAGTTTCTGCTGGTGCCCTGACTAGCTTCCTCAATTGAAGTGGACTGGAGATGAAAATAGACAATAGTAAATGCATCTAATTTGCCTTTAACATTGAATTTTTTTGGAAGAAAGTTCGGAGTGGTGGGAGGTAGCATCAAAAAATTCATTTAAAAGTATTTATTTTATGTCAGTTTCTTTGCATGCCTTAGTAACTGGAGTGGTCCACAGTTATTGGGGGGGGGAGTCTTGTGTCATGAGATACAAGGTGGGAAAGATGGCTGGCTCTTAAGCTAAAAAAAGGAGAACTAGTAGAGGAAACCTCTTACTGACAAGACAGCTGCTACTCCTCATGAGAGGTGGAAAGGAAACTGGAGCAACAATGAGAGCAACAGCTAGGTTTGCTACAGAACCTATTGCTGTGCCCCCCCCAACGTGTCAAACACCCAGAAAATGGGCCCTGTCAAAACCATTGTAAAGAAATTAGCTTAGCCCTTTAATGCTTACTTTTGGGGGGCTTTTTTCCTTTGCTTGTGTGTGTGTGCGACTGTGCCTGAAGTCATGGTGACCTCTGGCAACTCCTACTGGGGCATGAAGGATGTTCAGAGAGCCTGCCTTAATAACCTGCCTGTGCCTCCCGGCCCTGGTATTTTTTGGAATACCATCCAAATACTTGCCAAGGTCAGCCCTGCTTAGCTTCTGAGATCTGACAAGATTGGGTTTGCCTGGGCTATCCAGGTGAGGACACCCCTTAGTACTTACTTTAACTGAAATGAAGTCTAATGCTGCTAGTTTTGGTAGTCATAACTGAGAATGCTGAGAGAAATTGGAATTAGAACAATATAAATTAGAATTTTTGAGAGCAAATATGAGCTAAGAGAACTTGTTTGAAAATATTTTTTACAACCTCAATTTAATTCATGATATACATTGATGCTTTGGTGCTTGTTCTTAAATTTTACAACTAATATGACCTGCTGGAATGTTTTCTGAATTTCTGGATGTATTTACTTCACAATAAGACTGGTTCTGTTGTGCACAATCAAGTGATTTTTGTCTAATTCAAAACACCTTTCTATACCAATGACTTTGAGGTGGGTATTTTAAAGGTTTTGTTGCTTTAATTAATCATTTAAATATGGATTTCTTTCTCTGCCTCTTTTTAAAAAACAGTTGTAGAATGGGGAGATGATGTTAAATCCATCTCAGAAGAGGAAGCTGTGATGCTAGTGAATCATCAAGCAACTGGAGATGTTTGCATTCTAATGATGTGCCTTCAGGACAAAGGCACGGTATGGTATATTTGTGTGTATATATATATATATATATATATCCTTATGTAGTTGTAAGCCATCTCAGAAGTATTTAAGGAGTCCTGTTCAGAGCCTTGAGGTGGAATCCTTCACACACAAATCCATATCCACTCAGTATTTTTTTAAAAAAACCTTTCCTCTATGGGTTAGTCCCCACCTCACAGATGGCTATGCCTTAGAACAGTGGTACTTCACTCAGTGGCTTGCAGAGAGCTTCGTTCACATAACCTTTAAATATATAACTGTAACACTGGATGCAGATCCAGATGATTCTCTGGGCCCTTCATTCCCATCACTAGCACACTGAAGCTGTAGCTCACCTGTCCTCTAGTCCAGGGGTGGGCAAACTTGTTCAGCGTAAGAGCCACCTAGAACAGGGGTGGCCAAACTTGCTTAACATAAGAGCCGCATAGAATAAACATCAGATGTTTGAGAGCCACAAGGCATGAACAAATATTACCTGCTTTTATTGGAAAATAAGCAAATTTGCTTTTTATTAACATTAAATGAGACTGCCAAAAATAATAACAAAAGGGGTAAAAGCAGATATTGATAATGATATTAATTTGTCCAATGATATTTGTTTGCTAATGATATTTAGCTTCCCTAGCCGCCCTGCCGGGAGCCACATAATATATGTGAAAGAGCTGCATGTGGCTCCCGAGCCACAGTTTGCCCACCCCTGTTCTAGTCCCTCTGGAAGCACTGTTTCAAAGTGGGAGTCACCTGTAAATCACTGGACAATGACATTGCCTACTTTGTTGGAACTGGGGGTGGGTGCCACATTGGGGAATGGTGTCCAGAAGAGACACAGATGTTATGTCAAATAGCCACATGTGGCTCCTGAGTCAATGAGTGAGTATCACTGCCTTAGAAGCAAACAAGACAGCAAACAAGACACACAAAAACCGTACAGGTGATTGCAGCCAGGAATTGTTGAAAATCATTTGTGTGGCCAGGAAGTATGCATTCAGAGACATCAAGCACTGGTTTTGTTTTGCTTTGCTTTTGTCTTATGCACAAGAGAAAATGAGCTGTATTGCATTAGCAACTCAAACATTGGAAATGAGATTCATTAAGACTATTTTAATTTCGGCTACCAACTCATACTGTGATACTTACATTGTTTTGTATCTGCCTATATTAACTAAGGTACAACCTCTTAGATTACAGAAACTCAGTGACAGAAAGCTTTTTTGAGGCTTTGGAGATCAAGCCATGGCTAGGTTTAAAATCATTCTGACTACTCAGCAGCTTGTGATATTGTTTACAGCAAAAATTGTGAAATGCATGGTATGCTTAGAAGTGCCAGACAATTTGTAATTCACTGTAAAATCAGAAATTGGTGAATTCTTATTGCTTTGGAATCTGGCTTATTGCTTTGGAATCTGGTTCATTTGCTGGAAATGAACAAACAGCCCTGTTTCTTTTGAGCCAAGTTTGGAGCTCAGAAAGTTTGGAACTCCACCTTCTCAATTGCATCTGCTTACAGCCACTGGCCAATCTATTGGTGGTTACCAGCCAAGTGGCCAGCTAGCTCACAGATGAATTGGTGGAAATAGAGAATCTACCTATAGCTTCCATGGCACCTTAAACCCTGTTTTGGCTGCATGCTAGGCATCATGTCCCAATGTACCTTGAGAAATATAATCCATTCTTATCATTCCTCACACCTTAACATCAGCCATTCTGGAATTATGTCTCCAAGGGTAAGCCCAAGGCATTGGGAAGAGTAGTGGAAGAGAAATTCTTTCTACCTATCAAACAGGGAGCTGACTGGTCACTGTGAACACTAGTTTATTCCAGCAGTTGCTACAATGCAATAGGTATGCTTGAAGAAGATAGAGGATATGGGTAGTCTGATTGCAGAGAACAGAAACTTAGCCACAGATACAGTAATTCTTTGGCCAACCCCCGCCAGTAAGATTTTGACAGTCTTCTGTTCAGAAGCTCTTATCTTTCATTCTCATTCATTTTGAGGAATGGTTATGACCTTCATTTCTGTGCTGTTTCCAAGCATTTAGTGTTTGGTGCAAGATTATAAAATTGTGATCTTATATACGTGTAGAAGTCTGGATTTGTTTAAAAGAAAAGTGGATGTGGGGAAAATTATACTGATAATAATAAGAATATGTTTACACACACACTCTTGAAGATAGGAGTGTTGCATTTCCTAGTGCTCGTCTTCAAATAAAAAGGTGAGAATTTTTCTTTAGTTTAGATTTTATATCTGAGGTGGTGAAGGGCTCCATTTCTTCCCCCCCCCCCCCCCCACACACCTGCACATAAGATGTTGCTGTGCCAGGCAGACAGCTGAGGCATGGCAGCCAGCCACCTGGCAGACAGGAAGAGACCATCACTGCTATTCCTTTCCATTGCCTTCCCTGGCACCATTGTGACTCGGAAAACTACATTTCCCATTGATTTAATAGTAAATGAAGAGAGAGTATCTTTTAAATGCTAATTAATTGGCTAGTTACTCTCACTTAAATGACACCAGTAAAGTAGATAGGATTCAGTTATAGTTGAAAATCAAGTATAGACTACTAGGAAGGATGAAAAAGATACTCGTAAAGGCATGAATATCTCACCAGAGAAAATGATGAGTGCTCTTATGTTTTTATTTTTACTTCTGGAACTGTAGTGTGTTTTTTGAGCTGTTTTATGTATCAGGTGTCTTTGTGCAGAAAAGTGACCCATAATTTCCATAATAATACATTTTCCTACAAATTGCCTTCTAGATTGAATTGGTAGCGCAGTTTTGATTACAAATTTTTTCAGGTTAGGATAACACAGTGCATGATAGCTCTAAATTAACTAAAGCGTGCACTCTCACACACGCTCTGTAATGTTGCGAATTTTAAATACTAAGTTATGGGACTTCTCCCAATGGGAAAAAAAATTGTATATAAAACAACAGAATATCAAAATTTCTTTTCCACATTGTATATCTGCATCAGATCCCTTTAAATTAAATTCTCTGTAACTGAATACCTCATCTTTTAAAAAAGAACAATGTAAGAAGTGAGGTGAATATAATTCCATGAGGGTTATATAGCAGACCCTGAATATTTCCCCCCTTCGGTTTTTTCCCCTTATATTCTGTTCTTCTATCATACCAAAGAAAGAGAGGTCATTTATTTAGCCCAGTCAAATAAAATAATTTTTTTAATTTAATATTTAATTAAAAGAAGGGTGTACTTGCTTTCATTGCTGTTAAAGGCCTTTTAAAAGCATGTTAACTTTGCAGATTAATTGAAAGTGAATTACTAATATAAGAATTACCCAAGGTACATAAAACCTGAAATTAAATCCATTGTTTTTGCTGTGAAATGAAAATGAAGAGCTTGGGGAGGAACAGCATTCTTGGAGCTGGGTTGCCTGTACATTAGCCCTTGTTGAAAGTTTAAAAGCTTTTAATGGTAACAGTTCTACAGGGATGGTGCCACAAAATAACATTTATATTTATTTCTCAGTTTAATAAGAAAAAATGATATATAATCTCTTTTGTGTTCCGAAACATATATTCTGTTCGTATGTCTAAAAAACTTCACTGTGGCTGCAATTACACACACTAAATAATCCACTTTCGATCTGCTTTTGATGAACTTTTGAATTGGATTTCGCCAGTTCACCCAGTAAAATACAGTTGTAAAGTACATTGAAAGTGGATTATTTAGTGCGTGTGATTGCAGCCTGCGTTAATTTCAGATGGTCTGCTCCCCCTCCCCTTGCATGCAGAATGAACTGACTAATTATAATTTTAACTTTTCCAGGTTGTTCGTCAGATGATGTGGCTGATGGATCATATTTTTAAATATACAAACTTTGGAATTGTATCTCTGCTTCATGGAGATTTCTTTATAAGACAGGTAATAGTTAAAAGTGTTTAGAAATAATGTGCTCTCTAAATATTTGCTTACAAAGTCATATGCTATACTTGGTAGGTGTGGTCTGGAAGTATGAAAGGAAAGATTTTGTAGTAGATGGCTGAGGGAAAGGAGTAGAACTTGAGTCCCCTGCATAGCTTTTTGTTTTACCCTTGACTATCAGAAACAGTTTTATGGAAACTAAGCTAATGTATGCACATTTGTATAATCTATATAAGTCTCAGGATTTGTATTGTTTTATAGAGTATCAGTTCAGTAGCATCTTAAACTTGAATATAGCTCTTCTGCTGCATACCATCATGGATACCCTCTGAAACTATCTTTGTAGAGTATGCTAATGTTCTGTAATTAAAAATAAAACAGGACTAACTATGATGGGGTGGTGTTACAATTGCATATTAACCGTACCATCCAGTCACGCATCACCTTGGCATATGATATGTCCAATCTGCATTTACTTTGATTTACAACTTGATTGGGTCCTGCCTTTCTCATATGCACACACACCACCAGCCAAACTACTTTAATCTCAACAGTTAAACAAACATACCTTACTGTAAGTAGGATCTTTATGTAATTTCCCCATCATTTCACGTGTTTTGTTAATACTTATGCTTTGCTTCAGTTCTGTTTTTTAGATTTCTGGTTGGTTCCAGATTCCTACCCTCCTAATCCTAGTGAATTGTTTATTGAATGTCTCATCCTGTTGATTGTATTGACCTCATTCTTGAGTCCCAGTGAGAAAGGTAGACTGTAAATAAAATAAATAAATGTCTTAGGGCCAGGGTGCCTTAAGGACTATCTTCTCCTATACTGTCAAGCTCCCCAATTAAGATCTGCCTCTTAATCCCTTTTTTCTGTGCCCTCACCTTCAGAGGTGAAGAGAGTGGCAACTAGAGACAGCGCATTTTCTGTAGTGGTATTGCTCTTTTGTGCCACTCTCTCCCTTGAACCTTTTCG
Source organism: Lepidodactylus listeri (assembly GCA_029233225.1). Taxonomy (NCBI): domain Eukaryota; kingdom Metazoa; phylum Chordata; class Lepidosauria; order Squamata; family Gekkonidae; genus Lepidodactylus; species Lepidodactylus listeri. The sequence continues at coordinate 106,161,302 of JARCFY010000003.1, forward strand.
GGTGCCTACTGTCTTTTAGACACCAGTCCAGGATATCTTTTGCCCAGGTTTTTAATTAGAGGCTTTATTTTTCCAACTGTTTAATGGTCTGCTTCTGGGCTGAGGTCTATTTTATGGGTAGTTTTATGCTGCTTATGTCCCTGGGCTTGTTTTAATTGCTTCTTGTTCTTATATTGATGATTTCTTATTTTAATTGTAAGCTGCCTCAAGCGGGACACGGAAAAGGCAGGATAAAAATCTAAATAAATAAATCGGAAGTCTAAAACCTACCACCTGCTTGTGTTACTGTTGCCCCTCATGGTTGCTTAAATCTGCAGGGGGGGGAGGGCCTGATTGACTGGGTTCTGGAGACAGTAAATGATCACTCTAGCCTTGAAACAGGTGGTAATTGGCCCATTCCTAAAGAATGGATTGAGTAGATTTTAATAACTATCACCTAGTCTCAAATATACCATTCTTGAGCTAGATGACTGAATGGGTGGTGGCCAATGTTCCCTCTAAGCTGTGGAGTCTTGTGAGCAAAAATTCTGCTTTGTGAGCTGCTGGCATTAAAGTTGTGAGTGAGCGATTTGGCTCCTGCATACATTAGATAGCTCTGGAGCCATCCTTCCTGAACTAAGACAAAAATGTGTGAGCCAGAGACTAAAAGACTGTGAGCTAGCTCACACTAACTCAACTTAGAGGGAACACTGGTGGTGGCAGACAGCTTCAGGAATTCCTGGAGGAAGCAGACTGTTTGGCTCCACTGATCCCCTCTATCATTGTCATCCACCAGTGTATGAAGACTCCTTTGTTTTGTTTGGTGTTCCCTTATTGGCCCTCCTTCCTGTTTGAATGTCTGTTTTATGTATATATGTTGTTCTTAAAGTTGATTTTAATATCTTTTTAACTGTTTGCCACCTTGAAGGGACTGATTGGGTAGAAAGGCAGGATCCCTTTTTAATAAAAGGTACTTTTTCTCTGTTTAGTGTTCATCCAGTGAAACAGTGAGTTTGGTACAAACTGTACCATTTGCAGAATACAAAAGCAATATATGGTTGTTTTGTTCCAATACAGAATGACCCAATTAATCCTTCATAATGTCAGGTTTGGCCTCCTGAAGATGCCTTAGAAGTTATTAAATATGTGAGAACATTTCAGATTTAACTAATTGCTTCATTAACTGAGCCTCATTTCGGTGAGCGCTATAGATACATATCAATGATATTTGTATCCTATCTATTCGAGAAGCTTTAACTGGCTGAACAGAATGTCAGTAGTTCTCCAGTGTTTCAGACAGAGAGGTCTTTCCTATCCCTGCTTTAACTGGGGATGCTAGTTATTGAACCTCTTACTTGGTCATTCACTTCCCTCAGATATGCTGTTAGCCTCACAGAGGAAAAAAAATCAGTACAAATAGCAGCTCTGAGTCAAAGGGTTTTTAATCTGCTACCCCATCTGAGGTGGGCTCCTTTGCAGCTGCTTTTAGACTTTAAAAACCCAAGTGCTTTCACATATCTCCCTAGTCATGTCTATTTTAGCCTGAACAGAAAGGTCCGTAGGCATGCAGCTCTTACTTGGAATGAGGATTCTGATCATACTCAGCATAATTTACATCCCCTGAAAGGTACATCTGCATACTGTTAACTTAATAGTTGTAAAATCCCCTCCATGGATGCTTTGAAAAGAGAGAGAGAGAGTCATTTAAGAAGCACTCAGGGTTGCTTTTCGCATTACAGTGTGGAGAGAGATGATTGCTTCCATTAGCTTAGTTTAAAAGTTATACACGAAAGACTGTCCATGTCATATATAAATCCTCATTCAATGTCAGCTTATCGTTACACAGTACAAGGTTGCTAGTGCTGACATGACCCTGTTGCTGACATGCCATGGCTGATACCAACAACAGCTGACTTCAGGTCCCCAAGTACCAGCTGTTTGATACGTATCCTAGCATCAAGGAATTTGATTGAAGTCACTGGTTCCTGGATGGTTGCAAACTTGTTTAAGGTGAACAGATTTTGGTATACATTTTTATTACCTGGGGTGGGTTTGCATTAGTCTGATAAAGTTGTTCTCTCTGTTTGTACTTACTGTGAGTGTGTATACCATTCTTTCCATCCTGAGTATCCTAGACACTATGAAGATACTTTTGTTATCTTTGCGAGAGTACGTTTATTAAAACATTTCTATGCCATGTTACCACCCAAATAGGGTCCCTAAGGTGGCAAACATCAAAACATTTGGAACAGCATTTGAAATAGGTTATATATTTAAATATTTAAACAACTCAATAAAACATATAGACATATAAACACAACCAGGAATGAGGACAAGAGTTACATGGCTAACAATGCATAAGATTTTCATCGAAGTGTTTTAATGATGTATTTTTTGGGGGTAATGGTTTTAAACGTAATTTTATTATGTGTGTCTTCATTTGTTAGCCACCACTGTGGTCCTTGTGAGAGTAGAAAGATGAGATATAAAATTTTGTTAATAAATACATTTTAAGACAAAAGATGTATATGACAATGAATCATTTGTTGTCATATAAAAAACCTCTAATGCCGAGAATTTACATGAAAATTGCAAAGATAATGGGGCGGGGGTAATCTCATCCCTTAAATTTAGTGAGACAATGTACTCTGGGGCTTTTCTGAAAAAAGAGAACATACAGAAACAAATGTTTTGAAAACTGAAGATTTTTCTGAAAGATAGCTTTTTTTTTTTTAGGGAAAAGCTCATCGTGACCAGCAGCTTGAACTTCTCCAGGAACATCTAGAAAAATATTACAGGAGCCGTGATCGAAAGTGGATTGTATTGTTTCCAGAAGGAGGTTTTCTTAGAAAAAGAAGAGAAACCAGTCAGGCATTTGCCAAGAAAAACAATTTGCCATTTCTTACACATGTTACACTGCCAAGACTGGGGGCCACACAGGTTATACTGAAAAATCTGGTAGCTCAGCAAGAAAATGGAACTCTGGCAGGCGGAGATGCCACAGAAACAGGTAAGAAACATTTTAAAGGCGTATAAAACCAACTCCCAGCTGAATGTTAGTTAGTATTTCATGAAATATTTCTTGGGCCTTGTTTCCTAAGCCAAGTTTTACAGAATTTTGAATTTGTGCCACTTTTATAAGCATGTTCAAAATTTCCATGCACCAACAAATTCATTGCAAGTCCTTTCAAGTGTTTATCATGTTTTCTTTTTAAAAAATTGTAAAATGTCTGGTTGCTCTTAGAAAATTGAAACAGGAAGCAGTTAGAAGTTCTGATACCATGGAATACATTCACCTATATGTGTAGGAGGGAATATAGCGGGGGGAGGGGGAAGAGGGAGAGCTTTTAAGTTGAGAGTGATGTATAAATTCTTACTTTCATATCTTTGACATATTCCCTGTTGTGTATCTGTTACAAAATTTATTGCCAGAATGAAAATACAGCACTCTCATAATTTACCTACAGTGTTACAAAATTGAAAGTTCTTTGTCATCTGCTCTCCTTAAAGCAGTTTTTCTGCAGGCATTTCCTTTCTTTTAGTTTATAGCACTAGTATCCGCTGTGCAAGGCTGTGGGCTGAAAAGGAAAATAGAAAATGAAAGTCAAAAAGCTTTAAAAAGTAAAACAGCTTAATGTCATGGAAATGAAACTGAGTTCTGGAAAATATTTGCTTCCATTACTGCTGTGAAAGAGAGAGCAAACATGAGACAACATGTTTCTTTTTTCCTTGGCTGTGTATAGTCTTTCATCTTGCTGAAGAACACTGTTTATATTATCTGCCGTTTTGAGGTTCTGTTAGTACAGCCAAATGCAGACTGTTTAGAGCAGGCAAAGGCCTCCAAGATGCTGCTGATCATAATAACAGTATCTGACAAAGAGAGCTTTGACTCTCAAAAGCTTATACCCCCAAAATCTTCTTTGTCTCTAAAGTGCTACTGGGCTCGAATCTAGCCCTTCTGCTGCATACTAACATGGCTAACCTCCTGAAACATAGTAATGTGGGGAGTAGATCCAGGGAACATAATATCAGAAATGTTATGAGCACAGTAGTATTGAATGTGCATAGTACTCTAAGGCTGGACCATTGCTGGTTGTGATTTGAGCGTGTGAACTTATTCTCACTGTCACTGCATTAGCCAGCTGTTTGTTTGTCTGCCTTTTCTTCTCCTTCCATTTTACCTGGTCTGTCCTTCTCTTTTCCCTTGATTGAGAGATAGTTGAAAATCTTGTTCAAGGGAGAAAGCGTCCAGAGGGTAACTACAACTGGGAGACATAGTATAGAACTTTCTTGATCTTGCCAGTTTAACTTTAGCATTTGTTGCCAATGTCACAAGAAATAGGCATGCAACATAGTGCTTTGGTGTGCAACCCAGGATGAGAGGCAAATGATTGTTTTAGTGTCTCAGATTTCACATCTGAATTTTTCATTCTGTTCTTCATAGTTGGGGGTAGTTGGTTGCATTTAGTTCCTGCATATCATAGTTGGACTTGTGATAACCCTCTTCCTAACAGTTGCTTGTGCCTTTTTGGTAGTGTTTAATGCTTAAACGTTTGGGGTCAGTCCTCCTTTTGTTTTAAACATAGATACCTTGAGTCTGTTTGGTGTCTTTTACTGGTTCACTTTGGGCTTTCCTCTTTGCTTTTTCTTGTAGTTCTTTCCTTTTTATTCATTTGTCCTTTGATTTTTGTGACGTGGTGATGTTCTTCTGAAACTTAGATCTTGCTCCCTTTTCTGCCCTCCTCTGTGCCTGCCCGCCTTGGCAGGGAGGGCGGGGGCAGCTGCTCACACTCCACTAGCCCAGGTGCCATCAGGAGGTCCACCAGTGGGGCCAGGACATTAGAAGCCCTCCCACTGTTACCCCCCCCCCCCAAGCACCAAGAATACAGAGCATCACTTGCCCCAGGCTGAGATTTCCTATCTGTACTTCCCATCTCTAATGGGAGGAGAGCCTGTAATCTCATTATAACTGTTCAAATCATAGACTTTGTTTTCCTTTTTCATATAACTTCATCAGTTCATGGTTTCTCTTATGCTAATTCTGTTTACATATTCAAGCTTCAGTTATCTGTATAATTATGGATTCAGGTGGGGTAGCTGTGTTGGTCTGAAGCAGCAGAACAAAGTTTGAGTCCAGTGACACCTTTAAGAACAACAGTTTTTGTGGCCACTTACCAGCACTGCTGGTGGGATTGTATACATATTAAGAACTTTTGGATAGATGTTATTGCACAAATAAAGATAATTACACAGATTGAAATTCCTCTAACCCCAGAAGCTGTATTGTTACAACATTGGCCTGGCTTAGATGCTCCTAAACCCATTAAAGAGTTAATTGCGATTTTGTTATCTGCAGCAGCATTGGTAATCTCTTCCAGATGGAAAAACCCAGTTTGCCCACTGATTGGTACTCACTGGCATGAGAAAGTCTGGGATCAGTTTGTTATGTCTAAATTGCTATATTCTTTGTGTCCCGCTGATAGTAAACAATATCAAGTTAAATTTGTTGCAGTTTGGTTTTCTGTGTTACCATATTTGTCGGTTAATAAGATTGTTTCCTCTAATAATCTATATAAACATCCATCTGGAGTTTTTCTGAGTCTCTGTTTAATACAATAATGGTGTTTGTTTTTTTGAAATATTGAAGTTTGGTTCATCACTATATATTTAGTTGCTTTTAAGTGCCACAGGCTTAGTCATGTGTTCTACTGTACCTTTATTCCAGTTTTAGCTATTTGGCTGTATAATTTGTAAACTGTTGTTAACAGTGTATGAAAATAAAAAATTATATATATAGAAAGAATGACAGTTTAATTCACGGTATAAGCTTTGATGTGCAAGTACATTTCTTCAGAAGTGTGCTTGCACACCAAAGCTTTTTCCTTGAATGAAACTTTGTTGGGCTTAAAGGTGCCACTGGACTCAAACTTTGTTCTGTATAAATACAGACTTCCTTTCTTTGGACAAAACAAACCCTTATAGAAGTAAATCATTAAAAAAACACCAAAAATCATAGCAGCCCAAATGTAACTTGCCTTTAGATGGTTTGTGATGAGGATTCTGGTCTGCTTCTTTTTACTTGTATTTCTGTTATTTACAAGTGAGTTTGCTTTTATAATATCAATACTTCGGCACCTGCACTGGCTTCTGATTAGCTTCCAGTTCCAATTCAAACTGCCTTTTTGACCTAAAAAACCCTGAACGGTCTGGGACTGTCTTACCTGTGTGTCCACCTCTCCCAGTATGACCTCACCCCCATACCTCCTTAGATCATCATTGTGGGGCCTTCTACAGGTGCCTGGCCTGCGAACTACCCACCTGATAACCACAGGGGCAAGGGCATTTTCAGAGGCTGCCCCCTCTCTCTGGAGCCAGCTCCCTGGGGAAGTTTGTGCCTTGCAAGATTTTCCAGCATTCCGTAGGGCATGCAAGGCTGCTTTGTTTCGGGCGGACTTTGGTTAGCATTCTAAACCAGGGAGTTGGCCAGTTGTTTTAATCCTTCAGAGTGGCTTGTCAAGTTGCTGTTTTAATTGGTTTTATTGATTGTACATATTGTATTTATTTGTATTGTGTTTACATTTTTTTAACAACTCTATTTTTATAGCAACCAACAATCATTGATATAACATAACAACGTAACATTATAACAAGAGTATAATGGCATATACATTTTTAGATAGGTAATCAGTAATTAATACTCTAAGTAAGCTGGGTAAATATTGTTTCATAGACAGCACTGTAATATTTGGATAATAGGCTTATTGGAGTTAAGTTATGAGTGTTAGATTGGCATTGGTGTTGATGTTAACTGCAGGTCTGAGTATATGTGTTGTACTGTGTGAATGGTTTGCAGTGCAATCTGATATAACAGAGCAAGTTTTAAAGAATTAGCCATTTATGATATAAAGGGTTGGCTGGAATATCATGGATTAGCATATAAGAAAAGATTGGATACCAGGTTACCTCAAATTTAGAGTGGTGTGTAGCATTTGTCTGAGATTTGTTATTTTTGACTCAGTTATTTTTGACATTATATAGTGTTCACACAGTTTGTCATGCCATGCGGAAATCGTTGGTGTTGAAGTAGATTTCCAAACAGTTGCAATTGTCAAATGTGCTGTAGCAAGAAGAATCGCAATAGTGGCTTTCGTGCTGTCACTGATTTGAGTATATGTTTTATTTTAAATATTGTAAGCTGCCCAAGTCCCCTGTGGGGAGAGGATGTGACTTATTAATTAATTAAAATGATTGTATGTAAACTGCTTTGATTAGGAGAAAAACAGGACACGTCTGTATTAATTTTACATTGTATTTTTATGAAATCAAAGAACTAAAATCGACAAAACTAGCTTCACTAAGAATTCCAAGTAGATTAAATTCCGTTAAAAGCTCTCCTAAATGAAACTACCATACAAAGTTTGTTGAAAACTGGGAGGGGGTACCCTATATGTCTCTGTCAAGAGCCCATTCCAAAATTCAGGACTAATTACAAAAAGTCCTGGAACAGCCACTTCAGATTGCATCTTTCTGTGAGAGGGAATGGTGAAGAGACGGTGATCTGAAGACTGTGTTGTATGAGCTCATGCAGAGCCAGGCGGTTCTTCACTTCTGTAGGTCAGGCCATATAGGTCTTTAAAAGTTAAAATCAGCATCTTAAATTATGCCTGGAAACAAACCTGGTTCTAAACCTGGTGTGATATGCTGGAAGCAACATGTCCTAGTGAAAGATGGACTGTCATGTTCTTCCAGTTAGCTGCATGAATCTTTTGTGGTTGGTACCCTCCTTGAGGCTTCCTGCAGTGATCTTAAAACCCAGGGAATCATATGTGAGAAGAAGCTCCTCAAGGTATGCAGGGCCCAGCTGCTGACTGGTAACCAATACAGCTCATCCAAAATAGGTGTAATATACCCAGCATCCCTCTGCAGATGAGCAAGGGTTTTTAAGTGGAAGCTTCCACACTTGATCATAAAAGAAAACCCCGCATAGAATGTGTTATTGTAGTCAAGGCAAAAGGCAACCAAAATATTCATGACAGTAGCTAGATCCTCATCTTATAATAGGAAGGGTAGGAAACGGAGATGTCAGATATACTCCCATCCATTCTAGGTAGGTTGGTAGATAGATTTGTGTGTGTATCTGTGTGTGTTTCTGTGTGCTTGCCTCCAAGTCATGGTTGACTTCTGGCGAACCCTACTGGGGACTTGGACATTTTTCAGAGAGGTGGCTTAATTAGCATCGAACTGAGAGGGTCAAGCTAACAAAAGAATTATAATGAAAAATATAGACATTTATTAGGGTGTACACATAAATAAAACAAAATTAAATTAAAAGAGACAGTCCAAGTCCAAGCTTAATTAGCATGCCTCTGTGTCCTGCCTGTTATTCTTTGGAGGTCACCCATCCAAGTACTTGCCAGCAGGGGTCGTTTCGTAAAAAAAGAGGTGCAGGAGTTCATTACCATAACTCATTTGCATAACTCATTTGCATATACCACACCCCCTAACATACCGGAAGTGTGTCAGAAGGCAACACCCACACCGCAGGCTTCACTCTACAGGTGAGTGAAACTGACCTGCTCTTCCTCCATTCCCTTCCCCATCCAATACTTTGTGCAATAAAAATAAGCGTAAAGAACACACCCTCATTCTCTTCCTGCTCCCTTGAAACCACCAGGTTTCAAGTAGACTTGAGATACCCAGGACATGTGCACCACCCTCCCTTTCCCTTCCCCTCCCCACAACAAGACACCCTGTGAGGTAGGTGGGGCTGAGAGAGGTCTTTTGAGAACTGCTCATGAGAGAACAGCTCTGAGAGAACTTGTGAATAACCCAAGGTCACACCAGCAGCTGCATGTGGAGGAGTGGGGAATCAAACCCGGTTCTCCCAGATTAGAGTCCAACTCCTGACCACTACACCAAACTGATGGGGTGGAAGCTGCTGAAGGGTTGGTGAAATTTCTCCAGTACTTATGTGCCATGTGCCCAGATAAAAAATGGTATACTTAGAAAATTTATATGCCACCTTGAGCAAGTCTCTGGAAAAGCAGCACACAGTCATAAAAAGGAACAATGATAAAATTATCAATATTAAAACAAAACATTAAAATCAATAAAGACCCTAGCAGGGCTTTCCCCAGGGCGCTGTGCCTCTGCACTGCTCGGGGAAGCCGAGGAGGGGGTGGGGCTTAATCATGTGCCCGCCCCCTGGGCTTCTCACTCCCGGAGCTGCGCTCCTGTGCGCTCCCGCTCCAATGGACCCCTGCTTGCCAGAGTCAGCCCTTCTTAACTTCTGCAATCTGACAAGATTGGATTTGCCTGGGCTATCCAGGTCAGGGCGTTCCTATCCATTCTTGACACCTGGGCATCCACAAGCACTGCATTGGATCCAGGAGTGCACACAGTCTGAGAACCAGATTATTGAGGGAGTGTGAGATTCCTTTAAGAACAGTCATTCTGTGTCTCTCCTAGGTCACAAAGCCTAGCAGCATATTAAGCTTAATGTTGCACCAGACATGATAGTGGCAGGCCCAGCTATAATCTGGCCAACTGTATGTAAGGCAGGATAGATCAGAAAGCTGAATTCTTCTCCTGCTTGCACTTTTCACCCTGAAATATCATTTTACTTTGTGTGTTTGGCGCCAGTGAGAGTTACTTCTAGTTTCAAACCCATACCTGGGAAGAGATACCATGAATGTTGTGCTTGCTAGGCAAAAAGTACAGATGGAGTGGGGAGGTTCAGCTTTCTACCTGCAGTCTTTTGTACTTTAAATTCTTTCCCTGCCCACATCATTCATAGAGATTTGGATACAGAACCAATCTTAATATATGAGCCATTGTCCTTTCTTGTTTGGCACTTAATATGAAAAAAATCCAACCTTGATGTTTTTTCATTCATCCCACATTCTTTCTCTCCTGTTTTTTTTTTTAAAAGCACAATTGACATTGTCTTCAGAGCCTGCTGGGGGTGTGGGATTTCTTTTTACCAGTATTTTTTGGTTCAGGTCAATTGGACCCAATAAAATTTTGAGATTCCCAAAAAATCCCAGATCCAAATACTGGTATAGTATTCAGATCTGGGATTTTTCAGAAATCCCAAAATTTTTGGGATCTAATAAACCCAAACTGAAAAGTGTTGGTTTAAAAAAAAAAAAAACAGCCAGGGAGTTTAAACTGGGTGGCAGGAGAAGGCAGCACAGAGCTGAACTGGTGGAGGGCTCTCAACTACCCACCAACCCTGCTGATCTTGGGCTGGCTTCTCTTGCAGCCCAGGATAGTTGCCCCACAAGAAGCCAGCTACAGCTGAGGCGGTGGGGAACTCTCAGCTCCCCGCCACCCCAGCTCATCCTTGGGCTGACTTCTTCAGTGCCATTAAAGTTTAAAGGAACTGCATAAGCCTACCCGACAAAGAGCTGAGAGGCAGAAACAATCTGCTCTCGCTTGTCTACTTTTTTCAGATCTTCCCCCAATTCCCAAATATGTCCGGGATTTTCTTGGGATTTTTTTTGTTTGTTTTTTTGAGAAAACCCAGACACATTTGGGAAGCTGAAATATATTTTTCGGGTATATTTTTGGCTTGGGTAGATCCGAATGCACACCCCTAGAGCCTGCTCATTTTGTTTTTAGTACTGAAGATTTTTTAAAATTTGTTTTCATTGCTAGGGCATTATCTTGTCTTGTTTGGATCACTGTAAGGCTTTGCTTTTTGGGCCCTCTTCTCTCCTGCCTTCAGTCTTTAATATCTGCCCAAAATTTCTGTCTATCTTATATGGCACTTTGATTATATCTTTCCTTAGTAATGTTATTTCCACTGAATTCCATTATTCACACACATACGCAAAATTGCATTTCAACTATAGCTTTTTACTTTTAAAGCTCTGAATAGTCTGACCTCTCTGGTTGTCATGTTTCTTGAACTCTTATTTTACTCCTCTCTTGTTCTATGTTCTTCCTGCTGTCGTCTTGTTAGGCATCAGGTGAATTCTTTTCTGTCAATTATCTGTTGTCGTCTCTCCCACCCCCCGCCCCCCTTAGCCTTTCCATATGTTTGGAAAGCTGTTCTTATAAGTCCTGGCAAGCCTTCCTCCTTCTGGAAAGCTTCGTGAAATAAGTCTGCTTTTTCTTTTTTTATAATATTTTTCTTTCTTTTGCTGTACCTTTAAAATGTGGTGACTTATTTTTTATATATATAATACTTAGAAAGTATGCAGTTTTTATATTCCGTAAGTTATCCTTTCTCATTTACCTTCCCTGATGTTTCTTGACTTTCTAAGTTGTGCGCCACATAGGCAGGTACTTCTGTTTTACTGTTTGTTGAATGTCTAGTGCCACTATGTAAATGCATTTTTTTAAAATTAAGGATCTTGATGGTAAAGCTAAAAATTCTGAAATTCAGCTGTATTTTTTTTTTAAATCTGTTTATAATTTAGTTAATGGTTTTGTTTATTGTGTTTGTTTTTCCAGAGCGTCCTTTTCTAGATAATATTTTCATTTGTTTGGCATGTGAGCCATGTGTATAGCAAGCCAGAAACAGAAGCGCCGAAAATTTGATGCCATAGATATGCAGCTAAAAACTTTTCTCTTGCTCTGTTTTTTTTCCTTAGGTTTTAAAATGTTTGTGTGTTCCTTTTCTTTTGAAATGCTAGGCTGTAGGACTGGCTATCCGTAACTTCGATAGTGGCAGGAATTTATTTTTAGTAGTACGAAGGTAACCCACAATATAGATCTCTTTTGTTTAAAGCTGGACTTTAATCATAGACATTAAGAAAAGCCTGGTACTTTTAATATTCTGTAGGTGTGTTCTTTAGCACTAATTTTGTTTCATTTATTTGCTTTTGAATGGTTATGACTGTTTTAGCAGTCAGTTTTTGATTACCTAGCTGATGTTGCAGACGTGTTGATTACCCTTAGGATCTGAGGCTGAGCTCAAATTGGTTTTTAGGTGAATTTGAGTGAAAGGATTCCACTAGCCCAGGGATCCCCAACATGGTGTCCGTGGGTTCCATGGCACCCACTGATGTGTTTCCTGGCGCCTGCCAAGTGTTTTACAAAGTGGGTGGAACCAGGTGGGGCTTTTGCCCAGCAGGGCTTCTGACTGGCCACTGGAGGTCTGATTTGGTTGTGCAGATCTTTAGTGTTGCTTTGGCAGCAGTTCCCATCACAGCACAAGGATCTTCACTGCATGACTGAATGTAAGCAAATATTTTGAAACAATATGTTCATTTAAAAGGGCATCCAGTTTCTTCCTAAAATGTTGAAGAATTACTATTAGAATTATGCATAATCTCACTTCTTACATTTTGCGGTTGGTTCAAGCCCTTGCGGCAGACACTGTGACTAAGCCCACCGCTCTGTGTCAGATTTCCAAAGGTGCCCACAGGCTGTAAAGGGATGGGGATCCCTGATGTAGTCTGCATAGCAGTTAAGTACATTAACAGTGAACTTTATATTTGTTGGGGTGGGGGACTTGGGCCGTTAAAGTAAGGATTAGGGGAGCGTCCTAAAATAAAATTTAAGAAGGGGGGCACAGAAACAGAAATGGCCACAGCTCAATTGCTTAGAGACTAAACCAGTTACCGGGGGGGGGGGGGACACTTGCTTCACTCTTCTTTGCCTGAAAGAATTCTGCTTTTACTTCCAGTTGTCATAAGGCAGCAGAAGTGAGGGGAAGGGCACTCCAAGATATGTCACCAGCCAGGGGTCAAAGGGCCACAGGATAGTTACCACACAAGAAGCAAGAACACCAGCAATGGAAGATCAGTGTGGTCCTAATGGGGATACAGATTCAAACTGGAGAGCCAGTTTGCTGTAGTGGTTAGGAGCGCAGACTCTAATCTGGGAGAACTGAGTTTGATTCCCCACTCCTGCACATGCAGCTGCTGGTGTGACCTTGGGTCAGTCACAAGTTCCTTCAGAGCTGTTCTCTCAAGGGCAGTTCTTGAAAGAGCTCTCTCAGACCCACTTACCTCACAGGCTTATTGATTGTTTTTCAATAAGTCAAAAAATGCATTTAATTTTTTATTTTATTTTTTGCTATTAACGGTATTGGGAAGAATTTTCCTGGCATGAGCATAATTATATGATTGAAAGCAGAACTTCAAGCTTAATTGTACAACTGCATCTTTTCATGGAAATATAAATTGCATAGTGCATATTCTTTTGATGTGGTTGATATTAAAAGCAACTCCTGTATTTTTTCTGCTAAAATAATGAAAGCTTTGTCCTTCAATTTGTACCTGTAAAGTTGTCATGTGTATTTCAAAGACAGCAGATTTGAGTTTTCTCAATTTTTGTTTATAAATTATTTTTTAAAATTTGCTAATTTATAAATTCTGGAAGACTTTCAGATACTTTTACTATCCTTGTGTTGTGTCAGAGTTCTTAAAAAGATACAGTAGTATTAATTATTTTGATTTTTTAAAATTTATGTTATTTATAGTCTGCCTTTCTTACTGGGACTGAAGGCAGATTTCACAGTGTGAGTCAGTACAATCAACAGGAAGGGACATTCAATAAAAAATAAAATAAGATTAGGATTGTGGAAGTCTGGAACCAACTGGAAATCTAAACAGTAGGATTGAAGCAAAGCATAAATATTGACATGAGACATTAAACAATGCAGGAATTACATATTAGGATCCCACTTACAGCAAGCTATACATAATAGTGTAGATTGCAGTCCCTAATCATGTATCCAAGTAACTTTCTTGGCTGGTTTTGTACAGTGCAACCCTATTACCTGTGCAGAAAAGTCCTCTTGAATTATTCTGATTTGCATAGTTTGTGGAAAGCCAAGAGAGTGGGAGATTCCTGACCTCCTCAGGCAGGCTGTTCCATAAGGTGGGGGCTACAATGGAGAAAGTACATGTTCAAACAGTTGTTGATTTTGCCCATTTGTAGGCTGGAACCTATAGAAGGCCCTGCTCAGATGAACTAAGCTGTTGTGGCAGAGCATAGGGGACAGGTGGTCCTACAGATATGAGGGACCAAGGCCAGAAAGGGCTTTGTATGTGTTAACCAGTACCTTCAATCTAGTCCAGTAACTAATGGGCAGCCAATGGAGTGATTGCAGAATGGGTGTAATATGCATGCTCCTTCTAGCTCCCAGTAATAGCTGAGCAGTGGCATTCTGCATCAACTGGAGTTTCTAAGTTGATTCTAAGGGGAGACCAATATACAGAGCATTATAGTAGCCTTATCTTGATGTTACTGTGGCACAGATCCAGGTGACCAGATCAGCTGTATCTTTCAGGCTACAGGGAGATGGAAGAAAAGGTTTTTTGCAGCTGCATTAACTTGCTTCTCCAGCAATAATGTTGGATACAGTATGACCCAAGGCTTTTAACTGAATCAGCAAGGGTCAGCTGAACTCTATCAGAAGTGCAGAACAGAATGTCTTTCAAGATCTCTGCCTTTCCAACTACCATTATCTCTGTCTTTTCATGGTTTAGTTTCAATTTGTTTATTCTTAGCCATTTAAACATAGCAGCCAGGCAGGTCTTCAGGATCTCTACTGCATCACCAGAAGATTTGAATCAAGATATAAATAGCTGGGTATTGTCAGCACATTAATGACAACCAACCCTCCAAACAAAAATGATTTGTCCTAAGGGCATTACATAGAAATTGAAAAGCATGGGGGATAGAATTGCACCCTGTGGAATCCCACAGGATAGGCCTCACATTAAGGATAACTGGTTTCCATTAGCAACTCTTTAAATCTAATCTGTGAGGAATTATCCAGTTCAACACATATTCCCTAATACCCACTATTGTCTCCAAGCAGTTTGACAAGATGGCATAATCTACTGTATTACTGTATTAAAGGCTACAGATTAAGAGCAACAAGGAGACAAGACCTTTGTCAGACAAAGGTCATCATAAACTAAAGTACTAGACCCATCTCCCTCCCATAGCCAAGCCTGAAGCCAGACTGAAAAGGGTCCAGAACAGAATTATCCAGGAAGGCCTGGGGTTGGTCTGCTGCTGCTAGAAAGGGTAGATTAGAGACTGAGTGATAATTGGCCGCATAGTTAAAAAGTTCACCATAAGTGAGTAAAATCGTTTGCTCAGTGCAAATGAGAAACTAAATAAGGAGACTTCCTTAAATTATGGGATATAGCCAAACATGCAAACTGGACCATATGAGGAAAAAGCCATTGTAATTTGATATTATTTGTGGATCTTTGTTTTTGTTGTCTCCAATGAGATTTCTCTTCCCCCAAGACCATCAATGGTCCTGCTCAGTATTTGATAAAGTATATTGCAGTTGTTTGGCAGTTTTATTGAACTTGTCTGAAGAGTCCTTTCCACAGTTCTTTCTAGCTTCCTTTGTGAGTGTTTTAGAACTCTGCAGCATAGAATCACTATTTTTTGGTATGCTAAATCTTTTCAAGAATACACAGTATGCATAGCAGATAGGGGTATGCAGGGGGGAAAATGGTTTTTTCCTGGATTCGGATATAATAAAGTTGCATTTTTTCAGGAATCCCGAAAAAACCTGAATACTAATACCAGTATTGTACTGGTACCTTAAAATTTTCAGTATTCCCTAAAATTTTCAGCTCCATTATATCCTATGGGGCCATTGTAATCAATGGCAAAAATCTTCTGACAAGTATTCAGGGGGCTGGGGGGGAGGGGGTTTGAGGTAGATGCACCAAATTTGTACTGTTGCTGCTGGATCCTATCCCCCAAAGACCCCCCAAGTTTGGAAAAGATTGGACCAGGGGGTCCAATTCTAGGGGCATCCAAGGAGGGTGCCCCCAATCCTCCATTGTTTCCCACGGGGATAGGAAAAAGGCAGGCAGCAGTGTCTCCCCAAGAATCTCTCTGCAAGAAAGTAAGTGAGGTGTGGTGGTGTGAGGGGACATGTTTGCCAGGCCAGCAGCAGAACCAGTGCAGTGTGCCCCCCAAAACCAGTGCCACTGTGGCAGTCATTGCCCAAACCCAACAGAATTCAGGTCAAATCAGAGAATCTCTGCAGTATAAACTGAGGGGACATGTTTGCCAGGCCAGCAGCAGAACCAGTGCAGTGTGCCCCCCAGAACCAGTGCCACTATGGAAGTCATTGCACAAACCCTACAGAATTCAGGTCAAATCAGAGAATCTCTGCAGTATAAACTGAGGGGGCATGTTTGCCAGGCCAGCAGCAGAACCAGTGCCACTGTGGCAGTCAGTGCCCAAACCCAACAAAACTCAGGTCAAATCAGAGGATCTTTGGTCCCTCTTCTCCCTCTTTCCTGGAAAGCAGAACAAAAGGTGGGAAAGAGGAAAAAATGGCAGGAAAAACAAGGTGACCGGAGCCCTTTAAACCCTCCCAGAGCCCGAATTCGGCACTCCTGAAAGAAGCCAAAATTTTTCGTCTTTCCTTTTTTGGCAGCCGAATCAGCTCAGGGAAGCTGATTCAGTATCCTGGTTTTTTGTGGGGTCAGCTTTACCGAATGTACACCCCTAATAGCAGATCCTAATCTGTTCTGAGTGTGTCATGACACTGTTGAATTATTTAAAGTGAGTAAAAACTGGGCTTGTTGTGATCACATTGTTCGGTGCTGTTTGAAACTGTAAAGAGAGGTTGCGTGTTCTGGTGTAAACTGAAAATAACTCATTAATAACAAGGCTATTCGGTCAAAATGGGCTAATAGACTGATACACTACTGAGTCAGAGTGGACAACATTGATGAAAATTCTTAAGCAATTAAAGTGTGCTCTTAATATCAGTACAAAATCATGAAATCCTTTTGACTTATTAATTTGGATTGTTGTGGTCTACTTTTTTAATTACAAGTTTGAATGATAGGCTTCTAGTGTCATGAATCTGGATTTGATTAAGGGCATGAGCTCATCCTGATTAAATATAAATGTGTCCATTGTACTTCATTTAGTTAGGAAGCTGGTCAACAGTTGTCCTGGCACTATTCCTTACTTCTCTAACATGCTTTTCCCCTTGCCTGTTTTGCTTGGATTTTGGTTTGCCATCTTCTGGTTTTAGATGTGCTTAACTGTCAGCTAACGCTGCCATCTCCTGCCCAGGAGGTGGGATGAGTGAACCCTTGATGTCGGGTCTGTGGAATGTTATGTTATATTTCTTATGGCATGCTTATTGCTCTTCGAGCTGCTCTGACCTTGGGAGACTGATGCTGCCTGCTCATGTATCTCTTCTCCTGTCTGACTCTAATTCTTCCTGCTTTTCCCCTGGGAACTGTAAACCAGTATTTTAAGCACCTTTTATTTGGCTTGGTGATTGGTTGCAGTTTCTTACCAGACCCCTTTTTGAATTCTGTATAATTGTCCTGCTTGGGGCTGTGTCAGCCATTACTAACACAAGAAGTGTAGATGACCACAGCAGACCTTTCTCAGTAAAGCATTCCTGTTTAAGGACACTTGTTGGTGACTGACTCTGTAGGACTCTCACATTAACCTACAAATACAGGCTTAATGTTAACTATTTCTGGCTTTTGATGATAAATACTGGGAAAACTCAGATGTTCTGATGAAACACTTCCATTGCGTCTTATGTCTCAGGGTGTGTCTCTCTTGGTATGTGTGGGAAGATAAATGTTCTCATCATAGAGCCTGGTGGTTGAGACTCTACGTGCTTAATCAGTGAATTCCTTTTTTAACTGTATATCTGAAAAGATTACTCTCTGCTCTTTTTGGAAATGTGTAGATGTAATTTTTTTTTAGGGCTGTGTTGTCCATGAAATTGTGCCTGCTTATTTAAGAAGTTATTCAAAATGGTTTTAGGTGTTCTTGGTTGCTACTAGTAACTAGTGTCACAAAACAGAGGCAGAAAAGTGAGTCTGTGCCTTGTATTTTGACCATTTCTACGAATTTTTGAATCCATCAGGTTGGAAACCCATCAGGAAAGAAATATGTAACAGCAGCATCTTGTTTCCAACCATTGCCAGTCAGATGCTTCCAGGAAGCCCACAAACTGGGCATGATGGCACCATCCCTCTTTTGTCAGTTTGACATTCACTGCACACTTGAGTAGGCAGACTCTTAATTGGGTGAGGGGTGTTCAGAGGTGACAATCAAGCTGTCATGGCCATTGTAAATGGGCTTCAGGCTCCCCTCTCCCCCATTTAGAATGTGTTTCAAATTCTGATTTCAAAGCAAACTATGGTTTGCCCAGCCAGGAAGTGAGAGAGGGAACTGGAGTGCGTGGAGAACGGCATGAGCCCAAAGCCTGTTCAGGTGGCAGAGGAAATGAGGTAGGTGGGGGAGCCCTAATCAACTTGTAGCCAAATGCATTGTGTAGATTGCCCCTTACTTCTACCTGTTTAACCTCCAAAGGGGAATGTACTTTCCCCCCTTTACAGCATGGTCCCCAGATAGATGCTGTGTAGCTTGAAACCTTACACTAGAGTGGCTGGTATTGCTTTAGAAAAACAAACTAATTTCTGTTTCTTTGATTGCTGTCAGACATGTGAGAATTTGTACTGGCACTGGATGAAAGCTCTCTTACTAAAAAGTACAGTTACAGCTGTTAGGCCAAGCTATTGCACTTGGCAGCCTTTGCTTGCAAGAATCCCAGGGGGAAGAAAAAGCCAGTAAAGAGTAGTAGATACATGCGTCCCTGAATCTGCAGGATTTCCACACAAGCCTCCATGGGCTAATTTGTTTCCTTTTAGGAAGAGCAAAACTAAGAGTATTCTCAAGAGGAACCGCGTTGAAGATAGTAAAAATCTTTTTAGGTGCACACTCTGAGGTATTTATAAACTAATATTTTTTCAGGTTATCTCAACCAGGATTCTTTTATGTGTGTTAAACTCTGCTCTTTAGTATTTACTGTGGAATCAAACACTTAAGTAAATTCCCCAAATAATGTCAAACACCTCAGGGTAGTCAAGCTGAGTTAATTTTACAGGTGATGGATCCCGTAATTAATATTGCAGTCCTGTCTCCTGTAAAAGTTAAGTATTTATTTATTTTGATTTGTATCCCACCCTCCCCGTAAGCGGGCTCAGGGCAGGCTCCATCATAAAATTCACAATACAACAAATCGACAGTTAAAATATATCTAAAAACTTTCCTAAAAGCAATATTCAATAAAAGAACAGTGCCTCAGCAGATTTCAGCAAAAAGCAGTTTGTTCCCAGATGGCCATTTGGATCTGAGGTCACTGAAGGGGAGGTCAGTAGCAAGTGGGTGCCCACTGTTTCAGCTGAAAGCCTGGTGGAAGAGCTCTATCTTGCAGGCCCTGCAGAACAGGGCCCTGATTTCTAATGGGAGTTCATTCCACCAGGTAGGGATTGGGGCCAAAAAAACCCTGGCCCTTATTGAGGCAAGTCGGATGTCCCTGGGGCCAGGAACCACTAGGAGTTGTTGATAATTAGATCGTAAGTCCCTGCAGGGATCAAATGAGGAAAGGCAGTCCCGGAGGTATGCTGGCCCCCATTGGCTCAGAATATTCTCCACTGATGTAATGTTTGAGCCCCCTACAAATCCCCCCCACAAACTGTAGGAAATGGAGAGTAAATACCCCAGCTTTCAAGGCAGACAAATAGGGTAGGTATCACTTCAGATCTGCCTCCACTACCAAAGACAACATAGAATCACAGAGTTGGAAGGGGCCATACAGGCTTTCTAGTCCAACTCCCTGCGTTTGTCCAGACAAACAAGTGTTTGTCCAGACACTTCTTAAATATTGCCAGTGAGGGGGAGCTTACCACCTCCCTAGGCAGCTGATTCCACAACTCTTCCTGTAAAAAGGTTTTTCCTAATATCCAGCTGGTACCTTCCCACCCATAATTTAAACCCATTATTTTGAGTCCTGTCCTCTTCTGCCAACAGGAACAGCTCCCTACCCTCCTCTAAGTGACAACCCTTCAGATACTTCAAAGAGAGCAGTCATGTCCCCCCTCAGCCTCTTCTCCAGACTGAACATTCCCAAGTCCCTCAGCCTTTCCTCATAGGGCTTGGTCTCTTGGTCTCTCTCTGTCTCTAGTGTGGTGGATCTTCGACGTGGTCTCTGTGCTTCACACCATTGGGTTTCTGCACCTGCGCCGAAACTCATCGGTGTCTGGAAAGCTAACGAATTTTCGCGCCCAGTGCCTCCGGGCATGCGCGGGCCCGCTCCGCGCATGCCCAGGAGAGCCGGGCGCGGACATCCCGCCAGTTCTCTTCTGACCTAACTCGTTGCGTCGTCGAAAACTTCGAAAGCTTCTTACAGACTTACTTTACCTTAACCTGACCAACGGACTGTACAGTGGACTACGACTTTATCTTCACGGACGCCGATTTCTGCAGAGCTCTCCCTCCTTGTGAGTCCCCCCCGTCCCATCTTTGCCCCAACTCGCTGAATGGCTCAGCGCTGGGGTTGCTTTAAACGGTGCACTGCCTGCGGAAGCAAACTAGCAGCCCCTGACAGACACTCTTTGTGTATATTGTGCCTGGGAGAGTCCCACAAACCGGAGACCTGTGCGCACTGCGCCAAATTCTCCAACCAGACCCGAAAAAACGGCAGCCCGCCTCAAGGTGGCATTGCTGGAATCGGCGTTGCGCCCACCCTCTGGATCCTCCATGGATCAGGCTATGCTGTCGACGTCGACCGCACCTCCAATATCGATCACGGTATCGAAACCACCGGTACCGAAGGCGTTGTCGGACCTGGGCCATCGGCCGACGAAACGCCCCAAGCCCGTCAACTCCTCTTCTTCGACTCCCACCAAAAAGAAGAAGAAGGAGAAATCGGAGAGGAAAAAACATCACCCAGCCAATAAGTCCCGCAACAAGGGCGAGGCTGTGGGTCGCCATGCGACGGAGGCCAGGCAACCTATATCGACGGCGATGTTGGACAGCGCACAGCCAGATCCATCTCGACCGCCACCACCGCCAGAGATCATTCATCTTTTGGATTCTCCCCTTAGACCGCCGAGCCCCAATCGATCCTTGAAACACAGGAATTTTTCGGTGCAGAACGCACCTCTCCGCACTGAGAACGCTCACGCTCTGACTCCAGACAATCAGCCTCCCCTGTCGGCACAGCCCAGTCACATCCACCTGACTACGAAAGCCCGCACGAGGATTCAGAGGCGCGTTCTCCACCTCAACCCCCATCCAGACATGATCATCCGGATCGTCGAGGTCGCCCGCGTTCTCCACACCCTGACTACCGACACTGAGACCAACGTCGATACTACCCCTATGGAGCCTATCCTCTGTCTTCGACACTGCCATGGCTATCTCCATCTCACTCAGCGTGGGACCACCCACCGCAGTATCGACTGGGGTCACCCAGGTACTATCCATACACGGAGCCTCCAAGACATCACGATGCCGATGCCAGAGGGGCACTGCACGGACGTCATTGCTCTCCATCACCATGGAGACCAATACCGGACAGGCAGAGAAGGCCACCCTCGACCTTGGCAGCACCGATACCGATTCCGCAGCCAATACCGATACAGAGACAACCAACCCCGGTACCGATTCCGCAGCCGAATCGACCCACACCGGACAAATCCCCGTCGGCATCGGAATCCACCGACACCGACTCCGAAGGGGAAGACTCTTCCAGCAGGAGTTACCCAGGTCGACCTTCGCCCAAGCCAGATACGTCAGAGAATCTCCCTATATCGCCATCGGAAGATGTCTCATCGTATGGTGACTTGATTAAAAGGATGGCCCACTCACTAGGAATCCCGGTAGCACTGCCACCTCAGGTGGTCTCAGACCCAGTCTTCGACATAGTGCAAATGGATACCTCCCCATCAATTGCCCTCCCTATGTCGTCAGTCCTATTGCAAGCCACCAAGTCACAATGGGACAAACCATCCTCAGCTCCTGTATCGTCAAGACGATTAGACCATATGTACCGTCTTCAAGAGACAGGAGTGGAATTCCTATTGACTCATCCCAAGCCTAACTCTATGGTGGTGAACTCATCATCACGCTCCAAGAAATCCCACTCTACTCCTCCAGACCGGGAGAGTCGCCGCTTAGACGCCTTTGGAAGGAGATTCTACTCGGCAGGGACCCTGGGCATCAAGACCAGCAACTACTTGGCCTGCATGGGCCAAGTAGGGAGCAACTGACTGATGTAATACAAGGCCTCCCAGAAGATAAGCGATTAGTAGCTAGAAAACTACAGAAGGAGGGCCTAGTGTTAGCCAAACAACAGGTAAACTCGGCTAAACACGCACTAGACGCCTCCTCTAAAACAATGTCAACGGCCATTGCTCTCCGGAGACACTCTTGGCTGCGCACGACATCCCTTCTACAGGACACCAGATCCCTAATTGAGGACCTGCCCTTTGACGGCCAAGGGCTCTTCCACGCCACAACAGATACGGTCCTCCAGGACTTAGATAAAAGCATCAAGGCCTCAAGAACCCTGGGCATGTCAGGTTCCATGACAAGGCAATACAAACCACGCACTTGGTCCAGACCATGGTCCAGAAGACCGTCGGCCAGGAGCTCCCCAGAGCGCACCTGGAGACCGCGCCCATCACCCACCCAACAAAGGCAGCCTTATACCACCAAACAACACTCCACTCCAGGCCAACAGATGAGCCGCCAAAAGTTCCCGCGGCCCTCCAAACAGGGCCTTTGACTCTATCCCTACTGCTCCTCCAACGCCACGCCTAGCACCCTTCCTACACAAGTGGCGAGAGGTCACATCCGACAACTGGGTGCTGTCCATCATCTCCAATGGCTACCATATAGAATTGCACCAAAAACCTCCACAGGTATTCGTAGCCACCCCACCATCGCCCGCACTTCTAAACGAGGTCTCAACTCTACTTCAAAAGGATGCCATAGAGCCGGTTCCCACACGCCAGCTGGGACAAGGCTTCTTTTCCCAATATTTCCAGATCCCGAAGTGGGATGGAGGGACGAGACCCATCCTAGACCTAAGGAATCTCAACAGATTTGTGCGCTACCAACGGTTCCGTATGGTCACCCTCCGGTCCTTCTTGCCTCTGCTTCGGAGACACTCCTGGATGGCAACCCTGGACCTCCAGGATGCGTATTTCCACATCTCCATAGCACATCACCATTGAAAGCTTCTTCGCTTTGCTATCGGAGGCAGGCAGTTCCAGTACAAGGTCCTCCCCTTTGGTCTCTCCACCGCACCCCGGGTATTCACCAAAACCGTGGTGGCATTCCTCCGCCTTCAGGGAATCACCATATTCCCATATATAGACGATTGGTTATTGGTGGCAGACTCCCCAGATGTTCTACTAACTCACATCGTAACCACCCGCACCCTGCTTGCAGACTTAGGGCTCAGGATGAACGTGGAGAAATCTCACCTCCAACCGTCCCAGCGTGTACAATTTATAGGAGCGCTTCTCGACTCCACCCGTCTGATGGCATTCCTCCCGGAAGACAGAGCACCCCCAATTGCATCCCTAGCGCGTCAGGTAGCCACCCAGCCCACATCCTCAGCCCTGGTATTGCAGCGTCTTTTGGGCCTGATGGCGGCCACAACCTGTCATCCCGACGGCAAAACTGCGGATGCGTACACTCCAGATCTGGTTCCTAAGCATTTTCCAGCCAAACAGGGACCCTCAATCAATCAGACTTTCTCCTCCGCCTGAGGTGAGGACCTCGATCGAATGGTGGACTATACAAGGGAACCTCCTCCAAGGAGCACCCTTCCACCTCCCCTCCCCCTCTCTCACGCTCACTTCGGACGCCTCCCTATGGGGATGGGGAGCACACCTTCAGGACCACACTGCAGGAGGTCAGTGGGAAGCCTCCCTCAGACACAAGCACATAAATTTCCTAGAACTACTGGCGGTGTTCTTCGCCTTCCGGACCTTCCATACAATCGTCCGAAACCGTTGCGTCGCTATCCTTTTGGACAATACAACAGCGGTAGCTTACATCAACCGCCAGGGAGGCACAGTGTCCAGATCCCTGTGCACCCTGGCCCTCCAACTATGGACCTGGTGCCTCGAGCACCATATCTACCCCCGGGCCACTCACATACCAGGAGCCCAAAACACCCAAGCGGATCTCCTGAGCAGGGGCCTAAGCTCCACCCACGAATGGGAACTCTCGAACACACATCTCCTCCCCATATTCCACCACTGGGGCACCCCCGACATCGATGTGTTCGCGACCAGGTACAACTCAAAATGCACCAAGTTCTGCTCCCAGGGAGGAGGGGATCCAAACTCCCTTGGGGACGGCCTCCTTTTCCCATGGGGAACTGGATTCCTGTACATCTTTCCCCCCCTCCCACTCCTCACACGGGTCCTCTGGAAGATCCATGCGGAAAAAGCAGACTGCATACTCATCGCTCCATGGTGGCCCCGCCAACCATGGTTCTCCCTACTCCTATCTCTGGCTCAGGGGCACTTCATTCATCTCCCCCCAGACCCACACCTTCTCACCATCACCAACTCCCCACTCCTTCACCACGACATCCCCCACCTGAAACTAACCGCGTGGAGGATATTCCCCCCCGATTCTCATCCAGAGTAGCAAACGTCCTCCTAAACTCCAGGAAGCCATCCACCCACACTTCCTACAATTACAAGTGGGCCAGGTTCACGGCATTTCTGGAATCCACCAACACCTCACCGACTTCAGCAGGCCTAGAACGCATCTTCGATTTCCTCTTATCCTTAGCGGACTCCGGCCTCACACACTCCTCCATTAGGGTGTACTTGGCAGCCATCTCGGCATTCCACAACGCTATAGACAAATTTACAGTCTTCGCTCACCCACTGTCCAAGCGCTTCCTCCGTGGCCTGTTACATCTGTACCCACCGGTCAAACAACCAGTCCCCTTATGGGATCTTCCTTTGGTTCTCCGCCAACTAACGAGGAAACCATTTGAGCCGCTATCCTCGTGCGACATCAGACTCCTCACGTGGAAGACCGCCTTCCTAACAGCAATCACCTCTGCACGGAGAGTGGGTGAGATCATGGCATTCCGCCATGACACGCCGTACCTATCCTTCTTGCCGAATGGGGTGCGCATCCTCCCGGACATCTCCTTCTTACCCAAGGTACTTTCCGAATTTCACCTACATGCAGAAGTCTTCCTCCCTGACTTCTTCCCCAACTACACCTCAGAGGCAGAACGCCTACTTCACTCCCTTGACGTCAAGCGAGCCATTCTGTATTACCTGCAAAGGACCAAGCCGACCAGGCGATCCCCACGCCTCTTCGTCTCCTATGCCCACAACAGGGTGGGCATGCAGATCACCTCACGTAGGTTCTCCAAGTGGATAGTCGAATTGATCACACTCTGCTGTAAACTAGCGCAAACTTCCTTACTGGGCCCTCTCAAAGCCCACTCGACAAGGGCGGTCGCTACCTCAACAGCATTTCTAAGGGGAGCCGCGCTGTCAGACATTTGCAAGGCCGCCACATGGGCCTCCCCCAACACTTTTATACGGCACTACGCCCTGGACACAAGGGCGTCGGACAGCACAGCCATGGGAAGGCTTATCCTGGCCTCTGCATCACGTTGACCGCCTGCCTGCACCCACCTCCAGGTAGGTCTTGCTCGCTAATCTCCCAATGGTGTGAAGCACAGAGACCACGTCGAAGATAAACAGGTTGCTTACCTGTAACTGATGATCTTCAAGTGGTCATCTGTGCATTCACACCTCCCGCCCTCCTTCCCCTCTGTAGCCAGGCGGAGCTCTTCTTCGTTCTGGTTCCAGCGGTCAGGTCAGAAGGAACTGGCGGGATGTCCTCGCCCGGCTCTCCTGGGCATGCGCGGAGCGGGCCCGCGCATGCCCGGAGGCACTGGGCGCGAAAATCCATTAGCTTTCCAGACACCGATGAGTTTCGGCGCAGGCACAGAAACCCAATGGTGTGAATGCACAGATGACCACTCGAAGATCATCAGTTACAGGTAAGCAACCTGTTTTTCTCAACCTGTGGGTTGCGACCCCTTTGGGGGTTGAACGACCCTTTCACAGGTATTGCCTAAGACCATTGGAAAACACATATTTCCGATGGTCTTAGGAACCGAGACACCGCTCCTCTATCTGTCTCCAGGCAGGTCCGCCCACATGCAGATACCCAGCGTGATACCACATGCAGATACCACATACAAGTACCCATCGTGATGACATCATCGCGCCAACCCCATCACATACACCCCGTACAAATACAGGTGTATGTGGCAGGGTTGGCGCCATAATGTACTTATGTGAACCAGTCACACATGTGTAGAGAGCAGCTACTGTATTGAAAGCAGCTGCTGTGTTGAAAGCAGCTACTGTGGCCGAGGACAGACTGGCAGTCTGGCCTGCTCTGCCTCCACTTTGAAAGCAGAGGCAGAGCGGCTGTTCAGACTGCCGCATCTGCCCGGAGGAGGCGGCCTGGACGCATCACGTCCGGCGCTGCGCTCCTCCTGCAGCAGCCGGGCACCACTTAAAAGTGGTGTCCCGGCTGCTGCAGCGCGCATTCCACCCACTTCCGGCGGGTGTGAACGCACGCCAACCGGGGGAGCCACGTGGCGTTCACACGCCGCTGCAGGAAGCCACCTTATTCTGCCGCGCCGCGGAGGTGCGGCAGAATACCAGTATGTCCGCAGCCTGTGTTGAAAGCAGCAGTATTGGAGGTAAAACGACACTTCATGAATTATAATTACTGGGTAAATGTAAAATCATGTACTGTAAAATCATCAACTACTGCAAAAAAAAAATCTGTACCATGGGAACTTAATCTGGATGCTGATCGGTCTTTTTCTATTCAGCTGTGGTTGATGTGAATGCTGCCCCCTTGTGATAGTAACAGGTATGTATAATCTTTTGTATTATTAAAGCTATTGTTATATATTATTTTCATTAGCAAACCATCCCATGACAATGGATCGTGTAGAGAAGAACGTTAAGAAAAGAAAATATAGTGAGGATTTTTTTACAGTATGGTTTTTCCCAATAATTACAGCAGGAATTGAGAAACCACAATGTGTTATTTGTCGTGAAGTTCTATCAGTTGAATCTATGAAGCCGAACAAACTAAAACGCCATTTTGATAGCAAGCATCCAAGCTTTGCCGGCAAGGATACCAACTATTTTAGAAGCAAAGCTGATGGACTCAAGAAAGCCAGACTTGACACTGGTGGCAAGTACCACAAACAAAACGTAGTAGCCATTGAAGCTTCATATTTGGTGGCACTCAGAATCGCTAGAGCTATGAAACCTCACACCATTGCTGAGGATTTACTGTTGCCAGCGGCCAAAGACATTGTTCAAGTTATGATCGGAGACGAATTTGTTATGGAATTGAGTGTTATGAAATTGAGTGGCCAAAGACATTGTTCAAGTTATGATCGGAGACGAATTTGTTATGAAATTGAGTCTAATGACACTGTCTGCAGAAGAATAGATGACACGTCTGCTGATATTCTTGATCAGGTAATCCAGGAAATTAAATCTGTTCCACTTCCAATATTTAGTATCCAGCTTGATGAATTTACAGACATTGCAAACTGTTCACAGTTACTGGTTTACGTGAGGTATATTAATGATGGCGACTTTAACGATGAGTTTCTTTTTTGCAAACCTCTTGAAACGACAACTACTGCACGTGATGTATTTGACACAGTTGGTTCATTTCTGAAAGAGCATAAGATCTCTTGGGAAAAGGTTTGTGGTGTTTGCACAGATGGTGCTCCAGCTATGCTAGGATGTTGATCTGGATTTCAACGTTTGGTACTGAATGAGTCACCAAAAGTCATTGGAACTCACTGTATGATTCATCGGCAAATATTAGCAATGAAGATGCTGCCACAAGAGTTACAAGAAGTAATGAAAAGAGTCATAAGTTCTGTCAATTTTGTAAAGGCGAGCACTTTAAACAGTCGACTGTTTTCGCAACTCTGCAATGAGTTGGATGCGCCGAACAATGCTCTGCTATTTCACACTGAAGGGAGATGGTTGTTGAGAGGAAAAGTTTTAAAACGTGTTTTTGAGCTTCGTGATGAACTCAAAACGTTTTTTAATCAGAAAGCAAGACCGCAGTTCGAAGCACTTTTCAGCGATAAAAGTGAACTGCAGAAAATAGCTTACTTGGTTGACATCTTTGCCATCTTGAATGAGTTAAATTTATCACTGCAAGGACCAAATGCAACATGCCTCGATTTGTCTGAAAAGATCCAATCATTCCAAATGAAACTTCAGCTTTGGCAAAAAAAATTGGATGAAAATAAAATTTACATGTTGCCTACCTTACCTGCTTTCTTTGAGGAACATGACATTGAACCAGACAGAAGGATTATGATGATAATTTCTGTGAAAGAACACTTGTACATGCTTGCAGATGAAATTTCATCTACCTGACACCCCATTTGCACTTGCCAGAAGCCCATTCACAGTCAAAGTTGAAGATGTTCCTGAGACAGCACAAGAGGAGTTCATTGAAGTTATTAACAGCGATGCAGCAAGAACTGATTTATCTACAATGCTAGTTACAAAATTCTGGATCAAGTGTTTGCAGTCATATCCTATTCTGTCTGAGACTGTGTTGAGCCTTCTTCTTCCATTTCCAACAACATATCTTTGTGAAACAGGGTTTTCCAGTTTGTTGGTTATCAAGTCTAAATACAGAAGTAGACTTGTTGTGGAAGATGATCTTCGCTGTGCTCTTGCAAAGACTGCCCCGAGAGTTTCTGATCTGGTGAGAAAGAAGCAATCTCAACCTTCACACTGTTGGCTTTTTGCGCATACTGTCGCAAAATGTAGCAATGTAGTTTACTGTTGTTATATTAAGACTGTTACCCATGCTACACCATGCTTCAAGACAAAATTTCATTTATTTGTAATTAGAAATAAATATTTCACAATATATAATTACATATTGTTTTTGTGATTAATCACTATGCTTTAATTATGTTCAATTTGTAACAATGAAAATACATCCTGCATCTCAGATATTTACATTACGATTCATAATAGTAGCAAAATTACAGTTATGAAGTAGCAACGAAAATAATTTTATGATTGGGGGTCACCACAACATGAGGAACTGTATTAAAGGGTCGTGGCATTAGGAAGGTTGAGAACCACTGCTCTAGTGCATAATTTCTTCAGACATAGGATTCAGTTTGCAGTGCATTTATTATTATTGCTGACCATTTGGTTTTCTCAGATGTGGCCAATTGCTTTTACAGCTGTGTCTTCCTTTGTGCTGCCACTATTTATTTATTTGTTTTGTTTTGTTAGACATATCCCGCTGTCCCCACAATGTAGGATTAGGGCGGGTACAATAATGCAGATTTGCACTTAAAACAGTTCATAATTTACAGTTAAGATCTGCAATTAAAGTAGATTTACAATAAAACAATAAGACACATTATAACAATTCATTTAAAATCAATAAGATCACCATAGACTAAAACAGTAACATGCCTCAATGGATAGTATTGTGGTCCCACCTGGCTTCTGGGAACTGCAGTTGCTGGAGGGGAGACCAGATCAAATGGATGCCCACTGCCTCAAGTAAAGGCCTGGTGAAAGAGCTCCGTCTTGCAGGCCCTGTGGAACTGTAACAGGTCCTGCAGAGCCCTGTTCTCATATGGTAGCTCATTCCACCAGGCAGAAGCCAGGGCTGAAAAAGCCCTGGCCCTAGTTGAGGCAAGTAGGACATACCTAGGGCCAGGGACTATGAGGAAATGTTGGTTCGAAGAACGTAATGTTATATGGGGCTCATATGGGGAGAGGCGGTCCCCTGGCTGTATAGGGCTTTAAAGGTAAGTATCAACACCTTGAAACGGATCCGGAATTCAGTAGGTAGCAAGTGCAGGTCATGCAGCACCAGGCAGATATGTGTCCACACAGGCAGCAACATCAACACCTGTGCTGCTGCGTTCTGCACTAGCTGTAACTTCCGGAGCAGAGCCAAGGAAAGCCCCACATAGAGAGAATTACAGTAATCCAATCTGGAAGTGATTGTTGCATGGGTCACTGCAGCCAGATCATGAAGGGTGAGGTATGGGGCGAACTGCCTGATCTGCCTCAGATGAAAAAAGGTAGACCTGGCAGTGGCAGTGACCTGGGCCTCCGTAGTTAATGAGGCATCCAGGAACATCCTAGGTTCTTTACCTTCAGCGCTGGCACCAAGGAGCCCCATCGAAGGCTGGGAGCCTAATACCCAATCCCAGTCCCCCACGACCCAGATGCAGGATCTTTGATGGATTCTGTTTCAATCTCCTCTGTTGTAACCATCCAGCCATGGCTTGTAACGCCCTGTCCAGATGTTCAGCGGCAGAGTCTGGGTGACCGTCTATGAGTAGATAGAGGTGGGTGTCATCTGCATATTGGTGACACCCCAGCCCATACCTCTGAATAATCTGGGTGAGGAAGCACATATAGATATAGAATAACATTGGGGAGAGAATCACTCCCTATAGCACACCACATTCAACTGGGTGCTGCTGGGGCAACTTACGCCCAAATTCAACCCTCTGTCCCCGATCTTGGAGAAAGGAGGTCAATCACTGTAAGGCTAATCCCTGTATCCCCACATTGGTGAGTCAGTCGGTCAACTGTTTATGGTTG
Source organism: Lepidodactylus listeri (assembly GCA_029233225.1). Classification (NCBI taxonomy): domain Eukaryota; kingdom Metazoa; phylum Chordata; class Lepidosauria; order Squamata; family Gekkonidae; genus Lepidodactylus; species Lepidodactylus listeri. The sequence continues at coordinate 106,191,760 of JARCFY010000003.1, forward strand.
ACCATATCAAACACCGCTGACAGGTCAAGAAGAATCAGCAGCGCCGAACCGTCTCAATCCAGATGTCTCCGGAGGTCATCCACTAAGGCAACCAACACTGTCTCGGTCCCATGTGCAGGGCAAAAACTGTACTGGAAGGGTTTATTAGAGGATGTAGTGATTGCCCAGGCATAGACAGCTTTAAAAGGGGATTAGATAGCTTCATGGAGAATAGGTCTGTCAGTGGCAACTAGCCATGGTGACTAAGGGGAACCTCCACATTCAAAGGCAATCAGCCTCTGAACTCCAATGCCAGGAGATAATATCAGGGGAAGGTCTCACACTCAATGCCCTGTTGTTGGCCCTCCAAAGGAAATGGTTGGCTGCTCTATGAGATGGGGTGCTGGACTAGATGGACCACTGGCCTGATCTAGCAGAGTTCTTCTTATGTTCTATCCATTTTTTTAGCTAATAAAGTTAACCTTGTGTAGGACAATTACCTCTTTCTTTGAGAAAATCATACCAAACCTGGATCTATGTATACAAAGTCTTATTCAGGGTTTGAACCTGGAACTTTATGCACACAAGGCATGAGGTAACTGATGGAATAACTGCAGGTCTTCAGATTGTTTCTTGAGCTGGGGAAGCACAATGGCACAGTGTAGTTGTTGGATTTGTTTGTATGTGGGTATACATGTGACTTCCTTCTCCCTCCCCCCCATATTGGCAGAGAGCGAAATTGGTCAGATGGGGGACATTATGTCTGTTGATTTTGCTCCCACTCCCTTTAGAGAGCATTTGGGGGCTATGCTCTTGTACCGATTCCCTCCTCAGGTCCTCGTCTTAAGACTGCAAAGTGAAGAGATAATTTGAGATGCTTCTGTTGTGTTGTACTGTGCAGGATTGCCTGAGGTCTTTGTGGATTGCTTATTTCTTGTAAGGGTACTCTCCAGTTTGTGTCGTGAAGCTTGTGGACTAAATTTTTCAGAAGTGTTTAATATAACTAAGATACGTAAAAAGATAATTACAGAAAAGCTTGATGGAAGTAGCAACTAGGAAGAGAAGGAAAAAGAGAGAAAAAAGCAGTCCCTGAAGAGACCAATTTGAAAATTTGATCTGTCTGGCTGCTGAGACCAGTGAACTTCTTGGCAGTTGGGCACTTACTAAAAAGGAAGCCTGGAAGCTTTTTAATAGAATAGAAAAGATCAGCGTAACTTGGCTGCTAGGGATATCTGTGGTTGTATACAGTAAACCAGGAATTGCAAGGAAAGTGCTCTGGACTGTGTATTTACTTCATCCCTGTTGGCAGCAGTATCACTGCAGTTTTTCTCTAGGTTAAAATTCTGAGTAGCAAATGAGGTTTGGTTAGCGTTCTCGGATCCTGTCTGTGCTGTTAGCAGAGTTGAATATCCTTTTTGAGAGAGAGAGAGACAAATACCTTATTTGCATAAGCCTAGAAGCATCATGTGTTGCTTATATTTGAACAGGTGTCCAGATAAAAAAGAAGATAATTTGTCTAATATATGTGCTTCTAATTAACAGGCAGGACTGCCAACAGATGGGGATTGGGGGGGGGACACAAAATTCGAGAGGCCCAAGTCAGCTAGAGGGCCCTTGAAGCCAGCATCATGCTGCATCCTGTTGAACATCGTCCCGTTTCTGAGGAAGTGTGCATGCACACAAAACCTCATACCTTGAATAAAACTTTGCTGGTCTTAAAGGTACCACTTTGTTCTACTGCTACGGACCAACACGGCTGCCCACCTGGATCTTATTGTTTATTTTCAATGCAATTCTGGCTGCAGCCACAAGGGGCACAGGAAAGTCTGAGCAGAGTAAAACACGCTCTAGTATTGGCTAGACTTCCCTTTCTCCAAGACTGAAGCAGATTTATCTAAGGGATCATGCTAAACCCATCAACTAATCCAGCAATAGAGTAAGACAAGCAACCCCTGCTACGCTAACTGTTGGCCTGCAGCCTGCTAACCAAGGTCATTTTTTATAATAGCTTAGCTTTCCCTCTTCCTATTCTTGTGCCCAGCTCAGCCAGATCTTGCAAAGCAGTAGTTAGGGTGTTGCAGCAAGATTAAACAACCTTTCCCTCTCTTTTCCTTAATTTCTCTCCCTTTTTCCCACACTTTTCTCATTCATTTCTATTTCCTTCCTCTTAATTTTTCCATGTCTCTCCCCGCCCTCCCTTATTTTCACTTCTTGGTCTCAAGACCTTCTCCTGCTTGGTGACAGAATGTACTGAAGAGTAGTAGCAAACCTTTGTTAATATTATGAACAGAAGGGGGAGGGGCAGAAGTTAATATTTCCCCATGATCTAACAAAGTAGTAAAAGAATGCCTCCCCCCCCTTTAAATGCATGGTAATGGAACATTAATCGGTTTTAGTGGTTATACAACTCCTGTTCAGGCAATGGGTTGTTAATCATTATTGTGCTGGTGGAAGATCTGATAGCCCTTCATCCAAAGAGTAATTTACTTCTTGACCCAAAGAGTAATTAACACATGGAATTCTCTGCTGCAGGAAGTGGTAGTGGCTACAAGCATTAGACAGCTTAAAGAGGGAACTGGATAAACATGTGGAGCAGAGGTCCATCAGTGGCTATTAGCCACAAGGTATAGATGGAACACTCTGTCTGAGGCAGTGATGCTCTGGATTGTTGGTGCTTGAGGGGGGGCAACAGTGGGAGGGCTTCTGGAGTTCTGGCCTCCCTGGTGGATCTCCTGATGGCACCTGATCCAGCATGGCTTCTCTTATATTCCTTTGTAAAGTCTACTTTACTATATGACAAATGATATAATCTTTTTAATATCATTAAAATTGGATTTATAACATACTAGGAATAAGGCCCGTTGTAGAAATAAATACAATGGGCTCTAGAAAGAGGCTCTGGGAGAGTGCCCCGGCTTTGGGCACTCAGTGTCAATTTGCTGTGGTGACCTCAGCAGGGTATAATAACATAGAGACCACCATTTTCTCCAGAGGAACTGACCTCTGCTACCTGAAGAGTTGTAATTTTGAGTGATTTCCAGCCCTCACCTGGAGATTGACAACAATGGTGCCCCAGGATGAAATGGCTGGTTTGGAGGGTGGAATCTATGGCATTGTACCTGTCTGAGGTCCCACCCCTCCTCAAACCCCACCCTCTCCAGGCTCCACCTCTCAAATATCCAGGAATGTCCCACCTGGAGTTGGCAACCCTACCAGGACTGGCCCCAATGAGTTTTCTCCCAAAGGCCAAAAATGGTGTGGAAAGGGCCTTTTACTGACAGAACCAAGCTTGGTTGCCTAGCAACAGGCAGTGAGGGGAAAGTAGGGTTGCCAGCTCTGAGTAGGGAAATACCTGGAGATTTGGGGGTGGATCCTGTGGGGGGCAGCATTTTTTTGGGAGGAAGGACTCAGCAGGGTACAATGCCATAGGGTCTACTCTCCAAAGCAGCCATTTTCATTAAGAAATATAGCAGAGAGAGCAGAAAGGTGACACATCAGAAAAAAATGTATTAATAGTCTGTAAAATGCCACAGGGATTTTTGTCTGTTTGTTATTACTTCATATATGCCAGGGTTACCCCCGGCATTGGAAATCCAGAGGTTGCAAAGTACCATATTTACCCAAAAGGGAGACGATCCTGAATGTAAGACCACCCCATTAAAAAGCTGTACTGAAAAGGTTTTTATTACTGTACATAACTTTGTCTTGTATGCAAATTCAAGATCCCCCCCCTTTTTTTTTTGCTGGCACATGCAGGGGAAAAACCTCATCCTTTCAGGTAAATAGGGTACTTGAAGGCTTCAGCAGTGTTATCAGCTTTATGTCGGCGCCTCTGCCCAGGGAGAAACTACTGTCACACAGAACACAGCACTTGGTTAAACATTTACACATTGAGTTAAGTATTTGCCTTGGTTAGCATTGAACACACCAGGAGTGCCAGATAGTTTAATGGTGCCTCTTCAATCATTATTCTTTCAAAATTAGAATACGCATTTATATACTTCATTATTAAAGCCTTCTGAAGTTGTACATCAGAACAATTCTGGTAACATGCATAGCCAAATAAACATCTCAAATATATAATAGTGCCCCCATATAACTTTAGATAAGCATTTGAGTAACAAAGCTTTTTGCATAAGCAGCAGCTGTTACCTTTGATTATGCTTACAAAAGTTATATGGGGACACTCATATAAAAGTTTTAAGGGCTAAGTAGGGGAACATTTTGTTAACCAGAAATTTTTCCTTATATGTGTGAAAGTCTGATCAAGTTTTAGAGCCAGTTTGGTGTAGTGGTTAGGAGCACGGACTCTAATCTAGGAGAACCGGGTTTGATTCCCCACGCCTCCACATGCAGCTGCTGGTGTGACCTTGGGTCAGTCATAAGTTATTTCAGAGCTGTTCTCTCACGAGCAGTTCTCAAAGAGCTCTCTCAGCTCCACCTACCTCACAGGGTGTCTGTTGTGGGGAGAGGAAGGGAAAAGAGATTGTAAGTCGCTCTGAGACTCCTTTGGGTAGTAAAGGGCGGGGTATAAATCCAATATCATCATCTTCTTCTTTAATAATTGATGTGGGTGGCAATTTGGAATGTAAGGGGCGTACTTTGTTCAGATTCCAGTTTGAGAAACAATAATTCTGAATGTCAACTTGTATATTTTGATATTCTGCATTATTGTGGTATATCTGTATCTCAGTGATGTACCTATTAAGTGCATTGGCTGAATGGCAGTACATAAATATATGTGTTAAAATTAACCAACGGTAGCACTGAAACAAAGTAGGGTGCATGTGATTTGAAAATCTTAATTTTTTTTGTTTCTTTCCCCCCCATATGTAATCCTTTTTATTAGAAAGCAAATCAAAAGGTCTTCAGTGGGTGATAGATACAACCATTGCGTATCCTAAAGCTGAACCTCTAGACATTCAGACCTGGATTCTGGGTTACAGGCGACCATCAATTACCCATGTACATTACAGGTAGGAAATATGCCTTGTTCACAGTTAATGTTAAATTGAGACTGCAAAATATTTTAGGTCCCTGCAGTACATTTCAGATACAAGATACCTGAAATACAATATTCAGAGTACTTTACGCTTCTGAACTGTTTACCTTCTTGTCACAAGCACTTAATTGGTGCTATATATAACATCTGTAACGTCATGTTGTGACCATAACCTTGCACAGCTTGCAAAAGAGAATTTGGCCCTGGAAGGAAACACTGGTTAATGGTGAAATCTAAAAAAGGCTTTTTTATAATTTCTAGCAGTTTTTCTTTGAGTCTTTACTCTGGGCCTTCAGCTGAATTTTGCAGCCAGTCCGACAGGAGGTTTAGAAATGTAATATCTTTTATTAATAACTCAGATCTTTAAAGTGTATGAGATAACAGTTTATCAAAGATTGGTTACTGCTAGATGTCCATTGGGTGACTGAAGCTTTATATTGTAAACTGCTCTTCCACTGATTTCAGTAGGACTTATGCCCAGCCATTGAAAAACCACTTTTGCATGATCAGGCTCCACATCACAGTGGCAATGGATTTAAAGATTTCATCTAAATTTTATGCCTTGATGTTCACCACCTTCAGGACCCTTTTGGGGTAGAAAGGCAGCATATAAATGTCTTAAATAAATAAATAAAGCTTTTTTCTCTTGAGTGTGTTTTGTTGTTTCCCAGATTGGATAACATATTGCATTTTTTTGCTTTATGATGTTCTGGCTGAACATTGCTTCATAGCATGCATTTGGCATGTTTCCAGGCATGTTTCTACTTTGCAAGTAGTACAAGACATGTGAAAATGCCACATAAAATATATATGTTCTATTGCAAAGAGATTTGCCAGGGAGTTCAATGTAAAAATGTTCTGTTCGTTTCAGAATTAGTGAATGCTCAGACCACTTCAAATGTAGGTGGAGGACAGTGGGCCAAGTGTACTCTCCAAAGTGATGTACTGCCAAGACTGGCCACTAAACCCTCTCACTTCTCTCTTCTAAGCTGCCTGAAATAGTTTAGGGTGTGGTCTGAAAGATATATGCAAGAGAAGTAGTAGTAGTCTTGGTTGTGTCCTGTATTCCATCTTTCTTCTTTTGAAACAATAAACTAATTTGAGAAAGTGCAGAGAAAGAAGGAGTGTGGTCAGTGGAGGATTATTTGGCCTAAGGGCCACCAGTTGCATGCCTTTTATCAAAATGGATCTGTGGTAAGGGTTTTAAATATCATACAAGGCTTTCAAATACCCTGTTTTGTCTGGAGACAAACTTAGTTTTACTGCAAATAACCTTTTATGTATTTAGTTACAAAATGTATACCTCATCTTTCTGGCCTCATCAGGGCTACCAGGGCACCTAACAGAGTAGAAACATACAAAATAAATAGACATATTAGAAACCATTACATCAAAAACTCATCAGTCACACAATTAAAACTATGTTTAAATATACAATAAAATACACATACATAAAAACAACAATTAAAAATAGGGCCAGAAGGACACCTGACAAAACAAAAAAGTCTTCACCTGCTGATAGAAGAAGCAGCAGAAGGGGAGAGACAAATCTCCCTGGAGAGAGCGTTCCAGAGCTTTGGTGCCACTATGAAAAGGTCCTTTCCTAGACTGCCACTCACCTATTCTCAGAAAGCAGATGCATGGGGAACAGACCTCGGAAGATAACTGTTGCGGTTGAGTAGGTTCATAAAGGGGGGGGGGGGGTAGGTGACTGCTGGTCCTTCAGGTATGCAGGTCCAAAATCATGCGGGGCTTTAAAGGTCAACATTAGCACCTTGAATTGTGCCTGGAAACAGATTGGGAGCCAAGACTGGAGTGATATGGTCCCAGAACCCACTCCAGTCAACATCCTGGCTGCAGCATTCTGCTTCAGTTGAAATTTCTTAACATTTTTCAAGGACAGCCCCACATAGAAATGCATTGCAGTAATCTCATCTAGATGCAACCAGGGCATGCACCACAGTGGCCAGATCTTTTCTGCCCAGGAAAGGCTGAAGCTGGCTAACCAGCCGAAGCTGGAGAAAGGCACTCCTGGCCACAGCTGCCACCTGCTTATCCAGCAGTAGGCCCGGGTCCAAGAGCCCATCCAGAACAGGTGGCGCTTTAAGTTCCAGGTGAGACCTCCTGCTCACCAGCAGCGTTTCTGTCTTGCCAGGATTAAACATCAGTTTATTAGCCTGCATCCACTCCGTTATGCAAGAAAAGCTTAGAAGGACTGAGCGTGAAGACTTGGATAAAGATTTTAGAGTTGTGGGGCTACTTTAGAAGCACCTTTCCTCAGTTTACCTTTGACAGAAAGGAAGGTGTGGCAAGTTGGAGGAGGATGACAATCTGGAGCTCAGTCTTCTACAGACCATCCTTTCCAACCTACTGTTCCCTTCCAGCTTTCCTTGCCTAGTCTTGTTGCTCTCTCCCTCTTTTGTGTCTGCTGGGGTGCTGCTATGATTAGTTTCCCAAGTTCCTGGGAAATGTGGCGTTCCAAGGGCATGTGCCATCTGTGGCCATCAAGAACTGTAGTAATTCTGTGTCCTACCAAATGACAGGGAGGGAGGGATGCCACCTTTTGCAGCAATCTTGGCCACCAGGTGAATAGGTGAGAGGTCCTTTCCATCTTTGACTGCAATCCAAGACAGATTAGAGTTGAGGATAAAAGGTGCTTTTATGTTTCAAAACCAGGAAATTAGGAATTGAGGTTTCTTCACTATTTCGTAATCTTGTTCAAATGCCTCCCAGGTCCCCCTTGAGAGCCTGTGTTGTATAAAACATTGCAAAGTCAGCTGCTGCTTGTTCTGTTACCTAAAACCTTTTCAGCCTAATGAATTATAGTTTAAATAGCACAGCGAAGTCCACTCTGCGAAGGTAATGATAGCATAACAGCATGAGAAGGACGAATGAAAGGTGCAGTGGCAGACAGAATCCTATTATGAAAGATTTTGCTTCAGACTGTCTTTTAGAGGCCAAACTCAGCTGGTCACTTCATGCCTTTAACTGGAAGGCCAATGCACAACAGTGTTATATAAGAGAAGCCAAGAGGCACTTACATTAGAGAGTTCCCTAATGAGAGTGGAGAGCAGTTGCTTTCTTGACCTTTCAATGTCTTCCGGGCTTACTGAGGATAAAATGTAATAGCAGGGCTGAAAAATGGAGACAGTGATGATGGGAATGTTAGTTCGTTTGGGGAAAGAGTTGTTTAATGAACAAATGACTTAAATCCATTATTTGATGCTTGACATGGCTAGGAAGTTCTTATTGGACAGCTTCAGTGTCCTTTGGGAACATAGATTAAGTACATTAGCTTTTGTAATTTGGCAACAAAAACTGCACATATAACTGGCTATCCTATTATAACACATGAGGAGAAACACTCCCTTTTGTTATTTACAGAAGTGTTCCAGCAATAGGTAAAGAGAGTGATCCTATTATTTGCTGAATTGAATCCATCTACCACAGGACTCAATGCTACACCAATAGAGAAAAAGGATACTCATTGCATGATCTTGTGTTGGGGGCTAGTCCTGCTTCTTGAAACATGAGGGCTGGTGTTCTGGCATCAGGCAAAAATCCTGCCTGGTACAAAAGTACTATGTAACTGTCCATGTTGGAAATGAGTGGTGGGGATGTGGAGCTGTGGAGTCTTAGGGCAGATTAGACAAGATTCTGGAAGGCCCATGATTCAATTCCCAACACCTTTTCAGATACTAAATAGTAGCTGAAGGAAACCTTAATTCAGATTAGGTCCAATGAACAGATGTTTAACTCTTTGTCCTGACATTGTTTCCTCGACCTCAAGTGGCCTTCCAAAGCTACTGTTTATTGATTTGGTGAACATACAGCATCTTGGCATGTTTTCCTCAGTGAGGCAACCAGCCCCTCAGGGCAGCCATTTGAGGTCAGGAAAAAGCATAAGGGAAAGAAATCACTATCGCAACTACCCTGTTTATACCAGTTAAAATATATGAAAAAATGAGGGAAATTGAAACTATCAATCTCACAATGAACAAGGGTCAGCTTTTTATTTTCTAGACTTGGAAACCATTCCCTGTCCCTATACCTAGCATTATCTAGATAAAATACAAAAGCCAGAACCTGCTTTACCCAGGGTAATAGAGAGAATAGTGCACTCCATAAGAACAATCTCTCCTTCAGACTGTTTTTGTATGGCTCAAACTGCAAGTTACATTTTCTTCTGTGATCACTTTAAAAGACTTTTTCCCTTTCCAAATGCAAGTGCTGGTGCAGTTTTTCTTTCAATAGTGAGAACAGCATGGAGGGAGAAGAGCTCTAATCATTTCCTTTCCTTCTGTTTTCCTGATAAAAAAGTTACCCCTGAAAGGGCACCTATATTTTCCCCCAGTGGAGCTCTTCTCCATCCCTCACTGTTCTTCCCCTCAAACAGTAACCTCAGTGCCTAGAGTAGAAAGGGGGTGGGGTCACCAAAGGAAAAGTAGCATGTAGTAGAAGGTGCTGTCTCTGGAAAAAAACTCATTTTACGCCAAGACTAAAAGATCAAGTATTAAGGACTAAGATCAGATATTAAGGATCAAAAGATTAAGGACTAAATCTGGATATTGAGTTAATTTTTTTTAACTTCAGTGAATTGTTCAGCAGTGTATCATAATTATATAAAATTAGCCACATGTCATTTAAACAATTGTGAATCTTAATTCCCAATGACCCCCAACACACAAATCAAAATTCCACAGACTGCAGTCCCTGGGGAAACCCAGGGTGGCAGAAAAATCTGAAAACAAACTGAGGGTGGGGGAATAAAACCAAAAAGTAAAAAGTGATGTCTGTATGTGCACAGACATTGTTAGGGGAGGGAAAAGGATGTTCAGGTACTGTAGCAACCCAAAATGGTTCCAAAGTTGTGAAGCCCCCACCAGGAAGTGATGGGGAATTGGTGTGGGGGTGGGAGGTCATGGGGATCAAGGTTTGGAGGGAAGGAGGGGGATAGGAAGGAAAGTGAGTAGGGAGGAGCCATGCAAAAAGGATTTCATTATAAGATAAGCATTGGCAAAAGGGAGGGAGGAGGAAAGTACTTGACTGGGAGGGTTGGGAGATGAAGAAGCAGCAGCAGCAAGGGCCAGTGGGGAAGATATGAATAACATATCCTTCAAACTTATCTCAAGTTTCTTTCTCTAATCAGAATCCATTTCTGAGAGATGAATATATTCTGAACCTGAATTTTCAGATTTGCTCAGATTTGAAAGCAAGCTGCTTGCTCTGTTTCATGGTAGCTTGTTTCATGCCTTAGTGTGTGTGTGTTTCCAAACAGAGACCAGTTTCCTTCATGTGCTCCAGGAGATGGAGGAATCTGAAGTAGGCAAGAGAATTTGAGAGTTACCTACAGTATATAGAAACTGCACTTACCAAACTGTAGATAGTTTAATGTAGTTTAAAAAAAAAGTATTTTGAAGACATTTTTGAAGTCAAAATGTTTATTAAAACCTGCATTGAAAAGGACTTCAGTTTAAAAGATAAAATCTTTTATAAGAGAAGTTTCTTTTTTACTCTCCCAAAAATTTCTGGTTTTGTACTGAAAAAATTGAGAGTCCTCAGAAAAAAAGTGTTGCCTTACCAATTTTTCTAGGGTTTCTAAAATTATTTTGAGGACTTTGTTGTCCTACTGTGAAGATGGTATCACAGATCTTCCAGCATCTCATTTTGTTTGCTTGTTTTATTTATTTACTTCATTTATATCCTGCCCTTCCCCCGGGGGGGATGCAAGTAGCTTACATCATTCCCGCCTCCCCCGTTTTAGTCTAATAATTCTGTGAGGTAGATCGGTATATGCCTGGCCCAAGCTTCCATGGTATAAGGGGGACTAGAAATGAGTCTCCCAGATTCTAGTCTGACAGTCTCCACCACAGTTTGGCCTTTTTTGAACCCAGTGTTTGAAGGGTGATACGTGTGAGTCTAGAGAACCAGACTAAAGTCTCAAATCCTGGATGCTTGCATACACAGCGTACTGTGTTCATACCTAGGAGGAGGATGCCCTGAAGTTTAAGTAGCTTTCATGATCCTTGCGCACTGTTGTAGGCTTCTGTAAAATTAAGTACAGCAATCAGCAAAATGCAGCCAGGAAGTCAAACTCATTGAGGTTTGTTCTAGTTTTGAGTTCAGATATAGTTTGACACAAAACTAGATATAGTTTGACACAAAACTAGAAAGGTTTGTTCTAGTTTTGAGTTCAGATATAGTTTGACACAAACCCAAACTGAAAGTGAGATGGAACTTTTTAATTTTTCCACAGTGGGAACAAACCATGAAGCGTTATTTGACGATTCAGCTTAAATCAGTCTTAATCCCTGTGTGCAGCATGGCATATTGGAAATATTTAGCTGCTTCCATTTATTTACTGCTATAAGCAAGTCCTGTGACAAAACAGATGGAGCAGAAGACTCTTCCCCACCAATTTATCATTTTTAATGCTGCCTGAGAATAATTCACACAAGACTTTGGATAACAGAATAAATAAATACTGGGGTATATGCCAGCTCCTATTCCGGTACTTCAGAGTGGAAGGAGTCTTTCTAGACTCACGTTAAGGGAGGGAAGCTAATAATTAAGAAGGGGAAGCTAATTTCTTAAGCCTAATTGTTTGACCTTTATTTAAAATAGGATTTTTCCAATTAAAGATGTACCTCTAGAGCCTGAAGCACTCACGGTTTGGCTATATCAACGGTTCATTGAAAAGGAGGATCTCTTGTCACACTTTTACAAAACAGGTGAAACTTTCATTTTTTTAATGTTCAGTGCTTTGGAAGCATGTTTCCGTTTAATGGGTAGCCATGTTAGTTTGTTGCAGTAAAAACAAGCAGGAGTCTTGTGGCACCTTAAAAACTAGCTAAATTTTATTTAAGCATAAGTTTTCATGAAACAGACGCCACTTCTTCAGTTGCTTGGGCTGTGTAATCATTTTGCAGGCACCATTATAACCAAAGTTACAAACTGGGAGGGAGAAAAAGGGAGAGAGAAATCTGTTATAAGTCATGTTCTAACATATTCAAGTGTGAGTCTCTGTCAACGGGATAGGAACACATGCTGTTATTCTTCATGAGAGACGAAGAGAGTTCATTAAGTTGTATCCTTTCATGGGGTACAGATAAAGTGATATCCAACAACAAAAACAATTAAAATGTTTGTTCTGAGTGAGTGAGGATGAACTGGCCAAACAAGACAAATATACCCTCAAAAATAGTCAGTGAAAGTTCAGGGAGAAAAATGTCCTCAGAATTCAAATCTAATCCAGAACAGTACAGAGACCAACACTTTGGGTCAGCAGAACTAGCCAATACCTGTGAGAAGCCTAGGGAGTTACAAGTCTAGCCATGATATTCAACACTCATGTCTTTCTCTTCTACAACTCCCCCTCCTCCCCTTTGTAACTTTGGTGATAAAGATGTCTACAGATGCATGGCATGTATAAACATTTTGCAAAGCTAAAGCATGCCTCTGCTGGGAGAAGAAAACAGCCCTTTAAAGTGACAAAGCTGGGGTGATAGGATTTAGCTCTGCATTTTGAAGGCAGGGCTGAGCTCTCCTCTCCTCCCCATAGTGGCGGCAGGTAAAGTGTTCGTACAGGTGCTTTGACTGCAGCTGACCCAGACTTACCCTTTTGAACTGGATCAAAGAAAGTTTTCCTTTGATTCGGTTTAAAGGTGACAATCTCAGGCAGCCCACAAGTGGTACTCAGAATGAAATGTTGTCATGTTCATAAAAATCAAGTGTTTCCTGACTTCCATGCAAGGGGGAAAAAACCCAGGTGGAAGCAGCCTGTCAGTCTGTCACTAAACCACACCATAATAAGGTTGTATCAGAGGCTAGTTTCAGACAGTGTGGGTCAGCATCTGGAACAGATAAACAGCAGGAGTGTCTTTTCCCATATTAACTGAGAGGTCTGGTGACATTTAAACAAGTCATAAACTGAAAATAATCTGTGATTTGTGGTAATAATGAGCACTAGCTAAAGCAGAGGAAAATTTCCCCGCAGTTGGAACACTTGAAAAAGTGCATGCAGTGTTCCCTCTAAGCTGAGTTAGTGTGAGCTAGCTCACAGTTTTTTAGCCTCCGGCTCACACATTTTTTCTTCACTCAGGAAGGATGGCTCCAGAGCAAACTAATTTATGCGGGAGCCAAATCACCAGCTCACAACTTTAATGCTGGTAGCTCACCAAGTAGAATTTTTGCTTACAAGACTCCACAGCTTAGAGGGAGCATTGCATGCGACTTCTGCCTAACTCCTGGCTATTGTTGTTTCTGAGAAACTGTTTTTAACACTTTGCAAATCACACTGTATGGGCCTTACAGATTTAGCCCTTGTTCTGTTAAAAGGTAGAATGATTAGCTTTTCTCAACAACAGAGGAAATCTGATGTCATCTGTTACAGACAGTTCCTGTACGGATAATTAGCTTTACCTAATTACCACATATACCACTTATAAAGTATTTTATGTAAGTGTGCCAGCCACTTGTGCACAGTCATATGCCTCTACCGAAAGGTGGGGAGGGCGGGATATAAGTTGAGTAAGTAAATAAATAAATAAAGTGCATGTGTGTGATTTCATTTGGCATTTGCCCATGGAAGGGATTGTGCGTCTCTCTTAATTAAGCTAAATCTTGACAGCTGAATGTAAAGTGAGACATGTTTTATTGTGCATTTAGTTCTCATGAGTGTCTCTTTTCCGATAGAGACAGAAGTGCCTTCTAGGTCCTTTGGAATTGCCCTCCCTTTGGAGGAGGAGGCAGGGCCAGCTTGCAAATGTCGTCTCCTTCACTGGCAAAGGGTTCCTTCTCCCACACTGAAATGAAGCAGTGTTTGGATTGCTACTCCTTAAGTTTTGCCATTCACTAGCTTGAAGCTCAGGAAAGTTTTTTTTTTTTAATGGCCATTAAGGATAATGGTGTCATCACAAAAGGTGGTCCAGTGGGCACACTGCCTCACAGAACCTCTTCAGATCTTGTTCCTCTTCCAGGCAAGGGCCAAGTTGTAAGGTGAAACCTGAGCAGGGCTAGTGACTGGATGGTGACTGTAGTACTGAACCTAGCAACCCCACCAGAATAATCACCATGACAGATGCAAGTATCCTGGCTGTGGGGGCACACATGCCAGAATGAGTGGCTCATAGCGTATGGTTATGTAGGTTTTTGAAAATACTAGCCTTCCTAAAACACTTCACCTTATACTGCTTTCCCAGGTATAACCTAAACTGTTTTTTCACACCACTACCTGATCATTATGTCATCTGCATAAGGATATAGAAAGACTTGGATGAATCACTATAGTTAAGCCTAACCAAGTTTTTTGCTTAACTAGAGTTTTGTTTAATGAATTTCAGATTTTGGGAAAGTAGGAAACTTGGACAAACTTTTATTTTAGTCAGTTTTGGTGTAAAAAAATGGTTAAGGCACGAGTGCAGAACTCATTCTAGGGAGAGAAGGGGTTGTGGGATTAATCCCATGATCAGCTCTGGCTCTTGTAATCATCCTTTGAACAAAAGCAAATGTCTGTGCCCCCACAAATCCTTTTTACAGCCATGATAACTGTATACTCTGAAAAGTAAGCTTGAATATGCAACTGACAAGTTTTACTACTTTTCTTTCAGGAGCATTTCCTCCACTGCAGGGACAGACAGAAGCTGTTTCCCGAGAAATGAACCTTAGCAATCTGTGGCTAGTTCTCATACAGTCCCTTGCATTTTTGTCAGGTGGTATGTGGTACTGCATTCTTCAGTATTTTTATCAATGCCTATTTTAAAAGGGACCTGAGGACACAATAAGGAACCAGGTACTTTTACAGAGCGCATCATGTTATGTGTGCAAATGTGAATGTACTAGGAAGGAACATACTGGATGGACTTTCTCCCCTTCTTTGTGGGATTTTAATCTTCACTAGAAGTGAGAATCAGTAACATAGCGACCTAATGATGTATTTTAAGAACTGTCCATATTTTTAAATGGTGTGTGTCCCCCATCCCCATCCCCCCCATGCACACCCATCAGCAAATTCGACATTTGAACAGGAGACACAGTTGTACAACCACCATGGGTGAACATCTGCAGCAAGAATGCTTTCACCACAGGTAGTATCCAGCATTGTAGTTAAAACTTGGAGTCTTCAGCAACTTTCTCTTCAGTAGTCTGTACTGCAAGTCTTGTGATAGAGATCCCTCATCTGCACAAACTCAAATTGTACTGTGATTAATCATTCTGGATCAGTTTAACCAATTCTGCAAACCTGGTTATGGTACTGTGACTGCCCCATGTTACCCATTTAGTAAGAGCTTTTTAAAAAAACAAACAAACAAACAATATCTAAGTGAGATCTTGTATTAAACATAGAAAAGGAAAACTATTCTGCACAAAGGCATTGCAGTGTCAGGAAGTATTGAAAAAATTGTGCATACCTTATAGAGCCATTTATTTCTGCCCTCTTTTTTTCTTACTTGAAATCTCTTGCAAGTATCCCTGCTGTAAGGGTACTTCAAAAATGGCACATCAGTTAATCTATTTCCCATTTTTATTTTAGAATGCATTTCATAAATTGATCATCGTTTTTGCAAAATGCACTTTTGAAAATGCAATTCAGTGAAGGAATGCACATAGCTTGACAGAAATTTAGTTGTTGTTCCTAACAGGTTGGATTCTTGAGGGTTGTTAAGAAGTTATGAAAGGTCTGTGAGTTTTCAATGCTAAAGTGTATGAGTTGCCACACTCTAGCCAAAGTGGTAAGGTTTTTAAACCTTCAAGAGGCCTTCATTTCCATTTGACACAGTAGCACTAGAAACATCTGTGAGAATGCCAAGCACCTCAGTACTTTGTTAATAGGAAAAAGAACAGGAAGTTAGCATAGTTCCAAAACAGAATGATAGTCACTGGGGTAAAATAATAGGAAAATATTTTGATATCTAGAGCTATGGTAAAAACTACCTTTGAAGGGCATTACTGAGTCCGCCACTTGGTTGAAAAATGTCACTGTTATAGAAAGGAAATTTAGCTGAAGAGGCAGACGTAGCATTGATAATGTCACAGTTCATAATGGTCTTGGAGAAAAGCCTTCTCTGTGTGTCATCTATCAGTCTTGGAATGTTTGGCATTATGTCTGTGTGACTACATAAAGATATATATAAAAGAAACCATTCCTAGAAAACAGTCACTAATTTACACATACAGACCTGTAGAGTGGACTTTAATGACAGAATGTTGTCTTTTATGGACTGTATTTCTAAGAGCAAAGTCAAGCCACAGTAGTTGTCTGTGCTGAATTTGCAATATATATTCTCCTGAGTTTTTTCCCCCCAAATCACATGAGAACCAGTTTTGGTGAGTAGTATATAAAATAAAAATATAAAACCACAGCATCATATTTTTCTCTTGTTTGAAGAGGGGAGGAGGGGCAATCAAAAGATGTAAACTTCCCCTAGTTATGTGTGTCAAATATATCAGTTAAATATGCCAAATAGTGATCTTTACTCATGAAATTCATTACAGCATGGATTATAGCAATGGTGCATTCTAGAAGATGCAGTGATATATACACAGCAGTGATTAGTATGATACCATTATGGATGAAAGTCAGAGAGCAGCATTAATGCCTATCATTTAACCTTGAACATAAAATACAGGTTTTTAAATGAAGTTTTTTGTCACATGGACAACTCAGTATCAGCATAAGAATAAAATCCATTTTGAGCAAGATCTTTCCTGCAAAAGGAAGTTATTTGGAGGGGTCTGGATTTTTTTCCCTTTTCATTATCTTTGCCTTGTTGAACCATATGGCTAAAGCATTTCAATGTGCCACATTGCAGGAAATTGTTAAGGAGTTCATTCCCTGTCTCTTGATCTATATGGCTATAAATCAGAGTTCCACTCTGGGAAACAAGCATCACGGACCAGGATGCAAAGCATCAGCTGTTGTAACTATGTCCTATTTTGGAAAGGACAAGGTTCTAAAAGGAAGGTGTTTCTAAAAGCGAGTAGTAAATGTCTACGTATGCATTGTACTGGTTTCTAAACGAACACCAGTCACCTGCAAAAATACAGGTTCTTCCCCCCCCCCTGCCCCCCAGCTTATTTTTAACCGGTATTGCTTAACTGGCCTAGTACTATACTATAAGTACTGAGTTGCTGGCTAATGAAACAGAAGTGGATGGCCATATCAGCTCAACATGACTGGACATTCTACCTAATTTTGCTCCTTTCTGTGTGGCAGAATGTCACTGTATAAGGCACTGATGGCATTTGAATAGATAACATTTCCCTGATCCCAATTGCATTTGTGTGAAGGTGTGTCCTGTTCCTTTTGTGAAACTCTCTACCAAGTAGCATGTTTGGATATAAGCAGCAGTAGATTGATTATATTTTTTTACTGTCTATACTGGAAATTGTGAAGAACTTTAGGTCATAGTGTCTACTTATGGATATCAGGATATTGCTATTAAGAATTCTGAAATAAAATGCACTATTTCATCCCGAACTTGGACTACTATCTTCAGACTACCTACTTAGTCTACAATAGCCCCTCTGAATTCAGCAGGACCAATCCAAAGTCAGTTTATTTTAGGACCACATAATTACGTAAAGAAAGGTGGTTAAGAAGTACTTCTATGTGTATATTATATACATATTTATACATACACATGCACTTATATATTAAGCCCTGCAATGATAAACTAAGCTGGTCTAGGCTGTTTCAAGCATAGCTGTTCATTTGTTAATACCCAGAGTTTCTATAAGTTAATATTGGGTTAGGTTGATCGGCAAGTAATCTGCAGCTTCCAGTTCAGTTCTGTAAGAGATGGGCTTTATGCTAAATCTTGTTTCTTGTCAGTCATTATGGTGATGTAAAGAGGGTACAGCTTAATACCCTTCCATACTTTGCATCACCTGATTCCACATATACAATATCATAGTCACTTAGGTACTGTATTTTTCGCTCCATAAGACTCACCTGACCATAAGACACACCTAGCTCTGCTCGGTGCCATGGCTCGGGAAAAGTGAGGGGGGTTTAGACGCACACACTTTCCCCCCCACTTTTTTGGGGAGAAAAAGTGAGTCTTATGGAGCAAAAAATACGGTAACTCAGTTGAGCACCTCCCTGTCCCATACTTGCAATTACTAATAAAGGTTAGAATTCATGCTTTGCTGTCAGCATGCATTGAAAGGAGTTTCACCTTGATTGGAAATACTCAAAAAGCAATAAAAGGTTACTAGTTTGTATTTGGTTACTTGGAGTATGCTCCCTTACATTTCCTCTGAATACATACAGTATGGTGCCTGGTTCTGTCGTGCTCCAGCCCATCAAAACTCTGCATCCCAAAATGGAGACTATAGCTTGATTTGCATGGGATCATCATGCAAAACCTCTTCTGATATAATTCAGCTGTTATGACCCACCAACACAGAGAAGCCTGTTTCAGCAGCCTCACCATGGAAAGTTGTAATGATACAACTGGTTTTGGGATACCTGAATATTGTGGGTTTCTTGAACAAAATCCAGATGAGTGAATGGGATAAGCCATTTTGCTGTAATCTCACATTTTCTGTTACATTCTGTTACAACAGTTTATTTTGAAGAGTAACATGCCCAGTAAAACATGATTTTATCAAATTTAACAATCACATTTCCATTTTCAATTGTATGGAAGAATATGTACAAAACAAAGGCTGAAAATTACTGTGGAAGAAATTGGCTGTAAAGTCCGTAGAATTGCTTCTTTCCTAGCTCTGATGTGTGTGTTGGAAATTCAACTGCATTTGTCTTTTATAGTGCTGCAATTTTCTGTCAGTGTCATAACCAGATAATGTAAAACATCAGCTAGAGGAGACTTTTAAAAAATATTTTACAAGTCATTTACTAACAAGAAACCATTAAGGTCTTAACAGTTTAGATCTACTGCCATTCAAGCAATGTGTGCCATTCACACAGTTTTTATCCTCCTCCCTGAACTGACAATCTATTTTCTACAGGTTTTTGTGCAACTTTACACTCTGTAATTTATTCTTGGAAGAATTTCCTCTTATGATTTTAAATCGTACTTAAAGAGTTTTGTGGGATTCAGGGGACTAGATCATTCTCTTGTTTGGAATCCATCAAAATAACTTCTGATTGGTTAATACCTGGCTGAGTCAGACTTGACCTTTCTTCACTTTCTTAGTCAGCAATTGATGACTTGTAGCTGAATGTATGAACTGCCTCTACTGAAAATGTTTTTGAGCTGATTTTTATTTGAATTACTTTAGAATGAAATGTATAACAAGCAGTCAACATGCATGTGTGAACTGGCCCAGGTTAAACACAATTATGCCAAAACAAACAAACACCCTTACCAAATTCTGTTCCTGCACAGCCTCCAGTAATTTTAATGGGGTCTTCCCCATATTACCCTGTTGGAATGAGTGGCATTGGCACACCAGCAGTCTTTGTGCCCAAAAGCTGGTTTTCTTATTGCTAAGCAGCAAATTGCTTCACTGTCTGTAGAAAACAATAAGCATGCTTGAACAGCTGGGTGTGACAGCAGTTAGGCTTCATGGGCAGAATCCAACGGCTTTTCCACTGGTGAAGAAGGGTATGCTGAGGATCATGGGGCAAGCATGGACCAAAGATGTGGGACTGGGGACTGCAGTAAGGAGGGGAATTAATTGAGATTGAAGTGGAGAAGCTGATTGGATCCAACTTCATGAATTGCCCCCTGATAAATTGTTACACCAAAAATAAGTGGCATCTTAAAAACTCAGAAAACTTATTGCAGCATAAACTTCTGTGAGTCAGAGCTCATTGCTTCAGATGAAGTGAGGTCTGACTCATGAAAACTTATGCTGGGATAAATTTTGTGGCATCTTAAAGTGCCACTGGTTTTAGGTTTTGTGTTGCTAAAACTAATTAAAATGAGTATTCTTCTAGAATTATTATTTGGGACCAAAGTTAGTGAAAATTTGGAATTTTCAAACTGCAGGTATCTAAGGGGAATGGTATTGAGAGAGATGTGGCTTTTGTTGTTGTTGTTGTTGCCAAAGCCAGATGTAGTGGAGGAAGCTTATACTTTCAAGTGCTGTATGGAAATTGAAGAGCCATGTGAAAGAAATTGTGTGTGAAATGGCATGTTTTGCCGAGTTATGCATTTGAATGTATAGGAATAATTTTAAAACAGAAAATAAAATTCAGTTTACAAAGTCATCAAACTATCATAATCAGTTTTGAATTGCTTTGTTTCTACTGCTTAAAACTTGTGGATTACTTGTTCTCAAAATTCCTAAAGCGTGTACGGCTGTTTAACGAGGGGGGAAAGTCTATGCATTTTATTGCTATACTTTCTGAATTTAATACGATCTTTCCCCAACTCTGTATTATCTCTTTTTTCCCTTTGTGCCACATATGATCAGAATGAATGCACAACATTATAGTGTGATTTTGTTAAAGGGCTGGTCACATTTGGATTTATGTTTGAATTTATTTCATTCCTGAGTTTTTTCTCAGTAAATCCATTGAACTATCAGTGTGTTTTTTATAGCTAGATATAAATACCAAAAGATGTTTTTTCCTTAGTACAGACAAATAGATGGCATTCTTGATTTTTCCTTTTGTTCTGCATAAAGAACGCTCCCCCCCCCCCCCACTGTTTTGTGCATTATAATGGTTTAAATGGATGTTTGACAAGGAAGGGCAAAATTGTACCCGCTTTATTTTATGTACCATGCAACTTCAAATCACTGATCATGCTGAAAGTTTGTATATGGTTTATTAACAATATGATTGAATAAACAGATCTTTTTATAGTTCTCAGGAATATCACAGAGATTTATCTTTCTGTGCAAGATGGGACTGGATTTGAGCTAAGAAATGCTGGTGTGTAAGGCAAGGAAGATTCTTCTGCCATTTAAACAAATTTGCTGTTGAGGTGTTGGTCTTGAAGTCATTTTTATGACTATAATACAACATAAAACTATAAACATTTCATGTTTGCTTGATAGACAATCCAGACTTCTAAAGTAACTTTCCATGTAGAAAAATGAGACTTCAGGTCCTTTCCTATGAACAATTATTCCATTATATTTTTTGTAATTATGCAACCACCTACATTTAAGGAATGTTTTGCTTTTTTAAAAGCAATGGTGTGTGAGAGTGTTGTTCAGTTTGGCTTTCTCAACTGAGGCTCAGTTCTGATGAACAGCATTCTCCTTCCAGAGGAGAACACTGAATTTGCAAGTCTTTTGAGCCAGTGGAATTTGCGTGGAGGCACCGTTTTATGAGAACCACCATCTCCATGTAGGGGCCATGTATATGACTATAGCCGTGTGGCTCTTCTTTTGAAGTACCACAGTTGTGCAATTTGGGCTGGTCATGTAAGCAGTTCCTATTTGGGTACATCAGATCTCAGAAACAGTGCCTGAATGCTACCAGGCACAAATCTGGTAGCAATCCTGCACATTATCATGGTGCTTGCATGGGAGCCACCATTAGTCTGAACCCCTAGTCAACTGTTGTTTGTCTTGTTTCAACTGTAATTTGGTACTTGGAAACAAATGGAACTCGTAGGAGCAGACTGAAGCACCTTGCACAGTCTAGAGAAGCTGTGCAATGGTTAACGTCTACCTCTTTGTTTCACTTCCAGATTTTGTTTGGGTTTGGATCTATGTGTTTGTGCTAATAATGAAAAGTGTTATTTGTAAAAAAAAAAAAAAAAAGTTTTTAAAAATAAAAAAGGACAGGAAGAACCTGAAAGCTGAAGCTTAAAGCACCAAAAGATCCAGAGTGCTGACCAGCCCTGTTCTGCACATATTTGACAAAAGCCATTGTTTTTAATTCTTAATATAAACAATGTTTGTTTGTAAAGTTCCTTCCTGCTGGAAAAAAATATGTATTTTTAAAAGAAAAAAATCCCTCTTGGCTATAAAGAATGTCAGCTGTATGAGCAGGTGTGACCATATCATAACATGCTGATCAGATATAAATTAATAAAATTTATACCTCTCAGGTCTCTGATAATCTTTGTGCTTGGTCTTTCAGATAATTTGTTACTGTCAATGTGAATTTTGAAAAATCTGAGGTAGTTCAGCTGATGCAGCAACAAACTGAAATTACTTGAGTGACTTATACAATGAAGGTATGAAACAGTAACTTTGATTTACTGAACCCAGAAACAAACACCAATGCCTCTTCCAAACTGCACTGTTTTAGGCATTACCAAAGACTATGCTGGAATCAATCTTGAGAGGTATTGATAACTTGCCTGTCTTTGCAGTCTACATACATTGCACAGTATTCCCCTGAAAGTGGTGCTTGGAGACCCATCAGCCTGTAGCTAAGAACATCAGGAACAGAGGGGTTAGCTCCACCGCCATATGGAAGTGCTTAATAAAGCTTTGTTGACTGACTGAGTTCCAGGGAATACTATTTATTTTATTTATATTTTGCCTTTTTCCATTTTGGAACTCTAGGTGATTTACATAAGGTTCCCAGGTTTCCCTTCTGGCCCTACTAGCCAGAACAAGCTGCTTAGCTTGTTGAGCAAGGTTGCTGGATCATGTGCCCAGCCATACTGTAGGCCTAGACTTAACTGTTATTGTACTTTCCTCTTCATCCAGCCTCCATGCAAAAAAAAAAAAAAAGTTAAAATGCAAAGAGCCATGCAAAAGCCACAGTAACTGCACTGCTATCACATATGATCTCTGGTCCCCTAATGCTGACTTGCACATTGCTTCCTGTGAGTACCAAAAACACAAAATGTGGCATGACTTCTTCTGTGACCCAAAGCCGAATGGCTGGCTTTGCTCAAGCACCAAAGCCTGAGGACTGGTTTGTGACTGTCTAGACCTGCCCATGGGGCATGCAATTGTATCCTGTTCGGTTCAGTTACTTTGAAATGTTGAGAGTTTTCATCCTATTTCTGGTAAGTATCTGAATCATCATATTTATTGCCTTTAGGTAAAGCTCTAGCCTTTTGTGCTGACAGCTTTTTGGATCCTGTGTGCCTGCCTCTTTTTAATCTTAATTCTCTTGTTCTGCCAGCTGGCTAACATGATTAATTGTGACACTTCAGGAAGAGCCACCAGATAATCTAAAGAATATCAAGAGCCTATTAATTCTATGTGAGGCTTTTTGGCAAACAAAGATTTCTCTACCACCTCAAGTTGGTGTCAGATGCTTAAACCTGAATTTCTAAAATGCTTCCTAGAAATGCTTGTCGGCCTGGATATCCCCAGAGCAGTAAATAGTTTTGCTTGTCAGAGAGAGATGTTACTGTTGTTGGCATGAAGCGACTTGATGCATTGATATGTATGTGGCATGGAGCAAATGGCATTTGCTGGAGGTGTTCTGTGGATACCTTTCTGCCTTCCAATAGACAAGACCATGGAGGAATTCTCTTCCTAAAAGTTAAACAGTTCAGTACTATTAATTATATACTACTGCACAGATTTTTGATGGCTATGCTTTTTATTCTCGAATCATAGTCAAGCCTATGAAGATCCGCACTATTGCTAAGAGGTGTCTGAGCTCTGTCTTTGCCCCTTAACAGCTTTGTGTGTGTGCGTTTGTGTACATGTACGTACATGAGCTGCCAGGAGGTAGTTTCATCCTGTCTGTATTCAGTCAGTGGGTGAAAGTCTCAGCATGTATGCTGTGATTCCATAAAAGCACAGAATCCGGTACTGGCACAGAATTGGTCTTCAAGAGAAACACCGCTTTCATAGAGTTTATAGCTGCATTGACTACAGTGATATGCTTGAAAGAGCTAAATCTCAGAATCAAGATGGGTGGCTGCTTTGGAAAAGATTTTCAGAAGTTAGAAATGGGGTTTCATTGCACTGCATAGACTTCTGATCACTTTCATGACAATTACAAGCAGCATTCACATGTTCTATTGGCGTGTGATAAAGAGGTCTTCTGCACTTAAAATTACAGCAAATAAACTTCCTGCAAACTAGATGTTTGCAGCTGAAGGGGGCTTTTGCATTGAGATCACTTCCAGCCTACACTGTTAAATACCTAACAATGAATCAACAGACACAAGAACTGACACTTGGGCTTTTGTAGCTGAATATTCACTGGTAGAGCAGTTATAAGTAATACAAATGGGAAAATTTTAATGTTTATAAACATTCAGATCTGATCTTTATTCTGATATCTGTGCTAGTTAAGAATTCATGGGGGCCAAAAGGAAGAAAGAGAGCGACTCTATCCATATGTATTTGATAGGAATGACTTCAACCCATCAGAGTTACTCTTAAGATTCTGCCTTAGGGAAAGGGTTGCACTAATTGATCTGTCTTTCCAAGGTGTTTTCACCAATCACATTGCTGGCTCACCAGCTGTGTTTGATTCTACATAATAAGCAGTTGCTCCTCTTTGTTTTGTAGCATATTCTCCCTGACGCTGCACCTGCTAGACATAGGAGCAAACATTTTGCTTGCACACAAGAAGACTGTGCTCCAGACCAGGAAGGATGGAAAAACACCAGGCAGTCTCTCCTGTGCTATCTTACTGTGCACTGTAATCAGTGATCCAAGACTTGGGGCCAAACTAGATGGGATCTGAGATCCCTTTGATGCCTTTAATGTTCCTTAAAAGTTGCTGTGAGTAGAACTGCAGGGGACAGGCTAAATTCGTTCTCCTTGCACCATTCTTCTGATAACAATTGCCCCCTTGGTTGCTAAAATTTATTATATATATATATCTTACCCTTTCTTTAAGCTCAAAGTGGCTAGTACACATAGAATTGGCA
This sequence comes from Lepidodactylus listeri, assembly GCA_029233225.1. Classification (NCBI taxonomy): domain Eukaryota; kingdom Metazoa; phylum Chordata; class Lepidosauria; order Squamata; family Gekkonidae; genus Lepidodactylus; species Lepidodactylus listeri. The sequence goes on from JARCFY010000003.1 coordinate 106,216,468, forward strand.
TGGAATAAAAGCTGGCCTCATTTTCAAGTTAATGAAACTTTGAACTGCATTAAACATTATGGGGGGGATCCTGAATATATTGGCATGGATCTAACTGTCTGTAAAGAAAATTAATAAGGGGTTTATTTGTAGACAAACAGAGTACATGGACAAGGTCAGCTAAACCATCATACGCACATAACACCCTTAGCCTTTATCTTGCTGCAGTCCATTTCTTTCAGTATTTTTCTCCCAGCCTGGATCGTTTAAGAGCCAGAGTGGGAGAAATGTGTGTCAAGCTCTAGGTGTGAGTGGGTGGACTAATGTGTAACACAAGAATTCAGCTTTTATTAAAGGTGTAGATAGCAATGCTAAAGGACCACTAAACTATTGAGTGCCAGCCTTAAGAACACAGCTGCATGTTTCTTTTTATTCAAAAAAGCGTCAACAGCATCTTCATTTATTTTTAGCACCAGGCATTAGTGTAAATAGCACAGAGGAAGGTCAAAAAATAAGCCTTCAGTGTGCTTGGGGGGCCACAGTGGGAGGGCTTCTGGAGTTCTGGCCACGCTGGTGGACCCTCCTGATGACACCTGGGGGTTTTGGCCACTGTGTGACACAGAGTGTTGGACTGGATGGGCCATTGGCCTGATTCAGCACGGCTTCTCTTATGTTCTTATCTGCAGGTGTCCCACCAATACTGTCAGGTGTATCCCCAAACTCCAACCCAAGAGACAATCTGCACATTGTTCTCTGTCACACAAAATTATAGAACAATCATTCCACTTCTTTAAAATGCAGTCTTTTCGATCAAGCTTCAAAAATACAAAGATCTATTTGAGCTGATATCCAGGTTTCTGAATTTCACTCATTAGCAGTTTCTAGGCTAGTGAAGCCATATTATTTGGGCTTAACACAGTCACCCAGAGGTAGGGGTAGTGGACCATGAACATGGTGCATGGGCCTTGTGCCCCTGCCAGCCTGGCTAAGTTTAAAATTGGATTGGACAGGACAGGGCTGGGGCTGCAGTGGGCAGGGTGGCCTCCCCTTCCCCAGGCTGGGAGCTGATAAAGGGGTGGGCCCAGTTGGGAGAGGGGAGGAGGGGACTGCAAGGAAAGGAGGCTGCTAGGGGAAGACACTTTCAGTGGAAACAGCTCCCAGTGAAGGAACAGGCTGGGGCTGGAGGCAAAGAGGACCAGGCAAGAAAGAGCAGCACCAGGCAGAGCCACTCCCTAGGTGAGATGGGGCTGACAGGCTCCAAACCCAGGGAATGGACTGAGGACTTGAATTAAAGTGGCAGTATTACTTAGTAAATAAAGGGCTCATGTGCAGCTAATGATGGAGGGGCAAAAAGGGAAGCACCATGGGATGGGGGGGGGGCCTGCCCCCATGAGATACCATTGAGCAGCAGTGCCCGTATTTCTTTTCCAGCCTTCCTGTGCCAGGGATGAGTGAAGTCTGTAGCCCTGGCTGAATTGTGAGAACAGTCATGCCAGGGCAACTAACGTCAAAAGCTGACATGCCTGGTACTTTGGTAAGAACAAGCAGATCTTAAAAACACGGCTTCCAGATGGCTCAGGATATTGAAGATGACCTTTTCTTTTCTGAAGATTAAAACATTTTCTCAAACATTATTTACAAAGGAAACTAGGAAGCAGAAAATGCATTAGTCGTACATCCAGTGTCCTTTTAGACAATTTTAGGAAGTTAAAGGAAGTTTTTAAAATTTATTTTCTTAACAAACTCCCCCGAAAATCATGCCTTTCTTTTAATTAGCAGAAAGATGATAAAGCATGTGGAATTAGGAAACAGGTAGATTTGGTGTATTATTCTTTACAATGCCCTCTACACACTTGACACGTTACAGAGTAACCTAAGAAAAATATTCCAGAGGTAGCCACAGAATAAACCAGTATTTAAGGTCTCACAAGACTTCTATGAGTAGAAGAGATGACTGGAGGAGACAAAAAGGAAGACAGAGGTAAAGTACAAGGGCTGCATCAGAGCAAATGCAGCTGCTCAGTTGGGGATGAGGATTGTAGCACAAGTCACAGGAAAGGTGGGTTTAGACTGGGGCATCTCACAGAAGTTCTGGGAGAAGCAAGGAAGAATATTTTACTTAATATACTTTAAAGATTTTAAAAATTGATTTATGCTTCACTCTTACATGGTGCTTCAGTAGTCTCTGATCCAAGCACTTGATCCCCATGCTGGAGTAGTGGTTGGTATATCAGACTAGACCTGGATTCAAATATCCACTCAGCCAGGGTGACCTTGGGCCTAGCTTTCCTCACAGGGTTGTTGTGAGGATAAATTATGGAAGATTACCCTCAGGCACTATTCTGTGTTCTAGAGAAAGGACGATAAAAATGTGATAGATTGGTCTATGCCTACTTAGCTTTTGCAATGCTGCAACATAAGACCATTAAGACTCTTTTTAAAATGTAGGATTTCTTGCATTGGGCTTTGTTCAACCCAGAAGATTAAGAATTATGATTTGTCTCCACTGTTAAGCTAAATAACAAAAAGAAACAAAATGAGCAAGGCACAAAATTTAATATTGGCCTTTGAGATTCAGTTTCTCAAGGTGATGTTTTTAAGTGTCACATTGCTGTGTATAAACATGGAAGATGTTCTCTCTATCAACAGAAACGACTGTAGTAGATAAAGCATTGTTATGTAATGGGGCTTATGTTGTTGCATTTTGCAACCATAGAACCTGTGACATAATAGGTCCCTGTGATTAAAAAAAAATCTGCCTTATGTAATGGATGCACTGACAAGGAGAAGCAATAGTATTAGAGGGAATTCTATACCACAAAGGGAAAAAAAGTGATCTGGCCAGATTTAACACATTTAAATCTCACCAATTTCCATGTGAGAGTGTTAAGCCTTGTGCTTAAGTGGGATTTAAATGTGTTTATCTTTGGCTGTATCCTGCCCATATATTGCACACAGAACTCCTGAAGCTGCAGATACTCAAGACTTCTAGGTTTGCTCTTTTAAAGTTAGATTGTTCTATGGAATATACTTCAACCTTAAAATGTCTGACCGCTGTATTAAGAGGGACAAAAATTACTGGGGGCATGCTGCACCTCTAGATAACTGCTAATTACAAAGGAAACCTTCATAAATACGACGTTTCACTGCTAATTTCATTACTTAATAGGGAAAATGGTGGGGAGCTGTTTAGATGCACAAACACAGTGAAGTTACCTTACTTCTGACTAAAATAACAGACTTAGGTTGCGGTCACATGCATGAGATAAAGCGGGGGGGGGGGGGGAAGAGAGGCTATTTCCTTTGGAGGAATTTGACCCGTAGTTGCCTGATCACACCTCTCTTTGAAGCTGCAGGGGCAGTCCATCACTGTGTGATCAGACGCAACTGTCGGTGAGTTGGTTTTCTTGCCCCCTTTTATTCCCATGTGCTTAAATGAGGGATCGATGAATCGCACCTCCTCACTGAGGGCTCCCTATGGTGTTTGTGATGATGCACATACTGCAAAGGGGGAAAAAACAGTGGCACAAAATCAGGATGGCCTGATCAGACCATCCTGACACCATGAGAGTGCACTGAAGTGATCAGACGGGAAAGTTCACCCATAGCCCATCGCAACCCATTTACTACTGGATTTCCCCCAGTGTCTTTTAACTCCACTTCTGCGGCAGAGTAAAATGGGTTGCCGACGGCTGCAGGGCACTTCCCAGATGTTGTCTGATTGCTCCCATTAAATCCACCCAGTATTCGTGCCTGTGCCGGGTCTAATTGTGCATATGATCGCAGCCTTACACTTAACAATTGTATAGGCTTCAAAATATGCAACTCTTGATTCTTCAATGGGTCAAGCAAACTATAAGAATTCCAATGTTGCTGGATATTTATAGCTCACATTACTCACTGAAGTCTAAGTTAGACGTGTTTTGAAAACAGGATAATTTAATGGTATGAGGATATCCTTGACAAAACACACACACACACACAATTAATGTTTGTAGAAGTAGATGGCTCACATACGCAAGGCTGCTTTCACATGGCAACAATTCTCCCTATAGCTGTCGTCGTCTCTGCAAACTTGGAGGCATTTGCATTGGCCATGTAACATCTGCATGGCTGTTTTCCCTGCCCTCTTTTTGCCTCAGCTCCCTGTGGCGACTGTCCCCCCACACCACCAGACAGCTTTGGGGACTTTTATTTCTAAAAGATCAGCAATTAATATATTGCTATGGAGTTATGGGGTTATCTGCTATGTCCTCTGAATCCACAGCTTTCATTTCTTTAAAAAGGGAAGTCTCTAGCTTCTTACAGAAATATAAAGGGAAAGACTTGCACTTTTTTTTAAGGAAGTTATTAACTTAGAAGAACTAGTAGATAGACTGTTAAAACTTTATGCTGTAGAGGTATGTCAACTGCTGATTTTCTTTGAAGTCTGAACAAAGCCTTCCAGTGGCTGGGGGTTGAAAATTTCCAAGAATTACAATGGAGAAAATAGCTGCTTTATAGAATAGACTCTGTGGCATTATACTTCTCTGAGGTCCCTCCCCTCCCTAAACCCTGCCCTCTCCAGGCTCCACCACCAAAATCTCCAGGTATTTCCCAACCCCGAGCTGTCAGCCCTAGCTGAGAAAGAAAAATAGTGCTGTTGTGAGCAGACCTGCAAAAACATGCACTTTCCATCCCCATGGCATACAAATGTGCTTTGACAGCAAGCTTTCCAAAAAGATTGAACCAAACCAGGTTTGTGAAAGATCACAGCAAAGCAGGAGGGGATACAGTATCATGTGGATGCTCCAAAAAATTCTGCTTGTTTGGAAGCCAAACCTGACCAGTACCTCTGTGTGGAAGCAGCACAATCTATATATATAAAAGAAAGTCCCCTCACCGTAAAATCAATGCCCAGGCCAAATAGCTGGGCCTAGAAGCACCAAATTTGGGGAGAGCGCTCCTACCATGGCGTAGGTACTCACTAAGAAGGGATTTTTAGAAATTCAACCCCTGAGTGGGTCAAAAGGGGGGAAATGTGCTCCCCCCATTGATTCCTATGTGGCTGCCTCCTTGCACCCCCCCAGTCTCTGATTGGTCAGCTGCAGAGCTCAGCATTCTGAGGTAAAAAAAACAGTTACAGGAGACTGCAGAGAGCTAATGGCAGTTGAGGAAATCAGGAATAGCCAACAACCACCTGTGAGGTACAGTGATGCTGCTGGCCCAGCCTTTCCGATGGCTTCCAACACACTCCCTCTCACCTCTTACACCTAACGGGCAGTTGTCAGGTGCAGCAGTGCTTGCAGGGTGCTTAAAGCTACGAGGGAGCCCATCCCAGCAGTAGTGCCTTAGTGATCCTGCTGGCCCCACCTCCACAGTGGCTTCTAATACTCCTTCCCCTCCTACACTGGACAGGCAGCTGCCTGTCAGATGTAGGAGAGGAGGTGGGATGCTTACAGCTGCTGGGGAGGTTTGCTCAGCAGGATTGCCTTAGCCCTGCTGCTGGCCCAGCCTCTTGGATGCCTTTAAACATAATCCCCCCACACACACACACAGACAGGTGGGTGTCTGTCAGGTGTCAGAGCAAGGCCAGGGTACTTTAACGCTATAAGGAGGAGGTAACTTAGGAATGCAGCAAAGACATTTGCACATAATACTCCTGCGGGGCACTGAGCTGTGCAGGCCAAGTACCAGCAAGATCACCCTGAGGCGTTCAGAACAACACAGTTCCTATATGGGCAAAACAATCCAAGAACACCAGTAGAAAGACCATCGCTTTCGTGGAAGGTGGCAGGAGTTGACTTAACAGATGACTGCTTCTTAAACGGACAGTTCTATGTTGCCTGCTCCAGAGTGAGCTCACCAAGCAGCCTGGTGATCCTAGCACCTGAGGGCAGAACCACCAATGTGGTCTACAGAGATGTCCTTTAGTAGAGAGAGAAAAAACCAGTACGTATGTCTCACTTCATTTTTTACACTACAATCTTCTCCATTAAAATTCACACAACAAATGTTGCATTTCAAACTTCACATCATCAGTATTATAACTGGATTTACGAAACTTAAATATCGTAGTGAAGCACGGGTATCAGGCTAGTATTATATATACAAAAGCCATTCCCATCGGTTCATCAGACTCCCGGATGACCAAGAAACAAAACCCAGGATGGCACTGTTCAGAAAGGAGCACGATATATTCTTTGCTGGGTTCAGCAAGGCTGGAAGGGGGCCTCAGGCCTCACTATATCAGAATCCTGATGGCACTCCATTAGTTTTTTTTAATATAATGGTAACCCCTTGAGTCCCAAAGGTCAAATTCAAAGTCTAGGGTAATGTTCATAAATTCAAAATGTAAATCCAATTTATTTAAATACAACTGAAGGCAACTGTGAAAAACATTCCCCATGATATCAGTACTGGTTCACTAACCATTGTCTTAGAGCAGAGTCCTGATCACAATCCACTTTGTAGAAGGCACAGACAGCGTTGTGTGTGCTTCCTGAGGCTTAAGCCTGGAGCAGCGTCCCAGATGTCAAGAAGGCCTCCTTGCAACAGCAGGAACTCTTCCTATGAAGATGCTGGGTGAGTCTTCAAGCTTGTTCGTTGCCCTGGGAGCAGTTCCCCTTTCCTCCTGGCAGGACAAAGTGGGGCAGCTCTGGAGTAGGGTGCTGATTTTGGTGCAGTCAATGAAGAGTTCAGCTGTCAGCAATTCCTGCTCTTTAGCTCTTCCCAGCTACTGCAGCTCTTCCAGGGAGAATTGTTTATTTCTTCCCAGCTAGCAATTTCAGCTCTGTGTAAAAACAAGCTTTGCCCGTCAGAGAGCACTACCTTCAGCGCTTCTCAATCAATCTACCCTTCTTGGCCTTTCAGCTAGCCCAGTCCTTCTTTAGATCACCTCTCATTGTCATGGTGGCTCTTTCAAAAGCATGTCCCATGAGCCTTTGCTAAACATGCAAATTAATACAAGCCATGTAGACATCTGGTCTGGCTTAAGCTCTACCTAAATATCTGCGATCTACTAACCAGGCCTAGGCCCAAAACTGTTTTTTTTCCAGTACAGGAAGTAAATCGCTATATTCATTCGCATGGGGGAAATGGTAGTGCCTGTTTTGGGAAGTTTGCTGTGAGGACAATTCTCTGTAGAGCTGCCAGCTGGAAGAAATTGGAGAGAAAGGAGAGTTGAACCAGCATTGCCCCCAACATGCGATGCCATTTCTGGTGCAAAAAAAGGAAGTGATGTCATCATGCTGGGGTGACTCTCTAGGATACTGGGGTAACTGAACGATCATCTTCTCCCACACATTCCTACCTAGGGTTGCCAAGTCCAGGTTGGAAAATACCTGGGGACTTTGGGGGTGGAGCCAGGAGAAGGTGGGGTTTGGGGAGGGGAGGGGCCTCAGCATGGTACAATGCCATAGAGTCCACCCTCCAAAGCAGCCATTTTCTCCAGGGGAGCTGATCTCTGTCAGCTGGAGATCAGTTGTAAAAGCAGGAGATCCCCAGGCCCCACCTGGAGGCTGGCAACCCTATTCCTACCTGGGAATTAAGATCGCAGGGAGATGCCCTCTTGACTATCCCACCAATTAAAAATGTTTATTTGGTAAGTACATGAGACAGAGCCTTTTCCATGGCAGTCCCACAATTATGGAACAACCTCCCCAAGGAGGTGCACCTGGCCCCCTCATTTTCGATCTTCAGGAGGCAGTTGAAGACACTTTTATTTAAGACTACATTTGATTGATTTAGTTTTTTATTGTTGGCACTCCTAAATGGAGCTTTTAAATTGTGGCTTTTTATGGGTTTTATAATTGTTGTTCCACAAGGGAGAAAGGTGGCTAATAAATACTTGAATAAATAAAATAAATAAATAGAACCAGGTGAATCTTATATCATCACCCCAGTGTAATCAGGGCTATTTGGGGGCAGGAACGCACAGGAACGGAGTTCCGGCTGGCTTCCAAGTTGGCCATGCCTACAGCCTCCCCCCCCCCACTCAGGTTCCTCAGGCACCTCACAAGCCACAGGGCACCTGGGAAAGCCAAACTGCCTCCCCTCCTTGGGTTCCCCAGGTGCCCCACAGCTGTGGGGCACCTGGGGAAGCCGATCCTGGAAGAGAGCTGTGCTGTCAGGGGTGTGGCCTAATATGCTAATGAGTTTCTGCTGTTGGATGTGGCCTGTTATGCTAATGAGTTCCTGCTGGGCTTTTTCTACAAAAAAAGCCCTGAGTGTAATGATATCACTTCTGGTTTTGTGCTGGAACTGATGCATTGGCATGATGCCAGTGAGCCTCCCAGATATTTACCCCCACCAGCGTAGGAAGTATCAGCAGGGGACTGGGAAGCCAAAGCCAGAAGGTGTCCCTCCCTCCCCATCCTCTGACACTGCATGGCCTGTCCTTCACTGGCAGAAATACTGCTTTGGGGTACAAACTGTGTCATCACAAAGAGTCCACACAACCTCACTGCACTCTCCCCCAGCCACCCGGAAGTCTTTGCAAAATGCAACTCCTCTGTTCATACATACCCCCCTGTCATCATGAAAAATGTTTCATTCCTTAATCAGTTATCCTTATAGGTGCCAGGGACAATCAACACTAGTCTTGACTTTGATAAGAGTTCAGTAGATGGCTAGAAAACGACCTTTGCAGTGATGCAGGAAAAAACTGAGGACACAGAACTGATAACACTTTTATGACTGGGTACCTCGTTCATTTTTCCAAAGGTCAAAGCCTGATGTATAACCTGTGCTTTATGGAGATAAATTCCTTGACTTTGGACATCAGCCAAGAGACAATCACCTTTATACCCTCCTACCCATGCCACAGTGTCATCACTGTCTGGTTTTTGCCCTGGAAGGACAGTACCTTTTTTCTGAAAAGGCAGGATAATCAGTCATGTGCACTTATTGGAGAGTAAATTCCATTGAACTCAGTAGGGTTTACTTTTCAGTAAAAATGTAAAGGATTCTGCTGCTGGTGACTAAATCTTTCTTTAACAGACCATCTCCTTGCACCCCCTACCACACTGATCAACCTTCCAGTGCCAGGCAAAACGTTTTTTTCTTTTTTTAATTTCCCCAGGTATTTGTAAACTATTGACTTCTTAGGGAAGGGGGATTTGTCCCTTGAGATGGGCTTGGGGATTTTCTGGGATTGGATTTTGGCCAATTGCAATCTTAATTGGAAGGCATTTTTGTTCCCTTGTCACAGATGAAATTTTGCTACTGTCTTTAGTTTTTACTTCAGTATAATTTTCTTGCTGTATTATGCTGTTTGTTTGATTATTTTGATGTGAAAGTTCTGCTACAGGTTTCCATTTAGTTTGTTTTACGTTATTTATTTATTTATTCATTCATTTAATTTACACCCCGCCCTCCCCGCGAACGGGCAAAGTATTATGGCTGTTATACTATTGTATGTGTGGGAGAATTTTATGGAAATTGAGTCTGGGCCTCTGTTGCCTCTGATTAATTCTGTATTAACCTCTTATTCCTTTCTTTGATTGATTTATTTATATCCCTCCCTCCCTGCTGAGGCAGGCTCAGGGCGGCTTACATTAAAAGTTGATACATTAAAACACAATATTAAACAATAAAAATCATAACAAAACCAATCACAATTTCAGATAAAATACAAGTAAAGTGCTGGTAGTACTAACGTCCTGCTAGGCCACAATAATAAAGTGTTGCCATAATTAGCATCTGGAGTAACACAGGCTATGACGTTAATAAGAGTCTTGGTTGTTGTTGGGCCTTAGACTGTTATTGGTGGTGGCTCCTAATTAAAAGCCTGGTGGAAGAGCTCTGTTTTACAGGCCCTGCAGAACTGTAAAAGGTCCCGCAGGGCCCTGATGTCCTCCGGGAGCTCATTCCACGAGTCTGGAGCTGCCACTGAAAAGGCCCTGGCCCTTCATCTTCCCACAAGGCTTTGCAGCCTAGCTGTTCATAGGCATTGCTTTGCCCTTCTGCCTAGAAACATGGCTTACATTCCAAGAGACCTGGGTACCAGGCAGTCTAAACCTGGGGTGTCAAACATGCAACCTGTGGGCTGGATCAGGGCCTCGGAGGGCCCCAATCAGGCCTGCAAGACCCAGGCCATTTCCTATTTTCATTTGCAGTTCTGCAGTTGCTGCTATGTTACAGCTTGTTTTACCAGTCTCTCTCAATCGCACAGGAGAGAGGCAAGGCTCTCCTGTGCGATTGAGTCTGGTAAAGAACTAGCTGAGGTTCCTCCCCCTCCTCCTCCCAGGGGGAGGGAGGGAACAGCCAGAGCTTGCTTCCTGGCCAGACTGCAGGAGACAGAGGGCAGCCTTTCTTTCCTTCTACTGGTTGAGGCTCTTTGCTGAAGGGAGGGAGGGAGGGAATGAGGGAGAGTGTTTTGCTGGGCTGCCTCAATCACAGGGGAGAAGTACCAAGCACCTTTAAGACCAACAATGTTTTGTTCAAAGTATGAGCTTTTGTGTGCTTTGCTACAGTGTGTGCATGTGTTCTGTTGGGCTCTTTATGCCAGGGCTCTCCTGGGTGTAACTGGGTTCCCTCCCTCTTTTCACTGTATTCATGCCCTCATGATCCAGTCTCAGTAAGAAAGCAATGTTAACTATTTTAGAGGAGGAATAACAACAAGCCAGTGAGGTGGATTAGACTGAGAGTGTGTGTCCAGATCAAATTCACCCCCTTTGTAGGAAGTCGTAGTTATTTCTCTGGGGAAGACTATACTTTTGTAGACAAACACATGGCCCTCAGTCTGAGTCAGGATGCCTTCTCATGTTCTTGACCAGCACATGAAGCAACTTATGTACAAAAGGTTTCAATGCCCAGCCATTTCATGTTTTCCCCTGGGTCCTAGGCTAGGAACACTGAGCATGAAATTTCTGTAATAAATGTCAATAAATCAAAAGTAGGTTTGCAGCTTACAGATTCACACCTGAATAGCATACTCAAGATTGCTATAGCACAGACATTTTGATGCAATAGTTCAGAGCAGAGGTGTCAGATATCGGAGACTGTTAAATAAGCAAAATATTGCAAGATTGCTTGTGTTTTAAGCACGTTTTTTAAAAAATATAAAAAATCTTTCATTGTGTTTGTCTGTGTCCTTTATAAAGTTTATATCTTTGCTACCTGACATTATATTTTATGACACACATGGCCCGGCCCAACAAGGTCTCATTTATGGCAGATCCTCATAACAAATGAGTTCGACACCCGTGGTCTAAACATACTGATTGCCAGGCTGGGAGCCACTGTAACCCCTTATCCTAGGTAAAAATCTGTCTGGAGCATCTTGACCTAACAGAGAGTAAACTAACTTTGTACAAAGTTCATACAGTCAACAGATGTGGGCTTCGGTCATGATGAGTTCTTCATTTTCTTGATTGACACCACAAAGAGTATATACATGTGGCTTTGGGCTTTGTTAGAGGCTGCTCAGCCAGTACCCCACCTGTGATTCTATGAGGGCTTTGGTCCGCAGTCCCAGGAATATTTCTTGTTTTTGAAGTGTACAGTATACCACGTATTGGGATTTTCTATATGCTATTAAGTATTATATCTGTATGGATTTAAGATTCAGTAATGGCTTTAGTGTAAAGCATCTCTCTCTCTCTCTCTCTCCCTTGGAAGATTCAGTCTCTCACCAGCCCAATCCAGCCCACTGAATGCTGATAAGGTCTGGGGGTCTCAGGCAGTTTCCTGGGCACCAGAATTCTTCAACAGTTTGCTTTTAAAATTTATTTTTATTGTTTTATTTTTTCACTTATTCTGATGCCATTTAGCTTGGAAATTGTCTTGACCTTGTTCTGGAGAGAGAAGCACATGGCTTTATTTAATAAATATCAGGCCATTATTAGAGCTTTTCTTCCAGTTTGACTTTAGTAATAATTAGAGCTGTGCTGAATATTTTCCAGTTTTGATATTTGGGTTGAAAGTGGTACATTCAGAAGAGGAAATCGTCTGGGGCAAGTGATGCACTATATGCCTAGTGTCGGGGGCAGGGGCAACAGTGGGAGGGCTTCTAGTGTCCTGGCTCCACTGCTGGACCTCCTGAGGGCACCTAGTATTTTTGGCCACTGTATGACACAGAGTTTTGGACTGGATGGGCCATTGGCCTGATCCAACATTGGCTTCTCTTATGTTCTTCTGTTCCTAATTTTTTACCTGAAAATTCAAGCTGAAAATCCTTTTTTTTCATTCTTCTAGCAGGGAACTATAATGATAGGTGACACTGCCGAAACTATGGAATGGAACTCGTTTCAAAGTTCAAGCCTTATGTTTCTAATGACATTGGATGGACAGTGTCATTGCCTCCCAGCATGTCCTGTGAACTCCAGAACTGCCTTTATGCAAAACTTACCTGGCAATGCCCATAGAAATATAGTTCCCCGTGCTCCTGAAATCTTTATTAGTAGTGTTTGATGTCTCATGCACTTCATTTCCCAGCCACCCAGTGACATGGCATTGTGGAACGTCAGATGGATGCTTCAGTCCTCTGTCTTGCTGCCATCACCCAATAAGATTTGTATGGGCAAAGGAAAGATATGTCTGCTGGGGCAGTGAGGGAGGGAGGGCTGGAGCTAGAGGAAGTCTATTTTAAAGCCTGTTTGGGGGTGGGGGTGAGGCGGGCCTGATTTGGAACAGAGAGAGAATATGTAAATAGGAATTCTAAGCCCTCCCTTCTGAAATCCAGAACTGTCACTGGGATTTGGAAGAGGTTTCTTCTTCCTGCTTTCACCTACCAATTCTCCTGTCCAGATGCCCCCAGCCTGTTTTCCCCCTCAGCCACGCTTTGAGAGTGAAAGTAAACCTGATTGGGGGGGATAAATGGCCTTGGGCAAGGTATTTGTAGTGGAGAAGCAGCCGGCCCAAGAAGGATTAAGTACCCCTCTTCCCATCAATTGATTCTACCCTACAAATACCTTCAACACACATTTGTGTTACTTCAACAAATGCAGGCTTGGAAGCAGACCTTTGCCAAGGTAATAAGAGCTCTTCCCTTAGAGCAGGAAATACAGAACACAGCAAAACTAGAAATAAATCCAAACACAATTTAAAATTGGTACTGGCTTCTGCTGTCACCGAGTGGAAACTTGATTTTTATCTTTAAAAATATGATGTGTAGTTTTTAGACAGCATTCCCAAGACAGTATTTGCATAAAGGTTATGTATCACTCCAGGGTTGCTGTGCAATTCTTTCCTTTTATTCCCTAAGAATAAAGGAGGGGGGGGGGGTTCCTTCATTTTTTGGACACAAAGGATAAAAGGACTGAAACAATTTTTGCTACTGCCAAAGTAATCTTAGGATCATTGTCTATAAGCAAATAAAACAGAGATTCCAAAGTAGAGGGCATTGCCTTATCTAAAATAAGTTGCTTAAAACAGTAAAGTGGCATTCAAGCAGAATGTGAAACAATGTGTCAGCCTTACTAAGGCCACAGGGGCAAATTCTGTCAGAATAAGGCCTATTTAAAGGTCTTCCTTGTAGAACCGTGGAGGGTAAAATATTTAATCTAGCAAATAAAAAAGCTCTACAGTAGTGTGGGGCTGTGCAATTCTGCTTTCCAAACAACTAGGTTAAGACCATTAGAGGCAGCTGTAGACAGGGAATCTCTCAGGTATGTGTTCCAACTCCATTGCCACAGCTGCCTGTTTTATGCGTCCCCACCATTTGGAGTTGCACAAGGCACTAGTCAACATAGCAGTTGACAAAACCTCCTGCATTCTTCTCGTCCCGCTTTGGCCGAGGAGAGTGTGGTTCCCAACCCTGTGGAGACTATCCAAGGACATACACAGATGCCTACCTCCAGCCCATGATCTCCATCACATGGGTCCTGTCCCACACCCAGAGATCCTGCCCCTGCACCTGACAGCTTGGCTAATTCAGCACTAGGGGGGGTTTCACAAAGGGCAAGAGAGGTTATGGTGGCTTGTTGGAGACTTTCTACAAGGAACTTTTATAATGCTAAGTGGAAGAAGTTTATTTATTTATTTATGAGATTTATACCCCACCCTCCCCTGCCAACAGCAGGCTCAGGGCAGCTCTGACCAGGCCATTTATCAGGGAATTGATCCCACCACTTGCGTTTTAGCTAAGATTTTTGACTACCTGTTACTATTAAAAGACAGAAGTCTAACCTTGTCTTCTGTTAATGTTCATCTAGCTGCAGTCTCGGCTTTTCATGAACCAGATGGCATGTGTTCTGTGTTTTCTGCTCTGGAATCCTTGAAATTCCTGAACGATTTATACAATTTGTACCCATCATCTGTTTGCCCTCTTCCACAATGGAGTTTATCCCTTGTGTTATCCAAGTTAATCCATAAACATTTGGAACCCATGGCCAAGGCTGAATTGTCATTTCTTTGGTATAAAACCACCTCTGCACATAGGGTGGGGGAACTTAGAACTTTAAGGTGCAACCCACTCTTCACCAAACTTCATGAGGACAAGGTACTACCCATGTTCCCTCTAAGCTGAGTCAGTGTGAACTAGCTCACAGTTTTTTGTTCTCCAGCTCACACATTTTTGTCTTAGCTCAGGAAGGATGGCTCCAGAGCAAACTGATTTATGCAGTAGCCAAATTGCTCACTTACAACTTTAATACCAGTGGTTCACAAAGTAGATTTTGCTCACAAGACTCTACAGCTTAGAGGGAGCACAGGCTGAGACCTAGTCTGGACTTCTTGCCCAAAGCGGTTTCTAGGTTTCGTATTAACCAAGATATAATTCTACCAGTTTTCTTCCCTTCCCCTGAACAAACTTTGCACACACACTAGATGAGCACTCTCTTTTATTTAAAACCTACAGAACAATTTAGGAAAGAAGAAGAAGAGATTGGATTTATACCCTGCCCTTCACTACCTGAAGGAGTCTCAGAGCGGCTTACAATCTCCTTTCCCTACCCCGCCCCACAAGAGACACCCTGTGAGGTAGGTGGGACTGAGAGAGCTCTAAGAGAACCGCTCTTGAGAGAACAGCTCTGAGAGAAGTTGTAACTGACCCAAGGTCACACCAGCAGCTACATGTGGAGGAATGGGGACTCAAACCCAGTTCTCCAAGATTAGAGTCTGCACTCCTAACCACAACAGCAAACTTTTTGTTTTTTTCAAAGGGGCTAACAAAGGGAAGGCAGCATCACCTCAGTCAGTGTCCAGTCTATCAAGACAGTTTATAGTGCAGCTGGATTAGCGTTTCCCATTGACATCAGAGCGCACTCCATTGGAGCACAAGTTTCATCAGCAGCCTTCCGGTCTCAGATGTTGGTTGATGACACCTGCAAAGCAGCTACCTGATCCACGTTGTCCACCTTTGTTCATCACTACTACATGGATGTGGATGCTCGAAACAAGGGAGATGTTGGGAAAGCAGTTCTGCAGTCTATCTTCCACTAATCAGCCCACACCCACCTCCTCGGTGAATGAACTTGCGAGTCTCCCATGTGGGACTGCACAGAAGCTACAATGATGAAGACAGGGATGCTCTTACCTGTAACCATTGTTCACTGAGTGAGGAGCTCCCTTTCCCCACTGTGGACAGCTTATCTTTCATGTTGTTTTAGCCCTCATGGCAGTGAAGGGAGAACTGAGAGAAGAGTGCTCATCCTGCTCCCATCACATGACCCTTTGGGTGGGAAAACACCGAAGACAGGGGTGGGGAGGAGCACTTGTAGGCACTAGGAAGATTGTTAGAAAGCTTGTTAGCTCTTCCGTGGCTGGCCTGCGACTGCACAGTTCCCCATGTGCGCCTGCACAGAAGACCACTTGATGAACAATGGTTACAGGTAAGATCATCCCCATTTGACCAACTTCCAGGTAGTATTCGGAGATTTTTCTACTATTACAACTGATCTCCAGGTGACAGAGGTCAGTTCACCAGGAGAAAATGACCACTTTGGAAAATGGACTCTATGGCACGATACCCGATTGAAGTCCCACCCCTCCCCAAACCCCGTCTTCCCCAGGCTCCATCCCCCATCTCCAGGTATTTCCCAACCCAGAGTTGTCTCCACTTACTAACAGTTCTGCAGACACAGGGACAGGGGGATGTTGTATAGACAACCTGGTAGTATAAGGTTCTTGGAAGTTATACGCTTGGTAGTATCCTAGGATTGGCTTCTTCTTTGGAATCCTCTCCTCTCCTTATGGGTGAGTGGCAAGCAGAGAAGGAAGAGGGATAGTCAGCTCGGACCCTCTATTGATTTCAGGGGAGAGTTTTAACTTAGTGCTACCTTATTTATGTCCCGACCTGGCTAGCTCAGGCTAGTCCAATCTTGTCAGATATTGGAAGCTAAACAGGGTCGGCCCTAGCTAGCATTTGGATGGGAGACCACCAGAAAATACCAGGTTTGTGACACAGAGCCAGGAAATGGCAAACCACCTCTGAATGTCTCTTGCCTTGAAAACCCTAGGGATTGCCATAAGTCAGCTGTGGCTTGATGGCACTTTCCATCACCACCTTATTTATAGGCTAACATTACATTGGCACAAAGGGTGGGAATGGCTCAGAAATCAGCAGAAGATTTAGAATAAACATGTTCCTTCCCAAGTGTGTTCCCAGTTCCTCTGCCAGCAGGACACTGTCACTGCACTGGCATAGATTCACTGCAGCAACATACCTTTTTCTCCCAGAGGTGGAGGAATTTAGGACATAAATTAGGGAATAGGATCATCATCATCTAAACTTTTATACTTCCCCCGCAGAGCAGTCTCAGAGGTGTGTACAGCCTTTTACATCGAGAAACATTCAAAACAATCTACTCATCTAAATATACAACTAAAGAGATGATATACAAAAAGCATAAAGCCTTTATGGCGTCACAGTACAAATTTGCCCCTCATGGCGGGAGGGACGGGACGAGAAGGCAACTAATTGGCCAGATGGTTGCTAAAAACCATTGCTGTCCACAACCATATACTTGGCGGAACATCTTTGCCTTGCATCATAATTCCACACAAAAATCATAATGGGTAATCAGGTATGGGCTTTTATGTGGGGGGGGGGGGGGGGGAAGCAAACTTAAACCCAGAATCCTCACTAAATAAGACATCAGAAACAACTTGGAATTCTATGCATTCTTTTTCAATTAGGTCACTTGATTCAAAAGCTGTTCAGAAATGTAAAACTCAACTGCAATTTTCCTGTTCATCCCTAAGGAAGTATCCATATTGTACAATCTGGCGAAGAAGTTGCCAAGCGCTCTCTGTGATCCCCTCAGGCACTGAGTTCATAATGCTCATGAGTGTGGAAAGTCCCCAGCTGATAGCATTTGCTAATTCAATTTCCTCAGTGCTCTCCAATTCCTGCATGCAGTCGGCTAATCCTGATATCCTGTGAGGTCATGCAACTAATGTGCTCTTTTGCTAAGGGTGATGCTTAAATTAATTAGTCATACTCTTAACTCTGTAGACTGAGGAGCCAGCTGAAAAAATGCATTAACCCAAAGTTGTAACACTGGCTTTCGACTTTTCATCTGGAACAAGAGATGGGTAAAGCCATGTGAGGCTGAGGATGTACCACCTCAGCTCTGTAGAGCTGCAGAGGCCAAATGGCTGAAATCAAGATGTGCCTGGAGCATAAGGTTGCCAACCTCCAGGTGGTGGCTGAAAATCCACTACTACAACTGATTTCCTGGTGACAAGAGATCCAATCATCTGCAGAAAATGGCCACTTTGGAAGGTGGGCTCTATGGCATTATACCCCACTGAAATCCCTCCCCTCCCCAAACTCCACACTACTCAGACTCCACCCCCAAAATCTCCAGGTATTTCCCAAGCTGGAGCTGGCAACTCCACTGGCAAGCATGTCCCAGGAACACATACCTGGCCTTGCTCTAGAAACATGCAAGAAATAAATTCACATGCTTACCTCCTGGTCTCATCCAACTCTTTGATTCTGCTCCTGTCATCTATAATTTAAATCTTGTTAGAAAAGCAAGTGTAAAGTTCCTAAAACTATGCTCAGCACAAAAACGGACATAATGAAGATCACGGAGCCACACCTGTTTGTAAAAAGCAAATGGTGCCTGTGTGCAGCCACACAGGAAGAGGAGAGTTAACCATATGATCCCTGTTTTGTTTTTCTAACTGAAACTGGGCTCCTCAGGCTATTGTTGGCATTAAGGACATTCCTTTTTTCCTTTCAAGCACCCCCCCCCACCTTTTCAGGGCAGGGAGCCCAGATTAAATCCCCTCTCCCATTCCCACATAGCCATGCTCCAAACTGGGACCTGCATGTGAAATTCAGAACATACTGATAGTGGTAGGGAGGGGCTATGGCTCAGTGGTGAAGCATCTGCTTTGTGTGCAGAAAGTTCACACTTCAGCATCTCCAATAAAAAGGATCAGGTAAGAGATGGTGTGAAAGATCCTGGAAAGCCTCTGCCACCAAGAGAAGACAATAATGACCTTAATAGGCCAATGGTTTGACTCAGCAGACCTGTATCCTGACCCTGCTCCTGTTGACTCACTCCTAGCCTCCATATGGTGACCAGCTCCTGAGCATGGGGCTTATGCATATGGTCCCTCCCTCTGAGCAGCACTGCTAGGAAATCAGGGCCTGAAATGTCTCCCCCACCCCTCTTCTGTTCTTTTTAAACATTCCACCTAATGAAGAATTATGGAGAATTTGAAAGCTTGTACACTGTCTTATAATATTTTGGTTGGTCCTAATTAAAAATATGACATGGCTTTTAGTGTTAGCTTTTTAGTGTTAGCTCCAGCAAAGGGTTTCCACAGACAAGGCATCTCTGTGCAGTTTGTGACTTCCGTGCATCTCCCCTCTGGCAGCAAAACATACTGCTGCTCATGAGAGGGAAAAAGGGACCCCTGGGGAACAGCACAGAGGAGTCAGTGAAAATCGGGTCACTCTCCCTTCTGCAGAAATCCTGTCTGGGATCCAAGCCCTATTGTATGTCTCCTTAGAACAGGGGGGGCGGGAATTATCCCACAAAGTTTTGGGGTTTTTTTGCTGTCATGCTTCCAAGTGTGGGTGGGTGGTGCAGCAGAAAGTGACCTGGCATCATCATAGATTCTTCTAATTAACCTGCCTTCCTTTGCCTGCCATTCCCTATAATGATTTTCACCAAAATGTTATGATTAAGCTTTGCTCCACAGACAGGAAGTTATGCTAATCTAATGATGTCTCTTTCTCAAGGCTGCCATTGTTAATGTGTCTGAAGGAGCCTGGAGACTGGGCTATTCTTCATTGCTTGTTTATGGACCAGCACAGTTGCTTTGTTTTCTTTCTATATGAGAAAGCAATTTTGACACATAATTGTCTATATTAAATTTAGAAGTAGGCATGATGCTTTATGAGCAACTGATCTGACACTTCTTTACCCATAAGCAACAGTTAAAAATCCACCATGCTTATTTTGCTGGGAGATTTTACCATAGTGAGCAGACTTACTACCAGTCCTGTTCATGTTTACTCAGCAAAGACACTGTTCAGTTTATTCCCATATAAAGAGAGATAAAATTGCCACTGGGCAACGAGTGGCAATATGATAGCCAGAAAAACGTTACGAGACTATTAACATGAAATGCTTCTCAGGTTTTGATCAGAACAGGTTTTCTTCAGAAACTGCAAAGAAGAGTTAAAGGGAGTTCCGGTCACCTCTTCCTGCATCTCCTGTTTTTCTTCTCCCATAGCTGCACCATCAGCCATTTTACTTCAGGAAGGTGCCAGAAAGGAAACAGCCTATCATGCGGCTGGGTTGCATTATGCAGGTGTGTGCAGTCTCCTCCTTGTTGTCTAGAGCCAGGTGTCTCTGGGCTACTAATCGTGCACTCCGTCTTCTTTCCAGCATCTCATGACAGGCCCTCCTTCGTCTACGTTTTAGTGGCTCTGGAGAGGATGGAGGCAAGGTGGGTGGTAGGGCGCTGTATGGCTCTGGGCCATGGGCTTGAACAGCTGGGAAGCTACACTGAGTTGCTACTTGGCAGGGTTGCAGTAGTTTTCTGCAGCAGGTCATCCTCAACTACCTGTGAGCTGGGACCTCCTTTGCCTGCCTGTTCTTCCTCAGAGACTTCTGCCTCTTTGGGGCTGGCTGTGTCTGACTGATCCACGACACCTACCCACATAATTGCATACTGCCTGGAGAAAATTTTCCCTGGAGAAAATGGCAGCTTTGCAGGGTGGGCTCTGTGGCATTATACACCACAGAGGTCCTACCCCTCCCTCCCCAGGCCTCACCCCCAAAATCTCCAGGTATTTCCCAACCCATAGTTGGCAACTCTAAGTGAAAGTTATGAAGAAGTTACAGCTACTGGAAATGAAAATGAACTTGTAAACTTGGTGATTGTTTAATGTGCTATTGTTATGCTGCTTATCATATAATGAAGAACAAGTAGGGATGGAAACAAACTTTATTTAGGCAAGCAAAACAAGAAAAAGTTGAGTTAGTCCTGTCCTATTGAGTTAGATAAAGCAAAAGTCCAGCGGCACCTTAAGGGCTAACAACATTTATTTCAATATGAGCTTTCAAGGGTTACAGCTAATTTCTTCAGATATGAGAAGCAGAGATCGTACTGGGAATTCTTCTTAAGGGAAAGAAAGATTATGGCAGAGTGGTTTGGTGTGAATTTTTTAAATGTCAGGACCACTGAGAGGAGAAAAGCCCACAACAAGTATCTCTAATATAAATGCACATATGGATTAACCACATTGCATGACAGTGGTATGGCTCCAGACACTTGCAGATATGTGAGCAGCAATAGCGCATATATCATCTGCTGCAACAAACTTTTGGCAGTCCAGCTGAGAAGTTGTGACAATCAAGCTTCACACAAACCAATGAGACAGGAATTATGCCCACTTCTTGGCAACATGCAGTAATGGTCCTACCCATAAAAAGGTGATCCGACAGACCCAAATAATTGTTGGCCCATAAGTTTGTTATCAGTGGTGGGCAAACTATATGCTTTCTTGCTATATAAGAAGTCACTTCTCTGGATTGAGGCTGAAGCCATACTGTGTTGAGAGCTAGCTGGATTCTGTAGAGAAGTGAGTGCAGTTGACCATTGCCATAATCTCCAAGGTATTGTAGACAAGTATACCAGCTCAAAAGCTGGTGTGTTAGCTGCCACCTTTATGGATCTCAGAACAGCTTTTGACTCAGTGCCTAGGCAAACACTATGGGACACACTGAATAAATCATCTATTGACAAGCGTCTCCTTTTCCTGATCCCACAGCCATGTGATCAGCCTACTGCCCAGGTGAGATGTCCAGAGGTCATTTCCTGCTGGAGTGCCCCGGAGCGGTGCTCTGCCAGTAGCGAGCCCAGGCCCCGCCCCCCGCCCATGGAGAGACTCAGGGAGGGGGGGATTTAAATGCCTGGGTTCCCTGCTCGATCCTCTCCAGGAAGCAGAAGATCGGGCAGGGAACCCAGGCATGATTTCCTCCCTGCTCTTCCTGTCTCCAGCCCGCCTGCCATGGCAGGTTCGCTGGAGATGGGGAGCACAGGGAGGAAGTCATGCCTGCCTTTTCCCCTGAACCACTCCACTTTTGCGGAGAGACTGGGGGGGGGGGGGTTAAATCCCTGGCTTCCCTGCCCAATCTTCTCCAGATACCTGAAGAAGTGAGAAGTGACTCACGAAAGCTCATACCCTGCCACATATTTCATTAGTCTTTAAGGTGCTACTGGACTTTTGCTCTTTTTCACTATTAAGAACACTTTCTTTGTGATTCAGACTATAACAAGTGAATTTTTTTTAAACCACATGCTTGTTGATGGCGTATGTTTTTAAGTATAAATAATTTCATATTTAAGTAATTTAATATTGATTACTAAGTATGGGTCTGGACCAGGTTCAACCTCTCCCCGACCCGAAACTAAGAAGTCTATGCCCCTGGAAAAAGAGCTGTATGCACACAGGGCAGTTAGGAGACTGCCCTTCATGGTCAGAGTTTCATGCACGTAGCTTCTGTTCTGACCTTCAAATGAACAGACGGAGGCTGGGGGCAGGGCCTGCACAACTAAGGAAACAGATATTATTGAAATAATCCTGTTGTTGGTTCTAAACAAGTCTTTGGTTGAAAAATCCTCCCCCACCCACTTACTCCACTGGTTTACATGGGATTGTTTTACTTTTGTGTTTCTTGGAAACCTTTGAGCAGGGTCAGATTACTGTACCTGGAAACAATAAAAGGGATGAAAAAGAGCAAAACTGGCCAGCAAATTAGCCTACAATACCGACATACCTGTTGTTAGAGAAATGCCAGCTTTGTTTGCCTTTCTAGGCCTATTCCTAATCTTTTTTAATGTTATTTTTTAAATGCAGCTTTTGAACTTCTCCTGTGTATCTGTTACTCTTATTTCCTTCTCTATGAATTACAGGTTTTGACAGGCTTTAAAGAACTGAAAATGAGACCTCTCAGATTATAAACTTTTTTTTCTCTATCTTCCCCAATTAGACTCCCACCCGCAACACACAATGCACTCCTGTTGGCTTTATGCATGAAGAAATTCCTGTATCAAACAACACATCTGGGCAGGAAGTGTGGGTGGTATTGTTTGATTGCATGTGCCTGCATTGTTTGATTGCATATTACTCTGTATGTACTTTACTTCAAAAGGTATGCCACTGAACACTAGGGCTACCAGGAGAAGGGAAAAACAGCCAGTCCTGCTCTTATACCTTTAACTGCAGCATGAGAAACATCAGCAAATGATGCTTTTCAAAGCATGATGTTAAGCATTGATGCTCACTAACATCTGTATATTCAACTACTTTCTGAAGGCATAGCTAGAGTGGTCATTTGAAAAGCAGGCAATCCTGCCAAGCACATGATTTCACCCTAAGAAAACAAGTTTAAAACTTACCCCAAAGTTAATAATTACTAGCTTTTTAAGCTGACATTGCAGTGCCCAGGTTAAAGCAGAAATGAAGATACACAACTTGGAGGACTTAGTAATATCCTGTCCCCTTTTAACCAGTCTGAAGTGACAATCTTCATTCAGCACATTTACTAGGCCTTAAGTCAGTTAGTTGAACTAAGTTATGCTTAAATGACTTTTAGGATTGTGCTGCACAGGGGAAATTTGAAACCAGGCTATTTGAAGTACAAAAATAACAATTTAAGGCAAATTGATACATTTTTGTAGTAATGTTATTGTCTTCATCATTACCTATTTGTGTAGCTAATAATGTAAAAGGATCCTTACTGTAAGGTCATTATAACCAGAATTGCTGATTCATTCAGCTTTCTCTCTCATCCAGCTGCCCACAAAAAAAATTCCCTGCTTTATCATTCAGTCACTCTTAACAGCTGCAAAGACAATAAAAATGTTGTGCTGCCCTTTGTGAATATTAAAGGAGGCTGTTTTTAGAGAGGCCAGAACAGATTGTTGTGGTCATTTTATGTAGCTACTGTGCAATTAATGTTTCAACATGTCACTCCTAAAGAGTTTTTGGAAATAATTCTTTTCCACCCCTCAAGATAGAGTGCTTAGGATTTCTGCTCACATATGAATAGTGTTCCTAACTGGTCCCTTTAGCTATCCTTTTAATATCACTTTGACCTGCAAGCAATTATTGTGTTGTGATGTTGTTACTGGCATCAACTCATAGCTGATTTATGGTGACCCCGTAGGGTTTGGCAAGAGACGTGGTTTGTCATTGCCTGGCTCTGTGTCAAAATCCTGGTATTCCTTGGAGGTTGCCCATCCAAATAATAAGAATACAAGAGCACTGTTATGATGCAGAGAAACAATTTGTATCAAATGACTCCTAATCAAAACATGCAAAGAAAATGTCTATTACAGTATTGCAATAGGATACAAAGCTCACAGTATAAGTATGTCTTTTACATTCAAAGCATAAAGCTCACAATATCTTCAAGAACATGTCTTCAAGAAAAAAAATTTCAGAGCACAGTATCCAGTGAAGGAAGACGAAGATGCCAGCTTTTTCTCTTCGTTTCACTAATGCTTCCTCAGTAAACTCAATTCTCAATACATGAAGCACAAAAGTGCTAGACTCAACTTCCAACTGGATCAAATTCCCCAAAGAGTTCAGTGTCCAGAATTTATTACCATAACCTTTTGGTTCAAGACAAATGGGCTACTGCTCATTCCCCACTTCAAAAGTTGGTGCTGCCTGGGAAACTCCTGGAGATTTGGAGATAGAGCTGAAAAGAACAAGGACCTCAGTGGGGTACAATGCCACAGATTCCACCCTACAAAATATCAATTTCCTACAGGGGAACTGATCTCTGTATTCTGGCGATGAGCTGAAATTTCAGGGGATCCCCAGGTCCCACCTGGAGGCTGGTATCCCTATTAAGCAACCTTACATATTTGATCTCTGGATTGACAGAAAAATGGAATTACAATGCCAAGCCCAACATATTAATGTTTTAAAAATGTATCATTAAGTTGACCCAAAATGGATACATAACTTCATCATAACTGACGAAGAAGAAGGTTGGTTTTTATATCCTGCTTTTCTCTACCCTATGGCGTCTCAAAGCGGCACTTACAATCTCCTTCCCTTCCTCTCCTCACAACAGGCACCTTGTGAGGGAAGTGGGGCTGAGAGAGTTCTGAGAGAACTGTGGCTGGCCCAAGGTCACCAGGAGGCTTCATGCAGAGGAGCAGGGAATCAAACCCAGTTCTCCAGATTAGAGTCTGCCGCTGCACCATGCTACATAAATCCCTTAATCGGGCAAAACTTGGCTTCCAGGCAAGTATGTTTAGGATCACAATTGTAGGTAATGAATTAAGACATACATACAAAACAGGCCTATACATGGTTGCTCAGATCATTCCAGCATATCCAACAAGGATTTCCCAAATAGGACTGCAGGGTTTTTTTTGTCACGGCAAGTCTTCCCATGTCAAGAAAAAACCCCCTGCAATTCCATATCTTTAACATAAACCAAACTGTAATCTAAAGGACGTTTACTAGGGAGTCAGGCTTATTGAAATCAACAGGGTTTCTGATTCAGGGCTGGAGAACACACACTATTGCTAATTCAGACATTTTAGTAAATCCTGGCAAGTGTTAAGTGCAGGCCAGTAGCATATACAGCCTATGTAGTGCCCAGGGTGGATTTTTAACACCCCTCTCTTCTGTTTTTGTCTTTTTTGGGCCATGAAGTCACAGCTGACTTATGGCAGTCCCATAGGGTTTTCAAGCCACGAGACGTCTGGAGGTGGTTTGCCATTGCCTGCCTACACATCAGCCCTGCTTAGCTTTTGAGATCTGACAAGATCAGGCTAGGCAGGGGCTATCCAGGTCAGGGGCCCTCCTCTATATTACAAAACTATTTTCAGTATTATAATGAAATAAAACGAATAATAATAATGGCCAGAAAATAGATTCAGGTGGGTAGCCATGTTGGTCTGAAGCAGCAGAACAAAGTTTGGTCTTAAAGGTGCCACTGGACCCAAACTTTGTTTCAATGCCCAGAAAAGAAACGCAGACAGTAAAAATTTTATTTGATTTAACTTTGTATGTATAATTATAAATACGTGTGTGTGTGTGTGTAATCATGCCATTCACATATATAATCATGCCATTGTCACCAAGCAGAATAGGGATGAGAAGGTCCTGAGACCAGGCATGTAAAATAAAGTCTCTGTGTGGGGGGGATGGAAAAATTAGGTGAAGGGAGACAGAAATGAATGAGAAACGTATGGAAAAGAGAGAGAGAAATTAACAGAGGGAAAGGTTGTTTTATCTTGCTGCAACACTCTAACTACTGCTTTGCAAGATCTGGCCAATCTGGGTTCAAGGAAAGGAAGAGAGAAAGGCTAGACTATTGGACAAAATGACCTGCAGGCTTGCAATTACTGTAGCAGCTATCAGCATGCTGGCTTGGTTGTAGAAGAAGAAGAGTTGGTGTTTATACCTCACTCTTCACTACCTGAAGGAGGCTCAGAGCAGCTTACAATCTCTTTCCCTTCCTCTCCCCACAACAGACACTCTGTGAAGTAGGTGGGGCTGAGAGAGTTCTGAGAGAACTGTGACTGACCCAAGGTCACCCAGCTGGCTTCATGTGGAGGAGTGGGGAATCAAATTCAGTTCTCCAGATTAGAGTCCGCCACTGTTAAGCAAGTTTGCTACAGTATGATCTGTTAAGCAAGTGGGCTTCAGTCTTGAAGAAAGGGAAGTTTAGCTGATCCTAGAGTGCTTTTTGCCATGCTCAGACTTTTCTGCTCCCCTAGTGGCTGCAGTCAGAACTGCATTTTAAAAATAAGAGGAAAGATGTTTGGCCAAATGCAGCATGATTCAAGGGTCTTCCTCAAACTGCACCTGGGGTGGACCTCACCCCCCCCCCCTTGGTATGTCACTGGGGCTGCCAATGGCAAACTACCTCTGAACATCTCTTGGCTTGAAAACCCTACAGGGTGGCCATAAATTGGCTGGGACTTGACAGCATTTTCCACCACCAGTGTTAAGGGGCACATGGATTGTGAAGTTGACCATGAGAGAGGAAAAGAGAGCATGAGTCCAGAATCTTCCAGAGCAGGGTGTGTACAATTTTCTGAATGATGAGTTCAAGGTTACAGTTTGCAAATATTTTCACATAGTTTCTGATAAACCTGTTGACATGAGGCACAGAAACCTCAACTAGAATGGGATACACAACCAGGGTTGACATCTCCAATTTAGAGAATTCCTGGAGGTTTGGAGGTGGTGCCTGGGAAGGGTGGAGTTTAGGGAGAGAAGGAAGAGAGCTCAGCAGGGATGTAATGCCACAGAGTCCACCTTCCAGAGCTACCATTTCCTCTGGGGGGAACTGATCTTTGTATTCTGGAGATCAGTTGTAATCCTAGGAGAAATCCAGACCCCACCTTGAGGTTGGTAATTATACCCAGCAGCAATCTTTGGCTAATTTCTCCCCTACCAACACACACACACATTACTTCAAACTGCTACCTTGAAAATGGAACTAACCACAAACATGACAGAATAACAAACAGTAAGCTATGCCCGCCTCTCTCTCATTGCCAAGTTTAATCTGCAAGCATTTATCAGATGATGCTATATAGATGCTAGACTTGAGTTATTGGGCTTTCCCCCAACAGTATGAAATAATGTAACTTACTAGGAAGCCTTAAAGCAGACTAGAATAAAGCTGATTAATCTTGATTGAGCTAGTACCTTAGCTCGAGCAAGACATGTATGTTCCACTCTTGCCTTAGGTATTTCTCCTCCAGAGTCTCTTCCGTCCTATACTAGATCCTTAAAAATACCTAATTACAGACGTGTTTTCACTCTTGCTAGGCTTAACTCTTTTCCCATTGCTGAGTTAACAAGTTGCTTTTCTAAAGTTCCATACTTGGATCGTTTATGTAATTGTGAGATTGGAGCTGTGGAAACACTTGGCCATCTTCTATTATTTTGTCACCGATGGTTGATTCCTAGATTGAGTTGGATCACTCCAGTTCTTACCTACTGAACTTTGGATGCTCCCCTACTTGTTGGCAGATATTAATTCTGAAACTACTTATTTTATTACAAAATTTTTAATGATAGTTTTATTTGTAAAAAAACAAAAATCTGGCTTGACCCGATTGTAACAGAATTTGTACCACATAATATGATCTATTTGAATGAATTGTAGTTTTTATCAGCGACTTAAACATTTTAGATCTTTTAGATTTGATTTGCAAATTTCATATCCTGAGGCTAATGCTGTATACCCATGTTTGATAATTGACTTACTTTGGCTGAGCTTAAGACCTTTGGTCATAGAAGCTAATAAATGAAGGAAGGCTATATAACTTCATGCATAACTTCAAGCATTTCCACTCATTAAATCTCTATTAGGAATACAGAACATTCCCCCTCCTCCATACAGTTGTCAGTTTCCTGTCTCATTCATTATTTATTAACCACTGGCATAGTGTTAAATTATCATAGGATGGCTAGAAAGGTAGTATCATCAACACACACACACACACACACAAGATACCACAGAATAACTGTACCTCTGATGTTTATTACCTTTTATTTACAGTTTTGTTTACATTTTCTGTGCACCCTTTTAAACATACATATATGTCTGCCAGCTTCATGCATCTGATCAAATGGGCTCTAATTTATGAAAGTTTATGCCACAGCAAATGTTTCATCATTGAAAGTGCTGCAAGACTTTGCTGGGCTTTGGCTAACTGAATCCCAAAAGTGGAGACAAAGTGCCACCCAATGGACATTTTATACCACTGCAACCAACATTATTTTCCTAAAAGTAAAATGACAGATTTATAATTCAAATCTACAAATCATGTAATTTCATGGGACTAGGATTTAAATCACTTTTGTCTGGTTGAAGTCAGTGTGTGAAACTTATTCTACCACTCAGCTTGAACACAGAAGAGTCTTGTGAGTGGCAAAGAATGACTAATGGACTCCCATTGATTCCTTCAGAATGATCATAGGAATTCATTGAGTGATTTACCTTTAGGGACTGTCTCCAAATGGCAGTACAAAATGCCTTGGCAGACCACAATGCTCACCCTCTCCATTCTAAATACTCTTAAAAATTCCAGAGGGATTATGAATATAGACAACATCTGGTACATCACTGCTGCACAACATAAAAAATTAAAATAAATAAATAAGATAATTGCAATCCCACTTTGTATTCTCTTGTTTGCATAACTGGTCTCCAAACAAGATTCATATTTTGTTGTTCAAATAAATTTTTTTAAATGTATGTTGGATTTACTAAATTTGTAGTCTCCCAAACCATTCCATTTTAGAAATTCTGAATAAAATCACTATAAGACCACTACGAAAATTTAGCATCCACTTCACATTTTCTTACTTGACAAGGTTTACTCTTGTTTTAATGTTTTGAAACAGTCCTAGGGGAGCTCATTAAATTCTTATAATCTCTTGGAAGGAACCAGTGGATTCTCCATCAAGGATTTGAGTCAAATTACAACAAATCAGATGTATCATCCAATCCATGCTTTCTTCCTCCAAAATCAATAAAACTTCTACATGGATTTGAAACTGTTTTGTAATTTAAACATAGTTATTTAAAGAAAACAAAACAATTCCTGCTCTGAGGACTTATTTTTAAAAAAATTACTATATGAAGATGGGGCTGGGGCAGCTCTAATGGATTCCAAGCGCAATAATCATACACAGCAAATAGAAAGTCCTGAAGCTATTAGGGCTGAAAGAGGCCAGGCAATTATATCTAGAGCAACAAAGTGTTCACTTTCGACATCTTCCTGTCAAGGCTGAGCAGGAGTGACACTGATGGGCTTTGGGGTGAACAGGAATGGCATGTGATGTCTGTGTTCTTAAACACAATTTGGCCCTGTAAGTTTGGCCATGTCAAGGTAGCGAAGGTGCTCTCGTGAGTCAGAAGGGTCTTTGAGCACATACAGACCAACAATTAGGGTTTAAAACCAAAATTTTATTTAAAAAAAACTTAGGAAGAATAGCACAAAATCCAGCAACAAACACTTCAAGGAGCACAAAAGAAAACAAATAACACGAACTACCTGACCTTTCAGCGCAGTTCTCAGGAGGCCACAAATAAATCAAGACGAGGAGAGTGGTGTCATGTTGAAGTCTGCAAGCCCGATGACCAGGCAGGAACTCCCGGAATTCCCTAGGCTACCTCTTGCTAGAAAGTTCCCATCTCAGATCACTCATGAGTTGAATAGATTTCCTGCTCTATGTGAGAAGTGAGGCCCAGGGGCTGATGAAATCTATGGTTGTTTCCACACTGGTCTTTTAGTCTTGAATAGACATCACTTGTCCACAGGGTTGCCACCTGCCTGCAGAAAAAAAATGTCCTGTCCTTTTAATAGAGGCTTAATGGGATGCTATTTACTTCCATGCCATTTCCAGACATTAAAGGCCAGAGTATTTTTTCTCTCTAGGCAGCTGGCAACCCTACTTATTCACTCACTTTAAATGGGTAACCCCAGGGATGTCATTACCAGCTTACTGCATTCCAGAGTTGTCTCTATTGTTCAAGGACACTCTGGCTTATGCAACTGACTAGAGGTTCAAGGGTTGCTGAGTAGGGTTTTTAAAAAAAAAATCATACTTCATTTGTTTGTAAGCCACCTTGAAGACCATCTAAATGAAAGGTGGGGTATAAATCCTTAAAATAAAGGAATGGGCAAGTGTTAAGGCAGATGCTTCTTGGAGACATCTTGATGGAATACTTTAAGTCTTAACCAAGAGTGGTCATACTCTTAATACATAATTGTATGTATAAATGTATTAATGTCATTTGTGAATTGTTTTTAATTAGTTTATTTACATTATTGGAATTGTTTTAACATATTATGCATCTACTGTTACTGTTCATTGCTCAAAGCCCCACGTACTCAGTGACTGAGTGATTTATAAATCCAAATTATAAACACACAAACAAACAAGGATCTGGGAGACTCACGTTCAAATCCCCATTTTGTCAAGGTAGTGCACTGGCTGACAGTGGTCTGATCATTCTCTCTCAGCTTAATCTACCCATTGTAAAGATAAAATGAAATAGTGGAAAACAATGTTATAAGCTGCTCTGGGTCCCTGTTGGGGAGAAAAAAAGGAGATCAATGTCTAAGATAAATAAATGACTGAGGTTGGTCTCCTGCTGAATTTCCTTTTATAGGGAAAGACAATGACTTGGGGAGAGGAGGTGAGATTCTGGTTTCCTCTTGCAGGAGGGATGGAATCCTACATTGGATGGAAGGGGTGGAATAAATGTTCTCAATAAATAACACTCTCAACCATTTCCGGTAGTAAAAAACTATGATTACTTTGAGTATTTTACCTTCCTTCTTCAGAAAGAAGTAAGAATAATCCTTATGAAAAGCTGTACAAATTGGGGAGAGACAAAGAGGTGCCTATAGAAGCATCAGCCCTCTTGACAAAATAAGGAAATGTCCATTTCTGAGGAAATGGGGAGGCCAGGAGCACAAGATGGGCCTAGACTTCCCCTATTCCACCCCTACAGCCATTGTTTGTAGCTTTAGCTGGTATGTGAGGAGCCAGGGTTCCCACATCTTTGCTGTAATCTGTCTGAAACAGACCTCAATTGACTTCAAGCTTAGGAACAAGCTTAACAGGACAAGCTGCCTTCAAAACCTCTATAACACTGAGGAAAGGGAGGAGGTAGGGAGCAAGTTTCTCATCTGTCCTCCAGCACAAGGTGTATGGTGCAATAATTCAAGTTTTTTGTGGATCCCCATGTCTGTAATACACCTTCCTTTTGTTGAATACCACAGGAACCATTACAAAGTCTCCCTTCTCTTCCATCCAGTTCATGCCAGAGGAGGGTATCAGTTTCTAATACACGAACAATGACGCACCATTACATCACAAGAAGTGATCCTCTTGAAATTCTCCAGTGTGCTTTCTTGGCCAGTGGTGGCCAAACCTGCACAATTCATACCTTAAGAGAAGAGCCAGGAAGACCTGCAGGCAATGTTCCCTCTAAGCTCCAGTGTTGTGATCAAAAATTCTAACTCGTGAGCAAAAATAGCTAGTAGCATTAAAGTTGTGAGTGAGTCTACATTTGACTATCGCATAAATTAGTTTTTTAGAAAATTATTTCCATAACCTTGTAAAAATCTCAGAATGAATTATTTTAAACTACATTTTTAATAATAATTTAAACATTATAAGAGAATACAGAATCAAGTAAAATTTCATTACAGAAAATGTTGTCCTCTATGGGGGTAGATTAGATCTCTGGAGACCGGGTCGACCTGCTTCTTTCCACTATATACCTGGCTGTCACCCTGTGCTGAGACTTAGAAAACATACTAGCACTTGGGGAGGGGACTCTGGCAGTCTACTTCAGGGTTTGTTTGTTTATTAAGAAGAAGAAGAGGAGATTGGATTTATACTCGCCCTTCACTCGGAGTCTCAAAGCGGCTTACAAACTCCTTTCCCTTTCCCTCCCCCTCCCCACAACAGAAACCCTGTGAGGTAGGTGGGGCTGGGAGAGCTCTTTCATGGACTGCTCTTTCAAGAACAGTTCTGACAGAACTATGGCTTGCCCAAGATCATCCATCAGCTGCAAGTGGAGGAGTATCTGGGGAATCAAACCCAGTTCTCCCAGATCAAAGTCCTTGCACAACCACTACACCAAACTGTGTAGTGAAATATGACAAATTTACAGGTCAAGTATAACAGGTGGGACAGTCACTGTCAGAACTCTGTCTAACCTAACAAACAGGAAGTTGCTTAGATAAACATATGGAGCAGAGGTCCATCAGTGGCTATTAGCCTCAAAGTATAGATAGGACCTCTGAGTCTGGGGCTCTGAGGGGGTTGTTTTTTGAGGTAGAGGCATCAAAGTTTCAGGATAACTGCTGGTGCCGCTCCTCAAAAAAAACCCCAAGTTTCAAAAGGATTGGTCCAGGGGGTCCAATTCTATGGACCCCAGAAGGAGGAGCCCCCATCCTCCATTGTTTCTAATGGAGAGAAAAAAGGCTTGTGGGCAGAGAGCTGAAACCTGTGAGCAGCCAGCTAAAACTGTGTGCCAGCACCCCCTAGTACAGCTTAGAGGGAACACTGCCTGCAAGCAGCAAAGTAGTGCAGTGTAGTGGCTCAAAGAATGGCCTGTCATCTGAGATTCCTCTGCTGAAACCTCACATCTGTCATGGACACACTAGCGGGCCTTCTGTAAGTCAAACTTTCTCAGACCCTCATCTGCACTATGGGGGAAATAAAACTGGCCTGCCTTACAAGGCTACTGTAAGGACCAAAAGAAGATAATGTACATGAAGCACTTCAGACTATGAAAGCACAATATATAACACACACCTTTCTGTCCACATGGCATATAACCATGCTTTACTGTGATCTTTCCAAAAAGATTGTACCAAACCATGTTGGCTAAGGCAAAATGAGGGAAAACATGGAAAGTGGGCATTCAGGGGGCAACGTTGTCAAGAGACTAGGCTTCTTGGGTGGGTGGGAATTGTGTGCAATTCTAGAGTTCTTCAGGTTTCAGCTCATGCATCCCTGGTCTTTAGACATTAGATAGGTGTAATGCACCTACTGTCCCTGGCACCTGCATCCACAACTGTCCAGCCTGTGATTTACAGCACTTTAGTAATTCAATCACACCAGTTATGTAATTCAACAATCAGTCAGAAACCTGTGGAGTTAAATACAGTCAGAAACCTGTGGAGACAGGCTATTCCGGGGGGGGGGGGGGGGGGGGTGCGCGAGTATACAGAAACGAAGCTCGGACTCAGATAATGAAGCTGGGTGCAGGGCTTGGAGTTGCAAACAAACAAATAATTCTACTTTTACCTGTAAAATGTTGAAGGGAATATACTGGAGGGCAGAGGGAGACTGACCCCCAAACGGAGCCAAGTGAAGAGAAAAGGAGCGCGCTAGCAATTCGGGCTCAAGCATCCCTAGTTAAAGCTGCGACCTCCCCGCCAACAGGAGGAGTCAACGACAGCGCTCACTGAGCAAATCATTCTCCCCCCCCCCCCCCCCCAAAAGGCAAAGGCCTCGCTGGGATTCAGAAAGGACGTCGGGTTCCGTTTGTAAGTTAACCAAAGCCTCCACGGGCGGGACAAAGGTAATGGATGTAAACAGCAAATAAAATTCAAGTAGGCCAAGAGGGCGTATAGGCGATTCCGCTGCACTGTTATTCTGCCCTGCGCACTCGCTTTTCGCTTCACCTTGGCTCTAACTTGTCCCCCAGCATCACACCCGCATCCAATAACGTCTTTGTTTTAAAGCAGCCCCAGAGAGCTCTGTTGGCAGAAGAACAGTCTCCAGGGGCAAAGCAGAAACTTTAAGGTTGCCAGCAACGAAGCGCCTAACTATGCCTGTGCTAAAGCGGAAGTTTGGGACATTGGTTCCTAAGTGCGCGCACTCTTCCCTTTCACCGACTGCCACAGAACAGAAACCCTGTAGAGACACGCTACGTTGCACTAAGAGATGCCTACAGGCGTGACTTCACTTTCTCGCGCCGCCCTCAAGCGCCACAATCGACGGTTGCCTCACCCCCCGCCTTAGCGGCCGTTACGCGTCGCCTTGGCTTTGTAGCTAGGGAGACCAATCAGAAAGTGCACAGGTGTGCGTGGGCGGGGTCTCGACGTCCGGCCAATCAGCAGTAGCCGCGGCTCACTTAAACGTCTGTGCGGCGGCCAGGACGGTGTTTTGTGTTTACTTTGCTGGGGATTCTCTTTGAGGGTTGGGGGATGCCGAGCCGTCCCGAAGATTACGAGGTGCTGGTCACCATCGGCGCTGGCTCTTACGGTAGATGTCAGAAAGTGCGTCGGAAGGCGGATGGCAAGGTAAGTGGGGGTGGAAGGCTATTCAGGTGCCCCGGGAATTCAGCACTGCTGCTGGGCCTGTGTGGGAAGCGGCTGCCTTGGATCACGTGTGCGAAGTCCCAAAATCTAATCCTGTGTGGCTGGCCAGCGGCCGCCACTCAGATCAGACGTGTGATGCATGCGTACTCCAGTTTCCACAGGAGCCTGCAAACTGGTTTAAGAATTCCAGAGACAGAACCATGTTGGTCGGTTGTAGTAGAGCTCAACGGATGTCCACTGGTACCTTAGAGGCTTAAACCTATTTTTATTCTAGTGTAATCTCTCATGAGTCGAAGTCAGTTCCCCCATGCACACAAAGTGTTGATCCAAGGCAGTTATAGTTAAGCAAAGCGCATCACCATCAGAGCTTTGGATGGATGTTTTATGCATCTGGTGGACTGAGCCCTGACTCAGGAGAGCTTATGATGGTTGACAACTACATGGAATTTAATTCAGTTTCAGAACCTATCTAAATTGCCAGAGACCAGACTTGGCAAAAAGCCCAGAGTCCCTAGCAGCTGGTCTGGTGGTTTCCTTTCTTTAACTCCGCCCCCCCCCCCAAGCCAATCTGCTACTTGTTTGAATGGGAAAGCATTTAAACACAGAGCATATGAGTCTTGTTTCTGTCTTAGTATCTCTTGTTCTAGCAGTACACTGCTGGCTAGAGGATATGTTGTCCTTATGAAGTGAAAAACAACTAAACTGAGATGCTGCTCAAAAGGCTGTTCCTGTTTGCTTCTCCCTCACTTACCAGTTGCTACTCTAAGTCCTATTTCTGCTTTCCTCCTCACACTCTGCACTTGATGAGACAGGATTTGGTTCTCCAGTTTAGTGGGGGGAGATAACAAATGGTTTAGTCTCTTTGCTGTGTTGGCTTCTGTGCCGGCCCTTATTGGGTCTGCAAAACCTGTTTGGTGTAGTGGTTAAGAGCAGTGAATTCTAATCTGGAGAATTTGGTTTGACTCCCCACTCCTCCACATGAAGCCCGCTGGGTGACCTTGGGTCATAAGAACATAAGAGAAGCCTATGTTGGATCAGGCCAATGGCTCATCCAGTCCAACACTCTGTCACACAGTGGCCAAAAACACCAGGTGCCCTCAGGAGGTCCAGCAGTGGGGCCAGGACACAGTTACAGCGCTCGCTCAAAGCTCTCTCAGCCCCACCTACATCACAGGGTGTCTGTTGTGGGGAGACAAGGGAAGGTGAAGCTGCTCTGAGACTCTGAGTGAAGGGCGGGATATAAATCTGACTCTTCTTATATTCTAGGAGGTGCATAAATCCAGATTAAATTACTTTTAGGGGTTCTATAGCTAACAATGTGGTGTCATGAGTTAGAAATTGTCTTGTTTTTAATAATTCGTTGTCTCCATCAGCAATAAGTACTTAGTGGTGCACTCCCTCTGAGCTTGAAGGTTCCATTTAATTACTCTGGCTAATAGACACTGATGGACCTTTCCTTTATGAATTTGTTTTATCCCCTTTTAAAACCATCTAAGATCACCACATCTTAGTTTATAGGATTCACTGTAAAATGTAATTAGCAGCATAATTAAACTAATCTGTTCCAAAATTCCTGTACAGTTACACAAAAGTTCTTGATACATGTACAAACTTGAGGTGGCTTGTTCTACTTTTTTCAGGTGTTAGTCTGGAAAGAACTTGACTATGGATCTATGACAGAATCAGAGAAACAAATGCTTGTTTCTGAAGTGAATTTACTCCGTGAGCTTAAACATCCAAACATTGTCCGCTATTATGATCGCATAATCGACAGAACAAGCACAACTCTTTATATAGTGATGGAATATTGTGAAGGAGGAGACTTAGCTACTCTGATAGCTAAGTGTACCAAAGAAAGGCATGTAAAAACTCTTTGAATTATTTTGACATTGTTTGGAAAACTGCCTAAACTAAATCTCTTCTTAGCAGTCTTAGTAACTAATTTGCTACAACTATTTATTTTATTTTGTCCACCTTTCTCATTGAGGCTTAAAACATGTTAGAGCTATAAAGACAGTGTTATGCATGAACAATGCAGTAAAACTGGATTGCACAAAGTGAAGACCATGGAATACAAATAGTATAATGCATTGCATAAACTGGATCTAACAATTACAGTATGGTGAACTACAGATGATATAATACATGCAGTAAGCGATGCAGTTTTAAGAAGGAAGAAAAGAAGACTTCTTAAAATACTTACGTTGAAGGTGTTCACTATTACATTTAAAAGCCAGCTTCCATTGCTAGGGCCCAATAATGTTCCTTGGTACATACAGATTTTCACCAAGTGATAATATTTACACTGTGGCAAGTGACCACTTCAGGTGGTTCCACACTGGGGTAGTTCCCAGCAAACAAGTTCTGGTATTAGTGGCATGCAGAATTACAATGGAAGATTCCCCACAAGTAGAATTACCTCTTAGATTTTTCTTCCCACATGGAGATTCTGTAGCATAAAGTCATCAATCTGCTTCTTCATCTGTTTACTGATGTCTCTGGAGGTAACCTCCATGTTTTTACTAGTTTGCACCAACTTGTGCTGTTACATCATGGCACTAGGAATATTGCTTAATGATAGTAATAGAACTGAAGGCAGTTCTCAGTGGTATGATAGCACCAACAAAACTTTGGAGAAAACTGCGACTGTAATGAGCAGTTCAAAATGAGGCTGGCAACTGAGACTGTCTTGCTGTGATGCTGCCCAAATGCACATTTCCAGATCCTGGAAACAAACTGAACTAAAATAGGGAAAGGATGAGACAACAGTGTATTGATGACAACTTTGTCTGGAGCTTCTGATTGCCACAATTTGTTCAAGGAGGAACTGTGCTACATTTGCCTAGTGTGGAGCCACCATTTCTAAATAACTGTCCACAATTACATCCTGTTATCTTCAGGATGAAGCTATCCGTGTATTGTTAACTCATTGCTAGACTATAGCAGCAAAACAGCATGATGGAGTCTAGCCCAGTAATGAAAAGAACAAATCAACAGGCTTTCACCTTGGATTGTGTTCTTGACACTTGCCAGTGCTGTACTTTGTCTACATCTGATAGCTTAAAATGCCGTGAGAACATAAGAGAAGCCATGCTGGATCAGGCCAATGGTCCATCGAGTCCAGTACTCTGTCAAACAATGGCCAAAACCAAGGTGTCATCAGGAAGTCCACCAGTGGGGCCAGAATTCCAGAAGCCCTCCCACTGTGCCCCCCCCAAGCACCAAGAATACAGAGTATCACTGCTCCAGACATAGTGTTCCATCTGCTCCTTGTGGCTAAAAGCCACTGATAAACCCCTGCTCCATATGTTTATCCCCTCTTGAAGGCCACTGATACAAGGGACAGGAGGGGGCTGTTAACAGCATGGTATACTGGGCATTACTGTTAAATGTGAATACCAAAGGCACAGAAATTATCACTGCTACAGAACAAGGAGTGTCATTGCATTGCATCTTTGACTCCAGTAGCATTTAATGAAACTCCATCTTAGTAATACTGCTTATTTTAGTATTGGACCTCTAAATTAAGAATTGTAAAATAGTCAAAATGTTCTGACTTTCAACACTTTGCTTAATTATGTCTAGATAAGCAGCACCTCTGTTTTGGTATTGTATAATCCATTTATTTTGTCTAATTCAGCATGAATCCCTTTGTTTCAGCATGGTATATCCCATTTATTAAAAATATGTAGGCCTCACAAACGACCAGGAACCTCTTTGCTCCTAATAAGCTCAAACATCAGTCTTTGGGGAGATTTTATAGTTAGGGTCTATAGACACTAGAAAGCTGTTAAATTTCACTTACTATGTTTTCAGCTAGCAAAATGCCTGTTGGTATGTGCTGATGGAGTGCTTGAGTACTGTAACAGCCCCTATAGGGTACAGTACAGCTCTGTATGATCTGCTAATAGACCTGCTTCCTGGCTATTCCAGCAGGATTCTTGTTAGCCTTGCCAGGCCTAGTACTGAGAGGTGAGGGCAAGTTTGCCTCACTGAAAAAACGTTTTGAGTGCAGTGCTTTGTTTTACCCTGTAAGGATGAATAGCAACCATTTTCTTAAGAAAGAAATAGTAAAAGGGTGTGCTTGGACACCAGTGTGTGGTGTCTGGATGCCAGTGGGGCTAAATTTGCTTCACAAGCCCTGCTTTGTGTGCCCTGGCCTTCAGGGGCAAGGTGGGCAGCTACTAAAGGCAGGGCTTTTACAGTAATGGCGCCTTGCTTATGGAATGCTCTTCCTCTTAAGGCTCGCTTGGTGCCTACATTGTTCTCTTTTAGGCACCAGATCTAAACATTTCTGTTCACCCAGGCTTTTAATGGGTTGATTTTTTAAAAACACTATTTATGCTGGAAGCTATTATTTAAAACTGTCAAGTATCTATCTTTATGGCCTATGCTTTTATGCTGGGCTGGGTTTTTAATGCTGGATTTTAATATCTTTAATGTTTTGCTTGTTTTTCTTTTGTAAGCTGCCTTGGGCAGGTTTCTGGAGAGACAACGTAAAATTTTCTAAATAAATAACATCTTCTCTTTAGGCCTGGTATACCCAATAATAGAAGACTGAGCCTGCTTCTTTGTGCATAGGGCTCAGTTCTGTTTCATTGTGTCACTAGAATAATGGGAACTTGGAAAGTGGTTTATGGAGTTCTGTGAAGTAGGCTTTGGCTTAAAGTACTGAAAATAACATGTCTCATTCTCTTTTCAAAGACATTATTTAGATGAAAAGTTTGTTCTTCGAGTTCTCACACAGTTGACCTTGGCCTTGAAGGAGTGTCACAGGCGGAGTGATGGTGGTCGTACTGTTCTTCATCGGGATCTAAAGCCAGCTAATATCTTCCTTGATCATAAGAAAAATGTGAAACTTGGAGACTTTGGACTAGCCAGAATACTGCACCATGACACCAGTTTTGCAAAAACATTTGTTGGTACACCCTACTACATGTCTCCTGTAAGTATCTGTCTCAGTTGCATTTTACTCCACTATTCTTCCAAGTCAGTAGGGGTGGTGTTGATGATGGTTTCTGTGTTATCCTTTCAACAATCTTGTGAGGTAGCTCAGGCTGAGACTTGTCTAAGGTCACTCAGTGAGCTTCATAGCTGAAGGGGCTTTTAACCTGGTTCTTCCTTGTCCTGCTCTCTAATAACTATACCACAGTGATTCTCATTGCTGTTTTTCTTTGTTTAAAATCTGACCAGTAGTCAGCTTATTCTCTTTCCCCTTCTCAGGTAAGCAAATCTTAACCTAATTTGGTACCTGGCAAAGGGAGCCTTGACTCTTGAAAGGCCATATCCTGAAAAACTTGCTGGTCTCCAAGGTGCTACTGGAATCGAAATCTAGCCAATCAAAACTTATGTCTTGCAAAACAGTACTGAGGGGCAGCTGCTATGCTTGCAACTACAGTAGTAGACTTCCTCTCTTTTAGTACTATTGACGGTAAAACAAGCACTCAAGAAGCAGCAGTACTTTTGTATTATGCTGAGAGGCAAACAAAGTTACCAAGGAATCTAACTGCATTGAGAAGTGTTTGGTTTTTGAATGCTTGAACTGACAAGCACTTGTGAAGAACTGCTTATATATAAAATCAAAACCACTATTTTATACTACTAATTACTGTGGTGGGTGTTTTGTTTAACATGTATGTTACCATGCATTTATTCTTAAGATTCTAAATCTAAGGTTTGTATTTTATTTTTAGGAACAAATCAATCGCATGTCCTACAACGAGAAATCTGACATCTGGTCTCTAGGATGCCTGCTATATGAGTTGTGTGCATTGTCGTAAGTACAGTTCTGTAGGCAGCTACTTGCAGGTAAATTATATGCTGCTTTTCAGTTTAGTCATGCTCTTGAAATCAAAGTTGGGTACCATAATATTCCAGAATTGAGCAGTGTCTCTTTCAAGTGGTTCCTTGATGTGAAATTGAAGGGCACTCTCACTTCGTCTAGGCCTCCATTTACAGCCTTCAACCAAAAAGAGTTGGCAGAAAAGATAAGGGAAGGAAAGTTCAGACGAATTCCATACCGTTATTCAGATCAGCTGAATGATCTCCTCACAAAGATGCTGAACTTAAAGGTAAGGGTGACTTCCCAAAGTAGGAAGGATAGACTGAAAAAGATACTTGTAGAATATTTATTCACATATGGGACCCTCAAGCTCCCCTCTTTACTTTAAGTTGGTATACAGCTTTTTTTCTTGTAGTTCCCCCCCATAACCACTTGTGCATGGCTTAAGGAAGTCTGAGGACCTTTCAGAGTAAAGTTGATACCACACAAGTGGCTGCAGTTGGAATAGAAAATCCCTGTAGTTCTAGTGTCAGCCTGGTGGATGTATGTGTGTGGTGTATGAGATTTCTTGGGTCCCAGAATTTGGATCCTCAAACAGAATGATTCTTCCCTTTAAAATATGAAAGTTGAGCACTGCATATCATGAGCCTTTCCTGCTTCAAGGACTATTGTCGGCCTTCA
Source organism: Lepidodactylus listeri (assembly GCA_029233225.1). Taxonomy (NCBI): domain Eukaryota; kingdom Metazoa; phylum Chordata; class Lepidosauria; order Squamata; family Gekkonidae; genus Lepidodactylus; species Lepidodactylus listeri. The sequence goes on from JARCFY010000003.1 coordinate 106,257,149, forward strand.
GTTGAAGAAATTCTGCATAGCCCAGTGATAGCAGACTTGGTGTCAGAGGAGCAAGGGAAGAACTTGGAAAGACGAGGGCGAAGATCAGAAGAGCAAGAAAAGATAGAAAGACTGCGTCATTCAGGAACTCCATTGAGTGAGCTGAAACTGAAGGAGCAACAGCTGCAGGAGAAGGAGAGAGCAATAAAAGAGAGAGAACACAGACTGGAACGTAAGAAAACGAATCTTGCAACAGGATGCATAGGCAGAGATAAGATGTCCCTTGTGAATCCCTTCAGTGTCATAAGCTTCAGCTGTCCCAGGAAAAGCAGCACATTTCTTGGTAACCTAGCTTGTGTGTAATATCGGTAAACAGGAGAACAAAGAATGAAATTCTCAATTTTACTTTGGAATTTCATAGTACTGATTCCTAAATATTAAGTTAAATCCCTTTCCATTTAGTCATGGTAGCGAAACACAGATGCAACACAAACACGACATGGCTCACTGTTTATCTAGCCTATTGTATAATACGGCTGGGTCAAACTCAGTGAGTGACTGTTGTCTCTTAGCATCAAAGGACTTTACAAAACATATGAGATCATGTGCCTTTTCCATGAGAAAGGATTGAATTACACCTCTGACATTGTAGTTAGCTATCCACTCTGACCAGTAGCTATTAGTCCCTTTTGATCAAGGAAAGCAGTTTGCTAGTTCCTAACATCAATCTAAAGTTTCTTATCTCCACCTTCCAGAGAGAGAGCGGGAGCTGTGTGTTCGGGAGAGACTAGCAGAAGACAAACTTGCTAAGTATGTTCTTAAAAATCAAGTGTCTTATTGCCATAGAAGCTTTGCTGTCACTGATTGACTCTATTTTAAACAGGGCTGAGAGCTTGATGAAGAATTACAACTTGTTGAAAGACCATCAATTTTGGCTGCCAACAAATAGCCCAGGTAGGAGAAGAAATTGGAGGCCACTGCAGGACTACTAAACCAGGAATGCAGAATCTTCCAGCCTTCGTATAAATATTGACCTTAGTAGTGATTACCTCTGTAGTGGATATCTGTATAGCCCTCCTGAATTTATGATCTTCCTACTCCCATCATTCCAGACTAGAAGCAACCCAGCATGGGATTCATATAGCTGTACAAAGTGGGTGGAACACCTGCTAATGTCTGGATAAGGCTGGTGATATGTTTGGATAATGGTCTTTTATCAGTAGTGAGTGTGGGTCACTTTAGAGTGGTAAAAAGCCTCCCTATCTGTGTAGCAGACTGAGCCAAGGGATGGAGGGGGCCTCTGACATGCTGCATTCTATGAATATAATCTTGTGAAATTCATCTGGCCTTGACCAAAACTAGATCTTGGTGATACTCTGGCAAACAAAGACCTGAACAGCCGAGTATGTAGGCAAACGTAAGCCAAATCCAGTTCTGATAACATTTCTACACAAGTTGTAGCAGGGGACATCATGCGTGGACATACCCTGCTAATCAACCAGCCCTTTCTAGCCTTAGACTTGTGTATAATACTGTTTGTGTTTTGACTCTGGAATAGACTGTAATTTGAACATTAAAGATGGTACTTAATAAAACATATTTTTACTTACCATTTAGTTCAAATGGCTGCATAAATCAGGCTTCTATAGACTAGACAAAGTCTATGATAATTTCAGACTACAGTCTTTTGAAGGCCCTTTAGAACAGGAGTTCTAGATGTTGTCAAACATAACAATGCTGGAATATTTAATGAGAAACATATCAGCACTACTCTATCTTGACTGTAGCTAGTTTTCTATGCTATCACACGCTTGCTTTTTAAAGTACTGCAGCTTGACTGTTTACCTGTTGTAAGCTGGGATCCAAACAGCGAGGTGGACTTTTGACTTGATTTGAAGGGAGAGCTTCACAGTATTGGTTCCAAAGCTGTCATTTAAGAGCAGTTTGCCATGCACAATGAGGGGGTTGGTGCTCAAGAAACAGGACCTCTAAGCCAGATTAGTATGCTGCTTCTTGTGCCTGCCATATTGACTTGCCATGCCAAAGCCTTTGTCAATTGTTACCATGCTACTATTGCATAAGGGAAGAGCTTGCTAAACTGATTTCTGCTGGTCTAGTGTAGCTCTCTGGAATTTGAGCTCTATAGGTCATAATTACATAGAGCAAGCAGTCTATTCACTGATGGAAATAGCACAGTACTAATCATCTTGGCTAAAATAAGCCTTTGTAGAAAGGAACTGATCTGACTACTAAATCCCAATGTTGTGAGACCCCTGCTGCTTTATTAAGTAAATCCACATCAGTAGTGATGGTAACACAGAACAGCCACATTAGCTCAACAGCAACCCAAAGCAGCTTACAAGAATATTCCTATCTTCTCCATTCTGTCGTCACAACAGCCCTTCAAGATAGGTTAGGTTCAAAGACACTGACTGGCCCCAAGGTCAGGGTCGGGATTTTATCCTGGGTCTGCCAGGTTGAGAGCCAGTTTGGTGTAGTGGTTAAGTGCGTGGACTCTAATCTAGGAGAACCGGGTTTGATTCCCCACTCCTCCACTTGCACCCGGCTGGATGACCTTGGGCAAGCCATAGCTCTGTACCAGCTGTTCTCTCAAGGACAGCTTGGGAAAGAGCTGTCTCAGCCCCACCTACTTCACAGGGTGTCTGTTGTGAGGAGAGGAAGGGAAAGGAGTTTGAAAGCCGCTCTGAGACTCCAAGTGAGTGAAGGGCGGGGTATAAATCCAATCTCTTCTTCTTCTTCTAGGCCAGCGTTCTAACCACTATACCACACTGGCTTTTTATTGCTAAAACACCCTGTTTACAGACTATGTAACATCGGTCATTGAGAAGAATATGTAACTGATGTAGGCTTCCTAGTTTTGCTTAACTGCACAGGACCTGCAGTGAGACATTCTTGTGGGGCAGCTGTACTAGTCAGCAAGTCCAAAAAGTCTTATGGTACCTTAGACCAATTAATTCTACTACAGCTTAGAGAGGTTTATGCTGCATTAAAACTGTAATAAAAACACCCAAGAAGACACGTGACTTCCAATGTAGTCAGACTAGAAGCTAAAGTCTCCCTTAAGTTCTTATGATAGAGAAATGCTTTTTAGGTTGGCAACAGTGTGCTAGGAAAAAGGCTTCTGAATGTTTACCACATTTGTAAGATTGGATCCCTTCTTTTTTTGCGTAGTTTGATCTATGTACAGAGCAGAAGGGTGTTTTCACAGATGCTGAATAAAACAAGTTCAGTGGCACCTTAAAGACTAACACAATTTCTTTAAAAATGAGCTTTTGTGAATCACAGCTAATTTCAGATAGGTGGTAGTCCTTACATATTGCCTTGGAGGATGAGCATCTGATAGTAGGTCTTAACATGAGGATCTGCCCTAACATCTGACGTGGGCTGCAGTCAACAGGAGCTTATACTGGAATAACACTTTGTTGGTTTTTAAATGGCTTATAGGCTCATGCAGTTCTATAAAAACTGTATAATACAGTGACCTGAAAACTGAATGAAGCAGAATCTCCAGACTTGTCTGTGTGGCTCCAACAGCCTGGAGTTTTTTGACGAAGGGCTGGGGTGCTGTCAAAGATCAGCAGAATATTCATGTTTTCAGCTTCATCCTAGCTTGCTCCATTGCTTAGATCTCTTAACATAATCAAAATAAAATAATGAAATGATGTTGCAGCCATAGGCTAAGTAAAGTCTTACATTCACTGTTAAAATCAAACAATTCCTTGTGTTTTAGTTCTTTAGGAAACAAGCCCTGTAACCACGACTCTAAACTACAGATAACTTACACATTGTGGAGAAAGCCACTATAATGTTTGTATGTGTACATGCATACACATCCTAGGATACTGGTGGAGTATGACAGCATTTGGGGGGCAGAACCTTGATTTCCAAGTTGCAGAATGCCATAGACTTCACAATTACCACTTCTTAAAATATCTGACTTCTTCACTATAGTGTTCAGTAAGAGCAGCAGCACATTCTTGTTATGGATAGCAACGGACACACAAATTTAGCTTTACAAACTTGAAGAGCATTAAATGTGTGACATTTTCACAGACTAGTTAAAACAATGAAATGGTCATGTAGGTTCCTTTTTAATGAGGCTTTTTCTGTAGTTCTCACACATTTAATGCTAGAAGTAAGGCACAGACACTTCAATAAACTTCTACAGGAATATCTGCTTGCCTTTGGTCATGCAAATGCAGCCTGATACAGAGAAAGAAGGAAATTAGATTTTTTTGCGAATTGCCTGATGTAGCTGTGAGAACTTCCCATCCTCAACAGCAAGATATTCTCTTGTAGTTGATTATGAAAGTTTTCCACCTCGAGGGGGCGGGGGAGAGTAAACCAGAGGTTAGAAAATTGGTTTTTCAGTACTGACAAGGATTTTTCTGTGTCTTGTTAAGGTGATGATGATGCATTGCCAAAATTCCCTACAAGAAAAAAGAAGGTTCAGTTTGGTGATGAAAGTAAAGAAAATGCTCAGTTGAATGACAGCCTGGAGTATTTCCCTTCCTCAAAAGACAAGTTCCCTAATCTGAAGGAGCGCCTCTATGCTGCCAACCTGCGGGCCCAAGCTCTGGGTGAACTGGAGAAACATTATCAGCTGAAAAGCCGGCAACTCCTTGGGATGCGTTGAAACATTGTCTTGACATTGTACAGAATTGTGATGTTTTAATGGTATTTTAAGCTTGTCTCGTGGAAAAGCTGTGTAAGTTGCTTTTAGAAAAGCTTGTTATAAGTTTATTTTTTTTTACTGTAAAACAAAACCAGTACATGAAGGTCCCTTCTCTTGTTTTCATGTCAGTTTGCATTCTTCTATCCTCTCTGCTTACTGGTATTTCATGAACAGAGCTATTTAGTCCTAACATTAAATATGCATAGAGGAGTTAGAAGCAGGCTGACTGTTGTGATTGGGATGTGATTTTTAGCAATGAGCATGAAGCAAGAATGTTTGAAGAGATTCTGCTCAGTTGGAATGAAGCACAGAGTGCCAAACATTTGTTCTGCATCTCTCAAATATGTGTGTTCTGCTTGTTTAAACTCATTGGGTATCTTTTCTAAGTGCTTTATCAGCATAAAACTGCAGTGAGTGAGCACAATGTCTGTTTCTTCCCTGTTACTAAGTTTGGATTACTGCCATGATAGAGTTCTCTGAACTTGTGACACATTGCATAATGGAAAAAACTCACAGTTGCCTGTTCAGAAAGGGGCTTCAGTTTCATACATCTAATTGTAGCCATATAAGTACTGGTCATCTCTCACCCAAGCATCGATGATAAGGTGGGACTGAATGGAACTCAGAGTTAAACTCTGATAGCATAAACATTCAGACAACATTTTACCAGCCATTTGTTGTTAGAAGGCAGCTGTCTCAGAGACAACTTTCTGCATAAAACAGCTTTAGAAACTCTACAAGCCCACCCACTTTGAAAATCTCCCTTCTGAGAAGTGGCAGATTTCAGAGACTGAGAGATACAAGTTCCCTGAGGGTGGTACCAAGTCATGGAAAGCAGAAATGTGTGTGTGTAGGGCTACTTTTTTTGCTGTATAATAACGAGCCACACCTTTGAGTTTTATTCTTTAGTAAATCTAGAACTGTTGAAACAGCTTTGGTTCGTAAGGCAATAAATAAAGAATAATGAATCACAAGAATACGCTACCAAAAAAGGGAAAAAATGAAAATTATAAATTCATATCTTACTATAGTTGATAAATACAAATTGTACAAAAAAAATTGTGTAATGATTATTAGTACTATACAATACTGAGAAGGAAGATTCCAATATAAATTTGTAAAGACTTTCAAAGCAATATCTGGCAACCAGTCACACTACAGTGCTATTCCATCATTCAGTTCAAGTGTGCTGTTTTCAGAGGAAATGTAGAAATTCCATGTGAATCCAGCTGATGGTGGGCTAGCATGTGAAAACTCTGTTTTCAGGTTTCCTCTTTCATCAAGGCTGGTATTGCTTAAGAATCCATTCCTGCTCCAAAAATTCAAAGTTTATCCCACTGGTTTAAAAATGGACTAGTACAAGTCTGCCAGCCCAATGCAATGAGCAGTAAGATATGAATTTATAATTTTCTTTTTTTCTCTTTTTTGGTAGCCTTTTGGGTAGCTTATTCCTGTGACTCTCTCATCATTCTTTATTTTACAATTTATAATTAGTAAGCTTTCACTGTGATTTTCTTTTTTGTTGATTAGTAAGACTGCTCTTTTTGAATAGCCTGCAGATGGTGCATCTGTTCTGTCAACCAGCAGGAGGCACACCATGCCTGCATTCAGAATTGACTTGTATCTTGAATCATTCACATGTTCTCTCCCAAGTTCCTGAAGAAAACTAATGGCATGAATCAAAGCTTGCTTGGCCCGTTGGGTTTCCAGAGTTTGTCCTGAAGCAAACCCAGGCTGCCGTTCTGTTTCTTGCTGCTTGGCCCTAAGTATGAAATATTTGGATTGCAGCCCTAAGTCTGATGCCCGAGGACCTTCTTAGGGTCTTGCAAAGGGCTTTGTGCTAGTTGGTGGCTTAATCCCATGCTGTGTCATGCATTGTTTTGAACTCAAAAGGCTCAGGTAGGGCCTGCTGTTTGGGAAAGTCAAGTTTAAGCTTTAATAAGAGGAGACTTTGGCTCAAAAGGAGCTTATGGCCCAGGGGTGAACAAAAACTTCAGTCTTCAACACTAGGGTTACCATATTTTGAAAAGCAAAAAAGGGGACATATTTCCTGACCGACTCCTTCAAATAAATGATCACTATGACAAATCTCATTTTAAATACCCCTACTAGTTAAGCTGTTATAATTGCTTACCTTCCAACCCCAAAAGAGGACATTTTCATATTTTTTAAAAAGAGGGCATATTCTCTAAAAAGAGGGCATCTGGTAACCCTATTCAGCACTCCCCTTGGATGTCAGTTCCCCAACAGGCAATGACTGATCCAGAGAAGTAACATTTCTGCTCTCCCCTACTAGGCTGTTCGAAAGGCCTTTTCAGTTGGTTAAAAATCTCATATATATATATTTATGCTAGAAACATGAGATATTCTTTGTGTTTTGAAGAGTAGCTGATTTATGTTTAAAAATGAGAGAAGTAGCATTAGGGTACTTTCTGATCACCATTTTAATTTTAAAGGGCTGCATGGATTTGCCTGCACTTGACGGTTTTGGAGGGAGGCACTCAGCCTTAACTGTGATTCAGAGGCACTGTTTGGGGTGAATTATTTGATTCACATCCAGTTTAGAAATCTACACTGAGTTCTGTTCTTGGAGAGTTAAAGCTTCATTAGGCTGAATCCAGCAGCATGTACTCCAATTAGGTCTGCTAAGACAAACTCTGTAATATAGACTTATCTCTTGCTGAACAATGAAATATCAGTTGTAGTTAATGACTATTTAAAATAAAGCATATCTCTTTTATTAGTCCAGAACTTAAGAGAAACAGGTACAAATTAACTTCGTGAATCCAGAAAGAAAAATACAATATAAGGTTTCCTTTGACTGGAAGCCATTATTAGAAAAAAAGCCTGACCAGATCCTTACACTGCACTTTTTACAGAGGCCATGGGAACAAGACTGTCCTCTAAACAAAACAGTTAGAGCCTAAATGATGTAAACAAGTACCAGGTAACCTAGCATATGTCTTGATAACTCATTAAAACTCTCAAAGTAAGTTTATACAGCTAATAGTAGAACTGTTCATAATTAAAGAACAATAAATGTGCTATTTCTTTAGCTGCACTAACCAACTGTCTTGTTAAGGGTCAGTTCTGAGTTTTTGTTACTATGCATGACCTGCAGTTGAACCTTACATGGGTTATGAAACTACATGAGAACACGTAGATTAATGGGCATACAAATGATTGAAAGTATATGACGCATCCAAAAATTCCCTGTTATACTTTCAGCCTTTCAATGTAATTTCAGCATTCAACAAGAGGGACATTTATGTGAACTTTGTAACTCCTGTATTCTCACACCAAGGATTCCTTTGTATCACTCTTTTATGATATCTGTAAATTGTTCTGTATCAGTCAAGGCATTCATTTATGCCACAAGGCTTAGTTGGGTGCTGGCTTCTGAAGATAGCTATGTAAATAAACTGACCACAGCAGCCTTTGCTAAATGTACACGTTAGTAGAATGAGTCAAATTTAACTTATTACAGAAATGCGGCAACTCCCAATATATTCACCAACATCTACTGGCTGGGTAGACAGCAATTTGTGTGTGGAAAGAAACAGACAGGAGTGAATCTTGCAGAGGAAATCAGCAGACAGAACAAGTTACAGGTGTCATGGGATAGTTGTAGGCAAGCAGGACACTGGTTTGTTGGTATCTCCGTGCATGTGCTCCAAGTAAGGTGCAGCTGATACCTAGAGATCCGGGCTGCAATCCTAACAACATTGACTAGAGAGCAAATCTTATTAAAGCTGAGAGAATTATTATTTAGAAAAGTGACAGACTGTTTCCCAGAAAGCAGCTCAAGACAGTTGACAAAAAGCAATGCTGTACAATAAAATCATAAAACCAAAAGCATACAAAAAAGCCAGGGCATAAAAATAGTATAAAACAATACTCAGTAACCTGAAATGATACCCATAAAACAGTCCTCAGGGTAGAAGCAGACAATAATCTGGATCTGAATACAAGCGAAACAGCCATGGTCCAATATAGTGCTGTCAAGTCACAGTTGGTTTATGGTGCCTCTGCAGGGTCTTCAAGGCAAGTGATGGACAGAGGTGGTTTGCCACTGCCTGCCTCTGCATAGCAAGCAACCCTAAACTTCTTTGATGGCCTCCCATCCAAGTATTAACCTGGGCTGACCTTGCGTAGCTTCTGAGATCTGATGAGACTGGGTTTGCCTGGGCCACCCACATCAGGGCCAGACTTTTAAAAAATAGAACCCTTCAGTTACAATCGCCCCCACATAAAATGTCTGGAGGCTCAGAACGTTCCATCCTATGAATCCCAAGAAATATTTTGAGACAGTATAGCCCAGCAAGCCAGGCTTTAGAAGCCTTGATTTTTGCTGGATTATGGTATGCCTTCAAGTCTGCACCTTCAGCATTTGGCATGCCTGTTTACAAGTCTGAAGGGTGAAGAGCAAAGTGAAGTCTAAGAACAGAAGTTGTGACACAAACTTATTCCTCATGTTGTAACCCCCCGTTTTTCTTCATGAAACCTTGCAGCATTTAAAAACTGACACCCGAAGCATGATCTAGCAACATTTAGTCATGGCTATAATTCTAAACACACTTGCTTGGAAATACCCCATTGTCCTTTGTAATGCTTACTTCTGAGTAACTGTGCATGAAGTTAACTACCTGACTCATCCAATTCCTTTTGGTTTGACTTACAGCCTGGTACTGTGCACATGTATTCAGGAATGAGTCCTGCTGTGTTTCTAGGCAAATGTGCATTGGATTCTAGCCAGGGTTGCCAAGTGGGTCTTGGAGATCTCCTGGAATTACAACTGGTCTTCCGACTACAGAGATCAATTCCCCTGGAGACAATGGCCGCTTTGGAGGGTGGACTCTGCGGTATTATATGCTGTTGAGGTTCCTCCCCAACCCCCAATCTTAGGGAATTTCCCAACTTGGAGTTGGCAATTGTAATTTCTAGCATTTATCATGGCTAAAGTTCATTGGAGTATCTCTCTGACATTTCCCTGCTCTCTGCAACCTTGCCCAGCCGAGTTTCCCCAGAAGTAGTACCTTACTGTGGAGCTTGGAAGGTAGAGACTTGAACAGAAACTTGGAGCCAGGTTTGGAGGCTGGAACTTGAAAGAAAGGGCTTGTGCCTTGTTTGGTTTAGTGGTTAAGAGCAGCAGACTAATCTGGAGAGCCAGGTTTGATTCTCCACTCCTCCACATGCAGCCAGCTGGGTGGCCTTGGGTCAGTCACAGTTCTCTCAGAACTCTCACAGCCCCGCCTACCTCACAAGGTGCCTGTTGTGAAGAGAGGAAGCGAAGGAGATTGTAAACTGTTATGAGACTCCAAGTGAGGGGCGGGGTATTAATCCAGCTCTCCTTCTCCTTCATCCAATTGATGCAGCAAGGGTTCCTTCCCAGACCTTGGCCTAAATAAGCTGAGAGGTCATTGACCCCAGTGACAGTGCAGTTCGTGAGGCAGTGCTAGGCTCTGGCCAGGATCCTGCAGAAAACTATCACCACCAGAGCACTGTTCTAGCTCAACCGTTGGATTGTGTTTAGCCAGTTCTGGCACTTTGCCTCCTTTGTGCCACTTCAGCCCAGGCCATCTACTGCCACTGTTTCCACAGAGTGGGAGAGGATCCTGGGGGGCAACATGCATGGGTTCAAGTCCTGCACAGTGGAAAATGGGTGGCTGCTTCAGAGGCTGGTGGTAAGGTTTCTCTGACAGGCTCTGGCAGAATGGCCGCTGGTACTGGTTTTGCTTTGTCAGCAGAGGCCTCTGCAGTGCTGAGCCCTCCCTGGTTCCTCTGGCCCTCCTCACCCACCAGCCTTGGCTCCGTGGACTGTTCCCCTGAGGACTCTGAGTCTAAATCACTGAGCTGGTTGGGGGGGGGGATCATGACAGATGTGTGCTGCTTCCTTTTGTAGCCATCGGAATTCCTGCACCCCTCAGAAGCAGGGCTATTTTTGGGCAGGAACACACAGGAATGGCTTCCGAGTTGGCCACGCCTACAGCCTCCCCCCCCCCAGTTCCCCAGGCCCCTCGCAAGCTGGGGGGTACCTTGGAAAGCCAAGCTGATCCAGGGAGGGAAGGTAGTGTAAACGTGGGTTCTGGGGAAGCCGATCCAGAAACTTTCTTCCCGCGGGTTCCCCATGCACCCCGCAAGCCATGGGGCACCTGGGGAAGCCAATCCTGGGAGGGAGCTGTGCTGTCAGGGTGTGTGGCCTAATATGCTAATGAGTTCCTGCTGTTGGGTGTGGCCTATTATGCTAATGAGTTCCTGCTGGGCTTTTTCTACAAAAAAAGCCCTGATTAGAAATATAAGACTTGGCCCCAGGTGGAATTTCAGTCCAGCAAGAAATATGGGCTTGGATCAAGCACAACATTTCGACGGTCAGGAAGGATTTCCAGTTGCAGAGCACAACTTTCTTACCTCTCCTCTCCCACTGCAGCTCAAAACGTACTTTGGGCTGTAGTGGGAAGGGGGATGTGAGAAAGTTGCACTCTGTGGATGGAAATCCTCCCACCCACAAGAACACTGTGCTGAACCCAAGCCTTGACCCTGACAATATGCAGCAGTTAAGCCTGACCCTATCATATGATTTATTAAAAACAAAATAAAGAAATATGCATGAACACACACAAAGGTACCTTATACTGAATCAGACTGTTGGTCCATCAAGATCAGTATTGTCTATTCAGACTGGCAGCAGCTCTGCGGGGTCTCAGGCATAGAGGTCTTTCATATCACCTCCTTCCTGATCCTTTTCACTGGAGATACTGGGGATTGAACGTGGGACCTTCTACATGCCAAGCAGAGGCTCTTCCACTGAGCCCCAGCCCTTCTATTTTGTTGAATCTCTTCAAGGTTGGTTCAGGTCATGTTAAAATTCTGCCACATATTAACTATTAATTTTTACAACCACAGAATATCCAATAGGCTTATATTAATGCTGTTTATTATTTCCACTGCCTTTTCAATCAGCCAAGCAAGGCTGAAAAGTTACTGCGATAAGTAGAAAAATTTCTGCTTTATCTAGCAGGACAGAGTGCCAAAGGCTAAAGGGCATGCTTGAGAATTTCTGTGACCTTCACTATAATCCCTGGCAAATCAGGCTAACATCATGCAACCAGATTTGAATAATCATGAAGCTGATGGAAGAACTTGGTGTGGCTTTTTTTGTGTGAGGGCTGTTTTTCTAAAGCAACCCAAGTGTACATCAAGCATCTTTTGTCTTTTACAAATTATAGTAAATGAGAAGTGATTTGTGGGCTTCATCAAATTGTTTCCCAAGTTGCTTGCTGTTCATAAGCATGAGACTATGAGCATGCGAGATTAATTTGCAGCCCTCCAGCCTTTTGGAAGTAGAAACCTGAGATTTTCCACACCAGCATTGTTTGGAGGAAATTAATTTTGATTGCTGCTGGTTTATATGACCCCAAGTAATTGATCTGTTTGTCCACTCATTCAGTCACCCTTAAGTGGTAACTTAACCTGATTTTCTGTTATCCTCTCAGTAATCTTTAAATGCTGGTTGGGAGTGTAGTGATAGAATTTATAGTTTCCAGCCATCCTAGGATTGCCATCCTCCAGGTGGGGCCTGGAGTTCTCCCAGAATTGCAACTGATCTCTAGACTACAAAGATCACTTCTCCTGGAGAAAATTCAAGTCTGACTGAGTCAAACTTACATATGAATTCTAATTCAGCAGCTTCCCACTGGATTTTGGTTTTGAAATGTTTCTGTTGAACTATGGTGACCTTTAAGTCCTTGATGGAATGTCCTGGTAGGTCAAAGTGTTCTCTTGCTGATTTCTGGATATTGCCATTTTTGATGTCAGATTTGTATTCATTTATTCTTTTGCATAGATGTTGGCTGGTTTGTCCTATGTACAGAGCAGAGGGGCATTGTTGGCACATGAAAGCATATTGGAGGATAAGCAGCTGGAGAAAATGGCAGCTTCAGAGGATGGACTCAAGGGCATCACATCTCCGCTGAGCTCCCTCCCCTCCTCACATTCCTCCTCGCAGGCTCTGCCCAAAAATATTCAGAATTTCCCTACTTGGATTGGGCAACCCTAAGACAACCCCTTATATGTAACTATTTTAAGGAAGTGGTACTTCCTACTGTTTCAAGGAACTGATACTTCACATGACCTTAGCTGCTTCTTGAACAAAGCTTAAAGACTGCTGTATTTTTAAGTTGCTCCTTATAGTAGACTGGTTTTAAATCACGGTAGCATTATCTGTAAACCCAGAAATACTACCAGGGGCCCACTTCTGGCTGTAGAAACTCTGGATCTTCTGCCCTCTCACCACCTCCGGACTGTTTACTGTCAGATGTAGGCAGGAAGAAAGTGGTCTGGTCAATATGTGCACAGCTTTCCTGGATTCAGGGCATTAACTTGTAGTTTATTTCTAAACACTGGGGGCACAATCCAGCCATAGTGAAGCACATTTCAGTCCTATTGATTTCATCTTGTTGAAACACGAGATATGTATAGCCCACCTTTTTTCAGAGGTCCATGGGGCAGGAGCAGCTTTCCAAGAGGCCTTGCATTTCTAGGAGACCCTTTTAAACTGGAGCTACTGGGGACTGAACCTGGGACCTTCTGCCTACAGAAGATAAACTGATGTTGAGCAGACTCATCACCCCCCCACACACACTTTCTGAGGGAGGTGTGACAGAACTGCTTCAAGCATTTTCCATTTACATGCCCTACAGCAGATGTTTCAACAACTGTGACTGATCAAGTATATCTGAGAGGTTCAGCAATACCAACAGAGAGGCACTCCCTTTGTTTGTCCACAGGTAATCCTCTGTTGGAACTGCCAAGGCTGTCCCCAACTCAGGCGTGAAATCAGACCGAAAATGGTGTCAGACAGGAAAGGCTGGAGTGGCTTTTCTGCGTCCTACTCAACAGCCTTGCATGGAAATGGTAGATTAGAAATTGTCCTAAATTGGTGAGAACATGGTTTCCAAGAGAGGCCTTTGAGACTGACTGAAGGCTGTCCCACCTTTGAAGGGGAAAACAGCCACTCACTTGAGCCTATAGGTGTGCTGCTCCAGCATCCAATCACCTTTGAGAAGGGTAATGGAACGTTGGAGGGAAATGAAGTGAAGAAAATTAAACAAGGAGTGTACATTCAGATCTACCCGAGCAAAAAATATATGACTCTCTAAATTAATGTGTGACAGCCAGGTTTCTCTTTTGTCTGTCTGGAGACCTGTGTTGCTGATACGTTCATGGTGGAAACCAGTCTGTAAATAAATCTTCTGTGTAGTTAATATTCAGTTCCTGCCTCAGTGATCTCCATACTCTACTGGTGCACCACAAAACTTACCTCACAGCAGCATATCCAAAGCCTAGACACTTGCTACCTTTAGAACACCTGGTAACTGAGGGAAAGGTTTATAGTTTAAAATAAACCTAGTTCTCCAAAATCATAGGAGGCTGTGTGGGTTCCCTCAGTTGATAGAAACAGCCTATCACAGCCTTTTACAATAATCATCACAGCTGCCTTTAAAGGCTCAGGGGAAAAAACCTCCGCCAGTCTCATTTTACCTCAAGGTGAGGGCTCTAATATAGGAAAGCTTAAATTGGAAGAACATTTTGTTAAGTCTTTAAGGTACCCCAGTGCTCCTGATCTTTATCAACAGGACCCTCACCAATGTTGAGCATGATTTTAACAGCCAGAAGGGACTAATTACCCCAGAAGGGTAGTGGCATTCACAGTCCTCAGGAGGATCCTATCAACACTGATTAGGAAAACCAAGCTGAATCTGTCCATGCAAAAAAACCAGACAATGCTTCTTTTTTTAAATTGATTTTTAAAATTATTTTCTCTTTAAAAGGGCGGGATTCTTAAAAAGGGTGGGATAAGACCAGATGATGCTTCTGATGCCTCCAGTGCATGATTCATTGAGCCACTGATAAACTGAAATCCAAGCTGGAGAAGATCTGAGAGTTTTTATCAGCAAATCCACACACACACACACACCTCGCCCCAGCAGAGCTCAAAAGCCACTAACCCACCCACAAAGCACATCTCAAGGCCAAATTACTGGAATTTTAGGAGCAGAAAAGAGCAAGAGTCCAGTAGCACCTTAAAGACTAACAAAATATGTGGCAGGCTATGAGCTTTTGTGAATCACTGCTCACTTCTTCAGAAAAGATTTTATGATTACCCTAAATAAGTCACTTTTAAACATCTGCTTTATTCTATAGGAAAAGAAAAAGAAGGAACAGCTGAAATTACATATAATGGTATTTGTCTCTTGAAGGTAAAGAAGATGGCGTGATCCTAAACTGGAAGTAAATAAAATTCCTCATCAAAACTCTGTATAAATTATATCTAATCCTTCCCCAACACAAACGCATACACTGTGTTAATCTACTTTCAGATATCTTTTAAAGGAGTCCTTGTGCATTTTGCCTACTTTGTCTTCCTCATCCCCTCCCTGTGATATGTCTTATCTCTCAGCAGGATCACTTCAGAGTTAATCACATGCTTGAGGGATGACCAAGAAGAGGTGTTTTTTTCTCTTTTTGTTTGGTTTCGTATTTACAGGAGTTCAAGTTAACAGAAAATCAGGAAGGGAAGAAAACCCAGTGCAATGACTCCTATCTCTTGAAGTGAATGTCCTTCTGTGTACTCTCTTGAGAGCTGTTGATTAGAATTTGCATGGAACACAGAAGTTGGGCTGGATCCAGGAGCTTTCAAGACAAGACAATTTAGGTAACCCAGAAGAAGTTATGACAGTGGCCTAAAGAATTAAGCTGCTGAAAGTTTATATTTCTTTACTTTTAAACTTTTATCCCATATAGTTACTGCCAGCTCCCCCAAAGCTAAAACCACGCCACCAAAAAATGTGTAAAATTGCAAGAATAGTATACAAATGCTCAGGGGTGCAGGAGCTCATTAGCATAACTCATTAGCCTAACTTATTTGCATAGGCCACACACCCTGACATCACTGCAAGTATGTCAGAGAGAGAGAGAGAGAGAGAGAGAGAGAGAGAGAGAAAGAAAGAAAGAAAGAAAGAAAGAAAGAAAGAAAGAAAGAAAGAAAGAAAAAGAGCTGGCAGAGAGGGGACAGCTACTAATCCAAGCCTCAGAAATACCACTATTCTGGGAGGATAGCTTCAGTGGTGGCTGAAGCCTTCGGAAGGCTGGTCGGAGGAACAAGGACCTTTCCAGGGGATGGGGTCATTTTGCTGCAGCCATGACACAAGCAGGAATTCCCCCTTCGGGGGGGGGGGGGATGGCACCAACTCCTGCAGCTGAGCTCCCCCGAACTCCTGCTCAAAATGACCCCCGCAAATGCTCAACACGAAAAAGTGATCAACTAGCCAAGTGTAGTGTAACTCAGTTGACAAACATCAGCCCTCAGGTGCCCTCAACACCTCTACAGGGCTCTGTAGGAGCATAATCTGGGATAGCTACAGGGGGGGAAAAAGAGCAGCCATGGGACAGCAAATCATCCCAAGGGAGGGGTAGAATTGCCAGGTCCCCTCAGGCTTCCGGTTAGGGTTGCCAAGTCTGGGTTGGAAAATACCTGGGGACTTTGGGGGCAAAGCCAGGAGAAGGTGGGGTTTGAGGAGGGGAGGGGCCTCAGCATGGTGCAATGCCATATAGTCCACTCTTTAAAGCAGCCATTTTCTCCAGGGGAGCTGATCTCTGTCAGCTGGGGATCCATTGTAAAAGAGGGAGAGCCCCAGGCCCCACCTGGAGGCTGGCAACCCTGCTCCCAGTGGGGGACGAGGTGGGGGGTAGGATTTCCAGATTAGAGTTGGGAAACTTATGGAGATTTGGGGGTGGAGTCTCAGGAGGACAGGGACCTCAGTGGGGTACAATGCCATAGAGTCCACCCTCCAAAGCAGTCATTTTCTCCAGGGGAACTCATCTCTGAAGTCTGGAGATAATTCTGGAGGATCCCCAGGTCCCACCTGGAGGCTGGCATCCCTAGGAGGGAACGACTCAAAGGCCTTTCTGTGCTGAACAACAAGGCCACACAAGTACACAACAGATGGTCCTTTAAGGCTGAACAAAGGACACACGTTCAAAGTAATTACATGCTATTCCCCCCTTCTTTAACATAAAACACAGAAATATTTAGGGCTGCCAAGTCAGCCCGGGGTGCGGGGGATCCCCCGCTAAAGGGGTTCCCGATCCACCGGCCAGCATTCGGCCAGCAGGGGGAACCCCACCCCCGAAGTTGTCCAGCCAGGACGACGTAATGATGTCACCCGGAAGTGACGTCAGCATGTTGGGGCGTTGCCAGGGCGACGCTCTGGCAACACCCCCAACGTGCTGATGTCACTTCTGGTGACGTTGCCAGGTGCGCACGCCAAGCGCGCACTCCAGGGAAACTCCCAGCTGGAGGAGGACTCCCCCCGCCGGTGAGTCCTGAAGACTTGGCAACCCTAGAAATATTGTACTGGTTAATACTAAACATTTATATTTTATTTGTAATGTTCAATATTTGCAAATACATAGCAGGCTCTGTTTCAAGGCCATTTCACACACTGTGCAGAGGCTGAGGCAAACCCAAATTTGCTTTTGAACCCCACAAGGCTTTCTCTCCTGGATCCTCCTGTTCCCCCTTCTCCCTCCTAGCCCTGCAACCCACCTGCAATGGAATCATGATCCAACTCACAGTTGAGAACCACTGCACTAAAGGAGAATTGCTCTGATTCTTTGCAGGAGTGGGGTGAGGGTGTATCCGTCCTCTGCATGCTGTTGCAGGTATAATAGCCTCAATTTGAAATAATTAACTACAAGTGGGGACGCATAATACTTGCAGGGGGAATTCCCCTTATGGCTCAGTGGGGGAGGGATAGACTTGCAGGTGGAAAGAATGGGCCTGGTGCTCCTCCTCTGCTACTGCTCCACCCGGCACAGCTATCAGCATCCTCCTCAGCTGTCCTCCTCTCCTGCAACGGGGCCCAGTGCGGCTGCTGTATTCTGTGAGGCTATTTCTATTAACTGAGGGGACTCACACAGCCTCCTATGATTTTGGGGAAACCAGGTTTATTTTAAACTATACACCTTTCCCTCAATTACCAAGTGTCCTAAAGGTAGTGAGTGTCTAGGCTTTGGGTATGCTGCCATGAGGTAAATTTTGTGGTGCACCAGTAGAATATGGAGGTCACTGGGGGAGGAACTCCCCCCCCCCAGTTTTCCCAAGAAAACCTAGATATGTTTGGGATGTCCAAATATACCTGAATCATACCAATAACGTATTTTTCAGGTATATTTTTGGCTTGGGTAAATCTGAACGCACACCCCTTGTTTAATTTTCTTTAATATTTTCAAGCATAAACAGGCTTTCACCGACTACTCACTAGGCTGGATCCTAACACAGAGACAGGATTCCACCCACACCAACCTGTCCTCTCCCATGAATCAGACTAAATGGCACAAGATCTGTTCATTGCTAGAGACAGGCCTGACAACTGGGTACTCTATTCTGTGTCAGAAGTGGAGTCAAACCACTCAGCCACACTACCAAGCAGAGCTATCCTTCACTCTGTCTGGGCTCTCACTGCTCTGTCCCAGAGGCAGAGCTAAACGCCTTCTGTGTTTCCCTCCAACTTTCCACCCTCCCTTCTCAAAGGTGATTGGATGGTGAAGCAGCACACCTGTAGGCTCAATGAGTGGGTATTTTTCCCTTGGGGCGGGACAGCCTTCTGTCCATCACATAATCCCCTTCTGGAAACTCACTGACACAGGTGAGACCTTTTTTGGGTCTCTGCCTTGTCAATGAGGTAGGCTTACATTTCATTATTACATTCCAATAACGTTAACAAGGAATATAAACATTGGTTTACAGAGACAGAATAGGAAAATAGTTAATGGCACAATAACATTTCTCATATTTACATATATACACCAAGTATTCTTTTCTTTTGGTACAGACCACACCTTTGAGCTTACATTCTAATGAGCAAAGGGTCAGCTACCACATTTTCATGCCCACCAACATGAATGATGTCAAAATGGAAGTCCTGTAAAAGCAAACTGCACTGGAGCAATTTGCCTTTAGTGCCCTTAGTGCTGTGGAGCCAGCACAGTGGAGAATGATCTGTGTGTTGGGTAAAGTTTCATTCCTACATATAAGGGCTTAGTTTCCTTAGAACCCACACAATAGCCAAACACTCCTCTACAGCTGAAAGGTGTTGTTCCCTGGCTCGGAGCTTCCTGCTCAGAGATAACACAGGGTGTGTCTGTCCATTGGGCCACATAGCCCCACTACTGCCCCCAGACCCTTCTAAAGGATCTATGATTACAATGAAAGGTTCTGCAAAGACCGGGGCCTTTAGGCACAACCTTTGATGTTATCAGCTCTTCTAAATTTTAGCATCTTGCTTCCTTTACTTGATCCAGGTTCAGTATAGCTGCTCTTGGGAAGCAGAAAACCACTATGACGATCATGTATAACAACCCCATATTAGCAGCAAAACAAATAATAAGTACACATATGTGCTAATTCATATGCTACAATCAATCTTATCCTTTCTTCAGTACCATTTAAAGTCCTGGACCTGTAGCTGCATCCCATTTAGCCCCACCACACTGATAAACATGTAGAAAACCAGTACAACATGGGTTTTATGGCATAGAAGACTATGTCCATCAATATGCAAGTTATGAACAAGCCCCTTTGTGTTCATCTGGTGTTACGATACCTCCTCCCACCCATGCATCTTGTGGTTTTTACCCTGGCTGCAATGCCATCTGGCCCTTTCCCCCCTTTTTTGGTCTTACGACCAGTACCTTGTCCCTTGGCTCAAAAGATCTGTCTCAGGCTCTTGCAACATACCAGTTCTTTTGCTTTTGCTGTACATTATGAAGATTCTCTCCTGCAGTTGCCAGCATCTCACGCAGGGTGTTCTGCAGGTCCTCCCTGTGTTGCATGAGGGTCTCTGGTACAGGAACAGTTTTTCTTGCCCACACCTTGCTTGTAAGCCAGGAAGGCATTTTATATGCTCTTATGAACTTAATATCATAAGTTTGACCTTTGGGGTTGGTTCTCTGCCTAAGGCAAAAGCACTCTCTATTGCCATGAGAGGCTCCAGCCCACAGCAGGAGACTTCCTTCAGAGTTCACACTTGCATGAAGAGCAAAAATACATTTCAAAGAGCTCTCACATCTTCTACACCTACATGAAGACCAAAACTGCATTTCAAAGAAACCTTACATCTCCTTCATGCATGCACAGCTACATGGAGACCAGCACTCCATTTCAAAGAGTCCTTTTCTCCTTTACGCTGGCCCCTTCACACCTGCCCCCAACAGTTCCAGTAAGAGATTAGGTTGCCCAGCAACTAATCGCCATCCATCAAGTGACCTGGCCGAAGCCATCACGAGACCAGAGATTGGCGCCAAGAAGACCGACCAGATGGCCCAGGTGTTAGATCCTGATTAGCACCTAGTTTTGCAATATTGCCCACTCCTTCCTGCCCCCTCCTAACTATGACACTGACCAATAGAAAGACTAGAAAGGACGGACAACCTAGTGGGTGTGACAATGGGATGTGGTCAGTGCAGCCCGCCCAAATGCCACCTGATAAAAGATCTTGCACAGCAGAAATAGCTTGCTTGCCCTCTCCGACCCCTATCTTCTTACCAACCTCTCATGTCCAGCTTCCTGCACCCAGTACCTTGCCTCCATCTTTAATCCCTGGTTTGCGCAGCCAGGATTGGAGTGTGTATCCGCAGGTTCAGATCTCGCTCCCCCTATTCTTTCCACTCATCCCTCCTCAATCTTCTTGTGGAACTAATTCACCCTCTATCAAGACAGGTAACGTAACCTCCCCCTCAACGATACTCCTGCTCATGCAACAGTGCTATTTTCTGTCTAATTTCCCTAGATCTTGTGTGTATGTGGTTTTTATTATTATTCCTTGTATGCTTGAACAACATTTTATAGTAAACATTGTTTAAAGAAACCATGCAGTCTCCACGCCAATTTACTGAGAACTTCTGGGGAAGTGGGACCTTGGTATAGTTGGCAAGAACACGTTATTACGCCAATTGCTAAACGTAAATTAAAGCAATTCGGCTAACATGCTGATGATGTTGAGGGGTCCTTGCATATGCCAACCATACAAGAATTCAAAGGGGCTGCACCCGATGCTTTCCTGCAGGACTCCTGGACCCAGTGCTCTTCAGCACGGGTAGCCTCAGCTTGTGGGTTCTGTGAGGCAGAACTTGGAATGAATCTTGCAATAATTTAAAGGGAATAAAACATTTTTACTTTTCACTTAACATGATATCATGTAACAAAAACATAGCTCTGAGTAACACAATAAAACTGTGATCTTTTAAAGTCCAAACAATTAACTTTTTCCTCCTTCACAGCTTGTCGCCCCCAAAGTTAATCTCTGTCCTCTTGTTGGTGGCCCAAGAAGTCTCCAGCTACACACTCTGTGCATTGGCTCCCAAAGGAACTCCCCACCAGACAACACAACCCTGAAACAATAATTCTAAAATTTAGAACAAAAGCCTCCCTCCCTTACCAGTTTCCATCCATAAATCAGAGTTACTTAAACAAAGGTGTTAAGAGCCTACGATTAAGGTTCAAGCTCCCCAGCAGGGCAGTCTTAGGCCCAATTTACACCTCCCCTCTGAAGTAGTTTGACTACTGTCTTTTTCCAAGCTCATTTCACAGCTGGTTTCAAATTTCACTCTAGGGGGTCTGAAGAGTACTAAGCAACAGCTTTTGTTTAAAGCAGTATAATGCTAGCTTGACCACAGGAGGGCAATTAACGAATGTAAACATTAATTTATAAACTAGAACAAGTATGGTTTGAAACTAGAAACAGGTATAGACAGGTTTTTTTTTAAACTAAAATGATTCTAGCGGGAAAGTCAGATGTAAATTTGACCTTCCCTCCTTTGCTTTCCGCACAGTCTGTACCCTTCTGCATCTAGAGGCTCCATCCCTTCTTGGCTCATTCCATTCCTAGCTAGGGGTTACTCATACAAGTAGTAGGAGCTGTAAGTGCTTGTCCCAGACATTTGGAGCATCCTCACCAGCATCCCTTCGATTTGTTCCATTAAACCAGGGTTGTCAAACATAAGGCCCAAGGGCCAGAACCAGCCCACTCAGGGCTCTAAAGTGGCCTGCAAGGAATTGTTGCAAGGGGAAGAACAGGAGACTGCTCAGCAGGAAGAAGGCAGAGCCAGTCCTATTGTGGCTTCAGCATGGTGGAACAACCTTGTCTGCAGCAGTCAAGCAGCGTAGGAATGTCTGTCTCTCCAGTCTGCCCAGATGGGTTTTCCTTTGTGCCTCCCTTCCCAGCCCTTGGGGCCTTGCAGTGGGAATACAACAACATGAAGCTTACCAGCTGCTGTCCTTTATACAGTTTATGTCTTATGGCACACATGGCCTGGCCTGACAAAGTAACATTTATGTCCGATCCGGCCCTCATAACAAATGAATTTGATACCTCTGCATTAAACTGTTAATCTCAGGATGGTATGAGGCTGATGTATGATGTTTCAGGCTGCATATGACCCATAGCCATATATGACCCAGAATAGACATTAAGGGAGGTCTCAAGGGCACTTATGCTCTCTTTGGGAAAACTGCATCTACAGAAAAGAAACAGCAGGGCATCTGCTTCTTTTAATGCCTCAATGTTGTTCAAAGGCACTGCTTCCAAAAATCTAGCAGCTAAGGCAACTAGCATCAAGATGTGCCTGAGTCCTCTCCTGGTGGGTTCATTCCGTGGACTGATGATGTCACTTCCCACTCTCATAAATGGTACTTCTGTTACGGACAGAGGCTGCAGTTTTGCTTGGTTCTGTCCCACACTTTGCCCGAAGTTTGACAAACATGACCCATTTTGCAGAAGACTGACACATTTCTTCATATCCCAGGCCAATAAAAGCGTTAGGTCAGTCTGTGCTTAGTCTTAGCCACTCCCAAGTGACCTGCTAATGGACTGTCGTGTGCCATTGACAATAACTGCAATCTGTACTTTTGTGGGGCAATCAGTTGGACTTGCCTCTCCCAAACAGCCGCAAACTTTCTTCACAGAGACTTTGTACAGCTTGCCATCCATAAACATGAATCTTACAGGGTGTTCTACAGACACTTCAGATGGGCCTTCTCTGGCTAGTTGTATCAAGCCTTTTAAAGTCTCATTAGCTTGCTGTTCTGCAATCAGCAAGTCACTAGGTGATGTATTCTCCTCTGCCAGCCAGTGTGGTTCCCTAGGAAATGCTTGCTTTTGGGTTTCTGTGTTGCAATTTCCTTTCCCTTCTGAGGAGTTCTCTCTGGCGGCAGACCTAGTTTCTGACTTTTTATTCAGTACTCTTATGTAGGCTTCTGGTAACTACAGTGACCTGTTTGACATGTCTTGCCAAATCATTATCAATCAAAAGTGAAGATGGGATATCTCCCCCCACCCCCACCCCCACCCCCACCCCCACCTTCCAATCGCCTGACCAGTCTTTTGTATGTGATCTGCATGTTAGCTAAGATACATTAAAATGAGGCCCTCCCAATCCTATTATAGCCATTTCCTTTCCAGGTGAGTACTGCTCAGGCCTCACTAAAGTCAAAGTAAAAAATATTTATTGTCATAGCCATGGGCCATAACAACCCAACAAATAATCCCCTACATGCAACTCACATCTAGGCAGAGAATTAAACATTCCAGCAAAGCAAAATAAACTTAACAGAATTTAATATATAGTAATAATTAGTACAATAAAAAACCTAAGCAGATATAATTATAGTTTGGCTAAAAATTTTGTAGGAGCAGCCAAGATCAATTTCTTCCTTATATTTGATAACAGGAAAATAAAAGTAGCCACCTTAAGAGTAACATCTGGGATAGCATCAGCCAACAAAAATTTAATATATTCCTCCTCTGAACCAGGAAAATTTGTAAGGAACTGATTCAACAGTTTATTTCGAATGGACCCATAGTGAGGACAGTGTAAAATATAAGGAACAATATGTCTGGAGGAGGCTGGAGGAGAGGTGTCTACAGCAGCAGCAGAGGAGAAAGCGTGGGCCTTGTATGGGGCCTGGGATTTTTCCTCATTGCGAATGGCAGGGGTGCACAGGAGAAATAATTAAATAATTAAAGTATCTAAAGTGCCCCCCAAGAAATGCCCCCCTGACTTAGAAATTCCTGGCTACAGGCCTAGATAGTACAGGTATGGGTCAATTTCTGAAAACGGTCTGGTTAAAATTGGGCACCACCACCATATTTTCCCCTGGGGCTCTACCTATAGGAAAGAAATCAATCAATTGCTTACATTCTGCGACTGTAACTGGGGCCCACGTTGGAAGATTCTCCAAAGCTATAGGTGAATAATTGGCAGGTGACTCATTTTGAGTATTGTTGTAAAGAGTGGGGAAACTGTGAAACCACAAATCTGGAGCAACAGAGACATCAGAATTTAAATCATGTGCTTTGGTACTTACGGATATTAATTCCCAGAACCTATCTTTTTTTATAGAATGGAAAGACTCAGCTCTTCCCATTGAAATTTATAGTAAGCAAGTTTTCAGGAACTGCTTATAGAAAGAACGAAACTGGGTCAAAAGCTGAGTTGCAGTTTCAGTCCTAAATGCTCTGACTCTACTTTGTAATGAACATAGGGAATGCCTCCTAGCCCTGCATTCTTGATCAAACCAAGATTTTCTGAGGTGACCCATGTTGGCTTGACTATCTGTGGTCAAGTAAAGTTTAATAAGGAGCTATTAAAAAGGCTTTAGTAGGGATTTAATAATAAGGATTTAATAAGGAGATATCACTAGTTCTGGCTTTATTAGAGTCAGCTGAGTTCCGGAATTTCTTCAGGAAAAAAACTTTAGTATTGTTCACTACTTCTGGTTCCCTTTAGGCACCTTCCACACACTACTAGATACATGAAAGGCTGATATTTCAGTGGGGGATTGCTGTTTCTGCCCCTGGCTGTTTTGAACTGCCTGTACTTATGTAACTATATTTAGTTGCCTCACAGGTCCTGAATTATTTTTCTGTACTAATCTGAGACAATTGTATTTTATGTGGCCAATCTCTCTACAATTAAAACACCTCAGTTCCTCAGGTTCTCTCCTAGTCTGAGGAGTCCACTTTGCAAGGTTGGTTCTCTGAGGTAATTTCCCCCCCTGGCTCGTTGATTCCCTGAGGTAAAATATGTTTCCTCCAAATCCTCCAACAGGTAATCCTTAATTTCAGCCACTCGCGCTGTGTTCTCTGGCTTTTTGTCCCGTACAATCCATTTACACTCTCTGGGTATGACTCTATAAAACTGTTTCAGTGCTATTAAATTCATCACCCGATTGCTAGTTTTGGCCCCACTGCCAGTCAACTAATGATTTAACAGTCTGTCTAAACAACAGGCCAACCGACAATAGTTTTCATCTGATTTTTTCCAAAGTTCCCTAAATTCTTTTCTGCTATGCTCAGCAGTTAATCGAAATCTCTGTCTCACCCTTTCTTTGAACAGATCATACTAGGAACTCTTCATTCCTCATTTCAGAGTAGATGTCATTTAACCACCCACATATTTGTGAGTGGATATAAATCATCCTTTGATTGTCAGCAGCTTGAAAATCTGTACAAACCCTTTCAAAGCTAATGAGAATCTTCAATATTGTCTCTTTTGTGAAATTCTGGAAATTTCTTTTGATCAATGTAGCAGGCTTCACCACTTAGCTTAGTAATTCTTCAATTTTTAATTTATTTAATTTGATTTCATGCTGCCTTTGGGCTTCTCTCTCTTTTAATTCCATTTCTCTTTGGCCTTCGCTCTCTTTTAATTCCAATGTCTCTAGTTCTTTCTCTTTTTCTAATTTAGCCATTTCAATTTCCTGCCTAATTTTCCAGATCTCTTCTTGGTCAATATTCACAAATTCCTCTGCTTCTACGCCACCAACTCAGCTTCAGTCCTCTCAAGTGTTTTTACTTGCTTAGGAGTCATTTTGACAAAACTTTTACCTCACAAAATTTCTTAGATATTTATACCTTTATATTTTACCACCTTGGGTAACAGTTTGTGACTCTTTTTATCCATATCCCAATGCTATGGCACCAATTTGTGACAGGCTGTTTCTATCAACTGAGGGGACCCACACAGCTTCCTTTGATTTCGAAAGAACCAGGTTTATTTTAAACTATAACCCTTCCCCCTCAATTATCAGGTGTTCTAAAGGTAGAGAGTATATAGGCTTTGGGTTCCCTGCTGTGAGGTAAATTTTGTGGTGCAACAGTAGAATATGGAGATCACCGAGGCAGGAACTGTATATTAATTACACTGAAGATTTGTTTATTTACAGGTTGATTTCACTGAATATATCAGCAGCACAGGATTACAGACAAAAGAGAAACATGGCTGAGACACATTAATTTATTTGAGAGTAGTTTCTATTTTCTTTAATAATTTCAAGTATAAAGAGGCTTTTACCGATTAGCCACTAGACTGGATCCTAACACACACATAGGATTCCACCCACACCAGCCTGCTCTTTTCCCAAGAGTCAGACTAAATGGCACGTCTGCTCATTGCCAGAGAGGGGCCTAACAATTGTGTACTCTATTCTCTGTCAGAAGCAGAGTCAAGCCACTCTGCCACACTACCAGTCAGAGCTACCCTTCATTTTTTTTGCTCTTTCCTGAGCCATACCTGAGCTCTCTCTGCTCTGTCCCTGACAGGGTTGCCAGCCCCAAAGTGGGAGCGGCAGATCCCCTGATTTTGCGGGCTTCTGCCCACCATCGATCATCTGGTTGGTGGTTGAAAGCTCCGCCCCCAACAGCCATGAGCCCGCAAGATGTCACCAACATGATGACATCACACAGAAGTGATGTCATCATGCTGGGGACATCACGTGGCGACATTCTGGTATTTTGGGCAAAAGTCTAAATCACAGAATTTTGTCCAAAATACCAGAGTGTTTTTGAGAAACATCCCAGCATGATGATGTCACTTCTGCATGATGTCATCATGTCAGGGACATCATGCGGGGTGATGTTGCCTTGCCCCCCACACCTGCAGAGCTCCCTTCCAACCCCTGCCAGTGCCCGTTAAGGACCTGGCCACCCTCCTCCCTTAGGCACAACTCCACTCCTGCTGTGTTTCCCTCCAACGTTCCATCCCCCTTCTCAAAGGTGATTGGATGCTGGAGCAGCACTCCCATAGGCTCAAGCTGATCCAAGCAAGCCAGCAAGGTCTCTCTCCCCCCTCAGCTCTTCAGCTAGTGACAGAAAGTGGTGGCTGGGGGGGGGGTGTTCTGCTGGCTTGCCTGGAGCAGAACCGGGCAAACTAACAGAGACTTCCTTCCGGCTTGCTAGAATGCTGGGGGGAGGGGAGACTGTGTTGGCTTTCCCAGAGCAGCTCCAGATAAGCCACAGAGAGCAGCAATGATGGGAGGGAGTGTCATGGGTACAGCTCTCTGACCTCTGGCTCTGTTTGTTGACTCTGATTCTGGACTACGTCTACTGCTCCAGTGTGTAAGCTCCGTGGAAACAGCACAGGGAGGGAGTCTTTGCTGGCTTGCCTGGAGCTGCTGGCTCACTTGGAGCAGCTCTGGATGAGCCTTAGAGGGCAGTGGTGGCAGGGGGAGTCTCTTCTGGCTTGCCCGAATCTACTCTGAGCAAGCCAGCACAGTCTCCCCCCCCCCCAATTCTTCAGCAAGCCACAAAAACTTCCTCCTAGCCACTTTCACACCAGGACCTGTACTGCCCAGGGACTTCACTGCTGCTGGCAGCATACTCCACTGGGCTCCTGGGATGTGTGGGCGTTGCCAGGCCCAGCAGATCTCCCAAGCTGCACCACCGCCACTGGGCTCAGTGTGGCTCCCCAGCGCAGCTACTGCTCCTGTTGGGACCAGTATCAGAGGTGCACCCTGGGAGTTCCTCTGGGCCCGGGGTGGCCAGGCAGTTGGACCTCCAGGTTGCGCCACTTTCTGCAGTGTGCCCCATGCTACTCCCAGGCTACACAGAAGCCGCTGGGCCCAGTGCAGCTCCCAGGCCCGAAGACAACCACTGGAGGTACAAGCATTCTCTATGCTTGCACAGAGAACACTGTTCTACCTTTGGGGGTGATATCTATCTATCTATCTATCTATCTATCTAGATAGATAGATAGATAGATATAGATATTCAGTTTTTTCTGAAGACCTGGTGAGTGCCTCAAGTTTGCTGACAGATCAGTTTAGACTCTGTGTGGCCCCAATCCATGGATTTAAGTATCTGCAGATGGGGGCCATATGTGGCTAACAGTATATAGATAGTACTCCTGTGACATGGCAGACTCCATTTTATGAATGTACTGAAATGTCAGTTTTAAATGGTTCATCTAGCCTTTCCTTCTCAAACACACCTACATCTCTACAGTAACCCCCCCCCCCCCAGCAATCTTGTGGCACTTTAAAGACTAACAAAACTTTATTCAAAAGGTTTTCATGAACTAGAGCCACAAAATATCACCTGAAGATGCGATGAGTAGATTCTCATTTTGCATTGATTTGGGAGGCAGAGTGATGAAATTAAATTCTAGTCAGTTTTTTCACAGCATTATTCATGATATATATTATATTGTTTTATTGCACCAATCACTAATTTTGAAATCTAACTTTATTGCATTGTTTACTGTATAATTATAGTTTTACTGCCCCGCCCCGTCTTCTAATGTTGTTTTATTGCATGTACTACACTGTTTTTAGTGTGTTATTTTCAAATTTTGAAATCCTGTTTTATTGCATTGTTTGTTGTATGTATTATACTGTCCTTAATGCATAGTTTTTAATTGTGTAATCTGCATTCAATCTCAGCAAGAAAGGGAGGCTATAAATGAAGTTAAGAAGACAAATAGGTCAGTCTCTATACATAAGAATGAACAGACACATCTCACTCACATACGGACAAAAAGTCACAATATTTAGAAACCAGTGAACATTTCTGTCTATTAGAAAACTCTGTTTCTGACCTAAAAAGAGGGTTGCCAGATCTAGGTGGGGAAATATCTCAAGATTTTCGAGTGGAATCAGGGGAGGGCAGAGTTTGGAGAGGTGAAGGATCTCAGCGGGTCCAGTGCCATGCTCCACCCTCCAAAGCAGCCATTTTCTCCAGGGGAACTGATCTCTGTAGTCTGGAGATCAATTGTAACTGTGAGAATCTCCAGGTCATACCTGGAGGTTGGGAACCCTACCTAAAAACACAATTCTTCAACAAAAGAACAGAGGGAGACTCTGGCATGAAATGGCTGCATTGGGATTTATTCAAACATTCCACACTACCTCCCCAATCCATGAACTAGGATTTAGGATTTTTTTCTCATTATACCTGCCTCTAACAAAACCTGTGACCTCCTCCCTGCAAGTTGTGAATGACCTTCTGATTTTTTCCTGATTAGATTTTTAAAAATTACCTTTCCCTGTGTAATCTCTGTACTTTATTACCTCTTGACTCTGTCACTTTTTTGTTCTTTTAGCCTTCTATATGAAATTAAAACAAAGTGAGGATCCAAAATGCTGTTCATCTTCCAAATGCCACAAGACTCTGTAACAACCACAGCTATTTATTTATTTATTTATTTATTTGTTTGTTCCATTTATATCCCGCCTTGTCAGTTTTACAACCGACTCAAGGCGGCTAACAACATATAAAATCATAAAAACAAGTTTACAGATTAAAACATTTAAAACAACACTAGATTAAATATCACAAGATGGCGACTTCCTAGCGCTTCGGTGGGTAACTGCAGCTACCCCTGAGGAATTATTACCTTCAAGCTCTTTTATCAAGACTTGCCCCTTTTTTCAACCCTAGCTCAAAGGACAGAGCCCTTTCCTCAGTAGTATATCCACAATTCTCCTTTGGTCACTATAGCTAAATGTTCTTATCCCACAATCTAAATAATGCTGTAATGGGTGGAACTTTGTCTCTGATGTGCATCTCCAGGACTGATTGCAACCTTTGTCTGGCAAATGTAGCTTCTCAGCATAGCTAAAGGGAACCTGTTTTCTGTGCCTTGAGGCTCAATTTTAAGTCTGGATCTTCCACAGTATCTGAATTTACAAATGCAACATCTCACAGACTGTGTGCAGGTTGCTGAAGAGAGCAGGGCTGCCTATGTCCAGGTGAGGTCTGGGAATCTCCCAGAATGATAACTGATCTCTAGACTAGAGATCAGTTCTACCCCCCTGGAAGAAAATGGCTGCTTTGGAGGGTGACCTCTATGGCATTGTACTCTCCCTTCCTCAAACCTCACCCTTCCTAGGCTCCAACACCCAAATCTGCAAGGGTTTCCCAACCCAGAGCTGTGGCAGCCCTAAGTAATGGGGTACCAAATCTATAACAAAGGTAAGATGTTTTGAATAGTGCCAAGGAGGTCAGAATCACAACTGTATGATCTCCCATTCATTGATTTATGAAGCCTAACTGCCTTCATGTGAAGACAAATGTGACATTCTTAGAGCATCAGAGTCACCCTGGAAGCTCTGAATCCAAACATAATTTTTCCTCTTCGACCAACAAGAAATGGTTCTGCTACTGAGAAGAAGTAGCCGCACAGTGTTGATTGGCTATCCTTTTGTAATGTCTCAAAGGAACTTTCCCTCGCAATCCCCAGAAAGTTTTTGTACTCTATCTCCCCTAATATTTTCTTAATCAACATGCGTAACTTAGTTAACAATAAAAACTGGTGGCTTATCTGAAGCCAGGCTGGAATCAGACTGATAGCGGCATTAGGTATGCACTAACGAGCATTCTCCTGACCCTTTGTATAAGTGGTGACCTACATACTTTAATAGCATCCCTGAGCATTTGGAGAATTTGAAGAGAGCTAACTGCTGTTGAAAGAGATTCTGATATTAATGTATACAAATCCATAAGAAGGACAGTAAATCATTACCAAAGAATGACAGATAATTACAGTCAATGACTTCCCGGGTGGTGAAATACAAATACATGAAAGGGAGATTCCTGGATAATGATTTTGGAAAGTATGTTGTGTTGCAACCAAAAATAGTAACGGGGGAGAAAAATACGGTGGTGACGATAGATATTAATTATGGTATCCAGGAAGAACATACTGAAGCTTGTTTATGAAAGGCTTGCCTTAGCTTCTGAGAGATTACTGCCACACACAACAGAGGAAAGTAAAAAGGTTATGGCCTTGTATGATGTAGGACAGTAGTCTTCCACGGTCCTCAGGTGGGTTGTGGAGCCCCTATTAGGGCCCCCTCCAAAGCCAATATCATTCATTTTTGAGCGAAGGTCCTGCTGTTAAGGGCCCCTTTGCATGTATGCCAAGACGAGCAGCAGGATGATGAGGTGAGGTCCTTCAATAATGGAGAGAATTCTGTTTTAGCTCAAGAAAGTCCAGAGAGTCTCCTTTCTACACCAGAATTCTTTCTTGTTTTCTCTCTCTTATCCCCCCCTACCTGGCATAGCCCCCATCCTCACAATTTAGTCTTCCAGTATTCTGCATGTGCTTGCAGCGCAGAGTCTGGTCTAATCAACACAAACTGATCTCTCACAGGTAGGGAGGGTTCTGCGAGCATCTGCGGTTTCTCTCAAGGGTACTGTTAAAAACCAGAAAACTGATGGACCACATCACGCCAAGCCGTCCCATGTTATGGAGTTGCATCGATTTCCTCATAGTGGATCACTCATAAACGTTTTGTCATTTTTTTGAGGCTCTGCTTCAGTAGAGCTGAGAAAAAATAAAAAATTTAAAAATTCATAAAACTGGAGGAAATTGTAGTAGTATTATAAAGGGGGGCCCCTAAAAAATTAAACTGTTTGGTGTAGTGGTTAGGAGTGTGGACTCTAATCTGGGAGAACTGGGTTTGATTCCCCACTCCTCCACTTGCAGCTGCTGGATGACCTTGGGCAAGCCATAGTTTTGCCAGAGCTGTTCTTTCAAGGGCATTTCTTTAAAGAGCTCTCTCAGCCCCGCCTACCTCACAGGGTGTCTGTTGTGAGGAGGGGAAGGGAAAGGAGTTTGTAAGCTGCTCTGAAACTCCGAGTGAAGGATGGGGTATAAATCTAATCTCTTCTTCTTCTACCTTTTGATTCTTAAAGGATAACCTTCAGTTATGCTCTCAGCTGCTGGTTCCAACCTAAATGGGGTCCCACCTAAAGAGGCCCTCTCAGAATTTCCACAACACTGCAGGAGCCTTGCTGGCTACACCTGGAACTTGGTGTCAGAGAAAGCTACCAGGGCTTCTATTGGCTGAGATGTGCTGGTCAGGGTCTCACTGTCCCACTGAAAGAAAACTCTGCAATTTTGGCATACTGTCTCTTTTCCTCATTTGATACAGAGTTTTCATAGCGTTAACTGGCATAACTATAGGTGAATTTCAGGAAGAATTCAATAAAGCAAAACTATGATGCAGTATTGTTCAAGAATATGGCAATAATTAATACAAAGCCAGGCTACTTTTCTTTTCCACTAATGATTAGATTATCTAAAAGAAGGAGGAAATCAGATCTCCTTAAAGGTTATGATAATCAGAATATCATGCACATTTTCATTAAAACATTAAAAGATGTGCTAGTCTTCCTGCCATCTGAGTCATCTTCACCTGTAACTCACCCTGACTGTCGTTCATCCTCATTTTCTAATGCTTGTGTGTAAGGATAATATGAATGCCAAGGTTAGTCAGAGGTCACCATGGACCAAACCCAAGAGCCAAACATATTGGTCAGCAAATGGATACATTCCTCTCAAACCAGGATGTTGCAGAGCAAGAGAAGGATTTCATATTGGTGCAACTGGGTTACACCCAGACAGAAGTGAACATTTGCTTAACAAAGCAGAGAAGTTTATGCTGGATCTAACAGAAGCACAACACAAAATTGTAGCTACTAATAATTGATATATTAGTAGCAGCTGCTAATTAGCGGCTGAATAACTTTTTTTCACATTTTAAAGCTTCTATCCGAATTTTTTATTTTGTTTCAAACGTACTATGCGGGTGGGGACTTGAATGCAGAGCTGATACCTTAAATAAATCAAAATGCTGCCAGCTATCTTTAATTCTGTTTCTTATAGTTGGTTGGTGTGAATGACTGAAAATACTTATTGTAGCACAGAAGAAGACCATTTTGTGCCTGCAGCTCTGCCAAAAACAGAAGGGGGGAAGGAGCATAGAGCAGGCCTTAAACTTTGTGACTCAGTCACTTTGGACAACTGATTTTAGAAGAAATTCCTGCCACCAGTCCCTATTTTTGTGTGTCACTAAGTTGAAATTCTGAAAACATAGAGCAGTCTATAATCAGAATAATACAAGCAGGGGACCTGCAAAGTTTAGTAGAGGGCATCTCATTTCCCTGTCCCCCACTATTTCTTCTTTCCCTTCCTTGAAAACCCATATGGCCTGTTTTTCTTGCTTCCTTCTCTCCTTCCCACCCGCCAGCACTGCCAACCTACCTTTACCTGTTTGCCCCATCTTCAACTTTCCCTCCTCCTGATAGCTTCTCCCTGGGAAAGATCTGTATTGTTCCAGCCACTGAGATAGGCTGGGCCCAGTTGCACAGTCCTGGTCATTGGGCTGGGCCCAGTTGTACAGTGAGGAACCCACAAAGAACCTCACTTTCTACTTAGCCTTGCCAGTGGATCTCCTAATGGCCCCTGGGTTTTGGCCACTGTGTGACACAAAGTATTGGACTGGATGGGCCATTGGCCTGATCCAACATGGCTTCTCTTATGTTCTTATGTTCTTACCCCCCCACACACTATTTTCTCTCTTCCTCCTCTTGGCAGTATCCTCACTTTTCTCTGCTTTCTTTTCTCCTTCCCCCTCACCAACTGAGCTTTTAAATGTCCTCCATTTTCAGCTATATCTATTTACTTCATTTATACCCTGCCTTTTGCTACAATGAGCACTAGAGTTACCAACCTCCAGGTGGGGCCTGGGGATCCCCCACTTTTACAACTGATCTCCAGCTGACAGAGATCAGCTCCCCTGGAGAAAATGGCTGCTTTGAAGGGTGGCCTCTATGGCATTGTACCATGCTGAGGCCTCTCCCCTCCCCAAACCCCGCCTTCTCCTGGCTCCACCCCCAAAGTCCCTAGGTATTTTCCAACCCGGACTTGGCAACCCTAATGAGCACCCAAAGTACTTTACATCATTTTCTGCTCATCTATTTTATCTGCTTGTCTATTTTATCCTCAGGCTCACAACAACCCTGAGGTATGTTAATCTGAGATGTGTCCAGTATCAACACATCTGATTACAGTGGAAAACTTTATATTGATATTATGTTATGCTTCGATAGCACTAGTATGTTCACAGACTAGCAGGGAACGGCTGATCTGATCCAGTATCACAGTCCATCCAACAACTATTGGTTTAGCTTCTCTGGTGTCACATGGTATTAGATGTCCTAGGGTTAGGCAGCTAATTGCTGATCCTCTTTTAAACTCCATCTATGTCCAAACCATTATCAGGTGACAG
This sequence comes from Lepidodactylus listeri, assembly GCA_029233225.1. NCBI lineage: Eukaryota > Metazoa > Chordata > Lepidosauria > Squamata > Gekkonidae > Lepidodactylus > Lepidodactylus listeri. Next base: position 106,291,237 of record JARCFY010000003.1, read on the forward strand.
AAAGAACAAGGCTGCTTCCATTAGCCTGTTTTCACCCATTTGTATTTGTCAGCCATCTTGAGTGTTTCTTTTGAAAAAGAATGGTGGGGTATAAATATAATAAATCAAATGCAAAATAAATAAGTGGGACCTCAGAATTAGGATTCTATGGCCCATTATTTTATCAGTTAAGACCAGTAAGTATAAACCTTGAGCTGTAAATAGTTTGATCCATTTTAGAGATATTTAATGGAAAGCCATTAGCCACAATTCTTGCCAATTATTCACATGTGAGAAACATATGGTTTAGCAGTTTGTGGCAACAGTCCAACAGAGTTAGGAATGTTTGTCCAATGAAGTCAATTGACTTAACTCTAGGTTGGATTGTGGGCTGAGCGTTTTCCTTTACCTGGATGCAAGGCTTCAATGCACTATGCAGCATACAGCTTTCTCTTCCACTCAGTTCTCTACCCATAAAACAGGAGTAACAAAACTCAGTCTTGTTTTGAAGATGGCATTGTATATTTTAAAAATGTTGTAGAGATAACAGTGTTCACCAGTTTCTTTTGAAAAAAAATGTTAATGTTACAATATATAAACATACACAAAGATATTATTGAGTTCTTGCCAAAATAGCTTCCCATATTCTTTGCAATGGCAACACATCATAACTTCTCTTTAAAATAGTCAATTTGACTAGGAGGAAGGTTTGCTTGCATTTTAAAATCCATTCATCAGCTGTTGGGCCTGAGTCAGATTTCCAGTGGTGTGTAAATACTAATCTAGCAACTTCTAGTATATGTGAAATTAAGTTTTGCTTCTCTTTCCAGAACATGGCTGTATAGCTTAGTAATGTAACCTCAACTGGAAATGGGAAATCTACACCAAAACCTTCCCCCCCCCCCCCAAAAAAATAGTTTACAGCAGAGGGCCCATAAGTCTATGCTCCGCAGCATGACTACCACTACTTCCCTGCATCTCCAGCACCAAACACAACTACAGCCTGTCCTGCCTGCTCCTGCATGAAATGATAGCTATCAGGTGCTAGGATTGCTTCAGGGCATAGCAGTATAGGCTTTGTTTCAGACAAAAGACTTTGCTGATACTATTAGTATTTCTAGGTTAATAAATGGCTGGCAGTTCTCCTTGTACATGTACAAAAAGACAAGCAGGGATTCTTATCAAACTGGCAGATGGTACAGAGGGACTTGCATTAGTTCTGGGAAAAATGAGATTAAAATGGTATTTAATTATTCAGGATCTCGTAAGTAATAAGATGTTTAGAATTAAAGGGTGTAAGTGGGTTATAGTATTATTAATGTAGAATTTACTTAGCCAGGCTTCAAGATCCCATGGACTCTATTATATGTCTGTGTCAGCACTGCTGAGGCAGGGGAAGTAATCCTGAACCCTCAAGAACCACAAGACTGTGAACTGCTGCTATTGTGCTGTTTTTGTTGGAGGTTCACAGTTACTTTACCAGATAGCCTTTTCTGGACCCCTTCAGCCCTGAGCCTTCTCAGTAGCCTCCTGGAGTAAGGTTTGGTGATCCTGGAGGGACTTTTCAAACATTACCAGGCACTGCCTGGCAACCAGTGGGAGTTTGGAGGGTGGGGACATGGGAAGGCACTATTGCTCAGTGGCATGAGTGACTTTGCTTTTGGGGAAGTTGAAAACAAATCAGCCAGTATCATAATGCCCCTGTATACATCGATAGTGCGATCTCATTTGGAGTACTGTGTACAGTTCTGGTCGCCACACCTCAAAAAAGATATTATAGCATTGGAAAAAGTGCAGAAAAGGGCAACTAGAATGATAAAAGGGTTGGAACACTTTCCCTATGAAGAAAGGTTGAAGCACTTGGGGCTCTTTAGCTTGGAGAAATGATGAATGAGGGGTGACATGATCAAGGTTTATAAGATTATGCATGGGATAGAGCAGGTAGAGCAAGAAGTCCTTTTCTCCCTTTCTCACAATACAAGAACTTGTGGGCACTCCATGAAATTGCTGAGCAGTTGGGTTAGAACAGGTAAAAGGAAGTACTTCTTCACCCAAAGAATGATTAACACGTGGAATTCACTGCCACAGGAGGTGGCGGCGGCTACAAGCATAGACGGCTTCAAGAGGGAATTAGATGAACATATGGAGCTGAGGTCCATCAGTGGCTATTAGTCAGAAGGTATAGATAGGAACTCTCAGTCTGGGGCAAATGATGCTCTGTATTCTTGGTGCTTGACCGGGGGGGGGGCAACAGTGGGAGGAGTTCCTGCCCCCACTGCTGGACCTTCTGAGGGCACCTGGTGTTTTTGGCCACTGTGTGACAGAGTGTTGGACTGGATGGGCCACTGGCCTGATCCAACATTGGCTTCTCTTATGTTCTTATGAAAGCCTAGGAGTGCTATCATGTTGGGGTTAGCTGGTATAGTTAGTCCAGTATCTACTGACTAGTTAGCAGAGTGCATAAAACTTTTAGCACAGTAGCGCATCCAGTCAGGGTAACACAGTATAGAGTGACAGAAAGGTGCACAGAGCCACACTTTCAGTTTAAAAGACTAATACTAGTCTCTTTATTCTAGAACCACAATCTGGATAGGAAAGATGAGAGATAGGATAGTATTCTACTCTAACTAACTAAGGATAGACTCAGATGGTGAGAGGCCATCTGAGTCATGGTGCTAAGATGAGGACAGCGTGTTGTCCCTCTTGGTGTGTACAGGAGGAAGGAGAGAGAAGTTCTGGGGGAAAGAATGAACAGAAGGAAGGCAGTTATTCCCTGTGATATCCATTCTAGCAGGGAAGAAGAAGAGGAAGAGATTGGATTTATACCCTGTCCTTCACTACCCAAAGGAGTCTCAGAGTGGCTCACAAACTCCTTCCCCTTCCCCTCCCCACAACCGACACCCTGTGAGGTAGGTGGGGCTGAGAGAGTTCTGACAGAAACTACTCTTTTTCAAGGACAGCTGTGCCAGAACTATGGCTTGCCCAAGATCATCCAGCAGCTGCCTGAGGAGGAATGGGGAATCAAACCCGGTTCTCCCAGATTAGAATCCGCGCACTTAACCACTACACCACGCTGGCTCTGCATATCAAAGGGATAGTGACAGGAGAGTAAACACAGGAAGGAAAGGTCAGTGTGACTATTTGGCTACCTGTCTCTCTTGCTACAAAGTCTGGAGGTTGAGGCAGGGGACAGCGCCTTCACTTCCAACATATCATGCTGTTGCCAAATGGCTATATTTAAATATTATTTTTCTCCTGCAGAGATCCCCTGCCCCTGTGGCAGACGCAGTCTCTGCCACACTGTTCCCCAAGGCAGTGATCCCCGTCTAGTCTGGTCTCCTCTACCAGCCATTTCTCTGACCTCCTTAGTGCAGGAGCTGGTTTGGGCCCCACTTCCCTGTTCTTCCCATGAAACCTCCCCCCCCCCCATAACAGCAAAGACCAAACCCACACAGGCACAAAGCTGAGGCTGTCAACATAGAGGGGCTTCCTGGTACCTTGTTTCATTGTCTACTGGGAGAAATTGAGTCGGGGAAAGGAATGTGCCAATGTCACATTACACCAGCATGCTTAAAACTGAAAAGTTACATGGTAGTCTCTCTAGCATTTTGCAAAAACTCTTGGTAACACCAAGGCCCACCTCTCATTTCTTCCTGTGGGTTGCAGCTGTGGCCTGGCAACCCTATGTCCGCATTTCCTCTTGGCCAGGCCTGCCACCATACCATTTCTCCTTCTGTTGGGCTGTGTGGATAGGGATTTCCCCTTGGGCCTACCAGTTAGCTGATTGGTAGGCTGGCTGCTGGGCAGCATCCTGCTTGCCACTGTCCTGGACAGGCCAGCAAATGGAGACACTGGCTGTCCTTTCCTCTCCTGCAGCCCATCAGCCACATATCATTCCAGGTAGGGTTGCCAGCCTCCAGGTGGGGCCTGGGGATCTCCTGCTTTTATAACTGATCTCCAGCTGACAGAGATCAGCTCCCCTGGAGAAAACGGCTGCTTTGAAGGGTGGACTCTATGGCATTGTACCATGCTGAGGCCCCTCCCCTCTCCAAACCCCACCTTCTCCTGGCTCCACCCCCAAAGTCTTCAGGTATTTTCCAACCCGGACTTGGCAACCCTATCTCCAGGCCCCTTCACCACTGTCTTTGACCCTCACTGAGCCCAGGTGATTGGCTACAGTAGTGGGAGGGGGCTGCAGGTTGGGCTTGGCCTCATCCCACCACCATCCCAGAGAGATCCAACCCCCATCAGGAAAAGAAATTAGCATTAGCGTACATTGTCCAGCACATTGCTCAATGGAGAACTGGTGTGGCTGGAATGCAAGATACCACTGCGTGAGTGGCAGGTTAGAGTCCTTCATCCAGTGTAGCCACATCAGGGGCATGTTGTTTGTAACCAGAATAAAGGGAGTTCCCCATAGATTATATGACCCAGTTTATGGCTAAAGTTTCTTGTTCCACTATGGCGTAAGATCACTCCCGCGGAAGGAGCTTCCAGTTGAGGTAGAATACTGGGTCAGTATTTTGAGGATCCCAAAAAACTGCGGGGTTAAACGAGCGAAGCCGTAGGTCAAAATGTGGCACGGGGCAAATAGTGGGAAATTGACACCCGCAATTGGGGGAAAGGGAAGAGCGGCGGTAGAGCGGCACTTCATGGGAAATCGGTGACAGCACTGGCAAACATTCCTTTTTAAGACCCTGGAGAGTTACTGAATTAGCCTAAGGTAGCTATTTGTATAAGCTCTGAAAAATAAAAAAACTTGCCTATAGAGAGAGCAGTGGAGGTACTCTGTGTACTTGTGTATGCAGCATAATCTGGCCTTTCAACTAACAAGTCATTCCACAAAATGGGAAACATTCTCCTTGCCCATTCTAGTAAAGGGATTTAAATGACCTCACAACTTCACAGATATAAACAGAACACCTAACTGAAACTCCATATCTCTCATTTTCTCTGGGTTACACAAAAGCAAGGCGCTCAACAGCATTACCCAAACTAAAAACAAACCACACCTGAGTTGTAGGAACTCTGTCAAGATAATGAAGACCAGGGCTTTTTTTTTTTTTTTAAAGAGGTGCTGGAACTCTTAAGAGGGGAATTAAGTTTTCCACCTGCATACTCAAAATTCATGAACTTTTAAACATTTTTATTCATTCAAAAAATGCATTCCTTTAAACATTTTTAAAAGAATTTTGTTGAAGAGGTTCTGGAACTCCGTTTGGTGCATTCCCCCAGAAAGAAAGCCCTGATGTGGACAAAAAAAGTATGCAAGAAAAATGCAGACCTCTTTAATCCATATTAGCTGGTATGTTAAAAGTGGGAGGGTGTGGTGTTTGCAGCCAAGGCCCTTCTCTAGTCTCCTGCTGGCCTTGATCAGCAACATGACTCAGCAGAAATCAGGGGTGACCTTCAGTGTGACACCCTTGAACTTTATTAATAAGTCAGACTTCAAAGCCTTTTGGGAAATGTAGGATATATTTCTAATGAACTTTAATCCATATTTATCAGGGCTACATTTTTGCTTTATTACGCAAGTGTATTTTTTTAAGGAGTTCCAGGCAAATCCCAGCTGCTAAATAATTGGTAAGCCCCTTTTTACAGCAAAAATAAAGAGCTTAGCCGAGAATCTTTATTTAAAGCCCTGCTGCATAACATCCTCTCAGCTCACTCCTGGCAACCACCGCTATGCCTGGCTTGCCCATTAGGATTAGGATTTATCATTCACATAGCACTCCCCCCCCCCCCCCCCCCCCCGTTTCACACAAAATGATTACTTTTCAGAAATATCTTCCTGGCCAGTTTACTGGTTCTGTACTGAACTCTTTCTGCCTAAACTAGGGAGGCCAGCTTGGTGGGATCTGCAGCCATGTAGCTAGATATTATTGGGAGGGGCCCTGGGGGGGCCACCAACTAATTATATCCGTTAATTAGTGAAACTCCTTGGAAGCCAGTCTTCCCCTAAGGCAGCCCTGAACCCCCACCAGACTAGGGCTGCCAAGTCCAACTTGGGAAATATCTGGGGACTTTGGGGGTGGAGCCAGGAGACTTTGGGGGTGGAGCCAGGAGATGTTGCTTCCACATGCTGACACATGAACTCATGAAGTTTCCTAATACTGAATCAGGCCATTGGTCCATCAAGGTCAGTATTGACTACTCAGACTGGTAGTGGCTCTCCAGGGTCTCAGGCTGAGATCTTTAATGTCACCTATTACCTGATCCTTTTTTAGCTGAAGAGGCTGATACCTCCTGCATGTCAAGCAGATGCTCTATCACTGAGCAACGGCCCTACTGAATCCTTCCTCATCTCGGCAGAATATGAAGCACTAAGTGCTACACAAGTGCTAAATATGATTTTCATATCATAAGAACAGGAGAGAAGCCACAATGGATCGGGCCAACAGCCCATCCAGTACAACACTCTGTGGCCAAAAATACCAGGTGCCCTCAGGAGGTCCAGCAGCGGGGCCAGAATCCAGAAGCCCTCCCACTGTTGCCCCCCCCCCCCAAGCACCAAGAATGCAGAGCATCACTGCCCCAGACAAAGGGTTCCATTTAGACCTTGTGGCTAATAATAGCCACTGATAGACCTCTGCTGGATGGGGACAGAGAGACAGACAGACAGACAGACAGACAGATAGAAAAAAGAAAGAAAGAAAGGGGGAGAGGGAGAGAGAGAGAAGGAAAAGAGCTGGCAGAGGCACTTACTTCCATTTAGACCTTGTGGCTAATAATAGCCACTGATAGACCTCTGCTGGATGGGGACAGAGAGAGAGACAGACAGACAGAAAAAAGAAAGAAAGAGGAAAAGAGCTGGAAGAGAAACTTACTACAGCAACGTTGCAAGCCACATGCAAAAGCAGCTCCTTCAGTCCCTCCTTAATCTCTGGGCGGACCTCTCTTGCTGTGGAAGCTCTCTTGCTGACTTCTTAAAGGGGAAATGTCTGGTGAGGCTTTTTACTGCAGGGCAGGCTCTCTGCAGACATTTCCCTTTTACGGCAGCCATTTTGTCCCCCGGTGGCCAATTCTGAAAAAGCGGGGGTAAGCACTAAAAATCGGTGTTTCCCCCGCCCTACCGGGGGACTTGGCAGCCCTACACCAGACTCTGGGGCAAGTGAGGGGGGTAATGCCCAGCAGCCGCAGCTTCCTCTCTCCCCCAGAGCACTGCATACCTGCTCAAGTTCAGAAGCTAAGCAGGGAGAAGCAGGCAGCAGGCTGCAGCATCCAGGAGGGGGACTCAGGGGCATAGGGTTTTTAACTTCCTGGGCGGGGTGGGGGCTCTTGCATGTGTGTGCGCATGAAGCGCGTGCGTGTGCTGGGCTGATGTCCCTGCCGCCGCCGTGAGAGCCTCCCCCCCTGGCCCGCCCGCCCGGCCCCCCTGCCCACCCCCCCAAATTTACTTGCTCTCTCCCTCCCTCCCTCCCAGGGCCATCCGGGGACTGCCCAGCATGATGATGTCACCTCTGGGTGACATCATCACGCTGGGTGGATCCCCGGATGGCCCCGGGAGAGAGGGAGGGAGTGGGTTCAGGGGAGGGGAGCTGGCCGGCCGCCTCTTGTAGCAGCGGTGGGCGGGTGGGCCTAGCAAGGGAGGCGGGGAGGCATGGCGGTGGTGACAGTGGCAGGCAGGGGAGCAGGTGCCCTGTTTCGCCGGGGGGGGCTCAGTACCCCCTGGGAAACTTCAGGGGTGGCCTGAGCCCCCCATAGTTGATGCCTGAGGGGGGACTGGCAGGGGAGGGCGTAGAAAGAGATTCGATGGTGGGAGTGGGAAGAGGCAGCAGGACGCTCTCCCCAGCCCACTCACTCAGGTTAGCCCAGCAAGACGGTCCACCTGCCTGTCCTCACCACACCACCGAGCAAGCCAGGCACTTCCTGCTGGGACTGCAGCCACCTCCATTGCTGCCGTTCTGGGTGTCTCTGGCTGGGAGTGGAGCGAGGCTGGTGGAGAAGTGGCCACGGTGCTCAGTTGTCTCACAGCCAGGTCAGAGGCAGCACGGCACAAGCAGCAAGTTGAGGTACTTTGGGGCCAGCCTGTGAGGGAGGGGCCCAGAAGAAACTCTAGGGGGCTGGGCCCCATGGGCCCCATGTTAGCTACAAGCCTGGATCTGGGGACCCCCAGAATCACAGCTCATCTCCAGAATACAGACATCAGGTCCTCTGGAGCAAACGGCTGCTTAGGAGGGTGGACTCTGTGGCATTATACCCCACTGAGGTCCCTGTCCTCCCCAGGCTCCATTTACAAATCTCCAGGAGTTCCCCATCCTGGGTCTTGGAACCTTACCCCCATCCCCCACCAGTGGCCAGGGGGGAGCCTGGCAAAGACCCTTTGCCTTCTAGAGATGCCAGCTTCCAGGTGGGACCTGGGGATCCCCTGGAATTACAACTCATCTCCAGACTACAGAGATCAGTTCCCCTGGAAAAACATGGATGTTTTGGAGGGTGGACCCTATGGCATTATATCCCACTGAGGTCCCTGTCCTCCCCAGGCTCTATCCACAAATCTTTGGAAGTTTCTCAACCCTAACCTGGAAACCCTACCCTTCATCTCCCACCCGTGGCCAGGGGGGACCTGGCAACCCTCTCAAAAAGTACAAGGGGTTGCCCTCTAGAAAGCGGCAGAGGTGTCCCTTGTTGGTTGGCTTTGTGCCAGGTCTCTACTAGTTGAGCAGCAGCATCACAGCTCGGCATTATACCAAGGAAAGTCCTTGCACACGTTAACTGGAAGCACCCATTGCCTCTTGCATCCTCAGGCCCTAACATACAGCTACTTCTGTTTTGTTTTGTTTTAAAGTTATTTTTCAGGCTCAACTGCACCCTGGCTTTAGCAAAACTGCACTGAGTGACTATTGTTAGAACTAATTAAAAGGGTTTATCAACAAAGGTATATATGCCATATTCTTAACATACTTTGCAAAGTTAACGTCTGCAGTTAACATTACTATCCCTTCAGTCACAGCTCATGCACACAAGGAGGAAGGAAAGGGTTGGGAATTCACTACACATCAGTTCTCTCAAACTCCACTATGCAATGATTTCTGCATATTTCTTTATTGCTGCTTCTTATAATCTTTTGGCAACTCCGCTTTTAAAATGTAATGAAAACATTGTGGAAACCCTGTGCAACTCACCAAAAATAGAGAAGGAAGATAGGACAGTCTAATGCAAGTCAAGTTTATTAGTACGGTCAAGCGACCAGTCAAAATAAAACATTTCCAAAGGGAATATTGATATAAAATACACAATAAATACATAAAATTCAAGTAGATATTTTAAAAGGCAGTAATACAAAACGGGAGCAGCACAATGTATCATTAAAGTGGGAACAGAACGATGCTAATTTATCATTAACTTACTATCTAGTATACAAGTTTCCTCTTCTTTAATGCCAGGAAACAAAATTTTGCCACAGCTAAAGATATCCTCTCTTTCCGATCTTCCAACAAAAAAAGTTAAAATCCTTAATTCCGCAAATTTCAAATGAACATCCAAAGGTTTAAATTTGGACAACAATGGGAAGATTAACAACTGTCTCTCCATAACATAAAAATTACAATGTAATAGGATATGTGAGACTGACTCTGTCTCAAGATTTGTAAAAGGACAACATCTTTGAGAGATCGGCCAGCGCAAAAACCTTCCTTGTAATAGATTAGAGGGTAGGGCATCAAAACGTGCTCTTGAAAAGGCCCATCTATAGCCGTCATATATGATGTTAGATAGATATGGAGCGGGAACAAAACCTGCCCAAGATTTCAAAGCTCCATATCTCGGATGCATTTGCAAATTAAACTACATAATTGGCTTGAACACGATAACTATCTAAGTAAAGAACAGGCGGGCTTTACTCAGGGTCGATCAACTCTTGATCATTGTCTTGTTCTAGATTATTTCATTCAAAAATATGTTAGAGTAGCCAAAAGATCGCTTTTTGTTGCCTTTGTGGATCTGAAGGCGGCCTTTGATTCTGTTTCTCGGGGGAGACTTTGGGCTAAACTGAACTGCTCAACTATAGATAAAAGACTTCTACATCTGATAATTAAAGTTCATGAGAACACGCAACTACAAATCAGATGTAATGGTGAAGGAGTGCTATCTAGACAGTCTAATGCAAAAGTAACTCTGCCACACTATTGGGCTCGGACCTCGGTCAGGAAATTGAAACCCGCCCCATCTCAGATCTCAGTTTCTGCTTCGTGTCCCACGCCCAGGCTAAATGAAGAATGACGGTTTGGCCTACTTTGCTTGACTTCAGCCAGTCTGACCTATGTGGTGTTGTGAGCTCTGTGGTTTTTTAGAAGGGTGTTCATTGGGATAAATTCCTGTCTAGTGTAGTTGTCAGTAAGAAACATGCTGGCTTTTCTAACAATGGTCAGTGCAGGTTTGCCAACCTCCAGGTGGGGCCATGGCGGATTAGATTTTTCCTGGAAATGCAACTAATCTCCAAACCACAGAGATTCCTGGAGAAAATGGCTGCTTTTGAGGGTGGACTCTGTGGCATTGTACCCTACTGAGGTCCCTACCCACACCTCCCCCTCCCCAGACTTCATCCCCAAACCTTCAGGAATTTCCCAACCTGGTGTTGACAACCCTAGATCAGTATTTCTTAAAATCTAAATTGGGATTTATGCATTGGGATGAAAAGTGGGAAAAAATGCTTTTCCAGAGGCTAACCTCTCAGACAGAGATGGCTGCTTGCCAATAAGAACCCAGTCAGGATCAGTCAACAAAAAAGAATTGATGCCAGACCTGACTGTGATATGATCTCTCAGCCTGGCTACTTGACTCTGCCCAGCAACGAAAGAAAGAAACTAAATATTTTTCTTGCTAAGGTGTGGGAATGGTGGATTCCATCAAAGCACAGAGTCACCACGTACAAGCAGTGTTTCTATGGTGTGTTTAAATTACTTAATTCATAGCAAAGATCATCCTTTGCCAAACCATCCCCATCATTTATTTGATGATTTACCTCCATTATTTTAGATCAAGGTGGACAGCTGTGTTGGTCTGAAGCAATAGAATACAGGTAGAATCCAGTGGCACCTTTAAGACCAACAAAGTCTGATTCAAGGTGTGAGCTTTCATGTCCATTATTTTAGAGGATTTTAGACTTCAAGTTAGTGGGATTCTTGGGGGGGGGGGGAGTTGACAAGACTTCTAAGGATTTACTCATTTTGTATGGGCATTTGGCTAAAATGTTTGGATTATGGAAAGTGTGAAGCATGTGCTTCTGCTGTGGATTTTTAAAACATGTTTCTTCCTCTTTGCTTTATTTTTAAGCATCTTACTATCTGGTTTTATTTTGATGAAGCGTGTGTGTGTGTGTGTGTGTGTGTGTGTGTGTTTTAATGATGCAGTCCTAAGGATACTTTTCTGGAATAACCCCACTGAAGAGACATGAGTAGGATTCTGATTTAATCACCGTTGGCACTAATTAGGGTTGCCAACCTCCAGGTGGCAGTTCAAGATCCCTTGGAACTACAATTGATCTCCAGGCAACAGAGATCAGTTCACCTGGAGAAAACAGCTGCTTTGGAAGGTGGATTATATGGCATTATACACCACTGAAGTCCCTCCCTTCCCCAGACCCTGCCCTCCTTATGCTCCGCCCCCAAAATCTCCAGGTATTTCTGAACCCAGATCTGGCAGCCCTAGACATATTGTGGAATGCGTAGGTATAAATACTCTAAATAATAAATAAACTATGTCAGGTCATTCAGGTTATAGATTTGAGCCTAGACCACTAGTCTGGTAGATAGTTGTGCCAGTGCTTTCTGCCAAAAACTGCTCCAGCCTCCTCTTTTGACTGCAAACTGAATGAGGTCAACTGAACAAGATATTCCAGAGGATCTACAACATTATCTGCACCTGTTCATAGCTTAAATACCAAAGAACCATGAAACCAGGGCTGGTGCCAGGTTTTTTTTGCACATTAGGACTGATTTCCCACAGCCGCTGCTCCGCCCCCGCTCATCCCTTTGCCCCGATCATGTCAATTTCCCACTATTTGCTGTGCGGCCTCATTTTGCCCCACAGTTTCACCTGATTTTCCCCGCGTCTACTCAGTCCTGTTTTTTGAGGCGGGCGGGCAAAGTGGCTTGGTGTGCATGCCCACCCCTCTGCCTCCCTCTCCCCTTCCTCTCTGCGCAGCAGCATGGGGAGTCCTGGGAGAGCTGCCAAGCCCCGCCCCACCAAGCCCAGGCACCAAGATGGCCCCTTGCAACAGAGCAGGGCTTTTGGCGGGGGTGGGGCGGGGCAGCAGGCCAGCGCAGCACTCGTCTCAAGGTGGCGCTCTAGGCAACTGCCTAACCTGCGTCTATGGATGGTCCAGCTCTGCATGAAACTAGTCCTGCAAGCTCTACAGAATATTAGACTTGGTTTTCTTAAACAATGTTCTTCTGTGTTGCAAAGGGGACTGGTTTTGAAAATGGGAAATGCAAGGGCACTTTGCAATATGGTGAAAACAAGGGGAAAAAACCACCATAGGGTTACTGGATATCCTTGCATTTGCCCAAGCAGTTCTTTAAACCTTGTCTAGCATTTGTGTTCTTATTAATCTTATTTCTGATACAAGAAATTATGACAGCATATCACTATCCTAGTAAACCATCTTCTCTGCCTGCCTGCTTCTCTCTCTCTCTCTTTCTGCAGTGTCTCAGGCCGTGGTCACACGGCCCTTAAATACGGGAGGAAGGGCTATTTCCTCCTGCATTTAAAGGGGCCATCCACAATGGCCTCTGAAAGTCCCGTGCCGAAGCGGGCTTAAACGCGGGTTGCTCTCGCATTTTCCAACCCCGGGAAAATCAACAGTTTTCCCGGGTGTTGCGGGAGGAACCCGCATTTTAGCCATCTGGCCAACCCTCTCCCGCAATCATTGCGAGAGCGGGGCTGTCCAGATGGTCCCGTCGACCATTTCCCCCCCGCCTTTTACACTTGGGCACTTGGGCAGTCAAGCGCCCAAGTGTAAAAGGGGGGGAAAACCCCCCCAAACTTACCTTTGCCGCCACTTCCGCCGCCGCCTCTGCCGCTGCCTCCTCTAATGCGGCCGCCGCCGCTTTCGCCACCGCCGCTTCTGCCGTGGCCACCGCTTCCACAGCTGCCGCTGCCGCAGCCACTGCTTCTGCTGCCGCAGGGGTTGGGATGTGTAGACATCCCAACCCGCGATAGAAAAATGTGGCTCCTTTAAATCCAGGAGGGCTCCCGGATTTAAAGGGCCCGTGTGACCGCAGCCTCAGTGCTTCTCTAGTATGAAGCCAAAGGCCCCAAGCCAGCTAACATTAGGTGTGACTAGGTCTCATTGGAACAAGTTAGTACAGCTAGCTTCACTACCATTTAGATAGAACTAAGGTTAGATGGGTCCAAACTAAAGGTCACAATGCTGGCATGTTTAAGCCCTTTGATTTCAGTGGGCTTAAAAATGCCTATGTTTCTGATACAGTGTGGCTAAAGATTGCAATGCTATGAATTGCTACCCCAATTATTAGCATCTTTACATTTTCTTTCTTCTCTAAGCCATGTGCAAAATCTTATGCATTAGTAACATGATCCTTTAACAGGAATGTCACTGTTTACTAATGTTTTTTAAAAATCTCACTGCATTATTTATATACTAACTAGGAATTAGGTAGACATTTCCTGCTCTTCCCACTTGAAGCATTCAGCATATGGCCTGTTATACCTCCTATATTCCAGAGCATCAATTCTGACCCAAGCCTCATTGTTTGAGGTCAGCCATCTGCTAAATTGTATATGCCTGTGGTACATATGCAAATTTTGGATTTGAAATGTATCTTGAAAGCCAGCTTCAAAGTAACATTTAAAGGGCGGGTGACAGAGAAAGAAAGAAAGAAAGAAAGAAAGAAAGAAAGAAAGAAAGAAAGAAAGAAAGAAAGAAAGAAAGAAAGAACTCTCTAAAGTGTATAATGATAATACTCAGAACAGGTTCGTTAAGCATAGCCATATTTCACAGAATATGGCCATATTTCATAGAATCTCACAAACTGCTTATTAGAAGAATCACAAATCCCATTGCTATGATTTTTTAAAAAAATATTCTAGATTCATTTCTATATTCTAAATCTAGATTTCTAGATTTTCATTCTTTGAGCCACCGGCATACCAAAGCTGACCATAACATGACAAGGGACAAAAAGAGCGTGGGAATTGTAGACCTCTCTCTCTCTCTCTCTCTCTCTCTCTCTGTTGAATGTTTCACACTCAGGTTTTCCAATTAATCTTATGCTGGAAAAATGGTGTTGGGTGGATTGCCATGGAGACTGATTCTTTTTTTCCTCCCTGACATAACAGGTACTGTGGAACAAAGCAATATAAGCTTTCTCGTGTGCTGATCTTACAGATTATACCTTTTCTGATATTTGGAAATGGCTTGAGAGATGTGTCTTCACTTGCATTTCTGTTTTTAGTGTCCCAGGGTCTCTGCTCAGATTAGTTTTACAAGCTTTCATAATACTTAAAGCTACACCATGGAAAAGCCAACTACTAGACAGTACATTCTGGTACCACCAGTGTGGGACTGTGCTGATCCCTCCCCACCCACCCACCCACCCTGCCTCCCCACTGAGAATTACTAAGCACATTTACTGCATGTAGCCTGGTGGTTCCTGGGGGCTGTGTTCAGCCAGGGCGGCAGCCAGGAAACTTGGCCAAGGTTACCCAGGGAAACCTCAGGAAGGCACAGGTGGCAGCCCTGGGATCCAGAGAAGGCAACCAGAGGAGAGGAGCTGAGCAGGGAAGAGGAAGAGAGTTAAAACCCACCCACCTCTTCCTCAGTGCAGAGAGAGGAGCCAACATAGAAAATTTACTGGTGGCCTCTCTCTGCAGAGATGAAGAGATCTGAGACAGAGCTGGCTAGCTACACCAGCTGGCCGGCTGGGGAAACCCCACCCCCAAATAGGGACATCATTGGGCGATGTCTCTGATGCAACGACATTACCAGGAAGTGATGCCATTGTGGCAGTGATGTCATGTGCAATGCTCTGGATTTGGGGCAAACTCTATGGGTTTGAAGCAAAAAACCCATAAAGTTTTTGCTCCCCAAAACAGCATCATGCGCGACATCGCAGACACAAGGACATCACTTCTGTGTGACATTACTGCGTTGGGACATCTCCCAATGACATCCCATCCACCCCTCGAATGTCCCCCAAATCCCCCCGCTGCAACAGCAAGGGGACCTGGCAACCCTGCTACAGAAAAACAAGGTCTTCAGGATGATCTAAATACATCTAAATAAATCTGAGCAAAGAATACCTTCTCTAATGCCATCTGCAAACCCTCTGTGCATTTACCAAGTGCTTTCCCCTCACTACACCATAGCCACACCTGTCTACCTACATGGTGTTAAGGGATAGATTTCTAGGTTGGAGGGAACAATTTGCAAACAGGTACAATGCAAATATCCCATTTTATCAATTAAAACACAATCACCTCCACCCCATAATCTTATTCCCTAACATCTCTTGAGAAAAGAATATAGCAAATTAAATCAAGACTCATAGTTTTGGTTATAAGCAAACCACATTTCCGTCAATAGTGTGCCATACCGATGGTATGCCATACTGGAGATATGTGGCTTCTTCTAAGACTGTATGTCTAATTGTAATTTTTGTTGTTCAGTCTCACAGTTGAGTCCAACTCTTTGCAACCCCATGGACCACATCATGCCAGGCCCTCCTGTCTTCTGCCGTCCTCTGGAGTTTGCTCAACTCCATGCCAGTTGCATTGATAGCACTGTCTAACCATCTCATCCTTTGCTGTCCCCTTCTTCTTTTACCTTCAATCTTTCCCAGCATCAGGGTCTTCTCCAGTGAGTGCTCCCTTCTCATTTGGAGGCCAAAGTATTTGAGCTTCAGCTTCAGTATCTGGCCTTCCAGGGAACAGTCAGGGTTGATTTCTTTTAGGATTGACTGATTTGATCTCCTTGCAGTCCAAGGGCCTCTCGAGAGTCTTCTCCGGCACACGGCACCTGCCATGTATATTTGAAAATTATTATTTATTTCTTTATTTCTCCCCACTGGGAACACAAAGTGGTTTACATTGTTCTCCTCTCCTCCATTTTATTCTCATAACATCCCCGTAAAGGAGTATGGGACTGGCCCAAGTCCACCCAGCAATCTGCTGGCAGAATGGGGATTCAAACCCAGGTCCTCCAGATCCTACCCTAACTCTCTAACGACTATACCACACTGGCTCTCTGTGGAGACTGGGGCCGCATCCACACTGTCACTTTTGTAGCTCATTTCTCCCTATTGCTTCAGGTTCTCCCACCCCCCATATGTTTTGTTCTCTCTAGTAGTCCCAGGGCTCCGTTGGAGCCGGGGTGCGCCGGAGCGCCGCTTCGGGAGAGAGGAGGCAGGGGGGCGGGCACTTAACAAAGCCCTGCCCCCCCAGCCTCCCCCCCTGTCAAAAGTCCCGGGGCCGGCGGCGCTCCGCTGGCCCTGGGGAGAAGCCCGTCCCTCCCCCCTCCCACTGCTCCCGGGGCTGCGGCAGAGCGCCGCCGGCCCCGGGGAGCCCCTTTCCTCCCCCCCGTCAAAAGTCCCGGGGCTGGCGGCGCTCCGCCGGCCCCGGGGAGAAGCCCGTCCCTCCCCCCTCCCACTGCTCCTTCCTTTCCCCGTCCTTCCCCTCTACCTTCCTTCTTTCCTCCCTCTCTCCCCCCTTCCTTCCTTCCTTCTCTCTCTCCCCCCCACCTACCTACCTACCTTCCTGTTCCTTCCTTTCCCCCTTCCTTCCCCTCTCCCTTCCTTCCTTCTTTCCTTCTTTCCTTCCTTCCTTCTCTCTCTCCCCACCTACCTACCTACCTTCCTGTTCCTTCCCCTCTCCCTTCCTTCCTTCCTTCCTTCTCTCTCTCTCCCCCACCTACCTACCTACCTTCCTGTTCCTTCCCCTCTCCCTTCCTTCCTTCCTTCCTTCCTTCCTTCCTTCCTTCCTTCCTTCCTTCCTTCCTTCCTTCCTTCCTTCCTTCTCTCTCTCCCCCACCTACCTACCTACCTTCCTGTTCCTTCCCCTCTCCCTTTCTTCCTTCCTTTCTTCTCTCTCTCTCTCTCTCCCACCTACCTACCTATCTTCCTGTTCCTTCCTCTCTCCCTTCCTTCCTTCCTTCCTTTTCTCTCTCTCTCCCCACCTACCTACCTACCTTCCTGTTCCTTCCTTTCCCCGTCCTTCCCCTCTCCCTTCCTTCCTTCCTTCCTTCCTTCTCTCTCTCTCTCTCCCCACCTACCTACCTACCTTCCTGTTCCTTCCTTTCCCCGTCCTTCCCCTCTCCCTTCCTTCCTTCCTTCCTTCCTTCTCTCTCTCTCCCCCACCTACCTACCTTCCTTCCTGTTCCTTTCCTTCCTTCCCCCTCCCTCCCTTCTTGCCTTCTGACACACCTGACGTCAGGGATGTGTGGCCTTATGACACTCCCGGTGACGTCAGGGGGTGTGGCATATGCAAATAAGTTATGCTAATGAGCTCCTGCACCTCTTTTTTTACGAAAGGACCCCTGAGTAGTCCCAGAGGGAGCAAAACACATGTGGAAAAGGGGGAGGAACCCAAAGCAATAGGGAGAAATGAGCAGCAAAAGTGACAGTGTGGACGGGGCCTCTCTCCCCCCTTCAGATAATCCGGTTAGTGATCTTGTGAGTGCAGGATCAATTCATAGCAGTTATGATAAATTATTTTGTTACAAAATAAAAAAGTTGCAATGTTACAGTTCAAGTAACAGACCTGGGGATTCTATCAACAGTTGACAAATCACTATGACGTGAATGAATTAATGAACTTCATCTATAGCTACCTTTCTCCCCAACGGGGCCCCAAAGTTATTTACGTCTTTCTCCTCTCCTCCATTTTGTCTCCATTATGATGACTTGTCAATTAGCATTTTAAAAAACAACCTTGTGGTCTGGGATGGAAAGCAGATATTGTGGTGGATCTGGGGCAGGGAAAATGCAGGGCAACCCAAGCCCCGTAGCCACTGCACTGAACTGATAGTTCAAGCAGCACTAATGAAAACCTGGGAACTTACTGTGTGACTGTGGAAGTCACCTATGAAGCCATGCCTCCACTGTAGCCCTCAACTGGCGTACAGTATGCAGATAGTATTTCAAATGATAACTCTCACTTTTTCTCTTTTTCTTTTACTGTTGAGTACTTCTGCCTTACAGTCTTAAAATGGCTTAATATATTCACTCTCCTCAGGGAACTTTGAAAACTGTGGTTCTAAGGCAGGAATCCATGTTTATTATATACAGTGTATTGTTGCATACCTTTCACCAGCACCTGAGGATTGTAACTTTGCTTACAGAAGTTTTAAGCAGGCTTGGGATGCCTATACAAGCTGAAACCTTGTGTGTTTAAAGTGGCCAACACCCCGTTGGGAAATTCCTGGAGATTTGGGAGGGGTGTGTGTGTCAAAGCCTGCAGAGGGTGGAGTTTGGGGAGGCGATGGACTGTGATGCCATAGAGCCCTCCCTCCAGATTTGCAATTTTCTCCGTGGGAACTGATCTTTGTAGTCTGCAGCTCATTTGTAATTCTGGGAGAACTCCAGGCACCAGCAGGAGGTTGGAAACCTTACATCATATCTTGCCAAAGATATCTTCAGCCTTTTTGGTTTTAGAACCTGTGATCAGAAGGTAGCAAGTAGTATTAATTCTGTATTGTTTGAAGGTGAGAATGCTTTTGGAATTGAAGGGGCCTCTGGCAACTGGAGCAATTGCCCCTGGGCCAAGGGTTGCCAGTTCTGAGTTGGGAAAGATCTAGGATGAAGCTTGAGGAGGGCGGGGTTTGGGGAGGAGAGGGACTTCAGAGGGGGATAATGCCATAGATTCTACCTTCCAAACTGGCCATTTTCTCCAGGTGAACTCTATTACCTGGAGATCAGTTGTAATCCAGGAGATCTTCAGTCACCACATGGAGGTTGGCAACCCTACTTGTGCCTCACACATGGGCATAGCCACATCAACCCTGCCTTTTCCCTTTCAAGGCAATACTACCAGAACAGGAGTATTTTGACTATTAAATAGGATTGCCATCTCTGGGTAGGGAAATTCCAAGAGATTTGGGGGGTGCAGCCTAAGAGAGCAGGATTTAGGGGGGCAGAGAGAAATCAACAGGGTATAATACCACAGAGTCCACCCTCAAAAGCAGCCAATGTCTCCAGGGCAACTGACTTCTGTAGTCTGGAGATCAGCTGTAATTCCAGGAGATCTCTGGAGACTGTCAACCCTGTTTCCCTATGTTTCATTGACCTCAGTGAAGGGATCCACCCTTATTGTCCTGACTGAAGTGCAAATTTAATCAATATGTATTGTAATACATCCTCTCTTTTTCTTCTCCCCCCTACCACCCCAGGCAGACCAATAGCAGCTTGGCTGGAGGGAGGCCCAAGGAACCATTAACCCAGCTGATAACTAAAAAGACTCAGCTCAGATTCCTGACAGACAATGTAGCTAATTCCCTCCATCCCACTAGCTTTGGATCTCAAAACTGCCAAACTATTTGCAAATGAGTGGTTTACTTTGCTAGTATATGCAATTGTATTTTTTGTCTTCCACTTTTTTAGACATTAAATTCTGAAATCAGACACAAATGTCTTTTGAAAAGATTGTAAGCTGTTACCCGCCCTGAGCCTGCTTGCGGGAAGGGTGGGCTATAAATGTGAATGAATGAATGAATGAATGAATTAATTAAATATCAGTTTAAAAAAGAGAAAAACTGGCATTGATAACAGGGCGCAAGCATCTCAAAAAGGCCCTATGTAAAGGCCAAAGTATACAAGGAATAGTTCAAGTCCCAAATCCATATTACATTTAAAATAGGCTGTTAATGAAACCACTAAAATCAGTGGAATATCACAGTAAAAGATAAAAAATTATCAGGACAGAGATGAAAGGGAGGCTATTCTATGTAGGAGTAAACAGTGAGAATAGAACAATGGCCTTGATGGCAAAGACCACTGCAGAAGGGAAGAAGTGCAATACTGTATTTTATCAGGACTCACATACTTTTTTTGCATGTGAACAAATTTCCTCTGGTTAAATTGAAGAGCTAACTATTCCAAAAGTGTTAGTGGACATTAGGAATAATGAAGGGGGGAAAAGAGACAATATACTGAATGCAAATGAATCAGAAGATAGATGCATAATATCTGAATGGAACAACAGATGCCAGCTGTGGAACAAGGCTGTAATCTGTTCTATTTATAAAGAGAAGACACATTTTGCACACAGCATTTACAGAGACATCTTATCGCTAATAACCATGTATAAGACCTTGTTGCTACAGATCAGTTATTAAATGTTGCAATGAAAATATTGTTATAGTTTTTAGAAGAAATTTGAAAACAATATCTTGGTATCTGACAAACTGATTAACAAATGCCATCAAGGAAGGAAGGAAGGAATTAGTATGTACCCTGCTATTTTTTAATTCTTACAAAGTCCATTTAGCACGTTCCGCTCCTGTCCAGAGTTTGCACAAAAAATCTTGTCTGGTTGACATTTGATAATTTGTCCATCTGGAAGAGATCTCTTTTCTGTTCTATTGTTCATGTACTTGCTACTAATTGCAGATTACTAACGATGAACATAGAATTATCAGCAAAGGTCACAGAGTTTTGTAAGGTGCAGCTTGTTGTGATAGGGTGAGAAATCTCTACTTGCTGGAAGGCTTCTGTCCTATACAGCTATCAACAACCAGTCAGGGGAAAGTGCAGAAATGTCTGGAGAAGCCAGGAATCTGGAAGTCAGCCACCTGAATTAGGAGTACAGCAAAGCTCCAAAAACCAGGCTGGCTGGCATAGTACACCTGAGTGACCTTTGCTGAGTCACAGTGACCACTAGCACAATCAATGCATGTCCCCTTATTGGACAGGGACTATCCCTCATATAGTTGCCAGGTCCTTACCTGCTGCTGGCGGGGAGACTTTGGGGGCATCCCGGGGTGGGTGGGGACGTCGTCGATTACGTGTTGTCACTTCCAGAAGTGACATAATTGTGTTAATGTCGATGAGAGACATCTTCTTGGGGGTGGGGTTCCCCCCCCCCCCCACGGCCAGCAACAGCATCAATCTACCTCATTTGCCTAGGGCACTACTTATACCAACCTGACGTTAGTACCAGCTGACCCTGGGAATTTGAGAAAAATGTGCCCTCTCTGACATTGCTGCAACATGCACCATACTTAGGAATTGTTAAGACACCATCAGGAATTATTTTAAGTAACATATTTAGATTAAGGGATTTGATCTTTTTATGAAGTACTGTTTATTGTTGCTATCATTTGTTGTCAGCTGCCCTGAGCCCACTTGCAGTGTAGGGCAGGATATAAACTGAATAAATAAATAATAATTCTGAATGCTCCATTTCATAAAAAGCTCCCTGCATTTAGTAAACTAACTTATCAAGGAGGGGGTAAACTACGCTTTTCTCCCTGATGTGGTATTTTACTCTGTGTAGGTTTAACACAGCAGAACCTTGGCTGCATAGATCCCTCTCCTAAATTTCCTGTTACAGTTGGAGAGTTGGGGGTTGGGGGGATTCAAGTCAATAAATATCAGCATCCTTGTGGCCCAGCAAGCAAATGTGAAATTGCTTCAAAAAGAAAAACATTTGAGGTGTTATGGTTTTCAAGGTAACAAACATTTATCAGAAACCCAACAACTTTACAGCTAGAGATAAAACTGAACCATAATGGCTATATGAACATTTGCAGGGACAGGATATTCAGTGCCCTTCAGACAGGGCACTCAGAACAACAGTAAATCCTAGCAATCAGTGCCCAATAATACAAGGAATAGAGAAAGTCCAAAATGTTAATTTAAAGAAGTACAGGAATGCTCTTTTCTCTCATGCTCTTCAGTAGGTTTTGGTGCTACTGCTCTGGATGCTCTATTTTTTTTGGCTTGGACCTGCAAAGAAATTAGGAGTTCTATCAGTCAGGCTTGAGGCCTTCTCTCTACTGCTGTTGCAGCACGGTGTAGTGGTTAAGACGGTGGACTCTAATCTGGAGAACTGGGTTTGATTCCCCGCTCCTCTCCATGAAGCCTTCTGGTGACCTTGGGCCAGCCACAGTTCTATCAGAACTCTCTCAGCCCCACTTCCCTCACAAGGTGCCTGTTGTGGGGAGAGGAAGAGAAGGAGATTAAAAGCTGCTTTGAGATTCCTGAAGGTAGAGAAAAGTAGGGTATAAAAACCTTCTGTTCTTCTTTTGCAGACCAGACTGACTGAGGGGGAAACAGTTTTAAACCATATCCTACAGTTTAACAAACTCTCCCTTTATAATATCTCCCAGGAAGAGAAATTCTAATATGCAATTTCTCCATAGTTGGGCCTGCAAAAAAATTAGCAGTTCCCTCAGTCAAGCTCTATACCTTCTCTCTCCTGCTGCAGGCCAGAATGTGGGGAGAGCCAGCGTGGTATAGTGGTTAAGAGTGGCAGATTTTAATATAGAGAACCGGGTTTGATTCCCCACTCCACATGAAGCCAGCTAGGTGACCTTGGGTCAGTCACAGTTCTCCCAGAGTTCTCTCAGCCCCACTAGCCTCACAGGGTGTCTGTTGTGGGGAGAGGATAGGGTTGCCATTTGTCTGGTGGGGGCAGGGGATTCCCCCGATTTTGCAGGCTCCTGCCTGCTGCTGGCCAGCTGGCCACTGGGGAGGGAATCCCACCCCCCAAACAGCGACAATGCACACAACATGCCTGCGTTACTTGAAAGTGGCATTGGCATATTGGCAATGTCGGGGTGATGCTCTGGATTTTGTGCAAAACTCTATGGTTTGATGCCAATTTTACCATAGAGTTTTGCTCAAAATCCAGAGTGTCACCCTGTTGCTGATATTTCAACATCACTTCCAGGTGATGTAGGCATGTTGTGTGTGACATCATTGTTTCGGGGAAATGGGGGGTGACATCACTCCCCACTCCCGGAACATCCCCCCATCCCTTCACCAGTGGGCAAAAGGGACCTGGCAACCCTAGGAGAGGAAAGAAAGGTGATTGTAAGCTGCTCTGAGACTCCTTCGGGTAGTGAAGAGTGGGGTATAAGATCAACTCTCCTCCTCCTCCTCCCTCCAGTGGGTAATACAGGAGTGACTTTACTCACTGCCCATGTTCTGAGACCTTTTGCTCCCTAGGCCGTATATGCTAAACCTGGGGTTCCTAAGCTTTTTGAGCCTGTGGGCACTTAATGGAATTCTGACACAGTGTGGTGGGTGCAGCCACAAAATGGCCGCCACAAGAGGCAGATCCAACTGCAAAACGTTAGGGAGTGAGGTCATGCACACCTCTAATAGTAACTCTTCAACATTTCAAGCAGATGCTCTGTTTAGAGCTTTGAAAATGAACATACTGTTTAAAAATATTTTCTTGCGTACATTTTCAGTCATGCATTGAAGATGGTTGTGCTGTGATGGCAGCTGCTGCCAAAACAACTTCTTAAAATTCTGCATAACCAATGACATCTCCAGTGGCCAATTAGAAGCCCTGCCAGGCAAAAGCCCTCCCTGGTTCTGCCCATTTTCTAAAAACACTTGGTGGGCACCGGAAAAGGTGTTGGCAGGTGCCATGGTGCCCATAGGTACCATGTTGGGGACCTCTGTGTTAAACCTTTTAATAAAAATAAAATAACATGTTAAAGAGAAACTGGCATGGGTTACACAGGGACTGTTTTTTAAATGTACAGGAGCTTCAGAAAAAATAATAAGCTGCTCGCTAATGGTACCATCCTGCATTCTCATCCTGTGCAATGTACAGATGAGTTCTTAGGCCATTCCTTATATATGATGTGCATTGCAGTATTTGGCTTGAATTGTCCTCCCCCCCACTCTTCTCTACTACATATAAATGCCACAATTGCAGAATATGTGTGTTGCCACTTATACACTTGGGAGGGAAGGCAGCATGGTATAGCTTGATCTCGTCAGATCTTGGAAGCTATGCAGATCAGTAAGAACATAACAAGAACATAAGAAGAGCCCTGCTGAGTCTGACCAGTGGTCCATCTAGTCCAGCATCTTAGTCTCACACAATGGCCAACAAGTTCCTCTGGATGGCCAACAACAGGGCATAGAGACTGAGGCCTTTTCCTGATGCTGCCTTTCCTGATGGCTCTGGGATTCAGAGGTTTAGTGCCTCTGAATGTGGAGGTTCCCCTCAGTCACCATGGCTAGTAGCCATTGATAGACTTATCCTCCATGAATCTATCTAATCCCCTTTTAAAGCCGTTTATTCCTGTGGAGCCATCACTATATCCTCTTGCAGCGAATTCCACATTTTAATCACTCTGTGTGTAAAGTAGTATTTTTTTT
This sequence comes from Lepidodactylus listeri, assembly GCA_029233225.1. Lineage (NCBI taxonomy): Eukaryota > Metazoa > Chordata > Lepidosauria > Squamata > Gekkonidae > Lepidodactylus > Lepidodactylus listeri. Next base: position 106,315,515 of record JARCFY010000003.1, read on the forward strand.
TGTCCGTCCTGAACCTACTGCTTTTCAGTTTCATTGGATGCCTTTGACTTCTAGTATTTTGGGAGAGGGGGAAAAAGTTCTCTTTGTCAACACGCTCCACCCCATGCATAATTTTATAAACCTCTATCATATTCCCCTATAGTCATCTCTTTTCTAAACAGAAAAGTCCCAGAATCTTCAGCCTTTCCTTATCTTGGTTGCCCTCCTCTGTACTTTTTCCAGCTCTGCAATGTACTTTTGGAGATGCAGTCACCAGAACTGTACACAGTATTCCAAATGAGGCTGCACCATAGATCTATACAAGGGCATAGCAATAGTGACCACTTTATTCTCAGTCCCTTTCCTAATAACCCCTGATATAGAGTTTGCCTTTTTCACTGCTGCAACACACTGGGTTGACACTTTCATTGAGCAATCCATTTTGATGGAAGGCCACCGAGGAAGACTCTGCAAAGGAAGGCAATGGCAAACCACCTAATTTGCTTGCCTTGAAAGTCCCTTGCTGGGGTCACCATAAGTAGGCTGTGATTTGACAGCACTTTACACACACATTTATACACTTATATATCTGAATTAATTTGTGTCTCTGTGAATCACTATCCAGGCAGACACAGTTTGGCTCATATACAAAGGTACTATTGGCCGCATTGTAAGTACCACTTGCAAATGACACAGTTTTGGAGAAAACATTGGATTTCTACATACAATAATCTCTTCCCTGCACCTTAAATGTCTACTACTGCCAAGCAAGAGGGGGAAAAAAACAGCTGTCCGTCTACCCCAGCAACAGTAGACTGAAATGTTTTAGGTCTTAACTAAGGAAAAAGACCAATGCTAAGGCCTATGTCAGTATAACTATTTTTACTCAGGGTTTTCATATATATCTGAGCAGCAATACCTATAATGTTGAGTTTGATTATTTGCTTATTTGGTGTCATTTATTTTGGACAAGCTGCATATGAACTTTGGAGATAGGGACACACCCAAAAGTCTTGCACATTAAGATATCCACTACAATTGGAAAGATAGTGGTCGCCTACTTCATTAACAGACTGTGTCTAGAAGAGATAAAACAAATGCCGGGGGGGGGGGGGGGGACAGGGAGGCCCATGGCAGTGCAGATCTGTTTTCTTTCCCAACTTTGTGAACGACATAGTTCCATTTCTCCTTTTGAATTCTTCTTCTTCTTTAAAATAGCTCCTTTCCCAGAGAATAGGAAAAATTTTGTATGGAATTAAAACCTGTCTTGCATCTTAGCTTGCACTCAAATACAGCATATGAATGACAGTGAATTCTAGTAAAATACTTTTAGTGTGCCCTGCCAGAGCTGAGGTGGCAGTATTATTATGATGGGTGTGTGAGCTTCATGAAATTAAAGGGTCAGAAGGGGTGGCATGCGCTACCTTATTAGACAGAATCCCAGCCTAAGTCTATAACCCATAATAATAGGTAACTACAGCGTCACCATCTTGCATAAGCACAGGGCAGTCAAGGAGCCTTCCCATGCAATCCTAAGCAGAGTTATGTCATTCTAAGTCCATTGAAATCAATGTGCTTAGAAGGGTGCTTAGAAGGAGTTTAACGCAATCCTAATAAAGTTCACTCACAGTATCAATGCTTTGCTCTCTTTGATTGCTTTTCAATTTACTAGGGTGAACAAAAGCGATGAGTGTTGGACATCCCCCCCATTACATTAATCAATTACATTTCAAGCTATCCCCTTGGTCTTAGGATCTCAGTTTTCCCTTGGTCAAACCCATCCGTTGTACCATCTTATAAACATGATTGTCATCCTGTATTTCAGCTTGTTCAGACATCCTTGCGTCATTTCCAATGGATGTTTGTTTCTTGGCTAGTATCTGGCTGCAGTTGTGGTGCTCAGAGCGTTTCCTTCCCTGGAGTTCCAAATCTGTGTTATTTTTTTTTACTTTCAAGACAAAACAGTGGTCAGGAGCTGACTACCTAACCATTGCTTTAAAATGTTTTGGAGAACTGAAATAAAAGATTGCTGTAGAATTACTGTGCCTGTTACCTATGCAGATGTCTGGGCTGCTGCAGTTCTGTTCTTGTATTCAGAAGTGTTGCAGCATTATGGGGGTGTCCCTGAAAGACTGTTGTGCCCACATGGGGAAACTCAGATGGGCAGGAGTAAAGTCTGAATCAAGAAGAGGCTCTCAATAAGAAGCTGGAAAGAAGAAGAACTGTGACTGGCCCAAGGTCACCCAGCAGGCTTCATGTGGAGGAGTGGGGAATCAAACCCAGCTCTCCAGATTAGAGTCTGCCACTCTTAACCACTATGCCATGCTAGAAAGTGGAGTACATAGAGGGGGCAGGACAGCCAGTGTGGTGTTGTGGTCGGACTAAGACTGGGGACACCCGTGTTCAAATCCTTACTCTGCCAGGAAGCTTTCTGGGTGACCTTGAACCATTCTCTCAGACTCAAACAGGATCATTATGAGGGTAAAATGCAGGAGGGGAGAACAATGTTCCCTTAGCTTCTTCGAAGGAAGTGCAGGATAAAAATGCACTGAATAAATAAAATAGTAGAAAGAAAATAAGACGTTGATGCCTCATAAATTGTCTGCCAAAAATTAAGACAGGGATGTAGAATATACATGGTTTAGAGATCAACATTCAAATGCTTTGGGCCTTCATCTATCTTTATAAACTGAAAAATCATCTGTTTTGATGGGGGAAGCATCCAGTAGTAAAAGAAGTCCTTAATCTCTAAAAAAGATACTTATCATAATCCAACTCCAATGTGTCACTTTTCCTACCAAAACCCCTTTCCTAGCACTCCATTGTGCAATCACCAATTCCTTCTCACTGCAGCTCCGGCCTTTCCATCCCCGAAACCTCCGTCTCACGTGGTCAGTTCCCTCGGAAATCCTTGCCTTCACCACTTTTCCAACAAAGTTGCAACATCCCTACCATACACATCTCATTCTCTGTTGGCCACAAGCCAAGCCAACATATTATACCTTCCAGGACATGGGCTGGTGATCAAGGCCTGATTCCTAGCTATTTGGAGTATATTTGTAGACTTCATGTCATTTCGAATCTTACCAGAGCTGGGTGGGCTCCATCACTAAGAAAAGTGACCTGAAACTCTTCTCTGCATCATGAGCCAGTGACTTCATCATTCTAAAGAGAGACTGGTACTTTCAAGGACTATCAGGTCACTATCCAACTAGTGTAGATGTTATTTATGCATGGTGGCAAAACCATTTGACCGACTTTGCACACGCCACTTGCCTCTCATTCTCTCCGGAGTTTCCCCGTCAAGATTGCCCTGGAGCATTTTCGTCAATTTCACACTTGAAGCTGCAGTTCCTCATCTGCCCTGCATGTTTCTTTTCACATTACTGGCTGCTGTGAGGCTTCCTGCTGCTGCCCCCTCCCATTCCCCTCCTAGCCCCTCCCTCTTTCCCTCCTAGGGTTTTTTATTTTTTTTAAACGCATGCATGATTGTGTTATTTTGTTATAATGCAAAATGTTGGGCACGTTGCCAGCGGGATCTCAGGAACAAAATGGGGGCCCTTTTTTATTTGTACACATAACAGGTTTTGCTTTGGGGGCTGTGCATCTTTCAAAGGCAGCTTTCAGATCCCCTCGGCTTGCACACCGAGCTGAAGACCTGTTTGGCGACGGCTGTGAAACCTATAGAGTGCTGTTTCAATGCACAATACTCACTTTTCATTCCCCCTTGCTGGGGGAGGGAGGGGGAAACCCACCAGGACTTCTGTGGCAGTTAGGATTGCCAAGTCTTCGGAACTCACCGGCGGGGGGGAGTCCTCCTCCGTCCGGGAGTTCCTCCTGGCGCGCGCGCTTTGCACGCGTGCCCAGCGACGTCACCAGAAGTGACGTCAGGACGTTGGGGGCGTTGCCATGGCGACGCTCTGGCAATCGCCCCAAAACTCTACGGTATCATAGAGTTTTGGGGCGATTGCCAGAGCGTCGCCCTGGCAACGCCCCCAACGTGCTGACGTCACTTCCGGTGACATCAGTACGTCATCCTTGCTGGACGACGTCGGGGGTGGGGTTCCCCCCGCTGGTGAAATGCTGGCCGGCGGATCGGGAACCCCTTTAGCGGGGGATCCCCCGCCCCCCGGGCTGACTTGGCAGCCCTAGTGGCAGTGTTACAGCCTAGAAATTCTGCCAGAGCTGCGTCCTCCGTCATTTTTCTGGTATACCGGGCTGGAACTTCAACATGAGAGGCATTCCAGTGTTGCACTTCAGCCTCAGCTAATTGGCCAAGCAGTAATTCTATCCTGGCTCTGCGATGAGGGAGTCAGAAGAGGAGGCGTTGTTCCCTTCCGCTCCTTCCCCAACCCTCCTCAGGCTGGCTCCTGGGCAAACCAACTCTGAGGCCCGCGAGCAGTGGGGGCGACGCTGCCTCAGCAGGAGGAGCTGGCTCTCTCTAGCGTGCTCCCCCTCCGGCTGCCCCCTTTAGTTCATCGTCCCACACCCACTCGGTGGAGGTAGAGGGAGTCCAGCCTCAGGCTGGGAGGAGCCCACCTGGGCAGCAGAGCAGAGGATTCATGCCCCTGGCCCGCCTGCCCACTCGCTGCTCCCCCACAGGGGCCGGGAGGAAAGTGCCCCTGCCTGCTCCGCGGGGCTGTGGCAGGGGCATCCCGGTCACAGGGCAGCGATCATCTGCAATTTCGATATAACAACCCTCCCCCTTCCCTCTTTCTTTAAGTCGCTTTGCCCTTTGGAGGGCAAAAAGGATGGGCAGCAGCTCCTCCACCCTGCCCGCCTGCCGCTCCAGAGCCAAAAGGGCAGCAAGAAAATGCCGAGCGCCGGCCGGTGCCTGCCTGCCCACCCTGGAGGGCAGGATGGCGGCTGGCTGGGATTTCCAGGCACAGGACCATCGTCAGCTCTGCAGCTGCCCGGGAGGCGCAGCACTTGAGGGGGCCCTGGCGTGGCAGCAGTGACTCAGGTGGCTGTGGGCATCAATCCTGGGAGACTGAAGCATCTCGGGCGCTTGTTTGCCCGGGAACCCTCAGAGGAGGAGGGGGGCCGATGGAGAGAAGAGCGAGAAGCGGGTCTGGGAGTGCCGGGGGGACCATGCCAGATGCTGGGATTGGGGGGAACTTCCCTCACTCCACCCGGCAGTGTTTCCTCGCATGTTGGGAAGGGATGGCGTGCATCCTCTCCTCTGCCTCCTCCTGTTGGCCTGAGAGAGGCAAAAGCCAAAGAAAGCAGCAGCATGAGACCCACGTCCTCCTGTGCGCCCTGCTAAAAAAGTCCCCCCCCAAATGAATAAATAATAAATGTCAAGTGAACACATGTGTATTATATTCAGAAAGCAATGGTGAGGACTTGTTTCGCTGCCACACTATTTCGATAGTACGATATAAAGTAATGAGGGGCCAGATGGAAGGCAGGTGAGTGGGTGTGGAAAGGGGAGTGTTCATTTCAGCTTCTCCCCAGAGCAAACAGGGAAATCCTCTAAAACCAGGATCTGTTTGCCCTGGAGGGAAAACGGGGGGGGGGGGGGGGAGGGAGATTCTCTGGGGCAAAATGTGAGCCCGGGTCAACTGGTGTGAAATTGACCAGAAGACCCGGGGCAAGCGTGAATGGAAGTGCGGGGCAAACGGTAGTGTGAAATCGGTCTTTGTTATGTGTATTGTTTATAATTGTAAGTAGAACTGTATAAGAAGACGAAAGTCTCGAGTGTGATTTGTACAGTGTGACAGATTATTCTGATTATTTGGCCGAGGACAGACTGGCAATGTAAAGCGGGGGCAAAGTGGAGGGAACTGGTGCGGGGGAAAAACTCCACGGAGCTGGCCGTTCATACTGGCCAGAGCAATGCGCAGTGGTGCCGATACGGAGCGTTCAGACTGCCGCGGAGCCGGCGTGCGCGGCTCGCGCAGCTCGCACGCGCCGTTGCGTTTTTTTTTTTGGTTTTCCCTTTGATGTGTTTCGCACATGCGCATATGCGCATAACTTTGTGCCGGCGCGTTCACACTGCCGCCTCCGGATGCCTCCCGCTTCTTCTGGTTCACACTATTTGGAAGCAGGAGGCATGCGGAGGACGGCCCCTGAACACCGGTTTTACCCGGTGTCCTGTTAAAGCAGATGGAAAGCGACTGGGAGACGGGTAAGTGCGAAATGGAGCCGAAGGACAGATGCGCATGTCTGAATGGGCTCTTTTCTTCCACTTCCGATGCGGGGCTGCCCCACTTTACATTGCCAGTCTGTCCTCGGCCTTTGTTTGCACAACTGTATTTGCTGTACTTCCATTCTTGTGTGGTTGCTATACTGACAGAAGAGCTGGAGAGAGGCTCAGAAAAAGCATTTGAGCTGCTCTTCTGGGGCTTAATATGTGCTGCAGTACACAGGCCTTGAGTGGGGGAGAGGTGAACAGAATCCACTTTTTAACCATGTAGCTCCCATTTTACTATCATCCCTTGACTAATTTACATACATCATTCCAATGAGAAACTTTAGGGTTTTTTTAATCAGAGGGAAGTACAGAGTCCTTGACTGATAAGTTATCAGTTTAGTGCCCCTTGGGTACGTATGATGTGCTCTGTTTGTGCTCACATGTTTAGTTTACATATTTAGAATATACTTAGTTTACAAACCCAGTCAGTTGCCAGGATAAAAAATGCTGCATAATAAAACTATGCAAGAGGACAGCTGTAAAGTCCAGTTAAAGTTCATGATTTACAGACCGCTTAGAGTGACTGTGGCTGGCACGTAGTAAACTCATGCTCTTTGGCTTAAGTTGAAGCTGAGCATCCAATAAATAAAACTGGACCAGGTATTTGAAAGAAAACTTGCACAGGGAGTAATTTTTTAAAAGAAATGTATGTTCTTCCCTGTGGCTCTCCAGGTAGAGGCAAGGGACTCAGAAGAGCCAGGGTTGGGACTGACAGCAAGCAACGATAACTGTAATTGGAGCCTGGCAGCAATATCAGTAAACACCCGTGATCCACTCCAGGAAAAAAGGCACCTATGAAGGACAACTAGTAGCTATGTCATGACTCTGAGGCTTCCTGTTTTCTGCTGTGTCTCCACACATGTTTAAACATAACCAATAAGATAGCAGTGAAGAAAGCCCCTGAGGCATCCTGTAGGAAGGCAGAGAAGAAGGGTCATGGGGTGTATCCTTTGGCTAAAAGTTATTTCCTAGCTTTGGCACCCTGAGGGTTGGGTGTGGTGTTGATACAATAGCTAGAAGTAATCTTGGCATGAGATTGTTGCGTGCCTAAGCAAGAATTCAAAGCAGAATGTTTACAAGCCTAAATGTCAACATTTTGCATAGTTTCATTGTGCCAGGATATGGTACAACTCCAGTCTGAGCTGTTAAGTTATTTGTTATTCTCCCCCAAGATGGACCTGCCTGAGAGTCATGAATGATTCTTTTTTTTTAATAACATTTTTTTAAGGAAAACTTTCATAACAATAAATTAGCATAACAATTTCAACATTTTGTTCTTTCCTTAACAAAATACAAAATCAACATATTTTTCAGGTAAGGCTGTATTACAATCTTTTGAGTGTTATATATTCAAAAAAATTAAACCATTTAGTCATAAAACACTCCATAAGCAAGATCTGCATGGCCAGTTTATCATTTGCCACAACATCCCACACTTTTACAAACCACTGTCTGGTTGTGGGCAAGTGATCTGTTTTCCATTTCTGAGCAAGTACAGTTTTCGCAGCAATCAACAATAGTGCCATAATTTCCCTAATAGTGTCTGAAAATTGCTGATCTTCCCAATAATGGAGCAAAATACTCTGGGGTAAAAGGTATTTTTATTTCCAAAATTTCCTCTATTTTACCTAGTACCGTGGTCCAATAATTCTGGACCTTGGGGCAAGACCACCAACAGTGGAATAAAAAGCCAATTTGTCCACATCCCTTCCAAAACGATCTTTTCATGAAATAGTTTTAAAGGGGTTATGTACCATCTTGAAAAAAGCTTATAGTTTTGAAACCTAATATTTAATGATTTTGAAACAAAAAGTTTTGAAGACCAAATTTTTTTCATTGTTTTTGGGAAAGTGTTATGTTACACTTCTTATGCCAAACTATATGTTGTATAGATATTCGAGATCACTTTTTATAAGCTAAAGCTTTATATAATTTGGAAATAATACCCCTCCGGTCCACAATCTCTTTCTCTACTAAACTTTCAAACACTAAAAGAGGACGATCATTGATTTCTGGTAAATTATTGCCATGTATCCTATTAGCAAGCTGATGGGCTTGAAACTACGGTATTACTATACTATGGGTACATTCAAGTTGTTCCACAGACCATTTGCAACCTTTAACATACAAATCCTTTTTTCTAAATTTTCCAGGTCTTCTCCAGTTCATGAATGAAGTAACCTTTTCCCCTGGGGGGAACCAAGCTTGGCCTAAAAAAGATGCTACTGGAGAGATCCCTGGAGCCAACACATTTCTATTCCTATCCCAAATCTTCAAAGTATTCAAAAGAAAAGGGTTATCTAATATAGATACAGGTCTATGCCTAGAAACTTCCCAAAACACTTTGTGAAGTAGTCTAGGAAGAACACAACCATTTTCTATTTGTACCCATGCTTTTATCGTATCTCTATTAGTGTAGTGAAGTGCGTGTTTTAATTGAGCTGCCTCATAATACAATTGTAAATTTGGTAAACCTTGCCCTCCTTCCTTTAGTGGCCTGGTTAATAATAAATAATTAATACGAGGTTTTTTATTATTCCACAGAAATTTTGTAAGCATAACTTGCCATAAATGAATGTTATGGGATTTAACTTCAATAGGGAAGTTTTGGAACAACAAAAAAATTATAGTTTTTATTAACTCCAGTCTTTCCATAAATGACAGATTAACTTTTGCCCATGATTGCATAGAATTGTTTATTGAGTTAATGACTGGAGTACAGTTATAAAGAAATAAATCTTCCAGTTTTAATGGAATATGAATTCCCAAGTGTCTCCATGCTTTTAACACCCATTTCAAAGGAAAACTTAGACCCAATCTGCTGTGATTCTTCCGGTGACAAATAAATAGGATATAATTCTGTTTTCGTATAATTAATAGTAAAACTTAAAACATGATGAAACTTTTGTAAAAGATCCTTAAGCTGATTTTGTGGGTTTCCGATCCTATTTGTATTCCCTGTACTAAATGATTGTTCCTTACTTCATAAGCCAAAGGTTCCAAGGAAATGGCAAAAAGAATGGGGGATAAGGGACATCCCTGTCTAGTGCCTCTTGAGATCTTTAGATCTTCTGATCTAAACGCATTTATATGAATAATTCTTGAAGCAACAAGCCAGTGTGGTATAGTGGTCAAAGTGCTGGACTAGGATCTGGGAGACTCAGGTTTGAATCTCCACTCTTCCATGGGTTACTTGGGGCTACTCACTCCTAGCCTAATCAGCCTCACACAGTTATTCTGAGGATAAAGGTCAAATCTACATCTGAGTTTCCCACTGGAATAATTCTAGTTTCAACCCCCCCCCCCCCCCGTCTATACCTGTTTCTAGTTTCAAACCATATTGTTCTAGTTTAAAAATTACTGTTTACATTCATTAATTGCCCTCCTGTGGTCAAGCTAGCATTAAACTGTTTTAAACAGATCCTGTTGCTTACTGCTCTTCAGAGCCAGGGAGTGAAATTTGAAACCAGCGTGAAATGAGCGTAGGAAAAGACAGCAGTCAAACTACTTCAGAGGGGAGGTGTAAATTGGGCCAAAATGGTAGAGGGAAGAATGATGTTGTACGGTGCTTTATAAGGGGCTTTCTTCAGCTGAGGCAGCAGCATTTCTCTGGGAGCATCCAGCTTGGCTGCTGAGTGGTGGATCCAGTCTAAAAGTTGGCTGTGATGGAGAACAAGCCACAAAGGAAAGAAAGACTGCATGCATGGCTCTTGGCCACAGTGGTTACAGGCTTACTGAATTAGAAAATACTGGACATACAAATGAAATGTCCAGTATTTTCTCAGTTTATTTACTGCCCAGAAAGGGAAAATACTGGATTGTATGGTTCATACTGGATACTTGGCAACCTTATGCTGCCTTAAATTATAGAAATGCATGGTATTTAAAGAAAATAAATAAGTTCCTGCTCCAAGGAGCTTATAATAAAACATTTAAGACTAGGAAGACAACAAGGGGGAGGCAGAGGGATAAGTTTGCAAAGAATTTAGAGGTTCTAAAGGAAATCAGAACCAAACAGTTGTGCTAATAGCTTCAAGGGAAAAGTGGGTTTGAGGAGTGGGTTGATGAACGTTTAAAAAGGTGGCCTCATTCTGGTATTTTGGAAGGCAGTTCCAGGTATAAGGGGTTGCCAAAACGTAAAGGGCATTTGAGGAATCTAGACATTTTTGGAATGGGAGAGCTGGGGAAATCTCCTCAGTATTTCATTTGAATGTTTTACACCAAGGTGCCCCACTACTGGGAAATCAATTGAAGAATGAAGAATGCGCATCCACAAATGGACTCCTGGAATCTCCATTGTCAGGTAGTATAACCTTTAAAGCAAATTAACACACATTTGCCTACTTTTGTCATATTAATAGTTTGTCAACCCAGCAGCTAAGTGCAGGTCAAGTACATGGTGCTGGTTTTGAAGGCTTGCACGTGTTTTCCAGTTTTGGAAAAAGAGGAACAGAGCAAGCAGTGGGTTGAAAGCTGTAAAAACTCGTGCTAAGGTGGGTGAACAGACGCAATCAGGTGGGGGACTTTCACCAAAACACTGGCAAAACTAGAGAATAAACTTGAGATGCCTTAACCCAAGAGGAAAGACGGGGGATTTTTCAAAAACAAACAAAATAAACAGTGACCACGCTGTATCAACGGTGTGGTCCATTTTCTGAATAGCAGGCACCAAATTGCCTCGCCATGGCATTGATTGTCTGTTGAGATGGGCAACAGCTTGGTTCATATAAAAGCTGCTGGGCAGCACATCCCAACATGTAGAGTTCTTTGAATTTGGCATTAATTTTGGCATTAATATTTACAATTGCACCCAATCCTCTCTCCCCATTGCAGGTTCTGAATAACCAGAATCTTGGATTTGTAAGAGGGATCCACAAATTTTGGCTGGGCTGGTTGGCCAATCATTGTTTCTAATAACCAGCAAAGCTTCCTTTTCTTGCTTCTTGCTCTGAGGAGAGAAAGTGTGTCCCTTTTGTACTGTCTCTGCAGTAAGGTGATTTTACAAGGGAGAAGAAGAAATCAGGGTGTTTGTCTTTAAACTAACCATTCTCTTCCAGGTGCTACATCCCAGAAGAAGATGCATTCCAATTCTACTCTTTCTGTTTGTGGTTGCTAGTTTCTAAAAAGTTGTTACTCCTCTGACAGGTAAAATCGAATCCTCTCCCTCCTGGTCACCAGAATTAAATATCTGTTGCTGTTGGTGACCTTGTCACTGTATTGTGTGGTCCCCTGCTGTCTGTAACCTACCTCCCAAAATATACTCTATGCAAGAAAAAACAATTGAATAGTATAGTTTCTTAATTTGTTGCTCACAGGGCAATTACTGTAGTAACAAGAGATGAAAAGACCTGTTTTCTTCCAAGAATTCATGTTTTTTTAAATGTTTCCTTCCACTGAATCATTATCACTTGGTTTCCAAAGACAGATGATTATGTGGAAAGACAAAAATAAATTTGTTTTTGATGATACCCAAAGCCATTTTTTCTTCTGCTGTGAATAATATAGTGGGATGCATTTTTAATTTAGACACTGAAATTTGTGTTGCTCCATATTCTTTTATCAGTGTTTTATCTATTAAAATTTATTATAAATTTGTATTATTTACCATTGCACCCAGTCCCTTCTCCCCACTGCAGCCTCTCATGCCTCATAGCATTTTGTCCACGACCTCATGTGACTGTACCATCAGCTTTTCTGAGGTTCTAGGAGATTACTATAGGAAGCGATTACTAGGGGAAGGGGAAGGTGGGAAAGAACCATGAGTATCTTTCACTCACAGTTCATAGTATCCAGTCCAATAAAATAAAATATAATCTGTGATAAAGGAGCCATAAATGGAAAGAACAACAAAAAGGTGTCCAGTTACAGAGGCCATCAAATGCTGAGTGTCCTCTGAACTAAAATTACCTTTGCCTGATGTGTGAAGGTGAGCAATAATACAGCAGAGTAAACCTTCTTGAATAGGTTCAGGTGGGTAGCCATGTTTGTCTGAAGCAGTAGAACAAATTTAGAGTCCAGTGGCACCTTTAAGACCCACAAAGGTTTATTCAAGATATAAGCTTTTGTGTGCACACGAAAGCTCATACCTTGAATAAACCTTTGTTGGTCTTAAAGGTGCCACTGGACTCTAAATTTGTTCTTCTTGAATAGGGTATTCCATAGTTTTGGCCCTGCAACTGAAAATGCTGAATCATCTGTAGTGCCCAGTGTACCTCAGAGAGTGGAGGGACATGCAGCACAACTTTGAGAAAGATCTTAAACTCTGTCATCTGGAAAGAAAGTGAATACAAACATGAATACATAAAGCTGGCTTATACTGAATCAGGCTACTGCTCCATCAAGGTCAGTGTTGTCTACTCTGACAGGCAGCAGTTCTCCAGGGTCTCAGGTGGAGGTCTTTCACATCACCTACTCCTTGATCCTTTTTACTGAAGATGCTGGGGATGGGACCTGGCTCTTTCGGCATGCAAACCAGGTACTCTACCACTGAGCCATGGCCCCTTCCCATCAAGTGTTCTTGATGCACCTTGAATCCAGATTGTTTAGGATTTTAAAGGTTTTTTTTTTAAAGAAAACATGTTTCAACTGGGCCCAGAAAATTCAATAATAATAAAACAGTAACCCAATCAAACTAGAAGTTCTGGTGAAACTACAGCTCCAATTAGAAACTAATAAATAAATCTGATCTGTTCTTAAGAATGGCAGATGGTCTGTAGGTGTTTTTTTTCTGGCACAAGCAACTTGATCCAGTGGAAGGCATGGGCAAAAAGAAAGTATAAAACTATTACAAAGACAGGACAAGGGGAAATATTAGCTCCAGAACAGAACAAAATTAGAAAAAGAACATTTCTAAATAGGGAATGCCCAGTGAAGAAGGGAAGCATGGCTTCATTGCACATTGCATTGACTGTAAAATCTTTTCTTACATTATACTTAATTTCTTTAAGTGAAAATGTTGTTTCTGTTTTCGATTCTAATGTTTATGTTACTTATTAGATAAGTTAATACAAATTATTTAATAGTGTTTTGTCAACTTTTCCACACCATATTATGTATCTTCCATATACATAAAAAGCAGGGCTGCTTGCAAAATGAATTTTTTAAAATCAAATAAATAAAAATAAGTACTAGCATTACTACAATAAATATAGGATTTCCAAAATCATAAATATATAAATAAACATTTCTACAAAACAGGATAATCTTTATGGCTGTTTCTATATGTACATTTCAACTTCCCCCTGATGATTGCACTATTAGGCTTTGAGCGAGTTTTCCATATTCTAAACACTAGTGCTGTTTATGTGAGATGTTCCATTCTCTGGGACTGTGCCTGTTCCCACAGGTAGGCTTGCATGACTGAGAAGGACTACAGAGGCAGAGTCTGTCGTGAGTATCTCTGAGGACCTGCCTCCTGCAGACCTAAGTGAGGTGGAGGATCAGCTCCCAGCTCTGGAGGAGCCTCCACCTGAACCAGATGAGGCACAAGCAAGGACCTCCCAGGGTGTTACCCCAGCACCAGCAGCAGCTGAGCCACAGCCAAGCTCAAGCCCACCTGATTCACCTCCTCGGGTGGAATGTCTAAGGTCCCGATACAGGCAAGACTTAGCTGCTAGGAGAAAAGAGGCATGCATGAGTGGTCGCAGATCACTCAGTCCTGAGTTTTAGAAGGAGCCAGGACCTCGCTGCCAGCTGCTAATGAGCACAGGAAGTGGCTGGGTATTTAGGCACAGCACAGAGACGATCAACTTGTGCTAGCAACAAGTCATTCTGGCTAAGATCTGCACCCGCTCGGCTCGCAATAAGCTAACCTGATTCTGGACCCTCTGGCTCGTGACTTCGGCTCTGTCTGACTTCGGCTTTTGTTGACTCCTCGGACTGGTTGCTCGTGAGTTTCCCTCTCTGACCCTGGCTTGGACTGACTCTGCTTTTGGCTTAGTGTTTTGGACATGGTATCTCGTGCCTGACTTGGCTTGAACTTGGACTGTCCCAGACTTTGGCTTGGCTCCTGACCTACTGGCACCCTACTATGACCTACTATGCTAGACCCGTGACAGGGTCTAGCATAGGGTTGCCAGCCTCCAGGTGGGGCTTGGGGATCTCCTGCTTTTACAACTGATCTCCAGCTGACAGAGATCAGCTCCCATGGAGAAAATGGCTGCTTTGGAGGGTGGACTCTAGGGCATTGTTCTATGCTGAGGCCCCTCCCCTTCCCTCCCCAAACCCCGTCCTCTCCTGGCTCCACCCCCAAAGTCCCCAGGTATTTTCCAACCTGGACTTGGAAACCCTAGTCTAGCGTTGTGACTAAATCTGTTTCCTTTACACAGTGGGCACACTTTGTAGTGCATCTGCATGGAAGAGAAGCAAACGGTTACTTTCCTTCTAGCATGCAGTGCAGGCACAATGTATATGAAGAGAGATTGTGAGAACTGCTTTCACTCCCCCCAGTGAAAGGCAGGGCCAGCTAAGAAGAGATTTGAGAGATCTGTGATGAAGAAAAACCCTCTAACTTCTTTCTCTATGTGAAAGTTATGAGGGTCAAATTTCTGAGACCTCAGTCTTGATATCATTTTACTTTCATGTAGAAGAATGAAAGCATGCAATTGCATCATTCTCCCATACACATAGCCTCCCACAAGCTGCTTTTAGCACTGGTAGAAGAAAAAGACAGGAAAGTCCCTGTGGGGAAAAATGGATGGAGAGTCTATTTTCAATGGAAAATCACATTCACAGGCCAAGGGAGCTATATCCTGCACCATCATTTACCTAACAGCAGTGCTTTAACAGTTTCCTCTTGTCCCAGATGACTTCCAATATTAGAGCTGGGCTGACATGAAAATTCTGAAACTTAGCAAGGTAAGGTACAGGGGTTCAGGACTGATTTCCTTTCTCCTTCATGCTCTGCTTTTGTAGATGATGATGATGATGAATTGTCACAGTTAGATATTTGACTGGTAGATGGTGTTCTGCAATTCGAGATCTAACCAAGTTCTTGAGAATTGCTATATCTTTGCAGGATTCTTGCTGTTCCAAGAAGAAATCAAGATGCCAGAAACAAAAACATTAAAACACTGGGTTTTGTCATGGATCAGCTAAGTTCGGATGGGGCAGAGGGGGAAAAAGGACTGGCAGAGGCAGGTCCCAGTTCACAACCAGCTGGGGACAGCTGGTCCTCTGTAGCTGCCATCCAAAGACCATACTTCTACTGCTCCAACACAGAACTTGGGTCTAGATAAGGTCTCACAGACTGCCTTGCCTCCTTTGTCTCCAGAGCCACTAGAGCACCAGTGGTGCAGGGTGCAGCATTAACTACTTGAGAGGAAAATTAGGCAGAAGCGGTCTCCTGAAAGCAAGCAGTTGAAAAACAAGCACTGAATGACTACACCAAGAAAAACAGAGAAGTTTCTAGTTGAAGTGTACAAGGCAGACTTATTTAAGGTTACAGAAACTAAAGAAGATTACAAAAAATTTGGAATCAAAACTCACTTTGACAACTGGAAGGGAAAGGACTTGCATGGGCAATATTTGAAAGACACAGAACAAAGTTAATAATGAAAACACCTGGAAGTTGCTCCAAAATGGGCCCTTGAAGGAAGAAATGGAAGGACTCATTCTAGTTGTGCAAGAGCAGGCACTCGAAATGAATAGTATGAAAGCCAAGATTCAGAGGGCCAGTGATGACAGCAAATGTCAACTTTGCAAGACAAAGGATGAAACAGTCGACCGCATGGTCAGTGCCTGCAGTAAAATCGCACAAACTGACTATAAAGAACATCATGATAGAGTTGCAACTATGTTGCACTGGAATCTTTGTAAGAAATATGGCTTACCATCAGTCACAAATTTATGGGAGAACAAACCAGACAAGGTCATGGAGAATGATGAAACAAAGATTCTTTGGGACTTCTGATTACAAACAGATAAACACCTGGAGCATAATATCCCTGATATCACAACTGTAGAAAAATTAGAAATAGGGTTTGTTCCATTGGCATTGCAATCCTAGGAGACAGCAGAATAAAAAAAGAACGAACAAGAGAAGCACCGGCATCAACTGCGGGGGGGCTCGGGCCACCCCGGAAATTTCCTGGGGGGGGGACTGGGTCCCCCTGGGGAATGGAGTGCCCGCGTGCCCGGCTGCCGTGCCTTGCCACTGCCACCGCCCCCCCGCACCGCCACTGCTTCTCTCCCCACCCACTTCCCCCCTGGCTTGGTCCGGGAGGGTGGCGGCATGGGCGGCGTGGCGTGTGTGCTTTGCGCGTGCATGCAGAAGTCCCCCCGCACTTTCAAAACTCTATGCCCCTGAAGAGAAGATCACAAAATACCAAGACCATACAGATAGAGTTAGAGTGCCTCTGGGAGAAAAAGGTGACCATTGTGCCAGTTGTCACTGGAGCCCTTGGAGAAGTGCCTAGAAGTCTCAGGAAACACTTGGCCATTCTGGGTATTGAGCAAATAACACCAGCTCAGCTCTAGAAGACGCTGTTGCTTGGAACAGCAAGTATCCTGCAAAGGTACATCTGCAATTCCCAAGAACTTGGCTAGAGCTTGAATTGCAGAACACCATCTACCAGTCAAATATCTGACTGTGACAATAGTAGTAGTAGTAGTAGTCGACCCACACCCACTCATCTCTTGAGTGTTCCAAGGATGGAGGAAACTGTCATGCCTCCCTATTCCTGCTCAGCAAGAGAGAATTTTAATTGCCTCTAAATGGGGACACTTCCTCCTATCAGTCTATAGTTTGGTAAGGAAAATCGCATGGGTGAAGGGAACACCAGTTAACATTCACACCCCAGTTGGACTGAGGGGGAGTTACACACAGAAATATGCTTTTGATTGAAGTCAACTGAAATTACTGGTGGACTGATTTAACAAATATGATTCACTTTAATTCTGATATTAAAGAAATTTAAGCAACAAGGAAATGAAACCTGATATGAAGTCTTTAAATCAAGCATCTGTGAAAAGCTGAGTCATAAACTACTTCACACATCTTCTGTGATGTTTTGGCAAGCAGGAAGAAATCCCCTGAAATATTTCCAACACTCACCCTGCTTTGGAAGCTTCTGCTGTCTATGATAAACAGTAATTCCACATTAATATATCAGGAACACAGGGGTGTGTGGGTTTGGTCTCATCCTTGCTAGCTGAGCAAACATTAAAATACAGCTTGTAAAATACTTGATGATGATGCTATGAAAGCCCTGTCATTAATAGTAGCACCAAAACTCTTTCTCTGAAATCCTCCTATTAAAGTTACAGCATCTTTACTTTATGTCTCCCAAGTCTTATGCCTAATCTTGTAGGGGTGGTTTAGGCAATACCAAGCAGGCATGTCACTGATGAATAGTATGATAGGAGAGTATATTTTATATAGTCATATCTGACCTCACAAATGTTTCTTTGTACTCTGCTTTCTTTAATGTAGAATTACCATGTCTTGGATCTGTACTCATAATCACTAAAAGTGGAGTTCATGTGGAATATACTAGTATGCATTAGAAGGGTTTAAAAAGTCTACTGTTTTACAAAGCTGTTTGAGAGTTCAGCAGTTTGGCTAAAGGCAAGCAGGCTCAGGGCGGGTTACAACAAAACATACATATACAATCCAGTTTATAAAACTTCACAACCAGATACTAAACAACAGTAAAATAACTTCAATAAATAATAGTCTCATCAGTAACATCAATAGATAGATAAACAATAGTAGCAGTTCATGGCATCGTCCAATCACCCCCACATAAACTCCCCACATGTGTGCAGATGGATGGTAATTGATGTTGGTGGGGCAGACAATAGACAGTATAGATCACACATAATAAGCAATGCATAAATAAATATATAAATAACCTATTTTTCAGTTGCCTGACTTTTTACAGTTTAGGCACAGCGTTACAGAATAAAGAAAGTTCCTTTTGAGTGAGGCAGAAATGCACCAGTGTGGTGTAGTAGTTTGAATGTTGGACTAGGATCTGGGAGACCCAGATTTAAATCCCCACTCTATCAAGATTTTGTATTCCTTCTCTCCTTCATCAACCAAAAGGGAGGCTGCAGCTAAGAAATCTGAAGGAGGCTGAGACTGGGAAGGGCAGCCATGAAGGAGCTAGACGAGATTCTTAAGTATAAGGATGAGTTGCTGGAGACCAAGATCAAAATCATTCATACCATAATATTCCCATTACTATGTATGGGTGTGAATGTTGGACAGTGAAGAAAGCTGACAGGAAGAAAGCTGATTCATCTGAAATATGGTGGTGAAGGAGAGTTCTACAGATACCATGGACCATCAAAAAGACAAATAAGGTTATTTGGCACATAAGAAGCCTTTTCAGACTTGCAGGTTCATCATCCAATGAATGTAAACATAGATACCTCTGGAAATGGACATTACAATTCAAACTATTTTTAATTACAATTTTTAAAATTGTTGTAAGCCACCCTGAGCCCTGCATGCAGGGGAGGGCGGGATAAAAATAAACAAGTGGGTTCTAGATCAAATCAAGCCTGAACTCTCCCTAGAAGCTAAAAAGACTAAACTGAGGCTATCGTATGTTGGTCACATTATAAGAAGACAAGAGTCACTGGGAAAGGCAATAATGCCAGGAACATTTGGAGGCAACAGAAAAAGAGGAAGACCCAACCTGAGATAGATTGACTCAGTAAAGGAAGCCACAAGGGCCTTCAGTTTGCCAGGCCTGAGCAAGGCTGTTAATGGTAGGACATTTTGGAAGTCATTAATTCATAGGGTCACCTATAAGTTTGAAAGGATTTGGCAGCTCTTAACACATACACACAGCTGCCATGGGAGCGTGCCTGATGGGTGACCTTGGGCCAGTCACTCTCACTCAGCCTAACCTACTCACAGGGTTGTTGTAAGGATAAAATGGAGGAGGGGAAACTGATGTGAGCCCCTTTGTGCCCCTACTGGGCAGAAAAGGGGGGGTATAAATCAAATAAGAAATATCTATTTATTTTTGGGTGGGTCCCTTGTCCCTCTGCATAGCTAGCATTCTGGGATGATATTACTCCTGGATTCTGTGTATTGTTTCTGTCTCATTGCTGTCCTGCTACATGCTTATATTTTGCGGGCTGCTTTTACTTTGTTAATACTTTCAACAAAGATACCTATTTTAAGCTTTTAGTCCCAGAGGTTCTGAGCTGGTTTCTTGTCATGCGTTGGGGCTCCTTTAAAGGCTGACCAGTATATTGTGAAATTATCCCCCCCCTTTTGTTTGTTTTTTTGCTGTAAACTGAGTAGTACTGAATATATCCGGACACAAGACAAACATATTTATCTTCCACACAGTGTTGACACATATGAACGCGCTGCGGGAATAACGCGAGGAAAGCAGTTTCGTGTGGGGTGACAGGTTTGCAGATACCCCTTGCCCTTCCCCACTCCCAGGGCACGGCAGGAAAGCCTGTCAGCGTCACTGAAGAGAAAGAGGAAGCTCGGGTCGGGTGTAAAAGTATCGCTATGAGCAAGCCGCCTCGGCTGCCGGGCCGTGTGAAAAACCGGGAAAAAGGGGGGGGGGGAAGGGCCGGAAAAGAAGGAAGCCCTTTTCAGTTCCTTCAGCGCGATGCAACCACCTTTTGCACCAGTCTCGCAAAAAATGACTCCACCGAAGGCGGGGCTTTAGAAAAGAGACGGGAGCTGTCGCCTAGTGACGCGCCTTCCTCCAACCGCAATCTCCGCCACGCCTCTTAGGCCACGCCTCCCAGAAGCCGGAGGAAGCCCGGGCAATAAGGAAGGCCGCCTGTGGGCGTAGCTGATGCCTGTCGCGAGGGTCCTCGGGGACCAATCGTGCGGGAAGGTGTGAGCGATAACCGCCCGGTTGCCGGGGCCGCAGCCAATGAGGAAGGCTGCGGTGGGCGGGCCTTGCGCGAGTGGGTGGCCGGCTGGCTCAGGGGTTCCGTGTGGAAAGGAGCGCGAGGGGGTTCGGGTGCAAAGTTTAGTTTCAAACCGTCTGCAAAGAGCGGCGGTGCTGCCGCCTGGTATTAGATTCCAGCGCGAGAGGCGGCGCGGAGGCAGCAGGACGGTGAGAAGGGAAAGCAGCCGCAGCCCCCCGCCGCCCCCGTGGAGCCTCCTTGTCCCCGCCGCCTCCTGCTTCCTTCGCTGCCGGTGAAGAGCGCCCCTCGCCAGGATGGGCGTGGAGGCGCCGGGGGAGCCGCCGGCCGCGGGCCGTCGTCGTCGCGGGTGCCGGCGGGTGCGCCTGCTGTGCATGCTGGCGCTGACCTTCCTGTTCTTCGTGGTGGAGGTGGTGGTGAGCCGGGTGACGGCCTCGCTGGCCATGCTCTCCGACTCCTTCCACATGCTGTCGGACGTGATGGCGCTGGTGGTGGCCCTGGTGGCCGTGCGCTTCGCCCAGCGCACCCGCGCCACCAAGAAGAACACCTTCGGCTGGGTCCGGGCCGAGGTGATGGGCGCCCTGGTCAACGCCGTCTTCCTCACCGCCCTCTGCTTCACCATCTTCTTGGAGGCCATCGAGCGCTTCACCGAGCCCCACGAGATCCAGCAGCCCTTGGTGGTCATCGGCGTCGGAGTCGCGGGGCTGCTGGTCAACCTCCTGGGGCTCTGCCTCTTCCACCAGCACGGTGCCGGCCACGGGCACTCGCACGGAGGGGGCGGCGGAGGGAGCCGCCGGAGCAAGGCGGAGTCGGCGGCCGGAGACCTTCTCAAGGAGGAGACCAACACGCTGGTGGAGAACTGCAGCAGCTCCAATGGGCTCAGCTTGGAGAAGCTAGGTGAGATCCTGAGGACGGGTGGTGGTGGTGGTGGTGGAGGAGGAAACCAGGAGCTAACCTGTCAGCCGAGGTGGATCCTCCAAAAAAAGAGATGCCCTGGTTGAAAGCTCCCTTGTGAGTGTCCCATTCAAAAGCCAAATGAGAGTTGGAGGGTGGGGGGAGCTTCGTTCTGGTCGGTGTCTCTCCTTACATCCTGGCTAGGGATGAACTCAGCCCAGATGCTGGAAGGAAGTTTATCTGTTTATGTAGTGCACTAATATCCGTATCCCACCCTTTTTCTAAGGACCTCAGAGCAGTGTATGTGGATTCCCCTTGCCCCTTCATCCTCAAGGCAACCTTGTGAGGTAGACTAGGCTGAGACTGAGAGCCTAGAGTCACCCAGCCAGTTTCAAGGCAAAATGGGGGTTTGAACCACCCTATCAGCTCACCCCTATGGACAAAATTAATGGGAGAATATTTATGTCAGGTTTTCCTTATGCTGTGCTGTTGGTTCTTGAAAGATATTTGGCACTGGAAAAATTTTGTTGACTGTATTTTATTGAATCTTTGATCTGGATTTTCCACGGGACCCATTAGTTTCTTTCCTCACAATCCATCTTTATGGTGACTGTGAATGTCACTGTCTTGTTTTTGTGTTCTAGCATGTTCTTCAGAATCTGTCTGGCAGGTCTCTGGGGAATTCCCATTCCATCCATTAGTATGGTGTGTTTTTCATTATGTAGCATTTGTATTTTTCCCAATAAATCCAAGCAGCCTAAAGATTTACAAAAGTCCCCCAACCAGGTTGTAAAGAAAAGACCACAGTAGTGTTTGAGTTGCCTTTTGCGTTCCAAGCAGCTCTGGTGTTCTTCAGAAGTATACTGGGGTTCTTTGGTGACAAGATCAGTATTAGTAGGCACCCTTCCCTAAAAAACAGCAACAAAAAGAACCTTGCCCACTGCTACTCATTCTCCCCCCCCCCCTTCCCCCACTTGTAACACAGCTAAAGGATTGTTGGATGAGCTATAGGTGACATTTCCATTTCAAGTGAGGCAACTGACACACCCAGTAGGCCTGGCCAATGTGAGCTTGCTGTGTGTCCTAGATCACACAGCAGAATCTGTATAGGCACCTTGTGGCAGGTGCTGTGGAAAGGGTGGCCTGAGTTTGAAAACCACTGCTTCAGGACTTCTCTGCACATTATTGGTGCCAGCAGGTTCTACAAAAGCCTTGTGATGGGGGCAGGGATCTTTGTAAAGAAGTCTTCAGTGCATCCTTAGTAGAGTTTTCTCTTGGAAATTAAAGGTTCTTAGCAAAATAAGTAAATTCAGTCCTTGCAAACACTATAGGAACGCTTCCGTGTAGCTCAATGAGACAATGAATAGCTCCTTTTCAACCACCTTTGCTTTCTGATTGTAATGAACTCACATCAAAGCCTTTGCATTACATTGGATGTATTTGGTTGAAACACTTCCTTTGTTAGCATGACTTCAAGTGGAACCAAGTTATACTAGAAGCCATAGGTGGCAAAACTGTCACAGAGTTAGATCTGGGTTACAGTACAACTCTGGCTTCCTTCTGTCTTTTTGAATATGAGCACTGCTGTCATTTCCCACCATTAATAAAAGGGAGGGACACTTTTTCTGTATACTTTGAAATATTGGGGAGTTATTTGTACATCACCGTGCTTGAGTAACTTAGAGAGGTCTGGAATCATATTGAACTTGTAGCTGGATGTTATAAACATCGAGGTTGTTGCTGCTCAGATTGCCTGCATTGCTTCATTCTGCTTCTGCATCCTTGCTTGACTACATTGTCATTAGAGCTCTTATCAGCAGGTGCTTGTGACATTTTATAAAGGGCAAAGTTACTTGTGCAGCCATCTAGATTTCTGGCCACTGCTACGTAACACAATTGTCTCTTTGAGAACTTAGGTGAAGAACTTGCTGACTGCCATAGAAATCAGTGGACATCTGTGGCAGTGTTCTGTATTTAAATTTGTGCCAGTAGACTTGTATTTTTAACTTATAATAGAGATCAGAGGATAAAATCCAGGTTGAGATGAAGTCCTCCTATGGCAACAAATAGAACTCTAGTCGCATTAGCTGTATGGCAGAGTTGCGTATCGAAAGGATGCCAGATGGTGAATTAATTCTTCTCCCCTCAAACCAAGCTCCAGTGCCAGAGAGCCTCTAGTTCCTCCTCACACTGTTTGATCTCTGTGTTGGCAACTGGCTAGCAAACTGTTGCTTGTCAAGGACCGTGTTTAGCCCTGGGGCTTCCACTTGCTAATCTTTGTAATAAAATAATCAGTGGCTGCCAGCAGCCTAGGGGGCTATATTTCCCCTTAGCACTAAAGGAATCTGGGCCTTGTCTGCTGGTTTTCAATGAGTTACGCTTCAGTTTCCTTAAAGAACTCCCCACGTATTTTGAATGTACAGGCCTGACCAGACATAACCAAACCAAAAGCAGATTTTAGAGTATTCTAAACACAAACTATGTGTGATACGGATTCATTCATGCCACACGTACTAAGAGTTGATCCCTAATGCTTCAATACATGATTTCCATCAAAAAGTGTTCCCAAAGACTGTCTTTGGAAATGCTTGTTAAAATGTTTGGTTTTCTTAGTTAACCTTGATTACTTTAATTTCCATTATGCAGAGTACAAGGGAGGCACAGGGTTGCTGGCAGTAGTTGGTACTGATAATTGTTAGGCCAGCGGCAGAGTTACTCAAATCCTCATAGCCTGGCCATTAATTTCTTAGTGCCGGGGGGGGGGGCGCAGCGGCTCCTCTATTGGCTTCCAAGACCCGAAAGTTTTGTATTCAAAGATAATGTGCATAAAGTGCCCTAATATGTAGCTGTCAAAATCTTGACCTGCTGCATTTTAAAATGAAAAGTGAAAGTTCTTTAAAAACAACCTCATAAACTTAGCTTTTAGTCTCTATTGAAGAGTTCTAGACTTTGAGGATGCTACCACTGAGACGTGTTAAATTCATTATATAGGTGGAGTTTAACTTGGTGAAACAAGTGTAGGAGTCATGATGGTTTCAAGTTCTACCGGTTATATTGGTAAAACTACTGGGCAAGTAGCATATCCCTCACTCTGGATACCTGTGCTAAAGTATCCACAAACCACTTTGTAGTTTTCAAAAGTCTGCCTTGATGTAGAAAATTCCTTTTTGTACAGTATTTCACTATAAGAACAATTGTTCAGGTCATCTCAAAGTTAGCTTGCTGGGTCTGAAAATCCTCAATACCTAGAAGAGTCATATTTCTAGATCAAAACGGGTGACACTCTTCATTTGTAAAGGAGCGTATGGTGCACATGTTTAGTAAAATGCAGTGATGGAATACTAACCAACTGAAACTAATACTGGTATAATAAAGACTGTGGTACTTGCACTTAACTTCATATAATGTGGAGCCACATGCCATACTTTCCCTTTCATAGACATTCCACACTGCTGCTCTGCCGTATCAGTGAGATATGTGCACATTTGTTTTAGCTAAGATCCATACAGGACATATTTTGATAATTACTTGTGCTGTCTATTGTCAGTTTTTAAACCTATGCAGAATGTCTCAGTCTTTCCCTAGTTTAAAATCACACAGATGGGATATACCTCTTACCTCTAGGTATAAGTATAATTGTATTAGTTAACTCATTAAAATCCTGAAAAGAATGCACACTATTGCTGGTATAGCATAATAATTAAGGTAAGTTGTGAACCAGGAAGTCCCAAGTTCAAATTTTCCTCTGTTACAGACTCACTGGATGACTTTTGGGAGGTCATTCTTTTAGCCTCATCAACTGCAATACAGAGATCATAATGACCTAGTGAACAGTGTATGTATTTTAATGTGATTTTATATGTGTGCATTTTAACCTTGTTAAAATCTTATGATCTTATGTTGTTAGCCGCCTAGAGCTGGTTTCCTGGCTAGGCGGGATATAAATTTAAATAAATAAATAAATAAAAAACAGGTTTGTTGTAAAGAATTCAAAGAATGTTCAAGCATTGCGCATCACAGATATATCAGGAATTACAAAATGGGTTGTGTGCTAAAGCCAAATTAAGATACTCTAGCAGCAGTTCCACAGTTGGTGTGTGCTGCCTTTTTACATTTAGTTTTCTAGAACTGGGTAGTGGTGGAGGGGCCAAGTGCATCCCATGTTGCAAGCTGGTATTAGATGGGTTTTGGGAGTTAAAACATTGCAGATTGCTGGTATAAAATGCAAAATGTTGCTGTTGTAGATGCAAGGTATTGCTACTTTTCATTACTTAGCCTTTGGGAGTTACACAGGTATTGTAAGAAATAATTTCTCTGTGGTGCATGTGCAGTTCATATACTAGTGATTCCATAGTTATGTGAAGGGCACTACTATCCCTAACTGACCTCCATCAAATGCCGGTTTTGTCCAAATATTGCTATCAGTGTGCTGGCTTGGTTGAAAGGCTGACACATGCAAATGCTACAGGAAATCTGGACTGTAACACTGTTTTTGCTCTTTTCATTGCAGGTGATATGGCAAAAGACAGTCAAGTGGAACTTCACCCAAATGGGAGTATTAGTCATCGCTCTTTAGATATGGATGTTGAAATAGACCACAGTGCCCAGCTCAACATGCGTGGAGTATTTTTGCATGTTCTTGGAGATGCCTTGGGATCAGTTATTGTTGTGGTGAATGCCTTGGTATTTTATGCTTACTGGAGCCCATGCCCCAAGGATGAGCCTTGTTTTAACCCATGTATTCATGACCATTGCTCAGAAAACAGTTCTCAGATTTCAAGCAGAATGAATATGAATGCAACTGATTTAGAGAGCATTTATGAAGCTGGGCCCTGCTGGGTTCTATATTTGGATCCCGCACTGTGTCTGATTATGGTTTGCATTCTGCTTTATACAACGTATCCATTGCTTAAAGAATCAGCCCTTATCCTTTTGCAAACTGTTCCTAAGCAAATTGATATTCGCTCTTTAAGTGAGAAACTCCGTAAACTTGATGGAGTTGAAGCTGTGCATGAATTGCATGTTTGGCAACTGGCTGGAAGCAGGATCATTGGCACTGCTCATATAAAATGTCAGGATCCAGAATCGTACATGAAAGTAGCAAAGGAGATTAAGGAGATCTTTCACGATGAAGGGATACATGCAACAACTGTTCAGCCTGAATTTGCCATTGTTGGTTCTGAAGTAGGTGTAGGCAAATGTGAACTTCCCTGCAGAACCCAGTGTGCTCTGAAGCAATGTTGTGGGGCTGTAGAAAAACCTGCTCAGAAGAAGACAGACAAATCTCCTGCTATTAGTATTTCTTGCTCTGAAATAGTCATTGACTCTCCACACCACAAAACCCGGAGGACTAAATCTGAGTGTATACCTTCGGTAAAGTTAGAGGCGGAGTCTGACCCTAACAAACAATTTGAATCATCTTTGTAATTTACACAATTGTGCGGATTGTAATCTGGATTCAACCACAGGTTGACTGTGAGAAGTGAGACTTGTTGAAAAGACAAGTTGCAAAGTAATGTAATTGCTGAAGTCCCTCTTTTTGTCACAATGCTTAAATCTAGGTTGCCTGTTTGGAAGAACATCATGGTGCCGTCCTCACATAGTGTGTTCATGTTCACTTTTAGACGACTAGCACAAAAATTCACCAATGCTGCAATGACTCTGGAGAACCAATTTCAACATTTCAGCCAAGATGCATTTTATTGAGTTAACATTAAAATGCGTGTGTACACACATCAGTCCTAAAAAGTGGAATTTGTGTTGGGCTGCTCATTGGGTTGGACCTATGGGTCTGTTCTACTAATGGAGGTACACTTCTCCCCCAATGGGGAAGATGCCCTGCGTGAAAGTTCTGCCATTAGTGGAACAGGTCCAACCCATAATTTTTGTGTGTAGATTTTACAAACCTTGAGGAGAAGAAACCAAAGGCAAAACTATGTAACTTTTGTATATAAAAAAGAATACTTAGGGAATCATAGACCTTTTCTTGGGTAAATGAAAATGAACATTTTCATTAGCAGGCCTACTGCACAGTGTCAGTTGTAGTATTTAAAGCATATTCAGTGCTTGTTGGCAAAATTCCTCTTTCAGTACTAAGCCAGTAAGGTGACAAAACTGGCTCTGCTGAAAATTAGTTGCAAAAAAAAAATTCTGTTGGGTTTATTTTCAGTGACCCCTGGAGGACAAGGTTAAGTATTCAAACTGAATTTGAATGTATCCTTTTAGGAGCTTGTCCATTGTCTTCCCCTCCCTTCTCATACATTGTTTTATTTAAAAATAATAAAGCTTCATTACATTTGTAGGTTTTAGAATTTAATAGAACTTTCTAAACTCGAATGGAGTCATGCTGGGATTAGAGATCCAGAGCTGGTCTCTGTTTTAGTAGTGTCATCTGTGGCTTGCTGAAGTGGAAGGGGTCTGTCGTAAACTGGATTACATCTCGTTTTCTGGGTTTTAAAAAAACCTCTTTTTTAAAGTCTCAGAATGAAATGAAACATGGTAGATAGAACTAAGCAGTGTAAAGAACTAAGCAGTGTAAATTTAAAGACTAATATATTTCTTTACAAATTGTCCCACTTTATCCATTAAACTAAAAATATGCCATTGAAATGTCTATTGTAAAAAAACACAGAGTAGATGCCTCTGAAGCGGCAGTTACAATGTGCTGTTGATTTTTACCCACAACAGCTTTTGTGTAGTGCAGTCCTGTGCTGGTAAAGAACTGTAGTTCAGTCTCAACACCCTTCTACAAGGTCTTCCAAGACCTAATGATGCAAACTGTTTGGAAAACTAGAGAAATGGCTTTTGCCAGTCATTTGCTGCTGTGAATTTGAGCAAGCAGCTTGAGTGCAATCCACAAACCTCTTAAAGTAAAACCATTTAAGTCCCATTGAATTTATAGGGACTAGTCAGGTGCTGAGTGCAAGGATGCTGTCTGAAGCATTCCTGGATCACACAGCCAGCCTGTTCCCTCACCTCATTTTTTAACTGTTCTATTTAAAATAGGGATAATTCCTCCCTCATAGAGACGATGGTAATATTAATTATTTTTAAATCATTCTTAGATTCCTTACTGAGTGGCATTGTAAAATTGACTGAATTTCTCTCTGTACACAGAAATGTCATTCAGACAAGTACATAATCACTATAGTACCAGATACTGCTAGGTCAATGAAAACATTTTGGGACTTACCCTTCCTTGCTACAATACTTTCAAAAATTTTGCAGCATATAGGTGATGAATGACTTGATAGTGAAAATAAAATTTTGTTCACTCAGTTATAAAGAACCTCACTGATTTGCACTTCCTTTAATTAGCATTTTTAAGAGGTGGTCTGCATCCCCCACTGCTCAGTAGTGTTGATGTCAAGCCTTATTGTTGCAGGGGGTGGGGGTGGGGGGGATTATGCCACAATTGATGCACTACAAAGTGTTATAAAACGGTACTTGTAAAAATGATCAAGTACATTTAGCAATGCCTTCTGTGTTCCTTTGGTTGTAAATGTCACCTGTCAGTTAATAATTCAGTTTGTGTCTCACTCGTTACTTCAAGTATGCAATAATCATTTTGTCTGTCTCTCATGCAACTGGGTGCATGCTGCAAAATAGTTCTGGAAGTTTTCTTGTATTGACATGGTTACAACACTGGCATAGCTGTTTCAGTTTAAATCTTGACTGGCAGAAAAAGTCGCTATAAAACCTTTTGGTCTCTTCTGTGCTACAAAAATTGGCTGACTCCTTTTTTTTTATTTTAAAGGGGTCATGTCTCCCACAATCTTAAAATGTGATATGAGTTCCAGTGTTTTAACTCTGCCTTTGCTGTGGTGGGCCTAATGCTTGATCTCAACTAAACAGTGTATTCTTTGGTAATAGCTTCTCAGCAAGTAGCTCTTTAACACAAAACACCATGCTGCATCTCTTTCCAAAGCACAAACTTTGACTCGTATATTAAGATAGGAAAGCAACTAAAGGTGTGTCCCGTGCAATTCTTATTTTTTACAATAAATTATGCAATAGCTTGTTTAAACTTTGTTTTTGCTTTTGCAAGTAAGATTTTGGAAACTGGTAATTTTGTATACTCTTTGGAACAAAACCGAACTCTTTAAACATTTCCAGCTATGGGAGGGATGTATTGTACTTGATTACATGTGAGAATATTGAAACCCCATCTTGCAAGTGACTACATAAGTTCATGCTTTTCCCTAAATTCTGGGATAGTGAACACTGTATGCTCTACATATGTATTTGTAGTGAGCTGCTGTAATGTGCAAGATAGCTATGCACATTTATTTTGCTGGATGTTCACAGTAAAAATGGCAGTGTGGCTGTCTAAGATGTGTTGCAGTGAGTGCATAGCCAAATGTATGTAATCTCTTTACAAACTACGTTTCACTGTGAAAACAGACTGTAGAGCACATGTTTTTTATCCACTGGTTACTTATAAAGTAGCGTAAAAAAATGGCTACTTCTTACATTACTGAGTGCTTGTAAACTGGCCTACAGATGAGATCTTTGCAAAATGGAGTGTTTAAAAGTGGCATCTATGTTTTGCTGAATGTTTTAATCTTTTTTTTACAACTCTGAAAGTAAGTAGTGCTCAAGAATTTTCCTTGTTTATAAGGCCTGGGTTTTTTGTCTCTTCTCCCAGCTCTTGCTGTATGCAAATGAAGTTCTGATTCAGCTGTTCTGAAGATCAAGCCATCGGGTGACAGCATAGGTGTGGGCTTCTCTGGGTTAATGGGAATCTGTTTCTGAATAGAATGCACTTTGACCTCTCATGGGGGGGGGAGCTACCTTCACACTGCAGCTCTTCCCCTGCTCTCCTGTGGCGTTTAAGTTTCTTGTGAACAAAGTATTAATATTTAAGGTATTAATTACAATATTTAAATATACTGCTTTAATTTCATAACAGCATCAGTGTAGCCTTCTGGGACTCTGGCTTTTATGTTTACAGAACAATAATTGAATATTACAATAAATGTTCTATTTTTGGTTCTTACTCGCACCATTGCTTCACCTCTTGGTGGACTGGAAGGTACTAGTGCTTTGTGTGCCTGAGATAAGAACATTTTTGAGGGGTTTTTTTGGTAAGCCAAATATAGCCTTACTTTATAACAAGAGCTTCCTCTGTGTGATCTTTGGTTTGTGTCATTAAACTGCCTGTGTGAAGAACACTTCCATGTCTTATAAATTTGTGAGCCTGGTTTTTTTACCTCTTGCTGTATGTGTATTTAAGTGTTCTTGAACTGTAGTCTCCAAACCCATATGCCTTGTAGTAGCTAGAGAGGCATGCCCTCTTGCATTAAATGGGTTCTGTTTGAAACAACCTTTGGGAAGACGTACCTGGCATGTCTGCCTATACCTTATCAGTGACAGTGGGATTCTGTTAAACTAGTGATGCTGCTGTGTTTCTTTGCATAAACTCAAGACTGAGAATGAAATAAATATGGCTATATAAAAATTTGAAAGTTGGAATACCTTTTTTCTCCCTTAATGACTTGGTCAAATAGTTCTAGAGCACTCAAGCATTCAGATAACTGAAAACTAGAATAAGTGTAGTTGGTTGACAAAATAGCGTAGGATGAGTTTGTGGTAATTGGAAGTTTTCAGATAATAGTTTACCACCAGATTTCTGTGCTGCAGCTTCAGTCCATGAAGTGGGGTGAACATCTGGAAGCAACTTACGTGCACATTTACTCTGCATAGTTCATTCATCTTGCTCACGTAGTGTTGTGCGTAAAAAGTCGTCAGAAAACAGAGTAGCAGAAGCTTGATTCAGTGTTCCTTCCTGCCCTGAACAACTGATCAGCGCTGTGCTATCCATCTTGCTCTGTGCACACTGAGAGGTGTTGAGGCTTGGTGGAAGAGCAGCTGCTTTGTTGAACATCTCCGATTAGATGTTCACTTGTTGAACATCTCCGATTAGATGGACCAGTGGCCTGACTAGGTAAAAAATGCTTGTTTGGATTATAAATCCTTCGAATGTTAAGGGAAGGAGAACTGCAGAGGTGAAGTAACTTGTGCAAATATTTATGCGATCAAGCCTTGGACTAATGTTAAGTAAAGTTTTCTTACAACTTAACTGAAAGGAAAAGCAATATCTTGCACCTGGCTGAAGTACTAGTTATGGCTTTTCTGTTGCAACTTGGGAAAAAGAACGAGTTGCTCAAAGAGCATATGAAAGAAAAGATGTTTCAGCTCAGTTTTGCTGAGCAAAAATAAAAGTGAATGCTCTAGTAGATCAGAGGGAAAAATACAAACAGCTTTTCTGCCACACTGTTGCTCACAAAATAAGTTGTCCAAGAGAACTGAAAATGGACAGCGGGCTAGAAGCGAATAATCAAGATAAGATAAGCCAGAGCACCTTGTTCTTCACTGCCTGTGTATTATGGTTGTAAGAGTGGCTCAAGATAGCTGACATCTTGCTTAGGCTTATGTTTATGGCAGCAGTGGTGTGTCATGGTCACATTGCTGAGAATGTAACTATATTGGCCAAGATGGTCCTTTCTTCTTTCTCAAATGCTTCCTTTAAGGTTAGAAAGTAGCAGTAGAAAATGAGGTCTGACAAATGTGCGGTAGCAAGCCCTTGTGCTGCATGTTCATCTGCATATAGATGGTGAACAAAGAACTTGACTTGATCCTGCCTTGATGTGCAGTGACATGCTTCAGTTCATTCTTTATGCTGCCTTCCTTTGTATAGAATTAAGCACTTGCAGCTAAACAGCTGCTCAAGCAGTCTGTATTGTGCACTTCTTAAGTGTAAATGCATACATTGATGTTAACTGTGGCAGCTTTGAAAATATACTAAAGCAGAAAGATAGAGGTTTTGTAGCAAGAACGAAAGAGTGTCTTGGGACACCTTGAAGACTTAACAAGTTTATTGTGGCATACACTTTTGTAGACTTTTTGTAGCACATTGCATTATGTGTATGAAATATGTCTGTGGCTGAAGACAGAAAAAGTTATGAACAGTGGGTTCATAAAGCAACAAAATGCCTGAAGTACCATCTGACTTTGCATTTTATTGCCCTTGACTTAGTCGTCCTGTGTTTTTGCCCTATCTGAAGATACACCATGTATCTCTGGGGTCCCCAACCTTTTTGAGCCAATAAGAATCTTAGTAATTCTGGCACGGGGTGGTGGGAACAACCATGAAATATTGCCACAGGAAGGCGGAGCCAAACACAAAATGTCAGGGAGGGAAGTTATACATAATTCTAATAACTCTTCAACATTTCAGGCAGAAGCTGTTTAACAGGGTGCCTTTTAAAATGAGCATACTGTTTTAAAATATTTTCTTGCATACAGACAGCCTTCAGTCAACAGTGATTTATGCTATGGTGGTAGCAGCTCCCAAAACATTTTTTAAAAAAATCTGCACAGCAATCAGAGCTCCAGTGGCCAATCAGAAGCCCTCTTGGGCAAAAGCTCCATCTGCCCCTGTCTACTTTATAAAAACCGTTAGTAGCTGCGATGGTGCAGTTCATGCCATAATAAACCTGTTGGTCTTTTGAGGTTCCTAAAGCCTGTTTTGTTTTTTTGCAGTGGGCTAACAGGACTACTGCTGTGGATTCTGCAGTATGTTTTCCCACTATTTAAAACTTCATAGTTTATGCTGAAAGTAGGACTGCTATTGGGGAAAGAGGATACCACGGTCTTTCTCTCATGCAGAACAACTGAACAATGTCAGAAATTAGTCCTCTGTTGGGGCTAGCATTGAGACAGCTGCTCAGCTAATGCTGTGTGCTTCAGGGTGCTTTAAGTTTGGTTCCAGAATAAGAGCTCTTCATTCCGCAGAATGAAAGACTTGCAAGTGCAGGCAGTTGTGAAAGGACACTTATAAGACAGATACAAAAAACTACATAATGTGACACAAATGTTACAAATGCACAGGAAAGACAGGCACTGTAACTATCTTAATAGATAACACATCATTGAATACTCAGGAACATAAATGGTTACAAATTAATGAACCCTACTGGAAGTCAAAACAGAGATAGCATAATATTCTTATAAGAATTATGTTCCAATAGAAAGTAAAAGGGAACCGCTGTTTTCTAGATAGCTTATCAATTTGTTTTTGCATCACAGACATGTACAAGGAGGGTTTGCTCCTTAATATTCTAAAAAGAAAAGAGAAGAGATTGGATTTATACCCCGCCCTTCACTCACTCGGAGTCTCAGAGTGGCTTACAGACTCCTTTCCCTTCCCCTCCCCACAACAGACACCCTGTGAAGTAGGAGGGGCTGAGAGAGCTCTGAGAGAAACAGCTCTTTCAAGAACAGTTCTGACAGAACTATGGCTTGCCCAAGGTCATTCAGCAGCTGCAAGTGGAAGAGTGGGGAATCAAACCCGGTTCTCCCAGATTAGAGTCTGCACTTAACCACTACACCAAAGTAATATAGAATAACATGCAAGCTTTGAGATCAGGGTTGAAGACTACTCCCTCATCCCCCCCCAACCTTTGTAGCTTCCAGCTTGATAGAAGAGTTCAGGCTTGTACAATATTTTGTGTTTCAGTTAGCCCTAAAAATAGGTATTATATAGATTTTACTTTAGAATTATTCTTTAGATTGGCTCCCAACAGTTTAATTAACACCGTGATCCAAACATTTGTAACATTTAGATTATCTTGCTTACAAGATACAGCAACTAAGATCCTCATTGAAACTTGGAAGGCAGTTATGAGATAGATATGCTCCTTCTTCACTGACCTTAGATAGCCAAGAAGCATCACTTTTGGACAATAACTGAGTATCTGATAATTCTGCATGTAAATTTGATGTACGTTTCCCCAACAGAATTCAATGCCACTGAATATGAAAGTTCCACTGGCAGGCTTGTCCCTACAACATAATGCATATTTATAACCTCCTCAGATCTGTATCACTGGGCAACCTATTAAGCCCCCTGAATGTGTAATTCCACAGAGAATCAGAGCCAGACCTTGTCTCCATTGAATTCTATGGTCCAATCCCAACAACACTACCTGTATCTTAGACATAAAGCCACATGGTTAGCAAGCATTTGCTCACAAACTTAACTTCCTGTAAAGGTTGAAGGTATGCAAAATCTGTTGATGAAAATGTCAACACAAAGCTCTTTTGGATGTAGTGTCAGTCTGTTTTGCAAACATTCCCCCCCCCCCCCAATTTGGAAACTTTGGGGGCGACCTAAAGTAGGGTGTTTTTTCTTTTTGTATGATCATGTGCTTGATGTGACTGTGTGACTTGGGAACTGGGATTTATTCTCAGTTTGTGATGTATCACAGGCGTCTCTCGTTCAAGGCCCAAAGTCAATCCCAAATGGATTGAATATGAGCTCTTTGCAACCCAGGCTGCATTTGCAACATTAGCTATGTGATACCACACACAGCAGTGTGCAAGTTTTTGTGTTCCCCAGAACTCTTCATCAGGTCAGACGTTAACATTCTTGTGAATTTAAGAGAGTTGCAGTTCCAATGAATGTGCCTGGAAAGGTAAGGGATCTTCTTGTTTTTTTTACCAAAAGCAGTGCCTCAACTGAAATCAGAATTGTTTCTGCACTGGTCTTGGAGCTGCAATAATTTCAGTATAATGCAACCTTGATATCTTCATATAGTAAATACAGTAAAATACTTACATCCCAAGATCTTGAACTAATTCCTCCTCTTGAACTAATTCCTCCAATAATATATAACATGGACAAAATGGAATAAAAGCGTGATAGTGGCTTATTAAGCAAACAAAACTAAGAGGAGCACAGTAGATAATTTAGTTGCCAGCCAGATGCCTCTGCAGCCAAAACCACAGATAAGAGCTTAAGCCAGGTTTGTGTGGTTGCACTATTAATAGGATTGTATTATGTGTAAATGCGAGAGAAAACCAGAGAACCACAACCCTGAAAGCCGAGTATAACAGAGATATTAAAAGGTGGTGCAAACGCAGAAATAGTATCAATGTAATTATAATGAAAATCTTAATGAAGCATACAAAATCATAACAAAATACTCAATCAGTTCAGTTTCAGTTCACTTTCAGTTCATCAGTTGTTGGATGAGGTTTTCCAGAATACAAAACTCGTTTCATCTGAAGAGTTCATCTGAGCAGAAATTATTATTTGATAAGTGGCAAAAAGCAAACATTAGAGGCAAAGTCGCCAAAGATAACATCAGTCTAATTAATACTGCAGCCTTCACTAGACGTGTCTTAAGTGTAATCGATGGTAGTCTTTCATGACTGATGTTATCTTTGGCAACTTTGCCTCTAATGTTTGCTTTTTGCCACTTATCAAATAATAATTTCTGCTCAGATGAAGTCTTCGGATGAAACGAGTTTTGTATTCTGGAAAACCTCGTCCAACAACTGATGAATTGAAACTGAACTGATTGTTTGAGTATTTTGTTATGATTTTGTATGCTTCATTAAGACTTTCACTATAATTACATTGATACTATTTCTGCGTTTGCACAACCTTTTAATATCTCTGTTATATTCGACTCTTATTTGTAAATGCAACAGGCTGTTGAAGTGAAGACTGCTGTCTCTTATAAGTGAGGTCCTGAGCAATCAATGGAGACCCTATCTGCATTCTAGATGCAGTAATATTGTCAGACCACGTGCTATGAAGCAGGGAAAGAGAACAGTCCTGATCTTCGACGTGGTCTCTGTGCTTCACACTGATGGCAGAAACCCCATTAGTGTGAATGCACAGATGACCACTCGAAGATCATCAGTTACAGGTAAGCAACCTGTTTATCTTCGACGTGGTCTCTGTGCTTCACACTGATGGGGTTTCTGCGCTTGCGCAGGAATCCTTCGGTATAGTAGAAAGCTCTTTCTAAGGATTTTCGCGCCCAGCGGCTCTGGGCATGTGCGGAGCCCCCACCGCGCATGCCCAGAGGAGTGGGCGTGGACATCCTGCCAGTTCCTTCTGACCACCAGGCTGTTAACAGCTTCTGCCGTTTAGTGGAGTCCTTTGAGGGAAGCTCTCTCTCTCTCTGAATCTTTTCTTCTCAATCTTCTTTCTCTTTCTTCGTTCAACACTCCTTTTACGTTTTTGAGGAGGAATGTCTCTTACATACCCTTGACGTAAAGCTGGCTCTATCTGGCTCGTACTAAGCCTACCAGGAAGACACCAAGGCTCTTTGTATCCTATGCATCACACAGAATGGGCAAACCCATCACTGCCATCACTGTCCAGATGGATTGTGGGGCTTATCGAACTTGCTTACGAACTTGCCAAGACCCCACTCCCGGGGCCCATTAGGGCACACTCCACCAGGTCTACGGCAGCCTCTACGGCATTCCTCAAGGGTGCCTCTCTGACAGACATTTGTATGGCTGTGACTTGGGCTACTCCGAACACTTTTATCAGGCACTATGCTCTGGACACTCGAGTAGCTGCCCGCTCTGAGATGGGTTGCCTGATCTTATCCGCTGCTTCTCAGTGACAGCCTGCCTGCTCCCTCCTCCAGGTAGGACACTGCTTGCAACTCTCCCATCAGTGTGAAGCACAGAGACCACGTCGAAGATAAACAGGTTGCTTACCTGCAACTGATGATCTTCGAGTGGTCATCTGTGCATTCATACTACCCGCCCATCCTTCCCCTCTGCTGCCAGGCTTTCCTACTATTCTCATGCTTGGTTGCACCAGTCAGAAGGAACTGGCGGGATGTCCACGCCCACTCCTCTGGGCATGCGCGGTGGGGGCTCCGCGCATGCCCAGAGCCGCTGGGCGCGAAAATCCTTAGAAAGAGCTTTCTACTATACTGAAGGATTCCTGCGCAGGCGCAGAAACCCCATCAGTGTGAAGCACAGAGGCCACGTCAAAGATAAACAGGTTGCATACCTGTAACTGATGATCTTCGAGTGGTCATCTGTGCATTCACACTAATGGGGTTTCTGCCATCAGTGTGAATGCACAGATGTCCACTCGAAGATCATCAGTTACAGGTAAGCAACCTGTTTTTCACTCTCTCTGGGGGAAACACATCATATGAAGCTGTTTCAGGTGAAGTCAGATCATTCATTTGTCCAGCCCAGCCACATACAGACTGTCATGGCTGTGGGCAGATTGGCCATTGTGGCCATAAGAACCTCTTCTGGTGGGTCAGTGGTGAGAAAGGTGGTGCTCAAGCCAGGTGCAACTTGGGGAAGGTGGTGCCCAGGTGAACCCTCCACAGAATGGGAGAGGTGGTACCAGGCTGGCTGAGCAGGTATGCTGGGTCTTTCTCTCTCCCTCTTTTTTTTGTGGGGAGGCAGGGCCTTTCACCACCTGGTGTGTCCCTGGCAGTAGCTTTCCTGAGGTCTCAAGCAGGAGTCTTTCTCCAGTCCTGCTACTGGAGATCTCTTTAACTGGAGATACCAGGGATTAAATCTGGGACCTCTCACATGCAAAATATATGTTGTGCTTCTGAAAACCAAATGTTTCACTAGGTTGCAAAATGGCTAGCTTTACTGTAGGGAAAACAAGATGTAGGCTTGGATCACACAAGTTCATTTGTACTGGAGGAATAGTGAGTGATCATGCTTGACTCCATAGCGCTCAAGTGAAGCCACCAAATGAGAGTCCAGGAAAGAAGGAGTATTTTCACAGAGAGCATCTGATTGGCGCTCATAACACCATTCTAACTGCATATTTAAACAGCTCATGCTGTTCCAAGGGGAATTCCAGAAAACATGAGGCGATTCACAGTTAGTGTATTGAGTCAATTTTTTTCACGTTCAAAATAGCCATGGTAGGGAAGTATTGGGTGGGGGAAACTGCCCTAGGAGAAGAGCTCCTCCTCTCTTTGTTTCCAGATCTAAACTGTCACTGAAAAGCTATCTGCCCCATGGTGTCATTATCTGCCCTGGCTAAGACTGAGAAGATAAAACTCTCAGGGTGTAGTGAAAAGCTCAATTAAAATGTCGAGCCAGTGTGCTGCAGCGGTGAAAAGGGCCAACTCCATGCTAGGAATGATTACGAAAAGGACTGAAAATAAAATGGCCAATATTATATAGAACTATGTGCAGCCTCATTTGGAGTTCTGGTCATAGTATCTCACAAAGGATATTGCAGAGCTAGAAAAAGTACAAAAGAGGGCAACCAAGATGGTTAGGGGATTGGAGCACTTTTTCTGTAAGGAAAGGCTGAAGAATCAGGACTTTTCACTCTAGAAAAAAGTGGCTAAGGGAAAGCATGACAGAGGTTTATATCATTATGCATGGAATAGAGGAAGTGGATAGTATTGCAGAATTAGGGCCTGGATTGAGCCTCAGTCCCCTGTTAAACCTATGTTACTTTAATTTCTATAATAAAGTAGCCTCTATAGTTGAATCTTTGGTTCTGTTTCCCAGGAGGCTACAGGACTCCACTGGTGCTGTGGCCTTCTGGAACTGATAACTCTGTACTTGATTTTTGCCTTAGAGGATGTTTATACATTCCAGAAGTTAGTGGTGTTCACTATCAGAATCAAAATGAATAGAGCATCTGAAACTAGCTTCCTTGACTCTCCTTGACTTTTTGAGAGCTTCCTGACCCCAGAGATAGAGAGAAGGGGGAGGGATTTGAGTCGGTACATTGGTTCAGTTCTAGTCAGTTCCAGTTTGCCTTGCATCACATTCATGGTGCATATGTGATAGGTGCATTAATAGGTACATTAGCTGCTATTAATCCAAGAAAGATATATGTATATCTCTGGTTTACTAATGGTAGGGGGGCTGGCCATCAACAGCTCCATGTGAAGACCTAGGTGGCTAGTCCAGAACATTCTGAGTTTCATACAAGTGCACCATCTTAAGTATTGAAATATTCTATGTTGAATATTGAAATGTTATGTTGAATACTGAAATTGAAGTGCTACGAAGTGTTTTCTGTCTTAAGAATGTATAATGGAATTATTTATTTATTTGATTTCTATCCTGCCCTCCTCCACAAGTGGGCTCAGGATGGGTCACAAAAGGAAAGTAAACAATAAAACCACATCATAAAACCATAAAAATTAAGAACACAATTTTAAAACAGAAGGCAAGCCAGTAGTAATTCATTGTGCTCCTTGCACTGAAGAGCAGGTGGGCAGAAACATAATAGTAGTCTGGTTACTACTGATGAAAACTATTGCCCTCTACACCATTGAACGAGTATGAGGACAGTTTGGGCAGGAGAGCCAAAAAGAGCGGTTGCCCACCAGTTAGCCAAAAGCCTGATGGAACAGCTCCATTTTACAGGCTTTGTGGAACTGTAATAAGTTCCATGGGGCACTGATCTCAGTCAGGAGCATGTTCCACCAGGCTGGGGCCAGGGCAGAGAAGATAGTTTAAAAAGTACATAAGAATCCTCAAAAATCAATGAACATTCTAGTGCAAAATTGATATGAGTAGTAACTTCTCAGAAAAACCAAATGACTAGACACGCCCAAAGCATGCATGTAAGGGACCAGTCCTGTAAGTTACAATGCCAAAAATTAGATAATTTACTCAGCCCTTTGCTACAAAGTCATTGTGATGTCCAGTATATTCTAAACATATTTTTTGCTGAATAAGTCTCAACTTAAATTCATAAATTGAGCTTTGTTTAAGAATCATCCTATCTGTCTCTACTAGATTCAGTCCCTTGCCAGTCTCGACTTAACCAATTAAAGAACTCAGGGGAACTGGGGGGGGGGTGTCCCAGGAAAAGTCCTGGGTCCCAGAAGCCCTCAACAGAGAGACAGAGCATTTGCTCCCTTTCCCATAGCACTAGAACTTGGGGAAGCCAGACTCAGGACAGACAAAATGAAGTATTTCTTTACTCATTTAGGCAGGATTTAGGGAGGCCAGCTCTTCCCTTATAGCAGGACACTTACTGGCCTTGACGGTCTGGTCCCTGCAGCTACTCCACAGAGATGCAGGGGGAAGTGGAGGGGGTGATCTGGCACGGCCAAACCTTAGAGAGATTTCCCCAGCACAATGACATCACTTATGGTTTTGCCCCAGAAGTGATGTTGTACATCAACGCAAAACCACTTCTTATCCTTACCCCTGCCCCCCCCCCAATTTCTCCCACTAAGGTGTTAGCTATGCCTGGCAACCTTAAACTCACTTCCATTAGATGTAGTGATGGCCATGAGCATAGATGATTTAAAGGGGGGGGGCTAGACAGATTCATGGAGGAGAAGTCCACCAGTGGCTACTGGTCATGGTAATTAAAGGGAGTGCCCACACACAGAGGCAGAAAACCTCTGAATACCAGTGCTAGGAGGCAGCATCAGGGGAATGCCTTGTCTGTTTGGCCCTCCAGGGCAACTGGTTGGCTGCTGGGTGAAACAGTATGCTTGACTAGAGAGACCAGTTTGGTGTAGTGGTTAAGTGTGAAGACTCTAATCTGGGAGAACCGGGTTTGATTCCCCACGACTCCACTTGCAGCTGCTGGATGACCTTGGGTAAGCCATAGTTCTGTCAGAGCTGTTCTCTCAAGGACAGTTCTCTTAGAACTCTCTCAGCCCCACCTACCTCACAGGGTGTTTGTTGTGGGGAGGGGAAGGAGATTGTAAGCTGCTCTGAGACTCCGAGTGAAAGGCGGGGTATAAATCCAATCTCCATCTCCTCCTTCTCCTCTTCTTCTTCTGTAGACCACTATTCAGATCCAGCAGGCTTTACTTACATTCTTAATATACAGGTACTGGGGTACACAACAGGTTTCCCCAACTACTACATAATAGTATTAATTTGGATTCTATTGATTTTTGTACTTAGTGGATCATTGAAAATTAATCTCCACAATATAAGGATAAGCATTTTTCCTGCCTTATGAAGGGGCCCATGAATTCCAACCAGAGCCAGGAAGAGGTTTAAACAATTTCTGGGTTTTATACTTTTGAAGGGAGAATAGCCGTATTTCGTTGGCCACTATACCTGGGTACAAGCTGTGGTATGCTCTCAGTGTAATCAAATTAGTCTGTGAAGAGCTTCCTAAATTACAATTTAAAAGACATCCTGGGAGACTTTGGGAGGCAAGCCCTGGGGAAAAGGATATCATCAACATGCCAACACCACTTCTGGGCTAAAACCTGGAAGTGATGTCATGGACACTGTAGAATTTCACTGGATCTCTACTAGAGATCAATACAGTCCTAGAGTGTCAGTGATATCACTTCTGGATTTTAGCTGGAAATGATGTTGGTGTGTTCACAACATCCTCTCCTCCATTTTTCCTGCTGTTCATTTGAGCACCAGTGTGAAACAGCTATGCTTCTAGGGTTGCCAGATTCCAGGAGGGGCTTGGAGATCTCCAGGAATCACAACTGATCTCCACACTACAGAAATCAACTCCCTTGGAGAAAATGGCTGCTTTGGACTCTATGGAATTTTAATGGAGGACACTTCCCTCTCCAAGTACCACCCTCGAAATCTCCAGGAATTCCCCAACCCATTGTTGGTGACCCTAGGTGCTTCAGAGAGAGTTTGCCTCTGGAAACTGGGAAATATACTGTATATTTCCTACTGTTGGGAAATATACAGATGGGAGTCCAGACTAAAATTTCCAATTGCAGAATGCAATTTTCTTGCCTCCTCCTCCCAACGCAGCTCATCAGTCTCCGCAAAATGTTGCTCCTGGAAGAAAACCTGCAGCAGGAATGGGGAATTGGTGGAAACTGCCAGTTAAGTCTATATCCAACCCATAGTCTGGCAGGACAGGAAACAGGAAGTAGGAGGTAGGAGATTTGGCTGGTGTTAAGTCTTGTGCCTGTTTAAGGTACTCAATAAATAGGGTTGTCAGGTCTGGGTTCAGAAAGTCATGGAAAGGTGAAGTTTGTGGAGAGGAGGGACTTCATTGGGGTATAATGCCATAGAGTCCACCTACCTACATTTTCTCCAGGGGAGCTAATCTCTATCATTTGGCAGTTCATAGTCCCAGATTTCCATCCACCACTAGGAGGTTGGCAGCTCTAGCAATAAGCCTAGTTTGGAGCTTAGATAGTACTCAATTGCTTGATAAACATAGCTGTGATAAAGATGGTTGTTCTTCCTCTGAACACATCTGCACTATTTCTTCAGAGCACAAGTCTGCAGTTGCCTTTACTTCTTAGATTTGCATGCCTGACAGTAACTTGTTGATAAATAGTGATAGGTTGCAAAAGCAAGAAAATGCGTACTGCTTCTCCATTTCTTGGAACAGAAGTGCAGTCTATTTTCCATAGCTTTCACCTACCACATCTGCGTTGCTGTGAGAACAGCACCAGGGATTAAGCCAGGGTGCCTGTTTTTGCATAGCCCATGAAACCATAGCTGAGACAAACTATGATTAATAATCCAACTTCACACCATGGGTTGAGATCTTGGTTTGATGGACTTAAATAACCATTGTTGGTGGAGTTGCCCTCATTTGGACTCTCACATGACACCTGCACAAACCTGAAATACTGGGATCTTTACAGCTCCCCTGAAAGGTGGGTCAGTGTTATTTTTCTCATACTGTATATGGGAGGCTCAAGGACAGTGGCTTGCCTAAGACGACCTAATGAATTCCTGAGAGAGGTAAAATTAGAACTGAACACTCCCAGATCACAGCTCATTCTCTTAGCCTCTATGCTGCACTACATAGGGAAGTGTCCTAAGCAGAAGTAAGTTCCATTTTATTCAATGGGGCTTACTCTCAGGAAAGTGTTCTTAGGATTGCAGCTTTAATGATTTAGGGCATTCAGTACTACTTCCCATATACTGGGGTGGATCCTGTCTCTTACCCTCCCACTGTTTGGAAATTTGAAGGCTTCCTCCAATCTAAGGTGACTTCCTGTCAAGTGTCTCTTCCGTTGTGGGGAGGCTCCTTGGAGGATGGTTGGATCCACCTTCTTGTCTGAGTCACCTCTACAACAGCCCTGTAAGGTAACTCATTATTATTATTAACTCCATACTGCAGATTGGGGGAGGCCATTGAGGCTGAGAGGGAGGTGCTTGCCTAATGAGATCAAGGCCAAGGTCATAATTACCAGTGTATTCTGGCCCACAGCTCTTCAGCAGCAGAAGAAATCGAGGTGTTGAATAAATTCTTTATTATTTCCTGATCCTGATGTGTTTCACCTATGGCTTCATCAGGGAATCTATCATAGCATAAGTCATTGAGCAACAATAGTCATTGAGCAACAATAGATCCTCTGATGAAGCTGTAGATGAAACGCATCGGAATCAGGAAACAACAACAACAACAATGGACTTACTCAACACTTTCATTTCTTCTTTTGCTGTTATTGCTGGTGTGGCCCTGACTTCTTCACCATAGCTGTTCAGCACCATAATGTACTAGTATTTTATTTTCCTTTGTTTTTTAAAACATGGTGCAACGCACCTTGCGACACATAATGTTGTTAAAGCACGAACGTTTGTAAACAAGTCTCAGCTTCACAAGATTCATGTTGGAAGCATGGATCAGACCTGTCTGATGCAATTGTGTCTTGCCTGTCTGAGCATATGGCACAACCCTGTAGTTTTAAAGTGACCTATTTTTAAATTCTATCTGCAAAAACTGTATTTGCCCAAGTATCAACTATTGCTGTCTGCGTGCTCAAAACACATGATGTCTCAACAATAAAAGCATAGCTTCAAGGGAAGATGTTTTAGGCTTGCCCACAAAGAGTGGGCGACTCCAATTGCATAGTTGATCTGCTAAAAATAGATTATCTGGAAAGCCCCGGAATCTGTGAGTATGCTCATGGTGTTGAGTGAGCAGATGAAGAAGCAATAAACTTACAGCCACAGAAACAGTGCAATGGAACTAGAGGAATGGTGCACCTCTTCAAACTACTTTGCAGTTTCCTTGTCTACCCCCAGGTCCTGAGAGACGCCAAGTGTGCAGGTACAAGATCTAAAGGCTAGGCTGCATTCCTGGTTCAGCATTTCACCTCCTAAGTCTGTGTTGACCTTTGTCAATATTGCACAGGATGGCTCAAGCAGAGGAGCAAAGCAGGACCCATAAGTAGGACTTTTTTTTTTTTTTAGCTCCACAGCCCATATGCTTAGAGCACTGAGATGTGCTAGTGGGGCAAGTGGAGTGGCACATTGTGTTCCTTGCCAAAAGCAGAGGATGATGAGACCTTTAAATAAGCCCACTGAAAGCCACCATTGGTGGTGATGCAAGTGACAAAAATTGGGGGAGAAAATAATTTCTGGTCATTTCATCTCCAGTTATTATGTCATCCAAGTCACATACAACAATTACTAGCTGGTGCAACTCCACTTTTGTCCTGGCACAAAGTGACCTGTAGGGTTTGGGCAAAGGATGTTCATAATGTTGCACCATGCCTTTACTGCAAGCAGCAGATGTTAAAGAATGGAGATGGCTGTGTGGTGCAGTGGTTAGCAAGTTGAGTCAGGCCTGTGGAGACCCAAATTCAAATCCCCACTCAGCCATGAAGCACCCTGGATGACCTATATTTTTGCCTCAGCCTAACTTTCTTCACAGATTTGTTTGGAGGTTAAAACAGGAGGGGAGTGAAGAAACTGGCTTTGCCTAGCAGTTTCTTGTTTTTTCAGAAACATTAGTGTTCAGGCTTGGGGCTTAGAAGGCTTCTATCTAGGAACTTAATTACTTTGCAGTTTCAGAGAGAGGGGTAATGGACGATAGTAAGGCACAGGTGCATCATTGGGGCCTAGAAACTTCGAGGCCAGGGGAACAGGTGGGAGTCTTGCCTCCACATTCCGTCTCATTAGCACAAGCAACCCTGGATCAGGGAAGGTGGCTTGCTTAATTGTGCCTACGTGTAGCTGCAGAGTATGTGGTCACGTGTCCAGCAACAAACCTGATTGATCAGGTCAAATGGCTAGCAACACATTTCATTGGTCAACT
Source organism: Lepidodactylus listeri (assembly GCA_029233225.1). Classification (NCBI taxonomy): domain Eukaryota; kingdom Metazoa; phylum Chordata; class Lepidosauria; order Squamata; family Gekkonidae; genus Lepidodactylus; species Lepidodactylus listeri. The sequence continues at coordinate 106,360,217 of JARCFY010000003.1, forward strand.
AGACTCAGGCCAGCTGCTGGCAGTTTGGCATAAAAGAGCATTCATTCTTGTTTTCCACTGCTCTAGTTTGGAAACCTCTTGATTCTTGACACCTTTGAGCAAGGTTGGGCCTTGCACAGCCAGAATACCTGTAGGGATGCCAGCCTCCAGGTGGGGCCTGGGGATCCCCCAGAATTACAGCTTATCTCCAGCCTTCAGGTAGCAGTTCCCCTGGAGAAAATGGATGCTTTGGAGGGTGAACTCTATGGCATTGTACCCCACTGAGGTCCCTGTCCTTCCTGGGCTCCACCCTCAAATTTCCAGGAATTTCCCAAACTAGAGCTGGCAACCCTATGCCCTCTGTCCCCCCACTGGTGGCCAGGGGGGACCTGGTAACCCTAGCTCTTGGACTTTGGACTTTGAAACTTTGCCTGGATTCTGTGTCTCAATCTGAGCAGGTATCATCTGGATCAGAGAACCAAAGCTTGCATAAGTATCTTAGGCTGGCGATTTAGATTTTATTATATTCTCCTTGCTGTTTACTGCTCTTATGTTTGTATATTTCTGCACATTTATTTTAATAAACCTAATTACAGTCTGTGGTGTTCTTTGGGTTTTGGGGCTTCAGTCTAAATCCAGCATTTTGGCATTCATTGGCTACAGCTACCAGAGTACTAGCTTTTGGAATTCGACTTTCGTGTGCTCCACCTTGCAGGGCTGACTTCTTGACCCAGAAGGACTAGAGACTCTGCCCCTTGGTTGCCAGCTGGAGAGTTAGTAAAGGGACTGGTGGCGGTGGCTTGTAACCCTGGGGTGGTGAGGACTCACTACCTAGCATGTTGCACCTTGAGCCCTTTGACATTTTTGACAGGGAGCCATGCACGTTTCTTAACTTTAATGGACGTAGAAGGGTGTCACTCTGCTTAGGATGGCATTGTTAGTCTTTGGACTAGATTTTGCTTTCATCTGTGCTCTGTAACGTAATGTACTCTGTAACGTAATGTGCTCTGTAACGTAATGAGCCTACCGTTTGGCGGGGAGGGCGGGATATACCGTATTTTTTGCTCCATAAGACTCAATTTTTCTCCCAAAAAAAGTGGGGGGGGAAGTGTGTGCATCTTAAACCCCCCTCACCTTTCCCAAGCCACGGCACCGAGCAGAGCTAGGTGCGTCTTATGGTCAGGTGCGTCTTATGGAGCGAAAAATACGGTAAATCCAAAAAACAAACAAACAAACAAACAAATAAATAAATAAATGTAACTATGCCCTGCAATGTTGAGTCTTTTGGCCCCTTTGTGTCCTTGTGTGTGCACGCATATGTATGTATGGCAGGGCCTGACAAATCCCAGGCCACCACAGTGCCTATAAATTTCACTGCAGCACCTTGTATTTTCAGCAGTGATTTATTGCACTGCCTCCCGGTGATCCGTCATACAAGCACAGAGCTTATTTATCATTTCACTTCAAACTATTGTGTTGTACGACATAGAAATGCATGTGCATGAAGTTCTTGCCGTTGCTTGTTTGCATGTTAACTTTACACCATTCAGTAATGGTAGCAGGATTCATTTCTTAATCAGATACTTTCTATGCTGGCTCCCATATTCAATTAAATGGAGCGTTTTAAAGAAATAATGAAATTATGAGAAACTGTAGAGAAGTTCAATTAGAATTTTTTTTATTGTGATGACTGCAACCATGGTTACTCTATGTGTATTTACATACTAAGAACATTTTGCCAGAGCTTTAATAAAGTTAAAAGCAAGTGAAGAGTTTAGGATTAGGTTTTGTGGTAGTGATGACTAGACACACAAAGCCCAGGAAAATGGCAAATTAAATAAAAATCATTCCCCCTCCCATTTTTTCCCAACAATTCTTTCAATGTTTGTGGTGGGGAAAAATGGGAAGTTCTGAGGAGCACTAACCCCACCCCCATAAAATACTTTTACTTTTCCCCTTTGTAATGAGTGAACTGCTACTTATAATGAGGTTTTACTCACTCAAAATGCACAGCCTGAAAATGTCTGAGGACTTTTACAATTTTTTTTCAGTGGAAAAATTGGGAAGTTTTGAGAAAACCTGAAAAAAGGAGGGGGGCATTTCTTTTGGGAAGAGTGAAATGTTTTTTTAAGACAAAGTTTTACTCATTGAAAAAGTATAGCATGAAAAATGTTGTGTAACCAACAGCTTTAGATAATGACAGGAGACTAACAAGCAAGACTCCCCGGGGGAATCCCATAACCCCCCCTCCCACTTATCCATCAGGCCATCCACTCACCAAACAGCCTGATCACAAGGTGTGTGTGTGTGGGGGGGGGGAAGCGCCTCCTGCTCTTCCTTTCCTGCCCACCCACCTGCCTGGAGAGGAAAGGCAGCAGTGCCAGGGTTGGTGTCAGCAGCCTTGATGATGGAGGGATGAGCATAAATTTTTTAATTGCCATGGAAAACCCGGAAGTGACATTACACTTCCATCAGTGGCTATTAGCCACAAAGTATAGATAGGAACTCTCAGTCTGGGGCAAGTGATGCTCTGTATTCTTGGGGGTTTTTTTGAGGGGGGCAACAGTGGAAGGGCTTCCTGCCCCCACTGCTGGACCTTCTGAGGGCACCTGGTGTTTTTGGCCACTGTGTGACAGAGTGTTGGACTGGATGGGCCACTGGCCGGATCCAACATTGGCTTCTCTTATGTTCTCTTATGTTCTTACACTACTCGAGGAATTGCCAGAAACACTATGCCTTTACTGTAGAGTTTCCAGCAATTCCTTGACCGACATGGCATGGTGTCTGGTTTTGTACCAGAAGTGATATAACACTGTCACTCTGATGGCACCCCGTGTCTCCCCCCTAACTCCTGCTGGTTGCCCTTATGTTGGCAAAGCAGCAAAATAAATTTAAGTTGGATTGGAAAGTGCTGCATATATTCCACTTTTCCCCTGGGGAAAAATGGGGAAAACACCTTTCTTCCCATGGTTTCAAACTTCCTGGAATTCTACATCTCTAGCAATAATTAGAAAATATTAAAAGGCAAAAGATTTATTCTTACCTCTTTCTCTTTTTCTATGTATAAACTAATAAAATTCTTTTAAAAAGAAAAGAAAACATTATTATTAAAAGACAAAACCCTAAAAGATGTGGGGGGGGGGAGTCCAGGCCCTAAATTTTTTGGGGTGGCTTCTAGAGTCAAAGAAAATTTATCTCTATTGCATAGAATCTGCTAACTGCATATAATCCTTTGTGTATCTGACAAGGTGGGCTCCAACCCGTGAAAGCTTTTGCCACAGTAAGTGTGTGTCTCACAAGACTCTTTTTGTTCTGACTGAAGCAGATGGGTAAAGCTCTCCCTCTGGAATTGATCAGCTATTTTGCCACTACAACAAATTGCCTGATACATCCCGCAGTTACCTCTGGTTTGACAATTGTATTTTAAATTGCCCTGTATGGATATGCAGCAGTTGAATAATCCTATGTACTCCTGGATGTGAAGGATTAAGTCCCTGAATGCCCTTTTGTGTGTTGCAGGCAAGAGGTGTCAAATGCTGCTTTGTATGTATAATACAATAAATGTTTTTGTGTGTGTGTGTGTGTGTGCGCGCGCATGCACAGCTGTATCCATTCAAACCAGTGACTTCATCATAATTGCTTGTGAAATAGGTAAGCTATAGTTCTTTCAAAAATATGTGATCACTCAAGTTCATTTGGTTCCTCAAACGCTTTTGAAACATTAATAGAAGAGTAACACACAGATTCCCTCTGAAATAGGAAGTCTAGTTTACCCTTCAGCCTAAAATCCAGTCTTACCTTAGAATCCTAACCCTTCAAATTTAAGCCCTTTTCCAAAAATAACCAGAGACTGTATGCTTAGTGAATCAAACAAACCTGGCTATTCATTAATGAAACAGACAGGCTTCCTCATGGCCTGGAATAAGCAGTGTTTCCTTACGGCAATGCGCCGTTTGTCTCTTTCATTCTAGTAGCTACTGCTGCCTGTAATTACAGCTGGAGGAAACACCTGAAAATGATGAAACCTTGGCTGGCCTCTGGGGCCAAACTATAGAACTGGGAATTCCATGACCGATCTCTCAATTTATTACTTTAAAAAAAATTGGCAGAGGGAAGTATTGCTAATTTGACTGGTTAATTGGCAAGGGTGCTGGGATATTTGGCTCTTCACCTACTACCATTTTCCAGTACAAAAATGTTCTCTTCAAGCTTCTGTTTGTTTAATGGGGAACAAAATACAGGTTCTGTGTATAATACCTGTATCTTCCTTGCTTCCCTCCACCCTGAGAAAATTGCAGGTTGGGTGGGGGCAATTGAACTATAGGAAAAGGAGGTTACAAATATTTGAATTAATAATAACCAAATAGGGGGAAAGCCATGAGGGAAAAGGTTATATGTCCCCACCTACCATGTGGCTTTTCTGTGTAAATCAGCAGCTGCTTCATGGGGGGGGGGGATCAGAGCATTTTTTATTTATTCATTATTTTCCCATCCTGCCATTTTCCTGAGGTACCAGGGCAGTATACAAATTCAAAACAATAAATATAGGTACACAGTGTCAAGCCATAGCAGCAGCCCCCAAAACAATGATAAAGCTCCATTCAGAAATTTATGAAAGTAATTAAAATAATGACAACAAATAAGATTCAGATGTTAACATCAAAGTACAACAGCCAAAAGATATGAAGATGAAACATCTGCAATGATAGTGTGGTTTGTGCCCCTCCCACAAATCCCTCAATTGTAAGATTTCAATTAAAATATATTTTATGAAATAGCAATTATAGTTACCATAGGGAGCATTTTCTTCCATATGTTTGACCCTGCCCCCATATATGTCAGCTTATGCAGACATATGTAATTTTAGCATCATGTAGGGCAGAAGCCAGCAGCCCCTGCTTGGAAGGACTGGGTGCTGTGCGTGTCTGTCTTGCAAAAGCAGCAAATTTGCCGCTTGTAGGGCTGGTGTGAGAAGTGCCCACTCTTTTCAAGTGGGGCTGCAGACTACTGTTGTGGGTGGGGCTCCCCCCTACTGTTGTGGGTGGGGCTGCAGACTACTGTTGTAGGTGGGGCTCCCCCCCCACCATTCCCAAAATCCCTCTCCTTTCTTCAGAGCAGTTTTTGAAGCTTCAAATTATGCTTATGTTTAAAAATGAACAAATTAAGTTTAAGTACATAAACAGAGTGCCAAGCAAATATTTGATCAAATAAACATGCAAGGTAAAGTAAGTTTAAATAAATTAAGTAGGATAAGTTTTACATTAACAAATGCAATTAAATTATTCCAAATGATCAGCGAATGCCTAAGAGTGAGCAGCTTCTTGGACACTGAAATGTCGCAGGTAATAATTTCAAATCAGAGAACTGCAGGTAATCTGCATATATATGCATTTGATTTACAGTTTGCACTTCATTTTAATGAACTTGGCAAATGCCAACCCCCACTGAATGAGCGTGCTTTGTTTCTTGTGCAATAGTCTTCTGTTGCGATTCTTAAATAAAAACCATTTAAAACACCTTTTGAAATTTTTTTTGGCTTAGATGTGGGTCATTTGTACACAGATCCTGCGTTTGAGCCATAGCGTCTTTTAACCGTCACAGCTGCAAATATACCTCTGCAATAACTGTGTTGATTGTAGGCATGACTTAAAAGTGAAGAAATTAGATTTTAGCAAGAGGTCATTACTCATGGGCTACGCAAAATGAGACACAACTCAATGGAATTGAAGGGAAAGGATGGAGCCTTAAATTGGGAAGGGAAAGGAGCACCCCACCATGGAAAACCAATAGAAATGGGCATCTTTTTCTACAGCTGAGTTCTATGAATGCAGCTGGGTAATTGGACGTTTGCTCAATACTTTTGGCTATAATAGTCATTTTTGTATTAACAGGCGTGCTGTGTGTATTCCCATGCTCATAGCATTTGCTTCTCGATTAAAAAGAGTGACCATTGACCTTTCAAGAAACAAGCCGGCTGGCGCTTGCTTCCCAAATGCCGGTGCAAAGTGAGGCTACAGCTACAGTAACAGCACATGCTGCTGTCCTCTATGGGCATCTTCATTATTTATTTGTGAAAGCTTTCTTACCTACTCCTGCCCTTAATTTTTGGAGAAAAGGGGGCAACGGTTCTACTTTAGCAATCTGGTTTTAATTTTCTGGAGATAATAAGGTTTGCCTCTTTTTAATTTGGCAAATTATGGACAGTTTAGCTATTTGCATGATCAATGGGACTAATCAAAGAGCCCACCAAAATATTTATTATGACCATGGTGTAATCATGGGGATCCAGTCACCTTGTTTTTAATGAACATATAGCCAGCTGGAAAACAGTTCACTAATATACAATACCAATTTAGCTCCTTGTTATCTTACAAAACAGCTGCAGTTTTCAGAGTGGATATTTAGTATCACTTAGCAGCCTAGCAGTTTGAAAGCAAGAAATTGCAAGTAGATAAATAGGTACCACTTTCGGTGGGAAGATAACAGCGTTCTGTGCGCCTCAGCATTTAGTTATGCCGGCTACATGACCACGGAGAAGTCTTCGGACAGCACTGGCTCTTCGGCTTGGAAACTGAGATAAGCACCACCCCCTAGAGTCAGATTCAACTAGCTTTTGAGCAAGGGAAACCTTTATCTTTACTAGCAAGATATTTAGTGTCGTTTGTCCTGAACTGGATGACTAGGCAAGCCTGATCTTGCCAGATCTTGACTGCTAAGCAGGGTCGGCCCTCGTTAGTATTGGATGGGAGACCACTGAGGAAACCTGGGTTGCTACACAGAGACAGGAAATGGCAAACTACTTCTGTTTATCTGTTGCCTTGAAGACTCCTTGGGGGGGTTGCCATAAGTCGGCTGCACCTTGACAGCACTTTCCACCACCAGAGAGGTCTGTGCCAGGGGCTGAATCAGATGGACTGCAATTTGTAAACCAGTTGAAGGCAGTGAATGGTATATTTGGCACATGACACTACCTGACCAATCAAGCACAATGATGGATCCAGTAGCATCCAGCATTGCAGGCCTAGATTTCTAAATGGAGTACATGATCCCCCAGTTGACAAAAGCACAAAACTCACCACCGGACCAGATTTGGTTCTAATATTTAACTAGATTAACTCTCAGTTTGTCTGTTTTTCCATCATCCAAATCCATCCTATGAGTCGGACCATTCACTCCGGCTGTAGGAATTGAACTAATACACTGCACTGCTCACGTTAAATGTTTTAAATGCTTTAAATTGTTTTATTGTACTGTTTTATATTGTTATTTATTAACTCTTGACTTATTTTAAAGATTGTATTATGTTTGTTGTTGTGAGCCGCCCTGAGCCCACTTGCAGGAAGGGTGGGGTATAAATCAAAATAATAAATAAATAAATAAATAAATAATCTTTCTGCATAATACTGTATGATTCTTAATGTTTTAAAAATCATGTCTGGTGTTGTTCAAAGTGGCCCGTAAAAGCCACTCACCCATATTTTTGAAAGCTCTAATGGGTCTGATTTAAAGTCAGCTTAAGCAAATATGAACAAATTCCTATTATATAATTTTCCTATTTCTAATGGATGAAGTTTCCAAATATTAACCATTCATGCAAGTTGTGGTGTCATTGTGAAGCCTTCTCTTAGAGAATTAAGGGAAGGCAGCCTCTTGGTGGCACCTGTATATAATTACTTGTTTTAAATGTTTGGTGGCACCAAAATGGAGTCTCCAGGACTCTCTGAAAGTTCAATATATAGGAAGAAGGCTTTGTTTGGAAAAATGATGAGGGCTTTGCCAGATCTGCTGTTGTTGTATATCTGTGCAGCTTCCTGTATTCTAGTAAAAACAGTACAGACACGAGGGGAAAAAATCTAAATCTAAGCAGCAACAAGATATTCAACCAACACTACAGCAGCTGCACTGGCCACCAATTTGCTTTGGATTCAAGTTCAGGTTTTAGTGTTGTTGTCCTCAAAAAGCCTCTCCTGGCCTTGGAACCCCATCCCTCATCCCACTGACCAACATTGTTGATGGTCCCTTCCCATCAGAGGAAGTCACTGGTGGCAAAGAGCAGGATGTTTTCTGTGGCTGCACCAACCTTGTGAAACCACCACTCAGAAAATTAAGGAAGGCAGCCTCTTTGGCAACGTTTGGTCAGGATCTTGCTTCTTAAATAAATGTTTGCCTTTTAAAATGGGATGGTGAGTTACTTTATGATGAGCGTTTTACCTGTGCTGTTACTAATTTGGCGTTATTGTACATTTGCTAGCAAAAATAAAACAGGAGTCCAATGGCACTTTAACAAAATTTATTCCAGCATAAATTTTCCTCAGTCACTTCATCAGAATTCTATCCACCAGGCAAATATATGTATACTTAAAGCTACAAGCAAGAGAAGAGCAGTAGGGAAAGATGTTCCATAGACAGGCCATTTTAAAACAAGGTCCAACCAAAAGGGTAATCAGGGTAGGGTTGACAACTCTCAGATGGTAGCTGGAGATTGCCTGCTATTACAACTGATCTCCATGTGACAGAGATCAGTTCACCTGGAGAAAATGGCTGTTTTGGAAGGTGTACTCTATGGCATTATACCTCATTGAAGTCCCTCCCCTCCCCAAACCCCACCCTCCTCAGAATCTACCCCCCAAAATCTCCAGGTATTTCCCAGCCTGGATCTGGCAACCTAAGTAATCAGTAATCCCACTTTGCCTATCTATCAACAGTTGGGAGCAGTCCTGGCTCACTGTGAGTGGGGGTTGATGACATGAGAAGGAGGCAGCTTTGGGAAGAACTAACACTTTCATTGACATGTAGATTTTGATCTGCAATGTGGCTTTTAGAGGAACTTTTCACAAGATGTATGTGCCAACAAGAGAAGGCAGGCCAGCTTTTATGATGATGAGAAATGAAAGATTTTCCTCTGAATAATGGACAGTTTAGGTTAGTATCAAACTATGTACTATGTCTGACTCAGACATTTACATACCTGTGGTGAAATGCCAACACCCCACAACACCTCATTCACTTTCATATAGAATGTTCCACCATCAGTCTATAACATTTTTCCTCACTATTCATGTTTTGTATGTTCTACCTATTCTCCCCTTTTTTCTTATCCACCCAACAACACCATGAGGCAGGTTATTATTATTATTAGCTTCATTTATAGTCTACCTTTCTTGAGATTCAAGATGGATTACAAATATGATAAGAAATAGGGTGTGATCACATGAGCAGTTTGGCCCAACATAGCCACCCCTCCCCTCCAGATCAAATGTGCACATCTGGCTCCTGTGCCCCACTTGTCCCTACCTCATGCTAAAATGACCTCCACATGGATTAAATAGCCACCGGCAAATTCCAGTTTCTACCTTGGCGAGGTGCTTCCATGGTGGTTTCCGGGCATCTGATTGCCCAGGCATGCCATGGAAATGCATGAGCAGTAGTGTTCCCTCTAAGCTGAGTTAGTGTGATCTAGCTCATAGTTTTTTAGCCTCTGGCTCACACATTTTTGTCTTAGCTCAGGAAGGACAGCTCCAGGGCAAACTAATTTATGCAGTAGCCAAATCGCTCGCTCAGAACTTTAATGCCAGTAGCTCACAAAGTAGAATTTTTGCTCTCAAGACTCCACAGCTTAGAGGGAGCATTGCCCCCCCCAGCCCCACTCCAATGTGCACTTCAGTGCCCCCACAGAACGCAGCCAGGAGCATGTGTGCGCTTGTCTGCTTCTGTACAAGCACAGTGGGACTTAGAAAAAAACAACCAACCCAGCCACAGGTCTGTGGTTGCAGTGCGTTAGCGATGTGAACGACCAACCATGGACCCGCGACACTATGATGCTGGCTTGCGGGACCCTGTGTGATTGAACCAGTGTCCCAAACTCAAGTGGCTTATTTAGAGCCGATACCCTGCCATGGCAAACTGCTTGAGTGACCACACCCCTAGCCAGTCAACCAGCAAACAAATTACAGAGTATGATAAAACACTTGAATCTAGCAGCAAAGGTTTCCAGTAAAACAGAGAAATGCAGTGGGACCTGACAGATTACAGATATGAGAAAGACTATTCAGTTGATCTGCAAATTTAGTATAAAATAGACTGAATTGTTTTATTATAACAGCAGAGATCCTTAACAAAATAAAATAAAGTAGACGGACTGGGACTCAAGAATCGGAAAGACAGCTCAAGAAAACAAAAAACTGTCTAGGGCTCCAAAACAATCAACATAGGCTGTGGCCACATGGCCCTTTAAATCCAGGAGCCCCCCCCCCCCCGAACTTAAAGGGGCCATGATTTTTTAGTTCAGGTTGGGATGTTTATACATCCCAACCCCCGGCGGCAGCGGGCGGCGGCTGGCGGAGGAGGAGGTGGCAGCGGTGTGCGGTGTGGGTGGGTGTAGGAGTCCCAGAGGAGGCGGCAGCAGCAGAAGCGTGCAGCAGAGGTGGCTGGTGGCAGCTTTTTGTGGCAGTGGCGGCTGGCGGCAGTGGCGGCTGGGGGAGGCACCCTTCCCTGAGCCCCGCCAGCCGCATGGTAAGCTTGGGAGTTCCCCCCTCCCTTTGCACTTGGGCGCTTGAGTGCCCAAGTGCAAAAGGGGGGGGGGGAATGGTGGTGGGACTATCTGGACTGTGATGATTGTGAGAGAGGAATGTCCAGATCTGCCCAGCGTGGGTTCAAAGCGCGACTCCCGGGAAAATAGTTGATTTTCCCGGGGTTGGAAAAAGCGCTTTGAACCCGCACTGGAGCCTGCTTCGGCGCGGGACTAGCCGCGGCCGGTGTGATCCGTCCCTTTAAATACGGGAGGAAACAGCACTTCCTCCCGCATTAAAGGGCCGTGTGACCGCATCCATAGGTTTGTCCCTTATATAAAACAATACAAGCTAACGGCAAGATTCTTGATAAAACAAAATTGTTGTCTGGGAATTGTTGTCTAAGACAATGATCAATGAATGTAAGAAAAGTTGCACAATAGAAGCGTGGGGGTCTTGGTGAACTTGGTGGCAGTGAGGGGATTTGAACCTGCATTTCCCCAGGCCTTGCCAGACTCTCTAACACTTGGTCTTAAAAGCACACCCAAAATGAAGTTGGAAGCCAGGAAACCTTACTTTCTCTGGTGACAGATACAGTTGCTTCATGCCAAAGGCAGCCTTGACCATGTACTGCACTATAGCCATGCTATGCTTCAATCATTCTGTTTGTATTGAACAAAATGTGTTTAATTTTAAAACCACATGCAACCTAAAAGGGGACTGTTTGGTAGCTACTGTCCCTTGAGTCCCTGAGATGGATGTGGCTGCAGGCGTTTCACATTCTTATGGTAACGGATGCTGCGATATAAATTGTGGTGGTTGCTCTGATGTAGTTATACCAACACTGATGATAAGCCTAAATCGGCTTGATGGATAGAGATGTGGCAAACAACAGAACAATTCATTTGTGGGGCAATGCCTAGAAGCACATCGGTGTAAAAATCCTAGACAAGCTGTACAACTAAGTCATCAATCCCAATTCTTGATTTTAATGGATACAGCCAAAGCTCAACAGGAAAACACAGACTTCGCAGGTGTAAGGAATCAGTCCACATCATACCCAGGAAAAGGATGGCTCAGGTATCAGCTCTGCTTTTGAGGCTCTAAGGAGCTACTGCTGATCACAGTAGATAGTACTGGACTATAGGAACCCCAGTGGGTCTGGTGGAGTGCTGGCAGCTTCAGGTGTTGAACTTACAGCAATTGCTGGAGTTCTCAGCTCAAGCGGTCAAGCCCATCACTTCACCTGCCTGAGTGGTCTGTATTATGCTTGCAGTTCAAATATTTCACTGGGTGTGTTAATCCTAGGCTATTTCCGTCATAACTCTTTAACTGCTGCATGTGTTGCTTCAGTCATTGGTATTTCCTGTTCTTTAGGTGGAATTTTTGTTTATGCATTGCCTTGCATAAAAAATGTTTTTTTAACATTAAGGAAAGTCTCAGTATTTTACACTACTAAGGGGAGCACTGTTTAGATCACCAGTTGCATTATTAATTGTAGATTTTCTCTGCCTTTCTCCCTGCTAGGTTTACTTACACACATGAACACACACCCATACCTTTCCCTCTGACTTTAATAATAAAACTGCTTCTCAGTGAGAGACTACTGGCCTGATCACTGTCTGGCCTGGTCACTGGACAGGGCGAGTGCACAATCCAACACGGCAATGAGTTGACAAAATCAGAATCTTTCTATTTCCATTCATTATATGCTATAATTAAATTTCTAATGAATAAAAAGGGAAGTCTGTGGTGGCAAATATTTCAGACTTCCCATAATTTGCAATCACATGAATTTTTGGCTGCACTTCTTGGTTTGGTTCAAGAGACCAGCAGCTGTGTTTGTTTTAAGAAATACAGGCTGGATTGTGCAGGTATTTGGCTGTCACTTGAAACTTGCAAGAAATACAGATCAGTGTTTCGCAAGCTTCTGATGGTTGTTAGTATTCCCCCCCCCCTCGAGTTCAAATTAGAAGCAAGTTTCACTTACTCCAGAAAAAGGTTTACCTGCCCTCTGAGCAGTCCACTCCCAGTGGTTCTGTTTGGGTCACAGATCTGATTGAAAGGAGGCAAACCCAGAGCAGTGACTTGTGCAGAGACACAACAGGGAGCCTCCATGCACTTTTGTCCAGATTTTTGAGAAACGGTGGAAACTGGCAACATCAACAGGAGGTGATGACACTGGCTAGTACTAACAGGTACTTTTCTACATCTCTGCATTGGGCAGGGACTGAAGAATCTGCTAACGCCCAGTCCTGTGGTGTGGCAAAATGACCTCCAACAGAGGCTGATTAGAAGGAAGTAAAGCCAAGTAGTAATTCATGCTGAGATATAGTGGGCAGCCTCATCTATGAGAAAGTACTTTCTGCCTATTTAAATAAGGAGAATTTACTGATTTTATTAATTTCTCACTGTACCTTGGCAGCTTTTTCATAGCCCACAGTTTTTGTGAATGAAGAGTATAAAGCCAGAAAACTGTGTTCAGTGAAACTCACGCAGAACAGATGCTGCTCCAGGACTTCATTAATATAAAGCCCTAGCAGACATTAGGCTGGAGGATCGATCTTTTTATGAGTGTTCAGGGGTGCGTAGTGGAGCAGGGACGCACAGGAGAATTTTTTTTCTTATCTAGAGCAATGAGGTCATCTGCTGGAGCTCCTGGTGGAGACAAATTATTGCTTAAAAGCAATGTGTGCTTTCACCTGGTCCCAGGAGTAATTCCATCTTGGGGCTTGCAGTCTATGGGTTTTTAGGGGACAGTGTCATCTAGGAATTGTGTGTGCATGCATTCATGCGTACACACACACACACACACACACACACACAGAGCCAGACTTGCCTAAGATCTGTTTTCCCTTCCATACCCACTTTACATGAGAAAGGGTAAAACTGGCATGATGATCATCTTCAGCTAGGGTTGCCAGCCTCCAGGTGGGGCCTGGGGATCTCCCGCTTTTACAACTGATCTCCAGCTGCCAGAAATCAGCTCCCCTGGAGAAAATGGCTGCTTTGAAGCGTGGACTCTATGGCATTGTACTATGCTGAGGCCCCTCCCCTCCCCTCCCCAAACCCCGCCCTCTCCTGGCTCCACCCCCAAAGTCTCCAGGTATTTTCCAACCCAGACCTCGCAACCCTATTTTCAGCCTTAACCCTCCCCATCAGACTCTTAACTCACCAATCTTTCTTGGCCGACACAAATCCAAAGAGGCCCATTTGTTTCTTCCCCCTCACCACCCTCCTCTATTAAAACTGCCCCACTCTTTCTTCTGTCCTAGGGAGGAAAAGCTCATCTGCATTCTCTTGCCACAGTTCTTAAAACAAGTTTGTGAGGTGGGATAAAACCAACTGCCTATACTGAAAAAGTGGCTTGCTTAAGGCCATCTAGCAAAATGAATGGCTCAAACTCTAGTAACTTTCCAAACAATTTGTTAGTCACCACTGTGAAGTACGTACATAACCCCTTGAAGCAAATACACTGGAATGGTATTTGGGTTTCACACCAGTGCTAAGCTTCCCAGGGGGGATCCATCCGGGACATAATCCAATTTGCCACTCATTCCAAGGAACTCTCTCTAATGAAAGAAATCTGTAGGTTGTGTTTAATTATTGTCCTACAGTTTTATTGGAGGGTGTGGCTACAGGGTTGTACAGGTATACCTATAGTGTGTCATGGAGAAGCACAGTAACTCTTTGAACATTTACTAGGCCACTCCTGTGAACTGTTCCTGCTCTGCTGTTACACTCCTGAGCATGCTGCAGTAAGGGACAGGACAGCTTCTTTCCTGAGACTTCCTGCTGGAGACTCACAGTGGTCTTTTCCCTCTGGAACCACAAATCTTTCCTCATTGCTTCTGATACAGCTAGGCTGTTGGGCTTTGTAGTAGGTGTATTTTGCTATTGAATGCCTTATGAGTCACAGACAAGACCATGATGTTGTCTGGGAAATTGAAATTGGCTGAAGGAACAGGATTTGCAAAGAACCACGGATGATTTACTGATGCTCAGCTTCACCAAAACACTTCACTAGCTGACAAATTATACTTTGGAGGGACAAACAAGCATGGTTATTGTTTGCATTTTATATGGTGTGTGTGTGTGTGTGTGTGTGTGTGTGTGTGTGTGAACAGGCACACTTAAAAGCAAAGTCTGTTTTTTACAAATAAAAGCTAGATCTCCTCCTGAGTTGTACCACTTCAGACTGCAGGTGGATGCTCACATGAAGGCTTGTTCCCCCATACAAATCTATCTGCTATGCAGGGGAGGGCAGGCTAGAAATCAAATTCTACCTACCTACCTACCTACCTACCTTTGCATGTAAAAAACTAGGCCCCAGGCAGAAGGGTTCTAATGTGCCCATTTTCTGCGTGGAAGGAATTTTTTTTGTGTGTGGAAAAATATTCAGCCACAGTGTCTTGCACCCTCTCCCCCTGCCTAGTCTGTCACTTCTTTGCTTTTATTTATTTTATCCTGAAGCAGCTTTTATTTAAAACAAAAAAGGGCCCCATACTGCAGGTGTATGCTTTTCTTTGGCATGTGTTGCTTGGCCATGAAAGTGCCAGATCAACAGCAGCCTGAGAGAATTTTCACAGATGGCACTAAAAGATGGCACTGAGCTTCACTTGCACCACCCTGGCATGCATATATAGAACAGAATTAAGAACAGTTATGTTTAAAATAAAGTCTCCTGTTCAGCCAAGGTTGGTTTTGCATTTGCAAAACTGAGTGTCATGTGTAAACTACTCAATGGGAATAACAAGAAATTGGATCAGTACAGAGAACAATTCTGCCCACACACTAGGGCATACATTCTAATTATGAATGCTCTCTAGAATGTGGTAGTATATGTGTGCTGGACACCTACTGGATAGTCCCTGTGACACCACAAGTTATGAACTATACATTATCTCCCCCTGTATCAATGACTTTGTGTAAACTTCTAAAAGGTTGTATTTATTATTTCACTTACTTATTTCTCTAGGGTCTTTTTCACAGGACCGCTCAAATATAGAAATACTCATAAAGAAATGGCAGTGCCCGGCAATACTACCCTCTCTCTCTGTAGTTATATTCCACCATTCATGTACGATTTGTTTTTAAAATACTTGTGTACTTCTCCCATGCTATGATAAATCTCTTCCTACCTGATTAGGCTGGTGGGGTGGTCCTTGATTGTGTGTGGTAGTGATGTACTGGGAGCCCAGGATGCTCATAGGCACAAACACCTGGGTTCTGTTACCAGGATGCTCATAAGCATTATAGTACCTTTGGTTCTACATTCCAAGATGCTCATAGGCATAAGTGCCTTGGTTTGGCTTTCCAGGATGCTTGAATGCATAAGCATTTTGGTTCTGCTTGTCTAACTTCTCAGAAGGAAAAAGTCTTCTCACTACAAGGAGAATATGAAAGCACAATGATTAATGAGAGGCACTCTCATTACAATGTGCATACAATGATAGGTGTGTGTAAAAGCAAGTTTGGCAGAAAGAGAGAAGAATTGACACCAGTATAAATGTCTGCACCAGCTGAGCAAAAAGAACATTAGCAATCCTGCTGTGGTTAGAAAATGATTAAAATTCAGCCCTAACCTTGAAGGAGAATAATTCTGCTTCTGGATAGGAAATTCATAAATGGGATGAGAATCTAAAATGGAACCAATCTTCAGAGTGTCATCTTCCACTCTGGTGGCTGAAACTCCGTTTATCATCGTCTTCTTGAATCAATAGCCTTTTGCTTTTTCAGTGATATTGCTCTAGGGCACTAAGGCAGTGTAAATTAATAGAGATCAATATTCTGCACCACAGACCTAAACCTTGAAGCATTTGTTACTCTCCCCATTTTCTTCTTCTATGTTCTCAAGAAAGCAAAGGATGGCAGAGGACCTCTTCTTCCTTCTTCTCCTTGTTTTTATGAACGGCCAATCTGTGGCATAGCTGCCATGAATGGCCAAAGCAGCAATGGTTCTAGCATATTTAGAAAGAGACAGGGCAGGAAGGCCAGCTGGACCAGACAAGTCTGCACTCTTCTTTGCCTCTGCTGCACGGTACCCCTTCCTGTGTTTTGGTTCACACCAAGACATGACTTATAGTGCATATAGGAGAGACACTATCTCATATAGTGGGCTTGATTTGTGACATAGACTCTCATGATAGGAAGGCAGATTGAGATGAATCATCACTTGGGGAATTAAAATATGGGAGAAATCTATCTGGGCACTCATCCTTTTAAAATAGCAGCTGCCAATCCAGTCCAGTAGTGTAGTAGGGCTTTGCTCTTGTGGAAAAACTATTTCATGTTCAACAAACAAACAAAGAAGAAGTAAAAAGCCCTCACAAAGATCTACCTTCCATCCATGAAGACTGGGACTGGATATGGATACCACTATGTACTGGTAAGCTGACCCACAGGTAAAGCTGTGAATCCACCAAGGCAAAGCCAAGAGGCATCAGAATACGCATGCACATCCACCTTGTTCAACATGATACTCAGTAAACCCAACCTGTGTAGCTGGTCATTCACACTTTCATTGATCTGCCAAGGTGTTTCCCCCCTCGCCAAAAGGTGCTCCTGAAAGTAGTTTTCCTACATGTGACTTTGCACAATGTCATTTTGCATTCTGCTATCTCCGGACCAGGCCTTTGATGCTAGCAAATGTAATCAAATAGCAATGACAACAATAAAAAGTTCAAAATCCAAGCTTGAACAAGGTGTTGTGTTATTTTAGTTGGTCTTAACAGGCATTACATGGATTTTGCTTGTGGCTTTTGCTTTTTCTGTAAAGAATATTATAGCTCATAAATGACTGATTAGTAAAGAAAGTCTAAAAAGATATTTTCCCCAAAACAGATTTCATCTTGATTCAAAAGGAATACCTTAAAATTACATATATGATGAAGTGGAAAGAAAAAACATGGAGAGAAATTCCATATTTTTGGAATATTTGTGAAATGGTGGTTCTTTTTTTAAAAATGGGACTCCTGCCTTGAAGGTAATTAAAATAAGATCATGCTAAGTTAGCACATGTCTCCCTGCAGACTTTATGAGATTTATAAAATGTATGAAGGGAAGTACTGCAAATACTTAAATTTAAAGAGTATTTTATCACATGGATTTTATCCATTAAATATTAGGAAATGGTCTCCAAAGTAATTAATGAAACAGCTGGGTAGAGTTGCTTGTGATATTCTACAGTAGTCTGTTAAATCATCTGGAAGATTGCAAAGCATTATGTAAAATTAGTCCCTGCCCATTGCAACATGGGGGAGTGATGAGAATAACAATGTAAATGTATGAATGATGCATGTCCTGTCACGGGGATCTGTCCCCATGTTTTTTGCCAGCTGACCCTGGGCTTGGCACTTGAGCTTAGGCACTTAGAGGAGCAAAATTTGCAAGGGAAACCATTGTCTAAGCTTGGGCTCCTCCTGCCTCAAACTGGGTTAGAACCAGCAGCATGCTCCAACCAGAAAAGCCACAGTAAAAAGTACTGTTTCAGCACTTGAAAAGGCTGGAGTGTGTGTGTGTGTGTGTGTGGGGACAATATTGGCTGGTCCCATTGCACCGCAGGCCCAATCAGGATTGGGCCCTCATGGCATTTTAAAATGGCCCAAGTTCACCTCTAAACTGGCATTGACATCCATGGGTCAGACGGTAAAGTCTAGTTTCGCCTTAGTAGCACTATCCCTCACCTTTTCAGATGTTTTGTGTGTGTGTGTGTGTGTGTGAACGTATAAAGTGCCATTAAGTCACAGCCCCACAGGGTTTTCAAGGCAAGTGGTTAAGCAGAGGTGGTTTGCTATTGCCTTCCTCTGCAAAGTCTTCCTTGGCGACCTCCCCTACAAGCACCAACTCTGCTTAGGTTCCAAGATCTGACAAGACTGGGCTATATTGTACCATTCCACATCCCATTCAGATGCGAGGGAGTGCTTAATAATGGTTCCAGAGATGGTAGTGATTCACTGGACAACAGCCCTAAGCTGGTGAGTGATCCAAGGTGGAGTTCTCCTGATAGAAATCAAAGCCTGGCAGAGAATGGAAGAATTAGCATCAGCACATCTTTGGAGAAATGGGGCATCCTCTGATAGCAAACCAGAAAGAATATGCAAAGAGGAAGTCTATGAAGTAGATGAGCAGCTGGGGGTCAGTGGCTGCAGATCAGGAGTCTGCCTGTAAGCAAGAGAAACAAATACAGTGACTATAAAAATGCTGGGGAGAGGAACTGCAGGTGGAAACTCAAGAGAGGCAGCCTATACTGTCAGGAGGTCAGTGGCAGCCTGTAGTCATGCACCAGGGGG
Source organism: Lepidodactylus listeri (assembly GCA_029233225.1). Taxonomy (NCBI): domain Eukaryota; kingdom Metazoa; phylum Chordata; class Lepidosauria; order Squamata; family Gekkonidae; genus Lepidodactylus; species Lepidodactylus listeri. Next base: position 106,378,995 of record JARCFY010000003.1, read on the forward strand.
AAAAAAACCCACCCAAGTTTATGTTCACAGATACTTTGTAAAGGTCTAATCAGAAAGGGTCGGGTTGGAGTGCCCCATGACTGGGATGACAGAAAGAAAGCAGGATGCCAGATTGTATGTATCATCCCTATTAAAGTAACAAAATATGCATGTACTTCTGGAGAGCCAGCTTGGTGTAGCAGTTAGTGTTCCAGACCAGGATACAGGTGAAACAGGTTCAGTTCCCTACTCTGCCATGGAAGCTTGTAGGATGACTTTGGGCCAGTCACACATTCTCAGCCTAACCCACCTAACATGGCTGTTGTGAGGATAAGCTGAAGGAGGAGAGAGTGATGTGAGCCACTTTGGGTCCCCAATGGGGAGAAAAATGGGGTATCTATATATCTAATTCCGAGAGTGTTTTTTTTCTGTGTGGATACTTATATCTGCCAAAAAAGAGCACACTCTCCCCCAACAGCTTTTCCTACATAGTCAGGAGCCTTTCTCGGTCTGCAGAAAAATCCAAAAAGTTAAAAAAAAAAACTTCAGGGATCACTGAATTCCCCTCAATACCTTTTGAAATGGCATCAGCTCCAGGCATCAACTGTGAAGAGATTAGAATGTTCGGGGGAGGGGGGGAGGTTCTAACTGTTTCTGTCAGTAAAAGGCAGGGTTTTTACTGGCAGCAGTCTAGGGTGGCCAACTACCCCCCCCCCCCTGGCCACCAGCAATGGATCCAGAGCCAGGCTGGGAAACTCCTGGAGATTTGGGGGTGGAGCCTGGGAAAGACAGGGACCTCAGTGAGGTACAATGCCATAAATTCCACCTTCCAAAGCAGCCATTTTCTCCATGGAAAGTTATCTCTGTAGTCTGGAGATGAGCAGTAATTCCAGGGAATCCCCAGGTCCCACCTGGAGGCTGCCGTCCCTAGGCAGCACCCTCTGGGTGACTTGATACCACCTGATTTGCCTGACTCAGGTAGGCCCAGCTGCTTGCTACTGTTCAGCAGCAGCCACCCAATGAAAGCCAGAGTGATGTAACAGTTAGAGCTTCAGACTGGGATCTGCGAGACCCAGGTTCAGATCCCCATCTTGCAGTGGAAGCTGACTGAGAGATTTTGGACCAGTCACATACTTTCAGCCTAACCAACCTCACAGGGTTGTTGTGCAGATAACAAGGAGAAAATAATAATGTAAGCTGCTTTAGTCCCCACTGTGGAAAAATACTAATTTTCCTAGCTAGAGGCTGCGGGGGAGGGGGGGAAGATACAAAGCTGAAGACAGATAAAGGTAGGTTAGCTGTTGGGTGGAAAGGAAATAGGGTTGCCAACTCCAGACTGGGAAATTCCTGGACATTTGAGGGGTGGAGCCTGGGGAGGGTGGGTTTGAGGAGGGACTATAGACCAGTATAATACCGTAGACTCCACCCTCCAAACCACCCATTTCCTTCACTTGAACTACCACTGCCAGCCTCCAGAGAAGGGCTGGAGAGCACCCAGAATTACAACTGCTGTCCAGGTGACAGAGATCAGTTCCCCTGGAAAAAATGTCTGCTTTGGAGGGTTGAGTATATGGCATTATACTCTGCTGAGGCTGCTTGCCTCCCCAAGCCTCACTGTCCCAAGGCTCCACCCCCAAATCTCCAGGAATTTCCTAACTTGGAGCTGGCAGCCCTAAGGTGAATTGATCTCTACAGCTGGGAGATCCATTGTGATTCCCAGAGCACTGCCATTGCTGCTGTGGGGGGAGAGGAAGCAGGAAGGAGGCTGGGAGAGTGATGGGGGCAGGAAAAGAGAGTGATGGAGTGGGGGGGGGCAAAAGAGTGATGAGGTGGGCAAGCATAAAAACAGAGAGAATGATGACGGGTCAGAAAGAGAGAGGAAGTAACATACATGGAGGAGGTGAGAGAGAGAGTAAGAAGGGGGGCAGAAGGAAGAAAGAGTGTGAGAGAGGTAGGGGGAGAAGGGAGGAAGCAAAGGTGTGAGGAATGGGATAACCATCCCACAAATTTCTTGTGGATCTCCACTTGTAAATATCTAAATAAATAAATACAGACTTCTTGCAGCTTGAACCAAGGCATGAGTCAGAATGGGCTAGGATGTACATGGATAGCAAAAAGTGGAAATGGTAGTGTTGGTAGCAGTGAAAGAAGCCTGTGGGTTTGGCGTACCATGATGCCAACAAGAAAAGGCAGCAGACCCTGGCAACTGGCAACTTCACTGAAAGATAATCTGATTGGGACTCTCATATGATCTTCATGGAGAGATGCCCAGAGATTCTTTGTCAAGGAGAGAGAATTGCTACAGAAATGCTCACAGCCTCTGCATCCCATCAGCAGAACAGATTTTGTTGGGGGTGAATACAACTTTAAAATCAATTAGGAATATTACAGACTATCCAGATACTTGATATTTGAGACTAATTAGAATTTCTTGACTGGAACAGAAAGTCATTTTTCTTGTATTGACAGTAGCAAAATACTTATAGGGGACTGGCAGAAGTATAGCCACAAAGGAGCTTACTGTTATTCTTTGGAAGGAAGGAATGAGCAGACTGTTTTGATCGCTTCTCTGCAGCAGAGGCTGATTGATATCTGGAACATCTAGGAGGAAGAAGTCCTAACTGCAAGATCTGTGGATATTTGGGAACAGCAGGAAACCCCAGTTTAGTTACTGAGTGTGATGTGACAGCTTTTATTGAAAAAAAAATCAAACCTGTTTCAGGTGTTGGTGCATAGTCAATATCTATGAAGTGTAATGGCACAATGGATCTGCTTGCCTCACTCTGCTCATCCTAGACTAGCTTCATTCATCTTGAAAAATTGACTAAGTACGGGGGGGAGGGGGAATGAACGAGACAGAGGAGTATCTTAATGTAAACAAATGTGCTACTGAGACTGAGAAGTGGCTTGAGCTAAAGGCAGAAATCTCTTTAGGTTTCGCTAATGGGGATGCTCTGAATGGGGGTGTGTGTGTGTGAGCTGAGCTAGTTTCTATTTAATGGTGATGGTGATACTGATTACGTATTCTGATTGCTTATTTCTGAGGCAAGGAAAATGCATTTGTAAATGATAAATGGTTAGCTGTCCAGTATAGTCTTAACTTTTCGTCCATTTATCTTTTATAGCCAGAACAATCTGTTGGCTGGCTATAATTTGTCCGGAGACCAGACTTTTTTCCTGAAAGGGAAGGGGTGGTATTACAGCTTTTGTCTAATCATCTTTTATTAAATGGATTGTTTGCTAATAACCAGGAATGATATTTCCTGGATGGAAGCTAAGAAATATTTCTGAATGAGATGTATTTATTTGTAGTACTGGGTCTGAGACCTATGATTTGTGGCAGTCTGTGTGTGGGAACAGCAAACAGAAACCATAGCCCTGTTCACATGTTGCACTGAAAACATGTGCATCCTGCCTGCACACACACACTTCTGTTTGTAAGAAAGAGCCAACACAGATTCACTTAACAAATGAAACTGGGGACCAGTACCTGGATGAAGGGGGGGTCTGTATTATATGTTCAGTTGTACAAGGGTTGACTGTAACATAGGAATTACTAAATGCACACAGAACAATCAAGTGTATACTGTACATGGACAGTGCATGTGTTCACTGTAACTTGTAAACAAGGGCTAGTATAAACATGGGATACATGGAGAGGCACAGAGCAGAGTGTTTAAAGCAGGGAGATGAACTGGATTTGAAGCTACCTGGAAGGTTGTGGAGGTCCACACTGTTGCATTCAGAAACTGATGCAGGAGAAGCAGTTGTGCTGTCTACTACAAGAGTCAGCTCCTTCTATACTCTTTGCAAATAAAACAATTATTGTAAATGAGTCTCTACTAATTGTCTAATGGAAACCAAATCCTTTAGCACTTCCCTTATGGCTCTCATTGCTTGGGGAAGTTGGGAGAATTTAACAATATGTTAAAAATTTCACACACTGTTTTTGCCTTCCTGAGACCACTACCTCATACTCTTTCAAGGAAGGCTGGAGCAGGGGGCAAAGCCTAGAAAAATAAAGAAACAACTATGAATGATCCAGTCCCTTGCGGCATTCCAGGAATGCTCCTTTTCCTATGACATTTCCCTGCCACTGATCCTCATTCCTTGTCCAGCCCCCATCCCACAGGTGCAGTTATGCATGGCAGACATCCAAGAGAAATGAAAGAACTCAAATGTGAACTTGTGGATCTCCTGACAAAAATATGTAATCTTTCCTTAAAATCTGCCTCCATTCCTGAGGACTATAAATGGGCAATTTTCTCAGTGGAGGGTGGTAAGCAGTGGGGTACCGCAGGGATCAGTACTGGGTCCGATGCTTTTTAACTTGTTTATTAATGATTTGGAGTTGGGAGTAAGCAGTGAAGTGGCTAAATTTGCGATGACACAAAGTTTTTCAGGGTGGTGAAAAGCAGGGAGGATTGTGAGGCACTCCAAAGGGATCTGTTGAGGATGGGCGAGTGGGCATCAACATGGCAAATGGGGTTCAGTGTGGCCAAGTGCAAGGTGATGCACATTGGAGCCAAAAATCCTAACTATAAATACACCTTGATGGGGTCCAAAGTGGCAGAGACTGACCAAGACAGGGATCTTGGAGTCATAGTGGATAACTCACTGAAAATGTTGAGACAGTGTGTGACTGCAATGAAAAAGGCCAATGCTATGCTGGGGATTATTAGGAAGGGAACTGAAAACAGATCAGCCAGTATCATAATGCCCCTGTATAAATCGATGGTGTGACCTCATTTGGAATACTGTGTACAGTTCTGGTCACCACATCTCAAAAAGGATATTATAGCACTGGAAAAAGTGCAGAAAGGGCAACTAGAATGATAAAAGGGTTGGAACACTTTCCCTATGAAGAAAGGTTAAAGCATTTGGGGCTCTTTAGCTTGAAGAAACGATGGTTGAGGGGTGACGTGATCAAGGTTTATAAGATAATGCATGGGAGAGAGCAGGCTGAGAAAGAGGTACTTTTCTCCATTTCTCACAATACAAGAACTTGTGGGCACTCCATGAAATTGCTGAGCAGTCAGGTTAGAACAGATAAAAGGAAGTACTTCTTCACCCAAAGAGTGATTAACACATGGAATTCACTGCCACAGGAGGTGGTGGCGGCTACAAGCATGGATGACTTCAAGACGGAATTAGATAAACATATGGAGCAGAGATCCATCAGTGGCTATTAGCCACAAGGTATAGATAGGAACTCTGGGGCAAGTGATGCTCTGTATTATTGGTGCTTGGTGGGGGGGGGCAACAGTGGGAGGGCTTCTAGTGTCCTGGACCCACTAGTGGACGTCCTGATGGCACCTGGTATTTTTGGCCACTGTGTGACAGCGTGTTGGACTGGATGGGCCATTGGCTTGATCCAACATTGGCTTCTCTTATGTTTTTAAAGGATGGACAGGATAATTCCCAAAGGATTGCGTTTTTGTGTTGTTGTTTATTTCTCTTTCTAATGGAGCTCTGGGAAATTTAAAAGGAACATTCTGAAATATTCTCATTGCTACTTGTCTTTGCAACACTTTCAAGCAAATTTTCTTATTTATTTATTAAAACTGGATAGATTATTTATTATAACTAATAATTCAACAGAAGATGAAGAAGAGAAGAGGAGGAGATTGGATTTATACCCCACCCTTCAGTACCCGGAGGAGTCTCAGAGCGGCTTACAATCACTTTCACTTCCCCTCCCCACAACAGAGACCCTGTGAAGTAGGTGGGGCTGAGAGAGCTCTCTCAAGAACTGCCTTTGAGAGAACAGCTCTGACAGAACTTATGACTGACCTAAGGTCACACCAGCAGCTGCATGTGGAGGAGTACAGAATCAAACCTCGTTCTCCCATATGATCGACAACCAACCATACTTCCCAAGCTAGACTCCTCATCAGAATAGCAGTCCATTCCACCAGCTCATGTAGCTTCTCCTACACTCAGTTTGGTGTAGTGGCTAAGTGCGCGGACTCTAATCTGGGAGAACTGGATTTGATTCCCCACTCCTCCACTTGTACCTGCTGGATGACCTTGGGCAAGCTGTAGCTCTGTACCAGCTGTTCTCTCAAGGACAGTTGTCTTAGAGCTCTCTCAGCCCCACCTACCTCACAGGGTGTCTGTTGTGGGGAGGGGAAGGGAAAGGAATTTGTAAGCCGCTCTGAGACTCCCTTGGGTAGTGAAAGGCGGGGTATAAATCCAATCTCTTCTCTTCTTCTAGTCAATTCCACCATCTTTGCTGTCATTTTCTTATATTATTGATTCTCTGAAGGTGGCCTATTACAACACGTTGAACACAAGAATCCTTTTTGGCCTGTATCCAGCCTTTGGTGGAACAACACTTCCCTCTGCAGAAGAGGGGGCAGTAATTTCCTGTAATTGCCCCCCTCTTGCTGCAGACCTCCATTTTGCCTCCTGTGCTGTTCCTAAGGGTCCACTAAGCAAGCAGCAATTCTAGGGGATAAGGAGGAGTGGGAAGTGAGAAAATCCCACTATGCAAAATCTGTGGATGGCTGGATGCACATCACTGAGCATAGAATTATTTTTCCCTGTGGCTGGTTAAGTTGTTTTTCAGACTCTTCCAGTCCTACAATTAGATGTAGTCTAACCTATAGCAGAAAACAGCTCATCACACCCTTTCTGACTGCCAACATAGGAGAATATAGGATAGTCATGTTGATGGGTTCTTGTGGTCTGGCTCATTTGCACTGACCAAGCCCTGATTATATCTGTCCAGGACTTGAAACACTTGAAGAGCAGAGGGGCCAATGGGAAGCAGAAGCCACGCTACTGATACTTTTGCTGATACTTTTGTACATGTTGTTTAACAAGTGTGCCTTGAGATTCCTTCGGCATTTCTGATTGAAGTAACAGAAGCAGAAGGTGCTGGGGAGGCAAGGGAAAAGACAGAATCTAGCAACTCACACAGAAATCTGTGGTACTAACAGCGATGAAACCTCACTTGTTTAAAATCCCATGGTCACACTGTTTCTGACAAGATTGTATTTAGATTTAACTGCCAGCATTTTTTTCTGAACAAGAGCGACACTCATTTTTTTAAAAATACAAATTTTGTAGCTGTCTTAATTTGACCTCTGACCCAGTGAAAGAGTGCTTTGTTATGGCAAATTGGGAATTTGTTCTGTAATGCCGAAGGAATTTTAAATAGCCAAATATGTCTTTATTCAATTTATCCAGGTGACCAGGTTCATATGTTAAAGAGAGTGCTTCAGTGCAAGGATGAACAGTGAGGTCTCATGACATAAAAAGTCGTTGCCAATTACATTCTTTTAAATGAAACATCATTCCTAAGAGCTGAAGAACAATGGTACCATGTACTCCCTTCCCCACAAGGCCTTATCTGCTGTATTGTTTCATAGTGGGGTTCCACTCTGAAACTGCAGGGAATTGACAAACAGTTTTGGGTACTGTGAAAACAATTAGTTTTGTCATGACTGCATGGTTCCTTTCTCGAGTGAGCTAAAATTATTGCATAGTAGTAGTATCCTTGGCTCTTTTCACACAAAGGTTTTGCATCACCATTGGGTCTGCAGAGGGTACCCATTCAGAAATAGATGTCCCCATCAAAGGAAGATTCTTGGCTTGGAACATCCAAACATTTTCTGGTTGCCCTCCCATGACAGTAATTTTGTGATTGGTCCCAACTCCATGGTACCTATTTTGTGGTGGCGTCCACTACCATTCCTCAAAATTTTCCATAGGTTCAACAATGCTGGCAACCCCTGGGAACTTTGCGGGGAGGAGTGAGCTGTCACCATGTCCCCCAGCAACATCACTTGTGTAACTGGAAGCGACATCATGTGATACCCTGAGGCTCTATTTATTTTATTTATAAAATCTGTATAATGCCTTTCTGGCCTTACAAGAGTCACCAAGATACATGATAAAACCACATTTTAAAACTTAGTCAACCCCCCTCCACAGGGGTCCTTTTGTAGAAAAAGAGGTGCAGGAGCTCATTAGCATAACTCATTAGCATAACTCATTAGCATATGCCATGTCCCCTGACATCACCAGAAGTGTGTCAGAAAGGGAATGTCAGTTTCAGCCCTATTATATCCTATGGGCCATTGAAATCAATGGCAAAAACTCATAGGGTGTATGAGGGGCTGGAGGAAAGGGGGTTTGAGGGAGAGGCTCCAAACTTGCAGGGTAGCTGCTGGGGCCTCTCCTCGAAATATCCACTAAGTTTCAAGAAGATTGGACCACGGGGTCCAATTCTATGGGCCCCCAAACAGATTGTCCCATCCCCTCCATTGTTCTCTATGGTGGGAAAAAATGTTAACTTTTTTCCTACCATAGAGAACAATGGAGGGAATGGGGGCAACCTGTTTGGGGCCTGTAGAATTGGACCCCCGGTCCAATCTTCTTGAAACTTGGTGGGCATTTCGAGGAGAGGCCCCAGCAGCTACCCTGCAAGTTTGGAGCCTCTACCTCAAACCCCTTCCCCTCCAGTGGCTTTTAAAGTTGCCACTGAATTTCAGCGGCAATTCAGTGGCGAGCTGAATCAGATTAGAGAATCTGATTCAGCCCGTGGCTGCCCTACTGGGAAGCTCCGCCTCGCTCCAGCCCCAACGGACCCCTGCCCCTCCAAGCTCACATAATTAAAACAATTAAAAACAGAGTTAAAATACATACAAGACATAAAACCAGTGATTAAAAATTGGTTAAGTAGGTGGGATCATTGAGGGAATGCCAAACTGTGACCCACACCCCACTCACTGTCGCTGCCAGGAGGGGAGGGGCTTGAGGTGGGTATATACATTGCCAGAGGAGGTCTCAGGCTGGCCACGGCAGTAGTTACATTGTCACTCTTGGCTTGCTAGTGCTCACTATCTCTCCCCTTGAGTCACCAGCCACTCTCCTCCTTGACCGTCCAATCCAATCTCCTTTTATACTCTGCCTGGTCCCTGCCTCTCCCTCCTGGCCCTGCCCCTCCTTATTAATCTCCCGTTGCTGACACGGGCTGCCAGGGGGAAGCCTCAGTCATTAACAGTTCGGCATTTGTTCATGCTGGCAACCTGGGCAGATTCCCCCTTCTGGCTGGCTCTGGGTGGTTCCCTGCCTTCTCGGTGGTCAGGCAGTGTGTTTCCTGGTCCCCACCCATCCTGTTCAGGTGGCGGGCCACCTTGCTTCTGGCCAGGTACTTGCCACGTGGCCCAATGTTGGGCCCGGGCCCAGTTGCTTGGAGGAGAGGAGCCTGTGGAGAGGTTTGGGGGGGGGGGGGCTGTCTGGCCATCAATCAGCACCTTGGAGGTGTCCGGCATGGCTGCCTGCTTGCAGGGGGAGGGGTGTTGGCCATTCTTGGGTGGGGGTGTCTTTTCAGCCAGGGGGTCAGTTTCCCACCTGGGGAAGTCATGGCCAGGCGGGGTTGCAACACAAACCAAAAGTCTTCACGTGCATGAACTGGGTAATGAGCCAAAATCTGGCGTGAACCTGGCCTGGTTCGGAGCCCCTGATCCAATGTTTGGAAGCAGGGGAGGGGAGAGAAATGAATTGCTGAAATTGCTTGCAGTCATTTCAACCTAACAGCGGGGCACATGCACCCATCCAAGGTTAGGCTGGAACTCAACTGGATGTTTTTTGGTTTGTGCCCATCCCTAGACAGCAACAGAAGGGGACAGACAAACCTCCTTGCAGAGGGAGTTCTAGAGCTTTGGTGCCATGACTGAGAAGGATTTCTCCTGGGTTGCCACCCACCTAATCTCAGAAGGTGGGGGCACCTGAAGCAGGGCCTCTGAAGATGACCATAGTGGTAGGGCAGGTTGCTAAGAGAGTAGGCAGTCCATAAAGATTTTTGGTGTTTCTGAAGTGCTGATGTGGCATCACTTCCGGTTATGCAACTGGAAGTGATGCTGCATTGCTGGGATGGCACTCCCCCCCCCCCCTCCTGCTACTATACCAGAAAACAGTGGGCAGCAGAGGCAGGGGGACAGGAGCTCTGTTTCAGCTCTTTCAGGCAGCCAAACCATCTCCCAGTGGCCTAGATTAGGCTTGTTAGTGATCCCCATTCAGTGCTACTTGTGTGGGCACCTGGTTTTTTGTGTTGTGGGTGACTTCCATCAGAGTGCAACAACAAGCCTTGGAGCCCTCAGCTTCCCATTTTCTTAAAGTTCCAAGGCCACATTTAGGCCCTGGGATGACTTGTCAGTTCCAGAGCAGAGTCAATACATGGAGGAGTGGCTTTTAAAACTCTTAGCATGGCAGTTGTTTTTTTTCTGTTGCCTCTTTCCTTGTGAGAGTTGCCTCTTATCTGACGGGCACTCATTGGTAGGTTAGCTGGAGGTGATGAAGGATACTGCTGGCCTTTCTGAACAGAGGTCCACAGGAACCAGCTTCTCCCCCCGCTATAGTTAGGGAGCTATATTCCTGTTGCTGGTGATGTGTCTTGTTTCCCTCTCCAAACCCTCCCTTAAGGAAGCAGGCAGCATTCCAGAATGTCAACGTCCTTTGCACTGAAAAGCCTTTCGTTCTGTTGCACCCAGCTGGACTTTATAAGTACAGTCGTACCTTGGCTGTGTTGGCGTCAACTTTTCAGGCCCTGGACATCACTCCATGCTGTGGCAATTATTATCCAAGTCCCAAGTCATAAATAAATATGTGCCTGCTTAGTCGCTGAGCTGGTGATAACTGAATGAGAGGCCTGAAGTAAGTTAAGGAAATACATTCAATTCAAGGTCAAATAATTAAAATGATTACCTAGCAACTCTACCCATTGCTTAGCAAAGTTCCGTTCTCTTGTGCCACTCCGAAGGAATTTCCATACTGCTGCCTCCAGTCAGCAAATAAAATAATTGGCATTAATTGCAATACGATCTCCTCCTACCTTGTTTTTATACATATAGTCTGTGGGCTTTTAAAAATCTTTGTGGCAATGCCTGGTATATCCCCCCCCCCCCAAAAAAAATATTTTAAAGGATGTAAGAAAAAAGGCAGTGTGCAATTGTTTGTGTATTGGTATAAACTGAATAGAAGAAATAACACTTAAAGATTTATTTATTTGTTTGTTTACTTCATGTATTCCCCTCTTTTTCTGCCCAATGAGGACCTCAAATAGATTACCTCATTCTCCTTTCCTTTATCATGTGCTCACAACAATCCTGTGAGGTAGGTTAGGCTGAAAGTGTGTGACTGGCCCAAGGTCACCCAGCAAGGTTCCATGGCAGAGCAGGGATCTGAACCTGGGTCTTGCAGATCCTAGCCCAAAACTCTAACCACTATACAATGCTGACTCTTGTGGTGTAGTGGTCTGATATTCTAGACTGAGATGGTAGGTGCTGCTTCTTAACTGTAATTCAGCAGTGGATTTGGCTCCCTAGAGACACTGCGGAATAATTTTCACAGGATATGTTCAAGAAGACATTGGCCAGACATGTGTTTGGGACAGAATTTCTCAGGTAGAAGCTGAATTGTTGTCTACTTTAGATGGTCTACAAGGTTCTATTCAGATTTACTGTTCTATATTATAAAAACAGCCTTTCTCCCTAATATAGTTTTAAATGAAAAGGCTTATCGGTCCAACTAACCAACATAAACCCTTATACTAATCCTACAGTACAAATTTGAACCAGCCCATTCCAATTGCATCTCAACATTACTACATATGCCTGCTTGGATTAGGCTTGGAATAAATTAATTTGAACAATAAGTAGAGATGTGAAGGTCCAAGAAAGGGGAAAATCTGGGGGGGCATTTCCCCCCGAGGTCTTTTTTTCAAGTTTCCTGATGAAAAAAATTGGGAACTTGATGGAGTACTGGGAAGGGGGGGGGGGGCCCTCCAAGAAAATATTTTCTCTTTTGAAATGTGTGGAATGCTTTTAAAGATAAGGCAGACATGCTGTAGACATATACAGCTCTTAAATACAAGATGCATTTCTGCACCAAAAGGATACCTAACCTTCTTGAGGGGAGCATCCAGGGCTTTCATTGCTTCTATTGTCCTTTTGAGTTCACTCTTCCCTTGTGGTTGACCTTTTCACTTCTCTCTCAAACCACTATGACACACATATACTCACAGACTGGGTAACAAGTAGCTTATTGCCCTACATTGTTGGAGGGGAAAAAGGTCAGAAGGAGGTGGGGCAGAAACTGCACCAAGACCTCAGAGGAAAACTCTGAAAGTTTAATTCAGAACCGAGCTGTCTCTCTAACCAGTAGTTACAGAGGGAAGAAGACAGCATCTAACTGGAACCACATCTAGCTGTGTGTATATTATTAACTAGCCTGATACCCATGCTTCGCTACGGTATTTAAGTTCCGTAAATCCAGTTATAATACTGATGATGTGAAGTTTGAAATGTAACATTTGTTGCAGGAATTCTAATGGGAAAGATTGTAGGGTTAAAAATGAAGTGAGACATATGTACTGTTTTTTCCCTCTCTACTGAAGGACCTCTCTGTAGACCACATTGGTGGTTCTGCCCTCAGGTGCTAGGATCACCAGGCTGCTTGGTGAGCTCACTCTGGAGCAGGCAACATAGAACTGTCCGTTTAAGAAGCAGTCGTCTGATCACCCCCTGACTATGGACCTCTTCCTTCAAGGGAAGTGCAACCCCATCCAGATTGGGTGACACCTTAAATCCGAGTCAGACCTTCTGGTCACCCACAGCACTTCTGTTTTGTTGGGTTTAAGCTTCAATTTAAGCATCTACCCCCAAACTGCCTCCAGGCAGTGGTTCAGGGTTTCTACAGACTCCTTGGAATTGGCCAGAAGCATACTGGTGACAACCCAGTCCAAATCTCTCGAAGCCCTCACCCAGCAATTTCATAGTCCCAGGTGGTCAGCAGTTTCGTGTAGATGTTAAAAAGCAAAGGGACAAGATGAAACCTTGTGGGACCCCACAGGCTGGCAGCCCAGGGGCTTAGCAACATCTTCTAGGACTGCCGTCCACTTGAGGGGGCGGGGGATCCCCTGCTACAGGGGTCCCCAATCCGCCGGCCTGGATTCGGTCAGCGGGGGGGGGAACCCCACCCCCGAAGTTATCTGGTCAGGATGACTGCCCCAGCGTGATGATGTCACCAGAAGTCACGTCATCATGCTGGGCATGTTGCCGGGGCGATGCTCTAGCTATCGTCCCAAAAACTCTATGGTACCATAGCTTTGCACGTGCGCCAGGGAACTCCCAGACCGAAGAGGACTCCCCCCCGCCAGCACACAGTGAGCACTTGGCAACCCTAGCACCTTCTGAAACCTACCCTCCTGATAGCTGTAACTTGTGTGACTTGTTGCTATTTGTGTGATTTGTTGCTGTTCTGAATTTCTGTTAATTTCTGCAAACACAGCAAGTTTGATAGCCCATGCTTTCCCAACTAATGGCTCTGTACTAAGTGCACTGGGGTCATAGGCCAGACTGAGAGTGGATGTTTCCAGGTGGACATTTAGTAAAGCTGATTTCTGAGAATCTGTTGTAAGCATTTACTTAGCAATGCTGAAAGTGTATACTTTCTGATATCAGCTGTGCATCCCTGGGAACAATCGGGGCTGCTGGGGGATGGCTAGGGATAATAATTCTGGGGATCTGGATCTCTTGTGGATCTGGAAAAAGGAGAGTTGCAAGCATGCCTGTTCTAATCAAGCATCTTGTGTGCATTCTTTTGAGTGTAAGGCCCCCCAAAAGGAATCTTTGCACAGGGCCTGTAATGGCTTTTAGCAGTGCAGATAGAAATCAGTCCAAATCAGAAAATTAGAGCTGGGAAATTTGTAATGGATTTCCCAAATGTTTGTAATTGGTAAATAGTAGCTATGTAGAGCCCCAGTACAGCTAGGGACCACAATATGAATGGTAGTGATAATTCATTCACCCTACACCTTTTCTCTTTGACCTCAAATAGCCCACTGGGGGAAACATGCAGGGAGCATAACCTCACTACAGTCCTAATCATTGCCATTCCGTAACTGCTCTTTAAACTCCTCCATTCCATATTGGGTAGCTTTTAATTTTTTTACTCGTTTAAGATATTTTTATGGCACCTCTTCAGAGTCCTGTTCGAGGCAGCTTACAATTAAAACAACATCACAATATTTTTAAAGGCCATTAAAAAGCTGGAAAGATAAAACCCCTAATTAAAAGCCTGTCACCCAGAAGAAAGTAAAGTAGGTGCCAGGCAAGCCTCAAGGGAGAGGGCATTCCAAAAGCATGGTGCCACCCCAGAAAATGCCCTGCTTCTAGTCCCCACCTGCCCCACCTCTGAAAGTGGGATACAGAGAGCAGGGCCTTACCCGCCAGACTGGAAAGTATGGAGGAGGCGGTCCTTCAGGTGCCCTGGCCCCAGGCTGCTTAGGGCTTTAAAGGTAAGAATTACCACATGGGTGCTTTCAGTACAGAGGGTGATACAGTCCCTGTAACCAGCCCCTGACAGTAGCCTGGCCACCATGTTTTGTACCAACAGAAATTTCTGAACCGTTTTCAAGGCAGCCCCATGTAAAGTGCATTACAGTGATCTAACCTGAGCAGGGGCGTCAAGTTTTCAAAATCCTGGGGGGGGGGGCGGGAGCTCTTCCGTGCGTGCGCACCCACTAGGACCATGTTCCTGCCACCGCCGCCTCCCCCCTGGCCTGACCTCTCCTGCTTCCGTCCCTCCCTCCGTCTGTCCAGGGGCCAGCTGGGCATTTGCTTAGCTGGCCCCTGGACGGATGGATGGAAGGAGGGATGGAGTGGCCAGGCCGGGGGGGGGGGGGAGAGACAGTGGCGGCGGCGGCCCTAGGAAGGGCCCGGGGAGGCGCGGCGGAGGGCACCGGGAAATTTTGGGGGTGGCTCGAGCCCTCGAGCCCCCCCGTAGTTGATGCCTATGAACCTGAGTATGATCAGAGAATGATCAGCATGGGCAGATCGTACTCTTTGAGGAACAGTTGTAGCTGGTGAAGCAGCCAGAGCTGATAGAAAGTGCCACATGCCATGGAGGAGACCTGAGCCTCCAAATGTAGTTCAGGATCCAGTAGCACTCCCAAGCTATGTACCTCCTCTTTCACAGGGAGCGCAACCCCCTCCAGGACAGGCTGACTCCACAGTCCCCAAGTAGTTTCTCCATTGACCAACAGCACCTCAGTCTCATTTGGACTGAGCTCTAGTCTGAACTGAGCATTTTACAAAATGGTTTCAGGTGTGTAAGTTTTCAGTCTAGCACCCACTTCCACACTTAGCCATTTCTGCATGTTAAGCATTCTATTGTGTCTTCACCCTTCTGCCCCCCTCACAGCAGTACCTTAAATGTTTGTTGACCTTGATGCTGAAATCCTGGGTTCTTGCTGCTCAGGTGGGTGGCTCTTGCTCAGAACCTACTGGGCAAAAACAATAAGAATGAAAAAAAAAGACTTCTGCTGGCCAATCAGCAATACCTGTCCTAGTCACATGTCTCTAGTGTTGTTCTCCCACATCAGCAGAATTCAATGACTGACTGTTCTTTGGGCAAAAGGCTAATGAGACTGTATGGTAGACAAACTCTGCCAAGTGCGCAACCCACATACATGATGAACATGGATTTTTGCCGATTTTGTGGCTCCTGCTCAGATTGGTCCCATCCCAAGGTATTTATTTTATTTTATTCATACTGCTCTTTTCTCCCCAGTGGAGATTGTTCCCAAGGTATTTATTATATTTTATTTACACCTCACTTTTCTCCCAAGCCCAAGCCCAAGGGCCTGCAGTGGCTCAAGTGGTTAAGACACTGAACTGCAGACTGGAAGGTCAGTAGTTCAGCAGTTCGAGACCCGAGTGCTGCATGACGGAGTGCGCTCCCGTCTCTGGCCCCAGCTCCTACCAACCTAGCAGTTTGAAAGCAAGAAATTGCAAGTAGATAAATAGATACTACTTCGCTGGGAAGGTAACAGCGTTCTGTGTGCTTTGACATCTAATCATGCTGGCCACATGACCATGGAAACATCTTTGGACGGTACTGACTCTTTGTCTTCGAAACTGAGATGAGCACCGAATCCCTTGAGTCATATTCAACTGGCTTTCGAGCAAGGGAAACCTTTACCTTTCTTCCCAATGGGGACTCAGAGTGGCTTACAACATCGTTCTCTCCTCCTTCATTTTATCCTTGTGACAGCAGTCCTGTGAGGTAAGCCCAGAACTCTAACTGGTAGATGCCCTTGTAGATGTAACCTTAATTATACTCTGCTAGGCTGCTGAGACAAGCACCTCAGTCACTAAAATTTGAACCCCTTTACTATGTTCATAAAAAGGTGCCTAAGGAAACTTCTGGTGCCTGTGAGTCGTGGTTCTTTGAGGCCAACATGCATGCAATTGTAGCTGACATGGGGGGGGGGGGAAGGGGTCATCAGAGGAGATTCACTATCTTGACCTGCTCTGTTCCATGAGAATCTGTTCTTGGAATTCACTGTGAGCCACCAAAGGGAGGCCTTTGTTTTCATTCAAACCCTTAAGTGGTGCCAAGTACCTTTCTGATTGAAATACAATATTTAGTCAGCATTTCTCCTGCTGGGTTTCTGGAAATATGCCCAGTATGTGTGTGCGCGTAGAGAGAATAACCCTCAAGGTACAGATCGATGGCAGATTTCCTGTAAGAGAATGCAAAAGTGCAAAGGGACGGAAGCATTTCAAGCAAAGAGGCAGAAGTCTTTCATTCTCAGTTAACACCTTGAACTTTGAAATACAACCAGGAGTGTTTGTTTCCTTGTCACCCTCGCTACTGCCTTGGGCAATTTCGCTTTATGCAACTTCTGTTTACTCAGTAGGCCAAAAGCCCAAGTGTGACAGATCTTGGCATGCTCCAAATATAAAGTCATCTTGTGGAATCGCCATCATTCAGGCCAAGCCAGTTCTTTTTTTCCTGTTGTCATAGACTTTATGCATATCATTACTTTAAAATGCTGTGATTCTGAAACACATAAACACACATAAACATCTCCTCAGCCAGGCAGTTTTCCTCTGTTAGAAGTGCTTGCAGATAGGGTTGCCAGGTTGCTCACTGCCACCAGCTGGGGATGGGGGGGTAGGGTTGTCAGATCCAGGTTGGGAAACTCCTGGAGATCAGGGAATGGAGCCTGGGGAGGACAGGGACCTCAGTGGGGTACAATGCCATTCAGTCTACCCTCCAAAGCATCCATTTTCTCCAGGGAAACTGACCTTTGTTTCTGGAGATGAGCTGTAATTCTGGGGGATCCTCAGCTCCCAACTGGAGGCTGGCAACCCTATGTTATTGAGAGAACTTTTCATGTTTAGAGTGAAATGTCAGAAATCTACAAAAGTGCTGAGTCAAATGAATGAAATATTATGCTACTTAGACTGACCTGAAACAATGAAGTGGAAGATTACACTTCCTTCCTGATTTCTGGGAAGACTCAGGGAAGGAAGCTGGCTGTGTATAATTTACAGTAAATGATCTAGCACAGAACTCCCTTCTGAGGTCATCTTGGTACCTGTGTGGTATAGTAGTCAAAGTGTCAGCCTAGGAGATCTGGGCTCAAATCTCCACTCTGTCATGGAAGATTGCTGGGTGATCTTGAGCCAGTCACACACTCTGAGCCTAAACTACCTCACAGGGCTGTTGTGAGAATAAAATGGAGAGGAGAATGATGTAAACCACTTTGGGTTCCCATTGGGGTTAGGGTCCCATTTCCCAAACAACAGCATTGTGGCTCTATATGGAATATGGCAGCTATGAAGGGTTATGGGAAGGAAGATAGCACTAGTGTAAGCAGGACCGTTAAAAATGTAAAATTTCCTATCCAGACACATGTGGCACATGTGTTCTTTCCAAAAAGATAGGAGCAAAACAAGAGAAGATCTGGGAAAGGACTATTGAAGCATGATGTTACATGATAACTAAAAAAACTCTACTTGTCAAGTGATGAAAGGAGAAAGCCTCTGTGTAGATGCAGTCACAAATGCACTGAAGTCAATGTTAAGTTCCTTTAACTCTCTGCTGGATTGTGGCAAGGTGATTCATCATCTTGCAAACACCCTTTTGAGGCTGGTTGTCAACTCCCCAGAAGAGCATCTCAGCCTGGTTTTCTCTGCTGCATTTAAAAGCAGCTTCATGTGCAGAGATGAGCAGGGGAAGCTTTTCAGGATATGCAGCTATGAACAACAACACTTGCTGCTGTCTGTGCATCAACATGCTGTTCCAAGCACAACTACAGCAGCAACTCATTTTGCTAGTGATCTGGAAGGGTGAATGGGTGGAATTACTGTCAGCCTGCTGATACTTTTCAAGAAATGTGACCATACAGATACCAAAATCATGATCTACAGGGATGCGCAGTTGGAAGTCTAAGGGAGAGCATTGCTCATCTTGTTCTTGATTTCCTGAATGATGCAAGCCACCACCCTTGCAGTATGGCGCAGATACAGCACCAATGTTCCCTCTAAGCTGAGTGTGAGCTAGCCCACATTTCTTTAGCCTCCGACTCACACATTTTTGCCTTAGCTCAGGAAGGATGGTGCTAGAGCAAACTGATTTATAAAGCAGCCCAATCGCTTGTTCACAACTCTAATGCCAGCAGCTCACAAAGTAGAATTTTTGTTCACTGGACTCCCCAGCTTAGAGGGAGCATTGTACAGCACCTGCCAAATGTTTTGGTCACTGGGACAGGTGTAACAATCTCGGTTTACTGGATTGGGGAAGTGATTGCTTCATAACTTGGAGGCTAATGAGGCATCACTGAGTTAACAATTAGCATTCTGATCAGGAATGATGTGTAACATGGCACAGTTTATATCTGTGCCAAAGGGCAAAGGGCAAAGCGAGCCATCTAGGAGGACTATTTGTTTTTTAAGACAGAGGAGGATTATGTGGAGTTGCTAGAAGTTAAGCAGGTGAAGCATTCTGCGGCTACATATCAAGTTGCCATTGATCCCTTCCCTGTTGCATATTTGATTATGGGGGCTGTTATGGCCCCAAAACTCTGGAACTCCCCCGCCACCCATGGAGACTCACCTGTCCCTTTCTGTTGCCATTTTCTGCCAGTGACTGAAGACTGTTTTGTTTTGTTTGGCATTCCTTCGGTGATCCCTCCTTCCTGCCCAATGTTTTTAAATTTTGTTTTTATTTATTATTTATTTATTTGTTTGTTTCATTTATATCCCGCCTTGCCAGTTGGCAACCGACTCACACATTTTATGTTTTTTTATGTTTTTATGTTTTCCTATATGTATTTTAGCTCTGATTTAAACTGGTTCTATGTTTATTAATGGTTTTTAAGATGTGGTTTTTATTAGGTATGTTTTTAATTTGTTAGCCACCTTAATAGTTCTTATGAAGGCAAAAAGGACAGGGTATACATTTTGTTAAATTTTTTTTTTAAAAGCTGGATGCTGGATGAGACGAAAGTTGATTAAGTAGTGGGGGGCTTTTCATTTGGAAACGTTCCAGAACCTGGCTGTGCATTTGTACATTCCAGCCCTCACCACTAGATGTCACTACTGTTTATAGTAAAAATGCCACAGGTTGTAGGTGATTGTTTTCTCAAACACAGATCATCCTGTTCTTTATTAATAATGAAAATAAATACTTAGAATTTATTTAGTGCTTTTTGAGAATTGTTTCAATTATGCTTACCAATGTCAGTGTTATTCCCATATTGCAAATGTGTGATTGCAATAAGAGTGGCATTCTTAAGAACACCCAATGAGACTGGCTGAGGCAAAATCTGAACCAGGAACTTAGCAGCTGGCAGATCTAGGGCTTCTCCACACACAAGGCTTCTGGAACCATTAAGCTTCTCTTGTTCCCGTTATGTGAAGGAGTGGCTGCTGGCTACATTGAAGAAAATGCGGAGAAGAAGACTGCGTAATGTGAACGAGGGCAAACAAACTAGATGAGGGGGAGGAGAGACAAGACTGGGTATCTATGTGCCATTGCTAGTTCACCTGTAAAGCAGGCTAAGGTGTGAGGCCAATCGGTACTGAAAATGGAGTGCGAGGGGAATTAAATACTTCCCCATCCCACCTGAGGCATTGAAACTCTGCTGTTTCTGTTTGGCTTGTTCTGTGGGGCTCCGATCCTTCAAGGCAAAAGAGGTCATGAGCAACCAGAAGTAGCTGTGGTTGGAATTGACAGGTTGATAATCTCCCAGAAATGTGGAATGCCCCCAAATCCTCAGTTCCCAATACACAAAGGCCACTTCACATATTGCACAGTACCTTTACGCAAGGCACTGACATACAGCAGTTCATTTGAACCTCATGCACAGAAGGACAGCCAATGGGCAACAGGGCCTGGTGCCTGGTGCCCCACACTTGGGGTGGGGCAACCACTCTTGGCTCTGCCCCACAAAGAAAGGGGGAAAGACAAAGAAGAGCAGGCTCCTGCCACCACCTGCACTTGCCCATCTGTGGCTCAGACAGCTGGCTTCTGACAGGAGTGATGGCTCCTGGCCACTCTGCTCAGTGTGAGGGCCTCACCTTGCCCGGCCTGGGGGAGGGGAAGGCAGCTGTAGGGTGGCAATGAGTCTGGGGCACCATCCTGGATTTTTGCCCAGAGCCCCAGAATCACTAAGACTGCCCCTTATATGTATCCATTGTAGCACCGAGTTTTACTGGCCTGTTAAATGCTATCATTACATGTTATAAGCAGGAGAGGAAATACATTGCAGGTCCATGTTATTTTAGCACACTTTTGGCTTCCCCACCATTCAAGGAGCTCAGGCTGGTTTACAGCCTGAACAAGAACTCTGTGGAGTGGGTTAGGATGAGAGAGAACATGACTGGCCCAAGGTGAGTTTCATGGAAGTTTGAACCAGGCTGTGGCCTGACACTCTAAGGGTTAGAGTCTAACTGCACTGTGCTGGCTTCTGGATAACCTAAAGGCGACTGGGGAGAATGTTCTGCCACTCCTTGGCAGTTACAACGGGAGCTTTTCCCCTCTTGTACACCACCTGGTTCCAGCAAACTTTCTGATCAAGGGGAGATGGAGACTGGTGAATCAATATCCAAGAGGGAATGAGCTGCCACCCCCACCCCCCAATGAAGATGCTGGGTATCTCACCCAGTGGGTTCCCCCAGGGCAGGTATAGGTGAGAAGACACAAACTGGAATGTATGTATGTATGTATATGTATATCAGGAAATACAAAGAAAGGCAACTTCAAGCTAGCATAAATCTAAAAGTCGTACACAGAAATAACAAATGCTACCTTCACTGCCTGACGTACAATATTCTGGATCAGGCAGCAGAAAACTTTGGTTCAGAAGTGCAGGTCTCTATGTCGTGTGGTCTATATCTCTGGCAAATATGAAGCAGTCAGACAGACCCACAAGCATGGAGAATCTCAGGTAGCTAGCTGGTACTGCTAAAATGTTAGTTATAATTTCAGGGTCAGGGGGGGTCAGGTGAGAGCAACAACCAACCAACCAAATGGTTCCAGAATCTCACATCATACACCCTGCTCATACCCCTCCCATCTCAAGGAACTGTTTTCATGTGATTTTTGGCTGCGATGTTATGTCCTTGAGATAAGAAGGCAGGTCAGCATGGCCAGTTAACACCACCTGCAAGGGAGACCATTAGCAGTGGCTTTAACCCTTACGTGTATGTTGATTGTTGAAATTCCGCTTTGCCTCACATACCTCATCCCTGAAAACAGCATGTCTCTCTTGTCCATGGGTGTGCTGCACCTGTCATTCAGGCATAGGCTGACATCTTAGCAATAGTGGAGGATGTGAGTCAAGGATTAAGGATACTTGTGACTATTCATGATGATTGCTCAGTCCTTGTTAATGTTTGGGCCCCTTGTGTCAACACAGCCTGCTGTTTTGTATTAAGGTTATTATGCAATATGGTGCTGGTGGCACAGATTAGGTGACAGACATTCAAAGGGATACCAACATCTGACAGTATGGTTGAGCATTAAGATTCAGATTCTTTTTGAAGCTGTGATATTTTGTTGCTGGTGCTCACCGATTCATGATTTGGGATTAGATCAGAGAAGCACAAATCAGAGTTAAAATCTAACTCCCTTCCATGGCGCCAAGGTTTCAGGCATGGCTAGGTATTGGAGAATCCAAGTAACCACTGCAGACCATAGTGGGTGGGAGAGAACACATTAGTCACTTATATTTAAAAGAAAACCAGGACTGCACTGGATTTTGGACAACAGTAATGTTTAGGAGGAATGGAAAGGTCTTGGATATGTGGATGGGAAGTTTCATTTCTTTCCTTCCCTCATGTACCTTTTTAATTTGCTGCCGCTTGGCTTCTTTTTCAGGTCTATTTCTGTACTCCCCCTCCCCCCCCCAAAAAAGCAGGGGCAGCTTCCTGAGACAGTCCTAGCCAGATGGGGATCACAGGGCTCCAGGTGGTATCTGGAGATTTCCCACTATTATAGTGGATCTCCAGCCAATAAAGAGCAGTTCCCCTGGAGAAAATGGCTGCTTGGGAGGGCAGACTCTATGACATTATACTCTGATGAGGTCCCTCCCCTCCCCAAACCCTCCTCTCCCCAAGCTCCAGCCACAAAATCTCCAGGTATTTCCCAACCCAGAGAAGGCAACCCTACCATATTTCTATGCTCTAGACTTACACAGTCTGCAGTTTCTCTTTTGCAGTGCAGCTGGTCTTTGGTTGTAGCATGTTGTGGACAAGATTGGGAAAATTAATGTCCGGTGCCAGCTTTTTTTTGCACACTAGGTGAGGCTACTTTCTGGCACTCTTCCCCCTTGCGCCCACCAATTTTCAAACATAAATGCATTTTAGGAAGAATGAAAAACACAAAACTTGAAATTGCTGGTTTCTTTTTTTAAAAATTGTGAGAACAAGTAATAAAAACTCTGATTTTCTCTTTCAAAAAGAAAAACACAAAGCATTTCCCCCCCTTTCTGAAGCATCTCATCCCTGAAAAGTCAGGCATCCTTTGAAAAACAAATCAGAGTTAAAACCAGGCAGGGTTTCCAGTGATGGAGAAACTAGATTGTTTTCTGAAAATGAAAAAATAATTTGCAGCTCTTCCCCTCACCCTGAGAGTTATTTACCACCTACCAGAGTAGTAAAAAAAAAAGCACCTGCACAAAGACCCTGAGCAAGTTAGACAAGTGCAAGTAGCAGATTTTTCTCCCAGCCAAAGGAGGGGACCTCTCTCTCTTCCTTTTGTTAGGGAGAGCTTCTGCGTCAGTCAGGTGCTTCTTGCTGTAGCTTCCTCTCCCAGAGTAGCATTTTACTTTGCAATAACAGGATTGGGCAGGGGAGATGGTTTGCCTACATTTGTCCCAGCAACACTTCCTTTGCTTCTAAATTTGGGGCTGGGGGGGGGCACTTTCATGTTGGTCTGGGACGATGCCCTTGTGGAAGACATCTGGCAAAGCCTATATGAATTGCCTGGGGTTTGGGCTTTACACCCAGCTGTAAGTTTTGGAGCATGTAAAGCTCTGGGTAGCCCAGGCAAGCCCTATCTTGTCAGATCTCGGTAGCTAAGCAAGGCTGGCTCTGGTTAGTATTTGGATGGGAGACCTCCAAGGAATGCCAGGGCTGTCATGAGAGGCAGGCAACAGCAAATCACCTCTGAATGTCTCTTGCCTTGCAACCCCCCTGGGTTACCATAAGTCAGCTGTGACTTGACGGCAAAAAAGAAAAAAAGCTCTGGATGGCAAAAGACTCCGGGCTGCCGCTGCCTTTCCTACTTCCCTTGGACTCTGAACAAATGCCAGGGGCCAATGGAACAGGTTTCCACCCCCTCTGAGCCGCTTGGGGACTGCATCAAAGGTTGGAGAGGAGGATCCTCCTGGAAATGAATTAACTCCCCCCCCACAAAAAAAGCCAACCCTGAAAGCCTTTCTCTCTCTCTCTGTCTCTCCGCTCGCTCCTTCTCCTCTCCCCTCCTCCCTGCTCTGTTTTAAAATGGGATCCAGCTGCTGCCTTTCGTCAGGGTTTAATCGCTTTCTGCCCAGCTCTGATGTGCACCAGCTGCAGGGAGAGCAGCTTGTTCCTCCTCACCTGGGCTCCAGACTCGGCGCTGCACTCGCTGTTTAACCTGCTCCCCCATCCACCCTGCGTGCAGCCGGCACAGGGTGGCAGGTGGGTGAGAGAGGGGGAGCGAGAGAGCTCACCCAGATAGGAGAGCCGCCCAGTGTGCCCTCTCCCTCTTCAGCAGGGATGCGACAGTGGCACATGGGGGGGGGGGGTAGCCTGTGGCCGGGCAGGAGACAATGAGATGCCAGGGCATCTGGCCAAGCTTGGTGGTGGCTGCAGCACTCGCCACTGCCAGAGAGGGGAAGGCAAGCTGCTCCTGAGCTGGGGGTGCTGAGGGACATGTTGCTGCAATGCCTTTTGCTACAGCCAGGGAGGGGTGAGGCAGGAGGGTTCATCAGCAGGCCAGTGCTCAACTGAAGGTGGCACTCTAGGCAACTGCCTAAGTCACCTATATGGATGCACTGGCCCGTTGAACTTGGTGGTCTTTGGTTTTTTGTCCACATCATGCCTGGGGAGGAGGGGTTTTGGGGGGGTGAGGGATCTCAGCTGGGCATAATGCCATGGAGTCCACCTTCCAATGGCAGCCATTTTCTCCAGGGGACTGACCTTTGTGGTTTGGAGAGTAGTAATTCTGGGAGATCTCCTAGCCCCACCTAGAAGTTGGCAACTTTATTCTATTGACTGTGTAAAATGACTCTCCACCCCAAATTTTCACTCTGCCCACATGTCCTTCCTCCTGTAATCATTTCATGAATAGCTTAGCCCCCTCCCTCTGTTTTTGTAGCATTAGTGTATGCACCTGCTTCTCTCAGATTCAGCAGGCTTAGGATGAGGGAAAACCCTGACCTGCCTATGAAACCAAAGTCCCCCTCTCCAGCTGGCAAGAGGAGGGCAATCCAGGCAACAGCCCCTGCCTGGCCAAAGCTTACCAGAGTGGCCTATTTTTATCTTTTACCCTCTTATGAGCTGGTACATGCACACTTTCCAAAGAAGAAGAGCCTCGCCCATCAGAAACTCCTGCCTGCTTGAAGGAAAAGCATCCTCTGAGATACTGGACTTTCCACTGAGTGAAAAGTTACATTAAAAAAAGAACTCTTGAATGCAAATTCCACATCATTGCAGTGTCAGGCCTTAATCCTGGTGTCATGTAAAGGGTGTCTTCCTGTCTTTGACAGAAATGCAGGGCTGAGAGAGTGAGAGTTGGGTTAGTGCAGCTCTTTGACTTACCCACTTCAGTGTAATCTGTCTGCCTACACGTATGTGGTAATGCACATGTGCTCGCCTGAGCTCCTGCTGTCACCAACCTCTCTCCCACCATCTTTGTGCTGACATTGTTTGATTTTTTTTTACATTATGAGGTAGATAAGTCCCCCGTCCCCCCCGCAAGTGTCATGATAGCTGGAACGCCACAGACTTAAAGCACATGGGCCACAGTTCAGTGGCAGTGCATCTGCTTGGCAGGTAGAAGATGCCAGATTCGATCCCTGGCATCACCAGTTAAAAGGATCAGGTCAGAGGTGATGTGAAAGACTCCTGCCTAAGACTCTGGAGAGCTGCTGCCGGTCAGAGTAGACAATACTGAACTTGATGGACCAAGAGTCTGATTCAGTCTAAGGCCACTTCATGTGTTCAGAAGAGAGCTGGCTTTTAAGAATTCTGCACAAGGTATGCTTGGTCATACTCAAAATCCACCCCTTCATCTCACTATTTATGTAACTCATGTTGTGCAATGCTGGAGTATCAGCCACAAGTGGGGAGGGTTTGCACAGCAGTGATCTAGGTCCAGTTGCCAATTCCCTGCTGAAGAAGTGCAGCCAGTCAGAGTAGTCCAATGGCCCAGTGAACTGACTTATTATACATTCAGGTTCTCAGCTTCTTATGCCCCCCAGTTCCAGATTTTCTACCGAGGCTGCCAACTCTGGGCTGCATTAGTAGAGACATATCAAGCCCTAATGGCATTTTGTTAGCTGCATGACACTTTGGCAGGGCTGCCGAGAGACACCTTCGGTCACCAAATAAAGATTCCACCTGGGCTTCCCCCCATTTGACACTAATCCAAACCAGGTAACGTAACAAAATGAATTACTTGGCTTGTTGTTACCATGAATCTATAGTAATAAAAGATTCGGGCTGTCTGTCCATCTGTTTTTAAAATTTATTTATTTTATTTATATCTCACCTTTCTCCCCAATGGGGACCCAAAGCATCTTACATCATTCTCCTCTCCTCCATTTTATCCTTACAACAACCCTGTGAGGTAGGCTAGGCTGAGCGAGGGTGACTGGCCCAAGGTCACCCAGCAAGCTTCCATGGCAGAGTGGGGATCTGAATCTTTTCCAGATCCTAATCTGACGCTTTAACCAGTACACCATACTGATAGGCATAACTCTTCAGAGAATAAAGCTAGGACACTCAAAACTGGCCACTTGCTGCAGGATGGTTGTGGGAGTTCCAGGGCCAAAATGGAAAGGCATGGGAAAATCCTGGCCCGGGTTAGACAAACCACCACTGGACTGTGCTATTTGCAAGGGAAGCTAAGGACCTCTGTTTTTGGCAGACATAACTCAGAAAATAATGCTGCGTGTTTGAAGACTGGCCACCAACCCCAGAATGATGATGGAAGTTATAGTGCCACAAATGAAGGGGATTGGAACACCCTGAACCAACTGATCTTCACAATGTGTAATAAGAAAGCTTTTAAGAAACCTGACATGTGTCTCTAATAGATCTCCAACCTGCCTTGGAAGGTTGCTGGGTGAAACACTCTCAGCCATCCCTACCTCACAGGGTTGTTGTGAAGATAAAATGGAGGACAAGAGAACAATGCAGCTCCGGGTCTTCACTGGGGAGAAAGACTGGGTATGGTATTTGTAATAAATCTTACGTCGATATTAAAAAGATCACATCATTTGTCATATAGCAAAGCAGACTTTACAAAGGGTTGTTAGATATTCAGCCAACAAAGTAGTAATTATAACATCCCAGTGCCTGAGCTGGGAGTTCTAACTTCTGTTCCACATGTCTAACCACCAAAACAGATTAATGTTCCTTTATCATGCATGTAAATTGGGGGGGAGGGGGGACATCATTTTATTACTTTGTTAGATCATGGGGAAATATTAACTCCCCCCTTCTGTTCATAATATTAACAAAGGTTTGCTACTGTACTACTGTCAAGTACATTCTGTTACCAAGCAGGCTAGGGATGAAAAAGACTTGAGACCAAGTCTTGAAAATAAATGGGGGGGGGGGGGGGACATAGAAAAATTAGGTGGATGAAGAGAGAAATTAATAATAAAAGTGTGGAAAGGAGGGAGAGAAATTAAGGAAAAGAGAGGAAAATATTGTTTTATCCTGCTGCAACATCCTAACTAACACTTTTGCAAGATCTGGCTGAGCTGGGTGCAAGGAAAGGAAGAGATAAAGGCTAGACTATTGAAGAAACTGACCTGTAGGCTGAGAGTTACTGTATCAACCATCAGCATGCTGTTTTGTCTTGCTCCAGCACTGGCATGGTTGATAGGCTTAGCATGATCTGTTAGGCAAGTCTGCTTCAGTCTTGGAGAAAGGCAAGCCTAGCTGACAGCAGAGTACCTTTTACTGTGCTCAGACTTCCCTGTGCCCCTAGTGGCTGCAGGCAGAACTGCATTAAAATAAATTGAAAGAAGTTTGGTTGGAATCAACATGACAATGGCTTCAAATACACTCCACCTGACTCCCCCCCCCCCATTTTGTCCCCCCAGTCCACCCTCTGTGTTGGCAGCCCTACACTCTGGAGAAAGGTAGGATAGAGATATTTTAATAACAAAAATCAAGACAAATAGATGGAGAGAGGAACAAAACTGGTTTGGGTAGTGTTCAGTTGAAGCATGAAATAGTGGATGAGTGGAAGAGGGCTGTATCCATACATCCTTGGATATTGTGCTATCATTGTGCAATGGAAATAATTTGTAACTAGATTGTCTGCAGAGGAAATCCAGTTGTGAGTGACTGCAACAGCACAATGATAGCACAGCATCTAGGGATGTGTGGATGCAGTCCTGGCCATTTAATGACCCCTTCATGTGATTTCCTTATGCTGTGAGTCTTCATCCAGTCTACTGAATATACAAGCAAGGTGAATAAAGTGGTGAAAGGTTTGTTTCTCTCCCCACCCCAACGTGTACATATGGGTGAACTAGAGATCCAGATGCATAACTCAAGAGATTTCGAATCTTAATAATTCACTGGTTGCCAGACTCAGCCTAGATTTGGTGCTGAACAATAGTAAGTCATGCAAGCATGCTGAAGACACAAGCATTGTGTATGGCTTCTGTCCTCTTCCCTAGCTGCCCCATAGTGACCAGCACCTCCTTAGGACCTCTGAGTATCTTCAAAGGGCTCCAGGCTCTCTTGCTGAAGCATATTCTTTTGCTTTTCCACAGTATTATATATTTGCACTTGTGCTTGATTGTTTTCAGTGGTGCTTGATTGTTTTCAGTGGGAGGACAAGTGTAAGGTTGTAGGAAGAGACAGAGCAAAAGAGTGTCACGTTATAAATGGTGCTATTGAAGTTTTTCCATAAATGATTTATCAGGATAAGCAGTGAAGCGGCCAGGTTTTCAGATGATTCAGGCCCAAACAACGCATTTGGTTTTTAAAATTCAACTCAATTTAGCTTTTCAGAAATAAAGGAGAACCCAAACCAGCTCAGAGTGCCTCCACATGGGGAGGAAGGACTCCTGCCTTCTCCCCCAAGCCATTTTCCCACACAAAAACAGCACTTGGGGGAGTTATTTCCCTGTACATAGTATTCCCTGTACAGAATACATAGAGTATTCTGTGCCACAGAATTCCCACGTATTCCCTGTACAGAATACATAGAGTATTCTGTGCCACATATGCACATAGAGCAGCAAAAATGGAGAAATAACTCCCCTTCAGTGCTGTTTTGGTGAGGAATACAGCTTGGGGGGAGGCAGAAGCCCTTCTTCCACCATGGCAGTGTTCTGAGCTCATTTTGGCTCTACTTTATTTTTAAAAGCCATTCCCTACAATGCTTTGTGGTGGTGGGAACCTGAGTTGGGTCCAGAGAACCCAACTTGTTAAAAACCAGGTTGTGTTGTCTGGTCCTCAGAATGGATTGTGAAAACTCCAAACAGCTTTCTCCACACTGGGTCAGTGGGCAACACTGTGGCGAACAAGGTTTAATGTAAGCAATTGTACAATGATGCACATTGGGGCAAAACAGCCTAACTCAGTATATGCTGATGCGGATCTGTTAACTAGCCAGAAAAGGAATCTTAGGTTCTTGATAGATTTTCAGTGAAACTGCTCGTTCACTGCACAGTAGAATTGCCAGGTCTTCCCTTGCTGCCGGTGGGGGGATCATTGCTCCTCTCTGGGAGCTTCACATGCATGGTATGAAGTGGGGTTGGAGAACACATTTGAAGTTAAAGTTGCTTTCTTTCCACCCCTCACTTCCTTCCTCTCTCCCCATTTATTTGCTTTCTATCCACCTCTCTCCTCCCTTCCCCATCAATTTGCTTTCTTTCCACCTTTCTTTATATCTCTCTCCCTTCCCGCTTTCTTTCTCCCCTCCCTCTCTTCCTCCCTGCCCTCATCTATGCTTTCTCTCTCTCTCTCCCCCTTCCTTCCTCCCTCCCCCTCTCCCTCCCCTCCCTATTTACTTTCTTTGTTTCTGTTTTCTCTCTCTCTTTCCTTTTTTCTTTCCACCTCTTTCATTCTTTCCACCTTTCTCTTTCTCTCTTCCTCCCTCCCTATTTCCTTTTTATCTTTTTCTCTCTTTCTCTCTCTTCCTCCCCCCTCCTCATCTATTTGCTTTCTTTCCACCTTTCTTTCTCTTTTTCTCTCCTTCTCCCTCCCCTCCTTCCCCATCTATTTGCTTCCTTTGTTTCTCTCTCTCTTTCTCTCCAGCTCTTTCATTCTTTCCTTCCATTTCTCTCTCTCTCTTAGACAAGTAAATATCATTAGCAAACAAATAAATATCATTGGACAAATAAATATCATTATCAATATCTGTTTTTACCCCATTTGTTTTTATTTTGGCAGTCTCATTTAATGTTGATAAGAAGCAAATCTGCATATTTTTCAATAAAAACTTGTGTGTAATATTTGTTCATGTCTTGCGGCTCTCAAACATCTGACATTTATTTTATGTGGCTCCTACATTAAGCAAGTTTGGCCACCCCTGGTCCATGGGGTGTGGTAAGGAAGCTATTGGCTATATAGTACAGATGCTGTGTAACCAAAGCTGTGTCAAGTCTTTATACAAGAACTGAATTATCCTCAGTATCTGCTGTATTTATTTATTTATTTAATTAGTTTGTACCCCTCCTTTCTCTCCAATGGGGACCCAGAGCAGCTTACAGCAGTCCTCCATTTTGTCCTCAGAACAATCCTGTTGGGTAGGTTAGGCTGGGAGAGTGTGACTGTCCACCCAGTCACCCAGCAAGCTTCCATGGCATGAGTGTGGATTCAAATCCAGGTCTCCCAGATACTAGTATGACCCTCTCAACCACTAGACCACACTGGCTGCCAATGCTGTAGCATTGCTAGAGTTCCTGGAGAGAGCTGGTGTGGCACAGTAGCTAAAGAGACTGAGCTATGAATCAGGAAATCCCTTGCCTAAACCTTTGTTGGTTAGCCTTCAGAAAGTCAGTATCTCTCAGTATTATTTATCCACATATTGCAGATGAGAGTAATACTACTAATAGTGACCAGTCAGCCTCACTAGGCTGTTATAAGGACTGCAACAAATAATATTTGTGAAGCAATTTGAATACTTTGCAGAGCCACATCAATACTAAGTATGTTTATTACAGTTACTTACCAGATTGCACCTATATTTCATTGCTGCCCCAAGATGCTGCTTGAGTTGGTTATACAGTTCTATCTATAACTGGGGATTTGGGTCATTAGACAGGGTGGTCAAGCTCAGTCTCTTGAGGCACTGCTATGTTTTTAGCTGTGTGCCATCTCACGCTTCACACCAAAGGCATGGATGACCTTCCTTTTTGTTAAGAATTGTGGGTTGATCTTATGATCTCCTGTGGCACTGGTCATTCTGCATATCCTCAAAGGTTAACCTGTCCACCCAGAGACAACCAGGCTCTGGCTAGCTAGCTAAACAAACACTTCCTCTTATCCTGCTGTCATTGACCCTGCAACTCTTTCTGCTGCTGCCCTAGCTCACACCATCAACTCTCACTTCTTATACTGCACATTTACATGTTTAGACACATGTGTAATATGAAACATAATCGCCAGGCCCAGATCCATAGAACCTGTTTGTAGTAGCAGGAACACAGGACAGCTCTCATGTTGACAAACCAAGGGGATGGCTGATCTGCCAAACAATTTGAATAATACTGCCCTAAAAGTCAGTGTGCTTTATTTGTCCTCAAAATAACCTTGTGGCGGCAATCACAAATGGGGAGCCAAAGCTTTGTGATATCAGAGCTAGATCTGAGTCCAGTAGCACCTTAGAGACTGACAAGATTTTTGGGTTACAAGCTTTCGAGAGTCAAAGCTCCCTTCACCAGCTACCTTTGTCAGTTTAGGATATCAGTTTGCCACAGCCAGTCCACCTATTAAGCCCACCTCAACGATCTCTTAGGACATCAGAGGTGTGTGTGGGGGAGGCACCTTACCAGCCCCATTTCCATCCTGCCCACCTGTAGCATCAGTGTCTGCTTTGGTAAGTGTCAGCATGAGTGGTGGTCCTCAGTGAGGCTGCTCCTCTTCCCTCTTTCCCTTTATTAGGGGGTGGGGGCAGGTCCTCTTCCTACCCTCTTTGTCGGGGGGGGGGAACATAGGTGGGCCATGATGGTGGGGCTCTTTTCCAGATCAGCTTTTGGATCCCAATCCACCCATTGGTAAGCCATATCCCTTGTCCCTATGGTTGCCAACTCCAGCTTGGGAAGTTCCTGGAGATTTGGGGTATGGAGCCTGGGGAGGGCAGAGTTTTTTTTTGGGGGGGGAGCTCCATCATCTGAAGCTGCCATTTCCTCAAGGGCAACTGATTTCTGTAGTCTGGCGATAGTAATTGTAATTGTGGGACAGCAATCCTTTTGGCCCCAGTGAGGGTGGCCTGACTGTGAGTGGCTCCCCCATAGTACGTAGGGGGCTTCCTTGTGGCTCTCTATTCTGTAGCATTGCAAGAGCTCCTGGGAAGGGTTGGTGCAGCACAGTAGCTAAAGAGACTGAGCTATGACTCAGGAAATTCCTTGCCTAAACCTTTGTTGGTTTAGGACCAGCCCTGCAGTTTACACAGAGCCGCTCAGCCAATATATACAGGAAGTATAGGTTGGACTTTTAGAAGAAGTAGGGCAGTTCTAGAAAAATAAGGCAAAGGCTGTCCTGTGGGTACCGCTACATTTCTCAAGAAATAAGTATTTCCCAACAAATATTGCAACACTATTTTAACGTAATAACACTAGATGGGTAGCCAGGCTGGAGGAACAAAGTAAAACAGTAGTCCAGTGACACCTTAAAGATTAACAAAATTTATTCCTGCATAAGCTTTTGTGATCCAAAGATCACTCCAACTGAAGCTGATGCAGGAGGGAGGAAATTGTTCATATTTATCGGTACCTGTATGAAGCTAGCAATTGTGGCCTGGATGTGATTTCTGAAAATGCTCCTTTTAATGTAAACCCCATACACAAACCACCTGAGAAAGTGATAACATGCCATTAAGAGCTGATACCCAATCTACTTTCTTAAAACAACCCCAATTCAATAAGCAAGCCAACATTTCTAGCACATGGACAATAAATCAAAGGACTGTAGAGTTAAACAGGTACAAGTCTAGGCAAGCATGTTTTGCATTGCTCTATTAGATGGAGGGGAGTTGATGAAAGAGAGCACCTAACAAGATTAGAGGAGATCAAAGGATACCCCACGCAACACAGTGTGCTTGTTTTCCAGCCACTGTACAGTGTAGCATCATCACCCATGGATTACTAAGCAATCACTATAATGATATTGTCTAAAAGGTCATGCCTCATCACTGACCCTCTCCAGATCAGAAAGGTATTTTGAAAGCAGGACATATTACCATCTTTTGTTAATGCATTTGAATCAGCCTCCTGTTTTTCCACTAGATTGGTGTTGTGCATGTCTGGAAGTTGCCGGTTGTTTTTTTTTTAAATCTTCAGATTATATATCAGAATTAACAAAGACAATTCTTCAAACCCTATGTTAAGGTTATTGACAGTACTTCCTATATAGAGGTCTTGTGATCATACAATCAATGTAGCTGAAGTCTGCATGATTCTTGGTGCTTGTGCCTGTCCCCACAGTTCTACCGCACTAGTCCAAATAAGAAATCACACACATAATTCAGCCCAAGTGAAGCACTTTTAAATGCCCTTGGTTTAAATGCAAGTGGTAAACACATATGTTTAAGTTTGCCTCTGAAATCAAGGAGTCTTCAAAGTTCTTTACTCTGGCTGAACTGGAGAACAGGAAGATCAGGGCATCAGACAGGACTGTTGCACAATACCACACACTTTATTTTGCAGGGATGATTTGTCACTGCTCAAAGGCATCTACCAAACACATAATTAAAATGCAGCATTATAGAGCCAATAACAACAATAAAGCCAACATGGTATGTTTAGGTAGGAGGAGAAGAATGGGTCAAATTTTGATTCTCAAAAGCTCCAACTGAGAACGTTCCATGTGTGTCAGCTGTGCCACCGATACATCAAGTTAACATTACAAAGGTTTCTTTAAAAAGCATTCTTGAACAGGCGGGAGCGGGGCAACGGCTCTTCCCACTCAAGCCCCGCCCCCACCTGGCGCGCAATGCGTGCTGCAGCTCTGTTGCTGCCTCGCGTCATGCGAGGCGGCAAAGCCGCTCCCGGGCGCCACGGCTGTGCCAGGCTATCGGGAGCCCATTCTTGGTGGCTCTCCCACCACTATGAAATTCTTCTTCTGGACACTTGCCAAAGTCAGGGCCTGTCTTTTTTCCAGTGATACTGCAAGACTGCCTCATTAGAACTTGGTTTTAATAGCAGGATGAAGAGGCAGGGAGTAGTTGCAGTCCTGCTACTGCAGATTATAAGTGCCATTATGTATTTTATTTATGGATTTCATTTAATTTTTCTTTTAACTTTGCTACCCACTCTGAACTGAAGGTATAAGATATGCTAGAAATCCAAATAAAATAGCAGTCAGGTCCTAAGTAAAGTTCCATTCTGAAGTTACTGTTACACATTATTTGGTCTGAATATGGGTTTTTAAGGTTCTTGGTTTGTGTTTCCTCAAAGGGAAAATATGAATAGCTGTATACAAACTAAGAACAAACCAGGACTTCCGGTTTTCGGCAACTCGAATGGCGGGCGCGCTTCATTGGAGCTCTGACTGGGGTGGCCTGTAGCCTGGTGGACAGGAGGGGTGCTGGATGATTCCGTCCCCCGGAGCCCTTGTAGGGGGCTCCCAGCCTGGGGCATGAGGGGTCTCTCTCCCGAGGCAACAGCCAAGGGATCAAGGCTCCCCTTTGCTCCAAAAGGTCCTGCCACGGTGGCACTGCCATGGCTCCAAGAAGCATACACCGGTCAGGTGAGCAACAGATTGAGCACATAAATGAAGCAGTCCTTACCTTGGCACAGCAATGAGCAAAGCGTGAGTTAAAATCCACTCAATTGGATATGCATTGAAGCAGAACCGAAGTCCTGATTTAAAAGCAGCGAGGGACAGGGAACGTCCTCCCCCCCATTCTAAATGAACTGAGTACAGATTTGTGGGGCTCAGTTTGCTGTTGTTGCTGATGACAATCAAGTGGAGTGCAGCTCTTCTTAAAGCGGATATATAGATAAACTTTCTTTGACTTTGTGAACTTTCCTGAAATCTAAACAATGACTGGCAGGGGAGAAAAAATGGTGACAAGATCGAAACCTTCTCCAGAAACTACATCTTCAACACTTCCAGTTCCTAAACTGGAAGCAAATACTGACTTTCTCAACATGTTAACTGCAGCATTGCACTCTCTGCTGGACCAGATGACCAACTTGAATAAAAACTTTGATGCACTCCAAAAACAGATCAAAGAAACCAACATTAAAACAGAGAAGACAGCTAAATCAGTTAAAATTGTTGAAGCCAAGGCAAAAGTAATGAAATAGAGATTAAAAGTGGTGGAGAAGGAAAGAGCATCTGACAAAGATCAACTTTTAAGACTATAAATGGAAAAATCAGCATATGTTCTACTATTTCAAGGTGTGCCTGAACAGAAAGGTGAGAATTTGAAGGAAATCTTAAGCAAAGCATTAGCCCCAACAACAGGTTTATAAGCGGATATCCTACAAAGTGATATGGATATGATCTACAGGACATATCCTGAATTTGTAAAGAAGAAAAATCTGCCTGGAGAGATTGTGGTGAGATTCTCCAAGAGATCTATAAGAGACGTGGTGCTCAAGGCCACAAATGGGACAACCTTAAAAATCAAACATGATGAAATCAGAGTCTTAAAAGATATGCCATTCGAAATAAGAAAAAAAGGAAGCAATATAAAAGTCTGACTAATTTTTTACAGAAAAACTCTACCCCTTATAAATGGATTTTACCCGAAGGACTTGTATTCAGCTATAAAGAGAAAAGGAAAATTTTGTCTCTGTTAAAAAAAGCAAAGACGTTTTTGGAATTGTGACAAAGCCCAGCAGAAGATAAAAAGACAGCAGAGGAAGAAGAAGAAGAAGGCATTATACATGATGTGGAAAGCTCTGAAAGTGCAGTGAGTAGTATTTTGGAGGAGGACTCTGAATCCAAAAAAGGGGCGGCTGCCCTGAAGCACCTGGCAGTCAAATGAGACTTTGACAGAGCAAAACGGAGAGGAAAGAAAGGGAAATAACACTTTGTTTAGCTTGAGAGTTTAAGAAAATTTAAAATAGCATTTTTTTATTTATTCTATGCAAGACCAGCTTATAAGAGAAAACATAAAAATCACGCCCCATTATATTAACCTTAATTTTAAGGAAGCTTTGTTTAATCAAACTAGAAAAGCAATTTTATGATCCTTGTTTAGCTGCCTTTTAGTGTAGTGTTTAGTGTTGTAGTGTTTTTAGTGTATGTAGTGTATGTAGAAAAGCAATAAAAGTTTTTCCCAAAACAAACAAACAAACCAGCGACAGACAAATAAATTGCAGAGAGCAGGATCACACCTTTAAGACCCACAGCTTTATCACACATGACACCCTCCACTAAACGACCATATTGGGGGACAGATGTGGATAGCAGTCTGAGTGAAGCAGAGAAAATCTGCTCTAATCGCAATGCCGCAAAGTGTCCACGCATTAGTGTACAATCCCCCCCCCCCCGGCCGCTGCCATAGTGCACCCCCATCTGCAGTACATCTAGGCAGGCAGCCCAGGGAATTCAGGACAGCCCTAAGATGATGTTGATCATTCGATGGAAGCAACTGGGCCACTCCTTTCTGGGCAATCTAGCGATGATGCAGAGCTGTAAACCCGGCTAAGAGGGAATTACTGTATTCCAGCCATGTGGTAATGAGGGCCTGCGTTGCTGTTGCAAGAGGGCTTCTAGGGACAACTGAGGTGGCTTCTTGTGCAAAAACAAAAGCTGGAAATAAATCCAGCTTTGAATGATGTCACAGACATGCTGTTTCCTGCAGAAAATTTAAAAAGTTATTTTAGAGATCTACATTCCTGATAGAGTTGCCAACTCTATCTGGAGATTTGGGGGCAGTGCCTGCGGAGGGGGGAATGTGGGGTGGGACTGGCAACCTTAATTCCTCTTTATGTTGTGCCATTCATTATCATTAGCATGTGTTCTCATTTTTCAGGCATTCAGCGATTCACATTAAGGCATTTCTGCACGTCAGTTTTCTGTGTGATCAATATAGTAACAACCAGGATGCTTAGAAATAACATGGGAAGATTCCCCTTTCAACCCTTGCCAGTTGCTTCCTTCCTTCCCTCGCTGTTCCACCCCCCTCCCAGATGTGCCACTTTATCTTCAGTCACTCCTTCCTTGCAGCTTCTCCCTGTGATGTTTAAGTCCACCATAAAGTATACTCACTGTGAGGGAGGGCATATGGTCTACCCTAAGGCCAAAGAGCCAGCAGGCAGGAAAACCTTCTTTAATGTGCAGAGCAGGAGCTCCTTTGCATATTAGGCCACACACCCCTGATGTAGCCAATCCTCCAAGAGCTTACAGTAGCCCCTATAAGAAGAGCTCTGTAAGCTCTTGGAGGATTGGCTACTTTAGGGGTGTGTGGCCTAATATGCAAAGGAGCTCCTACTACGAAATGAGCCCTGGAACAACATAGACTAAAGAAGGGCTAGAGTCCTAACTACCAACAACCCAGTTCTAATTAGCATACTCCAGAAGATACACCGATTCACCTGAAGAGAAAAAGTTCCACTTTGGACCTAAGTCTGTTTCTTAAAGAGATAGAACAAAGTTTGAGTCCAGCGGCACCTTTAAGACAAACAAAGTAGGGTTACCATTCCCCAGGAGGGGGCCAGAATTCCCTGCTTTTGTGAGTTCCTGCCTGCTGATGGGAGGAAATTCTCCTCCCCCCAAACAGTGATGTCGTGTGTGATGGTCTGATGTCACCCAGAAGTGACGTAGATGTGTTGGTGACACTGGGGATAACATTCTTGTTTTGGGGTAAAACTCTATGGTTTGAGGGTGATTTTACCAGAGTTTTGCCCAAAAACTAGAGTGTCGCTCCTGACATTACCAGCATACCTACATAACTTCTGGGTGATGTATGCATGTCACATGATGTCCCCACCCACTCCCAGAATGCCCCCCAATCCCCCCCCCCCCAGCATGATGACTGGAGCTGGCAACCCTACAACAAAATTTAATTTGGGTATAAGCTTTCTGATGAAGTGTGCATGCACACAAAAGCTTATACCCAGAATTGAACTTCATTGGTCTTGAAGGTACTATTGGACTCAAACTTTGTTCTATTGTTTCAGATCAACAGGGGTACCCACTTGAATCTGTCTTAAAGGGACAGGTTCCACATAATACACCCCCCCTTTTCCTGTTTCCTCCCCTTCCTCCAGCCTACCTCTGTCTTCGCTATATTTTCTTTTCTCCTGTGCCCCACTCTGGTTTTACTTTGTCCCCCTCCAATGTTACTTCTCATTTCCCATGTGCGCCTACTCCTTCATTCCCCAGCTCACCCAAAATTTCAGTATAAAACTACAGCAGCAATTTTGGATTACCCAGACCAAGGTCCCCAGTCTTGTTGAACATTTTTGGAATTTTGAGGTCAGAGAGTGGTCACCACTCTCACATGACTGCCAGGAGGGGAGAATCACAAAATGGCTTTCATTGACTTAATCACGGAATGTTAGGGAGGTTGCAAGACAAGCATCTTCCTAAGATGTATGCAGCTTTTTCTACAGGGATGCAAAGCTGATGTCTCTTGGATACGTCCAAGAAGCAAATGGGTACCAAGAAACCCATCAGTGAGCTCCATGGCACCCACAAGTGAGACACTGGGGCCCACTGACCTGGGCATCCACAGACAACTAACCCTATTGCAGCTATATTGAAATATGGCTATGTTGATTTTTAGAATAAATTGGATTATAGGTTGGTTTAAACTTGCTGGCAGGCCACATGCAAGCCCTCTGGCAGTATATGGGGCGCCATTCTGTCATTACAGTTTTCTGTCATCATTCGTCTCAACATCATTTCCATGGAAATATGGTCCAGCCATAAGCTTTCTCATGGCCTGCATACACTCAAAACGTGTGGGTGTGATCCAGCCCTACATGACTTTAAAAACTTTTTTGACAAGATACATTTAGGGGAATGCTAACATGATACACTGTACATTGTTTTAGTATCCAAGATATTTTCACAGCTGTCAGCAGTTTTTAAACAGTGTGTTGCAAAAGTATGGCTAGAAAGAGAAAACAGCTTTTAAACAACAGTAGGAGACATGCATGTGCACACAGGCAAATGTAACATTTCTGTGTTCCGCCTCTGCTAAACGTGCCCCTATTATCCTACTCTAGGGTTCAGCTACATTAGCTAACTAGCTATTATTCTACAACCAAGAAAAATGCTGCTAAAAATGAAACATAAAATTAGGCTGCCATTTTTCTGTCGCTCATTTGAGATATTAAAACATCATTTTCATAAAGTTCTTCATTTCCATTAAAATGCTTTCCTGACAAATGAATAGCATTCCAGAGTTTGCTAAGAGGTCTCAAACAACAGCAGGTTCCTGCTTATGGTCTTTATTATGCGTCATACAGACAGACACCCTTAATGTCAAGGCATGTTCCATTTTCCCAACATGGGCCAGAGAGAACCCATAAATTCAAGTCTAGAATGCAACAGTAGAAGGAGCTGGGCAGGGAAAGCTGCTCAGGAGACAGGGCACTTAACTGCCTTTTGGTGTTTTATCTTAACTACAAAGCAACTGCTGTGTAGTGGTTAGGAGTGTGGACTCTAACCTGGGAGAATTGGATTTGAGTGCCCACTTCTCCACATGCAGCTGCTGGTGTGACCTTGAGTTGGTCATGGCTCTCTCAGAGCTGTTCTCTCAAGAGCAGTTCTTGAAAGAGTTCTTTTAACCCCACCTACCTCAAAGGGTGTCTGTTGTGGGGAGAGGAAGGGAAAGGAGATTGTAAGCCATTCTGAGACTCTTTCTGGTAGTGAAGGGCAGGGTATAAATCCAATCTCTTCTTTACTCTTCTCTTCTTCATATCCTCCCAGAGCTTGAAACTCTTTCAGAGAAGAAAAAGAGGAAATAGTGAGGAGGGGAAAATGAGATGCCCCCTGCAAGTCCTTGTGGGTTCCAGCCTGTGTTATTTAATTTCTTTGTTATTCTTGACTGTTTGTGAATTTCAGTTCTTGTGAAATCCCCTCTTTTTGTTGCTTTTGTTGAAAAGCAGTGCACTTCCTTTATAAGCAAACACAAACTCCTTCTAGGGATGTTTTTAAAATTTAGACAATGCCAATTTTCCATTAATACCAGAGGCATCTTTGCCATGAATGTCAGTTCAGGACCAGCTGCTTCAGCTAACAATAGACAGGAACAAGTCTGAGCATGTCAAAGCATAGGTGTTTCCCAAGGGTTGAGAGTCAAGATAAAAACAGTTATTAGAGCATGCTTCGCCTTAAAGGAGCATAACACAGTGACTGCAAAGTCAACTTTGTGTGTGATATGATTGCTAATCTACAGGTGAGGCCTGGAGATCTCCCAGCATTACAACTGATCTCCAGATTACAGAAATCAGTTGCCCTGGAGAAAATGGCTGCTTAAGAAGGTTGATTCTATGACATTATAACCTGTAGAGGTTCTTCCCTCTCCCCAAACCCCACCCTACCCAGGCTCCACATCCAAATCTCCAGGAATTTACCAACTCAGAGCTGTCAACCCAAGTGTGTTAACACCTGATAAGGCAGGCAAAACAAGAAAGGGCCCAGGATTCTTAAAGAAACAGTGTAGTATGCTAAACAGTGTACTATGCTAAATCCAAACTTTTCCAAACCTGCCCAGGAAAAGATACTGCTTCCATAGAAATACCTCTTGGGTTGTGATGGCCGTCTCTTGCTCTTCTGCTTACTTCTTGAACTAGGCCTGGCTGCCCTTCCCATCTGTCTAATAGAGATTTCATGGTTAAATTGGTGCATTGATTGTGTGAATCTGCTATTACAGAAAGAGCTAGAGTGTCAAGGAGATCACACGACTGGTTCTGATGACTCCCTTCTCTAGATACATACTGTCACCAGTGCTCTAAAGCCTTCCCAAAGAATCTTGAGTTAGTATACCCCAGGTACACTGCAAACATGTACTAATTTCATACCACTTTAGCCTCTACAACCTCTGTCCCACAGGTTCAGGGTTACAGGTCAGTCGGATAGAAGTCATAGGTTGCCACCAGTCTTGCCCTGACCCTTTCATACACCTGGTTCTCTATCTCGTTCAGAGACACACCACTAGACAGGGTGACCTAGTCCCTTTTAACAATCACCCCTCACTCAAACACTTCACAGAGTTACTGAGGTTGGGACTCAAACACTGTTTCAATCAGAGGCTGCCACCATTTGTTCATGTCTGTCTGTCTGTCTGTCTGTCGGTCTCTGTCACTTTGTGTATGTGTGCTTCTTTCCCTGAGACCATACACACCTAGCCTACAGGGTTAAACAAACAAGAAGAACTTTTGTTTATGGCTTAAATACAATTTCAAAATGAATCAGGTTGACAATTACCAAGTTCCTCCACACTTGAGCTATTGAACTGCAGCTCTCCAGGCATTCAGGATTCTTTGTTACAAGTTGCCTTTAACCTGTCAGCTGCAGGCTGGTGTTCTGCCACTAGGGCTGCCAACTTCCATAGGGTGGCTGCAGATCTCCCAGAATTAAAACTGATCTACAGGCAACAGAGACCATTTCACCTGGACAAAATGGAAGGTGGACTCTATTGTATTATACCCCACTGAAGTTCCTTGCTCCTGAAACCCCACCCTTCTCAGGCTTCACTCTCAAAATCTCCAGGTATTTCCCAACCCAGAGCTGGCAACTTTATCTGCCACTTGCTGGCTCTACTTACTGCTTCTTTACTCTCCCTGTTGTCAGCTATAGCTGCCATTCCCAGGCAGGAGGTGGCACATCCCCTCTCCACCACTGGGCCTCTGACCCCCTCTGTTGAAATGTCTCCTCAGGGCGTAGACTTTCCAATTTCTGGGGTGGGTGGGGGGCTGGGACTGGGCCAGAGACATTACAGGCCATTGTCTCTGGGGGAGGCTCAGCATGTCCTGGAAAAGTTCGGGGGGGGGGGCTCCAGCTCCCCAGCACCCCTGAAGTTGACGCCTACTCTTGGCTGCTTATCTCTTAGACTCTCACACCTGTAACTGAAATAATTGTTATTAACTATCAGCCTCTCACCAACCTTCTGTCTGCTCCCATTGGTTGCCCATTAGGGAGAGGTGGAACCTAACCTGTCAGTTGATTCCAGGGATAGTGTTTAACTGCCTTGGTACCCTTTGGAGCACTGGAAGCTGATGATATTTTTGTAGAATTTGCTCTATTTACAATAGAACACAGGTGGTGGCAAATAGGCACTCCTAGAGGACATATTTACTACCCTACAACAGATCTCCAGAGAGGGAGGTCTGCACCCCCAATATCCTTCAGTCCACTCTTAGAAATGCCTGTCTGCTTCTGTCTCTGTCTGGTGTTGCCAGCCCCAGTCTAGCAAATTCTGGGTGATTTTGGAAGCAGTGCCTGGGGAGGGTAGAGTTCCGAGGGTGGTGTAACTTCCTCCATGTCTCTCTAGGAATTCCCCAGTTTCTATAGTCTTTACCAGAGAGACTGGGGGAAATTTCTAGAACATCACCATCAATGCTGTTTCCCCCATTTTTGCCTTGCCTCTAAATTTAGAGAAGGCAGATACTGAAAGACAGAAATCCTGTTTCTGGTTCTGTTTCTCCAGCACAATTTGAGAAAACACACAGCATGATCCTATAGAAGAGAAATATCCCAAGAACTTTATTAATAAAGGGGGAAGCATAGGTACAACAGGGCTTTGGACCTTCGAATACCTACCAGCTATCTCGAAGTTACAATGGGAGACATGAGATTTTATACCCACTATGATATTACACAAACAAGGCAAAGCTATTGGCTCCATCAAACTTTGTCAAACTTCCGTCATAACTTTCTGATTGGGCTCAGACCTGAGGGTTGGGCTTTCTCAAGTAAAGATGTTTCTTTTTTAGCTAAACAATGGGCCTTCTTTTCCCAGGCTATGTAGCTCTAAATTGTATCTATTGTAACAGATATAGGTACAGAGTGCTGATGTTCTTAAGCTAACTGACATCAGAAACATGTGCAATTATAGCTGGCCAGAACAAGGCCACAGGTCTTGGCTGAATAGCAATTTTATCAGTGTTTAGCCATTTCCCAGAATGTATTTAAGCAATGAACCAAAGTTTACTTCTGAATATGTATTCATGATTAGGGTTACGGTTAGGGTTAGTGTTAGGGCTAGGGCTAGGGTTGGGGTTGATTTCTGTTTCTGTGATTAGGATCATCAATGGCGCTTAACATATGTATGCGTATCTATGGTAGAAAGATGGTAAGTGTGCTCACCAAGGTTAGTCATATCAAGTCAGTGGCAGAGTACAGAATGTATACAGTGTTTCATAAACTGTGTGTACAACAATACCAGAGAGTGGTATTCCCACTCAGCTGTTTTTCCGGCTGTCTTCTGCAGTCCCTTTAAATGGACAGCCTGAAACAGCTGAGTGATGGGGAGCAGGTTGCTTCCCGTAGCTCAGCTGTTTTTTGGGCTTTGTGCAAATCCCATTGAAAGGGATTGCTGTCCCTTTCAGTTAAGTTTGCAGGGCCATTAACCATGAATAAACCTCCCCGTTTGGTTTGGTTTGTATATTTTTTTGTGGTACAGCCACAAGCCATGAATGAACACAAATCGCATTTTCCCAGTTTGTGCTCATCCTTAACCAGAACTGTACACACCATAGATCTAAACTGGAGCATTACATATCAGCTATTTTATTCTCAATCCCTTTCCTAATAACCCCTAATACAGAGTTTGCCTTTTTCAGCGCTGCAGCACACTGGGTTGACACTTTTGTTGAGCTATCCACTACCGCCCTACGATCTTTTTCCCTCTCTGTCTCAGCAAGTTCAGACCCCATTAGCCTATACTTGAAGCTCAGATTTTTTGTCCCAGTGTGCATCACCTTACACTTACCAACACTGAACTTCA
This sequence comes from Lepidodactylus listeri, assembly GCA_029233225.1. Classification (NCBI taxonomy): domain Eukaryota; kingdom Metazoa; phylum Chordata; class Lepidosauria; order Squamata; family Gekkonidae; genus Lepidodactylus; species Lepidodactylus listeri. The sequence continues at coordinate 106,422,594 of JARCFY010000003.1, forward strand.
TTTGCCACATTGTCACCCATTCACCCAGTTTGTGGAGGTCCTCTTGAAGCTCTTCACAGTTAGCCTTGGTTTTCACCATCATTTCTGTAAAGTGCCATGCACATCAACAGTAGTATAACAGGATGGCGAAGAAGATGGAATAGCAACACCAAAGGAAGTGATGGACATCCTTATCTAGCATAGCAGAAACCATAACACAGGCTGTGGAGAAAATGCCTTCCACCCAAGAATTCACCCCAATATTTCCATTATTCTAAATGCTCTCTGTTCATGTACAGGAGCACATCTATAAGCTAGTAGCTGGCAGAAAGGAGAGAATTGAAGAATGTAGCCAGCACAGAACCCTCAAGCTCTGGGCTATGCTAATGATCCTGTCCAAATCTGGACAATGGTTTACTACTTCACACTTGCTGGCAGGTTTATCCCCCCAAAATATTGTTAAGAGGCAAATGGCTACAAAGAAAATTCTTCCTTTGGAACAGGAAAGTCATCTCAAAGGCGGTGGGGAGAAAGAAAGACAGAGGCTATTTAAACTTAGTATATGAGAAAGAAGTTCTCTTCCGTGGCTTCTGATCAAGGAGGCACATGCCATGCAGGAGCGAGCTTACACCTAGGGACTCCATCTTGGCCATGAAGCAAGGGACAATAGAGAGAAGTCCCAGCCAGGAGATCTAAGGCAGCAATGAACTTTACACTACTGTAATTTCAAAGAAAGCTAGTCTGTCCTATATAAACATCATTTAGGAAGTATCTAGTGTAGGGAAAGAAGACTGTGTGCTTTCAACTTTTCTTTGCTCCTGTGCTCAGCCTGAAATGTGTAAAAAGAACGTGTGTAATTTATTTATTTATTTACTTACTTACTTAGATTTATATCCTGGCCTCCTTGCCGAGGCAGGCTCAGGGCGGCTCTCACTAAAATTATGACATATTAAAACATAGGTGTATTCATTAATTAAATGTTTTAAATATTTTTAATATTTCGAGTCTGATCTCTGGAAAAACACCATGCCTATTCAGTCTTGCTGTTGGAAGTGTGAAAATGGGGAAGGGCAGCAAAGAAAACATGCTGTCCTTGGGGCACAATAGCTCAAAATTGCAGAGTTGTGGTAGATTTCTCCCATGCTTGCTTGTGGAGTGAAGTGGGCAGAAGCAGCAATTAGGTGGAATCTTTAAACAGCAACAGTTACAGACATAAGAAGAGCTCTGCTGATCAGACCAGCAGTCCATCTAGTTCCGTATCCCAGCTCACACAGTGGCCAACCAGTTCCTCTGGAGGTCCAGCAACAGGGCATACAGGCTGAGGCCTTCCCTTGATGTTGCCTCATGGTACTGGTATTCACATGTTTACTGCCTCTGAATGTGGTATTCAGATATTTACTGCCTCTGGTATTCAGATGTTTACTGCCTAGTCACCATGGAAATTAGCCAGTGATAGACCACTGATAAACACACAACTGAATTTAACAAGAGCTACTCTCAGGGCCGGTGGCAGCAGCAGGTGGATACCAGGTTTTTTTTAGCACCCCTGAAGAGCAAGGGAGTCACCAAGCAGAGACTTGGGAAAGCTGCAGGGTTTTTCTGATCTCCTGAGGCTGACCAGAAGGAACAGGGAGGCCCTGTGAGCCCATTCATTCACACAGGTGAATGAATGTTTTTGCCACACATTTTGCCACACATTTTGCCACACATTTTGCCACACATTTTGCCACACATTTATTCACATATATATTCTAAAAATAAAAATTTACTGTAAAAAGTAAGCAAATTTCTTCTGTTTGTTCTTTTAATGGTTCACATAACACTGGATTCAGGAATCAGCACTCCATGGATTTTGCTAATTGACACAGACTGAGGAACTCTATATGATGTCAGCTATTTAAAGACTGAGGAAAAGAGTCCTTAACCTGTCAGGAGCTCTTTATATCTGAGGTCACCTTGGCTGAGGTATCTTCAGAGAACATAGTCTTCCCATGCAAGCCAAATACACCTGAATCCTAAGAGGTTTCCACTGGATAACGGTCCCAAATTGTTCTCTAATCATGAATCTTTGTCATTCACTGCAGGATATTCCTGTGTTTTTTAAAAGGCTAATTTACCAGGTGCTTACAGTCTTTCAGCTTCTCAGAGTTTATTCTGAATTTGTCAGAGCTGAGATAATAACTTGAGATCTTATGACAATTTATAGGGATTGAGTCATCTATCTCCAAATTAGCTTTTAATTCAGATTTGGCAAACCTATGCCAGACTGTGAGGTGGCTAATATTACAAACTGCCATGTCCACGGCAGACAGGGAACTCAGCAGAGCTAGAGCTGAGACTTAAAACAGGCACATAATCCTCTGCAATCAATTAGAAGCTAGTTAATTTCTAGGTTAGTCTGGTTTGAACTTTGAACACAAATATTAAGAAGCACTTAGGCAAAATATACTGATCCATGTTTAATCTTAAATTTGCAAGACAGTTTCAATTATGAGGACAAACTGGAGAATAACAGACTTCTCAGTTCACAGTCGGATTCTAAGATTCTAAACAGATTCTAAGTCAAGCAATATCAATTGATTGAGAAGAGTGTGACTCTATTTAGGATGGCATTGACTGTCTCTTAAATCTCCCCCCGCATTAAAAACTTATTTGCAGAGAAACACTGTTTTTGAAGCACTGAAACTATTTTGACCACATTTGTATTTTTGGTGCATTGTAGAAGTTGCTCATCTATAGAAGCAGAAGGTCTACTGTGGCAGTTGATCTTGTGCGTGGGGTTAGTAGTGGAGACCTCCCTCATTAAGAACAGATAATTGCTCTGCCAAATGCACACTGTATTCATTGATCCGCTCTTATAATTTTCCTTTGTTACAGCTTTGTATTTGTGTGAGCATGTACATATGTGGGAATCTTTGACTTGGAGATCTTATTCACATTTCATTTCAGTGACAGATTCCCCCAGAGCAGGGGCGGAGGCAAACTTGTTTAACATAAGAGTCACACAGAATAAACGTCAGATGTTTGAGAGCTGCAAGACATGAACAAATAGTATACACATTTTTTAAAAAAATATATGCAAGTTTGCTTTTTATTAAGATTAAATGGGACTACCAAAAATAAAAACAATAGGGGTAAAAATAGATATTGATAATGATATTTATTTGTCCAATTATATTTGTAGGCTTGGGAGTGTGTGCTTTGAGAACACATTTAAAGTTAAAGTTGCTTTCTTTCTCTGCTCCCCCCTGCCTCAAGCCTACCCAGGAAGGGGAACATTGGCTGGGGAAGGGAAGACCGATTGGGAAGGCATGCCTCCCTTTTGCTTCCCCAGCTGCCCTGCCGGGAGCCACACAATATGTGTGAAAGAGCTGCATGTGGCTCCCAAGCCACAGTTTGGCCACCCCTGTCCCAGAGGCTACCAACAAGTTAAGCCAGGTGTAGAGAATGGTTTGAAGGTAAGTTATACAGTTGGTTCCATTGGCTCTTGAAAGAGCAGGATATAACTGTATTTTTAAAAGTCATCCTCTGAACACTTCTCTGCCCACAGTTTACATGGTACACTTTCTACAGGCAGATGCAAAAATATGTTTTTCTGGACTTGCAAAAGTTCTATATAAATGTGTTCCTGGCTGCTTGCACCACTTAGGATCAAACCCAGGGGCTGCAAGGGCTGGCTGCCATTCTTCACTGTGTATGCACATTAATTTAAGAAATTTTAAATAATGTAAATAAATTTTAAATATTATTTAAAATGGAAATAACAGTGACCTTTTTAATAAGGTAATAGTGAAAGTTAGTGACTCCAGGACATGTAGTTACTAAGACTTGACACAGAGTAGTCTAGGAATGCATATTGATAAATAATGTTAAAAGAACTAGTGCAATCCAATGGACAAGGCTGAAATTTATTCTTGGGGATCTGAGTTCAAGTCTATCTCTGCTGTAGATTCATTGTATGATGTTATGATATTTTGTTCCACTCTTCTTCTAAGGAACGGTGGTATACGTGGGTCTGTGAGGTAATGTGGTGTAGGGTTTACAGTGTTGAACTGGCTAGCCATGAAGCTAACTGTGGGTCAGTCTTATTACAGCTTAACTAACCACACAGGGTTCTTAAGAGGCCAAATCCTGCCCAGAGGTCCTTGATGGAAGGACAGGTCAAGAAACATCCATGGCTGAGTAGGGAATTTAAACCCAGGTCTCCCCAGTCAGGGTCCAACACCCCCTCCCCCTTTAGATGAGCCTGGTTCCCCAGGGGAGGGCAGTTTAAAAATCTAATTTAATTAATAAATAAATACTGGCTTTTTCTGCCTTGTGACTTTGCTTTGGCTCTCGCACTTCGATTCCTTATTATGGTCCCAGAATCCTTTTGGGAACATCTCAAACTATTCGTCCCTTCTTAGTAATGTTAAAATGCTGTCCAGGAGCTTTCCGAGCAGTTCCGCGGAGTTTTTGGGGGCCCCGCGCCATCCCGCTGGCCTTTCCACAGGGCGGCCAAGCCCCCGGGCATGCTTGGTGCCGGCCCCCGGAGATCTCCTTCCCCAGGGATGCCCTTGTGCCTTCAGTGCGCTCACCAAATCCCCTCCCGCCGCCGCAGAGAAAAGAGGCTTAGGGGAATCACTATAGCAACTGTCAATCAGCCGCCGGGAAATGCGGGTTCCTCCGAGAGTGCAGTTCGGCACGCCCAGACTGTACCGGCAAAGCCACCAGGCAGCAGGCAACAAGTAGCGGTCCGGCCGCGCCGAGGCACAGCTTGCTTCGCCACCCAGTGTGAGGCCGGCGGGCGGCAGCGGGACGAGCGTCTCCTTCTCTTCGGCAAAAAGACGCCTCCGTGTTCGACTTGGGGGTCCTTCTCAGCGCCGTGCGGGCACCAGGTGAGACGACGAGGCAAAAGGGGCTCCCGCAGCGTCTGGAGGGTAGCGCAAAGTTGGGGGAAGGGGGGCGGGATGCGTTCCCTGGGCAAAGTGTGGAGCGCTTGCTTTCCTTCGGCATCGCCTGTATATGCTCGTTGCTCTTGTGGCGTCTGACTCAATAGCAGGCATTGATCGGGATCCCACATTGTTGCAGATTTGCAGTGTGGGGTTTTTTTTAGGGGTTTTATGGATGCGATCCGAAGAGCACTTACTTGAGAATAAGTTGGTGAGGTTTAATTCTGAATGAACGTTTCGGATTAAGGGGTGTGTGAGAGAGATGCAGATCAAACACTCAAGGGAACGCACATCATCATGCGTTAAAACAGACTGGATCGGAGACACCGAAGCATTCGCTGTGGCAGCCAAGAACATCTACGCCTGCAGAAGTCAGTATGCAAAATGCAGACTCCTGCCTACCCATGAATGTACAACGGGTGTAGATAAATATCTGTACCGGTAATACGTGTGCAGCTGTACTAGTCAATGGAACTTGAAATCTACAAGTAGAAATAATATTTCTGGCTACTACTGCAAGTATCCCTTTTCCTAATCGGAGGCTGGTTGTGTGTGAGTATGGATGGTAGTGGTGGTGGTGGTGGTGGGTGCCTTCATCCCTGTATTTCTTTGCTCTCTGGCTCCCTCTACTGGATTACAGGGTGCTGCTATGAGGGAGAGTTCATTTTATAAGCCTTACACTGCTTTTCCTCTTCCACTAAATCTTTAAAGGAACCCTGTGCAACAGATGGTCAGCTTTCCATCTCTTGTGGGAGTGCCCTAATAACTTTGATACTTTAGTGAGTGAGCAGCAGAGTCAGTGAGGTCCAAGTATCCGTACTATATGCAGGGATCATCAGTGGACGCTTAAAACATGGGAACAATTGACTGTGCGTGCCAGGCTGGATCAGGCGTATACTAATGAGCATGGGATACAGAGGAAGTGTTCTTAATACATGCTTGGTACTGCCTGCTTTAACTGTCTACTACTAATTTCAAGGTGCATCCTTTACTCAGACCTCCCTCAACAGGAGGTTAGTACTGCCAAAGTCCAAAACTGCTGATTCTCTGTTCAGTGGTGTAGATAATCTCTGCAGCCGTGAACACAAATGATCAAATATCATATTTCTTCTCAGCATTTCTGTGCAAGTTCCTATTATTGACCTCTGAAAGGCAGAATTCACCCAGGTTACCTGGTGGAGATCATGGCACAACTAGGACTTGATTCCCAGGCCAAAGTTCAGTTTGATCCAAAGTATTAAACATTTTTTTTTGTCTCTGTGTGTTGAATTTAAATCACATATGTATAAACTCCCTGGAATCTGTTAAGTAGGAGTATTGCTTAATGAATATATAGTTAATTACCTTCAACTGTATGTGTGTGTACCAAAAAGTACTATTACTTCTTGAATTCAGTAACCACAGAGTTAACATGTCTTTTAAAACTGGATTTTAATGATGGCTATTCCCCTGTGGAAAGGTACTTGGTTCTGATAGCATTGCTGTAAAGCTATTTATAGGAATCTCTCAGCTCAGCCAATGCCTCTTTGACAACGTTGCCAACCAAAAATTATTTATCCTGTTGTCACACAAAAAAGGTGTATTTCTTATATTGTCTCAAGATATTGCATGCTTTGAAAACACCTCATCTGTACTGAAATATCCCTCTGTCAATGAAAAACCAAAACTTTTATCAAAATCAGTTATGGTGGGTTGAAATCCCTGCTTTAATTTTTTTAATGGAAGCAAAGGATTGTAAATTGATAGCAGAACACTTCTGACTGCTCTGTGACAGACAGGTAATAGTATCCAAAACAGCAGTAAAAGGTCATGGAGTGCATGAATAATGGTAAGTATAGATAAGTGTGGGTATGCATGTTCGGGGCCAGCACCTGTCCTGTCCTGTCCTCAGCTGCGGTGCCTGCAGCATAGTTGAGGACTTCCCCAAGGCTGCAGGAGCCAAATGGGACCTACCCACCTCCCTAGTAACATGGTCAGCTATTGTTGGCTTGGCCATAACTCCCTGGGTGTCAGGTAGCCCCAGCAACTGGACATGGGCCTCGCCACCTACTTCCTGGGCCCCAGAGCTTTGGGTGTCAGCTGATGATGTCATTTCCTGATGCCATGACAACAAAGATGACTCCAGAGAAGAGGCCATTGGGCCAGCTGGCAAGTATGGAGGCAACCATCAGAAGCCCAGACATGGCGGCCTGGGTGGGCCCAGCCATACGAGAACTTTGGAGGAGCCAGGCAGAGTGGGCCTACCTGAAGGCCTTCTGGGAACCAGCCAGGGGGAGAAAGAGGAAGGGCTAGCAAGGAATGAACAGAAGACTGGGGGGGGAGTAGGGTGGGGCTAGAGTCAGGGGCTGCTTGGCAGGGTGGGAAGGAAGCATAAATGGTGACTCCCCGACCAAGCCAGGGAGGAATAGAAGGGAGGAGTGTGCTATACTTTGGAGGAATACTGTTCCAGGAAAGAGACAGAGGGCTTGGGTAGTGCAACCTTGAGCTCCCCTTTCATATTCTGAGGCCTGGGGAGACCCTGGGGAAGTAAAGCTGTGCAACAGCCAAAGGCTGGGGGACAGTACTGCTCTGAATAATGCAATTGATAGAAAGCAGGAAGAAATTAGGCTTAGGGGTGAGGAAAATGCATGTATATCTGCATTTTAGACAGCAAGATAACTTTGAATATACCCTTGTATATGCTTGTAGCAATGGGTAAGGCTGAGGTTTCTTTGGTGGCAGGGGGAAAAAAGCTGTTCTGTATACATAGGTTAAGTGTGTGGACTCTAATCTGGGAGAACCGGGTTTGATTCCCCACTCCTCCACTTGCAGCTGCTGGATGACCTTGGGCAAGCCATAGTTCTGTCAGAGCTCTTCTTGAAAGAGGAGCTCTCTCAGCCCCACCTACCTCACAGGGTGTCTGTTGTGGGGAGGGGAGGAGAAGGGAAAGGAGTTTGTAAGTTGCTCTGAGACTCCCAGCCTAGGGTTGCCAGCTCTGGGTTGGGAAATACCTGGAGATTTTGGTGAGGTTTGTGGAGGGAAGGGACTTCAATGGGGTATAATACCATAGAGTCTACCTTCCAAAGCAGCCATTTTCTCCAGGTGAACTGATCTCTGTAAAAAAGCAAAAAAGGGGGGGGGCGGTTCAACCCAAAAAGTAGCTGAGATCTAAGAGGGTCAAGCTAACAAGTAAATTAATATAAAAAATACAAATATTTATTAGGGCGTACACATAAATGAAACATAATGAGGTTAAAAGAAACCATCTAAATTTCAGACTCTAAAAGCTTATTACATTCAGAACTGATTGTTATACATTTCAAATTGATGGATAAAACTTTTGACCTAAGGACCATAAGCGTTCTGGCCCCTATAGGCCTTCCTCAGAGGTCAATATTCCTTATTTCACAATGACACACATCCAGAATTACAAGCACAAAGAATTTGTATATATATATATATATGTGACCTTGTGTTGCTTTCTTGAATGCTATGTAGTTGCCACAAATTTGTATAATGAGCCTGAGTAATAGCTGCACAAATTTCCCAGATTATTCTGGTACCAAATGTCCCATTCGTCAGGATGTGCGTCACTTCCATCAAGAGTAATACAAGTCACCTGGAGATCAGTTGTAATAGCAGGAGATCTCCAGCTATCACCTGGAGGTTGGTAACCCTAACTGAGGCCAAAGTAAATTTTGCTTTTAAGTGATTTTCTTAAGCAAAGGGTTTTGGGAGCTGTGGTTTTTTAATGAAAAAGAGGCAAGGGAAGAGGCACTTAGACACCTCCTCCCCGGGTGGTATTTTTGAAATCACGCTCTAGGTGCTTTCTTTCTTCACAATTTCAGATGTGAATTGGCAAAGTGCATTGATGTCTGAAATCCTACAGTGGTAAAAAACAACTGAGACGTGCAGTTTGCAGTAAGTGAGGGTATGGGGAAAGGAATAAAGTCCCCAAGCCATGGCTTTTTCACTGCAAACCGAAATCTGCTTTTGCCTCTTCTTACTCCTCTTCATAGCTTTCTCTCCTTGGTCCCTGAATTAATCAAATGCTAATCTTCTTACTAAACCTGCATTCCCTTTTGCTATTTCTTATCTCCTTTGTGGTGCCTTTTCATGCAATAATCATTCTTTAGACAGCTATCAGGCCTTTTTTTGTCCCCTTAGAAGAAATTATTAAGACTACATCTTGCATGTTTTCTTTGAGGTTCTTTTTTTTACTTCTTTGGGTTCTCTTCACTCCATTTCTGCATAGTCTTTACTCTTCTTTATTTTTCTCTTCTTTCAGGCCAATGTAATTAGTGCATAATTTGATCCTTTTCCTTCTGTGTCCTCTCTGTGTTTTTCTTGCATCTTTTTTTATTGTTATCTTACAGACAGAGATGCCATTTCATTCCTGTACAAGTGCCTAATATTTATTTGATAAGTGATAAATGACAGTGGTAACAACAGCAACATTTGGGGTGTTGTTACATGTAATGTGTAGTTTGCCCTTCAGTTCTAGGCATCTAGAGCAATACAACTCCTGTTGCAGCCTAAATACTTGGGTCAGAGAACCCAGTTATTCGTAATCTGTTATGTTCCAATGGAACATGATTAAGATTATGATTCAGTGGAATCCTGTCCCTAAGGCTATGATCCATGACTCAGTGAAGCTAGATCGTACAGATTGAGAATTAGTTAGTTTTTAGATTTCCCGGCCCATTATAACCCATGAGCGTTAAGCTGATTTAGTTTTATTGACTGCAAATAAATTAAATCAGTCTAAATCAAAGTACTTTAGCCTAACTGGGTCATGATGGAAGGGGCTGAAGATCCTGTGGGCACATATGAGAATGCTTTGATGTAAATTTAAAATCTAATCAGTGTGCAACTAAGCTGTCCAAAAATCAGGATTTAATTTCATGACACTGAACAACATTTTCAGTCTGTTGGTCCTGTGTCAGCTATATTAAAGTGCATGAAAGTGGGAATTTTATCATGGATTATGTCCTGCCTTTTTTGACATCACTTTGCTAATGGTTAGTGGAAAGGTCAGCTGATATTGCCATATGGCTAGGATCTGGCTTTTCAGGGGTGGGGGACCCATTAGATTGGTCCACCCTTGGAGACTAAATGATAAATGAATTCCTCGGGGAGTTCCTGGACAGGCATGGCTGGCAGTCCTGTTGGAAGCAATGTTCCCCCTAAACTCCACGGTGTTGTGAGCAAAAATTCTACCTTGTGAGCAAAAAAACCCTAGTAGCATTAAAGTTGTGAGCGAGTCTACATTTGACTATAGCATAAATTAGTTTCTTAGGAGATTATTTCTATAACCTTGTAAAAATCTCAGAATGAATTTTTTAAAATTATATTTAAACTATATTTTAACAAAAATTTAAACATGGTAAGAGAAAACAATCAAGTCAAATTTTGTTATTAAAAATATTGTCCTTTATGGGGGTAGACCAGGAGAACAGGTCTACCCACCTCACTCCTCTATATTGGTAGACTTGGCCTTGGACTGTCACTCTACAAGGGGGTCCAATTCTATGGGCCTCAGAAGGAGTTGCCCCCATCCAATAAAGGGAAGAATGCTCCTGAGCTGGAGACTAATTTTTTTTAGCTAGCTAAAATGTTTTGTGCCAGTGCCCCCTAGTGCAGTTTAGAGGGAACACTGGTTGGAAGCCCCCATTAATCTAGAGAATACGGAAATGGTTTGGGCAGTTTGCTCCCTGGACCTTGGTCATATTTTCTCAGGAGCTCCAGGATCTTGCTGTGACAAGTTTGAAGAACATTTAGCAGATAACTTTGGTCATATCCATGTTGACCTTGACTTTGCAAGAGCTATGCAGCAAAGTCTGGTCAAGTTTTGTTGGATAACATGATGCTGACAAGCTTGATTGGAGAGGTGCAGCCTATTGCTATTTCACTCAACTCTTGCTCCTCTTGGTTTACACCAAAAAACTGCAATACTTAATGCATCTATGAAAGGAGTGATGATGCATGAAGAGGCTATAGTTCATCTGCTATAAGAAAAAAACACTCATTATACTCCCAAGTATCCAAAAATTACTGGCAGATTTCTAATACCTTCTTCCTGAGCAGTGTGCTCAAGTGGGTAGTGGTTGTCCAACTTCAAGCAATTGGGGGTGAAACTGAATATCTAGACTTATTTCAGTCAGGTTTAGGTCCAGTTTTGGAACAGAACTTAGTCACGCTGATAAACCTTTCCCAGGAAGGAGAGAGGGCAGTGTCTTCGCCCCCCCCCCCCGGTTTCTTCTGCTATGTCTTCCAGGGGATACTGTGGTTTCCTTTTGAACCGTTTGGCTGGGATTACAAATGGAAGACATTGTTGCATAGGTCAGCATTTCCAGACTGCTAGAACTGTTCTCTGTTTGCTGACTTATGGCCATAATATGTATCATCAGGGGTCATTTTGTAGAAAAAGAGGTGCAGGAGCTCATTAGCATAACTCATTAGCATAACTTATTTGCATATGCTACACCCCCTGATATCACAGGAAGTATGTCAGAAGGCAAGAAAGAAGAGAGAGAGAGAGAGAGAAGGAAGGGAGGGAGGGAGAAAGGAAGAGCTGGCAGAGAGGGGACAGCTACTAATCCAAGCCTCAGAAATACCACTATTCTGGGAGGATAGCTTCAGTGGTGGCTGAAGCCTTCAGAAGGCTGGTCGGAAGAACAAGGACCTTTCCAGAGGGCGTGGTCATTTTGCTGCAGCCATGACACAAGCAGGCATTCCCCTGGGGGGGGGGGGCTGGTGCCAACTCCTGGAGCTGAGCTTCCCCGAGCTCCTGCTCAAAATGACCCCTGATCACCAGCCATGGCATCACACACCATCAGATCATGCCTGTCAAGTGAAGTGTTTTCTTGTCAGTATCAGCTGCTTTCTGGAAATGGCAATATTGATGTGGAAACACCCTGCTAAGTGAAAAGTTGATACTATGGCTGGCCCTTCACATTATGGGCCTGGTGATGGGAAGTCACCAAGAGTATGATGTTCATATTGTGTGCTGAATTCCTGAGTACTGGCTCCATGTCTGTTTTGTCAAATAGATTATTTACTATGCAATTTCATTATTATTATTTAGATAGCACCTTGAGTACACAAAACACTTTCCAAAGTAATATTGAGAAGCTGGGCCCTTACTGAGAGGTAACAGAGGAAGATTGAAATCAGAGTGAATGGGGAAGGGGCCAGTGGAAGAATGTGTATTCAGTTCATTGACACATACACGATTAAGAGGTGTGAATAACTCTTGAAAGTTTAGACCCTGAAAATCAAGTTGGTCTTTAAGGTGCTAGTGGGCTCAAATTGAGCAGAACACTTTGCATCCTTCTTCTCAAACATGTTGGTCCAGTAGCATTTTTTATATTTGATGTGATGGAGGCATTTTTGTTCCTATGAACTGGTCATCTTTATTTAGCTTTAATGGCTGACGATTAAAAGAAATAGTTACATTGCTGACAGATCTCCAAGGGTATGTCTGGACAAGTGTTACTGTCTTGGCTGCCATTCCAGATTAATGGGGCAATTTAAAAAGTATACTTCTTACAAAGAGAAGCATTTGACCTGCATATTTTATGCCTGGCTGTGTATCTTCCATGACTTAAGTATTGTCATCAATCATTTATATAAACTCTCAACAATCTTACTATAAAGAAGCCTTAAATGTATAGTACAAGAAAAGTGGTGTATACATTACAGAAAACACAATATGCTGTTCTCAAATAACATTACAGATATGTTTTTTTAAAGGCATGTAATACAAAAGAACTGGAGTTAAATTTGAATCTTTGACTCAACACTTTGTAGCTACAGATTCTAATTACACTAATTAAGGATTACAACTCAGTGAGTCAGTAATGTATCTTTAGGTTTTACTACAGTGTCCCTGGTGCTGAAAGGCTTACTCAAGAGCCTTCTGTCGGCACAGCCTTTTGTGATGTAACCAGTCCTAATGTTAAGAGAAGTGGAATGTTAGTTTTGAATTCCTTCTAGTTTCTGCAACATCTAAAAGCTTGCTAAAATATCAAGGATTTCTTAAAAATCCAACCTTGCTTTCCCAGCATCTTGTGTCTCTAATCATGCTGAGTGGTCATATAGCGCACTTTGAAATGTTTAAAGTATTTCAAGTACTTTACCATGGTGACCTTTACAACCACACTGTGAGGTATACAAGAATCACTGGCCCCAAACTGAAGATAGGATGAGAGCATAAAGGCTTACCTAGTGAGTCTATGAGTGAGATTCTGAAGTGAGGGTTCCTGATGTGTTCATACACAGGCTGAAGACAGACTGGCGATGTGGCCTGCTATGAGAGGCCGTCCACACAGCCACAGCTGTCCCCCGCCACCCGCGCACACTCACCCATCCCTGAAGCGCTGTCCTTGTGCTTCAGGCGGAGACCCCCGGGGAACCGGTCTCCAGCTGTCTGGGTGCATGTCCCTGTGGCTTCCTGCAGGTGTGGACGCGCCTACAGCGCAGAGCACATGGCGCAGGAAGTGTGGACGGGCTGTTCCGGCTGCTACGGCTATGTGCATAGCCGCGCCTTGCCGAAACAGCCAGCAGCCATTAGTGTCTGTTAGTACCATTAGTGTCTGTTCACTGAGAAAATATATAACAAAAAGATCAAAATGACCATCCTTAATGAGCATATGGATTTGTGGACCCCTTGCAATACTCCATGACCCCACTAGGGGTCTCCAGCTTCTATATTGGGAACCACTGCTTTGGGACATTGGACTCCCGAATGAAAGAGTAAATAGTTGGACTGAAATATTTATTGCATCAGCTGTTGAAAGCATAATTATCTATTTCACACATATGCAATGTTTTTTGTTTAAAAAAATGGTTTCAGTTCTCATATATTAAGGTTTCACTGATTTGCTCCAGTTCTTCCCTCAGAATTTGGGAGAGCCCTCCCCCCCAAGGCATGGTACCATCACAAGAAAGCCCCTATGTCTGCACAAAATTAGCCCTAGTCATGTTATCGTGAAATCAATGAAACAACCTGCATCTTGCATATTTGTGTGGACATCTGTGTTCACTTTACAAATGAAACTGGGGACCAGTGCCTCGATAGATGTAGGATTTGTATCACACATTCAAGTGTACATGCATTGAATGTAACATGAGAATTACTCAACGCACATATAAAGAAAAATCCAGTGTACATGGTACGAGGATTGTATGTACATACATTGTAACTTGTGAACTAGTGTGATGGCAAAGCTGGAAGGAAGGGAAATAGTGCACAGCTCTTTTCCTACTCATCACTTCCCTGCACCAAATCCCCCATCCAAAGCTGCCTTTTCCTAACAAATGTGGTAATTTGAGTATAGCATAGCATTATGCTCTCAGAGAAGGTTAAGTAACTGATTATATAACTCTGCTTGAATAGCTGGGGAAACTTACTTTCCAGCACGCGAATTAATGAAGGGAAATTGGTAGGTTGTCTCAAGCTGTATTGCATTTAGGGAATCACTGCAGTTGTATATGAGCATGTTGAGCAAACATACACATGAAGCTTGGGGGATGCTCTCGGACCCTGAATTAGCAGGTGGTGGCTGTGGCCAGGAGTGGCTTTTTCCACTTTTGCTATTATTGTAAGCTGACTTGAACCATGATGAAAGCCAGGATATAAATGTTTTCATAAACCAACCAACCAGTGAGATTACCAGCTTCAACTGGTTAGCCTGTTATGGCCTTTTCTAATCAGAAATGCCCTGATTACATCTAGATTAGATCACTGCAATGCACTCTATGTGAGGCTGTCCTTGAAAAATGTTTGGAAACTTCCACTTGTGCAGAATGCTGCAGTCATGATGTTAACTGGAGTGAGTTGTGGATACCATATTATTCCAGTCTTGGCACACTAATACTGGCTTCCAATCTGTTTCTGGGTCCAATCCAGGGTGCTGTGTTGACCTTTAAAGCCCTATATGGCTTGGGACCAGCATACCTGAAGGACGGCTTACTTCCCTTACAAACCTATCTGGCCATTTTGGTCATCTTCTGAGGCCATGCTTTGGGTGACCGTGCCCTCCTGCTTCCTGGGATTAGGTGGGTAGCAAGGTGGGAGTGGGCTTTCTCTGTTGTGGAACCAAAACCTTGGGACTTCCTCTCCAGAGAGACTGGCCTGCCACTTTCTGTTGCTGTCTTCTGCCAGCAGGTGAAGACTTTTTAGTTTCACTTGACACATCTCCCAGTGATCACGCCCTCCTGCTCTACGTTTTAACTGTTGTTTTTATGTATGTGTATTTTATTGTACTGTGTCTGTATTTCAGCTGTTTGTTTTAAAGATGTGTTTTTGTTTGGTTTTAATTGTTTTTAAGATTTTTTATTATGTATGCTAGCCATCTTGTTGACTCTGATCAGGGCAGCAAGGTGGAGCACAAATTTTCTAAATAAATAGATAATAAAGCTGCCTGATATTGAGTCAGGCCCTTGGTCTGCCAAGGTCAGTGTTGCCTACTCTGACTGGCAGCAGCTCTCAGAGTCTCAGGCAGAGATCTTTCACATCACTTGGCCCTTTTAAACTGGAGATGCCAAGGACAGAAACTGGGACAAGTCCACCTGAATGAAACATGTATATGCAAATGTATGTCTGTTGCCACCACACTTTATATTTTTAGTGTTCAGTAAAATATTTTAGGTGCATATTTTTGGCACATATTTTAAGTGTAAAGATGCCCTAAGGCACCAGCTCAGCTACTTTGAAATTGGAAATGGGCAGGGCTATTTTTGGGCAGGAACGCACAGGAATGGAGTTCCGGCTGGCTCCTGAGATGGCCACACCCAGCAGGAACTCATTAGCATAATAGGCCACACCCAACAGCAGAAACTCATTAGGACTGGCTACATTAGGGGTATGTGGCCTAACATGCAAATTAATTCCTGCTACAAAAAAGCCCTGGGTTTTGACAACAAATAAGGTAAACAGAATAAGAAGCAAAAGGTGGGTGTGGCTGGATGACCACTCTTCTGGTAACATGGGGGTGTGGCATAATATGCTAATAAGCTGTGCTGTAGTGGTGTGCCCTAATATGCTAATGAGTTTCAGCTGTTGGGTGTGGCCTATTATGCTAACGAGTTCCTGCTGGGCTTTTTCTACAAAAACGCCCTGGAAATGGGTATGTATTTGTTTCTGTGACTGACCTCTGCCTCTATACCTTGTTAATTTGGCCGTCCTGTGGAACAGTATGCTGGAGTAGATGGACCACTGGTCTGATCCAGTAGGTTCTGCTTATGTTCTGATGACCCTGACTCCTCTGTGTGTGTTTCTGTAGTGTACAGAACGGTGAAGAAACCCACACAGATACAAGTTACAGAAATGAAGAGAGTACATTTTTAACACATGGCTCTTACTGTAGGAGCTTTCTAAATGCAAGCAAACATCACTTTAAATGAGGTGCATAGGTGTCAGAAAAGCATCCACTTTGGGGAATTGTTATGTGTTTATCTTCACAGTAAAATAAGCATGTTATATAATCTTCTTGTGATGGAAACATGGGGCTGGAATCCTAGCTGGGAAGGAGGTGGCACAAGTGGGGCAAGTTGCAAGGGGAAGGTGGTTGGGCTAAAGATTTGGTACCAGTCCATCTGCCTGCCACTTCTCCACCTCCCCTCCTGCCTGCCACTTCTCCTGGAAAGTATACCTTGCAGGCATTGCTTTGTAGTGGAGAAGTGGCACCTAGTGTTTGGAAGCTTCTGCAACACATCTAATGAAGCGAGGTCTGACTCACAAAAGCTTATCCTGGATAAGGTTCCACTGGACTCCTGAGCCATAGAAGCTCTAACCTTACTTGCTGTTACATTTGCTGGCCTCATTATTGGTCTGTTTAAGATGCATGTGCTGATACAGTTGTCACAAAGAGCTCCAAGGATCATATCGTGTTGTCCCTAAAGCTTCAAAACATCCACTTGCTCACTGACACATATCCCACCACTCCTTATTTAAAGTTATTGCTCTTCTACAGGTCGTGGATGTTGGAAGTCTTTTGTTCTGTGACAGATCTCTAAGAGCCAGCATAGTAACACAGAGAAGTTTGGAATGACATTTGAATATGTTTAGAATTGCAATAAAAGGCTTTTATTAGACAGTCTGACTCATCTTTCAAGATATAAAAAATGCTGCACAACTTTCACAACGACATCTGAAGCTGCTGTGAGAACACAGTTTTAGGCCTTTATGGTGCTTGACCTACAGCTGCAGGATGGGTAAAACCAAAGGGTTGATGAGCTCAGTTCTTTCCTTTTGGCAGGACCCATTTATTCATCACCTCTTATTTTATATGGCATGATAAAAGATGCCTGCACCATAGCAGCAAATGTTTAGTAAAACTATCTAGATAGTTCATGCAAGTGAGTCATGCTTAGACAGAAGAAGGAAATCTGCCCCAATCACCATTTAGTCTCATTTGAGGGACAAAAGTCTCACTGAAACAACATATGACAATTAGTTAAACATTGTCCAGGAGGAAGTGTTGTAGATGGTTCCTCAATCAAATAAAAAGTGTACTTTATCAGTCAGACATGGGGATTGAACAGACCCCAAAGATAGTAATTAAAATTAAAATCTTGGTGGTACTCAACATGATCCAAATAATTGTTTTCCCCATTGACAGTATTTGTGTTGGTTGTTGGGAGCTGCCCTGAGCCCGCTCCCAGGAAAGGTGAGATATAAATAAATAAATAAACGAATATAAAATAAGAATGTACAGGAATGTAGTGTCAGTTTCATTGTTGCTCCTGTCTGTTTCCCCTTCTGTGTGACTATGGTAAAAACATAATCAGACCCTACACTGCAACTGGTTACAAGAAAAGGGGGCAGGAAGGGCACACCGGAGGCAATTTGCCTCATTAAGGTTGAAAAGCACATGCATTGGAAAACCACCTAGGAGACCCAGGTACAAATCTCCACTCTGCCCTGAGCCTTGCTGGGTAACTTCAGGCCGGTTACTGTCTCTGAGCTTCTTAGAGGAAGGACAAGATGAAAATGTGGAAGACTGAAGACAAAGTTTAGTATCCCCTCCCCCTTCTCTGGCTCAGTTTGACTGTCCTGTCCAGGTGAGGCTACTCATCCACCTACCCAATACTGAAGTCCAATGCATCCAATGAGTATCTAATAACTCTTTTAGAGAAGTACACATGAAAATTCTAATCAAGTAAATATGCCTTCACATGCTAGATGAAAGCCCTATCTGGAAAATACATCTGAAGTTATCAGATAGGTATGATTCTGAAAAACCATGTTAAGCAGCCAGCTCACATGTACCACAAGTGAGCTGGCTGCTTAACATGGTTTTTCAGAATCATACCTATCTGATGACTTCAGATGTATTTTCCAGATAGGGCTTTCATCTAGCATGTGAAGGCATATTTACTTGATTAGAATTTTCATGGATTACAATACGTTTGGTGGGTATGATCTAGGAGAAATTAATTACAACTAAATCCCATGGAAACTGCTGACATATACTTGGTTATGATTTCATTGGTACCCTTATCAATTCAGTTATATCTTCAGTGTTTTATTTCTCTCAGTGCACTAAGTATATATAGTAACCCCAAATAACCCAAGAATGAGAATGCTGTACTCATTGTAGCTCAGTCTACAAATAAAGATAGTCGAGCTGTGGTAGACTTGAGCTTTACATGTTCATCTGATAATTGCACAGATGTGTATGAAACTCCCTATGTAAATTTCTGAATGGAAAGATAACATCTGAAGAATTCTGTAACAAAGGTAGCAAAATCAGTTGAGTGCGCCTGCTCTTCCAGCCCCTGTTTTGGCCCTGCTGTGTATGGAATTATTCTAAGTGCAACAGGGAAGAGTAGGTTTGGATCACATGTTAGGATGATTAGGTGTGGGGATTAAACAGAAGGCCTCTTATGCAACTGCTGTATAGTGAGGCTTTCTCTGTCTCCTAAATAAAGTGGTAAAATATTATTAGGGTATTTAATATAATTCTATACTGCTTTTCCTACAAAGCTCAAAATGTCCTCCAGTCATAAACATTCCAAGTACATAAATATTTAATACATCAGAAACACTGAAAGTTGAAAATAACAAGGAACAAATACTGCCATATCCGTCTCTGAAGCCCCCTCCCCGATACTAGCCACCTGCTTCAAGAACTTGTTGGCCTTCCAAGGCAACTAGTTGGCCACTGCATGAAACAGTCTTCTTATGTTCTTATTGCTAAACTTAGGGGAACCCATTGAAGTTGATGGGTGATAGAAACAGGATGGACAAAGATAAGTACTTCTTTATTTAACGAGTAATTACATTTTGGAATTCACTGCTAGTGTGTGTGAACATAGAGAAGCCAATGTTGGATCAGGCCAATGGCCCATCCAGTCCAACACTCTGTCACACAGTGGCCAAAAATATCAGGTGCAATCAGGACATCCACCAGTGGAGCCAGGACACTAGAAGCCCTTCCATAGTTGCCCCCCCCCCCGCAAGCACCAAGAATATAGAGCATCACTTGTTCCAGACTGAGAGTTCCTATCTATACCTTGTGGCTAATAACCACTAATGGACCTTTGCTCCATATGTTTATCCAATTCCCTCTTGACACCTTCCATGCTTGTAGCCGCCACCACCTCCTGTGGCAGTGAATTCCATGTGTTAATCACCATTTGGGTGAAGAAGTACTTCCTTTTATCCGTTCTAACCCGACTGCTCAGCAATTTCATTGAGTGCCCACGAGTTCTTGTATTGTGAGAAAGGGAGAAAAGTACTTCTTTCTCGACCTGCTCTATCCCATGCATAATCTTATAAACCTCTATCATGTCACCCCTCAATCATTATTTCTCCAAGCTAAAGAGTCCCAAGCGCTTAAACCTTTCTTCATAGGGAAAGTGTTCCAACCATTTTATCATTCTAGTGTGGTAATGGCCTGTAGCAAAAATGGTTTTAAAAGGGGGCTAGATTCATGGATAGACCCATCAATGGCTACTAGCCATGGTAACTAAAGAGAACCTCCACATTCAGAGACAATAAACCTCTGAATACCAGTGCTAGGAGGCAACACTGAGTAGCTTTGGTTGGGAGTGGGATCATGGCTTAATGGTAGAGTATCTGTTTTACATGTAGAAGGTTCCAGCTTAAATCCTCAGCATTTCCAGTTAAAAGGGTCTGGTACTAGGTGTATGGGCCTGGGTGACTCCATCTTTGCTGTATGCTGGTGCTTAGCTGCCTTGAATCTCATGAGAGAACACAGATTGCCTGCTACCAAGAGAAACATTCTCTCTCATGCCTATTAGCAGCGCTTATCTTCAAAGCTTGGGTTGCTTCTCCCCTCACTGGAAGCCAGGTGCAAGTCGGCCTGGCTCATCCAAGTGTTTGGGAATCATTCTTTGACTCGTAGCCAGCATTCAGCGTATATGATATGTAGTTTTTTTATGCCAATAAAAGGTATTTGTTGTTGTTGTTGATTTGTAGTTTTAGTCATGACTGTGGCTCAAGGTCTAGCTAAGTTTTGCTGTGTGTGTGTGTGCTTGAGGTCAGCTGATAGAAGCTCAGCTTGTATCTTTGTGACTTTGATGCATTATTACGTACGTAAACCCAGATCTCTTGTATTGTTCCTTTGGGAACTTCTGAGAACCTATGGAGTCCCTGGCCAGGGTCCATAACAGTAGGTGATGCAAAAGACCGCTCTCCAACTGAGAGCCACCACCAGTCAGAGTAGAGACCAATGGTATGACTCTGTATAAGCTTCATGTATGTTTGCTGTTTGTTGGGGCTCTAGGGCAAGATTCTGGACTAGACATGCAATGTAGTCTGATTTGGTAGGGGTATTTTTATATACCACAGGGCTAACATCAGAAGTCCTAGTATACTGCAAGAGGAGCTCTGCTGTAGCTCTGTCCCATCTCAACACTACTGCAGTTTCCAGAAGGAATGAAATGGTGAGGAGGAGCAGCACTCCTCATCTCTGATCATTCACTTTTATCAGAGTATGACCTTTACTCCATATTATTTTTTTAAAGTAAGTTTTATTAAGTTTCACATACAAAGAAAACAATCACACAAATGATTACAAAACAACAAAATTGGGGAAAGTTTGACATTATCACAATATCTGCTTGTTACTTCTAACACTCTCTAGTATAATTAGTTTATCTAAAATCAGTACATGTTATTTGTAATATTGCAAAAGAAAATACAAAATCATGTTTTCTCTAATTCTATACAAGTCAAAGAATAATATGTAAATTGCGCCTCTCTTTTGACCCCATGATTTATAAGTTCTCTGTGTCGTTATAGTTTAACAAATAAAGAGGAATTCATCTATCTGTACTATTTAGTAAGTTTTTTATTTTTATTTCTTCCCTCACTAAAGGCTATACTATAAACAATAAAGTAAAAATCAGGTCCCTATTGGATCTTTACCTTGATATTAGTAGTTCAGCCAACAAATCTAAAGTTGATATAAAATAAAATGAAAACCTTTTATATATGGTCTCTAACAGGGCTATTTTTGGGCAGGAACGCCCAGGAACGGAGTTCTGGCTGGCTCCTGAGATGGCCACACCCAGCAGGAACTCATTAGCATAATAGGCCACACCCAACAGCAGAAACTCATTAGGACTGGCTACATTAGGGGTATGTGGCCTAACATGCAAATTAATTCCTGCTACAAAAAAGCCCTGGGTTTTGACAACAAACAAGGTAAACAGAATAAGAAGCAAAAGGTGGGTGTGGCTGTATGACCACTCTTCTGGTGACATGGGGTTGTGGCCTAATATGCTAATAAGCAATGCTGTCAGTGGTGTGGCCTAATATGCTAATGAGTTTCAGCTGTTGGGTGTGGCCTATTATGCAAATGAGTTCCTGCTGAGCTTTTTCTACAAAAAAAGCCCTGGTCTCTAATATTATATGTGGGATCAACCCAAGTTCAAACTTCTTTAAGACCTGATAATGTCTTAACATTCTTGTATTTGGAACCAAATATGTGCAAGCTCCAAATCTGAAACATTCACTTTTCCAGCTGAAAACTTGAATATGTTGTAACCTTCAATTTGCCTTTTACAGAGACCATGTCGCTGACTTCTTGGTTCAGGTGGAGTGAACCCCCGAGACGAATGTCCCAAAGGAGCCCCACAGAAATGGTGATAGAAACCCTTATGATGGAGCTGGGCTGGCAAATTAAGGAAGCTGAGAAACAGCAGCGGGACAGAGAGAATGAGTACCGCAAGATAAAGACAGGTGTGGACTATAGCTGGCTGATTAGCTACCAGAAGCACAACTATGATATCAGTCCAGGGGAGCGTCTGCAACTGGAGGACTTGTGTTCCAAAATCCACCCCTCCTACTGTGGTCCTGTTGTTATCAGGTATGGTCAAGTCTTTGGTGATCAAGACCTTCTCTGTGTTTGCCATGAAAATTCAGGACTATGGCCTGGAATTTGATGACAGCGACTAATTCTTGTTCCCCAATATAACCTTTTTGCAAAATGAGGGAAATGCTCTATGTTTCATAGTGGTGTGTGTCTGAGTACATGTGATACTGATGAGACTTACTTTTGTACCCTATTGCATATTTGGTTCACATACTTGGTTAAGTATCTAAGAGAGAAACCAAGATCTAGAAGTTGACTGTTACATGGTTACAAATGGGGGGAACCTGGCCCTTAGCCTAGATTTTGTGGCTTGTGGGGCAAATTTTTCTGGTGAGGCTGAAGTTCTCGGTGCAGAAAGAAAAGCCATTTAGCCAATAGAAAGCTGTTACCAGGATAGATCTCTAAATTGCAAGCTGTCAACTTTAGATGACAGTTCTCAGCTGCTGCAAGTTAATCACTTCTGCTAGCCTAAGCAACAATTCTGATAACAAGCTGGCAGGTGGGGGTGATGACATCTATAGTCAAGAAAGCTAACACGTAGGCAGAAAAACTCTCTTAAAGGAGACCAGTTTCTTGACACAGAGTTAGAGGTCACCAACTTCAACTCCCTAGCTCAGTGCAGGAATTAGTCAACTACAGCACCCCACTCTGCTTAAAAGAGCACACTCCTATTAAAAATGTTTAAAAATGATTGAAAAAAAGCATTTACAGGAGAAATTCTTGTGGGGCTGTGCCTATAAGAAAGGGGGCAGAGCCCCCAAAAGCCCCACTATGGCTATCGGCTTGGAGGGATCTCATTTTCCCCTCCTGCAATATTTCCATTTTTCCTTCCCTGAAATCCCCAGAGCCTGTCCCCTTTTCCTGCTTCCTCTCTCCTTACCCCCTACCAGCCAGCCTACCTTTATCTGTCCCACCCCTTCAGCTTTCCATTTTCCTCTTTCCTTGGGAAAACTCTGTGTACTGGGCTGGGCCCAGTTTCACAGTGGGGAATTCACATGGACTTGCAGGGGGCACCTCATTTTCCTCTGTATCCCCTTCCTCACACTATTTCCTTTTCCCCTCCTCTCAGAAGCACCCTTAGCCTCCCCTTTCCCTGTTTCTTTTTCTCCTTCCCAGTTCCCACCAACCCACCAACCTTTTTTCTGCTCCCCAATCTCCATTTTCAGGTTTTAGTGCAAACAAGGGGCTTTTCTCAGGTTTGTAGAAATATCTTTATTGTCTGTTCATGGCTCCAGTCTGGGTTTATGTATCCACAGATTTTGCCATGTTGAGAATTGGATACATAGATTATTAAGAGGAGATCAGAAAATCAGTTTAAAATTAGCCTGAGAGAGTTCATCCTATTTTTGGCATGTTCAACAAAATTGCTCTGCATTTTGCAGGAGCCAGTTTGGTGTAGTGGTTAAGTGTGCAGACTCTAATCTGGGAGAACCGGGTTCGATTCCCCAGTCCTCCACTTGCACCTGCTGGATGACCTTGGGCAAGCCATAGCTCTGGCACAGCTGTTCTTGAAAAAGAGCAGTTTCTGTCAGAGCTCTCTCAGCCCCACCTACCTCACAGGGTGTCTGTTGTGGGGAGGGGAAAGGAAAGAAGCCCCACTGCCCCCCCTCTTCTGGCAGCTCAGTGTTTAGACTGTTCCTGAGCTCAGTCTTGCCTAAATGCCACATAATTGCTAGGAGAGCTAGAAGAAAAAAAACCCTGATATTTTTACCTTTGTTAATTTTGTAAAAAGTAGCCTCTTTCTGTAATGTTTCTTGAGAAAGTATAGGGAAAGAGGATGTATTATGCAGATATATTGAAAGTTTTGAAGCACCGGGCCCAGCATGGATAGAGATACAAAAACATAGCTAGATAGTGGCTGGGCTGTCCAAACAAATAATTCTATTCCTCTCCATTGCCCCAGGATTATTTATTTTTAAATCCAGTTCTTGGCCCTTAGGCTTGAAAGCACGATTGATTCTTGAAATTTCAGAAGCCAGATGGGGGAAACTTGGTAGAGTTTCCAGTGATGGCTTCAGTATCTTGTTTAGGTAGGTACTTCTGCCTTTGACTAGAAGAACTGGAATAACTAATGCAAAATAAGCATCTTTCTTGGATTGAAGGAAAAGGGTATTACGTATGCCTCTCCTTTAATGCCAAATGTGAGCGTAGATGTAAGGCACTACCATCTAAAATTATCCCATCCCAAATTATCTAGGAAGAATTATATAATATCCGGTTCATGAGAATGTAGTTTTAGTGTCTATGAGCTACTATTCGAGTCTTTCTGGGAGTATCATGCAGAAGTACACAGGAAAACTTCCAGTGTTGGATGGCCTTTGTGGAAAAGTTTGTGGCTACCACATAAGAACATAAGAGGAGCCCTGCTGGATCAGACTGGTGATCCATCTAGTCCAGCATCTTGTCACACACAATGGCCAGCCACTTCCTCTGAAGGGCCAATAACAGGGCGGAAAGGCTGAGTCCTTCCCCTGAAGTTTGCTCATGGCACTGGTATTCAAAGGTTTACTGCATCTGAATGTGAAGGTTCCCCGTAGTCACAAGTGCTAGTAGCCCTAGTCTTCCTGCATCTGACTAATCTCCTTTTAAAGTCTATTCCTGTAGCCATCACTACATTCTCCAGCAATGATTCCACATTTTAATCACTCATTGTGTCAAGAAGTATTTTCTTTTGTTCGTCCTGAATCTACTGCCCATCAGCTTCACTGGATGCCCTCAAGTTCTAGTATTTGCGGAGCAGGAGAAAAAGTTCTGTCTACTCTCTCTAGTCCATTTTATAAACTTCTGTTATGTCTCGCCCCCCAGTCACTTCTTTTCCAAACTGAAAAGCCCCAGACTCTTCAACCTTTCTTTATAGGAAAAATGCTCTGACCTCTTAATCATCTTAATTTTCTGTCCTCCCCCACCAGCTCTGCAATGTCCTTTTTGAGATATGGTGACCAGAACTGCACAAAGTATTCCAAATGAGGCCACACCATAGATTTATATAGGGGCATTATAATAATGGCTGTTTTATTTTCTATCACTTTCCTAATAATCCCCAATAAAAGTTTGCTTTTTTCACAGAGGCGGCACACTGGGTTGACACTTTCATTGAGCTATCTACTATGACCCCAGGGCCTCATTCTCTCTCAGAAAGTTCAGACTCTATTGGCATACAGTTGAAGTTGGGATTGTTTGTCCCAGTGTGTATCACCTTACACTCACCAACACTGAACGTCATTTGCCACCTTGTTGCCCACTCACTCAGTTTGTGGAGTTCCTCCTGGAGCATTTCACAGCCCGGCTTGGTTTTCACCACCCTGGATAATTTTGTGTAATCTGCAAATTTGGCTGCTACTCTGCTCACCCCCATTTCCAGATAATTTATGAACAACCTAGATAGCACCGGCCCCAATAACAATGCTTGTGAGATCCCACTGCTTACTCCTCCCCACTGAGAGAACTGTCCACTTGTTCCTACTTTCTGCCATTTAACCAACACTTTAAAAATGATTATTTTCTTATTAAAAATTTGTGGGTGGCAAAATGTAGACTGGCTTAATAGTTCTCTACTGTCACTGATTGAATCTAATGTTACATTATAAAAAGAATAACCCTCCATCTCCTTCTTAAGGGGCGTCTAAATTTGTTGTAAGATGTGAATTAAAGCACAAATTGTGGTGCCTTCCCCTTCACCCTAACATTGTAAACTAGCTGGCTTTTTATCTTCCCTCAGATTCCGACAACTCATTGCCGAATATGAACCAGAAGCACCGGAAGTATCTCGGCTGTTCCGTTCTGCTCTACATGATGTCCTTGAGAAGATGAAAGAGGAAGAAGAGGCGAAGAAGCTTGCTAGGCAGTGGAACACAAAACACAAAACCAGCCTCTCTCTCACAACTTTCAAAACCCGTTCCAGGATTTCCCCATTCAGCAGTGATATCAAGACCATTTCAGAAGATGTTGAGAGAGGCACTGACCCAACCAGGAGAGTATGGAGCATGCCAGAGTTCAGAAGCACCAGGGATTACTGACTTCATTTATTTATAAGATTTTAGAGACAGACCTTTGTATTTATTTATTTATCCCCCCCCCCGTGTGTGTCATTTTTGTCTTTTGTCCAATTGACTCTTTTTGCCCTTTTCTGTGGATGAATTCGCATGAACACTTTGGGGGCTTCTTTTAATCCATGCATCTGGAGTTTTGTTGTGCTGTCAATGAATATGTGCATGATGAATCATTCATATGGATTGGCCTCACAAGTACTGGTTGACAGCTTTGTGTGCAATGGTGTGGGTAAAAAATTCCATACAGCTCGTCCTTGTGAGTTTGTTTTCTAAAGTTTGAAAAAGAAGTCCAGAGAAGTGGTTATGAGAATCAGCCCCATGTGTCTGTTTATCCTTTTTATGGATGCCTCCCTCTTTTATTGTGTCCACAGTAACTGGAGCTGATGGACATTTTTATATTACTCACCACAGCAGTCCCTACCAGAAACTAATTAGCATATCCAGAGGCCCACAAATGCAGTTGTGGAATGGGGACCCAGTAGAGAAATCTTGTAGTAAATCCCTCTACGAGTAACCTTTTTATAAAGCCAGGACAGGCAATGTGTGCCACTTTCCAGACAGTGCCAGTCTGTATCTTCTGCTCAAATATTATCAATATCACTATTAGGGACTGGAGTAGAGGGACTATCCCACACATTCCAGCCACTGGTTGTCCTCTATAAAACTGCCTTTCTGGACAGCACATACTCTGCCCTTATGGAGTAAGAAGTGTAAAAGTGAATCTCACTGGTTATTAGGAACAGTGATTGGCTACTACGGCCAGTCAAAATTTGTGTACTTCTCAGCATACCATTTATCAGTTGAAGGCTATTTCTAATTTATTTGTTTTGGGTGATTCTTCCCTTTTTGAAAACAAAAATTACACAATCCTAACCTGATATGCCTTTGCTTTTAATTAGCACCTTGCCTGTGTTGAATGTCTCCTGGTGAAGATGAATCCCATAGGCTGTGCTATGGACATCTTCAAAGGGCCCTCTCTCCCTTATTTCCAGTTCTAGGTGAGAGGGAGAAGGAGCAATGTACCAGTTCTATGGTGCAGCTCTAAGGCAGCTGTACTTACATTCCTTACTTTGAGAGAAATGGAAGCTTCCTGGTGCACTCTGCTTTTTTTCTCTTCTAGAAGAAATATATTTGTTTCTGAACAACACTGACACACATGGAAGCTGCCCAATTTTGTGTATTTATGGCACACAAAATGCAATTCTAGTAAGAATGGATTTCTGAACATGACCTCATTTTAATCCAGTTTTGCTTATTAAAAAGAAAAGCATAAGTAAAGCCAGGGCTTTGTACCAGTGTGTGTGTGGTGTGATCTAGGCCATAGTTAAGGTCAGGGGTCATTTCGTAGAAAAAGAGGTGCAGGAGCTCATTAGCATACCTATTAGCATAACTCACTAGCATATGCCATGCCCCCTGACATCACCGGAAGTGTGTCAGGAAGGGAAGCAAAAGGGGGGGGCATCTTCAAAAGCCTCCCCTTCCCTTCCCCAGCTGGCCTGCCAAGGCGGGCGGGGGGGGGGGAGTGAGAAGTGAGAAGAGCCCCATAGAATACAATTGAAAGATTGTGCTGCTGCTTTAAACCCCTTCTTGCTTTGCTTCCTCCACAGGCTCGCTGGGGGAGGGGCTTGCCACCACTGCCATTTGTGCCCACTAGGAGTGCGCAAATAAAATTTTTTTGGCCCGATTCAGATCAGACCAAACCAGGCTGCATCTGTTCTGCTGCCGAATGACTCCCACATGTCAGTTTCGGCAATGCAAGCCAATTGGGAGTCATTGGGTTGGCCGGATGTCAGTTTCAGCCCCATTATACCCTATGGGCCATTGAAGTCAATGGCAAAAACTCATAGGGTATGAGGGGCTGGAGGAAAAGGGGGGTTGAGGGAGAGACTCCAAACTTGCAGGGTAGCTGTTGGGGCCTCTCCCCGAAATACCCACCGTTTCAAGAAGATTGGATCACGGGGTCCAATTCTACGGGCCCCCAAACATGCTGCCCCATCCCCTCCATTGTTCTCTATGGTGGAAAAAAAAGTTAAGGGTGTGATCTAGGCCATAGTTAAGTATCATTGATATTAATAGAAGAGGTGTTGTAAGTCCTATTTAAGTCTTCACTGAAATCAATAGTACTTTAAAAGGACATAACTGTGGTTGAATCTGATTCATTCTGCCACTTGCACAGAATACTGAGAACATATTTGTAATCTTCAGGTATGGTTTATGCAACTGAGGCTGGGCATCAGCTCCTGTTGACATTTTAGAGATCTGATCTCTTAAGATCTGCAGGTGACCTCTGGAGGTGAATGGGGCACCCAAAGCTGAAGTGCTTCAGGTAATAAATAATAATGTGTACGGTCAAATCTCAACCAACTCATGGTGACCTCAGGATCATGGAGTTTTCAAGGGAAGAGATGAGCCATTACCTTCCTCTGCATAGCAACCCCAGGCTTCCTCGATGGTCTCTCATCCAAGTACTAACCGTGGCTGACCCTGTTTAGCTGCCAAGCTCTGATGAGAGAGGGCTGGCCTGAGCTATGAAGCTGCTGCTTAAATTTCTCTTGGAATGATTTTACTAGATTTAGGTTTTAAATCTACAAGCAAAGCAGGACAGTGTGGATGCACTGATTTTTTTAAACCCAGTCTTAACAGACAAAAGGTTTTCTCTCAAAACACCAGCAAACTGCATTAATTGAAATAACCAAAAAAAACCCCAAACTCAGGGCTTCCATGTGTTACATCCCACTTGACACAGATCATTTAAACTCAGGTTCAGAGATCAAAATGTTGACAATCATAGAGTTGCTATGCCATTTTCTATGCCTCTGAATATTTATTTAAGGTATTTGTATACAACTTTTTCTAAGCTCAGTGTTTTACATACAGAAAGACTTGTGCAACTCAAATCAGGAGCTGAGGGTGGCTTCCTGGCTTAGGGATCTCCTCTCTTACCTTTCCCCCTCAGGGCACAGAAGTGGACACTGAGAAGGTCAGAGAGGTGCTGCCCCAGCTGAATCTCTCAGGCTCTTAATGGCCTGTCCTTAGTAGGGCACTTTTTAAAAGGTGACATTCTTGGGGTAGAGCTGGCTTCTTTGTTGTCTTGTGTTTGTGTCCCCCTTGTTGTGTTTAGAGCATGAAAACATGAAAAACCATTTTTTAACAAGTCATGTGACCAACTTTTGTACCTCTATGTGAAGCGTATTGCATTAAACTCTGAAACACATTCATTAATTTTGGTCATCCTGTGGCCTTTTTATTGATTTACACTGCTGTTTGTTAACACCTTCAGTATTGCTTCTGATGTTGCCATATTTTATTAAAACTCTGAGCACTAATTAAAACAAGGGATGTTTCCTAACACATAATCCATTTTACTGAAGCAGAGACTATAGATTTGCTAAGTATATCTATGTAGTAGAAAAGAATAAGAGTCCAGTAGCACCTTAAAGACTAACAAAATTTGTGGTAGGGTATGAGCTTTCGTGAGTCACTGCTCTCTTCTTCGAACAGACTAACATGGCTACCCATCTTGATCTATCTTAGCAAATGTAGTAACGCTGTCTTAGAAGATCAACAATTTTGTATTTAAATGCCATAGTATGGCTAGTGTGTCTGACTAGGATCTGGCAGATCCAGGTTAAAATCTCCACTCTGCCACTGAATCTTGCTCCATTTTGCCCAACTTCCCTCATTACAACCCCTCTCAAGCAGGGCTTTTCTCTCTTTATAGGTCCCATAAATCTACAGTATTGTTTTTTTGGTGGTCAAACGGGACCACTTCCTTACTTCCTTCTGCACCAGTAGAAAAACTGGCTGGATCCAGCTATTCTCCAGGGAACCTTCCTACAACTTAAGTGGATCTTGCGTTGGAGTTAAGAGCCACTTAAATTGGAGGAAAGCTCTTTAGGCTGAAGAAAGACTTCAAACCACTCCATGGAGTGGAAGGATCTACCCTTGTGTCTGTATAAATCCATTGTGGGCCTTATCATAGGGGAAGGGCTACATAAATTATAATATATACCACATAGAAAAGCAAGGTTAGATATACTCATAGTTTAAATGCACTGATTATTTAAACTCTGAAGACAGGATATTGAGGCATGAAGGGATAGAAGCAAATACAGCTTTGCAGGCCAGGTAACCATCTCCCCTAATGTATTTGAACCAGCTGTAGACAGATGGAAATTAGAAATTTGAAGGACTGAGGCAAGCTACTTGACGTGGCTATCAATAAATTTCCCCCTTTGTATAACAGGAATTATTGCCTTTATAATATTTCCATGTAGATACATACAGGTGGTAGCTTTAAGTACTGCTGGTTTCCCAACACTGGATGCATTTCTCCAGGCTAAGTGTAGAGCATGAACCAAATTCAGCAGGTAGTACAAAACAGGCCGGGGATCCTGGAGGTTTTGTGTCATCTTCTGGGCAGGGAACAGGGGTCACTGGGTGCGTGTGTGGGGGGGAGAGGCATTTGTGAATTTCCTGCACTGTGCAGGGGGTTGGACTATATCCCTGGAGGTCCCTTCCAACTCTATAATTCTATGAAAAGGAGACCATATAAACTGGCACATCAAATGATGCAAGTCACTGAGGAATAAAGCTTGTGACTGACTCTGACACACACCTCCCTCTGAAACAGGCAGCATCCACTTACATTTTAAAAACATCAAATTTATCAGTCAACAAATTCTGTCATGCAGGGTATTTGTTATCAGCAGCAATTCTGAACAAAGTAGTTCCAAGTCAATTGCAGTCCTCTACCACTCTGCTGTAATAACTTTAATTGCTGCCATTGGTGGATCAATACATTCTTGCAAGGACATGTTCTTAGATTAAATATATGCACATGTAAGACATTGTGTTTTAAAAGTCACAAGATAACACCGTAAATTATCAGCAATTTAATGAGGCCTACAGATGATTTTTAATAAGCTTATTATTAAGTATTTCCTATACATAACTGTGATTTGGGTAGTGCATCTGGGTTTAGACTGCATAGCAGTGATGAACAACACATATGCCAGATACACTCTTTATTCATTTGGAATCTATGACAAATAATTGTGTGCAGCAGAGAGCACTTGGCATTGTAGCATGTGCTATGTTTGGTAATTGCAACATCTTTTGGCAGCAAACCCCACCCCCTTTCTGATAGCACAGGAGGCAAAGCTTTCTTTGAAGGCTGAAGAAAAGGAAAGACTATGATGAGTGGCCTGACCACCTTATTCCACAGAAGACAAAGATACCCTCATGACAGAAAGTAGGTCCAGTCTCCATTTTGTGATATCAGTTGTGGGGTAGCCTGGCCTACAGAGAACCTGGCCAAATAAGCAAGGAAGAAAAGTTGGGGGTTCATCAAAACTATAATTGGATAGGAATAATATTCATCTGAGTCAGAAAATATGGAAGCTAAAGGAAGTTCTATTTATGAAAGATTTTCATAAGTTCTCTTAGAGTGGATGCTCAGAGGTAAGCATAGTCTGCAAAATGGCCCAGTTTCAGTCTCTGGCATCTCCAGCAGCAGGTGATGGAAGATCTTTTCCTGCAAAACCATTGCCACTCAGAATATATAATACTGAGCTAGCTGGACCAGTGGCTTGATATATATGCAGCTTCAGCTGTCAAGAAAAAACATTAACAGTACACTTTTTATTGCACCTATTTAAATCCCATCCCCAATACATTTACAGGTAGATGGTGCCCTCTTCTGTTAAACTTCAACTGTTTCACCAAATGAAAATAGTGAAAATGTACAAGACATTTTAAAATTCTGTACAGTATCTTGCCATGACCTGGATGGTAGGGCTAGCCTGATCTCATCAGACCTCAAGGTCACTACACATTTTCTTTATTTCTTGACACACACACCCCCTCACCATGTTTACCTGCTCACCGCCCCCCCCCCCAAAGCTGCCTTCTGCCTCACACCAGGTGCTTGTGGGCTGGGTAAGAGCCCTGGATGGGACCGTTTCAGCCCCTGGGCGTTATGTCTGACACCCCTGATCTATGGGGTCACCATAAGT
The DNA here is from genome assembly GCA_029233225.1 of Lepidodactylus listeri. Lineage (NCBI taxonomy): Eukaryota > Metazoa > Chordata > Lepidosauria > Squamata > Gekkonidae > Lepidodactylus > Lepidodactylus listeri. The sequence goes on from JARCFY010000003.1 coordinate 106,454,900, forward strand.
CCACTGTGACTTGACAGCACGATCCACCACCACGCATGCCTCATGAAGCCTGTTTGGAATTAGGAAGCAGAGATAATTTGGGAGTAGATCCTATAGGTACCCCCTCAGCTTCACACTAAGCAGTACTCTGATATTTATATGCTTCAGGTCTCTGAAATCACAAACAAGGCACTTGAATTTTGCCTTCAGGTTAACTGTACTTAGCATAGCGAGGATTTTAAAAATAATAGTGATTTTACAATTTAGATTGAATTCAGAAGCAATGGATTTTATTTGTATTTTCTTCTAAAACAGAAGATTGCACACTGTGAGGTCATGTTACATCCCCAGCCCTCTGCTCAAGTCTGTTTGATATACAGTGCAACTTTGCTGAATCTGAAAGCGCATTGGGATTGTTGTAGTATGTAGCTATACAGATAGTGCTACTTAAGAGAGACCAGAACACAGACCATGACAATCAGACCAAAAAGCAATCACAGTTGTCAATATAACAACCATCCCTCTACATTTTCACATAATGATTATGTCATTCCAAAATATTATATCCAAAATCCTAGCACCTAGTTAATAATAAGCCACAAGCTTGATACCAACTGTGAAAGGAACACACATTACACTGAAAAACAATGATTTAAGAAGTATTGTATTAATGTCTCTACAGTAAACATGAGATAGAAAGATGCTTTGCTGATTACAACAAATATACTTAATACTAAAATATCTATACACAGATAGGCTTCTTTTTAAACAGCTTATTTTAAAGCATTCAGTTTTAACATGAAAAATGACAGGACAACTGATGGTAAAGTTGTATATGCTGTCTGGGATACACACAGCATGCCAAAAGACAACGATGTCATCTCACTTTAGAGAATTTTCAATATCACACAATTTTTAAGCAGTCACCAGAGAGAATTTTTTGGGGGCCCCCTCAGAAGTGGCAATATGGCTCTTGACAAATTGTCAAATTCTTTACTTTGCCTGTTGTGAACTGAGGTACCAATTATCTTCCCAGCAAGACAGTTTCAGCTTGTCAGACAATGGGTTCTTCCAGCTCTCACTCTGAGCTTGTATTTGGTGCTTTGGGAAGCAGGATCACCAAATGAGTTGAAAGACTTACTGGTCCTTGCTTAGTAGCATATTCACTACAAAGCAGAGTTCAAGAAATCAAGGAGTTCAGCACGGTTTCGGTCACGCTACAAATCAGAAAGTCAGTCATTTAAAAACACACCTTTAAAAATCTCATACACTTTTCTTCCCCCCAAACCAGCTCAAAGCATTCACAATCCAGTTTGCAGCTTCGTTCTACGTTCAGAGAGCCCCAGGAATTTTAAGACTTACTTTCTGCAAATTACATGAATTCGTGCCTGTAAAACTGGGGTGTTAGATCTTTGTGTGATGTGTAGGAACTTACATAACACTCAAAAGATTAAGGCTGCAGTCCTCCTCTGCACACTTAACCTCAAATCCTACTGAATCCATAAAGACTTCTTTCTGAGTAGACATGCACAGAAATGGACTGCACCACAGCAATTTTGTACATGGGCTGTTTAAAATTCTATTGAAACTGGAATTTATAGATTGTGTAGACTGAGAATTGCAACTAAAGTCTTGCAACACTTTAGTATTATGACTGAAAATTTAGAACAAAAACCTGTATGCTGAAGTCTTAGAAGGTGGCTTTGAGATACAAGAGGCATTTTTACAAAGCTACAGGACATTATGAGAAAACTATGGCCCTAATTCAGCTGTAGTTAAGGATAACTAGCCATACCTAACAACTGGTGGCCCAGATCACCATTATAGAAAATAAGAACTGCACCAGAATGCAATAATAAAAGTATTTAGAACAAAATTATTACTGTGTATTACTACAAATCTCCACACTATAAAAGGTGAAATATACTCATAACAACAGCATAACAGAGAAACATTCATAACAGGAGTTGCTAATATATACAATCAGTAGCCATCAGTTTCTAATTATATAATTAGTAGTAATAAGTAATCAAGATGACAGTCCTCATCAGTGATCAAAACGACAGTCCAACGAAGGCTCCTGATAACATACTGTTTCGATTGGATCTTTATCAGAAGACTAATACATGATTCATAGACTAGTACATGTTCAAATTGACAGAATTCACTTAGGAGGAGATGACTTCATCTTATATCGGGTTCATAAACTACTACATGTTCAGTTCACAAAATTCACAAAGAGGAAATGACTTCATCCAAAGGCGGAAATTCCAAGACGGGCTGCTGATTCTACAGACGGAACTATTCTCAGTTAGCCAGCTGGACTGTCATTTTGATCACTGATGAGAACTGTCGTCTTGATTACTTATTACTACTGATTATATAATTAGAAACTGATGACTACTGATTGTATATATTAGCAACTCCTGTTATGAATGTTTCACTGTTATGTTATTGTTGTTATGAGTATATTTCACCTTTATTATAGTGTGGAGATTTGTAGTAATACACAGTAGTAATTTTGTTCTACATACCTTTATTATTGTGTTCTGGTGCAGTTCTTATTTTCTATATTGTTGATTACTGCCATATATAGATATTTGTTATACGGCCCAGATCACCATACCATGAAAAGACACATCCATCCAGTTCTCTCTCTCTCACACACACACAAAGTGGCCTTGTACTGAATCAGACCACTGGTCCATCAGGGGCAGTACTGTCTACACAGACTGACAGTGGCTCCCCAGGGTCTCAGACTGAGGTCTTTCACATTCTTTTAACTGGAGATGCCAAGGACTGAACCTGGGATCTTATGCATGCTAAAAAGATGCTCTACCACTGAGCCATGCCCCCTCTCCAATTTGATGGGGCTCAGATGAGCATCATATGGATGGAACTGTGCTTCTACATTACAATCTCCACAGAACTGCATCAGGGCACACAAGCAAAACTGGATTATCAGGTACTGCATTTGGCATAGTATTTTAGAATCCTAAACCAATTTATTATCTTTAACAATGGAACCACAACATCAACACATCAATAAATACAGATACCTGCTTCCAGGGAACATGGTGACCTGACAAGGAACACTGTCAAAGGCTCAAGTCCTTTCTTGCTGTGGGGCAAGGAGGAGGAGGAAGAAATTTACTTCTCCATCCTTACCTCTCCCCCAAACTGACAGGTGAACCCACGGGGGCAGGGATTGATATATCCCGTTTCCACCTGGGTTCTGGAAATATCAAGGACAGTTGAGACAAAGAGGACTTTTTGTCAGTTAGGTCAGCTGACCCCAACCGATCTTACTCTTTTTTTAAAAAATCATTCTGGATTCAGTAATCTTTGCACTACTTTGGACTCCTGGAACTGCAATCATAATTAGAAAGACTGGCAGACTACCAGCAACGTTTGAAGTCAGCTTCCAAAATATAGTGGTAAGAGGGACCTCCTTTGAAAACTTATTTATTTTCTTCTGTTATATATTTCCTTACTTAAACACCTCCTTTGAATTCCCCCAGAATGAAAAACAACAAGAAAACATTGGGTTTTTTCCCCCTGAAGAACTTAGATGAATCAGTGTACTGGGAAACAAAGCTAAGATGCTGCTGTTTCCCCCCCCCTTCTACCTCTTTGTTGCTCCCCCTCCCCTTTCCCCCCTTCTAATTTATCACCTTTGTTCCCTGCTTTACTAAATTTTAATGGGAAAAAAATTGTTCTGTTGGTGATAGAATGTTTGTGACTAGGGATGGGCATGGACTGGGAAAATGGAGGTTTGTGGGGTCTCATGAACCGGGATGAACCCTCGCTTCACAGACCAGTTTGAGGTTTGTGGCTCCTGATGAAGTGCACTTGCAAAAGCCATTTAAAGGGTTTCCTTTAAATGGCTTTTGCAAGCTGCGTTGCTGCCATGACTTGCAAGTGAACTGAGAAGTGTTTTAAATACATTCTCAGTTCACTTGTGAGCTTGGAAGTGGGGGGGGGGGAGCAAAACGGACATGTTAAATGGCTGACAGCCATTTAAACCTAACAGCTGATGGGTGAACCCGTTGAGCTGTTATGTTTAAATGGCCAGCAGCCATTAAACTGGTCAGTTTCACTCCCCCCGCTTCCAAGGCGGTGGCGTGACTTGCAAAAACCATTTAAGGGTCTCTTTAAATGCCTTCTCCAAGCCCTGCCACCGGCACCAGCATATATGCCCGCACAACCCCCCTGGGAGGTTTGTGGGGGCGGGATGGGCACGAACTGAGGTTTGTGAACCATGAACCAGGCTTAGTTCATGACAAACTTTGGTTCATGCCCATCCCTATTTGTGACTGAATGATTAGAAGATAAGCTACCTTTCTCATTTATACTGTATTAATTCAGAACACTCATTACTTGCTACATTTAGCCCTTTTTTATTAGAACTGCAGATAATACCATTTTTTGTTGTAATGTACATATACTTTAGTTGAATTATTTAAATAGTATACACTTTGATTATTGTGTGTTTGATACATGCATAGAAAAAGTATATAAAAATAATATATGGGAAGTGTGTACAATATTTTTTAAAAAAGAAGAGGGAAAAGGAGAATGGCAACAGGAACACGTCAAAGAGAAAAAGAAAAAAGGAATAGAGATGAAGACCAGAGAATTGAAGAAATGGTTGGAAACTTATTACAAACACTGGTGAGCCAACTGCAACAATATGAAGAAAAAACTCAAAAGACCATTCAAGATTCAGAGAAAAGAATCTTAAAGAATACTCAGTGTATTCAGAGAAATATTCAATAATCTGAGGGGAAAAAACCAGAAGAACATTCAAGAAGTGTGTCAAGAGATATCACCTCTACTATCAGAAATTAATTTAAAATTATAAGAACAAACAGAAGGAATTATAAAAATCAAAGCGAAGCAAAAGGGTAATGACACATATTTAGAAAGACAGGATCTTCGGATCTAGAAGGCAGAACAAAGAACTGAAATCCTGGAAACTCAATGCAGATTTAATAATCTGTGTTTTAGAGGAATTCCAGAGGACTTTGGGAGGCTGAATTTGGAAAAAAGCTTTCATGATTTACTTCTGAATTATCTGAAGGTAGAAGACGACTTTCATGACATTGACCAGATTTTTAGAGTGAATTCCAGATCTGCATTTAAGAATAAGCTAACTGGCAATGTACTGGTTCAGTTCACCTACAACAAAACATGAGATGCAACACTAAAGAACCAAAGGGAGTCACCACTCAGAGTTGTGGGAAAAGAAGTGCAGATCTTTCAGGATTTACCAACAAGTGTATTGAAGAAAAGGAAAACTTCGGCCTTTTGAGACAGATTTTACAAAAGAAATAAATGAAATATCATTGGAAAATACCATCTGCAATAGAGGTATACTTACCAAAAGGAAGAGAAATAATTGTAGCAGAGGAACAAGTGAAGCAATTGGCCAAAGAACTGCAAATGGAAGACTTACATAGAGGAACAGAAGGAGAATTGCCAAGAAACTCAAAGCAATGTGCTAGCAGCTCAAAGCAAAGTTAAAAAATTCCGAAGAAGAAACAAGCAATGATAAATAGGATGTGACAACAACATCAGGGCAAAATGGATAAATTAAAAAATAGTATCAATAAACATCAGTGGACTAAATTCTCCTTCAAAATGCATGAAAATCTTCAGCCAACTGAAAAAACAAAGTGCTGATATATATTATGCCTACAAGAAATAAAGAAAAAATACAAACATATTTTAAACAATAAAAAATTAGGCAAAACATATCTTACTTCTGCACAAAACAAAAATGTAGAGTAGCCATTTACATAAACAACCCACAAATAAAAGTATTAGAAGAATTAAGAGACTCAAATGGAAGATTTTAAAAATGACACTCCTGGAAGGCAAAATATGCACGACAGCAATAATACATGCACCAAATGAGGCTGAAGTCAATTTTTTTGAGAATTTTTTCCAAACTATGCTACACTTCCAAGATGAGGAAATAATGATTCTTGGAGATATGTATTAGACCCCCAAAAAGACAGATAAAGGAATATTAAAGATGTAAAATTACTTAAAAATGTATTTCAATACACGGGAATGCTGGAATTAGAAGATTTGTGGAGGACCAAACATCCGATGAGCAGAGACTTTACCTTCTTTTCAGAGAGAGATCAAACATATTCAAGAACAACCATGTGCTGGATATCAAAAAGTTTGACAATGAATTTAGAAAAAGTAGAAATTTAACCGAAGATATTTGCAGACTACAATCCCACAGAAGTAACGTTGCAATGGAATAGAGAATCAAAAAGAAGATGGAGATTAAATGATACTCTTTTACTACAAGAAGATGTAGTAAATAAGTGTAAAAAAGATTTGGAAGAGATTTTAAAAAATAAATAACACAGTCCTTTATCCCCTTTATTATTTATCCCAGCAATAAAGATTTTAGCTACAAAAATTAGACAAGACAACAGAATTAAGGGAGTAAAAATGGATGCTGAAGAGTTCAAAATGAAAAGTTAGCAGATAAGTTTCTAACAGTCTTGAATTCCCAGAAGTCATTGCACCATACTGAAGTATTTAAATCCCTATCAAACTATAAAATTAATAGAAAAAAATGATAATGAAATTTTAAAAACAATAAGAAGAAGAGATTATAAAGAGCACAAAGTGCTCAACAGCCACCAATCCTATTAAATATTTGGGAATAACTGTGACTAAGCAAAACTGCAATCTTTTTAAAAATACCTACCAGAAAATTTGGAAATTGATACAAGCAGATTAAGACGGAAAAAAACTAAAAATCTCATGACCAGGCAGAATCTCTGCAATCAAAATGAATGTGCTGCCAAAACTATATGGAATGGCAAAAAAAGAAGAAAAAGAATAAGCTTCAAAATATTACAAGATGAGAAAACAGGAGGTTTAGCAGTCCCAAATATAAAATTATATTACCAAGCAGCAGGTCTAGTCTGGAATGTGGACTGGATTAAAAACCCAAGACAAAGAATAGTAAAATTAGAATCCGAAGATCTTGATGAAGGACCACACTATTTTTTATGAATTAGGAAACTGACTAAAAAGATTATAACACAAGAAAGAACTCACATAATCAGAGATGGACTTCTGAGAATATGGTTTACACGCCAGAATTTACTGAGCCCCTCAAACTCTATGCTTATGTCCCCAATAGAAGCGCATTATGATAAGAACATGAGAAATAAAAATTATTTTTTAACAGATGGCATGATGATAAACGCTCGGGAAAATCAAGTCTTGGCAATATAGTAAAGATGAAGGTGTAAACATTCAATGGCCGATATATTATCAATTAGTCTCAAGACTAAAGAAGATCATGAGTATTGAAGGTGGAGTTCTAAGAGATGTGACTGAATTTGAGCAGCTGATTATTAAAACAAAAAGAGCATTTACTACAATGGATATATAAGATTTTACTCCAGCTAGAAATGGAAGATGAACAAGTGAAAAACTGTATGATTAAGTGGATGCAAAACCTTAAAGAACAGATTAAGCAACTATGGGAATGACTATGGGGAAAAGATATCAGATTCACAGTCAGCCAGACACTAAGAGAAAATTGGTACAAAATGTTTTCCAGATGGTATATAACTCCAAAGGACATTGAGAAAGCACATAAAAACTACAAAGAAAAATGCTGGAAATGTCAAAACATAGATGGAACCTTCTTTCATATGCAGTGAACTTGCAAAAAAGCAAAAAGATATTGGAAAGAAATACACTGAAAAATGCAGAACATATTAAAGTTTAAATTCCCAATGGAATCCAAATGCATGCTACTAGGTGTTAATTACCAAAAACTTTAGAAGAAATAATAAAATACATGGTGACAGCAGCTAGAACTATTTATGCAGCAAAATGGAAACTAGACATCTGCCCACATGCAGAAAAATGGGGAAATGAACTTGCTGAATACACAGTGGCTGCGGTCATACACACTAAATAATCCACTTTCAGTGCACTTTCAATGCACTTTGAAACTGGATTTTTACTGTGTGAACTGGCAAATCCAGTTTGAAAGTGCACTGAAAGTGGATTGAAAGTGGATTATTTAGTGTGTGTGACTGCAGCCAGTAATGGCAAAATTAACAACCTATTTGAGAAACAGATCTATTACAAAATTTGAGGAGAGATGGAGTGTGTATTATGTGTATTAGGCTAGCAGGAGACAAACTTTAAGTGAGAAAAGATCATATACAAATGTACGGTAATGAAACAGAAGCAGAATTAAAATCTGTTCCAAATGTATACAATACAATAGAAATTCAAATGGGTTCTTGATATGAGATATATAATAGACTTTCTTTTACACCGTGATATACTACTTATCTATTAAAGGTTCTAATGAATATGAAGAAGTGGCAAAAATATGTTATATTGAATACACGGTAATGATGAAACTAGTGTTGTAGTCAAAATAGATTAATTAAGACATTTGAAACCTTATATTATGAATACAATTGTACCCCAACAGAAACAAGAAGTATTGTATTTTATACATAATACCTTAAAAATTATAATGAAGGGGATGAAAGGGAAAATATTCTCTGTCCTATACCCTTTGTACTACATTACTGACTTTGATAAATGCAGTTATGGTGTATAACCCTCCTTTTTTCTTTACCTTTTCTTTTCTGTACCCCCACTATTTTCCTAAAATACATACATACATACATACATAGAGATATCACTTCTGGTTAGTAACAAAAACCTTTAGAAACATTACCTCTTTATCCTTTTTACTCTTCTTTATTTTCATCTTAATCTTCTTTCCTGTGATCATACTGTAGTTTTGATTCTTCTTTTTATCTTTTAAGTACTGGAATAATAATGAGTGCATATCATTGTAAATTACTCATATTAATAATTAATTTGTTTTCCAAAAATGCATCTGGCCTAGTTATACTGCAGCTGTGTCCGCAAACTGCTTAGAATAGCAAATAACCCCCATGGCAGATATGTGGGGTAGAACCATGCTGACTGTGTGGGTGTATAGGCATAAAAGTGGGCAGCAGTGGGGGCTTAGCTGCTTCCCTAGTAATTGCCACTGTTGGTTCACAATCAGGTACATGCTTGCTTAGCTTCAGCCATTCTGCACCACTAAGAGCTGTTCAGTGGGCTCCCTATCAAAAACTCTGGCAAGTTTAATATTTTTAAAAATGTAACAGTAGTTTTGGAGCATTTCAAAAACGAAGCAGAAAAAGAATATTCATGTCCAGTTACATTAGCCATTTAATGTTTTTCTTCTCTGAAATTTGCTTTGAGAGAGGAAGCTATCATAATGTTTTTATAAAGTAGTATTTAAAAATCTTCACTCTTTTTGTCAGGCTGTTTCCATGGAAACTATTTCTATTGCTAACTTAAATCAGCTTAGTTTCTGGTTTTCTGTTCTTTTTTACTCAGTTTCATTTACTGTACATTCACCAGTGCTGATGTCTTCTACACATTAACAACTCAATCTTAAACTCTGTTTGGAAAACATAATGGTCAGTCTCACAATGCCCTTGGGTTTAGACTGCAGTGCAGTAAGATTGTACTGTTAGACAAATTAGTGGAGGACAGGTCTATCAACAGCTATTAGCCACAATGACTAAATGGAACATTTATATTCAGAGACAGTAATCCTCTGAATATCAGTGCTGGGTGGCAACAGGGAAAGGTTTTGACCTCTGTGCCCTGCTTGCAGGCCTTCTGGGAACATCTAATTGGCTGTTGGGTGAAACAGGCTGCTGGACTAGATGGTGCACTGGTATAATTCATCACAGTTGCTCTCATGTCCTTATGGAAACCTCTGTGTAAAAATGGGATAAAGACAGGGGTCATTTCGAGCAGGAGCTCGGGGGAGCGCAGCTCCGGGAGTTGGTGCCAGCCCCCCCCCCCGTGGGGGAATGCCTGCTTGTGTCATGGCTGCAGCAAAATGACCCCGTCCCCTGGAAAGGTCCTTGTTCCTCCGACCAGCCTTCTGAAGGCTTCAGCCACCACTGAAGCTATCCTCCCAGAATAGGGGTACTTCTGAGGCTTGGATTAGTAGCTGTCCCCTCTCTGCCAGCTCTCTCTCTCTCTCTTTTCTTTCTTTCTTGCCTTCTGACATACTTCCGGTGATGTCAGGGGGTGTGGCATATGCAAATAAGTTATGCTACTGAGTTATGCTACTGAGTTCCTGCACCTCTTTTTCTACGAAATGACCCCTGGATAAAGATAATACAATGTATATATATGTTAAGAAGAAAAAAGTGAGCAGCCAAAGCAGAACAGTCAACAATTTAGTAATGCTGATGACTTTTAATAACCAGACCCCCCAAAATTATTTATACCATAAAATGGGACAATGAAATATAAATTCTATAGCATAGGATTATAATTCCTTATAACAGGCTAAAAAAATCAAGAACCCCTATGGGTATTTTGGCATCAGCTGCAGACATGTGATGCTCTGGAGTTTTACCCTGGAAGGACTCGTAGATTCTTGCAACCTTCAGTCCCATTAAACACTCAAGAGCTACCAGTGGCAGTGACTATACCAGTAAATATCATCAGTCTGGTCAAGGTCATTTTGAAAACACAAACTGATTCTGCAAAAGAGCTTCTCCCTCTTAAAGTTCACTGTGTGTGATTACATAATCACACAATGTATAGTGAGATATCCCATTATATAAAATGAATGACAGGTGTGAATCCACTCATATCCTCTGAAAAAGTAGAATCTAGTCCACAAAAGTTTATGTTGAAATACATTCACATTAGTCTCTGGCAGGCCACAGGACTCCTGGTTTTTTTGAGAAAACAAAGCATCCCTCATCTCTTTAGCCCCATGTGTATTTCATTTCATGAACCCTTTAGAAGGACTAGCCTAGTTCTGTGAAGGAAGAGGACTGAAAGCATGGTGACCCATTCCAACTCAGACCCACCTTAGAAAGCTGTACTGGTCCTGATTTTTCTTTCTTTTTTTTCTTTTCCTTCTTTTTCTTCAACTTATCTTTTTTCCTCTTCTAAAAACATGTTAAAAGTAAAATAAAAATATCACTAACATTTTCTTACAAAGATTACTTATAGCCTTCCTTTCTACATTAAGGTAAATGCTCAAGGCAGCTTAGGAATCATTTTAAAAGCCACAAAAAGTCAATATAAACATACAACAATCAGCATCTACTAAAACATTTAAAGGTACACAGGAAAATTAAGCAAAAAAAAGGTTTTCTGAAAAAAGTTTTCAACTGACGACAGAAGACCTTTAAGGAAGGCTCCATTCATAGCAAAGGGGAGAGAGTGTTCCAGAGGACAGAGGTGGCTGCTGAGAAAATCCTCATGTGGGTTCCCACCTACTGGATTTCCCCAACCAGGTTCCCATGGTAAAGGTTACCTGGCTAACCTCAGAGCTCAAGCTGCTATGAACAAGGGACTGATGGTGATTGACGCAGAAAGCCTTGATTCTCAAAAGCTTATATCTTTTTGGTCTTTAAGGTGCTACTGGACTTGAATCTTGGTTCTTCTATTGCAGGCCAACACGGCCACCCACCTGAAATACTTGCACTTTGTATCTGGCCTGGAAGCACACTTGCAGCCAATGTAACTGGCACAAGATGGGAGTGAGGAATTCACTGGGGCCAGGCCCTGTAAAAATCCCAGCTACAGTACTTGGGCTGTAGCATTCTCCTTTTCCTCTATTTTATCCTCACAACAACCCTATGAGGTGGGTCAGACTGAGACAGTGTTACTCAGTGGGTCACTCAGCAAGCTTCCATGGCATGATTGGGGATTTGAACATGGGTCTCCCAGACACTAGTCCAGTACTCTTAACCAGTACACAACCCTGGCTCTCAAAAAGACAGGACTATTTTTTAAATTAATATTGTGTATATGGATGCATGTAGTTGCCTTATACTGAATCAGGCCATTAGTCAGTCAAGGTCAGTACTGTCTATGCAGACTGAAAGCAGCTCTCCGGGGTCTCGAGTCGAGGTCTTTCATATCACATATGTCCTGATCCTTTAGCTCAGTGGTTCTCAACCTTCCTAACCCACAACCCTTTAATACAGTTCCTCATGTTGTGGTGACCCCCAGCCATAAAATTATTTTTGTTGCTACTTCATAACTGTAATTTTGCTACTGTTACGTAATGTAAATATCTGATATGCAGGATGTATTTTCATTGTTACAAATTGAACATAATTAAAGCATAGTGATTAATCACAAAAACAATATGTAATTATATATATACAAGAGACGGGACCCGCGATACTCACGGGGGGGGGGGGGGGGAGAGAAGCCAACAGCCACTCTGTCCGGAACCTCTCCCTCTCTCCCTGCCTACTCTCGCTCGGCCGAGTGGCTGACAGCCACTCAGCCGGGTGTTTCTTCTCCCCCCCCCCGCGTTTCTCCCTCCCTCCCTGCCCCCCGCCCATTCTCGTTCGGGCCGAGTGCTAAGCAACTCGGGCTCAGCATTTCTTCCCCCCCGCCCTCTCCCTCCCCCCCGGCCCGTTCTCGTTTCCTTCCCCCTCCCCGGTCTTGCACGGCGGGCTTCCAGCCTTGCCACGCCACCTCCCCCCTCCCTTCCAGTTCTTCCAGCCTTGCCGCGCCGCCTCCCCTGCCTTACCCCAGCTCTCCCCCCTCCCACCCCCAGCTGGCCTCGGTGAGTTCCGGCAGCTGCTCTTCCTCGTCGCTCTTCCCCCCCCTGTCCCCTGCAGGTCCTCTTCCCCCCCTCCTGCCCACCAGCGAGGCCTCGCCGCTTCTCTCTCCTCCTGCCCCCTCCAGGTCTTCTTCTCCCCCCTCCAGGCCCCGGCGAGGCCTTGCCGGCACTCCCCCCCACGGACTGCAGCGGGCCTCGGCGCGCTCGCTGGGTTCACCGCTCCCCCCCAGGCTTCTCTCCCCCCTCCGTTTTATGGTGGGCCTCGGTGGCGCTCGCTGAGTCCGCTGCTTCTCCTTCTCCCTCCCCGTGGTCTCGCCAGCCGTGTCCGCTGTTGGCTGCCGGGCCGGCCCACTGTCTCCGCCCGCCCACCGCAGACAAGGTAAGCTCGTTCCCCCCGAAATTTTTTTCAAACTTCTTAGATTTTTCTGCAGACAGGGGGATCAGCCCCCATCTGCAGAACCCCCTCCCCACCCCCCAAGTGCCCCCCCGCACGGATTTAAGTATCTGCATGCGGGGGGGGCACTTGGGAATTAGATATATAGATATATTATATATATAAATATTTGGCTGGACCTCCAGCAACTCTGGTAGAGAGTAACTTCACAGTTCAGTAGAACTCTTGATCACATGGTAGTTGGTCCTAATGTTGTTGTTGCAACCAGTGAGATATAAACCATGGGTACCTTTGTCTTGAATACCTTGCCTTTTGTTTTTAAAAAGTTAAAAAGCATCAGACCCAGTACTAAGCCCTGTAGTATCCCACTGCTTACTATAAGTATAGAACTATTGCCTGCTGGATTGGACCAGTGGTCCAGCATCCTATTCCACACAGCAGCCAACCAGTTACACCACAAAGCTGTCTCCTGGCACTGATATTCAGAGTTTTGCTGCTTCTGTACACAAAGGTTCTCTTTAGTTACCATGGCTAGTGGCCATTGATGGACCTCTCCTCCATGAATCTATATAATCCTCTTTTAATGTTTGTGGCCATACTGCTTTCCACTGGTAGTGAATTGCACATTTTATTACTCACTGAGTAAAGAAGTATATCCTTTTGGCTATCCTGAATCAATTTCTCCACAGCTTCATTCAGTGTCCCTGAGTTCTTGAATAACAGAAAGGGGGGGGACTCTATCTACTGTCTCCATCCTAAGCCTAATTTTATAAACCTCAATCATGCCCCCTTTAGCCAATTTTTTTTTTATCAGGAAGATCCCAGATTCTCCAGGCTTTCCTAGTACAAAAGGGTATATCACTGTATTTCCAAACCAGGCTAGAGAAGGACTTTGGTGACTCCTCGCCGCACGACAACCACTGTTCCCTCTAAGTCAGACGAGTTAGTGTGAGCTAGCTCATAGTTTTTTAGCCTCCAGCTCACACATTTTTCTCTTAGCTCAGGAAAGATGGCTCCAGAGCAAACTAATTCTTGCAGTAGTCAAATGGCTCGCTCACAACTTTAATGCTAGTAGCTCACCAGGTAGAATTTTTGCTCTCAAGACTCCAGAGCTTTGAGGGAGCATTGACAACAACGCCCCAGCTCCTTCACCGCTGCAGGGAGAAAACGAGGGGACGCCTGCCTTGCCACAACTGCCTCCCGCTGCCTGAGGGGAGCTGTGCCCGGCCTGCTCCGGCCCCTCCAGAGGACCAAGGCTCTGGCTCCTGGCCTGCCGTCGCTCCTTTGCAGGGAGGGGGGGGAGAGAAGTGGAGAGCGCACCTGACACGGCAGAGACAGACTGTTTTCGAAGGGCAATGGGGGTGATTGGTGTTGTTGTTGCAAATAATCTGATCTTCTGGCTTGGGCACTTGTTTTCTCCCCACACAAGACTCGTCTTTTGCCTAGCCTCCCCCTCCCACGCGCACGCTCCACTCCACATCGTTCCGAGGCTGCAGTGGAGTCTAGCAGGATTCCACCCAACCTTCAGGGAGACTACTCTAGAGTAAGTGCTGGGGGGGAGGTTGCTTTGCAGATCTGTTCTGCTACCTGTGCAAAAGAATGCAAGCACGCTTCCCGACCCTCCTAAAGGGGAGATAATTTAATTCTTATGAAGCAAGAGGAAGTGTTCCCAAAGTAAAAGTGTGTCTCTATTAGGGACACTCTGGGAGCACCAGGAAGTTGGGATTGTCTTCAGATGAAGCGTTCTGTCAATTCCCTGCCAAATTAGAGCAAAGTATTTAGTATTTCACACACCTCCCTCGGGCTAAAGCCAACTAATTCAGTTCAGGGCTAGAGAAAAATACCTTGCCTCACTTTTAGGGAGGTCTGGAGGGGAGAGGGAGAAGAAGGGACTGCTGGCAACTCTGTGACTTAGTGACATTGCAGAGAGGCGTTTGTGGTCCTTTCAGCAAATGCCTCTCTTTCATTGCCCAGTAGAACTAACAGGGATTGAAGAGTGCAGCTTTCTTTTTCCAAGGAGAGCCCTGCGTCTCTTCTGTTTCCAAGCAGAGCCCTGCCACGCCAGGTGCGCTCTCTGCTTCGCTCCCCCCCCCCTGCAAAGGAGCGACTGCAGGGCAGGCCAGGAGCCAGAGCCCTGGTCCTCCAGAGGGGCCGGAGCAGGCCGGGCGCGGCTCCCCTCAGGTGGCGGGAGGCAGTTGCAGCGAGGCAGGCGCCCCCTCAGGATTGGGCAGGTGGCGGTGACAGCAGCAGCAGCGGCGCTTCTCCTCCTCATTGTTTTCCTCCTCCTTCACGTTGGCTCTGTGTTTTGTGCAGGCGCCAAAGAGCCCAAGCCCTGCCCGACAGCCCAAGCGCTGCTCCCCGAGGCCCGGCCCGCAGAGGAGAAATTTTGAAGCAGGGCAGCTCCAGGAGCACTGGGAAAGGTCTTGGGGCGAGCTGCGGAAGTGCTGCTCCGCGGTGAAGGGTTTTTGGTGAGGGAGGGGGGCTGGAGCAGGGGCGGGGTGGGCGGGCCATCCAGCTGAACCCTATGCCGGCGACCCCTGTGAAAGTGTCGTTCGACCCCCAAAGGGGTCGTGACCCACAGGTTGAAAACCGCTGCTTCAGCTGGAGACACCAGAGATTGAACCTGGGACCTTCTAAATGCCAAGCAGGTGCCCTACCACTGCCTCTTGAGGTTTCCAAACTATCTTCAGAGGCAGCTGAAAAAGGGCCCATTGAAATCTGATCTACGGAAGCCTCAGGAATATTCTGAGCTTCTGTAGGTAATACAGTAAATAAGTTGGACTGGATGCAAGAAATTTTGCACAACTAGCACTGATCACAGTGAAATGTTGAAATATCCAGTATTTGGTTTTGGGGAACCTGGTGGCAACAACTTGGAACAACATTGCTAGTGGACATTGTGCAGACACCCTTGCAGCAGACGCATCTAAACAGAAGAGGTACTTGATAAAAACATTTGCTAATTGTAATTCCAAATATGTGATCTATGCCAATTAATGTCCTTACGATCTGATATATATAGGCTTCACTACCAGAGCTGTAAAAAAATGGATTTGCGAACACAGAAGCTGCATTAGACTTCAAAGACGGCATGCACTGCCTGGTGAACATTTCCTGACCTTGAGTCATACAGATAAGCAGCTGTGCTTCTGGGTATTGGAAAAGTTCCAAGCTTCCAGCCTACAACTACTTCAGCATCTGAGAGCAAGAGAAATCTATTGGATTTTTACTTTGAATACTCTGTCTCCCCATGGCCTAAACAAAGGGATTGACTGGCTACGTGTTAGACAAATTGGTGTCCTTCTAGTAATCAATAATGTACTATAATACTTGTATTATCCAACACATTTTAATTTGGGGTAATTCCCCAAAATATTCTATGGTTGATCACATGCGCAAGAGTCTATTTTTTCCATTCTGAATGCATTATCCCAGTGCCTAGCATAAAAGGGGTAGGGTACTTTGTATTTTGTACTATTACATTGCTATTCGCTCCTGGCTGCGTTGAATTTTTCTGACCAAGCAAGAAAGGTAATTCTGATTGATATATTATTCTGTTTTATTTTTCCATGTCTTATCAGTTCTTTAAAAATTTTTTTTTAAGAATCTATTTTAAAATCTTTAGGTACACAATTGAACCATTATTATAGGAAAGTGTACCTGACTATGGCAGCAAACTATCAGGAATAAGGCCTCTGATTAATATCTTTGCCTTTGGTCACATACAATCAGGGCTATTTTGGGGCAGGAACGCACAGGAACGGAGTTCCAGCTGGCTTCTGAGTTGGCCATGCCTTCAGCCTCCCCTCCTCGGGTTCCCCAGGCGCCTTGCAAGCCACAGGGTGCCTGGGGAAGCCAAGCTGATCCAGGGAGGGAAGGCAGTTTAAACTGCCTCCTCTCCTCGAGTTCCCCAGGCACCCCACAGCTGCGGGGTGCCTGGGAAAGCTGATCCAGGAACTGCCTTTCTTCCCTTGGGTTCCCCATGCGCCCCGCAAGCCGGGGGGCACCTGGGAAAGCTGATCTTGGGAAAGAGCTGTATTGTCAGGGGTGTGGCATAAAATGCTAATGAGTTCCTGCTGCTGAGTGTGGCCTATTATGCTAATGAGTTCCTGCTGGGCTTTTTCTACAAAAAAAGTCCTGCATACAATAATCATTAATAAGTAACTTGAAATGTATCTTTTGGCATAAGTTTTCCATTTTATTATTTCTAATAATTAATAATTTGTTCTGTTTTTCCTTTCTCCTGCAGAAAAATTTCATCTAAGTCAATTGATAAGAAATCATTGTTGCATTGTAATGTCAGCAGCCATTCTGTAATAGCATTTGTTTGACCACTGAGGAATGCCAATAGGCTGAAATGCATATGGTCAGGGTCAATAATGGTCATTTTTGGTTGTCACTATACAACTGGATTCCTAATTGAGGCTATCACCAGGGCCAATATCTGTTTTTGAATCTACTTTGTAATAAATACATGTATATTTTTGTACATCAGTCAGGCTGGTCAGGCAGTTGGTTCCCTATCTCCCCTCCTGCAGCTTGGCTATGGTGATCCATGCAATGGTCACCTCCAGACTGGATTACTGTAATTTGCTCTATGCAGGACTGCCCTTGAATCTGACCCGGAAACTTAATTTGGTGCAAAATGCAGTGGCACACCTCCTGTCTGGGGTGTCTTTGCAGGCGCCCATGCAGCCAGTGCTTCACCAGTTGCACTGGTTGCCAATTGAATACTGGATTAGGTTCAAGGTTACGGTACTGACCTTTAAGGCCCTATGCGGTCAGCGACCAATATATCCACAGGACTGTCTCTCCCAATATGTTCTCGGAGAGTCTTAAGATTGGCAGAGCAACACTTACTAGTAATCTCTGGCCCAAGAGACATCCACTTAACCTTGGCCAGAGCCTACTGGAACCTAACTTCGGCCAGAGCCGGCCTGGTGGAACAAGCTCCCAAATGAGATCAGGGCCCTGCAAAATTTATTACAATTCTGCAGGGCCTGTAAAACAGAGTTGTGCTGCCAGGCCTTTGGTTGAGGCAGTGACTGCCTCACTATGTTTGGCCTCTCCTGCACTAACCAGCCCCCCCCCCCCTTCCACCAGCCTGTGCTGTTTGCTATATCAGTTTGTGTCACAGGCAGGGGGCTAGGCCTAATTATTACCTCGATAGCCCTCCTGAGTTACACTCAGTTATATTCCTGAGGTCTAGGAATTACCATCTTGTCATCATGTAAGTTCAGTTGCCTGTTTGAGGGGGAGGGCAGGATAAAAATCCCATAAATAAATAAATACAGTATTTAATGTTTTAAATTTAACTAACAGAATTATTGGGCCTATACATTCAGATCTTCTTAACCTTTAGGTTCTAAATTGAATGAATAATAAGTTATTCATTTCCAGCCCAGGTCATCTGCAAATCAGCAGTTCTCACATGACACTGTAGCTCATACCAGTCAAGGGGAAGTTTGAAGAGAAACTATCCCATGTGAAGTTGTCATATGTCTACAACCAAGGTGAAATTGCTAAGAGGAAGTTGGTCAAGACACCACAGGAACTGTTTTGCTTGAGTGCATCTCATATTGTGCCTGACTCCTTGAATAACAAGACTATAATAACCTATCTGATTCATGGTATGCAGTAAAATGCATACACAACAGCCTTTAATTTACAAACAATACAGTCGATATATATATGAATTACCACTTGATTCCTGTAGTAAATTCAGTTTTACCTTTTTGTTATGTTTTTCCTTTTTCCTCTTCTTTGATTTTGATTTTGGAGAATCTAAATACAAAGTTTTGGGAAAAAACAACACATATGGTAGGAGTTTACAAAGGCCAAGATTCACAGTAATATTCAAGGAAGAGCCATATTAGTATTTTACAAGAAACACACACACCTGTATAAGTGTCTCAAAGGCTAACAGGTTTACAATGGACCAGAATTCACTTACTGCTATGTGAACAGTCATTATGCTTACCTTATGTACATTTGAGCTTCACAAAGAAGCTTCACAGTTTTACCATTTTTTCTCTTTTTATACTATGTCTACACACACACACACCCACACACCCCTATATCTGTCAACCAGGGATAAACTCCAGGCCCTTGACAGTACTCATTCAATGACAGTTTTTGTGCAGTGGTGTTGGTGAATGTACACCCTCCCACACAAAGCCATAATGTAATGTGTAGTAGGCATTCAGTGCCCAATTCCTACAACCTTTCTGCTTCTTTTTAAAGAAGGAATAATTCTGTAAACCAGATCATGACATACATGGGCTTCTATGCAAGTGGTCATGTTACATTATGTGCATGATTGGGGAAGGGGGAAGGTTGGGCTGCACACTAGGCGCATTGTCACCCGAGTTAAGAGCCAGGCCCAGGCACAAATCTCTCTGTAAAACCATAAAAACCAATCACAGCCCTTCTATTATTTACAGGAATGATTATTCTATTATTAAAGATATTTGGTGTATCAAATCAGGAAGATGGAGACTCCAGCTTCGATACAAAAGGCAGCTGTGATAGCGAGATACTCATAAACAAAAATTTCCAGAGCATGGCATATATCTATAGATACAAATAAACAATAACATCAATTAACTTCAGAACTGGGACGTACAAGTTTAGCCCAATTCAGCTATTCATTAAGCCTGCAAAAACTCCATGTGCTCACTGAAAATCTTGTACAAGACAAAGCTCCAAGGCTCCTTTCAACATTAGGCCAGCTCCATCCAAGCAGCTGTACTGTACATGTAGAACATCTTAAAACACTGAACAGGACAAGCGCACAACTTCCTAGCCATCCAGGTTACTGTTTATACTTAGTTTGACAGTTTTCTGTATTTGCTAAATGACTGCTTGTGTAATACGCCTACAAAAAACTGATTAGCTCAGTACAGCACAAGCTTACCTCTACTGCTAGAACTGCTTCTGCTATGGGAATCAGAGGACCCTGAAGAACTTGAAGAGGAAGATGAAGAAGAACTGGACGAGGTGGTGGAGGAAATGGATGATGATCTACTTCTGCTGCGTTTCCGTTTCCTTTTCTCTCTCTCTTGAAGAATGAATAAAGTAAGGGATAAAGGATTAGGATTTTAGTTATGTTTTTAGTTTCATATGTTTGTTTTAAAAACAATTTATTGCAATTTTTATTCTGGTTAACTACCTCACAGAAGGTATTAATAAAATAAATGTTAAATAAATAAATATTAAATAATTTTTGCAGTTTCTTCTTTGGTTATCTGCTGCTGCAATTCCAAACAATCAAACCAATTCATGTGACAATTTGTTACATGCTGCAAAGAATGCAAATTGACATTTCAATTATTAGAGAGTGAGATCACTCGTGAGTACTTCCAACACAAATGGTGCCTCAAAAAAGACTGACATTACAATTATCAGAGAATCAGATTGTCCATGAGCACTTCCAACATAAATGGTGGCTCAAAATGCTCTCAAAAATATTCACTCCACTGGAATCTGTATTCTAAGCATTTAGAAGTATCTGGAAGACTTGTTCACCCACACAAACCAACTTACAAAATGTCCATATGAATGAGCCTGAGCCTAAACTAGAACCAAACCATAATGCAAAACCATAAAATTGCAGTATGTTCTCTAGAACCTACTTATCACAAACTCAGTGATTAATCTTACCTCTGACTTTTGTTTTCTCTTGTGAAGTAGCACATAGTGTTCCACATTTCTCTTCATGCCTGTTGTCATCCATATCTATTAAACACAGAGAGAACATCACCACTGTCAAAAAACATTTTTCTTGAAAGATGAGGAAACTACCCAACTCCCAGGGCTTTTCAAGTACCAGCAGCTGAAATAAAAGTCTAATCTGAACACGATACAACAAAGAATTGTGCTCAGAAAGTAACACTGAGGAGCATATGTAACTAGTTCATAAATATAAGGTTATGTAATTTTGTAGCTATAGAATGATTTCAGATGCAATTTTTATAGCAGTAAATATATCAGAACTCTAAATTCTAATAAATCAGTCCATGCAGCTCCTAGCCCAACTCTAGCCCCTGAACTTAGTTTTTATCTATGTGCAATTTGGCTAAGCAATAACCTACCTAGAGAGGAGGTACATGTTATCACAGGCTTTAAGAAATGCAAGTTTGTCCCCTAAATCTTGAAACTCTTCCCTACATACACAAACTAAAACCCCAAGTAGTCACTGCAAAATCCCTGATTTTACCTCATGGGACAGTTGAAAGTCTTCCCTTAGAAATACCATACAAGTATACACGTTAAATATTTGTACTGTATGTTATACCTTTTAAATTCTGGGTAGCCACTAGAATTATGGTCAAGTCGGCTACCCATTTGAATCACTATTTTAGAATTCATATAAATGACCAAACTACAGTGACATTAGCCACCCCTCAAAGCTTGCAACTAAACCACCATATACAGATATGTACCATGAAATAGCTGCCTGTATTCACTGTTTGTATCAGGATAATTAAAAGGAAGTCCGATTCCCGCTACCTGTCCCTTGCGTGCTTAAAGCAATATACTGCAATCTTCACACTGGGGGCAAAATGGAGCCGCTATTTCAGATTAACATGCCTTTTGTACCAGGCTCCTGAATGCAGAGCACAACCCTATTTAACGGGCAGCCACCTCGTTTGTGGCGCGAGTTAAGCTATGAAAAGTCCGTTAGGTCGCCAGGTCCTTCCTGGCCACTGGCGGGGGATGGGGAGGTAGGGTTGCTAGATCCAGGTCGGGAAACTCTTGGAGATTTCGGAATGGGGTGGGACAAGGACCATAGTGGGGCACAATGCCATAGAGTCCACCCTCCAAAGCATCAGTTTTCTCCAGAACTGATCTCGGTAGTCTGGAGATGAGCTATACTTCCGGGAGATCTCCAGGTCCCACCTGGAGGACGGCATCTCTACTTTGAAGTTCTAGCACAAACAATGTATCGCGAGCACCTCCCCCGTCCCCGGTACGCGAGCCTAAAGCACCTCTCACAGACTCTCTTACGTCGCGACTCTCCTCCTCGCCTGTTTCCGCCAAAACGGCGTCGTATTATTATTATTATTGTTATTTCTACAGCGCCCGAAGAAGCAGGGGGGGTACAGACATGCGCGGAGGGACATGGACTTGCACGGCAAGGCGGCGGCGGCGGGGGGGACGGACCAGCGGAGGCGGCCCCGGTTTTCCCCGGCACAGTATTTGGCAGCGGCGAAGACCGACAACGGACGGCTGCCGTGGTTCTCCGGAAACCCGGAACCACAACGCCGAGTGTCGCTGCCTGCCGGGACAGGGACGGAGCCGACATCCGGGAAATGGCGGGAGGCGAATTGGCGCCTCCCTCCTCCGGGCTCCCTCTGGCGTCCCCTTGAGCCGGAGCCCTGGCGCGGCCCCGAACCAGGTAGGGGCTCTTTCTTCCAGCCGTGCGGCGCTCAGTCTTTGGTCGGGGAAAGCCCTGCTGAGTAGACCTGCACTGTAGTCTCTGGCACGAGGAAAAAAGAAAAGAGAAACCTCTTGAGACGCAACTTGAAAGCTTTTTCGCTTTCCTTGCTAAGAACATTAGTATTACTAGCAGTGCGGTACTTGAACTTTGGCATCACATATTATTGGTATTAGTAATGAATACCGTTTCTCCCCCACCGTGCTTTATTTTAAAAGAAAAAATACGTCCTGTGAGCCATCAACGCCAATAGTTCCCCGCCCCCCGAAGGCTATTGTATTTATTGTGCTACAGTAACGGACCCCAGTGGTCTCTTGCTTTGCTTGACCTTCTAGCCTCATTTGGTAAACACCTTCCCCCACTTTTCTTTTTTGCTCATGTATATATTTGAGCCCTGACCAGATGGCCTAGGCTAGCCCAGTTTGGTCAGATTTCAGAAGCTAATCAGGGTTGGCCCTGGTTAGTACTTGAATGGGAAACCACCAAGAAAGTCCAGGGCTGCTACACAAAGGCAGGCAATGACAAGCCCCCTCTGAATGTCTCTTGCCTTGAAAACTCTAGGGTTGCCATAAGTCAGCTGAGATTTGACGGCACTATCCACCACACATTTTTCTGCAGTCTTCACAAAAATGAAAGCATGGGCTTTGGCTTCAGAGAAGTTATTCAACAATTTATTAGTCTTCAATTATTTTTGTTGCTTTGTCTGCTGCAGATCAAATACTGGGAATTTGTAGAGAATTATTTTTCTGTATCAGCTCTCCCCATTCCTTCTTTTTTAAAAAAGCACATAAAAATTCCATTTATGAAATCCACATGTACAGCTGATTCATCTTCGACAGTTTGTTCTTTGTACAGCAGTAGCACGGGTGGCATCACTGACACAAAGTAGAGGAATGTATACCCACAAAGAAAATATGTTCATGATAGCAGTGGTCCCCAAATTTTGAATGAGAACTCTCTTGCAGGTGGTTCTCATGCCAAGAAGGAGGAACAGAGTAAGCTTGGGAGGGAATTGAAAACAAATCAGCCAGTATCATAATGCCCCTGTATAAATCGATGGTGCAACTTCATTTGGAGTAGTGTGTACAGTTCTGGGCACCACACGTCAAAAAAAATATTATAGTATTGGAAAAAGTGCAGAAAAGTGCAACTAGAATGATAAAAGGGTTAGAACACTTTCCCTATGAAGAAAGGTTAAAGCGCTTGGGGCTCTTTAGCTTGGAGAAACGACGGCTGAGGGGTGACGTGATCGAGGTTTATAAGATTATGCATGGGATGGAGCAGGTAGAGAAAGAAATGCTTTTCTCCCTTTCTCACAGTACAAGAACGCCATGAAATTGCAGAGCAGTCGGGTTAGAACAAATAAAAGGAAGTACTTCTTCACCCGAAGAGGGATTAACACATGGAATTCACTGCCACAGGAGGTGGTGGTGGCTACAAGCATGGATGGCTTCAAGAGGGAATTAGATTAACATATGGAGCAGAGGTCCATCAGTGGCTATTAGCCGCAAGGTACAGATATGAACCCTCAGTCTGGAGCAGGTGATGCACTGTATTCGTGGTGCTTGGGGGCGGGCAGTGGGAGGGCTTCTAGTGTCCTGGCCCCACTGGTAGACTTCCTGATGGCACCTGGTATTTTTGGCCACTCTGTGACAGAGTGTTGGACTGGATGGGCCACTGGCCTGATCGAACATTGGCTTCTCTTATGTTCTTATGTTGAGAAGGCTCAATGGTGAATGATTTTTGCCCCAGCATAATGTGTAAAATGGCCATGAGCTTCAGCCCAATGCTCAGTAATTCTGTAGTAACATGGAAAAAATATATAAATTTGCTCAATGTTAACAAAGAAGATATTTTTTGTGTTTTATGTTGAGGAGGGGGAAAGTTTACAAGTGGGTCCCCCAAATCACAGTAAATTTAGAAATGGGTCCTATTCCGGAAAGCTTGACACAATAATGCTGTCTAGTGCAGAGATCAGAAGTCTGTTACCCATCTGATCCTTGTAACACTGCCCTTCCTTCATGTCAACTACTTGTTAATCATTTTTTTCAGTAGTCAGGATATGGTTCTTTAATTCCTTCCTCAGTGTGCTACCTCAACTGGCCACTGTTATCTCCTTGCTTCTTGCTGCATATGTACATGAAAAAAGAGAGCCTTTATTTTTATTAATATGGGGGGGGGAGGTGCACGAAGTACATGCTGCTTTCTGTGTTAAGAACCTACTTGGCCACTGAGGTCACCTGTTGACAACTTGCTGTATGCCACTGCTGTCAGAGGTTCAATAGTTGGCAAAACAAGAGGTTTTCAGTGGCAACAGAGAGATCATGACAAGCCCTCTCCTATGAGCATGACTAGTATCCTTTAGGAAGGCACTAAAATTTCTTTTCCCCAAGTTTTGTGTTGGCCTAGGTTGACCACATTAGATAATTCTACATTCACTCCATTGGCTGCCCATCAGTTACTGGACTCAATTTAAAGTATTGGCTATTACATACAAAGCCTTTCATGGCCTTGGACCTTCATATCTGTGAGACTGTCTCTTCCCTTATATTACGCCACAACAGCTTCGGTCATCTGAGTAAGGCTTTCTGCAGATGCTAACCTGAAAATGGGCAAAATCAACAACTGCCTATACAAGTGCCTTCTCTGTTTCAGCCTCCACCTTCTAGAATGGCCTGCCTGAGGAGGTCAGGAAGGCTCCCGCACTCCTGGCTTTCTGCAACCCATGCAAAACTGAATTATTCAAGAGGGCTTTTCTATGTAGGCAACAGGGTAGCACTGTACAGAAGGCTTTACAAAGTTATTTGGATAAATTACCGGAGGCTGTGGTCTGTACTACTGTGTATAGTTTGCTGTGGGTTGGTTCCCATTGTGTAATTTTGCATCATTTAACTTTGCTTCAGTTCTGTTTTTTAGACTTCTGCTTGGTTCTACAACCCAAATCCTATTTCATTGTTTACTGAATGTACCATCTTGTTGACTGCATTGATTCACTCTGAGTAATCTGCTTTAAGTCCCAGTGAGAAAGGCAGACTCATAACATAAATAAAAAACAAAATAATTGAAATATTTGCTTAGATACTGGTCAGTTTTTTATAACTACTTTTGGTGTTTCATTTTATTGCTTTTGGATTTTACTTCTATGTATTTGGATTTTACTTCTTTACTTGTATCTGCTATTAGGGAGCACCATGTGCTGAAAAGCATGATATAAACAGTTTGATAAATAAATGGTAGTGCATATGAGAGAGAAAAATCAGGCAGGAAGCTCAGGGGACAAGCAGATGAAGGCGAACAGCTAACAAATCAGCTGACTAGCACTTGCAGTTCTTTTTTTGCAGCACTTGTACTTTACTACATGAAAAGTGTATTTTGGATAGGTACTTTTTGTTTAAGGAGAGTCAGTTTTTGGATGTCAGGAACAGTAGTAGAGAAAACACTAGATTTTCTTTCTATCCTTCAAGAGAGCCACTCTTGTCTGTAAGATCCCAGATAACAGATACTTACTTTAATGGCAGGTGCAACATTTGACACAGCAACTTATCTTGCCAGTTATAAAAGAAACACCAACACCAGGGACCTTTGAAGAGTGTTTGTGTATACACCTCAACTTTTCACCCCACTCATCTGCTCAGCCGTATCTACGGACAGTACGGAAATATTGAAGATAGTAGCAGAAACAAGCAGTTTAAGAAAATAAGAGAATCCATGTTGGATCCAGCCAATAGCTTGTCCAGTCCAACACACAGTGGCCAAAACCCAGATGCCATCAGGAAGTCCACCAGCGGGGACAAAACTCCAGAAGCCCTCCCACTGTTGGCCCCCAAGGATACAGTACATCATTGCCCCAGACAGAGTTCTATACCTTGTGGCTAATAGCCACTGATGGACCTCTGCTCCATGTTTATCCAGTCCCCTCTAGAAGCTGTCTATGCTTGTAGCTGCCACCACTTCCTACGGCAGTGAATTCCATGTGTTTTTGGGTGAAGTACTTCCTTTTATCTGTTCTAAACCTACTGCTCATTAATTTCATCAAGTGCCCACAAGTTCTTATATTGTGACAAAAGGGAGAAAAGTACTTTCACTACCTTCTCTGCCCCATGCATAATATTGTAAACCTCTGTCATATCATCCCTCAGTCGTCATTTCTCCAGCCTCAAGGGAGAGCCAGTTTGGTGTAGTGGTTAAGTGCACGGACTCTAATCTGGGAGAACCGGGTTTGATTCCCCACTCCTCCACTTGCACCTGGCTGGATGACCTTGGGCAAGCCATAGCTCTGTACCAGCTGTTCTCCCAAGGACAGCTTGGGAAAGAGCTCTCTCAGCCCCACCTACCTCACAGGGTGTCTGTTGTGGGGAGGGGAAGGGAAAGGAGTTTGTAAGCCGCTCTGAGACTCCAAGTGAGTGACGGGCGGGGTATAAATCTTCTTCTTCTTCTTCTAAAGAGCCCTAACCTCTTGAACCTTTCTTCATAGGGAAGGTGTTCCATCCCCTTAATCATTTCAGTTGCCCTTTTCTGTACCTTTTTCAATGCTGTATCTTTTTTGAGGTGCGGTGATGAGAACTGTACACAGTATTTCAGATGAGGCCGCACCATAAAGCGGCAGACTCCAAGAAAACCGGGTTTGATTCCCCAGTCCTTCACATGCAGCCAGCTGGCTGACCTTGGTTCAGTCACAGTTTTCTCAGAGCTGTTCTCTCAAAGCTCTCTTAGCCCCACCTACCTTACAAGGTGTCTGTTGTGGGGTGCGGAAAAAGATTGTATGCCACTCTGAGACTCCGAGTGAAGGGCGGGATATAAATCTAATTCTCCTTCTCTTCCAGCTGATTTGTTTTCAGTCCCCTTCCTAATAATCCCTAGCATAGCATTTTCCTTTTTTTATTGCAGTTACAGAGTCTACATTTTCAGGGAGTTATCTACCACGACTCCAAGATCTCTCTCCTGGTTAGTTACTGCCAGTTTGGATCCCACTGACATATATTTATAATTAGGATTTTTGGCTTCAATGTGCATTACTTTGCACTTACCCATGCTGAACCTCATTTGCCACATTGATGCCCACTCTTCCAGCCTTAAAAGATCCCTCTGAAGCAGCTCACCGTCCTCCCTGGTTCTCACCGCCCTGAACAACGTAGTGTCATCCACAAACATAACCACGTCACTACTTACTCCCAACTCTAAATCATTAAAGAACAAATTAAAAAGCACTGGACCTAGAAATAAGCCCTGTGGTAACCCACCGCTTACCACCTTCCACTCTGAAAACTGCCCATTTATACTATTTCCTGTTATTTAACCAGTTTTTGATCCACAAGAGGACTTGTCCTCTTATCCCACGACCACTGAGTTTACTTAGGAGCTTCTGATGAGGAACTTTTTTTTATTAAAAGCTTTCTGGAAGTCTAGGTAAATAACACCTGCTAGTTCACTCGTGTCCATATTTGTTCACCCCCTCAAAGAAGTCTAAAAGGTGAGACAAAATCTTCCATAACAGAATCCATGCTGATTCTTCCTTAATAGCTTTTGTTCCTCAATGTGCCTACTAATTCTATATTTAAAATCGACATTAGACCCCTGTAATTTTCCGGATCTCCTCTGGAACCTTTTTTGAAGATGGGGGTTACATTAGCTACCTTTCAGTCCTTGGGAATGGAGGCAGATTTTAGTGATAAATTGCATATTCTTGTTAGGAGATCCACAAGTTTCCATTTGAGTTCTTTCAGAACTCTTGGATGTATGCCATCTGGGCCTAGTGATTTGTCAGTTTTTAATTTGTCCGATTAATCATAGGACCTCCTCTCTCATCACCTAAATCCAACTCAGGTCTTTTGACACCCCTCCTGAAATTAGCATAGGAAGGGGCAAGCACCTACCATCTTCCACAGTGAAGACAGAGGCAAAAAATGTATTTAGCTTCTCTGCAATTTCCCTATCATCCTTTAGTAATCCTTTTACCCCTTGGTCACACAATGGTTCCACCACTTCCCTGGCTGGTTTTCTGCTTCTAATATATTTGAAGAAATTTTTTATTATTTGTCATTTATGTTTTTTGCAGTATGTTCCTCATAGTCTCTCTTTGTCTGTCTGATCACTAACTTGCATTTTGTTTAAGAGAGTTCAGTAATTCAAGATTAGTAGTGCCTTGAGTCATTGCAAACTCTGTATTGATTTTAATATTCTTTATTGAAAACATAAAACAACTGATAACAAAAGGGTTAAAAACTATAGTAATAAATACATAAAAACCTGTTTAAGCTCATCTTACACACTGGTGCACATTAGAAGATGCAGGTAGCAAGCGTTTGGTGGAGATATTAATAGCACTCAACTCTGTATTGCAAATACAGGCAATTTTCATTTTATAACTGGAAGTGATTTCAAGCTCCAAGTAGGTAAGTAGTTTTTAAAATAAATAAAATTGTGGTCTTCTTTACAAAAACGAGGTCAATTCTTTAGAAACCAGGCAGTGGTATAAAAGTTGTAAGGTTGGCATACCCCAACCAATGCTCCTTCTAAGCTGTGGAGTCTTGTGAGCAAAAATTCTACTTTGTGAGCTACTGGCATTAAAGTTGTGAGCCAGCAATTTGGCTAGTGCATAAATTAGTTTGCTCTGGGGCCATCCTTCCTGAGCTAAGACAAAACTGTGTGAGCTGGAGGCTAAAAAACTGAGCTAGGTCACACTAACTCAGTTTAGAGGGATCACTGAGGGTCCCCAACCGAAAGCCTCTGCATGTCATCTTAATTGTTTGAGATCCCTGGGAATGGGCAACTGCCCCTCCTATCTCAGTGTTCCAATGGCCTCCTTGGTCACTACTCTCCCCTGGTTCTTGTGGAATTTGCTACTACAGGCAGCAAAAGAGGATGGAAGTAAGGACTGCTGAAGTCCTGAGACAGAAGATGACACATGACACACTGTCTCCCTTGTTCCAAGCTCTCAGAGTGGCAGTCTTTGGATTGGGACCTTGCATCCTTGAAAAAAATACTTCTTTTTTTCTTTAACATGCCCCAACACACTACTTATTTACTCTTAAAAAAAAAAGAAATTAGTGCAGATGGCAGTTTTGTCTAGGGAAAAAAAATAATCATGCTTTTTAAGCTGATAGAAAAATACATCACACAGAAGAGACATTATTAACATTAACATTCCTCTATGCTAGAAATGGTCCACTGCATTTACATAATAAATCTTCACAAACATTCTGATGAAGGAAATGTCACAGCACATTATTAAGCAATATGAATTCCCATTTGTTCCAGGATCTAAGAGGTGGGGCTTTTTACAGTACCCAATCCTTTTCCAACTTAAAAAAGCACACTTTCATCATCTTTTGTATTAGATGTGATGCCTGTTGGTTTCTCTTCAAAAATCCATATGGGTAAGTAATTCCCTGTGTGCATAGAACTAAAATTCGCCTTTGTAGGAAAACATTGCAGACAACTTAGTTTCATGAAAATGATGACTAAATTTGGTAAAGTGCTATGAATAGTTGAATCCATCTGAGCACACATCCCAGAACTCAAATTAGACAAAGGCAGCTGGAAGAACTCATCCTGATCTGTGGCAGAGAAAGACTAGTAAGGAGTGTGTATATAATCCAGGCCCACAAGAGGTTTTAAAGCTTCAGAAGCATGTGATACAGGAAGTAAAATAGATCTGTACAAGCTTATCACTAATACTGTTCTGGACCAAATGAGGGAATAACCATGGCTTAGAAAATGTTAATTCTGAAGAGTCCCCACTGTGTATTCTACACAGGACTAAGCCTGAAACAGCTTCTCAAGAGCGGGTCTCCAGCTTATACTGTGCAACAGTAAGACCAAACAGGCTAATACACTTGCAAATCAATAAGCTAGTCAATAATTGCCTCCCTTTGGGAGAGGAAACATACACACATTCATTCCACAGATAAAAGATCAGCTGTGGAAGCCAAATTCTATAATATTCATGTCCATCCCACACTAGGCATTAAAAGAGCAATCTAAAGGTTTGGGTGATCAGACTATATCAAACACACACAGACATACAGAGTCACAATATTACCACTCTCAATAAACTAATTAGTCTAGAGCCATTGATTTACCTACAATTTTTTTTAATCAAAAGATTCTAGGACTGCATGTCTTGTTAGATAAGGAGTCTTCCACAATACCTTCCATTTCACTCCATCTGCAGTCTTATGCACATACACTTGTGAGCACTAAATCTGGGACCTAATCTGCATAAACGTGTAGGATTAGGCTGTGGGGGCATCAGTGTGTGTTCATCATTAGAATGCTTTCATTTTCATTAACCTGGTGAAATGCACAAACTTTCCCTATTAAATCAACACCTCTTGCAATGCCAGTTGAACCCAGGGACCTGCCTAAGAGCTCCAGAAGATTGCACTGCAGTGTCTTCTAAAAAAGTGGCTCCTGAGTGAACCAGTTAATTTTCAAACATGTTAAATATTCTTGTAACATTTAGAGTATTGCTACATGCTTAAAATCCATCTGCTTAACTAGTTAATGCAGTTTTGAAAAAGTACAAAAAATAGCCACTGAGCTATCAAAATGTAAAAATTGGTCAGTCGGCTGATTGTAGCTTTTTCTCTGTTGACTGAAGCCATTCAGTGAACACCAAGTTACACTCTTGAATTTTCAAGTGGTTCTTTTGCGGTACATCTCATAATTCCTCAAGGTCAGTTAAATCCACCACTATATTTAGGAAGAAGGTATCATCTTTGATGTAAGCATTCTTTGCATTTTCCAGCACAGTGTGTGCCACAAATCGAGGGCACCCAGAGGCAATGTTCATCTCTCCTTCTGGCCTTTTGAAGCTGTTGCTGTTGGGGACAGCCTTAAAGGTTTCAACAATGTGATTTTTCTTCCCACTTTGGTCCAAAAGCATAAGTGTAACCTTTTGCTTGAAAGGCCAGGGTAACAGCGAGTCAAACTCCCCTCTCATCACTACAAAGTACAGGGAAACATGTGTTCCTTTTCCTGAACCATCACCATTCAGATATGCTCTGGCACACAATCTGTACCCACAGCGGCTGGTGTAAAAGGGTTGGCTGAATATAGAGACAGTGTGGCCTTCCACAGCCTCTTTTTTCTTTATCTTGTAGTCCACAATTTTCCAAATCAGTTTCCCATTGTAACTCGTCCCTTCCAAAAGCTTAAACCGTTCATCATTTTTGTTAAGTTGTGCCCTATGCATACCAAGGTGCACCTCATGTTGGCTGGACAAGTCTTCCAGGAAAACTGGAGGAAAAAGATACAGCAAATCAAATGGGAAGGAGTGGAGAGTGGAAAATTGTATACAGATTTGTGGAAATGTATTGCATAGGCACCATAATGACAGACATTAACTCTTTAGTGTTTACACTGCTTCTTCTGACACTGATGCCCTTTTTGTAAAAGACTACTCCATTTTTTCCTGATTTATAATAGGAAATTGCATAACACAATGAGTTGTATAGATATTGATTGCCTCAATTTAAAATAATGAAATATTGTTTGTCCTGTGATATTGTAACTTTCATCAAGATGTACTTAGGAATGTGACTTTAAAATGACCTTTCATCTTTCCTTCCTTTTTCAACTCGTTTCATTTTCTCAATGAGTGTCCCTTTGATTGTTAGATATTTTTACAGACAGCCAAAGCATTGCTGTTTATGCTTCCTAATGTGTGTACATTAGTATCAGTTGCTTGATTTGTCTGAAAAAATTAACTGCCTCTAATGTGCAGCTGAGTTTTCTCTTTGAAATATGCCACACAGCCATACAAAATGACCCTACAGAAAAATCCGGGCTGTGTAGCTGCTTAAATAATGGATTGGAAGAAGCAGCTAGCAAAAATTTCATTTTCCATAAGCCAACAAACAACCACCTCTCCACCCTCAAAATTAGTATTAAAATTTAATTACTGGGGAAGAACTGGAACAGTTTTGCCAAGGGAGTGCTTTTCCAAGGAACCATATAGTCCAGGGATGGGCAATTGTTTTGGCTCGAGGGCCGCTTTGTGGGAGCGGAGGTTAGCGGAGGGCCGCACTTTTTAAAATGATTGCATTCATTACTTAACTTTGCATTTCAGAAAAGATATAAATTGTATCATAAAAATCAATAAATATAAATTAAATAAAATAGTGGTAGTTTTATTCAATTTATTTATTGTGCTAATTACATATCATCTATAGCTGCAAGCATATTTAATTTTAGAATCAGTTTAATGAGACAAATGTACCCTATCACACTTTTCTACAATTTTTTTGAAATCAGGAGTGAGGTTGCTTGTTGAGATTCTCATCACAGCCTGCAAGTTAATGTCTGTCAAAGAGCATCTATATTTACTCTTGTTGATCTTCATGCAAGAAAAACTTTGCTCACAAATATATGTAGACCCAAACACAGAGAACATTTTCCCAGCAAATTTCTTCATACATGGAAACTTTTCAGCAGACAAAGATTTGTAAAAGTCAACTAATGTCACAGCGTTAAACATTTCTTTCACAGTGTGATCTGACTGCATGTAAATAAGTTCAAGCTGCAGCTCCTCAGGTGCTGACAGTGGCCAACTGTCTTGGCGGGCCGCAAAAAACTCTGTGGAGGGCCGCATGTGGCCCCCGGGCCGCCATTTGCCCACCCCTGGTATAGTCCATGGAAGACTCTGACCAATTTCTCACCAGGTGCTGCATCGCTGTCGGTCTTCCCTTTGCCCCGATTGCGTGCTTCAAATTCTCACTATTTGCCGCAGGGCGCATTTTGACCCATGGCTTTGCCTGATTTCCTCCGCGGTTTCAGTGATCCTCAAAAAACAGGATCACTGAAGCTGCAGGGGAAATCGTGCAAAACCACAGGTCAAAATGCGCCCCGCAGCAAATAGTGAGAAATTGAAGCACGCAATGGGGGCAAAGGGAAGACTGACAGCGAAGCAGCGCCTGGTGAGAAATCGGTCTCTGGCTTGCAACAGAGCCACACATGGTGTCAGAGCCTCACTCTCCCCTTTTCTTCTTCTAGAGAAACAGGAACAAGCCCTCACAAATACAGTGGTCTTCCCTTTGAACTAAAAATGTAAGTTCTCCTGTACCTAAATGTAAAGATACGGACTTGAGATCTTAGTAACCCAAATATTCTGGAAATCCCTTCTTTTGTAAACCCAAGAAACTAGCCTTCGTGGTGAACTGATTTGCGTCTTTTAAATAACTGCTCAGTGGGGAACTCCCCAAAAACCAGATGCGTAGGGTAGACTCAAGGAAACACACAATGTGTACTTAGGCCCTGAATCTGTACCTTGTTTCAAGATTTTAATACAGTCCCTTACAAAACCTGTAATACCAGAAAACTTTAGTCAGAAATGAATTCCCAGAATACCTAAACGTTGTTCAAATGACTCCAGGAAAGCAACTTTTTGCTTTATGGTTTCAATGGTCTCCAGTAGTTGTCTCAGGTCAAATTTGCTGTGCTGTTGGTTTGCCATTTGTACCAGCTGTCTCACTTGTGTTTCCAGGGAGGCCGATTTATCAACGTGAATAGCCAGAGACTTTGAGTGGGAGAAAAAGAAAATACATTTTTTAAAAATCCCAAAATTGCTTCATATTAAAATACATTTATTAAACTTTCAAATAAGCCATATTAATAATGTTTCCTTTTTTAGGTTGTTCATGTTTTATTTCAATTAGCATGCTAATCATTCATCTGAAGTTTCACTTTTAGCCATCAGTCCCAATGATCTCAATTTGATTCCTACAGATTTTGCTATTCATAATTTATCACAGCCTGGAAACATTCATTTTAACTCAAAAGTAACTCAGTATTATAAAAATTAGCACAGTAATAACAATTCAGCCCACAATACCACGTATTAGTCTCTTGACTGTCCTATAAGTCCACTGCTGTTAGGCTGCCTTCAAGGAAGAAGGAGCTTACTGTAGATGTAAGGGTCTTGTTTCTGTCAAACAAGAGCCTGAAAAGCGCTTGAGGAAATTACATGTATGCAGCTTTAGGAAAATGGGAACGCCACTTTGTTGGATGTACACTGCAGAGCAGCTGCAGCAGTTTCTAACTGTAGTATCAAGGAAAATAAGACTGACAGAAGGATATAACTCTGCTCAGGATAGCTTGGGAGGGTGTAACTCAGCTTAGAATGGTGCCATAAGGGAGCAATCCTATGCAGATCTACTCAAAAGTGGTTCCATATTATTCAATGAGGCTTACTTTCAAGAAAGTGTCCCTAGGATTTTCAGTCTAACAGCGCAACCTGGGGAGGGGGGGGGGTTTAAGCATACAGGGAGCTGACAAGAAGCTCCACTAGTGCATCTTTTGAGATGCGTGGGTAGAGTACCCTGGCTGCACCCTGGAAGGGCACCAATGTGGTAATGACACAGAACAACACTGACACAAGCTCTACACTAGCGGGAAAAGGGATGGACTGAGGGGCACAGCTTGAGTTAGTTCCGTCTCTAAGCCCAGAAATATCCCCCCATGGTGGAAAGTTATGCTATCAAAAACCACAGCACAGCCAAGGTGCCCATATGATGGGAAAGGGAGGAGAGGAATGGAGAGGGCGCTTTGCTCTCTCCCTCAGGTTAGTGCTAAGTCCATGCCATGTGACTGACATGTCTCATTTCAGAACTCTAACAAGTATCCTATCTCTGGAGAGTCAACTTGAAGGGGTGACCATGCGCTGACAGATGAGCAGAGGCAGGAATCCAGCTGCCCTAGCCTGAGAATTCACACCGGTCTCCCCTGTACACCTTGCACAAGCGTGGGTGCTGCCTTGACAATACTGGCTCCCATACCAGAGGCTAGTAGTGTGTGTGTGTGTGTGTGTGTGTGTGTGTGTGTGTGTGTGTGTGAGTGAGAGAGAGAGAGAGAGAGAGAGAGAGAGAGAGAGAGAGAGACTTTAACTAAATGTGAACTTCTTTCTGTGTAGATGGATTTTTATCTTGGAAATGCTAAACCCAATTTTGTATCCCAAGGAATATTCCAGATACCTGGTTATGACCTTGTACATGCGGATAACGTAGAAAAATATAAACACGCAAGACACAGAAGGTCAGAAAGTTTGCCCACCTTGACTGTTTTGTTGCATTGGTTAGTTTTCGACTGTTTGCCTGTAAGGATTTCTAATTTTTAACCCTACCTCTGTTCTATTTTTAAATTAGGGATGTGTGCTATTTGATTGATTTTTTTGCATCAATTTAAGGAAATAAATATTTTTCTAATTAAAAAAAAAGAATCAGGTGATAAAATTACTGTTGCTTTAAGACTTAAAATCCATTTTTGTTTGCAGCAAACAAAGGGACTATGAGAAAAGATAAATAAAATCCAGCTGAAATAAAGCTAGAAAATTCCAGTCTAGCAGAATCTACAGTTGTCTTTAGAGGGGTAGTATCTGTATGTCCATACAGGCATACTTCCATTTTCCTGAAGCAGTGAAGAAGGTGTTAAGGAAGAATGAACAGATCTTACCTGAGTGCTTGCCAGCAAGTTGCTATTTTTACCATACAGCTGTGTGAACTGCCTGAATTCTTTTTCACACTTTTTAACTGTGTCAGCTAGTTGCTGGATTTTTAGTTCCTTATGTTCTAGGTTTTTATAAAGATCAGAGATCTACAAGACAAGAGATCTATTTATTTATTTTTAATTTACAAAGCACTCTTTCTTCCAACAAGTTAATGTACTAAACATCAATAATAAATAAGATTAACAATAACTAAATTATTCACCAACTCTCCGCAGCCCAGATTAAGAAAATCTTAGAGACCCCATAGCACCGGCTTAGAAATTCTGCACATAGACAAATAGCACAACCTATTTTAATTTATGTTGTTTTAAATTGTTTTTAATTATTCTACAATATTGTATCTGATGTGTTTTAGAATCTACTTTGTGATCTGCCCTGAGCCTGCTTGCGGGGAGGGCAGAATGAAATAAATAAATAAAATAAAATAAACAACTAAAGTTTAAAAAGCTCCAAAGCCCCCCTGAAGGCTACAGCAGTGGAGCCCATTTGGAATGCTATCCAGGGAGAGGACCTTTTTCTTTTGGGAGGCTGTTCCACAAAAGCGGGTTGGCCATTGAAAAAGTCTGTGAACAGGTGGCAGCTGAATGCATGAGGAACATAACCAAAAGATCTTGCTATGCCAAATATGGCATGGATTCCTATCAGGAGAGATGTTCCTGCAGGTATGTGGGCCACAGGTTATGAAAGGCTTTAAAGCTAAGCACCAGCATCTTGAACTGTATCCAGAAACAAATTGACAACCACGCTCCCAGGACTTAGCCTTCTGATAACAACTGGGCTGCTGCACTTTGTGCCACTTGTAGTGTCCGAGTAGTCTTCAAAGGCATAATACAGTAATCAAGCCTCAAGGTTATTCTAGCATGGAAGTCAGTAGTCTCTACACAGGTGGAAAGCTTTTGGGCTAAATGCAGTTGGTAAAAAGCACACTTAGCCACCATAGTAGCCTACTTCTCTAATAATGGAGTGAGGTCTAATAGGACCCCTAGAATCTTAATAGGGCCCTCTCAAGAACAGACACATCACTGACCAGTACTTTTGTCCTGACAAGATTCAGCTTTAGGATTCATGGTAAATGGACTGCATTCAGCTTGGGAGGTCACACACTATGCAAGTTAGCTTTCATGCATTTTCTTGCACAATTAATTTTCCAGTTGTACAGTAGTCTTCTGATCATATCTGCACCTGACAAAACTAATTTGTAACCTCGTTGTGGAAAACTAGTGAATGAAACAGGATTTATAAAATTGTATAGGTGTGTGCTACTGACAGTTGCTAAGTCAGTAACACTAAAAAAACCCCACTGGCAACCAACCAACAGTAAAATGCAACTGTTCTATAGGATGTGGTTACAATTTGATCAGAAGAAAGCTCAGTCACGGAAAAGTGACAATTTCACAGTGACCTCTTCTGTCCAATAATGTTCCCTTAGTCTTTGCATTGTACAAGTATGTGCAATCAGTAATGGGTATCCAGGTTTTTTAGAAAACATGTTCCTGTCTCAAATCTACCAGGGGGAGAGGTGAGGGAGACAACACCAGCCCTCCTTCTTCTCATGCCCCCACGTGGTCAAGGCTGGTCTCCACCAGGCCCAGTGGGGTTACAGATGCACCTGTAAAGGTCCTCACACCAGTCAGCTGATCAATGGCAGATGGTCCTTAAGAGTCAGGCAGCCACTGACAGCTAGCCCTTGGACAGCCAGTGGTCTGACAATGAGCTGTTGGGAAGCTCCACTCTGGAGGGGGGGAAGGGGACGGGGCAGAAATTGCTCAGAAGGCACTATTGGTCCCTTACAGGCTGGGCTACACCCCTATAAGGCTTCTGGGTAGAAGGAGGCCACTGGGCACAGGTTTCAAATGTCAGTGTCAAAAGGCACCAAACATAGCAAAAATATAGTTAGAAGATAAGATTGTTATTTATCAGAACAAGACTGTGTTTTACTAGAAGACCATCACCCCAAACACCCTAGTTCCTTTACCACCAGAGGTGGATATGAAATGATTGAAAGAAGTAGAGATCCAGCAGTGCAATTAACATCTTAAGTAGCTAGCCCAAAATATTACTTTGTCTGTCATGGATATATACTCATAGCAGTTCTGAGAACCAGCGTGGTGTTGTTAAAAGTGGTAGACTCTAATCTGGAGAACCAGGGTTGATTCCCCACTCCTCCACATGATGTGACTGCCTCTGGCCAGTCACAGTTCTCTGAGAACTCTCTCAACCCCACCTACCTCACAAGGTGACTTTTGTGGGGAGAGGAAGGGAAGGAGATTGTAAGCTGCTTTGAGACTCCTTCATTTAGAGAAAAGCAGGGTATAAAAACCAACTTCTTCCTTGTATAAAGGGGTAGAAGCTAATGCATGGGAAGACAGTTTGTCTCCACCATTCTTTCATGTAGAAAAAGACTAACAACTTATCAAGCTGCTGATTATTTTGCCTGACCTATACAGCAGGCAAGATGTAAGGTTTGGTTTTAGAAGACATACAGATTAAGTAGGGGTTTTGAAGCCACAAACGACTGGCCTAAGAAACAAAGGTCATGTGATATTTTGGTATTACAACACAAGGCCTCTACTACAGATGACAATACATGCACTGAAGTTAACACCTTTAAATGATAGCTGGTTCATGGCTATTATAGAATTCAGATGTGGAGGAAGTATGTGCATGAAAGCTTCATCTCTGATCAGAAGCACTGCTTTTCCTGTGTTCCTGATCACAGGAATGGAACACACACGTGGCACTTCCTACACACATAGACTCAGGAGTTCACAAGCCGGCAATCACATGTAGGTGGGAAGGTGAGGTCAGCACGTTCATGTCTATTCCCAATCTATGCATGCTAATTTCAATGTGTGTAACGTCATCTGTTGAGGGCTACACAGTGAACAAGCTTCTCCAAAACTTTTATCAGGCTGAATGTCAAAAAACAAAAGGGAGGGTGGAACAAAAAGGTTTTTCTGGCCATAATCATAAGGCCCCTTGTATACACCCTGTATATGATGCTATGCCAATTTCAGTGGCTACAGCAAAAAATGGAAGCCATTCAACTGGCTTTATTTCTTGCTTCTTCCCAGAAGGTTAAGAGTGCAACCTGATACTAGCTCCGCCCTGAAACCATTAAAGTCAGCAGTGTTTTTTATACAGGATGCAAGAAATAGACCTTATGACCATGGCATGAAATAACTTTTCCCTCTGCACTTTTGGTGCAAATATGGCAATGTATTTGGTTGCTAGACACCAGCCAAAGTAAAGATTGGACAGTGTTTGAAATAGTATGCTGGACTAAATGGACCACTGATGTGATACTGGAGGGCTCTTCTCCTCTAGAGTTTCTCAGGTTCCCAGAAATATATATACCTCAAACCAGGAATGAGCAACACGGAGTAAACAATTTAGTTATTAACCAAGTTAGCAACCTCTCCAAGAAAACTGTTCACAGAAGCAGTTTACCAACAGAATTCCACTCAAGGCTGCATTACAAACCTCCTGGGCTGCTGCATATGTGAAATGGGCCTAAATAATATGGAGTGCTAGTAAAGCCACCAGGAGACAGCCTCAGATCTGAATATTGAATCAGATATCCAGTCTCTTAGCTAGCCTCTCCTAGGGTAACCTCTTTCTGTCTCCTGGTTAGCCACTGTGCAGGGGTCAAGACTGGCAGGTAGCAAAAAGGAAAGGGTTTCATGCTGATACAACCTCTTCAAATGTTACTTGAAGAAAAATAGGAAAATATGTAAGTGGCTTGACATCTCATTATCTTCTTTAAAGCCACAGAAGCAGATTTCCTCAGCTTTCCTTCCTATGTCTATATATTGAGGAAGCCTCAGTGATCTTAAGGAAACCATGTTATCAAAAGATCTCCAGCTGGTAACATCATGATGCTCTCAAAGATCAAGACAAGAATCACCGATACATACTGCACAACAGGGAATACTGAAATGAAATCTGGGTGTTGCAGAACAATAATCTCCTGGGTTTATTGATATATTTTACCCAGTTTTGCCATTCACAATAGGGCGCCCTCAAAGCAATCAATGAAAAAAATAAAACCACCACCACCACAACAAAACAATAAAAATCAAAGCACATCCAAGACCAATAAAACATATAAAAGTATCAAAAGTCATCAGATATCACCCAGGTCTAAAGGATGCCTAACAGCAACTCTACAAGGCAAGCAGGGCAGCCACCCTGCTGGAATCTCTCAGAGTTCCAAAGGCCAGGGACCACCACCCAAAAATGCGGCAGTGGATGCCAGACCAGTTTATTGATTTCTCTAGAATGGCTGACATCACATAAGAGACTGTAGAACACACCTAAATATCTGTGTTACTTGGTACAAAGAAATGGCAATCCCCCCCCCCCCCCCCCCCCCCCGAAAACTGAAGGTGATTTGAAGGACTGCTCTTGTGTACCCTCTTCTCATTTTCACCTTTAGTCAATGCGTTTTGCATCATTGCAAGTCCACAGTGGGAAGAAAAACAAATGTACATAGATGGGAAGTGAAGCTTCTTTCAAACCACTTTCACCTTTCCTAAAAATACCATGTATCCAAAGTCCATGTTAACAGGTTTTGCAGGAAAATATCATTAATATTGTGCTAAACCTGATCTTCCAGCTT
This sequence comes from Lepidodactylus listeri, assembly GCA_029233225.1. Classification (NCBI taxonomy): domain Eukaryota; kingdom Metazoa; phylum Chordata; class Lepidosauria; order Squamata; family Gekkonidae; genus Lepidodactylus; species Lepidodactylus listeri. Next base: position 106,495,486 of record JARCFY010000003.1, read on the forward strand.
TGAGTTCTTGTCCAAGATCCGTAGCATGTGTTCTCTTAAAAAAATATTCTCATGTTCTGAAAGCTTTCCTCTTTTAATCTAGAAAGACAATACAGACAAGTAAACACAATGCAAGTGTGATACATTTTAAGCCAAATTTGTTAATAAAAATGTCTCTTTCTACAAAGTTTTATAATAAAGCTGAAGCTAACACAAAACAGACCAGAGGAGGACAGAGAAGTCACTGGTTAGCTGTGCTTTGGAGTGTATCTACTAGCAAAGCATAAGTTTGCATTGTAATACTATACCTTTGTTAGACAGCCATATGGTTTATATGGACAATCAATTTCAACCTCAGGACATACTATGATGTGACTTTCTGCCTGTAAATATTAACACATGGGAAGATGAACATTAATTCAGCATTGCCAGGGGGAGGGGGGGATGTCTTGATAAAGTGATATGAAAACAAGATGATGTTAAGTCAATAAAAGAATGTCTAGTTGGTGTCAACAACTACAATGGAATGGAATCACAGGTGGGGATGACAAGGTCACACAATTGTTCTTATGAACAAAGAAAAGCAAAACAAACTTCTACTACTAAATGAAGGATAATGATGGAGGAAAATGATATACTGCTCTCTTCACAAGACTGTGCCAGCTCTTAATTAACTAAAAACATTCTTGTACCTCTTTTGTTAGAATTATCTGCTTGCACCCATGGGGACAAGTTAAGGGATAACAAGGACAATCAGTTTTCTCATGGACCTGAAAATAATATTGAAAGATTTGTTATTCAAGGGAATAAAAGAACAGAGCTAAATATCTTTCATTCTACACAATTCAAACCAAAAGTCAGAAGAGGATATGGGCACAATTTACCTGGGATTGCCTAAGCAAGCTACAATGAAACTAACAGGAATAGCACAAGGAACTAATAGAACTCTTGCAAGGACTGTGCTCTTGTGCAAGTCTTATCATTCCAATGGGACTCATGAAACAGTCATGAAAGGGACTATTTATATAATGTAGACAGACCTTTATGTCTAATTCTAAACAATGGCTCCAGCATGTGGATCATAAAATCCACACAATGGGACTATGTAAAGATTCAGGGGATTTCTCTGCACACCTGGGGGAACTCTCCAGTGTGCAGAATCCCAAAACTTTAAGATAAGGGGGTTAACCCCCCACATGGAGAATACCGACTAAGTTCTTGTGAAATCTCATGAGAGTGAAGTCAGCACTGTGGGGTTCCCTAGCAGCTGAGACCACTGGAGCCTGGGATCTAGGGAACTCCAGCATGAATGCAGAGGTGTTTGTGTGCATGCATGCGTGCATGTGTGGAGGAATGGCAAGCAGTGACAGAAGTGGAAAAAGCTGGAAAAAGAAGGTGGAGAAAGAGCTGGGGGGGGGGGGAAGGGGTCAGCTGGGATTTCTTTCCCCCACAATTCTTGTGGATTCCCAGCGTGTAATTTATAATTTGTGTATTACAGTCTCTTGTCAGGGAGTCCCTGATATCTCTTGCTTCTTATCCCTTCATCTTCTGCAGAAGAAAGTGATCTACATTTGGAAATCTGCACAGAAAATGGCAACAATACCCTCTCTTGTCAAACAGTGGAAAAAGCAATTTTCAACAGGCACATCTGCTATAATGATTGCAGAGAACTTGTAAAGAATCCTCTTTTGTTGCATCTAACCTTTCTGGTTGTTCAATGATAAAGGTTCCCTCCCAGCCAAATTTTCTGTCCATTAAAGTACGCTGGGGTGGGTGAATAGAGAAGGGACTGGATAGCTAACATTCTATGGAACTTCCATGAAAGTCAGAGACTGAGTTTTCAGTTTTACTGCCTCTGGCTCTTCCTGATGATAGAATAGCAGCACTCTTGGTCTGGTGGCCATTTATAACCTCTGGACCTCAGAAAATATCAAACTCTGCTGACTGCTAATGCTTCCTGTATTTCAAAGTTACCACTGGAAAATTTCAATATATAAATGCCTTCTCAAAATTACTGGCTTGAACTTTAGAATGTGGACAGCATTATCAAAAGGGCACTCTTGATTATCTCCAAGACTGTGATTGTCGGAGTCTGTACAGCCCAAGGCACTTTGTATTTCCTACAGCAATTTGCAGGCAAAATAATGCAAACTGACTAAAGACATTTTACTACAACCTTACCTGTAAACTAATTAAAATTACAAGCTGATTACAATATTGGCACAGTTCCTTCCGATAGCGGCATTGCAAATCTACATGTTCTTTCAAATCCTTCTGAAGAACTTTTTCGCAACATCCTTCATTGACACATTGCACTCTTTCAAACAAACAGTGCTGTAGGTGATCCTATAAAACATAATAATGTGGTATCATATTATTCACATTGTATTTACCACCTGCTACTTTCGCTAAGACTCAAGGCAGATTACAAATAAAAACAATGCAGTACAAACAGTAAAATACACAGAACCAACAAAAATGAGAAGGCAACACACTTCCCTTACTACAGACTGGAGGCTTTTATAGGGCTTTTTCATAACTGTGCTGGTTTTCTGTCTTTCTGTTTTCTTTCACCACCTGAGTTTTTCTATAGATATTGAAAAGAGCAGGCTTGGAGACAATATATGCTTTGTCCCTCATGAACGCCAGAAACCTCACCGACCCTTTTTGTGTTTAGGTTTGGAAATATGTTGGCTTTGATTTAGAAAGATATGATCCATTAACAGAAACAAGTTTCCATACATAGGTCCTTCTTTCTAAAATGAAACATGCTGTTGGGCACAAGGAAAAACTACTCCCATCCAGCCTTTTTAGTCTGGTACTTGACTCAGGAATCCAGGTGCACCGCATAAAACTGTTGTGATTGCTGATTCTAACTGTGAATACTCTCATCCTGTTCCCCCCAACACAAACACAGGGACCACAGATTTGGTAAAAAGGCCAACCAGCTGTAGTTGTGTCTCTCTACATCTACAGGGGCTACAATAAAGTGGAGGTTTCAAGTACTAGATACAGCAGGTTTATTCCTGGAATAACAGTTCCTTTCTTTAATGCATTCTTACTACACAGACTGGCACCCTCCTACTCATAATGAAAAAGAGGAGAAGCTTTAACATTAATCAGTTTGTTGCTCTGACCACAACAAAACACTATGTAACATTTAATTGACATTAGATTACAGGAATACATACCTGGTATCGACCCAGAGATGTTTTTGCATTGCAGGTGGGCGAATTTCTGCAAAATACTTGCAAATTGAGAACTTCCCGTTTACAGCAATTGTCTTTGAAGACCTAAATTTAAAAAAAGCTTGCTTCAAACACACAGGTGAAAAAGAACGGTTTGATCAGTCTTTTAAAATAAGACACTTCTTGAAATGAAAGTAAAACCAAGTTCCCTGCTGGGGTTATTACAGGTTAGGTAAGCATCTGGTATTGAGAATTTGGAAAGTGCGGTCCATATTAATTTCACACTCCAGGAGTCAAAGGCCTGAAGAAGTAACTGGGCAGAAAGCACTACCACTGCTCCAGAAAGGTTCGTATTTATCTTCAAAGCAAACTCAAGTTGGTGGTTTTGACCAACCAAGCCATGAAGGATTTAGGCTCTCTGGTTCCATGAACAGAGTGCAGCTCATGGAATGGGACTTTATTGCCTCCTCCTCACCCAAGCAGAAGCCCACTGAGCCAGAGGGCCCTCACCATGGGTGATGAAGTAGGGGGAAACTGGCAAAATATGCTTTAGGGAGCATTTTCTTCCTTATATTAGGCTATTTAAGATAAAGCTAGAGGTTCTTGATGTACTAGCAAAGGCTGGTAGAGAGGCATGCATTCTGTGCACAGCTATGGTACTCTCTTCCCTTAGAAGGACTGCCAAGATTTCCAAGTTCCAGGCATTAAGTACTCCATTATTCTGAAATATTAGTCAGCACCAGCCTCCCCTCCTATATGTGCTGGACTTGCTGTCACGGTGAGAGGTGCAGTACAACAGGCCTTGCTGTTGCAGATACAGCGAGGCCCTCCCATGCCCCGGATACAATTATCCAACCAGTTATTCTTCTAAAAGCACCTGGTATGCTGTGCATAGACCCGGAGAAGCAGATAACCTGAAAACTGTATATGAGGTGCAGTAAACATTGTTTTATAATGGACCATTTGATTCTTAATTTAAACAAATGTTCAAGGAAGTTTTAAAACAATTTATTTAAAACGTATATAACCTGCCTTGTCCCCAGCTTACTAGTGTGAACACAATTTTTAAAAAAAACATTAAAAGATAACAATAAACATCTCCTATCTACAATTGCATACCCACCCATAATCCCCAAATCCTCTATGAGAAATGCCCACTACAATCAACAAAATGCTCTCTAGAACAAAACTGTCTCAGAGTACCTTGTGAAAACCGCTTCACAGTGCCTGTCTCACCTCTTCCTGGAAATTGAACTGCAGGAGAAGTGCTCAGATGGCGCAAAACTTTCATCAATTCGTCACCTACATATTACCGTATTTTCCGGCGTATAAGACGACTGGGCGTATAAGACGACCCCCAACTTTTCCAGTCAAAATATAGAGTTTGGGATATACTCACCATATAAGACTACCCCTCTTCCAATGCACACCAAATACAGCGCCAGACCTTCAGTTAGTCCTTCTCTCTCAAGCGGCTCTGTGGACGCCGGAGGCTAAGAAACTGTAAGCTAGCTCACACCAGGGGCATCGTCTTTTTAAATTCCAGGGGGGGGCGGGGGTTTGTGCGCCAGCACAACACCTCCCTGCAGCCGCTGTGAGCGGTGCGGGGCCTCCCCGTGAGTGGCGTGGGGGCTTCCTTCCCCGCGGCCGGCAGCGGTGCGAGCCCCCCTGAGAAATGAAATGGCTGCTGCTTGCGCCGCCGCTGGCCTTGGTAAGGGAGGCCTCGCGCCGCTTGCGCCACCCCCGGCCGTGGGGCCTCACTGCAGCTGGTGCAAGCGGCGCAGGGCCTCACCACCACAAGCGGCGCAAGGCTTCCTTCCCCGCGGCCGGCAACGGCATGAGCAGCACAAGACCTCGCTGCGGCCGCCACGAGCCATGCGAGGTTTTCCTCCCCGCGGCAGTGCAAGCGGCCCGAGGCCTCTCTTCCCATGGCCACCGCGAGTAGCAGCCGCTTCATTCCCCAGGGGGGGCCCTGCCTAGTCCCGCCTCACTAAGCCCCATGCGCCATCTTTCGGAAGGCGCCCTTTGGCTGGAGGTCTGCACAGTGCCCTTCCCTTTGGTTGCCCCCTCGTTCCCCTCCGTTGGCCGAGCTGTGGATGTGGTAGGGATGGGGTGACCGCAGATTCTCCAGTCCGGCTTGGAAGTTTCATCACCCACCCTATAAGACGACACCTGACATATAAGACGACCCCTGACTTTTGAGAAGATTTTCCTGGGTTAAAAAGTAGTCTTATACGCCAGAAAATACAGTAATAGTTTTGTACTATCACTCAGCGAGTAGTCATATAAACTGAAATTCTTTCCTTACCTCCTCAAGCATTATTATTTCTTTGTCAACAGGACAGGTGGGTACTGTGTTCAGTTCTCTAAAGAGATATACAGGCAAAGAGATTATCTCATGTTTTACTAAATATGTCAGCATTCCTAGGGGAAAAAATGGCATTACTTGCCTATTTAGACCAATGTAATATTTTTTCAACTCCCAAATTTATTTCAACAGAAGCTTTTAAAGACTCCATGGATCATACAGGTTTGTTAGTTATGAGACACAAGTTTTTCAGCAGTACTTTTTCGCAACAGATTCCATACCCACAATTATGTAACTTTAGATTCAAATACAACCTCCAGATATCGCTAGTTATACTTGCTGCATACATCTCTTTAAACAGAAACTCTGCTGTCTTTAAACAGAAACTCTGCCAAACTAACAGAGGTAGCTAAAGAGAAAATGCCAAAGGGAATGAAATTAGCCAGGCTTGGAGAAAAGGCCAACCACCTAGCAAGCAGCTTAATTGTTCAAAAATAACAACTTTCACCATTCAGAAGATCATCTACAAATCTACAATCAATGTATAATGGGGGGAAAGATATACTTGGAACTATGTGGAATATCACCAACAAACGTAGGAAGTACAGCTTCTAAATCACACTAATCTCAGAATAAAATAATAAGAATAAAATAAAGGAGGCAAGTAAAGTAATTCATTAAATGTTGTTCTTATGTTCCTTCCTAATTAATATGACTCTTAAAATCCACTTAATGTCACTTTGGAACATTGCCTACATGTCAGTTTCACCCTGGGGACTCAAGTGAAAACCCCGTGGACCAGCATTTTAGGAAGGAAACAAAGAAGCATCTAATCAAATATACAGTGAAACTCACATGAGTCATAAGTCATAGGGTGCTTTCAAGAGAGATTCAAGTTTCATTTTTATATGTACTGCACCTCTACAATGAAGACACAATTATGCACGTTCAATTATATTCTAAATGCTTATAATTTCACCACTGTCATTTTCAAGTACTGAAATAATCATACCCTAATTTCTCTACAGCAAAAGAACTACTGGCAACTGATAACATGCCAATATCTGTTCACATAAGCAGGCAAACCAACATCATAAGATGAACACAGTACTGTCACAGTTAAGCATTTCCAGTTCCCATTTATTTTAATGGAGGATTTAAGAACATGCATTATATCTTGTTCACTGAAATAAAATGGGACTTTACAATACTTAATTTGGTATGGATTATGCTTTGCACCACCAGATCAATAAAATGAAATGAAATGATTGAGATTATACTTTGAATTTGAACAGGAGTTTCTCTATTAGTACACAACAACTAAACCATATTAAGATAAGCAAAATATATCAAAATCTCAATTTTAAAAGTACACAACAAAACATAATCAGTAAAAACCAACAAAAATAAAAGCCATTCAGAGTTCAAAATATTTGGAAAAAGGGAGGGAAATGGACCCTACCAGCTTTTATGCTGGTGAAAGAGGGAGGAGAGAACCCCTAGCAAGCATTGAAAAGGCTTTTGCTCTCCCAAAGTGCAAGCATCTGAGCCTTCATGGTCATTAATATGCACAATATCAGTTCAATAACAACCTTTATTAATGTACTGTTATTTGTATCTTTAAGCAGGGTCCTTCATGAAGGCTCAGTTGCTTGCACTTTGGGAGCGTGTTTTGCCAGCAACAGAACAGAAGATTTTGTACTTGCTTATCAAAAGGGACTGGCTTGCTCCTTATGTGGAAGCTGAATTGTTACAATAGGAAGATAAACATAGAGCAACAAGAGGAAGATAATAAATGAAGAATGAAAACTTCTGAAGAAGTTGTAATTCGAAATGAGTCTATAGCTGGTCTTGTTTTATAATAACATCAGGATGAGCCCTGAAGAAAATGGTGATATAAGATTATTTTAAGTGTTGTTATTCTTTATGTTAACGATAACTGTGAAATTCAGATGTAGTTTTACCAAATAAAGCATAGTAGCCTGTATATCATAGTGATTGTTCCTTATATTTAGTATGTGGGATGGGCACTAGGGGGGCGGGGGCGGTAATGAGGTGAAAGGAAGAAAAAGACCGGTAGGGCTCAACCCACAGAAATGTAATCTTTCCATTGCTTGTAAAGGAGTCCTCAGGGTTTCAGAGATACGTGGCAGCTGCTGAAGAGCACAGCAGAAGGGAACCAGTGCTCCATTCACTTTAGTGCCCCTTCACAAATCAATACCACTAGGCAACATAGCCGGGGGGAAAGGGAAAAAAAAGAACAGAGCTGAGCAAATATAAGTGTTTAGAAAAATAATTCTTACTTCAAAGAGGTAATGCAGCGCTGGCAAAACCTGTGCCCACATCCTGTCTGGTGAGGATTATGAAGGACTAGATGGCAGTGGGCACATTTATATCGTTCCTCTAAGCCTTCTACAAACTGATAGTCAACATCAGGCTCAAAATCCAGAGAAACAGCACTGGTAGAATTCTGGCGACTGTATGGGTTCAGCAAGTGGCCAGCAAGGTCTTCAGAGGCCATGGACACTCAGCTATAAAACACAAGCACAGGGAGATACTACTTGGATACAAATGCATCCAAGTACCACATTCAGTATAATTTAATATGCTGACATACATTTGAATGTTTTTCACTGAAAGCTTTGGTGCAGATCTCTTATGCAAATACAATTTCAGTTACTGAAGAACACCAAAGTTATTGTCAAGGGACTATGATGAATAATCAATTAGCAGAACACTTTAAACAATTTAGCACACAATATTTTTTACTCTGCTGATTCTACAACCAAAAACAATTTCCCCAGTAGAAAGGTTTCTTCATGGTTTCTAAAGCAATATCCTTTCCCAAAAGATTTGTGATTAATCCTGTGCAAGATGGCACCAAAACTTGTGTTGAACTGATGTTGACTACCTCAGATTACTTTTAAAAAAAGATTAGACAAATTCATGGTATAAATTATCTATGACTCATGATTTTCTGATTGCTGGATACTAACAGTAGGGTATGGTTACTTCCTTATGCTCTGCTTGTGAGCTTCCCAAAGCATACCGTTGTACATTCTCAGAGTACTCCAGACGAGAGTCCATGGGTCTGACCCACCAAGGAAATTTTATGTTCTTAAGCATATTCTATTCAGATGGGGAAAACTACAGCTCTAACCACTAAATGAAATCATTGCTCAATATCTCGCCATCAAATTGGGACATGTTGAGTGCCACATGTGCCAATTTAATATAGCCATCCCATCAATTTTCATGGCATTCCTCTGCACTCTCCAGTTGTTTGCATGGCAGACTAGAGAAATCATGTGGTCAGCATGGGTGGCACTGTCTCTTCAGACAAAATAGATTGGCAAAATAGCAAGTATTCTGTATTTCTGGCTGTCTACCAAAATACTGAATCAGAAGAACAGGAAGTTCCTGAACAGACAAGCTGTCAATTCATCTACACTACTTGATTACTAAGGACAAATCTACATCTGACTTTCCCACTGGAATCATTCTAGTTTCAAAAAACCCCATCTATACCTGTTTTTAGTTTCAAACCATACTTGTTCTAGTTTAAAAATTACTGTTTACATTCGTTAATTGCCCTCCTGTGGTCAAGCTAGCATTTTACTGCTTTAAACAGATCCTGTTGCTCAGTACTCTTCAGACCCAGGGAGTGAAATTTGAAACCAGCGTGAAATGAGCATAGGAAAAGACAGCAGTCAAACTACTTCAGAGGGGAGGTATAAATTGGGCCTAACTTTACTGCCCCCCATCCCAGTGGTGTTCATGACTCACACTTGTGTCACAGAGAAAGGCTTGCTACTGTGAGGAACTGCAAAGGATGATGGATGATTTACCACCTTCCCTTGTTATTTCTCCATTTCAACTCCCTCCCCTTAGCTTGCAGTGGTACACTTGGCATCCAGGTTCCCAAACCAAAATTTCTGCTGAACACCAGTTCCACTAGTCCTAAGTATCTTGGTATAGTTCAAGGGTGGTTACATTTCTCAAACAACCATACCTCAGGATGACCTGGTGATTTGTTCCAAGTATTTCTTGCCCTGCTCCACAATTATTATTCAACTAGGAGTACGGCTCGTTGTGGGAAGAAATACAATGGGCTCTAGAAGGAAGCTCCAGGTGAGTGTCCCAGCTGTGGCTGGTAGGGTGGCAGAGGGAAAGAGAAAATAGAGGGAGGCAAGCCATGTTTATTTCCTTCTGCTTAGCTATAAAAGGCAGGGCTGTCTTAAGTCATTTTGCTGCCCCAAGTGGGTAGTATGGGAGGACAGCCTTATGGTAACAGGTATGGTTCCCTCCACCCCTGACTTATGTTGATTTGGGATTATGCAGTGGCAGCTAAGGCAGAAAACCACCTCCTCCTATGCCATGTCTTCTGGGTTTCAAGGGTCTGGAAAGCAGTTCCATAGCCAGTTACAGGGCTGCCAACTCTAGGTTGGGAAATACCTGTAGATTTGAGAGGTAGAACCTGGAGAGGGCAGGGTTTGGGGTGTGGAGAGACTCCAGCAGGGTATAATGCCATAGAGTCTACTGCCCAAAGCAGCCATTCTTTCCAGGAGAACTGGTCTTCCATCATCTGAGGATCAGTTGTAATAGCTGAGAAATTTTCTGTAGGGGAAATGATGTGTTGTGGCTGGAGAACATGGTGATTTCTGGGAGATCTCCAGGCCCCATAGGGAGATTGGCAACTCCTGAGACCATTTCAGGGAAGACTGGGATATGTATTTTACCTCAGGACACATTCAATGACTTCCAACAGCAACAGTAAACTGTTTAGAATATTAGAGGCAAAGGCCAATCAGGCCACATATGCAAACGACCTCTGTGTTCCGACTGGCTATGGGGGGGGGGGAGAAACAGCAAACTGTTTAGAATGTTAGAGGCAAAAGCCAATCAAGCCGCATATGCAAATGACCTCTGTGTTCTGACTGGCTATGGGGGGGGGGGGGGGAGAGGAACAGCAAACTCTTTAGAATGCTGGAGGCGAGACTCCGGCAATGCAGCCAGTGGATAGGGACAGCTTCTAAGTGACACATCATGGAGCCAACTGATTTAGGAGAGTGTGGAATGTTCAGAAAGTGCCACCCCACTACTCAATTATATAGAAAAAGAGATGTTATCATAGCAGTGCCCCCTCTGTTCTAGCAAGCAGAAAATTCTTTCCCTTGGGGAATATTACTTATAAAGCAGGAAATTGCCTTCTTAACTTCTACACCTGCATACATTATAAAATTAAAACATATTTCCTTGTCAGTTTCCTTCAGTTATCATTTGAAGGACATAGAGCTGAAATAGGTGACACAGGAAGTGCACAGAGTTCTTTGGTATCACTGTAAGTTTCCTGCTTCAAACCCAAACCACACCATGTGACATTTTACTTTTGTACAGTACCAACGCACTTTTTTAAAAAACAGGACTTCTCACTGTCTTGGTAAAATGTCAAGGCTGACATTGAGAACTCAAACACTATTTAGCAGAGCAGGGATGGCACACTTCATACAAAAAGGGTTATTTTATTCTCTGACAACTGTTATGGTTTCCTTCGCAAAATAAAACAGGAGTCAAGTAGCACCTTAAAGACTAACCAAGTTTATTCCAGCATAAACTTTCAAGAGTTAGGCCTCACTTCATCTGATGCATATGGAGTGAAAAATCATTTTACAGACTTTTATAAGCAAAATTACAGAATTTGGGGGGGGGGGGGGTCAGAGAGAGAAACCTGTGAGATTTCTACAGTGATCAGGTACGTTTATTAATTTTTATTTATTTATTTAATTCATTTATACCCTGCCTTTAGGTTTATAAGGGAGCAGAGCATCCTTCAGGTATGTTGGTCCCAAACCATATAGGGTTTTAAATATCAGCACCAACTCCTTGAATTATGCCCAGAAACAAACTGGAAACCAGTATAAATGAGCCAAGATTGAAGTGATATGGTCCCTACAACCCTACATCCTGCCAGCAGTATTTTGCACCATTTGAAGTTTCCAATCACTTCTCAAGGACAGCCTCATGTAGAGTGCATTGCAGTAATCTGAAATAGTCTCTATGATCCAATCCAGTCACCATCCTGGCTAATTCTGCACCAGCTGAAGTTTCCAATCACTTATCAAGGGCAACCCCATCCCAAATGCAATACAGTAATCTAATCTAGATGTAACCAGGGCATGCACCACAGTGGCCAGATCTTTTCTGCCCCAGAAAGCCTGTAGCTGGCTAACCAGTAGAAGCTGGAGAAAGGCACTCTTGGCCACAGCTGCCACCTGCTTATCCAGTTCCTTCAAAAGAAGTGTAAACCCATCCTGAACAGCTGGTACTTTAAATCCCAGGTAAGACTTTCCGCCCACCAGTCACTCTCTCCTAGCCTAACCTACCTCACAGAACTGGTTATGTGAGGATAAAATGGAAGATGGAAGAATGTTGTAAGCTACTTTGAATCCCCTTTGAGGGGGGAAAAGCAGGATATAAATAAACACACAAACATAAATGTGCTGCCAGAGACATATATCTTCCTTGGTCTTCCCCCAGACAATATCTTTGACATCATTTTTAGCCACTGCCTTTCAGGCAGCTGGCAGTTATGGAGGACCCTTGAGGCATGGAATGGAACTAAGCAGGTTCAGGTCACTTAGCTCTTGGGGGCGGTGAATCTTCTCTTGCTAACAGATTGCTTATATAGGCAAAAGCTAAAAAGGCAAAATTTTGGGATGGGCAACAGTGGGGTAAATCATCTTTTTGGGCCAGTGCACCCAACCTGTGAGAATCAAAGCAGGTTAGATCCAGGGGCGTAGACTTTTTAAATCCGGGGGGGGGGGGCGGGGGCTCTCGTGCGCGCGCACGCTCGGGACCATGTCCCCGCCGTTCTCCCCCCCGCCCCAGGGAGCCACCGCCGCTCCCCCCCGCGGGGCCGTGCCCGCCCGCCGCGCTCCCTGCCCCCCTCCCTCCCTCCCTCTTCCCGCTCACCTCTATTCCGGTCAGCACCCCCCCCCCAATAAAACCAATTTCCCCAGGTGCATAAGGAGTCCATCCTCGTCAGGGCCAGCAAGAATGCGCCCCCGCCCGCCCCTTCTTGGGCTCCCGCACCGCGGGCCAAGAAGCCCCTCGCCGCGCCCGGGGTGCCCAGAGCTGGCCGAGCCGAGACTCACCTCCGACGGTGGCTCCGTCGCGCTTCTCTGTCTCCCGGCTCCACTCCTGCGGACGCCATGTGGTTCCGTCTGGCTGCGCGGCAAATGCTCCAGGCAGGAGGGAAGCGGCGCGGAGCCGGACGGCAGCTCAGGAGCCCTCCCCGCCCCGGAGACTTCTTTCTGGAGGGCAGGGAAAGTGGGAGTCCCGCCAAGGAACCGATGGGGGGGCCGCTTCCTCCCCCGCCCCACTCCTCCACTGGTGCCCCCCTCCAGCCGGGGGTGGGTGTCGTTTCCCAGAAATGCTTCCCCCAAGCAAGCACTGCCTCCCTCCCTGGCCAATCAGCTCCCAGGGCCCGGGGCGCGTCACCAGTCGCCGGCAGGCTCCTGTTCCAGAGAGCGCGCAAAGAGGACTCTGCCTGGCTGGCCCGGCGCCGCCCGACGGAAGGAAGTCCCGAGCAGAAGTGCTGGCCCGGGAGAGGCACTCTGCACATGCTCAGAGCCAGCCGCCGGGCGGCAATCCCGGGCCGTGGGTCTCTGCCCCTTTTTCCAGCTACCGGCAGGGATGAGCCCCCCCGAAGCACCAACGCTGGCCCGCCCGTCCATCTACCGACCCCCCCACCCCCCGACGCTAAGCGGACAGGTCCCCGGCCTGGGGAGGCGGGCCAGGAGGACGGCAGCAGCAGGGGCCGCGCCAGCTAAGGCAAAGCAGCGGGGGGCGGGAGGAGGGTTTCCAGCTCATGCGCCGAAATTTCCCGGGGGGGGCTCAGCCCCCCCCCGGCAAAATGGAGTGCCCGCCAGTGGCCAGTCAGCCGGCCGTCGCCGCCTCTCTCCCCCCCCCTGCCCCAGGGAGGCAGGAGGGCAGGCTGGGGGTGGGGGGGAAGGAGAGGCGGCGACAGCCGGCTGACTGGCCACCGGCGGGCGCTCCATTTTGCCGGGGGTGGCTGAGCCCCCCCCGGGAAATTTCGGGGAGGGGCTCGAGCCCTCGAGCCCCCCCGTAGTTGACGCCCATGGTTAGATCTGCATAGATTTGATCTCCACTTTCTACTCAAAGCCACATCTCTGATTCTACCAGTTACATGGGTTTTCTGGAAAAACTGGAATTGGAAAGTTTTTTCTTATTTAAATAAGTAATGTAAATGATATTAAAAATCTAAACAACGTTAGCAGAAGCAAGCAAATACCATGCACAAACACTGGGGTTTGTCTATGTTTCATATACCACATATAATCCATCTAAGGTGACTGATTTGCAGCACGACAGCCCTGACAACTATAAATAAATGATATTTACACATGCGGGGCAGAAAATCTTCCCTTTGGGAAAATTATCTAGCCCACATCACTGACTGCTATTGCTCAGTTACTCTAGAACATGAAAAAATGTTTTGAGAATCAGGTGGGCCACTGGGAACCAGCTTTTATAAATTTAGACGCATGGGATTCCACTGGTATTTATTTAAAACCCAGTGATCCCTGCATTTTCCATGTAAAACACACACTAAACTAAAAATAAAAACATGCAGAAACATACCAGAGAACAAGTCACAAACAGAACAATTAGAAGCAGACACACCATAAAAAATCGAATGTGAAACAACAAAAGCAGTAAACGCAGAGGCTAGTCAGGAAACTGAAAATGTAAGGTTCATCAGGTAAAAACACAAAGGTATAATACAGGACATAAAGACAGCACCATAAGCAGTACAAAAACCAGCAATAAGGCAATAGGGGATAAAAGATTTGGGATTCCAGATTTTTAAAATGTCCATAGTGAGGTAGTTTTTTAGAAAATTAGCAGCACACCCTTATGACCAGTTTTCATAGCTGAAGTGTAATTTCTACACATAAACACTACAAAATGAGGCTTCCTCAAATAATAAACATCTTTATTCCCATGTTGTATCAATAACAGTACAGGGAGGGGTGAAGCTCCATATGGGAGTGGAAATCTGCCATGTCACAATGCCATGTCATGTCACATGGTGCTTATTTGTGGACATTATGCCTGAGAGATGTTATACCTTCACAAAGATGGGCATAGAAAAGGTGACATCTAGACAAGCTGTCAGTATTCTTTCCAGTAGCCCTTCAAAATGGTCTAGTGCTATTCCAACACTGCAAATGGGAAAGCATCTTAGAGCCTGTGGTGATTTTCCTGTTGAGGCTAGAACAGGGCAGCCAGTTCAGTCTCCAGCTGCTACAACATGCCAAGTTCTAGGCCCACTCCTCGTTTCTTAATAACGTTATCTGGGAGAGGATGGTGGTGCTGGTGGTTTTGCCTGGCAGTAAATGCACTTCCCTTCAGCAATTATCAAGCACTTTCTGAATCAGCTTAATCAAAGAACACTCCTCCTAGCTTCCCACAATGCTGTGGCTTATTTAAGAAATACAGAGCTTTTCATCTGCCACATACTGTCTTGAGAAGAGCTGGGTGCATGCATGGAGATGATATTACCCTATGGTTGCTTGATTTTAACCTAGATCAGATCATTTGTGTTGGAGTGAGTGACCCAGCATGCCTGGACACTGTAAGTGTGTACAGGTGTAATTAAACTGCCCTCTGACCCAATACTCCCTATAAGGTGTGGAGTCTTGTGAGTAAAAATTCTACTTTGTGAGCTACTGACATTAAAGTTGTGAGCGAGTGATTTGGCTACTGCATAAATTAGTATGCTCTGGAGCTCATACAAAAATGTGTGAGTTGGAGGCTAAAAAACTGTGAGCCTAGCTCACACTAACTCAGCTTAGAGGGAACATTGCTCTGACCCCTCCTCTCTCACGCTCTCTGCAAATGGCCTTCCATGGAGGCACATGTCTCTGCAGGTGTCTCCTGTAGATACAATGCCCTCATACTCCCACACACCTGATGCTAGGCAAGCTGGCAATTTGTGATAGGGAAAGTACTCTTTAGATTAGGATTCTTGCTCTCCTTTTGACTGAAACCTGAATGTGGACTGGATCTACTTGAATAAATGTAAGTTTACCTTTTTTGCAATATACTTTTTGGAATATTTATTATCTGCACTCAGTATCATGCTTCTATGACTAGGAATGGGCACAAACTGGGAAAATCGAGCTTTGTTTTGGTTTGTGGGGACACACAAAACATGAACTTTTATGGACCTCCCCGTTTACCGAACAAGTTCATTTTGTGAGGTTTGTGATGTGGTAGAATGCCCCTCCCCCCCGCAGGCCAGAGACACCACAGGCAGAGTCCTGGGGTCAGCTCCTCCTCCTGTGACACGCTTTAAAGTGTGCTGTGGGAGGAGAAGCTATGGCAGCCAGGATCTGCTTGCGGCTGGGAGAACCCTCCCCACTGCATGCACATCTTGGGGTCGCCTTTCTCCTGGCTCTGGAAAACACAGCCAGGAGAAAACCATGACTCTGCGATTTTCGTGATGAATTTAGGTTAGTGATGACATTCATGCCCATTCCAGCTATGACTGGGCAAAACTCTGCTATATTAACCAAATATGACAATAATCTGTAGCCATGTTCTGTAAGTGCACCACCACTCTGCCATGGAAGCTTGTTGGGTAACCTTGGGCCATGCACTCAGCGTAACCTACTACACAGGGTTGTTGTGAGGATAAAATGGAGAAAATAATATGTTGTAAGTTAATTTGGGCTCTTATTTGAGAGAAAAGTGGGGTGTAAATTTAAATAAATAAATGTAGTACAGGGCTGCTTCCACATGTAGATGGTTCTCTGTGTAGCTCTCACACTTGCTGGAAATGCAGACGCATTCACAGTAGCAACAGCCCATCCACACAAAGCTTCCCCCAACAGTTTCTTTTTGGTCTCAACCCTCTGCAGCTGCCATTTCCTTCCCACCTCCAGACAGCATTTTTTTTTAAGGGTAGGGGGAATGGTGCCATATGACAGGGACCCAGGGGGGAAAAAAACCTCTTCTATCAGTATCATTTCCAAAGGCATTTTGAGTGTGATCTTTCCAAAAGGATTATATTAAACCCACTTTGGGAAAGTTTGCAGCAAAGCAGGGAGAAACATGGAAACAGGATGAATCAAGGACAATGCCATGTGGATACTCCCTAAAAAAGTGCAGCAGTAAGGAAGCCAAGGCAGAGCAAAACTTCTGTGTGGAAAAAAATACAGATGTGCTACACCTACTACCAAACTTTCATTTGTCTCCATGAATTAGAATGAAAAATTGGAACGAGACATAACTAACCCAGAACTAGCATTGTAATGATTAACCTGACTACAGAATGTGGCTAAAAACCACAGCCATAGTAATTGTCATAACTACAGTTGTTTTTGATCAGCATCTGGATAGGGATCAAAAACTAACTAATTCTGCTGATTTAACACATAGTGTAATAGCTTAATTAAAAAGTACAATTTAAACATACTGAAAAGGAACAGAGTAGGTTTTGTACTGTGCCCTTTTGCCTTTATTTGCTTCACTGTACTTATTAGTTTGTACTGTTTTCCTAATTATTAATACTAATTAGTGCATTTTCCTATTACATTTGATTTTCAAGCGTCTGATCATTTCCATATCATAATGAAATAAAGAAGCAAGTAATCGGAAAATCTCCAGAAGAAGATAAAATTTACTCATGTGTATTTACAGACATTAAAGATACAGCAATGAAGAATGCCACAGCTCCCAAAGAAGCAGTTAATGCTAGAGCTACATTTTTAAATTTAATAACTGCTCCTCATTAAAGCTCTGCCACAGTAGTTTGTGTTGTGTTCAGCATTTATTTAAATACAGAGGACAAGCTAATACTAAAACATATTTTCTTCAAGTTATTAGTAATCTTTGCATTTATGCAGACTTTTCAGTGAGTGAGCCAGTATCTGGATATTTGTTTCTTTTTGTTAAACTTTATTCAGTATAAAATCTTTTAAAGAAATGTCAGGATCACCAATGGATTCTACTTGTTATGCTGAACTATAAAGACACTTAGGAATGACATACTTGTAAGACCACTGAAAATCTTGCAGCACTTTCATTAAAACAACAACAACAATCCAAACACAAAATATGGCAAAGTATCCAAGATACCATGATTACCAAGGCGCTATTCAGATGTCAAGGTTTGTTCCAAAGGGCAAAAAACTAGTTTGTGGTCTTGCTTGCTTCCCCCCCCCCCCCCCCCAACCTCGGCACAAAGAGTCTGGTTAAAGACTTCCTGGCTGAAGGTCTTCAAACTCTGTGCATAAAGCAACCTCAATGTTGTAGTCATATACAAAAACAAAGTTCCATAACTACTTTCAAGCTGATTGTCCATCAATCCTAAAAGAAAAGCTTCTGGTTTCATTTGTATGTTAGTTTTAAAAATCTTCTATATTAATGAATGTATTTGTATCTAGAATTTCTTAGCTTTGTTACAAGTAGTCCACCACATATGGTAAAATGTCCCTTCATTCTGCTCACATTTATTTGAAGTATGTTTATACATTTAGTCAATTTATCTGGAGACATCTACCAACAATATATCATTTTATAGAAGTTTCTTTAAGATTAACACTTAATGTGAATTTCAAACCCTTCTGCCACTAATATCAAAATGGACTATGTTATTGCTGTTGTTGATTGATGTTATATTAAATGTAAAAGAAATAAAAACCTTTAAATAAAAAACCCTTCTGCCACAATCTTTCACATTGTTCCATTTGTATATCATGTCCAAAGTTCTTAGCCCATTTTACCATAGTCTCTTACCTGTTTTTCTATTTCATATTTCAACAAAAGTTTATGCATTTTAGCAATAACATAAATATTATTTGTATATATCTCTGTTTCAAATATAGTCTTATTTTCTTCAAAACCATAAAGTTGTTTGTCAAGTTTAAATCTCTCTAATAGTTGAGCATAAAAAAAACTACTGACAATTATACCCTTCTTTTTATCTGGTCTTCTTCCCTTGGTTTCATTTTACAGTCACCTTGAGTAAAAACTAATAAATCACGGTAGGTTATGTTTAGTTATCATTCTTGCCTATAAAATGCTTCTTGGATTGAGAGCCACAGTGATGTTTTTGGACATTACCTAGGTTTACATTTATTCTATATCCTCAACAATGCATGTCTAACATCATGATTTTTGAAATCTACATTGACCTTTATGCACAGAACTGGAAATCTACAAAAACACCTATAGTAGAAAGAATGGTGGTTAAATATCTTGGATTTTGCCGAAATGGCCAAACTTACTTCCCTGATTAAGAAAAAGACTTTTATTGCTAGCTGGAAGCCCCTTATTGACTTTCTGCATGCAAATCATGGAATCATAGAGTTGGAAGGGATCTCCAGGAACATCTAATCCAAGGGTGGCCAAGCTTGTGTAACATAAGAACCACACAGAATAAACGTCAGATGTTTGAGAGCTGCAAGACATGAACAAATACTATACACACATTTTTTATTGAAAAATATGCAAATTTGCTTTTTATTAACATTAAATTAGACTGCCAAAATAAAAACAAAAGGGGTAAAAACAGATATTGATAATGATATTTATTTATCCAATTATATTTGTAGGCTGGGGGGAGGGCTTTGAGAATGCATTTAAAGTTAAAGTTGCTTTCTTTTTCTGCTCCCCCCCACCCCAGCCTACCCAGGGAGGGTAACACTGGCTGGGAGCCACACAGTATGTGTGAAAGAGCCGCATGTGGCTCCTGAGCCACAGTTTGGCCACCCCTATCTAGTCCAATCCCCTGCACAATGCAGGAAATTCACAACTACCTCTCCCGCCCCCAGTGATGGCAAAAAACCCCCATACCACTCCTCCAGGATTCCTGGCCAAACTGGTGTGCAGAAAATTGCTTCCTGACCCCAAAGTGATGATCAGCATAAGAAAGGGCCTTGAAAACGAAGCACTGATACAGCCCTTCCTGCTTTCCCTATGATTGCCTAAGTTCACAGAATCAGGAGTGCTGTCAGATGGCCATCAAGCCTCTGTTTAAAAACCTTCAAAGAAGGAGAGCCCACCACCTCCTGAGGAAGCCTGTTCCACTGAGGAACCACTCTAACTGTCAGGAAATTCTTTCTAATGTTTAGCTGAAGAATCTTTTAATTTAATTTCAACACGTTAGTTCTGGTCTGTCCTTCTGGGGCAACAGAAAACATCTCCGTACCATCCTCTATATGGCAGCCCTTCAAATATTTAAAAATGATTATCATATCACCTCTCAGTCATCTCCTCTCCAGGCTAAACATATCTAGCTCCTTCAGCCTTTCCTCATAGGACTTGGTCTCCAGACCCCTCACCATCTTCACTGCTCTCCTCTGGACTGTTCCAGCTTGTCTATATCCTTCTTAAATTGTGGTGCCCCGAACTGAACACAATACTCCAGGTGAGGTCTAACCAGAGCACAGTAAAGCAATACCATCACTTCTAATGATCTGGATACTATACTTCTGTTGATACAGCCTGAAATCCCATTTGCCTTTTTAGCTACTGCATCACACTGCTGATTCTTTTCGCACATACTACATGAAAAAATGATTTGTGGATTTCACGAGTAAGGAGAAGTTTGAATATTAGAAAATAATATATGATTGGCTGGTGCATTGGTCATGTTATTAGAATATGTGGATTTGTGTAATTTTCAGATTTCTCTGATTCTTTCCCTTTTTTCTTTTTAACTTCTTTTTTCTGTATCATCTTTCTTAATTTTTATCCTTACTTATGAAAATCTCAATAAAAAGTTAAGGAGAAAGTCCAAATTCTGTTTTTTTATGATGTCCACTTATGCCTGGACAAATTTAGTTCATTTCTTTTCCGCAAGCCAGGATTCCAAACCAGGATGAAACAAACTGAAGACTTGCATTCCACATGCAAGTGAGGAAGGGAATTGAAGATGTCACAAACAAACTAATGCTTGTAGTGTCTGCATGTTGTCTCCGAGTTTTCTCTATCCACTTCCTCCAGACCAGGGGCGTAGAGTTTTGTAAATTCCGGGGGGGGGGGGGCTCTCGCTGGGGCGATGTCCCCTCCACGCCAGGAAACCTCCACGCCTCCCTGGGCCCTTTCGAGGCCCGCCAACCGCTGCTGCCGGGGCCTCTCTCTCCCCACCACTCCTTCCCTTTCCCAATCACCGGGAAAAGAGGGAGGGAGAGGGAAGGATGGAAGAGTGGCCGGGAGGGGGGAGTCACCGGCGGCAGCAGTTGCCAGCCTCGGAAGGGCCCTGGGAGGCGCGGCGGCAGGCGCTACGTTTTCCCAGGGGGGGGCTCAGTCCCCCCCCGGGAAATTTCAGGGGAGGCTCGAGCCCCCCCATAGTCTATGCCTATGCTCCAGACCATGCACACTTTTATAAATCTCACACGTCCCACCTTAGTAATCTTTTCTATAAACTAAAAAAGTCCCCAAATCCATAACCTTTCCTCATAGCGAGGGTGCACCAGCCCCTTTATTATTTTAGCTGTCTGCTGCCTCATCTTTTCCAGTGCTATATTCTTTTTGAGGTAGAGCAGAGCAACCAGAAGGGTAAGCAGTATCCCAAATATGGCCACATTAGATTTATTACATTACTGGGGATTTTATTTTCAGTCCATTTCCCTGGCATACACTTGCCTTTTTACCGGTGGTGCACGATGAGTTAGCATTTTCAATGAGCTATCCACCACAACCTCAGTACTGACTGGTCACCACCATCTGCTCTATTTGGAGATCCTATATAAACACTGGTGCTTTTTTGCAACTGTGACAACTAGAATAATTTATCTTACCTATAAAAAGGTAAAGCTTTGCCTTGGTAAAAAAAAAACAGTCGAATTCAACTCTAGGGGGCAGTTCTCATCTCCGTTTCCAAGCAGAAGAACCAGCGCTGTCCGAAGACTTTTTCTGTGGACATGTGGCCAGTATGACTAAACGCCAAGGCACACAGAACGCTGTTACCTTCCCACCGAAGTGGTACCTATTTATCTACTTGCAATTTCTTTCGAACTGCTAGGTTGGAAGGAGCTTCAAGAGGGAATTGGATAAACATATGGAGAAGAGGTCTTATCAGTGGCTATTATCCACAAGGTATAGATAGGAACTTTCAGTCTGGGGCAAGTGATTCTTGGTGCTTGGGGGGGCAACGGTGGGAGGGCTTCTAGTGTCCTGGCCCCACTGGTGGGCCTCCTGATGGCACCAGGTATTTTGGGCCACTGTATGACAGAGTGTTGGACTGGATGGGCCGTTGGCCTGATCCAACATTGGCTTCTCTTATGTTCTTATGAGCTGGGGCCAGAGACGGGAGCTCACTCCGTCATGTGGCACTAGGGTTTCAAACTGCCAAGCTACCAAGCTTCCGGTCTGCAGCTCAGCATCTTAACCTCTGAGCCACTGTGGCCCCTCAATCTTACCTATACATTGCACTCAACTCTGGTCCCTATGAACAGAGTCATTATCCTAGTAAACTTGAATCCAGGAAAACTATTTCCAAAAGTGCCTGGAAATGTGCGGGGGAGGGTGGGATCTGGACAAACGAAAAACCAGCAAATATGTACTTACCCATAAATGTATTTACCCATAGATTTCTCCTACTGCTATCATTGCCTTGCAGACAGGAAGCAGGAAGGAAATTACAAGATAAGATCTGGTTTGTATGTCGATAGGAAACTGACTGTATCAACATGGATGAAAATAGAACAAAATTACTGGCATAATCAAGCATCGAAGAAAATCTCATATAGTGTGAACATAATGAAGGTCCTCATGGCACCTTGAAGACAAATGAATTTATTGAAGCAAAAATTGTTGGTGAGAGCCTGCTACATCAGAAGCTGCATTCCACAGGCCAAGAGATACATACAAAGCCTCAAAACAGTAAGATTTCAGTCCAGTAGCACCGTAGAGACCAGCAAGAGTTTCAGGGCACACATTTTTGAGAGCCAAAGCTCCCTTTGTCAGGTGCTACTGGACATTTCTGAAACAAAGTTTCAAAGATCAGAAGGTTCGTAGGGGTGGGGGCAGGGCAGGTACTACAAAAAGAGGCCAGAAGTCCGAGTTTCGGAGCCACAAGTTGTTACATTACATTGCAGAACAGAGATGAAAACCAACTCTTATCAAACAGTAAACAGGCACTCAAGAGGGTATGAGTCTCCCACACTCTTGACAAGTCAGCAAAATAGAATAAATCTGAATAATGTTCCCAAACCTAGTAAGGAAGAGCAATTACTTTTTATAATTCAACAGAGTTTAAAGATGCCACAAGACACTGCTATTTTGACTGTGGCAAACTTACATGGTTAGCCCTCTGAATACAACTTGGATGTATTAGCAAAAAAATATTTTGCAACATTTCCCACAGTCAGATTATGGTTTTATCCTTTCAAGATCGTGGACTCTAATCTGGAGAACTGGGTTTGATCCCCCACTCCTCCATGTGAAGACAGCTGGGTTCTCTCAGCTGTTCTCTCAAAAGCTCTCTCAGCCATACCTACCTCACAGAGTATCTGTTGTGGGGAGAGGAAGGGAATTAGATTGTAAGCCGCTCTGAGACTCCGAGTGAAGGGCTGGGTATAAATCCTCCTCCTCCTTCCTAACATACTGTAATGCCTGTACTTTCAAATGGCAATATAAAATGTGACCTACTAGATCTTTTGATAAAGTCAACACCACATATATAAGATCCTTGAATGTAGTACTCTAGAAGAGTTGTACACATGGAGGAATGGGCTTGCAAGCCCTTCCCTATGCCTTCTGATTGGATCCCCAGGAAGTAAGAACCTTGTGGACACCTCAAGTCTCCACTTGGTGACACTCCCCAAGGAGTGTCTCTCTCACTCCCCAAGGATGCCAATTACAACCTGGATAGCTACCAAGTACCAACTGCAACCAATGACTCTTAGGTATCTTCTGCTTGATACAGTTATACGTCTAACACTCTGTACCTCTGTCGCCATTTAGAAAGCTAGGTGGCACGTCTGCCATGACCCTTCTACATGCAGTCGATCGCAACTTTGCACTTTAGACCTACCATCCTCCAGGGATGGAGAGCTTGCCTGCTGCCCATCCTAAATACCACATTTCAGATAGTTACAGAGAGTTCAGAATATAAGGAAGTTTAATAAATGAATAAAAGAATACACATATTATGTCCAAGCTTTCAGGCTAAGCAAAGGAAGTAAGAAAAGATGAAACCAGGAAGATCTCTTTCCCTTTTCTCGGTACCTCCTAAATCAGGGTGTCAAACTCATTTGTTAAGAGGGCTGGATCTGCCATAAATGGGAGTTTGTTGGGCCAGGCCATGTGTGTCATAAAAAGTAATACCAGGTAGAGAAGATATTAACTTTATAAAGGATACTGACAAACACAATTAAAGGTTTTTAAAACTTAAAATACAAACATGCTTAAAACCCTCTTGCCTTATTTTGTTTATTTAACAGTGTTTGATAACTGACACCTCCCAAACCTTCCCTCTCTGCCCTCAAAAGATGCCTACCTAAATTGGAAAGGTGGTGGAGGTGGTGATAGTGGGATTTGGCAATGCAATTTTAAAAATAAAACACCAAGAAAAAGCACAAGGATCACAGCAGAAACTAAACATAAAAATGAAAAATATGAAATGCTCTGCGGCTAGGAAAACATGAAATGGCTGGACATTGCAAGTCCCCCCCCCCCCCCCGAGTGGCAGTGGCTCTCCAGAGTAATGTCCCCCTTTGGCTGTGGGTTCCCAGGTTAGAGTACTCACTCAGGCACCTGTTCTCAGGTCCATTCAGCAGAGACAAGCTGGCTCAAAACATCAGTCCTTTATTTGCAAGGATATAAACAATGGAAACTGAGACTACAAACAATGCATACAAACAATGGAAACTGAGACTAAAGCTCCACTTCACTGAAATACATTGCAGCACAAAAAATCTTGCAAAGAAATGGATTTTCCATTAAGATTTCTGGGCCCAGACAGACTACTCTGGGACTGGAATGACAGCCCCCAGAGTGGAATGACAATCCCTAGAAGTAGCAGAAGCATTCTGGGAATGGAATGAGGGCCCCCAGAGTGGAATCCCATTCCGAGTGGAATTCCATTCCCAGAATGCAACTGCTACTCCCAGGGACCATCATTCCACTCTGGGGGCTGTCATTCCAGTCCCAGAGTAGTCTATCTGGGCCCAGAGACCTAAAGGAAAATCCATTCTGCATTTTTTTTGCAATTTTTTTTGTGCTTTAGCCCAGAGTAGCTTCTTGCTGGAGGAGCAGGGGTCATTTCATAGAAAAAGAGCTGCAGGAGCTCATTAGCATAACTCATTAGCATTACTTATTTGCATATGCTACACCACCTGACATCACCAGAAGTATGTCAGAAGGCAAGAAAGGAGAGAGAGAGAAAGAAAAAGAAAGAAAGAAAGAAAGAAAGAAAGAAAGAAAGAAAGAAAGAAAGAACAAACTGGCAGAGAGGGGATAGCTACTAATCCAAGCCTCAGAAATACCACTATTCTGGGAGGATAGCTTCAGTGGTAGCTGAAGCCTTCAGAAGGCTGGTCGGAGGAACAAGGACCTTTCCAGGGGACGGGTCATTTTGCTGCACCCATGACACAAGCAGGCATTCCCCCACGGGGGGGGGGGGGGAGCTGGCACCAACTCCCGGAGCTGCGCTCCCCGGAGCTACTGCTCTAAAGGACCCCTGTGGAGGAGAAACAGGTGAAGACAAGGCTCAGCCAGCTGGGAAGCTTGGCAGCCCTGATCTCCCTCAAAAGGGTGAGAACAGGCAAGGGAGGGGTTGGGTGGAGAAGAGGTGCAGCCTGGATTAAAGTGCTGGGTGGGCCGGTTCTGGCCTGCAGGCCATAGGTTTGACACCCCTGTCCTAAATGATGATTGACTTAGGACAAGCAAGCTTCACTTGAAGTTGCATTTAGTTATAGTTCTTCATTACTGTGGGGAAAGTAAGCCATTTTACCAGCCAGTTTGGTGTAGTGGTTAAGTGTGCAGACTCTAATCTGGGAGAACCAGGTTTGATTCCCCACTTCTCCACTTGCACCTGGCTGGATGACCTTGGGCAAGCCATAGTTCTGTCAGAGCTGTCCTTGAAAGAGCAGTTCTTGAAAGAGTTCACTCAGCCCCACTACCTCACAGGGCGTCTGTTGTGGAGAGGGGAAGGGAAAGGAGTTTGTAAGCCGCACTGAGACTCCGAGTGAAGGGTGGGGTATAATTCCAATCTCCTCCTCTTTCTCCTCCTCCTCCTCCTTCTTTGGGACAATAGCAAAGTTTGCCCATCCAACTCTAATTCAAGCAACAGTGAAGGTGCCCACTACCACAAAAAAGAATGTTGACAGACTAAAAGATGTTGCCCTACTAACACTTTCTTGAAACAACGTCTTGAAACAAATTCCTTCAAACCATCTTTACATAGCATCTAAAGATACTCTCCAGCAATGTCCTAGCATAAGTGAAGGTACCTCTGCTCACTCAAGGCAGGGGATTTCTGACTTTTGCCCCCCTTCCCATGGAAATTTAGAGTGCAGATGTCATTTCTTAGGGTCCAAATTTTTGGCCAGTGAATATTCTTGTTCTGCTCAAAGTGCATTAAAGGACAGACAGATGGTACCCAAGCCAAAGTCATCCTAAAATTCACAGCCACCTGAGGCTAGATGTATGGTTTTCTCAGTCGTGGCACCAAAACTCTGGAACTCCCTCCCCAGGAAGATTAGTCTGTCTCCCTCTTTCAGACTCTTCTACCAGCGGGTGAAAACCTTTTTGTTGTGTTTGGCATACCCCCAATAACTGTTATTGGCCCTCCCTGATTCTGGTCTTGTTTGTTCGTGTTTTTATTGAATCATTTCATAATTTTAAATGTTTCCAGTTGTTCAAATGTTTTAATGTGTACCACCTTGGGGACCCTGATCAGATGGAAAGGCAGCATTAAAATGTTTTAAATTAAACTGAGTGACATGAGAAAGCTACTTAACCAGCTAAGCCTGAACATTTCATCAGTATCACATTTGCAAAATACAAACAGATGAATTTTTTTTAAAAAAAAAATCATCACCCCCCCAAAAATAGTTCATTAAAATTAAATCTATATACAATCTATGCTTGCTGCACCTTGGCATGAATCCTTTTCTTTACTTTTATCTTATCTACTTATCGAGCCCAGGATACCACATAATAGTGCCAGTGTTGTTCTCTTTGCATAGGGCTTCTTGTCATGCATTATATCATCATGATTTGTTTGGTACTGTGGGGCAAATCTTCAGCCGCACTGGAATCCAGCCCATACCTCCAGATGATGCCACCCTGCATATATCTAGGAGGATTATCCACTGTGCCCATGATCTTCTACATCTTTATTTCCATATTCTTCAGCCATATAACTAGGGCTGCCAAGTCCCCCTGTAGAGCGGGGGAAACACCGATTTTTAAAGCTTTCCCCCGCTTTTCCAAAATTGGCCACCGGGGGGACAAAATGGCTGCCAGCAGGGGAACCTCGGAGCCTGCCCTGCTGGCCTCTTGAACTTCTTAAAAGGGAAATTTCCCCTTTAAGAGCTGATCGAGCAAGACAGCCCCGCCCAGAGATTAAGGAGGGACTGTGCAAGGTTGCTGCTGGAGTAAGTTGCTTCCGTGCAAGGTTGCTGCTGGAGTAAGCTGCTTAAGGTGCTGGGGTCTGCGAGCTCGTTTCCTTCTCTGTCTCTCCCCCTCCCCCTCTTCTTTCTTTTTTCTGTCTGTCTGTCCACTGTGGTTTTGTCAAAGGAATAAACTGTCACTTCCAAAGAGGTAAACATCACAAGGAGAGGTTGCCTGTAGAAGGTCTGGGAGTGGGATTGTTTAAAATGTCTTGTCGTGGCTGTTTGGGTCCCCCCAATCCTCATTTCCCTTCTGCAAATAAAAGTTGGGATTCCTCATTTTTATGCCAATTTTCTGTTTCTTTCAACCATGTCCCCCCCCCCCCCCTCCGGCAGTAAAAATCTGCATTTTTAAAAGCATTTGTACATCAAGTAACCGGTATTTTAAGTTAGGGATGGATCCAACTAGCTTTTCTGCTGGCGAAAAGGGGAGGACAAAGGTCCTCTTTAGCCACCAAAAAGCCTATGCTGGGGGGGGGGAGAAGTTATGGGACTTACATGGACAACAGCTGGGTGAAACAAGGACCAGAAATAAAGCCTGGGAATTGGGCAAGAGTAAGTGAAAAAGCTGTCTGTCTGTCTGTCTGTCTGTCTGTCTCTCTCTCTGTCCCCATCCAGCAGAGGTCTATCAGTGGCTATTATAGCCACAAGGTCTAAATAGAGCCCTTTGTCTGGGGCAGTGATGCTCTGCATTCTTGGTGCTTGGGGGGCAACAGTGGGAGGGCTTCTGGAGTTCTGGCCCCGCTGCTGGAACTCCTGAGGGCACCTGGTATTTTTGGCCACTGTTGTGACACAGAGTGTTGTACTGGATGGGCCGATCCACTGTGGCTTCTCTCCTGTTCTTATGATATGAAAATCATATTCAGCACTTGTGTAGCACTTAGTGCTTCATATTCTGCCGAGATGAGGAAGGATTCAGTAGGGCCGTTGCTCAGTGATAGAGCATCTGCTTGACATGCAGGAGGTATCAGCCTCTTCAGCTAAAAAAGGATCAGGTAATAGGTGACATTAAAGATCTCAGCCTGAGACCCTGGAGAGCCACTACCAGTCTGAGTAGTCAATACTGACCTTGATGGACCAATGGCCTGATTCAGTATTAGGAAGCTTCATGAGTTCATGTGTCAGCATGTGGAAGCAACATCACAGGATGTGACATCACAAAATGATGTCACTTCCTTTCTCCTGGCTCCACCCCCAAAGTCTCCTGGCTCCACCCCCAAAGTCCCCAGATATTTCCCAAGTTGGACTTGGCAGCCCTACATATAACCTCTGCAATTTGCTAGGAATTTACTCTGTATAAACAGAAGGAAATGTTCTTTTCAATTTACAAAGACAAAAATAAATTGTTCTAACTATCAGCTCTTGTTCCTTGAAAGCTGGTAGTTGTCTAAACAGACAACAGCACAATAAATAGAGAGTAACGAGCAAAACTCTTGGATTGTTAATGACCTTGTGCTCTGGGGATGGGGAAAAGCTAGACAGTTATGTAATATAGAGGAAAGAAGCAAAAGAGAAAGGAAAAGCAACAGTTGGTGTGGTGAAATGCCTTCCATGCCAGAATTTGTGTCAAGGTTTCTCATAATTGAAAAAAGCTCACCAGAAGCATTCAAGAACTAAACCAGCAAGCAAGAGTAAAGCGGCAGAGAGAGCCTATGTTCAACTCCATGAAAGGAGAATTCCCTTTATAAATATAATATTATTATCAACAAAATTTTAACCCTGCCTTTCTTCTCCCATAGGTCAACCAAGGCAGCTAACAAATTAAAACATACAAATTAAAATTTCAACTCAAGAAGCTATTAAAACCAACACATGCATACATTAAAACAAGTTAAAACCGGAACTTAAATACAAAAGATAGAAACAACAGTTAAAACATTGGGGAGGAAGGAGGGATCACTGAGGAAATGTCAAGTGAAACAAATCTTCACTGACTGGTGGAAGATGGCAACTGAAGGGGACATCCAAATCTCCCTGGGGGAAAATGGTCCACAGTCTTGGTGCCACCAGTGAGAGGTTGTCACCCACCTAATCCCAGAAAGAGGGAGGGAGGTACCCGAAGCAGGCCCTCTGAAGATTTCCCATTGGCTGGGTAGGTTCATAAGTGAATAGGCAGTCCTCCGGTATGTTGGTCCCAAACCATACAGGGCTTTAAATGTCAGCACCAGAACCTTAAATTGTACTGGTGGTAGTGGAAGTTACCAAGACAGAGAGGGAGAGCCAAAAGACTGGAAGTGGAGGGAGAGGGGCTGGGCTGGAAAGGTGATCCAGGAAAGCTAAGTAAACTTCCTCAGTCCCATGTGGGATGAAGAGGGGCTTGCAAGACAGTTGCCCCTTAAATAGGATGGATACACTAAATACAAATTAACTGTTTCAGTGCCTAGCAGTACAATATTATGTAACCCATGGGTTTAGATTGCAGTGACTCTGTATAGGATTGCACTGTAGATTAACCGAGAAACATGTGTCATTGTTTAGGTAACCTCTGAAGTACAGCTAGGAAAGTTGACTGAAAAGCAACCTTTTTTTTTCTTGGTGATTTAAAGTTGCTGATTTTAAATCACATTTATTTAAAGTCAATCTACCCTGTCCTTAAGAGACTAAGGTAGCTCAGTGGATTAGAAACCTTCATTCAAAAGCAAATATAAACATCAAACAATTATTCAGACACAAGAAAAGTGTGACACGCAATCCTAGGTATATTATATTTTAATAAGTGCATGATTTACTAGAGGACTCGGCTACAGATTAAAACGACCAGTGGACTTACCGTGAGGGGTCCTTCTCCTCTGAGGGTTGGAGGACATCTTGTGGGTGATTCCCACCTATCTTCAGGGAGGCAGGACTAAAACAAACTTCTTCCTGCTTCCTGTGGTGGGAGTCGCCCCAGGATCAGTTCGGGTGCTCCTAAAGCTGGATGAACTACTCTACATCGAATATATGAAAGGAAAACAACTCAACAATGCTGTTAATACATGTAACAGGAAGTGAAGAAAAAACAGGAAGAAGATAATACTTTCTCCCCCAATTATATACAACTTTGGTTATGATGAAATAGGTATCAAACAACCCAACCTCGGTGAACTCTCTCTATTTCCCTCCTTACTGCACCACATTGTTCGCGTTGACTTGTGGTCACATCACAACTTCTTAGAGGTGAGGACTTGTCTGCAGGATATTGATGACGACCCGGGAGGGCCAAGATGTCCTCCAACCCTCAGAGGAGAAGGACCCCTCACGGTAAGTCCACTGGTTGTTCTCCCTCTGAGGTGGAGGCCATCTTGTGGGACCTCCCAGAGCAGTGGTCCTAAGCTTGGGGTGGGTGGTCGTCATCTGTTGAAAAAACTGCTTGTAACACACGACGTCCGAATGCGGCGTCCGCCGATGCATATGTGTTGATTTTATAGTGGCGTATGAACGTGGTTGGCGAAGACCAAGTTGCGGCTCTACAACTTCCTCTATGGAGGCCCTGTTGTTGAATGCTGTACTCGTGGCTGCACTTTGGACGGAATGGGTGGTGATGCCCTTTGGAACTAAGAGGTTCATACTTTTGTATGCTTCGAGAATGCATGCCTTGATGGTATAGCCTATGGAAGCTGTGAAGATTTTCTTCCCTGTATGAGGGGGGGAAACATTGATAAACATTGCCTCTGTTCTCCTGATGGACGACGTTCTAAGAATGTAACATTTCAGGGCTCTTCTGACGTCTAAGGTGTGCCACGTCCTTTCCAACGGATGGGAAGGGTTTGGAGAAAAGGAAGGCAGAAAGATTTCCTGCATCCTATGGAATCTAGTGTTTATTTTTGGACAGAAGGATGGGTCCGTTCGAAGAATCACTTTGTCCTTGTGAAACACACAGAGGTCGCTTCTGATTGAAAGAGCGCCTAATTCTGAGATCCTTCTTGCTGAGGTAATTGCTACGAGAAATAATGTCTTCATCCTCAGGAATTTGAGTGGTACGTTTGACAGGGGCTCAAATGGCTTTTTGGTTAGAGCTGTAAGGACGGGGTTCAGTCTCCAAGTTGGAAATCTGTGACAGGTTGGTGGGTCACTGTGGGATGCACCTTTGAGGAAACGCCGAATATGTGGGTGTTGTGATATCGGTAGGCCCTTATATTGGGGAAGGACTGTAGACAGCGCTGCCATCTGTCTTCGAAGGGTGGAAGCCTTAAGGCTGGTCTTCCGTCCGTCCTGAAGAAAGGCCAAAATGGTTGCAACCCGTGGATGGAGTGCATCCACCTTCTTCCTTCGAGCCCAACGGACGAACGCTTTCCATGTTACATTGTAAATTCTAGTAGTGGAAGGTTTCCTTGAAGCCAGGATAGTGTTGATGATGGAGTTATCGTATCCTAGCCTGAGGAATTTTTGCCTTTCAACCTCCACGCGGTCAGTTGAAGCCATCCCGGATCTGGGTGATGGATCGGGCCCTGATGAAGCATGTCTTCCGAGACGGGTAGTTTGAAGGGCGGGGCCACTGACAGCTCCTGAAGTGATGTGAACCATGGACGACGAGGCCAATAGGGTGCCACTACTATGATTTCCGCCCTCGATGTCCTTATTTTCCGGATCAGCCTCGGGAGGACCGGTAGGGGAGGGAATGCATAAAGAAGTTCCGCAGGCCATGGAGATAGAAGTGCGTCCGTTCCTTCCGCTGACGGATGAAAGAACCTGGTATAAAATCTGACCAGTTGAGCATTGGTTGGGGACGCAAAAAGATCTACTTGAGGGGTTCCCAGTTTTGATGCAATCAGATTGAAGATGCTCCTGTGAAGAGACCATTCTCCCTCTTGAATGGCTTGGCGACTCAGCCAATCCGCCTGGATGTTGGTAGACCCCTTCACGTGTTCCGGCTGTAGGGATGCCAGGTTGGTCTCCGCCCATCTCAGGAGAAGGTCGGCTTCTCTGGATAGAGCCGTCGATCAGAGACCCCCGTTTGCTCAGATAGGCCTTGGCCGAGATGTTGTACGTCCTGATAAGTACGTGCTTCTGCTGTATCTGAGAGGTGAAGTGGAGTAGGGCCAGGCGGACAGCTCGCAGCTCCAGTAGACTGATTGGGAGCACTGTTTCCAAGGCGGACCATTGACCTTGAACTGGTTGTTGAAGTAATGTGGCTCCCCAGCCATTCAGGCTGGCGTCCGTGAAGATTTGTATCTGGTCCCGAATCCAGAACGATCTGCCGTGCGTTAGATTTGACTTTCTGGACCACCATCTTAAACTTGACTTGACCGATAATGGTACCTTTATGGAAAGTTCCATCTTCAACGCGATGGAGTTTTGGTAGGGTCTGAGAAATTTCTGAAGAACCCTGGAGTGGAATCGTCCCCACTGGAGGGTGTCGAAGGACGAGACCATGAGGCCCATCATTCTGGTCAGCAGAGAAAGGGATGAGAACCGCGCCTTGATGATTTGCAGGGCTATCCCTTGGACCTTCTTTGCCTTGGACGCCGGAAGGAAGAGTTTCGCAGAGTGAGTGTCTAATATGACTCCCAGGTGTTCTAGCCGTTGGGTTGGGCTCAGGGAACTCTTCTGTTCGTTGATGAGGAAACCGAAGTGCCGTAAGCACTGGATGGTCTTGTAGATGTCTCTGTGGCATTGGTGCCTTGACGGAGAACGCAGCAGCAGGTCGTCCAAGTAGGGATGAATGTGGATGCCCTGTTTTCGCAGGAGGACCACGGGATGGACTAGGGTTTTTGTGAAGACCCTTGGGGCCGAGGACAGGCCGAATGGGAGGGCTCTGAACTGCAGGTGGGTCTCGCCTACGCAGAAACGCAAGAATCTCCTGTGCTGGGGAGATATCGGAATATGGAGATAGGCTTCCGTCAAGTCTATTGAAGCCAAGAACTCGCCTGGTTGTAGTGATTCTGCGATGGACCGCAGGGTTTCCATGCGGAAATGCCGTAGGTGCACGAATTGGTTCAGAAATTTTAGGTCCAGGATGGCTCTCCAATCCCCATTCTTTTTGGGGACGGTGAAGAAGATGGAGTACACCCCGGTCTGGTGTTCTTTCGGCGGCACTGGTTCTATGGCCTGAATTTGGATCAGATGTTTCATAGCTGCAAGAGTTCTGTTTTGTTTTTCTCTGTTGCGCTGAAGTGGTGAAGCCAGGAAGCATTGTGGTGGAAGAGACCGAAATTCGATTTTGTAGCCTTCGGAGATGAGTTCCGCGGTCCAAGCGTCTGGTTGGGAGGTTAACCGGGCCTGGCTGAAAATAGATAGTCAACCTCCCACCGGTGGTTCTAGATAGTCACGCTTTAAAGGACTTGGGGTCACCGCCCTTGTCCGGTCTGTTTCCGGGGTTTCTGCCAAAGCGGTTACTGTTGAAGCCTCCTCTGCGAAAGGACTGCCTGTTGGAGTTCCAAGAGGGGCGTCTGTAATCCTGACGTGGGCGGTAGGGCGAGTTGAAGGGACGAAAGGACGAAGAAGTTGATGGTGAACCCGCTGGTCTTCTATCAGAGGGGCGAATGGTTTTGGGTAAGGCTTTCTTCTTGTCACGTGTTTCCACGAGGATCTTGTCTAATGAGTCCCCAAACAGCTTTTTTTCCCTGGTAAGGGTATGATGACACCGTGGCCTTGGACTGGTAGTCTGCTGGCCATGATCTTAGCCACACTGTACGTCATGCTGCGGCCGCCGTGGACATCGCCCTGGCTGAGAAGACCATGGAGTCGAGAGTTGCATCCGCTGTGAAGGATATCGCCTTAAGCAATCTGTTGGCCCCTTCCAGTAGCCCACGATTGTTCTCTGGTATCATCTGGATCAGTTTGCGCATCCAGACTATTGATGCTCTAGATACTGTGGACGCTGCTGAAGATGTCCTGATGGCTAAGGCGTTTGCCTCATGGGACCGGCGAAGGGCAAACTCCGCCCTTTTATCCAGACTATTGCGCAGTGTGCCATGGCCATCCTCAGCGACTAGACCAGTTGACTGCAGAGCTGCCACTGGTGCGTCCACCACAGGGACCTGTAAAAGTTCTGTAGCAGAGGCATGCATTGGGTAAAGTCTTTTAGTAATATTGGGGAAGGCCCTTGTAGATAAGGGGTTTTCCCATTCAGCTTTCACTTTCCTAACATAGAAACCGGGGAAAGGGAAAGCTATTTCAGAAGGATCCACTGGGGGGAAAAGCTCATCAGTGATTTCTGATCCCTCTTCATTGCTCTGAGGATCAGGAGCCGGGTTAGAGGCCTTATTGCCATATTTTATGTGCAAGGCTGACAGGGTCTTAGTAAGCAAGAACTGGAGGTCCTCAGTTCTAAAAAAGTGGAAGGACTGGTCTTTTGGAAGAGTAGGCTTAGGTGCCAAGTCTTCCCTGTCTTTATCCTCATCAGAGGAAAATTCACCCTCCTCCTTATCACTTGAATAGTGAGATGCAGTGAGTCCCCCTTGGAGACTTTGTCTGTCATGGGGGCAGGTTTTCTTGGCTGTGCTCTTCTGAGCAGCCTTAGTAAACCACTTCCCCTTGTTCCCTTGGGGAAGGCGCGGAGGTGGTGAGGGGGAGGGCGAGGTGGGGGAAATAGGACGTCCCTTGGCCCTGTGGAATAAGGCTATCTCCTCCCTCATCGCTTTCTTAAGGAAGGCTATGGCTGCCCTAGAAAAGAGAGGGGATCCCCCATCTACGTTACCCATCTGCTGGTCTTCTTCATCGTCCTCCTCGATCTCCTCATTCCCTGCTTCCTCCTCCTCCTCCTCATGGGCGAAACTTTCTTGGATCAGGCGGACCTGATCCTCCCCGGTGTAGCAATTAGCCTCGGGGTTCGCCAGTCGCGGGGGTATGGAAGGTAAGCCCTCCCCGGCTTGATAAGATTCACGGCTTGATTGCGCCGAAATGGCCGCCGCCGATGCCGCTTTCGTTTTTGTTTTCGCGGCTGTGCGAGCGCTGGCCGTTTGTTTGGCGCGCTTTTTTGCGCTGCCGCCGCTGTGCCCTTCCCCGGGCTCTTCAGGCTCCGCTTGCCTCTTATGCCGGTCGGCGCCGTTCGTTTCGCCATCGCGCTCCCGCGCGTCCATCTGGCTCGTTGCGGAGGTCTCTCCGCCGGCGGCAAGTTCTCCGGTCTCCGTGAGTGGAGACGCTACTAGTCGCTTCCCCCTCGGGGGGGGGGGGTGGATAGGAGGGGAAGAGAGAGAGAGCGAAGAGGTTTTTTTTTTGTTGTTGGGGGGGATATAGAGAAGAATATATAGGAGAAATAGGGTAGGAAAAGGAGACAAGAGATCTAAGCTGTAGGTTTTAGGTGTTGAGCAGAGCCAACACCAAGCTGCTCTCCCTTCTGAGGCAGGAAGCGAACTGATCCTGGGGCGACTCCCACCACAGGAAGCAGGAAGAAGTTTGTTTTAGTCCTGCCTCCCTGAAGATAGGTGGGAATCACCCACAAGATGGCCTCCACCTCAGAGGGAGAAGATGACATTCCTTAAGGATGAAATAACACAAAGCATATGATAACAGACAGTCTTCTGCCCAATCTTGCTCAATTACCCTCCTTACTACAGCTCCTGTCCCACATAGGTTTTGTCCATGAAGTTCCATAATCTCCATTTTAGCTCTTTTTGTGGTAAAAAAACACCCTCCCTTACTTTTTCACCATCAGTAAAGTTGGTTGGATCCAACCCTATGTGTTTTTATGGTATTTTAGACTATCAGTTTAGCTAGTAACAACATATGTTAAAATATTTAACAAAATTTATCCATTTACCAATTTCTAAGCAATAAAGAACATACAATGAGAATCCAGGGAAATGGAAGCTAGCTAAACACTCTCCATGTTTCATTTATTTTGTTCTGCAGAGGAGTGAGAGGATGTTTAATCATTTCAGCAGTTTGACAGACTTTGCTGTGGGAGCTGTATGAACCTAAGTCTTTATACTCAAATCATTTCATATAACGGATTCGGTCACAGCATCTTAATTAAATAACTTATATTTAGCTTCTTAGCTCTTAAGAAAATTCCAGGAGATGCTTACCTTTCCCCACCGCCCACTATGGAAACTGTAGAGGGGTTATTATTTATTGCCAGCCAAGATGTAAAAAATATACTTCACATCTAGCAATTACTGCTTTATTAATGACCTTTTACCAGAAGCACAATTAAAGGAACCCTTGAGATTCTGTTCATGAATGTTTAGAAGTATTGCTATTTAGGAAAAAATTCAGCAGATATTTATTCTGACTCATTATCTTGTCTTCCCCATGCTGTTAGATGTCTCAAGCAAGACCACCTCACTCTTCCTGTTCTGCAGTCTTCTATTATACTTCACTGTATTCTGATTCCCTGTATTACACCAGGGATAAAATGTATTTATATTAAGGAAATATGGAGCAAAAACTCATGATCAGCTAATATTGATAATGTGCTAAATTTGGTACAGGAATGACTTGTTTCCTACAGTAAAGAACAGCTTCTACTGCCAACAATTTCTGTCACTGCTTATAAACAGGAAGTGCATGCACGTGTGAAGGGGAAGAATAAGAAAGGCACTAAGTTCCTGTTATCTGCTATTTTCAAAATGTTTAGTATGATTCAACAGGATTAAATGCTCGGCTCACAGTTACATTTTTTGGGTTAAAATTGCAAACGGGAGCCCACTTACTCAGAAGTATTTTTTACATTGCTTTTAAAAAGTCTGTTTAGGATTGCCACCCACAAATCTCCAGTTCAGGAAACAGCACTGGCATCAGAGTCAATGGCCTCACACTTAGAGGTGGTCACATCAACACTGACCAACAGTACTACCTTTCATGGTTTTACACGATCTCATCTTTTTTTCTTCCAAGGTATCAACACTGGTTAGTGAAAACGTAACCCTAGGAATGTTTTAATTATTTTTGCTTTGCTCCATTGACTTCAGTGGTGAGATCTGCTCTGATTATCGTGAGCGACGTGCAATTAAATTTAATTGACTAATAGCCTTTCCTCCTCCACAGAACCCCAGCCAGGCCAATAACTCAGCTGACAGCGTGGCTTGGAGGCTGGACCTTGAAGTCATTGCCACAGTCAACAGCAGAATGGAATATTCCAGCTCGGGTTCCTAATAGGCAATTTCCTCCCCGTCTTCCCACGTCTACTATCTTTATGTTCAAAAACCACTAAACATTGGCAGAATCTTATCTGCATAAGAGCTGTATTTTGCTAGATAATCTGATAGGGGGTTTTTGTCTTTCAGTTGCTGAGATATATTTTTTTAACATACTATATTAAATCCAGATGTCAAACACAAGTTTAATATATATAAACTGAGAAAGAGTGGCATTGTCTTGGATTCAGTCTAGCGTTCCTGTGAATGCATGGGGGCATTTCAAGGTGCCACAGGAAGAGAAGTTGAGGAAGATGTAGTCTGCAGGGGGAAATCTTTGCACCCATGGAAACTTTAGTCTGGATCCAGGCTACTGACACAGGGCTTGGTGAGAAGGAGGGGGTGCCTCAAAAGGGAAATTTAGGCCCTGGCCTCGCAACATTCTGTACCTTCTATGTTTAAAAAAAAATGGGTTGCCTAATAAGGAATCAAAGCACTGCATCTGAAGAAATGGGCTCCAGTCCACGAAAAGTTATACGGGGATAAAGTGTTCTCAGATTTTAAAGTGCTGCAGAACTCCCATTTATTTATTCCTTCTTAAAAGGACATGTCTCAACAGCATGTCAGTTTAAAATCAGTATGCAACTGTTTACAATGTTTTTTGCTAGTTTGGCTTGAAACAAGATCAGGCAGAAAGAGCACAAACCATCTTCCAAGAAGATTTTGATCCCTCCCCCTAACCAATTTTAGACCAGTTTCCTGCAGGGTTGTAGTTTCATCTTGAGTATTTGGTACCAGAGATTGTTATTTTTAAATGCTCATTCTTTACAGGTACTCTGGTTGTATATACATTATAAAGAATGTATAATGAAGAAGGTATAAAATGGTTGGTTTAAATAAGCAGAAAGTTGGTAATGATCGAAAAAGGTCTATTAAAATGCATTCACACAAAAAGCAGCTAATGCACAGCAGAACTGGGGACAGAGCCAGTTCTTGCAACACTGCATATTACACTGTTAACGCAAGTGATGCTTCCACTTTCCCAAGTAATTATAAAACATTGTTCAATACATGGCATAGGTACACAGAAGAGTTAATGATCAGTTGGATGCTCTTTCCACGTTCTCCCAGGGCTGTTAATAAGATTAAAATGGCTGGCAACCTAAGTATATTGAATAACTGAAGATATTATACCCTGCTTTCTCTAAGATTAAAGGTGGATGCTGATGTTAATACTGGCTCACTATATTTAGAAGATTTCTACCCTGCCTTTCCATCTACTGGTCTTCAAGGTGGTTACATACCAATGTTAAAACAATTACTAAATAATGCTAATACAAATATTAAAGCTATTCCCCCTCCAATTATACTGTTACAGGAAAATCTGTAATTTTATTTGCGAATTATGACTGCTGTGGATTGAAACATTACAATAGGTCTTTCACATAAATGTAGTCTCACTCCAAAAATCCCTAACTTGTAAAACTTTAATCTGCACAAACAACAAATTATAAGAAAAATTATTTGAGTGCTGCAAAAAAACAATTCAAGCAAGTGCAGGAAATACCTTTTATTGCACTACCATTCAACAAATCTCAAAACACTCTGAACTAAAGCAGCACCATCAGAAAAATGCTAAATTGATTGACAAGCTCCACTAACATGCTCCAAAAGGTGCTGAATACATTTGTTTCCTGTAGGAAGTTATAGAGCTCTCCTGGGATTAAAAATAGGTGCTAATATTGAATACCTTATTATCCCACCTCTGTGCAGCCTTCCTCCAGAAACTCATATGTATATGAAATGCTTGTGTACAATGCTTCAATACACAAGTCATGATTAACAAATAAATAAAATTACATACTGTCCCTTACATCATCATCTATTTTGGGCTTGTATTATTTATGGCTCATGCATTTCCAGAGCAGCTGCATTCCTTCTTGTTTTTCTTCTATCACTACAATGTAACTGCTGCAAGTTTAAAAAATTCCAGTTCTTATCTCCCAGTAGAAATACACCACAAAGACATTCAGTGAGCAATAAATATTTTAACAGTTTCTGAATATGTTCATAATCAAACCGCTGGCAGATCTTAATTTTAAAGGTACACAAATCCCATAAAATAACACTTTTATTCTGCTTACACCATGGGTTTCATTTTTAATTAAGCACAGAGATCAGTTTCCCTCTTAGTTGTGTGTGTGTGCATATAAAGAACATCTAATAAAGAAATATAAAAAAGAAAGACTCCATACAATTGCATCAAAGAAAAAGAAAACCAGGAAAAGGTATTTTGAACATATTCCAATCATCCACAAACAATACATATATCTATAAAAACAAAAACATCTATAATTGTGGTAAGTTAGACATGATACCTTACCAAACGTCAAACAATATTACTTAAATGGTGAGTTCATAATACTGAATACTTTATTTTAACATAAATCATAAATTACTCTATATAATGCCCTATAGAAACATTAACAGTTTTTTTTTAATATGGAAAAAAGTGCTATCTATCTCTACATTTCCAACAAATCCCTTTATAGTTCTTATCCATTTTCACAATATCTTTGGGGATGATGTATCACTGATAAAATACCTTGTACCAGTTTTCTCTCAATGCTTGATTAGCTGTGAATTTTATGTCTTTTGTCCAGTGCTGAAAGGTATCTTTTCAACATTTATTCCCAGTGTTGAAAAGGCATCTCTTCCTCAAAATTTTGCATCCATCTTATCATACATGTTTTTATTTGTTCTGTCTCTGTATCATATTGAAGTAATAGCTTGTAAATTCATCCTAAAAAGTGATCTTTTTCTTGTGTAATCATCAGCCTCTTTCTGTATAGATGTCCTTTTTGAACCTTGAGGTTAATTTCTACACTAATTCCCAAAGTCTGTTCTCCGTGCGGATACTTATTTCTGCCCACAGAGGGCTCATTCTCCCCCAACAGTGTTTTCTACAGACTCTCTGGGTACAGTCAGATGCGCCATTTAATTAGTTTCGTGACTGATCAACAACAGATTTTATGTGCATGCTCACATCTGCCTCCCATCTGGATCCATTGGTTTCCTGCTCAAACCCCCTCTTCAGCCAAAGTATTTTGTTACTGGTTCCCAAGTGGTGATTTCTCAGCTCTCCTGTTTAAAGCCACAGTTTTCCCTGTGTGTTTGCTCCTCCAGTGTCAAGTCACTTCTGATGGTTTAAATCCCCTCCCCACTCAGAAGCCCAAGGCTTCCGCTTTTCGCCCATCATTTTTTTGTGCATCGGTGGTATGCGCATAAGCAGAGCTCCGCTCCCATGTTTATAAAACCAACGTTTAAACAGGCATTAGTTTTGAGTTCAGGATCCCAAAGAGACCAGTTTTGGGTGAAAAGTTTAAAGGGAAGTCTTCTGTCACAGTGGTGAAATCACAGTGCTCTGCGGGACTGTCAAACGAAAGCCGTGATTCGCCCTAGTGGTTCTGTGCATGCACGAGGATCAAGTCCCCCCCCCCCCCGACACATGCTCCCATGTGATTGCGATTGTCCAGAGTAAAAATAATTGCAACACAGTGGGGGCCATTTTAACCACCACCAGAATGCCATCTGAATGCACCCTCTGGGTCTTCAGAAAAATCCAAAAAATTTAAAAAAACCAACCTTGGGGCTGGAGATCACCCAGAATTACAACTACTGTCCAGATGACAGAGATCAGTTTCCCTAGATAAAGCTTTGGAGGGTTGAGTATATGGCATTATACCCTGCTGAGGCTGCTTGCCTCCCCAAGCCTCACTGTCCCAAGGCTCTACCCCCAAATCTCCAGAAATTTCCCAACCTGCTGCTGGCAGCCATAAGATAAATTGATTGCTGTAGTTGAAAGATCTGTTGTGATTCCCAGAGAGCTGCCACTGCTGCTATGGGGGGAGAGGAAGCAGGTGGGTGGCTGGGAGTACCACCACCACCACTGCTGCAAGAGCTGGAAGAGTGATGGGGGCAGAAAGAGAGAATGCTGGGGTGGGGGCAGAAAGCGAAAGGTGGGGAGGTAGAAAAACAAAGAGAATGATGATGGGTCAGAAAGAGAGAGGAAGTAACATGCATAGAGGAGAGAGTAAGAAAGGGGGCGGGCAGAAGGGAGGAGGAATGGGATAACCATCCCGCAAGTTTCTTGTGGGTCTCCACTTGTTGAAAATATAATAGCCATTGTACTTTCCCCCCTTCCTCTTATCTTTTGCCAAGACTTCACTTCTCCTTGTGGGTTTATCATGTTTCCATATGTTATACAGTCATTATTTTTTCTCATGATATGCATCTATGGGTGACATTAAAGGGTATATTGGAAGACTAATTCTTCTTTGTGTAGTCTCCCAAATTCTAAATAAACCATCTCTGATTACATGGCTTCTGTTTTGCATTATATTTTTTCAAATTGATTTTTTAGTCCAAAGGTAACTACGCAATCTTTTGTCCAAGTGTGCTGTTTCTAGTTTTATTAATCATTCATCTGGATTTTTAACCCAGTCCACAATTAGACTTCCTCTCATGTAAGATTTACTGGCTTCCCATATTGTTGCTATGGGAATATCCCCTGTGTTATTCCAGAAAATTTTTCTGTACTTTTTCTACATTTTTTAATATCTTGAACACATGAACACATGAAGCTGCCTTATACTGAATCAGACCATCGGTCCATCAAGGTCAGTACTGTGTACTCAGACTGGCAGTGGCTCTCTCCAAGGTCTCAGACAAAGGTTTTTCACATCACCTATTGCCAGATCTTTTCACTGGAGATGCCAGAGATTGAACCTGGGATCTTCTGCATGTCAAGCAGATGCTCTACCACTGAGCCACAGTGTAATAGAAGATTGTCATTTAGTCTCCATCTTCCTCTTCTAGTTTTGTTTCCTGCCAAGTTGCTACTAACAGATTGTGATCTGCAAATATCTTTGGTTGAATCTTAAAACTCTCCAAATTCATAATTAAAGTTTTAGACACCCAGCTCCTGTCAATCCTAGAATATCTTTGGTGTCTGTTGGGAAAAAGTATAGTCTCTAATGTTCAGATTTTTGATCCTCCAGGCATCTTCCAATTGTAGTATTTCCATATAATTAAAGACATTCTTGGGGAGCTTACTCCCTTTAGTTGGTTTTTTTAAACTATCTTTTTTTGGATCTAATACTTCATTCATATCTCCAAAAATCATTCTCTCTCCTTCTTGAAAGTCCAATATGGATTGGAAAAAAAATTCATAGATTTTTTTCTTTTGCACTGTTTGGGGCATATATTGCTAATGTATAAATCTTGCCTTCTGGGAGACTTATTTTAAGAATGATGTGTCTTCCTTCAGATTCTCTTATTTTTTCTGTAACATTTATTCATTTATTACTTATACAAACCACAGCTTTTTTATTAGCAGCTGAGGCCACAATAAACTTTGCCCAACTTCATTTTTTATTAAGTAAAGAGATCAGTTTCCCTTTTAGTTGTTGATTTGTCTCATTTCTCGTATTAGTATTTGGAAAGCAGCAAGAGCCAGCATAGTATAAGCAATGGTTAGAATGCCACATTAGGACCAAGGGGTCCCGGTTCCAGCCCCAATTCTGCCATGATGTTCTTTAGGAGACACTAAGCCAACAACCATCTCTCAACTAAACTTACTTCATAAGGTTGTGAGGTAAGGGGTGGAGAGAACCACCTATACCATCCTGAACACCTCAGGGCAGCAATCAATCAATCAATCAATCAATCAACCAATAAATAAATAAATAAATGTGAAGATGATGCCATCAATTCTATTTCACCAGCCACAAGTTTGGCCTTGACTCTGAGTATCAGAATTCTTTCTGGCAGCTTTAATTGTAGACATAGCCAGAATAATATTCCAGTAATACCTAGCTAACATACACAGGATAGCACAGTTAGGGTTTTTGGGGAGCAGGACAAAGTCAACACACAAATTGCAAAAAAGCAATTTGGAAGCCTAATAAGTGCTGGAAGCCTGTACCTAATTTGGATGTTCAGTTCCACATATTTACAAATACATGCATTTTTCACTTTATATTCTATTGGTGAACGTACTTTTTTGTTTTGCTTCGTTTATAAGCACTTTTCATGGAATTAATACACTACCTCCCCAAAAGCTAGCAATGCACTAGCCCATCAGCTTAGTTTGTCATTGTCACATCACCACCTTTGCAAAGTTGTGTGCAGGGTCACCTGGAGGCCACTGTCACTGTCTACAGGTGCTAACCTGTTCTTGCCTAAGTGTTGTGACACAACTTTTGGCACAGGAAGAAACTTAACAACAAAGCTTTCTATCCAAGCCCAGGAACTCAAATAATATTAACCACACTTATGCAAAATGGTTATATTGGTCCAGCATAGGATAAAAATCCAATTGTTGAATATTATGAGTGTCACACAGAATGCCTAAGTTTTGTAGCGGGTGGCTTAGGGCTATACACATTTCATACCAGAGCATCCCTTCTCCTCTTAAGTGCTACTTTTACAGAACTACAGAATCTCTCTCTCTCTGTGGGGGGGATATCACTCCCCCAAACACACACAAAGAGCTGAGGATTAGTCTTTTCCACATTTCTTACTTTCATCCCCACAAATATGACAGCTGAAGTGATGCATTTCTCCCATTAATTGTACAAGAGTTTCTTTGGTGTATCCGAACCAAGAGCAAGATACACTCACTTCAGTAGCACTTCAGTAGACCTCTTCAATTTTCTGCTGTTGTTCACGCTGTAACTTCAGTAAACTACTAAGAAGAAGGAATTATGGCTGAGCAGCCACGCTCCCTTGCACTAGGAGGAAGCGCACGGAGAATGCCGTCTTCAAAAAGGACGCTCTCTTTACCCGACAATTTCTGTCTAAACCAACAGTGACACCTGTAAACCCCCCCCCCCCCCCCATTTCTTCCAAGCATCCTGCAAACCACTCCTAGGATCTTCAGCTAGGGCCCAGGCGCAGGCAGCCCGCAAGGTTTTCTTTCAGAAAAAGGGCGGAAAGCACCCAGCCCCGTCCCGACCTGCCTTACCTGCGGTACTCCACAAGTCCTCCTTCCGACATTCAAACCCCGCGCTGCTGTCTTC
The DNA here is from genome assembly GCA_029233225.1 of Lepidodactylus listeri. Lineage (NCBI taxonomy): Eukaryota > Metazoa > Chordata > Lepidosauria > Squamata > Gekkonidae > Lepidodactylus > Lepidodactylus listeri. The sequence goes on from JARCFY010000003.1 coordinate 106,539,697, forward strand.
CGTCAGCCACTCAAGGACAGCCGTACAGAGTCTCATGAGACACCAGAGACTCCGAAGTTCCCCCGCACGCACCCTGAACCCGCAAACAAGCCAATGGTAACGGTGGAGAGCGGAGGCGCACGTGGGGGACTGCCGGGTGAGGCGGAGGAATGACGTCGCCTGCCAGCACCGATGGGGTGGGCGTGCGAGGCGGCTCTTTCCCACCATGCGCGAGCGAGTAGTCGAAAGACTGGATGGCGTCAAGCTCTTTGTTCTGGGTGTCGCTTCCTTCCAAGCGTGGGCGCGCCCTTAGCCACCCTGCCGCTCAGTCTTTACTCACAAGAAAGTACCAGTGAGTGCAATGGCACTTACTCTGAGGTAACCGTGCAGAGCCAGCCTCCGTCGCACTGCTCTCCCCTGGCGCCCACTTTGCCCCGCTGACCCGCCACTCGCCGGCGAAGAATGCAAAAGCAGCTGCCGGAACAGCGCGAGAAAATGCCGGCCTTGCCTTGTGCTCACAACCAGGCATCACATTCCCGTTCCGAAGCGAGGCAAACTTTTCCCATTGCAGCCCGCCTCCTTTTTTAACTTGGGCGGAAAACTGACGCGCCTCTGTATGTGGCTTTGGACTCGGGAGAGAACGGACTTTCCCGACCAGCCACCCGCTTCCCCTCTCCGCCGCTTTCGTTTTCATGGCAACTGAGAGTCACGCTGCCTTCTGGGAAAACAAGGAGCGTCCCTTAGGATCCCGAGGGCAGCGAGTGGGAGCGCGGTGGCCTGGCTTGTCACCATCCCTGGTAGGTCTTCTCACAGCCCAGGCGGCCAGGCCTGTGCGCTTTTTCCTTGGGAGTCTAGCCCGTTGCCCAGTGAGGTGTGAACAAATGGGTTTTTTTGCTAGGACTTAAGCTGCTAACCTAAGAAGAATATGGTCCTCTACATAATAAGAAATTCGTCCACCAAGGCACTTTCCTGTAGAAAATGGGAAGGGACCCGATGCCCTTTAAAATTCAGCAATCGCTTCCAAAGCGCAATAATATCCATGCATAAATAAGTTATAAAAAAGGACCCTTATATGTATAAGTTGTAGCTTTCCCTTTTAGAATTTGCAGAAATCATCTTGTGAATAGCAAACAATTGCCAAGCATGTAACTAGACCAACACAGCTATGCATCTGAATCTAACAAACGCCCATCTTTAAGTACACAGGCTTAAAACAAACAGCTACTACTGAATTGTAATGATTTCCTAGACAGTTAAAATTTCAGCAGGTGATAGGAAAGAGTATAGGGTTTACTGCAATATCCCACACTTTCATTGACCAAATTAAGAGACAAGCAAAGTAAGACCACTCATAACTCAAAGGAATAAGTGGTTGCATGAACATGACTGCTCTTAAGTGATGGCACTGCAAAGATAGACATTAGACCCAAGCTTGCTGCTGTAGCTTGTTTCTACCAAGTGAGCTACAGATAATTCATACTGGAGGGGTCCAGGAGTGTGGGGAAATAAGCTCAGGGAAATAAAACCAGAAGACTAAGATCCCAAGGCCCTGTCAAACACTGAAGAAGGTGAGGAAACCAGAGAGAATAAGTCTGACCTTGGGGAAAATCCCTTTCTGGTCCCTCATTAGCAGTCTGATTAAGAGTGAAAGCAGTATCAAGTCCCAAACATAATTTTTTGGGAAAGACAATAAATGTCCAAAATTTAGTCACGTTAACTAAGTCCTTGATAAAATATTGTACCATTTTGACTGCTGGAGATGTAGATGGCCTTGACTTCAGACTGTGGCTTTGGGTTGATTCACATATTCTGCTCATAATAGAGAAGCACATCTAAGCCACTCACATCTAAGCCTGGCGTGTAGTCCATGGTGTTGCAAAGAGTCGGACTTGACTGTGTGACTGAACAAGAAGCTACTCACATACCATCAATGCTCCCTCTAAGCTGTGGAGCCTTGTGAGCAAAAATTCTACTTTGTGAGCTACTGGCATTAAAGTTGTGAGCAAGCGATTTGGCTACTGCGTAAATTAGTTTGCTCTGGAGCCATCCTTCCTGAGCTGAGACAAATGTGTGAGCTGGAGGCTAAAAAACTGAGCTAGCTCACACTAACTCAGCTTAGAGGGAACATTGCATACCATCTGGTATCCTGGAGGTGAGAAAGCTCCAGCTGCTTCCCACTGACTTAGCTCTACAGGTAGCAGAAACTAGGGAGTTCTTGCTGGCCTCTCTCTTTTCCTTGGACTGCTATTAAGGACAGTTTGAGGAAACATCATTGTCACTGGATTACGATTAAAGAAATAGCTGTCCTCTCATTAAGCTTAAATGTTATGGTATAGAGTACCTCTTGCTAGGGCCAAGAGGGCAAAGCCGTCCTGTTTTTGCCAGGAGCAAGGTGGCAGAGCACTGTCTGTAGTGTTTAACTGGGCCTGGAAGAGTTCCTTCATAATTCCAGGCACTGGGGAGGAGTACCTTGGGAACACAACAGGCAGTTGAATAAGATTTAGCGCCCCCCCCCCCCCCCAATTTCAGGTACTTAAGCATGGGTATGGCTAGATGTACAAGCCTGTTGGCAAGAACCAGAGGGTTTAGTCCATAGCCTTGAGCCACACTAGTAGATCCAGGACCAGCCTAGAAATTGTTTTTTTTTTGGCTTACAAAGAAACACAGAAATAAGAGTTTAGACAAGCAAAGAAGAAAAGCAGGATAGAAATACTTAAAACCATTTGCTAGTGGAGCACACACTGGAAAACCTTGGTAGAACAATTGTCTGACTTGGTATAAGGTAGGCAGCCAATTCGCAAACTCATCAAGTAAATGTATCAGAGGTGGACTGCTTCACGGTTACAGTCACATCAGTGTTGGTGGCAGAATCAGATCTTTACCCTCTCCACAGTGCTACTGCTGGGAAGGATGTTTAAAGTGGCTGTGGTCAGTGTTAGACAGGAGACCCGTGGAAATTTTGATGTAGGCTGCCTTGGCGGAAGATTTCACGAATGGAAGAAAGGCAGAATATAATCAAGTAAATTAACAAGCCCTGCCCACCACACCTTTTTAACCCTGAGGCAGTTTTTTTCACCTATTGAATATTTTGTACAAAGATACACCTAGGCCTTTAAAATAGCCATTAATTTAAAAGTTTTTATACTTCTTTATTGTAACTGAAAAACTGTACATAAAAAGGAGCTGTAAAGTTACATTTGTCAAAAACAATGTAAGAAATATTTTCTCTGCCCAACTTAAAGGGAGTGCAAACATTTTACATTTCATAAAGTGACAAAAAGTAAACCTAAATGAATAGATTTTGTTTTGTAGCAACAGTACAAAGTTCAGCTGGATATTTTTTAATATGGCAAAAAAGAAAACCCCTTTCAAATGAAAAATCATATAGTTTTATTTCTAATTTTTAAAAAAATATAAATGAATTTAGAAGAGAATCACAGTATAAGGGCCCTAAACATTTTGAACCATTACAGGGTACATAAAAATAGACACAGATTCCTTGGAAACTTTAATTCTTTGATTAAGCAGCAAGCATATCACTCTTCCAGGCAAAAACACTGCTTAACACAACCCCCTACCCAAAACAGGACGTGCAAGCTGTATGCACATAATTTGGAAAGCACACAATTTAAAAAAGGACAACATTTTGCTATATACATGGTCAGTACTACAAATGTTAGACATGTCATTACTGTGTGGTATAGTGTATGTAGAGCAGTATTACACTGCATACCAATCTCACTCAAAATGCACAAGTGCCCAGTTACAGCTTTGATAGTCTAAATCGTCATCTGCATGGCACCACCTGACCTCCAGTATACTGAAGTTCTAGCAACAATAGACAAGACGAAAAGTTAGCAAAAAGTACAAGAAAGTCACGGGGAGACCTGATCTAAATATTTAAATACTGAAAATGCATCGCTAGTAGTTTTGATACTTATGCCCAAATGCATATACAGGGGCTTGATAATTGGAAGAACCTCAGATTGAGGGTTACAATTCCAATATCATGAAGTACCACAAATTCTAGAAATTGAAAAACCAGTATTTAAAGCCCAGCAGTGTGGCTGGGAGTACAGATATAGTATGTAAAGAAAACTATGAACATGAAGACTTTGTATACTACAAACAAAAGGAGAAAAAAATAAGTATTTTAAAAACTCAGAAAACAAAAGCTAATGAATAAATCCTTGTAACACCTCAAGATTAAGGTGTTACTCTAAAAGTTCTGACACTTGAGCTGTAATATGCAGTATTGTCAAGAGGCTGGTACAACTCTGCTGTGCACATATCACCCTAAACCTTAAACTTGGAACATTATATATCATTGCTTCAATAAGAAGTGGGGAAAGTTAAGTGGGACAGTTAAGAAGAAATGCAAAATAGAAGACTTTAGTTGCTCAATATTTTTTGCCTAAAAATATGAGATGTTAACACAGAGCTGCATATGCTCTCCTGATTAATTAGTAAAGCATGATTTGGTATCTGCTTTAATATCAAGTTAAAAGGGGAAAAAATTGCATTGGCAAGAACTACAAAAAATGGACAGGGGTAGTCTGAGAAGGAAGCAGTGGTAGGTAAAGACATTTTTAATGTTTAATTATTTCATATTATCCCAGTACCTATTAATTTCAGGAGGGCACTCCTTGTTAACTTATTGCCAAAACTTACACAATAGGATAAAATTTCAGGTAAAAGCAGTACTACAAAGATAGTTTTAAAAAGACAACTTTAGTAGCCACATAGTAACAGCAGCTGTTAATGGTGTTAAATTTTCTATTTTTAATGTAAAGATGCTGGCTCATCCGTTGCCTACCACAGAATTTGTACTAGCAAGTCGTACTTCCAGTATCAGAAAACCACACAGTTAAGTTTAAACTTATTTTGTACCTTAGCTTTGCAAATCTTCAAGATAACTTTTCCAACAGGCATACTGTAAACTTTTTCTGCAGAAAAGCATTTTTAAAGAAATCTAGAAAATACAAGTCTAAAAATGTATGGTGGTTCTATATCTGTCAGAATCTGAATGGTAGGCTTCTTATTAATGCTTGCGCTCCTAACATAGGAAAATGTAAAAAGGAATTCCCCAAATAATATCAGGTTTACCGCCAGCTTCACAACAATAGTTGAAACTCCTACACTTGTCAGACGCTTTGTTTCCATGTACTAATGTGGTTTGAATATAAAGACTTTCATAAAATAAATAGAATAAAAACCAGTTGAAGTCCTATAGTGCTTTGAACTTTTTCTCTTTTAAAGAAGTTATTCTGTATAAGAAGACTGACTTCGTAGACATGTCTCACTGTAACAATCTACTGCACTGAAGTTTCTCTTACACAGATGGCCATTCACATTATTTCGGCTGCTCGCTCTTTTGTGTAAGACTGCTTCAATACTGCGGGAGGCACACTTCCCTTCCTTCCCTATCTGAGAAAAACAGACACTGATACAATTTTGTTTGTTAGTTACCATAGTTCTGCCCAATTTCTTTAGTGCAGAGGGGACTGTGATTCTGTCTGGATTCCAATAAGCGATGGTGGCTGTGGGCCACCAGTGGAAGATAATGCTGGTCTTGGGTTTAGACGAGGAGGCATTGAATTAGCTGGGCGGATGAGGGGTGGAGGGGGCTGGTTCAAGGTTGGCCTTGGCTGAATAAACCGAGCCTGCTGCTGAAGTGGTGGAGGCTGACGATGGAGAGCTGGAGCAGCCGGAAGGGTTGGACGAAGTAATGGAGGAGGCTGATTCAGAGTTGTTACAGGGGTTGCTGGTGTTGGAGTTGAGGCCTGGGCAGGTGGAGAAGACCCTACACATTGAGGAGTCTGTGGGATCTGGGCCTATAAATAAAGTGATACAGAGATGTAAAAACAGCCATTCTGTTATACATGTAGTTTAGGTTGCCACTGTCTCCAGAATATGGGTAGCACAATTAGTTTATCCATTCTGGTAGCTATGGAACCTTGCTTTGAAAGCAACCATTTCTAAGCAATTTAATAATGACAGAGACAAAATATTAAGGGGAAAAAGTTAAAAAAAAGTTTAAAAATTCAGGATTAGTCAGCTATACATCTTTTCATTATTAGCACAATCACAAAAAGGTTGGGAAGAGAGACAGGCAACCTAGTTCTTAAATTGTTCTGCTAACAAAAGCCCCACCGAATTGAATGGGGCCTGACCTATAGATTGCTCCAAGTATCAGAATGGTGGTTCAGCATTCCACTTCAAGCTAAATATTACATCTTACAACATGAAGTTTAATTCTAATCCTATACTCATGCTTATTTAAGATCTGGTACACAAAAACACACCTCATCTTCTTCATCAGTGCTCTTCCCTGATGGCACATTAGTATTTTTTGTGTCCTCCCCTAAAGTAGAAGCATCACCATTAGAAGCCAGGGTTCCTTGTTCTGCTTCCCACTCCTGCAAAACCTCCTCTAAGTTAAACCGACGCCTGTAGTTTACAAAGAAGTTCTTCACTTGACCAACAGTCTTGTTGCCAATTACATCAGCAATAGCTTGAAAATCTTTACCATACTTGCGGACACCTAAAAAAGGCAAAGTAAATACACCTATGAAGGTTCAAGGTAATAAGCAGAGCCTGTATGATGTATATATGCAGAAAACTCCCCTTCAAATGCCACAGACTAATTCCAAGCAGGGATTATGTAATCTAATGCTAAAGACCACTACATGGCTAGTGACTGTTACTGGGTTGTTTCAATATTATGGTTATTAGTAGTTTATTAACTACAGCCCAGAGTGAGAGAACCATGTAACTAGCCTGATGTGCCCAACAGAGTTTTGTTACACTGAACAGTGACCCTCAATGCAAAATGGCACATAACCTTTGAAACAGAGGGAATCATCAAATATGGCATATTTCTGATAGGATAAGGAGTGTCTGTTGTTAAAAGAATAAAAGTCAAACATCCTACTGGGTGCACTCAACACTTCTTCCTAAAGTAGCAATTTGAATCCTGATCTATATTTTTATCTATTAACACTGGCAGGAGCCACTCAATCAGCCTAAGGTAAGATAAATGCCACCATTTTTCCAGTTAAAAGGTCCACTGAGCAAACGATTATAAGTAAATGAATATTTCTATTAGGTGGTATGGGAACTAATTATTTAATGAAAGGATTACCTGAAATATTTACATCTTTTACTTCTAGAAGTGTGTCTTTCTTGGTTACTCTAATGGATTTCCTTTTACCAGGCCTGAAACACCATAAACTGAATCCATGGACTATGTCCATTAATTTAGGAAGAGAACTGTTTTTGTGACTGGCAACGTCTACCAATTTTAGTATCTGTAAACAACGTCTCAATGAACAATTTACAGAACAGCCAAGAATCTGACACATTAGCTGGGTGGGAAACCATTCAATAAACAAGAAAATGCGAATGTGACTTCTAGGTACGATAGTCTGGGTAACAATAACTTTTTAAAGTTTGAGCTCAATAAAAAGCAAATCAATGAAGCATGACAGGACTACTGTTGCAGAAAGCAGCTAATTAACTGTCTAATTACTTCTATGCACTGCTTCTGAAAAACTATTTTCCTTGGCTTGTATCTAATCAACTGACAATGGTAAGTAGGTATTTTCCCCTCATTCTTGCACTCCATTTTGATTCCTGGAAAAAGTACTCCTGGAATTGCCAGAGCCTTGCTGATAAATAGTGGCACAGGTTGTGGACATGCAGAGTAAGGGGAAGCAGGTAAATCCTCCCTGCCACCGTCTTCTGTGAAAGGGGAAATTAAGAGTTCCATGGAACATTGGTTACTATTTTCAGATCTATCAATAACTTGTTTTATTTGAAGTTTTATTTGAAGTGCAAAATATTGGTGCTGCAATCCCAATTTTCAATTCTGGCTTACACAGAAATGGATATTGTGCTCATTAATAAGAAACTAATATACAAACCAGAAATACTAGAATTCAGCACAGAATATGTGAACATTTCCAAAAATCTATGTCTCACTTGTGCCTGGAAATAACTGATGTAGGAAGTTCATAATAGCAATATTTAAATATCCAACAGACTATTTCTCTGTTTACTTAGAAGGAAATCCTAACATTATTAAAGTATGTATATGCTACTTTCACCATGAAATTATTTACAAAGTGTTCAATAGGGCTCCCTGTTACATGCGTAAACAACAGTGCAGCTTGAGTCAGATACTTTCCAAGAGATAGATCTGGATGGCTAGCTCATTTTCAAGAGAATGGGAGTATCTAAACTTACCTGTGAAGTATTCTGTAAGATTCTGCCTTTTTTACCTAGTAGGCCAAATATTCACTCATTTTCAAGAATCCAAACACCAAATTCTGAGTTGTGGCTTACTAATAACCTCAGAGGGCATTACATACATATAAAACTGCCTTGCACTGGTCAGGCCAAGATAATGCTTTTGATCTTTTTTGCATTGAAGATGTACTATGTTCTGTAGCAGCACCAAACTATTAAATGTAAGAAAACAAAGGATCTAAAGAAGGGTGCTCTAGTTCACATGCAGGACATATACACTGTGCCTTTTCATTCTACAATCTTTTCATTCTACAATCTTTTCATTTTTAATCAGTACATCCTAACATCTAAAAAAAATATTATTTTAGATTTGGTCTGGGTATTCTGCCAGAATTATTATAAATTTTAGCTATTTAGGGAGGAAAACTGCTGACAGGCTTGATGGTGTACTTGTATACAACAGTGGAGAAAAATAATCTGGGGGCATATTACACACATCACAAAAGAGATATAATGATAACTAAACCATTTCACATTTAAACTGATTTCCTTCCAAAATTAATACTCTTATTTTCCTTGTGCCTGCTACCTTGTAGATACAGAAAAAAATCCTTTTAGGATTGAAGAAATTATTTCACTAGAATAGTTTGCAAGATACAGGTTGCAATACTATGTACTTACTTAGGAGTAAGCCCAGCTGAATAAAGTGGGACTTACTTCTGAATAAACACACACAAGACTGCACTGCAAGTGTATGAAAAAAAAATGACCTGGTGCTCTGTAACAAATTAAATACACAGCTTTTTAGTTAAATGGGACTGTTTTTCTTGTATAATTGCCAACTTGATTTTTAAATCATTTCTGCTAGTAAGAGGTCAACCTCCCTTTCATCACATTTTAAAGCTTTCATACCATTCACTGCCCATATATTCTTTTAAAGGGAGGGAAATGACAAATTAATTAAAGAATCCTTTTCCAGGTCAGCCACAAAAGAATTTGGTAAAGGAAATACAGAAGTAATAATACTAACATACCTTGAACTGCAAGAAGTTGTTCTTCCGTTGTCCAACGGGCATTAATTTTTTGGTTGGACTATTAAAAGAGAGAGAGTATTGCTCAATTCAATGCAGCTACAGCACATTCAAAAAGCATTTAGGGCCTAAAACTATTAATAGTTACAAAATTCCTCTCTTCACGCAATAAATCACCATTTACAGTCACTCCAGCTGACAAAGGCTCTATGGAAATTCTCAAAGTCTTTTTCTTTTCAAGTACAGGAATACAGCTTTATATATACATCTGAAATTCAAGCTTTATGCATATTCCAGTGTTGAGGCAAATAAGACAGCCTCTTCCTCTTGTGCACTGGAGATCATGGAAATCTGACCGGCAGTGAGGGCGTGTAACCAGAAGCAGAATAATCTGGAGCAAATCCTTTCAAAATCCTGAAGCATCCCACCATTTATAATGTTAACATGTATGACACCAAGAAGTGCTTCTGAGTTTCTCACACTACTGGGCCATGTGTGAAAGAATGTTTGCAAGAGCAACATACCAGTCAAAAATGCTGTCTGTCCCACAAAGGTGTCTCATTAACCTAACTGGCAACTTAAACAAAACCTGACCTAAGTATCACATGTGAAATTTTTTAGAATGTACTCAAATGGTGTAAGCCACAAGCTATTTGATCACCAGCACAACAAATGCAGCACTGAACATTCATCTGCATTTCATAATGACTTACCTCAGGAGGTTTGAATTCTTCTATCCCCCCTTCAATTTTCTGCTTAAGTGCACTGTTTACTTGCTTAGCATTCTGAACCTTTCCCAACAAAGAACAACACCAGGGATGGAAGTTAGTTTACACAAAATGAGGCATCCACTTGTTGCTAAGTGACTAGGACAACTGGGGTCAGCCAAGCTCACTGAACATACAAAACTTTCACTCATGAGATGAGACCTGTTTTGAGAGCCGAACACTTTTATGTTCCCACGTGCAGGTACAGTCATAGTTGGTGATGTGGTAGATTCTTAGCAGACTTTGAATCTTTGGATCAGGAGCTGAATATAGTATCTCACTCTGCTCATACATAGCTGAGACCCTGAGCTACCTGCCCAAACAGGTAAATATGTTCTTGAAGCCAGCCATCTCACAGTTCATTAAGAGCCAGGAAAACAGATCTCCCTCATCTCTTACTTTGCCATGATTTTAGAATGTCTGTGCCATCTTAACCAACCTACAATGTTAAGTCAATAAAGGTCTGAAACATGGCCTAAATGGGAAAATACATGGTAGAGGGGCTCTGTATGACAGAGAGGGCATGGACTCCAAAAAGGAAGTCTTGCCCAAACAACATAAACAAGCAGGTTCTGGCAAAACAAATTTACACTGACAATAAGGCATCTTGGTGGACAGCGCTATCAATGGCTATCAGCCACAATGGCTCAATGTTCCAAAACAGCATCCCTCTGAATTCCCCTCTGCTGGGGGTGGGCTTGGGCAGCAATAAGGGGAAGGGCACCTGGATGGCTGCTGGTTGGCCCCTGTATGAAGCAGGATTCTAGATTAGATGAAAATTGGTCTGATGCAGCACAGCTGCATTTATTTCTTATTTTTTCACTCAGAAGGTGGTAGAAATTTAGAAACAAGAATAGTTTATATTAAGTACCATTCAATCCCAGAATAAGAGCATGAAGGATTGGATCTAAACTTCTGCAAACTGAAGTCTGCAGAAGCTGATCTTCCTCACCTTCCAGTGGCTCAGGGTATCCCACCAAAGGCAATTTTTTGAGGGTCAAGGGCTCCCCTGAGCAAAATCCCATGAAAATAATATGAGGGGGAGGGGGGATTTGCTGGAAGAAAAGGGAGTTTACTGAAATTACCTGTCCTCCTTCGTGCAAAAGTGAAGCAAGCCTTGAGCTGAGCTTGCTTCACTTGCCCGGAGCTAGGGGAGTCATTTTACTAGATTCATCACACTTCTTCTTGCAGGCCCCCTTCCCCAATGCTGCACGGCATTTTGCTCAGGAGGATCCTCCACCCCTCAGCAGTGCTTTGCAGAGAGCTGCTGCAAGGATGGAAAGAGTTGCTTCCGCTAATTCCTGTTCACAAAAATTTGGCTCCAGTGCTATCATTATATAAATCACTTTTGCTGTAGTTCAAACTAGTTGGCAGTTATCCTAGTAAACATTTTAAAAAAGTACAAAATCATAAAATCCCTTTGAGGAACTCCAAAACAAAATTAAGATGTCGCTAAATTGTAAACGAAATCCCAATGATAACTATAAGTATACCAACAAGTACAATCATTGATACGCTAATTGGAAAACTTAACAAGTCTGCCAAAAGTCCAAACTCTGGATTTTCCAGAGGACACAGCTCATGGCCACAAGTGGTAAATGTAACCTAAAATCTAACTTCAGTGGGAATTTCTCTATTAACCAGCATTAATTGCCCAAACTCTCAAAATGGTGAAAGGGATTCAGATTTTAAAAAATGTAAGCCAAATGTGCTGCAAATTACCTGTCGCTTCAATGAGATCAGCTCCATATCCAGCTGCCTAAGAAGTGTATTGGCTGCATTGGGGCTACAGGAAACTGCTACCACATCTTCTTGAGTTAGGTACATGCCTTTTGGAGGACGGCATTTGGAACGCTGAGAGTGGTGACGATGCTGTAAACTCTGATATTCTCTTCTACCCAATCCTATTTTGCTGGACTGAACAGGCTGCTCATTGTTTCCCTTTAACATTAAAAAAGTTTAAATAAACAAACAAACAAACACCAAACAGACTTTAAATTAAACATTTTCTTTTGCTGGGCTGGCTCAATTGATTTGCATCAACAAAACATCACGAAATCCCACAGCAGGCTAAATATGCAGCTTAAATTCATGTTTTTCCTAGCACAGTCCAAAGGATATTTAGTCATAATTGATGCTAAACTGGGTGGGATTTATGCTGTAGTAAGGATTGCAGTCTAAGTTATCTCTGATTTTAAGGACTCCCAAGGTCCCTCTTGGTACTTAGCTACTGTCGTATCACAGTTAAGTCAGCATCTGCCAAAGTGTTCCTATGTGCAGAAAGGTTCACTGTGACATCAGAGCAGACTGGCCTTGTGCTGCTGGAAACATTCACAACTCAAACTGTTGGGAATACTTGCCATCTCAAAAATCTGCAAGAGGCTGAACAAGACTACTAAGAATCTAAGCAATGGTCAGGGAGGGGAAGCATCACTGGGCAAAAGTTCAAAAGCCAGAAATGGGCTGGACTACATTTCATGCAACACAGGCCTGCCTTCCTAGTTCCTCCCCAATTCACTCTCCATTATTTTAACACTTGCCAAAACCGCAAATTTCTAAAGTCTCATAGAAAAAGTATGCAAGACAAGTAAATCCAGACACATTCATTGTATTTTATTAGGAGCAAAGCACAAGTGTGGCTTGAAATTGAATTTACAATGTAATCCAATGTAGCGTTATTGAAGTTTAAGCATACTGACTTCAGTGAGCCTAGCCGGAAGTAACTTCACAGGATCACACTTTTAGTGGCATAAGTGCCATGTAGCCATCCATGCCCATACTTTCCTACTTAGTGTTTGTCCTAGATACAGCAGTTACTGCTATGTACAGATATGAGAAGCCTGGGTTCTAATTCTTATGTAGCCACACTGCTCAGGAGCATGGACAAGTTGCTATTTTTCAAGCTGATCTGTCCTATAAGGCTGCTGTGACTGTAGAGTGCTAAAGGATTTATTAATTCACAAATGCAACAAAAAACCGCTATGCTGTCTAATTTGTATATAAAAAGTACTGTCTCAATTCTTTAAACTGTTTTTTCTCCTTTTTCAGTTGCATGCCAACCAACTTAATATCTATGTTTTACTTAAGCAGAGGAGGAAATGAGGAAGAACCTGCTAGCTAGCTTGCAGCAGCTGCATAACATCTAGCTGCCTTTGTTCTGGTCCTGCTGCACAGGCATTTAAGCTGCCAGAGGCTGAGACAAAGTGCTCTTGTCCTTCGGCTCTTAGCCTAAGGGTCACAGCCTTCAGCTGGCAGGAAGGTCTGTCAGATCTGCTCTGTAACCCCTTTTCTTGCTTCTACTATATTTTCTTTTTTTTATTTTCAGCTGCTTTGAGTCCCCATAGGGGAGAAAAACAATATACAAATAATTACATAAATAAATACTTCCTAACCTGTGTAGAAGTTTGGGGGGGGGGGGGAGAGAATGGATAAGATACTGCCTGTATCATGGTAGAAGTGAAGACAAGGTGTAGAGGCTCATGTACACTAACAATACATTGAGCAGGTAACCAGGCTGGCTATCTCTGGTAGCCCATATGAATCCCAGGAGAAGGGACTGACAAATCAAGGAGCCCTTGCCTCCCAGCTGGGCATCCAGTAGCCAGGCCCTGATCCTCTCCCACATATGTGCTTGGATCTAACATGGCACTGCCATGAACAGAAGGATTTTTGTCCATGGAACATGTCTTTCTCATTTTCCCCCTCCTGGTGCTGCTCCATAGCTCCTCCACCCACAATGCTGGTCTGTGGAAATGCTCTGATGGATCCAATCCAAGACTACACATTGAAACACAGCCAATATTCTACACCTGTACAAACCCCAGTAGCCAATTAAGGTGAAAGAATATCATTCACTTTGGGGGAACTACACAGCAGCAGGTCACCCTGCAGTGGTCACTCAGCATGGCTTGAGGGTTTATGGCCATGATGGTTACTTAAGCTACTCCAACTTGCTCTATAGACCACATTAGTCACTTCATGGCCTACCATCCCCAAATGCTCTTTAAGATAACTGAAAGGTCATCCCTGCGATGCCTTTGGATTCCAGGGAAACATCTCCAGCCACAGGGTGCACCTGGCACTGTCCCATGACATCCCATGTGCATTTGCGCTTCCTGTTCTGTGAAGGAAAGTAAGACTGTGGCCTAAGCCTCTCCCTAATTTTGTGGGCAATGCTAAAATACCCAATTCATGCAACTACCTCCAGCCAAAACAACTGTATATTAGTGCTCACACAGTTCCAACCACTCATTAGTAAATGATAAAAGTACAATGTTTCATCACTAGTAATTTAGTGTTGACCTGTACCAAGCTGCACAACCATGATTATATGGCTTGCTGTGCAGACTGCTTTATGTAAATAATATAGTTAATATTTAAAAATATTAAACTGAGTGTTTATTACCTCTTTTTTAGTTTCTTTTTTGGGATCATAATCACTATCGTTCCCATCCATTGGGTGAGTTTCTTCCACATCATCATCACTGTGGACAGAAATACATTAGTGAACTTCCTTGAGTCTCTATGTTCTATTTTGCTCTATATGCAAAAGTAGTTTTTGCAGATATTTCTATTTGACATACTTAGTCACATAAAGGTTACAGCAATGGATTTAATAAACAAAAGTACTCAGTCCAAACTAATCTATTATTTGCTTATTAAACATCCATCTAGCACTATTTTAAAGGACTGTAGCGTGCCAACACATTTTCCTATGCTGACTTAACTGTATCAAGATATTTTACTGCTTTACAGAAGAGCTGTAACTAAAGTGTCTGTTCTGTACTCATGTTTTATCAAACACATCTACCAGGATCTTTAGGTGACTACCTAGCCCTTTTCTATCATCCCACTCCATGGAATGCCCTCACTCTGCAGTCTTGTATGGAAGCATAGTCAGAAGAGAAAGAGTGGCTGATGACGGCGGGGAAGCTCACAGCAGGCTCTATGCCATCTCCTAATTATAAATGAACAAGAAGCGGGACCCATGATACTCATGGCTCCGTGATATTCCCCATGGCTCCTGGCCTGCAGAAGCAGGAGGAGATCCACACTGAGGAGGAGAGGCCACAGGTGAGCCCAGCAGGTGTGGCCGCCGGGCCTGCCAAGGCTTCTCCCCCCAGGCCAGCAGCAACAGTGGTGAGCCCTGTGTGGCTCCTGGCCAACAGGCCCACCAATGCTCCCCCCCCCCCAACCAGCAGCAATGATGGCGAACCATGCACAGCTCCCAGCCACCTGGCCCACCAAGGCTCCCCCCCCTCCCCCGGCCAGCAGCAACAGTGGCAAGCCCTGCATGGCTCCCAGCAACCAGGCTCGCCAAGGCTACCCCATGGCCAGCAGCAACAACAGCGAGCCCTGCGCAACTCCCAGCCACCAGACCCACCAAGGCTCCCCCCCCCCCCGGCCAGCAGCAACAGTGGTGAGCCTAGCCGCTAGTTCCCAGTGGTAAGTGCATTCTCTGCACATGTGCAGGGAACGCTCTTTTACTTTTGGGGGGATTTAATTATCCCCTGTATAGTTTTTTCAACATTTCAGAATTTTCGGCACACCTGGGGAGTGCCCCAAGTGTGCAGAAAAATCTGTTTACCCTCCATGTAGTCCAGATGTGCGGATTTTGATACCTGCACGCAGGGGGACCCATGGCTATTAGGATATATAGATACATTGTTTCTAAATGACAGTATACAACCAAAATTTTTGTTGGGGTAGGGGGACACTTGCTTACTACCTGGTAATCAGAAGGTACGAGAAGACATATCTCACTGGTTTTCCTTGACTGCAGCTATACTACCAGTCAGCTCAAACCAGTTCTAAGAATGTGATATAAATATACTCGCAGCCATCACCTCACTGAACCCTGGTTCAACTGAAACACAGAAGTATAGCAATAGTGTGAAGTACAGGTGTAGGTCACTGTATATCACAATCACACAAAGATGTGTTTCTCTGGGTATACATACATAGAAGTACTTTCTGTGTGTGAAACAAGACTTCAGTAACTACATCTGATGCAGATCTCAAGGTATTTTTTCTCTTGCAGAAGTTCAAAAACTCAAATTTGTCAGTTTTCAATAGTAGAAGAGTTGGGGGTGGTGATGTCAATTTTTTAGACTCACAAGCTGCTTCCTATTGGGCCCTCTTACCATTTTTTCTTGTGTTTGGTACACAAAGTTGACTACAACTACACCTCTGGTAATTCAGGTCACATGCATATTGTTGGTGAGAGAACTGAACTGAACAATTCTGGAAGACAATTTTGAACCAAATATTCCTTATAATGGGGGAATGTTGTCCCATTCACACTTGAGATATTGTTTCTTAATTATTGGAAGACTAGCACAGACCCAAATATTAGGAAAGAGTGGCTCTCATACCTTCTAGTAGCTTCCAAAACATCTATAGCAGCTAACTTGAAATGCCCAAATGCACCTATGCTTCATATATGGCAACGTAAGGTATGGGATATGTACATAATGGAAAGAATTACATAGAAGATGAATCAGTTTGAAAATAATCTTCCTTCCTCAAATTTTGTAGAATTGTGGCCAATGATATTGAACTATTTGATGCAGATGGGAGTGGTCCCCCCCAAATTGAAGTACTTAACTGAAATGCCATATTAAGGAGGTTTCTAAGTTGCAAGATTGGATGTTTGGTATTGCTTATTTACTTTCTATTCCAGTCTTTGCTGTTTGTTATGCTGTTTTTTGTAATATGCTTCATGTTTGTGTATTTGTTGGTTGTACTAAATACAAATCATCAAATAAAAAATCTTTTTAAAAAACCCTAGGTTTATTATTTACACAGGAATCACCTGACTTGCAGTAACAGAGGAACAGTAACAGAGAACAATGTACCTTGCATAATTAAAAAAACAAAAACAAATCTGTTCCTCTCTCACTCCATATGAAAAACTAGATTTAAAAAAAATCTGTTGCTCTACTTACCTGTCACCTTGATTATTTCTGTTTGCTAGCTTTCTGGCCTGGCGATCCATTAAACTTGTCCTAGAACGTGTTTTCTTCCAGGAGTAGTAGTATTTTACAAGGCTTGCAATAGTCTTATCTGGAAGCTAAAAATGGGCCAACACAACAGGCAGTATTAATTCTCTAGCATTTTCTTGACATCAAAACCACATGGTCTGCCAGTGTGTTTTAAATTTATAATGCAAAATTGATTGAATATAAATAGGCACTCTAAGCATGAATGAAGTTTACACTACCAAAAACAAGCATTTCATTTGTTGTAAAAGTATTTTCTCGTGTTCAGAAATAAAAATGAAGTACCACCAAGAAACATCCTATCCTCACCCCAAAAGGCGGGAAAAGACCAGTTCATGGATGTAAAACACAACTTTGCTGAATTTTAAAATGTCCAATGCATACAAATTTTGACTAACATTTGGGGATATCTGATCCAAAACAGAAAAAAGTAAAACCTATTCCCGTATTGGTTAATAAGTACTATTTCATATCGTTTCTCAAGATTAATGGAACATTTTGTGGATAACAAAAATGTTGCAAAATACAGTGTTAATATAAAAAACTTTTACAAGTAGAAATGCTGACAAAATTTGAAATTGAACTCTGCCATACTCATTATCTTCAGAAGTATTATGAGGAGAGCTGACACTTACCCAAAGCTCTCTTGTTTATAAGTCTATCATTTTTTGATATTTTGTTTGTGGAATGAGGGAATCCGTGCTGTATGGCACTGCATTCCCTAACCCCATCCTGACTCTTATTGAATAAAAAATTGGCTTGACACACAACGTGGTTCACGTATTTCTTTGTCCACCATTAGTAATGACTTTTTCCAGAAAGATGCCCACTTAACTAGGAGTAAGCTCCACTGAATACAATGGCATTTACATACAAATAAATATGTAGAGGATCAGGCTAGGTAGAAGGAAGCAGAGGCAAATGGAAAGAATGGGAACTGAAGATTGTGTTTCTGGTGGAAAACCTACCTAGTCAGAGGCATTCTCATATATGAAGTGAGAAAGTTATTTAAGAGAGCTTGCAGTCTGATGAGCTGGTTCTGCATGCCTTTGCTTGCATTTTATGAGCAAAGCAAGCAACCATGCCAGTGCCTAAGAGGCAAAGAATGACATCATTCTTCACTTAAATAAAGTAGAATTGAGAGCTGGAGCCTCGGTTCCCAACCCAGATCGGGGTGTGTGTATGTTTCCGTTTCCTGCCAGCCTCAGAAGGATCTCTCACCCAGTATTATTACTTTTGCTCCCAGCACAAAATGAACTGCTGTCACCTCAGCCTGATTCACCTCAGCCAGTGAAGCCCTAGAAGTTTCCTCCTCTTCCTCCTCCAAGGTGTCGTTTAAGAGCTTGGAGATGGAGGGTGGCAGGATAGAAAGCCCCAAAGTTTATGAAAGGTGGAGACATTGTGAGAAGGAGGAAGGTCCTAACTCACCGTGTCTCCTGGCCTCCCATTTCTCCTTCTTAGCCATTACACTAGCTGGGGCAAGGCAGTAAAAGTTGAAGATAGCCACTGGCCCTGGTGTCATAACTAAGGGTGTGCATGAAGCTGCACAAAGGAAATAAAAGAGTTTGACCTGATCTTGTTTGGCTGTGCCTCTTTTCTGGTATGATGTCCCCCTGCAGATGTCACAGAACTACATGGATTAGTACTTATTAAACTATAAGTGAACCTTTTTAGGTTTATTTGTGTTGGTTTCTGTTTTAGTTAAACAAAAAAACTCAGTAAAGTGGGGGTTCTGGCACCCAACGGATACAGGTCCTTCAGACCTGTGTATTTTTAAGTTTTCCTTTGAGAAACCCACTGGGTATTTTCTTCTTTATCAAGTGAGTAGCTAAGGCAGCAAACCTATGCCCATTTACTTGGGAATAAGCCCCATTAAACATACAGGAACATTTCTGAGCAAGCATAAGATCATGGTATATTGTTTTTCAAATTTGACAGAAAAGTGGTGCCATTTGGTCTTAATCTGAGAACCCCCTCTGTCTAGTGTGCAATCCAACACACTCACTGCAAGGCTGGAAGGAGGAGGGTCCTGGCACCTGTCCTTCAGTGGCTGAAGAACACTCCAGGATAGCAGAGGAGATGATGAGACTACATCATCTAATTCTTCCATCATCATACTACATAGATTGGGAAGCAATTCCTCTTCCGTACTGGAATTATTTGGTGCAACAGCAGTAACAAAGTGAACAGTTTCCTGGTCTGTTCTAGTATGGCTGTTCAGAGCCAGGGCAAAGTGAGGGACCTAATGATCAACGTGAGGAACTCAACAGATGTTGTTATCACCCCTGCCCCATATGACGGGACCTCATAAAATTTTGCGCTGAACTGTTGTGGCATACAAACATTCTGAAACTGATAACATTCTACTACAAAGCAGCCAATACTGATAATTACAGTTGCTTTGCCTCAGCTAGCCAATTATTATCTTACCATTTGTTGGATTCTGTGAAAGCTTTTCCCGTGGAAACTGAAAGCTTGTTCAAACAGGACTTTATCTTCAACTGTCCACTCATCAGGAAAAGGAGTAAAATTCGGTAGATCTGCAAGGGACTTCTCAATGTTGTGTTTATGCCAGAATAACATGCCAAGTGCCTTAAATAAAAAAGGGGTCTTGTTATCAGGATATGCCTTGCTCATTTCTTAAAGTTTGGTTGCCTTGATATTCCACAGTAATAGCAATTTTAACCTGTTTCTGGAGGAATATGGAATAATGTTTTAAGCTATCCATTGTGCTTGTAGAGTACATTTCAAAATTCAGTATCAGAATATGATCACATTTCTATTACAGTAATCAGGAGCAATAAATATTTAAGCAAGAGATGTCAAGCTTTTTCACAACTCTATTCAATTTTTCAATAGATCTTGTGCAAAAGTGGAGTATGAAATGAATATACCAAGCATCAGAGTGTCAGCTTCATCACGGGTTCAATATGTGCAACAGCAGTTCAGTTCCTGACTCGCACAAATAAAAAAGATAATCTGGACTGTTATGTCCAGTTTCAGGCCTGGGTTTGGAATTATTTATCACCCAAGGGAACAGTCTGCACTGAAAATCAGACAGGAACAGTAAATCTTGCTGATTCTCTTTGGTCTCCCGTTAGAACGAAATTTACAGGTATTGTTCTGTGGTGATTTTGCTCCTACTTAGCAGCTAGATTCCTGAATCTGCAACTGACTCAGAATGTAGTAACACAACACGTGGATCAGTTGTGTTGACATAACTACACTGGTTCCCATACTGTCATGGCTCACCAGTCAGCTCAGTCAGTCTCTCCAGTGCCTCAGCCAGGTCAAATGGATGGTGAAACATGCTGGGCCCATAACCTGTTGGATTCTCTAGTTTTAGTAGAGCCAGGAATCACTATTAATGTAGCAAAGCACACTAGGCATTTCCATGGAACGAGTACTCCCCAAGATTTACAGCCAGAGCAATCTACAAGCATGAACTCTTCCCAGGAATTACAACCTACCTCTGAGGAGGAGGAGGAGGAAATCTCTCCACCTACACTGGTAGAGTGTCAAAGGAAAAAAAAGGCAAGACTGAATGGGGCAGTAAGTCCTCACACCTGGAAAAACTGCTGGCTCCTTTTAAAGGACAGGAAACACCTGAACAGGGAGGGGCTGCTTCAGTCCCATAAATACTAAGTGGTTACAGCCAGTCCTTCACTGGCAACAACTTTTGTTCCAGTTCCCTGCTTTTCCTGGTGACTCTCTGGATCAACCTTGCTTCCTGACTCCTTGTGCTTTGACCTTCATGCCAGACCATACTACACCTCTTAAGACTTGTTCTATATCCTGATGTCTTACAAACCTCATTCTGGACTTGACTATGCTTCTTGAACCCACCTTGTGTCCTGACTCTTTGTGCTTCAACCTCTGAACCAGACCTGACTACACCTCTTAGAACTCATGCTGCATTGATTCCTGACATTAGTGCCTTGACTTCTTGTCTAGGGACTTGACTATAGATGGGCAGTCTGCTAAACTCAGATGCTGGGGGCCTTCCTGTGAGTTACTGGCACTGGGCCTTTTGCCTTGGTCACAAAATATGATACATGCATACACACACACACACACCACCCTATCCCTGGGTTTGTGTTGTATGGCTATTTATGCAATGGACTCAAAAGCACATTATAACTTCTTGTCAAAACTTATCATGATTTACTTTTCATTAAATGTAGAAAGACATACAAATATGGAAGTATTATACAATAAAAAAATTAAAGTGCTGTAATATCCTTAAATAGGTTGGGGGCAGGTTACCTGAAAGTCTCCCAGCTTCAAAATGAACATCTGCATGCTCAGGTTAGCACGCTTTCTTATGCCATCCCAAATTAAGGTCTAGTCAGCAGCCGCCAGAAGAAGGTCTTTTCACTGGTAGCAGCTGGTTATGACCCTCATCCCTAGAGAGGCTCATTGTCCCACTCCCTCTTTTCCCTCCAGACAGGTTAAAATTGCTGTTATTCAGAAAATTTTGGGGGGAGCAGGGGCTAAGCCAACTCTGTGTCCCTGTTTTTCCACTGTGTATTTTATTGGTGGGGTTTTCTTTTTTTTACAATTTTGTGTATATTGTGTACAACTTTGGGCAGAAATTGCAGTATACAAATTTTTAAATAAACAATTTTATATCGATTATATTCATTAATCTTACCTGTTCCACATTGTAGCCATGTTTTTCCTTTGCTATTGCAATATATTCATCCACTACAACAAAACAATGCCAGAATTATTTTCCCCAGACAGTAGACTCCAGGAACAGTTTAGGATAAGTGATATTCAACATCAGACAAAACTTCCAGCAGCCTTCTAAAATTCATCCTGTTCACTGCTTCTAACTTATAGATGCATCCACTAAATATATATTCTGTACCCAACTGAATAACAGTTACTACTCCTAACTGGGAGGTGTTTCAGAGAATCTTTAACCCCCCTCCCCAGCTGTTGAACAACTCTGCAGTCTGCACACAATTAATAGTGTCATCCTAAGGAGAGTTACACTTTTCTAACCACATTATCTTCTATGGGCTTAGAATGGCATAACTACTTAGAATGGTACTGTAAGTACTGTAATCCCTCTGAAGCAGCCTAACCATACACAGGATTAGAGCCCACATCCTTTTAATAAAATAAACAGGGCTGCAGCTCTAATAATTTATTTTCATACCCTGTTTCTCTCCCAGTTCAGGAAAATTCAAATCTGATACCAGGGAGCCTTGTACAACCTTTTCACTTGTGCACCTGTGGTATGTTGGAAGAGCAGAGATCTAATACAAGGATGGGGATAGCTAGCAGGGTCACACACATGAAGCAAGCATCAAGCAAACTGAAGAGATGGTATCTGGCTCAGAAGACTGTGAAGGAAAACAGAGAGCAAGCTGGCACCAACTATGAGAAGGAATTTACATTCTGGGATAAGCAACATGACAATGAGATCAGTGCCAACACTGGCACAGATCCAAGAGACAGATATTTAATCTTTAATTTAATTCTTTTTGACCCATCCAATACACTGGGACACCTGTAAGATGTGTGGTTACTCAAATGCTGCATTGGTTTTGACATGATGCTACTTCAAACTGTAGTTGAGTGAGTCCCACACAATCACACTCTTTGAATCCCTTCCCATTTTTTAATGTCTGAAGAACATCACAGCAGTGCCAGACAAGGTTTTTCGTGCCACCTAAATATAGAACCGAAACAAACCACCTGCTCCTATTTGCAATTCCCTTACTGCCACAAATCTGTATTCTGTAAAGAAGCACGCACAAAGAAAAGATTGGTGGGCAGGAGGCACTGGACTTGCCAAATAATAAATCTGCCAGCTTCTTATTACAATGAGTTGTAACTTACAAGCAAATCATACACTTCCTGTACAAGCAAATCATACACTCCCTTTCCTCTAATATAAGCAAGTGCCACAAGATAAGATTCTTGATTCCTGGCATTTGGCTCTTTGATTTTAATAAAGTATTTACTACTCAACAGCTCCTCTCTATAACTTTGGTTTTCAATCAACATTACAATTAAGAATACTCTTCTTCAACTGAACTGTGGGTGGTGAGGAAAGGGAGAAGCAGCTATATATCAGTGCACAAAAGCCACATGATGACTCCAACTGGTACCTGAACTCCAGCTAGCAACAGGACAATACTTGGGGGGTTAACCCCTTAGTGTAACTATACATGAGGTTTCCAAATCCATGCCATGACTGCATTTGCACTCACCAGGAGTTATGGTATGCAGTAGCAGCATTTGATGTTTGCAGCCCCCCAACCCATTTTATAACTAATTCAGAATGACTCTTCTAACTGTTCAGAGCACTGGTATGTCTGTCAGACTGGTACAGGGATGGATAAGTGGCTAGGAACACAAGCAATAATAATATTATACCAGCTTAGCTGAGGGTGGAGCCCTAGTTCTAAGGGGGAGTCTACAGAAAATGCTAACCGAATCTAGACTACAACTGAAGACATGGGAAGAGACCAATAGTGTATCTGAAGGACATCATGTGAACCAAGCATAGGACAGGTAAAATCTTACATATGTGGAGTCTCTCTGTCATAAACGCACACAATCAAACTGCAAAAACTAGGCAGACATTCACTCTGACACTGAAAGACAGAGGTTCTCTGATTTAGTAAACAGAAAGGCTAGCCCAATCTCATCAGATCTTGGAAGCTAATCATGGTTGGCTCTGGTTAGTATTTGGATGGGAGACCACTTATGTTCCCTCTAAGCGGTGGAGTCTTGTGAGCAAAGATTCTACTTTGTGAGCTACTGGCATACAAGTTGTGAGTGAGCAATTTGGCTAGTGCATCAAATAGTGTGCTCTGGAGCTGTCCTTCCTGAGCAAAGACAAAAATGTGTGAGCTGGAGGCTAAAAAACTGTGAGCTAGCTCACACTAACTCAGCTTAGAGGGAACACACCACCAAGTCCAGGGTTGTGACACAGAGGCAGGCAATGGCAAACCACTTCTGAATATCTTGTGCCTTGAAAACCCCATGAGGTTGCTGTGACTTGATTGGGGGGGGGGGGAGCAGACCAGGGACTTCAGATCTCTCTTGTCTTGAATGGAGTTATACTCCCCTTGGAAAGCCAGTTTCACAGCTTGAAAGTGTTACTCGACACAGCAATCACCTTAGAAAACCAAGCAGCAGCCGTGGTTCACAGTGTTTTTGCCTAGCTTCAGGCCTGGGTTTGGAGCAGGGTATCTGAAGGACTGTCTTTTCTCATATGTTCCTGCCTGGGAATTAGGGTTACACAAGAAGCAGGGACCCGTGATACTTGGGTGGAGAGAAGGAGCTCCACGTCAAGGAGGAGGAAGCAGCACCCGCAGGTGAGCCTTTTCCTCTGCCCCCCCAACACCGACAGCAAGGCCCAGGCCTGCCAATTTTTCTAACCCCCCACGGGCATTGGTGGTGAGGCCTAAGTGGCTCTCAGCCACTGGGCCCACCGATCTCTCTTCTGGCACCGGCAGCAAGGCCTCAGCGGCTCCCAGCTGCTGGCCCGCCACAGTTCACAGAGCATTTTCTGCTCTGTGCAGGGAACGTTCTTTTGCTTTTGGAGGGATTTAAATATCCCTGTATAGTTTTTTTAAGTTTTCAGATTTTTCTGCACACCTGGGGATTGCCCCAGGTGTGTGGGAAAATTTCTCTTCCCAAGTGCCCCTGATGTGCAGACTTAGATATCCGCACGCACAGGAGACACTTAGCTATTAGTATATAGATGGAGAGGATTGCCTGACTTCCATCAATCGAAAAAGGTCACAAGAGAAGACCTCAATTATGGAACAACTTCCTCGGGGAGGTGTGCCTGGCTCCCCCCATTTTCAATCTTTAGGAGGCAGTTGAATACAGTTTTATTTAGGACTGCGTTAGGTTAACTTTACTAGCAGTGCTGAATTGTGATCTTAAAATTTTGGTTTTTGTGTTTTTAATGTATTTTATCTATTACAAGCTGCCTTGGGCTCCGTAAGGAAGAAAATGATCTAATAAACTTCTTAAATAAATGACACAAAACAAATGACCAACACTCTTTCCATTCACAGATATAATCAAACATAACTATACACAAAGATAATACTAACAGAAATATTCTGGTCTCTGGTATATACCACAGAACACAGCAATGTAGTTCAGGAATATGGTAACCAAAATCTCTTCACTCCATATTTTCCTAAAATACATCGTGCACAGAGATAATAGTAAAATGTTGTAATTTTTTGCTGGCGTGAGAACCCCCCCCCCCCACATAGATATTGGAATATGGCTATTCAAAATAATCTTTTTCAGGTTATACAGGGTTTAAGTGATGCTTTATGTCAGGGGTGGGCAAACTTGCTCAGCGTTAAGAGCCGCATAGAACAGGGGTGGCCAAACTTGCTTAACGTAACAGCCACATAGAATAAACATCAGATGTTTGAGAGCCACAAGACATGAACAAATATTACCTGCTTTTATTGGAAAATAAGCAAATTTGCTTTTTATTAACATTAAATGAGACTGCCAAAATAATAACAAAAGGGGTAAAAGCAGATATTGATAATGATATTTATTTGTCCAATGATATTTGTTTGCTAATAATATTTAGCTTCCCCAGCCGCCCTGCCGGGAGCCACATAATATATGTGAAAGAGCCGCATGTGGCTCCTGAGCCACAGTTTGCCCACCCCTGCTTTAAGTGATATTCAGTTCAAAGCAAAATCCAGAGCTGCTGCTGACTGGCTTATTGGTTCATTATTACACAGGTATCAACCAAACTTGCCTTGGATATATGTTTATGCAGAGGTACTATATATTTGAAACAAGAAAACGCACAAGACTCTCATCTACAGGAGTGTGTTTACTACACTGTGGTATGTGATCTGATTCAGGTTCTTGTTGCATTACAGCATTTGTATCCAATTCAACAGATGTAGCATATACATAGCTTCATCTTAGTCTCTCATTAGTTTTCGCTTTGTAATTTAGCATGTTAATTTAAAACACATTAGCCCCATTAGACAGTAGCTTTAAGTACATCTTTCTCTGCATACCACCATTCACAATATTTTTTTCCATTTTGTGAATGCCCTTGTATTAAAAGACAAAATATTAATATAAATAACTCATTCAAAAAGTTGAGCTGTCTTCAGATCAGAAACAATCCCAAAGAATTTTGAGAGTGATGGCAAATTATATAGGAGCTGAGATCTTAAAGGGTTAGGGGCAGGCTGTAAATGTATTAAAATGGGCTCCCAACTGAATTTCTGAAAACAAACTTCCCACAATTCACAATATTATAGAATTATACTTTATGATTATAATATTGTCACTTCAAAACAAAAGCGCTGAAACTGCTGGCATGCTAATTTTAGCATACCCAAAGAATAGTGTGTGATATGCCTTAGATGTGGTTGTCCACTCATCTATTTCCACAACATTTAACTCTACTTCACAGAGGTCACTGATAGTGTAATCCTAAACACAGGGATACTTTTTTAAACCCTCTGACTTCAACAGACTTGGACTCTGTTTAGGATTGCACTGTGAGGCACCTCAGCTTCTGCCACTTTCTGCAGTGCCACCTGCACTGATGTTAGTTCCACATCAGACTGGTGATTACGATATCCATTCCACCGTGTAAGAGGAGACATATAAATAACAATGTTAGCTTTGATTTTGATTTGACTTGAACAGCCAATAAGGCAAACTCTTAACTTGATTTTTCATTTGGATTATTATATGTATTTATGATTTTAACCTCAGTCCCCATAAAACACACCTGAAGTCTCTCACACACTTCCTAGGTATAACCTGAAAAACATTAATTACAACTTTGAGAAACTGCTGAGCATGCTTAACACTGAATTGGCAATGCATCCATTCATTATTAGTTTTATAAAACAACTAGTTTTTAGAAATGGAAAAATTTCTATGAGAATTTTCCACCCAACACCTCTGCACATATGGCTGGCCAAGTGGGTTTTCCAGAAAGTTTATACTATATCTTCTCAGAACACAAAGCATTGCAAACAGAAGCATCTTATCATATCCATATGGGTTCACATTAGCTCTAACCAAAAAGCACTTTCTGTGTAGCAATTTTGTACCATGTAAAGTTACCATCATACATGACCATTACCACAATATTGCTTCATGCACAGAACTTACATTTGGCATCTGGAATACTATGATATGGAGACCACACAAGCATCCCTCCATTGTCTTTATCTGTGTATTTTGTGGCTCCTAGAAGAAAAATAAAGTTGTTTAATGTTGTAAAGAATATTTGATTCAAAGACAGTAAAAGCAGTACAGTTACATATAAGGAGTAACACACTGCCCACTAATTTCAAGTTGGCCGACAGCATGAAACTAACAAAAATCTCCCTAGAACAAAACTTGAGTCCAGTGGCACCAGTGTGTAAGAACACTTCTTCAGATACAGTAAGTAATGATAATTCCTGTGGACACTACACACATATACAAAATTTTCAGGAATATGTTTGTTGTGCAAATGAGACTTCACAATTAAGACACCATACTGATAGTAATATGCTACTGAATGGTTTTCAATGTTACATGGTATTTATATGCTTACATTTTATAAATATGCCCTACAGTACAATTTTATATGATAACTAAGGTATAAATAATGTATTTTATGTTGTTAATGCAGTGAAGTAAGTTAAAGCAGCATACTAAGTTCAAGCTTGATTTAAAAAGCACTGCATAATGCCTTTTTTGCCAGGGAGGTTGGAGAGGGGCAAAAGCCTCCACTGTGCGTTTTGAAAGTTTGTTGTTGTTTTGAGCAGAGAACAGGCTGGTAAGGAGGAAGTCCATCAGTGGCTGTCCAGGCTTACCTCAGCTACCTCTTAAGAAATGCTAATAGGTCTAGTTAGAGACAATGGGATGGCCAAGTTCCTCCCTCACTTCTCCTTCTTTCTCCTAGCAGGTACCAGAGATTTGGAGGGATAAAATCCTAGATAGTCTTCAGGAAGGAGATTCCTGGAGATCTCCTGGAAATGCCTCTTTGACCGGGCATGATCTGGTCAGTGGGTGGAGTACCAGAGATGGTAAAATCTCCTTGCAACAGGAAAGCAGTCTCTTCCTGGGATGTGGAGTTCTGAGAGGACACAGACCTCTCCTCTGGAGCAGGCAGCAATTTTGATCATGTGCTCGCCTGCAGAGCTGAAGGAAGCTTCAAGAAGAAGAAGAGGAGACTGGATTTATATCCCACTCTTCACTACCCAAAGGAGTCTCAGGGCATCTTACAATCCCTTTCCCCTTCCCCTCCCCACAACAGACACCCTGTGAGGTAGGTGGGGCTGAGAGAGCTCTCTCGAGAACTGCCCTTGAGAGAACAGCTCTGAAAGAATTTATGACTGACCCAAGGTCACACCAGCAGCTGCATGTAGGGAATCAAACCTGGTTCTTCCAGATTAGAGTCCACACTCCAAACCACTATACCAAAATGGCAACTTTGCAGGGATTTGTAACTTCCAAGGACTCTGTTTAGGATTGCACTGTGAGGCACCTGTCCTATATTTTAACATCTGATAGGGCATGTATAGAGAGAGGGACAGAGGATTTGCATTTTCCCAATTTCTTTTGTATTCCTTGCTCAATTTGGTGCAGTGCTAAAAGTATGCTTGTAAACATTTTCTTTTAAATAAATACTTCGTAACTTTGGTTGCTGGCTGTGGTTTTCTGTACCACATAGACCTCCACCATCTCGGACACACTGTTTTAAAAGCAGCACCAGGGGGGAGGCAGGCAGTTGGCAAGTGGCTATCCCTACTGGGGTGCAGAACCAGTAAACTGTCCCCTTGGTGACAAGACGCTGGGCAGCAAGAGAGAAAGGCAAGGTCTCAGAACATGGAAGGGAAGCTGGGAGTCCTGACCCTTCTAGCAGGCAGTCCCTTACAAAGGTCAGGTGGTGGTTGTGGTGGGCTACCCTGAGAGTGAAAGAAAAGCCCCTCCAGGTGTGGAGAAACACCTAGGAAGGCAAGGTGGAAAAGTGCCTGCAGGCCAGAGCAAGCCTGTTCTGCCACTCATACATTTCAGTTTCCCCCAAAATGTTTAAATTTCCCCAGAAATACAAAACATTTCCCGATGTTCTATACCCTCAAAATGTCTGGACATTTCATATCTCTAGATGTATTAACAGACCTATATACATCATAGGAAGACCTCCCTGAGAGGAGGAAGGGGATGTTATTAGTTTTCTTTGTAATTAACAAAATGAGTACTCATGTCATGAAAACAAATTTCCACTAGTCCCAGATTCACCAAGAGAAATTCTGTCCTCATGAGAAAGAAAACCAGGTAGAAATAAAGAGGTAACAGACCCCCATCTGTGGGAGGCTTGAGAGGGATCCATAACACTGCAGTACAGAAGAAGTGTGCTTGCACATGAAAGCTTATAAGTTGAATAAAACTTTGTTGGTCTTAAAGGTGCCACTAGACTCATCGTTTGTTCTACTGATTCAGACCAACACGGCTACCCACCTGGACCTAACCGCAACACACTGACAAACTGCTAGATTTAAATAGGATACATAATCTGCTTCATGTCACCTTCTAAGTTTCTGGGTGACAAGTTAATTTGATGAGCTGAGTGAAGAGATGAGATACGTCTGAAGTGCTTTTGGTTAGCTGTCATGCTGCCTGAGGCCCAGTGTCAGAAGACAAATTCCCCCCTGCCTTTTACTGACAGAAATCAAGGGTTGAAGTTTTACTGACAGAAACGAAGGCTTGAAGTCTGGCAATACTGTTGTGATTGCCTAGCAATGGCCACTTAGGTCATTTATTTCTTAATGCCACAAATACTGCTTCTATCTTTTTTTAGGGTTTTAACCCCTCTCCACCTTGCATTTTTCCACTTAGATTTCAGATTTTTCTGCAAACCTGAGGCTTTTCTCAGTTTATCTTGTCTGTTTATGGTTCAGGTCTCTGGATTCAAGTGTCCACAGATTTGGCCATGTTGAGAACTAGATATACTGATAGTGAAGACCGCACCCTGACCTGAATAGCCCAGGCTATCTCAATCTCACCAGATCTTGGAAACTAAGCAGGGTCAACCCTGTTCAGTATTTGGATGGAAGACCACCAAGGAATACCAGTGTCATGATGCAGAATGGCAAACCACCTCTGAATTTCTCTTGCCTTGCCCCATGGGGTCACCATAAGTCAGCTGTGACTTGACAGCAAAAAATAGTAATAAATGGTGAAGACCACCCCCCGACCCCTGCAAAACAATGCAGATAAAAATAATAATGTAGCGCTGAAGCTATTGCTTTTGTTTATGTACAGAGGGACTGACAAGAAACATTCACTAACATACCAAGATGCTCCACACCTTTCCTTTCGATATTCAAGTGCCATTTGAAAGAACTGATTTGATTTTCATATGCCTCCAGGAAAAGCTGTATATCTTTCTGTCGGTCTGTCTGTCTATCTCAGGGTTCCACCAATACAGGTGCCATGTCACCATGGAAGCTGTTGCTGTTGAGGTGCAGTCGTGCCCCACAGAGATGGGGACTAGAGAAGGATGTATATAGGTCTGTTAATACATCTAGAGATATGAAATGTCCAGACATTTTGAGGGTATAGAACATGGGGAAATGTAAGCTGCTCCAGTTTCTGAGGCAACACAGCCCCACACAGACTTGGTGAGTTATTCAGGCTGCAGTCCTACAAACACTTTCATGGAAGTGAGCTCCACTGAACAGGCTCCACTGAGCCTGCCATGCGGCGGGGAGGGAAGGATATAAATCTCAATAAATAAATAAATAAAAATAATATGGTACATGCTTCCAAGTAGAGTTGCTTAAGACTGCTCCCTTGGAACGGTGTCCAAGTGCCCTATCTCACCCAGATTATAGAAAATGGCCTACCTTTCCATATCCTTCATAGTGTCACGCAGGAAAAATATTCTAGAACGAACAACTCAAACAGCATTCTAGCAGCTGTTATTGAAGATGGAGAAAAACGAGTTCCGGTTTCGGCGACCTCAACAGTGGGTGAGTCTCCCTGGAGCTCCAGGAGACTCAACCTGGACTCGGTGGTTCTGAGGTTCTGATTCGGACCCCTAGGGACCTTTGAAGGGGGACCCTGCCTGAGGCGCGAGGGGTAGCCTCTCCCAGGATGGCGATCCTGGGATCGAGGCTCCCCTTTGCCTCCATAGGCTCGACCGCTGCAGTGCCTCCAGGCACCTACAAGCGCACATCAGATGGCTGCAGAAGCCAAAAAAGCTGAAGAGAACTACCCACTTGAAACGCATAGCGAAACTGTAAGTGTGGCAAAACTGCAGGGAATCTCCAGCCGGAATGTAAAGCGAAGAGGGGGAGATTTAATCTTTAAATTCCCCCCCTTTAAAGAAGCGTTGCTAAGTTAAGACTGGAGAATTGTTTGGCGGCAGAGTGACTATAGCTCATCTGGGGAGTGCTTTTAAGCTTATGGACTGGACAGTTCTGATGCGTCTGGAAATAAAGAATCAGAAGAAGAAGGGTTGGAATCTGATTTGCGAGCTGCAACACCAAAGCCTCCAGGAGAAGGAAAGAAGAGAAGACAGAAGAAGACTTAAGACTCTGTTTAGTTGAAAGTTTCTATTTCTTTGATATGCTTATGCCTCTTCATTTTGAGTTATAGCCAACCATGCAATAATTAGCAAGTTTTATTTTGCATTTTATTAAGCAAGTGTATATGACTGAAGATTTAGCTATTTCTTTTAATAATTTAATAACGTTAATTACGGTACACTAATTATAAAAACTGACTTCTGTATACCTTTAAGGTAGTTAGTGGGGTTTTTTTTAGTTAATGTAGTGTTTTTAATTGGTTGTAGTTGTAGAAAATCAAATATATATATATATATAAAATTAAAAAAAAGAAGATGGAGAAAAACTTTGGTGATAGTTTTTTAGATCGCCAGTTTGGTGTAGTGGTTAAGTGCGCGGACTCTAACCTGGCTGGATGACCTTGGGCAAGTCATAGCTCTGTACCAGCTGTTCTCTCAAGGACAGCTTTCTCAAAGCTCTCTCAGCCCTACCTCACAGGGTGTCTGTTGTGGGGAGGGGAAGGGAAAGGCGTTTGTAAGCCGCTCTGAGACTCCAAGTGAGTGAAGGGCAGGATATAAATCCAATCTCTTCTTCTTCTATCCCTATTTGACTTCTCTAGTGAAACTGAAAATAAGTGCTTTATAGGAAAGATTCAGAATAGTACTCTTTCTGCAGGTTCAGGATGCCAAACATTCTACCATATTCCTGGGTGAACAGCCAAAGCTGTTCGGCCTGAGCCAAAAATATTCATCTTCTGAAAGCAAAGCAACAGCTATTAGATTAGTTATTGGCATCACTCCTGCCAACCTAGCAGTTTGAAAGCAAGAAATTGCAAGTAGATAAATAGGTACCACTTTGGTGAAAGCAAGAAATTGCAAGTAGATAAATAGGTACCACTTTGGTGAAAGGTAACAGCATTCCATGTGCCTTGGCGTTTAGTCATGCCAGCCACATGACCATGGAGAAGTCTTCGGACAGCACTGACTCTTTGGCTTGGAAGGAGAGATGAGCACCACTCCCTAGAGTCAGATTCAACTGGCTTTCGAGCAAGGGAAACCTTTACCTTTAACGATTGGCATCTGCTGCTGTTTTACATACAGTCCATTCTCTCAGATTACTTGTCTCTCAAGGGGTTCCATAAAATTAAATGTCAAAATTAGGTTAATTCTAAAATGGTGATAACCACGCAGCCATTCATCTTTGACATCTTCCAACTATCCAGTGAATTGCATTACTGTGCTGATAATGCTTCCCCTGTATTTGTACCACCTATTAAGCCCAGAAGGATTTCAGACTTTGGATTTCTGTGACTTACTATACTCCTGCTTCATAAAGGAGCAATGGCAAATACTACATGGCACATGGCTTTGACAGAGCTTTTTCTCCAATGTCCATTCTGCCCAGGTGGCAATTGGGTGTTCCTGAGAAACTCCAATCCCTCACTCATGAACAACAAAAAGGACAGTACTTCAACTGTAAAAGAAGCCGTAATTCAACAAGCACGGGAGAAACTGAAATAGAGCCTGAGTATGCATTTCCTTGTCATGTTTAAGAATACAAGTTCAACCATCAGGATCTGGACCAATCTTGTTCCCCCTCTAAGCAAAGATTACAAACATAAGGAAGAATTGGATGGCTCAGTGAAAATGCAGTGACTGCTCAGGCATCTTTGATCCCAGGTGAAAAATGATGCTGATATTAAAAAGTGGAGAACGTCAGTACATGTGGACCTATCTGTATTGCATATCTAAGACTCAAGAGTCTGGAAGATCCAAGATGAGTGGTAACACCAAGGAACTGTTCCTTATTCTCTGCTCCTTCTGCAGGGATCAGCGTGCACAAGAAATACGTGCTGCCTCTATCTGCCCTGACATGGATGATCCAGGCCACTCCAGTCTCATCAGATCTCAGAAGCTAAACTAGGCTGGCCCTGATTAGTACTTGGATGGGAGACAACCAAGGGAGTCCAGGGTCACTACGCAGATGAAAGCAATGGCAAGCCACCTCTATTTGTCTCTTGCCTTGAAAACCGTATGGGATCACCATAAATTGGCTTTGACTTGATAGTACTTTACACACACTATTACATAATGGCCTAGGAAGTACTGGCCAGAGGTGACACGTAAATAGATCAAGGATTAAATAATTATCCCCATAATTCTTATTTTCAGCCCAGGTTTATATAAATTTGACATGGTAAGATCCCTGTGTGGCATTGTACAAACCATTAGAGCAACAGAGGGCAGCCATGTCTCCCAGAATAGCAGAGTACTCCCACTGCCAGCCCTCTCCCCCTGCCACTACTCAGGGAAAATTGGGGGGGAGGGGAACTGCCAGCAGTACAGTGCAGTCACTTCTGGCAAATTTGGAAATGACAACACCCTGTAGGGGCAATGCTTTAGCATTTACCCAAACCCTATGGTTTTAGGCAAGCACCACAACATCACCCCTATGTCTCTTCCAGGTGGTGCCAGAAGTGATGGCCCTGTGTCATCCGTGATGTCACAATCTCAACGAGAGAGGGCCTGTTCCCATGGGTATGTCTTCCACCATTTGTCAGCCTTGGGCTGGTAATGCTAGGGTGACCCCAACTGCATAGCATAAGTACCGCTCATGCTTCTGTTTTTATAGATGGTTCTGGTCTACTCATTAAATGCAGGGTGCTGCTCCCGTTGCAGTAGCACAAACTTCTGTGCCACTACAGCTGGATTCTCAGTGTGTACAATTCTGTGTCTGAAATGTATCTGTTTTCCTTAAGGTGCACTGTTAAAGTACATGAAAGTACATGTTTCTAAAGAACAAAAGAACTTATATTTTTCAGCGTTAAAAGCTATCCAACGCTTCTTTTTTGCATATACTAGCCAAATCTCTTTTCAAACAGAAATCCTTTGTATACTGCCCACAATGTCAGCATCAATTCACATTATTATTTTTAACGTAAGGCACTATGACATAGTTATTTTTTCCTTTTGGTCATGGTTCAATGGTTCCATGGTCTTGGAATGCTCTGAAAATATGGATTGAGGCATAATCTAAACAATGAGTTTTTTAAAAAACCCTGTTGGTTTTTTAAGGTAAGAAAATCATAATATAGACAAAATCCCTACTGAAAGAAGCTCTAACTTGTGGAGAGTCAGAATGGCATCACTATGGTAGCACAAATCAACGGACACATGGAAAACTGGTCCCAGAACAAGAGAGCCAACAATGCTTCCTTGTGGTCACAGTAATAAGTAAAAAGATATTCAGAAAATAATGCTCTGATGTGAAACTGCAAATCAAGATTGACAAATCAGTATTAAGAAGTGCAAGTCACTCTGTATACTAGCCATATACTTAATATAAGCATTATCTACATACCAGAAGTTCAGAGTTTCATGTTCCAATGTAAGGGAAAATCAAGCCCCCTACATAAAGTGTCAGTGCAGGCAGTATCTCCCAGAATAAAATATCCTCACCACTATACTGCAGATATAAGTAAGTTTTTTTAAAAAAAATATTTACAGTACCCAATTTTTCGCCCCCTTATTTCCCATATATCTGAGGCCTTTCCCCATCAGCCTTCAGAAAGCAAAAACTGACTGTGCAGCGCCTCAGTGACCACAAATAAGAAGCACAAAGCCTTAACGGCAAAAACGGAAGGATAATCCCACACCTTTAACCTTCACAAATGCAAGTCACACACTGTCTCAACTAAATGCAAGCTCATTCACCATCTCAGCATAATCATTACATGCAATAACCCCCATTTTTTTTAAAGAGCAACAAGACATGAGGTTAGTATTATAATAATCAAGCTATTTACCAGGATCAAATTCAGGGATGCGAGCTTGATAGTCTGCTCCGACCCTCATTCCTACATCTGCAATGGAAGAAAAAAGAAATGCATCTCTTAGAGGGGCGGTGGGGAGAAGACGCCTTGCTCTTCAGTGATGGAAGTGTGATCTTTAAACAATATATCTGTGTAGATTCAGTGATTCAGTCGGATCATCACAATAAATCCAACAAAAGACCATCAATGTAAACACTCCATGCAAAACTGGCTATTGTCATAGTCTCAAACCATCCCCCCTTGGAACAAGTGTGAAGAGAAAGAGAGAAAAGATGACCCCCCCCTCCCACCCCACACACACCGGAAAAAGAAAAACCTACTTCCTCTTCACAGATTTAGGTAGGCAATAATTTCCGAAGAGTGACAATTATTTAAAAGAAAATTTAAAGGGGAAGAGATCGACAGGGCTCTACAAAAACATTTGCTTTATTGTGGTGATGTTGCACTGTGTTGCATGGATGAACTCAGGAGCGCGCCTCTAACAGAGACAGACATAAAATAGTTAAGATTCACAGCGCTGCACGTAGGTAGACCTGCACGCACAGCTGTTCGTGGCAGTCCCTGCAGATGCAAACAACGTAATAATTTGCAAGGCTTTCCTAAGCGTACTCTACACACAACCTAGAACGCAATGCGATGTCTTGCCTGGGTTGCGGGTGTATGACACATGTGCCCATTGTGAAAACGCACACCCTCTTCCCTCGGGACAAACGGACGGACGGATGGTCAGCCATGCACCCCGCCGCTCTCGCGCACGCGCCCTCTCACACGCACATACACACACAGAGACACACATATACACGCTCACACTTCTCTCTCCCTCCTCCCCGTCTCTCGCGCGCTCCCTCACGCCACACTTTTTGCACGCGCCCCATGCAGTCGCAGCCAGCCAGCCAGTGCGCAGTGGTAAGGCTAGGCCCAAAGCGACCCTGCCGGCAAGACTAGAGAAAGCTCGCACCGTGCTCGTCGCCACTGTCGCCGCCGCCGCCGCCGCCGCCGCCACCGCTGCTCTCCGCCTCGGAAAAATGCCCGTTGGAACCGGGGCTGCCGCCGTTCTTGGTGCCGTTGGGGGTCGTCCTGTTCTTGCCGCCCCCCAGGAGCTCGGCTCCCTTCTCCATCATGCCCGGCATGACGGCAACCAGGGCGAGGGGGCGGCGGACGGTGGCAGCGGCTGCCGAACGGGGGGGAAAGTTAATATGGAGCCGCCATGTTGGTGCCCCTTTCCCCCGCCCCCCCGCGGCTCTGGCCGCCGCGGCGCCGGCGCCTCCTCCCTTCTCCCCCCACCCCTCTTCTGTTCCCCTCCTCCGCCCACGGGTCGGGGATCCCTCCGCGCCGGCCCAGCCGGATCTAGTCTCGCGCGTTGAACGGACGGTGCGGGCCCGGGCGGCTGTGTGTGGCTCTCGCTTGTGCCGCGCCTTGTCTGGCTTAGGCCGGCCTTTCGCCGT
Organism: Lepidodactylus listeri; assembly: GCA_029233225.1. Classification (NCBI taxonomy): domain Eukaryota; kingdom Metazoa; phylum Chordata; class Lepidosauria; order Squamata; family Gekkonidae; genus Lepidodactylus; species Lepidodactylus listeri. The sequence goes on from JARCFY010000003.1 coordinate 106,576,548, forward strand.
CGCCGAGAGCGCGCGCGGTCGTTGCGGGTCGAAGGGGGACTATTGCATCGCTGGTGGCGGCGGAAGGATGACTGGGAATTTTTTACGGAGAATCTGATTACACCAGAGGCTGATTACACCAGAGGCTTCTTTTACCTAAGTCAGGCCACTTTTTTTGGGGGGGGGGGGGGCGGGAAGAGGAAAGGGATCTGTAGTCCCCTCATGGGCATGTTAACGTGGAAGTCTGTTCTACTGTAAGGCTCTCTCTCCTGTGTCTCTAAGCTGACAGCTGTATTTCTGCGGGGCGGCGGCGGCGGCGGCGGGGGGGGGGGGGGGGGGGGTCGATGGGAAAGACTTTAGGTTACCCTCTGCTAAACAGTGGTTGCTGCGAGGAAGAAACTGGGCGCCTTTTTCAGGGATAACTAAACTCTCAGTGCGTCTGCCTGCCCGCCCGCCGGCCGATAATTTTTGGCTCTATGTACACCTAGTGTGACGACGTGCGTGGTATTACTCCACGTTATATGCGAGGGGAGGTGGCGAGAATTCCAAATACAGCACGGAAGACCCTTCCATGTAGGGTTATTCGGCATATGAGAAGAAGGCTTTTCGGGCTTGCTTGTTCATCCCTCAATGAATGTAAACGTGAATACCTGGACATTACAATTCAAACTTTTAAAATTTAATTTTAAAAAAAAGTGTTGTAAGCCGCCCTGAGCCCTGCGTGCAAGGGCGGGTGGGATAAAATTCTAATTAAATAAATAATAAACTAGAAGTGACAGTTTTCATTTCCCTGGGGAGAGAATTCTAAAGTTTTGGTGCCATGAGTAGGAGGGGACTGACTGACCAAAAGCAGTGGGGGCAGCTTTCCTTCTCTAACTCCCTGCTGTGGTGGGGAAGCTGGGGAAGGAAGGAAAGCTGCCTTGCTCCTTCTAGTCAGTTTCACTCCTCTCCTTTCAGCTGTTAAACCTGAGAGCTGATCAACGAAGTGAAACTGACCAGAAGCTGCAGCACGCTTCCCTTTCTTTCCCCAGTCTGGCTTCTGCTGCAGGGCTAGGCGCACTGGGGGTTGGGGGGTGTCTGGTATCATCAGGTGGTGGGGCAGGGTTTGTGGGTGGTGGGGCTCTGCCATGGCTACAGGCCTGAGTATGTAGAAGGGCATGGGAGCACACAGGACCTTTAGGAGGTCAGAGAGGCCTAGGCCGCTTCCAGCTTTAGAGACCCCTACCCATAATACAAAGAAAAAATAATGACATGTACCAACCAATGCTCCCTCTAAGCTGTGGAGTCTTGTGAGCAAAAATTCTACTCTGTGAGCTACTGGGATTAAAGTTGTGAGCGGGCGATTTGGCTACTGCATAAATTAGTTTGCTCTGGAGCCATCCTTCCTGAGCTAAGACAAAAATGTGTGAGCCAGAGGCTAAAAAACTGTGAGCTAGCTCACACTAACTCATCTTAGAGGGAACACTGGTACCAACATACCTGAAGGAGTGCCTAATCCCTTATGAAGCTGCCTTACCGTTACATTCATCTTCAAAGATCCTGCTTTGGGTGCTCCTGCCTTCTGAGATTAGGTGGGTGGCAACCTGGGAGAGGATCCTCTTGCTCATGGCACCAAAGCTCTAGAACTCTCTCCCCAGGGAGATGTCAGAATCTGCTGATTCAGACAAAGTATTTCTAGTTCTTACAGTTATGCATTCTGTCTAATTTTCAATTCTGTCATATTATACCCTATTGCCATGTATGTATTACAGATATATGCTTGTAGATGCCATGTTTTAGTGCCTAACCAGGCCTGGGTTTTGTAACTATTAGAGCGGGAGGGTGACACCTGCAATGTATGGGAACAATGGGCCTCTCACACTGCTGCCTCCGCATTCCATCGGCCCCGGCTGGGACTTCAAGGGAGGATGCGTCTCATCTCTTATCAACATGCAAAAGCCTTGAGGCCATTGATTGTTATGTGAACTGGTAACATCTGAAGGGTCTGGTTGGGAAGGGAATTTACAGCTTAACACCTCACTTTCTTTCCTGTGGGAAGCAAATGGCCAGAGCCCCTTTTTGCCCGCCGTTTTTCCCCTGTAGTGATTGGCTACCTATGGGTAATCCAAACTCCTTGGAAAGGTATAATAGACCTGCCTGTATCATCTGTGTTATCTCTGACAATAATCCGAGAAGCTGTACTAATGTAGAGATTGGAAATAAAGAACTGTGGTTTACCAACCAAGATCTGATCCTTGACTACTTTGAGCAGAACTCTCACAGGAGATTCATCTGTCCCCTTCTGTTGCCATCTTCTACTAGGTGGTGAAGACTTTTTGTTTGGTTGGTTTGGCATTCTCCCTGTGAGGTGGAGGACATCTTGGGTTATTCCCACCGTGCCTTTAGGGAGGCAGGAAATTGGTTTTCCCCCTTCCTGTTGGTGCCTTCGGAATAGCCCCTCCTGCAGTTCTATTCCTGCCTCAGTAGGGAGTAACAGCAGAAAAGCCTTCCTAGTCTTTTAGCTGTAGTTTCACTTTCTCTGTTTCCCTTCTTCCTTGCCTTGCCCTTTTTTCTTCATATTTCTCCTGTTTTCTCCTCTTTTCAACTGCACTGAGCTGGGAGTAAAGTTTGAAGGGGTCTCTAGGACCCAAAGAGGGAGTCTTCGACCGCCACAGCATGGTGGTAATGGAACTTCCCAAGGGCTTCTCCTTGGGCGATGAGGGAGAGGTGTGCGCTACAGAGCCGGTGATCATGCGATGTTTTGATGGGGCCAATCTGCTTTCGAGGCTAGATCACGTTCCCCCAACGAGCCTGACAGACCCAGTGGCAGCACAGCATGCCCACAAATGCTGCTGGCAGTCAGCAGAAAATGAGCCCATCATTTCATCTGCACACCTTCAGGACGCTGGTGGCCATTTTGAGGGTCCAAGCCCCAGCACCCTCCAGGAGGCCATTTCAGGACCTGTGAGGGCTGAGGGAGCTCGCCCCATTGCCTTCCTGGATCTCCAGGAGCTGGTGTCTGGAGCTGCCATGCACAGGGGTAAGCAATCAGACAAAGGGCTTCTGATCCAGCCTTCTGAATTAATGGCTCTAATTCGTCAGACCGTTCACCAGGAGATCTCTCAGCTCCAGCCCAGACCAAAGGTCCCTGCCCAATGAGATTCCTCCTCTCCAGGGTCCATGTTTCCCTCTCCCTCCAGTTGGTCAACCAAGGCAGCCCAAAAAGCACCCCCCAACCCAGGACATACACAGAGGTGATTAGGGGCGGGAGGAGGTGGAGTCCACTGTCTCTTCTATAGATGACAGAGAAGAGGAGGGTTTTTGTCTGAGGAGGACGAGTTGAAACTCCCTGAGCAGCCCAGTCGATTTTTTAAACCAGAGGACTATCAGTACTTTCTGACCAAGGCCATTAAGGCTCTTGAGATCCATGATCCGCCGCCTTCAGAGTACCGGAAGGCAGCCAGGGCCAAATTCAAGTCTAAGTCTGGGGGCAATTATGAGTTTTTCCCTCCAGAGGAATATACAGAGAAGGTGTTCCCTTTCCCTGAGTACTTTGAACATCAACTCAGAGCTGAATGGGACAGACCCATGGTTAACAAACAGTTTCCTGCACTTGCCAAAAAATTGTATGCTGTGCCTAACTTTGCTGATGAGTTGTTGCAGGTGTCTCTAGTGGAGGGCCCGGTAGCTGCACTCCAGTCTTCTGGGCTAGAATCTGAAGATGGCCACGGTTCCATCAAGGACCCCACAGATAAGAAGGCTGAGGCAATCCTCAGGAGGATCCACAAGGCCATAGCCATGATGGTGAGGGCAGCGTCTATGGCCTCCATTGCTTCCAGAGCTGCCATCATGTGGAGGCACAAGCTGATTCAACTTTTGCTGGAAAACAGCTGCAGTCTGCTGGAGGAAGCCTCTCGCATGCTCAAGGCCAACTCTTTCACTGCGGATGCCACCTTGGACATTATTTTATTTGCGTCAAGAGCCATGGCATCCACGGCAGTTGCAAGACGACTCCTTTGGTTGCGACTTATCCCTTCCAAGGGGATCGCCTCTTCAGAGAAGCACTAGACAACATCCCGATAGAAACCCAGGACAAGAAAAAAGCTATGCCAAGGTCCCTCAGATGCTCTGATAGGCAAAACAACCAGTCCTTTCATACCCAACACTCCTTACCACGGTTCTGCCAGGATGTTAAGAAGACCCAGTGGGACATGTCGAAGCCAGTCGGCAAAAGTGGTCCCTATACACCTAGGTTCAACAAGAACAAGAGGCGGGGACCCATGATACTTGTGGTGTGGGGGAGGATTCCTAAAGGCTTCAGCCCTCTGTAAGTCCTCTTCCCCCCCACTCCCCACGGCAATTCCCCACCCCCCCGCTCTAATGTAGTCTACCAGGTCTACCAATATAGTGGACTGGGGTGGGTAGACCTGTTCTCCGGAGGCCAGGTCTACCAATAGAGTGGAAAGGGGCGGGTAGACCTGGCCTCCGGAGGCCTCTGATTTCTCCCCCCCGGTTGTCCCGGCGAGGCCTGTGCAGGGCCCGCCGATCTCTCTCCCCCCACCAGTTCTTCCCCCCTCCAGTAATGGTGAGGCCCTGCAGCTTCTGGCCACGGGCCTTGCCAGCTCTTCCCCTGCCAGCTCTTCCCCCCAGCTCTTCCCTGCTGGGGGAGCCAGTTTGGTGTAGTGGTTAAGTGTGCGGACTCTAATCTGGGAGAACCGGGTTTGATTCCCCACTTCTCCACTTGCACCTGCTGGATGACCATAGCTCTGTACCAGCTGTTCTCTCAAGGACACTTGTCTCAGAGCTCTCTCAGCCCCCCACCTACCTCACAGGGTGTCTGTTGTGGGGAGGGGAAGGGAAAGGAGTTTGTAAGCTGCTCTGAGACTACAAGTGAAGGGCGGGGTATAAATCCAGTCTCCTCTTCTTCTTCTTCTTCCCCCCACCCCCCGGTGACGTGGTTTCCAGCCACGGGCCCCCCCAGCGATGGCGAGGCCCAGCAAGGGCTTCTCCACCCCCCCGCTGCTGCCAGCAGCAGCAGATCCATGAGGTGAATGCGTTTCCTGCGCATGCACAGGGAATGCTTTTTTAAAATTTAAATATCCCCCCCAAAGTTTTTTTTTAGTTTTCAGATTTTTCTGCACACCGGGGAGAGAAATTGGCGGGCCCCATGTGTAGGAAAATCTCCCTGCCCCCCAAGTGCCCCCTCCATGCAGATTTAGATATTCACACGGGGGTGGCCACTTGGGAATTCGATATATAGATGACAGAAGAACCCAGGACCCCAAGTCCAAACAGGCATGACTACTCATCCTTTCTGGTGGGGGCATGTCTTCTTCATTTCGCAGAGGCCTGGAGAGTGGCTCAGGCAGACGCCTGGGCAGTGGAGGTCGTGTCCCATGGATACGCAATAGAGTTTCTATGCCATCCACCAGAGAGATTTCTAAAATCACCTGAAAGCAAATCTCAGATCAAGAAGGCCACCGTCAATGCAGCCATTCAACACCTACTAGAGATCAATGCAATAGAACCCTGTCAGCGAGTGGGGTCGGGGAGTCTATTCTATCCTTTTCACAGTACCCAGGAGAAACAGGAGACTGGAGACCAATTTTGGATCTCAAGTTTCTAAACAGATTCATCAGGCTGCGACACTTTTGCTTGGAGACTCTGAAGGCCATTGCAGACTCGCTGTCTCTGGACGAGTTCTTGACCTCCATAGATCTCACGGAAGCGTACCTCCATGTGCCAATACATCCAGCTCACAAGCGTTTTCTTCGTTTCTGTTTGTACAACTGGCACTTCCAGTACAGAGCCCTTCCCTTTGGACTCTGCATGGCTCCCAGACTCTTTTCCAAGCTGATCATCAACCCTGTTGTGCATCTCAGATGTCAGGGGAATACATGTGCATCCGTACCTGGACGATCTTCTGGTGCGGGCCAGCACACAAGCGGAGTCTGTCAGGAACACCAGCAGAACGATCCAATGTCTCCAGATGCATGGGTTCCTAATCAATTTCAACAAGAATTCCCTCCTGCCAACGCAACGGATCAAGCCCTTGGGAGCAGTGATCAACAGCACACGCAATGCTCTTTTCCTTCTGGCATCCAAGGCCACAAAGCTCAAAGACTTGCCTTCTCTAGTATTCCACAGCAGATCTTCATCTCTCTTGGAACTGGCCAGGCTGTTAGGACTTATGATAGCCAGCATAGACATGATACAGTGGGCTCGTTTACATGCCAGACCCCTGCAGGTTTTTCTTCGCCCTTATCAGCTCCTCATTATGGAGAAGAAGTGCATCACCCTTTGGGTTCTTTACGGAGTCAAGAGGAGTCTCCTCTGGTGGATGGACACGGTCTTCCTGCTAACAGGCAAGGACTACTATGTAGGCCACATCAGGGAGCTCTTCACGGATGCTAGTCTACAGGGCCGGGGGACGACTCTGGAGGGTTCCCCAGTCCAGGGGATCTGGCTTCCGAATGAATCAAAGTTACCCATCAACCTCTTAGAACTCAGGGTGATCCAGCTGGCCTTGATTCATTTTGCCCCTTTCCTGAACAACCAGCCCGTCTTGGTGAGGACGGACAACATTTCCGCCAAGGTGTATATCAACAAGCAGGGGAGATCTTGTTCCCCACAGTTGTACAGAGAAACGATGAAGATTTTCTGTTGGGCGGAGAGGCACCTAGCCTCTGTAAGAGCAGAACACATAAATGGGATGTAGAATGTTCTGGTGGACTGGCTCAGCAGGGGAACCATTCAGGAGGGAGAATGGGCTCTGCACCCTTGGCTCTTTGACACACTCATGCTCCACTTCGGCCTGCTGTCAGTGGACTTGTTTGTGTCACTAGTGAATTGCAAGTTGCCTCGATTCTTCACCAGGCTTTACCATTCGCAGGAAGAGGCAATGGACGCGCTCACGACAACGTAACCCCAGGGCCTCCTTTTTGCATTTCTGCCATTCATTCTGATCTCCAAAACCATCTGCAGGATACGAAAGCTTAGGTCATCCTAGTGGCTCCACGCTGGGCTCGCCATCCATAGTTCTCAGCACTGCAGGAGATGGCAACTCTTCCACATCTGACACTCCCGGTGACCCTGGACATGCTGTCTCAGGGTCCAGTGTGGCATCCAGATCCAGACTGGTTGGATCTGGAGCGGAGCAACCTAGCTCAGCTAGGATATTCCATGCAGGTCCTGGACACCATCCTTGGTTCCAGATGGCAGTCCACCGCTCACATATACAACACTACTTGGAAGGCATTTGTGCGATGGTGTAGATGTAAGAAGGTGGATCCCTTGTCACCTTCCATAGCATTGGTCCTTTCCTTCCTGCAGGAGGGCCTAGACACTGGTCTGAAGGACTCTAGCCACTGTCCTCCCCTTGTCGGGTTTTTTTTCCCCCAAGGTTAACAAGCATCCTCATATTCAACTATTTTTACAGGTAGCGTGATGAAATCGCCACTGCTAGTACACAGTTTCCCGACTTGGAGGCTGAACACTGTTCTGCAGGCGCTCACCAGAGCCCCTTTGAGCCTGTCCGAGAGGTGGGGCTGATGTGGTTGAGAATGAAGACATTGTAAGAATCTTCATCAGAGGACTCACTGGATCAACAAGAAAGTATTTATGGACTAGAAAGTTCATCTTCAGAAAGTTTGGGACTTGATGAAGGTGATTTGGAATCGGAACTGGGCGCAGCAGGTTCCAAGATCCTGGAAAAAGGGAAGAAAAAGAGGCAGAAGAAGGAAAAATCAAGGAAGAAAAAATTGTTATAAATTGTAATCTCTATGAAGTTTGATTGTTTTATTTAGTCACACACTGAATCTCAAAGGTATTTGTATAACTTGCTTAGAACCTAGAAAAAGAATATGATTTAGTCTGAATTATGTAACCATTCTTTTAAGAAAGTTGTATAAGGCATAGACTAACTATTATCTGGATTCCTGTTACCTTAAAGGTAGTTTAGATTTTTTTTTTTTTAGTTAATGTAGTTTTGTTTTGTAGGTGGTAGTGTAGGGTAAAAAAATCAATAAAAAATTATATATAAAAAAAAGAGAATGAAGACATTGTTTCTGGTCGCCATCACCTCCGCCAGGAGGGTGTCTGAGCTCGGGGCACTGTCAAGTCAAACCGTCTCTTCGTGTTTTTCACAAGGACAAAGTGGTCCTACGTATTGACCCGACGTTTCAGCCAAAGGTTTCTTCCACCTTTCATCGTTCACAGGAGATCTGTCTGCCAACCTTCTGCCCTCACCCCAAGCATCCTAAGGAGCTGGAGTGGCACACCCTGGACGTTAAGAGGGCCCTGAAGATCTTCATTAAGCAGACAGAATCTTGGAGAAAGACGGAGTCCTTGTTCATTAGCTTTTCTCCGCCATGTAAGGGTGATAAGATGTCCAAGTCAGCAATCAGTTTGGTCCTGAAGGCCTGCATCACAGAGGCTTACAAGGCAGTGGGGCAAGAGGTTCCCAGATGCATTACAGCCCATTCTCTACACAGTGCCACAATCAACGCAGCGTTCGCTAACAGAGCCTTTGTGGAGGAGGTGTGTAGGGCGGCTACCTGGTCTTCTGTCTCCACCTTTGTGCGGCACTACAGACTTAACACGATTGCATCAACAGATGCGGCGTTTGGGAGAAGAATCCTTCAGCCCGTCACAGCATTGGAGGAAGATGATGACCCACCCGACTAAAGGGGACACTGTTCTGGGAGGTCCCAAGGAGATGCCCTCCACCTCATTGGGAGAACGACCATTGGTACTTACCATGAGGGGTCCTTCTCCTGTGAGGTCAGGAGGACATCTCGGCCCTCCCGTTGTCATCTTTCTCTTATATCTCTGTGCTGTTCTTCTTCTCCTTCTCTATAATTACTACCCAGTTATTCTGCACAGTTCAGTTGACAAGTTGCAATTATTGTTAAAGTTATGTTTTCCAGGGCAAGGCTGTTAGGTTTAGTCTGCAAGCACTGCTTTCGGAGTCCCAGAACTGGAGGAGGGGCTATTCTGAAGGCTCCAACAGGAAGAGGAAAAAACAATTTCCTGCCTCCCTAAAGGCACGGTGGGAATAACCCAAGGAGATGTCCTCCTGACCTCATAGGAGAAGGACCCTTCACGGTAAGTACCAGTGGTCATTCTCTCAATACTCCCTCCTCCTTAACAAATGTTTTATGTTTTGTATGTATTTTAACTGATTTATATATTTTTTCTGTTTTGTCAAATCTTTTTAAAGTTTTAGTGAGGTACATTTGGGAGGAGGTATTTTGATGGTTTTATAATGGATTTTATCATGTATGCTTCAAATTGTTAGCCACCTTGGCAGCCCTTGAAAGGGCAGAAAGGCAGGATATATATATGTGTGTGTATATATATATATATATATATATATATACATGGCACCAAAGAGAGTAACAAAATATATATCAATTAACAAAAAAATTACATTGTTTACTAAAATATGTATCTCACTTGCTTAAATTTGTAGCTCTAAGCTGAGAATGTGTGTCACATTTTGATCTGCTAGGGATGCTCATAAAAATAAGTGTCTACAATTAAGTTCACCTTTAAGCTTGAGACCCAGGCCAAATGGCCCTCCTAGCCCTCCTCCGATTGACCCTGTGTTACCACCAATGACTTGCCTTGTTGTTTGGGGAAGTTAGCTATGCGGCAGAATAGGCCAGAGGGACACAGGAATCTCACACCACTTGTATACCAAGGTTTGGCATAGTAGGAAAACTCCAGGTTTGAAGAGTAAATTAAATAGTTTTTATTAAAGTACTTCCCTAGTTACAAGCACGCTAAACATTCAAAAAGAGCAAGCAATACAGAACTAAGAAAGCAGAGGTGATTGATAGTGAATAGAGGGGTCAGCTACTGAAGTCCTTGAAGAGAATATCACCAATGGCCAGCGTTATGCGCTATGAGGAGGGAGAGAAAGAGGGTGTGTGTCTGCATGGACGGATATAGACTTTGGAAAACAATGCTGACCAATAGGAGGACTCGAGGGACTTGTCTCAGGTGAAGACAAAAGATTACCTGGGCCAATTCTGGGTCCCAGGGGGTGCGGCATCAGGAGGAGCCAGATCTGGATGTAACCCATGAGGTTCCAGAGGGGCAGAGTCAGGATTTAACAATAGTCTTGATGGGATTATTGAAGATGGCTGAATAAATTTGATGATCACTAATGGTTCTGCCAGGCAAATTGAATAGGTTCCCAGGTATAGACAAAAGGGGTGGGGGGGGGGAGATGAGTCCCTGATTAGCATCAGGAAGGATCACTAAACATTTGAATGTATGATTGGTTTATCTTGATATCCTGAGAGATGGAGCAGGAAAAACAGGTTTGGAGCACATAGTGTAAGACAGGGGTGGGCAATTGTTTTGGCTCGGGGGCCACTTTGTGGGAGCGGAGGTTAGTGGAGGGCCGCACCTTTTAAAATGATTGCATTCATTAGTTAACTTTGCATTTCCGAAAAGGTATAAATTGTATAATAAAAATCAATAAATATAAATTAAATAAAATAGTGGTAGTTTTATTCAATTTATTTATTGTGCTAATTTCATATCATCTATAGCTGCAAGCACATTTAATTTTAGAATCAGTTTAATGAGACAAATGTACCCTATCATACTTTTCTACAATTTTTTTGAAATCAGGAGTGAGATTGCTTGTTGAGAAACCACGTGGCCGACTGTCTTGGCGGGCTGCAAAAAACTCTGTGGCGGGCCGCATGTGGCCCGCGGGCCGCAATTTGCCCACCCCTGGTGTAAGAGATTCTGGAAAGAATCACCAGCTACCTTTGTTGGATCCTTGAAAACTGAGCTTCACTGGTCCACTGTATATAACCTGTGTTCATGTGAGCTGGGTACCTCTCTCCATCAACACCCTCATTGATAACAATTCATATTTTAATTTTACAAATCTCTCCCATATGTCTGGGAGGTTCTAGCCTTTCCCCAGATGCTGTTTGTCTGCATATAGAGAAAGACTGTCAACCATTGTAAGCCATCCTGAGCCTGCTTGCGGGGAGGGCAGGGTATAAGTATGATAAAATAAATAAATAAATAATAAATTGACATGGAGTCACACAAAAAGGCTAGGTGAAGTTCTGGAGACAGGAGGACTATTCGTCAGGTGGCAACTGAATAGACTTTAGAAATGCAGATACCTACCAACCACTTCAGTCGGCTCTCCAGTGAGGAAGTTGATATCCTGGTGGCTGTAAGACCTAGTACCTGTCCAGACGTGTAGGGATCCATGTAGATGAGATTATGGCCCAGACATAGTTTAGAGGTGAATTGCCAGTTGGCATCTGGGGCAGACGCAGAACCTGAGGCCATGTGTGTGGATGGATATAGACATTAGAGAACAATGCTGACCAATGGGAAGTCCTGAGAGCCTTGTCCCAGGTGAAGACAAAAGATTACCTGGACCAGTTGGGGTCCCAGGGGGGTGTAGTGTCAGGATGGGCAAGACCTAGGTGTGACCAATGAGGTCACAGAGGGACAGAGTCTGGATTTACAATAGCTTTGATGGGATTAGCCAGGTGCAGGGTGACTGTACAGGAACTGGTTGAATGGGTTTGATGACTACTGATGGTCTGGCCAAGGCAGATTGAATAGATTCCCAGATTTAGACAAAAGGTGGGAAATGGATTCCTGATTAGCATCAGGAAGGATAGCTAAACATTTGCATGTATGATTGGTTTATCTTGGTATCCTAAGGGATGGAGCAGGAAAGACAGTTGTGGAGACAAAGGATTCTCACAAAGACATAGGTGCACAAAAAAGGGCTAGGTGAAGTTCTGGAGGCAGAAGGGCTATTTGCCAGGTGGCTACTGAATAGCTTAATGGAAATGCAGATACTTTACCTGATGGAACCCCTTGTTTCATATGCATACCTTTCCGGGGGGTGGGGGGGAAGAGACTGGAGGTTGCTCTGAAGACTGCCTTGTTGCCACCTGAAAATGGAGACCGTTTTCCAGAGGAGTGCCTTCCTTGGCCTGAGTTTGTGGGTCTCTGGCTCGGGTTAGGAAGTGGGGTGCCCTGCAATTTAGGGCTACCCTCGAGTAAGGCAGAGCCTCTGGGCTACACTATTGGGCACTGGAGTTTTTGGGGCACTTATATTCACCTGATATGAGGCACAGGGTTTGTTATTGTTTATCATGCCATCTACTGCTTTATTGGTTTTATTGTTTTATGGATTTTATGTTTTTTTAAAAAAAATATTTTATTAGGTTTTTAACAATATATAAAATTAAACATCCAAAAACAATATCCATACAAAATTTAGGTGAGCCATTATAACATCTGTTCTAATACAACCAATTGAAAAACTTGGACCAAATAAAAGTAGGGTCTGTGTTACATCCCGAATTTACCAAATAACATAACTTATCTAATTCAGCCCATTCTATTAGCTTATCTACAATATCTTCTCTTCCCGGTAGTGAAGATGATTTCCACGCTTTTGCCCGTGTTATACGTGCCGCCGTAAGGATGTAAGTTGTTAATTTTATATCTACGCTTGACAAATTGTCTGCCAACATATTTAATAGAAAAGATTCTGGTTCCAACAACATATCAATACCCACAATTTCGCAAATCAACTTTCACCATATTCCAAAATTTTCTCATTTCTATACATGTCCACCACATATGGTATAGTGTCCCCCGAGTTTTCCCACATGTCCAACATAGGCTTGATGCCGTTCCAAAGCATTTATTCAGTCTGTCTGGCGACCAGTGCCACCTATAAAACATTTTATATATGTTTTCTTTGTAGCTTACTGTTTTTAAGAATTTAGTTGATTTCCAAATCTTTGACCAATTATTAATCTCCACATTATGACCAAAGTCCTCCATCCATTTAATCATTACCGTTTTAACCTCTTCATCTTGCGTTTTGAATTGTAAAATTATTTCATATAATTTTTTAATTAGCTTGGAATCATTTTTTAGCCAAATCTCATCTAATTTAATCAAATTACTGCAGAAACCCAGCTTTTTATCCTCTCTAAATCTAGATTTAAGTTGATTAATTTCCAACCATGTTAGATTAATATCCATCTCTTCCCGAATTTGTGTATCTGATTTCAAATTTTCCTCTCTGTCTAATAATGCTTCATAGTTTAGATTTTTATTAGTAGTCATTAAGGAGGGTTTAATGAAGGCTTCAAGAGGTGAAACCCATTTAGGCATCTTCGTATAAAATTTCTCTTTGATGCTCAACCAGTTCTTCATTAGCGCTGCTCTAAGTGTGTGTGAGGTGAAATTCCGATGTATTTTTTGCTTACCGTACTAGAGATAAGCGTGCCATCCCATATAAAGGTCATGGCCTTCTAAAGCAAGTACTCTGGGATTATCCAATTTCACCCACTCCTTTACCCATACTAGAGCAGCGGCGCTACCATAAATTTCCCAAGAGGGCAAACCAATTCCCCCTCTCTCTTTACTATCTTGGAGAACTTTCTTCTTAACCCTAGGTTTTCCAGTATGCCATATGAATTGATTTATAATCTTATTGAGTTCTCCATAAAAGCTTGCCTTATTATCTAATAAAGGAATGGTTTGAGCTAGAAACAGAAATTTTGGGAGAATATTCATCTTAACAGCTGCTACTTTCCCCAGCCAAGACAGTTTATGTTTTTCCATATATCAATATCCGTTTTTATCTTTTTTAACCAGTTTTCATAATTATCTGTTATTAAGGAGCTAACCTTATTTGAACAAGTAATACCCAAGTATTTGACCTTCTTGACTATAGTTATCTTGGAAGTGGATTGGATTATTTTTTCTAAATCCTTGTTACAGTTTTTCGTGATTATCTTGGTTTTTTGTATGTTAATTTTTAGACCTGCTACTTTACCGTATTCTTCAATTACCTTTAATAATTTACTTAATGAGGTTTCAGGTTTTTCAAGGATAAACATAAGGTCGTCTGCGTATGCACAAAGTTTATATTTTTGGCCTTTACATTGAAGCCCGACGATTTCCTGATCATTTCTCACCTGCTCACACAGGGATTCCAGTGCATAGATAAAAAGTAATGGGGAGAGGGGGCATCCCTGTCTAGTTCCCCTTTCTATTCTAAACTCTTGAGATAAATCCCCATTTATTATCAATTTTGCAAATTGTGTCTTATATATTGCTTCTATCATTTGCATAAAATTATCTCCCGGGTTGGAGTTTTTTATTTTGAGCAGTAAGAACTGCCAGGAAAGATTATCGAACGCCTTCTCGGCGTCCATAAACATCAGTGCCGCTGCTTTCTCTAGATGTGTCTCATAATATTCCAATGAGTTAATTAGAGTTCTCATATTTTCTCTCAATTGTCTTTTTGGAAGGAAACCCACCTGGTCTCTACTAATAATTTGATTTAATACCCTCTTAAATCTCTCTGCTAGAATGCTTGCAAATATTTTATAATCAGCATTTAAGAGTGATATTGGCCTATAGTTTCCTATCAAATCTAAATTTTCTGAGCTTTTAGGAATCAGTGTTATGATCGCACCCATCCAAGATGTTGGCATCGTCCCGGTTACACCGATGTTTCTAATAAGATCTTTAAATCTATTGGAAATTTGGTCTTCAAATATCCGATAGAACTCAGCTGGTAGTCCATCAGGACCCGGCGATTTGTTATTTTTCTGCCTTTTAAAAGCCTCAATAACTTCGCACATTGAAACGGGTTCACTTAGTATCCTCCGATGTTCCTCATTAAATTTCTCTGGGCCTCTATTATTTATTAAATATTTCTTTATTTGTTCTTCATTTATTTCTTCCTGCTTATATATTTTTTTGAAATATTCTACCGCTATCTTTTTTATATCTTCTAACTGATATTTATTTTCCCCTTTGTGGTCTTTAATTGTTATTATATGCCTTTTCGCCTCTTCTTTTTTTAATTTGTAGGCTAGCCATCTCGATGGTTTATTTGCATTTTCAAAAAAGAAAACTTTATTCCATTCAATTTTTTTTGCTACCTCCTTGTTAAGTAACAGATTTAATTTATGTTGAGCTAAGGTTAGTCTTTTCCTACTTCCTATATCGCCCTTTTTTGCTGCATTATCTTCTTCTATTTTAATCTGTTCAACTAGTTGATTGTATTCTCTGTTTTCCTGTTTTTTAATCCAAGCTGAGTGGCTAATAAATCTGCCTCTTATAAATGCTTTAAAGGCATCCCATACCACATTAATTGAGATATTATCTTGAATGTTCTCTTTAAAGAAAGCCTTTATATCTTTTTTCAGGTTATCTATAAAGTCTTGATCTTTTAATGCGAACCTATTCATAGACCACCTCCTATTTTTTTTAACCTCTATAAGTGATAATAACACCGGATTGTGGTCTGAAAAGGTTGATGGTAAAATATCTATGTCTTTTATCTCTAGGGCCATTGATCTAGAGGTCCAAATCATGTCTATCCGAGACCATGATTTGTGTCTTGAGGAATAGAAAGTGTACCCTTGCTCAAACCTATGTTTTACCCTCCACATATCTAAGAGATCATGCTCTTCTGCTATTTGAAGAAAGCTGTTTGGCAAAACCGAACCTTTTTTCTTATTTTTCCCTGGTGTTTTTCTGTCTATTTCTCTTTCCAACACGGCATTAAAGTCTCCAATTATGCAAATCTTCTGGAATTTTTTAAGTTGAAGTACATCGGACAGTTCTTTATAGAAGGTATCTTGTTTTGTATTGGGGGCGTATATGTTTATTATCAGATACTCTATACCTTTCCTTGTAATGGTGATGGCTAATATTCTACCATCTACTGATGAGTAGACATGTTGAGGGTTTAATTGATCTTTTACATACATAACCACTCCCCTTTTTTTTTCTGTCTCATCCGCCGCGGTGAAAGCTGTTCCTAATTTTTTACAATGTAGGTATTTTATATGGTCTTTTCTAATATGTGTTTCTTGCAAGCAAGTCACGTCTGCTTTAAATTTGTGGGCCTGTTGAAATATCCGCCTCCGTTTTTGTGGGCCGTTTAAACCGTTAACATTTATTGATAATATCTTAAGTTCCATATTATTCAAGGCCATCATCACCTTTTTGGTCTCTAGGTCTGCTCTTCGCCTGTTTCCTTGTTAATATTTGAAGTGGGATCTGGCCACCTTTCCCCCCTTTTTTTTTGACTATTATCTTCTTTGCTTCTTTCCTTTTCCAACTCTTCTTCTTTCTCAGAGCGTTGGTGTTCTTCCTCTTCCTCTTCCTCTCTTTCTCTCTCCATGTTGAAGTCTTCGCCAAAGTTTTCAATGAAGTTTTCCAGTTTAAAGATTGAGTCCAATTTATATCTTCTACTTTTGTATTCAAAGAGGATTCCTTCTGGGTTGATCCATCTATACGGAATCTCTTTTTCTCGTAGAATAGATGCCAACCGTTGGTACCCACGCCTTCTTTCTCTTACTCACCATGGGATTTCCTTAAGAAATCTTATGTCTTCTCCTTGAATGGCTACTTTATTATCTCGTGATGTTCTCAAAATTTTTTCTCTGGTCTCTCTTTTGTGGAATTTAATGTGAACCTCTCTCGGTACATTAAACTTCCTGGCAAAAACCGTATTTCATCTGTAAATTGTGTCTATTTCAGTCATCACTTCTTCCTTGGTTCCAAGCTCCAGTTGTTCCGCCAAAGTTAGTGCCATTTCTTCTTTCAGGTTTGATCCGATTTTTTCGGGAACATTTTGGCATCTTATAATCGTAGCCGCTCTATCCAGTTCCAAATTAATTATGAATTTTCTAAACCTTCATTCTTTGCCTTGGCCTCTTGTAGATCTAACTCGAGTTCTCTCACTCTATCATGAGTCTGTCTGCCACCCGCCATTAAGGTTTGAATGTCTTTTTTGTTAGTTACTACTTGGGTCTTTATTTCTTCGACTTCCGTTTTCATTTGGTTTGCTAAGTCGTCAATCTTGTCGTATATCTTATCATACATTGGTGTGATCTCCTTTTTGATTAAGACTGGAATTCTTTCTTCCACTTTTTCTAGTAGGGTAGGTAACGTATTTTCTAAGACTGCCTTCATAGCTGCTGTCGCTGAGTCGTCTATCATCGTCTTTATGTCTTTGTTTGTTAGGCTTGGGTTGCCTGGTGTCGACTTTGGTTGACTCATCGTCCTGAGTTGAGATGGAGATGGCAAAGAATTCTTTCTCGGGGCGCCAGATGCCATTGATTATTAAGCACTTACCTGTGATGGCCTGATATTATATGTAACACCGTGTGTTACACTTAGTTTTTATTCAGCTAACCTAAATTATCCTGAAGTTGGTAAGTCTTAAATTTAACTGAGGTCTTTTAAATTTTTAGTATTTATAAGCTGTTTTTCACTAAATAACTTTATTCCTAAGTTCCTCTATATCTATGCTATTTACAAATTAATTACATGCTAATTGCTATTATCAGATAATTATTTAGAAAGTCTTTAGGCAGGTAACTTTATTAATTAATTGCTTATTAATTGGTTATTATTATAATAGGAATTATTAACTCACTATTGATTATTAATTAATTAACAAGGTAGAATTACTTAAGATAAGGTTAAATTAATTTCCCAATAATCTAAATTAAGCTACTTTAATTATTTGGATTAGTTTAATTCTAAACTGGTTTAGATATTTATCAACTTTTATATCTACTAATTAATAATTAGCCTGGACCTCTATATAGGTATATAAATTTTTGGGTTTTTTTAAAAAAATATTATTAACTGTTAATTATTTAAATATTCTTATTAATTATTATTATCTATTTATTTATTTATTTATTTTGGGGCACTGATCAGATCACAATTATAGTATACTAATTGCCAGTTAATACTATTCCAGTTTCTGTTTCAATAAATCAGATTATATACAATAGCTATTTCTTAATCTCCTTTCCAATTTTCCAAACAAATATGGCACAATTATTTATGGCACTTCTCAGGTATATTTCCCTTTAAATTGTATACCCAAGTCCCCTTGCAACAAATATCCCCCTACACGTCAACTTTAAGTTCTGTAACAAAGGGCTACTCAAAGTTCCGTGCCTCTTCAGCCCTGGAATGACACTTTTCCTCTGTAGTTTTCCTTTGGCTCCGCAGTCTTCGTAGCAGCCGCTTCCATCCCTGCGTCAATCACGTCGAGTTGGCTCCGCCCCTTTGATCCGATCCTTCTGCTGAGTCATTGAGCTTCCTTCTACGCATGCGCAGGAACTTCACGCTCCGAGCTCCTTACTCCAAGTAGAACACGGGGCCTCAATCATGGAATGGCTACAAAAACAGCAAAATAGAAAGTAAGTGCAGCGTTTTTTTATTCCCCCTCAATAGTATGCTCCCCCCCCCCACTTCCTCAAACACCGGCCTTTTTAACAGTAGGGGTTAGCATCTCCGCTAATAGGGGCTCGTCTACGTCCGGTCTGCTTTACCGGGATGACAAAATTAAATATTAATGAAGTATACTCATCTTTTTTTCCTCTCCAAGTGGGTCCGTAGTGCTTTTGGCTCCACTGGAAACTGCTCCCTCGCTGTCCTGCCCCGCAAATTGTAGACAAGTTGCTGGTAGTACTCCCTCTCAGGTGCTGCACAGAACAAGGCGACCACCCCGGAGATATTGCCTTTTTCTCCGTTGGGGTCCCTACAAGTCCTTCGCTTCTTCCTCTCCTACAAAGGGGAAGAAAGGCAAAGATTTTTCCCTTTCTTTGCCTCGCAAACCTAAGTGGTAAATCTGCAGACGCCGGAGCTCTCTCCTGTGCGTCTGCAGCCACGACGGGCGGAACCGGAACTCCGCCGTTTTATGGATTTTATGTTGTAAGCTTCCTTGAGCGCACTTGTGAGATAGGGCAGGGTATAAATTAAATGAATAATAATTATAATAGAATGAGAGTGACAAGTCCAAGGTTACCCAGCAAGCTTCCATGGCAGAGTGGGGATTCACCTGGGTGTCCCAAGTCTTAGTCCAACATGATAACCACTATACCACACTGGCCTTCTGTATGAAACGTTATGATGATATACTGCCATAATCTACTACTTGCCAGGTTTCTTTATTTAAAACTAATTATCTAGCTTTTTTCATTGCAGAGTGTTAACCTGCACTTTCCCCTTTATAACTCCATCATCAAAAGGACTAGAAACTTTTTTAAAAGTATTTTTTTAAAAACCCTGGAAACTAATGTTCTAAAAGTTCATTATAATATAGTGCTATAGTGATGTAGCACTTGCCTTAAAAAAGTCTTCCTTATATCTGTGGGAGGGATTGGCAGCCCCAGGGGCTGAGGCAAGGATAACAGCACTAATGTGGATAACAGCATCCCATTCATGTGAGGTCCAAGATACTTCAAGTGAGATCTTTTCAAAAATATCAGATCAAGCCAGGTCTGGGAAAGATTGTAGCAAAGTGAAGGGACACATAGAAGCGAGGGGGGGGGGAGTGAAATGGGCAGTGAAATAGCTGGCAGCCATTTGAGTGGTCCCTTTTGCTTAAAGGGACTGCTGAAATGGCTGTATTGGGGGCAGAACTTCTGATTTTAGCTACTTCTGGTTTTACCTGCCCCTCCACAAACCCCTCATAGGCTCCAGCCCCAAAATTTCCAGATATCTCTTAATCCTGAGTCGGCAACTCTACTGAGACTATATATGCTTTATATAATGAACCTGTTGGCAGGGATATACTTTATTATATTATTTATTGTATTCTTTTGAGTACTATCTGATATATGTAAAGCCTAACAAATTGGCACTTTCCAGCTCTCCCATTGGATGTGCTGTGCGCTCTATCAGCCATTGGCCCATCAGCCGCCACTCAAGAGTACTTGCGTGCCATTGGCTGGGTGCTGGATCCACTCCTCTCACCTGCCCACTGCCAGCCTGGCCACTATTCCCTGAGAGAATAAACTGCCAAAGTGGCTGTCTCTCCTGATGAAGATGCTTCACCTCCTCCTGCTGCTAGGCAGTTGAAATGCAGCCAATAACATCTTGTTAGTCAAATGAAAAATTAATGAGTGTTAGAGACAAAGAAAATTGAAATATGCATGTGTAAATGATTTCAGTGGTGATGTAAAATTGGAAGGAGTAACAAAAGTATATAAGTCAGATCCCTGCGGTTACTCACTAGACATCGGAGCTAAACTTTTGGCTTTATGTTGTCCCTTATTCAAATAAAACTTTTTCCTACCTTGTTGCTGCCTGGATTTCATCTCACTGTGAGGCTTTAATTGGCTAGCCACACAAGTCAAAGAACCTTAGCACCCTGGGGATGCTGTTTTCATATGAAAAGTCATCATAAAGCTATAAAGTTCCTGTCTTTGCGCAGCGTTTACAAGAAGGGAGAAAAATGTGCAGCTCTGCCCGCTTCCCTCATTTGTTCACTGCACATTGTGGAAGACTGAATGGAGATGACAAGGATCCTTTTCACTTCATGCAGAGCTCCTGGGAAGGGAGAAGGTGCCACACCCTCCACTATCCAGTTTGCACATTACAGAGTACACAGTTTGTAATCCCCACCACATGGAATACTCCTCAGTTCCTATGTGTGTGATGCCCTGTTTGGATCAGGACCATTGTACATATGGAGAAGGGATTTCAGCCTCCCCCCCCCCCCCCCATGCCATTTGCCCAGTTTGAAACAGACTGGGGGATATTTGCTTATTGGGGAAACCTCTGTGTTCCTTGGGATGCACATGGGTAGTTCCCTTGGAGACCATTTCAGATCAGGAAAACTGCATGGGGGGGGGGGGGGGGAGGCTGAAGCCTTCATATGTTCTGCAGACCCAGTATTATGCATCATGGGTGGAGGAATGGAGGACAACTTGCAACTCACATCTGTTACACAGAGTAGAGATGTCAAGAGTCTCTGCACTCTGTAAATATGTGAATCAGCAGAATTGCCCTGAAAGGATCGGTTTCCCATCAAAGCTTTATTTGTCAAGAATCGATTTGGAAGAAGAGGAAGCAACGGTCAGTGAGTGGGCACAATACTTAAGGAGAACTTATGTCCAACTCACAATGCCCACTGCCCAGGAAGGCGGAAAAATGGTTTATGTTGTTTGTGAGAACAATGGGCCTCCCTCCCCTTCCCAATTTCATTCCCCAGCAGATGTAGTAGAGTATCTCACTAAAAGAATGCAACTGTCCCAAGGCAGTACTTCCTGCATTTCTGGGATGCAGGGGCAAGAGAGAGACACAAGTTCCCCCTCAATTTGGAAGAAGGATTGTTGCTTGTAGTTTTCATAATGACCTCTGTTAACTAGATGTTGCACATTTTAGTAGTATTGCTGGACTTTGCTGGATGCGTGTTGAGGAAACTGCTTTTATGCACAAATAATAATAATAATAAATTCTTTTT
Source organism: Lepidodactylus listeri (assembly GCA_029233225.1). Taxonomy (NCBI): domain Eukaryota; kingdom Metazoa; phylum Chordata; class Lepidosauria; order Squamata; family Gekkonidae; genus Lepidodactylus; species Lepidodactylus listeri. The sequence goes on from JARCFY010000003.1 coordinate 106,597,819, forward strand.
GAGAGTATGGGTAGTTTTAATGTTTTCCCCATGTTCCCAACAGGCACAAACACAGATGTGGTAAGCCAGAGAGCCAGTCTGGTGTAGCAATGAAAGTGCTGGAGTAGGACAGGTTTGAACTCTCCTTCTCCCACAGAAGCTTGCTGGGTGACCTTGGCCAGTTACACACTCCCATCCTAACCTACGTCACAGGTTTGTTGTGAAGATAAAATGGAGGAGAGGAGTTCTGCTGTAAGATGCTTTGGGCTCCCACTGGGGAGAAAGCTAGGGTGTAAATTAATGTAATGAAGTAATGAATGAAGGTTGTAATTGTAACCTGAAGAAAACAAAGATTTTAAAATTTAATAAATATACCAAACAGTGCAATTGTATATGTTGACTAAGTCCTGTGTAATTATTTTATGTTATTAAAGTAGTAAAGTAAATCTATATTTCACATACTCTTCCTTCAAAATTTCAGGAATGCCTCACAACTGCAAAAGTTTTATCATCTAGCCATGCACACACGTCTGTCTGCTTTTAGTTTCCATGAATTTAAGAACAATTTTTAATGTTCCCAAACATTTCATTTTTACGGTGAACCCATCCTTATATAAATTGGGATTTCCTTAAGTTATCTCTTACCTCTTTGAAGCACTCTCCTAGGTCCACAGTCTCAGTAACCTAACCTCCCCCCCGCCCCGAATACCTTAAGCACAATAAAAGCAAAAGTACCAAAGAAATACTGGATGGGCAGAGCTGAGTGAATCAGGTAGGTGGAATTTGGAGTACGACCCTCTGAGTCAGATGCCTAGTGAGAAGGATGATTCTCTCTCAGTCTTTCCCCTGACATCCTAGCTTTTAGAGCATAATGGCATGTTTTGTTTTTAAATGAGGAAACTGAATGTATCCTCCACTTCTAGTACCAGTTGGAAACAAACAGTTTATCATCTCAGTTTGCCACTGTAGAAAAAGAAGTACGGCACTTCTATCACTGATATTATTGCCTGGTCTGGCAAATATGTATCAGAATAGATTACCGTAGAGAGGACCTGTCAATCAAAAATTGGACAGTTCACCATGATGAAATTAAAAAGGCAGATATAAAGCTGAGGACAAAAACAAAAACACATTCTCATAGAAGCACAGATGAAGATTTATTTTGATGCCATTTAAATCCCCCCCCCCCATTCATTTACATTCATGGGTACAAAGTTATAAAATATGGTGCCCCTTACTAATCAATTTACACAGTAATGATTACACCACATATTTAGTAAAGCATGTAGTATAATTAAGAAAAACACTGGAGCAACAGCAGGCAGCCTAGTGCTTACAAAAATCAATATGAGATCTATGAGGGTCATTTATTACTCACTAGAGAACAGCCATGCAGATAAGGAGCTGGAAAAATTCTATAAGGACTTGATCAAGCTCTTAGAAAATGAATAAGAATTTACTTCTCTACAGCCATAGATACTAGATGGAAACAAAAAGGTAGCCAAAACATCCACGCAAAAATAAGAGAGGGGAAAGAAATTTAACATTAATTAAACTAGGCCAACCCTCCCCCCCCCCCCCAATATAGTTTGGGAAAAATTTAGATGCTCAACATTATGATTATTTTGGCAAATGTTAGTGTTCTATACTGTGGTTAACACACATTTTAAGGTCTCATGAGCTACATGTTATAGAAATAGGAGTGCTGCTGAAAATGAAACCCCCACATTACATATTCCTTCCTTCTCTTCCATTATATGTAGTATAACTTCCTAGTGACAAAATTGTAGTGTGTGCCCTCCCCCTATATAATGGCTGTTGTTGACAGGGTTAGGGAAGCACACATTATGACAACATGGCAAAAAAAAGTGCTATTATGTGTTTTGGATGGGGGACTTGACACTATGGTGCCATTGTCATCATTTGGACAGATGAGAGGGAACCTCCTTGAGCGATAGTTCCAGAACGTCAGCAACATTCTCTCCACCATCTACCTGAGCCTGGACCACTTCACACCATAGGTCTATTCTCTGGACAGCTCCATGATGGACGGATATGCACCACCTTATACCGAAAACCCATTGAATGCCTTCCATTGATTACACACTTCCAGCTACTACTACAGCCAAGTAGCACTGCAACTGAATTTGCTCCAGTTCCTTAGACAGGGATTCATGCCTGAAAGATTTTCAGCAAACTACAGTCCCTATATAAAGAAGTCACAGAACAGACCAACAAAGCCATACTGTTCCCTGAAAATAGTCTACTCTAAGACAGCTCCTGAAGTGAGAACAACAAAACACCATTGGTTGTCACCTAAAGCTCCCAGCTCAAACCAATCCAGTGCATCATCTCTGACCCCTTCCTGGATTATGGTATTTCTCTTTCATAGGCTCTGGGTGGCAGACCTTTTCTCGCATACAGACAGCCTAATAATCTATAACAGCTTCCTCCTGACAACAGTTGTAAGAACACTTTTTGGGGAGTAAGCCTCAATAAATAAAACCAGATTTATTTCTGACCTGCTTGGAATTGCTCCTGGGGTTATCTGACACACACCGGTGAACCAGGTCTTTCAACAAACCAAGATGCCAACTTTCCCCCATGAACACTCAGACAATACCATTACAGAACTAAAAAACATTAGCGGTACCATCTTGGGCTTATCCGCCAATGCAATATATACTGTCACTAGCCTGATACCCGTGCTTTGCTACGGTATTTTAAGTTCGGCAAATCCAGTTATAATACTGGTGATGTGAAGTTTGAAATGTAACGTTTGTTGTAGGAATTCTAATGGAGAAGATCATAGTGTAAAAATGAAGTGAGACATATGTACTGTTTCCCCCCCCCTCTACTGAAGGGCCTTTCTGCGATTGCCATGCTGGCTGTTATGAGAAATGTCTATTCAGGAGTCTTGAATTGCTGATTTCTGTAAGTGTCTTCAACTGTCTGCAGTCTCTTTTAACTGTGTTTTTACCTCAGAACATTGAGATCCACAGCTGAACAATCAGAGAGAGGTGGGTGCAAGCAGGCATGTTTCACCTCAGAACTCTGAGCTACACAGTTGACCAATCGAGGGGGGAGGCAAGGAGGCAGCAATCTGGCAGCCACATAGGAGGCTATGGGGGAGCACATTTTATCCCTTTTGATCCTCTTAGGGGTTGAATTTCTAAAAATCCCTTCTTAGTGAGTACCTATGCCATGGTAGGAGCGCGCTCCCTGAATTTGGTGTTTCTAGGTCCAGCGGTTTGGCCTGGACGTTGATTTTACGGTGAGGCGACTTTTTTCTATATGTGTTAACAGTACAAACAGAGCTGTATCTGCATAAAAGAATACATGGACACATGCCTGATATTCAGAAATCTGTGGGAAAACATTTCAGTCTCTTAGGGCACTCTATGGTTTAGAGACATAACTAGCTAATGCCTGAGGCAAGAATCTAAAATTGTACCCCCTCCCTGCTTTCATAGTAGTTATTTTGGTTAAATGGCAAATGCATAAATAACAACGACAACAATACCACCCTTATTTTAGCCAGGATATACTTTTTCTGCACCTCTCAACTTAGTGCATCTGAGGCAAGCATCTCACTCGCCTTTTCCCTGTTACAGTTCGACTATGGCTGACCATCCTTCAGCAGAAGACTTTCAAAGGAAGACTTCAGTGTGAAAGCAATGAATTGGGATTAAGAAGTTTCAAACTCAACTATTTTAGTAAAATTGGGACACTACCCATCACAGGTGTTAACTAGCTTACTATATAACTAGTACATAATCACTGTATTTTTAAAACAAAATATTGTTGAATTTTACATAATGACATTTCACCCTGTCTCTCCTGCATTTCATGGCTCCTCGACCATGCTATTTGGTTGCTGTTTTCATACTTCCACATAATACGCCTGCATGTTGAGGCTCCATTCATAGCATTAAAAGAAATATGCTCCTGTCCAACAAAGTTTATGCCACAATAAAATGTTCATAGTTTTTAAAGCACCACAAGACTCCAATTTATATAAATGGTAGGAATTATATTTCTTTCATTTTAATTGTCTTTAAAAATATTTTTATTTATTTATTTTAGAAAAACAGTGGGGGTACAGAAAAGAGAAGGTGGAAAAGAAAAAAAATGGGTTATACAACATAACATTTGTCAAAGACAATCATGTAGTTCATAATGTATAGGACAGAATATTTTCCCTTTCATTCCCTTCATTATAATTTTAAGGTATTATCTATAAAAGACAGGGGTCCGTTGGAGCGGGAGCGCACAGGAGCGCAGCTCCGGGAGTGAGGAGCCCAGGGGGCGGGCACATGACCAAGCCCCGCCCCCTCCTCGGCTTCCCCGAGCAGTGCAGAGGCTTTATTGTTTTTAATGTTTTGTTTTAATATTGATAATTTTATCATTGTTCCTTTTATGACTGTGCTGCTTTTCCAGAGACTTGCTCAAGGTGGCATATAACTTTTCCAAGTATACCATTTTTTATCTGGGCACATGGCACATAAATACTGGAGAAATTTCACCAACCCTTCAGCAGCTTCCACCCCATCAGTTTGGTGTAGTGGTCAGGAGTTGGACTCTAATCTGGGAGAACCGGGTTTGATTCCCCACTCCTCCACATGCAGCTGCTGGTGTGACCTTGGGCCAGTCACAAGTTCTCTCAGAGCTGTTCTCTCATGAGCAGTTCTCAAAAGACCTCACTCAGCCCCACCTACCTCACAGGGTGTCTTGTTGTGGGGAGGGGAAGCAAAAGGGATGGGTGGTGCACGTGTCCTGGGTATCTCAAGTCTACTTGAAACCAGGTGGTTTCAAGGGAGCAGGAAGAGAATGAGGGTGTGTTCTTTACGCTTATTTTTATTGCACAAAGTATTGGATGGGGAAGGGAATGGAGGAAGAGCAGGTCAGTTTCACTCACCTGTGGAGTGGAGCCTGAGGGGTGGGTGTTGCCTTCTGACACACTTCCGGTATGTTAGGGGGTGTGGCATATGCAAATGAGTTATGCAAATGTGTTATGCTAATGAGCTGCACCTCTTTTTCTATGAAATGACCCCTGATAAAAGACAATAGTTCTTATTTCTGTTAGGGTACAATTGTATTCAACATTTAAGTTTTAAGTTTCAAACTTCATAACTAACCTATTTTGACTAAAACACTGGTTTCATCATTACTACATATTCAACATAACATATTTTCGCCACTTCTACATATTTCAATAGAATCTTTAATAGATCAGCAGTATATCACAGTGTAAAATAAAGTCTATCATATATCTCATACAGAGAACCCATTTATATTCAGGATATTACATTTGGAACAGATGTTAATTCTACTTCTATTTTATTACCATACGTTTGTATATAATATTTTCTCATTCTAAGTTTGTCTCCTGCTAGCATATTACACATAATACTCACTCCATCTTTCTTCGGATTCCATAATAGATCTGGTACTCAGGTAGGTTGTTAATTTTGCCATTACTGCATAATGTCCTTTGGAGTTATATACCATCTGAAAAAACATTTTGTACCAATTTTCTCTTTGTGTTTGGCTGACTGTAAATTTGATATCTTTTCCCCATAGTCATTCCTATTGTTGCATAGATGTCTTTTCTTTAAGGTTTTGCATCAATCGTACATTTTTTCACTTGTTCATCTTCCCTTCATCTCCCATTTCTAGCTGGAGTAAAATCTTATATATCCATTGTAGTAAATGCTGTTTTTGTTTTAATAATCAGGCGCTCAAATTCTGTCGCATCTCTTAGAACTCCACCTTCAATACTCATGATCTTCTTTAGTCTCAAGACTAATTGATAATATATCGGCCATTGAATATTTATGCCTTCATCTTTAATATCTTGCCAAGATTTGATTTTCCCCTGAGTGTTTATCATCATGCCAAAAGTTAAAAAATCATTTTTATTTCTTGTATTCTTATCATAATGAGCTTCTATTGGGAACATAAGCATAGAGTTTGAGGGGCTCAATAAATTCTGGCATGTAAACCATATTTTCAAAATATTTCTTTCATTTTAATTTGAGGGTTCCATATAAGTTTTAAAACTAGGGTTGCCAACAGGCCTGGAGGGAGAAAAATCATAGAATCACAGAGTTGGAAGGGTCCTAGAGGCCATCTAGTCCAACCCCATGCTCAATGTAGGATCAGCCTAGAGCATCCCTGACAAGTATTTGTTCAGACACTGCTTAAAGACTGCCAGTGAGGGGGGAGCTCACCACCTCCCTAGGCAGCTAATTCCACTGTTGCACAACTCTTACGGTAAAAAAGTTTTTCCTAATATCCAGCCAGTACCTTTCCCCCCTTAATTTAAACTGATGACTGTGAGTCCTGTCCTCTGCTGCCACCAGGAACAACTCCCTGCCCTCCTCTAAGTGACAGCTCTTCAAATACTCAAAGAGAGCAATCATGTCCCCCCTCAACTTCCTCTTCTCCAGATCGAACATTCCCAAGTCCCTCAGCCTTTCCGCATAGGGCTTGGTCTCCAGGCCTCCTCACTCTTCTCTGCACTCTCCTCTGCACTCATTCCATTCTGTCCACATCCCTTTTGAAGTGAGGCCTCCAGAACTGCACACAATAATACTCCAGACGCAGCCTGATAAATGCAGTGTACAGCAGGACTATGACATCTTGCAATCTGACATTTTGCGATTTGGATGTCCTGCCTCCGTAACTGGCCATTTCCTCGCCTTAATCTTCTATTAAAGGGCCACAACATTTTTTTGTCCAGATCTATTGGCAACCAGTTCTTGTCGTGAACTTGTGGGATGACCACATCTAAGAACCTTACTTAGGGGGTAAATCCCTATCAGCTCGGCAAGACTGACTTTGGAGTAAAACAAGCATAAGAGCTGAGTGCAAAGATTGCAGGTCCATTAAGTAGAAGAGTCTGATAACACAGACTCAGCAAGCAGCGAGAGGCTAAAGGAAGACGGTGTACGGAAACGTATCCCCTGTTCGCGTCCCCCGTTGTTTTTTGGCGCGTGGCGTCCAATTGGTGGCGCTGCACTCCAGGATTTGCCGCCGAGCCTGGGTTCCCCCCCAAGCAAACTCCTTTGCGCCGAAAGACGGGCTCTCCAACCCATAGCGGCGAACAAACATCGCCGGGGCCTCGGGCCTCGGCAGGCAGCGACCGGCAGAGGGCGCTGCGTGACAGGTCCAGGCCGGGTGGCGCGGAGCAGCAGGGATGCAGTGCAAGGGAGGGTGAGTGGCTGGAGGAGCTGATGCTGCAAAGCCGCCCGACTCCCAGTGGGGACCATGAGGAGCTCAGAGCGGGAAGAAGAGAGTGGAGCGGCAGCGCTTAGCTTCGCCCGGCCCCGGTGAAGCTACTGTGCTTCTTGACTATGGCTGGGGGGAGGCGCGGGCTGGTGGCTCCCCAGAATACCTTCCTGGAGAACATTGTGCGAAGATCCAACGGTAAGGAGGCGGCGGGAGGGCAGAGGCAGCCAGAGGGGGCGACGCTCTCCCAATGCGGGACTTCGCGCTCGGGCAGGAGGCAAGGATGGCCGGGGGCACCAGGGTCGGGCTCGGGGGATGCCTTTGGGTTGGGAGCGTTCCCAGAGTGAAAGTCCTGCGGAAGAAAGTGGCCGAGATGCCTCCAAGGCGGGGAGAGGGAGGCGGGAAGCCCCTGAAAGCGGACAGGCGGGCGGGGCAGGGGCTGCAGGTGCATTCCGGGTCGGCCTCCAGGGGATGTGCTTCTCGGGGTGGGGTGGGGTGGGGGGCGGTGGAGAATGAGAATCGCGGTTGTCGGGAAGGTGTGCGCCTGCAGACTCCTGGCCCAGAACAGGAAGGGGTACTTTATAGTTCTGTCCCTTGGCGAGACCCTCTCCCTTCTCGGGCTCTCCTCGTGCCTCCACCCCTTTATCAGGGGCCGCCCGCCCCCCCTCCCTTCCCACGGAGCTTTTGGTGCTATGCAGACCTGGGAGTCTCTCTTTGCAGAGGCGATGGTGAGATCCTCCGCTAGAAAGACTCTCAGATCTAAATGGGCTTTCTTCCAGGCTTCAAAGCTGTGCAGCTTGAAGCCAACGGAGCTGGGATAACCTGCTCCAAAATAACAGCCACACACGCTCTTGTTTGAAAGTGCTGAGGGATTAAAAAGCAGCCCTTTATTTATGTGCATGTCAGATATATATTGAGGAGTGTGTGTGTGTGGTTCCTAGGGTTTGTGATTAAAAACAAACAAAGCCCTGATACTTCTGCAGTCCATTCGAAGGTGGGAAAGGAGGATGTTTAGCCTGGGATACTCTTGAAAGCGAATTATTGACAGTGTATAGTCACGATTGACTGATCTCAATCTGTGGCTCCCTCTTCCTGCTTCCTTCCTTCAAGTAAGCTTCAATTATGCAAGAAGAATCTTGCAGACACCAGAATCCAGCTCAAAGAATCCAGCTGTTATCAGAAATCAAGTTTTTGCTCTGGGGAAATGATGTTTGATAGAGGTGAAGCTTATTCAGACACTGTCTGCAGGTGAATGATCAGAAATGTGTAAGTGTTTCTGGCTGATAGGTTACAAGAGTCAGGACACTTCTTGTTGTTAAAAACATGTTTTAAAAATTGCATGGTGCTTTGGTGGTGCACCCCCAAACAAACAGTCTGTACTGTCTCTTGGAAAACAGAATAGAAAAATGTGGAAGGTTGTAGTGACAAAAAAGACTTTGGTCCTGGGATCCCCCCCCCCCCCCCCCCCGTGGATCATCAAACATGGTGATCCACAAACCATTTGGTATGGAACCAGGGCTCAGTGGTACAGCACCTTGCTTTGCACACTGAAGATCTCAGGTTCTCTCCCCCCAGCATCTCCAGTTAAAGCCAGTTTGGTGTAGTGGTTAAGTGCACGGACTCTAATCTGGGAGAACTGGGTTTGCTGGATGACCTTGGGCAAGCCATTGTTCTGTCAGAACTGTTCTCTCAAGGACAGTTGTCTCAGTGCTCTCTCAGCCCCACCTACCTCACAGGGTGTCTGTTGTGGGGAGTGGAAGGGAAAAGGAGTTTGTAAGCCACTCTGAGACTACAGGTAAAGGGTGGGGTATAAATCCAATCTCTTCTTCTTCTTCTTCTTCGGCTTATATAGTGGGTGTTGACCTGCACCTGAGACCCCAGAGAGCCACTGCCAGTCTGAGTAGACAATGCTGACCAATGTTCTGATCCCATATAAAGCAGCTTTGTGTGTTGCCTCCATATACTCGCTTAACTACACTGACATCAATTGGACAGAGCCAAATTGTGACCTGATAGACTATAGACTTAGGTGTGCCTGGACTCGTGGATTTCAGTGGACTTCAGTGTAACTATTTCAGCATGGAATTGGGCTGTTCATTGTGAGTGTGCAGTACTAAAAGCCTTGCTATAAGGGATCCCATACTTTTATGATGAAATTGCAGCATGTTCTACTTCTCTCGTCCAGGCATGACAATGAGCTGCCCAATGATCTTTTTTATGCAACTGTTCAACAACCAAGATGTTTTAATGATGAAAAGGGCTTTGGCTCAGTAAGGCTAATGCTACACGGCATTTGTTTCAGTGCCACTGTAAGCAGAGTTACATCCTTCTAAAACCATGGGCCTAGAAGGGGGTAACCCTGTTTAGGATGATGCAGTTAAGCATCTTTAAGCAGCCACTCTTTATTGTTTTGGTGGCAACTGACTAACATGGATGCTCCTCTGGAACAATGAGTAAACTTACAACAGGCTTCCTCCTTTACCTTTATATGGATCACAGCCATGGAGAAAGGCTATTTCCAGCTTTGTTTGCAGGATTATGACCTAGTTCTTTTCTTTCTTCATCTCAGTTTGATTAATTACCACTACTTGAATGAATAAGGACTACTGGCACAAGTATTGATGAGAGATATACAGGGCTGGGATCCAAATTGAGAAGGCACACTGCCTCTGAATTTGCTGGAAAAAGTTCAACTGCATAATGATAAGGCAGAGAAAGACAGATATACAGCTTTAATAACATCCAGAAATGGTTTGAATTTTTTTTAAGAGTTACTTTATGGAGGAAATAGTCTTTGATTTTTCTCCATGCAAAACATTATCATTGATGTTGCCTGTCATCCATACATATTGCTTTGGAATTAACGGTGGTCTCCTCCAGCTCTAACCCAATCTATCTTCCCAAATGAAAAGATTTATTTAGGAGAAGAGGAAAGGTACCATTTGTTAATCACTCAAAATTATTTCATTGCCATTAAAGGGGGTGTACCATTTGGTCAGCACCAATCCCCCCCAACTTCCTTCTACATGTCTTCAGTGGATTAATAATATTATCTTTAAAATGCCATTTTCTTAGAGGAAATTGGCAATTGGCATTCTCCATCCCCAATAAACGGTCTGATGCAAAACTGATTGCCCTTATTGGGATTTTTCATAGGGCGCCACAGAAATTCCTGAATGGATCTTAATTTAACATATGATTTCACATTTGGTTACTGTATAGAACAGCCAAAATAAGAAAATGGTGGCTGTGGATTAGGGTGGAACATTGATAGAAGGCTGTTGCAGGTACCCCAGAACGAACTATTGTTGCCCCAGTGGACTTGCTATCAACCCCCCAACTTCAGCTGTTTCCTGGTAGCTTCTTATCACTATGGATTGTCTCTAGCTGTTGTTTACAGGCAGGCTTATAATGATTTGAAGAGAAATTCAGTGGCAACTTTTTGGTATTGCAGCCAAATGGGAAAAAATGCATTTTTGACACCTGAGTTTCTGGCCCGTTTTTGCTTATAGCTTACTTAAATGGCTCCTTCCATTCGTCCTTGCTGCCCTTTATGCCTGGGATGCCTGGGTGCTGTTGTCATCTCTCTTCCTTCATATCCCTTCTCAAAACCCAACCTTTCCACACAGCTTTTAGCTTCTATCCTTAGCCTTCATCCCTAACTGTAAGGAACCCAAAGTACCAAATCAGGTTGAAGAAGAAAGCAGGTTGCTGGTTTTGGAGCTGGTTTAGTGTTTGCTGCCATTAGTGATTTATTGTTTAAGCCGCCTTTTAATGTGAATTTTAATGTGAATTAATTGATTTTATGATGTGTTTAATCCTGTATATTATGATTTTATGTTGTTAGCCGCCTAGAGCCGGCTTGCTGGCTAGGCGGGATATAAGTTGAAACAAATAAAAATAAATAAATAAATAAATCAGTCAAGACACTGGAAAAGCCCTAACTGGATTGGCAACATGATATTCATAAATAGCTGAGGGAGGTCCCAATTCAGGTTGGAACAGTGGTGTGGGGCAGAGGGCTTCCCCCCAGTGCCATTTTCCTGACCTCAAATAACACCCTGGCACTGAAATGTAGCCCACTGGGCTAATGTGAGTTCTAGGGACAGTTCAAGGTCAGAAAGACAACATGGGGAAAGAGTTAACCTTGCTGCAATCTGCACCACAATCTTGATTCAATTCAGGACCTCCCATGGTCACTATTTGCACACACCTCCTTTGAAAGAGCAGCCTGGCAAATCTTCCAGTGCTTGTCAGATTTAACCTTTATGTAAATGTGCATTATTATATTTTTACCTCACTTTTCAGCTAAAATTGCTTTCCACGCAGTAGCTTACAGGAATCCCAAACCCATGTGAATGACAATTTAAATCTAATGTTCAGTTGGGAGGGGAGGGGATTCTCAGCTGAGCTGGATCTGGGAACTTCCTCGCACTGGTCTCCTGCCTCATCATTCTCTCCCTGTGTTGTGTTCCCCACAGTGTACGTTTAGACTGAAATTTCCTTGGGGTCAGAGCCTGTCTCCTAGATTTATGAAATTCTGTAAAAGTCCACAAACACTGATGGCCCTATATAAATAAATAATATTATGCAATAACTTTCTACTTAACCATGTCACCAAAGCTAAACCTTTGGGAAAGAATAATTTCAGCCTTCATACTTTAATGCTAGGTATGGTTGTCAGCTCCTGCTTGGAAATCCTTGGAGATTTGGGGGCAGTATTTGGGGAAAGCAGAGTTTGGGTAGGGAGCTCAGTGGGGAGGTGATGCCATAGAATTTCCTTCCAAAGCTTTCCTCCAGGAGAACTGATCTCTGTAGCCTGGAGATCATTTGTAGTTCTGGGGAAATTGTACCTAACATCTGAAGGTTGGTAGCCATAATACAAGGCATTCAACTCAGGCTATTCAGAGGATAGGGCTTCTGTGGTACAAGGCTAAGCAAGGCAGATCTAATAGCTCTGCCTAAGTTTCCTATAAATGCAGGAGGTAATCCTTTCCATTTGGTACTAGATGTGAGCCTGAGCTGATCAGGTCAGGGGCACAAGGGAACAAAGCCTACTTCCTGGCTAGCCATCGCACAGAATTCTTGCACTATGCCACAATTCATTCTGTGCTGAAGTAGGAGTTCTGGAAGCTGTTCCAATGTAAGGCCATGATTTGCTCCAACAGGCACTGTTCTGGAATCCCATTCATCATAATATCAGGTTCTTGGCTGTTCCATTAACTATTATCAAGATGACCTGAAGCAGCCTCCTACAGAAACAGTCAACTGGTTCAACTAGGCTGGTCCTTTCCATACTCCGACTGGCAGCATCTTCCCACGGCCTTGAGCACTGGTCTTTCTGAACTCTGTTTCTGATATCCTTTAACTAGAGATGCCTTACAACCAAATCACATGCTCTGTGGCCCCTCTATTATCCTGGGCAAGTAGTATGTGACTAATTTGCCCATTTGAGAAGATGCAATTTGAACACCCACTGCTGTGCATCATTTTCTCCCATTAGGCATCCCCCAAACGCATATCTGTGTATCTTCTCTCCCTTGCTGTCCTTCTCTCTCATCACCTAGAAACTGTGCCACCCATCTAGAGCAAATCTGAGGAAGCAAATCCTCAGGTGTTTGGAGTGGTCAGTATTTTTCTAGCTAGAGATTTAGTGGGGTTGAGAAGAAATATGGCCAAAAGAGAGAAGAGTCATTGCTGGAGCACAGCCAGGAGGACCAAATGGACCCAGGCAGGCCTTTAGTCCTATGAAGCTGTATTCAGATTTCAGTCATGATTAAGGATGATAACCTTAGTCTTAAAAATGTAAGTAGATACTTAGGGCTAACCAAAGTGCAGTTTATTTCTTTTCAGGCTTAGGTCTCAATATTTAAACATGTAATAATAAGAATTCCTCTGAATGTGTATGTTGGTGCATTGTGCCAGAGGCTGTTTTCTTGCCTGAGGCTAAGGGTTCTCTCTAGAGGATTTGGGTGGTCAAAGAATGCCCAGCAAGGCACTGTAGAGCAGAGATACTTTAATTGAAAAACATAAAACAAACAGCAATGTAAAGATCCTCATGTCCCTTTGGAGCTGCTTAACAGCAACAATTTCCAGTAGCCCCAAGTCCAGCAGCCCCAATGAAGCCCAACTGCTGCTGTTTCCTCTTCGTTTTTATAGCCTGCTTAGGTACAGCTTTCTAGCACAAGCATCACCAGGCAGGTACGCTGAGTCAGGTTCCAGTACTTGCTCCTGACATCCCCTTGTTTGGAAGGGAATTGATTCTGCAGCTTCTTGGATACCTTAAGCTCAGATAAGGTTCCCTGACAACACCATTCCCTACACCTCCTCGAGGGTTTCTTCTGCAGTGGCACTACAATGTGCAGACTGCCTTTCTATCCAGTATCCACGATCTGTCCTCACGCTTATGAGGTTGAATGAGGATCAGCATTCTCAAGGGCATGGGCTGAACATCATAATAATAATAATAAGCATTCAGAGTAGAATTCAGTTGGAAGTTAGACTCTGGAAGGCAATGGTAAAATGTGAGACAGGATACTGGTTTAGATGGACCCCTGGTCTGATCCAGCAGGGCTCTTCTTATGTTCTGTCCACCTCTGCTTCTTACTTTTCCTGAAAGCCCATTGCTGGGGTCACCAAAAGTCAGTTGTGACTTGATGGCACTATGGTATACTTCAGACTGTTCGTGGCTCTTAATGTATATTTTCTCAGTAGGCTTTACAAGATTCTTGTATCTTGGGTTGGATCTCAAGTATTACTGACAGACTGCAGAAATGGACTGCCTTGCCTCCCCACTCCCACTGGAACTTGCAGAACTTCTTGGAACTGCTCTCCTGGGGGGGCAAGCCCCCCCGAAACCCCCAGTGTGGAGGGAGGAACAATAAGGTCTGCAGTGGGAAGGGAAACTGGTAAAAATCTCTGTCCCTTCCTCCAGCAATGGAAATGCCCAGAAATGGAAATGCCCAGCAATGGAAATGCCCAGCCGTATTAACCCTACCGTGCAGATGGAACACTGAGGGTCAGAGAACAGCCGGCCACCTCCTTAGACACAGAGAAGTGAGATTTAAAACCAGATACTTCCTGAGTCACATCTCAGTTTCTTAGCTCCCATACTTCTCAATTAATGCCTCACATTTATATCCCATTCATATCTTTGAGAAGTTCAGGGTGGCATACCTGAATAGGGGTTATCCTGTTTGTTTCAGCCTTACAATAATTCTGTGAGCTTATACTGAAAGAGACAAATTCCATAGGGGTAGCTGTATTAGTCCTGGTGGCCTCAAAGACTAACAGGACTTTTTTCAGCACAAACAGTTTAAAGTCAGAGCTCCCTTCCTCAGATACATGGAATCATACCTGAGAAATATACCAAAGCCCAAGGGATGCACATTTCTATGCATCTGAGGAAGTTAGCTCTGACTAATCAAAGCTCATGCTGAAATAAATTTTGTTATTTCTTTAAGGTGTTACAGGACTGCTGTGTAATTTTTGGGGAGAGAAAGAGTGATTAGCCCAAGGTCACACAGTAAGTTTCATGACCTGAGTAAATATTTATACCTAAGGTCCAAGACTCCCCCCCCCCCTCCCAATGCTGGCAGCCAAGAGATGAGAATTAGGATGCTTGTCTATTGCATTGTTGTCAATTAACTGTCTATTTTGAGCAAAGTTAAATATTGTCCGACCTTCCATGGAGCCAAGAAAGGTCTTGTTGCATTATGTTCCACCTCTATGTGAGAGCAAAGATAAGAGTGCAGGTTGCTTGATCTGCAGCCCTCCAGGAAACTGGGCCTTTGGTTCCAAGTCGCAGCTCATTTAAGAACCTGTCCCACAGTATAATCAAAACTGCCTTTAAAATTTATTTTTATGGTTGCCGTTTATATCTATGCATGTTCCCAGGGCATAAAGCAAGATTCAGACCCTTGAAATATTGTTAACATTCATTTTAATTTGTGTTCTGTGTCTGCAAGGCAAGCAGCATTCATAGATGCAGCTTTTCCACAGCACAGTGCTGCCATGGTAGAGAAAAACCACCCCCTTTAAATTTCTTTCTGCCATACCAGTATTTGAGGCATAGACAAAGGGAAAAGATGGCCTTTCTATTGTCCTTTGCAGGTTTTTCCCCTTTTGTCAAATACGTCAGTAGCAGTAAATAGTGTGGTACTATATACACTGTTTTAAGTAGGGTGCCTGAACACTGGCCAGTTTGACTTACCTCCTGCCTGCCAGTGATGATCAGGCACCCAATTAATTGATGGGTAGGTCAGCTGTTCATAACCTCTTCACATTTGTTTGTACTAACAGGCTACTTGCAGCCATCAGAAGCCAGTTGATGAAAAGAAGCAACCTTTTTCTCCTTTCCCCTTTGCAACAGGGTGGTCAAAAGCACTGCTTCCAATCTCCAACTTCTCTGTGTAGCTTTTGGGGGGGCTGTAAATTACAACCTGACATCCAGCTGATCCCTGATCAGTTGAGAGTTGATTTCTGACTAGCAGGCAGCTGCAGACTTGTTTGGCAGCTGTTTAAGTTGTTCAGTGCAGTCTGAACATATCCTTGAATTGCTCGCAGTATAATCATGAGGGCCCAACAGGGCATGTTTGATTGCCAGAGAGGTTCACTGCAAACTTCATGGCAACCCTAGTTTTAAATGTGTTGAACAGAATAATTCCTTTCTAGAGTTACTAGTTTTTTACTGCCGGGTTTTAAAGGACTCTGCAGTCTCCGTTCATTGGATAATTCACATTTTCTCAACATATTTAATGTGTTTGTTTTGCAACTCCATGGTATGTTATACCCTGTATTTGGTGATTGCACCCTGTTTGGTGACTGCAAGTCTGTCTGTTCTCACTAGGGGAAAAACATTCTTGTTCTCTTACATGCTTAAGATTAAAAAAAACCCAGGCTTCTTTTTCTAAGACATTGTTGAGAATTATTATCCCCTTGCTTTTCAAAGGTGATGGTGGTGGGGGGAAATGGAGAAAGTAACAATTGTTTTGGAAAAAAAGAGCTGTGGATAATTATACTTTGGTTTGTTAGAGAAAAAGTTTAAGGTAGCAGCTAAGCAGTTGGATCCAGCCAGCTTTCCCACTTAGTCTCACCCAATTCCCTTCCAGACTATAGCCCCCACCTTACCTGGCTTGTGTATGCAGGTCCCACAATTGTCAGCATAGTCTTTTTGCATGATGAAAGAGGACACCTTCATTTTTTTACTAGAAGAAAAGCTGGTTGGATCCAACCCAAGGTTTAGAGTTGTGAACCAGAAGTCCCTGCTTTAAATTTTACCTTAGCAATGAGATCACTGTTTTGCCTTACAGAACCCACTATTCTTTCAAACAGGTCTTTAGTATATTGGGATAGTAATATTAATCTACCTGAAAGGGTTGTTATTTTTTGTAGCAGTTCTTAGTATGGGATTCATAAGGCTCCTGCTCTGAAAGCAAATAGTATGATACTCATCCAAAAGCATCCATAACGGATGTTGTGGCAGCCATGCTGTGAAGGGAGATCTGAAGCTATATTTGAGTGGCAATAGCTATTAAGCATAGATAATGGATATTATAGTGGAGAAAAGACAGGTGGAAAAATCAGCCTGCTGTTGCAGCATGAGGTCACTCCTTGCTGCTTCCTGAGATGATGTTCTACAGGTAAGAATACCAGACTGGAAACAGAAGTATGTGTGAATATTCGTGTATACAGACAAATCTATATGGTGCAGTCGAACTGCTGATGCCACTGCAGAAGACTAGCTCCCAAAGGAACCCTGACATTAAACAATTTCAACAACAAAAATGTCCACAAAATTACTGCACTCTGTTAAATTATGAAAGGACTCTAGGCAATCATTTGCCTCAGTGCTTGTATTATGTTTCAAATGGTAAAAATTGTGAATCAGTTTGAAGAACATAAGAGAAGCCATGTAGATCAGGCCAGTGGCCCATCCAGTCCAACACTCTGTGTCACACAGTGGCCAAAATCCAGGTGCCATCAGGAGGTCCACCGGGGGGGCAGAACTCTAGAAGCCTTCCCACTGTGGCCCCCCAAGCACCAAGAATACAGAGCATCACTGCCCCAGACAGAGAGTTCCTATCTATACCTTGTGGCTAATAGCCACTGATGGATCTCTGCTCCATGTGTTTATCTAGTTCCCTCTTGAAGCTGTCCATGCTTGTAGCCGCCACCACCGCCTGTGGCAGTGAATTCTACGTGTTAATTACTCTTTGGGTAAAGAAGTACTTTGTGTTATCTGTTCTTAGTCTACTGCTCATTCATTTCATTAAGTGCACAAGAGTTCTTGTATTGTGAGAAAGGGAGAAAAGTACTTCTTTCTCTACCTTCTCTATCTCATGCATAATTTTGTTATCTTCTATCATGTCACCTCTCAGTCGTCATTTTTCCAGCCTAAAGAGCCCTAACCTCTTTAACTCTTCTTCATAGGGAAGGTGTTCCATCCCCTTAATCATTTTAGTTGCCTTTTCATGCACCTTCACACACCTATAATATCTTTTTTGAGGTGCAGTGACCAAAACTGTACACAGTACTACAAATGAGGCCGCACCATAGATTTATACAGGGGCATTATGATACTGGCTGATTTGTTTTCAATCCCTTTCCGAATAATCCCCGGCAAAGCTTTTGCCTTTATTGCAGTTGCACACTGAGTCGACATCTTCAGTGAGTTATCTACCATAACTCCAAGATCTCTGCCCTGATCAGTTACCACCAGTTTGGACTCCATCAACTTATATTTATAATTAGGATTTTTGGCTTCGATGTGCATTACTCTGCACTTGCCCACACTGAACCTGATCTGCCACGTTGATGTCTGCTCACCCAGTCTTGACTGATTCCTCTGGAGTGCCTCAGAGTCCCCCCTGGTTCTCACAGCCCTGAACAATTTAGTGTCATTCGCAAACATAGCCACTTCATGGCTTACTCTTAACTCCAAATCATTAATGAACAAATTAAAAAGCACTGAACCTAGAACTGAGCCCTGCGGTACCCCACTGCTTATCACCTTCCAATGTGAAAACTGCCAATTCATACTCACTCTCTGTTTCCTGTTCATTAACTAGTTTTAATCCACAAGAGGATACTCTTATCCCATGAACACTGAGTTTACTTAGGAGCTTTATTTATTTATCAAAAGCTTTCTGGAAGTCTAAGACTGCAATCATATGCACAATTAGACCTGACATGGGAGTGAATGCTGGGCAGATTTAAAGGGAGCGATCAGACAACAACATCTGGGAAGTGCTCTGCAGCCGTTGGCAACCTGTTTTGCTCTGCCGCAGAAGTAGAGTTAAAAGTCACCGGGGAAAATCCAGTAGTAAACGGGTTGTGATGGGCCACAGGTGGACTTTCACCTGTCTGATTGCTCCAGCGTGCTCTCATGGTGTCAGAATAATCTGATCAGGCCATCCCGACTCCGTGCCATTGTTCCCCCCCTTCGCAGTATGCACATTATCACAAACTCCATAGGGAGCCCTCAGTGTGGAGGTGCAATTCATCAATCCCTTGTTTAAGTGCATGAGAAAAAAAATGGGACAATAATCCCCACCCGACTCACCCACAGTTGTGTCTGATCACACACTGACGGACTGTGCCCACAGCTGCAAAGGGAGATGTGATCGTGCAACTGTGGGTCAAATTCCTCCGGAGGAAATAGCCTCACTTACCCCCCCCCCCACTTGATCTCATGCGTGTGACCACAGCTTATGTAAACAACATCTACTGGGTCACCCTTGTCCACATATTAGTTAGTGAGGTTAGTGAGACAAGATCTTCCCTTACAGAATCTGTGCTGATTCTTCCTCAATAGCTTTTGTTCATCAATGTGCCTACTAATTCTATCTTTAATAACAGATTCCACCAACTTACCTGATATCAATGTTAGACTGACCAGCCTGTAATTTCCCAGATCTCCTCTGGAACCTTTTTAAAAGTTACCTTCAGTCCTTGGGAATGGAGGCAGATTTTAGTGATAGATTGCATATTTTTGTCAGGACAGCCGCAAGTTCACATTTGAGTTCTTTCAGAACTCTTGGATGTAAGCCATCTGGGCTTAGTGATTTACCAGTTTTTACTTTGTCCATCAGTCATGGGAACTCCTCTCTCATCACCGCATTTTGACTCAGGTCTTTCAACACCCCTCCTGAAATCAGCGATTCTGGAATGGGCAAGCACCTCCCATCTTCCACAGTGAAGACAGGGGCAAAAAAATGCATTCAGCTTTTCTGCCACTTTCCTATCATCCTTTAGTAATCCTTTTACCCCTTGGTCATCCAAGGGCCCCACTGCCTTCCTTGCTGGTTTTCTGCTGCTAATGTATTTGAAAAAAAATTATTGTTGGTTTTTATGTTTTTTTGCGATATGTTCCTCATAGTCCCTTTTTGCCTGACTGATCACTGTCACAGGCTGGGATGCCATTCAAAGGAAGTCCAGAAAAGCCAAGGTCAGGAGCCAGAAACACAGAGCCAAGTCCGAAATCACTAACCAAAAGCATAGTCCAAAGCTGAGCCGGGGTCAGGAGCCAGGAACACAGAGCCAAGTCCAAAGTCAGGGGGTCTGAAGGTCTAGGTGCAAGAGCCGAGGTGGATGCAAGCAGCATGAAGCTGACTTGTTGCTCCCACAAAGAATACTGCCCAGAGTGTGGAGTTAAATGCTGTTGCCAATTAGCC
The DNA here is from genome assembly GCA_029233225.1 of Lepidodactylus listeri. Lineage (NCBI taxonomy): Eukaryota > Metazoa > Chordata > Lepidosauria > Squamata > Gekkonidae > Lepidodactylus > Lepidodactylus listeri. Next base: position 106,617,705 of record JARCFY010000003.1, read on the forward strand.
AGCTGCACGATCGCCCAGGCTCCTGTTAAAACTCTGGGCTAGCTGAGTGCCTCCCTTGTAGCCTGGCCTCTCTTCACTTGGTTGCTAAGTTTTTCCGGAGTTGCTCCCTTAAATGAGTCACACGTGGGGGTGAGTCAGGAGGACTTTCAGCTTGCAGTTCATCCTTCTTATCTGAGCCAGGTGTGAATACCGCTGCTACAGGCACTTGCCAGCTATCCTCCTCTGCGGCTTCAGAGGGGCCAGCTGTGGTTTCTGCAGGCTCAGTCAGCTCATCATCATCCATGCCCATGACAATCACCAACTTGCATTTTATTTGCCAAAGCCTGTGCTCCTTTTTATTTACCTCACGTGGACTAGTCTTCCACCGCTTAAAGGAATGCTTCTTACCTTTTACTGCTTCCATTACTTTGTTCATTAATCATGCAGGACTTTCAAAATATTTTTGTATCTTTCCTAACCTGTGGTATACATTTTATCAGGGCTTCCAGTACTGTAGTTTTAAATAGTCTCCAAGCTTCCTGAAGGGATTTGACCCTTCTTACCTTTCCTTTCAGTTTCTTTTTTGCAAGTTTCCTTATTTGAGAGAACTTACCCCTTCTAAAGTTAAATGTTGTTGTGTTGGTTTTTTGGGACAACTCCCTATTCACATAGAAGCTAATTAATAGCATTGTAGTCACTGTTCTCAACCGGTGCTATCATGTGTACATCTCTCACCAGGTCTTGAGCATTACTTAGGACCAAGTCCAGGATCACCTTCTGTGACAATCTGCTCCATGGCACAGTCATTGAGAGTATCTAGAAACCCAATCGCTCTCACCTGATTTGAACACATGACTCAATCAATATGTGGGTAGTTAAAATCATCTACTATGCCACAGTTATTTCATCTATCTGCTTTCCTTAATTCTTTTGCTGTTTTTAAACCATCCTTTGATCTGGTGGGTGATAACAAACCCTGAGAGTTAAACTTCTTTTTGGCCCCACTCTTTCCACCCATGTTTCTGTAAGTGAATCTATTTCTCTTTGATTCTCAATTTCTCAATTTGAACTGTATACCCTCTCTGACAAACAGAACCTCTGACCCTTCCCATCCTTCCAATATAATTTATATCCAGGAATCACTTAGGGATGCTAGCCTCCAGGTGGGGCCTGGAAATCTCCTGGAATTAGAATGGATCTCTAGGCAACAGAGATCAGTTCCCCTGGAGAAAATGGCTGCTTTGGAAGGTGGACTCTATGTCATATCACATTGAGATCCCTCCCCTCCTCAAATCCCGCCTTCACCAAACTCCACCCCCAAAATCTCCAGGTATTTCCCACCCCAGAGCTGGCAACCCTAGAATCACTGTATTCCATTGATTATCCCCACCCCATCAAGTTTCTGAAATGCCCACAGTGTCTATGTTCTCCTCTGATACTAAGCACTCCAGCTCCCCCATTTTACCTTGGCCACTTCTAGCATTTGCATATAAAAATCTATAATTCCCCAGACATGTTAGGCCTGCAACCTTCCTCCTGTTGCCTCTAGACCTTGTCAGGCAGTCAATAGTACTTGCCACCTTCTCAGTGGCCAGTCCTAATCCACTTCCCTCTAGAACAGTAACAGCTACCCCTTCGTTTCTTAGAGATGAGCTATCCTGAACCAGAGACATTTAATTTCCTGTTGGCTTTCCCCCAAGATTTTTTTAAAAACTGCTCTGCTACCTTTTTGATTTTAAGCGCCAGCAGCCTGGTTCCTTCTTGGAACAAGTGGAGGCTGTCCCTTTTGTACAGGTCCTGCCTGTTCCAAAAAGGATCCCAGTGCCTAACAAACTTAAACCCTTCCTCCCTACCCCATTGTCTCATCCATGCATCAAGACTCTTAATTTGTGCCTGTCTAGCTGGCCCTCCTCATGGAACAGGCAGCACATTTGAGAAGGCTCCCTTGGGGGTCCTGGCCTTGAGTCTTCTGCCTAGCAGCCTAGATTTTTCCTTCAGGACCACACAACTACATTTCCCAACATTGTTGGTGCTAACATGTGCCATGACCACTGGCTCCTCCCAGTACTGTCTACCAACCTATCTAGGCCACACGTAATGTCCACTGCCTTCACACCAGGCAAGCAGGCAAGTCACCATGTGGTCAGTACATGGGTTCGCAACCCATTTATGAAATGAATGAAAGCAACATCTTTCCCCCCACATTCCTAGTGAGTAAAACTTAAATATGAAGAGGGGAAAGCTTTATAAAAGGTCATGAGGTCACCTAATAGGTTAGAAAATTAGTCTGTTTTTTTTAAAAAGGCAATATACACAATCCCTATGTGAGCAAATATTTCTCATATCATTATTATTACTATTATTATTTTAGTGAGATAAAATAGCATCCTTCTTGTACACAGGACATTATTTCGTATTGCAGTTAGGAGATTCTGACTGTATCATGCAGCAGCTAGTGTCCTTTTGTGTGAATTGTTAAGGTGCCATGCAAATATCCCAACTCATAACCTTCCTCCAAAGAGAAACATGATTTTTCTGACCTTGTAACACACTTGTTTTAGATTAGCATTATAGCAGCAGTCATCAATTGTTAGATTAATAAACTAAAAACAAAAGTACTGTGGAAGCTTTTACCTCTAACAATAAATTGTAGCTTTTGTTTATTAGGTGGATATTATATTCCTTCAGTACTAAAAAACTATAATTACAATAAGTGCCATGGAAATTTATTAAAATATGATCAATTCATTCTTTAACTATTTTACAGTTTGAATTGTCTTGTGTGAAACTATATTCCCAGGATTGGCCGATTTGTAGGGGTAGCAACTGTTCTGTGTTGGGCATGGGCACCACCAGTATTGTGTCAGAAATACACATTTCAGGCATGGAAATGCCATGACAGTTTAATGTTTTGATGGTTTAGCCAGCTTTATTGTGATTCTACAGACTTAAATTCACTCTGTCCGCATTCTTAATGCTCTTTGGAAAGTCTCTGTTACATGGTCTACTGTACTGCTTCATCGTCTTTCCGTAGAGTGCTGCTGCCACTTCTTACCACCATTTCTGTGTATACAATACAGTATGAAGCCTCTACAGCTAGGCTTACTGTTAATCAGGACAGGCCTGCTTCAGGAGGCAGATTATGGGATGCCATTAAGGGGCACTATATGATCAACTGTTACCTAATTAGAACTTAATTTTCACCACAATGGGTGGGATTTGGACTCTTTGCCTCAGCCTCTACATTAGTTTGGGCCATCTCTGTCTGCTGCAGAATAAAAATGAACACTGTGTCCATGTGTGCCAGGGTACTTTGGCAATAAATAAACAAAAGTCACGTTTCCAGCACAGAGTAAGGGCATCATGGATGCAACTACCAGATTAGAATTGTTCCAGATTACTCTGATCAACTCCTGATTTAGACATAGGCATGATTTTAAGATGACTTAGGTGTCTAGATAGCGTTCCTAATCAGAACATTAACCTTTTAGTAAGAGGTACACCTCAACAACATTTTTTTGGTTTATTTGAGGATACAGTACTTAAATATACTATTAGAGAATCTTTGCTTCCATTTTGTCTTTTTTATTACAACATAACTTTGCCTCTTTAACATCGTCGTTGGCCCTCTTACTCTTGACCTTTAACAGGCAGCTGAAGACCATTTTATTTATGACAGCATTTGCTTGATTTCAGTTCTTCTGTCTACCAGCAGTTTTAAATGACTGATTATAAATTAGTGATTTTGTGTATTTTATTATGTTTCATTGTTGTTTATATCGTAAGCCACTTTGAATTCTTATAAGGTAGAAAAGCAGCTAATAAATGTCTGAAATAAATAAATTCATTAACTAACTTAAAGAGCCCCTTCTAAGAAGGAGCTGATAGGCAATACAGATTTTCATATGAGAAGAATAATTGGATTTATACCCCAGCGTTCGCTCAGAGTGGCTTACAATCTCCTTCCCTTCCTCTCCCCACAACAGACACCCTGTGGGGTAGGTGGGGATGAGAGAGCTCTGACAGAACTGCTCTTGAGATAACAGCTCTGAAAGAACTGAGACTGACCCAAGGTCACCCAGCTGGCTGCATGTGGAGGAGTGGGGAACCAAACCCGGTTCTCCCAGATTAGTGTCCGCCAGTCTTAACCATGACACCAAACTGGCTGTCATAGGTTTTCAAAATCATATTCCAACAATAGCTAGCTTTCCCACCTAATGGGGCTCACATTCCCAGCTAATTATCTTATAATGTCAAACACTGTACAAAATTAGCTGGAATTATGTATCAGACAGATACATGCTGTATTACCTGCCTGTTGGATCCCAGCCAATACACCCCATCCTTGAACTATATTTTCACTTTTGTATTTAGCTGGACATTTTTTCCATTTTCAAGTGCTTCTTGTACTTGGGCCCCAACACGTATTATATCTATTGATATGAATTATGTTATTTCAGATCTACTAAAGGCCATCTTATGCTGTCATTCCTTTGTTCCTTAATCCTCTCTAAGGCTGTCTCTGGACTCCCTGTTTGGCATGTTTAAGTGAGAGACCAGGACAGCCCTGATTTGGGCCTGCAGAAGCATCTTCCATGATCTTTTAAACAGAGACCAGCAACTTCTCCTGTATTCCTGGCCATATTCGTGCAAGAATACAGATAGCATTGCACTGAACTATTTGAATACTGCCTCTGTGCCAGTATTTGTTTTGTATAACATCCCTGGTTCTACACTTTTTTACTGGGAAAAGCTCTTCAGTAGTAATTGGTGTTACCTATTTCCTGTTGATGGGCAGGTGAGGAGACATGTGAGAGCTAATCAGAAAGGCAAGGTTCCGGTAGCTGTTACCTGTTTTCTTGCAGTGCCATCCTAAGCAGAGCTACAACCTTCTAAGTCAATTGAAAGCAGTGGGTTTAAAACAGTGTAGCTGCTTTGGATTGGACTGCAGATGTCATAGCTTTGACTTTATCTATTGCAATGTAGGTAAAATACCTCTCAGGACTCTATAAATTTAGCGCAGCTTTTGCTGTCTTAGCTGCTATAAAGTTTGTTCTATGGTCATCAGGAGTGTGGCTGGTTCAGATGTACCACACCTATCAGTTGGAACAGCTAGTGAATGTCCTTGAAAAGCAGTGGTACAAAACTATTCAAAAAGAATAATGTTCCATAAACAATTCACTCTCCCCTTCCCTGATTTAAACTGTGTAATGATAACAAAAACAATGGAGCACATTAATAAGCTATTGCTGTCCACAAAGAACCCTATCATTATCATTTGTGGTACAGACTGTATGCAAAATATGGAATAATCAAACTGTACAGCCCTAAGAGGAGTGCTGAGTTTATGCAATTAATTTAATAGTGTTGTGCAAAAAACAAGGCCCGGCCTTGTGACCTTTGGCTATGCGTATCACAATCCCAATTCAAACAGGTTTTTTTCATCTTCATCTGTGCATCTCCTCTTCCACAAGAGTTCTTGTGAGTTGTCCTGTTGGACCAAATTGTACTGGCTTTTAGTAAACATGCTTAGTCCACACTGTAAATTAAGTGGTTTATAGTACAACCCTTAACTAGGGCTACCAACCTCCAGGTGACACCTGGAGATCTCCTGGAATTACAACTGATCTCCAGGCTGCAGAGATCAGTTCCCCTGGAGAGAACTGCTGCTTTGGAGGCTGGATTCAATGGCATTATTCCCTACAGAGGTCCCTCCCCTCCCCAAACCCCACCTTCCCCAGGCTCCAGCCCCCAAATCTCCAGATATTTTCTGCATTGGCAACCCTATTCTATACAGAGTTTGTCCAGTCTAAGCCCAGTGAAATCAGGGGCCTTATGCTGGAGTAATGGCACAGGATCACAGTGTTAGAGGGCCTGAGTCTGATGGTGTTAGAGATATTCAGTCAACGTATTCCCATGGCTGAGTCTTATGAAGTCAGGTTGTCTGGTAATACCTGTGACATTTGTGCCCTCAACATGTTAATTGGCTTTCTGCAGGAATGGCCACAGCTGGCAACCCACCATTACAGAGGAAAAAGGCACTCCAGCATCTTCTGCCACCTGCCTTCCTTGCATCAGTAAAACATCCAATTGTGCTTGTGAACCTGTTCCTTCTGGGGGAGTGTAATCCCCTCCACAGCAGGCTGTACACCTGAATTCCCATATCAGCTTTATTAACAAGCCACAGCATTTCCATCTTGTCTGGATCTCAATTTATTCACCCTCATCCGGTCCTTCATTGCCTGCAGACACTGTTTTAGTATTTCCGCCGGCTCCTTGAATTTAGATGGAAAGGCGAAGGAGAGCTGTGTGTCATCCGCATACTGATGATATTATGCTCCAAATGTCTGGATGATCACCCCTAGTGTCCTCATATAGATGTTAAACAGTATAGGGCAGTGGTGTCAAGCCCATCCAGGGCTTTTATCCGGGTTGCAAGCCTGTGAGGGCGGGAACATGAGGTATGAGGGAGGGAACAGGAAACTGCATGGGGGAGTGAGCCGGCGAGGCACTCCAATCCTGGCTTCAGTGTGTGGTGGAACAGCCTCCTCTCTAGCAGTTTACTTCAGCATCAGCCTCCCTGGTAAGTAGGGGGCTGCTGCAACTGCAATCATGCTGGCTTCCCCTCCCCTCCCTCCCTTCCCATGGCATATGGCAAGGCAGCTCTTTTCTCTATTAGAGCTGGACAATGCTGAGCAAAAGTGGCATGCCAAGGGTGGGGTGGGGGTGGGGGAACAGACCACCCTAGGTACATTCAGTGCGGGGTGCCCAGAGGCCCAGTGGGGAGGCTGTGCATTGGGGGAGAGGAGAAATGAGCTATGGGGATGCTTGGACTTCCTGGCTTGGATTGTGACACCAGAAAAGGGGATTATTCCTCCTCTCCCTCAATGCAAAGCTCACCCTTGAGCAAATCTCAATCAAAAAGAGAAAAGTCAAGAGAAAAAAATACATTCTCTTTTTGCTCTGCACAATATTTTTAACTGTGCTGAGCAAGAAGAGAATGAATTTGAAGAAAAATGAATGAAGAAGAGAATGAATGAATTTTTCCACCCACAAAGTCAGAGACACCTGAGAGCCAACAACCTTGAGGAGCTGCTTCAAAATCCAAGGCTCTCATGCTTCCTTTGGCACACCTCTGCACATCAGAAGCCGCGGAGGCACCTAGGCTGCCCCAGCTTGGATTGTGATGTTGGAAAAGAGGATCACTTCTCTCCCCTTCAATGCAAAACCCACCCTCAAGCACATCTCAATCAAAAAGAGAAAAGTCAGGAAAAAATACATTCTCTTCTTGCTCAATACAATAGCATTAACTCTGTTGAGCAAGAAGAGAATGCATTTTTCCTAATTTTTTCCCCTCCACAAAGTTAGAGACACCCGTGAGCCAACAACCTGGGTGGAACTGCTTCGGAATCCCTTGGCGCATCTTTGCACATCAGAAGTCTCGCAGGCACCCAGGCTGCCCCAGCTTGGATCCTGACACTGGGAGAGAGGATCACTCCTCCTCTCTCCCCAATGCGAAGCTCACCCTCGAGCACAGTCTCAATTGACAAGAAAAAAGTTAGGAGAAAATACATTCTCTTCTTGCTCAGCACAGTATTCTTTACTGTGCTGAGTAAGAAGAGGATGCATTTTTTCTGCTCCACAAAGTCAGGGATGTCCCTTTCTCCTCCTATTTGAAACAGGGCAGCCCTTCACATCATAAAAACAACTGGAAACACGTGATCTTGTTGCTTCATTTCTTGTCCTTCCATGGGATTGTGAGATTCGGGTTAAAAACTGAATAGCTCTGACTAAGCTGGGTAATATTCTGCCTGTGCCCTGAAGACTTTGCATTCAGTTTTTTTTCTTGGAAGGTCTATATATCAAAATTGATTGTCTTTGAAGCATGTTTATATTTTGAGTAAAAATACTATCATTCATTGGGTTTACGTGTGACCTTTATAAATTTTATATCTCCAGTAGATGGCATTACATTTTATGGGACACATGACCCGGCCTGAAAAAGTGACGTTTATGTCAAATCTGGCTCTCATGATAAATGAGTTTGACACCCCTTGACTATAGGGGATAATATGGAACCTTGAGGAACCTCATAGCTCAAGAAGCAGAATAGAAAGCCCCCAGCATCAACTTCTCAGATCTTCTTTCCAAAATAAAAAGATCTAAAACAACAGAGAATAGCACTGCCTTGGCACAGTTGGCCATGCAATCCTGAAGAATGCCATGGTCAGTGGTATCCAAGATTGCTGAGAGGTCCAGGAGAATCAATGGGGACATATCTTCACTGTCCATAGACTAGCACAGATTGTCAATCAGGGCACCAAGTCAGTTTCTGTACCACAGCCAGGTTGAAAGGGATGGATACACTAATCCAGAAACCAAACTGCACTTTGATTGCTGAGAAAATGTCATATCTCCATAACAGAAGCACTATCTGGAGCACTCTTTACCCCACCCCTCATCTCAGAATAACAATTCTGTTTTTATTATACCAAGAAATGATTGTCTGAATATACGTGACTCTGCATGTTTGCCTCATTCCAATTGAAACCAATATGTAATATGTTCAGTGGTATGAAGTAATGTTTGTTAATATAATATTCTGGGCCAGTTTATGCCACCATGTATCTTGACACAACAGTCCTCAACTCATTTCAAGCTGTGACATGTTCGAGACATTTATGGTTGAGTTGTGTTGGAAGAAAGTTATGCATCTCTGTCAAGACCAGAAGCTCTTGAGTTTCACCTCTTTTTCATGAGGAAAACATTTATTTGTTGGGGTAAATATTTTAATTGATCAATACCTTGGTTATTTCCCCAGTGGGTGAATAACCCAGTTACTCCTGTGTCACCAACCTGCTCTCTGAATTTTTTGATTGTACAGACAATTATCTTTGGGTAGCAACATTTGAATCTTGATTGTTTACTATAAATAACTTCAAAGTTGTCAACACAAATAAAAGATATTGCCTTAACCAGTTTTGGCTCTCTGCTTATGAGGCATCAGTTCCAATCCTGACTTACCAGTAAGAGTCATGAGTTGGCATATTGTGTAAATATAATTTTACTTTAGATAAATAGATGATGTACTTAAATTACTTTCTTTCCCCCCCTCAAGGGCACAGTTTATTAAAGTCATGCTTACTATGAGCTAGGGTTGTGAACTGCTTGGAGAAAAAGTGTCCTGTCCCTGTAATGCCAACTTAATGGGACTTTTTAACCAGGTGATTTTTTTTACCTGCCTGCCCTGAAAAACTTTAGCTGCCTCTTTTCTCACATTAAACCTCTGTTAAACTGACAAGACATTTCCTCCCAAGTCTGTTGACAAACCTATGAGTTCATAGCACCCACTTGTAAGCGTTTGGGACAGTTTCAACCTACAGTGCTGGCTCCTGTCTAGATGGAAGTCCTGAGAGCAAAGAAGTTAGCCATCCCTGCTTTTCAAAGAAATATAGAGAACACGGCACTCCCATGAAATCTGCTTTCTCAAGCCCCTGCTTACTGTTTCTTCATAAGAAACTACTGTTGCATAGACAATGGCTGAATAACTCAGGGGAACCTCACCAAGGCCCTTCCTTTCTAAGGAAGAAAGAGCAAAAGAAAACAACACTGCATATTACTGTAGGAGGTTTTCAGAAGGGCCTCTATGTACTGGAGTAAACATGTGCCCTACTTTCCCCCCCCAAGGCTCTGTTTTACAAAGGGGATTATCTTTGTAATATAAATGTTTCTGTGAATTTAATAATAAATACATGGCTTCTTTGGGGGAGGGTGCAGCAGCGAGACACCTAACGCTAGAGGGAGCTGTTCACACACAGCTTTTTTTAGCACATTTACTTTTTCTCTCTACAGTATTTCAGCAGACAGAAGTAGCTAGAATTTAACAGTGCTGCAAACTGCAAAGTGTTTGTGATATACTGCATGTGAATGGAGTAGTTAGAAAGCAAAGTCCTATTATAACATTTTACTTTAAAATACTTTTTGTCTGTTTAATTTTGTTTCTGGGTTAATAACTTTCTCCTCTGGCATTTGGGACTACTCCCCCCCAAATATTACATCTGGATAAAGCAGAAAGCAAACGTAAATCAGGAAATGTAGGAGACTTTACATGTATTAGAAACATTCTAAAAGACAGATATTCTCCACTATTTCAGCAGATGGTTGCATTAAATGAATCTGAGTACAATAAAACCCACTTCTTACAAAGTTTAATTTCAAAACATTAAAATTTTAAAAATCTGATAAAAAATAAAATAAAAGTTATTATTTATTTATTTATTCGATTTGTAGCCCGCCCTCCCCACCTTTCAGTGGACTCAGGGTGGCTACCAGCATACAATAAAATATACAATATCATTAAAACATTAAAACACAAACCAAACAAACAGCATCCTTCCTTATCGGGAGGCGTCTTAGGTGTTAAACAGTACAGACAGTGGGAGAGCGTTCATTTAAAACCTGTGTGACGGACCAATATTGCTACCTGCATATTGCAGATGCTAAACAGAGGCTAACTGAATAGGAAGCCTACAAAAATATTATGACGAACTGAACCACACATAACCCAATCATGTCTTGTGTCCTTCCATCCCAGATAGGCAGCAAGAACTGGTAGGCAGCATTTGGCTTAGTGGGTCACAATTTGTGCAGCCTTGCAGCATAGGAATCCATGACTGAGGCATGTGTTCCACACCGGTGCACTCATTATTGTTGCCGTGTTAAGGCTTGTGTCTATTGTGACATATTTGCTATGTTAAAAACCCGATGTTGGAATGAAAGTAAATCTGAGGAAAGTGCTGACTGTAAGGAGATCTGCCTTACTGTACAAGCTGAGTCATGCAGGGAGCTTTCTACTTGATGGAGTGTTAGGGGAAAAAAGAACAGACATGCATGCCCTTCAGTCTATCACTTCATTCTGCAAAATGCTGTGGATCGGCTCTTCATTTGAAATATATGTATGTTGTTGCTTGAGAGAGATTTTGGGCCTGAAAGAGAAGTTGTAGTCATGGACCTTGTTTTCTTATGCTTCTAGCTGCCTCCTTGCCATCCACCTCCCACATCCAACCACCCGCAAGCCTCACCCAGACCTCCCCCTACATTGAATTCTATGAAGGAACAGGGAAACTATAATGATTGCTGCCCACTGCCATGCTACTTCTACAGAAATAATCTGGCAGGGGGTGGGAATCTCTCTCTCTCTCTGAACGGTCTGTTTAACACAAAGGGGGAAGGAATGAGGATACTATTAGGAAGGTCCATTGCCACAGGGGATGCCTGTGAGGCCTGGCCATCAGTACTAGCCAAAATTCTTCTCAGAATTTTCAGTGTACAAATCTGCATTTTTTTTATTTACAAAGGTATAGGTGAGATGACAGGATTGTACCTGAGGGATGCCTGATCCAATTCCCATTGTTCTGGCAAGATATTCAGAAGACTGACAAGCACTTGACACTGAGGGCCAAACTAGATGTGTTATTTTTGAACTCTCTAAATGGTTCTTCTCACAGATTTTAAAAGTGTAAATAACATCCCTTGGGAGGGGATTTGGACTGGAAATATGGAGGGTTTGAGCTGTTCTCCTTCATGCTCTTTTCCTCATGCCTGGAGTTGCTGTTTGCTTCATGAGGATGGGAGGGGTAGTTAGAACTGACTGGGATGGCACCTGCATGTTTTCCCTCATGGTGCAAACAACAGATGTCAGGGCAGCAGCAAATGGCAGTGACACTTAACACTAGAAGCCTGAAGTGAATACCTTCTCAAAAGGTGATATGTTTTTAAAAATACAAGAGATTTGTTCGCAGCTCTCCCAACATCCTTAGGATAGTTTTTAATTTTATTAAAATATCTAATACATTTAAGGATATTCAGTTAATTGTATTGTTTTTTCTTGTTTCACATTGATTTAGGAAACATCTCCATCACACAGTCTGCCTGGATTCTAGCTAAATCTCTGAATTCTAGCTAGATCTCTGAATTCAGGCTCTGGGAATCTTGTCCTCTCAATGATTCAGAGTTTCTGTATGATATCAGTTTTAAAAATTAGGGTTTAATAAATTTCATGAAATACATGCTTTATGGTCTTGAAGAATCATAAGTGTACAAAAGTCCAGGTAGTTAAACTCCCCTGCTGTGAGGTATGATCACCTTTGTCCTCCACAGATAAACTTGAGCTTTGAGACCAGAAACAGAAAAAGAAGTGCTTTGAGAATCAGATGGCTTATGCAAACAGATTTTCTACTTACCAGGAAGCTGGGCTTGCCTCTTGCTGTCAGCAGCACAGGAAGAAGAGGGCAGGAATTGCCTGTGGTACTTGCACTTGGACTGCCATCTTCACAACAAGGAGGAAGCAGCAGCCACTACCTCATCTTCCTTGTGAGGAAAGGGGTTCAAGCACCAGCACACTAGCCACCTCCTTCTTGCCTCTTTGTGAGAAGAAGGCAGCGGTATCTGGTCTGCCTTCTTGATGGGGAAGAGGAGGCAGAAGATACAAGGTTCTAGGATATGTCCTTAGCAAAGAAATTAAGGTAGAGAGTACAGAAAGCTATAGATATAATTTTATAAAGCTAGAAATCTTAGGTAACTCCTCAAATATCTGAGCTTGATATAATGGGATTGAGCCTTCTGGAAATGTTTCCCCTACTCTGTGACCACTGCGGGGTCACCTGCCTACTTAGATTCCCTTCCTAGAATAGATTTTATGGGCCCTGTCAAGACTACTACTACTAGTCTATGCAAAAGGCTGAAGCTTCCACATGGCTTGAGTCAAGCCCAAATTAAAGTTTCATAAAATAATTTTTAATAACCATATATTATAAGCATTCAAAATGAAAGGAAAGGGGAAGTGTGAGTCTGTTTTAACAACACTTGCCATAGGCAGGCCAGATACATTAACTACTGATCAGACGAGAAGCAAGAAAATCATGAGCTAAGCTGAGTGAGGCCATAGTTTAATGCACAATATCAATATACAACTTTTTCCTGTCAATCCTTCCAAACCCACTGAAGTAAATGGGCTTAGAAATGTGTAAGTCTGCTTAGGATTGCACTGTTAATAGCTTCAGTCATTTGGGAAAAGTCAGGTGTGGTGGTCAGTGGGTAAATTGATAGAGTACCAGACTAGGACTTGGAATACATTCAGATCCATGAAGCTCACTGGCTAGTAACTTGACTAGTCACACGTACTCAGCGTAATATACTGCACAGGGTTCTTGTGAGGATAAAATGAAGGAGAGGAGAAATATTTCTTGGAAGTAGGACAGGAGAAAAAAGTGCTACCTGTATAGGAAAGGGAAGTGGGTAAATATATTTAATAATAATAATAATAATAATAATAATAATAATAATAATAATAATAATAATAATAATAATAATAATAATAATAATAATAATAATAATAATGGGATTATTATTATTATCAATAATGGATTATTATTATTATTATTATTATTATTATTATTATTATTATTATTATTTCCAAAACAGAGTTCTGTTTCTTAGGATTTTTTCAGATGTTTGATTTGATTTTTCTTTCACATATGTATCAGCTTAGTATTTTCTTTCAAATATATATTGGTTGAGGAATTTCTTGGCCAGTTCAGACATCCTCAGACATACCTTTGAGATGTAAATCTCACACTATAGAAATTCATCCATTAAAAATAAAATTGACAGAAGCTGCCAGGGTTGTTTTACAGACATAAATTCTGATGCATGCAGATTTTCATTATTTAGTATTGTGCAGCAAGATGCAGCACTGGAAACGGAACTTCAAAAAATGAAAATAAAAATCAATCCCCTCCAAGGTATTTTACTGCCAGTAAATATTATAAAAGGATACTGGCCCTGAGGAAAAGACTTTCTTACTGTCCACTGATCTCAAAGACTGACCATGGGGAGTAATAACAGCCTCACTCTAACATGTTGATACATATGCAGGAGCTGCTGTCTTTTCAGCAGCTTTATTTCTTTCAAGGGTTTTATATTTTGTACTACTACTCATCCAGATTTTTTTAAAATTTGTGAATATTTTGGCCAGAAGACACCTGTCCCCAGATAAATAACTAGGGGGAGGGGCCTTGATTCAGTGGTAGAGCCTCTGCTTTACATATTGAAGGTTCCAGGTTCAATTCCTGGCATCTCTGGTTAAAAGAATCAGGTAGGAGATGATGAGAAAAACCTCAGACTTACAGTATCATCCTAAACAGAGTGACACCCTTCAAAGTCCATTGACATCAATGGACTTAGATGGGTGTAATTCTGCTTAGGATGGCCCTGTAAGTCACTGAAGAGTTGGTGCTTGTCAGAGTAGACAATACTGACCTTGATAGACCAGTATTAGGTAACTTTCTGTGTCCAGATGCATAAATATTTAGATTTATTTTACTTTAGCGGATAAATGTCCTTAGAAAGGTTACTGTCCTGGATACTGTGAATAACCTCAAACCAACAGAACAAATGGATGGAATCCTGGTTGTTTAAAATTCACATAGTTTGAAGTTAGCACTGGTTCGTTTTTAGTGTCAACTTTTCAATAACCAGGTTTTAAAAAAATCTAGCTTGAAGAAGAAGAAGAAGAGATTGGATTTATACCCCACCCTCCACTCCCCAAGGGAGTCTCAGAGCGTCTTTCAAACTCCTTTTCTCTTCCCCTCCCCACAACAGACACCCTGTGAGGTAGGTGGGGCTGAGAGAGCTCTTTCCCAAGCTGTCCTTGAGAGAACAGCTGGTACAGAGCTATGGCTTCCCCAAGGTCATCCAGCCAGGTGCAAGTGGAGGAGTGGGGAATCAGACCCGGTTCTCCCAGATTAGAGTCCGCACACTTAACCACTACACCAAACTGGCTCTCATCACCAAGCTTGATGAGATGGAATACAGAGTTAATAGGAAAACAAGCTCAAGGGAGTTTGGGTTGCAGGCAAACAGTGAGGAGAAATGACTTGACTTAATTAATCATGCTAAAGTGGTTTAATGGTTCTGGAATATGCAGCAATAAACTAAGCAAAGCTAAGGGATTTAACACAGCTGTGAGAAACAAAGCAGTTAAAATGTCCTGCAGTTACACTGTTGTCATATTTTAGTCCAAAGGGAGTTTAAAGATACTTTTCTTGCTCTAGATGCAATTGGCCAGCGGATGTCATCACTAAAGATGTGTTTGATTGAATCCCAGATTCTCATGGCATAACAAAAGCTTTATATGGGAAAAAGGGTGTTCTTGGCTGGGGTGAAAAGTTTATAGGAGTGAGTATTTAAAAGCTTCCCATATTTGTGTCTTTCATTTGCTGAAATTGCTAATGATAACCATAAATATTTCATCAGACACACTGTAGGTGGCTTTTTTATTTTGAGAAAATACAACTACGCCGGAGTAGCTCTGCAGACTTGTGTAAAGATGACATACTTGCATCTTTTTGTTATAAATGTTAAGCCATTTCCCTTTGATGTTTTTTCATAGAACAGTGACTTTCAGGTCTGTAATAGTATGTCCAGAGAGAGTACAATGTTCCCCCACTATTTTCTGAATGTTGCATTTTCTTATGTTCAGTTTGTATTCACTGGCCCCACCCAACATCTAACTTTCTGTCACACTGGATCCACTTCTCTTGCCGCCTCTTAGAGCAGTTCCAGCATTATCATCTCAGTCTTTGGATTCTAAACACACACACTCTCTCTCTCTTACTCACTCTCTTTCTCTGTGTGTGTGTGTGTGTGTTTAAAGTGCCACCAAGTCACTTCTGACTTGTGGCAAACCTATGAATCAATGACCTCCAAAATGTGGTGTTGTTAACAGCTTTGCTCAGGTCCTGCAAATTGAGGGCTGTGTTTTACTTCAATCCACCTCATGTTGGGTCTTCCTCTTCTCCTGCTGCCTTCAGCTTACTAGATTTACCATAAATCTCTTGCATAGAAGAGGTAGGATATGTGGTTAAATGGCGTCTGGTATCCTCTCGGAGCCTGGGATGTGTAAAGAGAAGTTGAATGAGGACAACCATTGAGCTGAGGAGGGGGCTACATGTGGTAATTTTCTAGTTGTTGTTTCTACCAGGATCTGGTCTGGTGGCCAGATGTGGCTGCTATTCAACTGTCATTGCTCTCTCTCTCCCACCCTAATCTCAATCTGCTGCCTTTTCCCATATCAAGGCTCCCAGACCTCTATCTGGAAAGTAAGCAAGCAAGAACCTAACTTTTTGAGATGTGTGAGAGCCTGTCAGTGCTGGGGGCTCTTTGATTCCAGTGGAGGAGTTTTCTGATGTATGATCAAGTAATGTGTCACCAAGCTGTTTGTCTAACTAATGTATTGTTTCAAACAGATACAAATTTTGTCCTGGGTAATGCCCAGATAGTGGATTGGCCTATTGTGTACAGCAATGATGGATTTTGCAAGCTCTCAGGATACCACAGAGCAGAAGTTATGCAAAAAAGCAGCACCTGCAGGTATTTCAGCGTAGATTTACTTTCTGTTACATAATGTGTAATATTGCTATGGGCATGCCAAAGCAAAATAAAGCGATCTGTTCATCCCACTTCAGGGATTACTATCCCATTGGCTGAGCCTATCAGTTGCAGTCTGTGGATGAGAGTCCAGGATGGTTTCCAGAGCAAAGGTGGTATAGACTGTTGGTATGCAAACTCACTATGGCCGAGGACAGACTGGCAATCTAAAGCGGAGGCAGAGAGGGTGGCCAGATTGCCGCAGCTGTCCCCCGTCGGTGGCCCGCATTTACCCGCATGCGGGCCGCTCTCCACGCGCTGCAGCCGGAGACCTCTTGGAACTGGTCTCCGGCTGTCTGGGTGCGTGTTGCTGCCGCTTCCTGCCGGTCTGGACGGCTCTCACGGCGCACAGGAAGCGGCGGCGGAAGTCTGGACGCGCTGCAAACAGGCGCGCCTCGTCGGACCAGCCAGAAGCTGCGCACCGGACCAGCCAGCAGCAGAGGAGGCTCCAGAGGACGGACGGCGGTGTGGATGCACCACTCCGCCTCCTCTCTGGTAGGGTCCCGCAGCACTGTAACCAGTGTGAACGGGACGCCCCGCACCCGTTTCCCCGCGCAGCTTCTGCCCCCGCAGCTGTCCCGGGGTGAAAT
Organism: Lepidodactylus listeri; assembly: GCA_029233225.1. Taxonomy (NCBI): domain Eukaryota; kingdom Metazoa; phylum Chordata; class Lepidosauria; order Squamata; family Gekkonidae; genus Lepidodactylus; species Lepidodactylus listeri. Next base: position 106,634,762 of record JARCFY010000003.1, read on the forward strand.
GCCAGTCTGTCCTCAGCCTATGCTTGATACCAGGAAGCCACATGGGAAGGCTACTGATCCCCAGTAGGATTCACTATAAAGAGGAAATGATGTTTAAAGCACTAAAAAAGAAAAAAAAGAGAGAGAAAATGGTGCGAGCCAAGATTTATCAGAAAATCCCATATCCAGATATATTACAAGAAGGCTGTTCTTCAGGGAGAAACAATAATAATGATGACAACAATGATGATGATAATTATTATTATTTTGCATTGTGTGTGTGTGTGCACCCATGTCTGGAAATCATGGCAACCTCTGGTGATTCCTACTGGGGCATGGAGGATATTCAGAGAAGTGGCTTGATAGCCCACCTCTGCCTCCTGGCCCTGGTATTCTTTGCCCGGGTCAGCCCTGCTTAGCTTCTGAGATCTGATGAGATTGGGCTTGCTTGGGCTATCCAGGTCAGGGTGAGAATAATAATTATTAATAAACTAGACCTCAAGATGTGTGAATTCTAGTAAGGCCAAAATCACATATACATTGCAAAATGCTGAAAGACTGAAACACAGCTGTAAATCAATGTTCCTGCATGGCCACATGCAGAAACAAGGACATTTAAAACTGTATTTTTACACTGTGGGAGAGGGGTAAAAATTGGCTTTAAGTGGCACACGCGAATATGGCAGAAGAGTTCTTTAAACCAGTTTAAACTCCATTTTGTGGCTGTCCTGTGTCTCATTTTGAACATCTTTTCATTTACTTTGCAGTTTTATGTATGGAGAGCTGACGGACAAAGAAACCATTGACAAAGTTCGACAAACGTTTGAGAACTACGAGATGAACTCTTTTGAAATCTTGATGTATAAAAAGAACAGTAAGTTGACTCTTCCATTCATTTTTCAATAGGGTACAGTCAGAATAGAAATGCAAATGGGCAAGTAAACATTTGACAGAGCATCACTGTTCCAGGAATGGCCTGTTTTTTCTTTTTCTTTTAATTCATTGGTCATTAATAGGCTTCCAGTGGAGTGAATTATGAGAATGATAACTTTACTTGGAATACAGGAATAGGATTGCTACTAATGATATTCAGTGAGTGGAAATTGGAAGCAGTGGCTGCAGTAAATTGCTTTCTTTCATAGACAGTTTTAATACCATAGCATTTACTGGAATGACTTTGGCGATGGACTTAGATGCACCAGGCTAACACACCTTATGACCTTGTAACCCACCAAGTCAAACTGAGTTTACCAAGCATACTCCAATTGTCTCCTCCCTCCAGTTTCCTAAGGAAAACTTAGAAGTAGACAGGAATAGCTGGAGAATTTCGGAGGTGGCAAGGATATAGCTGGAATGCTAGAAATGTTAAGCATGTGCCCTTTTTTGTGTTTCTTCTGATCTTTTGTTGTTGACTACTGTTTCAGAATTACACAAGGGTCTTTTTTTGATAGAAATGCACATTTTGTGACTTTGTACAGAACTGTGCAATAGTGACCACTGGTCAAATGTATGTCTCAGTGGTAGAGCATACAGGATGCACACAGAAAGTCCTAGTTTCAACCCCTGTATCTCTCATTAACAGATCTCAGGGAGCAGCTGTTGGAAAAGATTTTTCTCTGCCTGAGACCATGATGATCTGATGTCAGGGTAGTCAGTACTCAACTAGATGGGCCAATGTTTTGACGATTTAATGGGTGGCAACATACATACATGTTTTTACCTTTCCTTTGGGGAGGGGCATAGGCGTAAACTACAGGGGGCTTGAGGGCTCGGGCCACCCCCGAAATTTCCCGGGGGGGACTGAGCCCCCCCGGCGAAATGGAGTGCCTGCCGTCGCCTCTCCCCCCACCTCCCCGGGCCCTTCCTAGGCCTGTCGGCCGACTGGCCACCACCGCCAAAGCCTCTTTCTCCCCCCCCCAGCCGGCTCCCCTGTACCATAGAGTTTTAAAGCGATTGCCAGAGCGTCACCCCAGCAACGTGCCCAGCGTGATGGCGTCACTTCCGGGTGATGCTATCACGTTGGGCATTTGCCTGGAGCCCCGGGAGGGAGAGGGAAGGAGGGAGTAGTGGCCAGGCGGGGGGGGGGGGGGAGAGGCAGCGGCGGTATCGTTTTGGAGGGCACACGCCCTTTGCATGCACATGAGCCCCCCCCCCCCCGGATTTCAGAACCCAATGCCCCTGGGGAGGGGGAAGTGCTTGGCAGGGCAATGAAGAGTGGAGAAGCACTGAGATTATCAAATGCCCCTCCCAAAACTGCTCCCTGAAAACAGAAGTTGCTGGGATTTTCTGACACAAAACCTCAGAAATAGAACAGAGCAAAAGTCCACTAGCACCTTGAAGACTCAAAAAATATGTGGTAGGGTATGAGTTTTTGTGAGTCACTGCTCACTTCTTCAGACAACTGAAGAAGTGAGCAGTATCTGGAGAAGTGAGCAGTGACTCACGAAAGCTCATACTGTGCCACATATTTTGTTAGTCTTTAAGGTGCTACTGGTCTCTTGCTCTTTTCTACTGCTACAGACAGACCCATCTTGATCAGCCTTAGAAATGATATTCTTACAAGCACCACTGAGTGTGAATTAACATGCAGGCTTCATACAGACTGTTGTGGCAATTGTTCATGTAGGATTTCACCTTGTAGACACATGCTGTTTCCTATGCTCAAGTGATTTCCATGTTGGAGTTAGGAAAAGCAGCCCTGAAAAACAACAATATTTGCATGAATTTCCAGGCCTTGTTCACAACAATCTTGGACTCAGGCTTCTGCTTTGATCTTTGCAATGCAAAATGGTTGAATCCTATATGCTTCACAGATTATTTCAATATAATTGCTCTGGATCCATTAATAATAAAACTGCTTGGATTAAATTAAGATGACAAAATAACTCATTCAGTGAAAACTAGTCTCTAATTATTTGGGCAAATTATTTGGGCAAATGCCTTATTTGGGCAAAGTAATAGCGAGGGCGGTGGCGATACGGTTGCAAGGTTTCCTGGATGACGCTTCGCTGTTAGACCCCTTCCAGTCAGGCTTCTGCCCGAGGTTCGGGACCGAGACAGCTCTGGTTGCCCTTACTGACGACCTCCGGAGACATCTGGATCGAGGTGGCGTGGCGGTGTTGCTGTTGCTCGACCTGTCAGCTGCGTTCGACACGGTTGATCATCAGCTGCTGTCCCGCCACCTCGCCGACGTGGGGATTCAGGGACTTGCTTTACAGTGGCTTGTCTCTTTTCTCCAAGGCCGGGGACAAAGGGTGGTGCTAGGGGATGAGCAGTCCCGGAGACTCCTGCTTGAATGCGGTGTGCCTCAGGGGGCTGTCCTGTCCCTGATACTTTTTAACATCTATATGCGCTCCCTTGCCCAGATCCGGAGGGCAGGGCTGGGTTGTCACCAGTATGCTGATGACACCCAGCTCTATCTGATGTTGGGCAGCCGGTCTGGCTCGGGGCCGGATGATTTGGACCAGGCATTGCACGCCGTGGCTGGTTGGCTCAGGCTGAGCAGGCTGAAGCTGAACCCGGCGAAGATGGAGGTCCTGTGCCTGGGTCGAGGCGGTTCATGGTCGGGGCTCCCACTCCCAACCTTCAACGGGGCGCTGTTGGTGCCTTCGCCGGTGGTTAGGAGCTTGGGAGTGCTCCTGGACCCCTCCTTGTCAATGGAGGCCCGGGTAGCGGCCACTGCTAAATCGGCCTTTTATCATCTGAGGCTGGTGAGGCAGTTGGTTCCCTTCCTGGACCGCGCGGACCTGGCCACAGTGATCCATGCAACGGTCACCTCGAGGCTAGACTATTGTAACACTCTCTACATGGGGCTGCCCTTGTTGCAAATCCGGAGCCTTCAGCTGGTGCAGAATGCCGCAGCGAGGTTGCTGATGTGTCTCCCTTATCGGGAGCACATACGACCAGCACTGGAGGCACTGCACTGGCTACCAGTGGCGTATCAAATTTGCTTCAAGGTGCTGGTGCTTGCCTTTAAAGCCCTAAATGGCCTGGGTCTGACATACCTAAGGTACCGCTTTTCCCCGTACATAACCCAGAGAGCAATTTGGTCTGGGGCCCAACACCACCTGGTCATACCTGGCCCGAGAGAAGCCAGGCTCACTGCCACTAGGGGGAGGGCTTTCTCGGTGGCTGGTGGAATGAGCTCCCAGAGGAGATCAGGGCCCTGCGGGACCTGATGCAGTTCTGCAGGGCCTGTAAGACGGAGCTCTTCTGCCAGGCATATGAATAGGGGCTGCCACCTTTGTGTACCCCCCCACCATCAATAACTATCAATGTGCGCCCAGGTATTACCATCTGGTCGCCGACAACCCCGGCGTGCGCTCAACGTTAGACAGTACGCCATCGATACTGTGAGCACTTAATAACTGTATTGTACTGTATTGTATTTTAAAGATGAAAGTTTTAATGTTCATTGTTTTATTGTGGACTTGGTCCACTAAAATGTGTAAGCCGCTCTGAGCCTGCTGTGCGGGGAGAGCAGCCTAGAAATTGAATCAAATAAATAAATAAATAAAATAGACACCTGCACATGTAAGGTAGATAGACTTACTCAAATGTGAGCACATCTGGGATGCAGAGGGGAACTGTTTTGTCCAGTGCTGGATCTCATTGAAGCTCCGTCATGCCTATTTTGCTTGACCATGAGTAAAAGGGAATCAGTATTACGAGACACCCTTAGGGTGTTCCCCTTTACTCATGGTCCAGCAACATAGCAAACTGTATACCTGGGCATACAGTTTGGTTTCCATCTTTGTCCTCAATGGTGCTTTTAAGAGGCAATTTTAATACAACCCTCTCAGAAACAAGTGGAAGGATTATGCTGTAGTTGGAAAGCTAGCAGGACTAGCAACAGGCATTCAAGCTGAGAATTTCTGCAACCTAGAAAATAGAATGTTTCTCTCTCCTCTTCATTTTCCAGAAAGGCATCCTTTTAAAATGCAATTAGTATGTAACATAAAAGCTCATTGTGCATTGCCAGGATGCAGAATGCTCCTTTTGACCTAAAACAGTGTTCTTCAAATATCATACATTTCACATAATCTTTTCTACATTGACTTCTCTGTCAAAACATTCTAGGATAAATGGTTAATTCAGTACTACTAGCCAAGCCTTTTGGGCCTCACTGTCATCTTGGTGAATGAACAGTGCACTGTAGCTCGCATCATATGTGCCTGGACATTCTAGGGGAAGATCAGTAGTGGTAGGCAAGCTTGGTTGTGTGTGTGTGTGTGTGTAAGTGCGCGTGTGCATATGTAAAGTGCCATCAAGTTGCAGGTGACTTATGACAATCTGTCATCAAGTTTTCAAGGCAAGTGATTAAGCAGGGGCAGTTTGCCATTGCCTTCATTTGCAAAGTCTTCCTTGGTGGTCTTGCATCCAAGTACTAACCTAGCTTAGCTTCCAAGGTCTGATGAGATCAGGCTATACCATACCATTCCACATCTGGGCAAGCTTATAGTGAAGCTTATTCACTATAACTCATCTTCTAGTTAGAGAACTGAAGAGACCCCAGTGTTCTCTGATGGAAATCACTTACCTAAACAGCCCCTGAAGGGGGAAGGGTCTATCTCAGTCTTCCATCACAAATAGATTTATATGGACTGCCACTGTGTGGACATGAGAGAAAATCCGGTTTACCTCATACATGCCACTGACTAGAAGTTTTGGCTTTGGCAATCCACTGGCCTATTAGGTCCCTTGTTAGTTGTAAGGATTAACATGTCCTTACAAGAACCAAGTAATGTGTCTCTCTTGTTACTCTCATTGCCATCTTTTATTTATCTTCAGTTTGTTCCCTTCCTGCATATTAGAGTACAGCCTGAGGTGCTACTTCTTATGAGACAGGATTCTGCTTGAAGCAGTCCTGGAGCACAACGCAGTCAGTGCCAGTCTTTGTCCAGGAACATCAGCTGAATAATGTACACCTTGTTCAGTCACTCTGATTTTGACACTCCATAATGGGAGAACACACTATCTTTAATCCTAAACCTAACCCTCCACTATCTGTATTCAAAACCTCTGGGCATTTAGCACAGGAGTCCTGTTAACTGTTTTCAAGATTCTACCAGGTTTTAGAAGGGCATTCTTTCCTTGTGCTAGATACATTACTCAATACTATTGCCGGAGCACAGAAGGGGGAGCTATGAGGGCATACCAGAATGGCAACATGCTGTCAGTTAACCATTAGTGGCTTCAAATACCTATAAGGAACAGAGGATCCATTCTAATGGAATTCACCCTGGTAGATCAAATAAACAGCAAGGAAAGTGGGTAGAAATATGTGACAAGGTATTTTCAACAGTGGCACCAGAAACTATGGAATATCCTTCTGAATGAGGTTAGAGGCCCCAGATTACATGCTGGATCTCAAAGGTGCAGCTTCTTCCCATGAAAAGGCAACTTGTAGCAAGCTTTGTGGGTTGACTAAACATGACCAGAGCTGAACAGATGATATGATAGTTTGAATGTTTGGATTATGGTGTTTAGCGGCTGGACTGGTTTTATTTTTGTATGTTTTGGACCTCTGTTTTTATTTGCATGTCTTATTATTAAAAGAATTCTTGAACACTAGATGGATTAAAAGGTTGGTTAATAATAAACAAAATAAACAAGTGTAGGTTTAGCTTAACTCTAATCCTACAATTTATCTCAAGAATTTATTTTGAGAAAAAGGAAAAGGCATGAGGAAACCTATGAGAGGTCCGTATCTTTCCTTTTGTATTTGATTGCTGCTTTAAAAGCACATAAAAAAGAGCCAGATAATCTATAAATCTTATCAAAATAGCTGTCAGGCTGAAGACAGCTTCTGTTCTTTAATCACTTTTCAGTGTTCTAGTACAACAGAGCAAAGCCTTATGATTCTCCTTCAGGGACTGAAATGGAATACCACCCCCCCATCTTAACATGTACAGTTTTGACCTATTGACCCATTACCAGCTAGCCTGCAAATGAGGCCAGTGACTGCAAATGCAGAGATGGCAGCTTTGAAGACACCGATAAGAGCATGCTTAGGTCTATCAGCATCACTGCACTATGCAGAGAGATCAACCCGTGAGGGCTTACAGCTAGTTGTGTTCTCCTTCCACTCACTCTGCCTGCTAAGATAGAGCAGTTAGTCACAGCTGGACTTTCTTGTGTGTTTATCTTAGACAGTAAGATGCAGGAGACTTTGTCTGCTTAAATTTGCAAATTTTATGCTAGCAATGTGACTTGCTTAACCCATCCTGATCACAGAGACTGAACGTGCTTACTAATGAAACTAGAGCAGAATCTGTGGCTTCTGCGAGCATGTACAGTGACAGCATTAAAAATGAATAGTGTAATATTGATTGAAGGAGTTTCAAAGGTTAGCTGAAGCTACAGTGCAACCAAAATTCAGCCGTGTACTTCATCATGCCCAGTTATTAAGAGAGAGTTGACATGTGTCTGGAGCGTGCAGTGTGCATCTGGCGCAGTTTTAGTGAGTAAGGCTGAAGTTTACATGCATGGGCAGGGCTGGCCCAAAAACTAGACAAGCCTAGGGTGCCAGATTCTGAGGGCCCCCAAAAGGCAAAAGGAGTCTCTTATACTGGCTTGAAATGAAATTTTATGTCAATCAGCTTCTAGAATCTTCACAAGTAGTAACCTACAAGGATTTACAGGGGGAATTAGTAGGCACACTGATGAACAAAAGCTACTGAGGAAGAATCAGCATGGATTCTGTAAGGGAAAATCTTGTCTCACTAACCTATTAGAGTTCTTTTTGGTGGTGAACAATCATGTGGACAAGAGTGACCCAATAGGTGTTTACTTAGACTTCCAGAAATCTTTTGATAAAGCTCCTCATCACAGGCTCCTCACTAAACTCTATATCAAAGGAAGCATAAGCTATTGTGATAAGATTACAAAATACTTTACTAACATACTACACCATATAATACCAAAACACCATAGTTGTGTGGAAACAAACATACAATAATCCTCTTGTTTATAAGACTTTAAAGTCTCCTAATATGCAGAATAGTTTCTGAAAATAAACTGTTTTCCTGTCTTGTTGCTTGTAGATAGTAGCATACTCGTGTGCAATGTTCACTCTAAGGTGTGGAGTCTTGTGAGCAAAAATTCCACTTTGTGAGCTACCCTCTTTCTTGACTTCTTCCCATCTGCCAACCTACTTACCTTTATTTCCTCTCCATCTTCAGTCCCCTTCCCCCTCCGGCACCCTCTACCCAGGAAAACTATGGCTCATGTGAGAGGCTTGGCTGGGCCAGTTACCACTGTCTGCCTCTCCCCTGCCTTGTGTAGGGCTTGTCTGATCTGGGTGCTGCTGTCTGCCTTGCCTTGCTTTATCATTTAGAGTCACAGATTTGTTCATGTCAACAGACACATGGTACTTTTTAGAAAAGTTAAGAGACTTAACAGTGCCCTTGGTACAGACTCCTATTTTTATTCCATTCTTTGGTCAAACAGGTTTTATAGGTATTTAAAACACTAAAAACGTCTGCTGCATTCCCTTTAAAATTGGTCCACTTCCTAGTATCAACTTATGGTGGGATTCCAGTATGTAAGAGACCCTGACATTTCTATGGAGAGTTTACTTCATTGCTTGTACCCTGATATTGCTATTGGTTGTCAGAACCAAGAGATGTGCTATTCCTAATCCTGAACATTAATCAAATGTAAATGAAAGCACATGAAGCTGCCTTGTACTGAATGAGACCATTGGTCCATTAGGGTCAGTATTGCCTATGTAGACTGGCAGAGGCTTTCCAGGGTCTCAGGCAGAGGTCTTTTGGATCATCTACCATCTTATCCTTTAAACTCGAGATGACAGAGATTCGAAACTGGGACCTTCTGCATCACTACAAATTTGTACAAACTGAGCACAAAAGAGTTTCCTTCCTGACAGGGAATAGTGACTTCCTAAGAGGAAACTTTGGATCTTTGGATCCTAGTATTTTGAAAGATCTGAGAGAGGGGAACATGCCTCTTTACTGGGATGCCAATTAAAGAACTATAGAAAGAACTCTGGCAAAAAAAGCTACTTTGGGCACTATCTCCTCCACATCTTTAGATACTTTTATGCAGTAAATTAATAAGATCATGTCTTCTTGGTTGGAAAGTTTATTTCTTTATTCATTTATTTGGTCTTGTATCCCACTCTTCTCGCAAGCAGGCTCAGGGCGGGTTTCATCACTCTGAATACAGTAAATGTTTATTTTCACATTTTCAAATCAGATTTAAGATATCCACAACACTCACCTCTCAACAGATTCTTGTGTACCAAAATCAAAGCTGATCTGCACATGTGGCAGAATCACATGATATAGCCTTTTCTGGATTGTAATATTTACTGCAGGTTTGGCCGGGGGGGGGGGGGGGGTTACCCTTTCAATGTGCCCACACAGAAAAAGAAACTTCTCTTCACATTAGAAAATTGGCACATCAAGGAGAAGACTGGCTGAGTGGCCTTTTCTGTGATATGTTAATTTTCCATGGGCACAGAGGTGTCTTTAAATTGCAGAGATTTCAAACATGCAGTCTGCCTTGTTTAAAGGGGCCATGCAGAAAAATGTCACATAATTCCATAGCATTTCTAAATCGGCTGGTAGGCTTTGAAACTCTGGCTAGTTTACACACATTACATGAAGAGGAAAACAGAGATGCCAATTTATCCCAAACTGTTGAATACAAAAAAAGGGGGGTCTAGATTTCTTGACTCATGTCACATTGGCTTCAGTGGGCTTAGAAATGGGTAACTCTCCTAAGGATAGCACTGCACATGTTCTGCAGCTGCTTTAACCTTGTCCCTGGTGGGGAGATCTTAGTGATTCTGGGGCTCTGGGGAAAAGTACAGGATGAGGCACCAGAGTCATTGCTGCCCCACTTCTGGCCCTCTTCCTGCATCTGCTGACACAGTCCTGCTGCCTGGGCTTCAGAGAGGGTGGACATAGGTGATGGCAGGAGGCTACCCTTCTTTCCCCCTACTTTGGGGGGCAGGGTTGCGGGAAGTCAAGGCCCCTTCCAGAACGGGGCCCTGGGTAGCTGCCCCTGTTGCCCATTGGCAAACACCATCCCTGCTTGCTCCTTCTCTCTGGTTGCAAAACAGCTGATTTCTCTCATGGCTTTCTTATAAAGCTATGTGGTCAGCATGTTATACAGATCTTATGTTGCTGACCAGCTTTTCCATGTTGTTTTTCCTCCAGGGACACCTGTTTGGTTCTTTGTGAAAATAGCTCCCATTCGAAATGAACAGGATAAAGTGGTTTTATTTCTTTGCACTTTCAGTGACATAACAGCTTTCAAACAGCCTATTGAAGATGATTCCTGCAAAGGTTTGTTATTTGTTTTATACTGATGCATATTTTTATTTTTGTGTGTGTGTTCAAGAAATGTCAGTGTGACCCTGAAATTTTAGTTTATCATTGGAATGATAAAGAATGAGAACAAAGTACTTGTATTGTGTTTGTATTTGCAGTGCTTTCAGCATCACTTGGGGGGTAGTGCCAACTTTTCAACCAGCATCTGCACCCAACAGTTACTTCAGATGCAGCAATTAATAGGTTTTAATGCTTAATCACAATATTATATAAAGCTTTTTATGCTGGTTTCTGCAAGCCTAACTGCTATGGCAGACTCTGGAGCTGGGTGAAAAGTTGGGAGCCATAAAAGAAAGAACATATAAAGTTAACTATTCCTTCTGTGTCCGTAGAAGGTCTACGGCCAGTTACCTCTCTTGGCTAGGTTTTACTATCTCTGTACTAGATCTTACATATGGGAGTCCTGATTCAAACCACAGGGTTCCCTCCAATATTATGTAAGAACAACTTTTGAAATCTTTTTTGCTTGCTTATTGTGGGTTGATTCTATCAACATTTGGCAGGTTGATTCTATCAACATTTATTTATAGGTCCTCAATGCACAATATTTTTATCAACTTGTTTGCTCTCTGCAGCGGCATAATTTATAGTAAGCTGAGCAGTAAAGGATTTAGCCCCATTGAGAGAAGAATGTAAATGATACTCATTGCTGTGCAATAGTAAAATCCCATACAGTAGTATGGGAGCTTTGGGAACTATGCAGCAGTAGTTTGGAAATAAGAAATTCAAATTTAGATCCCCATGGTTGTTCTTTACTGCTCCTTCAAATTTAGTTGGTAATTGTTGTTTTTATTCATATTTAGATTTATAGATCATTTCCCAGTCTAAGTTTTTGGTGCTGTGAACAATAAAATATAGGAAACATTAAAATATAGTCAGAATAACTACCAATAAAACTATAATCAGGGCAATAGCTAGAGTGGTGCCTCATGGCACCTGCAACTACTTTCTCTGGTAGCTGCCAAGCTTTGCAGAAAGTGGGCAGGGCCACTCTAAGGCAAGTGCTTGTTATTTGCTGCTTCCACTCAAGTGAAAGGGTTTTACCCTGAAACAGCAGCCGCAGCCTCTGCAGGATCAGGAGGACTGGTAAGCCATTTTGGGTTTGGCTCTGCCTCCTGTGGCAGTAGGGCTGCCAAGTCTGCCTGGGGGGCAGGGGATCCCCTGCTACAGGGGTCCCCAATCTGCTGGCCCGGATTCAGCCAGCGGGGGGAACCCTACCCCTGAAGTCGTCCGGTCAGGACGACTTCCCCAGCGTGATGATGTCACTGGAAGTGACTTCATCACGTTGTGTACATTGCTGGGGCAACGCTCTAGCAATCACCCCCAAAACTCTGTGGTACCATAGAGTTTTTGGGCAATTGCCAGAGAGTCACCATGGTAACATGCACAGTGGGATAATGTCACTTCTGGTGACATCATCGTGGCATGCGCGAAGAGGACTCCCCCCTGCTGACCCATGGTGAGTACTTGGCAACCCTATGTGGCAGCCATTTGAGGCAGTGCTCAAACAACCACCTCTCAAGATTCCAGAGGTGCCTGTAGGCTTCCAAAGGTCAGGGACCCCTAACCCAGAGAGTTTTCCAGTTGTTAACAACTAGCTCCAGCATGGCAAATATTTTTTTAAAAGAGCTATTTTCACTAGCTTTCAAAAAATACAAAGACAGCAGACCAACAATGGCTCCTTCTTACAGAATGCCTCCCTGAGCTTCTTGGAAGGTGGAAGGGAAGGCCTTTTGCTTGGTATGCACACTAAACTTCATCATTACTGTCTATGTGTTTCTTTGTGTTAAATCACTGTGTCTGCTTAGGCTGCCAAAGCTGCATGTTATAATACTGGTTCTTTTAATGTTCTATTTTTTAGTCTATATCCATGGATATCCAGAACTGGGCACAATAATCTGCCTAACTGACTGAGTAGAGTAGTATTATGACTTCCTGTATTATAGCTGTGATTACTATCAGTGCAACCAAAAATGACAAATTTATTAATAGGAGAAGGCCCATGTGATTAAGCATCTGTTCTGTATGCAGAAGGTCTTAGGTTGGATTTCTGACATCTCTGTTAAAAAGATCAGGTAGTAGGGAACGTTAGTTTTCTACCTAAGACCCAAAGAGCTACTGCCAGTCAGAACTGACAATAATGACCTTGAGAAGCCAGTGGTAGCCCTGTTTACACGTGAACACAGGTACATCCTGCATGTACATGTATACCTGTTTGTAAGAATGAGACAACTTGCATTCACTTTAGAAATGAAATTACGGATTAATCCCAGGATGAATGTGGGCTTTAACCCATACATTTAACTGTAGATGCATTTAACCTAACATGAAAATTGTTCAAGATGCATATAAAGAAAAATTAAGTATATGTGCATTTATGGTAACTTGAGAACAGGACTCATATAATGCAGCTTGAAGTGATCATGATTTTAGATTTGCCAAATGATTGCATAATATCTGTGCCTGGTATTAGTGGAAGATCACCAAACCCACAAAAGTGAATAAGCATCTATTGGCTCAGTAATTTCATAAAACCATGGCTTCATTAAATTAACCATTATTTTTATGATTGTCTGAATGCAGGCCACTTCAATAGTTATAGTTAGTTAGATCCCTCAAAATATGATCTAAAGGCAGTATCCGAAGTTGGTTTATTAACTACAGTTACTTTGTCTACAGTTTTATATGATGCCTGAATACAGACTTTCTGGTTTAATCCTGGTTTATAATCTAGTGACATCCTCCCAGGCTACAGAGAGAAGGAAATGAAACCAGTATTTGTCAAAGAAAACCAGCATTCGAATGATTGTCTGTGAACTGAATCCTGATTTCACAAACTAACCATAGTTAAAGGAAACCATGATTTCTTGTTATATCTGAACAAAGCAATTACCTAGAGATGGCACAGAGAGATTCAGATGAAATGGTACAAAGTGCTGCTCATTAGTGGAATCTATCATCTGCTGATGCTATGAATGCTAATGTTTAAAGAAATTATTGAGTTTTTGTACCTCATAAGTTTCTAATTCTAGTTTCTTTTTGTTATGCACATCATGGAATCGGTTCACTTTTAAAAGCCATCTAATTTATACGATCATGTTGTAAATTAAACAAATGTGCTTTTAAGTGAATCTATTTTAGAAGAGAAAGCATCAAACATAAGACCTTGAAAACAGTTCAAACTTAGTTATATGATGCACAAAGTGAGAATGCTGAATTCTGAAGTAGGGCAAGGACTCTGGGGAAAACTCCCTCCTGATGCTTCGTGCCTCTTCTTGATGTCCCTCACATGCCTTTTCTACAACCTGATTGCCTTTTGAAGATGTGTGTGGTGAATAAAAGGACACAGGTAGGCGCCTTATAGTGAGTCAGACCACTGGTCTCTCAAGGTCAGTAATGTCTATTCTGACTGGCAGCGGGTCTCTTAGGTCTTTCACATCACCTCTTACCTGATATTTTTTTAAAACTGGAGATGTTGCAGATTGAACCTGGGACCTTCTGCATGCAAACCATATGACCTGTCACTGACCCACAGCCCATCCCTCTCTGAGCCATGGCCTTTCCCTAAGGCTTAGGGTGCCAGACTTAAAGGAAGCGACAGGACCAAAGACTATTAGATATTGATCCTTAGAGCAAGGAGTACAGAGCTAGATGACGAAAAATCTGACTCTGTATAAGACAAATCAAATATTCTGAATTAGGTATTCATGGCCTTAGTTTGAGAGATATTTAATGATCTGTGTGCTTTGGGCTAATCTATATGCAGCCTGGGTTGAGTAAAGGTTGTTCATGCTTTCAGTTTTGATCAGCTGTTCCCTGTCACAGTTAACTAGAACTCTTAGGGTTTGAATCAGCTATTAAATGCACTTAAGGCTAACTAGCCATTTGGGGGAAATACACAGATTGTGGAGAAGCTGCTTAGCAGATTGGTATTGATTAGTGCTGATCTAGGGGCTGAAAACAGCTGTGTCTTAGTTAGATTATACATTCTACATGGGATATTTGATAATAAGTTCTTGATTTTTATGTTGTTTGGATCCAGAGAGAAGCTTAAGGTCATGCAAAGGATTTGTGCTAACCTTTTAGCTTTTGGGGCATTTTCAGAAACTGCCAGAAGCTGAGGAGAGTTACAAAAACAGTCTTGAATTTTCTGCCTTCTTTTAATCTCATCCTGAATTTTCTAAATGAAATGTTTCCCCTATCATTTGCATTCTGTAATATAGTCTCTATTACATTTTCATCTGTCTTCACCAGCTAATGAGAATAATCAGTCCTTGTCTATTTTGTGTGTAAGGCAGACAGCTATGACTCTCCTCAGGCTTCTATAGTGATGTGTTGTAATAAGATTAGGAGGATGTAAACATGGATTTCTGCATTTGAAGGTGCAATGGGGTATCTTCAATCCATGTTCTATTATAGATGCTACTGATTATGGCCTGCCCTCTGGTTTACTTTTGTTCTTCCTTGCTGTTCTTCATGCACAATGACAATACTGATTCTCCTTTCTGATTTGTTCTATAATTTTTGTTCTTTCTCTTATCTAAGGACTAGCAGTACTTTACAGAGACAGTAGAAAGAGAGCATTTAAATAATTTTTCAAATAGGAACTCTCTCCTAGTATTGAACTGTAGTTGAAACCTTACAGAATACAAAGCATAATTCTCTATATTTTTTGAAGTAACAATATGACTTTATAGTTTTGTGAAAGTTTTGATAGGATCATTGTTTAAATTATGCAGTTGACACATTTTGTGGTACTGAAAATTTCTCCGCAACTAACAAGATTCCACACAGTGCAATTCTTTC
The DNA here is from genome assembly GCA_029233225.1 of Lepidodactylus listeri. NCBI lineage: Eukaryota > Metazoa > Chordata > Lepidosauria > Squamata > Gekkonidae > Lepidodactylus > Lepidodactylus listeri. The sequence continues at coordinate 106,649,908 of JARCFY010000003.1, forward strand.
ATCCAGAAGTGATTTGGATTTTCAGTTTAGTGCAGTAATGCCCAAAATGTGTGCTGTGAGTTATTAGCATGAGTAATCTACTAGCAAACTATGAGAACTAAATAATGAAGGGTTTCCAGGAATTAAAAGCTCCCACCTATAGAAGTGGCTACACAATGTTACTCAGAATGACTTTTATTCTGGCGTTGCTTTGTTCCAGTTGGCCACTGATGGGGGGGGGGGGGTGGGTATTCTGATGCTTCCCTGTGCTCAGTATAATTTGATAACTGTAACTAGTGATGCAGAATTTCAGCAAGCCTCAAGAGGAGAGTCACACAGTGAACTGGTCACCCCAAAGGAAATAGTTTGTGTGCTTACATGCTCTAAAAGTAAGTGGTTGTTTTATTTATTTATCAGGTTTTCTACCCTGCCTTTCTACTAAAACAGCACCCAGGGACCCTTACCAAATGAATTATAACAAACAGCTGGCAACAAAATACAATGCAAAGACCAAAAAACAAAACAAAATACCAGACAACAAAAGCAAGCAACAGTACCATCCTAGTAATTAATCATAAACAGCAAAAGAGAGCAGGTATGCAAATCAAATGCGCCTCCAAAAGTGTGGCTTGGCAGGGGCACCAGTTTAGTGTAGATCTAATTGCTGAAATGAACAGATTTGTACCTGAGGGGCAATGAAACCCAATCCATATGTACAATCTACAGCATGCCAGCTTCCTTTTCTCATTATTGAAATAAAACTTACAAAAGAAAATTATTAAAACCTAATGTAATATTTCATCTAATCAAATTCAAATTAGAATGTTAATACAGTCAACAATGACCCAGAGATTTCACACCCAAAAGAAAATTTAAATTCCATCATACTGTACAGCCTTAGTGACTATTCCAAGTAACCATACAAAATATGCACAAATCATATCAACATTAATTCAAATGCATAGCATGCATTCTTTCCAAAAGGGCACACCTTTCCTCAATCACAAATCCAATCAAGAAGCTATAGATGAACTTTGGGCTCCTAGAAACCTTTCGTTATTTAGTTCTCACAGGCTACTCACATGGTAATCATGCTGCCCTGTGCCCTCTCAGGGACAGTTGCATCATCAGCTTGTGTCTTCCATATTTCATAAATTTTCAAATTAAGAATCAGATGGATTTATCATTGATTGTTGAATTTAGCCTACTAAATTTCTGCTGCTTATAATAGTAAGCCTATTTCCCAGTATATCCAATTTATTTTCCCATTTTCTCCTTTCAGCTGCAGCTTCTCTGATATTGAAATCTTTTTACCAATAGGGCATTATAATTTTGCCATTTCTGATAAAACTATTTCTTTTATTCCTTTTAACATAAATGTAAATGTAGCATCATTACCATTGTCTGTATATTTTAATACTTAGAATCAGAATAAGTAGACATTAAATTGGAACTTTCTTCATTTTACCCAACATCAGGGTTCTTTTTGTAGAAGGAAGGAAGAAGGGAAGGAAGGAAGGAAGGAAAAAAGAGAGCGAGAGAAAGAAAGAGAGAAAGGGAGGGGGAAGGGGGAAGAAAGGAAGGAAGGAAGGGGGAGGGAGGGAAAAGAGAGAGAGAAAGTAAGAGAGAGAAATGAAAGAGGGAGGGAGGGAGGAGGGAAAGAGAGAGAGAAAGAGGAAGGAAGGAAGGAAGGAAGGAAGGAAGGAAGGAAGGAAGGAAGGAAGGAAGGAAGGGGGGAGAAAGAGAGACAGAAAAGAGATGGGGGGGCACTTACCAAGAGCAGGGAAAGCATAGGTGTGGCAAACCATGATGGGGCGGCGGCAAGTCAGATACAGAGAGCCGCAGCCCTGTGCTCGATCTCCGTGAAGAGATCTGGAGTGCGGGGCTTTTTCCCACCGGCTCTTTGTACTTAAAGGGAAAGCTCCCTTTGAGTACAAAGAGCCGGGAAGCCAGGCCCTGCGCAGAGATCTGGAGCATGGGGCCCCTTCCTGCCAGCTCTTTGGATTTAAAGGGAATGCTCCCTTTGAGTACAAAGAGCCAGGAAGCCAGGCCCCATGCAGAGATCCAGAGCACGGCCCCCCTTCCTGCCAGCTCTTTGGACTTAAAGGGAATGCTCCCTTTGAGTACAAAGAGCCAGGAGGCCAGGACTCGTGCTCAATCTCCGCACAGAGATCCAGAGCGCGGGGCCCTTTCCTGCCGGCAGGGAGGGGCGGGGCGGGCTCAGACGCCAGCTGAAACTCTGTTCTGGTGTGTTCCGACCCAAAAAGAGCCCTGCCCAACATTAACAATTTGAAATGTATCCAGTTAAAATATCCAATTACAGTTCACAACACAGTCATTTGTTAACATTTGGAATATTATTTAACTCAAAGAATGATAGATCATATACACATCAGTTCATATTAATCAGACAATAAAAATAGTTCCAGCTCATGTATGCTTTACACACCAGTTTAATAGGCAGATAATAAAAATAGTTACTGAAGAAGGTATTCTCTTGCTAGGACAAACTGCTGAGTTGCTGAAGATCCAAGCACTGGCCAGATTATTACTTCGGGCACATCCAAAGACTTTGGCATGCCACAGAGATTTTAAATTCCCCCCTGCTCCTCCCCAGCAGACTCACATGCTATATCACAAGTTGCATTCAAATGCACATATTTGGAGGCTGCTGCTTATGGAAAACAGCTGATATGTGATAGGTCCAGAGCACAGGTCCATTGCTTTCTGCTGTGTCACCCTAAACCCCTTTCTCTTTTTAATACTGTGATAAAAATTAAGAGACTCATGCCAACAAGTTTCTCTATGATACTGGCTTGTGTGTGTGAACTGAATCTGAATGTAGCATAAACAAAAAACAAAGAAAGCTGTTTCCCCTCAACTTTATGAAAACTGCACCAGTCATTTCAGCACCATGGCCAGCACCAAGAATTACTATTTGTTGTGCACAAGAAAGCTCATACCTTGAATAAAACTTTGTTGGTATTAAAGGTGCCACTGGACTCAAACTGGGTTCTACTATTTCTGAACCACCTATGCAACTTGCCATTTGCTCAAAAGACATTAAATTGTAGTTAGCTTTATGTTAGGGTGACATTTTGTTCACAGCATTGTTTAAGACTGTGAGAGGCTATTAAATATAACCAGTTGTTTATAGTAACTGTTCTGTGACTCCTTGAATTGTTTTTAGGCTGGGGAAAGTTTGCTCGCTTAACACGTGCACTCACAAGCAGCCGGGGAGTCCTGCAGCAGCTTGCGCCCAGTGTACAGAAAGGAGAGAATGTTCATAAGCATTCCCGTCTTGCTGAGGTAATGTCTGATTTCTTTTTCCCACCAGATTATTGGAACAGAGTAAATTATACATAACCATTGGAACAGATTACCCGTTGATGCTAAATGACTGCTTATGGGATTTGGGTTAAGGGCATATTGTTTTAAAACTGATTATTTTAAATTAGTAAGGAAAAAACACAGATTTAGACCATTGGACTTTAAATTTTGCATTGTATGCATTTATTGAACAAGAGTGCATTCTAACTGAATTAGTGGTTAGAGTAGGAGACTCGGGCTCAATTCCCCACTCTGCCATGGAAGCTTGCTGCATGACCTTGGGCTGGTCACTCACTCTCAGCCTAACCTACCTCATAGGGTTGTTGTGAGGATGAAATGGACTAGAAAGATATAAATTGCTTTGAATTCCCATTTGGAATAAAGGCAGGGTATCAATGAAATAAATACATAAATGTGGTTTGGGGAATTCAGTATCTGAAGGCCTGCTGTTCCCATATGAACCTGCTGATACTTTAAGATCTATTTGAGAGGCTCTTCTCCAGGTGCCCTTACTTTCAAAGTGTGTGTGTGTGTGTGGGGGGCAGTCACTGTCATTCTGGCTGTGCAATATTCTTCCCCAGGACATTTGATTGGTGCCCCTTTGGCAGATTTTAGGTTCCAAGGGAAGACAGTTCTCCCAAGCCTTTAAGTGATACATTCTACTTTTACGGTGTATTTTCTACTTCTATCATTGTTTTAATGCTGGTTTTGCTGTTTTATTCCAATGTTATTATATTTATGTTTTATGTTAGACCAGGGAGTGGTCTAAGAACAAGTGATACAGCCACTTTGTTGAAGCTAATTAGTTCTGTTTCTGGTCACTACCTGGATAGCAGATTGCCAGGAAGCCCAGTGTATCCTGCCTTGAATTCCATGATGGCAATAAATAAATAAAATCTCATAATATGTTAGGACATAATCCCCAATCTCTGGCCATACAGTCCATATACCTTGTGCACTATACAGTTATATCTTCTTAGAGATAAGGGAACAATAGTGAAATGAATGAATTTCTTTAGTTGTTGTAGATTTTCCGGGCTGTATGGCTGTGGTCTTGGCATTGTAGTACCTGATGTTTCGCCAGCAGCTGTGACTGGCATCCTCAGAGGTATAACTAATGAACTTTGGCCGTGAAAGCCTTCACAACAGAAAGAATTTCTGTTTGATTGTCTGCACACATATGAAAACATTAAGCAGATTGCTTACATGAGGACACTGGCTACAATCTAGTCTAGAGATAATGAAGAACTGTGGGTACAGAACTTTCTTGATGCTAGGCTGGTAATTCCTGTGTCAAACAATAAGACAGAATGTAATTTTTATGGGATTTGCTTGATACTATTAAAGTTTCACAATTTATCACAATTATACACACACACACACACAGAGTCTATTTTTGTATTATTTCCCTTTAGAAGCCAATTTTCCCTTTAATGTGGGAAGGAAATTTTAACTGTGTGTTTTTGATAATGCTGCTATTGAATGCTAATGTTTTATATTCAATAGCTATGTTCAGGGGTCATTTTGTAGAAAAAGAGGTGCAGGAGCTCATTAGCATAACTCATTAGCATAACTCATTTGCATATGCCACATCCCCTAACATACCGGACGTGTGTCAGAAGGCAACAGCCACCCTTAAGGCTCCACCCCACAGGTGAGTGAAACTGACCTGCTCTTCCTCCATTCCCTTCCCCATCAATACTTTGTGCAATAAAAATAAGCGTAAAGAACACACCCTCATTCTCTTCCTGCTCCCTTGAAACCGCCAGGTTGAGATACCCAGGTTGAGATACCTAAATCATGTGCACCACCCATCCCTTCCCCTTCCCCTCCCCACAACAAGACACCCTGTGAGGTAGGTGGGGCTGAGAGAGGTCTTTTGAGAACTGCTCATGAGAGAACAGCTCTGAGAGAACTTGTGAATAACCCAAGGTCACACCAGCAGCTGCATGTGGAGGAGTGGGGAATCAAACCCGGTTCTCCCAGATTAGAGTCCAACTCCTGACCACTACACCAAACTGATGGGGTGGAAGCTGCTGAAGGGTTGGTGAAATTTCTCCAGTACTTATGTGCCATGTGCCCAGATAAAAAATGGTATACTTAGAAAATTTATATGCCACCTTGAGCAAGTCTCTGGAAAAGCAGCACACAGTCATAAAAGGAACAATGATAAAATTATCAATATTAAAACAAAACATTAAAAACAATAAAGACCCTAGCAGGGCTTTCCCCGGGGCGCTGCGCCTCTGCACTGCTTGGGGAAGCCGAGGAGGGGGCGGGGCTTGGTCATGTGCCCGCCCCCTGGGCTCCTCACTCCCAGAGCTGCGCTCCTGTGCGCTCACGCTCCAACGGACCCCTGGCTATGTTTGTTATACTTTCAAATTTTACTTTAAACTGTTAACCAAAAGTAAAACTTAATAGACCTGATTTTTTTAAAAATATATTTTTTAAAATTAAAAACCAAACTGTTTATTTGAATCCATTGAATTTAGGCCAAAAGGAAGAGTTTTGAATTTCTGCACTTTGAATTTTTAGTTTCTGAAATTTTCATTGCATTCTGCAGAGTTAAACTTTTCTAAGCCTGTCACTTAAATGGACTTAGAGTATAACTCTGTTTAGGGTTGCAATGCATATTTTTAGTAGGGTTAAATACCCGTTGAATTTAATGTAATTTTACTGTCTGCTGTTGATTTTCACATGTTACTAGCAGGGCAATACTATTCTCAGGTTATTCTGGCTGGAACAAGACAAGATTGGTATTAAACCCTTTATGCTGGTAAAACTTGAAGTTATGTTGGCATAGTGACATTGTTACCCTAGTGAAATCTTAAACTGATGTAAGTTGTATGCTGTTGTATTTATAGCAATGTATGGGCCAGGTCTGAGGTGTTTGGGCAGAAGAACACAGAGAAGGCCAATTTAGTTCAGAGTTTATCCTCTGAACAGCTACATTCTACCTTTCACACCCACTGAAATTTACATCAGGAATGCATGGAATCACTAAAACAGCAAGATGACTGCCCCTTCTCCCAGACACATCAGAGGATCCTATCTAACCCAAGAGCCAATCACAGCACAGCAAATGTAATATCAAGATGCTTGGCTACATCACTGTGTTCCCTATCAGATGGGCTGCCAAGAGCCACCATGGCCTCCCAAACGAAGATTTCATCTGAGTCCCCATATGACCTGATCCAAAACAAATACTATAACTTGGTTTGCTGTTACCGTGCATCGGTAATAATAAAAGGATCTGTGTTTCCATCTGACTGTCCATTTGCGGCAGGCATAACTCATCAGAAAATAAAGCTGGTAGTTTCAAAATTGGTCACCAAATTTAGGATGATGATGGGAGTTGCAGTGCCAGAAATAAAGTGATCAGAACATCCTGGGCCAAGGTATCTCCATGATGGTTAGCATGTTTTAAGAGAGCTTTTAAGCAACCTATCATGCATCTCTAATTCTTAGATCCCCAATCTGACATGGAAGGTTGTTGGGTGACACATTCTCAGTCAGATCTATCTCAAGGGTTGTTGTGAGGATAAAGTGGAGGACAAGAGAACAATGGGAACTGCTTTGGGTTCCTTTTAGGGAGAAATACAGGTTATGACATTTGTTATAAATCTGATTTTATCTCTAGTTCACCAAAAAAGGATGATTCCTGTTGCTTCATCAAGTAGTGTTGCAACTCTGTTGACAGGAGGAAGAGCTGCTCATTCAGTATTAAAGCTACTATTAAATATTGTGAGCCCAGAAATCAGGAGTGGACCCCTAGTCTCTTTGGAAGCCATCATAATTGGGTCAAGAAGTAGGCATACATTTCTTCCTTCTTTCCAGCCAAGCTATTCCTGCCAAAAATACCTTTCTCACCTACTCAGTTTGCACAGCCCATGCCTCACAATATTACTTTCTATGGCCATATGTTTTATTTTGTAATTTTATATTTACATACATATGTATATGTCTACTAACATAAAATACACCTCTTACATCTGAATAAAGTTTGGGTCCAGTGGCACCTTTAAGACCAACAAAGTTTTATTCAAGGTATGAGCTTTCATGTGCATGCACAGCAGGGCCTTCTTGGCCATGATTGAGTTAGACTGGTGGTGGCTGTCCCCACCACCAGATGTTGTGGCAGCCATGCTACCCACACACTATGGCTTTCCCTGGCCCCATGCTCATGGATGCAATGTGTACAATAGACGCTAAATCACTGACTCTGCCTTATCTGACTTCTGGCCTTCTTTTTTCTAAAGGGATAGGGATACAGAAAAAAGAAAGGGTGGAAGGTGGGACTACCCTGACTGTGGATTGAAAGACTTTGCCTGACTTCTGGCACCTGATACTCGGAGCCTGCAAGCCAGTACAGAAACCCTCCTATCTCCCCCAGGGGTTCCCAAAGAAACCAACAGCTGAGAATGCCATACTGAACTGACTTTATTAAAGGGAACTGGGGACAATGGAGTGGCTTTTATGGGACTGTGAGCCCTGCACCCAGGTGTCTGGCCAGTCCTTCACCACTAGGGCACCTCCTTGATGACAGTGGTCTGACAATGGCCATGTTGGGGTATGTGTCTGGCTACTTCCATAGGCAGCTTCTGTTGCACCACTGGAGGATGCTGGTCTTTTGACATAGTCATAGCAGATGGGAATTTCTCCTCTCCCCATTACATCAGCACCTGCGAATAGGTCTGCAGGAGCACACAAGGAGCCGCAGATGTTCTCTTCTGGGGGGGCCTCCCCGTGCTGACATAGCTGCCACATTTGGCATTCTGACACTGCTGGGAGACCTCTAGGGTGGCAGTTTCCACACCCTTCTTACCTGACTCTTTGTCCTGTCACAGTGGCCACCCTCCCTGGCAGTTGTCTCGGTGCATCTAACCACCTGGTGTGCGGCATTTCTGTATGTTTGGGGCCTGCTGGTTCCCTCCATGGCTGCCTGTTTTGGGAGGTGGTCATGCTGTGCCTGCTGTGGTGTGGTGCCACCATGGTGGGACCAGGGGAGGTAAGGGGGTCAGGAACTAGGAACCTTGCTTAGTTGTTCACAATCAGCTTCCCCTTGGTATCCCAGTAGAGGGCCAGCTGAACCTGTGTGGACCAAAAACTGAGAGAGCTCAGTCACAAAGTGTAGATTTTGCTCTCCCTGTGATGAATTCCCTCCAGGTGCTCGCCCCACAGTGCTAGGTGCCTTGTCTGTGTTGTGGCCACCACTGTGGTGCATGTGCACTCACACTAAGTCTGTACAGCATGGAGGTGCAGCTGGAGTGGAGGAGTGTGTTAATTGGGTGCACAATTAGCTTGTATTCTGAGCTGCTTGAGGTCCTGTGGGCGGGGCCACAGGTGTGTGTATGAGGAGTGAATGTGGAGTTACAATGACTGTCAATGGGCTATGATGCCATTTTTGCCTGCACAGCTTTGTGCCAGATTACAGGGGTGTTCCCATGCTGAAAATGTTTTCTGCCTAACTGCTGATACACCCTGAGGAACACTCACCTCTGGTGGTGGTGTTTGTGCCATTTCTCTGCTGGCGTGCTGCTGTGGTGCTCCTGTGCTGGTGGAAGTCTGCACTGCTGGTGCTCTATGCCAGTGTAAACTGCCCTTACGTTGGTGTAACCTGTACTTCTGCTAGCACTGGGGTCAGTCAGCTCCCTATACTGATCCCCCCCCCCCCCGAATTGCTCTGTAAGTGATGTAGAAACTACCTAATCAGGAACAAACTTAGAGTGATAGGGAGCAATACAGCAGTGTTAACCACAGTCTCTCCCTTTGCCAGTGCTTGAAAACTTAGGATGTAGGAGCTAACCTTGGTTAATATTATGCAAAGAAGGGGGTCTGTGGCCCCAGACAGTCTTATTCAGTGGCCCCATATAAATGCAGAAGAACTTAGGTATTATTTATTTATCGTATGGCAAAGTTACACACAGGAAGCATATAATAATATAAAATATGTAACCAAGTTGATACAACAGGTATGTAGACTGATTGGGCAATCCCCCTAAATATTAATATCTAAATTTTCAACCCACTCAATTGCAGTTGGGGAGAGTTCACAGAGCTCTGTCACATCTCCCTGGAAAACATGACAGTCACAAGATGGAAAATAATTTGGTGGGCTGCACCACAATCACATTCAGGTCCTGGTATTTTGCCCCGTTTAAACAACAGGCATCAAAGAGCTACTCTGCTGATGCTAACACCATATTGTCTCAAAGGCTGCAGATAGATCTAATAATATCACCTATAAGACTATGAACTTTATTAGTTATAGGTTCTTCAGATGTTGATGCAGCACAGGCTGGGGACAATGGATGCACTTGATAGCCCAACTGCTGTCAGCACCTTTTCCAACCCACCTGTTGGAATAATTGAGGGCAGAGGGATGGTATGAGGGCTGGAGGTAGTGGAAACCACTATTCCTAGCCATCACCATCCTCCTGGGGGTGTTGCCAGCTGTGAGGTTGGCTGTCCCATGCCTGGCCATCCCAGAGCTCTCCTGTTGATCATGCAGGGAGCCCACCCTGCAAAACCTGCACTAAGTTCCCCAGCCAATGCCTGAACGTCACAGGAGGTTGGCAGCTTAGCTTGCCTGATTCCACCACCAAACCAAAAGAACCTGTAACCTGTAACACCCTCAGCAATCCAGCTCCTTCACTGCATTCCTTGTTGTTGGCTGGCTTTCCCAGAATTGAGAACTGGAAAACTACCCACCAAAGGGCATTAGAAATTGCTCTTCAAAGTGCAGACAAATCCCCAGAGGAGAGGTGGTAATACAGCCACCCATAGTTTACAACCCCATTGGTCTTTGGAGAGGGAATCTCTTGCATTTCCCATGGACACTGAAAGGGAATGTTAAAAGGGGTATGAGAGCCCTGTTCAAATGAATTTACCACAACTTGTAACTATTTGCAATCCCATCTATGCATATGCTCTCCCTCCCTTTATTATGTTCAGATTGTCTAAGCATCTTGCTTTTGGAGAAGCAAATACTGTAGGGAAACCACAGCTGGCTGCTCCCATGTGTGTGTCTTGTGCATGTGCTTGATCGGCTTGAACTAGGTGGATTCTACTCCCAACCCACAGATGAAAATTAGAGCTGGGCGCTGGGTCCAACGATGTAGTTACAAGGAGCTATGAGAAGACCCCATCACACTCATGAGTGGCTGCTTTTTTTTACTCCCTTCCTCATCAAGGCAGTGTCAGAAACACACACAGTAGGCAGAAGGAATGTCCATCTACCATTAAAGTCCATAGGGAAAGGGGAGTTCTATCACTCATCTTTAGTATACAAAATACTACTTCTGGTTTCCCGGGGGATTACCATGTTAGTCTGTTGTACCAAAGTCCAGTGGCACTTTCCCCCCTTATTATTCTTTAAAGTGCCACTGGTCTTCTGTTTACTTTGACTTCCAGTTTCACAGTTCTTGCCAGCCAAATGTTTGAGCGGAGAAAGAGTTTGCACTGGTATTTTTCTATGAGCCCATTTCAGAACATATTTCTGTTCAGTATGAGTGTTTTATGCCTTGGGGAGATTTCCAAACAGCCCTTAATCTGCCTTGCATTCACATTGTTATCTTTACAATATTAAATAATGCTTCCAGTCAGAGTGTTTGTAGAGGTTTTTGGAACTGATAATTGAATGCTGTGGTGTTCAACAAATTAGCCAGACATAGAATCTCTATTGGTATAGACTGGTAATTGTAGGCAATGTGACGATGTGCTGAAGATGCATAGACATGGTGATTCTTTTTTAAGTATTAACCCCTTTCAGATGCACTCCCAGCTGTACAGGGTTTATCTGGACAGAAGGCTCTGCCGCGCTCTGCCTGTGGAACTTGTTTTCAATTATGGAGCTCAGCAGTTAGTACAAATGAAGAAGTAATGCATATATGAGCAGGAGGAGAGTGTATTTCCCTAACTGCTGAAGCATCATCCAAAACCTGTCTCACATCTTAGATGGTGGGGTTTTGCCCTTCAGATTGGTCAAGGGTCCTTGCATTTCTCTACTGTATCATGGTTTGATGCCCATTCTCTTGCTTTCTGAAGGCAACTTTTAGTTTTTTGCAATTTTTCAGAGAGAATACAATTTGCAGTGCAGTGCTCAGCAAAGTGGACTGCAATGGCTTTAGAAGGGTATAAACTGCTGGCGTGACATGGTCCATGGGGTTGCAAAGAGTCGGACTTGACTGTGTGACTGAACAACAAAAATCCCCTCTCCACAATCTGTTTAAACACTTCTGGCCAAAGCTTTCTCCTTTTTCTTTTCTCAATTCCCCTCATCCCTGTAGGCTCTTCACACTTCTGCTCTCTTCCCTACCCCCAAGTCCTCACCACCCACTGTCCATTCCCTCCATCTGCCTTCCAGGATTCCTATCTAGCCTTCAGCACTTAATTTCTAAAATAAGAAACTGTCGACAACACATATTAAACAGTAAATCTGCTCCCATTAAATATGGTCTTTCTGAACAACTATTTATGGCATTTTGGCAGGAGCAGATTTTCTCAGTGTTTTGTTTTAGAAATCTATTCTGGGAGCGGGAATATCACAAAGTGTGTCTCTGGTTGTGTGCAGAATGTATCACTAGGCAAATATTCATCATCCATGTATCCAGGGGTCATTTCGAGCAGGAGCTCGAGGGAGCGCAGCTCCAGGAGTTGGTGCCAGCCCCCCCCCCACGGGGGGAATGCCTGTTTGTGTCATGGCTGCAGCAAAATGACCCCGTCCCCGGAAAGGTCCTTGTTCCTCCAAACAGCCTTCTGAAGGCTTCAGCCCCCACTGAAGCTATCCTCCCAGAATAGTGGGAGGATCTGAGGCTTGGATTAGTAGCTGTCCTCTCTCTGCCAGCTCTCTTTCTCTCTCTCTCTTCTTTCTTTCTTGCCATCTGACATACTTCTAGTGATGTCAGGTGGTGTACCCTATGCAAATAAGTTATGCTAATGAGTTATGCTAATGAGCTCCTGCACCTTTTTTTCTACGAAATGACCCCTGCACTTATCTGAGAAGGGGAAGGAACGACATTCAGATGACTGTGTGTGGTCTCCAACCTCATGATGGGGAAAATGAAAGAAAAAAACCCTGAGATACTAAGTTGATGTTCTTGCAGGTTCCCCTTGGACTCCTTTGGCCCCTGGAGGTCCAGCAGACTCGTGCTTAGTCTCCCTCCCAATGCTTGGACCCTGCACCACAGTACAATATTTTACTTTTTGCTGTTTCTCCCCTTTATCTAGTATTATATGATGCTTTGCTTGAGAATATATATTAGCAGTCCTTTCTGACTGTTAGGGTTCACTCAGACTACCTTGTAGGACCGTGTGGGGCTACCACTGACCTGTCCTCATCTGTCCAAAATGCTTAGACTGAGATGCCATTTGAATGAATTGGTGCTTCCACATCTGTTCACAATCAGTGATATTTATATGACTGTGGTGGCTTGAAAAATGTTGCTGCTGTATGCTTGAGCAAATTGTGGCTCCTACATAAAGGCTCCTACATAAAGATCTACAGCAGCAATTCCCTGTGAGTACTAGGTCGCCAACTCCAGTTTGGAAAATTTCTGGAGATTTGGAGGTGGAGTCTGGGGAAGGTGGAGTTTGAGGAGAGGAGGGAGCTCAGCAGGGATGAGTCCACCCTCAATGCTGACATTTAATCCAGGGGAACAGAGCCCTGTCATCTTAAGATAGGGTAGCCAACCTCCAGGTGGTGACTGGAGATCTCCTGGAATTAATGGCTGCTTTGGAAGTTGTACTCTATGTCATTTTACTTTGTGGAGGTCCCTCCCCTCTCCAAACCCCACTCTGCCCAGGCTCCATCTCCAAAATCTCCAGGAACTTTTCAAACCAGTGCTGGCAACCCTACCTGGAGATCTCCAGGCCCCACCTGGAGGGTGACAAACCTAGCACTCTCAGCTGAGAATTCAGTGGCAGCCTTATATGCTCCCAATCCGCTGCATGGAGCCACATGCTTGTATAACTTGACCCTTGATTAACTGTTGTCTGTAGGCTGTGTGCATTGTATTTGGATTCTACTTTGATTCTGTATAAACAAAAATATGACATATTTTCTATATAAGCAATAAAAGGAGCTGTTTTTTAGCTAGTCTTGACAACATGACTTAATGAAAGCACTCAGTTGTAAACCTGTCTTTCCCAAACACAGATTTCTTTTTATTAAAATCCACTTCTAGCTGCTCACAGATTCTGTGTCTCTTCATGCACTTGGGTTTGCAAAAAAAATAGAGGAATTTAGTTACAGATGACTTGATTTCTGTTTTATTTCAACCATAAAAGGTCTTAGGAGCATACATAAAATAAAATCATTTCTTGTTGATTACGAATACTTCTTGTCTGTGTGTCAGAAGTCAGTATTCATAATCAAACAGAAAGAACCATTCTTTTGTTATTCATTTAAGAAACTTGGCAAAATCTATACTAAAACTGTTGCACTGCACTTCTCATAACACTAACCATAAACATATGAATAATTACATCCCACATCAAACTTTAATGCCAGCTTGCAATATAGGACCTGCTTTTCATTTTACATCTTGTGTTTTTAAAATATTTATTATTTATATATTTATGTCCAGCTTTTTTCTCCTGTGTGGCTTACAGCATCGGTTTTCTGTCCACAATTTATCCTCACAACAAAACTCTGGAAGGTAGGTTAGGCTGAGACAGGGTGATTGGTCTAAGGTCATGCAGCAAGCTGCCACAACAGATTCCATATCCCAGACCAACATTCTGACCACTGTCACTACCCTGCCTCTTAAGTGGTTACTATCCAGTTTAAAAATGAATTGTTTTAGTACCTGATGTCCAACTAATTAGTTTAGGCTTCATCCATTGTGCAGTCTGCCAGAGAGTAAAGATGGTTGTTGCTCATTATTTTCCTATCCAAGGCAGTATGGTGTTTACTTTCTCTTCAATGTGGTCAATGTGTATGTGAAAATTTTGTGGTTTCTAAAAGCATTTCTAGTTTAGTATAATTCAGCTTTTAAGATTTACTCTCGTTTTAACAATCTTGTGTTTTTGTGGGTTTCGTTGTTGTTATACACCAGGTGTTTTGTTGAACATGTAAATACTTGCTTTCAGATATTTTACTCATCTTGCAAATTTCTTTGAGTTTTTAAGCAAAGGTGAGGCATAAACATAGTAAGAAAATAAATAATATAAGAATATGAAAGGGTTTAAAATATTTCCCCTTATTGTTTTCTATTTTCACAGGTACTTCAGTTAGGTTCTGAAATCCTCCCTCAATACAAGCAAGAGGCACCAAAGACTCCACCACATATCATTTTACATTACTGTGTTTTCAAGACCACTTGGGACTGGGTCATCCTGATTTTAACCTTCTACACAGCTATTTTGGTCCCTTACAATGTTTCCTTTAAAACCAAACAGAACAATGTGGCCTGGCTGGTAGTGGACAGCATCGTCGATGTCATTTTTCTGGTAGACATTGTGCTGAATTTCCATACCACTTTTGTTGGGCCAGCTGGAGAGGTAATCTCTGACCCAAAGCTGATCCGCATGAACTACCTGAAGACATGGTTTGTGATTGACCTCCTGTCATGCTTGCCATATGACGTCATCAATGCTTTTGAGAATGTTGATGAAGTGAGTACATGAATTTTATTTTATATGGGTCTTATTTGAAACAGGGAGAGGTTTGCTGGGCTAAGACTGGTCACTGTTTGACTAAACATGTGTTTATATTAATGCCTTTATCCTGAAGTCAGTTGACAGTACTACTTCACAAAAATAGGATTATATCTTTTTATAGGAATCTGGCAAGTTCAGCAACCTAGTGTCTAATCAAAAATTTATATACATTTTTTTGACCACACAAATACTGATCTCTTGTTATTCACTTCTAGGCCTGTAGCTGAGTACTTTTGAAATGGGAAATCAGTTTCAAAAGCTTTAAACTCATAAATGGCTACATATCTAGCTAGAAGCTGATGTTTAGCAGGAAACGAAAAAGCTCTTCAGCACTGATCTATGATTCATTGTCTCTTCCTGTACGTTTTCAGTGTTCTAAATGTCTCCTTAGAAAGCAAATAGCTAAGAGACAGAGTTACTTTTCATATTACGTTTGCCTTTTTGTGCTCCTGTTGCCCACAGGAACTTAATTTATTTTAAAATCCCTGGTCTGAAGGGCAAAGGAGTTTGCCATAAATCAGTAACCATAAAAAAAAGCTTTCAGAAAAAAAAGGGAACAGTATAATACAATAGACAATCAAACCACCAAGCACATCATCAAATCAATAGCACCCACAAACTAGTGGAACAGGAAATCTTTAATCAACCCTCCTGAATCCTTAGCACACTGAAGCCTGCTGGCTCTCCTCAGGTTTGAAATTTTGGAAGGAGAATTGAAAGAATTCTGTATCAAAAGGGGCTGAATGCAGAGCAAAACTTCAGCTGTGCATCTCAGCAGAGTCACATCAAGAGAAGGCATTTTTCCAGATATGCTACACCCAGATTGGTGTCTTTTTTCTGAACCACTTACACATTGCTTGGAGGAATCTGCATATATGTTTGTCAGAATAAGTTTGGAGTGTTGTGGTTTTTTCATATTCATATATATGGTGTCCATCATAAACATGTAGGTGCACTTCAAAAGAGATTGCTTCCAGTTACAGATATACAACAGTACTTAAAAATCATCTGGGGGAATCAAAACACATTTTTCATCCTTAAGAGTTCAGTCCTTAAAAATACTACTGAATCTCTCCCCAATCTGCATCTAGGCCAAAGTGCCAGAAATAAAGCTGATTTTCAGAACAGACCTTGGCAATTACTGGAGACTTCACATGTGGGAATGAGATGTAATGCTCACCTCCCAGCTCCTGCATCAAAGGCATCATGGCATGTCAAACAGAAATCACACACATCCTAGCTATGGGCAAATCTAGATGCCTGCCATTGCCTTATGGCCTCTGAGGCCTGGAGTGGACAGTTCGTTCGTTCGTTCGTTCGTTCGTTCTCCTTCCTTCCTTCCTTCCTTCCTTCCTTCCTTCCTTCCTTCCTTCCTTCCTTCCTTCCTTCCTTCCTTCCTTCCTTCCTTGTTGCCATGTTGGAAATCCCCTAGGCATGCAAGGTGGATCTCTAGAACAGATTGTGGATGTTCTGAGCCGCCTTGCACACCTGAAGACTTCAACACAGCAGGGAAAAACATGAAAAGATCACTTCTTCAAAGCCTCATGGTTTAAACTAGTAGTTGTGCATATGGAGTGAATCTTAGGTTTTACTCCAGATTCCATAATCCACTCCAGAGTTTTTGATAGGGGGCATCTGTATGTAGGGTTGCCATATGCATATTACAGACTACCACATCTTGGGAAAAATAAAGTTTTGATAGTTATAGTGTGAATTTATTCTCAGTGCTGACCCTCTTTGTAATCTGAGAATGGTTCCACATGAAAAAAAAGATACGTGCCTTTGTATTGGGTAAAGAGCTTGGGGGAAAGTGTATGCTGAGTTCCTTTCTGATATGACTCTGCCTCTCCTGATGGTTCTGGTGAGGAGCAAAACCCATCACAGGGTTTCTGTTTCCAGGCACCTCAGCACAGACATCCATCATGCCAATTGACTTCTGGTTTTATGATCAGGTAATGGCACTGAAATGCTACAGGTGGACTTATTGGTGTGTTTGAATGGGTCTGAGGGGAGACAACTTTTTACAGTGTAGATGAAGCTGTTTCTTTTAGTCATATAGTACTTTTATTTTATAATAAGAAAGACTAGAATGTAATATTACCAGAGGAGGAAGTGACACAGGTTTCAATCACTTGATTGGTAAGGTACCATAAGGTAAGGTAAGGACCATAAAATCACAGTCTGTTCCTTTTGGTGTTTTTTCCTATCAGGCCTGCAGCTTGAGGGAATAGCCTCCTCAATTGCAACCCATCTTTACTGCACTGCAGCATCACAGCAGGTGCAAGATGAATAATTTGGTTTTGATCTAATCATACTTTACTTGGTATGGATGTCAGTAAAGAACCATCTTGGCAAACTGACTCATTTTAAAAATCACCCCATCATTTATGTGTGATGTACGTGAAGGACCTGGAGTGTAAGGCACAGTGCACAGGTGAAGAAGCTGATAGATTATTCCTTCTCCCCGTACCTGTTAGCTCTCCTCCGTTATTTCCAAAACCTTTTCAGTCCATCAACTTTCTTAATACTGAATATGTCTCTGGTTGAATTGGTGCTAGCCTAGACTTGCCAACAGACCTGGAGAAAATTGTATTGTCCCTTGGCATTACTTCCGTGCCCAGCAAAATTTCAACTGCCCATTTCCACCCATTTCCACTCATTAAGCTTCAGGGCTCCTGAGAGCCACCATGGCCCCACACAAAGATTCCACCTGGGGCCCCCATATGACCCTGATCCAAATCAAATATTATAACAAAACAAATCACTTGGCTGGCTGTTACCATGCATCTACAATCATAAAGGGATCTGCATGTCCACCTGTCTGTCCATTTGTGGCAGGCATAACTCATCAGAAAATAAAACAAGGAATCTCAAAATTGGCAACCAGGTTCAGCATGTCTGTGGGAGTTCCAAAGTCCAAAAATGAAAGGAATCAGGATAGCCGGGCCCTGTTTATATCCCCATGCTATTTGCAATGGTAGCTAAATTTGAACTTCTGTTCCTTGTTTATTACCACTGAGACAGATTATCATGCATGCAATGGGTGAGGGGGGAGCATCCTTTAGCTACTTTGATAGATTATGGAGAAATATTAACTCCCCACTTCTGTTTATAATATTAACAAGAGTTTGCTGCTATACTACTATTAAATACATTCTAAGTTGCCAACCAGGATGAATGAGAAAGAGTTGAGACCAAAACTGAGAAATAAAGGCAGGACTGGAAGTTGGGATAGAGGAATGGCAGATCATGAGATAAAGAAAGCAAAATGATACAGTAGAAAAGTGTGGAATAGAGTTAGACAAATTAAGGAAAAGACAACAAAAGGGTTCCCCTCCCCATTTTGCTAGGAAATAGAACCAACTAATGTTTCCCTAACTAACAGGGCTGCCTCCCTTTTGCAAGCTCTAGCTGCACAGAAAAAACTATGGAGTTGGGTGGAACCAGGGCAGGAACCAGAGCAGGAACTTGCAGGAACTCCGTTCCGGGAGTAACAAGCCCAGGAGCGGGCACATATGGTGATGCGCTGTGGAAAAAAGCAAAAGCATACTAACTTGATATGTATTTTCATGCTTGTTGTAGGGTAGCTTCCCTGCAAGAGCAAAGGAAACTTCAAGTGTCTTTAGCCAAAGTGTAAAGCTGGCTCACCAGCTCAGAGTTGGGAAATACCTGGAGATTTTTGGGGCGGAGCCTGAGCGGTAGGTGTTGCCTTCTGACTTCCAGTGATGTCAGGGTGTGTGGCATATGCAAATGAGTTATGCTAATAAGTTATGCTAATGAGCTCCTGCACCTCTTTTTCTATGAAATGACCCCTGGATGGAACTAAAGGATGGGTTAAACCATCGACTGCTAGAGATAAGAAGAAGAGAAGAGCCTTATTAGGAAGTTGCATCCTGGCAATGACTGTAGCTTGTCCTGGGTGTTTTTGCCTTGCTTCAGTGCTGGCTTGGCCGATGGGTTTAGCAGGATCTGAGAAGCAAGGGCTTCTC
Source organism: Lepidodactylus listeri (assembly GCA_029233225.1). Taxonomy (NCBI): domain Eukaryota; kingdom Metazoa; phylum Chordata; class Lepidosauria; order Squamata; family Gekkonidae; genus Lepidodactylus; species Lepidodactylus listeri. The sequence goes on from JARCFY010000003.1 coordinate 106,668,867, forward strand.
CTGGTATCTTAGTAAGGTTGCAGAGTCAGCAGAGTCAGACCAACTCCTGTTCACTGTGCTCTGCCTTCTCTGTACCTCTAGTGGCTGCAGTGCAGAATTGCCTCAGAATTTTTTTAAAAAATAAATGCCTTCTGTGACTACGGTATGAGGCTGGCTTCAAGAACCTTGGGTCCTGGGGATTTTGTCACTCCCAGTGCCCCCCTTGGCAACCCTGTTCTTTATGCCAGTACACAGCAAGCAGAGATGACATATGCAGAGGCTGGAGTCTGTTCTTTTGTCATTCTTTTAGTAACTGAATTAAAGCTAGTTGCATTAGTTGCTCTGATAGTCCCACTGCTTTCAGTGGGAAACACATTTCTGTATGTGACTTCCTCTAGCCGCTTAAATGGGATGAAATTCTCAGGACTTGTACTCATCCCACAAGCAATCCTCCTTGTAGATTTCAAGTAGATTATGTATATGTGGTTCTAAGACAATTGAAACTTTATCCCGTATTTTCTTTGATTGTGTGTTAACTGTTCCTTTGAGAGATCTGTGGATACAGCCAGTGATAGTTTCTAAGGTTCCCCTTGTTTCTGTGTCTTCCCTGTTAGCCAGTACTTGCCCTGGTATTACTTTGGCTGTGGCTAACTTTTTGGCAGTACTGGCTTTTATGCAAGGATGGAAATAGAAGATGGTGTTTGTAACTCTGTGATATTGGTTCTGTCCAAGACCATTGGGTCATGGGAGAAAGACAGAAAGACAGAAAGACAGACAGACAGACAGACAGACAGACAGACAGACAGAAAGAAAGAAAGAAAGAAAGAAAGAAAATCCCATGTGCAAAAGTGCACACGGATAGAAGAAAGTGCCTCAGTTTTAGAGGCATTTGCAGTTCTCTCTTGCAGAGCAAGAACACAATGCAAAATGGTGGGTGAGGATTGCCTTGGGTGTGGCCCTGCCTTTTGAGGAAGATGCAAGCATTTGCCTTCATTCCTCTGCAGAAATGTGTTTGGCCCACCTCCTGTTGTTGATACTGTAAACAAGACCCTGGCCTCTTTTCCCAGTAGATGATTCTACATTGATTCCCCCCACCTTCAGCACTCAGTTCACTTTCTGTTCACAGTTTCCCAGGGTTTTCTGAGAGTGGTCTTATGCCAATTTCCCCCTTGTTTTACTTCTGAGCTGAAGGTAATTCAAAAGTATACAGGTTCCCTCCCATTTCCCCCTCCCTTTGCTGCCACTTGAAGGTCACTCTGTGCCCACATTGAAGTCATTCCACCCACTATGTGCCTTCTGGCTTCTATGAGCCAGTTTGGTGTAGTGGTTAAGTGCACGGACTCTAATCTGGGAGAACCAGGTTTGATTCCCCACTCCTCCACTTGCACCTGCTGGATGACCTTGGGCAAGCCATAGTTTTGGCACAGCTGTTCTTGAAAAAGAGCAGCTTCTGACAGAGCTCTCTCAGCCCCACCTACCTCCCAGGGTGTCTGTTGTTGGGAGGGGAAGGGAAAGGAGTTTGTAAGCCACTCTGGGACTCCTTTGGGTAGTGAAGGGTGGGATATAAATCCAATCTCTCCTCCTCCTTCTCCTTCATCTTCTTCTTTTTCTTCTTCTTCTACCATTCATTGGTGTGCCCCTCGTTTTACATTTTAATTTTTTAATAAGTGGTATGAGTCTCGCACTAGTCTCATGCTGCTTGTAAAAAAAGATTAAATGACTCCCAGCTAGGATGCCCTCTCTTGCTGCCCAGTTTCAACTGGGCAGTGGGTGAAGGCAGTGCAGAGCCATGCATGTGAGGAGCCACTGATTCCCCGCATGCACAGCGAGCCTGGCTGGGCTGTCTTCTCTTGCTGCCCTATTTCAAATGGGTGGCAGGGGAAGGCAGCAAGAGCCATGCCTGCAAGGGACCATCAGTTCCCTGCATGCACAGTGAGCCCAGCTGGGCTGCTCTCTTCTGTCACTCAGTTTAAACTGGGCTGCAGGAGGAGCTGCACCCTGCAGTTTTTCTGCTGCACCATTTTGGTCTCCTCAAGGGGAACAGAGGCCACCACATACAGCTCAAAGGGCAAGGGTGGAAATAACTAATACAACATCTCTCATTTGCAAATGCAAATTGTACATAAGGCCATTGTTGAGAAGGCTGCAGGCTAGTCCTTTGCGTTCTTTTACCCCTCTGCAACTTCAGAACTTGGGCTGGAGCACTGTGCGTGGGACAGATGTTTGGGATCATATGGGAGTTATAAATGGTGCCATGCATGGGGGGAGGGGACTTTTAGGCTGAGATTGGAGCAATGCAATCCAAGCTGAAACTCATCAAGAAATATTTGCAAAAGAGAAAGCTGACTTCCCCCCCCCCTCCCCTTCTCCAACTCCTCCTGTGTCTCCTCCTTCATACAAATTGCAACCCTGTGCAAAATGTGGTGGAATTGCTGCTGATTTTGCACAGGTGCGTGTGCACACTAGGGTTGCCAAGTCTTACCTTTTGTGTAGTGGGAAGGAGTCCTTGCTGGCTTGGGAGTCTTCTGGCATGTGCCAGAAGTGACGTCATCGCGTCAGGCACATTGGGGCGGGACCTCTGTAATTCAAGGGAAAACCATAGAGTTTTCCCTTGAATTATAGAGTGTCCCCCCAAAACATGCCTGATGCGATGACATCACCTCTGGGTGATGTCATTGCGCCAGGCACGTCACCGCAGCCCGGCAATTTGGGGACGGGTTTCCCCGCTCCCCAAGGGACTTGGCAACCCTAGTCAGTGGATTCTACTGTGCATTTTGTACACTCATCATGTTCCCCCATATTAGGAGATCGTGTGACTCTCCCATTTTTCACAGTGGCCGATAACACAGCAGATTAGCATAGAATCCCCTTGTGCTCAGCAATATGGAAAACAGGACTTTGCAACTGCTTGTAACTTGCAGAAAAGGTCTGGTCAATTTCAACAGGGGATTCCCCCCCCCTTGCTTGCATTCCTTTCTGTTCCCTTTCATTCAATGAACTAATGCTAAACTTCATGTGCAAAACCTGAACCATGAGGATTTACATGGAAGATGCTTGTTGGATGCTAGCAAGCATAATTTTTTTGCATATTTTTTTTTAAAAAAACCTTTGGATGCTGCTCCCCACACATCACAAGTGATGTTCCACCCCAATTTAGAAAAGGTGCATTTTTAAAATTGTAGCTGCAGAACGAATACATTGGAGGAAAAAAAATGGTGTGTAAGGTGAGAAAAGAATCCAAAGCCAAGCTTAAAGGCTTGGAAAATCTTCAGTAAGCTGTGTGTGCTTAATGGGCCTTGGTTGTACTGCCTTTGACTCACCTGGCTTCTCCCATATTGCTCTGACTCCTCTCCTTTGGCCCTCTGCAGTAATGGTTCATACCCACTTACAGGGCATGATTCTTATTTCAGAACTTCAGAAGAGAAATTATCATCTTTTGAAACTCTCCAGCCCCCAAACGGGAGCAAACAGGAGCAATCGACAATGAGCCAAAGGACTATTGTGGTTGTATCTTTTTGTTTGTTTGTTTCAGCTGCTCTAGAATGTCCCACACCTCTTGCTGACATTAAGTAAATTGAGAATCATTCTTCATGTTAATACTGATGACAGAAATGTGCCTTCTGGAAGAACTGGAGGAAACATAAATGTACTGAAGTATGCTTAACCAACTAAGAAGAAAATCTGTGGTTGGGCAAGAAAGACGTTTAGTTCCCAATCTCAAGAATATTAAAAGAGCAACACATAAAGCAAACAATCTAAGTGTTAGCCTGACTGCTCTTTTACATTATTAATATTTGGGGAATATTAGCTCTTAATAATCAGCAGTAGGCGTTAAGGATCAGCACCTGTGTATACAGAGCCTGGGCTTCTCTGGACTCCCAAGGAACTGACATGAGACTCAAGTCAAAGTTTAAAAAAGGGGATGGTTTACTTTGTAAGAATAAAATGTTTGTACACAAATACTCACAATCATACACACAAATACACAGATCTAGGAAGTTAGATAGAATTACAGAGATGTCTGCATGAGCAGGAATATCAGTGGTATCCGACGGGGTGATATTTACTTATATAAAAACCTGGCAAAGTCCTGCTGGAGAAGAGGGGGGTGCTTTCAGACAAAGGAGAAAGGAGCGTGGTTCTGGACCTGCAGAAGCCACATGTCAGACCCCAGTGGTGCACCCAAGGATCCAGGAGGGAGGAAGGAGGAGCAAGCAAGAGAGGGGAAGAAAGTCTGACTCGTAACTCTTGGGAAGCTGTATTTATTGGGGGGTGTTACTGGGAGGTTGGCAAGGTCTGAGACCTTCCCAGGAATGCCTATAGATGGTCCATTCTGTGCCACTAGCCACTAAGAGGGTCCTATAGAAGTGGCCAATATTCAGATCTACCTGATGGTCAGGACAGGATGTCAACATCATCTGCAGCTGGCACTGTCCTCTAGATCAGTGGTTCTCAACCTTTCTAATGCAACGACCCTTTAATACAGTTCCTCATGTTGTGGTGACCCCCAACCATAAAATTCTGCCAGCACAAACAACAATGAAGCTACTTTTTCAGATGTTTTCTCTTGCATGGCAGTTAGCACCAAACAACTTTAATACAGACTTTAGACACACATATATTTGCAAGCTAGTCCCAACAAGACACAACAAACACTCAGGCTTCAGACTTACTTTTCTTCAACAGAAGATGCCATAAGAAAACAAAGGTAGGTGGGGGGGAGAGGCTGTTGCAGGTAGTGGGGAGAGAGAGAGAGAGAAGTAGGGGGAGGGAGAGAGAGAAAGGGGGAAGAGAGAGAAAGAGAGAGAAAGGGGGAAGAGAGAGAGAGAAAGGGGAAGAGAGAGAGAAAGGGGGAAGAGAGAGAGAGAAAGGGGGGGAGAGGGGGGGAAGGAAGGCAGCGGGGGGCGGCTTTTGCCACCTTTCCTGGGCTCTGTGCTTCAGCGTGGAGCCCAGGGAAGGCGACGGCGGAGTGCCCTAAAAGCGGCGGCAGGGAGGGGGAAGCGGCCATTGACTTACCTGCTGGCTTCTTCCTCCTTGTGGCTCCTGCTGGAAGGGCTGCTGGAAGCAGGGGGCAGGGCTCCGGCCCCAACCAACTCCTGCTCTTTGCCCTTAAAGGGAAAGCTCCCTTTGAGGGCAAAGAGCCAGGAGGCCAGACCTCACACTCAATCAAGCATGGGGCCCTTTCCTGCCGGTGGGGAAGGGAGGGGCGGGCTTGGACACCAGCTGGTGACCCCTGTGAAATGGTCGTTTGACCCCAAAAGGGGTCCCGACCCACAGGTTGAGAACTGCTGCTCTAGATGAAAGTGGGCTCTGAGCAGCAAAACCAGTTCATCAGGAAGCGTCCCGCTGTCTTCGCACCCCTGTGCGAAGTTCTTAGATGTGCCAAATGGAGGGGAAGTTGAAGGAGGGGACCCAAGCCTGTGTATGTGTATGGAGTTCATACACTCATGGAGTTAGTGGTATGTGTCTCTAGCCATAAAGGATGACATGGCTCTTCATGTATGTGAGTGTCTTTGTGCTTTGTGACAACCTCTAGGCCTGGAGGTGGTAACCTCAGAAAATGGTGCTTTAAACCTCTGTTGGAAGCGTCTGCTGTCATTTTCCCACTGGTTATTCTATGCAACAGTCCATCTCACATAATCAGCAACATAGTCCATTCACTGCTCTCATAGGTCCCCATAAGAGTGCAAAAGAATATTGCTCTGCCTTACATAAGCTATGGAAATAATTATTTTGTGCTTTAGGAAAATGAAGGTTGTTGAGCATAAGATCAGTGCACAGAGAACAGAACAGATTAATGAATGAATCATTGCAAAATTATTTCTTGTTTAGAAAATGTTCATGCTGCCTCTTTGGGAACCTGCCCAAGGTGGCTTACAAAACAACCCATGGGCTAGCAAAGTAGTCTATTCAGAATTTGCCCCACAGGCCATTTGTTTAGAACTATCTCTCATTTAGTTACATAAATCATGTGTTCTTCACTCTTTTTTTGGTCCTTGCAAAGGGCTAATGTAATGGACCAAACACTTGTTTCATAAGTCAGACTCAGTTGTGAAAACTCCCAATTTTATGAAGAGATGAGTATTTTTTGGCCCAAGCATTTTTGACCCTAAGGCTTGCTTATTACAAATAATTATTATTCAATATCATTTAGAAATATCTGAAAATACCCTTGAGAAGGTGTCACTGAATCCACACATTACCTTTCAATGCTGGAGCATACATCTTTGCCTTGAACCATAGCAACACCATAAAAGCTCCTTCTCAAAACAGCAGCTTTTGCTATGTGAGTTAGCCTCACCCAAGTAGATGGCAGAACAGAAAAGTTTTAACCAGCCACGCTTAAGAGCAACAACAACAAGAACAAAAAGTGCCAAGCCTACTTTGTAAGGAGGTTCCACGAGGTTGAAGGTGGCCACCACTGTGGAAAATATCCTGTTTCTTGTGGTATTCTGTTTTTTATTTTACTATTGTTTAGATACTTATAGGTTGTGGTCACACGCGTGAGATAAAGTGGGGGGAAGAGGCTATTTCCTCTGGCAGAAGTTGACCCACAGTTGCGCAATCACACAGTCTTTTGAAGCTTCGGGTGCAGCCTGCCACTGCGTGATCAGATGCAACTGTGGGTGAGTTGGGGTTTTTTTTTGCTGTTTGTCTTTGATGTGCTTAAACGAGAAATCAATAATTCGCACCTCAGCCCTGAGGGCTCCATATGGAGTGTGTGATGATGCACATACTGAGAAGGGGAAAAAACAATAGCACGGAGTTGGGATGGCCTGATCAGACCATCCTGATGCCATGAGAGCGCTCTGGAGCAATCAGATGTGGGAAAGTCTGTCTGTGGCCCATAGCAACCCATTTGCTACTGGACTTTCTGAGGTGTCTTTTAAATCTGCTTGTGCAGTGGAGCAAAATGGGTTGCCGACAGCTGCGGGGCGCTTCCCAGATGTTGTTGTGTGATCACACTCCTTTTCATTTCTTGTGTCTCAGAATAGCAAAATCTTTCAGACAGTGCACAGCACAACTTTCATCTTCCCCACAGCCCAACTTTCATCGTCCCACAGTCCTTGCAGCACAAGGCAAAGAGGATTTATCTCTCAACTGCAATTAAGAAGAGGTCCTACTTCTGCATCAGCTGACAAAGTTACTTTGCTTTTCTTAAAAAAGAAACACTAAGCATGACTTATTGCGCTCTGGGACAAAGTAAAGCAGCCCACATAAGCTTCTCAATCTATATAAAGCCAAAAGAATTAAATGGGCTCAATTACATCCCCCAGGGATAATATATGGTGATATCATTTGTGAAAGAAGAGCAAATTGTGCTTATTGCATTTTGAATTACTTTGGAAAATGGCTGTCAGAGCAAGATGTTAAAGTGCTCAGAGAGGGACATGTGTCTCACATTCAGTACACCAAGGCAGCGCCTCAGCTCCTGCTGTGTAGCATAAAGGCAGTCTTTGTCACTTTGATGGAGGCAGAAAGGGACCTGATCTAGCACTCTTGGCCCTGAAGAACTTCATGCTTGCCTCCATGACAGTAAAGGGTGGGGTGGATGACAGAGAAAGAACAGCCTGAGAATCTGCCAGAGCCGGAACACTCTGCCAGCCTTGCCAAGTATTGAGCTCAGCTCTTATTGTTCAGGGTTCTGTAGCCTGCGGCACATAAGAGAAAATAATAGCATTTTGTGCATTGTAAAGAACAATGCATTTATTATGGCCCAAGCTTTGGGGGAAGACTGTTGATCCATTTGAAATGTGATGTTGGAGGAGAATTTTATGGATATCAGGGACTGCCAAAAAGACAAATAAGTGGGTTCTAGATCAAATCAAGCCTGAACTCTCCTTAGAAGCTAAAATGATCTCATTTCTTCTATTGCATATAGACATTCTAGCCTGGTTAATGTAAGTGGCAGAAGGGTATTGCTGGCACATGATGACATAAGAACATAAGAACTTAATAGACGCCATGCTGGATCAGGCCAATGGCCCATCCAGTTCAACATTCTGTGTCACATTAATCATATTTTTGGAAATTCAGGTGAATGGACCTTTGATAGTACAACTGATGTTTTTGGGTCTTATCACTGTGTCATTTGAGGAGACATGGGGCAGAGTTGGCAGTGTGGTTTTTGCAGAGGCCATTCCCTGGGTGGTCCATTGTTACAGTACAGATTGCACAGGAGAGAGAGAAAGAGAGCGAGCGAGAGAGCACACAGTGTCACAAACTGTTCATTTGGGGAGCTTATAGCACCCTGTTTTATACAGGTCTAACAGCTGTTTGCCAGAAGTAAGTCACTGTCACTAACCCTTTACAGACTGTTTCCTTCATCCAAGGCAGAGGATGGCCTTTAAGAGGAGGGTAACTTCCAATCACAGAGGAGATCTGGAAAATTATAGCTTTGCTGAGCTGGTGGGTTTAATCACTGCTGATTAAAGATATGTATATTTCTTCATATTCTTTTAAAAGAAATTAAGGTAATGGTAATGCTCTCTCTTCTAATTTGATTGATTGATTTAATTTGTATCCTGGCTTTCCTGCATTCAGTGTCAAAAGTGCTACAAGTGTACCTGGAAGATAGCTGGTTGGCTGCACAAGATGTAGTTGTTGGACATGGAAGACTTGGGTGTAAAGACTTGCTCAGGCATTGACCTATTGGTAGCCTTGGGGGTGAGGGATTTCTCCTAAGGGGATCAGTGGGCCCTGATTCACAGTATGGCTGTTGGGAGAGATGAGAGAGTAAAACATATATAGATAGGTGTATAGCTCCAGAAAAAAAAGAACACAATTCAGTATCCTGTTTATGGAATAAGCTGCTTGAGAATGTGCATTTATGTAAATCTGTCAAAGTCTTGCCCCTTTTAATTTAGCTCAAGAAAGATATACATAGTAATTTGTTTCCATTATTTCCTAAATTTGCTCATATTCTGTCACATACTGAAGGGATTAGATAATGCTTTTTTCCTGTTTTAAAAAATAGCTTTAAAAAGAATACCACTTTCCTCAGTCATTGCCTTGTTTTCCAGTGATTTATGACTCCAGTCTTCTGTGTTACAATATACTTCTTTCTCTGTAATATTTTATATGCATGAATGGCAATCACACAAAACTCTAATTGTACATGAGGTTGCACAGTTTGGTGTAGTGGTTAAGTGCGCGGACTCTAATCTGGGAGACCCAGGCTTGATTCCCCACTTCTCCATTTGCAGCTGCTGGATGACCTTGGGCAAGCCATAGCTCTGTCAGGGCTGTTCTTGAAAGAGCAGAGAGCTCTCTCAGGGTGTCTGTTGTGGGGAGGAGAAGGAAAAGGAGTTTGTAAGCTGCTCTGAGACTCTGAGTGAAGGGCGGGGTATAAATCCAATCTTCTCCTCCTCCTCCTCCTCACCCTGTTGGTCTTTTCTTAGGAAAGAAGGCATATTAATGTAACTGCCCTCTTCTCACAACATCATTTGATGGAGAATGGAGACAGGCTTCAGTCAAGAAAAGCATTAAGATGAAGAAAAGGTGATACTGTAAAGATAAGAAGGGTTTCAAGTTTCAGTGTTCCTCTCCTTATTTTAAAGAGTCAGCTTGTCTGTTGTCCTCAAGAAAATCAGTTCCTGTCAGTTCTTTCACTTTCCCAGTAAGCCACAGGGCTGTTCTGGGGACTTGAAAGATATATTCAGGCAGTCTGTTTCATCAGTATGCCTCTCTCTGCTTCTCAAAGTTAGCCCCATGGCTTACTGGGAAAGCAGTCTGTCAAGATGGTAGGCGTGGACATCTTTTCTTCCATTAAAGACTTGGCTTACTCTTGCACTAATGCATAAGCCTCTCATCAACCATCAGACCTCTCATTCCTGCAATTCATCTCTAGATTAGAAGGTTATGTTTAAGATTTTGAGGCCAACAACTATTTTACAACTAGTAGCATTCTTACCTTATGTCAGTGGCAATATTTAGTAATGGCCCAAAGGACTGGAAATGGTAGTAAAGATAATTTTCTGTGTTCCCCCCTTCCCCAAGATAAAACTTAACATAAGTTCTAATATCTTACCAAAAGGAGGAAGTTATTGGAGAGGCCATCTGTGATATGCATGAATTACTGTAATTAGATTCCTTTTTATCATAAGGGTCTCTTTTCAAAAATGTGCATGTCTTAAATCTACTAGCAACTTTGAAGTGTTATTCAAGTAATATTCAGGATTCAGAGGAAGTATGTGAACAACTGGACACTGTCATTCTGGCTTTTTAAATGAGTTGCCAAAATCTGTACATGCTGAAACATTAATGTTAGAAATCTAGATGTGAGTGGATGCAATTCTTAGAAACCGACATTCCTTCCCTCCCATAGACTGATACCTGGTTAAAAAACAGGAAGCTGAGATATTAGGAATAAATGGCCCGTTCTCACAATGGAGAGAAAACTATGAGATGCCCCAAGAATCTGTGTTGAAAAGGTTGCTTTTTAAGTTGATTGATCATCAGGAGTGAGCAATAAAATCGCCAAGTCTATAGGTGACACCATGTGAAAATCCAGTGGTGGTTGGATACTACTAACTGTGAGTGCCTTGCACTTGTGGAGGTGGACCGTTCCCCTCCCTAGCAGTCCTCTGTGACCCCCTCCCCCCACCCTCCCTGAGAGTACAAAAATGCCATGAAGCACAGGAGGCTACTGTAAAAAGGACAACTGGGCAAAAGAGTCTCCTCTCCCTCTTCCTTCAGCAGAGAGAGAGCTTTTTTTGCAAGCTTCCTCCACTGGCAGAAGAGGGAGGGGTCAGTTTTTCCCAGTTCCCTCTCCTTACTGCAGCCCCCCCCCCCCCCGGTGCTTCATAAGATTTTATCCATGAGGGTCCTACAAACATTACAGCATTCAGCTTCAAGAATATGAGGATGAACTCCAAGCAGGATGAATAGGTGAACAAAATGTCAAATATGATTAAATGTGAATAAGTGTAAAGTGATGTACAATTCAACAACAACAAAAACAACAGTAAAACTCCCAACTTTACATTCAGACTGGATTGGTAGTAAATAAGATCTTTGGATTGTTGTGGACACCGGAATGAAAACGTCATCTCTGTCCATAGTGGCAATGAAAATGGGAAACTGTATTAGGTATGAAATTAAACTGGCTAGTATCATAACACTTTTGTACACATCTGTGACATTGCTGCACTGGAAAAACTGTGCATAGTTCTGTTTACCCTGTCTCAACAAAGATACCATAAAGCTAGAAATGGTGCAAAAAAGGGCAACTGAAACAATGGTTGGAGCACCTTCCCTATAGAGACAGACTAGAGAAGTTGGGACTTTAAGGTTAAAACAAAAAACAGGCTCAGAAGCAGAGACAAGAAAAATGTCATTCACATGTCTGCCAGATTCATATGGACAGGAGGATCAGGGATGTTGCCTGTTTTTAACAGCAAAAAGAGCATGCAGAAGATGGGTACCAAACCCTTCCCTCTTCCATACCTCATTTCCCATCAGTCCATTGCTCCAAGTGTTCTTTCCCTTTTTTGACTCATTAGTTAGCACTTGAAAAGCTGTTAATACCTCATCCTGTGGCAAAATCAGGATGATAATGCCAACCAGCCTTTTAAGTCTGTTTTGAGAAGTCTGATTTGCTAGTCACTTTTCAGATTTATACCTGTATTTCTGGCTAAACTAGGTCTTCTATAGGACTGTGAGAATGTGTGGGTAGTGCTTTGAATATTTGCTGATATTCTTCATAGTTTTGAGATACGGCTGGTCTAACAACAGAAGGGCATTGTTGGTATGTGTGGATATAACCCTGGGTGTGTTTTATGGCTTCTTCATTTAAGAGGATGGTGGGGGTAGTCTTGGGAAAAGATCCCAGTAATAGACTTCTGAGAGCTAGGTAGGACTCCTGTTCAGAATGCTGGACTACACTGACCAAATTCCAGCAAGGTGGGAGCTCCTTTTATGTCGGAAAAGTCCAGTTAAAAATGGATGTTCTGGAGTACATGTATTCACCTTAACTGCCTGCAGATGTAAACATATCTACTTATCATATCTGTAGTATAATTTTATAACTCCATTTGTGGAGTTCAGAACAGTGTGCTGTGTAAATGTTCTTGCATTTTACAATAACAACAAGACTTTTAGGTAGGATAGGCTGAGAGGAAGAGACTAATCCAAAGTACCCAGGTGAGTTTTGAGGCTGATTTCACACTGACTATATAGACAGGTAAATGGTTCACACCCTAACCTGGATAGCACAGGCTAGCCCAGTCTTGTCAGTTCTCAGAAGGTAAGCAGGGTCAGTCCTGGCTAGTATTTGGATGGGAGATTTCCAAGGAATACCAGGGTTGTGATGTGGAGCCAGGCAATGGCAAACCACCGTGAAAACCTTCTGGCGTTACTGCATGTCATCTGGACAAAAAAGGCCAAAAAAAGAGAGAGGAAATCTGTAGAAAGTTCGGTAGACCAGTGCCCTTAGTGGTTGGTTTGGTTGTCTTTTTGCTACTTTATTTATTGCAATTAGTATGAAACTAGTACTTCTTACAGTGCAGTCTAAGGAGAGCTACATCATCCTAAATCTGTTTCAGTCAATGGTCTTAGAAGGATGTAACTCTTTTTAACATAGCAAGATGCGAGTCCAGTAGCCCCTTAGAGACCAATATAATTTTTTGATTCTTGAAAGCTCATACCCTGAAAATCTTGTTGGTTTCTAAGGTGCTGCTGGATTTGAATCTAGCTCTTCTACCCTCTGAAACTATCTGTTAGAGGCTAGCCAGAGATAAAATGGACTCCTGTCTTCTCATGAGTCTTCATGGTTAAAAAAATCTTTCTGACAGATTAGACACTTAACCATAACTGAGCACTCCCAGCTATGTTCCTGCGGTTCACTGCATCAATCCATAGTGCTCAGTGTTTTGCTTATGTTGGTATAAACAAACATTAAAATCCATATAATTTTTATTTACCCAAACTGCTGACTCAGATTGTACACAAGGGACTGGTTTGCCAGGGAAGACAATAGCATGTTCATGTAGCTATTTATAATGTGGATCACTACTGTACAGAACGATTTAATGGTAGCTTGTTATAGCATGTGACAGGAGAGCTCCCCATTGTTCCCTGCAGAATGGGTCTGGTATGGAGAAGCTTATTCAGTGATCATTTGGAAAAATCTCATCCTTTCCCAGCTCATCATGCTGACACATGTATTGATGGTGCTGTGCTCATGAACATAATCAAATTGCCCCCTGAACAGGGATGGGCACAAACTGAAAAAATGTGGTTCAGTTCATGGCATGCCGCATTTGTGAGCCATGGACTGTCATGAACTTTTAACTGCCTTGTGAACTGGTTTGGTTTGTGAGGTGGTAGAACAGCCCCCTGGGCATGCTAGAGACACCAAACTTGCAGGGGATCTCCAGCTGGATCTTCTCTACCTGCCCTTCAAGTTTGGTGAAGATTGGATTTACGAGGTCTGAGTTATGGCCCCCCATAGGGAAGGTAGAGAAGAGTCAGCAGGAGATCCCCTGAGAGTTTGGTGACTCTAGCTTGCACAGGTTCCATTCTATACATTCCTGAACCTTTTGAACCTGCACCTGTCATAATGACAGCTAACACCAAACTTGGAGGGCACGTAGAGGAGCATTCTGGGGAGGTCTGCTATGAATTTGGCATCTCTAGCTTGCACAGGATCAGTTCAATACACCCCTGAACCTCCTGAATCTGTTTCTGTCAAAATGACAGCTGGCAGGTAGTCATTTTGACAGACAGAGGTTCAGAACATTCAGGAGTGTACAAGGGGAGGCCAGCAAGAAACTTGCGGGGAGGGGGCATTTCCTTCATCTTGCTGGGCCCGCTGCACGCCCCCCCCCCATGGGCTCCCAGCAGTAGGATACTTGCGGGGGGCAGGTAAGCCTCTCTCTCCTCCCTCCCTCCTCCCTCCCTCCTCCCTCCCTGAAAACAGCGGCGGCTGTGTGCCGAGCCTCCTCCCTGCTCCCTTCCCCCTCCCTTCCCAAAAATTGGCGGCAGCAGCTGCGCACCAAGCCTCCTCTCCTCCCTCCCCAAAAATTGGTGGCAGCCACGCGCTGAGCCTCCTCCCTCCCTCCTCCCTCCCCCTCCCTTCCCAAAAATTGGCAGCAGCAGCGGCTGCGTGCCAAGCCTCCACTCCTTCCTCCCTTCCCCCTCCCTCCCTGGAAATCAGTGGTGGCAGCTCTGTGCCGAGCCTCCTCCCCCCTCCCTCCCCGAAAACAGTGGCGGCGAGGCCCACCGCCCACCGAGCCCTCCCCCCAGCCAAAGCGTTCTCTGCGCCTGCGCAGAGAATGCTTTTACTTTTGAGGGAATTTAAATATCCCCCCAAAAGTTTTTTTTTAACATTTAGGATTTTTCTACACACAGGGGGAGTGCCCCCCGTGTGTAGAAAAAAACCCCTCCCCCCAAGTGCTCCCTCGCACAGATTTAGGTATCCGCACGCGGGGGGGGGGCACTTGGGAATTAGATACATAGATAGAACAGATCCTGTGCAAGCTATAGACATCAAAATCTCAGGGGACCTCCTGTAGAGGCTCCTCTACATGCCCTCCAAGTTGTTGCTTTGAAAATATGCTAACATTTTGATTGAGTGGAAGCTGTCAGTCTGGAAATGTGTCATCTCATGAGCTGGCATAAACCTCCACAAACAGCTTGAAGGTTCGTGGAAAGTTCATGCTGGTTGACCTGCCATGAACTTGTCTTCATAAACCATGAACCGCCCAAAATTCATCACAAACTTTAGTTTGTGAGCCAGTTCATGCCCATCCCTATCAATTATTATCCCCAATATAATACTTGTACTACCTTTCAGAAGTAGTACCTCCGCTTAACCATGTTGATTCTGCATCTGCTTCCTTTTTTCCCTTGCATGTAGTACCTTACAACTTACTTTATTTCAGCTCAGGTTTCTAATCTATCAAAATCATTTAGAATCTTAAGTGTCTATGATCCTGCTTTACTTTATGTCATCTGTCAGGCTGATAAGAAAATCCATTCCTTCATTCCAAGCAGATACCGAAGAGCACAAAGGTGAACCAGCCCATTTTACTTTGACAGGGATCTATTAATAACTACTGCTACAACTCCATTGGAATTGACTGAAGAGCTGCTTTATTATATTTGTAGCATTTAGTGATCCTAAATGAAAGGCTTTGGACACCAGATTCCTGAAACCTGCCCTGAGATCAGGTTAGGATCAGACCATGAGACTCCCAGAGTCTGAGCCTGATTCTAATTGCAAATGAGTACAGCACATTCCTACCAGGATAGTCATTCACCCATAGTGCTCCCTTTGCCCTTAACACAGAAAAGCAGGGAGAAGTCTCACATTAGGCGACTAGGAGGGCTTCTCCTGAGACCACGAATGTAGCTGTGAGCATGCACGTCAGCATCCAGAGTCACTGAGAACCATGGACGGCTTTCTCCAGAGATGCATGGTTCTGCACTGTTTCTGTACTGGTAGTGATAGGTTGTGACTCAGTCATACCTGAAGCAGAGATGCAGCAGAATTACCCACCTGAAGGGAAGTGGCTTGGAAAGAGGCAAGGCCATAATTCTGACTAGTACAAAGTTTTAGTGGCCATTCTGTGGACGAGGATTAAGTGGTTTCTTATGGTAGCACATAAACAGTTCTCTCACAGTTGGTGCATTACTTGACAAGTGCTCGACAAGACAGCCTCCATCCACTCCAGGCAGCTGGTCAATTCCAATTCATGCAGACAAGCTTGACCACCAGGCAGTTATACAACAGTGAGGCCCTCGAGCTCAGGAAACTCTAGAAAAAGGCTTGATAGAGGTGGAAGCCACTTCCTAGTCACCTACTTTCTGTTTCTATGGTACTGAAATTCTATGCATCCTTAGCACTATTTGTTGTTTTTCTGTTATTGATAGGAGATCCACTGCTTCTGTAGGCCGACTTTTGGCTGAAATCCTAAAACTACTTACTCAGCCAGTGGGACTAATGTAATGGGAAATAGGTAATTTCAAAACTGGAGCCAAGAGTTTAAAACGGGAATAATCACTCTGCTAAAATAAAAACTGAACATTATGAGTACATTTGGGGAAGCCGGTTAGTGTTTAATGTTTATTTTTGATTTACTTTGTAGTTAACATTAGTAAGAACAAAAGATTGCATTGTTGTAAGCCATTTTTCTAAATATCTACAATTTACCCTGCTTTACTGAGTCACTGTTTTCCCCCCTGTGCTCAATTAACCAAGACCCTGGAGGTTTTTATGGTTTGTTTAAGCATCCAACAGAGGCTGGATTTAAAAAATACACAGAGAAGAAATGTAATTATGACAAATTTAAAAATTAAAAAAGAAAATGCAGCATTTCTATTTTCCCAGAAACATATGTTGATATGAAAAACATATTAATTAAAATTTATATTTTCTACTTCATCAACTGAGCCCAAACTAAAATGATGAAGCAAATGATATTTAAGCATGGCTGAACTAAACTTTCCCATAAACCTTAATCACCACAATTACGCAATTGTTTTTTTCTAAAAATATTCCTTTAAAATAACTGTGAATTTAATTTAAATAAGGAAAAAGGCATGACTCCTACAGTGTATTCATTTTATGCTCTGAAATATGCTGACTGTTTTCCTTCTCATAAAATATAATTTCATAAAATCCTGTTAGTCAAGCTTTGACCATATTTAGTAAGGCTGTTCTTTAGTCCTAGCCAGACCTTTCTGAACTGTGGGTTTTGTTTGACACAGGTCACTTGGTTTTCTGCTATTTTCATAAGAAAATAAGAGGAGCCAATGTTGGATCAGGCCAGTGGCCCATCCAGTCTGTCACACAGTGGCCAAAAACACCAGGTGCCCTCAGAAGGTCCAGCAGTGGGGACAGGACTCCAGAAGCCCTCCCACTGTTGCCCCCCCCCCCCATCAAGCACCAAGAAAACAGAGCATCATTTGCCCCAGACTGAGAGTTCCTATCTATACTTTGTGGCTAATACCCACTGATGGACCTCTGCCCCATATGTTTATCTAATTCCCTCTTGAAGCCATCCATGCTTGTAGCCACCGCCACCACCTCCTGTGGCAGTGAATTCCACGTGTTAATCACTCTTTGGGTGAAGAAGTACTTCCTTTTATCTGTTCTAACCCAACTGCTCAGTGCCCACGAGTTCTTGTATTGTGAGAAAGGGAGAAAAGGACTTCTTTCTCTACCTGCTCTATCCCATGCATAATCTTATAAACCTCGATCATGTCATCACTCAGCCGTCATTTCTCCAAGCTAAAGAGCCCCAAGCGCTTCAAGCTTTCTACATAGGGAAAGTGTTCCAACCCTTTTATCATTCTAGTTGCCCTTTTCTGCACTTTCTCCAATGCTATAATGTCTATGCTATAGATAGCTATAATATCTTTCTCACCATGAAAGTTAATTTACAGTTTACATAGTCACTGTGGCCCCCAAATACTCTCTGCATTCAGGCTAATTCACATGATTGTGTCACCTATAACGACTGAATTGCTATGATGCTGCCTTACAGTATACTGTTTAAAGTCGTTTCTGTAATTTGCATTAAAATAATAATAAAAAAATGATTGTGTCACTTATGAGGACTTTCATTCAGACACACTAGGAATTGCCCATTGGAAACTTAATGCCTTGGCATGCAGGAGCCCAATTTGGATTAGGACCACAGTTCACACATAATTTTTCCAACCTGAAACAGTCCTGAGAAACCACTGGTTGCCCCACTGGGGACACTTAAGTAAGTTTCTCCAGTGGGCAAATAGCAGCTTCCTGGAGCCCTTTGAGGCTGGGAAAATGGCATAAGCGTAAGTCCCTTCTTCTCATATATAGCAGTCCTATCTGAATTGTGCATACCTGGGAATTAAGGTCCCAGCAGGGAACTCCCAGAGCATATCTCTTTGAAGTCGAGGTGGGTGACAGAGTTTGTGATGGGTGAATCACCAGGCAACATAGATGCAGGAACTTGGTAAAGTTTGCCTTGTGTGAGTTGGTGAGTACTAAACAGATTGTGCCACCAGAGTTGGTGAGTACTAAATAGATTGTGTCCTACTGGTGCTTCTGCTATGCAATGCCATTAGTGCACACATAAACCCGTTGAAAGTGCATCTTTCTGAGGTTCCTACCCATGAAACCTCAGCTGTTAGAAAGCCAGAACAAGCATCCTGCCTGGGCACTGGAAAACTGAAGTCAAAGGCAAGCTAGGTAGAAAATTCTGCATGCTTTTGTTATCTGTACAAGGCTGCTTTAATGTCTGTTCATACAGACTACATTTTGTCTTGGTGGTATGTGTTAAGATGCCTTTTGCTCATAGCCAGTACAAACCAGGGCTGAGGACAGACTGGCAATCTAAAGCGGGGCAGGCACGCTTCGCAAACGGAGGAAAGGAGCATGTTCAGACATGCGCATCTGTCCGTCGGCTCCGTTGCGTACTTACCCGTCTCCCAGTCGCTTTCCTTCCGCTTTACCCGGACACCGGTTTTTCCCGGTGTTCAGGGGCCTTCCTCCGCATGCCTCCCGCTTCCAAACAGTGTGAACTGGAAGAAGCGGGAGGCATCCGGAGGAAGTGTGAACGCACCGGCAAAAAGTTTTGCGCACATGCGAAAAACATCAAAGGAAAACAAAAAAAAAGTGCAGCGGCACGCGCGAGCCGCGCGCGCTGGCTATGCGGCAGTCTGAACTCTCCGTGACAGTCTGAATGCTCCGTATCGCCGCTGATCCGCATTGCTCTGGCCAGTGTGAACGGCCAGCTCCGTGGGTTTTTCCCCCCGCTCCAGTTCCCTCCGCTTTGCCTCCGCTTCAGATTGCCAGTCTGTCCTCAGCCCAGGAATACACAAATGGCATCTCAGACTATTCTAATAAAGAATGAACATTTATCGATGCCCTGGGGACATATTCTGGAAAGACAGGCTATAAATATTTTAACAAACAAATAAATAAAGGACATGACACTAGAGAAAGCATGCAGCGAGAGAATGGGATAATGTAAGACCCATTGCCCGAATATCCTGTTTGTTCTTGCTCTCAGTGCATGGATGCCAACTCAGAGGTACTGTGTCTTGGGAGAAATAAGCAGTGGCATCCTAAGTAGGTCTACTCAGGTCTGTTCAGTGGAGCTTACCTCTAGGCAAGTGTTCTTAGAATTGTAATGTACATGCTGTGGAAGGTCTAGATTCCAGTTTTTCAACCTATGTAACACATCATCAATGAATCTGGGTAACCCAGGGGCAGACTGGGTTGTTAAAACAGCCTGGGAGCAAGCAGAGCCAATTCATTTGTCTTAAATTACTCTTTATCCCATTTTAATCTCTCTTCCATGCTCATTGCCATAGTAGCTGAAGGGGAATTTCCCCCCAGAATGATTTAAACATTATGAGGGTGATCATGACAACAAGAAATTAAGTTTGAGGCGGGGGAAGGGAAGAGCTGGGAAGTTAAGACAGATTGAAGTGCTACCCCTTTGCTTCGTGTGTGTGTATGTGTGGGGAGAGGAACCAGCCTCCACTGATATGTTTTTAAATCAGAAATTTCCCTGTTCTAAAAACAACCCTTTCATCTTTCAATGGAACCTCTTATGGTGGTGTAGAGTTTAGTGTTGGACTAGGGTGTGGGAGATGCAGGTTCAGATTTTGGTATTTTTACGTGAGGTGTGATTGGGCCCTTATACGTTTTTAAATTCTTTTTATAATATATATATTAAGTTTTTATTGTTGGCCCTCTATTCTGTTTGACTTACCTCTTTAGGTTCCAGTTCTCAGGTTTCAGGGTTAAGTTCTCCCCCCCCCCCTTTGTCTCTAGTCATATCCCTGCTGTGCCATGGAAGCTTGCTGGGTGACCCTCAGCCAGTCACATGTTCTCAGCCTGACCTACTTCACAGGGTTGTTGTGAGGATAAAATGGAAGAGAGGAGAACAATGTAATGCCATCTTGGGGAAAGGAAGAATTTAAACAAAGTAAATGAATAAACAAAATTAAAAGCCTGTTTTTCAAAAATTAGTTGGGGCAAACTAGCCCTCCAACTAGAGCATCGCATCCACTGAACCCACTTTGACTACAGCCCTGAAAGGAAAGTTCCAAATGGACATATAGGCTCTGTTTGTGAGATCACAGGAGAACTGACTCTTTTTGCCTGCACCCTTTCCTTTCCCCTACAGATCAAGGAACAAATTGCCAGGCTAGTACCAATTCTGGTTCTAAAGAAAAATGTAAACCATGACAAATCATTTCAGCAACAGCTGGCTGACTTGCCAGCCTGTCTTAATAAAAGGGAACTTTAAAATTCAAAATATGCTGGTTATGCAGGTGAGAACAGGATGTGTTCAAAACTGCAGAGGAAAGTTAATCTCATGAAGTTCATGGACAAGGAGTGCCTATTGCCTATACTGATGACTGCTTTTCCCAGTGTGACTGTTCCCCTTCAGGCTTCTTCAACCTTGTCTCAAAAGGAAACTTGCATAATACTTGCAAAAGACATGCCAGAGAATTTATATTCATAATCTTGTGAGATAATAATTTTGAGAAAATAATTTTAAGCAAGATCTAGCTCAAGGTTTCCATTCCCCAGTCATTATGATTGCTTTCAGCACTCTGAGAATAACAAGACACTTGTAAAATGACCATTGTTGGCTATAGAATCAGGTGGGTAGCCATGTCGGTCTGATGCAACAGAACAAAGGCTGAGTACAGACTGGTGCAGTGCTGCGCCACGGAAGCGGGGCTAAGCAACCCGGGGCAAAGCTTCCTGGAGCTTGCCATTCGCACCGGGCGCAGCGCCGCACGTGCATTCCGGGGAGGAGGCAGGTCGCAGCGTACACACTGCTTTTACCTTGAATAAAACTTTGTTGGTCTTAAAGGTGCCACTGGACTCAAACTTTGTTCCATTGTTGGCTATGTAAATGTAACTCAGCTTTGCTAAAAGCTTTCCATCAACAATGCACATCTCTGTGCTTTAACATTTTCACTCGTTTATCACCCAGTGTGTTTATATGCCCGTGTCTGTGTCTCTAACGTTTCTCTTTTTGCAATGGAGAAGTCTACAAAATCTAGACACTTCCATGTTCCCTACAATCAGTTTAAAAGGTGGGCTGCACATTACACAGGCCATGGGCACGTTCTCTGAAACAGCATCCTCTGGCAGATCCTCCCACTCACAGCATGGCATTGTTGCATGGTGTTTGGAGTCAGCAAACTATGTGAATGTGGGCAGGGAAACTTGCTGCATTACTTAGATATTCTGTAGCATTACAGTGGGAAGAAGACTACTGCAGCATGATCACTCCTGTTGGTGCAGTGTGTAATCTGGTTCTGTTAATTTGATATGAGAAGACAGCGGCACTCTGGTCCTTTTGGACCAATATGGCAAATTCCATCTAATTAACTTGCTTTCCACCAATGCATTTTCCACAGTATTTTTCCTCACTGAATCTCAAATAGGTTAGTGTTCTGTGCTTTGTTTAAAAATTGAGGTCATAATTGTAGTCTTAGCAATATGAATCTTGGGTGTCTTAGAAACACCCATTACAGTTACCAAGCTCAAACAAAGTCATGTTGGGCATTTCAGTCATTAAGTGGCCATCTTTTTCAGAGAGGGAGCGAGAGTGGTTGCCTTTAAAACTAGGAAAAGGATGGATTAGTGGTGCTTTGTAAAGATGCTGCTTATAATCCATTTAATGCATTTCCTGACGTTACCTACAAAGAGATAACCCTACTATACAGAAAACCTGTTTAGTTGGGGGTTGCAGGCATTGAAACGTTTAATCCAGATGGTACCAAAGCAAAAGAAAATGGTACTGATGGTCCTTTTTATTGATCATGATTTTATGCCCTTTCTCTAAGGATCTCAGTGCCCTGTATATGTTCTCTCCTCATCCATTTTATCCTCACAGCTGCTCTGTAAAGCAGGTTAGGCTGAGAGAGAATAACGGTCTTAAGGTCACCCTGTGAGTTTCATGCCAGAGTGGAGCTTTGAACCAAGATTGCTATCTGATGCTCTAACCAATACACCACACAAATTTTACACAACATTTGCTTCTTCTTCTTCTTTTGAAGTGTACTAGCTGTCGGTCTGCCACTGGAGACAGCAGGAATCAGTTCTGGGATGGCCACCATTCCCATGTGGATTCCACATATCATGTATGTTGCATTGATATAATTGTCCTTCAGAAAACCTTCCACACGAGAAAGTTTTAATTGTCTTTAAGAGTAAGACTTTTACCATATCATGAAGTTAGTGGGATATAATTCTGTTTAGAATGACACTGTAACATGTACATGTAGGTTCAGAGTATCAGTCACTGTGCCTGGTGTCCTCTTCCAGTCAGTAAGGTTTTGCAGCTCCTCCCCTTTGCTAAAGTTTTCACTTTCCAGAAACTTCTTTTGGTTAAAAACATCAAGTTGAGGAAAATATACAGATACAATTATCTATGTGTCATGCCTAATTTCCTCATTAGATCGTGTGTAGTTTTTGCTTTCACTGGAACTTTCTCCAGGGCTTTTCTTTCGTTTTAAAGGGAAAATGGTTAGATTTGAACAAATCATGCCTTACACTTTCCTCTCCCATATGTTATTTTTAATGAACAGTGGCCTACTTTGAGGGCCAGCATTATCCAATATGAAGTTTGTTGGTCTGAGATAAGTTGATGTCACCATCATCCCAAAACTCTCTTCCCCAAAAAGGTTTGCTTGGCCTTTTAGCATTTAGGAGGATGGAGAAAAGCAAACATTCCAGTGAGCATCTGGAGATGTGTCTGAATTATTAAAAATGGTTAAAATCTGACTGTAATTTAATGTGGGAAAAGATCTGCTGTATTTACTCACTTTTTAGTTGTCTTTTTTAGAGTTGTGTTTTTAATGACACTGTAGTGCGCTCTAGGGCCGGGGCAACATCATTCCTGGGATCCACGAGGTTTTGAAACCACTAGGCCTATTTGTAATTTCGTACACTGGTTGCTTCATTCACCAATCCATGCACCTGAAGGTGTGGTTAACTTCTAGTGTTGCCAGTCTCCAGGTGCTGGCTGGAGCTCACCTGGGATTACAACTGCTTTCCAGGTGACAGAGATCAGTTCACCTGGAGAAAATGGCTTCTTTGGAAGATGGACTCCATGGAATCATACCCTGTTTAAGTCCCTCCCCTTCCCAAACCTCACCCTTCTCAGGCTCTACCCCCAAATCTCTTCCCAGCCCAGAGCTGACAACCATATTAACTTCACCTACCCCAGGATTTGTTAGCTAAATTGCTCTATTTGCTTTAATAAAAGGTTGGGAAATTATGATATTAATGTGCAATTGGCATAACTACAGGATCATGGCCTTTGTATACCAGAGTCCCACTTTATCCAGGTCACAGAAATAGACACAGAAACTAGATAACTAAAGCAGTGATCTCTTTACTGAAGGATTCTTAAAACCTTATAAACAATAATCAAACATTCATACACACAACACAGAACTAAGGAACCAGAGGTGATTGATAGGGAATAGAAGGGGTGAGTTATGACGTGATACTACCTGTCCAAATGTGCAGAGGTCCATGAAGGAAGGATTATGGCCTAAACCCAGAGGGTAAAGGGGTGGCCTGCCAGTTGGCATCAGGGCAGAAAACACATGGTTTGAGGCCATGGGCCTAGACAGTTAAAGGCGCTGGAAAACAATGCAGACAAATGGAAGGTCTTGGGAGCTGGTCTCAGGTGAGAACAAAAGATTACTTGGGCTAATCAGGTATCCCAGGAGGTGTGTGACATCAGGATGGACAAGGCCTAGATGTGGCCAATGAGCTTCCAGAGGGGGCAGAGTCTGGATTGACAACTGGAGCCAGGTGTGCTGGGGCTAGCTGAATGGATTTTATGACCACTGATGGTTCTACCAAGGCAGTTGAATAGGTTCCCAGATACAGACAAAAGAGGGAGATGGGTTCTTGATTAGCTTCAGGAAGGATTGTTAATAATTTGAATGTTTGATTGGTATCTTTGCATCCTGAGCAATGGGGCAAGGAGAGGCAGCGAACATAGACATGAGATGACACAAAAAGGGCTGGGTGAGGTTCTGGAGACAGAAGGACTATTTGCCAGATGGCCTCTGAATAGCCTTTAGAAACGTCGATATTTCACCTGATGGAACCCATTGTTATCCCATAAGCATAATCTCTTCTGGGTGGAGGGGGAAGACTGGAGGTTTGTTTTGAGGGTGCCTTTTGAAACCTGAATATGAAATCCCTGTTTCCAGAGCTATGGCTTGATCTGTGTTCCAGAACCAGGAGTGTCTGCCTTGGCCTGAGTTTTGTGGGTCTCTGGTTCAAGTTAGAAGTGAGGTGCCCCTTGCTATTGGGGCTACCCCATAGGCATCATCTTCAGGGGGGCTGGGGAGCTGGAGCCCCCCCCCCCGAACTTTTCCAGGACATGCTGAGCCTCCCCCCCCCCCCCAAGACAATGGCCTGTAATGTCTCTGGCCCAGCCCCAGCCGCCCCTCGGGAAAGTCTATGCCCTTGGGCTACTCAAGAGTAAAGGCAGCACCTCTGGCAACAGATTACACTGCATTACAAGGAGAAGATTCTGCAGCCTGCCTCCTCCCATTCTCACCCCCCTTTTATAGCCTCAACTTCACACCTGGTCCTTAAGCTCAGCTCCACTCTCTATGTCTTGCCTTAAACCACCTGAGCTCAGAGAGCCATTGCTCTTCCCTCCAAGCTTGCTCACTGTCTTCACTCCTTCTAAATATCCTTAGAGTAGACAGCCAAAGTTGCCCTGTTGTTGAGGCTACCTTGACTGCACTCTCATGCCCTGGTCTCACCTTGCTCCACCCAGGTGAGTCTTGCTGCTAGGCCCAAGGGTATTTTCAGGTAGCCCACCACAGATGGTGGAGGTATGACAGGTGCATTTGGAAATGAAATAAAACAACCACAAATTTGACCTTAATCTGTTAAAATTTTCACTTCTCAGACATTTGGATGCAGGGATTTAATGCTGAAGAATCATAGGAATTGTTTCCACATACTATTTACATAGTTCTTAATTTCTCCCTTTAAAAAAAGTGTGGTGGCAGGACATTTACTATGTATGCTATCAATTTTAGCCACATAAGCATTGTCCATTCTGTTCTGAACTAATATCAATTAATTGAGATAATGAAACTATTAATTATGTTGCATATGTTGGCAAAAGGGGCTAGAAATTGAGGAAATCTGTAAGGACAAGTGGATAAAACCAATCAACATTTTTAATAATGATGATGATATTTGTGGGGGGAAATGCTATTTTGCATCTGTTTTGGGGATACTCACATGAATTAAACAGATGCTTGGGTAGTATAATACAAGGAGATTACATTGTACATGCCAGTTTGCAGCTTAATTGTAATTGCATATGGACTTCCTACATTCTGGACCAATTTGTTACCATTTACTCAATACCTCTGCCCTTATTGATGAGAAAGGTATCGTGCTTAAGTATCTTTGCAACCAATGGGACAAATTAGTTGTGCTACTTTTAAGTATCAGTGATTTCAGTGGGACTTAAGCACAGCCTTTCTCTGGCCTGGGACCCTGGTCTTCAATTTTCTGCCAGCTTGCAGAAGGCACCTGGGACAATATCAGTTCTTCTCTCCAAGCTATGTGTTTAATCTGAATACATCCCTTTTGAGTTCAGGTTATTATTGTTATTTCTATGAGAAACACTAAATCATTTAATGTGAAATACTAATGGATATTTTGCTTTGTTTTTCTAGGGGATCAGTAGTCTGTTTAGCTCCCTAAAAGTAGTCAGGCTACTTCGGCTGGGTCGTGTGGCTCGAAAACTGGACCATTATATTGAGTACGGAGCAGCTGTCTTGGTTCTGCTTGTCTGCGTATTTGGTCTTGCAGCCCACTGGTTGGCCTGCATTTGGTACAGTATTGGAGACTATGAAGTTATCAATGAGGATACAAACAAAATCAGAAATGAAAGTTGGCTCTACCAGCTAGGGGAATCTATTGGATCACCATATCAGTTTAATAAGACAGGAACTGGAAAATGGGAAGGAGGACCAACCAAGGATTCTGTTTATATCTCTTCATTATACTTTACAATGACTAGTCTGACAAGTGTTGGATTTGGGAACATTGCACCAACCACGGATGGAGAGAAGATCTTTGCTGTTGCTATGATGATGATTGGCTGTAAGTATCAGAGAATTCATACATTGTTTCAAATGGCATGTTTTCCACAAATATATTTCATTTATTAATTGCTTAGTTGAATGTTTTCAGTTAGATTTCAATTGAAAGTTTAGTGGCTAAACTTAAGCTGTGCATGCTTAAAACTTTCTCAGTGAAATCAGAGAACTGTCAAAATGCTTAAGCTTGGCTGTATCATGCCATCATTGTAAAATGAACTAATGTTAACAGTGGAAGAAGAAAACCCACAGCTGTACCAGAAATCTAAGTTTCTCTTGGGTCTGTAAAAATGTTCTTCTGTTCCTCTTTATAACCAGTGCTTAGAAATAATGGTATTTGTATTAAGCTGTTTAAAGTGCTGATGCTGTAGAACTCACAATGCACCGACTTCAATCAATGGAAATTGCTAGTTTACATGATTTAACTGTGACTCTTCCCTCCACTTATGATCAGATGCCAAACTAAGCATAGAGAAAATGTTGTTATGTTATGGGTTGTTTAGGTTTTAGAGAGTCCTGGACAAAATTAACTACATGTACATACAGGCAATCTCTTCTGGAGGAGAGAATGGAGCATGACTCCTTTGTAGACCTTCAAGTTATTTCAGCATCACTCAGCAGAAGATTAGAGATTTCCTCCAAGGTCTCTTTATCATTGCATTTCCTGTGGGATGGGCACTCAGGGGAAGGAATGAAGTATGACTCTTTTATGTTCCCTTAAGCCCTGTCAAGGATTAGTGGTGAATCCTTCTAGAGCCCAAGCAGCTGTCCAATGGCAGCTATAGAACACCAACGAAAGTACTCTGTGGAGGTGAGCTACACCTCGTCTTGGTTCATAGGATATATTGGATACTATCATGGAAATACAAGTATTTTATAGTCCCCTGTAAACCACAGATATTTGATACTGGGATCATTGTTTATGAACTCCATTGACTACTGCAAAAAATGGCAATTTATCTAGTATCCATAAAATAATCAACATGAACAAACATCTAGCACACTTACTAATTATCTTATATGAAGATACTGAAGAAAAGAATCCCCTCAAGAGGATGATTGCTTTCTTCATTTCACTGAGGGAGACTTTTATTTGTGTTTAAAAAACCCTTTAAATTCCAATATTCAAATTGCCCTATTAAACCAAATGGTGGTAGCAGTAGAGCTTGTGTACTAAAATTTGGTTTCTACATCACACCCTTGGGAACACACAATAAGCTGTTCAGCAAACAGTTCTGTATAAAAGAGTGAGGCATACATCTGTCTCGATTAAATGTGCTTGTTTTAAT
The DNA here is from genome assembly GCA_029233225.1 of Lepidodactylus listeri. Lineage (NCBI taxonomy): Eukaryota > Metazoa > Chordata > Lepidosauria > Squamata > Gekkonidae > Lepidodactylus > Lepidodactylus listeri. Next base: position 106,696,256 of record JARCFY010000003.1, read on the forward strand.
ACACAGTCTTCACAATCTTTTGAGTCTCTGTTTGCAATGCTCTGTGGCTAACAACATGTTACTGTATAAAATCCAGCATTTTAATTGAAGTAGTCAAGAGAAATTGTGCAGCCTTTTGGGGACTTCACTGGAGGCATTAAGATGAGACATTTGTATGGTGGTAGCATGGTTAATTTTGCTCGCTTCAAACTGTAGAAAGCAAGAATTAATGCTGTAGAAAGGGAGACACGATAGCATCACATAAGATGTCCCTGGTGAAATCAAGGCAGACTGGTAAGAAACATGTTTTTTGTTTGTTGGTTGGTTTGGGCAGGAAGAATACTGAAATGAAAGTGTGTACAATTGGAATCTCAACCCGCCCCCCAATAAAATGCTAAGGAAGTGGTTAAGAGGATTATAAATGAAACATGACATCTCTGACCTGAAACAAGTCACCTATATACAGCAGGCAAAGCTATAGAAGTGTTCATACAATGGCACTGTAAATTATTTCGAATATTTTCCACACCTATTACAAATACTGAAATAGGTACTTCTATGTAAGCTGAGTTGAATCATGAAGCTTATGAGTCAGCTTCATGAGAAAGGAGGAGGGATGGTGGAATTAGCAGATAATACTGGAGACCTCTTGAAATAGATTACACTGAGAATTATCTTGACGCTTGAGATGTTTTGATTGCACTAGCGGTACATAATAAAGAAAAGAAAGCGAAAAGTTTCTCAACTGTTGAACAAAAAAATGTTTACTGAAAGGATATTTATTGATTATATGCTATATATATTTCACATGAGGTACTCCAGAGGTATGTTGAACATACATTTGTTGTATATGTATGGAAGAACCAGGATTCTGGAAGCAGGTTGTGACCCAACCTGTTTATGTCTGTTGAACTGTCAGAATAGAAGCCTACTCATGCACAACTCTATGTGCTTAATGTTCTCTACATGCATTTGGGACCCCGAAAAACAGGGGTCTTGATAGTGGAGAAAACCCTGCATGGATACCATTGTACACATGTAGGCAGTATTTTAACTTTAAACAAGCACATATAGGTGCTGGTCATTTTGAATGGATGTGCCTACATTGTTCCTCTGAAAGTTGCTTCTGTAGGTCATATTATAGCAGAATATGGATAACCTTTGAAGTTCTTGAGTATTTGGGTGCACTCCCATAACCAATTCATGTGAGAATGATTGTAGGATAAACAAACCTTGTCCGCCCTCATTGAAACATATTGAAGTGGATTCTGCAGATGGGGCAGTTTGTGCCAGTTTTATTTATTTATTTATTTATGAGATTTATACCCCGCCCTCCCCTGCCAGGTTCCCCCACCCTCTGCAGACTTTCCCCCACGAGCAGCATTTCAGGGTAATTATAGGCTGCAATGGAGGGGAGGAGGGAAGCAAGAAAGTAATGTTCCACTGAAAAATCTTTTATGTCAGCAGAAATCAGTACTTGGTCCAAGTCCCGCTTGTGGGGAGGGCAGAGTAAAAGTGTGAGAAAAATAAAAATAAATAAAATAAAGTCATTATGACAAATGATTTGCTGGCTTGATTGTCCATAGGAATGAATGACTTGCTGCCCCCCCTCCCCAAACTAGTTACCAGAGTCTTTAAATACAGAATTTGCATGTCTATTGGTGGTGTGAGTGTACCTGTGAGTGTACTGTTGAATACTTTGTTGCATACCTCCAAGGTAAGGCATTGTCGTGTGCTTGCACTGTGATTCTTTGGAAGTCAAGCTGTGCTGTGCAGACAATAAAATGTTCTTTCAAAACTATTTTGCTTCCAAGTCATTCAAGCATGTAATTTCTGCTGAACAGATTCTGATTTCTTGATCCATCAGGTCTACAAAGCAGTTTACATAAAACTCAAATCCATACAATATTTTTGAAGTTAGAATTAAATGAGATAGAGAGATCATGAGTCCAGTTCACAGAATAAATCTAAACTTCAGTACTACTGACAATGTCTTGTTATGGAACAAGTCTAGTGGCACCTTTAAGACCAACAAAGTTTTGTTCAAAGTGAGCCTTTGTCTGCATGCACAGTTCTTCAGACACAATGAAATGAAAATAGAAATAACAGTCATACATATAGAGGGTGGGCAGTGAATTAGCGTGCAGAATAATGAAGATGTTGATGGATAGAACCTAATGACAGACTCTCTCAATTAAGGTTACATCAATCTCCAATTCTGACATATTTATTACCTTGGCTCTGTCCCCCCCACCCCCAGTTGAACCCAAACAGATGATAGCTATAAACTAAGTTTATTATTCTTTCAATCTGTTAAAAATATCTTCATTATTCTGCATGCTAATTCACTGCCCACCCTCTATATGCATGACTGTATTTCTATTTCCATTTCACTGTGTTTGAAGATGTGTGTGTGCACATGAAAGCTCACCTTGAATAAAATGTTGGTCTTAAAGGTGCCACTGGATTTATACTTTGTTCTGCTGCTTCAGACCAACACGGCTACCCACCAGATGTCTTGTTATATCATGCAGCCAACCATTGCACCTTTGATGGCAGAGGAACATGGAGCAGGGTGTGTAGATTAATAAGGGAGCAAGCCTGAGCAGGTCTACTCAGAAGTACACCCTGTTTTATTCTATTATTACTACTACTACTACTACTACTACTACTACTATTATTATTATTAATTTCCATTTATACTCTGCCCTCCCCGTGAACGGGCTCAGGGCGGTTTACAACATTGGCCTCAGTTGCCAATAAAACCATATAAAACATTATAAAATGACACAATAAAGATAAATTATAGGATCATACAATCATAGTTATACTATCAGTTATAACATTCATTGCTTGTGGTGGCATACTAGATGTCTACAGCTGCGGAGTTCCAGGTCAGTGTCATCCTGAGTCACTCGATGAAATGAGCCCGATGTTGGAACTGAGGGCCAGGCTCGTTGATGGTAACAGTGGAGGCGGCTCCTAGTTGAAAGCCTGGTGGAAGAGCTCCGTCTTGCAGGCCTTGCAGAACTGCAAAATGTCCCGCAGGGCCCTGATTTCTTCTGGGAGCTCGTTCCACCAGTAAGGAGCCACCACTGAAAAGGCCCTCGTCCTGGCAAACCTGGCATTCTTGGGGCTGGGGAGGGTCAACTGGTTCTGTGACCCCGACCGCAGTGCTCTCTAGGGTATATATGGGGAAAGGCGGTCCCTCAGGTATGTCAGACCCTGGCCATATAAGGCTTTAAAGGTAAGTACCAGCACCTTAAAGCGAATTCGGTATGCTGTTGGCAGCCAGTGCAGGGCCTTCAGCACAGGCTGGATGTGCTTCCAATGTGGTATGCCTATCAGCAGCCTGGCCGCGGCATTCTGCACTAGCTGCAGCTTCCGAATTTGTGACAAGGGCAGCCCCATGTAGAGAGCATTGCAGTAGTCTAGTCTTGAGGTGACCGTCGCATGGATCACTGTGGCCAGGTCGTTGTGGTCGAGGAAGGGAACCAACTGCCTAATCAGCTGAAGATGGTAGAAGGCCGACTTGACAGTGGCTGCTACCTGGGCCTCCATTGTTAAGGAGGAATCCAGGAGCACTCCCAAACTTCTAACCTCTGGCATTGGCACCAATGGAGCCATGCCGAAGGTCGGGAGTGGGGTCCCCACCCACGCACCACCCCAGCCCACCCACAGGACCTCTGTCTTCACCGGATTCAGCTTCAGTCAACTCTGCCTGAGCCAACCAGCCACGGCCCGTAATGCCCAGTCCAGATCTTCAGGGCTAGAGTTTGACCAGCCGCTCAACATCACATAGAGCTGTTATCATCAGTGTACTGGTGACAACCCAGCCCATAACTCAGGGCTATCTGGGAATGGGGCACATATAGGTGTTAAACAGCACTGGGGAGAGCACTGCCCCTTGAGGCACCCCACACTCCAGTGGGTGTCTCCTGGACTGCTGCTCCCCAACTGCCACCATTTGTCCCCGACCTTGGAGAAAGGAAGCAAGCCATTGCAAGGCAAGCCCCTGGATCCCCATGTCGGCGAGGTGGTGCAGTAGTGATTGATGGCCGACCATGTCAAACACAGCCAACAGATCCAACAGCAACAGCACTGCCAAACCACCCCGATCCAGATGCCTCTGGAGATTGTCAGTCAGAGCAACCAGTGCCGTCTCTGTCCCATGTCCCGGGCAAAAGCCGGACTGGAAGGGGTCTAACATGGAGGTGTCATCCATAAAGCCCTGTAACTATATCACCTCCCCCTCAATTAATTTGCCCAAATAGGGCAAATTGGAAACTGGCCAGTAATTGGCCAAATTGGCAGGGTCCAGAGATGTTTTTTTTAAGAGTGGGTGGACCATCGCTTCCTTGAGTGCCCGTGGGGACAGACCCTCTAAGAGGGACTTGTTGATAATTTCCCTTAGGACACCTCGAAACCCCTCATGGCTCACTTTAATGAGCCAGGAAGGGCATGGATCAAGGCTGCATGTGGTTGGGTACACAGTCAAGAGCAATCTGTCAGCCTCCTCCAGGCTGAGAGGGCTGAAATGATCCAAACCCGAACTGAAGACATGCTTGGGGCCTCGAGCTTGCTAACTGTTTCAGTTGTAGCAGGGAGGTTGCAGTGGAGCAACAAGACTTTGCCTGCCAAATAGTTTGCAAATGCCTCACAGATGATGTCCAATTCCCTAGCATTTGGTCTGTCCTATGGCAGAGTTGTTATAGACCGAATTGTACTAAACAATTGTGCTGGGCGTGAGCTCGCAGATGTAATCATGGCCACGTAGTACTCTCTCTTTGCAGCCTTGACTGCCATCTCATAGGATTTCATAAACATCCTATAAGATACTCTCATAGCTTCATCGCGAGTGCGATGCCACCGTCTCTCTAGCAGACTCAGCTCTCACTTCATAAGCCTTAACTCCTGGGTAAACCAAGGAGCAAGAAGCCTTGAGTGTAGAGGGCGCCTGGGAGTGATCTCATCGATGGCTGCAGAGAGCCAGCTATGCCAGTCCTCTACAAGCTCATCCAACGAGCCGCCAGGGGGCATCAGATCCCATAGAGCCCTCTGGAGCCGCATTGGGTCTATCTGGCTCCACAGGTGAGCTAAAATACACTTATCACCTAAACAGGATTGGGGCAGCACATTCAGGCGAGCCCTCAGGGCATGGTGGTCTGACCATGGGACTGCCAAAGCAGTAACTAGGTCCACTGTGACCCCAGCAGCAAAAAGCAAATCGAGCATGTGCCCAGCTCGGTGAGTAGGGGTCGTTACATTTTGGGAGAGTCCCAGTGCTGCCATGGACGACACCAGGTCCGCTGCCTGGATGGAGGTCGCGTCATCAGCATGGACATTGAAATCACCCAAGACTATCAGTTTAGGGTGTTCCAATGCCCAGCCTGATATGGCCTCCATCAGGGATGGTAGGCTAGTGGCCAGTGTGTTAGGCAATCAGTACACCAGCCAAATCACCACACTCTCCCCAGCCTCCCATACCAGGTGGGATCTTTGACGGTGGGATCTTTGACAGCGGGAGCACCATGAAGGAGTAAGCCTGCTGGTTGAATACAGCCATTCCTCTCCCCTGCCCCCAAGTCCATGATTGGTGAAGGACCAAGAACCCGGGAGGGGCAAGCTGGGAGAGGGCTACCATCACCCCATCCCGTACCCTGGTGCTTACTCCCAAGAAAAGTGTTTTAGAGTTACAGCCCTGACTATACAAGGAGGCTCATCGTATATGAGAAGCCAGATCCTAGTGGTTGCATTTGACCCCGTTGTCCATGAGGAGTATGAGGGAAGCAGGGCTCCTTCAGTTATCAGTCGTATAACTTTAAAGGTTTAATCCTGAAAATTACAGCCGTACTAGACTGCACTGTTGGTAATGAAACGGCAGTGATGCGTATATGCACTGAGCAAGCTTGGATCCATGGCATTCCATAGCTAGCAATGTAAAGCCTGTATATTTTGGGGCTGATGGCTTGGAGCCTATTTCTGTTCCAGTGATTTCATGAATTTTTATGAACTTAATAGAGAGCTGGCCAACCTTAGATGATTTTGTGGTGATGAGTTGCAGTTCTTTAAAATGTTACTGCTGAATTTAGAATGGACACAAAATGTATCTTTTCTATCAAGTTCTATTGTAAAGGTGTGCTAATAGGGCCTTTGATTTGCCATTTTTAAATAGACTTCAGCAGAGAACTTGGCAGGTGATCTCAGATGAAACTGACATAAAATGTTATGCAGCAATTGTACAATGCCTTTTTCATGTTAATTTCTTATATTACTTCACCACAAAGGCTGGCAATATCCAGTGATTTGCATTTACTGACACTGATTGAGTGGGTTTTACTGAAACGGGGGGGGGGGGGGGTAAGAAGAATGGGGTTGTATTTGCTTTTAAATATGAGTTTCCTCAAATGTAATCTAGTTTGCATGTCTTCCAGTTGGAATAGGAGGAATAGCTTAGCTAATATTTATCCAGGCAGAGTGTAGTTTATACATTCAAAATATTCAGATGTCTCCTCCCATATTTTGCCTGTAACTTGTTCTACAACGGAAACAAATAAAAAAGCTGATTCAAGGATGCAGATGCTCAATTTCAGGATTTAAAAGTGGGGTGGGGTGAGAGTTCATTGGAGGAGGCAAGACTTGCAGCAAGGCTCAAAGGTACACTCTTTAGCATACTCAGTACATGGCAAAAAGCAATGGTCCCCCATGACACCTCCCAGAGGATGCCCCAAGTGGCATCCTACACCCCAGAGGAAGTCTAACTGGGCAGGACCTTCTTTGTAATTATGGGAGATCAGGACAGATGAGTGCCAAAGCCCTGCCACTGAATCTGACAGCAGGTGTAGTATCAGCAGCAAAGGGAGGTGCCTGACTAGCCGCTCAGGGATCCATCTGCCATCACCAGGGCCCTGGGATGACTATGTGAGAAGGAGCAGGATGGGAGCCTGCATGTGGGCTGCTACCCCACCCATACATGCTTGTGTTCCTGAATGACCTCAGAAGGAACATGCTGAAGGAGGGATGAGCAGAGTGAAGGGGAGGGAGATGGGAAACTGGTGTGGATGGAGAATGAGGGGAGGAGCTGGACAGGATGGACAGAGAGATAATGATAGTAGATGTTTAGCAACAAGAAGGAGGAGAGGGAATGATGCTAAGTACAGCAAATTAGGAGGAAGGAAAGGAGAAGGAAAAAGCAAGAAAGGCAGTGGAGGCTGGGATTCCGGGGGGGCAGGTGCCACATGGCCTTCGGCTCACTAAATGATGAATTCTTTATCATAGGGAGAGGGATGGGTCAGAGGAATTCCATGCCTGAGGAAAAGGGGATGTGAGAGGGAAAACAATGAGTAAAGAGAACCACCCCATCAATGTTGTATGTGTTTGAATGTGCACACGTATACACACTCAGACACCCATACACTGGAATAGCAGTAATAAAATGCAGCTGACATTATGTGGAGTGCCTTTAGGGATATGGATGAGTTCCAAGATACCCATTGTGAGATCCTATGACATTCCCAGTATTAACATAACCTATGCCTAGTCCAGCTAAATTAGTAGTGACACTATCCTGAAAGGAAGAAATATATCTTCCTTAAACTTCCAAAATACTTTTAACAAAGTCTGTTACAAAAGCTCTGGTGGCTTAGGAGTCATGAGATTAAGGGGTCTTGATAACGGGGTGCTAAAAACAGATGGTAAGAGTAAATGGACAGTTCTAGCAATGGGGAGGGGGTTGCACTGCAACTCCTCTTTGCTGATCTTTCATTGTCACAGCTCAGCCCTATTACATCTTTGTACTCCACCACCAAAATCATTCACTTCTCTCATTCTGACCACGATACATCCCCTGCACACCAATCCTTACAACGGCTTTGTCATTCCCCAGATCCAGCACAAGCTCCTTGTCCTTATCTTCAGAGACTTCCATGGGCCCCTCTGTTCTCATATCTCAATAGATTCTACCAATGACCTTTGTTTTACCATCATCAGCCATCTAAAGGCCTCCTAATTCTCAGACTGTTCTGACTTTTCTCCCTTCTTAACCCTGTATGCCTAGAACTGGCTCTTAGAACTCCTGTGTAATGCCACCTATTTCCTTCCTTCCTCCCTCCCTCCCTCCCTGTGGGTTTTGGCACAACCATTTAGTCTCCAGCTCCAAGTAAAATTGAACATAGCTGGAGTGTGCACATTTTCTTTTACTGCTTACCACCATCTTCACATTCTCCCCTACTTTCCCATTGTCTCTTTATCTCACATTTTAGATTGTAATCTCCTCAGAGTGTGGACCTGCATTCTTGTACTCTATAAAGTGCCACATTAACACCATCTATGTGAATATTTCTAATCAACCACCCCACTTTCCCCCTCCCTCACTTTCTGCCTTCCCCTAGTGCCCATTTTGTCATCCAGAATGATGATGCCAGGAATTTCAGGACCTGCAAAAATAGTTCAGCGCTTCAGTATTTCCTTAGTGTTGGTAGCAACTTTTTTCCCCTCCCAATTTTAGCCTGTAGCTCATTTAAAATTTGGCATCTTTCACCTGTTCTTAAGATAATCATGAATGGACATTAAAATCAGTTTTTTATTAATGTATTTTGTCAGATATTTTTAGTAGTGTTTGCTATCAAGAATGTAGCTTACCTGAGCTCAGTGCTGGTTTCAGAAGACTCTTTTTAAATAATGATTTTGGTTATGATCATCATTAGAGAACTCTGTCTGCTAAACCACCCTTGTCTTCACTGAGATAATTATTCCTTTGGGAGAAAAGCTCTGAGTCAGGACCGAACCAAGGTTTGCATGCAATAAATAGATAATGCCTGCAAATTTTGGATCAGTCAAAATAATGTGTTTAGATAGTTTGAAATAAAGGTTAGAAAGTGTAGTTGTGGAGGTTTGAAATGTCACACTCATGGAAATACCTGCATATTGGCCGGAATAATAGAGTTCGGCCACAGAATCCTTGAATCAAAGCAAACAAACACACCAAAAAGAATAAGCAGGGTCCCCCTCCCCTTCCTGTTGACCTCATGAAATGTTAGCATTAATGTAATCATGACTGTGTCCTAGAGGGAGGTAAATGGAGATGTTTCAAAGACTTGACAACAGCACTTGCTACACAAGTAATTATTATCGTGTTATAGATGGGGCAGCAAAGCTGAGAAGCAGTGTCATGGCCAAGGCCCAGGGGTACCATTTCATTTTTCAGTGGAGGGGTCAAAAGATCTCAGTGTGCAAAGAGGGAAGGAAGATTTAGCCAAGTCTGAAAGGCCACTCTTGAATATATTATTGAAGAATACATTTTGAAAAGGCAATGGAATTCCACAGCATTTGTTGTAATGATTTCCTTTTAAAAACACTGCATAATAATGACGGTAATTTTTTTTAAAGAAAGAAAATTTTAATAGTGTATAGAACCATTAATAAACAATTTATTATGCAGAACCTGTAAACAGGACAGGGACAATCTCATATAGGCTGAAGCACTTGTGGTGCAGGGTGGGATTGCCCTTCCCCCTCTGCGGCCCTTGTTAAATGGCAGGACTACTTCCTGAATGCTTAAGTTACTGGAGTGAGTTTCATGCCTGAACCTGGACATCCTAAGGTCCAACATTCACTTCCATGATGTGCCAAAATCCAGGGCCATGACTGCTTTTGATTCCTAGTGAATTCACAGCTTCAACTCCAGCCTGGGTACATCATGTGTTTGTCTGAGGTACACTAAGGAAAAGAAGGCAGAAGTTTTGTCTGTCCACTAGCTCTGTCTACAAACAATCTCAGGAGACAGCCTGGTGGCATGCTATCTTGGAGCATGTGTGTGCAGTGCTCCTTCTTTTGCTGTCAAGAAGCAGGGGAGATTGGGAAAGTTGGGTGGTAAGTAGGAGCTGTCTCTTGCCCCTCTCCATTGGTATCTGACTAGATCTGACACCCTCAATCAATCAACTGCAATATAACCTTCTATCTATATGTATGGACTGGTAATTTCCAGCTTTGTTTCTGTCTCTGTCTTGTTTCTAATTGGCCTTTCCTGGCTACTAAACCCCCCACTCCACCCTCTCTCTCTCTATATGTAGTGGTTGAGGAAATTCTGTTCCACTGTATCTGAGGAAGTGTGCTTGCTCATGAAAGCTTATACCTTGACTAAAACTTTGTTGGTCTTAAAGGTGCCACTGGACTCAGACTTTGTTCTACTGCTTCAGACCAACACAGTTGCCCACCTAGATCAATAACCATACCCTGTTTGGCAGTTATCATTGTCACATAGTCCTACTCTCTTTCTCCCTTTTAATTCTTTACCACTCTCTGTTCCACAATGAAAAAGGTGCAGCTCATCCATCCAAGCACATACACATGCATGACAACAATTTAAGAATTCATATGTTAGAATACATAACTTGCCTGTGCTGGGGAAAAAAAAAAAGGATGACAGGTCTTATATATCCTACTGAAATCCAGTTAAGCACACAAAAATACAACAGATACTAAATCCCTCCAAATCTCTACCAGCTTAATCCTTCCCTAAATCTTTCCATTGTAACGTGCCTATATTCAGTTTTGTTGAATGGATAGATATGTCAGATCTATAGAAGTACTCAGGTTCATAAATCTTATAGTGGAAGGAGGGGAAAATTTACCTTACATTTCCCCTTAATTCAGAATCTGATCAAAGACATAATCAAGCTTCTTAACTCCCTTGCAAATCTTTATGCAGGTACCAGATCCTCACCCTTCCTGTTCAGCTTTTAATTCCACTTATGTTATGCACAGTCAGATACAGCACAGCCTAGCAAATAGAAGAGTTTTCCCTGGAGCAGAAATCCTGAGAGAGGGGGAAAGGAGACGGTGTTTCTTGCCTGAGGAACCAGCAAAAGGGGGAAAAAACCAACCTGAGAAGCAAGTCAGGAACCTAAAAGGTTGAGCAGCTAAACAAAAGAATGACACATCTATTTATTACAAAGTGCACAGTAAATATAGATCAAAACCAAAGACAAAACCCATGAGGTAGTGGGTACCAAAGATGATAGCTCTATACCACCATACTGCCCTTGACCATTACTCTATTCAAAGTGTGTGTCAATGTGAACAGAGCAATGGCCAAGGGCAGTATGATTACATAGAGCTATCATTTGATAGGTGTGGGCTCCTCTACATGTAATGGCCTGATTGACATCAGTACTTTATTATTATTATTTGGAGCCACACTATTGAGTTGATTCACACACAACCTCCCTAGTCTGGAGCAGATATTTTATATTTACATTTCTAGTGTATGTTATCATTATTTAGACCACAGAAGAAAGCCCTCTTGGCTGAAACACATTTGGTCTAGTGGTTGTTTTGTGAAACCAATGTTTTGCTGTATGCTATGCATATGTAATGTGATACCCAGTACCTCATGGTTTTTTTTATTTGTTTTTAATCTGTATTAAAATCTATGCTCAGCCTTCTAGGTTCCTAAATTTCTTGCCTGAGGACCAGCAGTAAGCTGGATGGTACGTGCAGAGGCAATGTCCACATTCAGACAAAACCACAATTAAATTAAAGTCTGCAGTGATGAACATGGACATGGCTTGTTCATTATGCCAACATGCTCCCCCAGGTCTTTCCTCCTCCCTTGTTATGTATATTAATTCCAGATGAAAACACGCTTCAGTTGTCCATGATGTCCAGATACTGGTTTCTAAATGAACTGGAGTTTGCCCACTATGATTCCGGGCTTGGAATCCCACCTACAATTCCTGCAGACAGAAGGATTTCAGTCAGTGCAAGTGTGACTTCCCCACACACAGGCATGATAAACAAGCTATGCTAATAAAAAGATTTTTTAAAAAATGAACAAGCTATGCTTGTGACCATCTGAGGAAACCAGAATTTAATTGCAGCTTATCATGAACACTGAACGTGTCCACAGTCTGGGGACCAGGAATCAGGCTAACTACATGATCAAGAAAATGGAAAACCCAAACTATTAATTCCACTGAGCAGGAAATTTGCACTTCTATTTCCATGAATGGCACCTAGCATTTTGAGCAGGTAAATTAAATAATGTTTTTGATTGTTCTTGCAGTGTTTATGATGAGCAAAAGTTGGAAATGTTTACAGAAGCAGCAGTTCCAGTTTAACTTCAGAATCTGTGATTTTAAGGCATAGAAGGTCATACAAAACATGAAGCAATTTCTAAGTCTCCTTCGTTTATAGAATTCAAGTCTAGCTATTTCTCGTTCTGATTGTTACCACTCACTTAGATACACTTGTAGGCCTATGAAATCCCAAAGAGCATAAATAATTTTTAGCTCCGTAATATTTAATTAAGAGTTTTATAATCTCAAACCACTCAGATGAACTCTCAAAGCACACTGTGTCTAATATAATAATGAATAGGATTGGTTGTGCTTAGCCAGATGGAATGTTTAACACTTTATTAAACTGATCAATAATGCCAAAGAGGATTTAGAGAGGCTTTTCTGGTTGTCTGCTGCTCCTTTTCCTTTCCTGGTTATGTGCAGTTTATTTCAACAAATTTTTATTCTCTGAAGGTTTCTAAAAAATTTTATAGCTGTGGTTAAGCCAGCATCAAAACTATTATCTTTGCCTTAGCCAGCTGGTGGAAGCTAGCATATCATGAGAAAGTATGGATATGCAAAAACACCTTTTGTCTCATTGCATCCTGTTTGAAAAATCTGTGGAAAGGCCATGTGATTTATAAATGTTTCCTTTACCAAGGCTGAAGGGGAAATGAGCACGTATCACGTATAACACCCACACATTCCAGGAGCAATGTAACCACATGTAGATCCTCTTTTCCAGATAAACAAACAGACCCAGAAATTGTATAAATTTTTATTAGACAAAAATATGCAGGATGAAATAGTTAAAACTTCAATGATTTCTTGGATGTGAGACTTTGGACATTCCTTAGAGATAGATGAGTGGTCAAAAATATGGAAAACATCTAAACTTATGAGAGCCATCTTGTATAAAGAAAATGTCTTTAAAATGTTCCACAGATGGTATTGGTCCCCAGATAAACTAGCCAAATGCTACCAAAACACTTCTAACCACTGCTGGAAATGTAAAGCCAGCATAGGAAACTTCTATCGTATGTGGTGGAGATGCGCGAAAATTCAATCATACTGGTGAAAAATCTATAAAATGATTAGAGAAATTTTGAATATAAATTTGACTGTAACACCAGAAATTTTCTTACTAAATATAATCCCCGATGGGTATGAGTTTGAAGACAAACGCTTGTTAAATTACATACTTATGGTAGCTAGAATTCTGCTGGCTAAATATTGGAAGTTGGAGATAACCCCAGCCAGACATTAAATAATTTATAAAATTCTAGACCTTGCAGAAATGGACAGACTTAACATACTCTAACAAGGAAAAGATGGTACAATGTATTTGAAAAGATGGTCCAAAGTGTATAAATGGATTGAAAAAAGTAATTTAATAGACTCAAAATGTATAAAAACTACTGTTGTAAACTTACACTGTACAGAAAAAACCTAAATAATTAAAAAAACAAAAACAAACCCTATTATCTTTGCTTTAGCCAGCTGGTGGAAGCTAGCATATCATGAGAAAGTATGGATATGCAAAAATGCCTTTTGTCCACACTCATGAAAATCTCACTGCATCCTGTTTGAAAAATCTGTGCAAAAGCCATGTGGTTTATAAATGTTTCCTTTACCAAGGCTGAAGGGGAAACAAGAGCACATATAACATATAACACCCACACATTCCAGGAGCAATATAGATCCTCTCTTCCAGATAAATATAGATCCAACATGTAGATCCTCTCTTCCAGATAAATGTGGTTGCTGTACTGTCTGAACAGAGGCAGTGCACATATTTTGCATACTCGTGTATAGCTTTGGTGTATCCAAACCTACCAATGGATTTCCCATGATTCTAGTCCTGTGTGCTCCCAATACATGTAGTCATTCAGCTTCTGGTACATGCAAACATAACATCCAAAAAGGGCTAATGTGGAGAGGCATTTTCCCCCTTGCTGATAAAGTGACACAACAGCTGGTTGAAAATCGTAATGATATTTTCAAGATGTCTTGAAATCGTTAAGAGTCAGAGTGCTTTGAGATAATAATCAGTGGGCTGATGGTCTGGGGGGCTGCCCCCTTGCTGGGGTCCTCAAACCTTAGGACATTCCAGTTTGAGATGAGGCACCACAACCATGAGCTGGTGGTCCCCACCTCATTGCCCCACCTGCAGCTGCCCTGACTCCCTGGAGCCAATGGCCACTACCATGTGTGAGGCACACACAAGTTCCCACTTCAAGCCAATGTCCCCTGACCACACGAGGTATGTGGGAGCTGCTGCTGTGAACAGCCCCTTCCTGCAAAAGGCTGATACATTAGAGCTTGGGATAAAATGCTGCAAGTCTGCTCTTTCTCTTCCCTTCCCTATCAGATGTAAGGATACCAACTTCCTGGTGGGTCCTCAAGAATCTAGATAGGGTTGCCAGCTCCAGGTTGGGAAAAACCAGGAAATTTTGGGGGTGGAGCCTGAGGAAGGTGGGGTTTGGGGAGGGGAGGGACTTCAGTGCCATAGTCTCTACCCTCTAAAGTAGCCATTTTCTCCAGGTGGGCTGATCTTTGTTTCCTGGAGATCAGTTGTAATAGCAGGGGACTTCCAGCCACCACCTGGAGGGTGGGAACTCTATCTCCAGACTACTGAGATCAGTTCCCTTGGAGGAAATGGCTTCTTTGGGGGATGAACACTGTGGCATTATATCCTGCTGCAGCCTCTCCCCTCCTCAGGCTTCACCTCCAAGTAGGGTTGCCAACCCCCGATGGGGGCAGAGGTTCCCCCGATTTCAGGGCCCCCAATCCACCCCTGGCTAGCTGGCTGGCAGGGAAGCCTTGCCCCCCCAACAGCCCCACCATGCCTGGTGCAATGGCATCACCTGGAGGTGACATCATCGCATCAGGCATATCACATGGGGGACGCTGTGACATTTGGTTAAAATTAGTTGAATGCCAGAGCATCACCTGTAGAACGTTCCCAGCATGATGACATCACTTCTGGATGGTGTCATTGCAGCATGTGCCCTGTGCGTGCACGCCAGAAGACCCAGGAATCAAGCGAGGATCTCCCCGCTGACAGACGAGTAAGACCTGACAACCCTTATCCTCAAGTCACCCCTGGACATCACCTCATCATCCTCCCTCAGTGTTCCCCCTTTTCTCTAATGTGCATATACACACCCTGTGTCTCTGCCTGGGCCTCTGGTGTTGGTGCTAGTGTCAAAGGGCAAAAAGGTCTCAGAGCAGTGCAAGTGAACAAAAAGAGTGACCAGTCCTTTGCCCAAATCCCCTCTGACTCAGCTGGACTTTTCTTCACAGTTGAGGCAGTAGAACAGAGAGAAAGCCAGACAGTAAGTTCTTGAATAGAAAGGTAATGTGAAATAAGGTCACATCAATAAAAATCAAAAGCACCTCATTTTATTCCACTCATCTTCATTCATATGCAGGCCTGCCTTCATACATGCCTAGGCCAGCTTTAGATGCAGCTGACACAATTTGAATTGGAGAATTCCAACAGGTGGAAAAGGAGATTCTGCCCCCCCACCGCTCTTTGCTGGGTTTATACCCCCCTGAGTCTCACATCCCATGTGATTTATATCCCTTTCCAGGAAAGGCGTAGGAATTGGCTAGGTCCAGGTGGGTGGTTCTTGAGAGAATGGCCATGTGTTTGGGATGGTCTAGTGCCTTTTCTTTTTCTTGTCAGCAGTTTGTGGATGACTGATTATGGAGATCTGGTGGGGCCTTCTCAGGGGCATCTTCAGTATCTCAGCCAGAGGTCCTCAGTACTGTAGCCAAGATACCAATGTAGCAGGATGTAGGCAGGGAAACAGTTAAATCCCTTTGTACTTCCTGCAAATAAGGATAAGTATTGTCTGCTTGGTAGCTTGTGTTCACTGCAAACAGTAGAGCAGAGTCATCTGCATGTTGTAGCCTTATCTTCATATGGCCTTCAAAGTTGACACAGTTACCCCCAGACACATTCACTCACAACATTAATGCCTTCAGCTTAGCATTCCATTACACAAGGACCATTTATACTGGATGCAAAGCCAGCATTACACATTGGTTAGAATAAAGCATAAATTCAGAAGCTAGTATTACATGAAGTAGGCTTGCCAACTCAGGCTTGGGAAATTTCTGGACATTTTGGGGGAGCCTGGGAAGGGTGTGTCCTCAGCAGGCTATAATGCCATAGAGTCCACCCTCCAAAGCAGCCATTTTCTCCAGGGGAACTGATCACTGTAGTCCAGAGATAAGACGTAATTCTGGGGGATCTCCAGGCCCTACCTGAAGGCTGGTGATCCCAAATGATGGTTATCTCTGCAGTAGTGAAGGTTGCAGGCTCTGGTTTTCTAATGACCTATTCCTTGTGCAGCATGTTTTAAGCACTAAGGGTGTGTGCATGCTCTGTAGGTGATCTCCCTATTGGATAATAGAGTTCATTACTCAGCCCCTTCCTGTCAGGTGGTGTGATACAGAGTCCTTGTGGATGGTTCTCATACTCAGGGAAAAAGTTATCACAAATCCCTGCATCTCACATGTCTCCAACCAATCCCAATGCATCTCCTATCCCTACAGAAGACACAGACCACAATCTGCCATTATCATCAGCAACTGAGACCCGTGGAGTCCCCCAAGGCTAAGTTATTTTGGTGGGTCAAAGAGTTTGAGGCTGGTTAAATCCAGCTGGTGTGCTTGCCCACTTAATCCTCCATGTGGTGCACTCTGGAATTGGTTGTGTGGAATAAAGATGCCCATAACAACAACAGCAGCGTCCACTGAGTGAAAAACATAATCAACAGCCTCATGGGCACAGGGGGAAAAGGATGCTGTTTCTTTGCAAATTGGGCATCCAAGGAAATCTGGGGTTTGCTGTAAAGCAGGGTCTATTATCCTTGTTTCTGCATTTGTATTATGGTAAAATTGGTTCACAGGGCTTTCTTTTTATCCTATCCCCGCACCTCTGGGAAAAGTCCCACTAGGTCAACGTGTATTTTGGTAAAGGACGGATTACTTGTTTTGCATATTTGCACTGGGCTTGAGTTCTTTTTGTCCCTTGACATCAGAAGGGCATTAGGAAGTCATTCCTTTACGCCCTTGATAGCTTCTCCAGACAGGAACTGATAAATCCAATCAGGGGTCTAATTTCAAACAAGATTTCCCCTCAATGTGACTAAGATTTTTGCTCACCATGTGGTGGCAATCAAATCACACGAAGTAGCTGAGAGGGGCTGTGGCTCAGCGGCAGAGCACCAGCTTTTCACGCAGAGGGTGCCACTGCTAGTCAAAGTAGGTAATACTGAATTAAATGACCACTGGTCTGCCTTGGTACAGACAAATTCCTATGTTCCTATCCCCTAGAGATAATGGACAAACTTTCGAAAGGTGGATGCCAGACACCATTTTGCTTTGAGCCCTTTCTGTAAACTGAGTTATTCCCATCAAATGCAGAAACTGTGCAAACTGGGAAATTATTTATTATCTGAAACTACCTTTGTCTTTCACTTGATAATAGTAAAGCCCTAGGTCTTCAGGCAAATTGTTTTTCTCCTGTGTATGAAAAACAAGGTGCACAGCTAAGCTAATTCTAATGAGTAAACAGAAGGGATTTTAGTCTCAAAGACCAAATTTGACTTAATACATTTTTGGTTTTTTTTTGTATTTTTCATATCTGCATGTTTATGTGTGTGAGTGTGTGTGAACCTAGAAGTCATGGTGACCTCTGGTGACTGACCACTACTGGGGGCTTGGAGGATATTCAGAGAGATGGCTGAATAAAGCCTGCCCCTCCTCCCAACTGATGGCATTCCAAGGAGGTCTCCCATCCAAGTACTTGCCAGAGTCAAACCTGATTAGCTTCTGAGATCTGATGAGATCTGGCTTGCCTGGGCTATCCAGGTCAGGGCAACTTAAAACATTTTAATAAAATTAAAACATTATGTATATACATTTGGTTTGTTATGATTCATGAGTGCTGAGGAGAAAAGGGCCCTTTCTTTATGCAGAAAGATTCCCCAGTAGAATCCTAGTAAAAAATAAAAATAAAAATTATTGCTACAGCTGTCTAGTGCTCTGAAGGTCAGGTCCCAGCAACTGCTGAGCCTGCAGTTTGCCAGAGGCAGAGGAGAAGGGCAAGCAAAGTGGTGGTAGACCAAGCTAGGAGCCCAAACTGGAGCTACTTTCTATAGTCGCAATACCTGGCTAGATAATGATTGGACAGGACTGGAGAAAGTCACAAAGGCATCCAGCAGGTGCAGTAGAGATATAGTCTGGTTGAGGCACAGAGAGGCTGTCTAATGAGGTCCCCAAACTAAGGAAGTGCAGTAGAGTATGTGTTCCACATGGCTTTCCCCTCAAAGGTAGGAAAATAATAATGTTGCCTGAAATGCTTAGGATCATGGGTGTCAACTACGGGGGGGCTCGAGCCTCCCCCGAAATTTCCTGGGGGGGCTCAGCCACCCCCGGCAAAATGGAGCGCCTGCCGGGAGCGCCCGCCGGCCAGCTGGCCGTCGCCGCCTCTCCTTCCCCCCCCACCCCCGGCCTGCCCTCCAGCCTCCCTGGGGCGGGGGGGGGGGAGAGAGAGGCGGCGGGGACATGGTCCCACTCGCGCGCGCGGCAGTCAGCCGGCCAGCTGGCTGCCGCCGCCGCGACTGCGCCTGCCTCCCTGGGGGGGGAGGAGCAGTGGGGACACGCGCGCACGAGAGAGCCCCCCCCCGGGGATTTAAAAAGTCTACGCCCCTGCTTAGGATAGGTTGCTGTGTATGACAGCCTATGGTTCTGATGCATGGCATTTTGGCCTGTTTTGAAATGCCACTAGTGCCCTCCTGCAGTGAACTGCTCTGGGGAGATATATATAAAAAGTTAGGAACCAGTGCCTGACCCAGAAGATGCCTGGTTTGAGCCCTGAGACCCCTGCCTGACAATTTGTTTTAACAAAAATATATGGACCCAAATATTGAAAATGTATATGCACATTTTAAAGTGCTGTTATAACCATTTCCAAATCAACTCAGATGCAGAGTTATATGCCTCAGGTGAGGACCTAGGTTTGGATTGCTCTCTTTTTGTATCTTGTGTTCAGTTCGTTATTCCTTTATATTAGTAGATATCAAACAAAATATTAATTCAATGTTTCATTTTCTATTCTACAACTGTCTCCTCACAATAACTGTTTCCCTATGTTTGGGATTCCCTATCCACTTAAAAAAAATCTGTTTGTGATCTCTGGCATCCTGTGGAAATGTTAATATCAATGACTGTAATTAAGAATGCAGATAATAGAGTTTACAACTAGAAGCTATTTTATTTCACAATGGCTAAAATGTAAAAAGAGGCAAAGGAAAGAAAGTGGCAGCCCAAGAAGAAATAATCACCTGTTGTGAAAACTGTAGGACAAATTAACAAGAATGAAACTTCTATGTTAGTTAGTGAAGACATTAATGGCTATATCATTTCCACAGTTTATGTTGTTCATTTAGTTTCCTGAGGGCAAATTGACGGTATCTGTGAAAATACTAATTAATATGACAGTTTGGCCTCAGGATTTAGGTCCTATGCTATCTTCTCTAATACCAGTAATGGCACTCACCAAGCAGCATTACAACCTTCTAAATCCAGTAACTAAAATGGACTTTGGGAAATGTAACTCTGTTTAGGATGGCCCTGTGAGTTAGTGGCAAGCTGTGCTTCTAAATTTCCTGTTCTTTCTGGAAGACCATAAACCAGCCATTCTGTATTGTTAGGCCTTGAAAACAGTGTCACTACAATTCATATGCAAGCAGGGGTCATTTCATAGAAAAAGAGGTGCAGGAGCTCATTAGCATAACTCATTAGCATAACTTCTTTGCATATGCTACACCACCTGACATCACCAGAAGTATGTCAGAAGGCAAGAAAGAAAGAAGAGGGAGAGAGAGGGAGAGAGAGAGAGGAAAGAAAGAAAGAAAGAAAGAAAGAAAGAAAGAAAGAAAGAAAGAAAGAAAGAAAGAAAGAAAGCTGGCAGAGAGGGGACTGCTACTAATCCAAGCCTCAGAAATACCACTATTCTGGGGGGATAGCTTCAGTGGTGGCTGAAGCCTTCAGAAGGCTAGTCAGAGAAACAAGGACCTTTCCAGGGGACGGGGTCATTTTGCTGCAGCCATGACACAAGCAGGCATTCCCCCATGGGGGGAAGGGGCTGGCACCAACTCCTGGAGCTGAGCTCCCCCGAGCTCCTGCTCGAAATGACCCCAGCATGCAAGCATTTGTCCAAATTTATCAGAATTATTAATATTGCCAACAAAGTGTGAGGGATGGTGAGGACTCCATCCCTGCAAGATAACAGTTTGCTGCCTGCCTGTTGTGAGTCACAGCAGAAAGAAGCAGACTGCTCCTCATCCCAGTTCCCAAGACCTTCTAACTCTGCCAAATCTCTAACTGGCTGAGATGGTCCCATCAACACTGGGTCTGCTTTCAACTCTGCCTTCTACTCTTCTTCCCTGAAGAAGACAGTGTTCAGGGTAGTAGGGAGAGGAAGAGTGCAGGGAATATTCTGTGTTCATATGAACCATTGGCTGTTTAAACCATACACTCACATTCTGAGCCTAAAGACATGAATTTGCTATGATCATATGTAGTTTTGTCCTACATACCCACTTGACAGAGTAAAATGTGAAGCTGAGAAAATGTAACAGGCCCAAGGCCACATAGTGTGTTTGTTGCCAGGGGAAACTGCTCCGTTATGCAGTAGGTTTCAGTTACAAGTGTTACTTGGAATGGAATTAGCTGTACTCTAACACAGACCAGTTAATGTATCTCTATCTGTGTGATGTAATAATTAGTGTCTCAGAATAGCATCCAAGTTCAAATCCCCACTCATCTATGAAAACTCACTGCATAACGTGGTGTGAAGAAATGCATTTTTTCTTTGGAGGTTTGAAATGTGCAGAACCTTCACTTTTTTCTCTCTGGGCAGAGAACAGGCAGGAACTAGGAAGTCAGTTCAGTTGCGTTCCAGATGTACTTCAGCCCACCTTCATACAAATGCAATAGATCTAGTAAGACAGATAATGGGATGGTTGAGTTGCCCCCCCCCCTTCAAGCAGAGAACAGAGATTTGGAGGTATTAAATACTAGAGAGACTTCAGAAAGGAAAATTCTGGGATCTTCAGGAAAAGTGTCTGTGACCCAGCCTGACCTGGTCAGTGGGTGGAGAAAAGAAAGGTGATAAAAACTCATTCAGCAAGAAGGAAGGAAGTCTGTTTTGTGCTGAGTCCATCAGAGCAGACAGAACTCTTTAATGAGGTCTGGAGGAGGCAGCCATTTATCCGTGTGCTGTCTTGGAGAGTTGAAGGAATATTCAATGTAATGGAACTCTGTAGAGATCTATAATTTCCTATGCTTAAGGATCCTGTCTTATATTTTAACAACTGTTAGAGCATGTACAGAGAGGGGCAGAGGATTTGTGTTTTACCCCCTTGCTCAATCTGGTGCTATGCTAAAAGCATGCTTGTGAACATTTTCTTTTTAATAAATACTTTCTAACTTTTGATGCTGGGAGTGGTTCTCTGTACCACATAGACCTCCACTGTCTTGGACATGCTATTTTACAAGAAGCACTGGGGGAAGGCAGTCAATTGGCAAGCGGCTATTCGCCCAGGGGCACACAAGGCAGTAAACAGTCCCCATGGTGACCAGGCACTGGGCAGTGGGAGCCACAGAGGCAAGGCCTCAGAACTGGGAAGGGAAGCTGGGAGCCCTGACCCTCTCAGTGGGCAATTCCTACAAAGGTCTGGTAGTGGGAGTGGTTATATGAGAGAGAAAGAAAAGCCTCTCTAGGTGTCAGGAAGACTTTGGAGCACACAGTGGAACAGGGCCTGCAGGTTCCACCACACCTTAGTTCAATCATTTTCACTCAGCCTCACCTACCTCAAAAGTATGCTGTGAGAGCAAATAGGAGGGGAGAACCATGTATGTTTCTATGAGCTCCTTGGAGAAAGGATGGGATAAAAATGAAGGTAAAATAGTAGTATGTAGTAGCTCTAAGATCATTACATTAATTGATTATACACATTCATGGAGAGGATATCTGTCAAAGGTCATTAATCATGATAACTAAATGTAACTTCCAAGCTCTGAAGCAGTATACCCCTAAATACCTAAAGCCGGGGACACCGTCATCATCTGCTTGCAGATTTCCCAGAGGCATCCGGCTTGACATTCTTAGAAAAAGAATGCTGGATCCAATTGGCTAGAGCCTGATTTGGTAGAGCTGTTCTTGGCTTTGAAAGAGGATAGGTCCATCAATGGCTACTAGCCATAGTGAGTAAAAGGAACCACCTTATTCAGAGGATGCTAGACTAGATGGACCACTGTCTGATCCACTGGAGTTCTTCTTGTATTCATATACATTGATATTACGATTCATATTAGGTACTTTCTTCAGGCAGAAATGAGTACCATAGATACCAAGACTCTACCTGTCTCTTCGCTGGGCAAAATGAACTTGCATCACAAGCATGTTCAGTATGGTGTGGTGGTTAAGTGCGCAGACTCTAATCTGGGAGTACTCCACTTGCAGCTGCTGGATGACCCTGGGCAAGCCATACTTCTGTCACAGCTGTTCTGTCAAGAGCAGTTCTCTCAAGAGCTCTCTCAGCCTCACCTACCTCACAAGGTGTCTGTTGTGGGGAGGGGAAGGGAAAAGAGTTCGTAAGTCGCTCTGAGACGCCAAGTGAAGGGCGGGATATAAATCCAATCTCTTCTTCTTCTTCGGAACTAAGAGAATGCATTCTGTAGTCATAAACCCTAGGGTGCTTTCAGGCCTGACACTCAAATCAGTTTTGCACTTTCCCCATCTGCAGTCAAATGTCCTATCTACGTTAGCTAGAAAAGTACATTCTGTTTTTGAACAGCTTATGATTATTATTGACTTTTCAAATTCCATGCTTCCTCTGCCTTGCCAACCGTATTTAATTATTGGCAAAGAGCACTTGGTCCTTTTATGCCCCTGCTGCAACGTGAGTCACAGCGGAGAATGCAGTGTGCTGTTAATTGCAGTCACTGTGCTTGCTAGATGCATGGGGCTGGCAGTTCTGAGTTAATTGGTGATGCTGGCATGCTGCAATTAACCTCATTAAGGTGTGAATTACATCTAATGAAACCCTTGTCTAGGACAGTTGCTGTGTAATCCCTTTTTGCTGTTGGGCTGTCCCTCAGTGGGGGTCATTCAGAAACCTGCTGGGTTTTGAGGCAGAGTGGGAGGACAGGAGCCATTTGATGTGTCATACAGTTAGGCAGTAAAAAGCACCACCAACTGGGCAGGTTTTTTATGTTTTAATATTTCAAACTTTCTACTGAAAGTTCAGTGGAAGTTGAACTGCTGTTAATTGTGAAGATACTGCACTTCTTAATCTGTGGGCCATTTCATATATTGTTTGCATGAGTTGATGTCGTGTTGCAGTGAAGACTATGAAGAGGGAACTTCCTTGTCCAAATATCACTTATGCCACAGACTCAATAGGTATTCTTTTACAAGCTGTAGATTTTGACAGGTTTCGCTTCTGATCTCCTATGTATGGATAACAACACAAGGTCATTAATTAATTTTACTGAGACAATTTATGTGAAATGCTTTCAGCAATAAAAAATTGCAGTAGTGCCGTTTTCAATCCACAGACATTTTCCCCAACAAATAGAGATCACATTTCTAAACTTAGATGCTAGGCAGTATGCACCATGGAGTTCCATGGGAATGGCTTCCAAGTAAACATGCTTATGGGTTATTTAATTTATTTATTTACTTTGTTTATAGCCTGCCTTTCTTGTTGAGACTCAAGGTGGATTACACAGGGTAAGACAGTGCGGTCAAGTAGCATGAGACATCCAACAATAGGACTAGGATCACACAACTCAGAAACAATAGGAGGGGAAAAGGTACCAGGCATGATAGGTCATATACAGAAAGTGGGTTGCATCATACTCCTCTCCTCCATTTTATCCTCTGTGAGGTGGGTTAGACTGAATGTGTGTGACTGGCCCATGGTCACCCATCAGGCTTCCATGGTAGAGAAGGGATTCTGCCAGTTGCAGAAGCTCAAGATGGAGTGTCTGTTTTCTTTCCTGTTTGGGATATGAATGCCTGGTCGTGGCCAAAGTTGCAAGATGAAAGCCAAGAATCCAAGAATCGTTGTCCATCGCTCTCACCTTGAGTGAGCCTCTTGGATCCCAGAATGGTGTTTGCCTAATGATTTTGTGGGGTTTTTTTGTAAGCTGGTTTGGGTCCCCAGAAAGAATAAAAATATTCCCAAGGTAGAAGAGAAGAAGAAGAGATTGGATTTATACCCTGCCCTTCACTCACTTGGAGTGTCAGAGTGGCTTGCAAACTCCTTTCCCTTCTCCTCCCCACAACAGACACCTGTGAGGTAGGTGGGGCTGAGAGAGCTCTTTCCCAAGCTGTCCTTGAGAAAACAGCTGGTACAGAGCTATGGCTTGCCCAAGGTCATCCAGCCAGATGCAAGTGGAGGAGTGGGGAATCAAACCCGGTTCTCCCAGATTAGAGTCCGCACACTTAACCACTACACCAAACTGGCTCTCTCTAGCCTATAGTGGTTTACTATTGACACACTGAGTGGCATGACAAAGCTAACAGTTCTGCTGCAGTTCCTGCCTGAGGTGAAGTAACAACTTGGAGTTCCTTGACTTGGTAGAAGCACATATGGCTTACCAAGATCACTGGTGAAGCACTCTTGTTTTGGATGTCACATGGATGACTGTGGGATGCTTATACATGGTGAACAGAAAAGGCTCAAATGATAAACCTGTAAAAATATTGGAATGTATTATAATCTCCCAAGTCATTACCTGTGAATATCACATATTCTATGTACTAAAACACTAGTCCTGTTAAAGAAGTTGAGGAGGGTTGATTTTGTTAATGCAGTCTTAAATAATCCACAATTGTTTTTTAGCATCACAAACTCCATGAACTATGCTATATCTTTTTTTGCTATTTGTGCAAGTAATTTCTCTGGAAATTTGGTTTCAAAGAAATAGCTCTTATAAAGAATAATTACCATGGAAACAGAACTGCTGCATCAAAATCTGAAGCAAAATATTCTAGAGAAAGGGATTTTTTTCAGTCTAGTGACAGCTATTTGCTTGTTTTTACTGATTTGTTTAAATTTTCAGTAGTCTGATTTCCTTTGCAAAGACTTGAATGGAAAATTCACAGATGGTTCCTTGGAAGTACCTGCTGTGGGGGCGGGGGGCGGGGACATATAGTGGGACTTGTCACAGACTAGAGAATCTCACTTTCAGTTTTTATCATAGGACCACAAAAATAAAAGAAGAAAATCCTAAAAGTCTTTTCCAGTGCAGTAATAAACACAGAACTGTTTCCTTTTGCACTTGGCTGTAGTTATTCTCAATGTGTGGTTGGCAAGGAAATAGGGGAAATTTGCTATTTGCCAGACTGGCCCTGAACAGCCCTGAATAGTAGCATCTTGTTTGGAAATCTTCTTGGGGTAGAAATTACAAATGAGGAGAACTCGCCTTTGCAAGTGCCTGTTCCCCTGGTGGGAGAGAAAACTGCTCAGCCGACTGGATCTCTGTTCAGCCCGGCTCCCCCTTCTCTATTCCCCTAAATTTATCTTTCTGAATAGCCACTGCTACCATAGACTATATCAAAGGAAATCCCCTCCTAAGTGGTCTCACCTCAGGCTTTTTATTCCATTTCCTTTAGTGGCATTGCTTGGGCACATCTCTTCACTCTTCACTCTAGCGATCCCAGGGACTAGTGCCTTGTCTTTCATACTGGAGGGCTGGGGAGGGTTACCTGGTGCTTTCCCCACTGGGTCTCTCTCTCTAGGTAAACATCACCCATTGGGGCAATGTGCCAGTCATGGAGTTCAAACTACAATATTCAGAATACAAGGAAATTAATGGAAAGGAAAAGTGCAGATATGCTTTCACATCAAACTGAGCAGAGAGCCAAAGAAAAATGATAAAACTGTGTATCCTCTTTCTCTAAACTCTGTATATGTCCTAAAGAATGGTAACTTAAAGTAGGCTATTTACTCTTGGTGTTGCAAGTAGTGAGAATTCATTTATTACCTCAGTTCCTTTGTGTGAGGTCTTCCCTCATTGCACTCTTCAGCACCATGTCCAAGGGTAATGGAAGGAGTCCAATGGTAAACAAAAATCACTCAGTCCTTCATGGCTGAAGACAAAATGGCTAACAGTGACTAACTGCTTCTTGCTCATTGTCAGGAAATATATAATCTCCTCTTGCTCGCTCCCTTGTGGATCATCTTTCTCTTCCTGCTCAAGGGATATGCTCTACCCTTTGGTAATTTAAACTTTGTATTCTTAGATGTGATTCTTTAGGTGCCTGTGACCTGGTATGTCTTTGTTCTCCCCAGGCCAGGGTATGTGTCAAGTGCTGTCAAGTAGCTTCCAACTTATAGCTACCCTATGAACTAATATTCTTCAAAACATTCTGTCATTAATACCCTTGCTCAGGTCTTGCAAACCTTCCTTGATTTGGTCAGTCCATCTCATGTTGGGTCTTCCTGTTTTCCTGATGCCTTCAACTTTGCCTAGCATTATTGTCTTTTTCCAGTGACTCTTGTCTTCTCATATTGTGACCAAAGTACAATAGCCTTAGTTTGGTCATTTTAGCTTCTAGGGAGAGTTCAGGCTTGATTTGATCTAGAACCTACTTATTTGTCATTTTGGTGGTCATGGTATTAATAAAACTCTCCTCCTGCGTTATGTTTCAAATGAATCAACTTTCTTCCTGTCAGATGTCTTCACTGTCCAACTTTCACACCCATACTTAGTAATGGGGAATATTATGACATGAATTATCATGATCTTGGTCACCAGTGACACATCCTTACACTTAAGAATCTTTTCTAGCTCCTTCATGGCTGCCCTTCCCAGTCTTCATCTCCTTCAGATTTTTTGGTTGCAGTCTCCCTCTTGGTTGATGATGGACCCAAGGAATAGAAAATCTTGAACAATTTCGATTTCTTCATTATCTATCTTAAAGCTGTATAATTCCCCAGTAGTCATTCCTTTGTTTTCTTGATGTTCAGCTGCAATCCTGTATCATAGGTTTTTTTAGGTAAGAGATTACCAGAAGTGGTTTGCCATTGCTTTCTTCTGCACAGTACTAACCAGAGTTAGCTGAAGTGACATTGCTGTTGCCCCATTGCTGTTGCATATCCATTACACTGAATTGCCTGGTGCCTGTGAGAGGGTGACTCATCACTTCCCTTGTAGGTTTACCACTGTTAGCTGCTAGCCTGTAGAAAGGCATCTTAAGGCATGTAAAGAGTGCAGATCCAATTACTGAAATTCTAATGTGAAATTCTGGGGTGAGGGCATTTCTAGCAATACTTCCCCTTCCTTGATATGCTCATTCAACTTCACCAAAATGAAGACTTTCTGCCTACCACCTGCTACTGTTTGCCTTGTGAGGGAAATACAGGTAGTATGTTGACCTTTGCATGATGCTGTCCTAGTGACCTCCAGATGGATTTTGCAAATCAAGGAAGGAATATAAAGGTTTTGAGGAGGCAGCTGCTGAAATTGTACCAACAATAGAGAAACAAGAAAAATGCAGATTCTGTTTTGGAGAGGTTGATTTACATCAAAAGACTAACATCACTCTGCTATTCCTGTTGTCAGTGCTTTTGATAATAAACGACACTTCAAGGGTATGAGGGGATGCTGAATTGCAAATAGAAAAGTCTCCAAAAGCCAGCATGGTGTAGTGGTTAAGAACAGCAACTTTAATTTGGAGAACTGTGTTTGATTCCCCTCTCCTCCACAGGAATCTTTCTGGGTGACTTTGGGTTGGTCAGAACTCTCTTAGAGCTCTCTCAGCCCCACTTCATAGGGTGACTGTTGTGAGGAGAGGAAGGGAAGGTGATTGTAAGCTGCTCTGAGACTCTTTAAGGTAGAGAAAAGCTGGGTATAAAAAACAACTCTTCTTCTTCTTCCAAAAGGGTAGGATTTTGGTGTTCTAGAGAGATGGCAGTAGTTGCCCTTCTGAGAAATATTAATATTTCTTGAGGCTGAGGATCCTAGTGGCTGTATCTCCAGTGTTTGATTATTTTAAATCTCTCATACATTGAACTTACAATGGTGACTCATACTAATTCACTACAACTATTATTTAGTTTACATCTATTTAAGGGGAGATGAAAGAGACCACCGTGCCAGCTAAAATTAGTTGTGACTAAATCTCATTGAAAGCAATGAGACTTAAGATAAATATGACTAACGTGTTCCTTTTGTTTCAGTAGGGTATAGGCCTTGTGTATCAAATGGTGGTGAATTAGGGCTGCCAACTCTGGGTTGGGAAATTTTGGGGTATCTGGGGGTCAGTTTGGGGCTGCAGGACATTTTTTAATGAAAGAAAAATTAACCATGGGAATCAAAACCCTTCATCTGTAATAATGTAGTCTCTAAACATGTTTGCCTTGTCATTGGATGCTTGTAAAGGTAGTGTTTGCAGCAGTGTGATTTTATTAGTTTTCATTATCACTAACAGAAGAAACAGAATCTTTCTTTAAAAGTCTTGCCAATTGCAGTTGGGTTATAATGTTATCTAGAGAATTTCTTTCACTAAATCCCTAGGTGTCCATTTTAGTTTAATATTCTTAATAAAGGTCTCGTCACTTTCAACAGCAGCAGAATTTGGCTTAGAATTTCAAAATTAATAAGCATGGCCTGTGTATCAATACAGCTGAAATTGTTCACAATCAGTTGGTTCATATCTGAGAGCTCAGTCTGAAAATATGCTTCAAGCACCACTATGATTTTAGAGGGGGTTGGAGGGGATTTTATTGCAGCTTGTTGAATACTCTGTGGAACAAAGCTTCTATGTTAAGTTTGAATTCTTTTAAATTTGAGATGCATTTTGAATTGATGAAGCCTTTGTTATTAACTAGTTTCTAAGATGCTGAAGGGTATGAGCCTCCAGAAGCCCATTTTTTCAGGAAGGCATCCTATCCCTTGTGGCTGAGGATGATGACTAGAGCAGAACAAAGTTGAATAGCATTTGCCTTGAGCATTTTTTTTTTACAGAACTTTCCTTAATGAGCTTCTGCAGGTACAGTGCACAACTTCTAGTGTTGAAAGCCTGCCTTAGTATATTAAAAGAAAAGACAAAGTGTTACAGTGGAGAGAGGGAAAAAACTTTCCCTAAATGCACTTCATTGAGGTCAGTGTCAGTTTTTTTGGTACCTGTTCCTGGCATATCCCAGTACCCATTTTCTCTCAACTTTGGCTTTTCAAGAAACCTTCTGGATGTAAGGCACCCCCCGCAGCCATTGGTGTGTGTGTGTGTATGTGAACAGGGTTGCCAGGTCTTATCTCTCATCCAATAGGGGGCTCCTTGCCAGGGTTTTTCTGCCATCCAGTAGAGGGCAGAACATGTGATGCAAATAGATGTCACTGGTAGTGACATCATCATGCTAGGGCTGTTGAGCAGCAACACTCTAGCGTTTGGGAATGCTAGAGCATTGTCCCGAATGCTAGAGCATTGCTGCACAATGGCCCCATTGTGATGATGTCACTACCAGTGACATCATCACATTGGCAGCGTCCCCACAGGATGTTGCTGTTTGGGGGTGGGGCTTCCCCCACTGGCCAGCTGACCGGTAGCAGACTGGGCCCCCCAAAACTGGGGGATTCCCTGGCTCCACTGGGGGGATGGCAATTCTAGAGGGAAACCTAGTCTTCTTTTCAGGTAAATATAATTTTTACTCAAATTGTCTTCATGTTTCAGCTTCAAATGCTCTTTTGAGTCAGCAGGAGGACATGAATGACATGCATTCCAATGTATGTTTGTAATCCATGCTATTTTCACTTTTAGATGCTATTTTATTTCTAGGTTTAGAAATTAGGGGAATGGCTCCAGTCAGTTTGGATTAGGGTTGCCAATCTCCAGGTGGTGGCTAGACATCTCCCAGGATTACAACTGATCTTCAGGCAGCAAAGATCAGTTCACCTGGGGAAAATGGCCACTTTGGAAGGTGGAGTGAATAGCCTTATACTCCACTGAAGGCCCTCCTCAGGCTCCACTCCTAATATCTCCAGTCAGCGAAAATACCAGACTGCCCAGGTCAATACTGTACACCTGGCAACCTTATTAAAAATTCTATCTCTGCAAAGATTGCAAATGATGGTGAAATACTTGTGTCCCAACAAGGGATTCTTAGTCCAATAGTCACACAAAGGCAGTGAAAAAATTCTGAGACAGCTTTATTATGCCATGGCTAAAGAAGTTGCAAAAGCATTCTTCTTCCCCCTTCTCCAAAATACCATACATTTATACTCCAGTTTACATCACCTCTTCCATTCCTATAGCAATTCAGTACATCCAATTATCTGCAGAAGTTTGTGAGGATAGGCAGTAGTGTCCTGTGCATGTCTCAGAATTTGTTCTCACATTCTTGGGGTCTTATCTACTGGTAATAAGCTGTGCTCAGCCACCTGTGTCCTCCTCTCCTCCTTGGCTTTTACCAGGAACCTGCCTTTAAAGATCTGAATAGCCCCATCTCTTTCTTCGGCATACCCAGTCTCTCTCAGAGGGATGGCAGTGATTCACTCCTCCTCTGACCCTCCCAGTGGGCTGCTGGAAGATTTTCCCCACAACTGTCCTCCCTCCTGCACTATTGGTTATGCCAGGTCTTGGGTGGGATAGGCTTCCAGCCATGAATCCCTGTCCCTCCCAAGCCCAAGCCTCTGGTCCCGGGCTGCTGCTGAGCTTACTTGCCCCTTGAACAGGCTTCCCTGGCCCAGCCCCAGCTTCTATCCTGACTTGCTGTTGTGCCAGAGGCCATTTTCTTGCCTAAGACAAGGGTTCTTTCTAGGGAATATGTGTGATCAAAGAACACTCAGCAAGGCAAGGCACTGTGGTACAGAGATACTTTAATTGCAAAACAAAAAACAATGTAAAGATCCTCAAATCCCTTCATTTCTTGGTGGCTTCTTATCAGCAACAATTTCCAGCAACCCCAGTGAAGTCCAGCTGCTGCTGTTTCCTCTTTTTGTTTTAAAGTAGAGCTTTCTAGCATAAGTATCACCTCAGAGGCATGCTGTCAGGTTCCAGTACCTGCATCTGACGTCCCCTTATTAGGAAGGGAATTGATTCTGCAGTTACGTGGATACCTTGAGCTCAGATAAGGTTTTCTGATAACTAGGGTTGCCAGGTACTCACCACGTGCATGGCAGGGGGTAGGAAGGAGCCTTCTGGGAGTGCCAATGCGATGACAATACATGGAAGTGATGTCATCATGTCAGGGATGTCATGCAATGATGGTCTGGTTTGAGGGCAAAACTCTATGGTAAAATTGGTCTCAAACCAAAGTGTTGCTGCACAATGTCCCCAACATAATGACATCACTTCTGTGGGATGTCATCAGTTCACATCAGTGATGTTGTATGGTGACATCACTGTTTGGGGGGTGGAGGTTGGCTGGCAGTGGGCAGAAGCCCCCAAAACTGAGGAATTCCCCACCTGGACGTGGGAAATGGCAACCCTACTGACAATGCCATTCCCTACACCTCCTTGAGGGTTTCTTCCACAATAGCACTACACTTGCCTTTGTGCAGGTCTCTCCAGGCCTGCTGCAGCCTCTGTGGACACTTGCATTTGTGCAGACCTCTCCAGCTCCACTCTGGCCTCTGCTGGGGCTGTGGAGGCTGCCTTTTTCTCTGGGCCTTTCCACTGTTGAGCTCCAGCTGGTTTTTCCACCTGTTGTCTGGATTTGTGGTGCCAGGTAAAGGCTCTGTTCAGTTGCTGGGGATGGGTGTCAGGCTCTCTGTCAGTGTTGGTGGGGATGCTGAGAGCTGCGTGTCCCACGGCAGCAGTAAAATGTCTGACCCTGAGTCCAGTGGCATCTCTAGCCAAAAACACTGTAGCGGCAGTTGGGAAAAAATGTAATAATGAAGGGGAGCCAGTTAGCCTGGGCACGCAACCTCCACCAGTCAGGCACACTCTGTGCCCCTCCCCCTACTAGATGGCCTCAGTGCTCACTGGACTGACCCAGACATGACCCCCTCAACTGCTGAGCACCCATCCTGGGCATCCATCCCAAACAGGTCAGTCCAGGCACATGCTAAGTATCCAGGCTGGCCTTTGTAGGGGCAGAGCAGGTGCAATGGCTAAGCCAGCCTAGATAAGAAGCCCCCAACAGAGATGCACTCTGAGATCCACAGAGTTGGAAGTGAAACCTCCCTGCGCAGTCAGAGGCACTGAGCCAGCCAACTGACATCTGAACTGGGGAGCCCATAGCTGAGTCTGGGTTGGGAAGTACCTGGAGATTTTGTGGGTGGAGTCTCAGGAGGGTGTGGTTTGGGAAGTGGAGGGACCTCAGTGGGCTATAATGCCATACAGTCCACCTTCCATTTTCTCCAGAGAAGGATCTCAAAAGAATACACTGGGTTCTCCCTGCCTGTATTTTATTCTCACAACAACCCTGTGAAGTAGATTAGGCTTAGTAATGTGATTTACCTAACTCCCAGTGAGTTAGGAGATTTCTACTCAGTTCTCCTATCTACCACACTTTCTCACAAAACATGCTAGAAGCAACTGGTCCTCTTTAGATGTGTTTTCAATTTTTTGTTTTGTACGATGAGGTGTGTATGGGGGGGGGCAGTAATGTGTAAATCCGAGAAATAATTAAGATGCTTCTGAGGAATATGAGCCTGTACAAAGGTTATGTGTGTGGGGGGAGGGGGAGTGAGTAGAGGAATTTCCTCCCAAAATGCAGTAATCTTTTGTAGCCGTGAATCTTTGTGTGATAATGGTACAAGTACAAATGAATGCACTTATTTTCATTTGTGAAACACTGGTGGGCATGTTTGCTGGTTGCAGAACAGCCTAGATACTGTGTGGCAATAAACTATCTCAGCTGATTTTATTTTTAAGTCTGTGCATATGAGCATTGGTGTGTGAAATGTAAGGTCAAGGCTGGCCAAAGTTTTATATTCATTCCAAAACAGTTTCATTCCCCTGCACTAGGCCAATTACCCAGCTTATTTTACCAGGATAATGCAGTACAGAATGCAATTAATTACACAGAATTGAATCATCAAAGAGTTTGGAATGCATGTGCGTGTAAATCTTTCTTTGACCTAGGAGATAATAATTGGAGGCAGCTTGTTTACCTTCTAGTGTAGGTGACAGGAATCTTTTAAATGGAGTCAGCGTGGTGTTATTATTTACTCTGTTTTGATCCACATAACTGGAAGTGGGACAAAGTACATACTAAGTATAGTTTTTAATGCTGATGTATATCTTGGGGACAGCTTATAGCAAAGCTCATTAGCAACACACAGTTTAGTTCTGGTTTTGTCGCTGGATTTATTTTAGTGAATAATTAATATTTTTCCAACCGAGACCATTTCTTCACAGGGTAACTATTCAGTACAATTCAGTTATCCCAGAGAAAGCAAAATTGATAAACACCTAGGGAAAAAAGGATGATTTCCCACTTCCTTCTGTCAATGGAGATGTTATTTGTTTCATCATTTTGCTTTCTAGGATAGGATAAAAACACCCAGGAAAATAGGGTGAATGGCAGCTTGAGGCTAAGTGTCATTCTCTGGACCCAGTGAGACAAGAATGGGCAACAGTGAGCTGAATTACTGCCTAGTTTAAGGCCAAAATTTCACCAGTTATGAACCAACAAGTTAATTTCAGGTGGGTAGCCATATAAGTCCACAGTAGAAGAACTAGATACAAGTCCACTAGCATCTTAACAAGCAACAAGATTTATCTGACAAAGGGAATTTTTACTCTCAAAACTTTATATCCTGGAAATTTTGTTGGTCTTTAAGGTGCTACTGGACTCAAATCTAGGAATGATCAAATATCCCAGATTTGCCACCCATGCTTAAGTTTATGCTCAGCAGACAGTGTCAGCTGGTTCTGGCTGCTGGAAGTAAGTAACTGCACTTGTTTCACTTGGTCTGATAAACCCATTTTGTGCAAATATTTTGCTAGTGTAGCCACTTACACTAATTGGTTTTCAAAAATGTTGATTAGTCAGTCATTCAGCGAAGAATCTAAGC
This sequence comes from Lepidodactylus listeri, assembly GCA_029233225.1. Classification (NCBI taxonomy): domain Eukaryota; kingdom Metazoa; phylum Chordata; class Lepidosauria; order Squamata; family Gekkonidae; genus Lepidodactylus; species Lepidodactylus listeri. The sequence continues at coordinate 106,730,353 of JARCFY010000003.1, forward strand.
AGCTCCATTACTACCCAAATGGATTCTCCTTGAAACAGTCAAGTTCCTATCATGTTAGGGTTGCTCCATAAACAGCTATCTAAAGAACTGAGAAATAAAAAAGCTCATTTAGGAAACGAAAGGAGGGCCTTATAACTAAGGATGAATATAAACAAATAACCAGTGCTTGTATGTTAGAAAAACTAAAGCTCAGTATGAGTTTAGGCCAGCGAGAGGTGCTAAAAACAACAACAAAAAAGGTTATTTGGTTATGTTCAATGTAAGAAAAAGAGCAAGGACATGGTAGGCCAATTGTGGGGACAGGAAAGTGAAATTGTAACAGGTGATGAAGAGAGGGCTGAACTGCTCAATTCCTACTTTTCCTCCATTTTCTCTTCTGAAGGAAATGGTGCTCAATATAGCAAAAATGGAACACATGATGAGGGAAAGGAGCTGCAACCTAGGATCAGCATAGGGGTAGTACATAAACACCTAGTTTCTTTAAATGAAATTAAGTTCTCAGGGCAAGAAGAATTGCATTCAAGGGTATTAAAAGAGCATGTAGATGTAATTTCTGAGCCTCTGTCCATTATTTTTGAGAATCCTTGGAGAACCATGGTGCCAGATGATTTGAGGCGGGCAAAAGTTGTACCCATCTTCAAGAAGGGGAAAAAGGAGGATCTGGGTAACTACTGATCCATCAGCTTGATGTCTGTACCTGGAAAAGTTTTAGAACAAATAATCAAACAGTCAGTCCTTGAGCATTTAGAAATAATGGCTGTGATTACTAAAAGCCAACATGGGTTTCTGAAGAACAAGTCATGCCAGACTTACCTTATCTCTCTTTTTGGGGGGGAGAAAGTTACTACCTTGCTGGATCAAGGGAATGCTGTAGACATAGTTTATCTTGATTTCAGTAAGGTTTTTGATAAGGCTCCACATAATATTCTTGTTTACAAGATGGTAAAATGTGGTTTGGATCCTATTACTGCTGGGTGGATCTGTAACTGGTTGACCCTTGAGATAACAGCTCTGAAAGAATTTACAACTGACCCAAGGTCACATCAGCAGCTGCATGTGGAGGAGTGGTGAATCAAACCCAGTTCTCCCAGATTAGAGTCCATGTTCCTAACCACTACACCAAACTGGCTCTTTATTTACCAAGTGAATGTCTCAAGTTTAAGTAAATGTGTTTTTGTTATTTACAATGTATATGCCCTGTTATATCTTAGAAAAAATCAAGGCGGCTAACAATAAATCCAGTTAAAACAGCCAATAAGGTTCACAATAAAATAATCCATGACACTATAAACAATACAATACAAGTAATAACCAGCCATTGAAGTTAGCCACAAAAACCGGATACAGCAGCGCAGCAGACCTGAAGTCTGCAAGCTACATGAGGGTTCTCCACTAGTCAAATGGCAGCACAGGGAGTTAACAAGGTCAGAATTAGTACAGTACACATGTAGGATAGCTGAAAGATTTCTGTATATTAGGGTGCCAGCCTCTTGGTGGGACGTGGGGATCCCCTGGAACTACAGCTAATCTCCAAACTGCAGAGATTAGTTCCCCTGGAGAAAATGGATGCTTTGGAAGGTCAACTCTATGGCTTTGTACTCCACTGAGCTCCCTCTTATCCCCAGGCTCCATTCCCAAATCTCCAGCAGTTTGCCAACTCCTGGCACCCCTACCCCCCATTCCCTGCTGGTGGCCTGAGGAGACCTGGCAACCCTATTGTATATAGCCCTGGTTAAATAACAGCCAAAACCAAAATGTATTGCTGGAGAAAAATGCATTTAAAGGAACTATTTTAGGATACATTTATCCAGGTTTTTCTCTAGAAAGCTCTTGCTGGTTCACAGATGGCTTTCAGATTTTTGACAGAACAGAACAAGATATGTGTTAAGTGGGAAATAGCCACAGGAATAACAAGGGAGCATGGCAGGAAAATATTTTTAATAACTCTGTGCTTGCCTGCCATTTGATTACAATAGCAGATTAATGCTAAATATGCTATCTAGGCTCATTATTTTCTGGCAACAAACATTAATTAGAAGTTAAAATGTTGTAGCAGTAGATTGGAATTCTCTCTCTGTCAACTTCTTTCTGAAAGTGAAAAAATTAATAGGCAAATTTAAAATGCATGGACTGTAAAGCTTTTTAACCTCTTCCGCTCTTGAACTGTGAATAAACATGCTTATTCCCAAGAACGGTTATGTGCTAGAGTGCTTCTGCCTTTTATTACTTTATAATTCAATAACTTCAAAGTTAAGAAAATGACAGAAAATATATTTACTAGATTTTTGGGGCCCGATTCACAGTGTTGCAATGATAAGCAGCCCAGATATGGGATTTTAACACCAAAGGAAAGCTGAAAGGCTTGATAGCCACAACCAGTGATCAAAGACAAATATTTTCCTAATTACAGAGGATTGAGGAATTCAAGACATAACAAAGATCTGGTGTTACTCTTAGAAAACAACAGATTTCTGCACTTCTGCAGTTGAGAATGAGGGTTTTTTTTGGAGGGTGGAACAAAAGCACACACAGAATTCTGAAGAAAATCTGAGGCTTTACTATAGTGTTTTGTAAAAAAAAAAAAAAGGAAGAGATTTAAGAGTACATTTGGATGAGATGGGAAGAATAATGCATTTTGGTAAAGGGTATATACTGAGGCCGAGGACAGACTGGCAATCTGGAGCGCAGTGCGAGCGGGCGAAAAAGCCCTGGGGCCAAGCCATCCTGTGGCTGCCTGTTCGCACTGGCTCCTGTGCTGTGGGACCTTACCTGAAAGGAGGTGGACTGGCACGTCCACTCTTCCTCAGCCGGCCCCTGGAGCCTCCACTGGGGTGGTGAGCGGTGCGCGGCTATTCCGGCGAGGCACGGCCGGGACAGCCGGTTCGCACTTCCAGCCCCGCTTTCTGATGCGTCCACACTGCCAGGAATCAGCAGGGACGTGCACCCAGACGGCCAGAGACCAGCTCCAAGAGGTCTCCGGCTGCAGCGCGTGGAAAGCGCCTCGCATGCGGGTAAGTGCGGCCCGCCAACGGGGGACAGCTGCGGCAATCTGGACGCCCTCTCTGCCTCCGCTTCTAAAGCGGAGTCAGAGCGGGCCAGATTGCCAGTCTGTCCTCGGCCTTAGATTAAGGCAGAGATGTGCCATGGCTGGTTCACACTTCCATGGTCACCTAGTGTGAATGAAACCTCAACACTTATTTCTACAACTGCTTTCTCTTACTGAAACATCCCTGGGCAGGATGGAGCTCATGCACTTGTATACAGGATAGACCTTAGCTATGTGAAACTGTCCTTACTAAATTGGACAAAAATGTGCAATATTGAATACTTTTAAATAAGATAACACCAGCTAGCTACCTCACTGATACAGGTGGTACCTGTACCTCCTGCACTTGGACTTTAAAGTTCTAATTAGGCTGTAGCTACTTCAAAAGAAATGGGACCATTTCTGCAAAAGAGCACCCCCATGTCAGCATTCTTAAATAATCAGGCAATGCAAAAGTGTCCACACAAAATTTTGCCTCACCAGGAGTTAGATCCAAATGTTACCAAGTTACCCTTACCAAGTTTTCCAAATCCACAAATTCAGCGATTTTTTTCCTTTGGATCATAACTGTGTTAGAAGTTCCAGATACGATTGTCTCAGATCTCCAGACTGAGTGGCAAGAGAGGCTAGATAGTTAGACAGGTGCACTGACCTCCCCCCCCACCCCCCGCCGCCCCCGTATCTACTCTTCTGCCACTGTCCTCTTTGATATGCAGATTGTGTTCTCAGGGGCCAGTTTCCTTTTCCTGTTTCTCTCTCTCTCTGAATGAAGACTTTCTCTACCTGCATGCACCAAGAAAGGGACATGATGTCCTCTCTTGGCACCATGAGGCAGAAGGGCCTCTCGCCATCTGTGCCTTTCGCCAGCTGTCTCCATCCTTTAGCTTTTCAAATAAAGAGAGAAGTATTTCTCTTCTAAACTTGCAACATGGCTCTGTGTAGCTTTGTAAGCTGAGTAACCTGGTAAAGTGATGCTCCTGCATTTGTAGCTTTATTTAAACACTCTGCTAACTAATGGTGACTGAACTAACCACACCAATTAACCTCAATAAATTCACAGTTTGCGAGTGCGGAATTCCTGTATCCAAATTTATTTTCCCACCACGCCACCATTTTATGTTGTCAGTGATGCATGTTCACCCTGCCCACCACCACCCTGCCCCCAGGTTGTCCTGGAGACATCTGCCGTTTAAAAAAAACAACTGATTGTGTTATGATGTAATGGTTTCCAGCCTGGAGGCTGCAGGACACCTTTAAGCTGCAAGAGGACAGTGGCCAGGGAGAAAAAGTTTCCCTTCAGCAGTTCGTGGAAGGCGAATGTGTGTTAGCATCCCCCCCGCCATTTGACATATCCAATAATTTTTTTGCTTAAAACATGCATTATAGTGACTGAGTTACGATTCATTCTCCCCCCCCCCCCAATTATAAAACAGCAATGTTACGATGTCATGACAAAATTCTCCAGCTTCATGGAAACCTAAAGCAGGAGAGGAAGAGAGTCAACAAGCATAACTCCCTCCTTTCCCCCCAGTCTTGCAAGATTCAGCCATGTGATGTGGATCACAGAGTGCAGAGAACAAGAGAAAAGGGATGCCTTGCCACTCCTAAAGTCCTGCACAATTTTTATTTTAGGCATCTAAACTCTGGCACATGTTATGGGGAAGGTCCATGGCCCAGCATCACTGCTGTTCGGACGTGGGTTGGGAAGTGGTGAAGAGACAGGCTGATATCAAAGAGATGGTATATGGGAGAGAGAAAGAAAAAAATGCTGTCCTTCATATCCTGGGTTATTCTTTCCTCGGGACTTGTCATGAATAGGTAAGACCTGCTCCTCTTTTTACAAACACCCCCCCTCCCCAGCTGAACGTCTGTTTGGGTTTTGTTGTGCAGAAGATCAGGTGGGATTGTTGCTTGAATAAGGGGAGGGGGCTTCTTCTCACACCCTCAGGATCCTAGCTTTAAAAAATAGAAAGGGGAAGGCAGCTGCTGTGCAAAGTGAATCTCTTGCCCGCATCTAGAAAGAATGTATTCCTCCTTGATTTTGGAGGTGTGCATGTGAAAAAATGTATTCCAATTTTTAAAAATCTCTTCTCTTCTGCGGAGAATCAAAGAAATGTTAAATCCAACCAGCCATGGGAGCAGCATCTTCCTCCCCCCATTTCTCTCCCCCTCCCCACCAAATTTCTTTTATTTACTGCTCAGCCCCCCCTTCGCTTTTTCTCCCCCCACTGCATCTGTCTCCATTCAAGGTTGTTGCAGGCTTCCACGTTACACATGTTGCATCCCAAAGTTAAAGCAGAAACTGGCATCGGGGTGAGTGGAAGTGGGGAGAAAGAAAAGGCAAAGTCTCTTGCAAGCAGTTTTTCCCCAGGGCCTGAAGCCCAGAAATCTCTGCATTGCTCAGAGAGTTATTTATTTCTTTTATAAACCACCCCCCCACACACCCTTACTGGGTCACCTTTCTAAAAACATAACAGCAGTGCAAGGGGGGAAGGCGAGAGAACCACACGGGAAGGGGGGGTTTCATATATTTTTATTCCTCTAAAGTAGACATTCCCAAGTGACCCTTTTATTGGACAATGCAGTGACATTGTAACGTTACTACGCATGCTCAAAAAGGGCACCATTACTGACAAAGTGCATGATGGGAGGCAGCATATCCCCCTTTCTAAGTAAATGCGGAATGCGTGGGGCAGGTCCAATCCTGAAAACCTACGAGATAAAAGCCTTGTTGTGGAAGGAGTGCTACAAAGCTGAAACATCAGATGGGAATTCAACCCGCCAGTAAAAAGAAGACTGTACTGCAGAAATAGTCTGGGTTTGACTCTCCGTACCTGATGCTCCATAGAAACAGCAGTGGCGTTCTGTTATTCTATACATTTGTGTATTAAATTGCTTCAGTCGTTAGAGCTGCCAGGAACTTCCACAGGCCTCCAGACAAAAATTCCATCTGGGACTCTCTCATACTACCCACACATCATATGAAAACAAACTGTGTGACTAGCTGATAGCATGAATATCTATCGATATCCAGCATAGTTTTCCTATTCAGTTTCTCATCCTATGTTTCCTTCAGGGACCTCAGAACAGCATATATAATCCCCCCTTCCTCACAACAAACCTATGAGATATTTTTGTTTAACCTGTGAGATATTTTAGGCCATTTACTCCAGAGGAACTATCTGTATTGTCTAGGGCTGCCAACCTCCAGGTAGTACCTGGAGAGCTCTCAAAATTATAACTAATTTCCAGATGACACAGATCAGTTCCCCTAGAGAGAATGACTGCTTTGGAGGGGGGATCTATGGCATTATACCCCAATGAGGTCCCTCCCTTCCCCAAACCCCACCCTCCCTTGAAAACCTCTTGCTGGGATTGCCATGTCAGCTGTGGCTTGATAGCACTTTATACACACACGAGTAAGGATCACTTCTCTCATAAATACAGTGGGCTCTAGAAAGAGGCTCTGGGCGCGTGCCCCAGCCTTGGACACTCAGCATCAATTTGCTGTGGTGACCTCAGTAGGGTATAATGACACAGAGTCCACCATTTTTTCCAGGGGACCTGATCTATGCCATCTGAAGAGCAGTTGTAATTCTGAGTGGTCTCCAGCCCTCAACTGGATATTGGCAGGAGCAGATCCCCAGGAAGAAAAGTACAGTCTTTCTCTGCAGTGGGGACCAAAGCAGCTTACATCATTCTCCTCTGCCCTTTTGATCTGCACAACAACCCTGTGAGGTAGGTTAGGCTGAAAGTCTGTGACTGGTCCAAAATCACCCACTCAGTTTCCACAGCAAGAACCTAGGTCTCCCCCTGGAGAAAATAACTGCTTTGGAGGATGGACTCTACGGCATTCTATTCAGCTGAGGCCTCTCCCCTCCCCAAACTCCACCACAAAATCTCCAGGAATTTCCCAACCTGGAGCTGCTAACCCTAGTCAGACCAAAGTAGGCCTGGAAAGGGCCTCCTGCCTTTGCCTTTTTATTGACAGAACCAAGCTTGGTTGCCTAGCAACAGCCACTGAGGGGAAAGTGAGCCACAGAGTAGTTTTGGCAGTTTATTTAGACAGGCAATGGCTAGGCTGACAATGGGTGGGGGAGAGGAGTGGGCCCAGCACCTAGCCATTGGCACGTGAGTACTCTTGAGTGGTGGTTGACAGGCAATAGGCTGATAGAATGTACAGCACAGCCAGTGGGAGAACCAGAAAGTACCAGTACACTGGGCTTATATATAGGATACTGGTATGCTAGAATATGCATCACAGTCTCTGAGTTCCCAGCTTTCATTAAAAAATGTATCTAGCCTATTTTGCTGTGGAGATACACTTTCACCCCTATATATGTCCAAGGAAGAGGCTAAATAACATGACAGCTGGGAATTCAGAGAACCTGATGTTTATTTTGGTATAAAGGTGTATTGATATAATGCTATTAAATTACCAATTAGAAAATAAAAGAAAAATCCTCTGCAGTTGGGAAAGGAAATAGCACCTGTTTTCCCCATGGTGACAGTACTTGGAAAAACCAAAGTCTTCCACCCAAATGGCAGCCACCCAGGCTTTCACCCAGGCTTTGCTATCTCTCCCAAAAGTAAGGAGCAAAGCAGGTTTAAGAAAGATGGGAGAAAAGCCAAGGAAACTGCTTGAGGTGCATGATTGTACCCAGGGGTCCTTTCGTAAAAAAAGAGGTGCAGGAGCTCATTAGCATAACTTATTTGCATATGCCACACCCCCTGACGTCACCGGAAGTGATGACGTAATCGGGAGTGTGTCAGAAGGCAAGAAGGGAGGGAGGGGGAAGGAAGGAAAGGAACAGGAAGGAAAGAAACAGTAAGGTAGGTAGGTAGGTGGGGGAGAGAGAGAGAAGAAAGAAAGAAAGGAGGGAGGAAGGGGGGAAGGAAGAAAGAAAGAAAGAAAGGAAAGGAAGGTAGGTAGGTAGGTGGGGGAGAGAGAGAGAAGAAAGGAAGGGAGAGGGGAAGGAATAGGTAGGTAGGTAGGTGGGGAGAGAGAGAGAAGAAAGGAAGGGAGAGGGGAAGGAACAGGTAGGTAGGTAGGTGGGGGAGAGAGAGAGAAGAAAGGAAGGAAGGGAGAGGGGAAGGAACAGGTAGGTAGGTAGGTGGGGAGAGAAAGTGAGAAGAAAGGAAGGAAGGAAGGAAGGGGGAAAGGAAGGAAGAGGAAGGTAAGTAGGTAGGTGGGGGGAGAGAAAGAGAGAAGGAAGGAAGGGAAGAAGAATTGAGGGGGGGAGGAAAAGGGCTTCTTGGGGCCAGCAGCGCTCTGCCTTGGCCCCAGGGGGAGGGGGGAGGAAAGGGGCTTCTCCTTCCCGGGCTGGCGGAGCGCCGCCGGCCCGGGAACACTGGGGGGGGGGGGCGAGGGAAAGGGCTTCTCGGGTCCAGCGGCGCTCTGCCGCGGCCCCAGGGGGAGGGGGGAGGAAAGGGGCTTCTCCTTCCCGGGCCGGCGGAGCGCCGCCGGGCCCGGGAACACTGACGGGGGTGGCGAGGGAAGGGGCCGGCAGCGGCAGAGCGGCCTGCCGCAGCCTGGGAAGAGCGAGCGGGGGGGCGGGGCTTTCTTAAGTGCCCGCCCCCCCGCCTCCTCTCTCCCGGAGCGGCGCTTCGGCGCGCCCCGGCCCCAACGGAGTCCTGATTGTACCATGATGCTATGAGGAAGCAGGTTAAACCTATGCTTCCCAACAGCATCGAACATGGGGCAAATACCCCTTTGCCTTTGCCTTCAGATAAAATACAGATTGGCTCAAAGACAGTATTAGATTCTAAAATCTGTGTGTGTGGGGGGAGGACATTTCTATCTCACACTGCCCCTTTAATTCAGGAACTTGGGGAAACCTCAATGCAAAAGAGAGACTGTTTGACACAAATAAAACAACAACTCTAACTGGAGATTTAATTTCAGCTATGTAATTGAAAACGGCCCATGCATTACTCTCTATAAATTGAAGAAGGAAAATGATACCCTTAAAGGACTCTGTTTTCATTTAAGTAGTGACCTGTTCATTAGCACTGTGAAATGAAATGGAAATCCATTTTAATTTTCAGGACTGTTTAATTTGTTGTAGATAAAATTCTGCAAAACAGCTCAACACTATTATTTCTTTATAAATTGCACAGAATTTCAAGAAATCTTGTGATTGTTTTGTCTATGAAAAATTTTGTATCTATAAAATATACTGGGAAAGATTTAGCTCTGATTTTGGCTGCATTCTTATTTGTCCCAGAATATGACAGAGTGTAGGACCTCTGTATTCATTAACTCAGTGTTGAGGACAAGCATAATTGCTATTTTGGCTTCAAACCAGGATGAACTGAATAATAAAGTGGCAAAGATCTTCAGAATGTTATTTCAAAAGGAATACACACTCACACTCACACACACACACATAGAGTAGCCTTTATTTATTTGCTTACATATTATATTTGTTCATCACTGTTCCATAACATTCTCAAGATGATCTGCCACAAAGATTCAATATGAGAATACAGTTATGAAATATCAGTTTTAAAAATTCAATAAAACAAATAGCTCTTATTAAAATTTTACAACAGATTAAGACACATCTATAAAAAATCAAAGTGGCAAAGCTTTTAGAACAAGGAAGTCTTCATTTGCCTCTGAAATACAGCAGAGATGGAGACTGGCAAGTCATACTTGGGAGGCTGGTACATTATGTGAACAATACTGTTATGACTTCTGTCAGTAGACTGAATATCTCTGAATGACAGCACAGCAAAATATAATCCTCAGAGTGAGGAACTTGAGGAGGAATGAATGAGTGGAAACATTCCCTAAGATATGCTGGGTCCTAGTCATATAGAGCTTTCAAAGTAATAAGGTACCAGTGTCTTGAATTGGCCCTGGAAATGAACTGATAACTAGTTTGGAGCTGAGTCTACACTGGGATGGTAAGTTGTCTGAGACCCCATTGAGATAGCAGCTGGACCTTAAAGTTCTGCAGCTTCTGCATTATTTAGTTGTGGGGGGTCCTGAAGGGAAAATAATTACTTTACTGAATTGTGTCCATGTGTATTTTGTCACATTGTCATCATCAATAGATCTAATTCTCATTGTGGCCAAATCTGGAGCCATGAACAGGCAAGATGTATTTTTCTATAAACCCAAGAAAAACTCCAGGTTTTCAGAAAAATCAGAAATTGAAAAATAGATAAATTGGGGGGTTAACACCCCAAAATAATGGAAGCAGTACTTGTAGTGCGGCCCTTATGGAGGTTGCTAGGTAACCACAACAGTATCGCCGGTCTTCAAGTCTTGGTTTCCATCAGTAAAAGGCAGGGGGAGGGGCAGAGCTTTCTTTGAGGGAGGACTTCTCAGGGTCAGGCCTGCCAGCAACCACCAGGTTACTTGTTACCTGATAAAAAACTGGCTACTTAAAAGGAAACAGAGAGTGAGTATTAAATGGGCAATTTTCTCAGTGGAGGGAGGTAAGCAGTGGAGTACCACAGGGATCAGTACTGTGTCTGATGCTTTTTAACTTGTTTATTAATGATTTGGAGTTGGGAGTAAGCAGTGAAGTGGCTAAATTTGCAGATGACACAAAGTTGTTCAGGGTGGTGAGAACCAGGGAGGATTGTGAGGCACTCCAAAGGGATCGGTCGAGGATGGGCAAGTGGGCATCAAAGGGGCAAATGGGGTTCAGTGTGGCCAAGTGCAAAGTGATGCACATTGGAGCTAAAAATCCTAACTATAAATACTCATTGATGGGGTCCGAACAGGCGGAGACAGACCAAGAGAGAGTCATAGTAGATAACTCAATGAAAATGTCGAGACAGTGTGCAACTTCAATGAAAAAGGCCAACACTATGCTGGAGGTTATTAGGAAGGGAACTGAAAACAAATCAGCCAGTATCATAATGCCCCTGTATAAATCGATGGTGCAACCTCATTTGGAGTACTGTGTGCAGTTCTGGTCATCACACCTCAAAAAAGATATTATAGCATTGGAAAAAGTGCAGAAAAGGGTAACTAGAATGATAAAAGTGTTAGAACACTTTCCCTATGAAGAAAGGTTAAAGCACTCGGGGCTCTTTAGCTTGGAGAAACGATGGCTGAGGGGTGACATGATTGAAGTTTATAAGATTATGCATGGGATAGAGCAGGTAGAGAAAGAGATACTTTTCTCCCTTTCTCACAATACAAGAACTCATGGGCACTCCATGAAATTGCTGAGCAGTAGGGTTAGAACAGATAAAAGGAAGTACTTCTTCACTCAAAGAGTGATTAACACGTGGAATTCACTGCCACAGGAGGTGGTGGTGGTTACAAGCATGGACAGCTTCAAGAGGGAATTAGATAAACATATGGAGCACAGGTCCATCAGTTGCTATTAGCCACAAGGTATAGATAGGAACTCTCAGTCTGGGGCAAGTGATGCTCTGTATTCTTGGTGCTTTGGGGGGGGGGCAACAGTGGGAGGGCTTCTAGTGTCCTGCCCCCACTGCTGGACCTTCTGAGGGCACCTGGTGTTTTTGGCCACTGTGTGACAGAGTGTTGGACTGGATGGGCCACTGGCCTGATTCAACATTGGCTTCTCTTAAGTTCTTATGTTACCACTTCACTTGCATGACACACCCAGGCCTGACTGCTTGCTACTGCTCAACAGCAGCCAGCCTCCAAAAGCCTGTATGGTGTAGTGGCTATAGTTTCAGACTGGGATCTGGGAGATCAGGCTGAAATTTTCACTCTGCATGGAAGGTCACTGGGTGATTTGGGGCCAGCTGAAGATAGGGAGGATAGAAAAGTGGGCATTGTTGCTGGGCAGAAAGGAGAGAAGGAAGCAGGAAAAGTTATGGGGGCTACCGAGAGGAGGGAAAGAAGAAATAGTGTGGGAGGGAATATCCTTGTGGGTTACCCAGTGTTCAACTGGACCTGGCCCAGCCAGAACCATACACTTGGGACCACCCCGATAGCTGGCACCACACACCTTGGCCAGACTGTTCCTGGGGAGTGGCTGCTAGGGGAAGGGAAGTAGGGGATTAGCAAAGGTAGTAGGACTGGTGGATAAGAAGGAAAGAAGGAAATCAGGAAAAGGGGAGAGGCTACAGGGGCTTTGAGGGAAGGGAAAGAGGAAATATTGGGGGAGGGAAAAGAAGATGCCCCTGCAAGTCCTTGCAGGTCCCCCACTTGTCTATGTATCTAATTTGCAGTGTGGTGAACTTCTTAAATCAGGAGATTGGAGCCATAAAGAGACCAGACAGACCTTTTTATAAGCCTGAGAAAAACCCCAGGTTTGCAGAAAAATCTGAAATCTAAATAAATACACCAGAGTAGGGGAGTTAAAACTCCGCTAAATAATAGAAGCAAAGCCTGTAGCTCTGTACCCCAATGATCGTTGCTAGGCAACCACAACAGTATTTCCAGTCTTCAAACCTTGGTTTCTTTTAGTAAAAGGCAAGAGGAGAGGGAAGGTCCTTTTCCAGGTCTGTTATGGCCTTTGAAAGACAATTCACTGGGAAAAGGCCTGGCAGCAAGAACCAGGTAACTTGCTGCCACCTGAGTTGCATAACTCACCCAGGCCTAGCAGCTTGCTACTGTTCAACAGCAGCCACCTCATGGAAGCCGGTGTGGTGTAGTGGTTGGAGTTTCAGAATTGGACCTGGAAGACCCAGCTCCATATCTTCAATCTGCCATGGAAACTCACTGACTTTTGGGACTAGGGTTGCCGGGTCCCCTCGCCATTGCAGTGGGGGGATTGGGGGACATTATGGGGGTGGGTACGCAATGTCCCCTATGTGATGACACCACTCAGAAGTGACATCATTGCATTGGCAATGCTGTGTGTGATGCTGTTTTGGGGCTTCAAAACCATAGAGTTTGCCCAAAAACCAGAGCATTGCTACATGACAGGCGCCCCACGGTAACATCATTGCATTGGGGATGTTGTCCAACAATATCCCTGTTTGGGGGTAGGGTTTTCCCCGCCAGCCAGCTGGCCAGTGGCGGATCAGAGCCCCCAAAACCGGGGGAACTCCCACTGGCACATGTGGGCTGACAACCCTATTTGGGCCAGTCACACATTCTCAGCCTAACCTACCACACAGAGTTGTGAGGATAAAATGGAGCAGAGGAAATTATGTAAACTGCTTTAGGTCCCTATTGTGGAAAAAGGCAGTGTATGAATGATATAAATCAAACATAGCTGAAAATGAACACATGAACACAGGAAGCTGCCTTATACTGAATCAGATTGCAGTGCTCCCTCTAAGCTGTGGAGTCTTGTGAGCAAAAATTCTACTTTGTGAGCTACTGGCATTTAAGTTGTGAGCAATCGATTTGGCTACTGCATAAATTAGTTTGCTCTAGAGCCATCCTTCCTGAGCTAAGACAAAAACGTGTGAGCCAGAGCTAAAAAACTGTGAGCTAGCTCACACTAACTCAGCTTAGAGGGAACACTGCCGGCAGGGCTGGTGCTTCCATAGATATGAGTTAGGCAGTTGCCTAGAGCACCACCTTCAGATGAGCGCAGGCTTGCCAATGAACACCCCCTACCCCACCCCTCCCTCACTGCAACGGTGTGCTGCTGCCCCCCTGGGGTCCTCCTGCCAGGAAGAGGGAGAAGGGCACATAACATGCATTGGGGGCATTTTTGCTGAACTCCAGGGAGGCTGGCTTCATGCTGCCTTTCCTGGCTCCGACAGACAGGCGCCCCAAGCTTCATGGTTTCCTCTTCCCCTTGGGAGTGGACAGTGAGGAAGATATAGTCCCGCTGAGAAGCGCAGGAGGGCAAGGAAGCAGAGGTGAAGCAGTGGAGCGACATGGGAGATGCTTACACGTTGCTGGTGCCTGGCAGGCAGGAGATGAAGGCAGGCATGGCTGGAGAGTCCCACACACACCCCGTGCTCGCACAGCTCTCCGAGAGTTCTCCGTGACCGTGCCCACTGAGGGGGAAGGTCCCGGCTCAATGCCAGCAGCCACCCAAGGAGCTTGGGCAGCGCCAGGCACTGCCCAACATGCTCCTCAAGAGAGAGTGCTGTCCCCTCCTGCGTCCTGCCGAGACTCCACGCGGGGAAGCTGCGGCACATATAGAAACTCAACAGGTGCAGCTATTCAGACGACTTCTGCTAATGGGCACTCATAGGTACAATACGCAAATTATCTAGAGGACAATCTCTAGCAGCAGAAATGCAATCTAAATAAAAAGTAGTGAGTTGTTTTTATTGCATTTATCTTCGTAGCAAGCAAGAGAGAGAGAATTTGCCCAAGCCCATCCAGTGAGGTCTTGTGTATATGTGTGGGGGCTGAAGCTAGCTTTTCCATAACCAAGCCCAGCATTCTAGGCATTATGACAGTACACTGGTAAAAATCAAACCAAAGAAGTTCCAGTACTGCTGTTTACAACAGATGAATTGAATGTGCAGAGCCAAGAGGGGCCAACCAAAAAATGAAATGCAGGGTGAATTGCTGGTGTTGACACAGCCTTAACCAGGGCTCTTTTTGTAGAAAAAGCCCAAGAGGAACTCATTAGCATATTTGGCCACACCCCTAACAGCACAGCTCATTCGCATATTAGGTCACACCCCATGTTACTAGAAGTGTGGTCATCCAGCCACACCCACCTTTTGCTTCTTATTCTGTTTACCTTGTTTGTTGTAAAAATGGTTTTGACAAAACCAATAAAAACATTATTTTCTGTCCCATCCATACAAAATCTTGCCTGAACCAATATCTTATGTCCAAGAATTACTCCCACACTGGATTGGAAACAATTCCTAAATGTTAGGTTCCCATGGAAATCAGCTTGCCTTCCTGCAGAACTAGTATGCTGAACATGAATTTTTAGGGTTGCCAACCTACAGGTGGGGTCTGGAGATCTCCTGGAATTACAACTGAGCTCCAAACTACAGAGATCAGGTCAATGGCTGCTTTGGGAAGTGGAGTCCATGGCTTTATGCTTTGCTTAGGTCCCTCCTTCCCCTAAACCCCACCCTCCTCAGGCTCCACTCCCAAATCTCCAGGGATTTCCTCAACCTAGAGTTGGCAACCCTAGTTCACTGGTAGAACAACCCTAGGTTTGTGGATGCACTGGACGGGAGTAGTTTGTGGACTATTTTATTCAAGTACAACATTTTATTCAAGGTATAAGATTTCATGTGCCATCCATACTTCTTCAAATGGAACCACACTTCTTCAGATATCTTGGATGAAACTTTGGGCTCCAATTTTGTTCTGCTGCTTCAGACCAACACGGCTACCCACCTGAATTATTACACTATAATATTTTTTACAAGCAATTATGTCCCAGTGGAGTGGTTACCATGGAGAGTCTGTCCCACAGGTAAAATGATTCTGTGAACAGGTGGGCTTTACCACATCAAAGTATCACTACCATCACAAGCTCACCAATTGTTGGAAGTCAACTCCTCATAAGCAGAAATCTCTCTTATTAGGAGATTTAAGAACATCAACTTTGCTGGCCCCTTAAAGGCAGATGTCAGCCCAGTGGCAGGAGAAGAGGGACAATCATCTTCAGAAACTCTGCCCACTTTTTAAATTTCATAAAACAGGCAATCTCCAAAGTCCTGCTGACCATGCTCATTTTTAGTTACAACTTTGTTTCTCTGCAGATGTCCCCCAAAGTCCCCCATGCAACAGTCAAGTGTTCTGCCAACACACACAATAATGAAGCTACTTTTTCAGATGTTTTCTCTTGCATGGCACTTAGCACCAAACAACTTTAATACAGAATTTAGACACACATATATTTGCAAGCCATTTCCAACAAGACAGAACAATGAACTAGTTACACTCAGGCTTCAAACTTGCTTTTCTTAAGCAGAAGATGCCATGAGAAAACTAAAGAGATTCTCAAAAATTAATGGTATAGTCAAAACCAGCATTTCCTGGGCTCTCTGCTTTTTTACATTCCTCCCCTTTTCCAACATTTTTTTTTTTTACAAAAACACAAAGAACAAAATGAAACAAGAAAGAGAGAGAGAGAGAGGAAGGAAGGGATGAAGGAAGGGAGGGATGGAGGAAGGAAGGAAGGAAAGAGAGAGAGAAAGGGAGGGAGGGTGGGTGGGAGGGAGGTAAAAGAGAAAAAGGAAGGAAGGAAGGAAAAAAGAGAGAGAAAAAGAGAGAGAGAGGAAAAAAGAAAGGGAGGGAGGGAGAGGAGGAAAGGAAGGAAGGAAGGAAGAAAGAGAGAAAAAAGAAAGGTGGGGACAGAGAGAGAGAGAGAAAGAAAGAAGGAAAGAAAGAAAGAAAGAAGGAAAGAAAGAAAAAGAAAGAAAAAAAGGAAGGAAGGAAGGAAGGTGGGGAGAGGGGAGAGAGAGAGAGAGAGAAGGAAAAGAAATGGGGGGAGGCATTTACCAGAGCAGGGAGAGCGTAGGCATGGTGACATGACATAGGCAAGCCAAATGCAGAGAGCTGAGGCCTTTCAGTGCAAAGAACCCAGGCCCAGTGCTCAATCTCCAGGCAGGGCTTTTTCCTGCCAGCTCTCTGCGCTTAAAGGGAAAGCTCCCTTTGAGTGCAAAGAGCCCAGGCCCGGCGGGGAGGGGCGGGGAAGGCTTGGACGTCAGCCAGAATGCCGTTCCAGCCGAAAAAGAGCCCTGACTGAGGACCAACACCATGCCTGAAAACAGTAATCTGAGAAGTATTGCAGTGAAGCATTGATTTAACCCAGTGTACGGAATTTTTTTCACATGCTTCATATGTTATAAGAAATAATATGTCAAAAGAGAAAGCATGATTCACATCCCCTCCCTCTGCTATGCTGAGATCCATGAGATTATTTCTTGTACACATGAAACAGCTCAAATCATTGCCATGTATGGGTAAGAACATATGAGTTTTTGTTTAGCATTTGCAGCTATTCATGCAAACTATCTGTGGTATTAGTTTTTCTGCGCTTCCAGAAGAGGGAGGGTAGAATAGCCATTTCTTCAAGTGTACTTTTATGATGGAACATCCTAATGAAATCTTTTTTTGTTTAACCATTCAACACTGCTGTCTGCATCCAGAAGGCTTTTCTGTGGACCTTTGTAAATAATGTCCTGAATTTATTGGGTTTAAGCTATTCTTGATGTGATTCCTTTGCAGTATGTATCAAGGAAGAATTTGTTGCCTTTCTAAATTTGACCCAGTAGAGAGCCAGTTTGGAGTAGTGGTTGGGAGCACGGACTCTAATCTGGGAAAACTGATTTTGATTCCCACTCACCCACATGCAGCTGCTGGTGTGACCTTGGGTTCGTCACAAGTTCTTTCAGAGCTGTTCTCTCATGAGCAGTTCTTGAAAGAACTCTCTCAGCCCCACCTACTTCACAGGGTGTCCATTGTGCTTTTCATTGATATTGTAATGGCAGCCTACAAAAAGTTTTATTTACAACTTATGGGAAAGCTTAAAAGCACAAAATACAAAAACTAACACAGAGATAAAATTGCCAAAGATAAAAAGAGAACCAATACACCACTTGGTTTGGCAGCTATTTCAGTTGAACATGCTGAAACATCAGCACTTGACCTGAAGGAATTGGTGACAAAATTTGCTAAAGAAGAGGCATGCAAAATGAGATTCTGATGTGTCTGAAATGGAAACATTAAAGAGACTTAAATTTCAACATCACAATTAACACAATTTTTCAAAATGCTTTGTGATTTGTGTTTTTTTGAGAGAGAGGAAATCAGAGATTGTATTACTTGTTCTCACAATTAAAAAAAAGAAAATCACATTTTCAAATTTTGTGTTTTTCATTCTTCCTAAAATACATTTATGTTTGAAAATTGGTGGGCACACTAGTGGGGAGGGGGCAGAAGGTACCCTCATCTAGTGTGCAAAAAAACCTGGCACTGGCCTTGACTGCTGGGGATTGAACCTGAAACCTTCTGCATGCCAAGCAGATTCTCTGCCAGTGAAACACAGCCCCTCCCCTATAGGGGAGCAGATGGGTTGGAAGGAGAGAAGAAAACAGGGGAAAGTTGCCAGGTGGAGGGCAGGAGGAAATAGTGAGTGGGGGGATATAGGGGAAACTGAGGTGCCCTGTGCAAGTCCTTGTAGGCTCCCCATCTTGCCACCAGGTCACCTGGCCCATACAACTCGGCCATTGTTTTCCCAGGAAGAAGCTTTCAGGGAGAGGGAAGGCTGAAGATGGGGACTAATAATGGTAGGATGGGAAGGAGAGAAGGAAGCAGGAAAAGGAGAAAGGCCTGGGTATTTTGGGGTGGTGGTAGTGGTACTCATTTGTACTGTGTACTGGCATCTTTTTGGAGGGCTCTCCCAAGTCTGGGGGGGGATTGGTGGAAATCAGTTTGTACGTGTGTGTAAAGTGCCATCAAGTTTCAGCTGACTTATACTGACCCCAGAGGGTTTTTGAGGCAAGTGATTAAGCAGAGGTGTTTAGCTACTGCCTTCCTCTGCAAAGTCTTCTCTGGTGGTCTCCCATTCAAGTACCATCCCAGCTTAGCTTTTGAGATCTGATGAGATCAGGCTATACTATACCATTCCATACCCCCTATCTATGAGTACTTGCATGGTTCCCCCCCCCCCCCCCATTTTTTGGGTTGCTGTGGGTTTTTTATTTTTAGCAAAAAAGCACTGAGAGGGGCTATGGGGGCTGATGTCAAGAAATGGAAAGAGGAAATAGCAAGGGAGGGTTTAATGAATTGCCTCTCACAAGTCCTTAGGGGGCCCTTGTTTGTCAGGTAATAATAGTGGGCACAATCTATCCAGGTCTCACTGATTTCAGTGGTAGACTTTTAAATTGCCTTCAGAAATGAACATTGCCTGGATCATTCCCATTATTGCCAGCTTCTCCAAGTGTAATAAATAAAGTAGCTTTGGTTCCAGAATCAGGATTTTTAGAGTCTATACCTAATGTGATTTTTTGTAATGTATTTGCTGAGTAATTTTAACAAATCAATTAAGGTGAACTAAGTTTTTCAATGTATAAAAATATTTAAAATGGATTAGGTAGAGATGAAAATTTGGAGCTCTATAACTGTAATTACAATTTTGAAAGTTATAATCACAGGAACATCAGATCACCGTTTGCATCAAATCATTCTAGCTACTTGGTGCTATATGTATGTATGATTTCTATGATAGTGATACTGCTTCCAAAATTGAACTACAGATTGAAAGTGATTCTTGAGAACTATCAATCAGGCTCTCTATTAATATGTAGTAATGGAATTACAAATGACAGTTCTAAAATTGTATATTTAGCATGTTGTTAATTGATTTTAATGTGACTGAACCTTTTCCCTGTGCCATGAAGAATCATGCACCAAACTTTTCATTTGATATGTTTACATTGTTCTGCTCTGTTCCTCTGTCTGTATTTAATGGTATGGACCCTAAGCCTTCTTTTTGCTTGCGCCACTTTTTGTCAGTTGTGGAGGTGGTTCTGCTGTGGACCATGTTGCTCTAATGGTAAGCACATTTCAGCTCACTGGAAGATAATGGCCTTCCAAAACTGGAAGAACATGACACTGGAGAGACATGGTCCGCAATGGAGGACTGCTTGCACAATCAACAACAAGACTTAGGATACAAGCCAGTGCTTCTGAACTATTTCATGTGTAGCTGTATGAAGTTGCCTTACACTGTCAAACTGTTAGCCAATCTAGCTCAGCATTGTCCACTCTGACTGGCAGCAGTTCTCCAGTTGCAGGCAGAGAAAATTCTTCCTGACTCTTGGAACTCTTTTAATTGGAGGTGTCTGGGATTGAACCTGGAATCTTCCACATGCAAAGCGTATTCTCTGCCACTGAGGCACAGTAAATTCTTATAGGTGGGCTGCAGGGGCTATTATTTGTCAGTGGCACAGTAGATACCCCTCCTTGGGAGACCTTGGAGTGGAAAGTTGGCATAAAAATGTCTTAAACAAATAAAAATGTCTTAAATAAAGTTTATTTCTGGCATGCTTTGTATGTGTGGGATCCAGGGCACATAACAGACTGCCCAAACATAAGTGACCTTTACCTTGCACAGAGATCAAAAGCAGGTGACCATACCATCCACCATTCCCCTGCCCAAGCATTTTATGTATGTGCCAAAGTTAAGAATGAGAGGTGGTAGTACTAGTTATCTTTCATAGCTGATTTCAGTATATAAGAATGCAAAGAGTTGGTTGATTACTTCAAAGTGAAATGTGAAATTCCTTCAATGACTTACTTTTTGGCCCTCATTGCCCCATTAGGGTTTTCAGATCACAGTGCTGCAGCAACAGTAGAAGCTGCAATCGGCTGTTGGGGGTCTAGATTCCAGACTCAGGAACTATTTTCTTTAGCTACCTTGTCTCTCAGTTGGCTGCCCAAGAACACTTCTGTACCTCCCTCACCTTAGCACCTCATTGTCACAGTTCCCTATTTCCTCTGCCCTTTTCTTTAAACTGCTGTTCCTTCAGGTTCCTCTTTCTCAGTCTGCCCTTTAGTCTGGACTCTTTCTTCAGTCTCCTTGCCTCTGAGTGCCCTCTCCCTACATCACAGAATCTCTTTCCACCTGCCCTGGGGTTGCCAACCTCCAGGTGGTAGCTGGAAACTTCCTGGAATTACACTTGATCTCCAAGTTACAGAGATCAGTTCCCTTGGAGAAAATGGCTACTTTGGAAGGTGGCATTATACCCCACTGAGCCCCCCCAAAAAACCCTCCCCTCCCCAGGCCTCACCCCCAAAATTTCCAGGATTTTCCAAATTCACAGCTGTCAACCCTAACCTGCCTCCTTTGTCATTTTAACTAGGAAGAAAACTTTCTTCAATTTCCCCTTCCCTCCCAGTAGTTAGCTTGCTCACTTGGCAGTTGCCTGAGCAATTAAAGATTCAGTGCCACCATGCCTGCTCCCCCAACCTCTACCAGAGACTTCATCACTGGAAGTGGAATACAGTGTAAATGCTCATCTCATTTTAAGACAAAAGCACTTTAAATCAGTCCAATTAAATGTGATGATTCACAGTGGGAACATGAGACATCGTATGACACTTAGAGCAGCAATAACAAGGCTTGAGTGTATTGCAAATACTCCAGGCATGCTTTAAAAAATCTTCAAAACACGTTCTAGAGAGCTCCTTTCTATTGTTCATGTGCCAAGTACATGCGTCTTTTTCATAATGTTAAAAGTAGCAAATTAGTTGGCAACCTTTGCAACATGACTACAGTCTTCCGGATTCACTTGAAGGAGTGAGTGGCAGTGGCAATTAAAGTGTTTTTTCCTTTGGCGTTATTAAAACACTGGTTTAAACGAGGTGGCCCACAGACTGCATTGTTAATGAGAACAATATGTTGCTGAGGACAATATGATGTACTTTAACTTTGAGGGAAGAGAACATAATTGCGAGAGAGAATAATACAAGGCCATTCAGTTTTGCCAGAAAGGTTTTTACATTAAATAACTTCTACTGAAAAGATTTATTTCTAAGCTGATGTTGTGGCTGTGGTGCTAAAGAAGACAATGAAAGAGTGAATGGGACTTGCTGGTATTTAGTCACAAGGCTTTCTCTCCTTGCTTTTGGTTGGCAGTAGGGCAAACTGAAAAGTTTCACTGTAGACAAAGGCATGAGAATCAGGATGAGGTGTGTGGTAAACTCTGAGAGAGAAATGTCACCATGTACAGACTTGCTCATCATTCTTTTGCGGTTCATCAATATCCTTGCCATACATGTAATCAAAGTTCAGGCTTTTATGATACAAAATTATATATTTTGCTTGGCTGGTCCCAATAGCGCTGCTGAGGAGGGGCATTTATAACAATCAATAACCACTAAAGAAAGAGGGGAACACACCACAATGTAAATATTGTTCTATATAACAGACTGCAAAAACACACCATCAGTGTTAAGAGTTATGAAGCTGAGAACAGAGGTGAGATGGTTCTGTTCAATTGTGGTTGTGTCAAGCTTTGAGAAAAAATTATGGCTTGGATCCAAAGGAGCATTTTGATTGGCAGAACCATTTCTGCCCATGGAGTAAGACTTCCTCACTTCTTGCTGCAGGCCAAAATGTCCATATTGAGAGGCAAGGGTGGGAGGAAGCAAGAAAGATTGGCAACCATCAGCACTTTCCCCTGATGGATCACAAAATCTAGCCCACTTTCTAAATAAACACCCCTGCTAAAAATAGGCTGTTTCCTTAGTACAACAACAATTCAGTTCCACAGCTGTGAAGGAGGCTGCAGTGTGCTCACAGTAGTGACCATATTGGGTTGTCATCTCTTAAAAGCTTGGTACAGCACAGCTGCCAGCACTGCCATGTCAACCCACAGAAATGGCTGCCACCATCCCAGAGACAAAGGATGTCAGCCATGATCCCTTTGTTTCATTCCACACCAGAACTAGTGTCAGCCTACCCTGAGGTGGGGCTGCTGCCACTGCTGTTGACCCCCCATTTGCTAGTGCTCAGCTGTGCTTCTAGTTACAAGCACTGCCCAGTGCCACTGGGAAAAGAGTACAGGCAGCGCTGAGCTTGGGCAGTTGCAGAGCTCTCAAGTGGGCATGGGAAGGACACACAAACAGGTGAGAGGCATGTGGGTTGGGTGTTACTCAAACAGGACCCAGAGAAGGGAGAAATTAGCTTTAAAGATGGTTCCAGAAAAGGCTAACATAAGACCTTTGTGGCCTCTGTATACCAGGGTGGATCTCAGTAGTGGTACCCCAAAATTTCCAGGATGCCATCATCATGGACTCTATTTTGGTCTTTAGTTTTATTAAATTATGTAGAATTTTAATGTTTTATAAGTTTTTATGGCATGTATATCACCCAGAGATAAAATGATTAACACATTTAATAAATAAACAAACAAATAACAATAATAAATTTGAAGAAAGAGAGAGTGATTGTAAACACAAATAATTTTATTGTATACAAAATAAAATGAAGTGACTAAAAATGAAGAACCTACACTGTGCACTTGAGAATTAATTCCCTAAGTAACCACATGTGCACACACACACGCAAGAGGGCACACTTATCAAAGGTAGGAGGGAGAAAATTGGGAAGTTTTAGGGAAGGGACATATGACCTGAAATCCTGGGCTTGAGGTCTGGAGAGGTCCAGGGGCAAATATAGCTGAGGTCCAAGGAGCAGAGCGAGGAGCCAGCTAAACAAGGGGGGGGGGGGGAAGCCTGCACAGTGCAGCATGGATTTTCAGCAGGAAACCAGAGTTCTGACCAGCAGAGGTTTGGACCAGAGATCTGAGGAATGATTTGCTATGGCATGGGGTACCTCTGTTATGGACAGAAGATCCTCAGGGTAGGTGGGATTTTAGTCATTCTGGCTTTGCCTTGGGTCGAGATAAAAAATTTGAACCTTACTAGTTGGCAGGAAAAGCTTTGGCAGGGAAAAAGTGGGAAAATGCCTTGATTAGGCTATCATGAGCCAAATCTGCATATACACAAAGGAGACAACATGATTAACATACTTTAGGTTGTGGTCACACGTGCGAGATAAACGGGGGGTGGGGGGGAACAAGGTATTTCCTCCAGAGGTATTGCAAACCTTCCTTGATTTGGTCAGTCCATCTCATGTTGGGTCGTCCTCTTTTCCTGCTGCTTTCAACTTTTCCTAGCATTATTGTCTTTTCCAGTGACTCTTGCTTCTCATAATGTGACCAAAAACGATAGCCTCAGTCTAGCCATTTTAGCTTCTAGGGAGAGTTCAGGCTTGATTTGGGCTAGGATCCCTTATTTGTCTCTTTTGGTGATATACAGTATCTGTAAAACTCTCCTCCAATGCCACATTTCAAAGGAATCTACTTTCTTCCTCTCAGCTTTCTTCACTGTCCAACTTTCACACCTATGTATAGTAGTGAGGAATACTATGGCATGAATTAACTTGATCCTGGTAACCATTGACACATCTTTGCACTTAAGGATCTTTCTAGCTCCTTCATGGCTGCCCAGTGGTGTACCAATGGTGAGGTGTGGCGTGTGTTCCACCCTGGGACAGAGTTTGAGGAAGGCCTTTGAAGGAGACCCTCAAAGCCAGCATCATGCATCCAGCTGAATGTCATTTCTTTTCTTTTTAAAAAGCAGTTCTGGCTGCAGCCACTAGAGGTGCAGGGAAGTTTGAGCATCGCAAAAACACTCTAGGATCTGCTAAACTTCCTTCAGTCCAGACTTTTTAAAGCAAACTTGCTTAAAAAGAACTGAGCCAGCACACTGATAGTTGCTACAGTAACTGCCAGATTTTCTGTCATTTTCTTCAATAGTCTAGCCTTTCTCTCTTCCATTCCTTGTACCCAGTTTGGCCAGGGCTTGCAAAGCAATAGTTAGAGCGGGGTGTCAAACTCATTTGTTATGGGGGCCGGATCTGACATAAATGAGACCTTGTTGGGTCAGGTCATGTGTGTCATAAAATGTAATGCCAGATAGCGGCAATATAATATTTACAAAGGACACAGCCAGTTCTTTACCAGACACTCTCAATCACACAGGAGAAGTTTGCCTATCTATCTCTCCTGTGCAATTGAGAGAGACTGGTAAAGAAAGCTATGATGTGGCAGCGGCAAGAGAACTGGAAAAGGAAGTTGAAAATAGCCAGGGCCTTGGGGGCCGGATTGGGGCTCTCTAAGGGCCTAATCTGGCCCATGGGCCGCCTTATTTTCAATTCTTGGTCTCAAGACCTTCTCATTCCTATCCTGCTTGTTGACAGAATGTATTTAAGAGTAGTATAGTAGAAAACTTTTGTTAATATTATGAACAGAAGGCACTGAGTTTGCTGGTCACTGTACATTGCACTGGTTCTTCTGGGCTTCCAAGCCCCTTCCCACTTGAACTGTGATTCTGTGCTTGACATCAGCTAGCATTGCCACAATGGAATTGGGTTTTTTGGGCACTGTACTGGTTCTGCTGGGTTTCCAGCCCTTCTTGCTTGTACTGGATCTCTGTGCTTGGCATCAGTCTTATTGAATTGGCATTGCCACAATGGCAGTGGATTCTGCTGAGCAACCTGTACTTGCACTGTACTGCTGGGTACTCTGTACATTGGACTGGTTCTGCTTGTCTTTCAAAATGCCCCCCTCTTCAGTTTCTGCTGCAGAGATTCTCTGGTTTGACTTTAATCCTTTTGAAACAATGGGGGCACCTTCTTTGGGGGTAGTGCGTTTCTTAACATCCAGTATAGTGAAGCTTGCAATCAGTATGTTGTGATCTTTGGCTAGTTTGTAAAAGTTAGTACAAAGGCAGACTCCTAGATCTCAAAAATGCCATGTAGATGCCATGTCTTGGGCTTCAAAACAGAGAAAGGAAACCCTCCCAAGGTCCTGCTCAGAACATGAATGGTGTGATGGAATTTTTTGTTTTTTGCTGTCACAGCTAACTTATGGCGACCCTGTAGGGTTTGCAAGGCAAGAGACGTTTGTAGGTGGTTTGCCACTGCCTGCCTCCATGTTGACCCTGTTTAGCTTCTGAGATCTGACAAGATCAGGCTACCCTGGGGCTATTCAGGTCAGGGCCAGAGTAATGTGACTGGCCCAAAAGTCACCCAGTAAGCTTCCATGGCACAAGTGGGAATTTGAACCTGGATTTCCCATATCCTAATCTGACACTTTAACCACTGTACCACACTGGCTCTTGTAATGGAATAGCATGATGGAATTTAATTTTTTTTTAGTTAAAAGAAAAAAATCACTGTCTGTTTTCTCTTCTGGCCATTATTATTATTTGTTTTATTTCATGATTATTATTGAACATAATTTTGTCATATTGAGGAGGACACTGACTTGGATAGTCCCAGCCTAACCTGATCTTGTCAGATTTCAGAAGCTAAGCAGGGCCAACACAGAGACAGGCAATGGCACCTCCAAATGTCTTTTGCCTTGAAAACCCTATGGGGTTGCCATAAGTTTGCTGTGACTTGACTGCCAAGAGAGAGAGAGAGAGAGAGAGAGAGAGGAGGTGTGTGTGAAAAAATTATCCACTCCAGGTGCCAAATAGGCTAGGTACACCACTGTGGTTGCCCTCCCCAGTTTTAATCTCCTTCTGACCTCTTGGTTGCACTCTCCCTTTTGGTTGATGATGGAACCAAGGAATAGAAAACCTTTACCAATTTCAGTTTCTTCATTATCAACCCTTAAAATTGTGTAATTCCCCAGCATTCATTATTTTATCTTTTTGATGTTCAGTGGTGATCCTCCTTTGGCACTTTCTACTTTAATTTTCATCAATAGTCGTTTAAAGTCTTCACTGTTAATGTTCCTTTCACCAATTTTCACCCCCCCCTTCCTCTAAATCTAATCCAGCTTTTTTTATAATGTGTTCTGCATACAGATTGAAGAGATAGGGAGATACAATGCATCCCTGTCTGACACCTTTGCCGACTGGAAACCATTCTATTTCTCCATACTCTGTCCTAACAGTGGCCTCTTGTCTGGAGTATAGATTACATATCAAAACAATCAAATGCTGTGGCATATCCATTGCCTTTAAAGCCAACCACAGCCTTTCATGATCCACACAGTCAAAAGCTTTGCTGTAATGTAATCTATGAAACACGAGCTGATTTTCTTCTGAAATTCTCTTGTATGCTTCAGTAACCAATGCAAATTTGCAATATGATCTTTAATGCTTCTTCTTTTTTTGAATGCAGCTTGAACATCTCACATTTCTCATTCCATATATGGTAGCCATCTTTGTTGTAAGATTTTGAATGCCACTTTACTTATGTGAGAAGTTAATGTGATGGTCTGATAGTTGCTGCAGTCTTTGATGTCTCTTTTTTTCAGAACTGGGATGTAAATTGAACATTTCCAGTCTGTGGACCATTGTTTTGTTTCCCATATTTGTTGGCACAATTTTTTTGAAATTTTGATGTACTCAGTTTCTGTGGCTTGGAATAGCACTGTTGATATCCCATGTACTCTTGGTGATATGCTTTTCCCAATTGCTCTCAGTGCAGCTCTCACTTCACTTTCTAAAACTGTAGGTTCTTCTTCAAAAGATGCCTCTTGGAAGGATTCTCTCATCCTTTTGTCATTATAATAGTTTGCCTCTACATGTGAGTTGCTGGAATGCTGCATTTAGATTTTTGATTCTGTTTCTGTCAACTTTTACTTTTGCTTCTCGTCTATTCTTAGCAATTTTAAGAGTTTCATCAGTCATCCATTGAGGCTTTTCATTTCTCTTATGTACAGGAATAGTCTTTGTGCATTCTTCCTTAATGTCTCTGGTTTCAACCATGGTTCTTCTAGTTCATGTTCACTTGAACTTAGTAAAGCAACCCTGTTGTTTATGTGGTTTTTAAACTCTTCAGGAATGTTGCTTAAATTGTATTTTGGCGTTATGACTGTTTTGGGTTTTTTCTTCAGCTTTATTCTAATTTTTGATATTAACAATTCATAGTCTGTACCACAGTTGGCTCCTGGTCTTGTTTTAGCAGACAGAGTGGAGCTTCTCCATCTTCTGTTTCCAATGATGCAATCTATTTGATTTCCAAATCGGCCATCTGGTGATGTCCACGTATACAATCGTCTGTAAGGTGGCCTGAAGCATGTGTTCACAATGAACAAATTATTGCTTTCACAGAATTCTATGAGTCTTTCTCTTGCTTTATTTCTTGTTCCTAGCCCAAATCCTCCAACAAGATTTGATTCTGCTTTGTTTCCTACTTTTGCATTCCAGTTGCATATGATTATCAGCACACCTTGTTTGGGTGTGTAATCAATTTCTTCCTGGACACGTGCATAAAAGCTTCAGTGTCTTCTTGATCAGCATCTGTAGTTGGGACACAAACTTGAATGATGGTTATACTGATAGGCTTTTCATAAAGTCTGAGATATTATTCAATCAGACTTTGTATTATAGCCCCTGACTGCCTGGGTTACATCTTGCCTTCCTATTAGAGCAACTCTGTTCCTTCTGTGTTTGTCATTCCCCAAGTAAAACACTTTGTAATCTTCTGAATGAAAATGTCCTAATCCAGTCCACTTTAGTTCGCTCACTCCCAGGATTGCAATGTTTAAATGTTCCATTCATTTTACGATTTCAAGCTTGCTTTGATTCATATTTCTCATATTCCTTGTTCCTATTATATGTGTTGAACAGCTTTGGACTTTCCTTTTGCAGTCAACCACTAAATGTCCTTTCAGCTTTAGTCCAGTTGCATCATTAAAAATAGTGCTAGTTGTCCTTAGCTGTTCCCTAGTAGCTGATTGAGTGATATCTGACCTGGAGGTTCCATCTTCCAGCACTATATCTTTTTTCATTTTGGTAGCTGTGTTGGTCTGAAGCAATAGAACAAAGTTTGAGTCCAGTGGCATCTTTAAGACCACCAAAGTTCAATTTTCTGTATAAGCTTTTGTGTGCATGCACACTTCATCATTAGTTGGTCTTAAAGGTGCCACTGGTCTCAAAACTCTGTTTTTTCATTTTGGATGGTCTCATCTTAGCGTTTTCAAGGTAAGAGTTCTTCAGAAGTGGCTTACCATTGTCTTCTTCTGTGCAATACTAACCAGGGCTAGTTGTAGTGTCCACTACTGTTGTCTATGAAAGATTTTTCGCTAGTGTAACCTTCCACTACTCCTGCTGCTCAGTAGCTAACCTTTGGGGATTCCTCCATCCCCATAACCAATGGACTGTCTGTTCTCTTCTGCTTATGTGGCTGCTGATCCCTGAAAGGGGGTGGATGCATCTTACCCTGGTGTCTCAGCTGTGACCATTCCTCCTTGAGTGACTCTGCTAGGAGTTTAGAGCCCTTATGGTATTGTTCTCAGCTTTGCTGAAACACACAAGCCCCCTCACCATGTTAAGGTCTGTGTCCAAGAGGGGGGAGCCAAATCTGCATTGACACAAACATTTGGGTGAGTCAAGATAGGCACCTAAAACAGGATAGAATGTGAATTAATGACTATGCGTGCCCTCCTTGAATGAGTAAAAAAAAGGAAAAAGAGGAACCAGGTGTTGGTTAATGTAATAGCAACTTCCTTGGGCTGGGCAGACACCTCTGGGGTTGTGCTAGGATATTCCAGTGTTGAAAAGTCTTTTGTTTGTGAGAATGAAGTAAAGTCTTATCGAGAAGTCTTATTGTTATTGAAAACCCTGAATTAGGGGAAATTGCACTTAATCAGTTTGTAATGTTAGAACACCCTTCCTCTCAGTCCCTGGGATTTCCCAATGTCATGGCTGTACCCAGGTGCCTTTACGAGACTCCCCAAGTTTCAGATCTTCTTGGCACTTAGGGTGTAAAAGGGGGTGCCTATTAAAACAACTAAGTTCAAAATAAGAGGGGGCCCCCACTAACCAAGGAAGTCTCAGCTGGAGGAGGGGTGGGGTCCTCACAGTGGGAAAGGAAGGACAGCATGGTGGCCTGGTGGTAGGTAAAGAGGGGAGAGCATCCCTGGGAGCTCTGTGCCTGGCCTCCCCTCAAAGCGTTTGTGTTCCACACCACTGTAATTTTGAAAGTCAAGTCATTGAGTCATTGAAAGTCAACAATGGAGGCCCAGGTCAGCCTTTTATCATCTTCAGCTGATCAAGCAGCTGGTTCCCTGGTTCCCTTCCTTGAATGCAACGAACTGGCTACGGTGATCCGTGCTTTGGTCAGCTCAAGATTGGACTACTGTAACGCTCTCTATATGGGGCTGCCCTTGTCCCAAATCTGGAAGCTGCAGCTGGTGCAGAATGTGGCGGCACAGCTGTTGCTGGGTCTCCCTGCACGGGAGCACATCCAGCCCACCTTAAAAGCACTGCACTGGCTGCCTATAGCATACCGGATAAAGTTCAAGGTGCTGGTGCTTACCTATAAAGCCCTATATGGCCTGGGACCTATCTACCTGAGGGACCGCCTCTCCCCATATGTTCCCCAGCGAGTGCTTCGATCAGGATACCAAAATTACCTGGCTCTCCCAAGGCCGAAGGAGGCGCAGCTGGCGGTTACAAGGGCCAGGGCTTTTTCGGTGGCGGCCCCACACTGGTGGAATGAGCTCCCGGGTAACATCAGGGCCCTGCGGGACTTATTACAGATCTGGAAGATTGGAAGCTGGCAAATGTTGTATCCATCTTCAAGAAGGGGGAAAAGGAGGATCCGGGAAACTACTGACGCATCAGCTTGATGTCTATACCTGGAAAAGTTTTAGAACAAATCATCAGTCAGTATGTCCTTGAACACTTAGAAAGGACAGCTGAGATTACTAAGAGCTAGCATGGGTTTCTCAATAACAAGTCATTCCAGACTAACCTTCTCTCTCTCTTTTTTTTTTTGAGGAAGTTACAACCTTGCTGGATTAGTGGAATGCTGTAGACATAGTTTATCTTGATTTCAGTAAGGCTTTTGATAATGTTCCAAATAATATTCTTGTTGACAAACTGGAAAAATGTGGTTTGGATCCTATGACTGTTAGGTGGATCTGTAACTGGTTGACAGATCACACCCAAAGAGTGCTTGTGAAGGTTCCTCATCCTCTTGGAGAGGAATGACAAGTGGAGTGCCTCAGGGATCTGTCCTGGGACCTGTTTTATTCCACATTTATAAATGATTTCGATGAAAGAATAGAGGGGATGCTTATTAAATTTGCAGATGATACTAAATTGGGAGGGGTAGCAAATACAGTAGAAGACAGAGTCAGGATACAGGATGATCCTGACAGGCTGGAAGACTGGGATAAAAGAAAATTAATGAATTGCAATGGGGATAAATGTAAAATTCTGCATTTAGGTAGGAAAAATCAAATGCAAAATTATGGGATGGGGGAGACTTGTCTTGGCAGTAGTATGTGCGAAAAGGATCTAGGGGTCTTATTAGACTATACACTGAACATGAGTCAGCAGTGTGATGTCTTAGCTAAGAATGCAAATGTGATTTTGGCCTGTATCAATAGAAGTATAGTGTTCAGATAATGTGAAGTGATGGTATCACTTTACTTTGCTCAGGTTAGACTTCACCTAGAGTATTGTGTTCTGTTTTGGGCACCACAATTTAAGAAGGCTATAGACAAGCTGGAACAAGTCCAGAGGAGGGCAATGAAGTTGGTGAGTGGTCTGTAGACCAAGTCCTATGAAGAAAGGTTGAAGGAGCTGGGTATGTTTAGCCTGGAGAGGAGACAACTGATAGGTGATATGATAACTATCTTCAAGTACTTGATGGGCTACATATAGAGGATGGTGCAGAGTTGTTTTCTGTTGCCCCAGAAGGTCAGACCAAAACCAGCGGGTTGAAATTAAATCAGAATAGTTTTTGGCTAAACATTAGGAAGAACTTCCTGACAGTTAGAGTGATTCCTCAGTGGAACAGGCTTCCTCGGGAAGTGGTGGGCTCTCCTTCTTTGGAGGTTTTTTAAAACAGAGGCTAGATGGCCATCTGACAGCAATGCTGATCCTGTGAATTTAGGCAGATCATGAGAGGGAGAGCAGGAAGTGGGTTGCCTCAGTGCTTAATTCTTGTGGCCCTTTCTTACACGCCCAGGGAAATGCTGATTGCCACTTTGGGGTCAGGAAGCAATTTTTCTCCAGGCCAGTTTGGCTGGAGATCCTAGAGGGCTTTTTTTATCATCTTCTGGTTATTGAACAGGGGCCACTAGGGGTGTGGGGGGGAGGTATATGTGAATTTCCTGCAATGTGCAGGGGGTTGGACTAGATGACCTGGCTGTCCCTTTCAGCTCTATGATTCTATAATTCTATAGCAGTCAAGGCACAGAGTTAACAACTTTACTTAGAAACCATATTGGTCAAGTGATTGTTTCAATGGGCTGATGAACCTTCCTCACTGTTATTGCATATCCCTATTTTTAGTATATGTGCTGCTGAAGTGAGCATAGGGTTGCCAGGTCCTCCCTGATCACTGGTGGGCGTTGGGAGGGGAGTCGGGTTGCCAGGTCCAAGTTAGGAAACTCCCAGAGATTTGGGGATTGAGTCTTGGGATGACAGGGACCTCTAGGGCTCAATGCCATAGAGTAAACCCTCCAAACCATCCATTTTCCCCAGGGGAACTGATCTCTGTAGTCTGGAGATGAGCTGTCCCACCTGGAGGCTGGAGACTCTAACAAGCACAGCTCTTGTATATCCAGAAGCTAGCCAACAACTTACTAACGAGCATAAAGTTTTGAAAATGTTAATAAGATATTCATAAATGCAGGAATATAATGTCTTTTTGCAAGGGTAATTATAATGTAGAATGAAGATTTTATAATTAATCAAAATGAATGTTAGAACTGTACTAATCAAAATGAAGTATTAGAACTGGCTGGGGGGGCAATTAAACATTATGTAACTGAATTATCACTTGGAGATACTACCCACAACCCAACACAGAGTTTAATGTGCTTATGCTTATTAAAATCAGTGGGTTTAAGAACACTTAGTTCCATATTGGATTATTAATTCTTTTTTTAAAAAAGGATCCTGCACGATTTTATAGTCCTGATGCTTGCAGATGTGTTCAAAACAGGCAGCGAGTTTTAGAATAATATTGTTAATTCTATTTTTAAAAAGCAAAGCAGTAAATGGACATGCAAACTGATGCTAAAGCAGTCCTGCCATGTGCAAATTCATCTCTGCATTATACTGCTTAATTAGAGGGTTGTCTGTGCTTTTGAATGGGGAATTTTATATGCAGTTGACCATACTGCAGATACTGGTACAACGTTACATATCCTCATATTGATTTTTGCAGATACATGACTATCTGCAGAATGCTAGGCAGGAAGGCCAAAATATCTGCAACAATCTGCTGTTTTTGTTTTTTATACAAAGGGAACATGGGAAAGTTCACAAATGCCTAGTTTATCAATCAACAAGAAGCATAGCTCCTCAAAAACAAAGCAAGCATTGCCCCAACCTGGATAGCCCAGGCAAGCCTGATCTTGTCAGATCTCAGAAGCTAAGCAGGGAGACCTCCAAAGAATACCAGGGCCAGGAGGCAGAGGCAGGTTATCAAGCCACTTCTATGAACATCCTCCATGCCCCAGTAGGAGTTGCCAGAGGTCACCATGACTTCCAGGCATGGGCACACACATGTACGCATGCGCGCACACACACATACAGAGAGAGAGAGAAATACCCCTCCCTCAAAGAACAAAATAAGTATTTTAAATGATGTTCTTCACATGATTCAGTAAAAACCCACTGGTGGACTTTTCTTAAGAGTGTGCCTCAAGAAAGATTATCAGTGGATTTTGATGGATTTAGGCCCTAACTCTTGCTAGCTTTCTACAGGATTTCACTCCACAATATTTTATGAAAATCCTGTAGCTGGCACTGCCATGATTTCATAGTGCCATGACATGCTTGTCACTTCCTGACCGGTCAGCTGGGGGAGAGGGCTCTTGACTTCTCCTGGGAGCTGATCAAGGCGCCTCCTTACCTAAACTATCCTTATTTGTCCAGAACTGCCCTGGCTTGAAAACTGTAGACTGGAAAGTGGTGGGAGTGGTCTAATCCACCAGCCTTATTTTCAGTTTTGCCAAGCCTGGTGTTGGGGGTAGTTGCTGTGACCATGAAGTTGCTTTTCTCCAGTCCTCAGGCTCACCCATAATCTTTTCAGTCCTGGACTCATAGGGTTGCCAGGTTTTGGGTTGGAAAATGTCTGGAAATTTGAGGGTGGAAGCTGGGAAGGCTGGAGTTTGGGGAGGGGAAGGACCTCAGCAGAGAGCCTACCCTCCAAACCAGCCACTGTCTCTAGTGGAACTAATCTCTGTTGTCTGAAGGTCAGTAATTCCAGGAGATTTCCAGGCCTCACCTGGAGGTTGGCAACCCTATGTTTTAGTGGGCAGTGGACAATTGACAGGGCCTAGCCTTCACTGTCTAGCATGTCTAGCAGAGCTTCTTCCTTCTCTCAAGCAAAGAGCACTTGGGCTCTGGAGCAGTTGGAATAATGGAGGAAATTAAGGCTAAAATCCTTGTATCTGGATGTAAGTCCCATGAAATAACATGGGACGTTCTTATCAGTAGTTCTGCTTAGGCTTGCTCCTTTCTTACCCAATGTAGCCTCCCCCAGGCTTTCCCTTCTCTTCAGCAACACTGGTGAGTCTAGGCAGTTGGGGGAGGTATGTGATATGTATGACTGGCTTTGGAGTGTGGCGCAGAGGGTTAGCTCTGTCTGTGTGGACTGATGGGGTGGACTTGCTCTGAATGTGCATGAGGGAAATAGAGAGAGAGCACAGGCCTCCCAGGTAAGAGATCGCTGCTGCCGCTGTTTGCCTTCTTTTGTGCAGCTGATTCAGGAGGGGCAAAGCTGGCCTGTATGTAAATGCCACTGGATGTGGTCTTGGGTGCCAGTGTTGGGAATGGGGCCACGGTTTTGCAGTTTTTAGTTAAAGAGAACCCCCTCCCCCCCCATGCTAAAGTTGGGGTCTCCTTATGGCTACAGGTTCAGCTTCATCATTGATAAAAGAAACACAATATTTCATGTCTTTGTGATTAAAAAGTCCATGACTGTCCTTGGGAATATCATGTTCCACATTTATAACACAGGACAAATAAATCAGTATGTGTATCCTGGGTCCTCTGCTTGTCCCTTGTTTCTATAAAATTTCTGGAATGTATTCATTGATTAGTTTGTGTGAGTCACTTATAGCTGAGCTTTGGTGCGTCTTAGCTATAAATTGGGACAAATCTCGTCTAGAATCTACCCTACTGCACTTTTAATCCCACCTTTTCTCTGAGGAGCTCAGGATATATGGTTTTCCTCTCCCTCTCTTTTTTTAATCTTCAGAACAACCCTGTGAGGTATGTTGCATTGTTTATTGAATGTCCCATCCATCAATTGTATTGACTTACTATGAGTAATCCACCTTAAGTCCGAGTGAAAAAGGTGGACTATAGATAATGTAAATAATGACAAGGAAGTGTATTTTACACCCAAATTGTTATTTTTTTCTATAAATAAGACCTAGGGAAACCTCAGATTTGTAGAAACAAATACCTCTGGCTAATTAAAAGGAAACAGAGAGTGAGTATAAATGGGCAATTTTCTCAGTGGAGGGAGGTAAGCAGTGGGGGACCACAGGGATCAGTACTCGGTCCAATGCTTTTTTGTTATTAAGTTTTTTATTTTAGTTTTCCATCAGAATATATTTGAAAAAATTTGAAAGACATTTATACTTCTTTACAGCAAATATGTTAAACAGCATTACATAAATTCTGAATCATGTCTTTACATTCCTTTATATTTTTCGAGCCTGAAACTTTAATTCAGTTTCTTACCAAATATACACATTGGACCATCTTTCCCTAAACATCTCTTCACCTTTATTCTGCCATGTCATATTTAGTCTATCCATCTCTGCTATGTCTTGTATCTTATATATCACCCCTTCTCTTGTAGGGAGACTTTCTAGTTTCCAATTTTTTGCGATCAAAATTCTTGCTGCAGTGAGTATATATGTTATTAAGTATGCTATTGTTCTGAATTCATCTGGTGTTCTATTTAAGAGATAAGTTTCTATTTTCATTGGTAGGTTAATCTTAAGTACATCTTGTATTAAATTATATATTATTTGCCAGAATCTCTGAAGTTTAGGACACCTCCACCACATATGAATATAAGAACCGACATTAGTCTTACATTTCCAGAAGTTATTAGAACTGCTACTAAAACATTTTAATATTTTCTCTGGGGACCAGTGCCATCTATAGAACATCTTCAAAATGTTTTCTTTATATGGTATCGATCTCATATATTTTCCTGCTCTCCAGATTTTGTTCCAGCTATCAGTATTCAATGTCTATCCTAGATCTTTCAGCTTACCATTGGTGTTTTAATACTCTCATCTTGCATATAATTATCTAACAGGTAACTGTATACTTTCTTTATCAATTTGTTATTTGACGAGAACAGGATTTTTTCTAGTTCAGTCAGATCTTTGTAGAAACCTATTTTCTTATCTTCTTTATACCAATTTGACAACTGCATCCTTTCAAACCACGTTAAGTCCAGGTTTTGTCTTTGTAGTGTTTCTTCCGTTTTTAATTCATTATTCTTTGTTAATAAGTTTTTGTAATTTTCCTTTTTTTTCTGTAGATATTAATAAAGGTCTTATAAAGGCTTCTAGTGGGGATACCCACCTTGGAGTTTTTGAGTATATACTATCCTTTAAATTTGACCAAATTTTCATTTTTTTTGAAAATTTGAGTATATCTTCTCTTTTCTGTACCAGGTATATGCATGCCAGCCAATATTTAAGTCCATCTAGTTTTAATATTCTTGTAGTATTTAATAGGATCCAGTCTTTGATCCATGATAGCGCTGCTGCAGTATAATATACAGACCAGTTTGGGACGGCAAAGCCTCCTCATTATTTCCTTTGTAGTATTTTCCATTTTATTCTAGATTGCTTATGATTCCAAATGAATCGTCTAGTAATGTTATCCAATTCTATGAAATATTGTTGTTTTTTAATAATTGGTAAATTTTGTGCCAAAAATATGAATTTGGGTAATATATTCATTTTTATAGTTGCGATCCTTCCCATAAAGGAGATTTGTAATTTATTCCAGTTCAGTAAATCTTTTTTGATATCTTTTATTAGAGTTAGATAGTTGTCTTCATATAGTGTCGAGGTTCTATTTGTTATAGTTATTCCCAGGTATTTAATTCTTTTTACTACATCCATATGCAAAATGTCTTGAATCTTTTTATTTTGTGTGGGGGTGCAGTTTTTAGTCAATATTTTAGTCTTTTGAAAGTTAATTTTGAGCCCTGCCAATTCTCCATAGTCTTTAATCTCCCTTATTAGCAGTGGGATAGTTTGACTTGGTTCTTCTAATATAAAGACCGTATCGTCCACAAATGCTTGTAGCTTAAAAGTTTCTCCTTTGGTTTTTAGGGCCTTTATTTGATCATTCCCTCTTATGGCATTCAACAAAGTTTCTAAGGTGTATATGGATAACAGGGGTGATAGTGGGCAGTCTTGTCTAGTACCTTTCTGTATCATTACATTTTGAGTGAATTTGCCATTCACAACAATTTTTGCGGTTTGTACAGTATATATAGCCCTAATCATGGCCAAAAAATCAGAGTCACAATCCCAATATTTCAGTTTTTGAAGTATAAAGTCCTAGTTAACATTATTGAAAGCCTTTTCCACATCTAAGAAGATCAATGCAAGTTGTTTCCCTGGTTGCATTTCATAGTATTCCAGTACATTAATTATTGTTCATATGTTGTTTTTGATTTGCCTTTTGGGTAAAAACCCTGCCTGGTCTTGATGTATAATCTGTGTTAACACCTTTTTAAATCGAGTTGCCAAGATATTTGCATAAAGTTTGTAATCCATATTTAATTCTGAAATTGGTCTATAGTTTTTAATTTCTGTTGGATCTGAGTCCAGTTTATGGATCAGTGTTTTATTGCTTCATTCCATGTTGCCAGTCATCTTCCTGTTACTCTAATGTTTTGTAGTACTTCTTTAAATGGATTTATTATTTGCTCCTCAAATATTTAGTAAATCTCTGCTCGGAGCCCATCTAGTCCTGGGTTTTTCTTCTTTTTTATATTTTTTATAGCTTCCACTATTTTGTAAGTGGCAATTGGAGTGCTTAGTAGTGCTATTTGATCTGGAGTAAATTTATTTTTATCCTGGTTTGTAATATACTCTTGAATATATTGTGGTTCTTTGGTCCTTTGTTGATATAATGTCTTGTAAAACTTTTCGACAATATTCTTAAGATCCTGTGAAGCAAACTGTTCTTCTCTGTCATTTTTCAACAATTTAATTGTTTTTATTTTTCCTTTTTCAGTTTATAAGCTAGCCATCTAGTTGTCTTATTTGCATTTTCAAAGTAGTAATGTTTTGTGTATTCAATTCTTTTTGCTATTTCTTGTGTTAGCAACAAATTCATTTGATGTTGTAGTGTTGTTAGTTTCAACTTAAATTTCCCTGGTTCATTGCTTTCCTTCATTTCCTTTTCTTCCTTTTTTATCTTGTTGCACAAATCTTTATATTCTGCTCTATCCTGTTTCCTTTTCCAGGCTTCTTGGTTTATAAGCCATCCTCTTAAGTAGGCCTTGAAGGTACCCCATACTATTTCTATAGGGGTTTCTGGTTGTGTGTGTCTTACAAAAAAAGCCTTTGATTTCCAT
Source organism: Lepidodactylus listeri (assembly GCA_029233225.1). Classification (NCBI taxonomy): domain Eukaryota; kingdom Metazoa; phylum Chordata; class Lepidosauria; order Squamata; family Gekkonidae; genus Lepidodactylus; species Lepidodactylus listeri. Next base: position 106,768,357 of record JARCFY010000003.1, read on the forward strand.
TTTTGTTTTCTCTAGTATTTTGCTGTCTTTCAGAAGCCTTAAGTTGGGAGTCCACCATGCTTTTTTCCTAATTGACTGTAGTGTAAGCAATAATGGGTTATGATCAGTAAATGTATTTGGGAAGATTTCTATCTCTAACATCTCCTTTATAATTGATGTAGATACCCATACCATATCAATTCTTGGCCATGCATTGTGCCTTGGTGAATTATAAGTATAATCCTTTTTATATAGATTTCTTACTCTCCAGGCATCTACTAATCCAAATTCTTCTGATGTTTGTAGAAATGGTTTAGATAGAATATTTCCAGCCTTGTTTTTCCTTGAAGCAGTTTTCCCATCTATTTAGGATAGATAGGTCCAATGCTTCTTAACTTGTTTATTAATGATTTGGAGTTGGGAGTAAGCAGTGAAGTGGCTAAATTTGCAGATAACACGAAGTTGTTCAGGGTGGTGAGAACCAGGGAGGATTGTGAGGCACTCCAAAGGGATCTGTCGAGGATGGGCAAGTGGGCATCAACGTGGCAAATGGGGTTCAATATGGCCAAGTGCAAAGTGATGCACATTGGAGCAAAAAATCCTAACTATAAATTACATGTTGATGGGGTCTGAACTGGCAGAGACTGACCAAGAGAGAGATCTTGGAGTCGTAGTGGATAGCTCAATGAAAATGTTGAGACAGTGTGTGACTGCAATGAAAAAGGCAAATGCTATGCTAAGGGTTATTAGGAAGGGAATTGAAAACAAATCAGCCAGTATCATAATGCCCCTGTATAGATCGATGGGGCAACCTCATTTGGAGTACTGTGTGCAGTTCTGGTTGGCACACCTCAAAAAAGATATTATAGCATTGGAAAAAGTGCAGAAAAGAGCAACTAGAATGATAAAAGGGTTGGAACACTTTCCCTATGAAGAAAGGTTGAAGCGCTTGGGGCTCTATAGCTTGAAGAAACAATGGCTGAGGGGTGACATGATTGAAGTTTGCAAGATTATGTTTGGGATAGAGCAGGTAGAGAAAGAGATACTTTTCTCCCTTTCTCACAATACAAGAACTCATGGGCACTCCATGAAATTGCTGAGCAGTCGGGTTAGAACAGATTAAGGAAGTACTTCTTCACCCAAAGAGTAATTAACATGTGGAATTCACTGCCACAGGAGGTGGTGGTGGCTACGATCATGGACAGCTTCAAGAGGGAATTAGATAAACATATGGAGCAGAGGTCCATCAGTGGCTATTAACCACAAAGTATAGATAGGAACTCTGGGGCAAGTGACGCTCTGTATTCTTGGTGCTTGGGAGGGGGCAACAGTGGGAGGGCTTCTAGTGTCCTGGCCCCACTGGTGGACTTCCTGAAGACACCTGGTGTTTTTGGCCACTGTGTGACAGAGTGTTGGACTGGATGGGCCACTGGCCTGATTCAACATTGGCTTCTCTTAAGTTCTTATGTTACCACTTCACTTGCATGACACACCCAGGCCTGACTGCTTGCTACTGCTCAACAGCAGCCAGCCTCCAAAAGCCTGTATGGTGTAGTGGTTATAGTTTCAGACTCTTATGTTCTTATGTTCTTAACCTATGTACCTTCACCATGGTGGATTTTTTTTTTATACACATGGAGGTCCTACTTTGCTATTAATTATATGGTATGAACAAACCAGTGTTCTTTGAGGAAATAATGTTTTGTACCTTTAAGAAGATATATATACCTTTAAAAAGATAGCCTGATGTTTCTGTTTTGTAATGGTTTCTATTCCTTATTCTTGTCCAAAAAGGGAAAATGCTAATGAGTTTGTACAGTCAACACATTGTATACATGATACTTGTTGGCTGTTGAAATTTAATTGACCACACTTCATTGAACAATGTGACTGGATATTGATTAGCTGCCTAATTTGAAACGAAATATTATGCTTAGTTATTATGCCTTGTGACCTCAGGACATGATGTGGTGTAATATAATATAAAGCAATTACTAGGCTATTTCTATCATTACAGGTTCATGATGGAAATTGCCAGTTGGGAAAGATTTACATCTATAATCTGCTAGCAAATCAGAAGCAGTTATGTTGAGAATCTTAAATGCAGGATCAAAATGTGGTCACTACTGAAAATCAGATTCTATGTGGCGGGGTGGGGGCCAGAGGGCTATCCAGTGGAACCATAATGTATCTAATACTGACTCTGTGCCGAGTCAGTGGATCCCCCTCCCCCATAAAGTGCAACTCTGATAATAGGAACCTGTCACATACTTTAGCTGATCCACTTGCCAGAATTAAAGATATGGCATGGAGCTTCCTTTTGCAATATACAACAATGTCAATGTTACAATAGCTAAAGCAACCAAATCAAGAGTAGTGTAGATAGATAACTTGCCTATAAACCCTTTGAACAAAGTGACATTTTTCATGGGAGTGATTTGCAAGACTGCTACCATGCTTTTAAAATGTAAAAATGAAAACATTATTTAGGGTCAAACTGGATGTGAAACTAGGGCCGAGGACAGATTGGTGTTCTGCCGCGCTTCTGCAGAGCGGCAGAACACAGCGGGGGGAATTGCCCCCGCCATGCGGCGTTCACACGCTGCCGCAAGGAAGCCACCCGCAGCGTCCAGACTGTGGGCAGCTTCTGGCAGCGGCAGCAGAACGCCACGCAGCTCCCCCGGCCCGGCGTGCGTTCACACCTGCCGGAAGTGGGTGGAACGCGCGCAGCAGCTGGGACACCACTTTGAAGTGGTGCTCGGCTGCTGTGGGAGGAGTGTGGCGCCGGACACATTGCATCCGGGCCACCTCCTCCGGGCAGATGTGGCAGTCTGGACTGCCGCTCTGCCTCCGCTTTTAAAGTGGAGGCAGAGCGGGCCAGACTGCCAGTCTGTCCTCAGCCTAGGAGATTCGTGAATAGACCTGCTGAAGTTTTTAGAAGACTGAATAGTAGGGAGGGGCATAAACCAGCTGATGAATTAAAGTTTGTCACAAATTTTGGCTGGTTTGTGGTTTGTAAACTGAAGAGCTGCCACAAACTTCCACAAATTTTGATGCAGTTTGTGGTGGTTTGCAAAGAGCAGAAAACGGGTTTAAATGGCCATCTAAACCACTGCTTTCTGCTCCCCATAAAAAGCTGTGAGGAGTAGAAAGCAGAGCTTTAAATGGTTCCGAGCCATTTCACCCCTAGCTTTCTGCTCGCTGTGGCTTTTGGCAGTGAGTAAAAGCAGAGGGTGAAATGGCTGGGAGGTATTTCACCCCCCACCATGGGCGTCAACTACGGGGGGGCTCGAGGGCTCGAGCCTCCCCCAAAATTTCCCGGGGGGGGCTCAGCCTCCCCCGGCAAAATGCTCGCCCAGCCGGCCGTCGCCGCCTCTCCTTCACCCCCGGCCTGCCCTGCCTCCCTGAGGCGGGGGGGGGGAGAGAGGCGGCGGGGACATAGTCGCCCACGCGCTTCGCGCGGGCGGCAGTCCCGGCCAGCTGGCTGCCGTTGCGGGTCTGCCTCCCTGGGCCGGGGGGGGGGGGGAAACGGAGCGGCCGGGACATAGTCGCGCGCGCGCTTCGCGCGGGCGGCAGTCCCGGCCAGCTGGCTGCCGCCGCGGGTCTGCCTCCCTGGGCCGGGGGGGGGAGGGAGCGGCAGAGACATGGTCCCGTGCGCACGCACGCGCTTTGCGCGCGCGCACGAGAGACCCCCTGCCCCCCCGGGGATTTAGAAAGTCAACGCCCCTGCCCCCCACCACCACTTTCTGCTGCCTTCAGCTTTTCACAGCCAGCAGAAAATGGGATGAAATAACTTGGAGGCATTTCACCCCCTGCTTTCTGCTCGCCTCCCAGCCATTTCACCCCCTGCTTTTTATTTGCTGCCAAAAGCTATGGCAAACAGAAATCTGGGAGTGAAATGGCTTCGAGACATTTAAACCCCTGCTTTCTGCTCCTTGTAGCTTTTCACAGGAAGCAATGGTTTAAAGGGCTCTGAGTCATTTAAATCAAACAGCTAAGTGGCTGGCAGCTCCCTACTGGTCAGCTGTTTGGTTTAAATGGCTTGGAGTCATTTAAACCACTGCTTTCTGCTCCATGCCACTTTTCACAGGGAGCGGAAAGCAGGAGTTTAAAATTTAAATGTCTCACAAACTGATAGGAACCGGTTGGGTTTGCAAACTGGCCTATAGGTTTTTTGATTTGGTTCATAGTTTGGGACCCATTAACCAAACTACAAAAATGTGATTCGTGCCCATCCCTAGTGAAAAGAAGAAAAGGAGGAGGATGGCTTTATACCCCGCCCTTCGCTTGGAGTCTCAGAGCGGCTTACAAACTCCTTTCTCTTCCCCTCCCCACAACAGACACTCTGTGAGGTAGGTGGGGCTGAGAGAGCTCTGAGAGAACGGCTCTTTCAAGAACAGCTCTGACAGAACTATGGCTTAAGAACATGCATAAGAACATAAGAGAAGCCAATGCTGGATCAGGCCAATGGCCCATCCAGCCCAACACTCTGTCACACAGTGGCCAAAAGTATCAGGTGCCATCAGGAAATCCACCAGTGGGGCCAGGACACTGGAAACCCTTCCACTGTCCCCCCCAAGCACCAAGAATACAGAGCATCACTTGCCCCAGATCAAGAGTTCCTATCTATACCTTGTGGCTAATAGCCACTGATGAACCTCTGCTCCATATGTTTACCCAATTCCTTCTTGAAGCCGTCCATGCTTGTAGCCACTACCACCTCCTGTGGCAGTGAATTCCATGTTAATTACTCTTTGGGTGAAGAAGTACTTCCTTAATCTGTTCTAACCCAGCTGCTCAGCAATTTCATGGAGTGCCCATGAATTTTCATATAGTGAGAAAGGGAGAAAAGTACTTCTTTTTCTATCTGCTCTATTCCATGCATAATCTTATAAACCTCGACCATGTCACCCCTCAGTCGTCATTCTCCAAGCTAAAGAGCCCCAAGCGCTTTAACCTTTCTTCATAGGGGAAGTGTTCCAACCCTTTTATCATTCTAGTTGCCCTCTTCTGCACTTCTTTCAATGCTATGCTATCCTTTCTGAGGTGTGGTGACCAAAACTGCACACAGTGTTCCAAATGTGGTCGCAACCATTGATTTATACAGGGGCATTATGATACTGGCTGGTTTGTTTTTAATTCCCTTCCTAATAATCCAGCAGTTGCAAGTGGAGGAGTGGGGAATCAAACCCGGTTCTCCCAGATTCGAGTCCGCGCACTTAACCACTACACCAAACCACAAGGGCACTTGCTTCAGACTGGGGCCGCAGCCTAGGGGTTATCATGTCCCCCTGTACCATTCTGACTTTATACGTCTTGCAGAGCTGCTGTTTGTCACACAGGGGTAACATATAGGCACCATAACATTTTCATGTTTCTTCTACATGGTGGGTAGTTGCTCTGGCTAAGGTTTGAAAAATGCCAGAAGGGAAAGGGTTTAATTTATTCATTTAAACATATTTAACCTGCTTTTTGCCAAATGAAGACCCAAGCTTTTAGACCCCCTCTTCCCCCATGCCATGCCCCCACTCTGAATAGGGATCTTATATGGATGCTGATTGCTCTGGGGGACTTTTATTTCTCAAAAATGTGTAGCATGAAAAAAATACACATACTGAAGACCAGGGGTCTCTAGCTCTTTTCACCTTGCAGACATCTTTGGAATTTTGACCCAGAATGATAGGTGCAACCCAAGAAATGGTCACCACTGGAGGCAGAGCCAACCACAAAATGTCAGGGAGTGAGATTATGCATAACTCTAATAGTAACTGTTCAACATTTCAGGTGGAAGCTCTGTGTAACATAACACCTTTTAAAATGAACATATTGTTTTAAAATATTTTCTTGTGTTTACATATAGCTTACCTTCAGTTTGCTCAGTCAAGATCCTTGTGCTGTGGTGGCAGCTGCTCCCAAAGCAACATTTTAAAAAAATCTGCTCAGCCAATCAGATCTCCACTGGCCAGTGAGAAGCCCTCCTGGGCAAAAGCCTCACCCACTTAAACACTGGGCAGGCACCAATGATGTCAGTGGGTCCCATGGTGCTCATGAGCAGCATTTTGGGGACCCTAGCTATAGGCATATACAACATAAATGTGAATACTTTTTGCAATAATTAATATCTTATGAAGTGCTGCTAATATATTATTAATTAAAGAGTTTAGTGTTTTCTGTATTATAAAATTTACCTTGCTATCCAAACATGCTGCATGTACTTCAGTTTACCGCAAATTTTGTTTTTTCAGTGCACATGCAACTCCCTAATAGGGGCAAATAATGTCCCTTATGTTGTTTCAGGTTGGGAAAATGGTGTGGGGTGAAGGCAGCGGGCACCCTCTTCACCTGTGCCATGGTCCTGATCTGACTTTGGCCCCAGTGGCACTTCTGAGCTGAGTTCCCATGGGGAACTCTCAATTGTCGTATGTCACAGCCCCCATCCTTGGGATCACTTGGTAGATGTAACTTGTAGTTTGGATCTAAGATATATGTCCTAAGGTAGGTTAGAGTGCAGCAGTTTTCCAGCTCTCCTTTACATATTGAGTATATTTGCAATTTCCTTGGAGAAAAAGAGATATATGCTTCTAAATTCTATAAACATACCAAATAGTGCTAATTTATATGCTAACTTATAAATAATGCATTTTATGTTTCTAAAACAGTGAAATAAGTTTAGGCTTGATAAGTTGTTTGCTTTAGGATCATAAGTGCAATAATGTATTGATTATTATTATTATATTAACACCCCTGATTTTGATGTAATTCCTGCCATTCATTTTTACTGTTGAGAGACCCTGAGATGAGTTGATGAATTTCTAATACTGAGGCTGATTAAATTTTCTACATCATTTGGTGTTGGCTTCTGTCCACTGTCTTCAGCGTAGGAAAAAAGAAGCTCCTCAGACACACTATGGGCACATGTTAATTTCTCTGCCACTGAAACCAATTGGGCTTAATTTTTTTAAAAAAATTGGCTGCCCATTTAGCTGTATATTCATCAACAAAATTCTAATAACAGTACTTTGGGGGCCAATGTATGTTTGGTATTAGGGGTCCACCCTTTTTTCTTTCATGCATTGTTGAGTTTATTGGCCATGTTATGTCAGTGGCAATTAGTATGAACTGATTAAGATGTTGTCTTTTGTTCTGTAATAGAAGGTCTTTGTGTAAACTACTTCCACATATGCATTGGTGGGATCTACTCCATCCATGGGACAAATAAATATAAGAACACAGCTCATTTGTCAATACTAATGACAGTAATTTGTGATGATAGGAACCAGCCAGGGTGGGGGGGGGGTATCCTCAGATTCATGAGCTCCCTCTCTTCACTTGGAATTAAATTATTTCTATTTTGCAGCATACCACAGTTTGTAGTTATTTCCAAATTACAAACTAGGGTTAGTCAGGGCTCCGTTGGGGCTGGGGTGCCGCTCCGGGAGAGAGGAGGCCGGGGGGCGGGCATATAGCAAAGCCCCGGCCCCCGCTCACCCTTCCCGGCCATGGCAGGCCGCTGCCAGCCCCAGCAAGAAGCCCCCTCCCTCCCCCCACTCGCTGCTCCGGGGCCGCGGCAAGCACCACCGGCCCCGGCAAGAAGCCCCCCCTCCCTCCCTGCTCCGGGGCCATGGCAAGAGGCCAGCCCACCCGGGGCCACTCCGCAGCAGTCTGAATGCTCCGTAACAGCATCCTTGCGCAATACACTGGTCAGTGTGAACGCCCAGCCTCGGGGAATTTTCCCCCCACAGCTTTTGCCTCCGGATTCCTCCCACTCCAGATTGCCAGTCTGTCCTCAGCCAACGTGTCACGGTAGCTCTCCAGCTTGCAGATTCTTTGAATTTTAGAAATCTATTTACGATGCTCCTGAATAAATCTTCTAAGAAATAAACAAAAATGGAATTAATCTGTATTTTAGTATCTATTGCTAGAACGATGATTGTGGCAAAATGGGCAGATAAACATTCTCCCACTTTTGAATCTTGGCTAGCTCAGATATGGGACTATTTTATAATGAGTAAAATAGTGAATAACACATTTAATCTATCTCCTGATAAATACAAATCAAAAGTGGTAGAAATTTGGTTTCCTATATTATATGTCAGAAAATGATTTTTTCCCCCAGATAACCCTCTCTACAGAAATATGCTCTGTTTTTAATTGTTAGTTTGTATAGTAGTATTTTATGAATGTTGTTTGATGGTAAAATCTGTATTATTGTTTTGGTTGCTGTATAAAGTTAAAATTGGATAGAAATGATTTTTTAAAGAAATATATTTACCTTATCCTTTATTCTGTTTGCAGCTTTGCTATATGCAACCATTTTTGGTAATGTGACAACTATCTTCCAGCAAATGTATGCTAACACAAATAGATACCATGAGATGCTAAACAGTGTCCGGGATTTCCTGAAACTCTATCAAGTGCCAAAAGGCTTGAGTGAACGTGTGATGGACTATATTGTTTCTACTTGGTCAATGTCCAGGGGAATAGATACTGAAAAGGTGAGGTGTCATGACTTTGGAATCTTACTGTCAAATGAATGTTTCTTCTTATTGTTTACCAGTGGCTAGTATTGGTTACTGCAAACCTGACTTTCCATAATTACATAAAGCAAGGAAAACAACTTATACCTTTCAGCTGAAGTAAGGATTGAAGCAAAAATGTATTTCAATCAATTTTCCTGTTTTGAAGCTGTCCTTAATGAAGGCATGAGTGTTGGTTCAAGCAATCTGTGGACACAAAGATTGCAGTTCTACCTCATGTTTCTTTCTCCCAGCAGGGTGTTTCAGCTCTGGGAAAGTTTATTGCCAGGGCCATGGACAAGGAGGCATATAGGTCAGGAGGCTGTGTTAGAGTGGGTGAAATTGGCCTTCTCTCCCTCTTCCTCCAGCAGAGCTGCACTGAAAGAAGAGGCAGAAAGAGCGATTATCTCCCCTCCTCCACTGCAGTCTTCTGACCCATAAGGCTATTAGTCCAAGCAAATCCCAATGGTTCCTGAGATCCCAGAATAAACTTTCCCATGGTTGGAAAGGACTATTGGAGGAGAGAAATGTGGACAAGATCTACAACCATCTGCCTTCCACTGATGGGTCACTAGATTCAGTCCATTGCTTTGAATGCTATAAAGTCCTCTAGTAGACAAAACTAGCATTCCATGATCAAAACTCTAAGAGACCTCCCAGAAATTACCTCTAAGAGACCTCCCAGAATTTGTACCAAACATGAATGTAGAATTTTGAAAGTGCTGCTTGGATTGGCACCTCAACCCCTACCTGGCTTTTACACTTAAAATCACAAAATCATATAATCATAAGAGTTGGAAGGGACCTCCAGGGTCATCTAGTCCAACTCCCTGCACAATGCAGGAAATTCACAAATACCTCCCTTCCACCCTCAGTGACCACTGTTCCATGCCCAGAAGATGACAAAAAACCTCCAGGATCTCCAGCCAAAGTGGCCTCGAGAAAAATTGCTTCCTGACCCCAAAGTGGTGATCAGCATTTCCCTGGCCGTGTAAGAAAGGGCCATGAGAACTAAGCACTGAGGCAACCCTTCCTGCCCTCCCTCTCACGATCTGCCTAAGTTCACATGATCAGCATTGCTGTCAGATGGCTATCTAGCCTCTGTTTGAAAACCTCCAAAGAAGGAGAGCCCACCACCTCCCAAGAAAGCCTGTCCCACTGAGGAACCGCTCTGTCAGGAAGTTCTTCCTAATGTTTAGCCAAAAACATTTCTAATTTAATTTCAATCCATTGGTTCTAGTCCAACCTTCTGGGGCAACAGAAAACAACTCTGTACCATCCTCTATATGACAGCCCTTCCAGTACTTGAAGATGGTTATCATATCACCTCTCAGTCGTCTCCTCTCTAGGCTAAACATACCCATCTCCTGGTCTTCCTCTAGGTGATTACAAGAGCAAAGAAGAAACAGCCAAAAAGAGAGGGAAAGAAAGAATTCACCACCTTATATACTTCTGCATGTCTAATACAGTTTTCAATACAAAATCATAATATTTCATTAAATAAATTGGGTTACACAGGTTTCTGTGTGGTTTATTTCAAAAATTAACAGCTTAAGAAATATTAAATGATATTTGATGTACTTTTGAAACAAATGAATTGTGCTGAAGTTCAGTAACTAATGTACTCATATCTTAAGACATATCATAAATAAAAACAAAAATATTTCAGTGACTGTAGCATGAACCAACCAATATGACATAGAATAATATAGATACTGATTCATAAATCTTCAAGTCCAATTCTCTAGCACCGCTGACTTTACATTAGGCACAACTTCAAGAATATCACAAAATGAATAAATCATGATATGGCTTCTACATCCCTGCTGTTTGATTTAGTATACACTCTAAGCAAGTATATTGAATGTGAATGCTATCTCCAGAATCTATCACCATTTTAATTATATGTTACCTGTTTGATGTGGTGCAGAGTAAGTAGAGAAACTAAAATAACGAAAGCTATTAAACATTTTATTTTGATATATACATCTTGACAATGTTATTCTTAACAGCTCAAACAAACAGAACCATTAATAAAAAACTAATCCGTACTACCTAGAATAATATATATATATATTGATGAAAGGGTGGTAAATTTCATTTAATTTTTTTACATTATTAATAGTCCGCATTTCTCACAGGAACTCAAGGTGAGTCAGTTCAATCAACAAAATGGGACATTCAATAACCAATACATTAGGATTTTAGAACTGAAGCATTGCATAAGTATTACATGACATGTTAAATGGTACAAAAATTATGTAATAGGAACCTACTTACAATAAGCTATATATAGTAGTATAGACCACAGTATAGATAACCTAAACTCTTGAACAAAACTCCTAAACAATCTTGGGATTCCAGTTACATAAAAGTAGATGTGAAAACCCAATCACTTAGGGATGAACTGCGCTAGACTTCATCTCAGCAAACAACTTGCTAAAAAAATGAGAATACAGGGACGGTTGGGTAATGCAGTGTTTAGCGGCTTTCATGTCTTCTGCTTCTCCCCTCCAAATGCTTCCTTGCAATTTTACCCTTCTGCCTGGCTTATTTCCAGTTTTGAATCTTCCTGGGAAAAATATGTTAAAGGGTAAAGAAGAGAACTGGTGGGTGGGAAAAAGGGCTTCCCCCACAAACTGATTTTTTTCTACACCACCCTGCCCCTGTATTAGTATTACCAAGGAAAATACAGGGCTGGAAGCCCCATATTCTATTTGACCTTCTGGTTATGGGCTCATCATTAGGCAAAAGCATTTTAAAGCATATTAAATAAAAGAGAGTTTTTTTATAAAGACGCTTTCCATAGCTCTCTCACAGCTGCTACCACTCATTAAAAAATTCACCAAAAAGCTTGAAAATATACATCAATGCAATGCTAAGCAGAGTTACACTTTTCTTTTCTGATTGACTTCAATGGACTTAGGGTTTAACTGTACTCAGGGGTCATTTCGTGGAAAAAGAGGTGCAGGAGCTCATTAGCATAACTCATTAGCATAACTTATTTGCATATGCTACACCACCTGACATCACTGGAAGTATGTCAGAAGGCAAGAAAGAGAGAGAGAGAGAGAGAGAGAGAGAGAAAGAAAGAAAGGAATGAAAGAAAGAAAGAAAGAAAGAAAGAAAGGAAGGAAGGAAAGAAAGAAAGAAAGAAAGAAAGAAAGAAAGAAAGAAAGAAAGAAAGAAAGAAAGAAAGCTGGCAGAGGGGACAGTTACTAATCCAAGCCTCAGAAATACCACTATCCTGGAAGGTGGCTGAAGTGTTCAGAAGGCTGGTCAGAGGAACAAAGACCTTTCCAGGGGATGGGATCATTTTGCTGCAGCCATGAAACAAGCAGGCATTCCCCCGTGGGGGCAGGGGGGGCTGGCACCAACTCCCGGAGCTGAGCTCCCCCGAGCTCCTGCTCAAAATGACCCCTGACTGTACTAAGGATTGCACTGTAAAAGATTTATTAGCAAATTCAAAATCCCAACATATTTTGAGCAAAAACCACAACCCAGCCAAGTTAAAACCCATTTCAGCTCCATTTATTTCATTGGGAGAGATTTACAGTGCTATCCTAAATAGTTACATCCTTCTAAGTCATGGGCTGAGAAGGATATAACTCTGTTCAGGATCGCAGTATTAAGCATATTCTATACTTTGTTGAATTCTGTTTATACATATGATTTTGGGGCTAAAACTAAGTGATAGGTTGCTGGCCAGTCTATATATGCAAGGACTTGAGATGCAAATAGGTTAATTTCCTTGCTGTTCCCCAGTGTGTGATGATTCCCTATTACAGAATAATTAATTTTCTGATTGCAAAGTTTAAAGGAAATTTGGACTGTATAGTCAACATATCTAGTATTTGCACTTAATTGGTGCACTCTTTTTCAAAGAGTATGCATATTAAGTGTGAGATTTCTTTTCTATTGATTTTACTGTGCTAAAACCCTTAAAATATTAGCATAATAATTCAATATCCAGCAGAGAATATAGTTGGCCTAAATAATTGTTTCCCTTCTTGCAAATTCAGGGTCTTTCTTAATGCTGAAGAACATTTTATGTTCTTGTTTAAGATGGTGCCGAATGCAAGAGTCAAGCAGGGATTTTTAACTGCCTCATAAACTTGCATGTTTTGACAGATCCCTGCTTAAAATGAACAAAAAATAGAAAAATATTTGTAGTCATAGTTCATCATCTCAAACTTGCACCTCATGATTTATATTTTTATTATTATCAATTATTTTATTTCTTCTATGTAAAATTTATAAAATTAAAATATCTGTTCATCTGTGGTATCTAGTACTAGGAAATCAAATTAATTGGAGTTCAAAACAAGAAATGAAGGTATTGCTGGAAGCTATTTATTCTCACCAGGCTAGGGTACATATTTGCTTTAGTTACAGAATTACAAAATTTAAAGTTTGTTTCCAAAGCACATCTAGAAGTTTGGAGACAGATAACTGGCATCCATTACCACAAGTGGTTTTTTTTGTCAAGATTGCTAAGAAACTGAAACAGGAATTTACCCCATAGCAACAGTTTGTCCAAACTGAAAGGAAATCAGATCTTCCAGGAAATTAGACTTACACGCCCTTTGATAGGATTGGTGATTGGAGAAAAGGGTATCACTATCAGTTGTGGACAAGTCATCATTTTACAGGTTGCAGAGACAGAAACAGGCAAGGCTTGAGAAAAGCCAGTCTGGAAAGCCCTCTCACCTCTGTGAGAGGAATTGCCTCACCTTTGCCAGGAATTGCAAACTCTAAAGGGTACATGAACCATGTGATGGTCAGGTGCTTTCTCAGTAGTGGACAAGGAAATATATGTAACTCCCTAAAACGTCTGTTTTTTTTGTCTGCCTTCCAAAATGGAGTTTTCCCCTTTCAGTATGGAAAAAAATAATGTCATGCTGGCCAAATCATAATAATTGTAGCCAATATAAGTAATATATTAATCACAGATGGATTTTTACAAGACAGGCACATTAGTTCTCATATCTTAAAAAATTTAAAAGAATGAATGAAGCTGTATAGAGAATGCACATTAAGATCTTTTGCACACAGGAATAATTCCTGACATGTTCTTCTAGGTTTTACAGATTTGCCCTAAGGATATGCGAGCAGACATCTGTGTTCATCTGAATCGTAAAGTTTTTAAGGAGCACCCTGCATTCAGACTGGCTAGTGATGGATGTCTGCGAGCTCTTGCAATGGAATTTCAGACTGTTCACTGTGCTCCTGGGGATCTCATTTACCATGCTGGAGAAAGTGTGGACAACCTTTGCTTTGTGGTTTCGGGGTCCTTGGAAGTTATCCAGGATGATGAAGTTGTTGCAATTCTGGGTAGGATTTCATACTACCTTTTTCCTATGTACACATTTATATGCATGTTTTATGTACTGGATGACATTGTCTATTCAGGAAGATGAGGAAGAGACTTAAAATACACAGCCTAACAGATTGTACTAATGTCCTATTTATGATCATTTTGACTGAGTGCAAGAATGTGCCTTAAGGAGCATTCACAATAGTTAACTCTAAACATAATATAGCATTTCGAAGATTCTGTCTGTTGCTCTGAAGCAGGATGCTAATGTGCTCCAAGAATTCTCCAGTGTTTAATATTTTTTCCTTAAATGAATGCAGAGCATTTTCTAAGCTTACACCCATTAAGTGAAGCAGTACATATTCCCCTCTTATAAGTGGACACTAAATTCATCCAGAACCTCTTGAGTCCCCTTGAAGATAGAGGCTGTAGCTTGAGGGAATGAACTGACATGATCTAAACTGACAAAATGAAATCCTTCAGTTATCATCACTGAGGTGAACCTTTCATATGGTCTTTTCCAGTGCACGCATACCTCTGGAAGCTGTGGAGAGGCCGCAGCCTCCATCATATTCCCATTTTCCTTGAGAGGAAGCATGACATCTTCTCTAGAGGGCTCTGCATCTGACGTGTTCTCTAGAAGAGATGAATTGTTTTCCTGAGGGGAAGGTGGAAGCTCTCCTTGTGCATCTGCAGCACACACCCCTTTTTCTGAGGGGGAAGCTGTGATGTGATGGGAGATCCTGAGCCTGAAAGTGTGGCTTTTTCTCTTTTCCTCCTTGGTGAAATCACAGGGGAAACATGATGCCAAAAAGATGGCAAACTGGGCAGTGCAGTGCCTTTTGTGACAGCCAGGTCACCCCTGCCCCCCAACACCCAAGACCCTCTGATAGGGCCAGTGTCAGGTCATGTGGGTGCGAGCTTCCTGCACTTGCTGCTGGCCCGCCCTCTCCACCTGGCAAGGATTGCCATGGTTGCCCTTCCCTCCCCCTCCCCCCAACACCCAAGACCCTCTGATAGAGCCAGTGTCGGGTCATGTGGGTGTGAGCTTCCTGCACTTGTTGCTGGCCCACCCCCTCCACCTGTCAAGGATTGCCATGGCTGCCCCTCCCTCCCCTCCCAGTGATATCACAAACAGGACTCTGTGTGAGTCTGTGTCCCGGCTTCTGTCTTCTGGACAGAGGAAACTGGCCCTATCATGTAGCTGAGGAAGCCAGGTTGGCAAAGCAGATATTCTAGACTCCTTCTTAGAGAAACTCAGGCTTTAAAAGGTTAAGGAGAGGCTGCCACTCTGGACTAGGGGTGGGCACGAACTGGCTCATGAACTAATGTTTGTAGTGAATTTTGGCTGGTTCATGGTTTGTGAAGTCAAGTTCATGGCAGGCATTTAAAAAATCTTTCTGGAGTGTAGAGAGATATAAGTAAGACTCTCCTATTTCTTCCCTTTTCTGATATGTAAATGCTGTATTTTTTTTCTTGGGGGGATATATTATTAAAGTTTAAAAATGCTTATTTTTTAATTACAAAAAAAAGGAAAAAATGCCCACCTGTCATTTGACAGACACAGGTTCAGGAGTGTATAAAATGGATCCTGTTTAAGCTAGAGACACCAAACTCAAAGGGGACCTCCCCTGAATGCTTCTCTAAATCCCCTGCAAATTTGGTGTCTCTAGCTTGCGCAGGATCCATTCTGTATGCTCCTGATCTTTCTGAACCTGGGCCTGTCAAAATGACTGCTGTTCTTGATGGTCTGTGGTTTGTGAACAGGGCATGCCCCAAACCATGAACTGAACTACATTTTCCCAGTTCTTGCCCATCCCTACTCTGGACAGACATTAGCTGAGGAGAGAAGAGAGCCAGATGATGATGGCTTGAAAACTGCACTACCTACCTGGAACTTTTACATAGATTCACCTATCTCTGTTAACATCTTAGGATATGTTCTTAGATTTATGGACAAAGAATGCACTTATTCACAGGGGTCCTTTCTTAAAAAAAAGAGGTGCAGGGGCTCATTAGCATAACTTATTTGCATATGTCACACCCCCTGACATCACTGGAAGTGTCAGAAGGCCACACAGCCCTGATGTCACTGGAAGTGTGTCAGAAGAAAGAAAGAAAGAACGAATGAAAGAAAGAAAGAAAGAAAGAAAGAAAGAAAGAGGGAGGGAGGGGGGGGGAAGGAAGGAAAGGAACAGGAAGGAAGGAAGGTAGATGGGGGGAGAGAGAGAAGAAAGAGAAAGAAAGAAAGAAAAAAAGAAAGAAAGAGACAGACAGACAGACAGACAAGGTGCTTCTCTCCCCCCCCCCCCGGGCCGAGTGGCTGTCAGCCACTTGGCCCAGTGTTTCCCTCCCTTCCACCCTCTTGCTTGGACACTGGGGCCCAGCTTTTCCCTCCCTCCCTCCCACCCGCCCCCCTCCCACCCGGGAATGGTGAGCAGGGAGGGATGGGGGCTTCTCCCCCAGCTGGCAGCCTGCCATGCCCGGGAAGAGTGAGAGGGGGGAGGGATGGGGGCTGAGCGAGAGGGGAGAGGGATGGGGGCTTCTCCCCGGGCCGGCAGCCTGCCGTGGTCCGGGAAGAGTGAGAGGGGGGAGGAATGGGGGCTGAGAGTGAGGGGAGAGGGATAGAAGCTTCTCCCCAGGCTGGCAGCCTGCCGCAGCCCGGGAAGAGCAAGAGGGGGGATGGGGGCTGAGCGAGAGGGGAGAGGGATGGGGGTTTCTCCCCAGGCTGGCAGCCTGCCGCCCGGGAAGAGCAAGAGGGGGGAGGGATGGGGGCTGAGTGAGAGGGGAGAGGGATGGGGGTTTCTCCCCAGGCTGGCAGCCTGCCACCCGGGAAGAGCAAGAAGGGGGAGGGATGGGGGCTGAGCGAGAGGGGGGAGGGATGGGGGTTTCTCCCTGGGCCAGTGGCCTGCCGCAGCCTGGGAAGAGTGAGAGGGGGGAGGGATGGGGGCTTCTCCCACAGCCCGAGGAGAACAAGCTGCGGGGGGAGGCTTTCCTCCGGCTACACGCCAAAGCGCGGGCCGGGGAAAGCGAGCTGGGGGGGCGGGGATTGCTTATGTGCCCGCCCCCCGGCCTCCTTTCACCTGGAGCGGCGCCCCTGCCCCATCGGAGCTCTGCTTATTCACATCTCCTTTTCCTATGCTCAAAGGCTGTAGGTGTAGTTCAAATGTACTCTTTTAAGTTTGTATCTAGTATATGCTGTGTTCTTAAATATAAACCTGTTTTTTTTTCTGAAATGAAAGTCATTTAGTCATTGGCTGTGGTCACACCCACGAAATAATCCACTTTCAATCCACTTTCAGTGCACTTCCCAACTGGATTTTGTCAGTTCACACAGTAAAACCCAGTTGGAAAGTACACTGAAAGTGGATTGAATGTGGATTATTTCATGGGTGTGACCGCAGCCTTAGTCTCAAAGAATATCCTCATGCTGGAGGTCCACGCTTACCAAAGCATAAACTAGACCCAAGAGCTACCTGCCTTGTGGAGAGAAACCTCTAACCAGAGGACATCTAAATAACTAATAGCCAAGATGCCCCTTCTATGCAAATATCTATGTGCACATTGGGGGCACATGGGGGGGCAAAAAGATTTTCCTGGATACTTGGTAGGGTTGCCAAGTCCAGGTTGGAAAATACCTGGGGACTTTGGGGGTGGAGCCAGGAGAAGGGGAGGGGCCTCAGCATGGTACAATGCCATAGAGTCCACCCTTCAAAGCACCCATTTTCTCCAGGGGAGCTGATCTCTGTCAGCAGGAGATCAGTTGTAAAAGTGGGAGATCCCCAGGCCCCACTTGGAGGCTGGCAACCCAAACACTTGGGATACTCCCCAGGTGTGCAGAAAAATCTGAAATGTTGAAAAAACTATATGGGAGATACTTAAATCCCCCCTAAAATAAAAGAGCATTCTCTGCTAGGGGACGGGAGAAGGCTTGGTGGGCCCAGTGGCTGGGAGCCGTGCAGGCCTGACTGCCAGTGCTGTGGGGATAAGGCTTGGCGGGCCCAACAGCTGGGGACTGCTCAGGCATTGCTGCCATTAGGTTGTCAGGCCTGGTGGCTGGGAGCTGCTCAGGCCTTGCCACCAGTGCCAGGGGGCAGGTGAAGACTTGGCAGGCCTGGCAGCTGGCAGCTCCTCAGGCCTCACTGCTGGTGCTGGGGGGGGGGGGGAGAAGGCTTGGTGGGCCCAGTGGCTAGGAGCCATGCAGGTCTTGCCACCGGTGCCAGAGAGAGAATATTTATTTATTTATTTATTTATTTATTTATTTATTTATTTATTTAAGCTAATAGTGTTTATTAATTTTGGTTGTAAACAAATAATGTACAAATACATTAAAATATATAGCTGGAAATTCCTTATGGCTGATAACCACCATGGTTTACCTTGAAATATGGTAATTAATTTTTATGTATTGAGCAGGAGGCGATGAATTCAAACAAACAGGCTTTTATTCAGTGATATTGCTCAGCTCAAAAGACAGCTCTATGAGAGCAGCACTTTCATTTATACTGTCCCAACACATAACTTTCAACAGTGTAACTATATACAAGCAATACTATTGGACCCAAGCAGGGCTCAGTGATTGGGTATCTAGATTGGCTTCAGGACCAATGGGAGTCTTTATTAATCGGCCAATAGGAATTGGAGCTTTAGGATACCAGAGCCCTTTTCAAGCTATTACTGCTTCATATTCTAAACAAACACAACACTCCTCCCCCCTAAGTTCAAACAACAAAGTCCCTTAGGTGTGGGGGCGGTCGCCTGGTCCGTTGGGACTGGCACGGCAAGGGTGAACCCGATGGAGAACGCCCTCTTAAATCTGGGGACTACATACGGGCCGGCATGAGCTGTGGTGGCGGACTCAAGGGGAGCGGTCCGTAAAGTCTGGGAGCTCCGAGAGTTCCTGGGCATGACCCAGCTCCAGCAGGGGGCCTACCTCATTCCGAGCTGGCAGTGGCTTGGCAGACTGTTCCCTTGGGATGTCCTGGGCTGGAGTTGGTGGAGGGTTGCCCTCTGTCAGGCGACTCCCCTGGGCGCCGGTGTCTTGCTGTGCCAGGAGATCTCCCAGGCCGGCCTCAGGAACCAGGGTGCGTTGCAAATGTTGTCCCAATGTAGGAACTTGGGAGCATGGCAAGCGTTGCTCTGGCTCAGGAACTGGGGAGCACTGCAAGCGTTGTTCTGGTTCAGGAACTGGAGAGCATTGCAACCGATCCTCCGGCGCTGGCCACCAGCGTCTCAGCTGGGCCAGATGTCTGCAACAGACCTGCCCCATGTTGTCCCTCACCTCATACGATATAGGGCCTGTTGCATGCACAATGACTGCTGTTGCGTGCACAATGACCAGAGCAGACCTGCCCCATAGTTCCGGGCATACACCGCGTCTCCTGGCACAAAGGACCAAGTGGACCCTGCGGCGATAGGGTCGTGGTGGACGTCCAGCACCAGGTCGGGGTGAAGGCGGCTCAGGCAGGTGCACAGCTGGCGGCCCATAAGCAGCTCCACCGGCGACTTCCCGGTGGCGGCGTGTGGCGAGGAGTGCTGATGCAACAAGAACCGGCAAGCTTGGCTGGGAAATTCCTGTCACCCATCCTGCGGAGCAAGTCCTTGACTGTTCGCACCATTCACTCAGCCTGACCGTTTGTCTCGGGGTGGAAAGGAGCTGAAGTGATATGCTGGATACCCCGCTCGTCCAAGAAGGTCTGGAACTCTGCAGAGGTGAACTGAGTTCCATTGTCAGACATGAGGAGGTCCGGCAGGCCGAAGGTGGTGAAGAGACAGTCTAGGCAGCGGGCAACGATGGCTGATGTCATGGGGGTGACAGGGATAACCTCCAACCACTTGGAATACACATCCACGATAATCAAGAGTGTTCGGCCCTGGAAGGGCCCAGCAAAGTCCACGTGAATGCGGGACCATGGGCCCCTTGGCTTCTCCCATGGATGAACAGGAACCTCTGGAGCTGCTGGCCTCGACTCCTGGCACAGCTGACATGTCCGGACCCACTGCTCAATCTGCTGATCCATGCTGGGCCACCAAACATAGCTCCTAGCAATGGCCTTCATCTTAACGATGCCCGGGTGCCCTTCATGCAAGGTGTCCAGCACCCGTTGGCGAAGTGGTGGAGGGATGACAACTCTGTTGCCCCACAACAGGCATCCCTTGTTTAGCGACAGCACAGACGATCTGGACAGGAATGGCTGGAATTCGGCATTGCGTGTCCTCGATGGCCATCCCCTCCGCACATGGTTGTAGACTCGGCTGAGCATTTGATTCCGGCCAGTGTGGAACCCTATGTTGGCTACGGAGAGCGGAGGCTGCGGCAGCTCCTTGATCAGCAAAACTTCCTGGAATGGGGCCTTGGGCGGTCCTAAAGATGGAAGTGGCAGACAGCTAAGGGCGTCAGCATGCCCGATGGTCTTGCTGGGCCTGTGGAGGAGGTGGAAGGAGTAGGCAGATAGAAGAACTGTCCAGCACATCATCCGGGGGGACAGAATCTGGGGGGTTTGACGGTCGGCTGTGAAGATGCCAAGCAGCGGCTTGTGGTTGGTGACGATTTCAAATTTCCGCCCCTAGATGAAATCTTGAAATTTCTTCACTGCAGCGATTATTGCTAGTGCCTCTCGAGCTATCTGGGCGTAGTTTCTCTCAGTGGGGGATAACGTTCTGGAATAGAAAGCAATAGGGGCCTCCCGGCCAGATGGCAAGCGGTGACTGAGCTCAGCCCTGATCCCGTAAGGCAACGCATCACATGCTAGGATGAGGGGCTTCTTCTCATCATAGTGCATGAGGACGGCATCGGAGACAAGGAGGGCTTTGACGGCTTGGAAGGAGGTGTTTTCCCGGCGACCCCGTGCCCATGGAGCTGACTTGTCCAGTAAACGATGGAGTGGTTCTGCAAGAGCTGCTTTGTTGGGCAAGAAGGCATAATAAAAGTTCAATAGTCCTAAGAAGGACTGCAGCTCTTTCTTAGACTTCGGAGGGGGAACGTTGCGGATTACAGCAACCTTGTCCGGAGCAGGGTGGATGCCCTCGGCGTCTAGGCGGTAACCCAGGAATTGAGCGGTAGGGACGAAGAACTTGCATTTCTCCTTCTTCAGCCGAAGGCCAACGTCCTGTAGCCGACGAAGGACCTCTCGCACCCGAGTAGCCAGTTCAAGATCAAAGGTCCCGGCAATTAAGACGTCATTGAAATAGGGTACGATGCCAGGCAGACCCCGAAGAAGACGCTCCATAAGTTCTTGAAAAATGCCGGGGGCGATGCTTACCCCGAACTGCAGATGGTTTACTTTAAAAGCACCTCGGTGCGTCACAATATTCTGTGCTTCGACTGTGGCTGCATCTACCGGCAACTGCTGATATGCCTGGGTGAGGTCGATCTTGGTGAACACCCGGCCCCCAGAGACCAAGGCTAGAAGGTGGCTCACACAGGAATCGGGTATGTGTGCGGCTGTAGGGCCTAGTTGATGGTGCACTTATAGTCAGCACACAAACGGACGGAGCCATTGGGCTTGAGGGGAGTGACGATAGGTGTCTCCCACTTGGCATTGGGAGCTGGCTCGAGGATCCCTTGGGCCAACAGCTTATCAATCTGCTCGTCAATCTTGGGCTTGAAAGCGACGGCAGCGTCTGGGTTTAAGGCGGATTGGTGGTACAGCAGGATCTAGGTTAAACGACACAGGTGGACCCTTGTAGCAGCCTAGCTCTGTCTTGAAAACCTCCAGAAACTCTGTCTCAAGGTCCATAAAAGTCTGCGGCTCGACTTGGTTCACGCCAACAATGTCTATGCCCAAGGCGGCGAACCAGTCCAGCCCTATCAGGCTTGTGCGGCGACCCTCTACCACGAGCAGGTTCAGACGGCCAGAGAATTTCTTATATTTGACCTGGACTGTGGCGATGCCGATGACTGGAACTCGGTTCCTCTGGAAGTCGAACAGCTGTAGGGTGCATCTCTGAAGGCGGTGAGCAGCGAATCATGGGCAGACTTGTTGGAACATGCTCCAAGAGACGATGGACAATGCTGACCCAGAGTCTACCTCCATTTGGCACGCTCAACCTTCAATGAAGACGGTGGCTTTGATTTTCGGACACGGATGTAGCCCCTGGTGTATATATAGGCAGTTGGTGTAGTCCTTGGACATGCTTGCTTCATTGCTGTACCTTTGTCTTTGCCTGGACAGCTGAGATGACTTGGAATGATACGATCGGCTGGGGCATTCACAGACCCTCGGGTACGCTGGAACTCGTTTGGAGCATCACGACCCTGAGACAAGTGACATACTTTGGCGAGGTGGCCTGCTTTCCCACACACATGACAGATGGCATCGCGGAAGTGACAGTCTCTATGCGCATATGCACCTGCACAACCGGCACAGCCGTTTCTTCGCGGGCTTTTTTGAGAGCAGCGTGGGCTTTTGTGATGGCAGCGCAGCTTCTGATTGGCCCTTGCATTGAAAACTCCATCATCAGACACATCAGATTGGTTGCCCCGGGCATCATCGGACTCAGCAGTACTACCCTGGTGTACAGTGTCAGAGCAACCTGGCGTGTGGCTTTGGGGACTCAGTCGCAGTTCGCAGAGGGATAGATTGGTGGCCTCTACTCTCAGGGCCTCTTCGAGGGCTGATTCATATGTGAGAGTCTTTAGTAAGAGTAGGGCTTGCCTGATGCTCTCGTCTCTGAGGCCACAGAGCAGCCGATCTAGGAGGATGGACTTCAAATCGGTGAAGTGACAGTCTCAAGCAGCCCGCCTCAGTGCGGTGAGGTACTCCTTCTGGTCCCGCTGATGGAATGCACATCGGTGTACAGCAGCCTACGTCTTCGGGGTGAAGTACTTGGTCAGTCGGGCCTTGATGATGCCGAGAGGGGTCTCAAGTAACTTAGAGGGGGCAACTATATCAGTCGCTCTTGCCTGTTAGCTGACAACGCCCCGCAGGGTAAGCCGGCCGCTGCTGTTGCTCAGTATGAGACGTCTTGTCCACACTTCTTGCCTCGGTCAAAGGAGCGTCTAGGGAGAGCAGGCCGCCGCCCACTCACTCTGCGCCCCCAAAGACCCTGCCAAAGTCCTCCTCCGAAGGTCTTGCAAAGAGGTTGCAAATAGTTGCTCTCTTTGAAGCAAGTGTGGAATTCAGCGGGAGTAGCAAGCGGAGCTCTGCCGCCTGCTACCGCTGTCGCTGCGACCAGAACCGGAACGGTTCGATATGGCCCTTGGATGCCATGCCCGTAGTGATTTAGCTCTGGGCACCCTTAGTGATTTCAGCTGGGCAGGCAGAGTGATTTCAGCCATTCATTTAGGACTGGGATCCCATCCTCGTTGCCAGTTTTATGTATTGAGCAGGAGGCAATGAATTCAAACAAACACAACACTAATAATAAAAATACATACATTCAAACAGAGATTTAGTCCTGAAACCTCTCATCCCAATTTACTGGCGTAACATATTTCCAGATATTGTTATTAGAGGCTATAAAAGCACAGTCCTGCAATCAAAGTCCAAATTATTTAAGATGTAGATATGTTTTATTTTTAGCCACAAAGGCCTGCTTTAGAATGAAAGTGTTATGCACACACAAGAGGTTGCTGTGGTATAAACATATCAAAAGCAAACCAAGGGGGAAAAGACTGTGATAACCCACAAGATAAAGATAAGTAATAAGGCAGGTCCAGCCTTAAGAAGGTGATACACATCCCTTGATTCTGTCAGACTTTTCCATGATAACATAAATTCTCTCTGAGCTTTAATTCTTTACCTGTCACTCCCATTAGCTTTGCACAAAAGCCAATAACCCAACAATCTTAATCTTTGAGGACAAATGTAGCTATCACGTGAAAGAAAATGTGCAGCTGGGAATGAGTGCAGGCAATAACCCCCCCACACACACACACACACATTTTGTTTATTTACATTTTTAAATAACGTTTTGTGTGTGACTGCTCCATTTTGAACAGTCGTCTGTATCTGTCTAAGTCCAATAACTGAGGGCATAACTAGATAATGCATGGGAAATACATGACAAGGCTGCCTGATTTTTTTAAAGTTAAGCACAACCATTGGTTGGGTGGGCCTGAACTGGAATCGCTGCTGCGGTGCTCCAGATATCTATATTTTATTTATTGTATTGACAAAAATTATATTGCACCTTTCTGCCCTTATAAGGAAAAATGTATATTTCCCCTAGGGAGTGAGTACCTTCAGGGGATGACGTGAACAACGGCCCAAGAAAAAGGGTTAAATATCTTTTCTCTAAGGCTGCAGTGCCAATTTGCTTGAGGCCTCCGCTTACATACTTCTAACATTAAAAACAAACACAGGAGATAATGGCTTAGATCCCACTGAGATTTCCCCCATGGGCATTTTCCTCTTGCTGAGTACAGCTTTCTTGACTCCCCCATCCTGTGGCAGCCTGAAATGCCCTCTGAAAGCTTATTCCCGAGGATTCCCTGTCCCCCAGAAACAAGATTTTGGGAGGCATTACAAATTGCAATGAGAGGGGGAGAAAGTTGCAGTCTGTGAGTGGAAATCCTTGTGCGTATGAAAAAACTTGGGGGGGGGGGACCTGTCTACGTCTTTCCTTGTAGCTGAAATAGTATTTCCAATCCCAGCGAGTTCTAGATGCTGCACTTTGTTGTATTCTGGGGGTAGATGAATTAATTAATTGATTTTAAATATTTCTGCCCTCTCTTTTGCTCACAAACAGGACCCAGTGGCTGGTGATAAAAATATAACTAAGCAAATATAACAGTTACAGTAAAAGAGCAGTAAATGACAAGAGTTGTTTCCATTTCATAAGCAGTCCTGAAAGCCAGTCCGAAAGGAGTGAAGGGCAGATGTCATCCAGGTAACCATGGAGTGGCTCTGCAACTACTCTCTCAGTCATTGACCCTCAGAGAGACAAATGAGAAAGCCCACAATTTGCCACATCATTCTCATTTAAGGTGCTTTTCTTCAACAAATGTTTATTAGTTTCAATTTATATCCCACCTTGCCTGCACAGCACCTCTGCCGAAGCCCCTGAAAACACACCCTGACTTAAAAGGGTTAATGATCTCCATCTGAAGCACTTGTGCCATCCCCCAGGATGCTTTAACCAGCAAGAATGAACAAGAACTGAGTCTACAGGAGGCAGCCTTCACAATCCCAAAAACCCTATCACTGTTGCTCAGGGAGACCATCCAAAGCTCTACTACTTGATCTGCTATTAAAGTAGCATCCAAGCTGGAGCAGATTTGAAAGATTTTATCAGCAAAGAAATGTGCAAAAACATTACATTGAATCACCAGTTCCCATTGATTCTAGGGCTCTGTTCACGGAGTCACTAAATACCCAAACAGGCAAAATAATTGTGCTGAACAGTGGTAGTGGAAAAGTATTTTTTCTTTGCCACCACAGTTTTCAGATGAGCTCAGTTTTTCAAATGAGCTCTGCCAAATTCATCCTGAAAATTCTGCCAACAGTGCTCTAGCCACCTTCACTTCACTCAGCTCCACATAAACTATGGGGCTGGGTCATGCTGATTGGATGGAAAAGAGCTCTGGGAACAATGGTACATCTAGACCATGGCATGTGCTGAATAGATAGCCCCCTAATCACGCCACTAGTTGCCTGCTTGGTGCAGAAGATCAAATCCAGTATATATCCTTTTTCAGGAGCTGAGGCTGAAACTACCAGCATCAGATACATGTTACCCACGATGACTATAGAGTCGATCTATGGAAAGACATCTTATATTCTCCCTAGGGAGAGAATGCCTCTTCTAAGATAGTGTTGTGAAAGCACCTGAGCCAGCAGTGCTGATGGGCTAGCATGGGGACCATCTCCATGTAAAAAAGAGTGTTAGGGTCTTCAAACATGAACGAACTAGCTTGTTATGAAATCATGAATGCAGAATAGCAGTACAGTCCCAGAATGTTGTGTCCTTGTTACTTTTATGTTTTTTGATGTTCTAAAAATAAAGTAGCTGTGTTTCTTTCTTCAAATGTGCTAATTTATCCACTATTGTCTACAGACTGAGTATAATTTTATAAACCAATTAAATCTCATATGATGAATTAACTTTTCTTTAATCTGGTGACAGTGCTACCAATCTATAAATTCAAACATGAAACACCAGCTCATACCAAAATAAATGCAGTATAAATATAGGATAGGATCCAAGATGACAGGCTAATTGCAGTAAACATGAATTTACAGAAATAACAGAAGGGACAGAGAAGGTATGTAGACGAAAGCCTACCCTTCATACTTGAAAAATTTAGATAGGTTTTTCTATAAAGGTTCTTAATGTTTAATTCCCTAATGCCTACCAAGTATGCAGTTCCCTAAGGCAACATTTTTTTTAAAAAAAAGAGACATAAAAATTGCACACCAGGCAAGGCAATTTTGTAATATGTTTTAAAATATTTGCATACGATACACAGATCTCAGGCATGCATCAAGGAGACTCTTGTCCTTGATGGTCATCAGTTACTTAATGTTAGGCTTGATTTCAGTTTGCTGTGCCCCACTTTTTAAAGGGCCTGTCAGAGAAATCTAGGATTTTATCCTCAGAGCTGGTGAGGCATCTGAAAGGCTTCTCTTCTGCTGGCAGTCAGAAGCCATTGCAAGATGAGGAGGAGAGGTTTACTAAAACCTTAAACACCTTTCCCCCCGATTTTATAGACCTCCCCCTTGGGAATGATTTGGCCCGTTTTGAAAATCACTACTCAGATCCATGAAAGTTTATGGTACAATAAATCTGTGAAGGTGCCACAAGAATCCATTTTATTTTTGCTGCAACAGACAAAATTCTGTTGTAGAATCTTCACATCTAGTGCTAATCTATTCATTAGAAATAATGGGCCAATGGACCAGTATTAAAATGTCTATGATGGTGTACATTTGCATTTTACATATTTGGTAGCATGCCAGGATGTTAATATCAATCTTTGCAGAAAATGAAATCAAAAAGCAAGGGAAAGGATTCAGTTAGACTATTATCTCCCCTTCAGTTTCCTCTTAATTGAATATGCTTTTCTCTCAGGAATCATCCTCTTATCTCTTGTGCAGTTGCAAAATAAATTGCATGTTTATTATTCTATGACTGAATGATACATGTAGCTTAAAGCAAACTATCTATAGTGCCTTAAAGGTCTGGATGACTTTATAGGCAATATTTTTAAATGTCTTTACAGCCAGCTTTATTGTTAAAATGTGTGCTTCCTAGAACAATATTTCTTTGGATGAAGATTAAAATGGGTAGCTGTGTTAGTCTGTCTACTGTACGTAGCAGTAGAAAAGAATAAGAGTCCAGTAGCAACTTAAAGACTAACAAAATTTTTGATAGGGGATAAGCTCACAAAAGCTCACACCCTACCACAAGTTTTGTTAGTCTCTGGATGAAGTTACTGCTGTTGGCTGATTGAATGCACTGTGTTCTTTTGCATAACAACATTATTATAAATCAAGTTTCCCCAGTACCTAAGAAAAAGGCATGTTCTTAGTTCCAGCACCTTATCTCAATTGTGGAAAGATGAACTTTGGTGTCGTGATACAAACTTGGGGCAGGTGGAAAGGACGTTAAGGACAAAAGCCAAACTGTATGCAAAAAGCATAACTGCTGGAGTATCAGATTTTTTTTGTGTGGGGCTTATGTAGTTATCACACAAATTTGTCACTAGCTTAGACTGATAAAACATTGTTTTATCAGTCTAAGCTAAGCTTTGGTTGCATGAGTGGAAGAACAATGTGCATTAGGATCTCCACCAACTTTCCAAACCCCCTGCAGCCCCTTGAGCACCCTGACAATTTTCTGCTGAAAGTTCGGAGACTCTCATGAACCAAGTGCCATGCAACATTGGGAGCTGCAGTAAAACGGGGAATTAGGCAGACTTGCCCTCCCTCATTGTTGAACTAGCATGGCAAGACTTTATTGAGTTTGCTGGGCTTCTGCAACAGCAAGGGAGGGAGATTTTGCCTGACTCTCCCTCTTTGTTGCAACCCCCAGTGTCCAGAAGGGTTCCCTACCCTCAGGAAGGTATTTCAGAGGCATGTTGGAGGCTGCTTGGGAGAGGGGGTGGCAGGGAGGATTCTATCATGTAAGCTGCTATTCCTTGCACAACTGTAGGATCCAGCTCAAAGTCATGAACTTTTAAACATTTTAAAAAGAATTTTGTTGAAGAGGTTCCAGAACTCCATTCTGGCATATTCCCCCCGGAAAAAAAAAACACCACCCTGCTGACATGTATCCCACTTTATGCTGGAGGAAGTTCTTCTAGCCTAAAGAGTTTTTATTCCAATTTAAGGCCACGTTCACACTGTCACTTTTGTCGCTCATTTCTCCCTATTGCTTTGGGTCCCCCCCTTTTCCACATGTGTTTTGCTCCCTCTGGGACTACTAGAGAGAGCAAAACATATGGGGGTGGGGGAACCTGAAGCAATAGGGAAAAATGAGCGACAAAAGTGACAGTGTGGACCTGACCAAAGTGACTCTTCCATTAGAGAAAGAGCCACTGAAGTTGGAGAAAGTTTCCTTAGGTTTCAAACTTTGCTCAGTGGAGTGGAAGGATACATGCCATTATTATTAGGACTAACCCAAAAAGGCCCTCCAAATTTTACTTTCCTGAAGAGATACAGAGACCAGTTTTTAAACTTCTCCAGATCATAAACAGATGTGATGGCCTATGATGACATAAGTAAATGCCTAGATGTTCAG
Source organism: Lepidodactylus listeri (assembly GCA_029233225.1). Classification (NCBI taxonomy): domain Eukaryota; kingdom Metazoa; phylum Chordata; class Lepidosauria; order Squamata; family Gekkonidae; genus Lepidodactylus; species Lepidodactylus listeri. The sequence continues at coordinate 106,796,854 of JARCFY010000003.1, forward strand.
GGTCAAGTCAGAAGAAAGTAAAATGTTCTAAAAATAAGTGAGTTTTACTTTGATTAAAAAATGTTGGTACCTGGAAAAGCAGTACTGGAACTGTTCACCCCTCTCTCATAGCTGAATTAATGAGCAGGCTTTGTTCCCACTCTCCTGCCACTGCCCTCCTCCCCTCACTCACCATGTATAGAAATGAACACTGGACCTTGCAGATTATGGGGTGGGATCCTATATGTATGTTTAGTGTATGTGAATAGTAACAATGGAATAATGCTGCTATGTTCAAATAAACACATTGGGTGCGTTCAGACGTGCAGATTTGAGCCGGTTCGAGCCGGCTCAAATCTGCGTGTTTAGACTGTCACAGCTGCCTCCCGTCCCCAGCCATTGCCTACCATATCAAATCCCATCTCAAACCATCTCAAAAAGGAGACCAGGTCGCCTGGTGGTCTCAACCGTCCTCTTCTGGCTCCAGCTGCATTTCTCTGTTGTGTAAACGTGGAGCTGTCTCCAAGCCACTTCCGAGTCCCCCCCCCCCCCCCCCCCCCGTGGAAGCCTCTGGCTTCTGCTTTTCGCCCGCCTTTTTTTTGAACTTCGGCAAGATTCACATGAGCGCCCATTCATACCTACATTTAAAGAACACATCTGTAAATGGCCGCTTGTTCTATCGTTTACATGATTTAGCGGTCATGCTAAGGCTCTTGTGAGTGAAATTACGGTGCCCTGCAGAAGTATCAAAAGGAAGCAGTGATTCGGTCGAATGGTGCTGCACATGCGCGAAAACAAGTTTTTTTCATCCATATGTATGAGTGTTTGTGCGCATGCACAAGTGGCGAAAAAATAATTAACCCCCCCCCCCAAGCGTTGGTAGTGTAAACGCCGGGGAGCCGCTTGAATGCGATTCGACGCAAGGTGAGTGTGATTGCGATTGTCCGGAATGAGCCATTTTGAGCCAGCTCCAGCAGGCTCCAGTATGCCCATCTGAACGCACCCATTGTGTTGGATTGTAACACTCCACTTAGCTAAGTGTGCAGCTGTCCTTCAGCACCAGAGATTCTAGCTTCATTTCTTTAGGAAGATCTGAACAGAAAGTATGGTTGTTAAGTGCTGTACATGCAATTGTGGTTGCTTTCATGAAACCTATACATACTCACTTGTATAAGCACAGGGATCAGTTTAGAGCTTCCACTGAATTTGAAGGCAGTTGGGGTAAAACCAGTGCATCAGGCTCCCTCCTGTGTTCATAGTGTTGGATCATTCCACCATGCTCATCTAAGTGTGCAAACTTTGCTAGGTGATGCAACAGAATTCCTTCCCCTTCCACACACACAAGCACATGAACTTCTGCTCTCTCTTGGGATACTTAGCCTTGTGGGACAGGAAAACCACTTTTTCTTCACTTGTAAAAGGAAGTTATAAAAGCACATCTCATGTAAATGGGCCTTTTGTTAACTATGTGAAATAACTATAGAATTGTTACCTTGAATAAGGACATTGTGGTAGATCACCATGAGTAGACTAGTAGCCTCTGATAGAATTTCTGCACTGAAACTGTGGAAATGCAGGTGCCACCTTTATTATTAATAAGCATTATTTGTTCTTAGTGGCTGTGATGTTTTTGTTAGTGAACGATAACATAAAATGCTTTTCTTAACAAGGAAACATGAGTTAAACTATGGTTGTGGAGGGAGTGGCTGTGGAAAGCATACATTTGTCATGCAAACCTGGATTTCTAATTTGTTTACCAGCTCCAGGGAAGGGGTGGTTTCATCTATATACTCTGTTTAAGATAACACGTTGCAGAGAAGTAAGGCACAGTTTGTGTGTCCTCATTGCTCCAAATTAACTTATTATTTACCAAGTCATAATCCCTGAGGAAGAGTTTTAAAAGAAGAAGTAAGTTCTAGAGAGAGCTTGGTGTCTTTTTTCGTTCTGTATAAGAAGGACGTTAAATGGCCCATTTGCTTTGGGAGAGAAATTCCTGCTGGTTTAATTTTATCTAATTGCAATGTTAAAGTATGCAAACATAATCGCTGTAATGTTTCTCTGAAATAGCTTTGGGTTTATTTCTTTGCCTATAAGGACATCATTAACACAGAAGTGCTAGGGATGAGAGTCCCATCTCAGCAGGATAGATTCACAAAATGGCACATGAATGTGTGAACTTTACCTCAAATTATGAGAGGGGTAAATGCCCATATTAGGAAATCTTGTATATACCTTCAACAGGTAAAGACAAAAGGTCTTACCAAAAATGCTTGGATTTTAATGTGTCTCAGTGGAAGGATTTGACATGAAATATGATCCCTTTGTGGCTTGATTGTACAAATGGCAGATACGCAAAGAACCAGGAGGATGAACTCAATCTACAACAGTGCTCACAGACTGTGTTCTTGGAAACTCTGGAGTTCACTGGATGCATACCAAGCATTCTTCTGTGTGAAGATCAGTGCTTTCAGGCAAGCTTTCCCAAAAGATTACTTGCTCACTGGTACTAAACCTCCTGAGTGATACAGTGGAAAGTTTTATAATCACAGAACTCAGCGTCACTTACAGGTTCAGAATAGAATCTTTGGCTGTGATAGCACAAACACAATGAAGTCTTGCAATACCTTGAAAGCTTTATTGTAGCATAAGCTTTCATGGACTAAATCAGTGATTCTCCACAAAAGCCAAATCCCCCTGCCCCTGCAGGTATACATGATTGCCAGTTCATGTGAACTGGACAAGTGGATTTTTCATGCATGTACAGCTTCCATACATGCAAATCAGAATTTACAGGGAAAACCCACACACTGCACATATTGGGTGCATCATGGGAGCCATTGTTTCTATGATAAGAGTATTTGGTGGGCTCCCACTTTAAATGGACACAAACTCTGAAGAGGTCATCTGTCTTTACCCGAAGAGAACCATCTAAACTCTAACTATATATCCTAGAGAATTCTGGAATCCAGAGAGCTCAGTGATCTTGTAGAATGGACTAACCGGACTAATTTAACCAAGCTCAAAGCTCAGCCTCCGGGGAATTCTTGTTCCAGCTCTGATTGCTTTACAACATGGAGAAGTCAGTGGATTCAGGCAGAACAGTATGGCTTCTCCTTAATATATATATTCACTAATTATTTCCTTCTGACCTTCCTTTTTTGTAGAGTAAAGGAACTAATCACTCAAGTCTGTACCCTTTCTTCTTAGTATTACACTTTACCCTTTATCAATAGCTGAGTTTAATGTTTTGGTACAGACACTGGGTATTCTGCTCTTGAATGACTGACTTGATCAGTGATTGAAGATGAATTAATTTGATCTACAAGTGCAGATCTGCAGACAGCTGGAATTTCATTAAATCAAAGATCAAAACATTAGGTACTAATTAAATGGAGACATTAGGAGAGTATTAAAGGCATTTTATATATTGGAGTTTTGAATGATTATTTTTTTCAGACTTTTGTGGCTTTGAATTTAAAAATGTCAAGCTGCTATCACCATAATACTGTTAAAATTACTCTCCACTTCACCTAATGGTTAAAATTCTGCATTGCTTAGGTTGAGCCATACTCCAGACAGGGTGCCATTCCTGCCCTCAAACTTCCAGACTTTGTGACATTTTAAAAAAGTTCTAGCCCTGAGCAGGTAGCTCGTTTGCTTTTTTGCTTTTGATACAGAATGAATAAGGAGAACAGAAATAAGGGATCTTTAATTAAATCCATAAAATGGGCAAGGTGGTAAAAACAGAGGAAAAATATACATGACAACAAGAGATCTGTGAATGAATCCCCTACCTTGTTTGTGATAGGAGCAGCTAGTAGTGATCCCATGGTCAGAACAGGGCAGTGATGTAGGGGAAGTGGGGGCAAACTGTTTTATGTATGTCATTTCCCAATAATAATAATAAGAGGCTAGATTTATACCCCAACCTTCACTACCCAAGGGAGTCTCAGGGTGGCTTACAAACTCCTTTCCCTTCCCCTCCCAACAGACACCCCGTGAGGTAGGTGAGCTGAGAGAGCTCTGACTGAAACTGCTCTTTTTCAAGAACAGCTGTGCCAGAGCTATGGCTTGCCCAAGGTCATCTAGCAGGTGCAAGTGGAGGAGTGGGGAATCAAACCTGGTTCTCCCAGATTAGAGTCCACACACTTAACCACTACACCAAACAGAATATCCTCCACAAACCCCAGGGCTCACAAGAGAAAACATACAGCTAATTGTACAGTGTGTAATGGTATTTTATTTGTTCCTTATGTCCACTGTAAACACAAGTAACAGAGGTTTTTTTAACTGTATGTTGCACCTTTGATCCTTCAAGCAATCATAGCAAAGAACAAAAAGCTGTAGGGTCTCCCAGTTTCCTTTCTTTGATACCATGCATATTGAGGAATCTGCTTTGATACCATTCATATTGAGGAATCTGCATTCATAATAGCAGACCACAACACTTAACATGAATTTCAAAAAATTGTGAATGGCTTTTACATATAGACAGCAAGGACCATGCAACTTGCTTTGCTGTTGCTTTGCTACAGGATAAAGAAGAGTCCTGTAAGTACTGGTAGTGTCTGGAACTCAACTAATAGGCAGAAATTCATGTGTGGTTGTTTGGAAATTCACCTTGCAGAAGGTGCCCTTTATATCTGTGAGGCAGATCCTGAACAGAGTTCTCAATTCAAACCAATTCTTGCACTACCATTTGTAATAAGGGATTTGTTCTTTGTACTTTCCTAACGTGGAAGTAAAAGCACTTTGGTTTGGTAGATGCTGTAATGTCCCTACTGTAGTAAGGTTTTTATTTCTGTATAGTGGAAAACTTCTTTTTCATTCATTCAAGTAGCAAATGTCAGGGAAATGTATTTGAACATGTACCCAGTAGCTATTTCTGGCAAGATATGAGTTGAAGGGGAATTGGTTAAATGTCTGTCATTTCTGTTAAACTTTTGTATATGTTCTTGGCCCTGTAAACTGTAGAGTATGAAGGAGAGGTCATAGTTTGCCATGGGCATTCTTTTCTTCTGTTTTTGTAGTATGAACATTTACAGACTTAAAAAGTAGAGGTTCCTTATTTTAGAAAAGAAGATTAAAGTTTATTTCCTTTGAAGGCTGTGAATAATATTTTCCCAAAGATTTTGCACTTGAGAATTAGGCAAAACAAATATGGTGGAGCTGTGATGGAACAATAAAAATTAAGTTGATAATACATTACAAACAGGAACACAATTTGTGATTACAAATTTCCCACTCAGATTGTTTACATCAAGAATTAAAATGAATTAATTTATAGTGATGGTGGTGGTGGAAAGTGCTACCATGTCACAGCCAACTTATGGAGACCCCATGTTTTTTTGAGGCAAGAGACATTCAGAGGTAGTTTAACCATTGCCCACCTCTGTGTAGTGATCCCAGACATCGTTATTCATTTATAGCGGAGGGGGGAACAAGTCACAGAGTTACATGAGCCATGGAACAGGAAATTTCTTCATTAAATTCCAAGGGCTAGTACTTCAACTAATGACTGAGCCCTTGGGATACATTAGGGAAACACTTCCATTGGCAAGCCCTAGGATGCAATAGAGAAGTGTGTATCTTAGAGGTAGTATTCTGACCCCTTGGTCAGAAAGTTTCTGCATTGTATCATAGGAACTTCTGACTGAAATGCAGGCACCTTGGGTGCAATGGAGGAATTGGGAAGGAAGGTAAGAACCTAATGTTTTGATTTCCCCATCCCAGGCTTCACCCCGCATCCCAGTAAGTGTTTAGCAAGCAGTTTCCCTAAGAGGGGTGGTGGAGGGATCAGATCCTTTCCTCCACAGCAAAACCACTCACTGCTTTGATGCTGGATACCCAGGAAGAAGCTGGGGGTGAGTCAGAATACCATCTCCCAGCTTGGAGTCAGGAGCAGACTGGAAGGTGGAAACAGCTCCAGAGCAAGCAAAGCTGAGCAGCTCCCACTGTGCTGCAAGCCAGCATGGCAGGTCCATTCATCTCAGTAGGGCTGACAGTGTGCATTCATTCATCCACTGCATCATACCCCAAACTTGTATAGCAGTGCTGGAGGAGACAGTTGCTGAGCTGACATCAGTGGCCATTGCTGAAGAGGGGTCCAGGCCCAATGGCCCTGAAGGTGGCCACTAGCCCCTCAGGGAGGGGCCCAGCAGGAAATTTCCATGTAAGTTAAATGACCAGTCCACCCCTGCTTGGAGTCATTGTTGTGACCTCACCTCCTCCCTCATCTGGCAAACTTCTCATCAGGACTCAGTCAACTCTCACCTGGGAGCTGGTGTTCTCATCCCTCCCTTTTGCACAGAAGTCTCTTGCCATAACTCTGTAAAGAGTTTTCATTCCATTGGAGGAAGAGCCAATTAAATTGGAGAAAGTCTTGGTAGGGTAGAAGAAGGCTTTGAACTTTGCTCAGTGGAGTGGTAGGATATTGGTTGGATCCATCCCAATGTTTTCCTCTAGCACAAGGAGCATTCCTCTGATGGAAGATTCTCCTGTATGGGTAGAACAGCCTTCTGCATCAGTGGAAGGCTACTTGCTTCAAAGGAACCCGCCCAAACTAGTGAAATATTATAGTAGGATCCAACCCCATATCTTTTACATAATTTGTTCTATAATGTCAAATTTAATAGGTAGTTTAACCAACCTCCTGTAAAAACTGCAGTTCCGTTTGCATATATTTAATGCATATAGATTTTGGAAGTGAATACATGGATGCGTCCTACTTTTCTTGAGTTTGTATTACAGTGCTTTTCTCAGTCACTAATTGTAACTAAAGAACTGTTTGCCTAGTATATAGCACTATTGTGGTACCCAGCAGAAAAAAATTAAGGATCACCTGTAAAAAAATTAATACTTTTTTGTCATTAGGAAGAAATTCTGGTAGATCTGAGAAACTAGATTGCTTGTTTTTGTAGACCTTGAAACAAGTCTACTATATTGTTAAAAAAGATTGCTCTCAAACCCGGTTCTTCTGAAACTGAGGTAGGAGAAGCAAAGGCAGGGGGGGTGCAAGGTAGGCAGACTGTAGCCAGCAAGAGTAGGCTAACCTAGAAGTTTTTATAGAGATCGGGGTGTTTCAGTTGACTCACTGTGATGTTTGGGTATGACGAGGCTGTTACAGCTGTTTATTCATTCAGCCTTACTCTGTATGGACATTTGTACTGTTATTTTGGATTAGATATTTTGAGACTATAAAATATTCTTGTTGTATAAATACTACCTTTTGGAAGCTTTTTGGTGAATAATTTTGTACACAGTTTTGTTCTTATTGCTATTCCTTATAGTGTATCTCTAGCCTGTATTTTCTATTCTAGGTATAAGCTTTCATGTGTACACATAATGGTCATAATGGTGTCCGAAAAAATGTGCGGGCACACAAAAGCTTATACAAAGAATAAAACTTTATTGGTCTTATAGGGGCCACTGGATTCAAACTTTGTTCTGCTGCCCTATTATAGGAAGTGATCTTGTAAGATTAGAGGTGCAGTTTTGGATTCTGTGGAGAAAACATTTATGTTGATCAGAACTTTTGCATTAAAATATCTATAGAGATACAATATCCTTGGTGTGAAAGTAGAAGGGAAAGTGTTTAGATAAATGAGTATGAAGGAAGAAGACAACACCTTTTGTAAAAAACACACACACACCCCTCAGTCTGACCTCATATTGGTGTAGATCAGGCTGCATCACTTGAATTCAGATGAATGAGGAGAGTGCATCTCAGGGTGACTTTCATCCACTCTGCCAATTAGCCTGACAAGCCAAATAAAAGCACTAAAAGTACAAAAGGAGGTTGAATGCTATTAAATTGCTTGGTGTTATTTTTGACCATTCATCATTAGGCTAATATGTTTACTCAAATAATTATATTACTTGGAATCAAGAATAGCAATAAATTAATTAAGGAATTAAATTGGTGCCTAAGCCCGAGATGCTTTGGAAATTTTTAATAAAGGTAAGTTTTTTTCATTGAACAACACATAAGGAAGTAATATATTCTTCTACATAACCTTTGAATTAATCCACATAGATTATTGAAAGCAATCCACATTTTAAAGCAAATGGATTAATCACAAATTATAGTTATGTTAACCAAATAGTTTCCAAGTGGGAAACTTCTTCATCCATTTCTAATAAGATGTGTCTAGTAAATTAAGTTTACAACTAGTGAATTAAATTTTAAGGATACAGAGAGTGTATTTGGCTTATTTCTCTTTAGCTATTGTATGCTATCAACAGCCAGGGGATTGCCTGAGCAAGGGGTTCTGGCCCTTTAAGAACAACAGTAGTATTCTCTATAAAATGCTTCATGCTTCAGTGGACAAAAACTTATATTGCTTACAAAACATCCAGAATTTGCTTTTTCAAATCATGAACAATATCCAAGGATTCTGCCCACTGTATGAAAGAAACTACAAACCTAGCAAGATATCAAATCCCCCACTGCGTAAATCAGATTTAACCAATGAAGGAAAATGAACATGGGAAGAGAGTGCACTCACAAGTTTTCCTCCCAGCACAAGGAAATATGATCCAATATGGCTTCCTTTGTTGTTGTTTTTAACCTTGTACACCAACTAAAATTAATCTACAGCATTGTTAATACAAATACTATCATGTTCTTCCTGTGCTCACACCCTGCTGGGATCTGTGTGTCCTGCCTGGAATTTGAAAAAGACTAGATCAACCGTTGTTATTATTTTATTTTATTTTTTAAAAAAACTTTTTATAAATGTTCTCATACAACATGATACCAATACCATTTTAAATCTGCATGCAATGCTGACAAGATCATGAGAATCTGCCCCCTTTCCCCACTACAGTTTGGTGTAGTGGTTAAGTGTGCGGACTCTAATCTGGGAGAACCGGGTCTGATTCCCCACTCCTCCACTTGCACCTGGCTGGATGACCTTGGGCAAGCCATAGCTCTGGACCAGCTGTTCCCTCAAGGACAGCTTGGGAAAGAGCTCTCTCAGCCCCACCTACCTCACAGGGTGTCTGTTGTGGGGAGGGGAAGGGAAAGGAGTTTGTAAGCCGCTCTGAGACTCTTAAGTGAGTGAAGGGCGGGATATAAATCCAATCTCTTCTTCTTCTTCTTCTTCTCTTTCCTTGTTGTAGTTTAAAAATGAAGTCTGATTAAGAGTTCCATAGAACTCGAAAGTTTGCACACTGGTTTATGTCATTTTGGTTGTGTTTGTGTCATTTTGGCTGGTCTTAGTTATGACTTTTGCTTTGGACCTGTGAACTCTTACTATTGTTAAAGATGAAAGCTATTTTTATAGTAATGTATGAACTCTCACAAAATGGGGAATATTTTAAGAATCAGATAAATACAAGGGAAACCTGTATTAACACATGTGAATAAGACTAAAAGCATTTAACTGGGTTTTTCAAAAGCATTTATTACATTTTAAGAGAGCCAGGGTGATGTAGTGGTTACAGTGCTGGACTAGGATCTGAACGTCCTAGGTTTGAATCCCCACTTTGTCATGGAAACTTGTTGAGTGGCCTTGGGTTGGTTACACATCCTCAGCCTAACTAGGATTGTTGTGAAAAAATGACGGACGGAAGAATGATGTAACAATGGTGTGATCCAATCACAGATCCACAATACACTATGTAGTTTGGATGCAGTCAACACTTCCCACAGTCATCCCCCAACTCTGGCCAGGCTCTGATACAGGGAGTAAGAGGATGTGCAAGGCAACAGATGGGAAGATTTCAGCACACCCAACCTACCCTTTTCATGTCACAGGGGCAGAACCATGTTTTCCTGGATGACACATCAGCACTGGACCCATTCCAGTCCAGTGTCCACCATGGCCATGGGATGGAGACAGTGCTGGTCACTCTCATGGACAATCTCTGCAGACTACTGGATTGAAGCGGGTTGGCACTGCTGTTACTGCTTGATCTTACAACAGCATTTAACATAGTCACGATCTTTTGACCCACCGCCTTGTTGACATAGGAGTTCGCTGCATGTTCATGAAGTGGCTTACCTCATTTCTCCAAGGTCGTGGGTGGAAGGTGGCACTAGGAGAGAGGGTGTCAACTAGATGCCCCCTAACTTGAGGTCTTTCAGGGGGCAATCCTCTCTCCAATGTTGTTCAACATTTATATGCACCCCCTCGCCCAGCTGGTGTGAAGTTTTGGGCCGGGGTGTCATCAGTATGCTGATGACATCCAGCTGTATCTATTGATGGGTGGCCAGCTGCACACCACCACACAAAATCTGGCTGAGGGACTGGAGGCCGTGGTGGGATGGTTGAAAAAGAGCTGGCTGAGACTGAACCCAACTAAGATGGAGGTTCTGTGGCTGGGTGGGTGGGATTCAGGGTTGAGGTGCCAACTCCCTGCTCCCTAATACTGACACCAACTGTCAGGAGGCATCAACTGTCAGGGGGTTAGGCATAGTTCTGGATGCCTCCTTATTAATGGAGGCCCAGCTCACCAATGTTGCCAGGCTGGCGTTCTTCAGCTATGCCAGGTGAGGCAACAGGTCTCCTTCCTGTCTCTCCCTGACCTAGTCATAGTAATCTGTGCAACAGTCACCTCCAGACTGGATTATTGTAACTTGATTTGTGCTGCGCTACCCTTGAGACTGACCTGGAAACTCCAGCTGATCTGCAATGCAGTGGTGTGAGTCCTAACTGGAACATCATGGACAGCACATATTCAACCAATGCTCTCTCAGTTGCACTGGCTCCTGGTGGAGTACCAAGTCAGGTTCAAGGTTGATCTTTAAGGCCCTAAGCAGTCAAGGACCCACGTATTTTCATGACTGCCTCCTCTGGTATTTCTCCTGAAGAGCATTATGCTTGCAGAGAGCAACCTGCTAGTGATCCCCAGCCCAAAAGATGTCCGGCAGTCCTTGACCAGAGCCAGGGCATTTTCAGACCTGGCTCCTATCTGGTGGAAGTCGCTGCTGAATAATATCTGCACCTTGTGGGACCTAATGCAGTTCCACAGGGCTTGCAAGGCAGAGATGTTCTGCCAGGCTTTTGTTTGAAGACAGCGGTGGGGTACCATCCTATCTGGCACTCCATTCCCCCCCCACTTCCTTTCTACATTCCCCACGAGATAGTGATAAAAACTTGAAACTCTGGTGTTTTAGTCATGTTTATTTAATTGTTGGAATTGTTTTACTCAGGGCTCTTTTTGTAGAAAAAGCCCAGCAGGAACTCATTAGCATATTAGGCCACACCCCTGACAGCACAGCTAATTAACATATTAGGCCACACCCGATGTTACCAGAAGTGTGGTCATCCAGCCACATCCACCTTTTGCTTCTTATTCTGTTTACCTTGTTGTCAAAACAGTTTTGACAAAACCAATAAAAACATTTTTTTCTGTCACATCTATACAAAATCTTGCCTGAACCAATATCTTATGTCCAGCAATTATTCCCACACTGGATTGGAATCAATTCCTAAAGGTTAGGTTCCCATGGAAATCAGCTTGCCTTCCTGCAGAACTAGTACGCTGAATATGATTTTTTAGGGTTGCCAACCTACAGGTGGGGTCTGGAGATCTCCTGGAATTACAACTGAGCTCCAAACTACAGAGATCAGGTCAATGGCTGCTTTGGAAAGTGGAGTCCATGGCATTATGCCTTGCTTAGGTCCCTCCTTCCCCTAAACCCCACCCTCCACTTCCAAATCTCCAGGGATTTCCTCAACTTGGAGTTGGCAACCCTAGTTCACTGGCAGAACAACACCAGGAGCCAGTTTGGTGTAGTGGTTAAGTGTGCAGACTCTAATCTGGGAGAACCAGGTTTGATTCCCCACTCCCCCCCTTGACCTGCTGGATAACCTTGGGCAAGCCATAGCTCTGTACCAGCTGTTGTCTCAGAGCTCTCTCAGCCCCACCTACCTCACAGGGTGTCTGTTGTGGGGAGGGGAAGGGAAAGGAGTTTGTAAAATGCTCTGAGACTCCCTTGGGTAGTGAAGGGCGGGGTATAAATCCAATCTCTTCTTCTAGGTTTGTGAATGTACTGGACGGGAGTAGCTTGTGGACTATTTTATTCAAGGTACAAAATTTTATTCAAGGTATAAGATTTCATATGCCACCCACACTTCTTCAGATGGAAGAAGTGAGCATGCACACAAAAGCTTATACCTTGGATGAAACTTTGGAGTCCAACTTTGTTCTGCTTCAGACCAACACGGCTACCCACCTGAATTATTACACTATAATACTTTTTACAAGCAATTATGTACCAGTGGAGTGGTTACCATGCAGAGTCTGTCCCACAGGTAAAATTATCTTGTGAACAGGTGGTCTTTACCACATAAAAGTATCACTACCATCACAAGATCACCAATGGTTGGAAGTCAACTCCTCAGAAGCAGAAATCTCTCTTATTAGGAGGTTTAAGAACATCAACTTTGCTGGCCCATTAAAGGCAGATGTCAGCCCAGTGGCAGGAGAAAAGGGGCAATCATCTTCATCAGAAACTCTGCCCACTTTTAAATTTCACAAAACAGGCAATCTCCAAAGTGCTGCTGACCATGCTCATTTTTAGTTACAACTCTGTTTCTCTGCAGATGTCCCCCAAAGTCCCCCATGCAACAGTCAAGTGTTCTGCCAACACACACAACAATGAAGCTACTTTTTCAGATGTTTTCTCTTTGCATGGCAGTAAGCACCAAACCACTTTAATACAGACTGTAGACACACATATATTTGCAAGCCATTCCCAACAAGACACAGCAATGAACTCAGGCTTCAAACTTACTTTTCTCAAGCAGAAAATGCCATGAGAAAACTAAAGAGATTCTCAAAAATTAAAGATATTGTCAAAAGCAGCATTTCCTGGGCTCTCTGCTTTTTTACATTCCCCCCCCCTTTTCAATAATTTTTTAAATAAAAACACAAAGAACAAAATGAAACAGAAAGAAAGGAAGGAAGGAAGGAAGGAAGGGAGGGAGGGAGGGAAGAGAGAGAAAGAAAGGTAGGTGGGGGGAGAGAGAGAAAGAAGGAAAGAAAGAAGGATAGATAGATAGATGAGAGAGAGAAAGGAAAGAAGGAAGGAAGGTGGAGGAGAGAGAAAGAGAAAGGAAGGGGGAGGGGGAGAGAGAGAGAGAGGAAAGAAAGAAAGAAAGAAAGAAAGAAAGAAAGAAAGAAAGAAAGAAAGAAAGAAAGAAAGAAAGATGGGGATAGAGAGAGAGAGAACGACAGAAAGAAAGATAGGGGAGAGAGAGAAAGGAAGGAAGGTGGAGGGGAGAGAGAGAGAGGAAGGAAGGAAGGAAGGAAGGAAGGAAGGTGGGGACAGAGAGAGAGAGAAAGACAGAAAGAAAGACAGAAAGAAAGGTGGGGGGGGGAGAGAGAGAGAGAAGGAAGAGATTGGGGAGGCACTTACTGGAGCAGGGAGAGGGACGCGACATCAGCAAGCCAAATGCAGAGCCAGGCCTTTCAGTGCAAAGGACCTAGTGCTTAATCTCTGGGCGTGGCTTTCTCCTGCTGGCTAGCTGCACTTAAAAGGAAAGTGCTGGGTGGGTTTTTTTCCTGCTGGCTCTCTGCAGGAACTTTCCCTTTAAGTGTAAACAGCTCAGGCCCAGCAGGGAGGGAGCGGGGCAGGCTCGGACAACAGCCAGAACGGCCTTCCAGTGCGTTCCTTCTGAAAAAGAGCCCTGGTTTTACTAAGTTATGAATGCTTTTATTGTTGTTCACCACCCTGAGACCTGTATATTCAAAATAGAGTGGTCTATAAATTCAAATTATAAATAAATAAATATAAATAAAAAAGACATCCTTTGGTTTGGCCCTTGTAACAGATTGGTTTCCTTTTCAACAAATAATCATTACAGGGGTTTCACTTGGAGAAAATGAATACAAAAGCCCTCACAGTATCACCTTTCCAAAATTCCTTTCTAGAGTGCTTTGAATTTTTATGTTATTTGATTTCCAGTGCAGCAGAGCAAGTAGAAAACCCACCCAATACCAACATCTAAGACCATTATATTATTTAACATTATAGAACTGAAGTAAAACCTAAGAAACCGGCAGCATGATTTGATATACAGCAGGGAAGAAGGGTAGCAGGGAAGGAATGCCTGCTGTGATAGTCTTCTGATTTTTCATAGCTATTTTACCTTATAAACTCAGGTCAAAGTTTGGTACAGAGATAGAGAAAAGCGGCTTCTTTATCTTTCCAATTGGGCTCTTTCCACTGCTTCATCACATTCCATCATTACCTCTGTGAAGAACTTTTGGATCCCTTTTATGTTTTCTTACTTTTACCTGGAAAATGTGCAAGGGATGGAGAAGAGGTTTGGAGAACTCTGTGCAACATTTCTGAGAAAGCAGTCATAGGCGTAAACTGGGGGGGGGGGGCTTGGGGGCCCAGGCCTCCCCCGAATTTTTACAAGGGGGACTGAGCCTCCCTTAGCCAACCAGTGCCTTGTAATATTGAGTTTAAAACTTTCCTCTGGACTCACATTTTTTCCTTCCAGGCTCACTTTCTTACAAATGCTAATTGAGCTAGCAGGATAGACAATGGGATTACTAAACATCCCCCTTCTATCCCCCTCTCTTCTCCCAGCAGGGAGCTGTCAAATGCTAGTCTTTAGGAAGACAGACCTCTATCTTCACCTCAGTGGGGAAAAAGGTTTGATAGCATTCCTTGACACAGGAAGAGAAGGTCTCTTACAGCTGAATCCATCAGGAGAGACAGACCTCTGCTCTGAGGTCTAGGGAAGGTGGCCATTTTGTCTATCAACTGGCACAGAAATCTGAAGGGCACTTGATATTGTAAATAGTAAGGTCTGCAAGGGATTTTGGTTGTATCTTCACACTCTCTAGATTAATTAAAGTTTTTGATATCCAGAGCATAACAAACTTTGAATATGCTTGGTGTCTGTTGGAAAAGAGTGTATAGTCCTTAATCCTGGCTGGTTCCACTCACTTTCAGTGTAGCAACAGTCAGACTGCAAAACCTCTGTTGGGCCCAACATACTTGCTTGGCTCCAATTTGCATTTGGAGAAAAAGTGTGTCTCTATTTTATTTTACTTGGGTCTATATGTCCTTGATTGAGAACAGGGTTTTTTTTATGGTTTATGGGGGTTGCTTCAGACACTCCTAAACTCTTCTTTCAATTTCCATTTCATTTTTAAATTGTAAACCCATCTGTGTGAACAAGATTGGGGGGGAGGGCATGCAGATCAGAGGCGTTTTAAAATTTCCTTTTGCCCTATATGCATCCCAGAGAGAACATTAGCAAGGAATGTGCATTCTGTACATGTTCATGTTCTTCATTTTGCTGTTACTTAAAATGGTGTGGTATAGTTTCAAAGGGGCAACCAACTGGGATGTACTAAAAGGAATGACAGGATTGCCCATTGGAAACAATGGGAGAGGCTTGAAGGCCCATTGGAGATAATGGGAGCCAGGAATGCCAATTGACTTGCATGGGCTCCACTGAAATACATTGCAGCACAAAAAAAAAGTTGCAAAGAAAATGCAGAATGGTTTTTCCATTAATGTCTTTGGGCCCAGATAGGGACTGGAATAACAGCCTTCGGAAAGACAACCCCTAGGAATAGAATCTCTGCTCTGGGATTAGAATGACACCCTCCACCCCCGAGTGGAATGATAGTCCCTAGGAAGAGAATCTGTGCTCTGGGACTGGAATAACAGGTCATAGATTGGAATGACAGTCCCTGGAAGTAGGAGGAGCATTCTGGTACTGAAATGACAGCTCCCCAGAGTGGAATGATGATCTATAGCAATAGAATCTATGCTCTGGGACTGGAATGACAGGTCACAGAGTGGAATGACAGCCCCTGGGAATAGGCTCAGTGCTCTGGGACTAGAATGACAGCCCCCAGAGTGGAATGATAGCCCCTGGGAGTAGCAGAGATGTTCTGGGACTGGAATGACAGCCCTCAGAGTGGAAGGATAGTCTCAGAATGCTTCTGCAAGTCCCAGAAATTGGCATTCCAGTGCCAGAACACTTCTGCTAATCCTAGGGACTGTCATTCCATGCTGCGGGCTGTCATTTCAGTCCCAGAGCACTGAGAAGATTGCTACTACTCTGAACTCCATACATTGCTCAGAAATTGAGTGCACAGCAACTATTTTGTATTCTGCCCTAGCTCAGAGATTCCAGTCATGCATTTACTAAACAAAGGCATCTGTGATGCCACAATTTAGTAAATTTCAGTACAAAGTCACCCTTATGAATAAGGCAGAAACGACTCTTATAAATGCATGTCCAGGAAAACCTTTTAAATGTTCTCTTACAGGCCTTTCTGTGTTGCCTTTCTTAGTGTCAAATTTGTGACCATTAGTTTGTCCTATGTACATGGTATGTATATTTGCACATCTTAAAGTGACTATTCTAAAAGTGAATTTCAGAAACAGGACACAGCAGGAGACTGCTGAGATACCACTATAACTACTGACCAACTCTCACATTTTCCTGGGTTTAGCCCAACCCAGGGGCATTGCTGGGGGGGGAGTTGTTCCCAGCCCCCCCTAAATTTCTGGGGACCCCCGCCCTAAATCCCACATGGCTCCACCTACATATATAGTGACAATGGCCTGTAACATCACTGGTCTTTCCTTATGATATCACTGGGCCCCAGTTCTTTTAAGGATCTAGCACTGCAATGCCTCTGGCCCAGCCCCAGCACCCCCTGGGAAAATGGAAAGTCTACACCCCTGAAAGTAGTAGGAGATGGAAAGAGGAGAATAAATCTGGCACTTTTAAAAAGGCTGTAAGTACAGTTGCTGCTTCTTTGTTCCTGGTTCTGACAGACTTCCATTCATAATTGTGGTCTCTGTCTTGTTTTTCCACATAGTTCTACTGTATGTTGCTGACTTAATCATAATCTCTAGCAATGGACAACCTCCTGCCCTGCTTACCTTGTAATTGGTTTGTACTAAAATTTCACAAAAATCCATGGAAAACCTCAGCTTTTCCCAATAAATCTCAGAAGGACCACCAACTTTAGAGGAGCTCATCCCCAGTCATCCCTCCTGGTTGTAGCTCATCCCCAAACTTGCCCTGGTAAAGGAAGTGATAACAGGGACAGCTGTTATCACTTCAAGTACTACCCAGAGAGCTTCAAGTACTACCCAGGGCCTCATGTGTAAGAGGAACACCCTGATAGTTTCTTCCCAGCATGTTCATGAGCCGGCCGCCAGGAGGGTAGGGTAGAAATAATAATAAATAATAATAATAATAATAATAATAATAATAATACCCATGGAGAGTCTGGAAAATAATTTAAGCCTCAAGCCACTGGGAGCTGACACTGGTAGAGGCCTTCTCTTTCTTTTGGTACTACCCCTGGGTATTTTCAGGAAAGGAGGTTCTGACAGGAAGAACTGCAGTATTTCAGCAACAAAAATTAAGAACTGAGATGCAAATATGGGAAAATTTAGACCTGGGTTGTAATTGCATGCTGATTTAGATGGCAGAGTGAAAAGTGGTGAAAGGAACATTAATAATTTGAGATATGCAGATGATGCCACATTACTGGCAGAAAATAGTTAAGACTATTAAACTAGTACACAACTACTGATGAAGGTTAAAGAGCATCAGTTTAGCCAGGTTTTTATTAGGCTTTTAGTTAGGGTTTGGGGTTGGCTTAGGAGAGAAAAGCTTGTTTTAGGGAAACAAATAAGCATCCTGTTAAGGAACTGACATTCCTAAATTACATGTAGGGATGCCAGTCCCCAGGTGGGGTCGGGGGATCCTCTGATTTCATGGGCAGAAGAACATCGCTGGCCAGCTTGCTGGTGGGGTAAGCCCTGCCCTCAAGCCCCACCCCCAACAGCAACCACCGGTGACCACCTTCTTCCTCCCCTCATGCAAGATTTAAAGGGCCCTCCAGATGATTGGTGGGAGCACGTGGTCTGCTGGTTACCTAAAGGGCCCTTTAAATCATGCAGGAGGGGAGGGAGAGGGGTGGCTGCCAGCTGAACACCTGAACTCCAAGTGGTGAATTTGCTGCCTTGAGTTGAGGTGCCCCCCCCCCCCCCGCTTCTTGCCAAAAGCATTTAAAGCATTCCTTTAAATGGTTTTGGCAAGAAGCAAGGGCCATGCACAACTACACTCCAATTGGCAAATTTGCCACTTGGAGTTCAGATGCATGCACCTCCCCCCCACTTGCAAAAAGCATTTAAAGGGACCCTTTAAATACTTCCAGCAATACGTTGGGGGGGGGGCCTGTACTCCAAGCAGCAGATTTTCTACTTGGAGTGCAGGTGCGTGGGGCGCCAGTCCCCAATTTGATGATATCACTTCTACATAATTTCATTATGTTGGGAAGTTCCCCACCTCTCCAGACATGCCCCCCCCCCAAAGTCCCCTGCTGGGAAATAGAAAGGACCTGGCAACCCTAGTTATATGTACAGGTTCTGTGGACAGGAGCTGTGTGTGTTAAAAGAGCAACCTTGAACCTGGAGAGGATCCTGTCAGTTGTGGAATTAGGTTTCAGTGAAACCTAGTCAGCTGAGGTAACATGTCTGAAGAAAAGGGGATCAAATCTCTTTTGGGGTTTATTTGTGTTAACTGAGGTTCAGCTACAAAGTGGTTGCTCTCACTCAGGAAAGCTTATAACCTATGAGAGTGAAGTTGAGAATCAGTTCATTTTATATACTGAAGCATTTTTACACAATATCCTTATCCTGTTAAATACTTATTTTCTGTTAAATAAACATTTGTTGTTCATTTCCATCTGTGACTTTTCTCTTTAGTCAAATATCTATGAAAAAGCCTTTTCTACTTACATCATAAATAATTACAGCCTTGGTCTAGCAAGTTCCCAAATAAGAGACCTTTGGGGAGCACATAGCTTATGTGCTACCAATCCTTTAATCAAAGCTTGTGTCCACCTTTTCATCTTATTGTGGGCAGTTGGGGTTTAAAGAATCCATAGGAGAGGCCAGAGAGGAGGACTGGACATTCTTCAGTCCAGTGGAAGTTGCCTCAGAATCCTTGCCCCCCATAGCAGCTACAAATGGTATTTCCAGTTACTATGTATGGATGTGAAATTTGGACAGTGAAGAAAGCTGACAGGAAGAAAACTGATTCATTTGAAATGTGGTATTAGAGTAGAGTTTCATGGATACTGTGGACCACTAAAAAAACAAATAAGTGGATTCTAGATCAAATCAAACCTGAATTCCTCCTAGAAGCTAAAATGACTAAATTGAGACTGTCACACATCGGTGACATCATGAGAGGACCACTGGAAAATCCAATAATCCTAGGAAGAGTTGAAGACAGTAGGAAAAGAGGAAGACCCAGCATGAGATGGATTGACTCAATGAAGGAAGTCATGACCTTCTGTTTCCAAGTCCTGAGCAAGGTTTTTAATGACATTTTGGATGTCGTTAATTCATAGCGTAGCCATAAATTGGAAGCAACTTGATGGCTCATAACATATTCTGATCTGCGGAAGCTTGATTTCTGAATTCTTGGATTTCAGTGTTACCATTAATCCCATCTGAGGCTCCCACCTGCTCCTTTATATCTCAACCCTCTTGTCACCTTGTACCCTCCTTAAGCATTACAGCAGTAATGCAAAGGTGAGAGAAATGCCCAAATATTCACAGTAACGCTTGCTTCTAGGCCCTCTCTCCCTCTTTTTTAAGGGCCTCGATTCAAGTATGGTATTTTTTTAGCTCAAACATTCATAGTAATGGATGTCTCAGAATTACTGTGGTGGGGATAGCATTGCATACATGATCTACTTATCTATCCTTATTCTATGAGATTCTATGGATGGCTTTCCATCCCATAGTCTGCTTCAAGTTTTTGTTGCTGGAGTCAGAACACCCTTCTCACAAATTATATCATTCTGTAGAGCTCCTGGAACTGGTGTTAGTAATATACCTAATTCTCATCATTTTATTACAACTGTGCAATGCCATTCCCTTAATTTTTGCCGTATGGCTACCCCCAGCTAACATTGCTGGGGGTAATTCCAAGCCTTGGTTGGTGTCAGTGGTGGGAGGGGAGAGAAAGGGGAAATAAAGCTGGGTGTGTGAGTTCATGAGGGAAACAGAGTGTGCCAGAGGTGAAACAGAAAGGTAGCAGGGTGGGAGAGAAAAAAAGGGGCTGCAGGCACTACCAGAGGGAAACAGAGGGAAACATCAAGGGGTATGTGTGGAGAAATGAGATTTCCCCAGTGAGTCTTCACAGTTTCCCTGCTTGTTCTCCTATGGTCTTTTCTGGAAATAAAATGATTTTAAGTGGTTTAAACCTGTGTTAGATGTCTTGTTAAAGTTTGTTTTCTATATTATTTATTAACTGAAATGTTAATGTACCATTACTGACCATGGCAAGGCCAACCTGACCATGAAAACATACTGTCACATATGGATTGCCCGTCTGTTTGTAGGAGTGCATGGTGCACATCCATCCATCTGTTCCACTGCATTTTCAGTACTTCTACACCTTCGGCAAAACACCAAACATAAGGCAGAATATTTATTTATTTATTTATTTAAATTTGTACCCCACCCTCCCTGCCATTCTGATAGCACTGATAATGTATCCTTTTGAGGTGAAAGGGCAGATTCCAAGTATTGCTTTTAACTTAACATAACTGAGACCTGAGTTAAATGTGATACCAGATGTACAAAAATGCTTTTACTTTTATGATTCTGCAGTTGGCCAGGATCACATTCAAAGCAGGTTATCTTACCTCTGCCTACCAGCAGTCCATGGACTAGTCAGGCACTGAACTAATGAACTAACATGGAATGTATAGCAGCAAAGAGCATAGCTTCTATGTAAAGCTGGCAGCACAGAGCATCAGACAGACCTTTTCCCTTTACAGGCCCAGTATCATGTTTAAATCAGGTTTGATGTTGCCAAATGGGGAAGGTACTCAGGAGCAGCATTTTGCATACAGCCTTGTGCTGCATAGGAGGAAGTCTGGATTGGAAATATTTTAATAAATATTTTAATAAAATGGGATTTGGGAGGGGGAAGATATTTGCCTCTGGTGTCTGCTGTTTGAATCTTGATAATACAGTAATAATTTGGTTATTGATCTGATATTTGCTCTAGGCAAAGGAGATGTTTTTGGTGATGTCTTCTGGAAAGAAACCACCCTTGCCCAGTCTTGTGCTAACGTAAGGGCTTTGACATACTGTGACCTTCATGTGATCAAAAGGGATGCCTTACAGAAAGTACTGGAGTTCTACACAGCCTTTTCACACTCTTTCTCAAGGAACCTCATATTGACCTATAACCTGCGGAAAAGGGTAAGGAATTTTGTATTTGTGAAAAATAAGGTAAATCCTGCATTTTTCCATATCACTTGTTCCTTCAGATATAATATTACCTTGTTCTATGTTCTGTCCTGACTGGAGGTCCATTTCTGGGTGTTTCAGTCTCACCATGGGCAAGCCCATCAACGCAGCAGTCAAAATAGTAGCATTCAACGACTATTACATTTGAAACTACATATGCATTCCTGTTGCAGCCTGCTACTGTCCTCAAAAATTGATCTCCTGGGGACTGGTGGCTATTAGTACAACATCTCTGTAGAGACATTAAAATGTTCTAATGGCATCAGAGACAGTATTCCATAGCATGTGGGCAGCCACAGAAAAAGCCCACAAGTAGTTAGCAGCCCAGTGTACCCTCATGGGTTGGATCAACAAAAAGGGATTCCCAGCCTGCCACATGGGCTCATGGGGAGTGAGACAGTTCTTCCCATATATGAAGGACTTTAAAGGTAAGTGTCAGCAGTTTGAATTGGATGTGACAATTATTATAGATTGCAAAATAAGGTGTGACATGGCTCCTACAGTTTGCCCCTGCTGTGTTTTGCACCAATTGCAGGTTCTGAATGTTTTCAAGGGTGACCCAATGTAGAACTTTTTAGATGACAAGACTGAAGTGAAACATTCAGTAAGAATATGACTTTGGACATAATAAGGTAAATAAACAATAGAGTATGGTCCAGAAAAAACAGGCTCTTCTTTAATAGTGCACGTATATGAAAATCTTTTTTTTTGCTTTTGTAAAATGATTGTTTACATTGTGCTTCTTTGAACTTATTCACAGTCAAGAAAAGGGAGATAAGTAAACAGGGCATTAAGTCTGTATGGACAGCTTGGATAGATAGATAGATAGATAGATAGATAGATAGATAGATAGATAGATAGATAGATAGATAGAGATATATTTGTACACCTGAAGACAAATATACTCTTTGCCAACCTTCCTGAAGCCGGAATTCAGACAAGAGGTGATGATGGTGAACAATGCTTGAAATTTCTCTAATGTTCCTACTGCTCCTTGTCCCCAGGGATTCAAATTCAAGACCCAAAATCGGTGTGCAGCATTTTATTCCCAATGTTGTGACTCCAACCTTCCTCCAAAGAGCCTCCCTCCAATTTGGTTCTTCTGTTGGAGTGGTAGATTAGGGATAGGATCTACCTCACTATGTGTCCCACAATTCAACAATTTAAATCTCAGAAACCTGCCCAGTATGAATAGGAGACTCACTGTGGTCTCTACTGCTTCATTTTTCTGCCGCTGAGTCAGTGAAGCCACAGAGAAATGAGATATAACCTAAACACATCCCCACATTCAAGATTCTGACATCTTAAGATGGCACCCTCTGGCCCAACATGATTTAAAAAAACAAAAACAAAAAACTATATATCCTTGCTAACATTGGCCATTCATAGTTCACTGTGTTTATCTATGCAATTTTGATCTTCCTTCGCTTTAGAAAATTTGTTGACATGGTCATTTTCCCAATGTGAAAGAGAATTGGTCTTAGATCGGTCAATGGATTATTGATCTGTCAATGGATTATAGACTCTGTTTCAAGTTCAGCCTCTGATTTACTTTTTGAATATATAAACAGATCTGAAATTCAGTTGTTTTATTCCATATACAATCCACATATATGTGCATATTTGATTTCCTTGGAGGTGAAACAATATCATTGTAAGATTGGAAGACTAGAGGTGGGCAAATGTTGTCCCCATCTTCACAAAGGGGAAAAAGGAGGATCCAGGTAACTACTGACCCATCAGCTTGACGTCTATACCTGGGAAAGTTTTAGAACAAATAATCAGACAGTCCTTGAGCATTTTGAAAGGATGGCTGTGATTACTAAGAGCCAGCATGGGTTTCTCAAGAACAAGTCATGTCAGACTAACCTTATCTCTTTCTTTGAGAGAGTTACTACCTGTAGATATAGTTTATCTGGATTTTAGAAAGGCTTTTGATAAGGTTCCACATAATATTCTTGTTGACAAATTGGAAAAATGTGGTTTGGATCCTATGACTGTTAGGTGGATCTGTAACTGGTTCACAGATGGCACCCAAAGAGTGCTTGTGAATGGTTCCTCATCTTCTTGGAGAGGAGTGACAAGTGGAGTGCCTCAAGGATCTGTCATGGGACCTGTTTTGTTCAACGTCTTTATCAATGATTTGGATGAAGGGGTAGAGAGAATGCTTATTAAATTTGCAGATGATACTAAATTGGAAGGGGTAGCAAATATGGGAGAAGACAGAGTCAGGATACAGGATGATCTTGTCAAGCTGGAAAACTGGGCTAAAACCAATAAAATGAATTTCAGTGGGGATAAATGTAAAGTTCTGCATTTATGTAGGAAAAATCAAATGCATAATTATAGAATGAGACTTGTCTTGGCAGTAGTATGTGCAAAAAGGATCTAGGGGTCTCAGTAGACTGTAACCTGAACATGAGTCAGCAGTGTAATGTGGTTGCTAAAAAGGCAAATGAGATTTTGGGCTGTATCAACTGTATCAAATATAGTGTCCAGATCTTGCGATGTGATGGTACCACTTTACTCTGCTCTGGTTAGACCTCACCTAGAGCTCTGTGTTCAGTTTTGGGCACCACAGTTTAAGAAGGATATAGACAAGCTGGAATGTGTCCAGAGGAAAGCAACAAAGATGGTGAGGAGACCAAGTCCTATGAGGAAAGGTTGAAGGAGCTGGGTATGTTTTGCCTGAAAAGGAGACGACTGAGAGGTGATATGATAACCATCTTCAAGTACTTGAAGGGCTGTCAACTAGAGGATAGTGCAGAGTTGTTTTCTGTTGCCCCAGAAGGTCGGACCAGAACCAACAGGTTGAAATTAAATCAGTAAAGTTTTCAGCCAAACATTAGGAAGAACTTCCTGACAGGGTGGTTCCTCAGTGGAACAGGCTTCCTCGGGAAGTGGTGGGCTCTCCTTTGGAAGTTTTCAAACAGAGGCTAGATGGACATTTGACAGCAATGCAGATTCTGTGAATTTAGGCAGATCATAAGAGGGAGGGCAGGAAGGGTTGCCTCAGTGCTTAGTTTTTGTGGCCCTTTTTTACATGCCCAGGGAAATGCTGATTGCCACTTTGGTGTCAGGAAGCAATCCTAGAGGTTTCTTGTCATCTTCTGAGTGTGGAACAGTGGTCACTATGGGTGTGGAGGGGAAGGTATTTGTGAATTTCTTGCATTGTGCAGGGTGTTGGACTAGATGACCCTGGAGGTCCCTTCCAACTCTATGATTCTATGATTCGAAGGGTTTGAAACTCTGGGCAATGTTGTTCCTATTCCAGCTCTCTTGGTGGACTTTTTAAAAACATTTGAATATGGATATTATAATAAATCTGGTGGACCTGCAAGTACCTCCAGGGGGAAGAATCTCATTTTCCTCACCCCCATTGTTTCTTTTCTCTGAAAGCTTCCATAACTTTTTCACCTCCTTTCCTGCTCTCTTCTTTCCTTCCCACTCATCAGACAACCTCCCTAAATCTATCCCCATCTTCAGCTTTCCCTCCTTTTGTCCTCTGGCAGCTTCTCCCCAGGAAAGCTCTGGCTTACTTGTATAGTGGCCAGCTCCAGGCTGGATTGGTACCCAGATGCAAAGGTGGGGAACACACAAGAGCCTGCAGGGAGGGGCACCTCACTTTTCCTTGTAGCCCCTCCTATTGCCCTCCTCTTAGCAGCCCCTGTATCCTCTCCTCATTCCCTGCTTCTGTCTCTCCTTCTCACCAACTGACTTACCCTTTATCTGCCCTCCATCTCTAGTTATTTGTATTATATATTAACTTTATACATCAGCTTTCTCCACAATGGGGAACTAAACCAGCGTACATTATTTTCCTCCTCTACTTTACCCACACAACTCTGTGAGGCAGGTTAGGCTGAGAGAGAGAGAGACTGGACCAGGATCACCCACAGAGCTTCCATGGCAGAGTGGTGATTTAAACCTGGGTCTTCCAGATCTGAGCCCATGCACAGGAGAACTTGGAAAAAAACCAACCAACCCAGCCATGGGTCCGTGGTTGCTGTGCATTGTGAACGACCAACCACGGGCCTGAGGCACTATGATGCTGGCTTAGGGGGCACTGTGTGATCAACATGAAGCATCCCAAACTCAAGTGGCTTATTTAAAGCTGAGATACTGCCGCAGCAACCTGCTCATGTGACCACATCCATTGTGAGGTAGGTTAGGTTGAAACTGGGCCAAGGTCATCTACTGATCTCCCATAGTAGTGTGGTGATTCAAACCTGGATCTTCCAGAACCTAGTCTGAAACTCTAAACACTACACTGCACTGGCTTTTGTGGGGTGGCTGATGTTGAACAGGAGCAAGTAGCCAGACCTTGGTGTATCATGCAAATCAGGTGGTAGCAAGTCACCCAATGGTTATTACCAGACCTGGCCCCTATGAGTCCTCCCTCAAATGACAAAACATACCTGGAAAGGGCCCTGCCCCTTCCCCCCGCCATATACAAAAACAACAAAACCAAAACCGCAAGGCCTGAAGACTGGTAATACTGTTGTAGTTGCCTAGCAATGGCCACTGAGGACACCTGTTTCTTAAAGATACAGACACTGCTTGTATTATTTATCGAGATTTAATCACCCAGTGTTTTTCAAAAGATTATTGGGTTTTTAAAGAATATAGGATTATGGTTATTTTGGGAAATATTTCAGCTACCTTCTTTCAATGTTAACATCAAAAGGGGTGGACATTTGCTACCATCCTAATGAGGGCCACAAGAATAGATATTTTAAAGAGAAATCTATGCATGTATCCTTCATTCCTGGTGAGAGATGTGTGCAGTGTGTGGTTGTGTATCCATATCTGAATTCAGACAGTTCTTTGACTAGCGACTCTAAATCAGTTGTGTGATTACTGATTTGGTTGTATTTTGCTAACAATTTAAAAATATTGTCAGGAGGAAAAAATCAAATACAGTTTCAAATTTGTTGTGTATTTTTGTTCTTGTTGCTCGCTGTTTCTGCAACACCAATAAAACAAAAAAGGTTGCTTTCTAAGTTAAAACTTCAAAACAATGTTGGAACTAATTTTTTCAGATTCAGAAAAGATATGAGAAACCATAAAATCTGATAAAAGCCAGAAAAGTCTTTACAAGGGTATAACTTTGCAGCTGTAATTAGCAGTGTGCAATGAGCATGACCTGTTTTGTCAAGACATTTCCGTATTATAGCTTCAAATATAGCGTGGAATTATTTGGCTAATTAATTAACCTGTTTGTTTGTAAACTTTGACTGAGACGAATTAAAATCATCATAGCACAATTTACCATATTTAATTCCAGCCAATGGAAATATTACTATGGGTTTTTATTAGGTTGGCAGTAAACATAGTTAATCATTTCATTATGCCCTGTTGAAAGAAGGAGAGTACTAAATTGGATACAAGCAACTAGAGCTGAGATTTTAATACAGTTTTATAGAAAGCTGATTGCAGTTAACACAAGGTAAATAATTCCTTGAGAGTAAGGCCCAGATGGTATATTATGACCAAAATTCATTGCCCATCACACGTTTCCTTGGTAAAATGTACAAATGGGCATTTTTTTGTTTCCATATTCATTTTCATTTCAAAATCTTCATTATTTCATTGTATTAATTAGTATACATTTGTTTTCAGTATTGTGTTCATTTTAATTTCCATTGGTTTCAATGGAAATTACTTCAGGCTAAAATACCTTTATTTTCCATCCAGTTTGGAAGAAATTTTAAAGAACTACTTTTGAACAGGCAGGAGCAGCATGTGTGAGGAGGTGTGCGTTCTTCTGTGATCAAGACCCCCAAGGAAAACTTTGCAGAGAAAGGCAGTGGCAAACTGCCTCTGCTTAATCACTTGCCTTAAAAACCCCTATGGGGTCACTATAAGTCAGCTGCAACTTGAAGGCACTTTACACACACACTGTAAGAGTCTTAAATTATAAAAATGCATACATACCTTTTAAAGAGTAAGTAGCTTATAATTATAGCTATCTGAAAATATATTATTTTGAGTCCTTCCCACAAGGTTTGTTACAGAACCGTACACAGACAGATATATCTGGTCTCCACAGATGCTGCAAACTGGTAGCAGAGATGGGTACAGACCATGTGTCCTTAGGATTTGATGTAAGGCTTAAAAGATGCATGCTTCCTGATTTGGGAAGGCACTTCTAACCAAAGGAACTCCGTTCTCCCCATTTTATGTTCTCCTGTGAAACATTTATTACAGAAAGCTCATTCCTTGGTAGCAATTTCCATCAGATTATGGAGATAATGGTGTTTTAATTGGATTGCAGGCAGTGATAAACTGATGCTGACTGATGATGAGGGTGCCAGAGTTGATTGGTATTAAGTAAGTGAGCTGTATTTTTATTTATTTTTACTTCCAAGGAGCTGATTGAAAATTGCAGTCAGTTATTCTGAGTCACCCAGTACAATGTTTGCAGGCTGCAAAAGAAACAAACTTTCTATTGATAATGTGGCTAAAATATACCAGATGGGAACACTTCAGAAATCTGATTTTTTTAAAGTACAGCACTAATTCATTACCCTGTAAGAAGTGGAGATCCAGTTTTGTTACAAACCTTTCTGTTCGCTAAGGCATTTAGTTTGTTCATCTAGAAAATTGTTATCCTGCCTGTTTCACAACCAGGCTCAAGACAGGTTACAATGATAATAAAAAGAATATACAATTAAAAATGCATAAAAACTAAGAAACATTAAAGTTAAGTTGCAGTGTCAAAAGCTCCCCTGAGCCTTCCTTACATTATTTGTGAAATTTTAATAGAAGGCTTTCTAACAACTTCAGGAAGGCCATTTTGTACTAATAGCAGCCACCACTGAAAAAGTGCTAGATGTAACAGTCACTAGGCTGGATCGAGACCAGCAAGTGCAGTGCTAAACACACCTTGTTAGTCCATTGAAGTCAATGGTGTTAGAATGGTTTATCTCTGTTTAGAACTGCACTATTAATTGGCAGTTTCTACCACTTTTTCCTTCCTGCTGCAGACCTCCCACATGTTGTCCCTCAAAGTCCCCTATCCCCCAGGAGCAGCATTTTATGGAGACCAGTGGGTTCCAGTGGGAGGGAGGGGGCAGGAATCTTCTATTCCACTGCTGGAAAATTTAGTGTGTATCCAAGCCCTAAAGCAGGGAATAGCCAATAGATACTGGTACAAAAAGTTCTTGATAGGTATTCAAAACCCTTGCCCCATCAAACATGCCTCAGAATGAGATCTGGATGGGTTTCTGTGGGAGAGGAGATAGCAACAACACACTTTTGGAAGAATAGTAACAACAGTTGATCCAAATACAGAAGATATTTATTTTATTTATTTAAAACATTTATTAGCTGCCTTTCTACCTTGTGGCACTGAAGGCAGCTTGTAATATAAATAACAGTTATAAAACTCAAAAAAGACGACGGCTTAAAATCTCAGTTAGGACTGCCAATAAATAGAAACTAAATTAGTCAAATGCAATCCTAAATAAAACTATCTTCAACTGCCTCCTGAAGATTGAAAGTAAGGGGGCCAGGCACACCTCCCTGGGGAGGTTGTTCCACAATTGAGCAAACAAAAGATTTCTTGGCTGGGTTATCTGGTCTGGGTTATCTGGTACAAACTAATAGTTTGTAACAATCAGCAAGAATTCCACTGAAAGTAAAGGGTTAACATTTATTTAGCATATTTCTATGCTGCTGCTTCAAAATCCTGCTTGAGGTGGCTTACAATGAGAAACCACAGTATTAAAACTAGGCATGGGCACAGACTGGGAAAATGCAGTTTGTGATGGTTCATGGTATGCCTGGTTTGTCAACCACAAACTGGCACGAACTTTTAAGAGCTAAATGAACCGGTTTGGTTTGTGAGGTTTGTAACATGATAGGATGATCCCTGGCATGCTAGAGACACCAGACTTGCAGGGAATCTCTGGCTGACTCTCCTCTACCTTGCCCTCCAAGTTTGGTGAAGATTGGATTTACGGTGTCTGAGTTACAGCCCTTCAAAAAAGTTGCCACATCCTCCATTGTTTCCAGTGGAGGGGAGAAAGCAAAAAAGCAAGGGCAATAGAAGTCCAGCAGAACAGAATCAAAGTCCCATAGAATCGCTGCAATAGAAACTGAAGGGGGGGCATTTTTGCAAGCCCAACATAACCAGTGCAATGCACAGAGTGCCCTGCACTACCAGTGCAATCAAAGAGTACCCAGCAGAACCCAGTGCCATTGTGGCAATGCCAGCTCAACAGGACTGATATGAAGCACAGAATCACTCTCCAAGCAAGGCGGTGGTGTTGCAAGCCCAGCAGAACCGGTGCAATGTACTAGTGCCCAGCAGAACCCATTGCTATTGTGGCAATGCCAGCTCAAGAGGACTGATGTGAAATACAGAATTATGATCCGGGGGGGGGGGGGGTTGTACAATTTACTGTACAGAATGCCCAGTAGAACCCACTGCTACTGGGGAACTGTAAGCTTAAAATGACTGATCTCAAAGCAGAGTCACAAAAAATCTGAGCAAGGGGGGAAGATTTTGTAAGCCTAGCACAACCAGTTACAATGTGCAGAATGCCCAGCTGAACTCAGTATCACTGGCATTGCAAGCTTAAAAGGACTGATCTTAAAGCACAGAGTCACAAATCCAAGTAAGGCGGGTGGAATTTTGCAAGCTCTGTGCAAGACAATGGGAAGTGAACACAAAGGAAGGCTGGGGGGGGGGCACCCTCATGAAACTGACATGGCTAGTTTCCAAGGGTGGAGAATTCCGGGTGCCATTGCTTTGAAGCTTGGTCAACATTTTGAATGGAGACAGTCTGTCTGGAAGTGTATCTATTCACAAATGGACACGAACTGCTTGAAAGTTCGTGAAAAGTTCATATGTGTTGACCTGCCACAAACTTCAGTTCATGAACCCCAAACCAGCCTAAATTTGTCACAAACTTTAGTTCATGAGCTGGTTTGTGTACATCTCTAATTAAAACACAAGCCATTAAAACACAAGCCATTAGGCATAAGCAGCATAAAACCTATGTCATTTAAAAGCTGATAGGATAATTAATTAATAAATAACCACTAATTAAAAGCATGGGTAAAAAGTTGTGTTTTAGCCTGGTGCCTAAAAAAAAACTAAAATAGGTGCCAGGCAAGCCTTAAGTCAGAGGGCTTTCCAAAAATGAGAACCTACCACCAAAAATGCCCGATCTCTAGTTACCAGCTGCCTCACCTCTGAAGGCAGGGGCTTAGATAGCTAGGCTTGAGAGGCAGATCTTAATTGGTGAGCTGGATAGTAAGGGAGGAGTCAACCCTTCAGGTACAAAGAGTTCGTGACATGGAGTGGCAGCAAGATTTAATGAAAACTCCAAACTTTAAGGCTCCTGTGAAATCTAGATACTCCATGACAACTGGGCTCCCGGGTGCCCAGCAATGCCGGTAGCCCCCGGGGGCCACTTTGCTGCCGCTCTGGAGGATGGACAGCAACAGCTACACCGAGTGTGTGGCTCAGAGCTTGCAGGGGCGGGGCTAGCCACTTAAAGAGGCGGAGCCCGCCCCCGTTCTCGACAGTTGCTCCGAGTGCTTGAGAGTGTAGGAGAACACTCTGGGAGCAGCTGTGAGGGCCTACCTGCTGTTGCGTGGCCCAAATTTGGCAGCGGCGGCTTCGGCGCGATTTGGGTGGCCCGATTCCGGTGGTGGTGGCAGCGGTGTGATTCCGGCGGTGGCGACTGCGGCACGATTTTGGTTGGGCCTGGGGCCCTTGGTTGTCATGATGGCGATCATGGCATTGGCAGTCCTGGCGGCGGCAGTCCCTTTGGCAGCGGCGGCTGTTTCTTGGCCAACTATGTCCTTTGGGGTGGGCTCACTAGCGGCAGGATCACGGTGGAGGCAGCCTTAACTTGGCCCAAAATTTGGCGGCTGCATGAGGCCGGTGGCGGGTGGAGCAGCGGAGACGGGCTTTTTGATGGCCCCTTTATCCAGCAGCGGCAAAGGTTTGGGACGGTGGCTCCACTTGGGAGCAGCCGTCGTATCCTCCCAATTTCTTTGGCCAGCCCCTGCAACCACCCTGTCTTTAGCTTGTAGGTGGGGGGCAATTGGTGGGGGGCCCCAGCAATACAGCCCCCCCATTTTTGGGCTGGCAGCATGTGGCATTAAGTATAAAGATAAAGCCCCCCCAATGCTTAGGGAAAGGTGGGGGTTATAGCAGCCATCTTGGGAGGGTGAGTGAAGCTTGTCGGCCTCTGGGTCGGCAGCCATTTATGGCAGGGCAACTGAAACGGCCATTTTGGTGAGGTCCCTGGCCTCTGGCCTGGCAGCCATTTTGGTGAGGTTACAGGCCCATTATAGTGCAATTTCAAGTGGGGCAGCCATATTGGTGAGGTCCAGGGGTCCTTTGGAGCCAGAGCAAGGCGGAGCAAAGCTCCGCCAGCTCAGGAGTGACCACTAGGGCAGCCACGGGATTCGGCCCACTGCCGAATTGCCGCTGAAATTCAGCAGTAACTTTAAAAGTGACTGGAGGGGAGGGGGTTTGAGGGAGAGGCTCCAAACTTGCAGGGTAGCTGCTGGGGCCGCTCCTCGAAATACCCACCAAGTTTCAAGAAGATTGGACCAGGAGGTCCAATTCTACAGGCCCCCAAACAGGTTGCCCCCAATTCCCTCCATTGTTCTCTATGGTAGGAAAAAAAGTAACACTTTTTCCCACCATAGAGAACAATGGAGGGGATGGGACAACGTGTTTGGGGGCCCGTAGAATTGGAACCCGTGGTCCAATCTTCTTGAACCTTGGTGGGTATTTCGAGGAGAGGCCCCAGCAGCTACCCTGCAAGTTTGGAGCCTCTCCCTCAAACCCCCTTTCCTCCAGCCCCTCATATACCCTATGAGTTTTTGCCATTGATTTCAATGGCCCATAGGGTATAATGGGGCTGAAACTGACATTCCCTTTCTGACACACTTCCAGTGATGTCAGGGGTTGTGGCATATACTAATGAGTTATGCTAATGAGCTCCTGCACCTCTTTTTCTACGAAAGGACCCCTGGTGAGGTCTGATCCATCTGGTGTGGTAGCCATTTTGTGGATGACTGGTGGCGGCCATTTTAGATTTCTCTGTTCTTAGGTGACTGGTCTGTTTTTTGGATAGTTTGATTTCCCCCCACACACTTGTTGAGGCTAATTGTTATTTGGTTGTAATCTTTGCTTGACAATAACATATTTACTGCTATGGCTTCAGGGAAAGGGATAGGCAAAGGGAAAGGTAAGCAACCGACTCCCAAAGGCCTCTGGTATGGCCTCCACCTGTGATTCCTTCCGATGATGATGAAGACGATGATCCAGTGAATGCCGCTATTTTACAGCGGCTGGCGGTGCTGGAGAAAGAGTGGGGTTTGCCTCCCAGGGATACTAGGGCGAAAGGGGATGTTAATATCTCTTTTCAAGCACAGGTTTTAGCACGTTTGGCCTTTCTGGAGGACAAGAGAGAAGCTGATGCTCATGAGCAGGGGGAAGGATCGACACCAGGGCATCAATGGCAGAGTTCAGGAAACCAGCAGGTGGCAATTTACGCTGCACCTCACGAGCAGGGAGGTAAGGAGGTTGGACCAGGAAGGGATGGGCCTAGGTGGCCATGGGGCTCCAGTTATCAGGGTGCAGCCTCCTCTCATATGGTTCAGGCTAGCTGGCCACCCTACGTTCTGCCGTGTGCTCTGCCCCTTACTCAAGTTTCCTGGCCGGCATGGAGTTAGCCACAGCCTGGCATTAGCTATCCAAGCCAAGGGGATGCATTGTATGAAACAGTTTCTGCAGGGGCACTGCCCAGCGGGGACACGGATTTGCCTTTGGGTGATCATCTGTCCATTGCCACCAAGGAAAAAATCCTCAAAGATGAATATGTGGATGTTTTTAGTTTGCTCTATCGTGAGATGGAGAAAAAAGATAAAGACAACCTGGATGAATGTGAAAAAGAGCGCTTAAAGTGCCGCGTAGTTGATAGGACTTGGGCAAATTGGTTCCCTGGATTCCTTATAGACACTGCTGTCATAGTGCGGCACCAGCCTTGGAGGGCTTCGGCGATGATCCAGTATATGGACATCATCTAGAAAGCCTTCACAGACTTCCCGAGCCCGGCTTGATCTCAGTACAATGAGGAGTTTAGGATGTGGGCAGCCATGAACCCATGGCTGGTACTCCTTCCCTAGTTACTCGAGGAGGGGACCTACTCCTCACATTCTGGCAATACACCTGGGGGCAATGATTCTGGGCTGATGGAGGGCCTGGCCCTTATGTGGCAGGCCAGGGCCTACCTTGTGAGGATAAGAGCCAGATGGCCTGGCGTATGGTGTAGACGCCATGGCGACCTTGTGAGGACAAGAGCAAGGTGGCCTGGCGTATGGATAGTGTTGCAGGCCAGGGTCGACCTTGTGATGATAAGAGGATGGTGGCATGCTGATAGGCCAGCCATGCTTCCCCACCATGTGTGGCAGAAATTGGGGACCCCAGGTGTATTGACCATGCCAGGCACAAGGCCAGCAGATAGATGAGGAAGACCACGGAATTTGGGTTGGGTTCTTTTTGCAGCACCCTGACATGTGGGTCGAGTTTCAAATCCTGCATAGGCCCCATGGGGTGCATCTGGCAGACAAGGGCAACAGGTTATTTTTAGAGAACTTGTAGCACGGGATCTGGTTGGCATTTAGTTGCTGAATGGGGTAGCAAAGGCCAAAGCAGAGGCTTGACCTTGGCTGTGGCAGGTTTGTACAAGCAACTTTGGTGGGGGTGTTTTTGCCTACCTTACACTGAGGGCAGAGGGATAAGGGTCTTAGGTGGTGGATGAGTGTTAAATAGACTGGTCACTTGGCAGGTTTGTGCAAGCAAGAAACGGAACTGGTGAGCGCCTTATGGCATATCCCGTTGGGGAGCAGGAGGTCATCAGGAACTGCCCTAGGGCTGTGTGGTCTGGGGTGGAGAATGGTGATCGCCTCTAGGAACCTCTCCGGCTAGGCTCCTCCCTGAAGGTCTGTGCGGCCTCAGGGGTAGGTGCTCCTGCGGGGCAACCAGTATGCTGGGCTGTGGGTTACGAGCCAGATTTAGGCTGGCTCAAGACCGGAGCTAGGTGACCCACCCATATCAAGGGTAAGGAGGTTGTGTCAGGGAGTGACGCCTGCCTTGCCTGTTCTTGTGCTTGCTTAGTCTTTGCCCATTGCTGCAATGTTCTGTTAAATAGTTAATAAAGTGGCCCTTGTTTAATTCCAAACTGTTGTCTGTCTTGTTATTCCAGATGGGGTGGCAACTGGGCTCCCGGGTGCCCGGCAACGCCAGTAGCCCCCTGGGGCCGCTTTGCCGCCGCTCCGGAGGACGGACAGCAACAGCCGTGCCGACCGTGCGGCTCGGAGCTTGCAGGGGCTGGGCTAGCCACTTAAATAGGTGGAGCCCGCCCCCGCTCTCAGCAGTTGCTCCACGTGCTTGCCCACCTGCCCGCCCTGTTCTCAGTGTAGGCTCTTGCTGGTCACCAATGGGGCCGGGTAGGAATTTTTTGCCTTTACCAGGATTAACTACTTTGGTGGGGGTGTTTTTGCCTACCTTACACTGAGGGCAGTGGGATAAGGGTCTTAGGTGGTGGATGAGTGTTAAATAGACTGGTCACTTGGCAGGTTTGTGCAAGCAAGAAACGGAACTGGTGAGCGCCTTATGGCATATCCCGTTGGGGAACAGGAGGTCATCAGGAACTGCCCTAGGGCTGTGTGGTCTGGGGTGGAGAATGGTGATCGCCTCTAGGAACCTCTCCGGCTAGGCTCCTCCCTGAAGGTCTGTGCGGCCTCAGGGGTAGGTGCTCCTGCGGGGCAACCAGTATGCTGGGCTGCCGGTTACGAGCCAGATTTAGGCTGGCTCAAGACCGGAGCTAGGTGACTCGCCCATATCAAGGGTAAGGAGGTTGTGTCACGGAGTGACACCTGCCTTGCCTGTTCTTGTGCTTGCTTAGTCTTTGCCCATTGCTGCAATGTTCTATTAAATAGTTAATAAAGTGGCCCTTGTTTAATCCCAAACTGTTGTCTGTCTCGTTATTCCGGCTGGGCTGGCAATGTCCCAATATCTTAAAATTTTAGATTTTCCTCCCCACAGGAGGGCTTTTACCCTGGCAAGATGTGATGTAATGCCATCAATGGAGATATAAGAAGATCCCACATTCTGAAAGGATTTGTCCCTGTTCCCTAGGCGAGGTGGAAATGCTGGGACATGTTTTCATCCACTGCCCTTAGAAATTCGAGATAAGACAATTCTTCCTTTTTTGGATGAACTAGTAGTGTTTGGATAAATTATTGATAGATGAAATTCCAGCTATCGCTAAGGTAACAACTAAGTTCTGTGCTCAGGCGATTAAAGTGCGAAGCAAACAAGAGATCTGTTTTTTAGGACTTTTCCTCTCTTGTTTTGAGTTTATGCTTTTTTAGATTTAATATACAATATTTTTTCTTTTTATTCTTGAAATGTGACTATTGGTATATTTTATCTTTGTAATGTGATGCCTTGTATATTTTAGTGACGTACTTTTTAGCTATTATATCTAAATAGGTTTTTATTCTGTTGTATTTCTGAATATGGTCACTGACTGTAAATAAATAAACTGAACTGAGTCCTTCGTATACCCTGGTCCCAAGCCATTTAGTGCCCTGAGGATAAGAACCAGCACTTTGAATTGTTGCCAGAAATAGCTGCCTTTGGGTGGCTAGTCTGCTGAGCACAGAATTTCATTTAACATTCTGTACCTGGAAAGAATTTCTGTGGGGCACAGGTGCTTGAAAGTGACTGCTGAAAGGTGGACAACATATAAACTGATAATTATAGATTCTGGTGCCCTTGATAAGAGCAGCATGTTTAATGACTTCATGTGAGAAGCTGAATTCTACAATAGTACAGTTGTTTTCCCAAGTAGAAATCCACCAGTGAATGATAGTAAATTTTAAAAAAACTTAAATAATTCAAAGAAATGCTTATGTAATTGGATAGGGTATGAAACATGTGTTTTAGAAACAGCCAGTAAGATCATGGGCCTCAAAACAGCTATGCTCCCAACTGAAAAAAGGAATGTGGAGGTGTGTTGAATGAATTCAGGATTGTGAGATATTTTTACCTCTGTGAACTCTGAAATTCTAATGAGGACACCAGTCTATACCTCACATGTCCGCCAGGAGATCTCTTTGAAGGATAGATTCACAGGGGATGAGGTGGTAGAGAATGGCATGATTACTGACAACTGTCACTGGTATATTAACCATTTTTGTTTGCTTCTTGTGCTTTGAGAATTTGTGCCTCTGGCCTGTCTAATACTCATCAGTGGAATGCCCCTAATTGGATCATTGGCAAAGTGTTTCCTGTTCTTCACTGTTTCAGCAAATATTTGCTTTGGTTTTTGCATTCATGTCTTGCTCTCAATTGCTCTTAATATACTTCCACTCAACTGGGGACAGATGTGTTTGTTTTACCTTGCCCAAATGCAGCCACAGTGGACATGATTGTGTAGGATTATTGCTCATGCCCTACCAGAGAGACCTTGCTTACTTGCAGTGCCTGCATGCAGGTTTCTAGTGCTCTCCGTGCTTTGAATATTTTAGTCTGCCATTTAAACATTAGGCCTTTTACCTTGTATGAGAGAAGATTAAACAACTGGCTTTGAATTCTACAGAAAGGCATGGTTCACAGGTGGAATACTTTAGCATGTCATTATGATAACTGAGCTTAGGGAGTCTAGACAGGAAGGCAGCTGCACATTTTCTCTAGGACTGCAGAGTTCTCTTTCAAAATATTGGCCTGAAAAAGAAAGTGTTGATGACAATAGATGGAATGAATAGCCCATAAAGTAAATATTGAATAGGGATGGTTTGGTTTTTGAAAGGATCTCAGAGCCTCTTCAACATGATTTTTTGATATGTAGCCTCTTAAATGTTCAGCTAAAAAGGTGAAGTCAAAACGTGAACGCCAGAATCACATATGTCCTTACAGGCAAATTAGCCTGGGAGAAAGGGTTGGCTGGAACTGTCTGCTGAGTATACATTTAGTAGCAGATCCAGGTTTTCTTGTGTAACCTGTGTTCAGTTCTGGGAAAATGAGTGTTTAAGCCTGCAGTCCCATGGGGCAGATAAGAGAGTAAAAACTTATTTCCAAGTAGACACATACATAGGTATTAAGTATTGAGGCGGAGGCGATGAATCCAGCAAGCAGGCTTTTATTCATAACATCGTTCAGCTCTAAGACAGCTCTAAGAGAGCGGCACTCTAATTTATACTGTTCCAACAAATAACTTTCAACAATGTAACTATGTACAAGCAATGGTATTGGACCCAAGCAGGGTTCAGCGATTGGGTACCTAGATTGGCTTCAGGACCAATGGGAGTCTTTATTAGTCAGCCAATGAGAATTAGAGCATTAGGATACCAGAGCCCTTTCACAGGTAAACCATAGTTGTTAATACAGCATATTCAAGAACACAAACACAACAATAGGATTACATCACATGGATAGCATTGGCACTTACTTGGCAAGAAGCCCTGAAGAATTCAGTGGGACTTACAACTAAGTAAGCATGCTACACAATGGTATAAACTAGAAATTCATGAATGCTTTTAAAACATTCTGACAGAAATAAGTTCATGCCTGCTATACAAGTTCCATGACCCAGTTAACATATATGCAGAGTGGGGCATGGCTGCTTGAGAGGCAGCTGCATTTAGGCTATTTTATCTGGGGTCATTTGTCAAGGAAGATATGCCATGGGGGCAGAGAAGGGTTTTAAAATGCCTCAGCTTGGACCCAGGCCATGGCAACAATAGCAATCAGTGTTGCAACAAGGGTCTGAGCCAAATGGTCCCTGCTGGGTTGCCAGCCCCACAAGGACTGCTTGGTTCTGCTTACTCATGGTCATCAGTAGCCTAGTAGGGACTTAAGTAAAAGGGCCAGACTATGCTGCCAGCTCTGGTTTGGGAAATTCCTGGAGATTTGGCATTTGTGCTGGAGTAGGTGAAGTTGGGGGGGGGGGGGGAGTTCCATGGTGAGGTGATGTTACTCTAGACTTCTGTTTCTCCCAGTCTCTATAGTACACTACAGAGTCTGTCCACTGAAGCTGCCATTTTCCAGGGGGGGAAAATATCTGTAGTTTGGAGATCAACTGTAATTCCAGGAGAACTCCAGGCCCCACCTGGAGGATGGCAATCCTAAATCACCCCTGCACGCAGATTTTGGTGGGGGGGGGTTACTTCACCACAGTAAACTGAAGTGGAATAATAAATGCCAGAACTTCATGAAAACTGATTCACACAAACAGCTGATTACACTGAGAAGGCACCACAGAATTGATTTTAAATTACATTGAGCGGTTCCAGGAATATTGCATTGATGAAGTGGGATGCAAATAGTTTAAATGAAATAAACTGTATTTCAGTCACCATGTCAATTGTCCAAATGCATGAATCAAGCCTCAGTCTGCTGGTGCCTGACAGCAGAATAGATGTGAAGCTTACTTGGCGTCATATTTCAGTTTAGGGCGTTTAATAGCAACCTCATTCATGCTGAGTAGGACTTAGGTAAGCATCCGTGAAGGGAAACAAAATTATAAAGCATCAATAAAGATTGCAGACCTTAGTCTAATTGAGTCATATTTCCCAGGGGAAAAGAAAGTGAATGTGTTGTGTTTGGAACTTTGTAAAATGTCCAGTCTGTTCTCTGTGCCAGAAACAGGAACTCCTAAAGGGACTGCAGTTCTTTTGCACATCTTGTGGTCTAGTTCTATTCATATAAATAATTGAAAATTGCTGAGGATTTGAAAGGAAGATCTAAATAAAAGTGTATCATTTATATCATATCAGGCTTTCAAACTATTTTCTGCCTGACTAATAGCTGTGTTCTTCCTGTTAGTCTTAAACATAGCTTTTTCGTTGCTGTTTTCCACACAAATAGAATTGAGGAAAAATCACTGGTCCATTTGAATAAAATGGCATAAGCCCAGCCTTCGCAATCACTATTCAAGGTTTTGTTCCCTTTTAAGATGAATTTTACCTCATCTGGCTGTAAAACATGGTGAAGATAGATCTTTTCCAAAATAAACAAAAATGAAAGCAATAGCTAGCATTATAGATAACTTTATTACATTCTGTCTATGTCTGCAACAGAGGAAGAGTAGCATAAATAGGTTAAAATTACAGATCGCATAGTCTTTGTGACATAACCATATGACTGAAGCAAAACACAATTAAGAGCTATTTTTGTCTGGAGAGCCTGTGCAATTCAAAGGCTCGCACAGTTTGACAGTAAGAGACTTCTTCATCCAAGGAAGAATAGTCTTCTCGTTCTCAAGGTCTTCTCTTGCTATGCAGAAATTTAATACCAGACAACATCAGCCTGCTCCAAAGAGCCTGCAAATGTAAGTGTTGCGCAGAACTGTTTCTGTATACACAATCCATTTAGTGTTGCTCAAGGTTTTACTGGCACTCAGCAGGAGCAGACTAGATATCGTTTATGCTGAGTTACTTTCTTGATTAAAGAATGTGAAATGGCTCTTGTGTTCCACCCCATGTTTGTACAAATGGCCTGAACTCAGGAGGGAAAATAGTGACCATGCTGCTAATGTTCCTTGATTGATCAGTTACAGGGGAAAGGCTGGCAGACTCCTAGGCTGAGTGCCTTCAGCTAGTTGTATTAGAGCCCATGAGACAGGTGAAAGTTGCCTTTTCAGTTGTGGTTTTCACGACTTACTTCTGTTATAAATCCTGGAAGTCATATATGGGCACTGCAAAGGGCAAAGATTGGATCCAGCAGTTGATGAGTTTCCAGTGTGACTGCCTTCAGCCTTCATGTGGGTTATAAAGAGCTTAATTACATGTAATATAACGGAATTGGTGTATGCTGATGTAGTCAAAGAAAACTTGTATTTGGGATGGGATAGCATTTGGACATCATCCCATCTAGTCAATATAGAAAACACTGTGGTGTTTCCTGTCAGTAGCATTCAGTGGTGTAATTTTATTTTGGCAATCATGACATGACTTCAAAATGACCTTTTTATTTCATCTCAAGACCTATTTTTACCATGTCAATATTGCATGGAAAGCTAGAGCGAAATGCTAGTGAATTATGTACCAATTTTACATTTCAGAAAGAAGGAGCAGTATCTATGGCTTTTAACACAATCCATTTATCTCACAATATTTTCAGATATGTTGTTTCCCATCTCAAGTTGGCAGATGATACACAATTAATTAGATGTATATATGAATGGTATTACTAACATCTTGACATTTAGAAAATGTTTGTAAAACCTTTGTCATACTGTTTTCCACACTAAGTAAGTATATTATTTATTTATTGTTTCAACTTTTACCCTGCCCTCCCCACTGGAGCAGGCTCAGGTCGGCTCACATAAAACCAATGAAACAATATTCATTACAAAATATATCTAAAACACTACATAATAACAATTTAAAACCATTAATATCGATGACAGTTCTCTGAATAAAGTGCGTTCATGCGTGGTCAACTGTGCTACCGCTCTAAAAAGCTTCAACTCTAGGCTGGCCTGGAAGCTATTGGAAGGCCTGCTGGAAAAGCTCCATTTTCACAGCCCTGCAGAACTGTGAGAGGTCTTGCAGGGCCCTGATCTCACCAGGGAGCTTGTTCCAGTAAGCCGGAGCTGCTAAGGAAAATGCCCTGGTCCTAGTCGATGCCAACCTGGCATCCTTTGGACCAGGGAGGG
Source organism: Lepidodactylus listeri (assembly GCA_029233225.1). Taxonomy (NCBI): domain Eukaryota; kingdom Metazoa; phylum Chordata; class Lepidosauria; order Squamata; family Gekkonidae; genus Lepidodactylus; species Lepidodactylus listeri. The sequence continues at coordinate 106,837,819 of JARCFY010000003.1, forward strand.
CCAGGCGATTTTGCAGTCCTGATCGAAGTGCTCTCTGGGGAACATGTGGGGAAAGGCAGTCCCTCAGGTAAACAGGTCCCTGATCATAAGTAGCCACTGGTGGTATCTATACCCAAACAAGTCTTTCAAAGTTACCAAGGAAAGGGGACAAGATTGAGAAGTGATGAGAATACAGAATGTGCCATCAAATTAAAATAATGCTAAAATGGCTAAGAAAGTTCCTTAGGACTGTATTTATACGGTGCTACCAGTGTACATGGTCAGGGCCAATTAGGGCCTGGAGCAGGAGGGTCATTTGGCCTGGGCCTTGAACTCAAACAGGGCCTTCTTGGTATTTGGAAAGTTCTGTAACTTGTTTTATGTGCATCATGTGTTGCCATTTTTTGTTTATTATGGCTAAGTGTCTCAAAAGCTGGAAGTGAGCAGAGCCTCTCTGGACCTCTCAGAAAGGTTATTACAGAGTTCTGAAAGAAAAGCCCCTACCCAATCTGAAATTTAACATAAGGGAGGAGAGAGAGACAGATGTGGGAACAAACAGAATATGCAGTTCAGTTACATAGTTTTATAGTAATATCCTAAACAGAGTTACATCCTTCTAATCTAGGGTTGCCAACTCTGGGTTGGGAAATATCTGGAGATTGCCAGAGTGTCCATCCTCCAAAGCCATTTTCACCAGGGAAATTGATTTCTGTCATCTGGAGATCAATTGCGATTCTGTGAAATCTCCAGGCCCCACCTGGTAGTTGTTAACCTTATTCTAAGCCTCTTGACTTCAGTGTACTTAGAAGGGTACAATGCTGCTTATGACTGCTGTATTAGTTGCAACAGAGGATTTATGCAAAGAACAGGGGAGGCAGTTTCAACCAATTTCACCTTTCTGCTGTAGCATCCAGTGCTGCATGGCCTATTGTGCAGGGGCTCCCATGCCCCAACCAACTTGCTCCATTCACTGAAGCTTTGGATCCCACCCATTGTAAGAGGAAAAGCAGATTAATTATTATTCTGCTGGGTGTTCTTTGGATTAGGATATTTAAAATGTGGTTATCTGAGGAGAAAGGTACTAAGTTTAATATGTGGTTTAATCTTGAAAGCGCTATTGTCTTGTTGATGCCTTAAGGCAATTACGTAATTGCTTCCATCGTCATTAATATAGAATTCAGTTTTCTAAATGCTCTTTCCTGGAGCTGGTCATTTTATATCTGTATTGCTAATATCAACAGTTATATTAACAGAATGCAAAACAAGGTAGAGTAAGGTCAAAAGAGGGTCCCTGGACTTCTGGATTGGACAAGATAACAGCAGGTTTTGCTGAAGGCTTGAATAACAGAAAATTCTCAGAATTCCATATTCTCTGAAGAACAAAATAACTGATCCACAGATATGATTGATCAACAAATTGAAACCATGTACAACAGCAACTGAGAAAGGCTTAACAATGCAACTCTACATGTTCTTTCTTTCTTATTTGCATGTGCAATTTTACATTCTTGATACACTTGGCACAATCTTGATTGCAATTACTCTTTCCAGTCCTTCACCTCTCTCCTTGTATTCCCCTCCCAATTGCAACTGTCACAACCCCCCCCCCCCTTCAACAATGTCTCTGTTGGGTTCAGCAGCATGCCCCTGTCCTCAGTGGCTCACATCCATCTCACCCCTTCCTGCCCTATTTGAGCTTGCAGAGCCTCATAGCTGTGGAGGGGGGTTGCAACACCAGGTTCCTCCTCAGCTTCACTGGGTCCTTCCTCTACAGCCTGGAGAGATAATCCAGCCACCTCCTCACTGGCCTGCGTCTAAGCCCCTTATGAGGCCAGTTCAGCAAGCTGTACATGCTCATTCAATTCCCATGAAGCCCTTTCCCCTCCCGTTGCCCTAGCAATGCTGAACTGCTAGCAGTTTTTGGCAGTAACTGAAGTGGGGCCTTAGGAGGCCCATAATGTGTTACTGCTATTGCACAATTCCTCCTTGTTGCTGCTGTCATCCTGGCCAGCTTGGCAGCTGTTGGTTGTGGTTTAATTATTAGGGTCTTAATGGGCCCTTATTGTCTTGTTGCTGTCCAGGTAGGCCTCCTCATCACTGGTGCCATGGGTTCCCAAGTGAGTGTCCTGCAACTGCTTGGTAAATCCAGGGCACCTTTGGCAATGGGGGTGGGCCTGCTCTTGGACAGTATCATTTGATAAAGTTCTTTTGAGTCAGCTCAGATTCTGCTGTCCCATAATCAACTGGAACATGGTCACACAGGTATGGTGGATCTACGTATGGTACGCATAATTACATGTACATCTTTATATGTACATTCTTCTTAACATTGTATGGGAAAAGAAAAGAAAAAACATCAAATGAGCCTTGCTGGATCAGACCAGTGGCCCATATAGTCCAGCATCCTGTCTCACATAGTGGCCAACCAGTTCCTCTGGAGGGTCAACAGCAGGGTATAGAGGTTGAGGCCTTCCCCTGATGTTGCCTTCTGTCACTGGAATCCAGAGGTTTGCCTCTGAATGTTGAGGTTCCCTTTAATCACCATGACTAGTAGCCACCAATAGACCTATCCTCCATGAAGCTGTCTAAGACCCCTTTTAAAGCTGTCTATGCGTGTAGCCATCACTACATCCTCTGGCAGTGAATTCCACATATTAATCACTTGCTGTGTAAAAAAGTATTTCCCTTTGTCTGTCCTGAATCAATTGCCTATCAACTTCATTGGATGCCATCAAGTTCTAGTATTTTGGGAGAGGGAGAAATATTTATCTTTGTCAACTCTCTGCACCCAGTGCATAATTTTATAAATCTCTATCATGTTGTCCCCACTTAGTCCTTTGCAGATGGAGGTAAAGTCATATAGTAATATCACAGTATATAAAGCTGACTCTGAGTTTTTATATCAGGTGTGGTTGAGCCTTCCTTCCTCCTTTCTATCTGGGTCCTTACTCAGTGTTAGTTTCTCTGCTGTCATCAATAAACTGGACAGGATGCAGCTGGCATCTGTATAAAATCTGGGTCAAAACCAGAATATATCCCAATGAAACAGCTGAATTGCTGATGGTTTATAGGGGTTGACATGAAACCATTACAGAATGACTTTTCTTAACAAAGGAAAATATAGAGCTAACTAAAAAAAACAAAACACCTGCAGCTACTAGATTAGTTCATAAGGTAGAAAGACATGGAGAGATAGTAAACTACTTGGATTAGCCTGCTGGGATCATGACTCCATCTATTCCAAACAAAGTTAATCAGCCACTAGCTTCCCCACAGATGGTAGTCCCAAGCATTGAAGCCCCATGGATATGCTGAGACCAATTATATTTATAATTCATGTTGTCTGCCTTCAAGTTCTGTTTTGAATTTTAAAACAAAACTCTGGAGTTGGGGAAAACGATAAGATTTTGCACTGAGGCAAATAGATTATACTTCTGCTGCCATTACTAGTAAATGTAAACCAGGGAACTTCTTTGCATGGTATTTAATCAACTTGTGGAAGTTACTGCCACAGGATATAGACATGGCCGCATGCTTAGATCGACTTAAAAGGGCTCTATGCGCATTCATGGAAGATAGATCCATCAGTGGGTATAAGTGCTAAATGGAATTGCTGTATTCCGAGACAGTATTCCTCATGGTGGGACAACAACTGGGAACAGCATTTGCCTATGTGTCCCTGATGTCAGCATATTGGGAAACAGGATGGTGGACTAGACAGACCAGTGGTCTGTCCAGCAGGCTGTTCTTACACTTTTAATGTTATTAGAGAAGGAATCTAGTAGAAAGAGTTTAAAGAGCTCTCTGTGAACAACAATATGCTATTTTAAACAACCCTAACATAATGTAGTACTGCAGCCAAAAACATTCACTATTATTGTCCACTGTTTGAAAATATTCTTTGTCAGATTATTCCAGTTTCCAGTATACAACAATGGACACTTTTAAAAAAATTTGAATACTTGTTTTGAAATGGATGTATGCTCTCATGCTGAAACAACTGACTTCTGAAGCCCTACTTCAGGCTTTCTTTATTCAGAACACTTGATACTTTTAGATTGTTTGTTTCTAAGTACACCTGCCTTTACTTGGTTGCAGGTTCACAGTAGGAGCAAAAAGTAACCAAGGACATATATTTTTAGTAATTGGTTTAATTTTTATATAAGAGAACCTCAGTGAAGTGAACCTTTTGATGAGTGAGCATGACACCGTGAAAAGCTCTGCATTTTCTATAAAATTCTTCTGTATCTTGAAAGCCACTGTCAGCTGCTTTGACTGGGCATAGCACTAACCTAAATATTTCAAAGTATCTTTTCTCCAGTTTCTTAGGAGTTTTAGCCTAGTAAGAGTAAAGAAAGTGATCTTTTGACACCCTTAGAGTGTATCCAGACTGGTAGTTTCCTGTGATCTACTACAAGAAATCATCGCAAGCAGGTGGGATGGTATGTAGTAAGACCATCTGTCACGCCTTGTTCCTTTTCACGTTTCATTCTTTGCTTTTCTTGGGCAAAAAGCAGAATCTCAGTAGAGAGATATAAGTGTTCATATGATTTATCTGGAAGAAAGTATTACTCTGTCCCTCTTCCCAATCTTTGAATCATCTCTCCCTTCATTATCAAAGTCCTTTTCTTAAGAACACACACATGAATTTGTGCTATTGTAGCTATTCAGCAGATACATTGATAATTTCATCCATTAACTTCTGCCAGGAGAAGCTAAAGTTGTGTACTTCGACATACTGGAACCTGGCTATATCGTGATTTGTGTGGTCTCATCCCCCCCCCCCTCCAGTTTATTGTGGAATGTATAGGTGCATAGGTGAATGGCTGTGATTTAGCAAATTCAGCATTTATTAAAAAGGAGCCTGCAGTTCCTGAAGAAGAAAGAATTATGATGTGTGGAAACATTCAAAGATTAATTCCTGCACAATGAAAGATAAAAGGGAAATATGTGACAAAAATGTTGGTGTGGACAAACTCTGAAAGTGCGGCTTACAGTCCCTTCTCTGCCAAGTCATTTCTTATGTTTAGCGTTGCAGAAGTGGGAGTACACAAGAATATTTTACAACCAGTCCACTCTTTGCTTAGATTAAGATCAGTGGTGTATAAATCCTTAGCCCTGTTTAATCTCTTTACAGTGAAGAACATTAAAAAGAATAAGTGTGGGCTGGGCAAGAAATTTTATTCATAAAAAACCTGCTAGAAACTATAATATGTAACATTAGCCTGTAGCACCAGGAACTTCCAGGCAGCCAAGGAATTAAAATACCCACAGAGTATGTAAAGATGAACTGTAGATCATCTAGTCTTCCATTCAATGTGGGAATTTTCACAAACGACAATGAATGTACCATTTCTTCGCTATTGATGTGCATGTGTGAACATTGTTAATTCAGGGCAGGAAGGACAAGAAGGCTATTTCAAAATAAGATGTACATTCCAGACAATTTTCTTTTATTTTGCTTTGAAGACCCAGAAAATACAGAAACTACTTTTAGCTTCATGTGTAAGTGTGCTAAGTTCTGAAGGGCTTGACTACCTAAATATCAGAATATTCAACAAAGTTATTTTGTAAGTTTGGGGTGTGTACAGGACCTAGGGGATTATTTCAAACTGCTGTTCTTGATGCAGTCACACCCTTGATGCTGGGGAGTTAGCTAAGGCAAGCTTCGCACATGAGAATGTAGTAAAAAGATGTTCCAGTGTACTTGTGCCCCTTATGTCCATTGCTTGATATCACTCTCCTTATGTCTTCTCCATAAGAATGCTAAGACTGCCATGCCAGTGAAACTCATGCAAATGTGTATGGTTGTGGGAGTGGGCAAGGCAAGGTTCCTTTCCATACCTGGCCTAGGGAGCAATCCTAAGCAGATTTATTTGGAAGTTATTATTTATTTTTGATTTATATAAGATTTATACAAGCAGGGCTCCGTTGGGGCCGGGGCGCGCCGGAGCGACGCTCCGGGAGAGAGTCAGCGGGGGGGCGGGCACATAATCAAGCCCCGCCCCCCAGCTCACTTTCCCCGGCGCGCCAGCCCATTGCAGCCTCCACGCCCTTCCCGATCGCCCTCCCTGGCCCGCGGCTCGCTGCCGGGCCAGGGAGAAGGCTCCAGCCTCCCTCCCCCCCGATCGCCCTCCCTGGCCAGCAGCGAGCCGCGGGCCAGGGAGAAGGCTCCAGCCTCCCCCCCCCATCGCCCTCCCTGGCCGGCGGCTCGCCGCGGGCCAGGGAGAAGGCTCCAGCCTCCCCCCCCCATCGCCCTCCCTGGCCGGCGGCTCGCCGCGGGCCAGGGAGAAGGCTCCAGCCTCCCACCCCCCCCCCGATCGCCCTCCCTGGCCGGCGGCGAGCCGCGGGCCAGGGAGAAGACTCCAGCCTCCCTCCCCCCGATCGCCCTCCCGGCGGCGTGCCCGCCCACCCACCCCATCTCCCTCCCTGGCCAGTGGGCGAGCCGCGGGCCAGGGAGAAGGCTCCAGCCTCCCCCCCCCATCGCCCTCCCTGGCCGGCGGCTCGCCGCGGGCCAGGGAGAAGGCTCCAGCCTCCCCCCCCCCAATCGCCCTCCCTGGCCGGCGGCTCGCCGCGGGCCAGGGAGAAGGCTCCAGCCTCCCACCCACCCCCCGATCGCCCTCCCTGGCCGGCGGCTCGCCGCGGGCCAGGGAGAAGGCTCCAGCCTCCCCCCCCCATCGCCCTCCCTGGCCGGCGGCTCGCCGCGGGCCAGGGAGAAGGCTCCAGCCTCCCACCCCCCCCCCGATCGCCCTCCCTGGCCGGCGGCGAGCCGCGGGCCAGGGAGAAGACTCCAGCCTCCCTCCCCCCGATCGCCCTCCCGGCGGCGTGCCCGCCCACCCACCCCATCTCCCTCCCTGGCCAGTGGGCGAGCCACGGGCCAGGGAGAAGGCTTCAGCCTCCCCCCCCCAATCGCCCTCCCTGGCCGGCGGCGAGCCGCGGGCCAGGGAGAAGGCTCCAGCCTCCCACACCCCCCCCCATCGCCCTCCCTGGCCGGCGGCGAGCCGCGGGCCAGGGAGAAGGCTCCAGCCTCCCCCCCCCCGATCGCCCTCCCTGGCCCGCGGCGAGCCGCGGGCCAGGGAGAAGGCTCCAGCCTCCCCCCCCGATCGCCCTCCCTGGCCGGCGGCGAGCCGCGGGCCAGGGAGAAGGCTCCAGCCTCCCCCCCCGATCGCCCTCCCTGGCCGGCGGCGAGCCGCGGGCCAGGGAGAAGGCTCCAGCCTCCCACCCACCCCATCGCCCTCCCTGGCCCGCAGCAAGGTGCTGGGCCAGGGACAAGCCCCCAGCCCTCCCCCTCCTCACCATTCCTGGGTCGTGGGGGGGGAGGTAGTAAGGGAAGAGCTGGGCCTGAGTGGCTTTAAGCCACTGGGGCCCAAGCAAGGGGGGGGGAGGGAAACACCTTGTCTGCCTGTCTGTCTGTCTTCCTTCCTTCTCTCTCTCTCCCCCACCTACTTACCTTCCTGTTGCTTCCTTCCTTCCTTCTCTCTCTCTCCCCCACCTACCTACCTACCAGCCTACCTTCCTCTGTCTGTCTTCCTTCCTTCTCTCTCTCTCCCACCTACCTACCTACCTACCTTCCTCTGTCTGTCTGTCTGTCTTCCTTCCTTCTCTCTCTCTCCCACCTACCTACCTACCTACCTTCCTCTGTCTGTCTGTCTTCCTTCCTTCTCTCTCTCCCCCCTACCTACCTACCTACCTACCTACCTACCTACCTTCCTCTGTCTGTCTGTCTGTCTTCCTTCTCTCTCTCTCCCCCCTACCTACCTACCTTTGTCTGTCTGTCTGCCTACCTGCCTTCCTTTCTTCCTCTCTTTTCTCCCCCTACCTCCCTACCTTCCTTCCTTCCTTCCTTCCTTCCTTCCTTCCTTCCTTCTCTCTCTCTCTCCCCCCACCTACCTTCCTTCCTTCTTTCCTGTTCCCTTCCTTCCTTCTCCTTTCCTCCCTCATTCTTCCTTCCTTCCTTCCTTTGCCATTAGATAGGCTTGCCAGCTCTGAGTTGGGAAATACCTTGGAGATTTTTGGGGTGGAGCCTGAGCGTGGGTATTGCCTTCTGACACACTTCCAGTGATGTCAGGGGTGTGTGACCTTCTGACACTTCCGGTGACGTCAGGGGGTGTGGCATATGTAAATAAGTTATGCTAATGAGCTCCTGCACCTCTTTTTTTACGAAAGGACCCCTGTATACAAGACTGGTAACTCATGTAATTCAATGGGACTTACTTCCAGGAAAGTGTTGTTAGGATTGCAGCCATTAAGTTTCAGAAAGCAGATGCACAGGTGGCAAGCCTGCATAGAAACACAGAAGCCATCCACAAGATGGTGCCTGCTTTGAGCATTAGTTGTTGGCTCCGAGGAAACTACAGATTCCATTGAATCCTTATGTCATTGTTCTCTGGATTCTTTGTTGCTTCTATATAATATTTCAGTATTTCCACTGAGGGATGCTCTTTCTCAGCTTCCCCACTCACTGTTAGAATTCCCTGGGATCCATATTTGACCTTCTTCTTTCTGCATAGTGTCCCTGGGATACCTCATCAAATCCCATGAGTTTCAATACCAGTGCTGGTAATTCTCAGGTCTTCCTGTCTACTCCTGATCTTTTTTCCTCCTTCTAGTCTCCAGTTGCCTGTTTGATATTTATCCTTGGGTATCTTGTCCCCAGGACTGAATTCCTCATCTCTTCCTTACACATAAGGCTTTTGCCCCTTGTTTCCAGCCATTGACAACATCACCATCCACTCTGTAGAATCAGCATAAAATCTTGGCTTTATGTTTTCCTCTTCTCTCTGTTTTCCTCATACTCAGGCTGTTGCCAAATCATTCTCACTTTACAACGTAGCAAAAACATGGCTCTTCACCTCTGCTCCAATTGACTAAACCTCTGGTGTATGCTCTCATCTTCTCTTGCTTTGACAGTTCAACTTCCTCTTCTCTTGGCTTCTCCTGTCCCACCTTGACCCCCTCACATCTCTCCAGTACTATGGTGCCAAAGTAATTCACCTATGTGATGGTTCTCCTTAAATCCCTGCAAGGTCTTCCTTTCTGTTTCCAGATCCAACACAAACTCCAAAGCCTTACCTTCAAAGCCCCTGCACTTCTGCCATATTTTTGGTTTTATTTCAATAGCTATTGGCAAATAGCTCCCTGGATGACCAAGCAGCATGCTTTTCAAGAAATTAACATTATTTTGCTATATAACTAGTTTCCTGTTTCGCAAGTAACATACTGTGAACACATTATTTTCATGTACCATACTGTGAAAACATTTCCTAGCCCTGGCAAAAGCTTTCAACTTTTCCTAACAATAGCTCACGATGCAAAAACTAATTAATTCACACTAGAGCTCTGTATACTGATTAAGCCCCTCTTTAAATCAGGGGCTGGGTAATAAGCAACTTCCCTTCTCCTTTCTCTCTGTTTCTGTAGCCTTTGCCAGAATGGATTGCTAACTGCACTGAGATGGAGTTCAGACCTGAGTGAATGCCTGTGAAATTATGTTTGGCAAACTGTTTATTCTGTGCATTTCAAGGACACTTCAAAGCTATTACATAAAAGCCATATGGATGACATATATCTCTCCAATTTGGTTGCTGTCTGTGAACTTTTTAGTGTGTAAACTGTGGACATGAAGTTCAGCTGTTCTCAAAATTCAGCGTACAACAATAGCGTTGACTAGTCTGACACCTACTGGTAAAGAAAATGAGAACAGCAGAACAGACAGCAGATTTCTTTTTCGCTCTGTCACCTTTCTGTATTTTTTCATTTTCTCCTTTCATTCAGGAAGGGTGATATACATCTACTTTGACCAAACTTGGTACTTGGCATGTTTAATTAATTGCATAACATACTCTTCAAATTTACCCTTTTTTCCCACCTGTAATTCAACTTTACACCATTCTCTCATTTTCACTCTCCTTCATTTGTATTTTTCCCCTGTGTACTTTTTTTTGCTGGTATCGACCCTTTTAATAATGTTAGAAACTGTAGGGAAATTGCTTTGAAGTCTTCACTTTGCTATTTCTCACCAAAATAGCTCTTTTTCCTTGATCTGTGATTGTAACTTTAATCATGGAGACACATTATCATTCTTATTGCTCTCTATTAGGCAGCCTGCCTTTCAAAGCTGAAATAGGCCATTTGAGTGAAGGCTCACCATGAGATAGAATTGCTTAAACAGGTTTCCTGAACTGTCTGTAATGCAGTGGTCAGGAATGGACTTTGCTGTGTGACTGGCATGTTAACTAATTCTTAACAGCCGTGCCTATCATTTAGGTCTGTTTTCTCATTTTTCTTGTGCAAGAGCCACCGGACTGACTGTGGATTCATTTGCTTAGAAGAATTTTGTTTTGGTTTCCTTTTGTCTATGAACCACACAGCTCTCCACAAATATACCAACTGTCTGAAAATCAGCACTGGCTTGATGCCCATTGCACTCTCCGAGGTTTGTTACTAATTCAGTCAGTGTAGAAACAGAACAATGTCGTTTAAAAATGCAGGTTTCACATATTCCACCTGGACTGTGAAACTGAGTTCTCAGTGGTGCTCTCAGGGCGGGACTTTGGCCTCACTGGCTAAGTGGGGGAGGTATCCAACAGCAGGCTGCAGCTTTGCATTTGAAGTCTATAGTACCACTTAAAGGGCAGGAGCTCCTATAAGACCGTGAAGTTCAGAGTCGTGAATGATCTTACTGCACCACAGAGAGCTCTCTCTATAGCTAGGGTTACCAGCTCCAGGTTGGGAAATTCCTGGAGATGTGGAGGTGGAGCCTTGGGAGGTGAGGTTTGGGGAGGGAAGCAGCCTCAGCAGGGTATGATGCCATAGTACACCCTCCAAAGCAGCCATTTTCTCCAGCAGAACTGATCTCTGTCATCTGGAAAGCAGTTGTAATTCCAGGTGATCTCCAGCCCCCACCTGGAGGTTGGTAACACTAGTCTATAGCTCACTCTTCTGGCCACTACGAGTACATATTCTGTCACTGGATATCAGTTGCCCTGACCTTGGTGGCCCAGGCTAGCCTGATCTTGTCAGATCTCGGAACCTAAGCTGGGTCAGCCCTGGTTAGTGTTTGGATGGGAGACCACCAAGAGAGTCCAGGGTTGCTACGCAGGGTTAAGCAATGGCACACCACCTCTGTTTATCTCTTGATTTGAAAACACAATGGGGTTGCCATAAGTTGGCTGCTCCTTAATGGCACTTTGCACCTTGCTAGTGGTGCATAAGATTGAATGAAAACCCAGGACAGTCTTAGACAGTAGCTTTGCATCAAAATTGCCTCTTATTCCCCTTCCCTCAATAAGCAAATGTAATTCAACAAGCAAATCTTAACAAGGGGGAGGGGAGAGAGAGTGTCAATAATCTTCTCTCATTGTTCTTCTGAACAAACTTTCTTTGTCTAGGTTATGGATTGCATATTACTTGTTTGTTCCCAGGGAATATGAAGTGCTTACAGTGACTACTAGATCAAACCAAAGATCCATCCAGCTGAGCATTCCATCTCCAACAATAGCCATCCAGATGGCACAGAGGGCCCATCAGTATCGGTGCTTGATGTTATTAACCATGGTCTGTTATTTGTCCTGAACATCTGGTATAGACAGATATAACTGTTTATTCATTTATCTGTTTACCTTCCTTCCCTACTGGAAATACTCTCTGTGAACATCACAAAGCTTTTTCTTGACTTCAGAAAAAAAATTATGTTGGGATAGTGTCTGCATGAAACATCTTGTTTGGCCGTAATGGTTTAGCTGGTACTCCAGATCATTTATTAATAACATTAATAGCATCAAACTCAACTCCAAATCCAAAAACTTGTGTCTCTTTGATTGTGAAAAGTGCCCCCTTTGTACTTACTCTTTATTTCCTATTCTTTATCAGTTACTAAGTTAGGAGAAGACCTGGCATCTGGTGGCTCAATGCCATATGAGGGGTCATCGTACACTATGACTGCTAAGTTTCCTGAGTAAGGCGTCGTTGATGAGGAACTTTGTCCAAAGCTGAGGATATCACAACCCACACATTCTTAACTGCAAGCCAATTTTGGAGGTGCCAGGGCCATTATGCATTGTTGCACAGCCTGTTTAGCAGTCTAGCGCATAAATATCAAATTAGAGAATCTCTTTAGTTTCCTAGATCTCCACTGGATGAAAGACAGATATTAGAGTAAATTGGCTGTAACATTTTTCCTACACCTTCTTTGTCAGTAATCATTATGTGCCTAATTTTGAAGTAATTGAACATGGTGCAATTTTCTGAAAATGGGGTTATCACACTCAACTCAAGTCCTCCTCTGTAACATAAGTGTAGAATGGATACCTGCAACTTTGACAAATAGCTCAGAAAGTCCAGACCCATTAGATTACCACACCTTTCCATTAGCACACATTCCTTCTCTTAAAAGCACATAACTGAACCACAAAAGCCAAATGCTTAGCTCACAAAAAGGAATGCAGGAAGACCTTGATGGGATTTTGTTAAGTCTATTCATGCATTAATATTCCTCCATATACCATTGGGCCTGATCATAGAAAACCATTATCCTCTTTCCCTTTCTTTTTTGTCAGCTACAAAAATGGCCCTAGGGACTTATAAAAATGGAGATGGATGTTTTCCTTTGAGTTTTTGTTCCCTTTTTCTTTTTTTTTCTCATAGCCATACCCTAGTTTTCAGCTGGATTGGCTCTCAAAGAGAGTATCAGCTTGCTTGCCCTCTGTGACAAGGACTACGGACATTTCTGGCCAAGTAATACACACCAGTGCCCAGAATCTTCCTGAGCTTGGGAGTCAGATGATCAAGGAGAGCCACTCCATTACTGGCTATATAGCTCCAAGACCAGTTGCACTTCTTAAATTTCAGCAAGTCACTACTGGAAAAAGTAGGGGAGGGGCTGTGGCTCAGTGGTAGAGCATCTGCTTGGCATGCAGAAGGTCCCAAGTGCAATCCCCAGCATCTCCAGATAAAAAGATAATGTATCATGTGATGTGAAAGACCTCTACCTAAGACCCTGGAGAGCTGTCGGGTAAACCATACTCGCTTTGATGGACCAAGGGTCTGATTCATTATAAGGCAGCTACTCTTCCTCTGTCATTCTCCCTGCTGCCTGTTCCCCACATTTTCTTGAGCACTTCCTTGACCAGTATCCTGCTTAGCTCTCCATCATATGATCCAGATCTTTGCCTATGGCATTCCATCTTGGTTATGTACTCTGTGCTTGGCTGCCTTACTAGTTGCTGAGACTTGACCCTGTGAAGTTTGAATTACTGAACACTTCACAAGCATTCATGGATGTGTGAACTATGGGATGCATCTCTTTTCAGGTCAGTTATAATTCTGGAGGCCATTTGTGACAATGATTGCCCTGTTTTGTGTGTGAGTGTGTTTTCTCTTTGCACAATATACAACAGGCTGCTGTGATCAGACTGAGCATTGTTGATGCAGAAATTTAAATTCCTTTTTTCCTTGACTTTGGGGTGGTTGAATATATCTGGTTTAGACATAATTGGTGCCTCGCATTAGACAATTCCAGTGTCAAAATTACCTCAGGTCTCTTTGATCTCCTCTTTGATCTTGTGCTGTGTTTTCATCCCTTAATGCCTACAAAAATATCTTAAAAAATAGCTAAAAAATGACAGTTTCACTTAGCCATTGTTCCTGATGGTTTTATCCCTGGGAAAGTAACCAGAGCAGTCTTCATCCACAATGAAACAATTATACAAGCCTAAATCTGTTCTGGTGTTTTATGACCCTTAGAATGATGTTAATTAATGAAGACTATAGAAGTTTTCTTGCTAAATCACCATTCACTGAGCTTGTTCATCCTTCCAGCCAAGGTGACTCAACCAGAGTTACACAAGCAGTCCAAGCTAAAGTGAGAACCATCCTGGTCCAATAAAGTTCTGCCGCTGCAGTTCTTTAGGTTCCATTCCATTAAAATCCATTACTGAAAGTTCATAGACTATACCACAGACTAATAAAAAGTTGTACTATTATATACTAGCCTGATACCCATGCTTCACTAAGGTATTTAAGTTCCGTAAATCCAGTTATAATACTGATGATGTGAAGTTTGAAATGTAACATTTGTTGTAGGAATTCTAATGGAGAAGATTGTTGTGTAAAAAACAAAGTGAGACATACATACTGTTTTCCCCCCCTCTGCTGAAGGACCTCTCTGTAGACCACATTGGTGGTTCTGCCCTCAGGTGCTAGGATCACCAGGCTGCTTGGGGAGCTCACTCTGGAGCAGGCAACATAGAACTGTCCATTTAAGAAGCAGTCGTCTGTTAAGTCAACTCCTGCCACCTTCCACAAAAGTGATGGTCTTTCTACTAGTGTTCCTGGATTGTTTTGCTCATATGGAGACTGTGTTGTTCTGAGCGCTTCTGGGTGATCTTGCTGATACTTGGCCTGCGCAGCTCAGTGCCCCACAGGAGTACTATGTGCACAATGTCTTTGCTGCATTCCTAAGTTGCCTTCTCCTTGTAGTGTTAAAGTACCCTGGCCCTGCTCTGACACCTGACAGACACCCGCCTGTCTGGTGTGTGTGTGGGATTATGTTTAAAGGCATCCAGGAGGCTGGGCCAGCAGCAGGGCTAAGGCATCCTGCTGGGCAAACCTCCCCGGTGGCTGTAAGCATCCCACCTCCTCTCCTACACCTGACAGGAAGCTGCATGTCCAGTGTAGAAGGGAGAGGGGGAGGAGTATTAGAGGCCACTGTGGAGGTGGGGCCACCAAGATCACTAAGGCATTACTGCTGGGGCAGGCTCCCTCGTGGCTTTAAGCACCCTGCACCCACTGCTGCACCCGACAGACAACCGCCAGTCTGGTGGTGGGAGTGTGTTGGAAGCCATCAGAGAGGCTGGGCCAGCAGCATTACTGCACCTCACAGGTGGTTGTTGTCCATTCCTGATTTCTTCAACTGCAATTAGCTCTCTGTACTCTCTTGTTACTGGTGATTTTTTTAACCTCAGAATGCTGAGCTCTGCAGCTGACCAATCAGAGAGTGGGGGGTGTAAGGAGGCAGCCTCATTGAAATCAATGGGGGAGCACATTTTCCCCCTTTTGATGCACTTAATTTTTGTTTATGTGTGGTCTAGTGTTGCAATTAAATTCCATTGATGTTAGGGACAAAAACTCCCACTGAACATAGCATTTATGAGGAAACTATAAATATAAGCATGTGCAATCAAAACAGTTCCTGTCCATTTGTGTACCTGATCAATGTTAAACACAGAGATGCTGCAAGTAGAACAAAGTTTGAGTCCAGTGGCGAGATGCTGCAAATATATGCTATTAACTCTATTCTGTCATTTAAAAAGTATGCTCTATTGATAATAAAGACAATGACTGTGAAAGTACATTGGTTCTAGGTCCATTTTAGAATGGCTGCCAAAGCCCTTATTGGCTGGACTTTAAATATGAAATTTGATACAGATTTGCTCAGAGGTTATCGATTTAGAACTGCTTAGCCCAGTGGTGATCAGTCTGCTGCATGATAGCAAGTTGATTCTTAGAAAAGGACCCCAGATACCACAGCTCTTTACTGATTTTTTAAAAGATGTATTTAAATCAATAGAGTGATGTTACCTTTCAAGCACACTAGAACTAAGTTTTCAGTTGCACTTATACAAACATACATGATTAGATGGCCAGTCTACCCAGGAGCTGATGGTTTTTGTCAAACAGAAGTCCTGGTAGTCAACTGTTGCCACCGTTCTTGGCCTGTTAGTATCAAAGTAGAGACTTCACTGATACAGTGTATTCTGGAAGCTTCCCTAGCAGTTTTCTCTCACAAGCCAGCCCTTTGTCCTTTTATAGTAGTTGACCATAGTTTTTTTTCTTATTTTGCAAACCTTCAACTTTAGACAATTCACAAATGACAGACCCTGGCTAGACCTTTGCGTAGGCAAGACAGGCACAGTTGTCTCGGCAAAACCTCAGGGGTATACACTCAACCGTTTCAGTGTCTAATTTTAGACAGTTTTATCACCCACATGGAGATCCCCTTTCTGGATCATGCTGTTCTTCCTTCATGCCACCTCTAGATGCCCTCTGGGATACTGGGACCTCCATGCCTTCTCTCCTGTCTTCATGAAAGCAAAGTCACAAGTCAACAATGCACTCAAATGTATATCGATACATCTGATTTGATTATTAGCATGGTTAGCTAAATTAATCATACCTATAAGTTGAGATCATGTCAGTTTCTGTAGCTCATAACAGTCAACATCAACACAGCTCTGAGTTCTTCTCTGTATATCCAAGTCAAAGAAGCAAGAGCCCTGGACTCACTTGGGGCTGTTTTTGCTGGGGCGGGGGGAGGCTTGGTAGCAAGAGAGGGGAAGCAGGGTTCTTACCTGGCTCCCTGGCAGCTGCTTGGCAATGAGGGTGATTGACACTGGCTCCAAAAGGGACCAATCAGGAGCCAGTCAGTCGGGAGGGAGCCTCCAAGTGGACCTGAAGGCCCAAGGTTTTCACTGGGGTCCACTCCCAGAAGAGTTAAGGGATCACTGCTGGGAAGGGGGTTCTCTCACTCTGCACCTGGTGATACAGACCTCTGACAGCAAGCTGGCAGGAAGAATTTTTATCTTTCTCCTAGCTCCTTTTTCCTGTTAGAAGTGGGGGACTTGCAACACTTCCTTCCCTAATATCTCACAGATAGTGTTTCAACCAAGACGTATCTGGGGAAATGTAGTCCTCTGGATGCCTGACTTCAGGTGCTGAGAAGGGGCTTGGAAATAAGGTTAAGTAGGGGGGGAAGGGGGAGGGAGAGAGATTGTATTCCTGCTGTCTATTGGTTGGCTGGCCAGGCTACTGGTGCCAACTGCAGCAGCTTAATGCTAGCACAAATTAACTTGGGAGTGAGGAGGAGAACAGAGGAGGAAGAAGGAAACATGGAAGGAGGAAGGGAAAGGGAAAAGACTCTTCTGAACGGAGACTTCAAAAAGCTGAGCTCTCTGCCAGGATTTAGGCACATAAGCTCATCTCTACTTCTTAATAATATTTGACTAATATAATAACAACAAATCATGACCTGAATAGCCCAGGACAGTCTGATCTCACCAGCTCTTAGAAGCTAAGTAGGGTTGGCCCTGGTCAGTATTTGAAAGGGAGACCTCTAAGGTATACCAGGGTCATGATGTGGAGGCAGGCAATGACAAACCTCTAATGTCTCTTGCCTTGAAAACCCCATGGGGTCAATGGCAAAAGTAAATAACAACAACAAAGTTATGTCAGTGCTCATAGAGAACTGGCAAAATAACCCCTCAAAACACAGCAAACATTTTTTTTTTGTTCTCTGACTGGTAGATTATTAGCTCATAATTGTAACATTCCAAGCTTTATCTTAACCTGTCTTTGACTTCCTATCACTTTCCCAATTTCTTTTTGCCATTTACATCTTCACATTAGCTAGTAAATTACGGATCGAACCCCTTTGTTTTAGATTGCAGCATTTTAGCTTATTTAATAACATCATTTGCCATATGCATGGGTATAGTACAATTCCAGTTACAGCTTTAACAATTTTTGAAACATACTTACAAAATTCTAGTACATTACCATGTAGACTCATGAATACTACCTCAAGGACTCAACACTGCCAACATCTCTCCTAGATTCGAGTCCTTAGAGATGAACATGATTTTCAGGATATAAACTTTTGAGAGTCAAAGCTCTCTTCTGATGAAGGGAGGTATAACAGACAAACATGGCTACCCTCTGAAAATAACATTTATCCTAGCAGAACTATACATTTTACAGTAACATTGGGATGATATTTTAGTTGCAGCCTTGACTGATCAATAAAATCATTTCCCATGTGTTATATTATATTGCCTATGTCAGAATGCATTGAGTCTCTGACAAAATGCCAATAAGGACCAAAAATATTAGCACCAGTGATCAGCTGCAAATAGAGCCCACGCACCCAAGTTTCAGATCACTAGAAAGCAGAAGCCTGGCTCTGAGTGCATTTTCTATCTTGCTATTCCATGCAGTTCACACTTCTGCAATGTTTCTCTTTTCAAAAATATACCAAATAAGAGCTTGAATTAAATGCAGATGTCAGGTGCCTGTGATTACTTAAAACAAGGTTGTTGCAGAACTACAAGTAAGCAAGGTGTCCGATGCAATGCCAAACAGCAACTTATTTTATTTATTTCATTTAAGGTTGTCTTTAATTGCAAAGGCTCAGTTGAATCCCAGCATTTATAATTTGGCAGACTGTAATGAAAAACAATACATTTACAGATCATTCCTAAGCAGAGATCTGCCCCGTTACCCAGAGTTTTACCTACTGATTTCAATAGCTTTGAAAGGGTATAATTCTGCACTGGAAATAAAACTTCTGTTGTGCTCCTCTGAATTCTAACAGCAGCTTCTCTCCCCCCCAATTATTACTTTAATCTTAATTAGTCAGGTTTTCCCATGGAAGCAACTCTCTGCTATTCTCCTTGATGGAGCAATCCTCCTTTTCCCCAAGTGATTTCTTTTAAATGGCTTATGAGCATTCCTTCACACTCCTATCAAATTAATATGAGCAGTTGCTAACCTGGGTAAATGGAACATGATTTTCTCGGCTGGGGAGCCTTTTGCTAGAGTTAATTATGCCTGATCATTTATCCAGCTTCTACTTGTGTTGCATGTCTGTCTTCATCACTTGTGTTTTCTAATTTTAGAGGAACTAATATTAAGCCCTATACCAATGTTTGCTATAAGCAGTACTCATGGGCCCAGTGCAGGTTATCATGCAAAATAATGATTCTGTGGTTAATTTGTGAAACCAGGATTTGGCTTGTAGACTGTGCCCCCCCCCCCCCCCCAGTGGAACATCGTAACTGACTTCCATGGGCAGCAGAGACTCACCAGGTATTCCTTAATTCAGACATAGACTCACCAGGTGTTCCTTAATTGCCTCTTCATTGGAATAATCAATCAACAGGCCTTCTCATGAGCACAGTTCCCTTCAACCGCCCACTTCTGCTGTTTGAAAATCTCAGGGGGTGGAGCTGTGCCTGTCCCTTGGGGCAGTGCTACCAGGCTTCCCACAGCTCCTCCTTTAGGTTCCTCTTCCTTCTTTGCACCCTCTCAGCCAGCTTACCTTCCTCACCTCCCCTGTCTCTCCTGACAACTCCTCCAGTCCCTTCTCTGAGCCTTGTTCTTCTCTTAACTTCTTCCTTGCCTTGCCCTGTCCCAGCTGGGTTTGCACAGGGCTTTGCCAACCCTCATGCCTCCAGCTAATGTCCTGGGCTGGAAAACCTCCTGCTCTTGCTGCTATGCTCAGCTGCTGCCTTGTGGGAGGGAGACTGTCCTGCAGGTGGTGCACCCACACTCCTGCTGAGCCCATCAAGCTGCTACAGGTTTCTTGCAAGGCTTCCTGCCCTGTACTGGAGCAGCTGCTGCCTTGAGCCCAGTATGCTTCTGTGCCACACAGATGATTATTCAAATCTTGATTTGCCTTGACAAATGCTGGTATTGTTGCTTTCTCTCTATAGCCTGGGAGAGGAGCAGACCAGGATAAGATGAGGATTAAACCAGGAATTCAGACTGCACAAAGTCATAAATGAGCTTCAGCTTAGATTTATTGTGAGGTCCTTAGGAGATTCTTGCGGAGATTCCTAACCCCCTCTGACTCCAGGATTCTATGACAAGCATCACATGACCACCCAACACGTGATTCTGAACATGGGACAACCTGTTTGTGTTGATGCTTACTGACAGAAAAATGGTATTTGTGGCTGGTTAATCTGTACTGACTTGTCACTTGAGGAGGCAACAAGGATGATGTGTTAACCTAAACCTGTCCACATGTTCGCATGCGTACATTTCATTTTTCTTTGAATGTGCATTAATTTTTATGTTATACTCAATGCATGCACAGCTCATTTAAACCTAGGGTTGCCAGCCCCCAGGTCCATGCAGGGGTTCCCCAGCTTCTGGGGGCTTCAATCCACCCCTGGCCAGCTGGCCAGTGGCGGAAGCCCCACTTCCAAGAGTGACCACCTGCCTGGCCACTCCTCGCCCTCTCTCCTGCCCAACTTAAAGGGCTTCAGCTGATTGGTGGGAACGATGTGGCTCATCAACCAGCTGGAGGGCTCTTTAAATCTAGTAGGAGGGAGGGAGAGGAGTGGTTGCGAGCCACGCACTTGGCTGGCAAAAAGGATCTTTAAAGGATCTTTTTGTGAGCAAGGTGGAGGCCGCAGTGTGCGGGGCTGAGTGGTCCACAACTGTCCCTCTCCCTCCCTCCTGCTAGATTTAAAGGGCCTTCCAGCTGGTGGGCCTGCCAATCAGCTGAAGCCCTTTAAATTGGGGAGGAGGGGAGGGAGAGGGGTGGCTGGGCAGGTGGTTGCTCTTGGGGGCGGGGCTTGGGGCATCCCTGCCCACCCCCGGAACACCCCCCAAAATCCCCCTGCCAGAGCGACAAGGGGACCTGGCAACCCTATTTAAACCCTGATAATGGTTGCCAGTTTTATTTTTAAAGTATATGTGCTTCATCTGTTTCTTACAAACAGGTCCATGTGCATGCAGAACATACACACATTCCTTGTAACATATGGAAAGGGCTTCTGCCCTATAAAACACAATTTTCCAGCCTAAATTTATTAGAAGCACCATTAAAGGACATTATTATATCTTTAAAATGGATAAAACTTTTTAATCAATGGTCAGTTGTCTGAAATTCAACTCTCCAGTTTATCTGTGGTGTTATTTTCAACCTATTTTCTGTTGTGTTAAGAACATAGGAGAAGCCAATGTTGGATCAGGCCAGTGGCCCATCCAGTCTAACACAGTGGCCAAAAACACCAGGTGCCCTCAGAAGGTCCAGCAGTGGGGGCAGGAAGCCCTCACACTGTTGCCCCCTCCCAAACACCAAGAATACAGAGCATCACTTGCCCTAGACTGAGAGTTCCTATCTATTCTTTGTGGCTAATAGCCACTGATGGACTTCTGCTCCATATGTTTATCTAATTCCCTCTTGAAGCCGTTCATGCTTGTAGCCGCCGCTACCTCCTGTGGCAATGAATTCCACTTGTTAATCACTCTTTGGATGAAGAAGTACTTCCTTTTATCTGTTCTAACCCGACTGCTCAGCAATTTCATGGAGTGCCCATAAGTTCTTGTATTGGGAGAAAGGGAGAAAAGGACTTCTTTCTCTACTCGCTCTATCCCATGCATAATCTTATAAACCTCAATCATGTCACCCCTTAGCCGTCGTTTCTCCAAGCTAAAGAGCCCCTTTCTTTATAGGAAAAGTGTTCCAACCCTTTTATCATTCTAGTTGCCCTTTTCTGCACTTTTTCCAATGCTATAATATCTTTTTTGAGGTGTGGCGACCAGAACTGTACACAGTGTTATTTCTGGAATTGTTCCATGCTCTGCTTAGAACCAATATGCCATTCAAGATGTCAGCAGGTGTTCCTACTGAATATATCAGCAGGAGTTTTATGATCTAGCTCCCTTGGTAATACAAAATAAGCCCCCCCCCAACAAATTTGATTGCATCATGAAGAATAGCAGCCACAGGACATCAGGAACATCATTTTGATGAGAGGAAGGGTTGACTTTGGAATAAAAGTCTTCAGAAGAGGACTGTATAACTGATGGAGCCTTGACATAGCTGCTTCCAACATCAATAGTCTGTATTTTGATCTTTAGAAAACACATAATTGCTGGAGAAAGTACTCTCTCACACCTCTGCAGGTGAATGATAGAGTAATCCTAAGAAGTCTTACACCCTTCTAATACCTTTGAAGTCAATGGACTTAGAAGGGTGTGACTCTGCTTGGGATTGCACTACAAAATGTCTGCTTAGGCAGACATAATTAGGCAACAGGAGAATCATATAAATCTGTGCATTAGTTGGAAGGCAGTTAATTACTTTTGCAACCCACAGCGATCTCAGGAATTACAACTTGTATTTTTAACCATCAGCTTCAAAACAAAAATAAAGCTAATTCCTAGCTAGACAGAACACATAATGTCAATTCACCATGTTATCTTGGAGATTCTTCAGTGGTGGAAGAGGCAGACGATTTTTATAGCTTGCTAATTATGTTGCAAAGCTAATCTACGCAGTCTACTTTTTCTCCAGTTTAATTATAACAGCATTGTGGCTGTGGCTAATTGGTGAGTAGGCACACTATAGCAATGATTGATGGCATTTTTAAGTTAAAGGAATATTTTCCCTCTTTTTTGTAGTGATAGGCATTTTGGTGCAACAAAAAGAGGCTTTCATTTTGCTATTCCATAAGATTTTATCAGTGGTTACTTCAGCTGTCAGGGCCAACAGATGGTCTCTGGGAGATGAACTGCATGTTCAGCAGCACACATAGGATCCTCTACCCTGTTTTTGCTGCTGTTATGCAAAAGTGCAACTGGGAAGGGCATTTGCAAGGAATTGGGGTGGATTCAATGGGCATGCTTGCTAGTTTCTTCCAAATGCAGCATTTTCCCTCTGCAACCTCTTCCCAGGCTGGGAAGCTCAATCTCATTTGCATTTGCAGCAAAATCAGAGTTGAGAATCTCGTGCTCATAAGGTAGCATCTTCTATCTGGCTAACTTCTGATATCAAATAGTACAGCAACATAGGAAAGATGTGGATGTTCTGTTTGACCAAGGAATGGGCTGTCTAATGATTTAGCTATAAAATATGCAGTTTTATATCAAATGTACAGTATGACCCATTCCTCCAGGTCCAGATATGGCAATTATCTGTTTTCCCATTGTGTTCAGATACGGAATGAATTCACCAGCAAAAGGCAGTTTACTAAGAGCACATCTGCACTGGCTTCCAAGATATGGGAAAGTACATGGTCTCTCATGAGGTATTCCAGGTTAGAAATCACACCAATAGGCCTGCTTTTCCTACCAAGAACTCAGAACAGCTTACATATGGTTCCCAGGAATCCTCCCATCCAAGCAGCTTGCAAGATAAGACCTGCTACTTATCTTCCATAGCAGAAAGGTACCATTTACCTTCAGACTACTTACTGGGCTTAGTTGATGCTGGCCAAGTAATTAACACAGCAATGGTGCTCAACCTGATTAAAGTGTAGATAAAGGTCTATTTAGGAACGAATACACTTGATAGTAAAGAAGAGAGAGAGATAGGGTTTTAACTATACCTCTTGCTGAGAGAGAGGGTTAGGCCAAGCGTGGAACTTCCAAGAAGAAGCAGGATATTGCCTTAAGAATAGAATCTGGAGACAGAGGTGGAATGACACTTAACAGGAGAAAAGGTGCTGACCTCACTATCCCATCTAATTGTCTTTTTCCACCCCCTGTAGGGTCTTCTCTTTTTTTTCTTTGTACACCAGACGTTGCCTGTTTCAACTGTTGATGCATGAAGTGGTGCAGTTTCCTTTTTCTTGTGATGCCAGTATATTAGAAACTAGTGGTAATTCCACTATAATGCTACCTACACATACACTTTTGGTCCACCCCAGACTGTGCAGAGGATACAATACTATGCCAGTTTGATACAGTCATTGAAAGTCATGACAATTTTGAATGTCTATAAATGGGAAAGCAGAATACCACCTTATTGTCATTACCAATGAGTGGGAAATTAAGTGGGAAGAGAGTTTTCACACTGTGTGTATTTATGAACCTATTTGCAGCTTGTCAACATCATATGGAGTATGTCAACTTTTCTTAAAGTGGGGAATTAACTGTTCTTTGTTCGCAGTGCTTAATTTCCAAAAAAGAAAGCCTGCCTGGGAAGCATGCCATGTCACCTGGAAAACCCAACTTCCTGATGCTAATATTTGGAAATACCCCATGGTTAATTGGAGGCAGGGATGTGGAATGGTATAATATAGCCCAATCTCAGTCAGATCTTGGAATCTAAGCAGGGTCAGAAGTTGGATGAGGGACCACCAAGGAGGCTCTGCAAAGGAAGGCAATGGCAAACCACCTCTGCCTCTCACTTGCCTTGAAAGAAAAACACATCATTAAAACAATTAAAACCAAGCAGAAATACATGTACAAAAACTTTAAAACAACATTTAAAACACAGGGCAGAAAGGCACCTGTTCCTTCAAGGGGACTGCAACCCCATCCATAATAGGTGACATCTTAAGTCCTGTGTCAGACACCAACAGCACTTCCATCATGTCAGTGTTAAGCTTCAGTTTATGTCCTTGCATCCACTCCCAGACTGCATCCAAGCACCAGTTCAGGGCTTCTACAGCCTCCCTGGGACTGGCTGGAAGGTGAGACAGAGCAGAATATCATCTGCATATTGGAGGCATCCTAGGCCAGATCTCCAGAAGACCTCACCCAGCAGTTTCATGTAGAAGTTGAAAAGCATAGGGGACAAGATGGAGCCTTGTGGGAACCCCACAGACCAGAGGCTAAATGGATGAGCAGGAGTCCCTCAGAACCACAAATGATGCCTCTCAGTCTCAGCCTAAAAGGCAGTCCATAAATGATCAATACCATGATCAATGGTATCAAAGGCTGCTGAGAGGTCCAGGTGAATCAACAGAGTTGCCCTCCCTGTGACCATCTCCCAGCTCCAAATAAGAGCTGAGGCTCTTCTTTTGAGTTGTTAGTGATAACAAAAAAAAATGGATATAAAGAAGTAGTGACTGAACACACACCTCACTGAGCAAGTAACTTCCTACTGCTACTTGGAGATGCTTGGTAGGATCCAGTGGTAGATTTCCACTGATAGATTTTTTTCTGAATCCCTCCTTTCATTGCCAATTTATCTGTTATGCTGTTCCTGTCTCCCAGGAATGTCAGTTGTTTGGGGAACTCTTTGGGCTGCAGTGAGATGGGGGAGGAGAGAAAATCTCATTCTGCTGTTGAACTTTCCTTCCACTAGATCTGTGATTTTTGTGGATCTGTGATTACACACCTTTTTATAGTACAGAAAACTAAGGTAGTCTAGGGTAATTATAGAACATCAAATGCCAGTTGTGTTCCAACATGAAGTTCTGAGAACAATATTGAGTGTGCCCAAGTTAACACCCTCAGCTTTTCTTTAAGCAGAAACTATCACGTTTTAGCAATTATGAGAGTTCAGCTCCATCTTTGGGTTAAACTGATGACTGTGCTAGGTTAGACATCTGAGTATTGGAGCCAATACAATTTAATGGGTCATACACTTGACACTTGGTTGCAGAAGAGAGCAGTGATGATTCAACAGGCTGGTTTTTCTGCAGATGACGTTTAGGAGCCAGGAGTGTGTGAGTGCCAAGGCTGAATTTAAAAACAGGTTAAAAGATATTTTTATGCAGTGACATTTATTATCTCTGACTTGAGCCAAGATTACTTCTGCTACTTTGTGTTCAAATATCAGCATGGATTGGAGGATTATTTAATATCTATAAACCAATCCCTCCTGAGAAAAGTGTTCTCATTACACAAATTTCAATTAATCCCATCTGCTGTTTTAGATTTCAGAAAAACACTCTGTGATCTGCAGGACTGTATTTAAGGCACAGGTGACATTAGAGAATTTGCTGAAATATAGCAATGCCTGTGTACCAAGTGTTAATTTGGTCCCCTTAAACAGGAGGCCTCTGTTCCTGTGGGTTCTTATCAACCTGGTGGATACATGACTGTCAGTAGAGAGATGCAGACTCCAAGATGTTACTGATACAAATTAAGCAGTTTATTCAGAGGCACTGCAGCACTAAGTCCCAGAAGTCTATGCTAGTTAATATGTGCTAACTTAATTATGTCCTGACCTGGATAGTCCAGGCTATCAGATCTCATCAGATCTCTAGTCATCAGATTTCAGAAGCTCAGCAGGGTTGGCTCTGCCCAGTATTGGATGGGAAACCACCAAGGAATACCAGGGTTGCTACTTAAAGGCAAGCAATGGCAAACTGCCTCCGAACATCTCTTGCCTTGAAAACCCTGTGGGGTTGCCATAAATCATAAATCAGTTGACCTTATAGCAACAAAAGAAAACAGAAAACTGCAGAATAAACTATGAAAGCAAACTGCAAAATCAATTAGAGGCATGAAAAAGCATGAGTACAAAACCATCAGAAACCATCAGAAAGATCTATATAAATATAGCAGATAACATGGAACAGATAAAACATGAGTCTATAGCAGAGTTCTAAACTGGTCTCCAGAAGATCTCCACACTGGGTAGTGGGGAGATAAACAATAAACTACTAAGCCAGGTGTCCTCAATGTGGTGCCTGTGGGTGCCGTGGCACCCACCAACAACTTACCTGGCGCCCTCCAAGTGTTTTCAGAAAGTGGGTTGAGTGAGCCAGTTGGAGCTGTTGCCCATCACAGTTTCTGATAGGCCATTGCAGATCTGATTGGCTGTGCAGGTTAAAATACCATTGCTGCCGCTAGTGTTGGTTTTATTCTGTCTTCTTTCTCTGGGTGTGGATGGCTCCACTGCAGGCATCTTTTTGTTTCTGCGGCCACTATCCTGTGTCAGGATTCTAAAATGGCCCACAGGCTTTAAAAGGTTGGGGGCACCTGTGTTAGGCATAAACAGAAGATTGCAAACATGAGAGCAAAATTAATACATTTTATCCAGTCTAAATCTAAATGTTAAACATTAATTGCCACCCTACCACCCTCCTGCCCTTCTAGTTATACCTCAATTTCCTAGCAAGCAAACTGAGGTATTTTCATAGGTACCTATCCAAGGATCCAGGAAGGTTGAAGAGGCAGGACTTTCACAGGCTTGTGGGCCTCTCAGCCCTTTGATTTCTGTGAAGTAGGGGCAGGGCAGGGCAGGACAGGACAAGATAGGTTTTTGGAAGCCTCAAGACTTCCTCAAACAAGGAGGGCCTTAAATAGAATAGCCTGATCCTGGCCTAAAAAGGAAAGCTGCTACCAAACCTGCCTTCCTCTTGGACTTTCTTTCTGCATTTCTATCCCACACTTCAGAGGTGGGGACAGACATGCGGATGCAATTTTCCCCTCATTCATTGTTTACTTTGGCACTCAGGGGGACCAAATGTTCCTTTTTCATAACATTTCTGGTTTCCCAAAATAGTTGTGAGACTGGCCTTGTTTGTCAGATATGTGTTTGTGAGTCTTGGTGCTTGGTCAGCAATCAGCAGTGTATTCTGGGATTTTCTAAGGAAGAATTTCAGGCTGGGCTTCAGGGAGAAATAGTGATGTATAGCATGACTGGTGCATGCAGACTGTCGGTGGGGGGATAGGGATTCCAGCCTCCGGTTGGGACCTGGGGATGCCCTGAAATCATGGCTCACCTCCAGGCTATAGAGATCAGTTCCCCTGGATAAAATGGATGCTTTGGATGATGGACTCTATCACATTGTATCCCACTGAGCATAGGTGTAAACTACGGGGGGGGCTCGAGAGCTCAAGCCACCCCCAAAATTTCCTGGGGGGGACTGAGCCCCCACTGGCGAAATGGAGTGCCTGCCACCACCTCTCCCCTCTGCCTCCCTGGGCCCTTCTCTGCTGCCGCCAGAGCCTCTTTCTTCCCCCCCCCGGCTCCCCTGTACCCACTCCTCCCTCCCTCCCTCCCTCCCTCCCTCCTTCCTTCCCTCTCCCTCCCGGGGCTCTGGGCAAATGCCCAATGTAAGCCCCAGGAGAGGGAAGGAGGGAAGAGTGGTTGGCGGGGGGGGGGAGAGGCGGCTGCAACATCGTTTCAGAGCGCGCGTGCGCTTTGCACGTGCACAAGGCCCCCCCCCCGGGATTTCAAAACCTGATGCCCCTGCCACTGAGATCCCTATCCTCCCTAGGCTCCACCCTCAAATATCTAGGCGATCCCCAACCTGGAGCTGGCAATCCTACTCACCATCACCCACTGGCAGTTGGGGGGATCTGGTGGCCCCTTACATGTGAAACCCTATCCTGTGTAATCTGGTTCTCATGGCATCTCAGCAGCTGCTTCTCTTAACTCAGTTGGCAAAGTTAATATCCCAGTTGACACACCAATTTTTGAGACCCTTCATTCAGTTGAATCCACAGATTTTCCCAAGGCCATTGAAACAATCATGCAAAATAAGATTGAAAAATCCAACAATCCATGCTTATCTTCATCTGCTAATGTCATGTTGGTTCAAATACATTTGAGGTTGTTTGGTGGGGAGGGGTCCTCTGCTGTAAATTCCCTAGTACCTAGGGTTGCCAATTCTGGGTTGGGAAATACCTGAGGAGGGCAGGGTTTGGGGAGAGGAGGGAATTCAGTAGGTTATAATGCCTTAAGTTTCACCTTCCAAAGAGGCTATTTTCTTCAGGCGAACTGAGCTCTGTTGCCTGGAGATCAGTTGTAATCCCAGGAGATTACACCTGGAGGTTGGCAACCCTACTAATAGCATGTATGTATTGGCTGGTATAATAGTCCACTAGGGAAGGAAATACAGTATCTTCTACCCTTTTCACATGTCCCAGGGCTAAGGTTTAAAGTAAGCCAAGCTCAAGTCTGTTTTCAAAGAAGATGTGACCATATCACCTCCCTGCTATAAAAAAAGAAAAAAACCACAGGAATGATCAATGTCTACATTTTGCATCCTGGATAAAGTTAACTGGAGCCTTTAAAAGGAAACTGTTTAATCTTCCGCCTGCTGAGGCCTCCGTATTAGCAACAATTATGATTACAGGGACTTCTCTTTGTGTGTTGCTGCCAATCATACAGCACTTGGCCTCATTATAAACAAAGCCTGACATCTATCACCATCCAGAGCCAAGGCCTTGGCACACGCTGGTGTTGTAGCAAAGGAGCAGCAGGTGTTTTGCTTGCAGTCCTTGCCACCTGTCTCCTTTGTGCAGAGAGCAGCTAGAAGGTTTGAAAGCTGCCACTTGCTTCTGGTTCAGCATCAGAACAGGTTTAGGAGCTGACCTTTTCCATTGTGAAATATTGTCATTAGACTCGGCTTCTCATTCCTCTTCTCTCCGCTACTCATCACCTGCTGCCAATGAAATCTGCATTGCTGTGGGGTGGGAG
The DNA here is from genome assembly GCA_029233225.1 of Lepidodactylus listeri. NCBI lineage: Eukaryota > Metazoa > Chordata > Lepidosauria > Squamata > Gekkonidae > Lepidodactylus > Lepidodactylus listeri. The sequence goes on from JARCFY010000003.1 coordinate 106,866,695, forward strand.
GATGGACTGACAGACAGGGAGAACACATTTTGATGACACTGATTTGCTGTCCTGAAAGCAAATTATCATTGCTCTCATAGCACCACCTGTGAGAAACTGTATGCCACTGTCTTGTGGAATGTTGTTACACTGAGGACTGTTGCAAGAATTGAACTGAATTCTTGCAATAACACTATCTCTAGCTTGATTATATTAATGTAAGCATGCCTCATGTATTGTATTGTGGCCTCAAGAGCTTCCACTAGCAGTTCAGTTGTTGTTGTTACAGAAGGGCAAATGCTGCAGTGATAGAGTTCATAGCTTGGTAACCTGGAGACTTGTAATATTAATTGTCCTTTGCTACTTCATCCCTGATCTGATTTGGGCAAGCAACTGAAGCTCTTGCAGGTATGCTGGGGATAGGCATGAACTGGGAAAATGCATTTTGGTTCATTGTTTGTGGCATGCATGGTTCATGAACCATGGACCATCATGAACTTTTTGACACTAGATAAACCAGTTTGGTTTGTGAGGTTTGTGACATGGTAGAATGGCCCCCTGGCATGCTAGAGACACAAACTGACAGTAGATCTCCAGCTAACTCTCCTCTACCTGCCCTCCAAGTTTGGTGAGGATTGGATTAATGGAGTCCGAGTTACCCTCCCCCCCCCCGAAGGTGCCCCATCTTCCATTGTTTCTAAAAAAAAAAAAAAGCAAGGGCAATAGAAGCCCGGCTGAACAGAATCAAAGTCCCCGAGAATCTCCGCTATAGAAATTGAAGGTGGGGGGCATTTTTGCAAGCCCAGCAGAGCCAGTGTCACTGTGAAACTGCAAAGCCAACAGGACTAAGGTCAAGCCAAGAAAGTGCTTCGGGTGGAAATGTCAGGCATAGGTTCAAAAGTGTATAGGATGGACTCCCTGCAAGCTACACACACACACACACCAAATGCACAGGGAACCTCACCCTGCTGCCCACTCCTCTACAATTTCTCCAAGTTGGGGACAGATTACATTTCTGGGGGTGTTATGGACCCCCCAGTTATGGACCTCCCACAAAAAAGTCTCCCCTGCTCTCTCTGGAAAAGACAGCTACAGTTACAGGAGTCTGTGGAATGGCTCCGAAACAAGCCAGTAACACCAAACTCACAGGGAAGCTTCACCAGGGCTGACGCCCCCCCCCCCCTCTGCCAGACATTGGAAGCAAGGCAAATTTTCCCCTCTACACTCACAGCCCCCTCCAAATCTCTAAAGGCAGGTTCTGAAGGGCAGAAAGGAAGACATGACAAGGGATTTCCAACAGGGGCTCCCCAAAGTTGCCCCATGACAGCTTGGCAGGCATCCCAGCCCCACCAAACAAGAGGAAATCAGAGTTTTCCATTTAAAGGGATTAGTGAAGCAAACTTTCCTGCATAATAAAGACTGTACAGTTTCTTGCACAACCAAGTTTAAATGCATTGGAGTGTTGACATATGTTTATACACTGAAATAATGCACAGGGACTATTTCAAGTCTATTCCTACGTTAGTTAGTTTATTTCATTGAATTTCTATACCGCCCTCCCCACAGAATGGGCTCAGAGTAGTGTACAGCTGTTTAAAACAAGGAAAAATTAGAACAATCAAATATACTATCATATAAACATAAGCCTACATGGTGCCACAGTAAAAGTTAATGTTAATGCTTCTAGGATTGCTTCCATTTTGGATGTTAGGACTGTGTCCTCTACAGTCTCTCCAAGTTGGGGGTGGATTACATTTCTGGGTCCCAGCATCCTCCCCTTCCACATCACAACTCCCTGTTGCTGCTCCCTCCTCAAGTGCACCCCTCCATGGCCCCTCCCAGCTCAGCACCAGAAACCAGCTGTGCCTCCCACCTTCTCCAACCCTTGGGCCACAGTTTGGAAACATTTCTGCACCCCAGTGACCTCTGTGTGGCAGAGTGCCCGGTGTGCCACACCCATATGTGGGCCTGCAACAGCGGGGAGAGTAGTCTAGAAATTGAATAAATAAATAAATAAATAAAATGTAGGGTTGCCATTCTCCTGACAAGGGTGGGACTTTACCCACTTTCGGATCACCCAATCCGCTGGCCTCGATCTGCCTGGGAAACCCTGCCCCCAAACAGCCCCATCTGTGCCAACATGCCTGGCACAATAACATCACCCGGAGGTGATGTCATCACATAGGGTATGTTGTGGGGGGGGGGATGCTCTATCGCTTTTCCTCAAATGATAAGAGCATCCCCCTGCAACATGCCCTGTGTGAAGACATCATTTCCAGGTGACGTCATCACAGCACGCATGCAAAGTATACACACACCAAAAACTTCAGGAGAGAAAGAGGAAGCTTCCCCCACCAGCAGCCAGATTAAGACACCCATGTCTAGAGTGGTGCAAATCCACCCCAACAGTTCTCTTCCATCCTCTGCAGGCACCTGCAAAGGGTGCACCCAGTATGTTACTGCATGAGGAAAGAGTGGCAACCAGCAGGAGGAAGAAGAGGCCCTCTTGGCAGGGCGAAGCAGAGGGGGAGCAGGAGGCCCCTCCAATAAAGGCTTCCCACACTTGGGCTGCCTTGGGTGGAACATCAAGATGGGCCACCCTCCTGTAGGTCAAAAGGGAGGGCCCAGGAAGCAGTCACTTGCCTTGTTGTTGAGATGATTGCTGTGGATGGCCAACCCTTCTTCCTTGAGGAGGACATAGCCTTTCACTGGCTGCGGTCTCTCTCTCTCTCACACTGGTCAAGGCTCTCTCATGAGCAATTCTCAAAGGAGCTCTCTCAGCCCCACCTACCTCTCACAGGGCATCTGTTGTGGGGAGGGGAAGGGAAAAGAGATTGTAAACTGCTCTGAGATTCCTTCAGGTAGTGAAGAGCAGGGTATAAATCCAATCTCTTCCTCGCTTCACCTGCCTGGAGTTCAGCTGTGCCCAGTTGTGTCCTGCAGCTGTGCCCCACAGCTCAGGATGTTTTTTTTCAAGCTCACTGTTATCATAGCCATTATGCCATGTGAATGTGGCAGGGTGCTTAAAGTGGGTAAGGTACAACTAAAGGAGGTTTTTATTTATTTCAGGAAGGTTTTATTTATAAGTAGATAAAAGAAATAAAGGCCTGATTTACATATGCCCACTCATCACTTGTTCTCTTGTCCTTGATGACTTGCAACTGAATGTGGGAATTGCTTCCACTCAAAAGTATTGTCTCATAAAAAGTGATCTGTCTTATACTAGAGAAATGATTTATCATGTGGTAAAATTGTTTCCGAACTCTATCACTTGAGAGACTTAGGTAAGGACAACGTGAATGGAATTTCCAGTAGGTAATGAAACTAATTGCAGACAGACCACCAATGTCAGGGAGAAAGTTTTCTAGCCTAGTCTTTTGTTTTAAAAAATAACATGCTAGGTCCCCTGTCCCCCCCCCCCCCCCCCCCCCGAACTCATGGATGTCCAGTGATACTGACAGGCAGTAAATTCAGGTCAAGCAAAATTAGATATTTCTTCACACAATGCAAAATTAGCTTGTAGAACTCGTTACCACTGGTGTACATGGTTAGTGATGCTAATAGTCAGTGGCAAAGCCACTGAAGGATTGAAGTCAGGCTGTTCTGAAAGGAGACTGCACTTGCCCTGAGGGGGAACTTTGTATCTTGGAGGCCCTGCTATATAGTTAAAGGCTCAGCTCTCCTCTGAGGCATGTAGAACCTTTTATCGGATTGGGCTGATACATCAGCCATGGATGTCCCTCAAAAAGTATGATCTGGCCATGATGATCCATGTTCTGATCACATACAGGTTAGATTACTATAAAACACTTTAGGTGAAGCTGCCTTTGGTAGCAGGAGGGGCTTGTGAGGTTTCTGCACTGCTAGTGTGCCTGCAGCTGAAGCACAGTGGCAACAGAGCTTCTACAGGGCAGGTTTCCCTGACCAGCCTCTCAGCAGCAGCCACCCCCATTGTGTGGGCCTACAGTTACTAGTTCCCTAGGGCTGCAAGCCCTTTAGGATTGCAAATCCCAGCCTCTCATTTTGTTTTCAGAAAATACCAGGAAATGCCATCAGTCCTCTCTAGGAAGCATTGACGCACTGAAAACTCTGTGATTTTCCAGTAGAGTTTCCAGTGATTCCTAGAGAAGTGTGATGTCCCTTCTGGGTTTCTCCATCATCACATCATGCCATAACTGACAGTCACCCCCTCCAACATCCCCCATCTCCCTCTGGTTGCCAGGCAACCCTACCTGGGCTACTAGGACTTTTGCATTTTTTAAAAAGTAAGCACTAGAATACCATTATATCAGTATACTGTTGTAATGATAGGTGTAACAGGTTCTGTGGATTTCCAGCTTTCATTAAAAAAAAGTCTGTAGCCTTTTCTCTTGTAAAGATATGCCTTTCCCTTTATATTTCTGCAAGGAAAGGCAATGGAGACTTAATTTTCTTTTTTAATGAAAACAGAGACTTCAAAGAACCTGTCACACATATTGTTACAATGGTATATTCCAGAGGTATTTTAAAAAATAATAACAAAAAACCACCCCAGTGGAGGGGAGAGAAAATGGCAGCCATCGGTACATGATCAAGCAAAATGGCTGGGAAAATCCAAATTTTCCCTCCTACACAGCAGCCATCCAATCTTTATGGCGATCTTTCTCAAAACTTCAAAGCAAAGTAGGCTTGGGAAAGAAGGGAGAAAAGCTGGGGAAACTCTGGGAGGTACACAAATGCACTACAATGCTGTGGGGAAAGCAAGGGGGCTTTGCAACTGCATGAAACCCAGGCAAATAACATGTGTGGTAATGGCTTTTGAAAAGTATCTGGAAAATTCAGTGGATTTAAAATAGGATAGCCAAGCTTTTGTCATATAATAAATAGTATAAGGTGTACTAAACCTTGCCTTCGGCAATTTGTGATCCACATTGTCCTCTAATTCTCTAATCACAGTCCTGCTGCATTGGTTATTGGATGTCTCATGCTGCATGAGTACATTGTTTTATTCCGAGTCTCAGTTAGAAAGGTGGGTGATAAATGAAGTCAGTAAACAAATAAATATTGTCAAGGGCTGGATACAGGAATTATATTACCCATGTGCTAAAAAGTCAGCACTGGCTGCCCATTTGTTTGTGAGCAGAATTTAAAGCGGGGATGTCAAACTCATTTGTTATGAGGGCCAGATCTTACATAAATGAGACCTTGTTGGGCTGGGTCATGTGTGTCATAATGTAATGCCAGGTAGCAGAGATATAAACTTTATAAAGGACACAGAGATTTTTTTTTACTTAAAATAAAAACATGCTTAAATAGGGCTGCCAAGTCCAACTTGGGAAATATCTGGGGACTTTGGGGGTGGAGCCAGGAGACTTTGGGGGTGGAGCCAGGAGAAAGGAAGTGACATCATTTTGTGATGTCACATCCTGTGATGTTCCTTCCACATGCTGACACATGAACTCATGAAGTTTCCTAATACTGAATCAGGCCATTGGTCCATCAAGGTCAGTATTGACTACTCAGACTGGTAGTGGCTCTCCAGGGTCTCAGGCTGAGATCTTTAATGTCACCTATTACCTGATCCTTTATTAGCTGAAGAAGCTGATACCTCCTGCATGTCAAGCAGATGCCCTCTCACTGAGCAACAGCCCTACTGAATCCTTCCTCATCTCGGCAGAATATGAAGCACTAAGTGCTACACAAGTGCTTAATATGATTTTCATATCATAAGAACAGGAGAGAAGCCACAGTGGATCGGCTCATCCAGTACAGCCCATCCAGTACAACACTCTGTGTCACAACAGTGGCCAAAAATACCAGGTGCCCTCAGGAGGTCCAGCAGCGGGGCCAGAACTCCAGAAGCCCTCCCACTGTTGCCCCCCAAGCACCAAGAATTCAGAGCATCACTGCCCCAGACAAAGGGTTCCATTTAGACCTTCTGGCTAATAATAGCCACTGATAGACCTCTGCTGGATGGGGACAGAGAGAGAGAGAGAGAGACAGACAGACAGACAGACAGAAAAAAGAAAGAAAGGGGGAGAGAGAGAAGGAAAAAAACTGGCAGAGGCACTTACTTCCATTTAGACCTTGTGGCTAATAATAGCCACTGATAGACCACTGCTGGATGGGGACAGAGAGAGAGACAGACAGACAGACGGATAGAAAAAAGAAAGAACGAGGGAGAGAGAGAGAAGGAAAAGAGCTGGAAGAGAAACTTACCTTGCAAAAGCAGCCCCTTCAGTCCCTCCTTAATCTCTGGGCGGACCTCTCTTGCTGTGGAAGCTCTCTTGCTGACTTCTTAAAGGGGAAATGTCTGGTGAGGCTTTTTACTGCAGGGCAGGCTCTCTGCAGACATTTCCCTTTTAAGGCAGCCATTTTGTCCCCCGGTGGTCAACTTTGCAAAAGCGGGGATAAGCAGTAAAAACCGGTGTTTCCCCCGCCCTACCAGGTGACTTGGCAGCCCTATGCTTAAAACATTAGCACTCCTGCAATATTTTGTTTATTTAATAGTATCTGATAACTGACACCTCTTGCTCTGAATTATTGCATCAAAATGTCTGCGCTGTTGCAATCTTGAGTGTGATGTTGCCAAGTGCTTACCAGGTGCCGGCGGGGGGGGGGGGGGAGTCCTCTTCTCTCCGGGATTTTCCTGGCATGCACACGAAGCGCACACACACAATGATGTCACCGGAAGTGACAGCATCACGCTGGTGATGTTGTCAGGGCGACGCTCTGGCAATCGCCCCAAAACTCTATGGTACCATAGAGTTTTTGGGGCAATTCCTAGAGCATTGCCCCGGCAACGTCCCCAGCGTGATGCTGTCACTTCTGGTGACATCATCACGCTGGGGCAGTCATTCTGACCAGACGACTTTGGGGGTGGGATTCCCCACGCTGGCCGAATCCAGGCGGCGGATTGGGGACCCCTGTAGTGGGGGATCCCCCACCCCCGGGCTGACTTGGCAGCCCTAGTATCTGTAAGCTGCAAAGCTACTTCTGATTTATTGACATTCACCACAGAAATCTCATGCTCAGAGTTCTGAGTCTAGAACCCAGGTTAAAACATGAAATGGCTGAGCGAGTGAGAGAGTCTGGTGAAGCAAACTATGATGCAGCAGCAGCAGCAGAACCGGAAGCAGGAGATGGCCAGTTCCAGTGCAGGCCTGATAGAAGCCCTCCAGGGATCTCATCTGGTCCCTGGGCTATATGTTTGACACCCCTGGTTTAAAGTGTTGGCTCTTACCTTTAAAATTCTATGCAGCTTAAGGCCAGAGTACTGGAGGGACCATCTGCTTTTGTACTGTCTAGTCCACCAGTTAAAATCCTCTTCCCAGCTCCTGCTGAGTGTCCCTGCCTGGAGAGGTAAAGCAGATGACAACCAGTGGTGTCACCACCCCTGCAATGCCTTCCCTGTCAACCTTCACGATGGTGTCTACTTCTAGCCCAAACATTTCTTTTTACTATGGTGCCAACCCCCAGGTGGTGGCTAGAGATCTCCCAGAATTAAAACTGTTTTCCAGACAACAGAGATCAGTTCCCTTGGACAAAATGGCTGCTTTGGAAGGTAGGTTTTATGGAATTATACCCTGTTGAGGTCTCTCCCCTCACCAAACCGCACCCTCCTCAGACTCTATTCCCAAAATCTCCAGGTATTTCCCACCCTGAAACTGGCAACCCCACTTTTTACCAAGCTTTTACTAAATGGTTCCATCTTTTTTAGCTATTGTTTTTACTTCTATACTGAGGACAGTTTTAGGAATATCATTTTATGCTTCTGAATATTCTTTCTAGAGCGGAGCAGCTTGCGAAAGGAAAAGCAGGAACCCGCCCCCCCCCCCCCCCCGGCAACATTCTGAGCCCATTTAGGATCTCCTTTATTTTAAAAAAGCTATTCAGCGCAGCTGCTGTGTAGCTGTGAGGAACCAGAATTTGGTCCAGGAAACTGGGATCCAACTTGTTAATAACAAGAATTTATAGTTTGGCCTTAAGTCCATTGCAAGCAATACGCTTAGGGTGTCACTCTTCTTGGGATGGCAGAGTTATCTACAGGGTAATAATTTGTTTTTCTGTGTGGTAGGCTGTGTGTTTAGAATGAGCCTTTATAGATGGGTTTATAACTTACAGGCTTCAAGGATCGTGCATATAAGGATAAGTCAGCGCATGGTCAAGAGAAGAGAGGGGTAGAGAGAAATTCTGGAGATATGGCAGGCTGAAGTTAAAGGAAGGTAAGCCAGAATGAGGTTTCAGCCTTCCCTTTTAAAAAGCAAGGATTAGGGTAGTGGCTTTTCTGGTGTTTTGTTGCTAGGGTTGCCAACTCAGAGTTGGGAAATTCCTGGAGATTTGGGGGTGGAGGCTGGGGACAGGATGGACCCCAGAGGGGTATTTTGCTGTACAATTCACCTTCCAAATCAGCCATTTTCTTTAGGGGAACTGATCTCTCTCACCTGGTGATTGGTTGTCATTCCAGGAGATCTCCATGCTCGACCTGGAGGTTGGCAGCCTTATTCTTCTAAATCTGAGAGGTTGGGTTGTACTAGTTATCATCCTATTTCAAAGTGCTCTATCTCTAATCCTGACAGACCAGGAAGCTGCTTTACATAGAATAATGAGAACAGCTGTTCTGCCATTGAACTCCAATTTATCTGAAGCACTCCCTCTATCAGTGGGTCTTCATGTACAGTCGCAGGCATGAAACAATTTGATGACCTTGCATATATTACTATTATATTGCACTCTAACGGCTATTTGTGTTGGTTCTTGCACAGCTTGCCCATTATGCCGGCAGAGCTTTCCCCATCAGAAATCTTTAAAAAGAAATTAGTACAGAAATGGAGTGATTATGCCTCGGAGATGGAAATGAGCGGTCAGGCTTTTTAAGAGTGTCCAGTGTACATGTTTCACTGTAATGTTAGATAATAGGAGTCATGTTCAATTCACTTTCCACTAAGGGAAATGTAACACTCATAACAAAGGCAACTGATGTATTTTCATGGATATTGATTGAGTACTTCTGGTGTATATGACTGTGTTTTTGATGATAAATGCTGGTATTGGCATTTAATTAAACCTGATCAACAGCAGTGCTGAATAAAAAATACTATGCTTTTACTGGGCTTGATATAACTGACAAACATGTCATCCCATGTGAATCTCATCTTTCGTCATCTGGGGCAGTCCTGACTTTCCTTTTGGTGGGGTAGAACCCTCTATCTCATGGTGTTTATTATGTTGTCTAACTGTCATCACTAGAGGCACAGCTGTTTTAGTTAAGGGTGGAAAATACAGATGGTAAAGCCAGTAAAGTGCAGTTCAGAAGTTTAATGAAAAGTCTCCATTTTGCCCAGCAGCAGAAACTTTGGCCACGGTCACATGGCCTTTTAAAGCAGGAGGAACTGCTGTTTCCTCCCGCATTTAAAGGGACCGTTCATACAGGCCGGGACCACTCCTGCACCGAAGCGGGCTCCATCGCGCATTCCTTGCGCTGTTTCTGACCCCCGGGAAAATCAGGTATTTTCCGGGAGGTCGCGCGAGGAACCTGCTTTTGAGCCGTTCTGGACAGCCCTCTCTCGCAGTGATTGTGAGAGAGGGCTGTCTGAACATCCCTCCCGGGTTTTTTTTTCCTCTTTTGCACTCGGGCACTTGGGCACTCAAGAGCCCAGGTGCAAAAGGGGGGGGGGAACCCACCCCACCCCGCACTCCGCTCCCGGCCCCAACACCTGCCGGCCACTGCTGCCTGCCTCCCCCGGCATGCTCTAACCAAAAAACTCACCAGGCGGTGACTGGCAGGGCTCAGGGCCCGGAGCAGAGCGCGGGGTGAGCCAGGCAGCCAGGACGGGTCCGCTAGCAGTGGCGGTGCCTGGTGGCAGCAGCAGAAAGAGGTTTGGCGTGCTCTCCTGTGAGCAGGAAGGGTGCCTCCCCCCACTGCTGCTGCCACCACCACCACCGGGGTTGGGATGTATGAACATCCCAACCCGGAAGAAAAAAAAATGGAATTGGGTGCCATGTGACCACAGCCTTTCTTTACAAAATGTAGTCCTCCATGTATTAGGTTTCTCTTGCTCGAAAGCCAGTCGAATCCGACTCTAGGGGGCAGTGCTCATCTCCATTTCCAAGCCGAAGAGCCAGCGCTGTCCGAAGACTTATTTTGTGGTCATGTGGCTGGCATGACTAGACGCCGAGGTGCACAGAGCACTGTGATCTTCCCACTGAAGTGGTACCTATTTATCTACTTGCAATTTCTTGCTTTCAAACTGCTATGTTGGCAGGATCTGGAACCAGAGATGGGAGCTCACTCCATCATGCAGCACTTGGCTCTCAAACTGCTGAACTACCGATCTTCTGGTCTGCAGTTCAGCATCTTAACCACTGAGCCACCGCGGCCTTCCTCCATGTATTGTTGTTGTTGTTCAGTCGCACAGTCGAGTCCGACTCTTCGCGACCCCATGGGCCACATCACACCAGGCCCTCCTTTCTTCTGTTGTGTTCCAGAGTTTGCTTAATTTCATGTTTGTTGCATCGATGACACTGTCTAACCATCTCATCCTTTGCCGTCCCCTTCTTCTTTGACCTTCAATCTTTCCCGGCATCAGGATCTTCTCCACTGAGTGCGCCCTTCTCATTTGGTGGCCAAAGTATTTGAGCTTCAGCTTCAGTTCTTCCAGGGAACAGTCAGGGTTGATTTCTTTTAGGATTGACGGATTTGATCTCCTTGCAGTCCAAGGGACTCTCAATAGTCTTCTCCAGCACCATAATTCAAAAGAATCTATTATTTGGTGCTTGGCCTTCCTTATAGTCCAACTCTTGCAACCATACATCACTACTGGGAATTCCATGGCTTTGAACATACAGACTTTTGTTGGCAGGGTGATGTCTCTACTTTTTGTTATACTGTCTAGGTTTGCCATTGCTTTTCTTCCAAGGAGCAGGTGTCTTTTAATTTCATGGATGCAGTCACCATCTGCAGTGATCTTGGATCCCAGGAAGGTGAAGTCTGTCACTGCTTCCACAACTTCCCCTTCTATTTGCCAAGGAGTGATGGGGCCAGATGCCATGATCTTAGTTTTTTTGATGTTGAGTTTCAAGCCAACTTTTGCACTCTCCTCTTTTATCCTTAGCAAGAGGCTCTTGAGGTCCTCTTCATTTTTTGCCATCAGAGTGGTATCATCTGCATATCTGAGGTTATTTATGTTTTTCCCAGCAATCTTAATTCCGGCTTGTGATTCATCCCGGCCAGCATTTCACATGATGTACTCTGCACATAAATTAAATAGGCAAGGTGACAATATACATCCTTGTCATACTCCTTTTCCTATGCTATCACTTGTTCCATATCCAGTTCTAACTGTTGCTTCTTGACCCTTATACAGGTTTCTTAAGAGACATGTGAGGTGGTCTGGTACTCCCATCTCTTTAAGGGCTTGCCACAGTTTGCTGTGATCCACACAATCAAAGGCTTTAGCGTAGTCAATGAAGCAGAAGTAGATGTTTTTCTGTTACTCCCTTGCTTTCTCCATAATCCAGCGAATGTTGGCAATTTGATCTCTAGTTCCTCTACCTCTTTGAAACCCAGCTTGTACTTCTGGCAGTTCTCTATCCACGTACTGCTGAAGCCTAGCTTGTAGGATCTTTAGCATGACCTTGCTAGCATGTGAAATGAGTGCAATTGTGTGATAGTTTGAGCTTGTATTAGCTAAGTGCATGTATTAGCTAGGTGCAATTATGCAGGGGTCCTGACCTGGCTAGCCCAAGCTAGTCAGGTTTTGGAAGCTAAGCAGGGTTGGCCCAGGCTAGTATTTGGATGGGAGACCTCCAAGAAATACCAGGGTTGTGATGGGGAGGCAGACAATGGCAAACAGCCTCTGAATGTTTCTGGCCTTGAAAACCCTAAGGGGTTGGCATAAATCAGCTGTGACTTGACAGCAAAAATAGTTATGCTGCATGCATTTTTCTTAACTCTTGGCAAAAAGGAAGCATGTAATAAGTGTAACTAAACCAAACTGTCCAACAATGAATGCTGGAACCAGCTTGGATAGAGGCTAATTTGGATATTAAAGTGCTACTGTACTGTAATGTTTAAAGTGTCAGACTAGGATCTGGGAGATTCAGGTTAAAATCCCCACTTTGACATGAAAACTTGGTGGGTGTCCTTGGGCCAGTTACTCTTTCAGCCTAACCTACCTCACAAGGTTGTTGTGAGAATAAAATGGAGGAGAAGAGAATGCTGTAAGCTGCTTTGGGTTCTCATTAGGGAGAAAGGTGGGGTATAAACACAGTAAGTTTGGTGTAGTGGTTAAGTGCGTGGACTCTAATTTGAGAGAACCAGGTTTGATTCCCCACTCCTCCACTTGCACCTGCTGGATGACCTTGGGCAAACTGTAATTCTGTCACAGCTGTTCCCTCAAAGACAGCCCTGGAAAGAGCTCTCTCAGCCCCACCTACCTCACAGGGTGTCTGTTGTGGGGAGGGGAAGGGAAAGGAATTGTGTAAGCCGCTCTGAGACTCCAAGTGAAGGGCGGGGTATAAATCCAATCTGGAAGGAAGGAAGGAAGGAAGGAAGGAAGGAAGGAAGGATTGCTAAACATCCAGCTCAAAATACTAGGCCATGAAGGGAACATCTGCTGTTTCCTTCAAGGAAGTGGGAGATGTTACACATTTTATGCATGTCAAATTTCTTATACTATAAATGAGCTTTTCTTGTACAGTCAATACATCACCCATCAACGATGGTGGAATGAGCTCCTAGAGGATATTATTACAATTCTGCAGGGCCTGCAAGATGGAGCTCTTCCACCAAGCATTTGACTGAGGAGCTGCACTAGGGTTCCCAAGTCCCCCCGGGGGGGGGGGGGAATCCCCCGCTCCAGCAGCCCATTTTCCGCCAGCCTGGATTGGGCCGCCTGGGGGAACCTGCCCCAAATTGCCAGGCTCTGAGGACGTGCCCGGTGCAATTGCGTCACCCGGAGGTGACGTAATCGCGTTGGGCACATTTCGGGGGGACGCTCTACAATTCGAGGGAAAACTCTATGGTTTCCCCTTGAATTTGGGAAGTCCCGCCCCCAGCATGCCCAATGCAATTACGTCACTTCTGGGTGGAGCAATCTTGGCGCGCACTCCTTGTGCGCATGCCAGGAGGATCCCAGTGACAGACAGACTCCCCCCGCTCCAGTCCAAGGTAGGACTTGGCAACCCTAAACTGCACCTAATTGTTCAACAGAGCCTTGAGACTCTATGCCTTGGAAAGTGCCATTGGCGGCCTGTGCTGCATCAGTACAACTTGAAATATATTATGGGATTTGGACATAAGTCCTATAATTAGTGCTGATTGTTGCCCACTGTGGCTAATAACGAAAGTGTTTTTGCCATCTTGTATGTATACCTAGCACCTTACAAATGTCTTATAAATGTTTTATGTTTTTAACTTGTTTTAACCTTTTATGCAAGTCACCCTGAGCCTGCTTTGGTGGAGAAGGCGGGGTATAAATCAAATAAATAAATAAATATTGCTATTGCTATTACACTTTCTCAGGCCTAGCCTAATTTTTTGAGGAAAAGGCAATACTTTCCACAAATACTTATTTTATATTTTAATCCCACCTTTCCCTCTTAGGGAAACATACATGGTTCTTTCCATCCTGTGTGCAACAATCCTATGAGTTGGGGTTATCCTTGCACAACTGGTCCCAGGCTGCCGTGGCTGAATGGGGCTCTGAACCAAGGTCCCCCTGCTCAAAGTCCAACACTCTGGCACTTGTTAGCAAAGCCACTGCTGTGCTGGCCCTGTGGAATTTATCTGTACAAATTTCATGGGAAGGGCCAGCCAGCAATTTTGAGAGCCCTGGGGAAGGGTGCACAAAGTACCCAAGTGGCTGCCTCTGCAGGGAGGCAGCAAGGTGATGTTCGCTATCCTCCCCTCCCCTCAGGCTGCCTGCCCTCCTTACCTCCCCCCACAACAGGGGGTGGGGGAGGCAGGAAAAATGCTGCCCACCCTACTTCCTACCCTACCCCCATGCAATGGTGAGGCAGGAAAAGGCTGCCTACCATGGGAAGGCGAGAAAACAGTGTCAACCCTCCTCACCTCCCTCCATGCCATGGGGAGGTGGAGGAGGCAGGAAAATGCTGCCTGCTCTCCTTGCCTTCGCCTGCTCTGTGGAGAGCAGGAACATGCTACCCATCATCCTCTCCCCTGGCAGCCAGCAAATTCATCCCCTGCAAGGAGAGAGAGCAGGGTTCCAGCAGCCAGCCATCCTCTGGGGCCCATTGCACCTCCCTGGTGCTCCCTGGCCAGGCTGGGGTGGGGGGTGGCCAGGCAGGGAGCTGGGAGAGGTGGCTGGTCTGTCACTCTAGGCAATTGCCCAGTACTGCCTAGTGGATGAGCTGCTTGTCAGCAATTGCTGGATGTCCACTGTGATACCTTTAGGTACAAGCAGCAGTATTCTCTTACCATGTGTTTATAATCACTGACTTCCAATGTTACCAAAGGTTACCAAATGACACAGGAAAGGGCAGAGCTGCAGTGGTAAAATGAAAAAGAGCCCTTAATATAATGTGGCTCTTTATCTGTCCTTATTATATTATTTCATTTTCGTCTGGCAACATTCTGTGCCCTCCAAAATGAGTTGGCTGCCTGATGTGTCACTCAAGCTGTCCCTATCCACTGGCTGCATTGCCTGAGTCTCGCCACCAATATTCTAAACAGTTTGCTGTTCCACTCCCCCCAATAGCCAGTGGGAACACTGAGGTCATTTGCATACGCCGCCTGATTGACTTTTGCCTCTAACATTCTGATCAGTTTGCTGTTGCTGTTGGGTCATTGAATGTGGTCCTGAGGTAAAATACATCTCCCAGTCTTCGCTTAAACGGTCACTGGAGTTGCTAAAATACATATCCCAATCTTCCCTTAAACGATCATTGGAGTTGCCAGTCTTCCTGTGGAACCTGTAGATCTCCCAGAAATCACCGTGTTCTGCAGCCACAGCACATCCCTGCTGAGGTCCCTCTGCACCCCACACCCTGCCCTCCCCACCTCTACCCCTCAAATCTATAGGTCTGGCCCTCCTCTTAGTATTGCCAGCCTCTAGGCAGCACCTGGAGATCTCCGAGATCAGTTCTCCTGGAGAGAATGGCTGCTTTAGGCAATGGACTCTATGGCATTATACCCTGCTGAGGTCCCTCCACACCCCACACCCTGCCCTCCCCAGGTTCTGCCCCTCAAATCTATAGGTCTGCCCCTCCCCTTAGTATTGCCAGCCTCTAGGCAGCACTTGGAGATCTCCGAGATTAGTTCTCCTGGAGAGAATGGCTGCTTTGGGCAATGGACTCTATGGCATTATACCCTGCTGAGGTCCCTCCCCACCCCTTCCCTCCCCAGGCTCTGCCCCTCAAATCTACAGGTATTTCCCAACCCAGAGTTGGCCACCCTGTAACTGGCTATGGAACCGCTTTCCAGACCCTTGGGGCCCAGAAGACATCGTGTTGGAGGAGGTGGTTTTCTGCCTTAGCTGCCACTGCATGACCCCAAATCAACATAAGTCAGGGGTGGAGGGAACCATACCTGTTACCATGAGGCTGTCCTCCCATACTACCCACTTGGGGCAGCAAAACAACTTGAGACAGCCCTGCCTCATAGCTAAGCAGAAGGAAATAAACACAGCTTGCCTTCCTCTATTTTCCCCTTCCTCTGCCGCCCCACCAGCCACAGCCAGGACACTCACCTGGAGCTTCCTTCTAGAACCCATTGTAATTCTTCCCACAATGGGCCTTACTTCTAGTATACTATAAGCCAGATCTTCCTTTGTTGTTGCTGCTGCTGTCAAGTCACAGCTGACTTATGGTGACCCTGTAGGGTTTTCAAGGCAAGAGACGTTCAGAAGAGGTTTGCTACTGCCTGCCTCCTTGGTGGTTGCCCATCCAAGTACTAGCCAGGGCCAACCCTGCGTAGCTTCAGGGCCCAGATTTTTCTAGCAGGTGCCAAATATTTTGGACATATGAGTTATTCATTTGTGACATAACAGGCACTCAGAACCTCGTTTCTTTCTTTTTCTTTTGGTCTGAGATACTTCATAATTACTAGCTTTCTTCAAGGGATGCTTGGCTTACAGACAGTTCTGGTGGCACTAGAAATGGTAGACAGAGTGAAATTGCCATTGCAGTTAATATCAATAGAAAACACTGGGCAACAGCAGTTCACATGAGATTGTTATAAGAGAGAACTTCACAATGGTAAAGCACATTGCAAAAATGTTCCAGAAAAGTAAAAGGGGGAGAGGGGGAAGCTGACCAACTTCTGGGGGCACTAAAATATCCCCCCCTCCATTAAAGTTTTCTTTCAAATTGTACTTCTTCTTGACATTTCAGATTTTCTATGGAGCTCCTTTTATTTTTAATCTCTTTGACTCATTTCAGAGTGTAATGTGGAAACTTAATGTTCGCTATCAATTTTCAGGTTCCTAATTGCCTTCATTTATCTATGGTGTTGAGGCTTACAATATCTGCTTTCTTTACAGTGATTATTCATCACTGGTTCCTCCATGGTTTTTAAGGTGCAGGCAAAATATTGTTAATTAAAAATAAAATTAGTGAAGATGGTAGACTTGTTAAACTAGGAAGAGTGATGAGAGTTAAATGGTGGGTCAGCACTGCTGTTGTTACTTGATCTGTCAGCAGGATTTGACATGGTCAACTATGATTTGTTGAGCCACAACCTTGCTGAGGTGGGGATTTGAGGGACAGCCTTGAAGCTCTTTTCTTGGAGGTCGGGGACAGATGGTGGTGAAGCGGAGAGAGTTTCACCACGACACCCATTGGTGTGCGATGTCCCCCATGGGGCTATTCTCTCCCCAATATTATTTAGCATCTAAATGTGTCCTCTCACCCAGCTGGTGTGGAGTTTTAGGCTGGGTTGTCACCAGTATGCTGATGACATCCAGCTGTATCTGTTGACAGACGGATGGTCAGACGCTGACCCAGAAAATTTGATGAGGAGATTGGAGGCTGTGGTTGGATGGTTGAAATAGAGCTGGCTGAAATTAAACTAATCAACGATGGAGGTCCTGTGGTTGGGGAGGGGAGTCTTGGAATTGGGTATCCAACTTCCGACTCTGGGTAATGCTCCCGTACCAATGGTGAAGAGTCTGGGTGTGATTCTGGATGCCTCCCTTTCAGTGAAGGCCCAGATCACAAATGTGGCCAGGCTGGCATTTTTCTACCTATGCCAAGTCCGGCAAGTGACACCCTTCCTCTCTCACCCTGACCTAGCCACAGTGATCCATGCAATGGTCACCTCTAAACTAGATTACTGTAACTCACTCTGCATAGGGCTACCCTTGAGACTGACTCAGAAACTTCAACTGGTCCAGAATACAACAGGGGTGGGTTCTTACAGCAACCTCTATTAGAGCCCATATCCAGCTGGTGCTCCGCCAGCTGCACTGGCTCCAGATTGAATACTGGATCAAATTCAAGGCATTGGTTTTAAACTTTAAAGCCCTTCATGGTCTGGGACCAATGTATCTTCAGGACATCCTCTCCTGGCATACCCCCCAAAGAGCACTACGCTCTCTGAACAACTCACGGATGATCCTGGTACCAAGGAGTATTCACCTGACTTCAACTACAGCCAGTGCCTTTTTGGCTTTAGCTCCAGCTTGGTGGAATGCACTTTCGAGCTTCTGAGACAGAGATAGGTTCCTATAACTACATCTCTAGCTGAGAGAGGGGGTAAGACTGGGTGTGGCACTTCCAAGAAGAAGGGGGAAACTGCCCTAAGAGTAGCAATCTCGAGACAGACAAGGAATGACACTTTAACAGAAGAGAAGGTGCTGACCTCACTATCCCATCTAATTGTCTTCTTGCTGTCCCCTGCAGGGTCTTCTTTTCTTCCTCATTGTACACCAGACATTGCCTTTTCCAACAGTATTTTCCCCACCTCTGGGGTATCTCTAATAATAGTGCAAGCAGGGGATCATTTCACATTGCCTGTGGAACTCTCTTCTGTGTGTTGTAGTTTTGTTTACAGGTGTGTCAGACTGTACTTTAAAAACTCATAAATGCTGTGTAAACATGTGAAGGACTGTGAAGGGTTAATGCCTCACAGAGCCAGAGAGCCTTGAGTGACAGGCTGCTCAAAGGAATTTGATTGGTTAGTGTCAGTTTAGCAGAAAGACTTGGGAACTGACTGCTGAAGAGAACTCAGTTTTAGTTTAGCCACGACTGTGGAAAGTTTAACTCTGACTGAGAGTTTAGCTCTGACTGAAAACAGTTTTGACACTGACTGAGGATGGGAAGGTTGGCAAGGAGGAGTGGGTGGATCAGTGAAGACCCCCATTCAGGCCAGGAAAAGGGATTGATCTTCTAGTTAGAGAAGAGATTCCCTGCCCAGTTGAAAGGGAGGTAACTCTAAAGAATGGAGTGATCCCTGGTGTGCTCAGAGAAGGAATCTGGGTGCTTTTTAGTGTAACCCTGCCTTCTGAAACCTGAAGAGTCACTTAAACTCAAGAAAGTATACTGGAGTGTTTGTAGGGTTGCCAAGTCCGGGTTGGAAAATACCTGGGGACTTTGGGGGTGGAGCCAGGAGAAGGTGGGGTTTGGGGTGGGGAGGGGAGGGGAGGGGCCTCAGCATGGTACAATGCCATAGAGTCCACCATTCAAAGCAGCCATTTTCTTCAGGGGAGCTTATCTCTGTCAGCTGGAGATCAGTTGTAAAAGCGAGAGATCCCCAGCTTTGGGAAACACTAGAACAAAAGCCTCTCATCTCAAAGCTTCTGTATGAAAAGTTTAAAATTCTCAATTGCTGGAAACATATGAACTATAGTTTGTGAAAATATTACGTTATCTCTGAGTTCTAATTGATTTACCTCTGACATTTTACCCATGGTTTCACCTGACCTCCCCCCCTACATTGAATAAAATATTTTATTTTGAATGCTACAAAGCCTCTCATGTGCCATTTCAGAAATTTAAGTTAAGAAAGTGACCCTGTCTCTTCCCTCAAGTTCCTGGGCTGAGCCAGCATCAAAATACAATAAGGTGACAGGGCGGGACAGCCATAGATCATCAGGAAAGAAAAAAAATATATAAAGGAACAGCTCAGTCAGAAAGGAAGAGAAAAATTGAGGGAAAATTCTGCATCTGAGTGAGGGAACAGGGCTAGGTCACCATAACAGGATGTTCAGTTTTTGGCTTTTTTCTTTTTGCACTTGAATTGGAGCAATGGGGGGGGGGATTTAATAGCCCCCTTGGTTCCCATTGGCTCATGCACCTACAGCACCCAAAGTCCCCTGGCGAACAGTACCTTGCCTACATGTCTGTCCTTTTGATTGGTTAGCTGCTTTTCCACATTAGATTGGTTGTTTTGATTGGCTGTTCAAATGGGTTATAGGGAATGTACCATGAGGAAGTAAGGCAATGATTGGCTGTTTGTTTTGGGCCTTCTGATTGGCTATGATGGTTCATACCTTTAAACAGAGATGCTGGGGACTGAACCTGGGACATTCTGCATGCCAAGCAGATGCCCTACCACTAAGCCACAGCCCCTCCCCAATATGCATGTGCAGTCTAACACTGGATTGCTGGAGTGCTGGCATATAAATTAAAACAGAACCATTGCCCATCCCCCAGGCACTGTGAAATGGCCCAGGCATTTCAGACTGCTGAAAAAACAAAATCAAACCTTATCAGGAAAAGAAAACCAGGGGATAACAAGTTTCAGAAAGAGGAAGGGGAAAGAAGTAGAAGAACCAGGACAGCAAAGGATTGCTAATGAAACTGTGTGGAAACAGGGGGGCAGGCAGTAACAAAGGGAAATGAAACTGGAACATTAAGGCTGTCTAGAAGACGCCAACATCATATAGAAGTATTTACTGCAAAATCAGTGAGTCTGCCAAAGTCACTAGAATGGTATGGGTCATAGTAGTTCTGGTACAATTTTCCTAAAATCTAATCGGGCAGAGAGTGGGCAGTGGGAGGAGAAAGTGGCTGCTGGGATTGGAGGACTGGGAGGGAGTTGGGAAAAGACAGTGGTGGTCCCACAAAGGCTGCTGCCTGGAGCCATCACCCCCCCCCCCACACACACACACTCCACCCCCCTTCTCACTTCCTCTGCCTGCTGCTTTCACATGGAGTAGCTAATTGCTCTTTCTCTCCTTCCCTGCTTCCCTGCCTCTTCTTCCAAGAGCTTGGGAAGCCCTAATGGGTGTGTTTAAAGACACGTGGGGGTCAGTGGGGAAGGAGTGTGAACTACTCTGGTTCCAAGTGAAGGCAGGGGTGGAAGACATAGTGATGATGCGGAGGGCAAGGCAGGGGTTTTGGCAGAGGCTGCTGTCTCTCCTAGTCTGCCAGCTGAAACTTTCACTTCAGCTAGAATCAATTCTGGATAAGGACAAGAAGGAAAACTGTGATCTAAGAAACCAATAAAAGGAAACGAAAAGCTATTCTCTCTTTGGCTTTCAATTAAGTGCTTGTTATGCTGTATTTTATGTCAAAGTAGCCCTTTGCCTTGGTCTTTTGCCATTTACTGCCAAGTTAGTTGCCAATAAAACAAATATTATGATCTTGGCTAATACCATTTGTATTCTGCCCTGTGTTGCCAAGGTCTTGTTAGTAGGGTTGCCAGGTCTCTCTGGGCAGCCAGCAAGGGATGGGGAGTGGGCTTACTGAGAGCAGGGAGTCTCACACGATCATTCAGCAGTGTGTCCATGTGACTTCCAACATGACCCAGAAGTGATGTAGGCACATCAGGGACGTTGAGGCGATTCTTTGGTTTGGGGCAAAAACTCTGTAGTAGAATTAGCTCCTATCATAGATATTTTGCCCCAAAACAGAGCATTGTCTCAATGTCCCTGACATGCCTACACCACTTCTGGGTCACAAAGTCACACAAGCTCATCGCTAAAAGGGTGTTCCTCCCTTTGTTTGTGGTAAGTCCCCCCCCCCACCGGCCTGGCAATGGTCAGTGGCGGAGAGGTGGGGCCTGAGAGTGGGGGACCCCTGACCCCACCGGGAGGGGGCTGGCATTCCTGCTTGTTAGATTATGCCAAAAGGCCTCTTTTGGCCAGATGTTTCTGATGGAATTCTTGGTACATCAGTCTAATACCAGAAGACAGCAAGGTTGATCTAAAGTTGTCTGTGGTGATTCCATCTCCTTTGTCAGGCCTGCAGTGCCAAGCACAGCCAAGATCTGAGTGTGCTTGAAAAAGCCTATGCTTGAAAAAGAGCATAGACTAGGTACTGTCAATTCCACAGCCCAACAGAACACCTCTGATACCTTGTGTTGAATTCCCTCAGGTTTGTCACACTTGAGGACCTGAACACCTTGGTGCTAGATGTAGCTCAGGTCTTTCTGACTATCATGAAAGCCATGTGTTTATGCCAGTGTGGTATTGCTCTAGCAATATAGCCTTCTGGCGAAGTCTTCCTTTCAAATTTGATCACAAAAACTCTGATCATTCTTACCATTGTCCCTTTTTAGTTCTCCACTATTTATGTTCTAGTTTTTATATGGTTTGTATTAACTTGGGAAAATATGTCAGACATTCCTAGGTTAGTAGGTGTGGTGAATGTATTGTAGTAGCAAAGCAAAATCTCTTGGAGGCTAGAAATCGATAAGCAGCTATAGCAACAAAAATAGGAGCAATCACACCAAAGCACACAGCAGCTCACCAGCAGTTTCCGAGGGAAAAACAGGATCTTTCTGCACTGGATTAAGTCATATGGAGTAATCGAAATTCCAGCTGGGTGCCTTTCCTAGATGGCAAACCTAGCAATTTTTATGCTGTTTCCTTGCCAGCAAGGGGTAAGATCAAGGACATCATACCCTCTGTCAATATTTTTCATGATTACACCTGATTTTAAAGATATATCATCTGTCACAGGGTCTCCAAAGCAGACAGTCTTCTGCCTTCCTCCCAGTAAAATCCTTAAGACTCTCTCCTCCACTGCCCAGTTGCAGAAATCAGAACACATTTTTGAGCCTGTTCCTGTGCTGCATGTTGTGAGGGCACATTTCAGTCACATGTGGGGGCCCTTTAGGTAGCAGTAATATGTCTGACAGAATGCTACTGGATAGCCAGTGTTGTGTACTGGTTAGAGTGTTGGACTAGGATCTGGGAGACCCAATTTCGAATTCCATCTCTTCTGTGATGTTCAATGGGTGACCCTGGGCCAGTCCCTCTGTCTCAACCAAACCCACTTCGCAAGGAGGGAATGATACACACTGCCTCTGAGCTCCTTGAAGGAAGGACAGGATAAAAATTCAGTGAAGGAATACTGAAACAGTTACAGAGACCAGAATAGTTGAGTGATACCATTTGTAGACTTCACATGTGCACTGTAAGATCTGCTGTAACTTCTCATCCGGAATAAAAATATACTCTACTGGAGGATAGTATCTTGGTTTAACAAGGTCTTGGTATCAGATTTACAGTTTCTCATCCAAATGTCAGCTTTCAGCCCTATAGGTCTGGGGCTGTCATGGCAGTGAATGAGCATTTGAAGGGTGTCGAATAGAGACAAGTTCCTTTCCCATCAGGATACCTCAGACAGACAGCACCAGTTCCACTGACCTTATTTTATTTGCTATAGAAGAATAATAATTGGTTTTTATACCCCACTTTTCACTACCCAAATAAGTCTCAGAGCAACTTACAATCACCTTCCCTTCCTCTCCCTACAACAGACACCCTGTGAAGTAGGTGGGGCTGAGAAAGCTCTGAGAAAACTGCTCTTGAGAGAACAGCTCTGGGAGAACTGTGACTGACCCAAGGTCACCCAGCTGGCTGCATATGGAGGAGTGGGGAATCAAACCCGGTTCTCCAGATTAGAGTCTACTGTTCTTAATCACTACACCAAACTGTTGCTATGCAGCAGCTGATCTACGGTTCCCAGGGAGGCTCCCATCCAGACAGCTTATGGGGCCAGGCCTGCTCAGTATCAGGGGTAGAACTGCATTCTGGGTGTTCAGGCCATTCTTTATATATTACCTCTCTTCAAACCATTAGAAACCAAAGAGAGTTGAAATCTATGTAGAGTGTTTCTCAACTCTTCATCCCACTTTTCAGCCCAGTGGAGAACCAAAGCAGGTTGCAAAAATTTTAATTTAAATACATTTAAATAAACAAAACAGTATAAAGAACAAACAAAACATCCTGGGCTGGTGTCCATCACGGCTATGGGCAAAGAGCCAAGGGTGAAGAGCCCTTTGGCTCTTGTCCTCAGCCATGGCCAGGCTTTAAATATTTGTAGCAGGAGACAGACAAATGCGTGGCATAGAACTAACAGGTTGGTAGCCATCATCCCACAATTCTCCCTCTTTAAGTACCTTACCAACATGATCTACAGTGCATATAAGTGCTGGAACAATGTGCCCTGAAATGACCTCCATCTGGGTAAGTTCTATATCTGCTGTGGTTTTACAAGCCCTAAACCTATTGTGTGGAACAAGTGTTTAACCAGTTGCAGTCGATATATGTTTGTAATTGTTAGAGTTGTCAGCTTTGGGTGGGGAAATAACTAGAGATTTTGGGGGTGGAGCTTGGGAAGTGTGTAGTTTGGGGAGGGGAGAGACCTCAGCAGGGTACAATGCCATAGACTCCATCCTCCAAAGCTGCCATTATCTACAGGGGAACTGATCTCTGTTACCTTGAGATCAGCTGTAATAGTAAATTCAGTAGAATTTACTCTTGATTAAGCGTGCATAAGATTGCTGCTCTAATGCAGGGGTGTCAAAGATACAGCCTGCGGGCCGAATGTGGCGCACACAGGGCTGCAATATGACCCAAAAGCAGTTGACTCTGTGCTGCTTCTTGCTAATTCTTTCTAAAGTTGCAGTTCCTTTTCCCCAGTCTCTCCTAGTTCCTACTTCAGAGGAGAGAAAGAAAGCCTTCCTTCCCTTGGTTGAGGGCCTCTTCCCCCTCCCCCTCTTCCTCTGGGGTGGGAGGGGAAGGGGGAGGAAGAGAGACACAGGGGGGCGGGAAATGGCATCTCATGGGAATTTTCAGAAGACCAGCAACATTTTATTCCAGGTATAAGCACATTTTTTGTTCAGAGAGAGAAAGGGTGCCAGCCAGCCAGCCTGCTAGAGGGACCACCCCAGAAAGAGAGAGAGAGAATGAATCCTGTGTTTAGACCAAAAAATGTTTTATTCCAGGTATGAGAGGGGAGGAGAAAGGGTCCTGTGTTTAGACCAAAAATGTTATATTCCAGGTATGGTGGGGGGAGTCCTCTGTTTAGACAAAAAAACGTTTTATTCCAGGTATGAGAGAGACTGAGAGAGTGACCATCCCATGGCACTTGGAGAGATCCCCCTTTCCATTTCTAGCAGATGCAGGGGGGAGAAACCTAACAGCACAGCTTGCATTCCTTTTTAGTGAAAGGGAACAAGAGTACAGCAGCACCTTAATGACTAACAAAATTTGTGGCAGGGCATGAGCTTTCATGAATCACTGTTGACTTCCTCAGATACAGCTGGACTGTGAGTCCATCTGTCCTTGTATTTTGGAGAGTAACATGATTTTAGATGCCAAAATACAATAGCAGGCATTGGTAATGAGAGAAGAAACCTAGGTGTCGATTCAGACCAGTAGTTTGCATTGTCTTGAGCTTCATGATCAGTTGCAATTCAGCAGTCTGTCTTTCTAATCTCCCTTTAAAATTCCTTTGTCAGAGAACTGCTACTCTTAGGTCAACAGCTTAATGCCCTGGAAAGTTAAAATGTTCCCCCACTGGTTTTTGAATGTTGTGGTTTCTAATAGTGGTAGAAAGAGTAAGAGTCCAGTAGTACCTTTAAAGACTAACAAAATTTGTGGTAGGGTAAGTGCTTTTGTGAGTCACTGCTCACTTCTTCAGACTTATTTCTATTTATTCTTTGCATCCTCCTGGACTGAATCCTCCTGTACCAAACTGAGACCTTTCCTGTCTCATTACCAATGCTGACAGGGGCGTAGACTTTGTAAATCTCCAGGGGGGGGGGCGGGGGCTCTTTCATGCGCGCGTGCAAAGTGCGCGCGTGCGACCATGTCCCCGCCGCTTCCCCGCCCCCCAGCCCCAAGGAGGCAGACCCGGCGGGGCGAGCGGGGGGTGGCGGCGGGGGCTGCTGCCCCATAGGGGTCCTTGGAAGTTGTGGCGGCGCGCTTCCCCCCGACGCTACAGCTGCCCGCCGCCCAGAGCCAATGCCAGGCCGCCCGGCTGCTGCCCCAGAGCCCGCTCGCCGGCTGGGTCGGGGGGCCGGCCGGCGTGGCGGAGTCCCCGTGCCCGCCCATTGCGCCGGCTCTTAGCTTTTGCTCTCAGGCAGGAGCCATGCGTGGAGACAGCGACTCGGGCGGATGAGGCCAAACCTAACTGATCCCGGAAGACTTGGCAGGCAAGCGCCAAGCTGCAGGAACCAAGCGCGGCAGGAGCTCTCGGCGCAGGAGGGGAGCAGGGGGAGCCCTGATCCTCAGCGGGACGTTCTGGGTAGGAGGAGGCGGGCAGTGACCCACCGGAGAAGATTTTCGCCAGGCCCTGGAGCATCACGGGAACGCGGAAGCTGGGTCATGGCTGTGTCGAACAGAAAGTGTGGCGCGAAGCGGCGAGAGGGTGCTCGTGGAAAGAAGCTGCTCGCAGAAAAGCGCCCTTCTGTATGTTCGTGCTGGGAAGGAAATCTTGTTGAATTGAATGGGGTTTACACTCCAGTAAATGTGCAGGGGAGGGCAGCCGCCATTGATTTTATCAGCCTCCCCCACCGGCGGGCGCTCCATTTTGCCGGGGGTGGCTGAGCCCCCCCCCCGGAAATTTCGGGGGAGGCTCGAGCCCTCGAGCCCCCCCGTAGTTGACGCCTATGAATGCTGATATCTCCACACGTCTGTGTATCACGTCAGTGCTGATACCTCCACCCCTCTGCATATCACACCTAATCCAATCACGTCTGCTATTGCCATTCGGCATCTGAAATCATCTTTATAAAGTTTATATCTCCAGTACCTTGTGTTATATCTTATGGCACACATGGCCAGTGTTCCCTCTAAGCTGAGTTAATGTGAGCTAGCTCACAGTTTTTTAGCCTCTTGCTCACACATTTTTTGTCTTAGCTCAGGAAGGATGGCTCCAGAGCAAACTAATTTATGCAGTAGCCAAATCACTTGCTCACAACTTTCATGCCAGTAGCTCACAAGGTAGCATTTTTGCTCACAAGACTCCACAGCTTAGAGGGAGCACTGCACATGGCCCAGCCCAACATGGTGATATTTATGTCAGATCCAGCCCTCATAACAAATGAGTTTGACACCTCTGCTCTAATGTGCCTCTGTTCTCTTTCAGTGCATATAGGCCTCCTCTGGTTGGAGACAATGGCTTCGTATGATAGTTTTGGTTAACAGTATCCAGCCACTGTGTCATGCATGATTCTCCTAGCTGCAGCCTTCTCCACTGCTCCACACAGTGTACAGACACTCTATTCACTTGTATCAAGTCAGAGCACAACTGGATTAACTGTACAAAAGCATGATCATTCAAGCTGTTGTTTTCTTCCTGTGGGTACCATACAATGTTTACAAGCCTCTTGCTATTTTGGATGCTAATACAAACTAATAAATCCATGGTGTTCATTTTGGTATTATAAAAGCACTGGTATTTGCAGCATCCATGCTAGCATATTGTCTCTACCCAGTCTATTAGGGGGGCATTCTGTCAGAGGTGCAATTGGTGATAGGGCTTTTGCCGTCTTGAGCTCTTGAGCCTCTTGAGCTATTTCTATAATGGCACTGAGGAAGCTCAGCTTTTCATTTCTCTTCATACTATGGTCGGATTCAAGCTTTAGCTCTTGAGCCAAGACTGTAACTTACACAGTAAGATGCCCTTCCTGTGTTTGTCCTCCATCTCCCCTAAATTATTACCCACAGCCCATTTACAAATTGCCTTATTCTGCTAAGGATTGTAATTGCTTTCACAAATAATAATCAATTTGAGCTGAAAGGCGCTACATCCTTTTTTGTCTTATTATGCAATAACAGGGTTTGGGTGAATCATCAAAATGATAGTGTGACTGAGACATTACCTTTGCAGATGAGATCTCTGCCCTGGACAATGGAAACACAGCAGCACTATCACTTTGTTTATTTGTCTATCTCATAAGCTGTCACATAGCACAGACGTGTTACGCCACAGTGGAAAAGAAATTTGGACTGTAATTCTGTCAAAAGAGACATGTGTCAAACACTTAAGTACTTTAAAAGGAATAAATTTTATCTGCCATCACATTGGCTATGAACTTCAAATACTCTTATGAAATAGTTTTAGCAGAGCTACTCTGAAGTAAGTTCCATATTATTCAATGGGGCTTACTCCCAGTCAGATGTCATTAAGATTGCAGCTTTAGTCAATTTTTCACAATGCTGTCCTAAGCAGCATTAAACAACCCTCTATGTCCATTGCTTATTTGCTACTGAGATATTCTCAGACCTTGTCTAGCATGCCACATAATGAGGTGGTAGAGGGCTAAGGTAATAGAATAATAGACTATACCACTACAAACTGCAGGGCAAGTGATCATGTTGGAATGGTCCCATACATTAAACTGTTTGCAAATCAGCACAGCAGGCGAAAGAACTGGAATAAAACCTTTTGCCTGCTGACCTAATTTTCTGTTTGCAAGGAGTGTTTGACGTGGAGGGGTCCTGAGAATTAGATTCCACATCCTTTAATCTCAGGTGGTTCTGTCTCTGAATTCTTCCATCTTATTAGTCCTGATTTCCCAGAAGTCTTCATCAGGCTAGATATGGCAGGGAGAGAAAGAAAAAGATCTTTCAGGGCATGATGGCAGAGCCCTTATAATAAACTTTTGTGGCGTCTTAAAAACTGAATTTGAAGAGATGTGAATTTATAGTATTGGGCAACTTGCAGTGTGGTTATTCAAATTTTAATCCATTTTAAAGAGTGGTCCAGGAGTCTGAAGAGAAGCACTGATGCTTTACGTAAGGTTACGCAGTGAAGTGTAGCCATGTAAATTATACCCTATGCAAAATGCATTTTCTACCAAACATCAGTCACTGGCATTAATTTCCCAGACACTAAAAATATTATGTGAGAAGCACAGGAGAGCATTTCTGCTGACAGGTGGAGGCAGTTGCAATATCTTGATGCCGGAAAGGATTTGAGCCACATCATATTACAATGATTTTAATGTATTACTAGTACTGGGGTGACAATTATAGCCCCAGTTCATGTGATTGCCAGGGCAACATCTTGGCTACTAGTAGAGGACCAAGTCTGCCCCTCTCCTTTGCCCCATGCTGACTTGTGATCATGCTTAGGACAGGTTTGTTATTTTTGAGAGAGAAGAATAATGTGAACTGGGCTTCCATGTAGCTAAATATTTGAATGGAGTGCTTCAGTTTGCACTGGGTGTTAAATCTGAGGCAGAGGGGTAGAGGCATAGCTTACTTCTCCCTTACACAAGGCTTGGAGTGCCCAGGCAAATGTATAAACCACAGCACAGTTAATTAAACTCAATTAAAAAATCCAAATGGTATCCAAGGTCTCTGCTTCATTTTGAGCAGAGGTCAGTTTAACTCTATGCTATCACAATAGGAACCCTGCTTAGTGCAAGAGGTGCTGCAGCATAGACATGGTTGTAAGTGCTCAGCAGAAGAGCCAGTGAAGCTGCATTCTGTAGAATTATAATAATTACAACTGATAATGCCTTATGTGGCAGATCCTTCAATTGCATAAACCTTCTGCTGCCTTGCTGTCTATCACATGCCCATCCTGCCCATCTTCCAAGGAACTCAGGATGCCATACCTGGCTCTCTTCTATTACATTCATAACAATCCTGTGGGCTAGTGAAGCTGGGAGGGAGTGACTGGTCCCAAATCAACCAGGGAGACTCACTTGGCTGTGTGATGATTTGACCACCAGGCCTGGTCTAGCATTTTACTACTGCTTACTACAGTCGGGTGCATTCAGGCAACAGTTTGCAGGTATAAAAGCAGTGTGCCTGGCAGAGGGCTTTATAACTACCACTTATGCTGGGGTTGTTTTGTTTTGTCATTTTAAGTTGCATTCTCAGACTTTTAAATGTTATTGGACCAGGTCTGCAGTTGGAGTCACAGGTCTGCCCAGCACCACAAGCAGTTTGAGGCCAACCTCTTCCCCTGCCCCAACAAGTCTAATTAGACCAGTTCATTTTATCCTTCCGAATATGTGTTGTAGGGGTGGTACGTTAATCCTACACAGACACTTGGATATATGAGCTTGGCTGAGGAACCTCTGGGGCCAAGCTACCATCTGTGGGAGGAATGCCTCTTAAATCTGAAAGCTCCTAAACAAAAGAAGTAAAAATCTGAGGTAAAATAAAAGGAATTATAGTGGTATTGATTTCCTGAGTACCCTCTGCCCTGCTGTCCATTCTTGTATATGGATAATTTATTCTTTCATTCTCATCACTTTCTCTCACTTTTTTTGTATTCTTCCCACGACATGTTGGGGGGAATACCACTGCCAAAAAAGGTGCTGGGGGGTATGGGGGCAAACTCTTGATTGAAGGGCAGACTGTTTGATTCAGTGCAGCAATTTTGGTTTGGGAGAAAGGTCAGTGTGGTGAGAGGAAGTATGGGATCAGGATCTGGCTTGTGAATGGCTTTGAAGGTAAGCAGAGAAAGAGATCCTCTGCAGAATTCAGTGTATGGGTTTAGAACAGCAAAGTGACATGATCACTATTGTTTGAGAGATCCAGTTTTTCACCCAAGGGAAGTTGGAAAGAATGTGATATTTACATTTCCGTTAATCATGCAAATGCTGTTAGAGCTGCTCTTGTTAATTTTAGTGAACTTACATTGAAACCATGAATGCTCCATGCAGACTTGGGTGTTTGTGATTTTTAAGAAGATGCAAGCAAACATGTAGGCAACATCTTCTCAAACTGTATAAAAATGGGTTTGTTCAGAATATAGTTGGAGTGTACTATCTCCAGGAAAAGCGTATGACTTCTCTGTAGTATTTGCACACGTTTTGAAATAGTGTATAGTAAAAACAATTCATTATTGTCAGTGCAGAAGTAACACTTCCAGATCTCTTAACCATTGATCTAACCCCCTCATTTTTCACTGTTAATCCTGGTGTAGCTTTACATCTACCTCTAGCTCATGAAACCTTATACTATGATAAATTACTTAGTCTTTCTGGAACCACAAGACTCTTTGTTGTTTTTCTTAGGCATGCCATGTTTGGTGTAGTGGTTTGGTGTAGTGGTTAAGAGTGCGGACTCTAATATGGGAGAACAGGGTTTGATTCCCCACTCCTCCACATGCAGCTGCTGGTGTTACCTTGGGTCACTCATAAGTTTTTGCAGAGTTGTTCTCTCAAGGGCAGTTCTCGAAAGAGCTCTCTCAGTCCCCTCTACCTCACAGGGTGTCTGTTGTGGGGAGGGGGAAGGGAAAGGGATTGTAAGCCGCTCTGAGACTCCTTCGGATAGTGAATGGTGGGGTATAAAGCTAATCTCCTCTTCCTCCTTCTTCTCCCAAATCTGTTTGCTAAGTATGAAAAATCAAGCAAGTTAGTTGCTAACTGGTTAACTATCACCAAAATAAAGTTGGGAAAGGATATCTTTATCTTACCCTTTGTCCATGTGAGGATTTTGCTCAGGTGCCATTCTGCGATGACAGCATCTGGGAGCATGAAAGATGGAGCAAAATGTGGTGCTCTGTGGTTTTAGTGCTCCAGCATAACATGGCTTTGCATCTGTTCAGTTAATGTGCAAGTAAAAATTCTCATAGAGAAGCTTCCTGTTTGTCTTGAACCCATAATGGTTAAGTGCTAAAACACATGCCTTTGCTTATTGCATTTAGCCTTATTTAGGAGACATGGAAAGTCCACAGTCTGCTGAAGAAAGACTTGTATTGCTGTCTGTGCACCCCTACCTCAGACTGTTTCCACTGAGATTTCATTTTTTCCCCATGGAACTCAGGTCTGGTCTACAAGTAATGCATTGCACCACTTTCGTGTCAGGTGATGTAATGTCTGGCAAGAGTATTTGCCACAAGTGGTGGTCACTGCAAAGGATGATATGTAGGACATGGTTGTGGCCCCGCCAGGGGGCAGTGGGACATTATTGCTGGAGGCCCAGGTCTCCCTCATGGCCCACAGTACCTGATAGGTGCCAGACAAAAACATTTCTGTTCGCCTGTGCTTTTAATTAAGGGATTAATCTTTAACATAATTTTTATACTATACTTTTAGCCCCCAAACTGTTAACTCATTTTCAGCTGCTTGGTGATTTATGCTTTGGCTGGGGTTTACTGCTGGGTTTTAAATAACAACTTTTAATATTTTATGGTTTTATTATGTTTTATTTCGCAAGCACCTTAGGCAGGTTTCTTGGGGTGGTGACATAAATATATGTTAAACAAATAAAGAATTTACAGGGCAGTCCTAAAAAGAGTTCGTCCAGTAAGGTGCTGAAATAGGACTGTGGAGACTCAGGTATAAATCCCCACTGAGGGCTAAACTGTACAGGATATTTTTTTTAATAGGTTGGGTTTGAGTTCCCTGGACCCCACTCACTTTCCCCACAATCACACAGCACCTGTGCGGACAGGCATTTTTAAAATCACCAGGAGCCTGACAGGGGCTCAGGAAGACAATGCAGGAAGAGGAGGGGTTCCTGCTCTCTTCACTGTTTTTCTGAACTGAAATGGTGTGTGTGTGTGTGTGTGTGTGGGTACTTTGCTCATCTTTGGAGCTGCATGAGCACACAGTACTCCAGTGCAACTTCAAAGATGGGCAAATTACTCCCCCCAACCATTTCAGTGCAGGACCATGGCACAGAGGGGAAGGCAGCAGCCCATCTTCTCCCTGTGCCATCATCCTGGAGCCTGGTCAAGCTCCTGGGGATGCCAGAAAGGTTTTCTCCAGAGCTGCTATGTGACTGCAGGGAAAGTGAGTTTTAGATCCCTGACCCACCTCATCAAAAAACAGAACATGTAAGTCAGCCCTCATTCATGAAGCTCACAGGGTGATGTTGGAGTTGACCTTTCTTTCTTAGCCTAACCTATATCACAGGGTTGTTGTGAAGATAAAATGGAAGCAGGGCTGGTGCACCCATAAGGCAGGGTTAGACAGTTGCCTAGAGCACCCCCTAAAAGAGAACACCACGTTGGCCTGCCACCCCCACTCCGCCCGTCCCTCACCAAAAGCCCTTCCCACCAGCCCTAGAGTGCCATGCGGCCCAGCTCCTGCCCGCCCTAGAGCGCCATGCAGCCCAGCTGGCTGGGAGGGACATCAGCCTTGCTTCCCCCCCACCCGCCAGTGGGAGCCGAGGGCAAGCCTTGCCTCCCTTCCACCAGCCCACACCCGTGGGAGCTGAGGGCAAGGCTGCTTAGGCTTGGATCTCTCAGATCCAAGCCCCTGTTCAGCCTTGCCTCCCCCACACCCCCTTTCAGCTGCCTCGGGTGAAAGGTGATCCAGGACCCTCCAGATCCAGGACCCTCCATCAGCGCCTTACCCCAGTAGCCTGGGGCAGGGGGGATAGGAGAGACGAAAAGCAATGCTGGAGGGTC
Organism: Lepidodactylus listeri; assembly: GCA_029233225.1. Classification (NCBI taxonomy): domain Eukaryota; kingdom Metazoa; phylum Chordata; class Lepidosauria; order Squamata; family Gekkonidae; genus Lepidodactylus; species Lepidodactylus listeri. The sequence continues at coordinate 106,899,173 of JARCFY010000003.1, forward strand.
CTGGATCTTGTAGATCCAGGACTCTCCAGCAGCATCTTTCCATGGCTGCCTAAGTTGGGGGGGGGGGATAGGAGAGGCAAAAGGTGCCACTGGTGGGTCCAGCAGCGCCTTACCCCAGTAGCCTGTGGCGGGGGGAATAGGAGAGGTGAAAGGCAATGCTGGAGGCAGCCTGAAAGGGGTGTGGGGGGGGGGGGTCTCTCAGATCCAAGCCCCTGTTCAGCCTTGCCTCCCCCCCCCCCCGCCCACCAGCACCCGCAGGTGCCAAGGGCAAGGCTGCACAGGCTTGGATCTCTCAGATCCAAGTCCCTCCAGCCTTGCCTCCCCCCTGCCCACGGGAACTGAGGGCAAGGCTGCAGGGGTTTGGGGGGGCACAAGTAGTTAGCCTTGTCTAGGGCACAAAAAAGCCTGGCACCGTCCCTGAATGGAAGACAGGAGAATTATGTAAACTGCCCTGAACTCTTTGATGGAATGGAATAGGGCTCCTAGACTGGAAACATTAGGTCTATACCAGGTCTCTGATCTGGAGCCGCTTGTGTACTCCCACAAATATAGACCCCTATGTATATGTAATTCCACTTTATTGGGATAGCTCCATATGCCCAGAGCTCCTTTGCAAATAGGGCAACTTTTTCAGGCTGGGAGCTCACTGTGCATATCAGAAGGGCTTTGTGAACACACTGAAGCTCCCCTGCCTCCAGGAAATTGGTGGATTTATTACATCATTTTATAAAATATGAATTCTTCATATTTGGAATCATATATTAAGTGTATATGTTATGGTGGTATCTGCTCATGAGTGGATGAAATATGTCCAAAGCATATTTTCTAGAATGTTGATTGATACAGTGACTCACTTAACCAGCTGTTAAGTATCCGTTCACTTCACTGATATTTCAGGTTGGCCGGAGACTAGCACCTACCCCGTGGAGAACTGTCACCAGTCAGGCAAACCATGTGCTTTGTGTTAGATGCTGACTGTATTCCAATCTGCCTCCAGAAGGTTAGAAATAGTAAAAAGGGTTAGACATTACTGTGTTCTACTTCAGTGAACAGCTACAGAAAATGAGCTGCAGGCATGGGACTTCCAATAAAAGGCAGCTATATGAAAACTCACCTTATTTCAAATCTTGATGCCTTGTACAATATGTCTCTAGGCAAACTGCTTAAAGAGCATGTCAAGGAACTTTCTTAACTGTATGTCTCATCTTGAATAATCATATCTGCAATTTTTAAAAAACTATATTGGTATTACTAATTGCCAGTCCTTCCTCTTGATCCAAGAAATTAGAGGCAGTTATCCAATTATCACCATTTTTCAAATGTGTTACTGTTAGACTGTGCCCTTGTATTTGTGCATCAAAGGTTTGCTTTGCTAGGCAGGTAGTCACTGTGGAATTCCTAATTACTTTTGTAGCTGGTCAGGATTCAAGAAGCTATTCCTGGAAGGGAAAGTCACCAGCCTCTGACTTGGCATAATTGGAGCAGAGCTTTCTATTGATTATGCAGGGCTGCAGCAAGCTGGGTTCACTGAAACGGCCAAGCTGGGGAAAGGTTTCTGAAGATGTTAAAGAAGTTTTTGTCAGCAAATCTACACACACTTCAATCCCACAGAAATCAGTTGGACTTGCCTGCAGGTTTTCATTACCTGTTGCAGCCTTTGTCTTTAATACAGCCTAGAGGTCAATCCATGTATTACAGCTATATATTACAATCCACACATTATAGCTAGGATCCAGGGCAGGGGCATATTGTTTTGTAAATTCGGGGGGGGGGGGGGGGTCTTTAGCACGCACACTTTGTGTGTGCGCTCGCTGGGGCGATGTCCCCCCCGGGAAACCGCTGCGCCTCCCCGGGCCCTTCCGAGGCCCGGCAGCTGCTGCCGGTGCCTCTCTCTCCCCCACCCGCCCTGGCCACTCCTTCCCTCTCTCTCCCTCTTTTCCAAGCGAAATGCCCAGCGTGGTGACATCACCCGGAAGTGACGCCATCACGCTGGGCACGTTGCCAGGGCGACGCTCTGGCAATCGCCCTGAAACTCTATGGTGCCATAGAGCTTCAGGGTGATTGCTAGAGCATCGCCTAGCAATGTGCCCAGCATGATGGCATTACTTCTGGGTGATGCCACCATGCTGGGCATTTCGCCCGGAAAAGAGGGAAGGAGAGGGAAGGACAGAGGAGTGGCCAGGCCGGGTGGGGGAGAGAGAGGCACCGGCAGCAGCTGCCGGGCCTCGGAAGGGCCCAGGGAGGTGCGGCGGTGAGGCACGGTGGCAGGCGCTATGTTTTCCCGGGGCGGCTCAGTCCCCCCGGGAAATTTTGGGGGTGGCTCGAGCTCTCAAGCCCCCCCATAGTCTATGCCTATGATCCAGGGAATACGTTTCCTATTTCCCAGGGCCTTTGGGCTTGGGTTACTTAACAGTGCTGTTTTGTGTCAGCTGTTGAAACAGAAGGGTCCTACAAAAGCATTGTGTGATATGACATGGAGGTCTGATGCTCAAAGGAAAGAAGTGGATTTTAAGTTTTTTTTACAGGTTGGGAACCCTACAAAAGCCAGCAACACTTATTTGATCAAAGACCATAAGGGCATAAAAGGAGTCTTAACAGATCAGTCTGAGCATTCATTCCCTCCAGAATCTTGTTGCCCACAATGGCCACCCAGATGGTTCCAGCAAGCCCTGAATCAGGCAAACACCTATGAGCATGGAGATTTCATTTAGTCACCATATCTAATAACTATTGATTAAGGATGGGCACAAACCAGAAAAATGCAGTTCATGTCAGTTCGTGGCCAAACCACGAACCTAACCACAAACAGAACTGGGAGGTACCTACATGACCTGGGAGGTACGTGGTTCATGGCCTGTCACAAGGGCTGGAGCCAGAGGGCATACTTTGCAGGTTGCAAGGGTCCAAAGACAAGAAGCCAAATTGAGAATTTAGTGTCAGAGTTAGGAGCTGAGAAAGTCTTACCAAAGGGTCATTCAAGAGACATAATCAGGCAGTCCAGAGGTTACTCATGAGCAAGGGTCACAGAGGTGAGAGACAAGGTCAAGAGCCAGTCTAGAGTCACACAAGCGAGACAGGGTATTATGCAGTGGTCTCAGAGTTAGCAGTTCCATGCTCAACTCATCACCCACAGCTGGGGGGCCAGCTGTGCTGCATTGGGCTAATACTTGGGTCATTGCCTTGGCTTGTTAGCACTAGGTGTCTCAGGGTGACCAGGCACATGATCTGTCTCCTCTCGAGGAGCTCTTGCTGTACTTTCCTTTGCCTGTGCTCCAGCAGCTCTTGTGGCTTGTGGAACTTGGTCCAAACCTGGATCAGTGACCTGAGCTGTTAGGGTGCTGTCCCCTAATGACAGCCCCTCGGATACTTGTGTGACCATAGCCCTGCTGTCAGTAGCTGGCTGTGCCCTGTCATCAGTAATGAGTTCCAGCTGCTCAGCCTCCATGGAACTGGCTTCAGGCTGATCCACTTATCTGTAATGAGTTCCAGCTGCTTGGCCTCCTTGGAACTGGCTGGTTCAGGCTGATCCACAGCTGAGGTTTGCAGAAAGCCCAGAAAACAGCCTGCTCCCTCCTGCCCAGCTGTTTTTGAGGCTTTTGTTGGGAACAGAAAGCCAGGGTTTGAAGAGACTTGGAATCCCTTTAATCCCCTGCTTTCTGCTCTGTCCACCAGCCGCCATAAACTAGAATAATAGAACCATAGAATTGGAAGGGACCTCCAGGGTAATCTAGTTCAAACCCCTGCACAATGCAGGAAATTCACAAATACATCCCCCTCCACACCTGCAGTGACTGCTGTTCCACATCCAGAAGATGGTTCCACATCTTTCTTTCTTTCTTTCTTTCTTTCTTTCTTTCTTTCTTTCTTTCTTTCTTCCTTCCTTCCTTCCTTCCTTCCTTCCTTCCTTCCTTCCTTCCTTCCTTCCTTCCTTCCTTCCTTCCTCCCTTCCCTTCCCTTCCCTTCCCTTCCCTTCCCTTCCCTTCCCTTCCCTTCCCTTCCCTTCCCTTTCCTTTCCTTTCCTTTCCTTTCTTCCTTCCTTCCTTCCTTCCTTCCTTCCTTCCTTCCTTCCTTCCTTCCTTCCTTTCTTTCTTTCTTTCTTTCTTTCTTTCTTTCTTTCTTTCCATATTTTTACCCCGCCCTCCCCACGAACGGGCTCAGGGCAGCTTACAAACGGCACACCATGCCAATCAAATAAAACAGTTTAAAACAAGATTAAAATATATCAACAACAACAATACAGGTAAAATGCTCACAATGGTGTTGATACTAAACATTCAGATGGCATTCTTACTAATGCCTTGGTGCCGACCTCAGGGTCATATTCAGCTCTCCCTGAACATGTAAGAAAGGGCCACAAGAACTAAGCACTGATGCAACTCTTCCTGCCCTCCCTCTCATGATTGCTGTCAGATGGCCAACTAGCCTTGGTTTGAAAACCTCCAAAGAAGGAGAGCCCACCACCTCCCAAGGAAGCTTGTTCCACTGAGGAACAGCTCTAACTGTCAGGAAGCTCTTCCTAATGTTTAGCCAAAAACTCTTCTGATTTAATTTCAACCCATTGGTTCTGGTCCAACCTTCTGGGACAACAGAAAAAAGCTCTGCACCATCTTCTGTATGACATCCCTTTGAGTACTTGAAGATGGTTCAGACCTCTCAGTCATCTCCTCTCCAGGCTAAACATACCCAGCTCCTTCAACCTTTCCTCATAGGGTCTGCAGACCCATCACCATCTTCATTGCCCTTCTCTAGACATGTTCCAGCTTGCCTATATCCTTCTTAAATTGTGGTGCCCAAAACTGAACACAGTACTCTAAGTGAAGTCTAACCAGAGCAGAGTAAAGTTGTACCATCATTTTACGTGATCTGGAGACTATACTTCTGTTGATACAGCCCAAAATCGCATTTGCCTTTTTAGCTACCGCATTACACTACTGACTCATGTTCAGTGTATGGCCTACTAAGACCAAGAGGCCGGGCTGGAGCAGGGCTCGGCCTTTTAACAGGCTGGCCCCGCCCCCCCAGGCTGCAGACGCTGCGCGCCCTCACTTGTTGCTGCCCCGCCTTCCCGCGGCGCGGCAAAGCAGCACCCGGGTGCCATCGGCGTGGCCGGGCGCCCGGGAGCCCAGTTTTGCACATACTACTGCCAAGACAAATCTCCCCCAACCTATAATTATGTATTTGATTTTTCCTACCTAAATGCAGAACTTTACATTTATCCCCATTGAAATTCATTTTATTGGTTTTAGCCCAGTTTTCCAGCCTGTCAAGATCATCCTGTATCCTGACTCTGTCTTCTCCCATATTTGCTACCCCTTGCAATTTAGTATCATCTGCAAATTTAATAAGCATTCCCTCAATCACTTCATCCAAATTACTGATAAAGATGTTGAACAGAACAGGTCCCAGGATAGTTCCTTGAGGCACTCCACTTGTCACTCCTCTCCAAGAGAATGAGGAACCATTCACAAGCACTCTTTGGGAGTGATCTGTCAACCAGTTACAGATCCACCTAACAGTCATACGATCCAAACTACATTTTTCCAATTTATTAACAAGAATATTATGTGGAACCTTATCAAAACCCTTACTGAAATTAAAATAAATTCCCCTGATCCAGCAAGGTAGTAACTTTCTCAAAAAAAGAGGGATAAGGTTAGTCTGACATGACTTGTTCTTGTGAAACCCATGCTGGCTCTTAGTAATCATAGCTGTTACTTTTGGTTGGTAGCTATCTTGAGTTTTGGATTATGCAGGATTATGAGTAAATAAATAGATAGGACATTTCTTTGTGGCTGCAGCCAGTGATGCGCAGAGAGACTGACACAAGATTCAGTAGAATCCTGTCTTCTGCCTCCTTCTCCTCATGGGAATTCAAGTAACATGCATCAAAGTAAGGAGGAGGGATGGGTGGGGATACAGGAGGTGCATGTATGCCTCTTGTTTCCAGTAATGTCCTGGACTGGTATGTATCAGTGTTAAGAGGTTGGAAGGAGGAACAAGTAGCCATGCTGATACTGTTCACACAGGGGTGACTGCACCCTTGCAGGGATGGTTGATGTTCTTGTCTCAGCTGTTGCTTTAGCTCTGCAGATTCTGTCATTAATTGTAAATATTTATACTGAAACACAAGACAGCAGCCTAAAATAATGCCCATAAAAACAGCGCACAGTTTAGAAGCAGACCATAAAACCCCCTCAGTTAAAAGCTTGACTGAAAAGAAATGTTTTTGGCCTGGTGCCTAAAGGGCAATAAAGTAGGCACCCTGTCAAACCTCAAGGGAAAGAGCATTCCAAAGGTGAGGTGCCACCACTGATAAAGCCCTGTCTCTGGTTGCCACCTGCCTCACTTCTACAGGCACTGCCTGGAAAAAGGATCTTAATTGGTGGGATATTTTCTTCAGGGGGAAAAAATTAGTATTAAGCAAAATGCAATCATGATTCTCTAGTATGAACTAGTGAAAATATTCACATATTTACAAACCCTCTGGACAGGTCCAATAGAGAAAAACAACTACAGTATCTAGGCATAGTTTAGTGATTCAGCATTTCTCATGGATTGTGTGGAGTGGATGAAATGTGGGGCAGTGTGATGGTGGATGAACAGCAGGCGCTACAAGCAAGGGAAGCTGCACTGTATTGTCAGACTGTGTTTGCATGCTACTCTCATAAAATATGAAGAAGAGAACATTCATGTTGCTAGACCTCTTGTGTGCCAGTTGTAGTTAACCTCTGTAATAATGTTTCTTGTATGCATGTGAGCTGTCAGATGCATTTTGTGTTCATTGCTGTCATCCTTCAGTCCAGGATTTATAGCTGTAGCCAAACAGAGGTGATAGTTATTTGACCTTCTAGTCTGATTTCTCCTGGAGTGTCAAGGAGGGTGGAAGGTTTGATTTCCTCTAGAGATTGGCCTAGGCACATTAATATATGCATAGCCAGAAGTTTGAGCTACTCTGAATGTTGACATAAGAAAACAATTTTCTCTTCAGCTGTGTTGCCCTTTTATTACCTATAAAGTTCCTTCTTGTGTCAAACGGGTTTATGACCTGCAAATATCCTCATTGTTAAACTTCAGCACATGTGCCAGCAAATAACTACAAGCCCATTTGAATGTAAAACCACTTGAGTATCACTTCCACTCTTTTAAACCTGATTATCCATTGGAAGGGCAAATGGAGCTTTCATAAGTTGTGAAGTATATGTCACATGTGAATGTTCCTAAATAAAAATCACCATAATGTTATTTAAGATGTGTTCAAGATGGTTCCCATATATTAAGCTGATAACCTTGTAAGACAGATCAGTGTTAGTGAAGTGGGGAGGGGGATCAGACCAGTGGTCCATCTAGTACAGCACTCTGTCTCACCCAGTGACTAATTGTTTACCCTGGAGGGCCAGCAAACAGTGCTTAGAGTCCAAGGATGTCCCCTGATGCTGCCTCATAGAACAGGTATTCATAGTCTGATTGCCTCTGAATGTAGAAGATCCTTTTCGTTTCTGCATCTAGTAACCACTTGCCAACAGCTGCTAGTGAGTTTATTGCTGAGCTGAGGTTTGAAGTGTGGACCTCTGATTATAGGTCATGCTTTTAACCCTTATGTTATACTATACATGTATGTATGTATTAAAAGTGGAACACAGCCATTTAAAGGAATGTTTAAAAGGTTTTTAAAAAGTTACAATGACTTTTTAAAATATTCTAATATAATTATATAGATGTATTCAGGGAAGAATACATACCATCCCAGCACTAAGGTAGGTGGGAGTGAAGAATTCTGAGGTGATTATAATGAGCTATAGCAGGGCATGGCAAGAAATGATGGCATTCCTAAGTTGAACCTGGGGACCCTGCTACCAGTTTATTGCCTAAAGCATGAGTTTAACATGCCTGCAATGTGGTGGGACCAGGCACTCTTGTCTTCTCCCCACCCCCCCTACCTTTCAACTGCTGGAACAGCGGCCCCTAGTGGCCATTTTGGCACTTGAAAAGGCACTAGAGGGGAGGAACAAGTGTACTTGGTCCTGCAGCACCGCTCTTGGGGCATTTTAGATCCCCCCTGTTAGACACTAAAATGAAGGCAGCAGCTCCAGGTCCATCCCAGAGACACCGTCATGTCTAGTTGGGCCTGCAGCCTTCCTGTGCAGTGTACTTTACAGTTGTTATCTCCTTAACTGTATTATAGGCATGCAAGTGGTATTGTTCAAAAGTTTTTACCTGGAAGATATGCAGAAGGAAACAGCCTGATGTAAGAATAGAATGTTCAGTTTGCAGAACATGCTCTAAAGCTGAAGGTTTTATCAAAGTTCAGCTAAGAGCCAATTCAGGAGCTGAAAACTACTTGCACATGGAAAGCTGGTAGGGAAAAGATGGCAGTATGAATCAGAATGTACTGTTCAGCATTATCAGGTAGTCTAGCAACTTTATGCCTATAGGAAAAGCCTATTGCTGGGTTCAAATTAGGGTTAGAATTAAAGTATGGCACTTTCATCTGCAGCAGGTAAAAATCCTTCTTGACTTACTGGTGTTGTGGTTTAATGAAAAAAAACAGTACTTGTTTTTCCCAGAGCAAAATGTTAGCTGTGCAGATAAGATATGCTTTGAAAGAACAGGAATTATCTGATGCTTCAGGTACTCTGGCATAAGTTATACCTGTCCAGACCTCTGCCAGTTGTGAAATCATTTCCACCAACTAGAAATGTCTTTATCAAAATGAGACATGCTAATAAAACATTTAATTAAAATGTTTTTTTAAACATTACCTGTTAAGGCAGCCCTTTTACAACAGGGATTTGCAGTGCTCAACAGAGCTGTGGCTCAGTGTGATAAATGTCTTGTGAGCAACGTGGTGTAGTGCTGACATGACATAGCGCAGGGGTCCTCAACCTGTCTGAGCTTGTGGGCACCTTTGGAATTCTGACACTGAATGATGGATGCAGCCAATGCTCCGCCTAAGCTGTGGAGTCTTGTGAGCAAAAATTCTACTTTGTGAGCTACTGGTATTAAAGTTGTGGGCGAAAAAATTGGCTCCTGCATAAATTAGTTTGCTCTGGAGTCATCATTCCTGAACTAAGACAAAAATTTGTGAGCCAGAGGCTAAAAAACTGTGAGCTAGCTCACACTAACTCAGCTTAGGGGGAATGCTGGATGCAACCACAAACTGGCTGCCACAGAAGGCATAGCCAAACAGGGGGTGAGGTTAAGAAAAACTGTGATAGGCTGCAGTCAAACACACTAAATAATCCACTTTCAATCTGCTTTCCATGCACTTTCCAGCTGGATTTTGCCGTTTCACATAGTAAAATCCAATTGGAAAGTGCACTGAAAATGAATTATTTAGTGTGTGACCACAGCCACAGTATGTCTGTAACATTTCAAGTAGAGTCAACACTTAACAAGATGCTTTTTTAAAATTAACATATACTTTAAAAATATTTCCGTGCATACATAAAAAATAACTATACGTATTGAGCCAGCAAAGAAACTCTCACCTGGCTCTGTCTGTCTTCATTTTGCAACCATCTAATGTACTTATGTAAAAGGACAGGCAAACAAATGCTTCTTATTGCTACTTGCAACAACGACAGGTGGTGCTGAAGAGCTGGTGAGAGCTCCTTGCATAGGTCTACAGTAATAGAGAGACTGGTCTGATTTCTAGTCTTTCAAGCCTTTTTTTCTGCCAGTGAAAGACAGGGAGGGGAGCCAGGGCTCTGTCCAGGTAGGTTGGTTGCTGGATAGGAAGGAGAGAAGGTAGCAGGGAAAGGTAAGGATATGGAGTTTGCCAGGAACAGTGAAAAAGAAAATAGTGTAGGGAATGGCATACAGGGAAAACGAGGTACCCCCTGCAAAGCCATGCAAGTTCCTCATTGCACAACTGGGCTTGACCTGGGTAGAGACTTTCAGGGTAGGAAGGCAGATAAAGATAGGTTGGTTGGTGGGTGGTGAAAAAAAGGAAGCAGGACAAAGGGAGAAGCTTTGGGGCTTTCAGAGAAGGGAAAGAGGAAATAATGAGGAAGGGGAAAATGAGATGCCCCTGCAAGCACTTGTGGATTCCCCCACTTGTACTATAAACAGCCCAAATTCAAGACGTTCCACCTGGCCCCACCCATTTTCTAAAAACACCTCACCATTGCCAGCAAAGGTACTGGTGGGCACTATGACACTCATGGGTGCCATACTGGGAGCCCTTGGCACAGTGGTTAGGGTGCTGAAATATGACCCAGGAAAACGGGATTCAAATACCCACTTTGCCATGGAGGCTCACCAGGTGCTCTTGGCCCTGTCATAATCTCTCAACCTAATCTACCTCACAAAGTTGTTGTTATGATGAGGATAAGGTGCAGAAGGTGATTCCCCTTCATTGAGTTCCCATGAAGGAGAAAAACAGGATATAAATAATAAATAAAATGATAAACAATGTTGTAAAATGGTTATTTCACATAAAGATTGAGCATTGCATATTATCAAGGCATTGATAATGAAAAGTTTTAAGGCATCTTGCTTTTAAGTGCACAAAATTGTTTTTTGGAGAGAAAAATATCTGTTCAATGTTATGTGCTTACCTCTAACATTAGGATGTCAGGGATGGCTATACATTCTCTCAGCCTACCATTGGATTGCTTGCTATTGACCCGCCATAATTGTTGTTAAAATTAAACTTTTCAGCCCCAGTATGAGCTGCCTTAGGCAACCATAGAGATTACTTATGAGGTAATTGTAATCATTATAACTTTAGAATTCCATTGATTACTACATTTCTCCATATTTATTGAAATAATAACTGTTTTGTCAAAATGTGCTTGGATAGCCATGTTAGTCTTAGGATGCATTTACTGAAAATACGAAATCAGTTAACATCTTTTTGGCCTGACTAAACTCAATGCAGAATAAGATTTCATAGGTCACAGCCTGTTTCTTCAGATACAGAAATGGAGGAAATTTCCAGCAATTACCAAAAGGTAGTTATCCCATCAAAGAAGCTCAGAATGTTAAGTCACAAAAGCTCGTACTGTCACTGAGATACTTGTAAACTCAACCAAAGAAAAGAGAAGGATGATTTCCTGCATTTTGAAATCATCAAACAGGATCAGCAGTTAGGAGAACACTAATACTCACCTTTTAAAGGGCACCTCATCCAGACTGCATGCAACAGCAAATCCAGATGTGAGAGGTGCCCTGAGAAAATGTTTATATAAACTCCCCTTTTTGTTACCCTGTTCAGGGTACCCAGTTACCTTGTCCCCTTAAAGCTGTCTGTGTGGCCCTTCCTTTCCATTCATAGAAGGGGCAGGAAAAAAGAGGATAGCCACAGATGATCCTGAGTATGGGGCAAGCCTTCTACACAGCAAGACTGCTCTACAGTTAGCAAGGCAGGTGGGCAATGGTGATTTAGCTACCAGTTTATATGTAGACAGCTTCATGCATCACAATTTCCACAGATGTTATACGGGTATACCCACTGTTATCATACTGGTTTTTCCCAGCAAATAATAGGGTATAGTCATTACACAGGCCTGAGCAGCCATCTTTAAACAAACACACACACACACACACGTCTGGATTTCTGTACACCCATCGTGCAGTCAACATACATAGAGAAGGGAATGGGATCATGTAAACTTACTTGGATCAATCTTCCATACTTACATGCAGAGTCAGCAGAGTGATATTTTTGTTGAAATTTGTTTCTAGCACTGTCCCAAGCAGCTTTCCATCAGCATAGTAGCCCGGCAAGGTTATGGCTTGGTAATAATGATCACATACATTTGAGCAGGGGTCATTTTGAGCAGGAGCTCAGGGGAGCGCAGCTCCGGAAGTTGGTGCCAGCCCTCCCCCCGGCAGGGGAATGCGTGTTTGTGTCATGGCTGCAGCAAAATGACCCCGTCCCCTGGAAAGGTCCTTGTTCCTCCAACCAGCCTTCTGAAGTCTTCAGCCACCATTGAAGCTATCCTCCCAGAATAGTGGTATTTCTGAGGCTTGGATTAGTAACTGTCCCCTCTCTGCCATCTATCTATCTATCTATCTATCTATCTGTCTGTCTGTCTGTCTGTCTGTCTGTCTATGTATCTTTCTTTCTTTCTTTCTTTCTTTCTTTCTTTCTTTCTTTCTTTCTTTCTTTCTGACATACTTCCAGTGATGTCAGATGGTGTAGCATATGCAAATAAGTTATGCTAATGAGTTATCCTAATGAGCTCCTGCACCTCTTTTTCTATGAAATGACCCCTGCATTTGGGTAAATTTAAACTTTATAGCAGGAGCTACCTTTCAGTTTGGGTTATTTTCTCCATTTTCTGTATGAGTGATGTATCTGAAGAAGTGAACAGTGACTTATGAAGGCTCATACCCTGCCACAAACTTTATTAGTCTTTAAGGTGCCACTGGACCCTTGCTCTTTATTTAATTAATTTAACACATTTTGAGGTGTTGGCTTCCTTCCTGCACTAAAATTCTTACCGATTTCCCACAAGCAGTTGTGCTGCTGTCGCTCTTCGGTTTGCCCCAGTTGCATTGGTCAATTTCACATTATTTGCTGCACAGCTGCATTTTAACCTGCATCTCCCCCCGATTTCCCCCGTGTCTTCTTGATCCTTTGTTTTTTTAGATCGAGAAGACTCAGGGAAAATCAGGGGGAGCTGTGGGTCAAAATGTGGTCGTGTGGCAAATAGTGTGAAATTGACCAATGCAACCCGGGCAAATGGAAGAGTGATAGCGGCACAGCTGCTTGTGGGAAATCAGTCTCTGTGTTTTACATAAACAATATCTTGGCTGAGCTGATAAGATAAAAGCAAAGAAAGGAAGATTGCAAACATATAAAAGACTTGAAAGAAAAACAACTCCTCCTCAACCTTCATTAAAATCACTAAGCCAAAAACTGTTTTATGCAGCCTGGTTTGAAATGGGTGAGTTGTTTCCTGACACACCTTAGGTTGTCATCAAAATGCTGCATTTGTAAAGTATAAGACATTAGCAGTCTCCCAGAGTACCCTGAAGGGGAACAGGCTGGCTCTGCCAGTAGAGGCTCCCATTTCACTGAGGCCAAAAGGATTATGCTGGAAACCAAAGTGCAGTCTTGTCACATCCAGGGTAATCTAACTAGCCCACGAATTGCTGCATTAAGTGGGCGAGATAGCTGACATTCGATTTTCTCACCCAGCTGCCCATTACATTTATAAAACACTTGCAAGAGGAGTTTTTGAAAACAGTCCTAATAGGGCAGCCTTCTTTATTGACATTATAAACAACCATTTTTAGAGCATCAGAGGAAAGGTGGCAACATTTGTCCTCCCCTCGCAGGTTGCTTACTTTTAGTAATTGCTTGCAGTAGTCTTGTCCTTGAACAGTTCTTGAATGTAATCTGGGCTCCTGGAGACAATGCATTCTGCAAAAGAATGCGTAAATACACTGGATGTGTATATACACAGACAAGCTTAATGCTGTCTTTGGCTCGCCAACTGATTTTGAGAAATTGTCGTCTGAGTGGCCAACATATGGACACAACCCAAAGATGTCAGATGGCACTAAAGGAACTGATTAGGCAAAGCAAATGTAGATGCATTTGGTTAAGAGACAGTGCCAGGATCTCCCCAGTCTCCTAGTCCTGGGTCTAAAAAAAATAAAATAAAAGCACATTCCAGATCCTGCCTTTTTCACAGGTCATTAAAGCCATTTGCAGTTCCCAGCTTTTGGTCTAAAAGCATTCCATCATTTCAAAGGAGGCGTCTTGTCATCTTGAATGCTGTCACATCAAGCCTGCTGTGATGCATGTACCTGCTTCAAGATGAATTTGGTGAGTTAATTAGATGTAACAGGATGCAACAGAATATTAAATCAAAGTGGTGGATTCCTCCTGTCCTTCCCTCAGAGAAGCATGTGGTTTTTGTAATCCCCTGCCTAAAAGCTTCATTTTATCTTTCCAGTGTTCAGGGTGCACCAAAAGCAAACTTGCAAAAATCATGACAGGCACACAGTATATTTCCTGCTCCTTTATCATTCAAGTTCCTTTACTGATCATCAGATTCATATGCTTAGAAAGGACTTCAGACATCATAGGTGAAAACAAGGCAGGCCTATAAGTTCCTGTGCTGCATTTAATAAAAATATATATTTTTCCATTCCAAGCTGCTCTGAAAGAAAAAAAGGTTCCCATGTTTGCAGCAAAAGCTAACCATGACTGGTACCAAAGCATCTCTGCAAAATCCCTGGGTCAGTTCTGCAACTATTTAGAATGGTTCTTTAAGGAAAAATTAGGTAAGTGATGAACATCTAAGCAGGTATTGGAATAATGTGGGATGAGTAAGACTGATGTCTCTGTGTCCAGCTGGATAGAACATAAGATCTCTCAATCAAATTTTATAACTGGGAAGAAGCCAGGCTTCCACCAGATGAAGAACCAGCCAATTTCTCTTAAAATATGGGCTTCAGTCCTAGATAGGGTTCCCAGCCTCCAGGTGGGGCCTGGGGATCTCCCGCTTTTACAACTGATCTCCAGCTGACAGAGATCAGCTCCCCTGGAGAAAATGGCTGCTTTGGAGAGTGGGCTCTATGGCATTGTACCATGCTGAGGCCCCTCCCCTCCCTAAACCCCACCTTCTCCTGGCTCCACCCCCAAAGTCCCCAGGTATTTTCCAACCTGGACTTGGCAACCCTAGTCCTAGATCTTGTTTTCCCTTGCATGATGCTTTGTCCACTGCAGTCAGTACTACACTGTTCGAGTATGCTCATCCAGTGCTAGGCACTTCTCAAAAACTGAAAAGGGCCTTGCATCAGAAGAAAGTGCTTCGCAGAGGACTGTCTCTGCAACCAGAGAAGAAAAGCGCAAGTGGAAACAAAGTATAGGACACAAGCCCCTATGTCTGAATTCCTGCTGTCTGTTACAAACTGCCAGAGAAAAGTGAGTTTGTGTGTGACAAAGTGGATCAGGTGTTGGAGCTGGACCGAGAGATCTGGGATCAGATTCCAAGATCACTTATGTATCACTAATAACCACTGGACTCAAACTTTGTTCTGCTACCTCACTGGACTGTTACCCTAGTGAGGACCACTCATTCTATCTGAATAAGCATGCTCTAGGCCACAAAAGTCTATGCTGGAATAAAATCCAATCCTAGAACATTAAAATCCATCAGAAGTACACCATTATTCAGCTCAGCAGGATCTCAGGGCTATGTGTGGAACATGGGAGGTAACAGACAGCAGGCAGTTGTGTTAAATTTGTTGCTGCCAAAAAAAAATAAAGCATTTTTTAAAATTAAAAGAGTAGTTATTGCTTATATTTTTGAGTGCCTTTAGACAGATGTCTTAGGCTGCAATCTCTCCTCTGACAACATAATGAAAATAGTTTGAGTCAAGTGTAGAGAATTAACATATGGGGGAAAATTTGTACTTTCTAAATGTGTTTGGCTTGAAGGAAAAACAACACAGATATAAATAGAATATCAACACAGTTCATGCTATATTAGCACTATGATTTTTAAAAAGGCATAATGCTGGATAGCCAATGTGTATGACAAACCATTTCATATCTGACTGTCTCTGATTTCTCAACCTAATCTACCAGTTTCTGGGATACAATTGTTAATTTGTTAATGATATGAGGTGTCAAGTCACATTCATTCTCATTCAGGATTGGATCCCTCCAATCATCTGCTTCATCAGTCCCTTGTGCTATAGTGTGTTCTGACTAATAAGATGGAGATCTTGTGAAGGGCTTTGAATTTGTTGGTCATTTAAAAAACGGAATGTCTGGAGAAATGCCACTGGGAACATTCCCATGCTGAAGCAAAGCTAGATTTTTGTTTGGACTAGCCAAGTAAAGAGGATCAGGATTATGGGACATTTTGCAAAGGAGTACATGAAGCTTACATTTTAAAATAACACTGAATGTGAACCTAATAATGAAATTCTAGTAGGAGCTTTGTGACCAGAGTGAAGAGGGAGAAATGTAGGGCTGGTAGGAGCATTTTTCACTAGACTGCTGTGAGGTAGTAAAGGCATTTAGAAGTTGATGAGATGGCTGTCAATAGATGAAATGAAATATGATGAGAACCAGAAAAACAGGCATAGGAAAGGATCAACTTCTGAGAAATTCCAAAGAAAGTAATTGCAGTATTTAGCAGTTTTCTATGCCTGTAATCCAAATGAAAATTTGAATTAAAATCACTTCCAAATTATGAATAGTAGAAATGGCAGTAAAATCATCCATAATGGAAAAGAAAATAAGATGGGAACCCAAAAATGTTCAGGAAAGAGCCAAAAAGACGATGACAGGTCTAGAAGTTTGGTTGTAACAAGACATGATATCAAGAGGAGATTATCAAGTATTTAGGAATGTCATGTCAGGCTTCTTTCCAGGAGCATGTCTCAAAAGTCAGAGTCATCTTCCCAAGACTGCCCTTGAATAAATTCAAGATTCAAAATTTTTAAAAAAATATATTTTAGAGCACTTATTGTGGTTCCATTTTAAAAAACCAACCAAAAACAGAATAATAGCAATGTAGCAGTACCATCAGTGGAGAAAAGGAATTTACGACTTCAGCATGCATAGCTGGTAGAGAGGAGGACCACTTATTGTTTATACATGTACATGTCTTCCCTCCATACCTCACAATTATATAATTGTTTTAAATATTTTATACATATTTGTATTTTAAATCTTTTTAATGTCTGAAATGTTTTAATGTTTTGTTTTAATGTTTTAAGGTTCACCACCTTGGGGACCCTGAATTGGGTGGAAAAGGGAGCATAGATATGTTTTAAATAAATAAACAAAGGTCTGCCTTTGACTGGTGGAAGTGTAGTTCATCAGAAGGAGCTTTTTAGATGAATGGCTCAAAACCTTACATGGAATGTTTAGGAGGTAGTGCCTTGTAGATTCCTAGCAAGCAGTGATAGCAAGAAGCACTGCCTGGTGGGAAAAGGCATTTGACTCCACCACAGACCAAAAAAAAAAAAGGTAGAGTGTAACTGGAAATAATGGAGAAAGGAGATACTGGAGATTCTCCCACCTTTCTGAATAGCCGCAGGAAAAATAGCAACCCTTGCTATTATTGCACCACAAGCAAGTTTCAAAAACAGGAAAACCACACAGAGCCAAAATGAACCCCATTGCTGCTTGATGTAATATTAGGCTTACTTTTTAATCATGTTTGTCTACCACCTTTCCTTCTTTTGTGCTTAGAGCCTCACAAGAATTCTAGGTAGGAAACGGGGGGCTCAGAAATGTTTGACATATTTGTGATCTCTAGCAAGAAACATTTATTTATTTACTCAGTTTCTTACTTATTTCATTGTATATCTATCCCACCCTCCCCTGCTAGCGGGCTCAGGGTGGGTCACAACCCATTCAGAACAATTAAAAACAATTAAATTACCATACAATATTTGATTTAACATACAACAATATTTAATAACATAACTCCCACGATGGCCAACAAACCCAAGCCCCCAGAAGTGCATCTAGTACATGCACAGATGGATCAGGAAGTCTAGCAGGTGGACATCCACCCCACCAGTAGTACACAGCCTTCCCCCGACTTCCAGCTAAGGCCCCACAACTTCCTAGGCAGCCCAAGCCACCTGACTCTCTGGGCTACCAGGAGGACTCACCACCGTCATCCCTTCTCCAGCAATGGCCCTGCCAGGGAAGTTACCTTGAACCCTTCTCCACCTTGCCACACTGTGGCCCCTGCTGTAGGAGGAGCAGCAGCAGCCCTGTAGGCCTCATTGGCCTCCCCTGACATAGTGTGGCATTGGCTTCGGCTCTGCAGTACTATCTCTTTTTCTCCCACCCACCCCCCTGACACCCAACGACATGGCCGCCCACCTGTGAGGCCTTCTCCTCTTGCCAGTGAGGTGGCCTCTGGAAATGGAGGGGGTGCTGAGAGAGTGCACGCTGCCTGAGCTGCCATGTGGGGTGCAGGGGGAGGCAGCAGCTGGTGGAGGAGGTGGCACTGGGTGCTGCTGAGGAGGTCTTCCCTTTCTCCTGCTGAGCTGGGTGTCAAGTGAGAGTGAGCGGAGGAGGCTGGAGTAGAGACTGCCTCCCTTCCACACCGGGAGAGTGGCAGGTGACTGGCTGGAAGCTCTCCAAGTGGATGAGCGCACCGTCGTGCTCCTCCACTGCCTTCCCTTCCTGCTTTCCTGCCCTGTCTACAGAGTTAGTTGGCCGGGGGGGGGGGGGTAGGAGATCAGGTTGGGGAAGCCCCCTTGGCAGGGGGGAGAGGAGGAGGCCATCAGTGTGTGGCTAGACAAAAAGCGGTAGGGCACTTAATTTAACTAACTTTAATTAAACCAATTAGGTGCTTCCCGAGAAATGCAAATGCCCCCGACAAAAGAAATCCTGGCTACGGGCCTGATAGTACATCTGTATACAGATAAAGAGGAGCAGGGTGAAGCAAGGGATGCTGATGGAATAGATACCTGAGGCTGAGGCTGAGTAGATGTCCTTGGGGCCAGGGACCTCCAGAAGATGCTGTTCTGAGGAATGCAAAGCTCTCTGGGGAACATAAGGGGAGAGCCAGTCTTGCAGATAAGACGGCTCCAGACTGCATAGGACTTTGAAGGTTAATACCAAAATTTTGAACTGGATCTGGTATTCAACTGGAAGCCAATGCAGCTGACACAGCACTGGCTGTATGTGTGCCTGCACAGATGACCCAGACAGGAGGCACATCACCATATTTTGTACCAGCTGAAGTTTCCAGGTTAGGATCAAGGGCAGCCCTATGTAGAGTGAGTTGCCATAGTCCAGTCTGGAGGTGACTATTGCATGGATCACTGTGGCTAAGTCCTGGGAAGAAAGGTAGGGAACCAGTTGCCTGACCAGCCAAAGATGATAAAAACCTGACCTGGCAATATTGGTAACTTGGGCCTCCATTGAAAGTGAGGCACCCAGTGTCACACCTAAGCTCTTCACCATTGGCACTAGTGCTAATGGTGCTCTATCAAGGGTTGGGAGGTGGATTCCCAGACTCATTCCCCACGGCTCAGTCACAGGACCATTGTCTTTGTTGGATTTAATTTCAGTCGACTCTGATGCAGCCAACCAGCCACAGTCTCTAACACTCTGGTCAAAACATCTGGGGTGGAGCCTGGCTGGCCATCCATCAGCAGATACAGCCGGGTGTCATCAGCATACTGGTGACAACCCAGCCCAAACCCCCAGACAAACTGGGCAAGGGGGCACTTATAGATGTGAAATAACATTGGGGAGAGGTGGGTGGCGCAGTGAGACCCTCTCCTCAAGCACTACTCTCTGCCCTGAACCATGGAGAAAGGAGACTAGCCACTATAAGGCAGTCCCTCTTATCCCCACGTCAACAAGGCAGTGGGTCATAAGATCATAATCAACCATGTCAAACACTGCTGTCAAATCAAGGCTGAGGACAGACTGGCAATGTGGCCCGGGATAGGTCCACTTTAGAAGCAGGGGAAGGGAGGCAGTTCAGACAGCTGGAGCTGTCCTCCATCTCCCTTCCGTACTCACCCGTTTCTGAAGCACTTTCATGGCGCCTCAGTCAGACACCGGCAGAAAGCAGTGTCCAGGGGACTTCCTCCGCTTGAGTCCCGCTTCCTGGCTGTGTGGACGGGAAGAAGCGGGATTTAAACGGAGGTGGCAGTGTGAACACACTGCCGTGGAGAGGTGTGCATATGCACTCATGCACACAAGTGGACCCAGGAGCATTTTCTGGCTCACAGAGTTAAAAGGTCCTTAGAATTGCTGCTGCGCCTATGCACACAGGTGCCCATGCGCCAGTTGCCAAAATGGTCCTGCCACGAGCTGCAGAGGCCAGCCTGCCAGGGGCCACTCCACAGCAGTGTGGACGCATCATTGTGCCTCCTCCCCGGAATGCTCCCGCATGAGTCTGGCCAGTGCAAACGGCCAGCCCCAGGCCAGTTTGCCCCTGCAGCTTTTCACCCCGCTGCCATTCCACATCAGATTCCCAGTCTGTCCTCAGCCCAAGTAGTAACAGCAGTGCTGACCTGCCCCGATCCAGGTGTCTCTAGAGGTCATCCGTGAGGGTGACCAGTGTGATCTCTGTCCTGTAGGCAGAGTGGAAGCCAGACTGGAATGGGTCCAGGACAGAGGAGTCATCCAGGAAAACCTGAAGCTGCTCTGCTACCACTCTGTCAGTTACCTTACCAAGGAATGGAAGGTTCGACACTAGATGGCACTTGGCTGGGTCCGTAGAATCCAAGGATGGTTTTTCAAGAGCAGTCTCACCACTGCCTCCTTCAACAACCCTGGGAAGATCCCTGAACTCAGGGACAAGTTGATGATATCTCCCGGGAAACCCATATTCCATTGCCGCCAGCCTTCACCAGCCACGATGGACAGGGTCAGTTAGTGCACCCCTGCTTCTTATACTACTGTAAACTTAGATTGCAAGCAATGCAGAAGTGGACTTTTCTCCCTCACTGTCACCACAGGCTGGCAAAGGATGGAAAGGGTTTATAGATGCCAAGCAGCTTAGTGTTTGAAACCGCTGCCCCAATGTGTCACATGTAGGATGTCACTGTAGTTATAGTGGCATAAGCACAGGCTAGATAAGAAGTTGGACTGGGCTGATAGTCTAAATGAAGGGAAATAAAAATAATGATGACAAGTCTCACTCTTAAAGATAAAATAGTATCTGCAGATTGGGAGGAATGGGCAACAACATGGAAAGATTTAATTTAAGCAAGTGGGAAGTAATGCACATTGGGGCAAAAATTCCTAAATTCATGTTCTTTAATGGGATTTGAATCAGCTTTAAATACCCAGGAAAGAGTCCTTGAGGTTACAGTGGGCATGCACTAGAGATACCAACTTGGAATGCAGCAGCTATGAAAAAGACAAACTAGATAGTGTTTGGAAACGCATTGACCATACAGTACATTTGTATGAAATAGCTATTCCTATGGCTTTCTATAAAAGTTTAGCAGGGCCTCCTTTAGAATATTATGTTTATCTCATCTCAAAAGAGAATATAATAAAGTTGAATAGGGCAGAGAAAAGGACAAATAAAACAATCAAGATGCACAAGGCAATGTTTTAGCTTTTAGGGGAGGTAAACCAATAGATTTTGTAAAGTTGTTCATAGTGTAGTAGATAGGATGCATTTTTTGCCCTCTCCCATATGACTAGACCTTAGGGTCTGTAAGCTGGCAAGGTGCTTTTTACATTCTTATGGGGATCCATAAGAGAAAATAAATGGACTGTGTTGCTAATTGTATGAGAGGAACTAGGAGGAATAACCAGGGTGACTCCAATCGTTGCTTGAGATGGTGGTTCCTGAGGTTGCCAACTCCAGGAGGCTTCTCTTAACACACAAAGACACTTACACAGGGAATGGCCATCTTGTCATTTTGGCTAAAGACATGTGCTCATGGACTCCATTATGTACATGTTCTCTACACATTGCAGGCTGCAACCCCTCCCCCTCCAACATTCCTTGACCAGTGAAACAATGGACTTGCCCAGCTAAAAACTTGTTTGGCTGCCCAAAGGGATTACTCCCATCTGCAAGACAAAAAATGAGTCATCCTCCTGCTGGAAGGGTATCTCTGACCTTTACTAGATAGAGTATAACATTGCTCAACCCCCCTTCTCCTACTGGACAAGAGCTAGCGGGTGGACCAGCAAGGGGTGGTCTCAGGACAGGCATCTGGCCAAGCCTGCCCCCAGAGACCACCCCCCTATAAAAGAAAGCTCCCAGCAGCCAGCTAGCTCTCTTGCTTCAATGATCTCCTGCCCTCCCTTACCTTCAAGACTCTTGGTCTGCGCAGCCAAGGGCCTACACATGCTGCTGCTGGTTCAGCACATGTGCTTCCCCACCCCATCTTTCTCCCAGCCTATCATTTATTTTTCCAGAAGGACCACACCAGCTACTGGAGAGGTAAATATTGCCTTCTACAGGAAACCAACAATCTCCTACTCATGCAAATGTCTCTTAATCTCTCTAATTTCCTAGAATCTGTATGTGTGTGTGTGATTCTGTATTGTTTGAATGAGATATAATTTCTTAGTAAAGAAACACTGTTTTATCATTTAATTCAGTCTCTGTGTCTACTATTTGGTTTGTCTGGAAAGAGCGCAGCCTCTGTATACACAGGTGATGATCCGTTTTTGCCTATTGCCAGTTTATTTAAAGTTCATAATTCCCCAATATTAATAACTAATTAAGGCAATTGGGCTAACAGATCACCCAATGAAATTGATGGGCAGTACACAGGAAGCTACCTTATACTAAAAGAAATTATAGACACTTCTTGCTATTGCCCTTCTAAATTTTAAGTAAATAAAGGAATAAATAAAATTAATAAACACCTCTGGCAGCTGGTGGTGATCATTGTTGCAGGATCTGCAGTTTTAACTTGCTTGATGTGTTTAACTGTATATGTTTCTCTTTTCTAAACTTTCGTGGCCATTGTGGAAAGGAGGGATATAACTAAATACTCTGTTTGTGTATCTCCAGGGTCTCAGGCAGAAAAAGGTCTTTCCCGGCATCTACTACTTATGATCCTTTAACTGGAGATGCCAAGGACTGAGTGCACACAAAGCATGTACTCATTAGGCAAATCTCATGGAGGGTGGCTGTATAAGTGATTTTTAGCCATGATAGCTAATAAGCTAAACAAAGCCTCCGTATTTTAGCCAGTGTATTTCTGAATACCCGACACTGAAGACAAGCAACAGGAGTCTGATGCTTTTATCCATGGTATCTGTAGTGTCCTTTTGGAAGTATCTATTAGAAACAGGATTCTGAGATAGATACACCTTAGAGCCAACATAACCGATAAGACAATAATTTACAAAGCCATTGCTAGAAATTCACAGTAGCATACTGTTCCTACAGTCTTTCTGTTAATGTCTTCTAATTGGTGAAGAGAAATTTTAACATGTAGGATATTTTTAGTACAATGGCTCTGGACGATGTTGCTACTTGCAATATTCTTTAATTAGTAACTACAGTAATTTGCTTGTTGGCTAACTGGAAGAGATTTATGGGCATGACAATGGATTTGGCACCAAACTCAAAGCTTGCTTTGCTAATTTATACTTTTAGGTGAAGTGTATCTCTGAGCTACCACAATGTCAGCAATGGTTGGAGGATAAGCATTTGATCCCATCAAGTTCTGTCTGTTGCAGACTCTTTTAATGAATGTTTCCAGAAGCCAGTATCACTGAGCAGCAAAGGCAGGATTTGGAGAGATTACATAGCACTCCCATCTCTTTCAGTAAAATAGACTTTGGCTCTGGGTAGGTAGATAACATTATGGGAAACAAAAAGAGTTACAGCTGATTTATCAAGCAGGGAGGCTTGTGAGCCAAATGTTTTCCATTTAAATGTATGGGACATCTGGCATTGTTGTTGGATCTGAAATGTTTATGCATTTCAGTCTTTGATAATACAAGCATTTTCTTATCTTAAGAATAAAGTTTTTAGAAAC
Source organism: Lepidodactylus listeri (assembly GCA_029233225.1). NCBI lineage: Eukaryota > Metazoa > Chordata > Lepidosauria > Squamata > Gekkonidae > Lepidodactylus > Lepidodactylus listeri. The sequence continues at coordinate 106,922,597 of JARCFY010000003.1, forward strand.
ATGAAATATTTATTTCTGTTCAACAGGACACATACCAAGTTATGTAATAAGTGTTGGTTAATTGACAAGGAGTGCAGAGGTGCTGTGAGTTGTTAAAGCTGAACATGAGATCTCTAGAGTGACTTCATAGGCTGGGTTCACCCATGCCTTTTCATCACTCAAAGATGACATTATTAAGCATTTAAATTTTTTAATTTATGTAAGTATTTATGTCCTGTGCTCATAACCAACGTTCTTGAGGTAGTGATGGCTTGCATTTATGAGGCAGGCCTTTCAAATCAAATAGTGGAACTTCCATAGCAGTTCACCTGGCCTTAATCAAGAATAATCTTCAATTCAGGAAATTTATAATTCAGCTGTGAGTCACAGAGGGATGAGGCAGCACCCCAGTGATAAGATAAGAGCAGGTCCTAAGCCTTGTAAATGCACATGTACATGTGAATGCATCTGGTTGACCACCATATGAATTTGGATACCAACTATATGAACCAGTGGTCTGATTCAGCAGAGCTCTCCTTATGTTGTTATATTGCCATACAAACAGCATTGGATCAGTCTATGAGATTCTAAATCCATTGAAGCACAGGAGATGAGAAAAGCATAACTCTATTTAGGATTGCACTGTGAGATGGGCATGTATGATGCCCTCTTCTTTCCACTACTGAGTTCTGTTAGAGAATGATGCCTTCCCCTGAAAACTCTTTCTAAGCTTTGCAGTTTTCTTAACAGTGTATTAGTGCTGTTTGTCAATATAATAGGCAGAGGATGCTGTGAGGATTAATTCATTGTTTTCAGTCCTTTAAACATCTGTTCTGTCACACATTTGCATATTCATTCATCACCATGGTGTCCTACTTCATGGAGAAAAAGTACACAAAAGTGCTCTTGAGATTACTTTGGTTTTAAAAGATGGTTTGTGAAAGTGTGTCTTAGAGAGTGAGCTGCAAGTCTGCTCATCTAATTAGATCACTGCTGCATTAGGTTTAATCTGAGGCAGCTGTCAATTTTTCAAGTAGCTGAGTTGCAACACTGGTAGCTACTGGGACATATTTTGGAGGCGACTGTCCAAGAATCCCATTCAACAAAGTGGCTAGCTCTTTAGAACTCTAACATCATCAGCTCCACAATGATTTATTTTCTTATCCCATAGTGGAAGAATAGTTTGATTAAAAGTAAAGAAATGTATATCTCATGCTGTCTTATTCAATTGTTTTTATATTTTATAATACAATCTTAAGTCTCAGAGAGAAAGGTGGTGTATAAATGAAGTAAATAAAAGTGTATATTAATGGTTGTGCTATTCACTGCTGAAACTTTATCATTAACATTATAAACAAGAATACCACTTTAACTGGTAAAAACATTGGTTTGTGTAAAAGCTATTAATATCTACAGCACAGTATATATCTCAAGTGCTCTTTACAGTGAGGAATGTTACCATTTTTTAACATCTCAATTGTTGCAATGTGTTACTTATTAAATGCAGTTATAGAGACTCTAGGTTTAATTGGAATTAATCACCTTTCCCAGTATATATTGCATCTTCTCTGATTCTACTATCTCTGATAAATAATGAAAAGCAGCCCTAGTTCATCTATATGTAGAGTGAAAAAACCTGTGTTCAGGGCTTATGGGGATCTGGTAATACCACTAGACTCTATTCAGGACAGCTGAAAAGAAAGATAAGTCTCTTTTTAGAATCTAGAGGCAAGAATGCAAAGGTAAAGAGGAGCCAAATCACCCTTCCCCATGACATGGCTCCTCCACCCCTCTCCTTAAGCTAAAAGTAGTTTTTACTGAAGCCAAGAAGGGTCAGTACACATAGGGAACAGAGAGGGACTTTGTCCAGTAAATGTTGAGTAAAAGGTGAGTTGTGTGCTTCTAGTTCCTTAGAGAAGATCTTAGATCAAAAATAGTAAAGGTATAGTCTACATGTGATGGACTGTCAGGGGTTAATGCCTAACTGAGTCTGAGAATCTTTGAGTGACAGGTTTGAATGGAATTCTGATAGATAGATAGATAGATAGATAGATAGATAGATAGATAGATAATTAAGTGACTGTGTGGGAAAGCCATAGACAAACAAATAAGAAGAAAATAGATAACAGAGCTGCTCAACAGAAAGAAAACAGAAGGAAAAATCCTGCTTGCAAGGGAAGGAAGAGGTCAAGATTGCCATACTACAATATATATCAAACATATATTAATGACTGTTTTTCTCAGTAATTTGGTTGGAAGCCTATTTTAATGCAAAGGTCATTTAAATTACACACTACCTTAACCATTTGAGTTAAATTTAATTGATCAGTTCTGTGCTCAGTTCATGTTTAATTTGGTGTCATTTTGAAAATTTGTGGCTGTTTGGATTGTTTCCAAGCTGACAACAACACAAATGGAATGAACTTTTCTAAATTAAATTTGGATCATTCATGCTGTAGTTAGCTTCTTTACTAAAACAGATTTCAGATTTTTATATAAGGGCCCTTACAAAATGGATGTGAAAAAAGTGTAGTGAAAGAAGAGCAGAGGAACAAAGAAAGGTGTACCAAAAGCTACTAGTTTAGCGAGTGTTATAAATTAACAGACATACTAAGCCACAAAGCTAGTGAGAAATACAAAGGTGACAGATACACATCCACTATATCATTTGATCTGAATACAAATTCTGTAATACAACAAAAATCTGAATTAGATTAGATGCTACAGTGCAGAAACACAGGCTGAGGACAGACTGGCAATCTGGAGTGGGAGGAAACCGGGGCCAAAAGCTGCAGGGGAAAAGTGCTCTGGGGCTGGCCATTCACACTGGCCAGTGTATTGTGGGAGCATGCCGTTAGGAAGCGTTCAGACTGCCGCGGAGTGGGCCCGGGTGGGCTGGCCTCCGCAGCTTGTGGCAGGGCCATTTCAGCAATATGCTCATGTGCGCCTATGCGCATAAGCACATGGCCGCATCAGCAGTCTATAAATTTAAAATCTCCCCACCTCCTGTATTGGGGCATGGGTGCACATGGGTGCATGAGCACTTATGCGCTCATGCACATACCTCCGTGATCGCGCGTTCACACTGCCGCCTCCACTTGACTCCCACTTCTTCCAGTCCACACTGCCAGGAAGCGGGAGACAAGCGGCAGACGGCCCCTGGACACTGGTTTCTGTCGGTGTCCTTCTGAAGCGGCAGGAAAGCGGCAGGGAAGTGGGTAAGTACAGAAGGGAGCCGGGGAACAGCTGTAGCTGTTTGAATGGGCTCCCTTCCCCTGCTTCACAAGCGGAGCTCTCCCACTCCACTTCCTGAGTCTGTCCTCAGCCACAATTTCACAGACAAGAATCCACTTGTTTTTGCTGATAACATAGAGCCAGGTAGTAATAATCCAAAAAGGCAGTCAGCAGTAGCTCTGGATTAGCAACAAACTAAATGTTCCAAAGATCACTTCCAACCTTAAATAACATGGAAACTGATTTCTTCTAATGGCCAAACTCCAATGCCCATGAACATTTTTTTTCTTTTCTCACACACCCAGCTCCAACATGATAACAACTTAGCATTTTCCATACATGATAACCAGAATCCATTCACTTTCTAAAATATGTTTTATATTTTTTTCATGCAAAACACAGAAAGTGAAGAGATTCTGGTTATCATGTTCCTGATGGTACAATGCAACATATGTTAATGGGCATATATTTATTTATTTATTTAATATTTTTATATTCTGCTTTTGTCCCAGGGAGGGGGACCAAAGGTGGCTAACGATACAAAGATTAAAAAAACCAACAAAATGAGACTTCCGGTTTGGGTGACCTGAATGGTGGATGCGTTCCTTCGGCACTCTGAGGGACACACTCCATGACCCAGTAGCGGGGAGGGGGCTCGGATGATTCTGGACCCACCAGAGCCCTTGTAGGGGTCTTCAAGCCATTGAGCTTGAGGGGTGCCTCTCCCAAGGCTGACTGCCAAGGGATCGAAGCTCCTCTTTGCTCCAAAGGTCCCGCCACTGGAGAACCAGCAATGGTGCAAGGGACACACACCGGAACAAGCGAGCAGTTGGTCGAGCGGTTTCCCTTACCCAAGCAGAATAACTTCAATGAAGTGTGAGTTGTGATTAATCGGAAACACAGATAAGGAGCCAGGTGAACAGCCCCTTGAACGAAAGGGAAGGGGGGAAGGCGCCTACCCCATGGGGAAAAAAAGAGAAAATCTCTTTAAAATCAGGGCTCATTTCGTAGCAGGGGCTCTTTTGCATATTAGGCCACACACCCCTAATGTAGCCAATTCTCCAAGAGCTTACAGAGCTCTTCTTCCAGGGGCTACTGTAAGCTCTTGGAGGATTGGTTACATCAGGGGTGTGTGACCTAATATGCAGAGGAGCTCCTGCTATGAAATGAGCCCTGTTTAAAATTAACTGTTAACTAAGGGGACTGAAAACAAAGTGCCTTTCGACCAAAGTAGAGTGGAACCAAGTAAAAATTACCCATCTTTGCAGGCCATAGAACCTTTTGAAACTTTTGCTTACAAGTAAACAATTATACAGATGGCTGGAAGAAAAATGGCCCCCAAAATGAAACCTGCTACAGGAAATCCCAGCCCAGCTGCTCCGATCACGAGACCAGAAGCAGCTACAGACTTTCCCAATATGCTGATAGCGACATTGCACTCTCTGCTGGACCAGTGTGAGAGTCCAAGAGTGTTCAGTCCACAACAGGTATTCTTAAACAGAAAGTCCTTTATTGAAGACAGATTCTCAAATGGTCATCTACATTTCTTGTGTTAGTAATGCTGGGCATTCATACATTCAGGACTGATATACAGTATTTAAAGGTTAGTTCATAATAGCTGCTCCAATAATATAGAGATAAAACGGCACCTGAAATATACTGGCCATTTGTTCCCATACTAAAAGCTGGAAAACTTACAGTTTGCACCTGAAGGGAAGAAGCAGCTGGGAGCTAGGCACTCAAGGTTGGGGATGCGAGGGAGGCGATAAGTGAGCTGCTAGCCTGAAAACAGTGAGTACATTCCAAAAGAGGGACCCCAACCAGGGGAAACCACCTCCCATCAGGGAAATGGCAGCATTAGCTGACAACCAGATGACTTCATTGAATAACAACTTTGAAACACTACAAAAACAGCTAAAAGAAACAAAGACCAGAACAGAGCAAACAGCAGAATTGCTTAAGATGGTTGACGCCAAGACAACTACACTTAAAAAAATGACTGGAGACTGTGGAAAAACAGAGAACCTCAGATGAATATCAACTATTGCAGCTACAAATGGAAAAATCAACTTATGTACTGAGGATTCCAAGGTGTTCCAGAGCATGATGGACAAGATCTTAAAAAAACTTTAAGCGATGCCTTGGGGCCGGTTGCAGATTTAAAAGCAGATTTTCTACAAAGTGAAATTGACATGGTCTACAGAACCTATCCAGAATATATCAAGAAAAACAATCTGCCTGGTGAAGTCTTTGTGAAATTCTCCAAAAGATACATCAGAGACCAGATACTCAAAGTGACTAATGGGACTACTCAAAGAATCGAGGACAAGGAAATAAAAGTTTTAAAGGACATTCCATTTGAGATTAGAAAGAGGAGACAATACAAAAGCCTCATTGTATTTCTACAAAAAAAATCCACATCCTACAGATGGCTTATACCAGAAGGCCTAACCTTCAAATACAAAGATAAGAAAACTAGAATAGACTTTTGCAAAAACTAAAACATTTTTGGAGAAACTACATGAAACTGAGAAGACAGAAGGCCCAGCAGGGAATGACAGTGCAACAGAGCATAGCAACACGGGAAGCAAAAAAGACTCATCTGAATCCAATGAAGAAGAATCAGAATCTGAACTTGGGGCGACCACCCCAAAAACTCCCATGACCAGATGAGGATATGATCTCAGAAAAAAGAAATACTAATGTTAAGGTAGATATTTCTATGTCTTGATCTTTAGTAAATGAAACTGAGCTCTTGGACACTTTCTTTGATTAAAATACATGCTTTACTACAATATCAATTCACTATAAGGTTTGCTTGATTGTATTTAGGCTAATGTAATTGAAACAATAGCTTAAGCAAATGTTTACATATATGACCACTGCTACTTGGGGTTTTAGTGGTTTTCTTTTCTTTCTCCCATAGATGTTAGGATCCCCTCCTTTTTGATTTCTGTAGTTTCTAGAATAAAAGCAATAAAAAATTATATATATAAAAAACCCAACAAAACAAGAAAAGAGAATAGGTGTCCATTGTTGGCAAACTCCTGCCTCTACACTCTAGGTTCTTGCCCTTACTTTGTGGAGCAGTGGTTGGGGGAAATGGAATTGGTGTTAATGTGACACTATGGTGTCACTTCCAGTTGTGTGGCCATGAGTGATGTTACAATGTCAGTGAGACACTAGGAATTACCCCAATCTCTATAGTATTTATTTACTACTGCAATGGCTGTTCTGCTGGTATGCCCTACAAGTGACTTGGTGGGGGCTGGAGTGGCTGTTTTTCAATCAAATGGCACCAAAATTGCAGGAGAGTGAGTGCTGCCTGTCCACTAAAGACCACCCAAGAATTGGAACAAAGTTTCCAATTTTGCATGCCATTGAACAAGGCTGACCCAGGTCTTTTACTTTCAGAGGGGAAAAGGTCTCCCCTTCCCCAAGGGGATAACGGTGAGCAAACTGCAATGGCAGTTCTACTATTATTCCCTATGGGAGACTTTTCCAGGGAGGCTGGAGTGCCTGTTTTTCAACCAAATAATGACACCAAAATTGAAGGGAAGTGATTGCTTCTTTTCCACTAAAGACTGTCCATGTTTCAAGTGAATTGGACTAAGGGGTATGATCCTGTAGGCCCCTGGATAAGGTTACCCCAGGCATTCTATTTCAGAGAGGGAAGAAACAGGGAAGTGAAGGAGAACAGCAGCTCTCTGCAGTTTGTCTCCAGAGGTGATTGGCTGAGACTGCTCTGTGCTCCTCCTTTGTTTTAACTGTTTGGAAAGGTAAAATTCCATTTTCTGGGAAATCAGCTGGATAAAAGAAAAACAGATTATGCTGCATTGCTGGTAAGTATGCAAACCAATAGAATGGCCACAAAAGGCCTGTGGGCTCGGGCATGCTCTCAGTGATATAAATTCTTCCAAGGCCTAAATGGGCCCTAACCTGTTAGTATAACATAGTCATCCAAGTGGGAGTAGGTGGCAGGAAAAACAATTGTTTCCTGGGTAGACAGTGGCTGAGGCAGGACTGGAGACTTCTAATTTTCAGTGTGACTCCAATAACCACTTCAGGAGTATTCCAGGCCTAGGGACCCCAGGAAAGGAGTTTGTAAATGGGAGAGGGGAATGGTATGTGCCTAAAACCTCAAGCTTCTTCCGTGTGGGTGCTATCTGGCTCAAGTATGACATCAAGAAAGGGTAGAATGTCTGGAGATAATTCAGCCAGTGTTCTGGACTGCCATCTTCTGATCTCAAAGTGCTGAGTCTTGGGCAATTTCATGATCTAGGTTTTCACTTCACTGATGAATACTGTTTGAACTGTTGTCTACATCATGATTGATTAGGTAAGTGCTACTTAAGGTTGTCAGGCACAGCCTAGCAACCAGTGGGAGTCTGGGGGCGATGTCAGTGATAGTGTGATATCATGTTTGGGGAAAACTCAGAAGTGACATCAGTCCTCTCTAGGAATTGCCAGAAACTCTAATGTGATTCCTACAGAGGATTGGCTTGCTTCTGGGTTTCCTCTGGAAGTGATGTCACACTTCCTCTACTGGCAAACAGTAATGTTGTTGTTTCTTTCTCTCCCGCTGCTGCTTGGAACAGTGGCACGAAGAGAGCATTGCCTGGCAACCCTAGTGCTACTATTAATCTGGTCTTTTTTCTTTTCAGTTTTTCCTACCTAGCTTGGGTCATTTTTTTACCATAAAGGGAAAAACACATACTTTCCGTGTTTAAAAGATATTGATAAAGAGAGTTCAGCTAGTTCAATTAATATAACCAAAGCTCCTTGAAACAGACAATATAACATAAAGCATTAATTATAGGTCAATGAAAAAATGACTTTGTGGATTGATTTCATTTCTTTAGAAAGTGCAGCAGGAAAGAAATGGCTAAAATGCATGACATAAAATAGGCCCAGAAAACCTAAGGGAAAAATAAAACCATGACGTAAGATAAAGTAGAAAAGAGCATTCTCAATAGGAGAGTAAGATGGTAATGACAAGTCTATGTGTATCTAAAATGATATTCAATTTTTAAGGGGCTCTACTATATTACAGTGTTCCATCTGCCTCAGCATCTAGTCATGCCAGCCACATGACCACGGAAACATCTTTGAACAGCGCTGGCTCTTTGGCTTGGAAACGGAGATGAGCACTGCATCTCTAGAGTCGTATTCGACTGGGTTTCGAGCAAGGGAAACCTTTATCTTTACTATATTATTTCTTTGTTTCCTGTGGAAAAATAGGGTTTTTAAATTTTAATTTTGGTTTTGTCATGAAAAACAAATTGTTTGAAGATGGTTGCCCAAATGATATTTTCGTATTTTATTTGGCCTTACTATACTGTCTAGAATTTTGCTGTAAAATAGAGACTGTGGCCTTATTCAAACATGATAGGCACACAGAAAATTTACATACATGTGTACATGCATGCATGCATATATACATACATATGTACTAACTGACATCCTGGCTGGAAATGTCAATATTCTTGTACCACATATTTCTTGCTGGAATTGCCACTCAGTGCAGGGATGTGGGGGGGGGTCTTGATTTTTTCCCATATTTACTATAGAGACAGTCAGGGCTTTTTTGTAGAAAAAGCCCAGCAGGAACTAATTAGCATAATAGGCCACACCCAACAGCAGAAACTCATTAGCCTATTAGGCCACACCCCTGAAAGCACAGCTCCCTCCCAGGATTGGCTTCCCCAGGTGCCCCTTGGCTTGCGGGGCACATGGGGGAACCCAAAGGAAAGAAGGCAGTTTCTGGATTGGCTTCCCTAGGTGCCCCACAGATTGGCTTGGCTTCCCCAGGCACCCCATGACTTGCGAGGTGCCTGGGGAACCTGGTGGGGAGGCTGTAGGCGTGGCCAACTCAGAAGCCAGCTGGAACTCTGTTCCTGTGCATTCCTGCCCAAAAATAGCCCTGGAGACAGTGATAGTGCAGAGATATGGGAGGGGGGGGGGAGTCTTGGTTTTTTCCCAGACAGACTTACTACAGAGATATAGCTGCTTAGGTAAGAGATGTAGAATGAAACTGGTGGCTCCATCTCTCCCAGTTTTACTAAAAACATCAGGAAAATTCATTCAAATCTACGAGTGGTGAAAGAATGCACAGCAGCTTTGGTTTCCCCCAGTTGTTTCCACAGCCCATGTGGGACTCTGAACTCTGCACCCTATGTTCTAGGAAGTCAAATGCCCTACCTTGACAAATTCCTTCCACAGCAGAAGGTTTGTAGCTGCATATCCCTTGATACAAGGAACCAAGAAAGTGTGTTAGGAAGCATAGTTCCTTGTGACAGATGGCAGCGTATCTGTGGGGGGCTGTGGTACCTCTGGCTTTGACTGGGGCGGAGTTAAGCCATTGGAGGGATCAGCTGGTCACCTCACAAGGTGGCTGTTTTCTGGCCATGGTGGGAACTCCATTGGCTGCTTAGCCAGGGGCCACCAACACAGGCATGACCCAGCAGATCAACAGATTGAGGAGGGCAATTATGGGGTTAAAACAAAGAAGAAAGGGGTTAAAAGAAGGATTATGAGGCTAGAACTATCAGCCAGACAGCACTCCAGCTTTTGGGGGAAGATCTGCCTTCCTTTGACAGCCAGGAAGCTGAGAGTGGGCCCGGGTCCTCTTTAGGCTGTCCTGTAGTCAGGGAGAAGCCCATGAGGAAGACTGGTGTGGGCTCCAAGCAGCAGAGGAGCCAGATGGGGGGATGGGGGGATCCTTTAGCCCCTCCCATTTCTACAGAGGGCTTTAAAAGACAAGGTAAGGTGCCTCCTGTACAGGGCATTGTAGTGGAGGAAGGGAGCCCGAATGCCGAACCTATCAATATCTATATAAAGCCTGTCAAACAAGCTGCAAATGGCTTCTGCTGTCTTTCACTGTAAACCAGCAGAGTGTGTGGTATGCTACACAATTCCTCTTTTCCTATGTCACACTGAAAGCTGGTGCACCATGCTAAAAGTGAGTATAAGGCTAAGAATGTGATTATTTTTATTTACTAAAATTATTCTTGTTACAGAATCTTATAAATCTTGTGATGCCACTTATACTACAAAAATTGTACAAGATTATACATATCCCAGGTAGAGTACAGGATTATGCCTACCTACTTATAGTTGTCAGAATGACCACTGTCAAAGGGAATAAGAATCAGAGAAACAGGCATCAAACTAGTGTTATACACTAACGCTAGTCATATTTAGAGGATCCAGATCAAATAGTTTCCAAATTAATGAATTTTAACACTAAATATGTAAGTCTGTCAAGATGTAAAAAATTAATTAGGAAAAATAGTGCCAGTTGGTCAAATCCCAAAGCAGCTTACATTGGTTTTCTTCTCCATTTTACCCTAACTGCAATCCTGTGAGGTAGGTTAGGCTGAATGTATGATTGGCCCAAGGTCAGCCAGCAGTCAGCAAGGTTCAATGGCAGAGTGGGGATTTGAACTTGGGGGTCTCTCAGATCCTAATATGATACTCTAGCCCTATGACACTCTCGCCCTCAAAATATTAAAAATATTACTGATTACTTAAATTAACATCCTAAAAATGAACACTAGGCCAAAATAATCCATATTATTATGGGGGGGGGGCTTTGCATGCCCCCCAAATATTTTTCAAAATTGAATTCATTTTCTTTCCTGTAATATCCTATGAAATTAGTTATAAAAAGAGAAACTCTAATAAACTTCAGATTTAAAAAAAAAGAACAACCAGTGTCAGTAGAGCCAGGAAATAAACTGAGTCCAAGTCTTGTATACCATATATCTATTTTAGATTACGTACTTTGTTTATTTATTTTGTTTATACTCTGCCTTTCTTTCCAGTTGGGACCCAAAGTGGTTTACATCATTTTCCTCTCCTTCATTTTAGCCTCACAACACCCCTATGAGATAGATTAGGCTGAGAGTATGAGACTGGCCCAAGGTCACCCAGCAAGCTTCCGTGGCACAAATGGGGATTCAAGCCTGGGTCTCCCAGATCCTAGTCCAACACTCTGACCACTGCAGTATATTGACTTTATACCTGATCAGATCACTGATCTTTACTACTGTCTGCTTTAGCTGGCAGTGGTTCTCCAGTATCTCAGTCAATCTTCGCCTTTTGGATAGGATCAAGTGTAGCATCTGCTACCTGAAACCCTTCCACTAGTGGTGCAACTGATTGAAGCTGGGACTTACTGCATGCAAAACTGGTGTTCTGCCACTGCGCCATGGTGTCTTCTAAACCCACAGCTCTCTTCATAAACCATGCAAGGCTACAGTTCAAGTTACATTGTTTTCTTCATATGCTGAACACTATTCTACATCTGACAACCAATAAACATTTACTCTGAAAGATGACATGGTAGGTAGTTTCAAATGAGTAAGAGCTTCCTGCCTCCCACCCCTGGGGTTGGAAGCCTTCCCCCAGAGTCCTTAATCAATGATGTGGGGTGGCATTAATTCCACCTCCAGTAATAAAATGTAAATACAGTAACCAATCTTTTTGCAGTAACCAATCTCTTTTTATTGGTCCAGTTCATTATTTTTATTTTTACAGTCCTTTAAAGAAGAAATGCACAAGAATAGCAACATCTTTGCTCATTCCTATTTTCAGAGAGTGTCTGTAGCAGCTAATGATCATGATTTAAAATTTTTTAAAGGAATCCGCATCTAACGAAGTCGTTAGTTGGATATGGTTGATTCTGGCCAGCAAGTAAATCCCTTTGATGCATTTAAACCTTGTTAGTGAATGTGTGGTGCATAGCTGGAGTTTTTTAAGCAGTCACACTATATACACAATTATTCTCTTTCTAGGTGTGTTTTGATTTTTTTCAAAAAAAACCCCACACACTTTTATCATTTCAAATGTCATGTGCTGGGGGAAAGTCAACATAGCCGGTACGTGTGGTTTAAGATAAATTAAGGGAATAGAACTTTTTTTGGAAGAGAAGAGGCTATAGAAAAATGAGTGATAGTTTTTGCAGTACTTATATTTAGTCCTCAGAATTGTTTCTCACAAAACAGTACTCCCAGTGTCATTAAATTTGTGCTGGATATTATTACCATTTTTACTCTGATGCTCTATGGAGCTTCCCTCTTAAGCAACCCCTCCCAGGGCATGAGAGGGTGAGATGAACCCTCCAACAGGTTCTCAAAGGGTATGAGATGGGAATAATGCTGGGTATTTTCACACATGTGGATTAAAATGGTTTCTGTCACCACGTGCTATTAATCTGAAAAGATACATTGATTAGTTGGAGTAACAATAGCCTCTCTGCCACCTCCCTGCTTTTTGCCCCTCTGGGCAGCTGCATCAGTACCATTGGGCTTCCTGGCTATGTGATTCTGGATGATCAGAGGTCATGTTGGGAACTCGATGATGTCACAATGACAAATAGCCAGTCACAACTGGGAAAAGAAAACTTGTTTCACCTGTTAACACATTCCCTGTAATCCAAATGCATGAAAAGAGGTCATGCTATAGCTTTCTGAAGCAGTGAATAAAACTTTGGGCCCATGAATTAAGATGTATGCACAAAATTCAGAGGTCATCAAATTTTAAATTCTACAGTTTCCCCCTCCTTTCATAAATTAGTAAATCATATGGCTTCAGAATAAGATTGCTGAATCTTTAATAGGACTGGGCTGAATAGTTTCAGAGAACTTTTTTGATGTGGAAAAGGGAGCTTTTGATGGGTCTGAAATGTTCACTGAAAGATCTTCCTGATGTTCCTCTCAGCAGCTTCTTTGGCACTCTTTCTTTTTCCTTTTTCCTTGATGGTCTCCTTCTAGCCTGATCTCATCAGACCCCAGAAGCTAAGCAGGGTCAGTCCTGGTTAGTTCTTGGGTGGGAGACCACCACGGGAATCGAAGGTGCACAGAGCAGGCAGCGGCAAACCATTGGAAAACCCTACAGAGCACCATAAATCAGCTGTGACTTGATAGCACCTTCCCTCCTTCTTCACAATGTGATCCTGGGCGATTGGATCAACATTGTGAACAAGATGATATCTCAGTGCCAGTCAGACAATCAGATCTGGCATTATGAGAACATCACTTAGAAGAGGCACTCAGTAGAGCGTGGCTTGCTGTTGGCTGGTGAATTTGTTTTGTTATCCAATAGCTACAAAGTGTTTTCCTTTTCATTACTTCCTATCTGGAGCTTATGTAAAACACCTGCCATTGTCATTGTGCTTGCAACATGAAATACAACAAAGAAACAGAACTCATGGATTTATAATGACTTTGAGAATAATTTACATAAGTGCTGAATGTGTCATGAAGGCTATAAGATAGTTGAGGCATTTTTTTCTGTGACTTTTGCAATATTTAACTACAAGAATTTACTCAAAGCTTCATAAATCTTACATTTCCCATCACCTCTTAGGCAACTCCGTTGCTATTTTTTTTGTGTGTGCAATATTTAGATGTGATTCTGTGAATGATTTCTCCTTGTTGCTTTTATTTTGCTTTTGCCTCTGCTGATCATTTGCTCTGGGTTATTGTCCATAATACAAATGAAAAGGAGGAGGTAGTTGGTGTGTGTGTGTAAATACTTTTGCTTGAATTGCACCCCGACTCTCCAAAAACCTGTTTAGCTCATGGACTGTTTTGCTTTTCTCTTGTAGTTACGATTTTCTGTTAAGACTACAGTATGCTGACACAAACAGGGTAGGAAAGCCCTGAGGAAGGAAATGACAGAAGGCATGATTCTGTTGCGCTTTAAAAAGAAAACTGGTAGAAGGTTTGGGTTACCATACTTCTACATTCTGCCTAGTGTTTTCATTAACTATAAACAGAACATAAGCAGAGACTGGAGAAAATATTTAAAAATGGAATGTAAAGTATAAAATGATTTAAAATGCATTTGGAAGACAAACTGGCATTCTTGGAGCATGCCATAACCTCAGAGATTATATAAATCTAGTCAATAATTACGGTACCCATAATAATACCAGCAACATCATAAGACTCAACACAAGCCGAAGAAGGCTATTTCTTGAACACTGGACTTCTCCACTGAACAAGACCAAGACTAGTTTGAATCTAATCACAACAATAATTGACATGCATGGTAAGCTTGGAAAAATGAAGGTGAAGTTTTTACAGTGAAGCTTTTAAAAATTTGATTTATAATGAAAAAGCAGTAAACCCTGTGCAGATAACTTGTCAGAATATGTAAAGTTGGGGAGCAGGATTATATGTACTTGTCCTCCTCCCAACCTCCACAGTCATTTTTCTGACTATGGCCGAGGACAAATTGGCAGTCTGGCCCGCTCTGCCTCCGCTTCAAAAGCGGAGGCAGAGCAGCTGTTCAGACTGCTGCATCTGCCCCGAGGAGGCGGCCCGGATGCATCGCGTCTGGCGCCGCGCTCCTCCCGCAACAGCCGGGCACCACTTAAAAGTGGTGTCCTGGCTGCTGCGGCGTGCGTTCCACCCACCTCCGGCGGGTGTGAACGCGCGCCGGGAGGGGGAGCTGCCCACAGTCTGAACGCTGCGGGCGGCTTCCTTCCAGCGGCGTGCGAATGCCGCGCAGCGGGGGCAATTCCCCCCACCTTATTCTGCCGCGCCGCAGAGGCGCGGCAGAATACTAGTCTGTCCTCGGCCTATGTTTACAAAGCCTACATGCATAGACCCTGTATAAAAGATCAGATGAATACATAGTGGCTAGGAGAGGGGCCCAAGGACAAGATACTCTCTCCTTCCCTCATGTATTCATTCTTCCAAATATGCCATCTGCACTAGTTTTAAATCTCAATCAAGTTAACACTAATTTTATGGCTATAATGATAGATTACCTTAATATACTGAAACAGAAAATGAAAGCTTGTGAAACACATTTTTTCATATGTCTGTAGAAGTCTGAATATGATAAATTGCAAAATAATTTATAGAAATTAACCAAAAGCAATTCCACACAAATTTGGAACAGGGATACTACTATAGTAACTGTAAAGGAAAGAAATCCAAATTGTTGAAGCACATCTGGGCTAGATGGCTGCTGACATAATTAATATGAACATGGTTTCATAGGGCACAGTCTAACATGCCTTTAAATCCAACTCAGCTGCAAATGCCTGACGGTTCTAAAGGGCATGATCAGACAGAAACATCTGGGAAAAGTCCTGCAGCTGTTGGCACCCCCTGCTGCCCCACCACGGAAATTAGGACTGGGGAAAGTCCAGTCCTAATGCTTGCCAACGGGCCACGGATAGACTCTCTCCTGTCTGATTGCCCAAGCACACACTCAAGCTGTCGGGATGGTCTGCTCATTGTATCCCGACTCATGGCCTTCCCCCCCCCCCCCCCCCGCTTAGCAGTATGCGCATAACCGCATAACCCACTGCAATTTCTCCGTGGGCTGTGTTAAATGCCGAATTATTAGTGCAAATGGTTTTAAAGAATGCATAAAACTTAGCAGTTTTTTTTGGTCACTCTATCTGGGATTCAACACTTTTAACAAACTTTCTCTAGTGTCATTCTCATGATGTTTAATTGGTGTTTGGGTTATACCACTTCAGAAGAGAACTCACATGACTGGATGGTTCTCCAGACAACAAAATTCCCTGCACAAAGAAAGTGCAATGTCATGGAGAAGGCAAGGATAGAATGCTTTGCCATAGCAGCTGGTTTTCTGTGTGGAGGGAGCACTTTCTCATCTAAATGGTCATCTGCCATCAGAAGATGTCATCACAACTGCTATTCCCTTTACATCCCCCAATCCCATTCACATGCTTTTTGACCTCTGAACTGACGACACACAAGACAAATGGCACCCCTCTTGAATCTCCAGTTGTTCACTCTTCACATATCTGCTCCATAAGTCTAGTGATTCCTATAGACAAAATGTTTACCACCCCATCCACCTGCTAGCTATCCACACACAAAAATATCACCTTAAGTATTCAGTAATAGAATAAGCCATAATCTTAAAAGCAACAACAGATTTACATGGAAGCAGAAGGGAGGCACAAAAGGAATATGTGCCTGGTATAATAATCTTATCACTGAAGCTGTAATCCTGAAGAATATACAAATGAGGAAATACAGGGTTTCAGCTATTTTATGAGCTTAGAATATGCACAGTGAATGCAGCATTGATTTAAAACAACAGTTACAATCCTATTAACTAGCTTTACTTTGGTTTTTAAGAGCAGTGTGAATACAATTCTCTTTTTACCTGTTTGGAGCAATAAGCAATATATTTGCACAGCTCTCATTCACAAATGATATAACCTTTTTTGATGAGTCCTTAGTCCCATAACAGATCTGGGATCATCAATCCCATTTTAAAATAAATATATTTTCATATCAACCCAAGGCTGGTATAGCAGAACTGAAGCTAAGGAGAAATGGATCTATTCAATGCCTGGGTGGAAGACCACTGGGAGAGTCTCACATAAGCCATTCTACAATTTTTAAAGGAAGTGAAAGATGTACCTATAATGTATTGGAACTTAAGATGCCCTTCCATCTGTGCAGCAGGAGCAGTTCCTGTGACAGAATGGCTTTTCTGTCTGTAGAGGAGAGGGATGGTGATTTCTTCCTCCCACTGCAGAATCACAGTTTGCTTCTGCCCAACACACAGTTCCTGGAGGACCAAGTGACCTGCAGGAGTACGAGTTCATGGGGGGAGGGGGAAGGCAAGGAGGTTGCCTTCCTTTAGTGAAACCTCACTTGCTCTGCTTAGTATCCAGTCCCATGAATACGACTACTACTACTATTACCACTGCCACCATCTTCAGTGGAAGGAGCAAATGCCTCAAAAAATTATTCACATTATTCAGTGTAAAGTTGCAGTCAAGAATATCTGGTAATAATATTACTTAGCTTATGTAACAAAAGTTCTACTTAAAAGTGCTTGGGAATCCATTGAAATAATCAGCTATTACCCTCATGATTTAAAACCTCTTATCAATAGCTCTACAGACAGAATAGCATTAAAATACTGATACCCAAGATTACTGCTAGGAATTATGAAAATTAAATTAAAACCTTGTCAGCACCAACTGTAACCTACTCTATGGGCATAATTAAGTGGTTTGACCCGGATTTGAATAAGCTTGACAAATTTACCTACATACTCATGGCAAAGTTCAGAATTTATCATTCAAGTGTGGAATTCATCCTGAGATTTGAAGTAGGTAGAATATTAATGCACGTATCGTCATTGATAGAAACATAGTCTGTGCATCAGAGGGGGAGCTATATGGAGAGAGTTTTTAATCACTGTCATCAGTATCAGATGATTAGCAGCTTTGATCACTATAAGTATTCATCCTTAGTAAGCACATCAGAGCAGGAGTATACTATCAATGTTACAAACCCATATAAGCAGAAACTGTACTCTTGTGTGCTTTTGCTTTTTGTGTGCATGATGCCCAATCTAGCATAGACTCCCAGATAATCCCTCAGTTTTTTATAAATTTTTAAAATGTATTTAAGTTTAAATAAAAATTACAATACTAAAGTGACAACAATCTGTTACAGAACCAAAAATCACAATGACTCAGTTTTTTATATTAAAAGAAAAGTGATCCTAACTCCCCTCCCCTCTGTTTTTCCTTTTCAATTGAAGATTGCCTCTCAAAAGAAAATTATGCTAGATTATTTTGGAATATGAATAAATGTTGATTATAGAAATGAAATATAAGAATATTTCCTTAGGTTCATTAAGGTGGTAAGGGGTGTGTATGGGAAATAATGTGAAACATGTTGCTACATAGACATCATATTTCTTGTTAATGCTTTTTTGGGGAAACATATTTATAAAATGTAAATTAAAAATGTGAATTTTAAACTCATAACATATAGCCTTATAAAACCCCAGTTGGACATTCAAGGTCAATTTGTTCAGAACTACTGTCATGTCTAAAATGAGTTTAATCGAAATCCATCTTGAAGCAGTTGCTTGATTGTGCTGTCACGCAAGGCATGATGATTCACCAAAATACTCTTCTTAACCCACTTTTGAGAATGTTGTAGTGGCGTGGTGATTCACCAGCTGTGCACTGAGAGACGCAGCACTGAGATGATGAAATGACCACAGAGCAAGGTTTTTAAAGGAGTGGCCACTCATTTCTGTTCTGTCTGACACATTCCACACAAACAGTGAAATCATTTGCCTTTGTTCACCTCGTGTTTCAAGGGTATTTCAGGAGGTAATACAGTTATTTATATTTCAGCATTCAAAATGTCAGTGCTTGAACTGAAAAAAAGTGGGACAGTTATTGTTTCCCCAAAGAGAAGTAGAATTGCATTCTGTTCCACTTTGGCTGAGGACAGACTGGCAATCTAAAGCGGGGCAGGCACGCTTCGCAAACGGAGGAAAGGAGCACGTTCAGACATGCGCATCTGCCCGTCGGCTCCGTTGCGTACTTACCAGTCTCCCAGTCGCTTTCCTTCCGCTTTACCCGGACACCGGTTTTTCCCGGTGTTCAGGGGCCTTCCTCCGCATGCCTCCCGCTTCCAAACAGTGTGAACTGGAAGAAGTGGGAGGCATCCGGAGGAAGTGTGAACGCACCGGCAAAAAGTTTTGCGCATGTGCGCATGTGCGCACATGCGAAAAACATCAAAGGAAAACAAAAAAAGTGCAGCGGCGTGTGCAAGCCGCGCGCGCTGGCTATGCAGCAGTCTGAACGCTCCGTGGCAGTCTGAACGCTCCGTATCGCCGCTGATCCGCATTGCTCTGGCCAGTGTGAACAGCCAGCTCCGTGGGTTTTTCCCCCTGCTCCAGTTCCCTCCACTTTGCCTCCGCTTCAGATTGCCAGTCTGTCCTCAACCTTTGAAACTACAAATAGTCAAAACTTGGGGGGGGGGGGGGGGAACATAATCCTGCAATGACTTTTCTTCCTCTGATGATATGGCCATAAATCAGCCACAGAACACATATTTCTTATGAAGGTCCCAGTTAGAACGTCGAAGGAAGCCTATCATGTATCTGAGGCCCTGGAACGCTGCTGCAGTTTAGAGACCAGGCTGCAAACTGGTCTGGAGAAAAATGTCCTGCCTCTTTAATTTATTTTATTGATTTACAAAATTTATACCTCACCTTTGTGCCCTTATCAGTGTCACCAAGGTGGCTAACAGATTAAATATATATATATAATAAAACATCTTAAAAACAGTTAAAACCAAACAAAAGCACATCATTACAATAATTAAACCCAAGCTAAAATACACATACAAAAAACATAACAACAACAATTAAAACATAGGGCAGGAAGGAGGGATTGCTGAGGAACACCAGAGGGACCAAAAAAGTCTTCACCTGTTGGTGGAAGAGAACAAAAGAAAGTATCAGGCAAGTCTCCCTGGGGTGAGAGTTCCAGAGTTATGGTACCACAACTGAGAAGGTCCTTTCCTGGGTTACCATCTGCCTAATCTCAGAAGATGGGGGCATCTAAAGCAGGGCCTTGGAAGATGACTGTACAGGTTAAGTAGGCATGTATCCTTAGGATTTTTAAGGTGAATGACAGCACCTTGACTTGGGCCCAAAAGCAAATTGGGAGCCAGTGTAGATGGGACAAGACTGGAGCAACATGGTCTCTCTAACCCACTCCACTCAACATGCTGGCTGCAGGATTCAATCCGTACCAATTGAAGTTTCCTAACACTTTTCACCTTTAGTAATATTATTCACCAGCTGATCTACTGTGCCATGAAAAACTTCAACTCCCCATTTTCTAGGCAAACCAGATATTCCATTCTGGACCAGCAACCCTACCATTTCTACACATTAAGCCTCTGTTAGAGGGACAGGACATTTTTCTCTAGGCCCTGTTGCCAGTCATAGTTAGAAAAGAATAGATAGTATTATGTATCATGAAGAAGAGACCACACTAACAGATAACTTTACTGCAACTAAAGAGTTACATCAAGAGTAGGGATGGGCACGTACTGGGAAAATGGTGGTTCAAGGTTCGTTTGATTACATGAACCATGAACTATGAACTTTCGCAAACTTTTCCCGTTTCCCAAATCGGTTCATGGTTCATTCAGTTTGTGAGTTTAGGAGGTAGTAGAACAGCCCTCTCATAAGTTAGAGATGCCAAAATCACAGGGATTCTTCAGCAGGCTCTCCTCCACCCACCCTCCAAGTTTGGCAAAGATTGGATTTGGGATGTCTGAGATATAGCCCCACAAAGCAGGTGCCCCAGGAAAGTTCAGTTCTAGCCTCCCCTTAAAGCAGCTATGCAGCAAGCAATTCTTCCTACTTGCTCTCCCACGATGACTAACTCCTCTCTCTTTCTGCTCCAAAGTGGAAGCAGCTGAGTCAGGGTGTAGTATAAATATACAAACTGCTTCCATAGAGCATAATGGGAGCTCCGTGGTTGGCTCCCAGAGCTGCCAATCAAGCTATGGACAACTGTTCTGGGTATTTCTAGGGCTCTTCACAAGTCTACCCCCAGCATTGCCTGGGAATGGATTGAGTTGGTGCCAGTCTGCCTGGAGAATGAACCGCTCCCTCCAATGAACCAAACAAACCTCCACAGAAAAAAGGTGGTCCATTTTTAGATTCAGGAATGACTGGACCAAATGAACCGGTTCAAAATGAACCATGAAACAGACTGGTTTGGCCTCAAACCATGGTTTGTTTCTCAGTTTGTGCCCATCTATAATCAAGAGTATAAACAAGAGCTAAACTGAAATGGACCAGGAAAATGAAATTGCTTTTGAAAAGATGTATTCCAGCACTTTGTATGACAAGCCTGGTGGGCTAGATAAACCAGCTGGGCTAAATGAACCAACATCTCAGTTCAGTACAAAGCAGCTCTTTAAATACCTTGGCTCAACTTTGCAGATTCAGTGCCTGGCATATCACGTCTCATTAGGGTAGTCAGCATGAGGCTGGCAAGCAGTGGGGAGACTTTGTGGTTTAACCATAGTATTTTAACTAACTGCTACAGCATTGCTGGTGAGGTGCTCATGTCAATTCCAGTTGTGCTGGAAGTGATATCAGCATGCTGTTGTCCATCCCCTATTTTCCCCCACCACCCAGCTGGGGCCTGATGGGGGTGTGAGTTCTCTTGCCCTCAGAAGGCATACGGCAACTGTGCGTCTCAGCCTATGAAGCAGAGTGTGTGAATTGGCCCCCAATTTACTGTATGTTAAATCTGATGTTTGTTGGCTTAATCTGGTACTTTTCAAGCTTTCTCCATTCAGGGAACACTTTTCCACATTGACTTGTTTACCAAGGAGCCCTAAATGGTTGTCTTTGACCCACTGTGCATTGCAAAAAACTGAGGGGATGCCTAGCTTATTTGAAGAACTGGCTAGTGTTAGCCTGCAAGGTGCTTTTGCACTCTTATGGGAAATCCATAAGTGATAATAAAATGGATTGTATTGTTAAGTGTAAGAAGAAATATGATGCTGGATAGCCAGGGAGAAAAACCAGCTGCAGACGACCCCAGCAGATGTTTGAGAAGGTGTTCCAGTGACTCCCAAGGCTGCCAGCTTCCAGAGCTCCCTTAACAAAAAGAGACTCACACAGGAATAGCCATCTTGTCATTTTGGCTGAGACATGTGCTTTCAGACTCCATTAAAGAGTAGCTTCTCCTACAGGCAGGAAACATTCCTTCCTCTCCCCCTCCTCCAACATTCCTTGACCAGTGAAACAATGGACTTGACCAGCTAAAAACCGGTTTGGCTGCCCAGAGAGATTAGTCCCATCTGCAAGACAAAAGACTCTGGCTGATGAGTCATCTTCCTGCTGCCAAGTATCTCTGACCCTGCTAGGTAGAGAATGTAACATTGCCCAACTCCCTCCTCCTACTGGACAGGAGTTTTAGGGTGGACTCACTAAGGGTGGTCTCAGGACAGGCATCTGGCCAAGTCTGCCCCCAGAGATGCCACCAATAAAAGAAAGCTCCCAGCAGCCAACTCGCTTTCTTGCTTTGACTACCTCCTGCCCTCCCTCACCTTCAAGACTCTTGGTTGCACAGCCAAGGGCCTACACGTGCTGCTGCTTCCTCCCAGTCTTCCCCTAATTTTTTCCAGCGGAATCACACCAGCTCTCTGGACAGGTAAATATTGCCTTCTACAGGATACCAATGATTTCCTGCTGATGCAACCATCTCTTAATCTCTCTAATTTCCTAGAATCTGTATAAGTGCGTGTGTGAATCTGTATTGTTTGAATGAGATATAATTTCTTAGTAAAGAAACACTGCTTTATCATTTAATTCAGTCTCTGTGTCTACTCTTTGGTTTGTCTGGAAAGAGCGCAGCCTCTGTATACATAGGTGATGATCTGTTTTTGCCTATTGCCAGTTTATTTAAAGTTCATAATTCCCCAATACTAATAACTGATTAAGGCAATTGGGCTAACACTAGGATGGGCCTTACCATTGCCCTTTGTGAACTGAGCATGCTCAAGAAAAAACAAAACAAAACTCTGCTTTGGTTACGTATTGTTAACTTTGTTGCTGATGTATCCCCAAGAAGCTTCCAAGACACCCAGTCTTCCCTAGAACATAGTTCTGAAAACCATTTACTTATTCCAAAAAAAGGGGATATTCTCTGGGAAAAGATAAACAAAACATAGCCTATCCGCTTTAAAAAAAACAATCTGAATAAAATAAGTGTGGCATTTGTGAGATAGACTAGTCTGGAGTGCAATAGGAAACCTCTCTTTAGCACATCTATATCTGTTTCATCCTCTGGGGCCAAGGATGTCTATGCAAGCTCTAAGAGTTAAATAGCTGCTGCTCTGGGCTACCTCTCCCACAGTCCATTATGTGCTTACTGGTGGAGGGGAGTGCTGGGTTGGAGCAGTGCATAATACATACTTTAAAGTGAAAGGTATAAATAATACATATGGTGTAGCTATTTCTGACCTTATAATGGCTTCAGTCTTTGTCTACAATGTGCTGCTCGTGCCAGCAGATTGTGTCAGCGAGTGGATGCAAGTGAAACAATATCCCCATGGAGGAATAAATGTTTTGTGACAGGGAGGAGCTAATGCAGTCTGAACCTAAGTGTCTTTGCACTTCCTTCCCAAATACATTTTAATTTTACGGCTATAAAGCATGGCTTTGTTTACAACTGGAATCTGCAGCTGAAAACAGACTCTATAAGAAAGCGGAAGTGATTTGTCTGGACCAGGGGCCTGCAAATTATGGCTGTACAGCCAAACGTGGCTCAGTATGGAATGCAAAAAAAAATTTTTTTAAGGAAAATTACATCTTTAAATTAAGGTTTATTGGAGGGGTAGGTGGGATGCCGCAATAACCAGTATATCAAGGGAATAGCAGGCAGTGGTTTTTGTGAGACTAATGGCCTTCTCAGCAGCCTGACTAGCCCTGATTAGCCGGATCTTGTCAGAGCTTGGAAGCTAAGCAGGGTTGGCCACAGTTAGTACCTGGACAGGAGATCACCAAGTAAGACCGGGATTGCTCTGCAGAGGAAGGCAACAGCAAAATGCCTCTGTTCATCTGCTGCCTTGAAAACCCCTTGGCCCTGAGGTCACTGTGAGTCAATTGCAACTTAATTGCACACAATTAACTATAAAGGGCTTTTTAGAAATGCTTTCCAGAAAGGGAACTGATAAGGGTGAACAGGTGCCAGTAATCCAAGCGTGAACCAGGTACTCCTTATTGTGAGACCTTGTGTGTGCAATTTTATAGTAAAGGACTCACAAGAACCAGTATTTGAGTGGGGTAAACATTATGGATTATTAATCAACATGAGGATTATCAGTAATGTTAAACTGTAGAGTTTCAGTGTTGTCACACCCCACAAACACGTGGACATACATTAAGATTAATGTGAGGAACTGGCTTGCATTTTTGTGCAGGGAGTGGAAAACTGGGATCTTTTACCTTAAAGAGGTGGCTGTAAGCAGTGAGTTTCAGAAGGAAAAGAATGACAGAAAACAGATTTAAAGGAATATGGAGTTTATTGAGGGATTGGGGGGTAACAGTGGGGACAGGATTTATCCTAGGCAAGTACCAGCAAATAGCAAATCGCAGGCAACTAGTACATTCTTTATCCAAACTAACAAAATAATAGAAACAACCAAAAATCAATCAGAGTGACACCAATTTGGAGAAGGAGTTGCTTTTAAGGAACAGATGTGAATGTGGGGGAAATGGGAAATAGGACAGAGGAGAAGTGGAATCTGTTGGGACAGAAGTTCCAGTCTTCCAGATGTGAAGCCTAAATAGCAGAGAGAGGAGGAAAGTGTTGGCTCTCTGTGTGGTGCAGGATGGTTAGGAAAATAGAGATAAATGAAGATGGGAGCAAAGATAACCCTGTCCTAGTCTGCATAGAAATCAGGATGGAAGAAAGAAAGATGCAGTGTGTTGGAAGCCTTAGTTGTAGTCCAGTTTGTACCCAGGATCAGATAGGGTTCCCAAGTCCCCCTGGGGGGTGGGGAATCCCCCACTCCAGCACCCCATTTTCCACCGGCCCAGATTGGGCTGCCTAGGGGAACCCCACCCCCAAATTGCCGGGCTCTGAGGATGTGCCCAACGCAATTGCGTCACCCGGAGGTGACGTAATCGCATCGGGCACGTTTTGGGGGGACGCTCTACAATTCAAGGGAAAACTCTATGGTTTCCCCTTGAATTCAGGAAGTCCTGCCCCCAGCGTGCCTGACGTGATTACGTCACTTCCAGGTGACGCAATCGCGGCACGCCACAAATAGTATCCCGGTGACGGACGGACTCCCCCTGCTCCCGGCCAAGGTAGAACTTGGCAACTCTAGGATCAGACCAGTTATATTGGCCAGTTATAGTATTTTAGACCCATAGGATAACATGGTTATTTGGGGGTGGGGTGGGGTGCAGGAAGGATTGCATCAGAAAATGAAGGAACAACTTGGGAATTGAGTGAATTATTGGGAGAAAACTATGGAACTGGGAATGTGCTTATTGAATTAGCAGGAAGGGAAGTTTTTCATTAAATTATAAAGCAGAATTACAAAACTGGAAATGTGATGCTGAGCCATATATTGGGCAACTTGGGGACAATGGGAAGATTTTTTTTTTTTTTTGTAAAGAAATTTTTATTTTTCAAAAAAAACCACATCAAAAATAATACATTTACCTTATACAAATCCCTTTTTCCATATTATATAACATTTTGTTCTATTTGTACATTCTATTTTTATCTTGTTTTGGTGGTTTCCCGCCACCTCTGAAGCATAACACATTTTCCATTTTATTCAAAATAGTAATACTTATATCTATGTTTCATTTCTGGTAACGGTTATATATCTTTAAAATACTTATACACCAATTCTTATTTTCTATACTCTTATGTATTTCTAAATAAAAGCAGCTTCATTGTCTAATTTTAACTAAAACATTCATATAATATATTTCTATTCCTTTATGCTATTATAACCATGTATAAATGTAGTTTTTCATATCCCAGTATTTTTCAACATATTCTTTCAAATCTTTCCAGTCTTCTAGAAAGGTCTCTGAGTAGAGATTATTCAATTTTCTAGTCCATTTATCCATTTCAGCCATATATAATAGTTTTTTCAACCATTCCCACACCTCTGGTATTTTTTCATTTTTCCAATTTTGTGCATACACCATTCTTGCTGTTGTAATCATATACCATATTATTGTCCTTTTCTTTACATTTATCTCTTCTAGTTTAAGTCCTAGCAATAACATTTCAGGCAACTTCTTAAATGTACATTTCAAGATTTTTTCCATTTCTGCATGTATATTTGACCAATAAATCTTTGCTTTATCACAAGTCCACCACATATGATAAAAAGAACCTTCTTTCTTTTTACACTTCCAACATTTGTTAGACATATTCTGACCAATATTTGCAATTTTTTTTGGTGTCATATACCATCTATACATCATTTTAAAACAATTTTCTTTTAAGTTATAACACGTAGATATACTCATAGCATTTTTCCATAAAAATTCCCAAGATTCCATTTCAATGTCTTTGTTAAAGTTTATCGCCCATTTTACCATTTGTTCTTTTACCATTTCATCTGCATTAAACCATTTTAGCAAGACTTTATACATTTTAGAAATCATTTTTTTCCCACCTTCCTCCCAAACTTGTTCTATTTCATTATTTTTTCCCCTGAAACCGTGTTTTTTATCACTTCTATACAAATCATATATTTGTCTATATCTTAACCAACCATAATCAAAGTCAATCTGATGCTGCTCCTTCAGTTTGAAATCTTTGCCATGTCTTATTAATAAGTCTCTATACTTCAGCCAATCTTGTCCTTTATATCTTGATATTGGATGTAAGACTTCTGCGGGTACAATCCACATGGGTATCTCTTCTGAAAAAAAGTTTTTATATCTTGTCCACGTATCCATTAGTGTTCTTCTCAAATAGTGATGTTTAAACATATTGTCCATTTTTGTTTTACCATAATACAAATATGCATGCCACCCAAATCTACAATCATGACCTTCCAGGGACAATAACATTCTATCTTGTAACATAGTCCATGTCCCTACCCAGGTCAAACATATTGCATCATGGTATAACCTTAGATTTGGTAGTTGAAACCCTCCTCTTTCTTTGGCATCACACATTATTTTCATCTTAATTCTTGGTTTTTTCCCTTCCCACACAAATTTAGACAGCTCCTTCTGCCAACATTTGAATGTTTTTACATCTTTCACAATTGGAATAGTTTGAAACAAAAACATTAATCGTGGTAACACATTCATCTTGACCACCGCAATTCTACCCAGCAATGACAAATTCAATACATTCCACTTTTTAATATCCTGCATAATTTGCAACCATAATTTTTCATAATTATTTTTATAAAGATCAATATTTTTCATAGTTAGGTTTACACCCAGATATTTTGTCTTTTTCACCACCTCACATTCTGTAAGTTTTTGTAACTCGTTTTGTTTCTTATTTGACATATTTTTGCACATTACTTTCGATTTGTTCTTATTTACATAAAATCCTGCTAAGTCACCAAGCTCTTTTACTCTCTGTAACAAATGTGGTAATGTGGATAAGGGGTCTTCCACTATAAACATCACATCATCTGCAAAGGCCCTATATTTGAAAGAAAAACCTTTAGTTGTTAAGCCTTTAATATCTTTGTCTTCGTTCGCATTTAACAGTAGAACTTCTAAAATCCAAATAAATAGCAGCGGCGAAAGTGGGCATCCTTGTCTTGTTCCTTTTTCAACTTTAAAATCGTCTGTCTTTTCGGTATTAATTATTAATGAGGATTTCTGTTCTTTATATATTGCTTTAATGAAGTTAAGCATATATTCACCAATCTCAAGATGTTCTAAAACTTCAAACATAAAATCCCAGTTTAAATTATCAAACGCTTTCTCCACATCTAAAAAGAAAAAGCCCACTTCCTTTTCAGGATGTTTGTCGTAGTATTCTATAGCATCCACTACTACTCTTAGATTGTCCCTTATTTGTTGATTAGGTAAGAACCCTGCTTGTTCTGTTTGTATAGTCTCTTTAAGGTGCTCTTTTAGTCTATCCGCTATAATCTTAGCAAAAATCTTATAATCATTATTCAGTAAAGAAATCGGTCTATAATTCTTAACATTGGTCAAATCTTGATTTTCTTTCGGGATCAGTGAGATGGATGCATCTTTCCAGGTTTCTGGTACCTCTCCAGTAACTCTTATATCGTTTATCAATAGCAGTAACACCGTGAAACTGACTCCTGTAACGTTTTGTAGAACTTCGCTGTAAATCCATCCGGTCCAGGTGCTTTACCTAATTTTGAGTCATTTATTGCATTTTTGATCTCTTGTAATGATACTGGATTATTAAATAGTTCTTTAATTTTCTCTGTTGGTTTTGGTAACTTTAATGTTTGCAGGTATTCTTTAATCTTTCTTCTGTCTTTGTTTTCCTTCTTTAAAAGTTTTGCATAGTATTTAAAAAATTCTCTTTTTATTCCTTTGTTATCTATTATCTCAATATTATCTCTTATCACTTTGGTGATAAATTTATTTTCACGTTTTTTCTTTAATTGCCATGCTAAGTATTTTCCAGGTTTATTTGCACCTTCAAATGCTTTTTGTTGAAGTTTTTTTAAGTTCCAGTACATCTCTTGGTTCAAAATGGCTTTTGCTTGGTCTTGTAGCATCCAAATTTCCTTTTGCAGTTTCTTTTTCCCTGGTTTCTTCTTCAGTTCTTCTTCCTTTGTTTTAATGGCTTGTAGAATATTTTCATATTGCTCTTTTTTCTTTTTATTATCTTTAGCATTTAGTGATATCAATAGTCCTCTCATCACTGCTTTGTATGCATCCCATACGGTTTGAATTTTAACTTCTTTCTGCATGTTTACTTGGAAGTATAGGTCTGTTTCTTCAAGTAATTTTTTAATTATTTCTTGATTATCTAATAAGTCCTCGTTTATTCTCCATCTCTTTTGTTTTTTAACCTGCCCAGCTGTCCATAAACACAGATTGTGATCTGAGATTATTCTGGGTAAAATTTCCACTTTTCTTGTCTTAAAGGTTAGGTTAGTAGTCATCCAAATCATGTCAATTCTTGAATGTGAGTCATGTCTGTTAGAGTAAAAGGTAAAATCTTTTCCTTGTGGGTTAGCTTTCCTCCAAATATCTTCCAACTTTTCTTGTTTTATCAGTTCAAAAAAATTTTTTGGAAGCTTCCCTAACGTCTCATCCTTTCTTTTAGAGCGCCTGTCTAGTTTATTATCTACAGTTCCATTGAAGTCCCCTAACATCATAATTTGATCGTAGTTTACATGGGACAATGGGAAGATTTGAATTGGATGTTGCAGGATGTCCCGGGGTACATAATGTCTGGATTGCATTTATGGTCAGTGATTGCATATCATGTAAAAAACGATATGGAGAGAGGCATCTTGGCCTTCTAGACTGGTATAGATTAATTGCTTCCTTCCTGTTGACACCCCAGTACTCACCAATTTCTCCCCAAAAAGCTTTCGTGAAAGTTGACATTACTTTAATATCCATCATGAGATACAAAACATGGTGATTGCTCCCCATGTTCTATGTTTGCCTTGTGGTGGCTGGGACTTGCTCACTGTGATACACATGCAGTACATAAATTCAGGCTGGGAGAAAAGGGTGTGCAGATGAAGGGAGGACTGGGCACATCAACTGTGCAAATAGGCTTTCTTATATTGGCTCTTTGTTGATCTCTTGCTCTGAATTTTGACATAGTCTCGTTATAGTTAAATTAGTTAAGTAAAGTTATCGTTAAGTTATAGATTGTTCCAGCTATCAGATAAAACTGCTGCATTCTTTAGGCCCAATTCCACAAGTTAAAATACGGAATGCCAGCCATTAAGTCCTTAAGTTACAAACCTAGCTACACTTACTTGGGAGTACATCCCATCGAACACAGTGGGCCTTACTTCTAAGCAAATGCATACAAGTTTAGACTGTAACAGCTCCAAAAGGTCCCCAAAATACTGTAATTTTCCACCATTGATGTGAATAGGGTTGCCAAGTCCAGGTTGGAAAATATCTGGGGACTTTGGGGGTGGAGCCAGGAGAAGGTGGGGTTTGGGGAGGGGAGGGGCCTCAGCATGGTACAATGCCATAGGAGTCCACCCTCTGAAGCAGCCATTTTCTCCAGGGGAGCTGATCTCTGTCAGCTGGAGATCAGTTGTAAAAGCGGGAGATCCCCAGGCCCCACCTGGAGGATGGCAACCTAATATGACATGTTTCAGTAACACCAAATCAGGCTTTCTTCTAAGTGTTGTGGTTAACCAAAAAGAATCTAAAATATCTGTTAGACTGTTGTTGACAGTATCAACTCAAAAAAGTGTTTACTGTTGTTTTTAACAATCACAAGTGAACTACAATTTTTTCATTCATTCTTGCAAGGTTCCATCTTGTTTCCCATGTGTCTTCCCATGCTTCCACTCCCATCTTGTCTCCCACATTTGTATTTTTAAACTCAGATTCACTGCAGTCACACCACAGCTTTGGGTAGGGGCCCCAGACCCCCCAGTAGATGTGGGGGTCCCCCAATGACAGGCCCAACTGCCCAGCCACCAGTCAGCTGGCTGGCAGGGGGAACTTACTCAGAAAAAGAGGGAGGCTCTACTAAGGTGCAGTGATGTGCCCACAACACTGCCTACATAACCCATAAGTAACATCATGACTTCTGGGAGGTCGGGGCAACACTCCCGTCTTGCTCCCAGCAGGCCCTCCCCCAATCCTCTGCCAGTTGCCAGGAGGGACTTGGCAACCTTAGCTGCGGGGAATGGCTTTAAAAAAATTAAGGCAAGCCAAAATAGGATCAGAACACCCCCAAGCTGTTTTCCTGTGTGGAAACAGTGCTGGGGGGTATTTCCCCATTTTTGTTGCTCCTTGTGGAGTACACATATGGAGCAACAAAAGTGGGAAATAACCCCCCCCCCCCCAGATGTTTCTGAAGGGGAAAATGGCTTGAGGGAGAAGACAGAAGCCCTTACTTCCCCTGGGAACTTGGACCCAACTCTTTCAAAACATGGATGAGAAGTGTGAAGCACAGTATGAAGCTGCCAGGAAAAAATCAGGAGATTTAGGCTGAGTTGCCACTGATAGGCAGATGACATTCTGCTCTATCTCGTGTTACCAGCAGATCCCAGGGAGGCTGTGGAAACCATGAACAGGTGCCTGGAGGAAGTTTTGGAATAGACAAGAGCTAACAAGCTGAAACTTAATCTTGACAAAATGGAGGGGCTACTGTTGTGGGAAAGTTCTGACCCAGGAACTGAGATGTCTCCAGTTCTGGATGGGGTTACACGCCCTGCAAGCAGTAGATTTATAGTTAGATTTAAAAGGAGGCAGCAGTGGCCAGGGATCCTTTCACCAGGTTTGACTGGTGAGTCAGCTGCATCCCTTCCTGGGCAAAAAAGATTGTGCCACTTTAGTGCATGCCCTGATAACATCTAGATTGGATTACTGCAATGAGCTCTGTGTGTAGCTGCTGGAAGTACACTTGTAGAATACAGCAAACAGAATATTAACTGGAGTGGGTCATAGGGATCATATCACTCCAGTCTTGTTCTATTTACATTGGTTCCCAATTTGCTTCCAGGCCCAAGTCAAGGTGCTGGGATTGACCTTTAAAACACCCTGCTTTGGATGCCCCTGAGAAAAGGCTAGGGGTGCCAGGTTCTTACCAGCTGCTGGTGGGGGGCTCCAGGATTTTCTCTGGGGCATTCCTGCATGTGCATAAAGTGCACACAACATGATAACATAACCTGAAAGTGACAACATTGCATTGGGGATGTCAGGAGGTAGTGCTCTAGTTTTGGGGCAAAAGTTTATCATTTTTGCCTTCAAAACCATAGAGTCACGATGGCTAAGAGGTTAAGATTCTGAGCTGCAGACTAGAAGGTCAGTAGCTTGGCAGTTTGAGACTCAAGTGCTGCATGATGGAGTGAGCTCCTGTCTCTGGCCCCAGCTCCTGCCAACCTAGCAGTTTGAAAGCAAGAAATTGCAAGTAGACGCTTTGGTGGGAAGGTAACAGCATTCCGTGTGCCTCAGCATTTAGTCATGCTGGCCACATAACCATGGAAAAAGTCTTCGGACAGTTCTGGCTCTTCTGCTTGAAAACGAAGATGAGCACCGCCCCCTAGAGTCAGATTTGACTGGCTTTCGGGCAAGGGAAACCTTTACTATCATTTTCACCTTCAAAAACATAGAGGTTGCCCAAAAACTAGAGTGTCACCCCCAATGTGATGACATCACTTCTGGGTGATGTCATCACATCGGGGATATCATCGGGCAACATCCCTGTTCAGGGGTGGGGCTTCCCCCACCGGCCAGCAGGCCAGCAGTGAATTGAAGCCCCCAAAATGGGGGGGAACCCTTGTCTGGACCAGGAGTTTGGCAACCCTAGAAAAGGCCTTCTTAGTCATGGTGCCAAAACTTTGGAACTCACTCCCCAGGGAGATTTGTCTGTCTTCCTTTATTATTGTCTTCCACTAGTGGATGAAGACTTCTTGTTCTGCTTGCCATTTCCTCATTTACTCTTATTAGCCCCGTTTGTATTTATATGTTTTAAACTGTTATAATGCTTGAAATATTTAATGGTTTTAATGTTGTAATGATTTAATATTCACCACCTTGGGACCCTGAGTTGGGTGAAGGATGGCATAAAAATATTTCAGATAAACAAATATGTAAATCCTGAAATCCTCATGTTGCAGAAATAACTGATCCAAAACTAGTTGATACCTAAGGGAAAATACTTTTTCAATTATTCATAAACTGGCATTCTATTTCTGAATACTTGTATTCCTTGAAGTTTTTTTCTTTTCAAAGGAGCTTCCTACGCTCCTCATTCCATTTTCACGCTCCATTATTTTAACCTCAATAGTTCTGTGAAGGCCAAACTGCTGATTTTCACCCCATGATGCTCCCTGTTCTTTACCCCTTCTGGTACATTTTATTCTAGCACCAGAGGTGCCCTTTAAAGTGGGAGGAGTACAATTTTATCCCCCCAATTCAGGTTACAGGTGTTGCTTCTTCAGGAACACCCACACTTCTTTATGTTAAGGTATTAAACATTAATCACAACAGACCCTCTTAAAAGGACCTGCTTGCATTGCTATCTCCACCACCCAGATCCATGGGCCTGGAACTTGAAGAAGAAGAGATTGGATTTATACCCCGCCCTTCTCTACCCAAGGGAGTATCAGAGCAGCTTACAAACTCCTTTCCCTTCCCCTCCCCACAACAGACACCCTGTGAGGTAGGTGGGGCTGAGAGAACTCTTTCAAGGACTGCTCTTTCAAGAACAGCTCTGACAGAACTATGGCTTGCCCAGGGTCATCCAGCAGGTGCAAGTGGAGGAGTGGGGAATCAAACCCGGTTCTCCCAGATTAGAGTCTGCGCACTTAACCACTACCAAACTTGCAATGACATGCCCAGATCCCACCTTGTGTGAGTGGAGGCACAGGGGTCAGCATGCACCTGTGTGATTTTTGATGCTCCCAGCTGGTTGCATTATTTTTCTGGCTCCACTGGAGTTGTTGTTTCCCAAGCAAAGCCATTTCCTCATTCCTTAATATCTGTGGCATTTTAACTGTCAGGAAGAAAAACAGTCTGGGGAGGATAACTGTGAGCAGGAAAACTCTGATGCCACCAGTTCTCTGTTCAGTCTGAAGCCCCCAGAAGCTGTTGTACGTGATTTTAAAATAATTTCAGGACAAATGCATAATTCTACTGTCTGACTATATGATTTTATGTTTTCCTTTCCTAACTTCCTTCACTGATCATCAGCCACGTCTGTGTATGTGAGTCAGAGTACGGACTCCTCTAACTGTACGTCTGAATGGGCTGCATCCCCCCATATATTCCCTTATGCCAATTTCCTTCTTCAAATGACTGCCTCCTTGCAGTAGCCTCTCTCTGATCAGTGTGTTCTACATGGCATAGCAAGGGCATTTTCTGTGGCAGGACCACAGCCTTGGAATGAGCTGTCTGAAGGAGAATGAAGAGCACCATCACTTGCTGTTCTTTGTAAAGTATGCAGAAGTGATTTGTTACAGAGGACATTTTGGGGAGGGGCAAATGGAATTGTGGGCCATATGTTAAAACAGAGATCCCTAATGTGGTGCTCATGGGTATCATGGTGCCTGCTAATGGGTTTTCTGTTGTCCATTTGCTTCTTTCTGTCCCAAAGGATCTCTCCCCCAAAACAAAGCACTAATCCTGGCTTTTATCCATCTCACTGGAGCAGGACTTCAGACATTTTCTGATTGGAACCAGCCCTCCATGGCAGCGGTTTTGTAGTGGCATCCATTCCCTGTTGTCAAAACTCTCAAAATGCCCACAGGTTTGACAAGAATGGGGCCCCTTGTGTTAGGATATTAGGCTTTTCTGATACCACTGGTGTTCCATCTTAACACACTGCATTGGTTAGGCTGCACATGAAGTATTACGTGCAGTTCTGAGGGCCTCACTTCAAGTCATGGAGGCTGGACAAACGCTTGTCAGGGACACTTTACACAAATCCTTCATTGAGCAGAGGGTTGGACTAGATGGTCTGATTGGCCCTTTCCAACTCTCTATGATTCTATGGTGTGTCAGCCTATGCCAGGTAATTTTTAAGTAGCCATGAAGCAGTCAGGATATTTTGACACATGAAATGAATAAACCAAATGATATGCCCATGCTAGGTTTGCCAGCCCCCAAATCTGGTTAACCTCAGTTTAGAAATCAAATATGAATTATGCAAATAAAAAAGAGTATTTTATGCCTATAATTGCAGAAACTTTGGGAAGGAGCAGTGGGTTGGATCCAACCAGCTTTTCCTCTAGTGAAAAAGGGAAGAGGAGGACGACCCAAAAGGCTATGCTGGGGATCATAGGGCTTAAATGGACAAAAGCCAGAAGCGGTTGGAGGCTCTAATAAGGAGAGTCATTGGATGAGATTGAGAGGGAAAAGCTGGCTGGATCCAACCCATGTAAAGATATTTTTGCCTTGCTGTTTAATTGTTTAAATGTTTATGTTCTACTTTTCCTCATGGTTCAAGATGGCTTACAAACCACATTTTAAAACATCACAATTTAAAACCAGAAAATAACGGCCCCCCAATGCCCTGTTAGAAGCCCTTGCAAATAAAATGGCCCTGCAGTGGCCTCTGAAATTGTCTGAAGATGACCCACCTCACCTCCTCAGGGAGCCCATTCCACAATGGAGAAGGTTTGCTTTGCTCTGACTGATGCCAGGAAAAATCCTCAAGGATAGGGGGACTGCCATAATCATCACATTGTACAAGAAAGGCAATAAAGAAGACCGTAATAATTACAGACCCATAAGCTTGCTCAGCATAGTGAGTAAACTTTACACGAAACATCTATTATGGAAATTTAGAGACAGGTTAGAAAATGATTTCTGTATGACGAATGAACAAGCTGGATTTAGAAAAGGTCACACTACATTAGGTCATTGTATGATTTTGGACCACCTGATTGCCAAATATTCATCTAAGTCAAGTGTATCCCTTTATGCAGCCTTTCTTGACCTTAAATCAGCCTTTGACACAGTCTCTAAAGTAATTTTATGGGATAAATTAAGTTCTACCAACATCGACAGGAGCCTACTCTTTCTTATCCAGGTCCTTTACAACCAGACCTTGATAAGGGTAAAATATACCCCCCAAGGGCTCCTGACAGATCCCATAAGTACAGACAAAGGGGTCAAACAGGGTTGTCTTTTGCCCCCCCCCCTCTTTTTAACTTTTATATTAACGACCTGGTGGTGTACATTAACAAGTTGGAGTGTCATCCTCCAAAACTTGGTAACAAATATATTGGTGTTGTTCTATAAGCTGATGATGCAGTTCTCCTGTCAAGAACACCTATAGGCCTTAGAAGAGCACTTAAATTATTTTTTAATTATTGCCATGACAATAGTTTCCAGTTTCAACTATCTGGGGGTATTGTTCCAGGAAAATGGCTCAAGATCTAGCAATATAAGCATGGCAACACTAAAGGCCATTAGGAGTGCTGGAGCTATCCAGAAATTTTATTGGCACAAAGGCGGTAAATGCATAATAGCAGCCCTCCATTTGTTTAAGGCCAAATCTCTTAGCCAGCTCACTTTTGGTGCCCCCTTTAATATTGCTTCAATTTTTAAAAAACTGGAGGTTGTTCAATCTAAGTTTCTGAGAACAGTCCTCCAAGTCCCCCGCCCCCCGGTACCTCAAATGCTTTGATCGGAATAGAAACAAGTATGATCTTGGTAGAGGCAAGGCTTTGGATGTTGCCCATTCAATATTGGCTGAAATTCTCATTTTTTCCTAGAGGGTTGGTGAGTTTAATTTTCCAGGATCCCTTTGTTCCACTTTGGCTAAGGGCCATTGGAAAAAAAACTTTCTCAGTTTGCCCTCTCAAAACAATTTCTTAGCTCTCTCACATATGGCAAAGTGAGATAGTTAGTGAGACGGAGAATCCAGGACATAGCTAGACAGGAGGATTTTAACAGCTCATGCAAATGGCGAGCCCTCTTAGAACCGCTGTATAAGGTAGTGCCTATGCCCTATCTTTTTTATGTAGAAAATCATGAGTTAAGGAGAACATTTACCCTCATGAGATGGGATGCATTCCCCTCAGCGGTTACAGAAGGGAGGTTTAATTTAAAAAAAACCCCATGTTGATCATACATGTCCCTGTTGCAATGATGGAATTGAAACTTTAATGAATGTTATATATGACTGCCGGGCACATAGCCACTTTCGTGACATTCTCCTGCTCTCTACAGCTACTCTATCCTCAACTAGTCAAAAGATGCAGTTACTGAAGAATCTCCTAGAAAGTAGGCGCCCTGAGGTTACAGCTGAACTTGCCAAATTTGGCTGGTTAGCTGTAAGGACTAGAAAGCTGCTAATGAAAGGCTAATAGATGTATTGTCATAGGATTTAACATATTTTACTTGTTAACGCTATTTGATACTTTAATTTTATATATATATCACTTATGCTTGTGGTTTTATGAATTTTTGACAAATTTAGTTTGACTACTGTATTTGAGTGTTGGCTTTTGCTGTGAATAAAATTTGCTCTGATTGATGCCAAGCGGGCTGTTGTAATTGGGGGTAACAGGCAGTATGTGGCAGTTGGAGGCATTCACTGACACATTGGGACATACAGGAAGAGATGGTTCTATATATATGTGGCTCCCAGGATGTAAAGTACCTTGAACTGTACTCAGAAGCAAGTGTCAGTGAATGTAGCTATTTTAAGATATATTTCCATTGGCTAGCCCATTGCAGTATTCAGGCTGCCAGATTCTGAATAAGCTAAAGTATCTGGGCCATCTTCAAGAGCAGCTCAGTGTGGAGTGCATTACAGTAGTCCAGCAGCAAGATTACAGAAGCATGGATTAGCATGGCCAGATTGGCTGTCAAAGAAAGGAGAGAGTTGAAGAACCAGGTGGAGATGAGAGAAGGCAGAGTTGGCCACTACACCAGCCTGCTTTTCCAGCAGCAAGGCAGGGCCCATGAGCTCCACCAGGCTCTTAACCTGTTCTGCAAATGGCAGCTCCACAGGTTTCTCCCATTAGTTCTGTGTGCTGGGGAGAGACGTGTGGCAGACTGCCATGACCTGTCTGTTACTTCATTCATGACTCACGCTGGTTTTTCCACTGGTGTGAATGAAAACAAAAGCCTCAGATAAGCATAGTGTTCTGGAATGTTTGCAGAAATTATTCAAAATGTATTCATGTATTTTTAAAGTTCTCTTTATTATGCTTATTGCATCTAGTTAGATTCCTCCACTGTTTTCATAGGTTACTTGGGGAGGCACATTTATGCCTATTTTTGTTTTCCACTTAATTGGGCTAAAATCCGTCCTGCCAAATTACAGCCAGATAGAGGCTGAGGACAGACTACGAAAGTGGGGCGGGAGAGCTCCGCTTCAGATGCGGGGGAAGGGAGCCGGTTCAAACAGCTGCAGCTGTCCTCTGGCTCCATTCCATACTCACCCATATGGGAGCCGCTTCCCTGCCGCCTCAGAGGGACACTGGCAGAAAGCGGTGTCCAGAGGCCGTCTGCCACTTGGATCCCGCTTCCTGGCTGTGTGGACTGGAGGAGGTGGGATTCAAGCAGAGGTGGCGGTGTGAACACGCAGCCACAGAGAGATGCGCATAAGTGCATGAGCGCTCATGCACCCATATGCATAAGCAGCCCCAATACAAGAGGTGGGGAGATTTAAATGTTTAGAGTGCTGCTGCGCCCATGGGCCCATGCACATATGCGCCATGCACATATGCACCCATGCGCATATTGCCAAAACGGCCCCACCTCGAGCTGTGGCAGCTGGCCTGCCTGGGGCCACTCTGCAGCAGTCTGAATGCTCCATTCCGACATGCTCCTGCGGGAACCTGGCCAGTGGGAATGTGCAGCCCAGGGCCAGTTTCCCCCGCGGCTTTTGCTCCCGCTGCCGTCCCAAGGCAGATTGCAAGTCTGTCCTCAGCCAGAGAAGAAGCATTCAGTTTTTAGAGACAAAATTCTCGAGTGTTTGGGAGTGCATACAGGAGTCTGCTCTTAAAACAAAATGGGGTATACTGAAAGGGTATAGAAACATCCTGAATCCCTCTGTATTCGGTTGATTTCTGCATTTTCCAGTTGATGACTGGTATCAAAGCCTGGCCAGGAAGAAAATGCTTCAAACACGTTATCTGGCTGAGGTGTGTGTGTTTAGTGTTTCAGGACAGCGAAGTCAAAGACTGTGCTTATATCTCCCCCTTGCCCAAGTCTGCAAAGCAGATTACAACAATAGTAAGGTAAGAATAGGAGGGAACAGTAAAAAGGTTGGTTTCTTCTTATAAATGCTTCTGCTTGACATACTTTGATTATCACAAGGTCACGCAATGTAATGCACTGCTCCAGTGAATCCTCCTGCTTCCTCCCACATAAGATTCTGGCTAATTACAAGAGCAAAACCATTGCTATAATTGACAAGGAGGGGAGTCTTCATTGGTCAGCATATGCAATGGAGGGAAATAAAGCAAGATTATTAATGGTTCCTGTAATCACAGTAACAATGATTTCCCACTCAAATGGTCAGAACAATGGAAGGTTTATTTGTAACTGAGCAATTGAACAGAATATGACCTACATGTTGTCTCTCACTTCATTCTACGTAGTTTGCCTAGAATGCCACTGTAAGTTCACTTATGACCTTTGTAGTGGAGGGAAATTGGCAACTACTTTGGATACGTGACATAGCTAATGTGTTGACACTCAACTGCAATATTAGTGTGTAATGTTTTAATTAGAGGAAACTTGGTACGCTACAAGGATGTCTCTCTCTCAGAAGTACCAATTAACTGTTCATTATGAAGGCAAAGCAATTGAATACCAAAATATTACTTGTGTTGAGAACGCAAGTATCAACTCTGATGTACTGAACATTACTGCCAAGGGCAACAAACATTATTAAAGCCACAGAATGAATGGGAAATTTTTCATAGATTTGGAACTGGGAAGAGACAAGGAAGATGGAACGTGCTATCTAATAATGATAATAGATCAAATTAGGCAGAGACATGGGGAAAGAGTGTGTATTAATTCGTCTTACACAAGGACTCCAGTGGCTACTCAGCATGTGCAAAAAACAGTCTTAAAACTGATAAAAGACTCGTGATACTTTGTTTTTTTGTTTGTTAGGCTTCTAAACCACCTTTCCCATAAAATGGGCTCAGAGCAGTGTATAACAAATTAGCAACACAAGGCCATATTAAGATTTAAAATGATTAAAATACTAAAAATCAATACTATCTAACCATAAATCATAGATGGCACCAAAATACAGAATTTTATCCTTACTCCCTCAATGGGGAGTGGGGGAGGAAGAGAAGAGAATGAGCACTTTAATGGCTAACAAATTTATTTGGCATAGGTTTTTATATCCCATGAAAGCACATACCCCACAAAGAAGAAGAAGAGATTGGATTTATACCCTGCCCTTCACTACCCAAAGTAGTCTCAGAGCGGCTTACAAACTCCTTTACCTTCCCCTCCCCCACAACAGACACCCTGTGAGGTAGGTGAGGCTGAGAGAGCACTGAGACAACTGTCCTTGAGACAACAGCTGGTACAGAGCTATGGCTTGCCCAAGGTCATCCAGTAGGTGCAAGTGGAGGAGTAGGGAATCAAACCCGGTTCTCCCAGATTAGAGTCCGCGCACTTAACCACTACACCAAACTGGCTCCTTTGTTAGTCTTTGTTTGTTTGTTAGTCTTTAAGATAGCACAAGGTTCTTTGTTGTATTTACTACAAGTAATCATTTTAGACTTTGACAATCATTTTAGACTTTTCTACTTAAGAGAATAACCCGTGGAATCAACAGAAGGTTATTTCTCAGCTTACAAAAGCCACCATAAGTCAACAGTATCTTTTCTGTAACATTGAAATAAATAAATAAATTGAATAAATTGAAAAGGTTTTCACACTTTCTGAAGCAAACAACCCAAACTTCCCAATGTATGTTGCAAAGTGAAACTAACAGCAGTGGTGCTGCAGAAAAATCTTCACTATCAGTAGCACCTTCCTGGAGTAGAAAAGGCCTTTGATGAAACGTGGCTACTGTTATTCCTCCTTGTTTTTACTGTGTGCTTTCAGATGTGAACATTTTTCAAATGTTGAAACAGGAGGTAGCCTATTAAAAGGAAATGCAGAGATCTGTTGTCTTGCTGTACTGTGATTCAACCATGGCACAAAGGAAACTGAAGAAGACAGGTGTGGACCAGAGTTTCTGTTTGTCCCCATTTGTGCAAATAGTATCACACTGATGATGGTTTCCATTCTTAGTATCAAAGAGCGCATGATGCAGCAGCCTTGCTAAAGCCAAGCAGATCTGGTTCTTGGTGCCTTGAAGGGAGACCACCTGGGAAGGAGGCTCTATATGAGAACAAAATGCAGGATATAAATGTAGTCAACATCAAGCCCCTGATAATCTGCTTTTTTGCTTGATATTTTTTATTATTTTTAGACCATTCTTATTTAGACAGGATAATAAAAATGCAAATGAGTAACTGCCATAGAGGTTTATGAAAATTGAGCTAATGGTGTTTGGGATATGTCATAAGTGTTCCCTTCTGGTAATATTGTCATTCAGGTGATGAGAAGAAGGGAAGCATTTTGGAATGCAACAGATATACTATTTATTGTCATGTTCTGCTACTGAAAAATACATACTTCTTGGTATATAAAAAAGATCAAAATGGATCTAAAAATATCTTAGAGCCAGGAATGGTACCTAAAAAGACAGCCATAATTATCAAAAGGTGCCTTATTTAAGAGGAAAGACTAAAAAATTGTTTGTTTTAGTTTAGAAAAAAGACTGTGGATGAGCTCCTCTGATCCATCAGTGGAATGAATTGATGGCTGCTGATCTTTCCAGCTTTCCTCCTAGTGGCCATTTCTGATTCTGGGAAAGTTTATTCCTGGGAAAGAGAGGCTGCATTGGAAAGGGAGTGAAATTGCTTCCTCCTGCCTTTGGTGTGAGCAGAGCTCTACTGACAGACAAAGACAAGGGGAATGATTTCCCCCCCCCCCTTCCCTTTGCTGCCTCCTGACTACTACTTACTCCATGTGGATCCTGAGATTCTGGGAATTACGTTAGTGTTTGCAGTACTAAGAACATGAGGAGAGTTCTGCTGGATCACAGCAGCAGTTCAGTTAGTCCAGAGTCCTGTTTCCTACAATAGCCAGGAAGCCCCCAAGCACATAAAGGCAACCAATAGCCTTTCCTTGCTTCTTCACCCTGGAAACCATATTCAGAATTTGCATCTGAATTTGAATGTTCTGACAACTCTCACAGCAAATAGATATTTCCCCTGAATTTGCCTAATCTCCTTTTAAGCACGTATAAATCTGTGATAATCACTACACCTTATGGCAGTGAATTATAATTACAATCCATTGTTCTTTAAAATCAATTAAAGGATCCTTGCACATTGTATAGAAAGCTGGTTGGACAGAAGTTTCAAACTATTCATGCCTTTATGAAACAATACAACAGTCCTTTAGACTCATTAAAAAAATAATATGCATGAGAAATCTGTAAGATCCCACCAAGGTATTTAATTGATCTTATAACTCTCCCTTGGCTTTCTTAAAACTCTTCTGATATTTTGTATGAGCACAAATGTTCACATTTGTTTTGAGCTTTGATCTAGGCAAAATTTTGATACCAACTCTAATATATATACTTAATGGCTCTTTAAAGTGCTGTTTAGGGAAATCCAAAGCCCACCCAGAAATAAAGCCTGAGACAGAAACAAAACAGAAAACCTTGATTAGGAAGGGCGTTAACACAAAAGACTGGCAGCTTTTATGCATAGGCGTAGAGTATGGGGGGGGGCTCGAGGGCTTGAGCCACCCCCGAAATTTCCCGGGGGGGCTCAGCCACCCCCAGGAAAATGGAGCGCCTGCCGCCGCGCCTCCCCAGGTCCTTCAGAGGCCCGGCAGCCGCTGCTGGAGAGGGAGAAGGAAGGGGTGGGGGGAGAGAGGCACTGGCAGCAGTGGCTGGCGGGCCTCGGAAGGGCCTGGGGAGGCGGGGCGGTTTCCCGGAGGGGGGGAGAACATTGTCCCAGCGAGTGCACGCGTCCCCAGTGTCCCCAGCGAGCTAAGGCGCCCCCGCCCCCCCTGGGATTTCCAAAACTCTACGCCCCTGCTTGTATGCCTGAAATGTTTCTGATCTCTTATTTACTGCTGCCCCTGCACAGGGCCATGTAGTACTAAACCGAAGACAGTTTGTCTTGTATCAGATATGTAATGCAAAATTTTAATTAAAAAAGCTGAAGTGAAAATTACTTCCTTTGTTCGGATCCTGCGAATCCCTACCAAGTGTGTTTGTACCCTCTTTCGCTTTCCAAGATCAGAAAAACAACTCATCCAAAACAGCAATTTGCATCTCTCTTTCTTAGCAAATGCTCAAATTACTTCTTTTAAAAATACAAACATGGGGTGGTAGTGGGAAGAAAACCTGTAATCCAGAATGAATGCCTATAAAGTCTCTAATTAACAACCAGTTTTTAAAAACCTCCATCAGAATCAGCAAGCTGAAGGTCTCCTTCCCTCTACCCCTTCCCCCTTAATGCCCCTTATACCTCGAGCTCCCTTTCAGAATACCTATGCAGTATTTCTTCTGTTTCTTCCTTAAAAACACATATTTAAGACTTTGATTTAACTTCTTAGGCCTCATCTTGATTAGAGTACTGTAAGGCATTCTACATGGGGCTGCCCTTGAAGACAGTCCAGAAACTACAGTTGGTACAGGATGCTGTGGCCAGAGTATTGACTGGAGTGGGTCATAGGGACTATATCACTCCAGTCTTCTTCCACCTACATCAGCTTCCAATTTGCTTCAGGGCTCAATTCAAGGTGCTGGTATTGATGCTTAAAGCCCCATATGGCCTGGGACCAACATATTATTAGTACCACGTTCTAACATACGAACCTACTTTCTCACTCTGGTCATCCTTGGAGGCCCTTCTTTGGTTGCCTCTGCCATCTGAGGCACAATGTATGGTGACCCAAGAAAGGACCTTCTCTGTCGTGGCACCAGAACTTTGCACTCCCTCCCCAGGGAGACTTGTTTGTCTCCCTTTATCAGTATTGTTCACCAGGAGGTGAAGACTTTTTAATTTTATCTGGCATACCTGAAGTAACGGTTATTGGCCCTCCCTCTAGTGCTGTTTGTTTATGTGTTTTAAATTTAATTTTACATTTTAACTGTATTTAAATTGTTTAAATATTTTAATGTTTTTATGTTAGCTGCCTTGTGGACCATGATTGGATGGAAAGGGAGC
Organism: Lepidodactylus listeri; assembly: GCA_029233225.1. Classification (NCBI taxonomy): domain Eukaryota; kingdom Metazoa; phylum Chordata; class Lepidosauria; order Squamata; family Gekkonidae; genus Lepidodactylus; species Lepidodactylus listeri. The sequence continues at coordinate 106,966,045 of JARCFY010000003.1, forward strand.
ATAAAAATGTTTTAACTATTTAAATATCTTACTAAAACTAAGCCAAAGTACATGCCAATGAACTGAACAGAGATGTTCCTTGTTACTGTCATTCATTCCCTCCACCCTTTCCTCTCTCTTATGTATGCATGAATATAAGGAGAACAGGTGCGGAAGGGACGTAGGGATTGACTTTGACCTGCATCTTCCTCCATGAACAACACATGCAATGTTCTTATCCACCAACATGCTCTTGCTCTCATATATTTAAATTTATTTTAATTTTACTTACATTGTTTATAGTCTGCCTTTCTCACGGGGACTCAAGGTGGATTACAATATAATAGGGATGCCAGTCCCCTGGTGGGGGGTGGGGATCCCCCGATTTCATGTGCTTCTGCCCGTCGCCTGGCTGGCAGGGGAAAGCCCCGTCCCCAACAGTGACCATCAGCAGCTATCCCTCTCCCTCCTGTGACATTTACAATGCCCTCCAGCTGTTCAGAGGGAGCACGCGGCCTGCAAATCAGCTGGAGAGCTCTTTAAATCTTGCAGGAGGGGGAGGGAGGGAAAGGGGTGGCCACCAGCCACATGCCTAAACTCCAAGCGGTGAATTCTTTGCTTGGCATTCAAGCGTGCGTGGCCCCACTTGCAAAAACCATTTAAAGGGAAGGTTCCTTTTAAATGAATCTTGCAAGCTGGCACCAATAGCGCCTTCCATCTCTAACATGATGATGTCACTTCTGCATGATGTCATCAAATCGGGGATGTCCCCTCCCCCTCCAAGAACAACCCCCTCAAAGTTCCCTGCCAGTGATGAGGCAAGACCTGTCAACCCTACAGTACAGTCAACAAAATAGGACTTACAATAAGCAATGCTTTAGGACCAGGGCTTTTTTTCTAGAAAAAACCCAGCAGGAACTCATTAGCATAATAGGCCACACCCAACAGCAGAAACTCATTAGCATATTAGGCCCCACCCCGATGGTGCAGCTCCCTTTCAGGATCGGCTACCCCAGGTGCCTCACGGCTTTCAGAGCGCATGGGGAACCCAGGATTGGATTGGCTTCCCCAGGCACTCTGTGGCCTGCAAGGCACCTGGGGAACCCAAGGGGGGCAGTTTAAACTGCCTTCCCTCCTTGGATTGGCTTGGCTTCCTCAGGTGCCTCGCGGCATGCAAGGTGCCTGGGGAACCTGACCGGGGGGGGGGGAGGCTGTAGGCATGGCCAACTCAGAACCCAACCGGAACTCCGTTCCTGTGCATTCCTGCCCCAAAATAGCCCTGATTAGGACAGTAGATGTCTGGAACCAACCAGAAACCTAAGAGACAGAACTGAAGCATCGAATAAGTATAATGACCCTTTAAGCAGTGCAGAAGTTATATAAAAATTATATTATGGTATACATAGTAGTATAGACCACAGTCCCTAATCATTTCTACAAGCAAGTTTATGAACCACTGTGTACACTGCAACCCTATTGCCTGCCCAGGAAAGCCCTCTAGGATAGTTCAGTTTTGCATAGTTAGCAGAAGGCCAGGAGAGCGGGAGCTTTCCCAACCTCCTCAGGCTGGCCATTCCACAAGGCGGGAGCCACAATGGAGAAAGCATGTGTACGGGCACTAGTTGATTTTGCCCATTTGCAGGCTGGCACCTGCATAAGTTCCTGCTGACATGAGTGAAGCTGTCATGGTAGAACATAGGGGGAAAGACAGTCCTGCTGATAAGAGGGACCAAGACTATGAATACCTTTGTGTGCACAGATTTGTATACTCACAATGCATTGGGCATACAGTTGGTGAAAGATGGAACAGATATGGAGTCTTCTTATCCCCCCCTTCCCCATCCATGTATACACACTTGTAAATATGTATATACATATAGATGTGCACACAAAGATGCATGGTAGCTGGGGAGGGAAAATGTTTCCAGTCTCCCTATACATATACACACCACAGGCTTTGCTCTCACCTCTGCTTGATCTTTCAGTTTCTTTCTTCAGTTGCCCACACAAAAACTATCCAAATTTATAGGTGTTATTAGATATTTTGCCCTTCCAGTTAAGAAGCAGTGTAATTCTGCTTTGTGACTTATTCCACCATCTTCGTTTTCCAGAAGATGCTCTAAGGCAGGGGTGGGCAATTGTTTTGGCTCGGGGGCCGCTTCGTGGGAGCGGAGGTTAGCAGAGGGCCGCACCTTTTAAAATGATTGCATTCATTAGTTAACTTTGCATTTCAGAAAAGGTAGAAATTGTATCATAAAAATAAATAAATATAAATTAAATAAAATAGTGGTAGTTTTATTCAATTTATTTATTGTGCTAATTTCATATCATCTATAGCTGCAAGCACATTTAATTTTAGAATCAGTTTAATGAGACAAATGTACCCTATCACACTTTTCCACAACTTTTTTGAAATCAGATCGCTTGTTGAGATTCTCATCACAGCCTGCAAGTTAATGTCTGCCAAAGAGCATCTATATTTACTCTTGTTGATCTTCATGCAAGAAAAACTTTGCTCACAAATATATGTAGACCCAAATATAGAGAACATTTTCCCAGCAAATTTCTTCATACATGGAAATTTTTTCAGCAGACAAAGATTTGTAAAAGTTAACTAATGTCACAGCATTAAACATTTCTTTCACAGTGTGATCTGACTGCATGCCAATAAGTTCAAGCTGCAGCTCCTCAGGTGCTGTATCAATATCAGCAGTGATGGGATGAGAGAGCAAATTGAATTTAGGCTCGATTTTCTTGAAGTCCTGAAATCTTCTTGGCGGGCCGCAAAAAACTCTGTGGCGGGCCGCATGTGGCCCCCGGGCCGCCATTTGCCCACCCCTGCTCTAAGGTGTTCTGCGGGTGAACTGGAGTAATGTAATAAAGCTCATTCTTGTAAGCAAGTACTGCAGCATGATAGTATTTAAAATTATGGATGTTCGATATAGGCAACTTTAGTGATATATTCTGATACCAGGTATCTTTAGATCTAATGGTGTTCAATTTTTATAAAACAATTAGAAATGTAGTAGAATGGAACGGTCCATCAAAGGCATAGTCATAATGGAATAGAATTGTAGTCCACTGCAATGAGTCTACTGCAATGATTATTCTAGGTATCACCTTACTTTCACTACATTGTCTTCTACCTTTGTAATTCCACTATACCTTGCCTAGGCAGTTGTGGTTTGCATTGCCTACTAATTCTGTAACCCCAATCCGATTGTGTTGCTCATTGGATATTTTATGGTGTATGAATGCATTGTTTTTTATTCTGAAATCCTGAGTCTCAGCAAGAAAGGACAGGGCTATAAATAAAGTACCGTAAGTAAATTAACAAATAACAAATATGATGATACAATATCCATAACCTGTTCATGGCCACCACCCCATACTGGAGAATATGAAACAGATGGAATTCTTCACAGTCTTCTCTGGTTATTGGTTTGAGTATTGGTAAAGAGCATTCTACTGAAATGGCAAAATCTTAATGGGGCAGTGATGGCGATTGCAATTCATCTAGAGTTTATCACAGCGAAGGGGTTCCATTGGCTTTGGTGGAATGTTTATGACTGGTTTTAGTGGGACTGGAGTTATTGTCTGCAAACACCCTAATCTAGAGTGGTGTGCATTCTATCCTGTCTGCATGGTGGGCAACATTGAACTTTACTCAGTCTTGCATGCCTGTATAAATCTGTAAGCATGTTAAGCAACTGCACTGCTTTTAATGCCCTTGTTAGTTTATGTCTGGTATTCCCCTTGAAGTACAAAGGTATGTGAGAATAAAATCTCTCTCTCTTTTTTAAAAAAAAACTCATTTCCCATTTGTCAGCTCTTGAATTTTTCTCTAACTGCCAACTTCCCCTACTTCTCTAAAGAGCAGAAATTAACAAAGCTATTTGTTTGTGTGCCTGCCTGGCATTGAGAAGAATATCAAGTAGATTTAGCATCAGCAGGGGAAGCATAAAATCATTTCATTTTGTGTTCCTGTTAGCGCTATCTTAATATAGATGCGTCTTTGACATCTGGGTGAATATTCATTTGTTTGCTCAGCCTATTTGTTTTTTTAAATTAACATTTATAAAATGAAGGTTATTTCCTACTGCATTACTAATATTTAATTAGATGACATTGTAGTAAACTGGTTATCATAACCTCGCTAGGTCTTCTTGGTGGTGGAGTCATATAGGTACTAAAACAGTACCGGCTGCTGGTGTTTCTAGTTGGCCATCTCAAACAGCACTCCAGAAGAGGGTCTGGCTGTCTAAGGCTGCAGTCCTAAAGACTGTTTCCCAGAAGTAACATGGGACTGATTTCTGAGTAAACCTGAGTTGTTTTAGAACTGTTCCCTAAAACAACAGATCTAAGGGACTTCTTCATCTCAGTGCATTATGGTTGTCGTCCCCCGCCCGCTCTGATGCAGTAGCAGGGTCTGGTAAAGGAACTGAGGGACTGATATTACAGTCAGGTGACAGTAGGGTTGCCAGCCTCCAGGTGGGGCCTGAAGATCTCCTGCTTTTACAACGGATCTCCAGGTGACAGAGAACAGCTCCCCTGAAGAAAATGGCTGCTTTGGAGGGTAGACTCTATGGCATGGTACCATGCTGAGGCTCCTCCCCTCCCCAGACCCCACCCTCTTCCAGATCCACCCCCAAAGTCCCCAGGTATTTTCCAACCCAGACCTGGCAACCCTAGGTGACAGGGTAGAGATCTGAGAAACAGCAGGAGAGGAAGTGAATAAGGACAACATCAGTAAAGCATGTCTTGGTGGATTAGCAGAGGCCTAAACTATACATGCAGCTTCTCTGTGGTTAGGTTTCAGATTGCAGGGGTGACCATGCAAGAGTCAATCACAAGTGCCACCTAAATCTTTCCCATGGGAATGGCATGTGAGTGGGAAATAACCCAGGTGATCCACCTTATCTAATATCAGTGCTGCCACCTGAAGCCAGAATGAGAGCCAGCATGGTGCAGGAGTAAGAGTGTCAGACCAGCAGCTAGGGGATGCGGGTTCAGCTCCCCACTCTGCCATGGATCTTTGCTGGGCAACTCTGAGCCAGTCCCACACCCTCAGCCAGGCCCGTAGCCAGGATTCTTAAATTTGGGGGGCCTTTAAATAAGTCACCCCACACAGACACCCCCCAAAAGGGAGCGCTACAAATAAAATAAAAAATTGGAAGTCAGGGGCCCTGGGCTGGATGGGAAGTTGGGGGGCTTTGGCTGGGCCCCGAGATGTCCCACTGTAGCTACAGGCCTGCCCTCAGCTAAACATGCCTCCCAAGGTTGCTGTCAGAATAAAATGGAGGAAAGGAGAAGGATGTAAGCCACTTCAGGTCCCTTTTGAGGAGAAAGGTAAGGTGTAAAAGAATTAAAATAAAACAAGTGGTTTTTCGACAGCAACTATGCACTCTGGTAGTTGATTAATCTGATCTAAGAGTCTGGGCTCAGAGATATGATGGGACTGAGTACATTAGTGACTCTATGAGAGGTGGATTGGTGAAAGAGTCAGTCTGGCAAGGCTGAGTGAGGCGCTGTTATTTCTACTTAACCTATGAATCACTTTTCTATTAATTATTCAAAGCCTTGTAAAACAGAAAATATGTAAAAACAACAATTGGGTTTAACAATAACAGGCACGGCCCTGTGCCCAATGCCTCAGAGTTCTTTAGAGTACAGTAGCGTTGATTGTATCAGAACCTCAAACTAATGTTTCCATTATGTCAATTCAAATGCAAATCAGAATGCATTTGGCTTACTTTCTATTTTAAAAATGAGTAGGAACAGTATTACAAAAGTTTCTGTCTTAACCTCACATGCACATTCCACCATCTGCCCCCACCACATGCCTCCTACCCTCCTCTGTGCAAACCTATTAGTGGTGTACTACTGCTTGGAAAGTTGGCACAGAGCCAGTTAACTCCCCCAGCCTGTTCTGTCTCATTTGGGAAGTGTACAAGGCTTCTTGCTGAGGATTAGGTTCAGGGAAGCTGGCAGGAGCCCAGTTGCTTTCTGAGAATCTTCTGATAGTTGCATGCTCCCACTGGAACATCATGATTGGCAGGCTGGAGGTGAGCAGATTTTTATTTGAATGCACATTTACAAAGGTTAGTTTCTTCCCACAGCCCTGACATTGACCGTGACTGCATATAGGAGGTAGAGTAGAAAAACAGATAGTTCCCCAAGTCAAGAACACCAGTTTTGCAACAGTGGTTATATTACATTGTTTTGAGAGTTGAATTAAACGTTCTCCTCTTCCAAGCAGTCTTAAAATCCACTTGGAACCAAAATCCAGACATATGAGATATTGCAGTCATATGATCAGAAACCATGGAGTACAAAGGATTTCACCTCCAGGGATGACTCAGGTTTGCAACTTGCTAATCTTTAGTGTGATGTTTCTTCTTTACAGATTGTATTTCGGAAGATCAGTGATGTCAAACGGGAAGAAGAAGAACGGATGAAAAGGAAGAATGAGGCACCTTTAGTCCTTCCACCTGACCACCCTGTCCGTCGGCTTTTTCAAAGATTCAGACAGCAGAAGGAAGCCCGGTTAGCAGCAGAAAGAGGCAGAGATGACCTAGATGTGGAAAAAGGCAATGTTTTGGGAGATCATCCTTCACGCACCATTGTAAAAGCTAGCATTGTAACTGTCAGGGAGAGTCCTGCAACACCCGTTGCCTATCAGTCTGCTTCTACGTCTGGTGTGTCTGACCAAGCCAAACTACAAGCCCCTCCCTCAGACTATGCAGGTACCAAAGTGACAGGGGATCTTCCAAAGCGCAAAGGCTGGACCAAATTCAAAGATGCCTGTGGAAAGGGAGAAGACTGGAACAAAGTCTCCAAAGCAGAATCCATGGAAACTTTGCCAGAGAGAACAAGAGCAGCAGGAGAAGCCACTCTGAAGAAGACAGACTCTTGCGACAGTGGCATCACAAAAAGCGACCTGCGCTTGGACAATGTTGGGGAGACACGGAGCCCACAGGACCGAAGTCCTGTCCTAGCAGAGGTCAAACACACTTTCTACCCCATTCCTGAACAGACGCTTCAGGCAACTATGCTGGAAGTGAAGCATGAGCTGAAAGAGGACATCAAAGCTTTAAACACAAAAATGAACAATATAGAAAAACAGCTTGCTGAGATACTAAGGATATTGGCCTCTAGAAGAAGCTCTCAATCACCACAGGAGTTGTATGAAATATCAAGACCTCAGTCTCCAGAATCAGAAAAAGACATTTTTGGAGCAAGCTGAGGAGTTTCTTCAAAACAAGAGCAAACCGCATATCCCCCACAAACACCACTTAACATTTTTTAAAAATGAAACATTTAGTCTTTTCTTGATGACAACCACTGAGGGGCCAGCCTGTTAAGCATGTCCCCTCAGTCTCTATACAGTACAGTAACAGGAATTGCAACCTCATGTCAAGATGGCAGCTGATTCTGAAGTCTTTTTGACAGCAAGGGTACAGTTTATAATGTTTTTCCTACTTCTTCATTAGAGCATCCTTTCCCACTCAAAACGATTGCTTGATTTTTTAAAAAAAATTAGAAAAATGACACTCACATGTTAGGCCAGGCCCATACACTTATCCGTAGAAATGCTTTTTTGAGAGACTGCAGCAAATGAATGTATCTCCCTGCATATAAGGCAGCATCTGATGTGAGGGCTCCAGATAAAGGCCTGAATTGTGACATCTTTCTTCTCTCCCCCCCCCACTTTTAATGGGTTGGGAAATTGTGCGGATTGGGCCCTTGCATGAACTTATAGGTCCCTTGTGCCTGATATTGCTTTATATGTTGGGAGTCAGTGTGTCCACTAGAAAAAGAGGATACATGGCTCAGGTAATGCTTTGATCCATGCTAGTAAGTTCATAGATTTTGGATTTTACTGTGTGTCTTTACGTATGCAACATTCCCTGGCAAATTGTCCCACTTTCCTGTCTTACTAGCTTTTACAAATCATTTAGAATGTAACCATTTCTTATCACACGCCAGTTATAATGAAATGGTCTGGGAAGGGTAGCCAGAGCTTATAGAGTTTTAATATCAAAGTATACACTATTAAATTTCACATATCGTTCATAGAGGGTGTTAACTACAAGTACTGGGGAGCAGGGCATCAGTCTTGCTGATAATGTCTGGTTGTAATTAAACACAAAGCAATTGGGTAGAGTGGCTCAGTTACCGAAAATATTAGAATTTCTAGGAACAGAGGTCTTCCACATTCCCCTATTACTATCAAGACAGCCCTCTTCCCACCTCAACTAGATAGTAATAATATTTTGTATATACCTTTAAAAATATGTCCACTTTGCCTTTGAGTTTCCTTGAACTATATAAGCACCAAAGGATATTATACATTGACATGAACGACACATTATGGCACACAAACTATTCCAGTGGTATTTTTTCATTGTAGTAGGCTCCAGTACCTCACGAGTATGTATTCTGGCATCATTCAGTCCCTCTTCTATATAGTAAAATGTGTCAAAACTCTATTTAGAACATCCCATAACATCCTTACATTTTATTGTTGTTGCTAGTGACCCCTTGTTCTCCTAAGATGTTCCTTATGTAACTTGGAACTCAGCTTGATTTTTTTTCCAACTACATTTTTAATACATAAAAATAGTAAATCAGTTGGGTTGTGCAAGGGATGGATAACTGAGCGTTACCATTTGCACTGAACCACAGCAATCCTAGGCATCCCATGTGTGAATCAAAACATGCAGTGTGCATTACAGACAGCTGTTATCACTGCATTAGGAACAGAGTCAGTGTTCAGGTGAAAGACACTAAAGTGTTGAAATGGTGTACACTGGGAGTCCATCCCATAGCAGTTGATGGTACAGACCCATTCTTAGGGAAGACTTTTAAAAGAAATATACCATGTTCTGCATCTGATAGTAGTGGAGCTTGTTGGAGCAGGTTACTTTAAATATGTGCTCAGCATATTACACCAAGCCACTTTGCCATAAAATCTTTAAATTACTACTAAGGCTTTCAGGACAAATTGTACAATACTGTGCACATATTATAATTTTTACATTTGACCAGAGTTTGCAAACCCAATTCAAACCCTGTTTCCATTTCTGCATTAAGACAAGAAGTCCAGCTTCTCTTTACGATTATTAGCATTGGTGCAAATATAGTTCTAAACCATGGTTAATACAAACTGAGAAATGTGAAGACTTCACACTGGAGAGGATGGGGTGAAGTGAGTGGTGTTCACAAGGCTGGCTTCCAATTTGCAAACTGTAGTTTACGCTGACCCAGCAGTTCAACACTAGATCTTACACATGAGAAATTACTCCATGTCATCCTGCTTGAAGAAAATGCTGCAAAGAGTTGGATGATCCAAAGTAATATGTTGAATACTTTTTGCTGCTTCTACATTAAGGCAGGGGCAGAGCTGTTCACCATTTACATGCTGGCAGTATAGACTAATCTTTCCAAAAGATGTGGACCCGATCTCAGGAATGATGCACTTAATGCCAAGTGCCCTGGATTCCCCTCTTTCTGAAAGTAGCACTCTCTGTGCCACTCAGCATGCTGTCAACCCCATGGAAGCTTCACAAACATCCTCCAGGGTAAAGTAAGGAGTCGCTTCTGGGGAGTGACAGTGCAAAGCCCTGATGGAGCTCTTTGACTCCTGTCCCGTGATCTTTGCATAAGGCTTTGATTGCCATTAAACCACAGGGAGGCAGAGAAAGCCACGTCTGATTTTGCGCTCACCTTCATAATTATTAGGAACAAAAATAGAAAGTGTTTCCAATAATACACGGCACATAAAGCTCAGCAGTTTGTAACTCTGCTGCAGTCCTGGGAAGTAGCTTTGAAAAATATGCGTTCCATAAAACTAATCTGTCAAACAAAGAAGCAGTCTTGCACAGATAGCCGTGTCATTTAGTTTTATTTATTTTGCCTGGAATTTATAATTTCTGTTAATGCATAGATTCCTGGGCTGCTATATTCTAGGGTAACTTTATGCAGAATTAGACCAGTCTAATCCCATTGCTTTCAATAAACTGAAACAGGAATAATTTTGCATTTGATTGCACTATTCGTTGATTAATCAGATAGATTGATTTTTTTTAAAATTTCAACCAGTTACAAAAGTGCTTTCTATTAATTGGGCAGTTTAAAAACAAACAAACAGTTATTTCTGATTCTTTTTAAAAATGATGAAAGGTATGATCTTTGAACAGACATTCTTCTTTCTCCCACAGAACTTGACGCAGCCCATTTTGAAGCCCACCCCACCCCCCAAAAAACTGTTCCTTATTTATTTGTAAATAAATGCAGGCTTAATCAACTAACTAATCAGTTAAGATAATATGAATAATTGGCTAAGATATATTCAGTTGGGTATTACATCTAATAAATTAACCTGAGGTCAAGTACTGGTCAAAATTAAAGAAGTTTATCTGAAGAACCAGAGCACCATTTTATTTGTAGGATGCTTGGACTTCATGCATCACAAAATATAAGGAACAGCAGCTACAAATCCCAAAATTCACCAGTGCTTAAAATGCACCAATAAAATGAATACACTTGGACATTATAGTCTGTCTTTTTGAATACAATTTCCAAATAAAATCTGTAATAGTTATTACTTTTTTATTTATATAAGTATTTGTACTCACTTTGTTCCTTGAAGGGACCCAAAGCAACTTATATACTACACTGTGCATAAATAAACCACAAAACAGCAGCACAACAGCAAACCCTGTCATGGGCTGCTCCTGGGCGCATACGTGGCTGCAAACCACAGTCGACTATTATCCTTCAACTCCCTCCCAAGTGCTTGCACCTCTGGCCATGCCCAAGCTGTATAGCTATCTGAACAGGAAGGGGGCAGGGAGCAAGCCTCAGCGAGGTAGTGCAGCTGCTAAACGTCCATTCTTTCCTTCCCCTGGAATACAGGATCAAAGTTTTATTCCCAGTGAGAGCTCACATCAGTTCGCATAGACTTAAGTTGCATATAAATCTGCCAACAGCTATCTGCAATTACCAAGAGAAAATGTCAACTATATTTGAGTTACTGTATAAAAATATAAGTACAGGAATTCAGTAATTTCCCTGGTTTGACAGAACACCACTTCTTCAGATATGACTGCTGTAGTCACTGCACTTTAAATAAAAACACCAACCATAGTTACCCAAATACAAATCCACCAGTAAACTTTAATCAAAGAAACTCAGCTGCAAATCATACCATGGGCAATTAAAGCTTCGGCCAATGTTTTAATTTTATAAGTAACAATTTCTCTTGGTAGCTGTTAATGCTTAGTGGCAGGTTTTACGTGCAATTTATGGCTGTGTGAATTGATTTGAAACTTTGATGCTATATCAAGTATTATAAGACTATTTAGAAATGGTATTAAAATAGATAAGATTATTAAAAAATAGGTCAAAGTGTATTCATTGCAGTGGTGTAATCTGTGGACTGGTTTTTGGCATTCATTCATCTAAATGCTGCAATGCAAATATGAAACACTGTAGCAGCAATGGGCAGATATTCTCCTTCCCCCTGCGGTATTGTTTCAAGAGTTCAGTGACTGGCACCACATTCTAGCTAATTAATAATATAACTTGGAGAATTTGTGAACTTGATTTCAGATTCGGCATGCGGACAAGTTTGCAATTCTTGATGAAAATTCGGTGGAAAAAAATCATAGCAAAATTCCTTTTTTATGTTGTGATTTAATTAAAGTGCACATGTGCAGTAGTGTGCATTGGTAATCTGTTTACTGCCACAGTCTGCCACAGTGGCAAACTGTACACAGAGAACAGAAAACAAAAAAGGAAAGAATGGGAGACTGCAAATGCATCAGAGGCACTGAAGTGCCAGTGATCTCAGTGCCCCAAATGTGGACAGAAAGTCATATGGGGAAGTGCTCTCCTGTTTTATAAGCTCTCCTGTTTTATAAGGGCAAAATGTTATAGCATTTGTTGTAGTGTCAGCTAGATTGGAGTGCACTAGCACCTTAGAGAGCAACAAGATTTTTGGAGTATGAGCTTTTGAGTGTCAAAACTCCTTTTGTCAGATACATTTTGAAATGGAGATCTTGGAGTCCTTATATCCCAGTCAGAAGGTGGGAGAGGTGTTGTGAAGAAGGAACTCAGGATGCAGAGTGTCAGACTATTGAGTTATATTTAGATATTTTAAAAAAGGTTTTTCAGACCATTAAATTACCAGTTTATATATCTGATCTGAAATTCTGAAGATCCCAAGAGAGCCTTTTGTCCCAGACTAGATCATTTACTCTTTGCCCCCATCACTTGAGGTAATTAATTGAATTCATATCTGAGTCATCAGAAGTTTTGACTCTATGTTCTTTTTCTACCTAAAAGGCAGAAAATCCTTTGGTAAATGTACTCCCACCCAAGTCAATCCAAATATCCTAAAATACATAACAGACTACCTTAAAAGAGAGGAGCCACATTCAGAAAGAGGTCAGACTAAACCTTGGTCATTGGAAGTTTATCTTGACTTGAGCTTATTTGCTTAGAATGTGTTTTATGAACCTTCCTGTCATCAGGTTTAAAGGATCCCATCACTAGCAGAAGCATAGTGTGGTGGTGTGTTAGTGTACAGACTTTGGTATTATTTGTGGACAAAGACTCTCAAAGGTGGTTGTGTCTGTTTTGTGTATCTGCCATTAAGCTGGAAATTGACTTCCAGGCTCCGAGCTTGATGGTGGGTTCTGGTTTGTAATTGGGGCAAACACTGTAGCATTCCTGCAAGCTCTGCAACTTGAACCCCAACAAGCCAAACATGCTTCATCAGCAAGCACTATATCTTGTGACCTGTGTTTGTGTAGTCTTGGGACTGCCAGAACAAGATATCTGTCAATGCCATGGTATGCCACGGTACATGGCTGGTGTGTTAATTAATTTATTGAAGGTCTAAATAAACTTGTGTAAAGGCTCTCAGGGCAAATGTGAAGCATCAGTTTTGTCAGGGAGCACCAAGTGCTAAATCGGGACAAAATTTTCTGCTCCATTCCACATGGCTTAAAAATGTTCCTTAGGAGACAGAACCCCAGGGTTAACTCATTGTTTCAGATTACAGCTCTGAAGGCCATTTTTTGTCAGACTGACTACACGTTGTGGAAGATCCATGATCCTTAGCTTTTGAAAAGAGCCATATGAAACCTCAGTTTAGACTGGGGCTATAGTGTTGAGGGAGTGGTTTCACTCTAGGTCGCCTCTCCTTTTCACCCCCTGAGCTGCAGTTAGCCAGCAACCTGGAGGGGAAAAATGTCCTGCCCCTTTAACAGAGGCTTAATCTTTTATAAGGGACAGTTGAAGGTGTTTGTGGCCCAGAGGTGCTGGTAAATAAAGTCTCATTAAGCCTGAGGGCCATTTGAGATGTATTCAATTTTTTCCTGTTCTTTTGTCTACAGTCTAATGCTGTTTGTGCTTCCACTGACTGTATCATTTAAATAACCCCAAACCATCTACTCAGGGAACCAGAAAGCACCTCATAAGTATGGAAAGGTACCAGTGTAGGCCATCCATTGGCCCAGATACCTAGTTTTCATTTTAACAAAAACTTTTAATGTAGAGATATGAAGCAAAATGTGCAGGTAGTATTTTGCCCAGTCACCTAGTGAGAAAGATGTCTGCTCCTGCCTTTCATTATCCTAGCCAATGAGGGAGTCACAGCTGTGACTGACAGGCTTACGTCATCTCTACCTTTGCTGTTGTTTGTGAAGGAAACATGAGCAAATGGTTAGGGGAAAGGATGCTTTCTTTGATTCTCCCTCAGCTGCTTCTGGAAGTTGTCAGGAGCAGAATCAAAACAACTGATAGACCATGAAACAATGCATGATTTGCATAACTAGAAACAGATTTGCAAAAAATGCAAAAAAAAGACTGCCAAAGTACTATGGGCATTAAAAAAGCTGTCTGTAAAGGAAACTACCAGTAAAACAGGGATAGAACAGAAGTTAGAGGAAATCTTAGTGAAGCATTTTAAGTCTAAATGCACCCTTTGCTATAAGCTCTGTAAAGAATTCTGTTCTTTTCATGAACAAGCCATTTGTAAATACTTAAAAGCACTGGGCCCACTGTGGCAGTTTGACAACTTCTGGAATAATCTTAGTGGAAAGACACTCAGCTGTTGATATTTACTGTGAATTAGTAAATTAGCTTTTGAACTGATTATGGAGGTTTTCAGACAACGTAAATTCAAACTCTGTTTAAAATTGCAAGTTTTAAAACTCAAGCTACAGAAGTTACATAGATTCTTCTCAAGCTTGCACAATTTAACCCCCCTGTTCTTCAGATACATATGTTTCAGTCTGAGATTACATATGCAATATTAAAAACACCCTTCTCACTTTAAATTTCATTTACAGCGCTGTCCTGATTTTCCAGGGAACATCCAGTTTAACAGCTGAGAAGGTGATGTTCTGCTTCTACAGTTCTTCCCTGTAATGAACCGAAAGAGCCATTTGCTGTGAATGTTCTGGTGATTTTTGTTTCCTTGTTTTAACTCAGCGTTGATGTTTGTGTGGAACCATTTCAAATATGATTTTTGTCTATTTATTGACAAATGACTGTATGTGATTATGCAGCCACACAACACGCAGATGTATGTATGTCTTAGTTCAGTCTATAATTGGTGCATTAAACGATCAACAGTGTATCCTTCACTTGGTAAACAAAGTATCAAAAAGTGATGATAGTCTTCCCCAGTTGTATTGTTGGTCCATTTTTTGGGTCATACTTAACATTTCTATTGTAAACTTTGATCGGGTTGTAACTGCACAGCTAGGATAACAAACATTGGAACAACCAAATATCACATGCAAATGTCACAGAGACATGTTATAAATCATTTAGTATAAATAGTTCATATTTAATCATTGATTTAATCATGCACAAATATATCCACATAAGGCCAAGACAATAGGCACTGTATAGGTTTAAATGTCAGTGCATGATACAATCGTGCCCCACAGGACCAGACAGCATCTTGTTTCTTCTGGCCACACCAATACTCCAATCCTAGCAAAGACCCACATGTGGGCACAGGCTTCTGGAGGCACAACTAGTCAGATAGATATACTTCCTTATCTGCATTGTGCTACTCAACCAGTTCCCATTGAATGAGCTAGATGCACCTTTTGATGCAGATGGGAATGTGCATGCTCATCTGGGACCACTAGTTGCATGTGACTACAGCTGGATCAGGGCTGTTGATTTTTGTCATGCTTAGGCTTCTCCCTTTTGACATCTGTATTTCAAAGATCCTTCTGGCTAGCCAGCACAAGTCTTGGACCAAGGACTGAAGGAGGAAAGCTCTGTCTGTGTGTGCATGCACACACACCAGGGTAAGGGACTTGAGGGACTTATACAAGGGTTTGCTGTGCTGTGTGCTGGAGGGTGTGCCTGCTTGCATCCTCAGTCACCTTGAGTGGCTTGTTCTTGCAAAGATAGAGTAACAGAACTGAAAGTTTGGATGCCTCCAGTACTGGACTCTCCAATTCAGTGACTGGTCAGACAACAGGTGTGCAGAACTGAAAGCTTCCAAGGACTGTAGTGGTGTGTGTTTATGCACACCCTCCTAATGCTGCAGATACCTCCTGTAAGAGCAGAGGTCTAGTCATCTCCCGCCTCTTCCTGGAGCCCTTTGCTGCTTATGGTTCATTAATGTGGCAGAAGCAATGGTGTCAGATAGGGATCTGAAGGGGCAGTGCTGATGTGTGCAGTGCTTCTGTTGTCCTGGCTGAATGCCAGAGAAGACCACATGCTCTTTCACACTGTGTCATTAAAATATTTACCTTGGAGAGCTCAAATTATCTACTACAATTGATAACGTTAATGCTTCACAGGGTAAGTGAAAGAGAAACAGAAGACTGAAGGATGTGGAGGAGCTGGTGCCTGCCTCTTATTCCTCCTGAGAAGGATAATCTGGGGCTTGTTATGTAACCAAACTGTATTTCTCTCCAGCATCCCTTCCATTCTGAAGCATGCCTAGGGGCAAACAGGAGCTTTAGGGGCTTTGTTTTGCAAGCCATTCTGGGGTATAGATGCTGGGCCAGACAAGAAGTATATGTAAGGACTATGCCAGAACCCCACTGGCATTTAGACACCTTTCTGGTTCCTTAAGTCTGCTAGTGGCCATTGTAATGCTCATATTTGGACCTTAAATCACCTATGATTTGAGTCGATGTCTTGTCTTTGACGTATTTCAGTGTCCAACAGTTGACTTGGAGAAATGCAGTTTTTTGTCAGCATTACAAACCAGTAGATGCAAGAACCACTTTGCAATCTCATGGGTGAAAATGCCAGCTTTGATTTATCAGAAGTGTATGTGCTGCAGAGTAATGGTATTTTTTTGTTTATATAATAGTTCATTCCCAGGTTCTGTCAGTCTAACATGGAGGGGCAGACTGTTGGTATGCATTGTATTTCTGTACAGTAATATTGCCTCATAAACAAAATTGATCTTTATCAACTAGGGCAGAGTGGTTTCCATCTGTTATTGAAGGTCATTTCAAGGTGCTTATTAATATTACCCTTTTCACAAAGTGGAACAATTTCTTTGGGTGCTGTTGAGAAATCCTCCCCAACCCCCTGCTATCACCATGGCATTTTGTCTTTCCCATCTTGGCAAAACTGCATTCTGCCATGGTGGTTGTTGACTCTGAAATCCAGAGTGGAAGTCAACTCCCGGGGGGCAGAGAGGCAATAACCAATCATCAGTACTTCAGATAACAATAAGCATTGAAGAAAAAGTGATCCTCACTGGGAAAGTTCCAGGAATTCAATGAGAGTTACATAACAAATGCTGTCATTACAGGATGTTTGATCTGATTTTTTTTTCCAAGCCACATTACTGTGGCAATGATTGACTCAAGCTTAGCAAGAATAATGCTTCCTGCAATAAGATATTTAATATTTAGCCTTAAGACCCTTTCCCTAAATGATAGAATTCAAACTGTGATGCCACTGTGGACTTTCCTTAGAATGTTCTATATAGTACTTGCTACAGTGTTGCCTCAAGATATAATGCACTTTGATGAGATTTCTTAAGTCTAATGGAAAATACTCGTAATTAAATTTATTTCTCCACATATTGCCTTCTGACAACTATTCTTCTAGTATTGCTATAGTTCTTTCCACTTCACCAAGCTTAGAAGCTTTGTTATTGTCAAACACACTTTTGTATATCAGGGAGTTTATGCCTCATACTGCTAAAAGTGTTTTGTGAACTGATCAAAGACTCCCCTTCCACCTCTTTGTTTCCTACCCCTCGATCAAGGTGGTGTGTTTCCTGACCACTGTAGTCTGTTTCCACATGACTCTTAAGTGTCGTATCAACCTGTTCGTTGTGAAAAATCCCCCAATGTTATTATAACAGGATTTAGAATATCCATTGTTGGTGGTTTTTTAAATGAAAAATTTCTCAAAGGGCAATGATTCCCCTCCTGCTTTGGTCCTACTCCTACTGAATTGATGACTACTAATGTACGAAAGGAATCATTTGACTACTAGATAGAAAGTTTCAATAATCTTGTATCAGGATGAATTATATGAAGTAATATGACTTTTCATAATGAATGTGTTATATTATTGTACCTTCATACACTCAATATCTTTCCACCAGCTGGGAACATGTTGAAATCTTCAGCCACCGCCACTGCATGGACAATTTATTGATATACAATTATGCAGTCATTTGGGCACTTTTAAAAATGTATGCCACTTGTTTTCATCCTTTTCAGAAATCACCAAATGTTATATCTTTTTTTATTATTTCTTTGCATTTGTCACTTTGTCAAGCATGAATAAAAAAATGAATGAGTATATACTATTTTTGTGGTCAGCTGAGAAGCTGCCAGTAGAGAGTGTATATCTCCTGTTTTGGAATGGTCTGATAAAGTTGCAGTCACTGACATGAATAGATACTCCCTTGCTGACATTTTTAAACAAGCACAAATAATATTTGTAAAGACAAATTTAATTTTATTTATTATAGTAATAAACTATTTTATACATTACCATGTCTTGCCTCTGTGGTATATGTTCTCCAACTGGAAAAAATGACTATAATTTTAAATTTCTTTGCAAATGGCTGCCTGGGTTATTTCTGACGGGAACCAAAATGCCTACTTGTTCCACCATCTTTGAAATAGTCTTGCATGCAATTTTAGATCCAGTATTGCCATTGCAAGCTATGACATTTATAAATAACCATGTTGCCAAATTTTGGAATTGGACAGATTCAAAAATGAACATGCATAACCATATGTTCAGAATTCTTGAATGCGCCATACATGAGGCCATCCAAAGTTTGAAAGTGACTTTAATAAGCTAATAGCCCTTCACTCTTTTCTAACAAACTTGACTGCCAGTAGTAATGATGGAGCACATCTGTTGTGTCTAGGAACTGTGCTACACCAATGACTTAGCAGCTGGGCCTCTGGGAAATGTAATTTCCAAAAAATTTCATTGAGCTCCATGGTCGGGGACAGCGAGTGTCACTAGGTGAGATCGTCTCCCCACAACCGACTAGAATGTGGAGTGCCGATTTTGTTTAATATCTACATGTGCCCCCTCGCCCAGTTGGTCCAGGGGTTTGGGCTGGGTTGTCACCAGTATGCTGATGACACCCAGTTCTATCTGATGTTGGATGCCCCCCCCAGATTCCGCCCCTGAGAGCTTGGACAGTGCTTTAGAGGCCATGGCTGGGTGGTTGCGACAGAATTGGCTGAAGTTAAATCCTGTGAAGTACCTAAGCCAGGGAGAAGTGGATTTGGGGATTAGGCTCCCTATCCTGGACGGAGCACCATTGGTGCTAACCCTGAAGGTGAGGAGTCTGGGGGTGATCATGGATGCCTCACTTTCCATGGAGGCCCAGGTCAGTGCAGCTGCCAGGTCTGCCTTTTACCATCGGCCAAAGACAATAGGGAACCCTTAGTGTACAAGTACAGCCACAAATAACACCCACCAAAGGAAGACCATCTGTGGCAGACAGCTGGTTCACTACCTCTCGCCCCCGGACTTCACTACAGTAACCCATGCAATGGCCACTTCCAGGTTTGATTACTGTAATTCACTCTACGCAGGCTTACCTTTGAGACTGATCTGGAAATTCCAGCTGGTGCAAAATGCAATGGCGTGGCTGCTGACTGCGATGTCTGTATGGGCACCCATCCAGCCAGTGCTCTGCCAATTGCACTGGCTACCAATTGAATACTGGATCTGTATCAAGGTGTTGGTGCTGACCTTTAAAACCTCATGCAGCCTGGGACTGACATATCTACCCATATGTGCCCCGGAGAGCCTTGTGCTCTGTGGATAGTCATTTGTTGGTTGTCCCTAGCCCAAAAGATGCCTTTCTAGCCTCAACCAGGGCCAGGGCTTTTTTGGTCCTGGCTCCAGCCTGGAGGAATATGCTCCCAATTGAGATCAGAGCCCTGCAAGAACTATTGTGGTTTTGCAGGGCCTTTAAAACGGAGCTGTTCCACCAAGTCTTTGGCTGAGACAGCGGGCATCTACCAGTTGGCCTCCCTACTGCTGCTATATGAGACCATCATGGCTCGGTGTCAGCCCACTTATTTTCCGGCTGTAGAACCTGGAATTAAATGTATTGCACTGCCCATTCTGAACAATTTATATTGGTTTTATTGTATTATTTGATTATATTATTTTAGATTGTATTATATTTATTGTTGTGAGCCACCCTAAGCCCACTCGCGGGAAGGGCAGGATAAATTGAAATAATAAATAAATAAACTATACTCAGCATCTGGAGATTGTGATCAGCTGGATGAGGCTGAACAAGTTGAAATAAAACCTTGAGAAGTCAGAAATGTGATTGAAAAGACAGGTGCCCTGGTGAGCCTCTGGCTTGGATCCACTATGGCATTTTCTGTGGACGGATTTCTGCCTGCAGACTGCAACATTTCTGCCTACAGACTGCAACATTCTCCATTCTTCCCTCTCACTGCAATCCAAAATGTCCCCCCAAGTGCTTCTTTTTTTTTAGCACAAGGAACCCCTAGGGACAGCATTTGGGGCTGCAAACAGCAGTGGGAGGAAAGAAAATTGCATGCTATAGGCAAAAATCCTTCTGACTGCAGAAATGCTAGAGTAAATCCAAACCTCTGTCAAAACAGCTTGAAAGTCTGGGTGTGCTCAGAGATACTTGAAAGACTTTTTTTAAAAAGGACGTCTTTGGTCTTTAAGGCTGGAATGGAGACTCAGTCAGGGTTGGTCATTGCCTGAATAAGGATCCTTTTTGTCTTTATGCTGTTGCCCTTTATGGCAAGCCACTTGAATCTGCACAGTAGAAGACCTAAGGAGAAGTACCCTGACCATCATGGCCTAGGCCGGCTGTTTGCAACTCTTCAACAGCAGCACCCCCCCCCCCCAAAAAAAAGCCAGGGTGTTATAGTGGCTACAGTGGAATCTGGAAGATCCAGGATCAGGTCCCCACTTGCCATGCTTGGTGAGCTTGGGCCAGTCACACATTCTCAGCTTGCCTCACAAACCTTAAGTCCTTATTGTGGAGAAAGACAGGGTATAAATGAAGCAAATAAATATAAACAAGAAGGGGGGACCTGCGACACTCATGGTGGGGGGAGAAGGAGCTCCACCGAGTGGAGGAAGCAGCCGCAGGTGAGTCTTCTCTCCCCCCCAACGAGGCCTGAGGGCCCAAGAGCTGCTCGGGCCCACCACTTCTCCCCCCTCCAGCAAGGCCCAAGTGCCCAAGAGCTGCTTGGGCCCACCACTTCTCCCCCCCCGGCGAGGCCCAAGCACCCAAGAGCTGCTCAGGCCTGCTGCTTCTCCCCCCCATGGACACCGGTGAGGCCTGAATGGCTCTTGCCAGGCCCGCCAATTCTCCCCCCCCCCCCCCCCGGCTCTGGCAGCAAGGCTTGGATGCCTCCCAACTGCCGGGCCACCACACAGTGCCAAAAGCGTAATTTTCAGGGGATTTAAATATCCCCCCCCAAGTTTTTTTTTTTAACTTTTAGGATTTTTCTGCACACGTGGGGAGTCCCCCGTGTACAGGAAAATCTCCCTGCCCCAAGTGCCCCCCATGGATTTAGATATCCGCACAGAGGGGGCCACTTGGCTATTAGATATATAGATGTAGCTTTAGATGGGGTTCAGATAAAAGGTATGTTGGAGGTGGGAAGGACAGAAGGAAGCAGAGAAAGGTGAAAATATGGGAGTTGCTAGGAGGAGGGAAAGAAGCAGCAGTATGGTGAGGGAGATACAAGGGTGAGGTGTCCCTCACAAATCCTTGTATGTTCCTCACAGTGCAACTGGTGAGCACTGTGCAACTGGGCCATAGTTTTTACCAGGGTAGCAGCTGCTGTGGAAAAGGAGGGACACCTGAAGATGGGGGGGGGGAGCAAATAAAGGTAGGTTGGCTGGTGAATGGGCAAGAGAGAAGGAAGCAATAACAAAAGCAGTAAAAGCAGATATTGATAATGATATTTATTTGTCCAATGATATTTGTTTGCTAATGATATTTAGTTTCCCCAGCTGCCCTGCTGGGACCACACAATATGTGTAAAAGAGCCGCATGCGGCTCCTGAGCCACAGTTTGGCCACCCCTGCTCTATGCATTGCAGAGAATCCTGGGGCATGTTTTAGGGCATATACTCACCTCTGAGGAGTACTAGTCCAGGCTTCTAAGGTCTCATCATCATGTCATTAGGACTGAGCATGTACTCTACCAATACATCCAGTGGTGCCCATTGTAGGAAAGTTTAGTTGGTTGTAATAGGAAAGTTGCCCTTCAGAGAACCTAGACTGCCACTGAGGACTTCTATAAGAAAACTCAAGCCATGACCTGGATAGCCCAGGCTAGCCTGATCTTGTCAGATCTTGGAAACTAAGAGGATTGGCCCTGGCTAGTATTTCGATGAGAGACCAGCAAGGAATACCAGGACTGTGACATGGAGGCAGGCAATGGCAAATGACCTCTGAACCTCCCTTGCCTTGAAAACCCTATGGGGTCACCATATCTCAGCTGTGACTTGACAGAAACCTCAAGAATGATTCCCAGGATCATGTTCAGTTTAGTGGACTGAAAGTGGAAGATTCAGAGACCTGTGTTCTGCTCTTTCTCTGCTAGCTGGACCAGGGGATGACTTGTATATACAGCACCCTTTTGTGCTTGCACTTGCATTTGGCCCTAGATACGTGCATGGAAGCCTGTATCAGTGCTCATGTTCCCACTGCCAGATCCGGATGACAGTGAAGGCCTTCAGCAAGTACATCTCCACCTCAGTTTCTTATCTGTTAAAAAAGAACAGGAATCAATGACGCCTGACCTCATTTCAAGGGCAGACATACCAAGGACTGCCAAGTCTGTTTGCAAATTTAAAAAAATTGCTGTATAAATGATAGCATAAATACATCCACTGTTGACAAAGTGGAAGACAGAAGACTACAGGCAATGTGAAAGTACACAGCCACCTATACAAATCAGAGCTGCTGGGAAGTGCCGTTTCTTCTCTTGCTTCCCTTCTCCTGGGTCTCTGGAGCTCGGAGTGACATGCTTGAGCGGCTCACTTGCTTGGAACTGTCATAGTCTGCCTCAAGGCAGGGAGCACACCAGTTATGAGAATGCTTCAGTAATAAGCTCCACTTGTAGGTGACTCACCTCTGTGTTCAGCTGGCAACTCAGCTTGTCAAATGGCCTGACGGCATCCTGTTCCTCCTGACACAATCTATGGGCAAAGGCTTGTGGGAAGCTAACACAGCTAACCTCTCAGTGGTATTTTTTCCACAGTAAAAATATAAAAGAATGCCAGCATTATTAGACCAGTAATGTATATTGTATAATTTCCCATAGACACAAACCACTGGGCTTGGTTTGAGCAGTGCTTGTCCCAGCAACACCTGCTTGTTCCTTACAGCATAAATATTTTGTGTAATGCAAATGTCTCACACACATCCCCTGGATTTTCCTTGCTCACCCTGCACAAAGGAAATGCAAACAATCAGGGATGCAAAAAAGGATTTTGAGGAATGTATCACTAAAAGCATAAAGACCAACAATAAAGAATTCTTTAAATATATTAGTAGCAAGAAACTGGCTAGGGTTGGACCACTGGATGACAATGGAATGAAAGGAGTATAAAAGGACAATAAGGTGATTGCTGAGAAGCTAAATGAATTCTTCTAATCTGTCTTCACTGCTGAAGATATAAAGCAAATACCTGCTCATGAATCGATGTTTTCAGGAGGGGAGGATGTAGGGTAAATAGTGCTGACAAGTGAGGAAGTTCTAGAACTTATAGATAAATTGCAAATGAAGAAATCACCAGGCCCAGATGGTATCCATTCTAGAATTCTTAAAGAACTCAAATGTGAATGTACTGATAGTTTAACTGACATATGCAACATGTCCCTAAAACCAGCCTTTGTACCAGAGGACTGGAGAGTGGCCAATGTAGCTATTATTATTTTTTTAAGGATCCAGAGGGGATCCAGGAGATTAGCTTAACATCTGTTCCAGGTAAATTGATGGAAAGCATTATTCAAGATAAAATTGTCAAGCATCTGAAAGGACAATCCCTGTTGAATAAAAATCAACACGGTTTCTGTAAAGGTAAGTCCTGTCTCACTAATCTTTTAGAGTGCTTTGAAAATGTCAATAAGCAATGTGGACAGGAATCAGGCAATAAAAAGGTAAAGGTTTCCCTTGCTCAAAAGCCAGTCGAATCCAACTCTAGGGGGCAATGCTCATCTCAATTTCCAAGCCAAAGAGCCAGTGCTGTCTGAAGACTTTTCCCATGTTCATGTGGCCGGCATGACTAATCACCAAGGCGCACTGAACACTGTTACCTTCCCACCGAAGTGGTACCTATTTATCTACTTGCAGTTTCTTGCTTTTGAACTGCTAGGATGGCAGGAGCTGGGGCCAGAGACAGGAGCTCACTCCGTCACGTGGCACTCAGGTCTCAAACTGCGGAGCTACTGACCTTCCGGCCTGCAGCTCAGCCTCTTAACCTCTGAGCCACCACGGCTCCCAATCGGGCACTAGACAATGCTTATTTGGACTTCTAGAAGGCTTTTGACAAAGTCCCTCACCAAAGACTGTTGAGGAAGTGCCAGAGTCATGAGACAGGACATCCCCTTATGGATTGGAAATTGGCTAAAAAACAGGAAGGAGCATGTAGGAATAAATGGTCAGTTCTTACAGAGGAGGGATGTGAGCAGCACAGTCCCTCAGAGATCTGTGATGGGAGCAGTGCTTTTCAGCTTGTTCATAAATGACCTGGAGCTGGGGGTGAATAGGAGGTGGCCAAGTTTGCAGATAATACCAAATTATTTAGAGTGGTTAAGACATGAGCCAGTTAGGTGTAGTGGTAAGGAGTGTGGACTCTAATCTGGGAGAACCGGGTTTGATTCCCCATTTCTCCACATGCAGCTGCTGGTGTGACCTTGGGTCAGTCATAAGTTCTTTCACAGCTATTCTCTCACGGGCAGTTCTTGAAAGAGCTCTCTCTCGGCCCCTTTACCTCACAGGGTGTTTGTTGTGGGGAGGGGTTGGCAGGGCTCATTTCGTATCAGGAGCTCCTTTGCATATTAGGCCACACTTCCTGATGTGGCCAATCCTCCAAGAGCTTACAATAGCCCCTGTAAGAAGAGCTCTGTAAGCTCTTGGAGAATTGGCTACATTAGGGGTGTGTGGCCTAATATGCAAAGGAGCTCCTGCTACAAAATGAGCCCTGGGGGTAGGGAAGGGGATTGTAAGCCACTCTGAGACTCCTTCAGGTAGTGAAGGGTGGGGTATAAATCCAGTCTCCTCCTCCTCCTCTTCTCCAAAAACAGATTGTAAAGAGCTCCCAAAGGATCTCTTCAAAGTGGGGGAATGGGCATTAAAATGCCAAATGAAATTCAAGGTGAGCAAGTGTAAAGCAATGCATATTGGGACAAATAATCCCACCTTCACATATACACTGATGGGATCTGAGCTGGCAGCAACAGACCAAGAAAGGGATCTTGGGGTGTGAGTGGATAACTCAATTAAAATGTCAACCAGTCTGCAGCTTCTGTGAAAAAGGCAAATTCTATGTTGGCCATAATTCGAACAAACATAGAGAATAAAACTGCTACTATCATACTGCTCTTGTACAAATGTCAAGTTTATTTCTATTACAGTCCTTAGACCAGATATGCTTACAGATATATATATCTATAAATTACAGATAATACATTCCAAAAAATTAAAAGCTAATATAAAAATTTTAAATATAAAAATAAAACACTTCTAAATAAAATGTGTTTGAAACTAGGATATAAACCTTGTACAAATCTATGGTGAGACCATATTTGGAATATTGTGTACAGTTCTGGTCACCACATCTGAAAAAGGAAATTGTAGATCTTGAAAAGGTACAGAAAAGGGCAACCAAAATGATCAGGGCTCTATAGCAGCTGCCCCATGAGGATCCGTTGAAACACTTAGGGCTGTTAGCCTGGAAAAAAGGAGAGTAAGGGAAGATCTGATAGGGGTTTATAAAATTACATATGGTGTAGAGAGGGTGGACAGGGAGATATTGTCCTCTTTCCCATAATACTAGAACCTGGGTCATCCACTGAAACTGAAGGGTGGAAGATTCAGGATAGACAAAAGCAAGTATTTTCTTCACACTGTATTTAGTTAATTTTTGGAACTCACTGCCACAGGATGTGGTCATGGCCACCAACTTGGAAGGTATTAAAGGAGGAGTGGACAAATTCATGGATGATCCGGCTATCAGTAGCTACTAATCATGATGGCTACCTACTTCCTTCAGTATCAGAGTTGTTTTCTGTTGCCCCAGGAGGTCCGACCAGAACCAACAGGTTGAAATTAAATCAGAAGTGTTTCTGGCAAGACATTAGGCTCTCCTTCTTTGGAGGTTTTCAAACAGAGGCTAAATGGCCATCTGACAGCAATGCTGATTGAGAGATCTTAGGCAGATCATGAGAGGAAGGGCAGGAAGGGTTGCCTCAGTGCTTAGTTCTCGTGGCTCTTTCTTACATGCCCAGGAAAATGCTGATCGCCACTTTGGGGACTGGAAGCAATTTTTTCCAAGCCAGTTTGGCCAGGGATCCTGGAGGGTTTTTTTCATCTTCTGGGCATGGAACTGGGGTCACTGGGGGTGTAGAGGGGGAAGTATTTACGAATTTCCTGCATTGTGCAGGGGGTTGAACTAGATGTCCCTGGAGGTCACTTCCAACTCTATGATTCTAGTTATGCCTCTTTAAATCAGTTGCTAGGGTCCACAGGAAGGATGCTGCTGTTGCAGTCTTCCTGTTTGTGGGCTTCCTAGCTGGTTGGTCACTGGGTGAACAGAAGACTGGCCTAGATGGGCCTTTGGTCTGATCCAGCATAGCTCTTCTTACGTTCTTATGGAGATTTAAAACAAAGTGCTGATTAACAAGTTGGCAGATAAGATTTTTTCAGCACTGTGAACAGGTTTTTCGCCAATGGACTGTTGCCATTGTCAATTTACTTGACCTTCGCTGAAGTGAAAACATGAAGGATTGCTGGCATACCTGGCAGGCATGAAGCATGACCCTTACCAGATGCTTAGACAAAGCTTCCCTAATATGTGTCCCATATTTGCTATCCAACTCTGATCAATGGGCATTTAACTAAAGAAAAAATGAGTGTGAGACTATGCACAGCCATTTTCCTTTCTTGTACGAACTTCGGTGGAATAAATACATGAAAGAATCAAGAAGCCTAAAGAGCATAACAAATAGAAAGAGTACATACTGAAAAGGATGGTATGCTGGGTAAAAAATGGGAACGATATTAGACTATTGTTATACTGACTCAGTTGCAGATTTTTTTAAAGTTAAGCTTTTATTCCCTTTGACCTGTTTTAAGCAGATTAGTTAAACTAAGCAGCTTTTAATTCTCTGATGTGAAACAGATACAGGAGCAAAGCTTGGGTACTGTATGTAATCAAGGCAGAATTAAAGAACACCACAATTAGTGTAATTGTAGTAATGTGATTGCTATAAAAATGGCACTTCCTTCATGCTGACAAATTGTAATAATCCACTTTCCCTTTAGGAGGGCCAGTCTGTTGCAATCGATATGAAGCTGGGCTTTGATCTTGGGCCCCATGCTACTAATGGCACTAGACCCCCTTCTACGTGCCGTGTTCATATGGGCCAATGCACAACAAGCTTATGTATGCCCACAGAGAAAAACTCTTAAGAGCCCTGCCTTTGTTTGCCTTCCCTCTTATCCCAGCAAGACAGAAAAGTGAGCCAAAAGCTCCTCATCTTCCCAGGAATCGGTATTTTAACTTATTTCACATTCTTGGAAAACTGTGGTGCTAATCTGTTCTTGGCACTACACAGTTAACTTTTTCCAGGTGAGGAAGATGTTTGTTTCGATGGCTGTAGCATTCAGATGTAACACTAAACCTTGGTTTATAAACTGTGGTTAGCTGTGACAACTGAATGCAGACAATCCAACGAACTAATGGCATTTTATTTGGCACCAAAAGGGATTTCAAACCAAGGAAAGACTGGTATGTTCAAATGGTCCATAAGCAAGCAGAATGAAATGGTGGCTCAGAAAGAGGAAACAGGTTAACCTACAGCTATTGTCACCACTGCTGGCAAAGGCTGAGCTGAATGGCCTCTGCAGGGCTGTGTGTCAGGAGCAGCTTGGCTTGAATCCAGATGGGAGTGGCACTGAAGGAGGTGGTGACAGGTGAGCCTAAACTAGTCATCGTTGTTATTGACTAGAGCTGTCCCAAACAGCCAGCACCCATTGGAGCTTGGCCCAGCTTGTTCTTGGTCGACTTAACCTTCCAGGGCACAGCACAAAAGGAGTCATGACGTTAGGTTTAAAGAGACAACCCGACCCTATTTTAATTGGGTTTAAATAGATTAGATACTGAAATAAAGTGCTTGATGTACTAGCTGTTATCAAGGCAACATTAAAGAAAGCAACAGTTAATCTACAATTAATTTGTAGCTAGTTTTTTTAAAAAAAACCCTCAAGCTTGCACCAATTGTGTTGTGACAACTGAATTCACAAACCAAAGTCTGTCAAGGAGAAACCAGCTTGTGGCCATCTAGCCACAGAAATGGCTACATAAAAAGGCTGTTCTTCCTCTTGAGAGACAGGAGGCAAGAAGCAAACAAACTGGGATTTACATGCAAATTAGGATTCAGTGCTCATGCCTGGAAGATTAACCAGAATTTGTTGCCCAGATTTCTGATGATAGCCTATAGACTTATTTCACAGGATCAGTTTCTGATTCGTTGACAATATGTATTTGAGATTCTAGTCTTCCCATCAAACAAAGCTGTCAATAAATATTTGTAAAGTGGCATTACCACTCTACGAAAGCCAAAGAGGGCTTATCCAGATAGTACAACCGACTTGAGTCATGGTGTGGCTCTCCTGTCATGACTCACAGCCATACATGCACAGGAGGACTCACCTTTCCAAAGCACTCTGCCACTTGGTGCTGCTCCAAGTGCTGCAAGGGAGGAGAAGGAGCTTCAGGCTTCTCTCCAGTGCACATTCCACCAGTGAAGGAGCCCTGGAAGAGCCTGAATGCCCTTTCCTCAGGCTCCACACGTCCTGGGATCGTGGGATGTCGGACATGTGGAGCTGAATAAGGCACAAACAGGACCACGCCTGTGGCTGCTTCTGCTAGTGAAAAGAGCAGTGAATGGAAGCCTGACACCCCTCCTCCCTCTTCACAGCTCTTGGAGCCGCAGCACTGGAGGAGTGCTTTGAAAAGGTGACTCGCCTATGCACATATGTTTGTGAGTTGTGCTGGGGTTCCCCCAGCATGACTCCTGTCAGCTGTATTGTTTAGATAAGCCCATCATGGCATCATGAGGAAGTGACTCAGGCCAGATATTCCTTTGCCAAAGACTCTCCCCTCCACCCGATCCACCGCCTAGGCCCCAAAGGAGGAGACTATTACTGGAGGACTACTGGAACAGAACATGAAGCCCAACTAATGTACTATTTTTGGCTCAAGATTCTATCATTTCGCTTTTTGGCATAAGATCAGTTGTACGTCTGGCATATATGCTTTAAACAATGAATGGGCTCGCTTTCATATTGGCCCTTGTAAGACTTTTAAATTCATATTTTAATTTTGATAAAAATGTCAGTAACAATTTATGTGAATCACACTTGTGTTAGTCATCCCTTGTCAGTTCAACAATTCTCTACTTCCTTTCAACATGATGTTATATTTTCAACTTTTTTCCTATAGAAATTACTCCCAATTAAACTTTGGATCTCCTTGTTATGCTATTTATCTCCAGTCACTCCCATGCTCCCATGCACTCATGCCTCTATATACTCAACAAAAGAAAAGAGCAAACACTTAAAAAACCAGGATCCATAATTACAAAAAATGAGAAGGAAGAGGTGGATAGAACTGGGGGTGGAGTACCTTTAGCTGTCTCCATAATTTCCCAAACCAAACATTTCTGTAAGATCCATTTCCATATAATTAGTCCTGGGACTTTTCCAGAGCAGAGATGCAGCATTGGCCCTTGTACACTGGAGCTGTGATTTTTAATTCATGTGATTTAAAATGTTTTGCTTTGGCTGGATTATAACCTTTTGCTGTATTAGGTATGCAGCTTCAAGTATCCTGAGAGAAAAATACATTTGAAAGATGTGTGCATTTCATAGAATGCAGAATTTGAATTAATGTTTGCTAATGCATATTTGTGAATCCATGAACTTTCATATGTAACAAGCTGCCTTCTGTGTCCGGAAGTCCTGGAATGTAGCACATTGAATGTGATGGAGTTACTCAGTCCCTTCTCTTTAGATAACTGCTAATCCCTGGAGTATATCTTTTGCCATTTGATGCCAACATGAGCGTAGCAATACAGGAATCCAAAAACAGAAAGTGTTGCCCATGGCCAGCCTGTGAACAGAGAGACAAGATGGAAATTAGCCAAGTGGAATCTTACATCTGCAGTAATGGTTGGGTCAACTCTCACAAGCCATTAAACATCCAAAAGAGCAGGGGACTTTCCCCCTGCCCCCAGTATCTGTTTCATACATCCTTAACTCCATCTCCTATCAAAAGTTTCTGCTGCTATTTAATTACAGATCCTATGAAAGTTAACTAATGCCATTTTGTATCAATTCTATTTCAATTTACTGAGGCAGCTTCCAAAAACCACAGACATTTGCTCCATGCGGGGCCATTGTTTAGCGACAGAGCAGATGCTTTGCATGCAGAAGCTCTCGGATTCAAAAGCTGGCATCTCCAGTTAAAAGACGACAGTGATGGGGGAAGACTTCTGAGCCTGAGCAGCCACCAGTGGGCTTCATGGGCTAATGTTCAGTCTCAGCATCATATGCTCCCTTCCCAAATCATCTTCAGTGACTATCATGTTTTCTGAGACATCTGGTGGGGGTTTACTTGCACTGTTTGAACATATTGGTAACATAGCAGAAGTAATAGCTAGCATAAAAACTTTCCTAGATGGTATAATGCTGCAAAATGTTTTATTACGATAGAGCTGCAAAGGTAATTCTTCACTGTCTGAAATCCATCTGTTAACTACAGCATGTTATCTAGACATAACATGTTGCCCTGATGACCCACTGATGCAAAAGTCAAGAGGAAAGAAAATCCAACTCCCACATGCTCCTTCGTGATCACTATTCCTTCGCTGGAGTCTGTATGCACAAGGGTCACCACTGAAAAGAATGAATGTTGAACAGCTTGGCAGATTGGTCCCATTTGGAATAATAACCTACTAGATTCAAATTGTCTTTAGGATGGTTTATGTCCACATGTCACCCCTTGATCACTTCCATCTGTAAGTCAACTACCCAGATGACACCCACCAATACTGAAGAGTGTGTTGGATGTCAGGTGGATGGAGATACTTGGAACAGATCCAAGGCTGTCTAGCAGTGTCCCGTCAGGGCATAGGGCTGGGCTTTTAATCCTATTTGTGTACCAGAACTCATATAAAGCACAATCCATCAGGTACCACTGCCTCAGAGCCTTGACTCATTCCAATATTACTCCACATCTTTTCTCTAAATGGACAAGGAGAAAAAAGGTTAAGCACTGAATGACTTTTTAAAAAGAAAAAATCAGATGATGTTCTCTTTGGTCTCAGCAAAACATTAGTGCTTAAGAGCATTAAATGGAGGGTGAAGCATTTTTTTTAAAAAAATAAACAGCCCTTTCCCTAAAAACATAGGAAGTGAGACAGTATAAAAGGCAGAATTAACACAACTCTTCACCAACAGCAAGGCAAAATTTCATTCCATGTAGAATTTATAGCCAGTACATTATTACAAGCCGAGTTGCCCAGATTTGCTAGGACTGAACAAGACCATGGCACCCTCGAAAGGACTACTGCAAATGAGTGGTTTGTGTATTTGCACAATTTGATTACAGAGCACAATGACACACCACAGGTGGTCACGGTGACAATAATTTCTTGGTGACATTATCAGAGACTTGTGTTCTTCCCAGGAAATCTGCAAAGCACTTGGTCCAACCTGAATTAGTAGTAGTAGAAGTAGTAGTTGTTGTAACAATAATGATGATAGGGGAAAGGTACAAGGAGCTAGAAAAAGCCAGTATGTGCACAACTGGGATATACCACCACCCCAAAAATATTTTTGGGGTACAAAACTAGGTTCATATGTGGAGAACTTGACTGCAAAGAAATAGTGCGGATCTTTAGCAGAAGGGAGCAAATGTTCCTTTAATGAGCTGTGGATGCTGTGGGGTCTCAGACATTTCTGGCAAGATATTTGTTTGGATGATCAACAGCAGTTTGCAGCTTGGAGTGGACATTGGCAGAAACTGGGCTGAAGCCTTGTAGATACTGCATAAGTAACTCTCTGGGGATCTGTTGCTTGCTGAAGACAGGTACCCTTGCTGTGTTTGTACATTTCTAAATAAAGCAATTACAAAGATTCGCTTATTTAACTTCCTGGGAGCAGGGAGGCTATACCAATAGCAAAGGAAGTGCCTCTGATTACTACTCAGTCATAACAAAGCCAACATGAAGGACTGCAACAGCAGATTAGTAAGAGGTCCTGTGTCCCAATTTCTTTCAAAAAACACATCTAAAGAATCCCGCTTCCAAAGGGGATAAATGAACACTTTAATTCAAATGGAATTATCAGAGACACCCTTCAACACCTGACCCAGCCATATAAAGGGTGAAGTAATATCCGGTCTCTGCTTAAGGGTTACTGACATTTTCCTGCGTGGTTCCTGTGCCTCAAACAGTTATATGACAAGCAAATTTCCACTAGCAAAACTGTACCTGTCATTTTTATCCCAAAGCCTGGAAAAGTTTCTCCTGATGAATTTAAAGCTCTTAGAGGCTCAGGAGCCCTTCCAGGGAAAAAAAAAGAAAACAGTCGACAACCTCATTCTGATTCTAAAAGGTAGCTATGTTCCCAAATCAGCTCAAATAATAATAACCACGTACATTTGGAACAAGGTTTGATCCTTCATGATATTAAAATCTGTGTAATTCCATTTAGGAGGGCCAACCAAGATAACACAACACGTTGTGCAAACTCTTCAATTCTCAAGGACTCTTAATCTGGCTGGAGTTTTTAAAAAATGGGGGAAAGAAACACACACTTTTCAGGCCATAACAAGTTTTGGTTTTGGATTTGCTATGGACCAGCTTGCTATCAATTTTTCTTCACAATATTGATTCCTTGAAAAACTTGTGTATGTGTGTGAAACTAGACTGATGCAAAATTTCCTCTACATGGCAAATTGGTAAACAGGACATTCCCTAGGACAGGAAAAAGGAGTAAGATGCTAATTTCTATAAAGAGAATGACTGCAAATTGTGGGGAGTTTCTAAGTGTTGATGGCACCGAAATCTGCAATGCATTTCAGTGAGTGGGGAAGGGGAAATTATCCCAATGCATACTTCATGCAATCTATGGAACATTCCTGCAATTCCTGGCAAAAACTTTGTCCACTGTGCCAATGCAAATTACTTGGAACAGTATTGTTCTATTGAGTATTTTTAAACAATGGATTACCAGCTCTAAACCTTGCTGGAGATTATGATAGTTTGCAATAGTGATTAATTCAAAATCAAAACCATGGATCCAGCAAGAATGAAACATGGCTCATCCTTATAGGCATATGGGCAGAACCTGAACTGAGAGTGAAAACCACAGAGTATTTGTGTGTACACAAGTGCTCCTGATAATGCTGCACAGTGTTGTCCTAGAGGAGAAGGTGCAAAGTATTTTCTTTTCACCCCAGTAGGGGATCAGCACAGTCAGAACCAATGGAATGGATTATCTCTTCAGAAAAAGAAAATCCCTGGGTGCAGAAGTTCCAGAAGTGCATCAGTGGCCTGAGATATATGAAGGCAACCTTATGGGTCAAATTCTCTCTGAGCAACAAATAACATAGTGTTAGCCTGATTGCCTTTAGTAGTTATTAATATTGGGCAATTTGAGATATTATACAATGGCAACAGGTAAATATGGGAGCAAATACTTTGTATAGAGGGGTCCTGCTTTCTCCAAAATCACCAGAAATAGATGCAGAGACCAATTTCAGGTTGATATGGTATCTTTACTGAATGAATAATCACAGGCAAACAATATTCAAGCACACACACAAGTATACAGAGCTAAAAAACTAAGGTAGAAAGAGACAGCGATGTTCGCTTGAGCCGGAGGGTCGTTGAGGGGTAATAGTTATCTTTTAACTGGAACAATAGGGGAGATTAAGAGTGGGATTGGAGATCATGAACTGAGCCAGCAGAACACGTGAAGACTCTGGCAGCACTAACCAGCAGTCGTAAGGATAGGGTGGGGTTAAAGGGGTAAGAGAGAGGGTAGGGCTACGCATTGTCGGGTAGCCTCTTTTATCAGGGGAGCTTGGGGGAGGGCTTGGCAGGTCGCCTCCTCCAGGTATGCCCTCCTTGTGGTCCGTCCCAAAAAGCATGTGACTGAAACAGGGTCTGGGGAGAGGGGGCTAAAGGGTTGGTCAATATTGATCTCTAGTTTCTGTGGCAGAGACACTTAAAGGGATTAGTGGATCATCCGGCTGGCACCCATTTTTTGGCAGTTTCGTCCTTAGTCTCAGAGCGGGTGACCACAGTTTCTCAGGGCAAAGTTCTCTATTAACTGGAGGTGGACAAAGGTGGCTTTTGTGCCTT
The DNA here is from genome assembly GCA_029233225.1 of Lepidodactylus listeri. Classification (NCBI taxonomy): domain Eukaryota; kingdom Metazoa; phylum Chordata; class Lepidosauria; order Squamata; family Gekkonidae; genus Lepidodactylus; species Lepidodactylus listeri. Next base: position 107,000,188 of record JARCFY010000003.1, read on the forward strand.
CGTTGCAGAAACGCTTTTTTTTGGGGGGGGGGTTGCCTGCATGATTAAGGACTTCCTTAATGGCGTCTGGAATCCCCTGCTTGGCACAGCAATAGTGGGTGGCTATTCGGGGTGTTTCATGTGTCTAGGGGTATCTCTTAGAACAGGTGACCTTAGAAACCACTGGCACAACATCCCAGGAAAAGCAGCATCTCCTGCTGGCATGTGTTTACAGCTGGCAGCACTTTGGGTCACCACACGATTCAGTCCCTTTTGCACGTGTTAACACAGTCTCTTTTTAACACTTATGAACTCCCAAGTCCATAAGAGCACAATAAGCGCCTTGCAGGGCAACAATAGATTAGCAAAAAGCAAACAAAGGGAAAAGGGCATAATTATGCAAGGTTTCCATTAAAATCAGAAGAATTAACACAGACGCACCCAACATAACCTGTTGAAAACATAGTCTTTGAGCTCTCCCTAATTATTGACTACAAAAACTCTGGCTTTATTAAAATGAGCCCACTATCATTTTTGGCTGGTCTACTGAAGTATCACGGAAAACCCATGACCATTCTGCTGCTTAGTCCGAACAGAGGGCCTTGACTGAAGCAACAGCAGGCTATGTGAGCAGCTGCTGAGAGCTGGTGCAGAGGAATGAGGAAGCATGCACTCAGTGGTAGTAGATGGCTAGTGTATGGATGACGTGTGGGGTGCAAGCAGTTGGGTATGAGGATGTGAAGGAAGTGTGTGTGGCATGAATGGGTAATGAGCACACATGAACTCAAGAACACATGAAGCTGCCTTATACTGAATCAGACCCTTCATCCATTGAGGTCTGTATTGTCTAAGGCTGGCAGTGGCTCTCCAGGGACTTATGCAGAGGTCTTTCACATCACCTACTGCCTTGTCCTTTCAACAGGAGATGCTGGGGACTGAAACTGGAACCTTCTGCAATGCCAAGCAGATACTCTGCCACTGAAACATGGTCCCTAAAAGGCATGGTCCCTAACAAACAAACAAATGCCACCATGAGTCTACATTCAACACCATCTATCCTTTACTCTTGAGCCAGTTTGCCCGGCAAGGCAGGATATAAATTGAAAGTAATAAATAAATAAATAAATACTACATTTTCTTCTCACTCTCACAAAGGTCATCCAGAGAGCTTCATGGTCATGCAGGAACTGGAACCAGGTGTCTATAATTTTAGTCCAAAATGCTAGTTGCTACACCATACTGTTTTTTAGTTCACCAGTGTCTTATGAATATATGAAGTTGCCTTATATCGACTGCTGTATCTAGCCAAGGACCATCTTGTCTAACACACAACGGCTGTCCAAGGCACTAGACAGACCTGCTGGGCTCAGACCTGCTGCTGATACTTTTTCAAGGAAATGTTGGACATTGAATTTGAAACCTTGGTTGACAGAGCCGGCTCCACACATTTTGCTACCTGAGACCACTCATGTCTCTTTGTCTTTGTTCAGTTACTGTAACTGATCTGACACTGCTGAGGGAGAGTATGAGGGATGGAGACTGTCCTGCCTCTGAGAGGTACAACAGCCATTCAGCTGATTTCACACTTGAGCCTCTGGGAGTGCTGCTCCAGCAGCCAATCTCCTTTCAGAGTGGGGTGGAAGGGGAGGGGAAAAATAGGAGCTGAGAGTTGAGGGCTGTCTGAGAGAATGCAGACAGAAAGGGGGGAATTGTCTCTGCAAGGGAGCAGATAATTTCTGCCTGGTAGAGTAGCAGAATGATTTAGCTCTACCTTTGGGAGAGGTCAGAGTTGTGAGGCCTGTCTCAGGTCATAAACAGGGCTGTTAACTACAAACTTTAAAAAGTATTCACCACATAATGTTTATATAAACAAATCTTCTTTGCTGTTTTTTAAACTTTCTGTTTCAGTTACCTCCGCTCTTCAGGCTCAATACAAAACTTACTTCAGAGCAACAACAGGAAACCTTTACACTTCCTATCCTAAGACCATCTTGTAACTGAAAGGAAGGTTTACATCTCAAAACCCACCAGGTTCGCTAAAGTCATCAGAAGGGCAGTGGGGGTCCCCCTCAGTTTCAAGAAAGGCCCAGAAGGACTAGATGTTCCCATGCCCTGATGGAAGAGGTGTGGAGGGGAAGGGGAAGTGACAGCAGAGGAGATGGGAGAGTGGGACAGGAGGCTGGTGATGGGTAGTTGCCTCCCTCCAATCTGCTGTGCTGCCAGAGGCAATTGCATCAGCTGGCTGAGCCAGCCCTGCTCGGCACCTCCCCTTCCAGGCTGAGGTCCACTGCTGGAAAAGTAACTATCACTTTGTCCATGAATCACTGGCTCTTCCTCCAAAAGCACACTCATACGAAATCCCAGCACTATGAGCAATGGCAAGGCCTTTTTACTCCCTTCTGTCAAAATGGCACCCTGTGTACCAGTGCTGATGTCTCTTTATAAGAAGAGAGCACTAGTCACAGCGCAGTTAACCATGGTGATACAAGGAGCGGGGACTGCTGTGTAGGAGAGGCACAGCACTCATTAGAATGCAGCGGGCAGCAGGCAAAGGACGTGTGGCATTCTAATGAGAGTGTTGAGTTATCCTGCACTGCAGCATCTATGGAGCAAATTTGTACAAGTGGTCCTGCTTCAGCTGCTTTAACAGAACTTGTTCAGCCTTAGAGAGTTCTGCCCTATTAGATAAAGGCTAGTAGTACAGCAAAAGCTGTATTCCTCTGGGCACACACAGGTCTCCACGGCAGATTTCAGTGGGATGCTTCACGACATGGCCTCTTCTGGCAAAAGCACAGAGGTGCCAACAGGATGATCCAGTGGCAAGGCAAGGGGATCCAGGGGTGAGGACATGCTGGCTTCTGAACCCCTCCATCAGCCACTACTGCACCACAACCCTTAAGGATGCAAGCAACAGTTAAACGGATTAAGTGACAAAACTAACTTCTTAATTGTCCCTGGCTAGGTTGGTCCGGCAAGTTCCCAAATTATTAATTTATTTGAGGCCTCACCTTTCTATCAACACTGATACCCAAGAGGGCTTGCTAAGTTTTGAAAACAACTGAAAAGGAAACAAAATTACAATAAAAAAGTAGAGCAAAATACAGTGAGAAAAAAATACAGAGGGGGAAAAAGGGAGAAGAAAACTGGAGATGCAACAAGCTCTCACCAATCCTTTCCCTCTTTGTAGCTCTGCTAGAAGACTAGGAGGGAAGGACAAACCTGGCAACAGTCTTCACTGCAGTCCTCAGGTGGTCCTGCTGCGAGCACAACTGATGTCTTTTAAGGGTTTCACTGTGATACAGACATTTCCTCTTGCCAGCAGACCTGGTGAGTAGACTTACCTGTGAGTAAGCATTTGACTGGCCATCATTGGAAACAGGAGGTTTGACTAGCAGTGCAATCCTGAACAGTTACACCTTTCTAGACCCTAACCCACTGACTTCATGGTCTAAAGAGGGCTTAGGATGGCACTGTAAATGATCATTAGTTTAAGAACATAAGAGAAGCCAATGGTGGATCAGGCCAGCGACCCATGCAGCCCAACACACAGTGGCCAAAAACACTAGGTGCCCTCAGGAGGTCCAGCAGTGGGGCCAGGACACTAGAAGCCCTCCCACTGTTGCCCCCCCCCCCCCAAGAATACAGAGCATCACTTGCCCCAGACTGAGAGTTGCTATCTATACTTTGTGGCTAATAGCCACTGATGGACCTCTGCTCCATATGTGTATCTGATTCCCTCTTGGAGCCATCCATGCTTGTAGCCACCGCCACCTCCTGAGGCAGTGAATTCCATGTGTTAATTACTCTTTGGGTGAAGAAGTACTTCCTTTTATCTGTTCTAACCCGACTACTCAGCAATTTCATGGAGTGCCCCCGAGTTCTTGCATTGTGAGAAAGGGAGAAAAATACCACTTTCTCTACCTGCTCTATCCCATGCATAATCTTATAAACCTTGATCATGTCAGTTAGATCCATCATGGTTTTGTGAGTATGTACACACACTCTAACACACAGTTGTAGCAGTTTATTTTTTAAAAAAACCTAGTCAAAACAACATTTTCTTTTACTAATGAGTAGTAGATTTCATTTAATGGCAGTGCAATCCTAAAACCACTTTCCTAGGTGTCAGTCCCATTGAACAGACTTGAGTAGGACTCTGAGTAGACCTGCTTATGGTGGCACTGTAAATTGTAACTTACTGGAGGTGGGGGGAGAACTGAGAAAAGCTTTGGCTTTAATGTTTGTGGGCTTGTTGGAGGTATCTGGTTGGCCACTGAGGTAAACAGGATGCTGGACTAGATAATCATTTGATCTGATTCAGAAAGGCACATTTTATGATCTTACATTTGCACTACATTTCTTTCTATCTCAAAATGGCACCTGCATTTGAGATATTCGAATATGTTCCAGTTTCCCTTGTTAATCAATTCGTTAGAAGTATATATTAAAGCAACCAAAAAAAATCTTTAATCAGCTGTTACCTCTAGCGAGTCCCACTGAATGAGAGATTCAAGGCAGTTGCAACATTAGAGACACTGCACCAGGGCCATGCTGGTTGACAATACTGCAGTGCAGTAATATCGTATGGATCCTAAACAAATTGCTAGAGAACAATATGGCATGGATAGGAATGCCAGATGAACAAAAACTTGTGCACACAGATGCAAAACACATTTACAAGCACAAAAATAAAACAAAACAACTCAGTTTTACAGAATAACTCAGCATCACTACAATTTGTTGCCACTTGTGGTATACAGAACAGGATAGATACTTATGAAGCCCTGCAACAGCAGTGACTGATTCTACCACATCCACTTGGTACTAGTCGGTGTTCCTTCTAAGCTGAGTTAATGTGAGCTAGCTCACCGTTTTTTAGCCTCTGGATCAGAAATTTTTCTCTTAGCTCAGGAAGGATGGCCCCAGAGCAAACTAATTTATGCAGTAGCCAAATCACCAGCTCAGAACTTTAATGCCAGTAACTAAGAAAGTAGAATTTTTGCTCACAGGACTCCACAGCTTAGAGGGAGCATTGGTACTAGTAGCTTTTCCCCTCAACTGATCTTTTCTTTGAGAATGCAAAAGAAAAACACCAAATGGAGGTTAGAGTGTCCAGCTAACATCTGGGAGATGTAGCTTCAAATCCACACTCTGCTAAGGAGTTTGCTGGGTGGTCTTGGGCCAGTCTTTCTTGTTCAACTGAGCCTACCTTGCAGGCTTGTTGTGAGTCTAAAACACAGAACAAGAGACCAGTGTACACAGTCACAAACTCCTCTGAGCAAGGATGGGATAGAAATGTACTAAATAAAATAAAATAAAGCATTTTGCCAGCATATGCAAAACCAGCCATCTCAAACTCCCCTTGTTCACCTTGTTTGTTTGTGCATGAATCAGTCCTTATTCTCAAAGTGGCAGATCTGCATCATATCCAGCAGCCATCTCTTTGCCAAACCCCAAACATCTATATATAATGTTAATAGCTAGAGATGGTCTTTGACTCCCAAGTTCATCTTCTATTTTTAATGCTCTGCACAGTACAGATGGCAAATGTGCATCAAACCGTACATGCGATCAAAAGGGTGACTGCCACAGTCAAGGCTAAAAGCAGCCCATTAAGTGAAAACAACCATTTCCTGCAGTGAATCAATGTTGCAAAACTTGGAACAGGATTCTCCCCCTCCTTCTTTCTGTGGCAGGCAATAGATCTTCAGCAGCCTCTAAAGCAGCAAGAACTTCAAAAACAGGCTGCGGGAAATCCAGGACTCAGCTTACCCCCCAAATTGGTTTTGTGCTTTGTCAGACCGTTACACTGCCAGGAGAAGATTTCTTGAAAGAACAATGCCTTGCTGTCATTATTTTCTTTCCCAAGCTTGAAAAGGATGTGCAGATTAATGCAGAATGGACTGCAGAGCAAGTACAATGCAGAGTGCAGTGCTTAGATGTTTTCATAAAAAATGTCCAGTTCGCTCACATAGAAAGAACTGATTCAGCAGCTGACTTACTTAAGAAGAGATGAGTTCAAATCTGATCCCAACTCTGATTGATAGTAGTTCTCCCATAGACTGGAAGCACTGGCTACAGGAGCTGTGTAGATTTCTATTGTGTATCTGAAAATACTCCCAATCCAAAATGCAGATCTAAATCAAACTGCAGCTGACAGCAACACTAATTAGTAGCTTGTTTGTTTTCCAGCAGGCAGAAGAAATTACCAGTGTTTATCTGTTCCATTTGCTTTTCAGTTTAAATCTTAATTTGGGTTTAAAAATTTTTGAAGTTGTGGCTAGAGTAGGTAAGATTTGCAATGTTGGTTCTAAGTGAGGGTATATTAGAGAAAGATACAGTGATGGAAATGCAATAAAAAGATGGGTTTTTTTTTTAAAAGGACACTATAGCCTTGCAGCAATGGGCCAAAAAGAAAGAAAAAACCAGCCTTTATCCAGCATAGCTTCAGAGTCACAATGACCATCCATGGAAATAAAAAACTAACTTGGATGATGGACTATATGGACCACTGGTCTAATCTAGTGTGGCTCTTCTTATAGTTGAAAGAATTATTGTATTAGAACAGCATCTATGTAGTTTTAAATTTGATGTATTACTGTTTATTTACTTGTAACAGTTGTAAAATAAAAAAATTAATAATTATGCGCTTATGCCCCACAAATAAATTTATTTCACATTAGTTTCCAGGGTATTTGATAAAGAAAGCCCAGCTGGAAATGGAAAATCAGGAAAAAGACTAGGTTTCTAGGTCTGTTCTTAAGTACAAGAAGCTGTTTGGGTTTTGGTGAAGAGCTCCTATTAACAATCTCTTGCCCTCATCCAGAGTCCCATACATGGTTTAATGAATGCACAGAATGCCAGTATGCATAGCCTTCATTTCATTAAGTGGTCAACATGGAGACTGTAGATCCCTTCCTGAAGCTAATGGAAGAGGAGAACGTCCTTGAGAGGAAGCAGGGCATAATTTCAGACATCCATAAGTTGGTGGAAAAGAGACCTAGTACACTGGGTGTATTGTCTGTGAAATTCACTAGTTTACTTTAATTTTTTTTTAAGTGAAAGCCAGAATACATCAAGACTACACTGGTCTTTCCATTATATTTGGCTAGTTATCGATTTCCGGGTTTTGGCGACTCAATGGTGGGCGCCTCTTCCCACAGCTGTGGAAGAAGTGACCTGGACTCAGTGGTTTGAGGGGGTTTCGAATGGGTTTCAGACCCCAGGGACCCTTGTAGGGGGACCCTGCCTGAGGTGCTTGGGGGTGGCCTCTCTCTGGGATGGCAATCCCGAGATCGAGGAAACCCCTCTGCCTCTATAGGCTCAGCCGCTGCAGCAGCCTCCGGGCACGATTGAGTGCACACCGGACAGCTGCAGAAGTCTGATTGCTACAAGGAAAAGATTACTTACCTGAGACGCATGGCGGAATGTGAGTGAAGGGACTCCTTCTTTTGTTATGCAGGAAGATTCTCTGATGTGAGCTTAATTGCTCAAAAAGGGGGGGGGGCTTCAAAGCTTAAATCCTCTCCAACTCCTCTTAAAGCTACAGAGCTACAGAGAATCTATGTGTTGGGGAGTGGCTGAAGACTGAATGAGACTATTTTAAGTGATTTAAAAGAAAAAGGAAGACTTTTGACTAACTTTTGGGACTTTACTGTGAATGTAAACAAAAAACATGACTGGACTGGGAGAAAAGATGGTGGGGAAATCAAAGCCTTCTCCTAAAGCTGAAATTACTCTTCTGGGTACAAAGTCTGAGTCCAGCACAGACCTGACTGCAGCTTTGGCAATAGCATATGCCCTCTGATGGACCAGCTGAACACTGTTAATACTAAGCTGGATTCTCTGCAACAACAGGTGTCAGAGGCAAATAAGAGGTCGAATCAGACTGCTAAAGGGTTGGCAGAGGTTAAAACCAAAGTTGAAAAGACTGATTTAAAGCTGATTGTGATGGAAAAAGAAAGGATTTCTGATAAAGATAATTTGCTGAAACTTCAGATGGAGAGGTCTTCCTTTTATTTGAGATTCCAGGGCATACTCGAACAAAAGGGTGAGAATCTCAAAGAGATACTCAGCGATGCTATAGCTCCAATGACGGATTTGCAAGTGGATGGAATACAAAGCGATTTGGATATGGTCTATAGGACGTATCCTGAACTTGTAAAGAAAAAAAAAATTGCCTGGAGAAGTTATGGTGAGGTTCTCCAAAAGGTCAACCAGAGATGTGGTGCTCAAGGCCACCAACAGAAATGCCCTGAAGATTCAAGAAGAAGATATTAAAGTGTTAAAGGACATTTCATTTGAGGTGAGGAAGAAGAGGAAACCCTATAAAAATTTGACTGCATTTCTCTAAACAGAAAACATTGCTGGCTCATTCTGGAAGGCGTGGGTTTTACCTACAAAGACAAGAAGCAAAGAATTGATTCAGCTGCAAAGGCCAAGAAATTTTTGGACTTTTGCAAAGAAGGAAAAGACAAAGCACCATCAGAGGATTCTTTGGACTTACAAGAGAGCATTTATAGTCTGGAAGGTTCAGACACATTGGGAAGTAAAAGCTCAGAAGATGAAGAGTCAGACTTAGCTTTGGGGGCAGCAGCACTGAAACCCCAGAGAGGAAAGAAGAAAAAGGGAACCAGTAAAGGAAAATAAGTTGTATTGGTTGAAAGTCTTATGTGTTTTTTATCGTTCATTCAGAATATCAGCAACTTGTGTATTTGTAAGCTTTTAAATCAGTAATGATATCATTTTAAAGCCTTGTTGATTGTAAGTTTTCCTTGAATAGACAGAAGCCAGATATTAAACAGCTTTTTTTTTTAAAGACTTCTGTATACCTTAAGGTAGTTTAGTATTTCAGTTATGGTAGTGGTTTTAGTTGCTGTAGTTATAAAATTAATTAAAAAAACATTTGGCTAGTTGTCATGCTGTCATTGGAGGAGTCACAGAAGCCCTTTGAGGGGCACAACTATTTTGCTTGAGAAATGTTCTGCCTCTGTGGGCTCCAGGGAATGCTGCAGCAGGGGCTGGGGCTGGAGCTGGCAGGACAGGAATCTACAGCCAGGTGTAGAAGCCTCATATACTCTAGACCCAGTGAGTTTCTGTTACTTTCCCAGACATCCTGTGAATACCTGGGAAACTAGTCCAATTACTCCAGATTGTTTCTGATTCAGATGTGAGTAGGCCTTCCAAGTGATCTCTGAGTGCAGTGAATACACAATGACTTGTGTCCCACCATGGACAGAAGGGGGGGGGAGATTTTAACCAGTTCCCTCCTTCTGTGGCAGACCTCCAACTCCTCCAAGCTATGTCACTGTCCCCCAGGAAACTGTAGATGCGATACATATCTATAAACAGGTTTACAGACCATTTGCTGATGACCCTTAGCTCTATCTGTTAATGGACAGATAGATCTTCCGTTCCTGGAAATCTGGCTGAGGCTTTGGATGCTGTGGCTGGATGGTTGTGGCAGAGTTGATTGAAGTTAAATCCATTGAAAACTGAGGTCCTGTACCTGGGTCGTGGGGGCATGGAGGTGGGCACCAGGCTTCCCAAACTGGAAGGGGCACCTCTGGTGCCAGCCCAGTCACTGAAGATCCTGGGAGGAACGCTGGATTCCTCCTTATCTATGGAGGGCCAGGTTGCTGCAGTTGCCAGATCTGCATTCTTCCATCTTAGGCAGATCAGGCTACTGAAGCCCTATCTCTCCCCCCAGGACTTAGCTACAGTTACCCATGCACCCACTTCCAAGCTTGATTTCTGCAACTTGCTCTACTTAGGCATACCCCTGAAGCTGATCCAGAAATTACAGCTGGTACAAAATGCAGTGGCATGCCTGCTGACATCGACGCCTGTGCAGGCTCACATTCAGCATGTGCTTTGTCAGCTGCATTGGTTGTCGGTTGAGTACTGGATCCGCTTCAAGGTGTTGGTAATCACCTTCAAAGCCTTATACAGCCTGGGACCAACGTACCTAAGGGACCGCCTCTTCCCATATACACCTTGAAGAGCGTTACACTCTGAGAGTCAACCTCTCCTGGCAATCCCTGGCCCCACCTGGTGGAACATGCTTACTATTGAGATAAGGGCCTTGCAGGATCTTATTCAGTTCTGCAGGGCGTGCAAGATGGAGCTGTTCCACCAGGCTTTTGGCTGAGGCAGAGGGCATCTACACATGACCCCCCAAGGTTGCTGTCCCCCAGCCACTGATAACCGGCCATACCTACCTACATCAATGGGCCGGATGGAAGTGACACACATCCTGACGAATGGGACATTTGATACCAGATTAATCTGGAGAATTTGCACAGCTACCACAGGCTCATTTTACTAGTTGTAGCAAATACATAGCATTTAAGAAAGCAACACCTGGTCTCATTTATATCTATGTATATACAAAATTCTAAATGCATGTATTTTTGGATGTGTGTCATTGTATAATAAAGAATACTGACCACTGAGGAAGGCCCATAGGGGCCGAAACGCGTATGGTCCTTAGGTCAAAAGTTTTATCCATCAGTTTGATATGTACTGTAATCAGTTCCTAATGAACCAAGCTTTAATTGTCTGATATTTGGACTGTCTCTTTTAATTTTATTATGTTTTATTTATGTGTACACCTTAATAAATGTTTATATTTTTTATAATATTTCTTTTGTTAGCTTGACCCTCTTGGTTCACAGCTGGATCTTCTATACACCTGGTCAGTTCTGAGTGTCATAAAGCTTTCTCTTTTCTAATAATCATTCAGAGACTTCATTATTCCTGGGTCTTTACTCTTAGTTATAAGCATTCAATATGTACTTTTTAATAATTATGCTTTTCTATAAAAGCACCTTAAAAACTTAGATCTATTAGTTATTCAAACTACAAATGAACTTGTATTCAACTCTATGAATCTTGGCAGACATCTTTTTCATAAATTCTAATGTTGTGCTTTTATGTATGTGTCTGTACAAATCAACAGAATCTTTTCTATTGAGAATTATACACACACACACACACACACACACACACATATATATATATACAGGGCTCCGTTGGGGCCGGGGCACGCCAGGGCGCGGCTCCGGGAGAGAGGAGGGCGGGGACTTAACAAAGCCCCGCCCGCGCTCACTCTTCCCGGCAGCGGCAGGCCGCCGCAAGCGCCGCCAGCCCCGGGAGAAGCTCCCTCCTTCCCTCCCCCCGCTCACTGCTCCTGGGCCCAAGGGGGGCACAAGGGAGGGAGAAGCTGGGCTCCAGAGGTGTGAAGCCGCTGGGGCCCAAGCAAGAGGGGGGAGGGAAACGCTGGCCCCAGTGGGGGGGAGAAGCGCCCCTTCCTTCCTTCCTTCCTTCCTTCCTTCCTTCTCTCTCTCTCCCCACCTGCCTACCTACCTTCCTGTTCCTTCCTTTCCCCCTTCCTTCCTTCCTTCTCTCTCTCCCCCCACCTACCTACCTACCTGTTCCTTCCTTTCCCCCTTCCTTCCTTTCTTCTCTCTCTCTCTCCCCCCACCTACCTACCTACCTGTTCCTTCCTTTCCCCCTTCCTTCCTTCTCTCTCCCCCTCAACTACCTACCTACCTTACTGTTCCTTTCTTTCTTCCTTCCTTCCTTCCCCCCTTCCTCCCTCCTTCCTTCCTTCCTTTCTTCTCTCTCTCCCCCACCTACCTACCTACCTTCCTTCCTGTTCCTTTCCTTCCTTCCCCCTCCCTCCTTTCTTGCCTTCTGACACACTGCCGATGACATCAGGGATGTCTGGCCTTTTGACACTTCCGGTGACGTCATGGGGTGTGGCATATGCAAATAAGTTATGCTAATGAGCTCCTGCACCTCTTTTTTTACGAAAGGACCCCTGTATATCTCTATCTCTCTATCTCTCTATTTATCTATCTATCTATCTATCTATCTATCAGCTGCATACAGCTAAAGGTAACATATAGGTTTTCTTACTGATATGTTAAAAGCACTTTAAGCTTACTGAAACCGGCTAATAGATCAATATGTTAGTTCTTCGATTCTACTGCTATACAAAGCAAAAGTTGCTATGAACTCTTTACCTCTATTTGGCCAATTCCTACTTCTCTTTGAAGCAAAGGGATTCCATTATAAATCTCAACATATGACAGGTGGAAAGTACATCTTAATTGGAAATTGGCTGGAACACTACTGGGATGGCTGTACCAGTTTAGTTCAAAAGGTGTCATAAAAACGGATTTCTGATTTTGGCGGCTTGATGGCAGGTGAGCTCCAGCGGAGCTCCGCATGGAGCAGCCCGCAACCTCGGCAAATGGGAGGGGTATCGGCTGGATTCCGGTCCCCCCCCGGAGTCCTTGTAGGGGGCTCCCAGCCTGGGGTGCAAGAGACACCTCTCCCAAGGCAACGGCCAAAGGATTGAGGTGCCTCTTTGCCCCATAAGGTCCCATCGCCACAGAGCCTCTGGCACCTAAAGCGGCACACTGGCTGGTGAGCAAAGACTATGGCGAGGAAATGAAATATCCTACCTGCGGTGTATCCTGAACGAAATATGAGTCAGCCGGTCCACTCAATCGGATGAACAGACGTCCTGCAGCCCCGAAACAAAGTGGAGAAGGGGGAGGGAAAGTTTCTGCCCCCCCCTCTTTATTTCCAAAAGACTGAAAAAAGGAGGGCTGGGATGACTGGCGCTGCATATGGGACTCAAATGATGTGGAAATCTCTTTAAAATGGCATTTTTAAAAGGTTTTCTGTGGTATTAGCCCCCCCCCCCCCCCGAGAAGTAAATAATGGCTGGCAGAGGAGAAAAAATGGCACCCAGAGGGAAACCCTCTCCAAAAGCTACAACTCCTTCTCTTCCTGTTTCTAAACAGGAAGCTACCATAGACATTCCAAACATGTTGTCTAGCATTGCACCCTCTGCTGGACCAGATGACTACTATGAACCAAAGTATTGATGCACTCCAGAAAGAGATTAAAGAATCCAATGATAAAATAGAAGAGGTGGTTAAGTCAGCAAAATCAGCTGAAATCAAAGCAAAAATACTGTATCAAAGACTGCAAGTAGTGGAGAAAGAAAGAGCAACTGACAAGGACCAACTTTTGAGACTGCAAACTGATAAAGCGTCTTATGTTCTGCGATTTCAAGGTGTCCCAGAACAAAAACCAGAGAATTTGAAGGAAATTCTAAGTGAAGCTTTGGCTTCAAAGACCGGTTGACTAGCGGAATATTTGGAAAGCGAAATGGATACTGTCTATAGGACATATCCAGATTTTGTGAAGAAGAGTAACTTGCCTGGAGAAATCATGGTGAAATTCTCTAAGAGAACAACAAGAGACGTGGTGCTCAAGGCCACTAATGGGACAATCCTAAAAATCAAAGATGTGGAAATCAAGGTCTTGAAAGACATTCCATTTGAGATAAGAAAAAGAAGGAAGCAGTATAAAAACTTGACAAAATTCCTGCAAAAGAACTCCACCCCCTACAGATGGACTTTTCCGGAGGATTTGGTGTTCAGCAATAGAGAGAAAAAAGAAAAGATCACCTCTCCCCAAAGTGCAGAGACTTTCTTGGATTTGCATCAAAGATCAACAAAAGAAAAGAAGGCAGCAGAGGAAGAAGAAGAGGAAGAAGGCATCATACATGAATTGGAAAGATCTGAAAGTTCATCAAATAGCTCTTCAGAGGACTCTGTTTCAGGAAAAGGGGCAGCTGCCCCAAAGCAACTGACAGTCCAAAGGGAATATGCTAAACCAAAAAGAAGGGGGAGGAGGGGAAAATAGCTTTGTGTATAACTCTTAACTTTAAGAAACTTATTTTACCACATGCTTGAATCTACATGTACATTGCCAGCATTATTTGAAACTTTTCAATATTTTATATTTTACTCAGGGGTCATTTCGTAGAAAAAGAGGTGCAGGAGCTCATTAGCATAACTCATTAGCATATGCCACACCCTCTAACATACCGAAAGTGTGTCAGAAGGCAACACCCACCCCTCAGGCTCCACTCCACAGGTGAGTGAAACTAACCTGCTCTTCCTCCATTCCCTTCCCCATCCAATACTTTGTGCAATAAAAATAAGCGTCAAGAACACACCCTCATTCTCTTCCTGCTCCCTAGAAACCACCAGGTTTCAAGTAAACTTGAGAGACCCAGGACATGTGCACCACCCATCCCTTTCCCTTCCCCTCCCCACAACAAGACACCCTGTGAGGTAGGTGGGGCTGAGAGAGGTCTTTTGAGAACTGCTCATGAGAGAATAGCTCTGAGAAAACTTGTGACTTGTCCAAGGTCACACCAGCAGCTGCATGTGGAGGAGTGGGGAATCAAACCCGGTTCTCCCAGATTAGAGTCCAACTCCTGACCCCTACACCAAATTGATAAGGTGGAAGTTGCTGAAGGGTTGGTGAAATTTCTCCAGTACTTATGTGCCATGTGCCCAGATAAAAAATGGTATACTAAGAAAATTTATATGCCACCTTGAGCAAGTCTCTGGAAAAGCAGCACACAGTCATAAAGGAACAATGATAAAATTATCAATATTAAAACAAAACATTAAAAACAATAAAGACCCTAGCAGGGCTTTCCCCGGGGTACTGCACCTCTGTACTGCTTGGGGAAGCTGAGGAGGGGGTGGGGCTTGGTCATGTGCCCGCCCCCTGGGCTCCTCACTCCCGGAGCTGCACTCCTGTGCGCTCCCGCTCCAACGGACCCCTGATTTTACTATTTGGAGAATTTCATTCACATGTATCTTAAAAATGAATTATATTATTTGCTTTAAGTAGGGACAGTTTGTAGTTGTAGGGATAGCCTTTTATAGTTTGTAGAAAAGCAATATATTTTTTTTTTAAGTGTCATAAAAACATCTGGCCCAATTAAAACATTCTTTGCTGTCAAGCAGAGTTGATTTAAACCATTTGGTTCTGTACAACTGTGCTTAGTAAGGTTTAAAAGCAGATTGGCAATTCTTCCAGGAGAACCCCAGAGAATTTCTCCCAGAGGTTTCTATATAACAGCAGAAAATCATTTTGTAACCTGAGCACACCCTAAAATGACTAGATCTTTTCAGCAATCAGCACTGTTCATTTGACTGAAGTCCTTGTAATTTAATGTACTATCATGCATGAAACTGGATTGTCACAACAGATTTGGAAAGAATGCTGTGTTTTAGCATTTCATTATTTTGAGTCTCAGCACTCAGAGTATCTGTTGTGTCTGACAGAAAAGCCGTGGAACAAGCAGGCCTTACCTTTTTAAAAAATTGTTAATGAGCTGTGGCAAGCAGTAAATATTAAATAAAAACTGCAACTTGCCAATTTTATGACTGGAATGTCAAATTCCAGAGAACGCTTAGTGAAATCATCACACTGAGAAGAATTTATGTTGATCTGACAGGATTATATTGAGATAAAAGAATGGGAACCAGCTGGAACAATTTAAAAGCATTCTTGTACTAAAAGGTATGCTGGAAGGCAGCTCACTTCCCAGATTTTGGAAATGCATTTTCTGTCACCTGTGAAAGTGGATCTGTTATTAATTGTATGCATTTAAGTACACAGCAGTGAAAGCTGTCAAGCTACTGGGTTTTTGTTTGTTTGCTTCCAGCTTCTTTGATATTTCTTCTTTAGGATATTTCCAGAAACTGTTCATTTATAGATATCCACACGGAGCAGATGGGAAGCCAGTAGACACACAGGCTGGCAGCACTGGTTGGAGAGGAAAGAACAGGGCCCAAACACCACAGAACCACCCCTTACCGCTCCCAATCCAAGCCTGTTTCCTGCCAGTTTCCAGCAATACTCTCTGTCCAAGTTCAAATTGCTCAAAATGTCTTTTTCAGCAGCCAACTCACAGGTGGGTATGCATTCAGGCATCTTCCATAATGAGTTTTTAGATGAATAAGGGTCCATTAGTGGCATCTGGGGAAACACCCGTTGTTCCCCATCAATTATCAGGCTACATGAGAACCAAAACTGAGAGAGACCTCTCTCTTTGCTTGGCACAACAAAACAATATTAGTCTTTTCTTCATTCTGTTTGTCTTCAGAGGCAGTTGTGATGACTGACATTCTTCAACAGGTTTGGTGTACAGGGGGCAACATCTGCACCCCCATTGTTACCCAGGAGCAGGGCTGGTGCTAGCATACCTTGAGGTGAAGCAGCTGCCAGGGCCCAAACCTTCCGGTAGGGATCACTGCTGCTGATTCCCACCCACTCACCTCCCATGCCACCCGTCTGCATGTCCATCCCCATCTGTTTGTCAGAAGTGCTTCTCTACCTGTCATTAAGGAAGGGCACGTGGGTGGTGAACAGTGGTGGTGCTCCTGGTGATCATGGCAGGAACACTTCCAGCTGCAGGCACTGCCTACTGGTGTTGGAGGGAAACATGTGCAAGTGGTACAGGTAACTGAGCATGGGCAGTGGGAGGGTTTGTGGATGGGAGAAAGATGCACAGGCACATGGAAGTATGCAGAGGGGTGGAAAGAGGAAGGGCTGGTGGGGAATTGTTTTCCCAGGGATCCCCCAAACCTGGAACCAGCCCTGCACAGGAGGCACCTACAACATCCCACAAAGTTGTGTTAAGACATGAAGGTGCACCAGCAAACAAAGAGCCATGGCAGCATTGCCACAGCAATGCTGATGCCTCTTGGGATGCTAAAAGACCTGGCTGTCTCATAGGATTTCCCCATGAGACATGCATGGCCTGCAAGAGCCTTTTCAAAACCATCCAGGTTTCCAGAACTGATGAGGAATCTGTCTCTGCTGCTAAGTCTACTCATGAGGTAAGTCAAGGTAATAGCAGGAGAATCTGGAAGACTATTATTCCCTTCTCTTTCTGGTGTGAGGTTCAGAGGATGGTGGGTAAATTCAGAGGAGTCCCACCCTACTGAAACTGGTTCTCCACCTCCTGTAACACATCACAATTGGGATGATGATTCTGTGTAGGAAAAAACAGCATACAGCAGCAAGCCAGATAAAATAACGGGAACTTCCATATAGTTGAATACTGGAAGCAGATGTGGCCTAGCAGCAAAGGCAATATGCTGTGATCTGGAAGGTAATCTGGTTCCAGTCTCACAGACTCATCAGATGACAATAGGCCACCCACCCTCTCTTATACTCAGGTTCCCTTTGTCTCTGCAGAATGGAGATAATAATACTCACCTACCTTATGGCTAGCCCTGACTTGGATGTCCCAGGCTGGTCTGATCTCATCAGAACTTGGAAGCTAAGCAGGGCTGGCCTTGGTTAGTACTTGGATGGGAGACCACCAAGGAATTCCAAGGTTACTACACAGAGGAAGGCAATGGCAAACTACCTGTTAGTCTCCTGCCATGAACACCCTAGGGGGTCACCATAGGGACCACCAGGGGTCATTTCGAGCAGGAGCTCGGGGGAGTGCAGCTCCGGGAGTTGGGGCCAGCCCCCCACCCCTGCGGGGGAATGCCTGCTTGTGTCATGGCTGCAGCAAAATGACCCCATCTCCTGGAAAGGTCCTTGTTCCTCTGACCAGCCTTCTGAAGCTTCAGCCAACCACTGAAGCTATCCTCCCAGAATAGTGCTATTTCTGAGGCTTGGATTAGTAGCTGTCCCCTCTCTGCAAGCTTTCTTTCTTTCTCTTTCTTTCTTTCTCTTTCTTTCTTTCTTTCTTTCTTTCTTTCTTTCTTTCTTTCTTTCTTTCTTTCTCCCTCCCTCCCTCCCTCCCTCTCTCTCACGCTCTCTCTCTCTCTTTCTTGCCTTCTGACATACTTCTGGTGATGTCAGGTGGTGTAGCATATGCAAATAAGTTACGCTAATGAGTTATGCTAATGAGCTCCTGCACCTCTTTTTCTGCGAAAAGACCCCTGGGGACCACACAGGACTTGACAGCACTTTCCACAACCACCTCACTCCTGTAAGCATTACAGCGGGCAATAGGAGATAACAGGGGTAAACCATTTTAAATAGTTTAAGAAGCACTTCTTGATTTGTTAACTTAGGCTGGAGACAGATTAGTTTTCTGCTGCGCCTCCCCAGCGCGGCAGAATGGGGCGGGGGAATTTCCCCCGCCCGGCGGCATTCCCACGCTGCCGGAAGGAAGCCGCCCGCAGCGTTCACACTGCGGGCGGCTTCCTGGAGCAGCGGGCAAACGCCGCGCGGCCGCCCCTGCCTGCGCGCGTTCACACCCGCTTCGGCTGGTGGAACACGCGCGCGGGGCGCCCCGCGCCAGCCGAGCACCACTTTAAAGTGGTGCTCGGCTGGTGCGCAAGGAGCGCGGCGCCGGACGCGACGCGTCTGGGCTGCCTCCTGGGGCCAGATGCGGCCGTCTGGATGGCCGCTCTGCAAGCGGAGGCAGAGCGGCCCAGACGGCCAATCTGTCTTCGGCCTTAAACTATGAACATCTGACCTTCTTCTTTAAAAACATGAGGCAACCCACTAAGAGATCATTGACACCGGTATCACAGGAAAAAGCCTAACTGTACCAATGCTGTGTTTTAAGTGTTCTTATGTCTACATTACCATAGGTAGGCTTCTGATTACCTGACCAGTTGAGGTTTTTTTCATATTATCTTCATAACAACCCTGAGAGATATTTTATTTATTTAAATATTTATATCATGCCTTTCCTTTTGGCCCAAGGCAGTTAGACAGAGGTAGAGCCAGAAGTTCAACAGCAAACAAGAGATTCCCTGGGTTCAGGCTGGAGCAAGAAGACTGCTGACACCCCAGGTGTGGTTTTGAAGTAGCTCTTTATCCAGTTCCTTAGCTCAGTCCTCTCCCTGCCCTCTCCTGGTAAAGCTGGCTTCTACCTTTAAAACCTACCCCAACATGTGCAGCAGCCTCCAGCCCTTGCCCCCTTAGAGCAACCTGCCAGGTCCCTCTTAAGGGCACTCCCTCCCCTCAAAATGCCACTGATGCAGCTGATCAGGCTCGCCCCATGTTGTGAGTGTCTGGCCACACATAGCCTATGGGTGGGTCTGTCGGTGGGCTCCCTTTGCCAAGATGGTGCAGCTGGTCTCTTCCCACATTTTCTGCTGTGCTGGAGGTCCTGGGGTGAGTCTATCCAGGCCCAGTGCCACACAAGAGCAAAGTGATGGCAGCGCCCACTGGGTGTTTAACCTTTTCTCACTACCAAGTGTCTTCTCTAAAGCAATCCCTCCTTCTCCCTGCTGGGTTTCTTCCTTCTTTCCGAGCCAAGATAGGAGAAAAGGGAAAAGAAGAGGAAAAGAAGCTTGCAAGAAAAGTGTTCCTCCTGCCAATTGTCTGCAAATATTGTTCTGCTCCCCCACACATGGGGATTCATAGGAGGTGGTAGGAGGATCTCCTGCTTCACTGACTGTTGGGCAAAGATGTCTTAGAGCTGAACTATACAATCTGGGAATCTGGTGTTTGCGACATAATGGCTAGTTTGGGCCTGAGAAAGACAATTGCAAGGCAATGAGCTTCCCAGCTGAACAGGAATTTGAAATTAGTTTCTCATAGGTCCCCTGGGGAGAAAAGTGGGGTACAAATACTAAATTTTTTTTAAAAACCTTCAATCCCCTACATCGCATTAGTTCTTAATGAGAAGACACTGCATTTCTCTTAAGCATTTAAAGAGCTTTATGTTGACTTGAATCAATACAAATTGTGTAAAGTACTCGGAAATCCTTTCCCTGATAGATGTGGTTACACAGCAAGAAACCTGTACATGCTTCTCTCTCTGCTTTATCAAAAGGTTGTATGTTCCAAGGTTACTAATACAGCCCCCCCCCACCCAAGACAAGCTTCAATTCAAAATAAGCTGAACTTCACAAGTATTCAGGTTCTAAGCCACAGTTCCCTGGAAGGGTAACTTAGGAGCATAGAGCACTCACATTTTAACATTATTTCCTGCATTTGTATGAAGGAACAACTCACATTTAAAAAATTGTAATGTTGGCATTATACTCTGAGATCCTGGACAATCCGTAGCTAAAGGATTGGTATTGGAATATTTTTCGGACAAGCAAAATGATCTCCTGCTTCACTGACTGTTGGGCAAAGATGTCTTAGAGCTGAACTATACAATCAGCAGAACCCCAAAGGGAACAGCTCTTGTTGGATTGTATCACTTCAGGATGTAGGTGAGCTATTGCATGTCTGTATACCTCTACTATATATTTTGAAAAATAATCCATACACGTAAAAAAACTAGCATCTCAGATGTAGTCAGCAGCTTAAAACATTTATATCCCACCTTTCCTCATGGCTTCTCTGTACCATGCTAGTTTTCAATGTGAAGGTGTTTTACTTTTTTGTTCTGTTATTTTTAATACCTGATCCTGTTCAAACATACAGTCCTGAATAGCTAAGAAAAGATGCTCCACTTAGTTCTTCCTACAACATATACCTGAGCTCAGAGTATTTACAGGCCAGGGGTACATCAGCAAAGCTGCTGAAATCAGATTTGAACCAGTGTCCAGAATGGGAATGAAAGAAACAAAACGTGACTGTTAGCACCACTGTGAGCCAATAAAATCAGCAGAGAGGGAAGCTGCAAGAGAAGCACAAAAGCCTGGATGGCTCTGAGGATGCTGTCCTACTATCTGATATTCTAAAACAGGGAGTCCTATTGATGCTTGTGGTTTGCTGGTTTTATTAACTGTTTTATTGTTAACTGTTATTGCTATTTATAATTTGCTTCTGCATTGGAAAGGCAGTATAGAATATTTAAAAATAAATAAAAGGAATCTCCCTTGGACACTTTGTAAAGGTTATAGAAGAGCAGAGACAAGGGCAAGGGGAAGCCAAAAAACACCCGGCTGATGCTAAGCAAACACATCCCACATGTAAAGAGACTGTGGAAGGAAGAGAGAGCCACCACTTGCTTCTTTTGTGTGAACTCAAGTGATGTTCCCACTGTTATTTAGCTTTTTCTTCTCTATAGTATTTGCCATCAGACCAAAGTCAGCTGCTTGACTTTTCTAACAAGCAGACCTAAAACACCGCTCTGGCACTGGGTGTCATAGGAGGTGTGGTGGGAGGCCGACGGAAGAGGTCATTCTCCAAAAAGCCTTTCAACCTTCTACAGAATTGGTTACAGCAGCGCAACCATAGGCTCCTGACAGATCATTTACAGTTATTTATATATTTATGGCAGTTAGACTTAGGCTAAGTCCCTCCTGTCTTATTTGTGTAGTTTGTCTTCCATAGAATCTCTCTGTCATAACACTGATGCAAAGCAACATGTGCGTTACACAGTTATTGCATAGCTAGAGGACCAGCAGTGTCACTGTGTGCGTGTGCAAGAACAATAGAGATGAGATTCGGGTTTTCCAGAATGGTGAAATACAAACAGAACAGTTAACTGCAGAAGACCCAGCTGTCCCACAGCAGTTACTTTCTAAAGAGGCTATAATTAGTAATACCATATACCCTTAGATACCTGATATGCTTAATACTGGGGGGAAATGCAGAGGTGGAATAGCAGAAGACCCAATCCACTTCTACTGTGTCATATTAATTACACTGATTATACATTCAGAAAGGTTTTAATATGTGACAAACCAAAAAGAAATAACTTGTAATTACTTTAATTAGTTTCCCTGCTAGACCACTATAAAAATGATAAATGGAAATGAAACTGCTTTGCATATATTTGCCTCTTGGTGAGCCCCCCTCTTTTGAAATCAGTGACATGAAGCAGACAGATTGTCCTCTATAATAAAACTCCTATCTTTCTATGCCACTGGGAGGGATATTATGTTTATGGTAAAACAGCACGATTAATTAGGGATTGGGCTCTTCTCATTTCTGAAGCTACTGCTCATGTACATATCTTGATAAGTTAATGAGGGAAAATGCCTTTTTTGAGGGGGACTAGGGCGATGTGATGACCTTGGGGTGTCCTTTCACAGATAATGTCACTTCATCACTGATATACTGATATGAGAAAATGGCTAAGCTGACTTCGATGAGGTTTGCTGAAGAGAAATCAGATCACTGGGCCAGAAGTTATGAGGAGAGCTGCAACTCTAGTTGGTAAGGAGTCGTATCCTCCTGTCTGCTATATGATAGGCACACACTTAGTGGCTCATTATATGTTTCCTTTAAATAAAGTTTTAATAGAAAAAGAAGTCAACTTAGTTATGGCACGTGCAATATCTAGATATGTTAGAAAGCAAAGGAACACTGGAGGAGATGGATGCCATGGTGAATATTATTGGGAGAAGAATGAGTATAATGTTCAAGATAAGACAGATAAGAAGATGGCTGACCTATTAGTGGGCTTAATGGTCGTGAATTCCCTTTACCCACAGCACAGTGAAGAATAAATACACTGGTATTTTCCAGTTATATGAATAACTGGCATTAGTGCACCTGATATGTGTTCTGGTAGCAGAGGAAGGTGATGCAACCCACCTATGCTCCTCACTTGCCTTGAAAGCCCCTTGATGGGGTTGCCATCAGTTGGTTGCGAGTGACTTGATGGCACACAATGTGTTTGCAAGGTAAAACATGAGAAGGGGAATGGGACAAAGTATGCAGACCCTGCCTCTGCCTTATATGATTGTCCCAAAATGTACATACAACTTGTACACATATAGGCTCTACTCCCATGATCAGGAACACTTCTTTTGCAAATGCTGGCATGCATATTGTTTGCATGTATGATAGTATTGTGCCCAATGTAATAAAAATCCATGTAGGTAATTCAGAATGCTTTATCTCAGGCAGGGACAGGCCAACATGATAAACTCTACTCTTCCAACACTCCAATTCTGCCCTATGTGCATGGGGCTACTTTGCTAATCATATTACAATGCATAGGCCCATATGGAGATACCCTTGCATAGTTGATGTAATAGTATAGGACAGAAGATCAAAAATCCTAAATAATGCTTGGGTTGTTAAAAAGAGAGTAGAATCAATGATCCCTTGTTTGGCTGGCTAACAGGAAGTACAAATTGTTTGGTAATAAGCTTATTGCTCTGGTTTATAAGGCAGAATTTTGCTTTGGTATGAAATCATTACTGTGAAATTGTGTTAGAGGAAAAATTAGGACGAATAACATCAAAAGATTGCCCAGAATGTGGGTGCTCAATGACTGATTTTTTAAAAGCCTTAAATTTATAGTCATGTTAGGAATTTGCAGTATGTGGTATTAAATTGGAAGCTATGGGACTATTAAGGGAAAATTCTGATGGCATTCTGTGTAGGAAATATAAGATGATAAAAAGTTAGGGGGGTTGTTTTCATTATGGAATTTCACAAAAGGATCTTCCAATCTAGCTTAGAAAGCTACTGCTATAAAAGCATCTTAGTGATATTTTAAGTAATGTGATAGTCCAATTTACAAAATGTTTTATTGGCTCTGCCTTTACTAGAATTGGTGTGAGGCTAGAATTAGAGCCAAAAAAATTTCAGAGCATTGACTTGGATACAAACCTTCCCATGAGCGAGTAGACAGGCACCTTAGTTCACTCAAGAAGTAGAGATGGTCATGAAACTCCCTACTGCTGAATTTCTCTGCCATATTTAATCACTCTACCAACTGGTACAAAATGAACTTGACTGTGGAGTTTTTTTTTCTCCACTTCGTTTGCTGCCTCTGAAATGATTATTTAATACATATTTAGTTGCATACAAGGCTTCAGCTTTCTCACCAGATGTGATGCCAAAAAGGCCAGAAATCTGCAAGTTCCCAGAAGTCCTGGGCAGCAGCAGTGCAGCTCAGAGACCAGTGTTTCATACTGCCTACCTTTCTGCCCCCCAAAAACCCACACACTACATGACTACAATGATCACTCAAACAAATTCATGTCACATCAAATAGCAAAGCAAAATACACATTCCATGAGTGGAGCTTTGTTTCCAATTTCATTGTCATTATGAGTGTAATGACATAGAGAACTAAGGCATTAATTGAAAAGATATTAGGGCAGGGTCAATGAAATGCAGAGGTATGCTGATAGAAGAAGCCAACTTTCAACACCAATAAAACCAATAAAACTGTCATGGCTATATAATAAATAGTAGGTCCTTCTCTTTTAGGGATATGCTGTTGGCTGGTAGCTAGTAAGAGAGACGCTGACTCCTAGGGATGGGCACAAACCTAAAAATCCTGGTTCAATTTGGGGTGGCCGAACACCAAATGGAACCGAGCCAAAAATACCCCGAACTGAACTGGTCAACCTTTCGTAGCAAGCCAAGATTGAGTATCCCTTTTGCAGCAAGCTGCAGCTGAAAGAAGGGGGCGGTTGCCCGGGAAGGATTAAATGGCTCACAGCCATTTAACCCATCCATTTCCCAAACCCAACTGGTGAAATGGACAACATTCTGGTAAATGTTTGGGGAGCGTGACTTCCCTGAACATCAGTTCAAGGGTTCCAAACCGGGCCAAGTTCATGCCGAATTTTGGCTCATGAACCGATTTGTGCCCATCCCTACTGACTCCCTCTTCTCAAGTTTGTTTCAACATACATTTGTTGTAGTTATGGCAGGGTGAGAGATAGCTATGAAGTCACAATAAAAGTGAATTTCAGAGCCAAAATTTCACACTTGGCAACATAGGCCCTCTCAAGTAATAAATATAACAACAGATCAGGATTTTATAGCACAGTGCTTTCTAGGCTATATTATCCCAAATGATTGTGAGGAAAAGTTATTAATGTTGGATTGTAGGGATGAAGGGGAAGCTGAAAGTGGCATATACTAATCCTGAATTCGATTGAAATTTTATCCTTGAGATTATTTATGTCAGTAATTTCTTTTTTTAATCTACACACTATTTCCACATACCATTTTTGAAAACTATGTGAGAAAAAGACTACTTCTGGTTATTCTTGTTCTGAATGCAGAAGACACACTAAAAATACCTCTACTCTTGTTTTACTGAACCTATGAATGCTGCATTTCTGAGATCATGAGATTTAATAATTTTAAAAAGATCACACAGCAGTTGCTCACAAATGGAAGGTGGGGATACTTGAAATTGACATTTGATATGATATTTCTGTAACAAGGAGGTTGGTGCTACAAATGAAAGACAGACCTGTTCATGTACCATACAGAGATGTCATTCCATGACAAGCCTAAGGATTTTTCATTATGATATGTACAGAACTGACTGTAGCCATGTACATAATTTCTAATTGCTCAGTCTAGAAAGAATTGAAAACAGCCCCTCGCAAGAGATAGCCAGAGGCACAGAGATACTTCCCATGAGCAGCTTCTCTCATAGCCAGCTGCTCAGTGCCTCATAATCTCTGCCAAAACATCTCTCTGGTTCATCAATTAACAGCACCTGCTCCCCACAGCTTATTGGATCAGAAACACCAAAGCACCTGGCTCAGCAGTATTACCAGTGACTCAGCATTACCTCCCACAAACACAGTCCACAGCAGCATGCAGGAGGCCATAACCTCCATCACCTTGTGTAACAAAACAAGCAGACGCACATGAATAAAGACAGCATTGTAACATTTCCATTAGATTTTAAAGCCATGTGCAGGGACTGCTGTAAAATATTCTTGCACTTGACTACAATTCTGTACTGGATAACACTGGTGGTAAAAAAAACTCAGGGCCCAAATTTCTGTCAAATTCAAGGTAAAACTTAAAGTGACTACATCCAAAGCAGTTTCCATCATTCTCCTCCCTTCCATTGTGTCCTCAAAACAACCCTTTGAGGTAAATTATGCTGAGTGTATGACTGCCCAAGGTCACGGATCTAGCTTTCATGGTAGGGTGGGGATTTGAACCTGAGTCTCCTAGATCCTAGTGTGACACTCCAGCCTCTATTCCACATTGGCAAACAGAATCATAGAGACTACTGAACCTTCTGCTATTTCTTCTTTAATTCAAAATGAAGTGTTAAAAGGGGCAGCAGAGTTGAGAAAAGCTTAATCTTCCAAAATTTCCTCTTTTATACAACTACTAAAATGTACTTATTTAAAAAAATTGCAAGCCACCTCTATAGAGATCTGCTTAATGTACAGCAACTCCAATGCAGTCACCCCAGAAGAGTTGCTTCTGAGCAGTAGAAAATAGTATTATTATTTCTTCTACATAATAGGATGGTGATAACAGGAATTAGAAAACACAATGAATTTTAACTATCTTGTAAGCAGCTACAAAAATAAAATGTATGGACTCCATTTGCAAATAACTGCATAAAACATAAAATTCCAAACTCTCTCTCTCTCTCTCTCTGTGTTAGGGGTGGAGGTGTCAGATTCACAAGAAGTACTCTGAATACAAAATTGGGGTTCCTTTAAGAACTGTGGATTGGAATATAAATCCTACCCCCACTCCCACCCCATAGCTGTGGGCATCTGTTGTTGAGGTTGCTGTCCAACCACTTCCAAGGCAGAAGTAATGTCTGCTGGGCTCACAGCTGTCCCAAAGGAGACAACCGGCAGCAGTAGGGTCAGCTGAGGGCTGGGGTGTCAACTTCTATCAGTTTTGTCCATTGAGGTCCTCCAGCAATATTGCAGAAATTAAGAACACCAGCTTGGGAATCATTTAAAAGAACAAACTGTTGTCCTCTTGTTTCAATTTTTTCAACAGCGTTGCAAGCCATTATGGGTGCCAGTGCTGGCAGAAAGGCAGGATATAAAAATTCCCAATAAATGAATAAATAATTACTACTCAGAATAACATTACCCAACTCATAATTGCTAGGTTGGCAAGCATCAGTGGGAGATTCACCAATGCAGTTGGGCCCTTGCCAGCAATGTATGATGTTGCTGACAATGTGTTGACATCACTTCCCGTTTGACATCAGCACATTGCTGGGGTATTCTAGTTTTCAGGTTAAACCACAGTTTTGCCCAGAAGCTAGAGCAACCCCAGCAACATGCTGATGTCAAATCGGATTGTATGGGAAGTGACGTC
Source organism: Lepidodactylus listeri (assembly GCA_029233225.1). Lineage (NCBI taxonomy): Eukaryota > Metazoa > Chordata > Lepidosauria > Squamata > Gekkonidae > Lepidodactylus > Lepidodactylus listeri. The sequence goes on from JARCFY010000003.1 coordinate 107,026,954, forward strand.
AGCATGTCAGGATGGCGGCTGTCATCTGCCCTTTTCTCCTTCTGCCACCTTAGCAGCAGCAGGAAGACCCCACTGGAGGCAAGGGATCCTCCATCCTCAGTGAGAACCTGGCAGGCCTAATAATTGCTGACATAACAATGTCTGGAACACACATTTGCCTAGCTCACTATGCTCAGATATCTTAGAATTAAGCATCATTTCCCTGAGAACTTCTTACATACTTCATAGAACAAAACAAGCATATATAGGATATTTTAAATAATTAAATCTATTTTTGTTCTAAACATTGCTTCACTCCGGATGAACTTTCCGGTGAATTTTAGGCCTCATGAAACTGCGGGTACACCCAGCAATTTCCATAACCTTTATTTCCAGTTTGGTGTAGTGGTTAAGAGTGGCAGACCCTGATCTGGAGAACTGGGTTTGATTCCTCATCCTCACTCCTCCACATGCAGCCAGCTGGGTGACCTTGGGTCAGTCACAGTTCTCTCAAAGCTGTTCTCTCATGAGCAGTTATCTCAGAGCTCTCTCAGCCCCACCTACCTCACCAGGTATCTATTGTGGGGAAAGGAAGGAAAGGAGATTGTAAGCCGCTCTGAGACTCTGAGTAAAGGGTGGGATATAAATCCAACTCTTCTTGTTTTGAGTTTAGCTTGAGGTGGCAACAAACATTCCTCACCACAAGCCTCAATATTAATCCATATTTATTAAATACTAGGAATAAGGCCTGTTGTGGAAATAAATACAATGGGCTCTAGAAACAGGCTCTGTGAGAGTGCCAGGGACTTGGGCACTCAGTGTCAATTTGTTGTGGCAACCCCAGCACGGTATAAGGACACAGAGTCCACCATTTTCTCCAGGGGAACTGATCAATGCCATCTGGAGAACAGTTGTAATTCTGAGTGATCTCCAGCCCTCCCCTGGAGATTGGCAACAGTGGTTTCCCAAATGGAATGGCTGGTTTGGAGGGTAGAGTCTATGGCATTGTACCTGTCTGAGGCCCCACCCCTCCTCAAACCTTATCCTCACCAGGCTCCATCCCTCAAATCTTCAGGGATTTCCCACCTGGAGTTGGCAACCCTATCTCCTTTCCAACCAAGCACCAACCGACCTTTATCTCCCCCTCACTGTTCAGCTTTCCATCTCCCCCCCACCTACAGCCTCTACCGTGCTCTGAAGCCCTGAATGCCACATCACATTGGCTGTTATGGGGGGGGGGGGGGAGGAAGATCTCAGCAGGGTATAAGGTAACTATGAGTTTTCTCCCAAAGGCCAAAATAGGTGTGGAAAGGACCCTTTACTGACAGAAAACCAAGCTTGGTTGACCAGCAGCAGGCACCAAGGGGAAAGTAGGGTTCCCAGCTGTGAATAAGGAAATACCTGGAGATTTGGGGGGTGGATCCTATGGAGGGCAGCGGGGGGGGGGGGCAGAATGACTCAGCAGAAATTTCACAACCTGGAGCTGGCAATGGACTGGCCCCAATGAGTTCCTCACAAAGGCGTAGAAAGGGTTTTGTTTCTTTGTCTTTATACTGATAGAACCAAGCTTGGTTGCTTACCAACAGCCACTGAGGGGAAAGTTAGAATGCTTTGGCCGCTGGCCTCCATGGCATTCTATTCAGCTGAGGTCTTTCCTCTCCTCTCCCCCCTCCCCAAACTCTGGCTTCCTTAAACTGGCTTCCTTACCTGGAGCTGGCAACCCTATGAATTCCTCACAACAGCCACTTTGTCCCCCACAGGAGCTGAGCAAAAGAACTGCCTTCGTCATAAGACACAGTCCTTCTGACAAAAAAGTGGCTGAAAGGAGAGTGGGTGGGGAAGAGGAGCAGACCCAGCCCCCAGCCAATGGCATGCAAATACTCTTGAGTGGCGACTGATGGGCCAATGGCTGAGGGAAAGCATTTTACAGCCAATAGAGCACATGGAATGTTGCCACCCCACCTGGCTTTTATATAATAGAGATAGAAGTGTATTAATTAATGCACTTTAATTATTAAATGCACATTCATCACTGTACATTTAACACTGAGGCTTGTGGGAAGGATTTTTTTTGCTTTTTCCATAAAAGATGAAAAAACCCCCAGAGAAACAGAAGCTGGGAGGATTACAAAAGAGAATAATATTAAAAGCCTCTGCAGCTGGTCAGACAAGTTCAGGTACTGTTCAGCTTCTTTTCCCCAGAGCCCCAGAGCTTATTGGAGTGTACACAGTTTCCTGAACTCCAAGCAGCACCTGGGACTTAGACAAAAATAGACTTAAGCTAAAAGTATATTTGTGTAGAAATTCTCAATTTACATTACAAATCAATTTAGAACTCTTTAAAAAATACCTGGAGTTTCCTTTATTATTCATCAATTATGCCTGTAACTGCTGGTCCAATTCAAAACTGAGCTGAGAGGACTTTCATCCATTACTAATCAGAGTTCAGCTTTCCTAAGTATAATTTGATTGCCTAGTCACATTGTACATATTCCATTCATTTTTTGTTAGATTTCCCCCCCCCTAAATTGTGTTATCAGTAATTGTGGGGGTCCTATGATGTATATTAGGGTCTCAATTAATCATGATTGACAAACTTTCCTGAAAGGCAAACGGCCAACTATTGCCCACCCCCTTTGGCAATGTATACTGCACTGTAGCATGTAAAAAAGCTTGGCTGCATCCCAAGCTACACTCTCTGTTCATGTAGGCAACTGTGGGTTCCAAGAGGCCTATTACAATAGCAACTATGCTCCTTATAATAAGACTTAGAACATTCTAGTATGCACAGGGTTCCTTAGAAGATATGACAATTCTATATTTAAACACTGATTAGTGGCTTAGTGGTAGGATTGCCAGGTTTCTCCTGGCAACTGGTGGGGGATGGGGGGGACTTACCTGGAGAAAGGAAGAGGCCCAGGCTTTGTTGCCAGCATTGCACAGGAAGTGATGTCATCACACGTGCAGCATCCAGGTGATGGTCTGGTATTTGGTCAAAAACTCAATGGTAAAACCGGTTCCTACCATAGCATTTCTGCCTAAATACCAGAGCATCACCTGGATGTCACTGGTGTGATGATGTCACTTCCTGTGTGACACCGGGGATGAGACCTGAGCCTTTCCCTTTCTCCAGGTAAGTCTTACCAGCTGGCCAGCTGATCAGCAACTGGGAGGCAGTGTCAGTTGACATGGGACCCCTGCCTAAACCAGGGGGTCTGGCAACTCTATTTAGTGGATAAGACACTGCTTAAAACACTTTCCCGAGTCAGTCTATCCTGCAGCAAGAGAGAAAAGGTTCTGGCTGAGGGAACTGCCAGTTTCTTTGCAGGTCCAAGCCAAAGAAATAAAGCATCAAGAGCAGCAGCAGGAAAATGAGCCACTAAAGAGCATGTAGGAAGAAGAAGACCTGTGCTTCTGTAAGTTAATATTTTGGACTTGCTGTTTTCTTTGTCTTACTGGGCACCATTTGTTAGGACTTGCCTTTGTTCAGAGACCCTGTCTGCAAATGTTGTTACATTCATAATAGGGGTCCTTTCGAGAAGGAGCTCGGGGGAGCGCAGCTCTGGGAGTTGGTGCCAGCCCCCCCCCCCCGCGGGGAAATGCCTGCTTGTGTCATGGCTGCAGCAAAATGACCCCGTCCCCTGGAAAGGTCCTTGTTCCTCCGACCAGCCTTCTGAAGGCTTCAGCCACCATTTGAAGCTACCCCCCAGAATAGTGGTATTTCTGAAACCTGGATTAGTAGCTGTCCCATCTCTGCCAGCTTCTTTCTTTCTTTCTTTCTTTCTTTTTTCTTTCTTTCTTTCTCTCTCTCTCTCTCTCTCTCTCTCTCTCTCTCTCTTTCTCTCTCTCCTTTCTTTCTTGCCTTCTTGACATACTTCCGGTGATGTCAGGTGGTTTAGCATATGCAAATAAGTTATGCTAATGAGTTATGCTAATGAGCTCCTGCACCTCTTTTTCTACAAAATGACTCCTGGTTATGATTCAGTTATACTAGTGATTGTAAAGTTGTTGGGCTTATGATAAATGATTGCTAGCTTAAAAATGTTTTCATTTTGAGGCAATTTCACAATTGCTTGACAGCCACGAATATGCTGTCACTTATTGATATGAATGCCCCCCCCCCTAATTGGAAAAGTTAATTTAAGAGAGGGATATAGGAAGCTAGGGTTTTGCTAGGTTATATCTCCAGATTAGATTATCCTATGATCTCCTTTAGGGCCAAAGTACACAATACTTTTTTAACAAGTTAGGTTTGGGACCCAGACATAACTCATTTTCCCCACAGTTACATAGTAGCTATGAGAAACATAGCTCTTAAAGCCTGCAAGAGGTCAATTTGGCTTAGGACCGTGGCATGGAAGAAGTGGCTCTTTCCTCTCCCCACCTATTTCCTGAGCCAAAAAGGCCCCAGTGGAGCATTATTTGCAAAACTTTGAAGCTGCCCATTGCTTGGTAAAAAGAATAGAATAGTCCTGAGCCAAATTGGGCTTCTGCATGCTTTAAAAGTGACATTCCTGCACCTTCTTGGTGACTTGGCAAACATGAGTCAGGTCTGGGTAGAGGCCTCCTGCCAACAGCTGTCATTGCCATGGAGAATATTTCTTTTTAAAAATGTGTGTGCATTGCGATGCCGTTTCCAGGAAAAAGCCATAAGTGATGTAGGGTAGCTCTAGGAATTGCACAGAAACTCTATGGTTTTACCATAATGCTTCTGGCAATTCCTAAAGCTACCCTACACTTCCAGGCTTGCCCCAGGAGTGATGCAGAAATACACAAGACACTGTGACCTACCATGTCACCACCTCTGAAACTTGGGCTGGTTGCCAGACAACTAGATTATTTATTATATATTTATTTATTTATTTTTTCGATTTATACCCCGCCCTCCCCGCAAACGGGCTCAGGGCGGCTTACATGGGCGCATAGGCCAAAAAATGACTTCACTTTCTGACATTTTATGGCTGGCTTTGCTTCTCCCAGTAGCTATTTTGTATTTGGCTCCATCTCCTTCAGTAGCCGTTTAGTATAGCAGCAGGCTCGGGGAGGGGGGGGGGGAAGGTTAAAGAAAAAAAGTCATCACATTAACAGCATGATGTCATTTCCAGAGTGACCCAGGAAGTGTCATCACTCTGTTCTAGGATTCAGTGCAAACTTCATGGTAAAACTCCATGGTCACTTGGAGAACAGAAATAACATCACACTGTCAACACAACAGTGCCTGCCATTGCCCTGCTCTCCTAGTGTCCCACCAGGTGCTAGCCACTATTGGGTAATGCTACTTTCTGATAAGGAAGTCCACAGAAACAAGTTTATTAATTTTCATAAACTGTACTTAATAACACCTTTGAAAAAAACTGGATGACATTGTGACTTTTTAATGTTTCTTTTCATACGGATTTGGTTCCTGTTTACTCACTGATGTAAACTCCATTGTCTAATTTCACGTATATGTGACTGTCAGATAAAGTTATCTGCCTCTCCAGTTCAACTTCACTGGCCTTTTCTCTCTGTTTCTTGCTCTACACAAGCTGTTTGTCTAAAATCTGACTGGTTTCCTATCCAATTATAGACAGGATTACAGTGCTGATTTTTATTTTGAAAGTAATGGCTTGCTTCAAATTATGGTGATTTAGAAAACAGACAGCCCTGTTAAAAGCAGCTCTGAATTTCTGAGGCCATCATTCCAGGCACCTGGCCTCTAATGCTAATCTCATTCAACACCGAGAACTGAGATAAAGAAATATTACCATTTTGTTCCACAGTACATCATATTTCTGGAAGCTTCTGTAATTACAAGTGATTTATTCAAATTTTGCCTTGCTTGCATCAGCTAAACTGTGATGTTCCCTACCATTCTCTAATATTAATAGGAATGTCTGGTGGTTGTTTTTTTTTTTTAAGAATTATTGAGATATAGCAGGAATACCATTCAGAAACCAGCTGGCAAAACCATGTGCATATTTGCAATATTAAGTGATGAAAATGGTTCCACCTCCTTTCTTAATTTGCATAATGAGGAAGGGACCTGTAATATTTCCATTCCTACCAGAATAATCCCATAACCAGAAATATGTAGAATCCATGCTCAAAAATAATATGCAATCATGTTTGGGAAGTGAAATGCTTCTCTTTACTGTTAGAAGCCGGCTTCTGGACAACCTTTCTCCCGTCTAGAGAGGAGACCACTCAGGAGGCTGCCAGTAAACATGAATACTTGAGCTGGCTGGCAAGCAGTGGAAACAGCAGTTAGCGTTTGCTCAGTTCTCATTCTGCAACATGTCAGAACTGCCTGCCAGCATCTAGCCCGGCAAAAAAGGGGGGCAGTAAATGCTGAGGGACTCAAATATTAACACATATCAAAAGAAGAAAAGGAAGGGGAAGTTTGGTCTTATACAATGGTTCAAGAGAACATGGCCCTTTTTCTCAAGCAACTCTGCCTTCTCAATAGTTTTGTTCATTCCAATTATTTATTTATTTAAAATGTTTGCCTTTCCTCTTGGCTCAAGGCAGATGGTAGTTAATTAAAACACTACAATTTAAGTTTAGAAGATATTTCTCTATGAAGGGTATGTGCCTGACCTTCCAACGGACCATTTCAGAGGTTACCATGATCTTTCCACCATGTAGAGAATTGGCTAGCTTTAGATATAATGCCAACCCATGAAACACTCTTATGCTCCTCTGTTTTTCATTTCTAAGCTGATGGAAGATGTCTGACAGAGGGCTGTCCGAAAGTTTCACACTGCAACAGTGGTGGTGAACCGACCATGTCTTACCTAAAGTGAAAAAGTGGTTGTTATACATAACAAATGGGGACCGGCAAGGACTTGTTGGGGGGCAGCCATCCCATGTGCCTCACCACTGTCCCCCACTGTCATTCTTCCTCTCTGTTTCTGTCTCTTTCTTTTCATTTCAGCCATGGTTACTGTCGTCCCCCTCACTGCTACTCTCATTCCTTCCCTCTCTGTTTCTGTCTCCCCCCACCTTTTCAGCCATGGCTACTAGCCTTTCCCCACTCCCACCCTATACTGTTATTCTTTCTCTCTCTGTTTCTGTCTCTTTCTTTCCCAGTTCAGCCATGGGTACTGTCACCCCCCCCCCCCCCCCCAACTCTTGCAGCTACTGTCATTCCATCTCTCTGATTATGTTTCCTTTCTTTCATTTCAGCCATGGCTACTGTCATTCTCCCCAATGCCATGCTACTGTCATTCCTCCTCTCTGTTTCTGTCTCTTTCCCCCCCATTTCAGCCACAGTTACTGTCATTCCCACCCCACACACTGTTATTCTTTCTCTCTGTCTGTCTCTTTTCCATTTCACTTCACCCATGCTTTCAGTTCTTCTCTCCCCTAGGGGTGCGTATTTGGAAATTTCTGAGCCCCGCCCCCAACAAATAGATGAAAATACCTTATTGGTATTTTTTGGCTATCCATTCAACCAATATACATTCCAGGATTGTTTTGGCTATCTGACATAGCCGATTCCAACCCTCCCCCCCAAAAAATAGCCACAGTTAAAGGGCATTTAAAGGGATCACAGTCCCTTTAAATACCTTCGGGGTGAATCAGTAGCTTGGAGATGGTGTTTAAAGGTTCTGTGAGACCTTTAAACACCTTCCCCCTCCATTGGAACAGATAGAAGATGGGGGCACCTTCTTTGGGGGCCCATGGGATTGGACTCCATGGTCCAATCTTTTGGAAACTTAGGTGTTCTTCTGAGGAGAGGCACCAGCAGCGATTCTGCAAATTTGGTGCCTCTACCTTAAAAAACAGCCCTCCCAGACCCCCGGATAGATTCCCAATTATACCCTATGGGGACCATTGACATAATGGCCCCCATAGGATATAATGGAGCTGAGAAAATTTGGGATTCCTGAAAAATCTCAAATCTGAATACCATTCCAATATTGGAATCCAGAAATATTGGGAGATAATACTTTTTGGCTTCATTATACCTGAATCCGAAAAATGCTGATTTTTTTGTGCACCTCTAGTTCCCTCACACTGTCATTCCTTTTCTCCTGCTCCTCCTCCCCTTTACCCATCTGCTTGCCTCTACTGCATTCCAGGACTCATGGAGGGGGGTGGCGCCTCACCTGCTTGCCTCCCCAGTCCCCTCCCCACCAGTATTTATGGTTCTCTGATAGGCTGCTGTATTCCTGAGCTTTCCTGCAGCCACTGCAGGTCTCACAGAAGGTGGGCATTCCTCCCCAATCAACCTGTCCCACTGCTGCCATCTTTCTCAGGACTCTCCCAGCCTCTGCCTGTCTTCACTGCAGCTGGTGGGCACTCCTCTGTCCTGCTGCTACCACTTCAGGACTTCGCAGCTTCCACAGGTCTCTCCCAGCGCCTGCCTCTCTGTCTCTGGAGGCTGCTGCAATGTGTCTGCCTCATCTTTGCTGGCTGCCTTTTGAGAATCCTAATGGCTGGAGTAGGCCCTACTCCTCTACTGAACACCTGAGGTTCCTCCCAGCCCAGTCATGTTTTTTTTCTCCAGCTGCCATTAGGAAAGACAATCACGCCCCCCCCCCCACCACAGTGGTGCTGCAATGTTTAGGTTTTGTAGAACCATCCTGCCTTTTTACTTACTTTCAGGTTTTTCTGCAACCCTCGGAAGTCCCCAGAGTTTGCAGGAAAGTCTTACTTCAGTGTAAGTGGCCTGATCCCCAGATTTAGCTATCCATAGATTTGGCTATTAGTATATAGATGGCTCAGAGGTTAAGGTGCTGAGCTGCAGACTGGAAGGTCAGTAGCTTGGCAGTTTGAGACCCGAGTGCTGTGTGACAGAGTGAGCTCCCATCTCTGGCCCCAGCTCCTGCCAGCCTAGCAGTCTGAACACAAGAAATTGCAAGTAGATAAATAGGTACCGCTTCAGTGGGAAGGTAACACTGTTCCGTGCATCTTGGCATTTAGTCATGTTGGCCACATGACCACGGAAAAGTCTTCGGACAGTGCTGGCTCTTCAGCTTGGAAATGGAGATCAGCACTGCCCCCTAGAGTTGGATTCCACTGGCTTTTAAGCAAGGGAAACCTTTACCCTTACTATATAGATGTCCATGTAATGGGTCAAATGGGAAATTTCTGGGGAGCTGCATTGAATTCCTCAGTTACTTGACCCTATACTATCCTATTACTTTGTACCACTACATACAAACATTCCTTCAACTACCATTGGCACCAGTCCAGACACAGACACAAATCTCCTTGTGCTTGGATCTCCACTGCTAAAGTCTAAGCCAGAATGGAGGAAGTATGAGAAGTATTGAAAAAGTCGTACCTACTTAGGTGTCCCAAATCTTCTCCCAGTGGCACCCTTCTTCTTTTTTGAGCAAGGAAAAGATGTGCAACATGCATAGTAACAGTTGTTTAAGAAGCATGAATTTAAGAAAAGTGGGCTTAGGAATTTGGAAGGATGAGATTTAGGATCAGTGAGCAATGATTTCTTCCAAGTCCAGAATTTGCATCAGTGGTCACCATCACTTTGTAAAGATAATACTTCTAAACTTGAGACTAGAGTTGCAGTCAGACAGTATGCTTATTGTGTTGTGGGCATGCCTCTAATTTTACCTGAGTTTATTTGTTCTGCAGAGATTTGATCAGACATCCCACTCTTCACCTGCTTCACCACGCACTCACCCTGTGGGTGACTGATCAGATGATTGCTGTGTGGTAACCACAGAGCCAGCATACAGGCGCTGTCCCATCCCAATAAACAGGAGAGAGGGTTTTTTTGGGAGGGGGTTTTCCACTCAAAGCCAACTCCCCCAGGGGCTCCCAATCCTGAATGACAGTCTGTGTGCTGGAGTACATCAGCGGTGATGCGACAACCCAGGGGTGATTGACTGCTTATGTGCACATCGCTAACTGCCTTTTAAAACAGAACAGTGCAAAACAGCTTGACTTCATAAAAGAGTGGTCAGACATCCGGAAATGTGATGTGAAACCAGCAAGATCTGTAAAGATAGGACTTTATCTGATGTCAGGAAAGCTGAGGATGAGAACAGGGGTCCGACAACTGCTATATGGGATACCAATGATGCTGTCTGAACAAGCAATTTAAATCTGGAAGGGAGAAGCAATGACACCAGATCAGAAAGCCCATCTGACCACAGCCTAGGTTACTATGACTTCTGTGTTGTTTCTCTCATATTGTTTGATTACCCACAAACTAAATATCAGCAAATTATCAAAAAGAAATTACACTCAAGATGATTTCTCATTTCCCAATTGCCTTCTTTTTAGAAGTGAAAGAGCCAAAGTTAACATTGATTTTGATTTTTTGTTCTTCACTAGACATAAAAATTGACAGAAAGAAGCTGACAGAGTCACTGTTGGTAATGGAATGGAAGTTCCCCAGGTACTATGTCCTAGCACCCTTCACACTGACAAGAACTCAGAACCCAGTCCTCCTATTTGGGCTGACAGAAGCTAGATGAAGCTAGACATATCTGAAGAAGGGAGCTTTGACTCTCAAAAGCTTATATCTTTACAATTTTGTGGGTCTCTAAGGTGCTAATGGACTTGAATCTAACTGTTCTAGTGCAGGCCAACACTCCTACCCTCTGAAAGAAGGTAGAATGTTTGCTATATCCAGATAGATATAACTAGTAACATGGATTGTTCCACATGGAGTAGGATTGCCAGCTCTGGGTTCAGAAATATCTCAAGAGTTGAGGATAGAGCCTCTAAAGGTGGGCTTTAGGGAGGGGTGGTATCTCAGTAGGACATAATGCTATACACTCCACCTTCCAAAGTAGCCATTTTTTCCAGGAGAAATGGAAGAAATGTTGTGAGTAAATAAATAATAAATAAGCTATCAGTCGTAATTCCAGGAGATCTTTAGCCCCCACCTGGAGGCTGGTAACTCTAACATGGAACTAGCCCAAAACTGTTCAAACCCACCCTGTAGGCAGTAAAAAGAGAAGATAAGGGTTGAAATACTGAGAAAGAGAATATAAATCCTCCTCCCCAACGTAAAGCATGCACACCCAGAACTGAGGTCACTGAGCAGTCTAATATTTTTAACTCTCTATATTTTGCACGTTCTTAAAACAGTCCTACATTTAGTAAAGGTTGACTTAGTGATTGATTTATTTTCATGCACATTATTGCATTGATGTTTTGCAAACAGGAGCTCTCTTGAACTGCATTTCATGTGGCTTCTTAACCTTAGATGAGTTTTTAAAGCCTCCAGCAAAACACAGGCATGGTTCAGGGAAATATGTAAAAAGCTGTGACGTGAGTGCAGATTTCTCCATGTACCTCTCCAGCTTGGGGCACGATAAGCATATAAAGCTGCCTATACCAAGTCTGACCACTGGTCCATCTAGCTCAGAAGAACTGGTTAGTCTGACTGGCAGCAGTTCTCTAGGGTCCTCAGGCACAGCAGGCCCTCAGAGACGCCAGGGATTGAATCTGGAACCTTCTGCATGCAAAGCACATATTCTGTCACAGGTCCATGAACCTTGTCCCCAATCCAGATCTGAAGAACGCTTGCATGTTTAAACAAATGTGATAGCTGCTTCACAGAAAGAACCTCTATTTCCTAATCGGTGGAGGTCTCAGGATTCAAAGTGGTGACCACAGTGCTAGTGAGGGTAAAGGAACTGCCCAAGCACCACTGAAAGTGATGCTAGTCATCTACTTACCTGTCATGCACAATAGCCAAAGCTTTACACTTCAGAAAAAGGGCCAGCAGAGAAACTGGACAGCTTTGTTGTCATTATCATATGATTCCACACAACAAAAGTCCTGTAGTGTTACCTGTATACGACCTCTACATACCATTTCAGACACCATGTGTCAAATAAAATTCTCCCCTGTTAACAGATGGGAAACAGAGGGGCACAACCTGTTCTAATTAGATTAATGGAAAGTGACAATTTTCATAGCAAAGAAGCCAGGTTTCCAAAAAGTATGTGGGAAAAGTTGGAAGGAATTAATCTTGAAACATTAAAATTAAGTAAATTTTTAAAAAGTACGTATTATATTATTTCAGTAGAGCACAAAATGGATCTGAATAGATAAAACTTACCACATCACTTGCTAAACATGTACTACCCAAAAACTATTTCCCTAATCTTTTCTGTTTCCTGACCCAGCAACCCCCTCACTCCCATTCCCTGGTATTTCCTTTTCTCATTCCTTTAGTTTTCCACTATATCTTATCATACAAACAACATATTCGATGATAAAACTGAAGAATCTGCATTTTCATTGCGGCTATCAGCAATGGGAAAAGGAGGATTTTAAAAAAAAAACCCTTTGTGTCAGAGTCAAGAAATCTGACTTCACAGCTTCATTTTAAAGGAAATTTTGAGGGAGGAAAATGATACATGCAAAACAATTAAATTCCATCTCCTGAAGTGCTCTAGCTGGCTTCTTGCATGCCAAAGGGCAAAAACGTTGTAACAGAACACAGCACATTCACAACTTATCATTGCTAGAATCCCACCTTCCCACTTTTTAATTTTTTTTCTCCCAAAGAAAATTACTTTAAGTGGTTCTGCTATCCCTTTTGCTTCAAAGAAATGCTATACTTCTCTTTGAAGTATAAAAGCCTTGTAAGAATAAAAAAGCAATAATACTTAAATGCCTTTGTTGTTTCTAGCCTATTATAAATGAATATCAGGTAATAAAAATGGTAGTTTTAAGGTAAGTTAGCTGATTGGGGCAATGAATACATTTGGGGGGGGGGGAGAAGAGTACTCTGAAATACCTGAGAAATATTTATATGGAATGCTCTTCTGCAGAATTGTATGATTGTGTACAAAGGACTGTGAGCCTTACAATAAGCCAGTGTTTATTATAATCTGGAATTTCAGGTGGGGGGGATTCTCCTTAGTTATCTCAGTGCAATGACAATTCAACAGGTCAACAGTGAGTTTCTTCCAAACTTTTAATTACACCTGTTCTGCACTTGCTCCACTGGTTCCCAATTAGTTTCTGAGTTTAATTCAAGGCATTGACTATCACCTACGAAGACCTTAATGGCCTAGAACCAACATATTTAAGACCACCTCTCCCAATATGCCCCACTGCACCAGCTGCACACAGTTGAGCTGCCAAAGATGCCATACTGCAAATGGGTAAGATCAGCACTTGCACATTCTCTGTTGTAGCTTCTAGTTTATGGAATGGCCTGCCTGAGAGGTCAGGAAGAATCCCATACTTCTGTAATTCTGCAGATGGTGTAAAATGGACTAGGGCTGTGAGAAAATGGAATTTATTCAGGAGGATGCTTTTATAAAGGGACATGGGATGTACTTGATGGCACTGTTTCCTGTATGTATTCCCCTGTTCTTACTGCATTATTTTCTAATTTCTGTTATCCAGTTTTTCCATTTTGTATAAGTCATGCCTCACACTATTATTCTTACATGTATACCATTTATTGATGCAAATCAACATAGCATTCACCTTCATCAGCCCTATTCTTTAATGAAACACAGGGTTGTGTCTCTGTGTTAAGTGCTGTCCAGTCACTTTTGATTTACAGTGACCCTATGAATTAATCACCTCCAAAACATGCTATCATTAATAGCCTTGCTCAGTTCATGCAAACTGATGATAAGAACATAAGAAAAGCCAATGTTGGATCAGGCCAATGGCCCATCCAGTCCAACACTCTGTCACACAGTGGCCAAAAATACCAGGTGCCCGCAGAAGGTCCAGCAGTGGGGGCAGGAAGCCCTCCCACTGTTGCCCCACCCAACACCACCCAACACCAAGATTATAGAGCATCACTTGCCCCAGACTGAGAGTTCCTATCTATACTTTGTGGCTAATAGCCACTGATGGACTTCTGCTTCATATGTTTATCTAATTCCCTCTTCAAGCCGTCCATGCTTGTAGCTGCCACCACCTCCTGTGGCAGTGAATTCCACAACATGATCATGGCTTCCTTTACTGAGTCAATCCATCTCATGTTGGATCTTCCTCTTTTTTGCTGACTTTAACTATTCCTAGCTTTTCCAGTAACTCTTGTCTTCTCATCCTATGACCAAAGTACAGTAACCTCACTTCAGTCAATTTAGATTCTAGAGAGCGTTCAGGCTTGATTTGATCTAAGACCCACTTATGTGTCTTTTTGGAGGTCTGTGGTACTTGTAAAACTCTGCTCCAACACCATGTTGCCAATGAAACAACTTTCTTCCTGTCAGCTTTCTTCATATCCAACTTTCATGCCCATTAATAGTAATGGGAAATACTGTAGCATGAATTATCTTGACATTTAAGGATCTTTTCTAGCTCCTTCATGGCAGCCCTTCCCAGTTTCAATCTCCTTCTGATTTCTTGTTTGATAATTGAGCCAAGCAACAGAAAATCTCCAATAATTTCAGGTTCTTCCCTGTCAACCTTAAAGATGTGTAATCCCCAGTTGTCCTTACTTGTGTCTTCTTGATGTTCAGCTGTAATCCTGCTTTGGCACTTTCTGCTATAACCTTCATCAGTAGTCATTTCCAAGACTTCACTATTTTCTGCTATTAATATGTATCATCTGCACATCTCAGATTGTTAATGTTCCTTCTGCCACTTTTCACTCCACCTTCATCTAAACCTAATCCAGTTTTCCTTATGGTATGCTCCTTATGGCATGCTTGAACAGACAGGGAACCTAAGTTCCCAGTTTTCATTTTTTTAAAAAGTTTCTAGCCTATTTTGTGTCTGAAATATGCTTCCCCCTCCTAAATCTCCACAAGGGAAGGGTATAGATACTTTAAAAAACCCTGGGAATTCAGAGAACCTGATGGTATAACAGTATATTGATATAATGCTATATTGATATAACACTATTCAGTAGCTAATTTTAAAAAGTAAAACCCTCTGCAGTAGGGAAAGAAAATGGCTACCATGGGAGAAATGGTTGCTGTGTGGCAGGGCCAGGAAAATATGTACTTTTCCACACACGTGGCAGCCACCCAGGCTTTGCTGCGATGTTTCCCAAAACTTCCAAGCTAAGGGGGTTTACAAAAGGCTAGACAAAAGCCATGGAAACCCCAGGAGGGGCACAAATGCACCCCAATGCTGTGGAGAAACAAGGAAGTGTCACATTTCCCAACAGCATTGAACTTGAAAATAACCCATGTAGAAACACCCCATCTCTTCCCATGACATGGTATTTCCTACTCCTCTAAAATGATATGGCAGGAATTGTAGAGAAGGATACATTTATAAGCCATGACATCCAGTTGAACATTATGGTACATAACTGTCGCTAAACTGCTGTTCTGTTACGCAAAATGGCTCTCTAGCCTTAAGGGTTTTTTTATGGCCTGACAATGTATAGTGGAAAATGGGACAACTGGTTTCCTGGAATGTTTAGCTCTAGGGTTGCCAGATTTTGGGAGTGGAGCCTGAGGCAGGCAGGGTATGCAAAGGAGAGGAGAGAGACTTCAATGGGGTATAATGCCACAGAGTCCACTTTCCAAAGTGTCTTTGTTACCTGGAAATCAGTTATAATAGTGGGAGATCTCTGGCCACCACCTGGAGGTTGGCAACCCTTTTAGCTCTCACCTACCTAGATGGGATCTGAAAAGAACACTTTGCACAGGTTGCATTGAGCAGCACTGTTAACTGCCTCTAAAGAATGATGTCTGAGGCTAGTACTTCCAGCTTGCCCTCTATAGGCACCATCTGTGTATTTGTAAACGGATTACAAAGTACTATTCAAGTCTCTTGCACTTTCTCCTCCAAAAGAAAAATACTTTGTAAAGTTGTCCTGGAACATTATGCCAGATGGGGAAGACCACTGTCTTATTATAAACAACTATGAATAGCTGGGGATGAACCAGGCCGCAATGAAGAAGGGCTTTGATCTGTTTTAAAAAATCTTGTCTCCACCTCATCATCAGATAATGGAGACAAAGCAAAAGTGCCTTTGTTCCTATTTTGCCTTCAGTATGCAACTTTGCCCCTATGTGCTTTATCAAAACACACTGCAATGAGATGAAAAGGCTTTATTCTTATATTTACATTTTTCCAGGCAAAAATTAGTAGGGCTAAATGCTCATCTGCAAGGAACCCAGTGTTAAGCAGTTGCTGTCACTGATAACTCCAGGGATTGTTCAGGCAAGGGAAATGTGTCGAAATTCACATCCTGAAATCTTCCTTCACCCTGAAAGGGAAAATGCAATCTATATGGTGTCCCCAGGCAGCAAAACAAAATAACTGATAATTCATTCCCCTTTTACTGGTGACTAAAATCTGATTCCTTGAGCAGCTGCCACACACAACCTCATAGGAAGACCTTCCCAGGAAAAAGCCACCTCCACTATGAGTAGCCTTTGACTGATTCATTCCATCACCATGATAGTTTGTAAGCTAAAGTTTTACCTTTCTTTGTTCTTTTAAGAATATGGCAAAACATCCTACTGTCTATATACTACAGACATTGAGGAAGGATGGGAAAGAGGAAAGTGCTGTCATTCATACTGCTGAAACAGACACTGGGGACAAGGTCCTGTCGGTTTCGTTGATGTAATTTTGAAAGCCCACATTTCTAGAGTCTGTAACTACTGCCTCTGAATCCTAAAACTGCATGGCCCAATATAGTAGGGATCCTTCTGTACTTGTCAATGAATATAACAAGGAAGGCTAAAATACCTTTTTCAAGATGGTTGAACTCAGTCATCAGTCATCCTTTAACATACTTCTAAAAAAACCCCCACTAAGGCTACGTGAGCCGCTCTGAGCCTGCTTGCGGGGAGAGCAGCCTATAAATACAACAAATAAATAAAATAAATAAAAAGGAAAAAGATTATTTTCCCCGCTCAATGATTTCAGGGCACTAGGATCAAACTGGGATAAAGAAGTGGCAGGTATGATAAGTCTTAAGCACTATCACACATATTTAAAAACCTTGGTCATCCCCCCCCCCCCCACATGGCTTTTTCTTAAGAAAAAATAATAATAAACTGGAAACAAAGATCTTGCCATCAGGACTCATCCACATGCATTTGTGAATAACATAAGACAATTCTGAACAATCTAAGGGAGGGATAATGAATAAGCATATGGGAAAATGGGATTGTAATGGCAAGCCCTGCCTCAATCTGTGTGTGTGTTCCCCAGAATACATGTGGTACATATGGCTGTTTCCATATAACTGGGAATTCTGCTTTTTCAAAAATGATAAATTCACAGAGAAAACTCTATATGAGTGCACTTATCTGTACATCGGCTCTTGACATGCATTGCAATTAATGTGTAGATTGGGAAACGAGTTTACTGATGCAACTACGCTTCCCTCTTCCATACACATTCCCAGCTTTCCCCTAACAGCATACTAGATCTTTGGAATGAACAGACAGTAGAGTAGTCGTGCCATTAATAGAAGAGGATTTGCTTAATAGGAGAGGACTTGGGCACCACAATTTAAGACAGATAGAGACAAGCTGGAATGTGTCCAGAAGAGGGCAACGAAAATGGTGAGGGGTCTGAAGACCAAGTCCTATGAGGAAAGGCTGAATGAGCTGGGTATATTTAGCCTAGAGAGGAAACAACTGAGAGGTGATATGATAACCATCTTCAAGTACTTGAAGGGCGGTCACATAGAGAATAGTGCTAAGCTGTTTTCTGTTGCCCCAGAAGGTCGGACCAGAACCAATGGGGTGAAATTATATCAAAAGAGTTTTTGGCTAAACATTAGGAAGAACTTCCTGACAGTTAGAGCCACTTGTCAGTGGAACAGCCTTCCTCAGGAGGTGGTGGGCTCTCCTTTGGAGGTTTTTAAACAGAGGCTAGATGGCTATCTGACAGCAATGCTGTTTCTGTGAACTTAGGCAGATCATGAGAAGGAGAGTAGGAAGGGTTGCCCCAGTGCTTAGTCCTTACGGCCCTTTCTTACACACCCAGGGAAATGCTGATCACCTCTTTGGGGTCAGGCAGCAATTTTTCTGCAGGCCAGTTTGGCCAGGGATCCAAGAGGTTCTTTGCCATCTTCTGGGCACAGAGCAGGGGTCACTGGGTGTGTGTGTGGGGTTGAAGGTATTTGTGAATTTCCTGCATTGTGCAGGGGATAGGACTAGATGACCCTGGAGGTCTCTTCCAACACTATGATTCTGTGATTCTATGATTCCATAAGAGGGTCTCTTGGGCTCTTGGCTGTGCTCTCTGTTAGGGAGGAAGAAGAAGAGGAGGAGGAGGAGGAGATTGGATTTATACCCTCCCCTTCACTACCCAAAGGAGTCTCAGAGCGGCTTACAATCCCTTTGTCTTCCCCTTCTCACAACAGACACCCTGTTAGGTAGGTGGGGCTGAGAGAGCTCTCTTGAGAACTGCCCTTGAGAGAACAGCTCTGAAAGAACTTATTACTCACCCAAGGTCACACCATTGCACCAAACTGGAAACTAGCCTGCCCAGCAATAGATTTATAGAAGGAAATGGGGCTTTGATTTAGCCTGCTACATTCCAGATGCTAGCTGGACCAAAATTTTAAAGAGTTTTTAAAACATTTTGCTAAATGTCTCTCTTAAGGCAAGCTGTCTAAAAGTACAATACAGATATAGTATCTCACTCCAGCAAGACTCCATAATAAAAGTGTAGTGATCTCAAATTCCTGTTGGAGGTGCATGTCAGCTCTCTTTTCTAGGTCTGGTAGACCTGTCCAATTGTAAATGCTTTTGGGGTTCGGAGTTTTTGCAGTGCTATCTAAAACAGTAAAATATATTGTTTATATTGTTCCATATATTTCATTATTCATTCTGTTTGGTACACTCAATTAAAAATTTTAAAACAACGCAAGTATTTATTAAGTAACTGTATTATAGCTGTGTGCCTTATACTTTCATAGTACTGAAAGCAAACAAAATGACCAAGTTAAGATCTTTGGCTACATGAGGGCTATTTTTTGCTCAGATGGATAAGATCAGGATGTATAAATTAATGTGTGACTGGAAGTTTTTTTGCAAGACTCCATTTTGAATAAATGGGCTGCATTTTTACAATACTGGAACAGGACAAAAATATATGAAAATATAAGATAAGACATTCAAATTGAATCTGAAGTATTCTCTGTAGCTGTTGGTCTCTGAATAGTTATTGTCCACTTAAACCTTTGAACATGTACATAAATGTATGTGATACTGGACATATTTTCTTTGTACACTAGTACATTAAAAACATGACAACAACAAAAATTCTAAGTGTGTTGTTATATTTTCTCTACATATTAATGCTTCACTTTTAATGTCTTGGCACATCAAAGTAACAAAGCACAAGGGTTTTATTTATTTATTTATTTTAAAAGGAGAGCAGTCTACCACCGGTAGCCCTGAATGATGAGACATTTTACAAGCAGCTGCAATGATATATACAAAAAACACATGTTCCAACTGTTCCCATTTATAAGAGAGTGTTGAATTTTTTGGACTGTCCCTAGCAAATCATAGTCCCTCTTTGGATCCTGGGTTTGTCTTTTGGGAATAGCTTGTCAACATTCTATTAATATGAATTGCTTCAAAATTCAGCTCCCTCCCAGGTGTCTGGAAGTTAAATCTCTAGGTGGATTGGAAGGTCTCTATTGCAAATGCATGTAAACATTACATGCTTTGTGCTGGCAAGGCGGGATAGAAGTCCAAATAAATAAATAAATAGGATGTCATGGTATGATATCCTGTCATTTTCCATGGTACTGAGTATTATATTATTTTATTTCAAACACTAAAACTCCAGGTTACCTGGTTCACCCAAGGCATTTTACAAACATGGCCATACATCAAACCATACAGGTACAACAAATATAGATCTACAATATTAAAAATATTAAAAAATCAACAAGCTCCCAAAGAAAGAACAACAACAGGAAATTAATTACCTGCTTAAAAGAATGAATTCACTTAAAACATACGCCTTAGGAGAAAGCCTGCCAGAAAAGAATGGCCTTGGTACAAATCACCATTAAGACTGGTGCTTCCAAATAATCTCTACTAGTCAGTTGCATGATACAGGATCAGAAACTGAAAAACTCAGGAAGTGACAGAAGCAAAACATACCACATGGGAAGGGGAAGCGAGAGAGAAAAGTACTGCAAGAGCTTGATACAAGGTATGGTGGACCTTCCGTTTCTAGTGTAAGTTTAACCTTATTTCTAGGCTGATTCATAGTGTGTCTTTAACCTAAACAACAAATACCTATTCTGCTGTTAAAACAGTTAAGTGGCTATTTCCGGGGGGGGGGGGGGGGGGAGCCAAATACAACACAAATCCCTGGTCCATCATGGGGATTGCCAAATGTGGAGCATTGTGTAACAGTGGCAGCAGTTAAAACAGTGACAGCAGATTTGATATAAGCAGAAGAGTTTTGCAAGCCTGCCCCTATTTTCATTGGTGAAATATGGAGGGGATGCAAAAACAGGTTTTGATATGTAACATGGTGGCAAATTTAGCTGATATGGTACTCAGTATAGTCAATGACTATGTTTGAGATTGAATGAATAAGGTAAGGTGTAAGAACCAAACAGGTAGGAAACATTATTTCTGGAACAGATCATAAAGACTACTTTTGTTCAATACTGCTCCCCTGTACTAATCTTATTCTCACTAGTAACAGAAATAAATGCTGCAATGTACGTAATTTTCAGCTACAGAGTAAACAGAAGCCAAGTCTCCAAAAAAGAAGACATTTTTAACATTTCAGCTGACACCCCAAACATTTTTTTTAAATATGTGTGATTTTGACACACAATGGGTTAATATACCCACATTCTTCTGTTCTTCCCCTTTTCCTAGAGGCTAATCATTGTTATTTACCACAGCAGGGAAAGGGTAAATATCACACTTAGAATTTCTGTCTAGCTTCAAAAATAATGATACTTACAGTTATGCACTCTGTGGTTGGAGATATTCTTTCACAAGTAATTTATAGTAAGAAAAACACTCTCCCAATAATGGATGTGTGAGAGTATGGAAAGACAGACTTTGTACAGAAATTATTACATCTGAAATAAAATTTAGCTGAGGTCTAGTAAAACATTAAAGCTAGTGAGGGGAAAAGTACATCAGCAGCCAATTGCTATTATATTGTTTGGGCAACAGTTGCCACTGCTATAAAATCTGATTTATTCACTGTTACTCACATGGACATACAGAACAGTCAGAAAATGTGGTTATGTAAATAGCAATAGCACCCATTTATGCCACACAAGAAGTGGTGGACCAACAGCAGAATACTGTTTCAGCAGACTTTTCTTTCTCTTCACCCTGCCATGCATCATAATTGCATGGATCTAGAAAGAGAACACATGTGTAGAAGCATAGGCATAGACTACGGGGGGGGGGGGGCTCGAGCCTCCCCTGAAATTTCTCGGGGGGGAACTGAGGCCCCCCCCGGGAAAACGTAGAGCCTGCCGCCGCGCTTCCCGGGGCCCTTCCAAGGCCGGCAGCTGCTGCTGCCGGTGCCTCCCCCCCCCCCCGCCCGCCTGGCCACTCTTCCATCCTTCCCTCTCCCTCCCTCTTTTCCCGGCGAAGGGAGAGGGAAGGAGTGGGGGGGGAGAGAGAGAGGCCCCAGCACCAGCGGCCGACGGGCCTCGTAAGGGCCCGGGGAGGCATGGAGGTTTCCCAGCGGGGGGGGGGACAGAAAGAGCCCCCCCCCGAATTTACAAAACTCTACGCCCCTGTGTAGAAGAACACACTTGTATCCTAGAATCATACCTGCAATTGGTGCTTCGTGTATGCTATCCCCATGATGGACCAGGGATGCATGTGTATAGCCTCCCCCTTTAAAAGCCAAGATCCTAGCTGATCAATGGGGGGGAAAGGGATGGATCTTCCTATTTCTCCCCTGTAGAAACATCTGATCAGGAAATGGCACATGCATTGAATGGGCGACATGACCAAATAGAAAGATGCTTTCCATCTACTGTGCTGCATTGGAGCCAATGTATTTGATCTAAAAAAACAATGCATATGACTTTTGTTTTTCAATGTTGCTTTGAATCACTACAACTACTTGCAACAAGTCTAAAATTAAAGAATCTAAAAATAAATTACCGTATTTTCCGGCGTATAAGACGACTGGGTGTATAAGACGACCCCCAACTTTTCCAGTCAAAATATAGAGTTTGGGATATACTCGCCGTATAAGACTACCCCTCTTCCAATGCACACCAAATACAGCGCCAGACCTTCAGTTAGTCCTTCTCTCTCAAGTGGCTCTGTGGACACCGGAGGCTAAGAAACTGTAAGCTAGCTCACACCAGGGGCGTCGTCTTTTTAAATTCCGGGGGGGGGGGGGTTGTGCACCAGCACAACACTTCCCTGCAGCCGCTGTGAGCGGTGCGGGGCCTCCCCGTGAGCGGCGTGGGGGCTTCCTTCCCCACGGCCGGCAGCGGTGCGAGCCCCTCTGAGAAATGAAACGGCTGCTGCTTGCGCCGCCGCTGGTAAGGGAGGCCTCGCGCCGCTTGCGCCACCCCCGGCCGTGGGGCCTCGCCGCAGCCGGCACAAGCAGTGTGGGGCCTCACCACCACAAGCAGCGCAAGGCTTCCTTCCCTGCGGCCGGCAACGGCATGAGCAGCACAAGACCTCGCCGCGGCCGCCACGAGCGATGCGAGGTTTCCCTCCCCGTGGCAGTACAAGCGGCCTGAGGCTACTCTTCCTGCGGCTGCCGCCGGCGCGAGTAGCAGCCGCTTCATTTCCCGGGGGGGCCCTGCCTAGTCCCACCTCACTAAGCCCCATGCACCGTCTTTCGGAAGGCGCCCTTTGGCTGGAGGTCTGCACAGTGCCCTTCCCTTTGGTTGCCCCCTCGTTCCCCTCTGTCGGCCGAGCTGTGGACATGGTAGGGATGGGGTAACCACAGATTCTCCAGTCCGGCTTGGAAGTTTCATCACCTGCCCTATAAGATGACACCCAGCGTATAAGACGACCCCCAACTTTTGAGAAGATTTTCCTGGGTTAAAAAGTAGTCTTATACGCCAGAAAATACAGTATGTCTTAAGAGAAATATTGGCTTAGATTCTACCAAAAATTTCTGCTTGACAGAAGGATTTCCATCAGCACAGAATGATGGGGGAGGGCCCTGGCTCAGTGGGTAGAGCATCTGCTTGGCATGCAGAAGGCTCCAGGTTCAATCCTTAGCACTTTCAGCTAAAAGGATCTGGTAATAGGTGATGTGAAGGACCTCTGCCTGAGACCCTGAGGAGCCACTGCCAGTGTGAGTATACAATACTGGCTTTGATGGACCAAGAGTTTTATTTGGTATAAGGCAGTTTTATATGTTCACGTGACTGTATACCTCCCCATCCCTGCAGCCAAATATGTCCCACCAAACGCTGCTCTAGGAGGACAGGGGATTCCCAGGAACAGCAAGAGGAGGACTTGGAGGTTTGCAGTGATAAATGGGAATCACCAAAAATCCGTCCTTCTGCCAGCCAAAACTGGTAACTAACCCATTACTTATGAGTGATGTACTTGCCCTTTGTTATATTTATTTTTTCCAACTTATATTCTACCTTTTGGCTCAGTCAGATCATTAAGACAGTTTACTATGATGAATCATAAAACAAATTAAGCTCAGTTTTAAATAGCAGACAATATAGTACAACAAATGTAGTCATTAATATCATATCTGAATGCAGCTACAGGCATCTCAATAATTAACTTCCTCAGGTTTGTGAGTTCACTATTCCAAACCATTTTATATTTCTGGATTTTGTTATCAATTCAGTCCCTTTTGTCTCAAATCTCAGATATACCTCCCAATACCATATTTAGTTTGTTTTATACTTCTTGTTGAAATATCAGAGACAGTGTTTTAGGACAGACATGCTAATACTACTCTGAAAGAGAACAAGGAGAGCCACAAATTATTAGGGTGCATAAAAACTGAAGCATAATGCAAAGCCAGAGATAAAAATATGATTTTGAAATACTAGAAACGTCAGATTTTTCCTGGCAACAAACCCGATGGTTGGATCAGGGTCTGCAAGTGTAGATTAAGTTGTATTCTTACAAGTCCATATAGTTCTCCTTGGTTTAAAATTGCGATGTTCCAGTTCAATTTTAAATACACTGCCTGTCCAAAGTAATTTGATTCAACAGAAGCCTGAGCAGTCAAGACAATCTGGTAATCTGAAAGAAAATCATGCTTTCGTCTCTTGCCTCTAAAAATAGTGTGTACATTTTGTGTGTGTACTGTTCTTGCCTCTCATGAAAATTACTTCTTTTCTAGCTCTATGCAAATAGTCAGAATAAACAGCAGAATACAGGTTATATTTGGGCACATGCCAAATAACTGAAGCAAATAAAGTCCCAGAATAAATGATTATTATATTAAGGATCTCTGCACACAATGCTTCTTTTGTACATATATGCATATATGTTGACTAAGTTTATTTAGTAGTCAAAAGAGCTTGAACCTAGATGGTCAGATCTAATGCATGAACTTGGCAATAACAGATACAGTCAGAAACAAGTAAATTCTACCACTGGAAGTCCTGCTTGGTGTTCAAAGCAGGTCAAGAAACTATTCACCTGTTTATTTAACCTGCATACAGAATTGGCCATAATTATGTAATTTAGTGGGGATGCATGCAAGGATCAGTGCTATCCTCAACAGCTTTATGTAGTGACAGAGACCTCAAGTGTCATCACAGACTACTGACTTTTTCTTTATTGTCTTGGCTATACTTGGCTAAACAGGAGCAGTGAATGAATGTACTCGGATACACTTTAAAAAAATTATTCTTCTTCTTCTACTACTACTACTACTAGTAGTAGTGGCAGTAGTGCTGTTGTGGGATGCTACACCACTGCACACCACATGTTTTTGAAATGAACACCAACGAATGAACAAACAAAAGCAAGCTCGGTCAAATGACCTATGTTTTATCTGAAATGTGAACAATACAGAGCTTTCTCTCTTGAAATATAAATTTGCATTCCTATGAGCAGTGCAGGGCACTGAGGGAGGAAGGGAACCGTAATTACAATGAGGTAAAACACACCAACAAAAGATTGGCATAAAACAGTCCATGGCTTTATTGATTACAGCTATTGGAGCATTTCGTGCAGCACAGGGCAGGATCCAAGCATCAGTCAACCAGCCTGTTGTCCAGTGAACCCAGTCCTAGCCTTCATGCTGGGGGAACCAGAAGTGACAAGCAGGTGGTCCCACAAAGGCACAATCCTCTTCATGGAACCCTTATCACTTGGGAGCGGAGCCAGACAACAGCCCCTGAGCTGGGCATACTGCTAAATGGTTTGACCCCCAAGACTCCTTAAGGGAGTCCCCACTCGGGAAGGTGGGCATGCAGGCACAGAGTCTCCTCAAAGGGATCCAGCCCAGTGCCTAAAACCACCATAAAGGTGTGACAATTAACAATTTCAATGAAATTACATGCAAGAGAACCAAAATATAAAAGAAGGGAGGAAGTGTCTGAAGAAACAGAGTGGACCAGCCACTGGCTGCTGGGCTTTAAATAGGGAAGGTGCAGGGCCAGGCAGAAGCTGATGCTTTCCCAGGCCTGCCCCCAGTCCAGGGGGAGGAGCCAGTACACAACTAGTGATTGGCGAGCTGCCCTGATGTCTGCCCAGCCACATAGAGGCTCTGGAAACAACTGTGGCCTGGTGAGAACTACACTGCAGCTGCAACATGTGGAGCCCTTCTCTTTCAACAGGCTCTTACACTCTTGTTTTAATTTAAATAGCTCCATCAAAATAATCTGATCCTGGGATGCTCTAAATCCATGATGTTTCTTTTGTAATAACTTTTTCATAATCTTACATTCATGATCATACCAACAATTCTGTTTATTTGAGGCTCTGATACCTCATGCTTCTCTAGAAAAAAATAGGTTTAAGGGAGCCCTTCCTCAGGTGGGAGCCTCTGCGCCGTGGCTGCAAAGTAGGTAGCCACACATTCTTACTATTTGGAGGCTGAACAGATTTTTCCTACTGTTTGCAGAATTATTTTTGTTACCTTCTTTGGGGGAGCTGTTATTTTATCTCTTCAGCAACCTGGTAGTTGTGGTGACCTCATGGGTTTTTCATGACAAGAGACATTCAGAGGTGGTTTGCCATTGCCTGCCTCCATGTCATGACCCTGGTATTCCCTGGAAGTCTTCCATACAAATACTAGCCAGGGCCAAACCTGCTTAGTTTCTGAGATCTGAGGATATTGGGCTACTCTGGGCTACATAGGCCAGGGTCTTCAGCAAACTACCAGCTCCATTATTTTAAAACACTAAATTATGCCATTGTTTATGGTCTCTGTTCTGGGAAGAGGTATACAAACAACTTCACAAGGACTAGATGCTTCCTCTAATTATTACACATTTTGGCATATATATAAATATAGGGGTGATTATGCTGTGATCTCTTGCTTTGGAATGATTTTGAATAATTGTTAAGCACCTGTTTTTTCCAAGATCAGGAGCCCTTCTGGGCAAGGGCCTGTTTTACATTCTATGTTTGTACAACAGCAGGCACATTGCTGGTACTTGAGAAAATAATCATTTCTGATGCTGGTAATACACTACTTGGATTAAGTGGATTTCAGGTATTATCCTGGACCAGAAGCCAGTAAGTTATTTCCTACATTCCCACAATGTTTCTGTATTTATGTACCACTTCATCCTAAGATACGTTTTTCACAAGTTTTTCATTACAGTTATTTCCAACTTCTTGAAAATGATATACTAAAATTGCTCAAAATTATGTACCTAATTACATAGAAAACAGAATATAAAATGCCTGCTCTGTTGTACATTAAAATTAAACTACCATTGCAAACATTATCGCAGAGCCTTTAAAGGAAAAAAAGAGTGAATGTTCACAACCAGTAGCAAATTCACAATAATGCCCAGCTTCAAAATTCAATTTTACATGTTTAAACAGGGGGATGGATGTGGGACTAGTCACCATTGTTTTATTTTTAAAATGCTACATATGTGTGGGCAATAACATGGCCAGTACCTAAAGTAAGGTTGCCAGCCCCCTGGTCTGGGTGCGGATTCCCCTGCTTTTGGGGGCTCCCCACCCACAGATGCCCCAAAATTTGGCACAATGATGTCACCCGAAAGTGATGTCATTGCACTGCCAACATTGCACGGTGATGCTCTAATTTTTGGGCAAAACTCTATGGTAAATTTGGACTCAAACCATAGAATTTTGCCCCAAAACTAGAGCATTGCCGGTGTGATAACATCACTTACGCAATGTGTGCATGGCTAATGATCCTGGCAAGGCCTGAAGATTCCCCTGCTGGGAGTAAGTTGGACCTGGCAACCCTAACCTAAAGGAATGGACCAAAGAGCACTTATTTTTCTGATGGAAGGCCAGTAGCTAACCAGAACGCTTCATGACAACCTTCCTCCTGTAATGCTGGTGATTTCCCCAGCATTTAAAGCCAGCATAAGCATTTTGAATTACCACGTGCTTTAGGTTTCAGTCTGTAAATACCTTTCCTACTCTACATTACAATTAAACTTCCACTGCAAACATTATGGCAGAGTATTCAAAGGGGGGGGGGGGAGCCACAGGGCACCACAGTGGCTGCAGGGAGGTGGGCAGGAGAGAGACAGACTTAGAGGTGGTTTGGTTTCACACTAGGCCTATTCTCCACAATGAAATAATTGCTCTTCCAACATTAGGTGCCTGCACCTGGAACTAGGACAGAGGACCCACCTAGTTCTGTGGTAGCAGGAATACATGTGGAGACAAACCAAGACACTATGCAGTCTGAAACAGAAAATACCCTACTATGAATATACAAACAATATAATAATCCACTCAATATTTATTTGCTTCTGGTAAACTACTGAAAAGCAGCTGCCTGAGGCAGGTCACCTCTCTGCCTAAGATGACAATATTCTCAGTTTAAAAAAAAACAAAAACCTTAACCCTGGAGGGACAAAATCAATTACGATTAAATATTCCAGCAACTCACACTGCAGTCCTAAACAGATTTACCTTTCTAGGTGCATTCAAGTGTTGCCCTGCAAGGCGCTTATGCGCTCTTATAGACATAAAGTCTATAAGTGTTAACACTGGACTGTGTTGTTGAATGGGTAAAAGGGAATGAGATGCAATTGACCAGATCGTGATACCAGCTGTACACACACGCCAGCCGATGCTTGAGGCGATGTACCAGTGGTTTCTGAGGTCACCAGCTCCTAGAGACTTCCCTTAACACTAGGGTTGCCAGCCTCCAGGTGGGGCCTGGGGATCTCCCACTTTTACAACTGATCTCCAGCTGACAGAGATCAGCTCCCCTGGAGAAAATGGCTGCTTTGAAGTGTGGACTCTATGGCATTGTACCATGCTGAGGCCCCTCCCCAAACCCCACCTTCTCCTGGCTCCACCCCCACAGTCCCCAGGTATTTTCTAACCTGGACTTGGCAACCCTACTTAACACAGCTACTTACACAGAAACAGCCACCCGCCATTGTGGCCTGAGCATGTGCTTTCAGACACCATTAGCCAAGTTCTTCTTCTCCTTGTAGCAGGCAAATCTCCCCCCCCCCCAACATTCCTTGCTCCAGAGTAATAAAGAGGACTATTTCCTCCATTTACATAGACAATGGACTTGGCTCACCAGAAACCGGTTCTGCAGCTCAGAGACATTAAGCTCTTCGCTAACACAATGATGCTAGCTGATGAAGTCATTTCCCCCTCCAGGCATCCAGGTGTCACAACCAGGTAGAGTGTAACATTGCCCAACCCCTTAAGCCGCTCTCCTCCAGAGGAGGAGGACTTTTGGGGCAGATCACAAGGGGTGGTCTCAGGGGAGGTGTCCGGCCAAGTCCTCCCCCAGAGCCCCCTAATAAAAGAGGGCACACAGCAACTTGCTCTCTCTCTTGCTTCGACTACCTCTTACCCTACCCTACCCTACCTCCACGGCTCTTGGTGTAGCTAACCAAGAGTCTTTCCACGTGTTCTGCTGGTTCAGTTCACAACCCCCAATTCCCTGTAAACTCCCCTTATTTTTCCAGTGGGAATACAATATCTCTCTGGACAGGTAATTATTGCCCTCGATGGATACCAACGATATTCCTGCTCATGCAACTGTCTCTTACTCTATCTGATTTCTTAGGATCTGTATAAGTGTGTGTATGCATCTGTGTTGTTTTACTGAGAAATAATTCTTTCAGTAAAGAAATTATTTTATTACTGAAACTAGCCTCCTTGCTTATTTTCTAGTTCGTCTGGAAGAGGCAGGACCTCTGTATAAATTGGTGGTGACCCATTTTGCCTATTGCCAATTAATTAATAATCTATAAGTCCCCAATATTAACAAGAAAACAAGGCAATTTGGCTAACACATAAGCTCAGAAGAGTGCGTTTTTCTTAGGATTGCATTGTAAGGTTCCTCAACTTTGATTGCTGTGGGAAGGATGTGTTTATGGTAAAAAAAATTTTTTTACAAAGCCTATTCCTCTTTTTTCACCCATCATTCCAGCCACTGATGCAAAGACGTTCCTCAAAATCTCAACCCCACCAAGGCATTAAACTCTGCTTAGTTTCCACAAAGAAATATTCATGTCTCCTTGCTAGCTTTGCGACCCATGTCAGCGGCTGATATCTTTTTAAAAAAACAACTGGAGGGAGGGTGACTCTTTTTGTGCCTAAATCTGAGTTAGATGACTGAAGACTAAAGACTTCTACCCACCTTGAAATACAAATTTGCATCAATCCACAAAACTATATAGATTCAAATGTCAACAGCCAAAATCAGATTTTCAATATCCACAGTTTCTCTCATTTTAGAACCTGAATTTTAAGATTTCATTTAGAATATGTTTCTGCTTTCATCTCAGAAGTAAATGAACGTATAATGGGTACATTTTCATTCTCTGTGGAACATGTCTCCCCAAGAGGCCTGCATGGTTCTCTCCTCAATGTCATCTTTGACAACTAATAAAAAATTTAATAGCATTTCACTCTGGCTTACTATATAGCTTACAATACTTTATTTGCTGCTGCTTGAAGAAGAAGAAGAAGAGACCACCCTTCACTACCCAAAGGAATCTCAGAGCGGCTTACAAGCTCCTTTCCCTTCCCCTCCCTACAACAGACACCCTGTGAGGTAGGTGTGGCTGAGAGAGCTCTGACAGAAACTGCTCTTTTTCAAGAACAGTTGTGCCAGAACTATGGCTTGCCCAAGGTCATCCAGTAGAGGAGTGGGGAATCAAACCCGGTTCTCCCAGATTAGAGTCTGCGCACTTAACCACTACACCAAACTGGCCCCTTTACTTATGTGGCAGTGACTTTTAAGGTTTGTAATTATTCATTACTGTTTTTGTTGTTGTTATATGCCATTTCAAATGCTGCTTTGGAAGAAAGTGCAACTTAAATATGCCTGCAATAAAATAAAATAAATAAGTAACAAAAGCTGAAGGCCACCAAGCATTAGAAAAGCACAGTAGCCATCCACAAAACTATTGTACTGCTGTTGTTTCCATTCGAAAAGCAAAGATGACTATTTGGAGGGGGAAAGACAGTAACAGTGCAAGTTAAGCTTCAGCTAAGGGAACTTTTTTCAGGGCTGCCAGAATCAGATTCTGGCAGGTATTGCTAATGCAACTTAAAAAAAATATACTGTACATATTTTTAGGTTGAAATGACTTGCCTTTCCAGAAGATCCTGTTCCAGTAGATTCTCCCAACTTCATTTCCCCCAAGAAAGATAAGGTTGGAAAAAATCAGTAGTGTAGTTGAAACGGATGCCAGAGCTGCGTGAAGCCGTTGACGAGCTCTTGCCGACAAAACATGGCTCTGCAAAGAAATAAAAAGGAAGCTTACATTGAATTTGACAATGATTTAAGATTGGGAAATTCTTTTGGTATCAGATAACTGCTGGTGGGATGGTGAAGTTGGAGGGGTGGGGAGAAACTATCATTGTCCTCCAGTAGCTTTAGAATACTACGTCATGATTCCAGGAAGAATTGGTAAAGATCACCTTGGAAATCACATCATATTTGAAGGACATTAGGCTAGACAAGTAGTCAGAAAACAGAAAGAGTTAATTTAGACAACATTTATCAGCACCAACTATTGTTTTCCATGGGTGCTATTTAGGGTGTTTCACTCCAGAGCATCTATATTTCTAGCTGATTCACTGGTTCTATACACTCTGTGATTACCGTCATAAGCAATTAAATGAATCTACCTACTAAATAGTCATGTGGAAGGCACAAACTCCCTTTGATGCAAAAAATGATTGCTTGACCCATGCTGGAAATACGGACGTAACTGAGGCATGAAACATAATCAAACAAAATACACTTTTGATACAAGGCTTTCTTTCTTTCTTTCCAATGTAATCTTGAATATATTATTAGCAAGGTTTCAAAGTTTAGCTCAGACGTTGGCCATTTTGGCTTCCCAGCCTGCTCTATGGCTTTCTGAACGTCCTTTTAAACATCTTACATCTCTTTAAAATGCTTAAGAACTCGAGCCAAGTTCACTGAATTAGCATGTGCTTTTTAATTTGAAAATTGCACTGGAAAAATAATATATGTGAAAGCTTAATACTTGCAACCATTACTGTTGATACTTCTATTACTTTAAAGTCAGCAGCCTATGCTATAATTTATTACTCTCACAATGTCCTTTAGCCATGTGGTGAAGCTTTCAATATTCTATATCGATAAAACATTCAAACATTATATGTTTGACACTGATTGCCACTGAGTACATTAATACTGAGAGCAGTTGGGAAACAAATTTTGCCCTCTTTCTGTTGTTTTATTTGATTTTCAAAATGAGTCTTGAGCCAGCCATAGTTTGCTATTAACTTCCAGACTTCCAAACACGGGGAAGGTCATGCATATGATCAGACCAACCATTCTGTCAACCACTTACTAGAAGCATCCTATCATCAACGCTGGCTGGTACTGAATATTATAAAGAGTGTCTGTCTAGCTTGGAGTGTGCAGCAAGTTCATATTCAGAGGCTTGGTACAGATGTAAAAATGAACCTAGGATACAAGGACTGAAAACAGATTGAGTGCTTCCTCCCCATCCATGTATCTGTCCTCCATTCTGTTCCCCAGGTTTGGCATCTTGTGTGACCAAAGTGAGATTTCAAAATATGCTGATGAGCATACTTGTTTTAGTGATAATGGGATGTATCAGTGAATCTTGTGCTGAATGTTCATACTAAAAGCATAGGGATAGAAGAGGAAGCATGCTATTATTTAGCCACTTCTGAATCTTAAGCAATGCTCCCCTTAAGCTCTGGAATCTTGTGAGCAAAAATTCTACTTTGTGAGCTACTGGCATTAAAGTTGTGAGCAATCAATTTGGCTACTGCATAAATTTGTTTACTCTGGAACCATCCCTCCTGAGCTAAGACAAAAATCTGTGAGCTGGAGGCTATAAAACTGTGAGCTAGCTCACACTAACTCATCTTAGAGGGAACACTGATCTTAAGGTGTAATTAAGTTTAGGACCCCATAAGACATGTGCAATGTAAGTCCAGCAATTGCACTGCCACAAAAAATGTGGAGGCTTGCTGCTAGCACAGTATAATCACAGGTATTTAGTCATGTTGTTTAAATAATTGTGGCCCCATACCCAAGAATACTCAGATTTAATAATGAGACAGTGCAATCCTGTGTGTGTTTACTCACTGAATAAAGTGGGACATATTTCTGAGTAAACATCTGATTACTAAAGAGCTCAAAAACATATTACTAATGCTGAATACACATTATAAGCCCATTACAGTGATGCCCATTCAGTTTGGGTGTGACAAATTAGATAACAAAAAGCATTATATTTCTACAAAGTGGGTTAATTTATTCTTTAAAATAATAGTCAAATATTTAACTGAAGGCCAGAATGACTGAAATTTGAACATACAATTATGCTTTTACAAAAATCTGGATAGCGCCTGTGTTTAATAGTTTTTTTTACTTTTAAAAGTGTTCCCAAAGCATTCACAAAAGGCTATGAAAAACTAAAAGTGGAAAAACTAAAGATGCTACCTGCCGATGTACGGTGCTGATAGGATAAAATGGTAATATTACATGTTGTAGCAACTTATTTTCTTATATCTGGATACAAAGAAATCAATGTATGCCTGTCCTTAATGGTTGTATTAATTCATATATCTCCACAGGTACTCTAGCATATGCCCCAAAGAGTACTTACAACACTACAAGGAAAATAGGTAGCTCGTCATAAACACCCAGGTGATATTGTGAGAAGATGGAAATAGAAGGCTTAAAACTTCACTTGAATGGCCCTCTGGGCATAAAAATACTGTCATAATTTACTTCCATGTAGGAAATGTATATAAATTGAATGTCTGCCACTCTTGGAAGTCAATCTAGAGTGTGAGTAAGCACAGCTCTGGCGAGAAACGCTGGCAAATATTTTGCTATAGACAACACATGTAACAAAAACAAAGAAGAAAATAACAGAATGCAGCTTAGAATTTAAGCAGGCAGTGCAGCTAACTGGGGAGAGGATATTCCACATAATTCCTTTCTATCGAAATGCTAGAGCTTGCAAGAAGTGCTGAAGGGTACCATCCTTACAGATGTTCTGTGGAATTCAAATTATTTCAGGAGTTTTTCTGACAGTATGAGTAGTTATGCCAATAAAGGTTTGTGGTTTGTATGTGACAGTATGAGTATAGATATACTATGAAAAAATATATGTGATTTATTTTAAAATACTGGCATACCACTTCTCCGATATTTACCATAAAAGTCACAAAAGTCACCATAAAAGTCACAAAGTCTCAAAACAGAACCACAAAACATCAGCATATCTAAGTGAAATAAATGACAACTATGTGATGGAGTTCATCATGAGGTGCTTTGTGACTTGTTCAGTCTACAAAGGAATCACCTAGTGGAAAGTCTTTTACTAACCCATAGCCTTGGGAACTATCTGGGACTGGGACCACAGTGGCTCATTGGTAGAGTGCATTTCAGTTCCATGCTGTCATCATCAGAACATGTGGTTGTCTGTGATGTGACTGAATCTTTATATGCACTACCAACCATATAAAGAAAACTACCAAATATAAAAGAAACCAAAACAATCCTTTTCAGTGCCTTGCTGGGTCACCCAAATGCACATTTTAAATTAAGCAGGTGAAGCTGACTCCCAAAGTCTTTTTAGGGCTATCTTTAGCTTCCTATGAGCCAAACTGCAACTATCATATACATTCTAAGCCCAAAATGTATGGAAGTCTCTGCATACCTATTCTATCTGAGTTGTCACAGAGGAAGCAGTAATTTATGTGTGAAAGAAAGACATTGGTCAGCCCAGAGAAACAGTAAAAACTATTTGTTCTTCAAGTACCTATAAATCAGTCCATTCACTAAAGTCAGAACTAATAGAAGACTCTTTGTCCTGCATTGCCTCCAGGATGATATATGGCAATGCAGAAAGAATGATATAAGCAGTTCTGCAAAAATTAAAGTACGCTCAGAAAGTTGTGTAGCATTATGATAACCATATTCTTCTAAGACGGTTTTTGAGTTAGTCTTTTGTTTTTTAAAAACCAGAAGCTTTTGCATAAAAATGTAGATTGAACATATATTATAGCAAAAATATTCAAGAACACTACAGTTTGCTATTAGCATGAAATGCTGCCAAAATTATTAGACCATACATGGAGAGAACATGGGCACAGTTGCACATTTGCAAATGAAACTTTATGTGTAGCTCTTACCCAGCAATAATCCTCACAGATTCACAAAAGAATCAAATATTGCACCTGTAGGTGTCATGGGAGGATGACTGACTTTTTCCTCTGAAGCTGACATCATAAGGTTTACCACTAGGGAACTTTTTTTTCCAGTTGAGATGGATTTCAATCAATGCTCTACATGAGCCATCTTCATGTAGTTTTGCTTGAAGTTTGCTTTGTACATTGCTCAGTGCAGGAGGTATATTGGTATATAAGTGGAGCTTATTCTTTGGGTTTATTGAAAACAATATCTGCTTAAAGTGGTGGCAAAAACATGCTCATTCTATTTCTGCTCTGCAGAGGGCTGCTTAAGACACGGGTACAAGCCACATGACCAAAAAGGCATGGGAAATTGTATTTATTCAGAATATTTATCACCTTTCCTTTAAAAATACTTGGCAGTTCATAATAAAATTAAAACATAATAAACTTTAAATAAAGTTTAAAACATTAAAACAATAAACATCTTCAGTACCAAAATGTGCTTATTTTTAAATGTAATTATTTTTATTTATTTATTTAGAATATTTCTATGTTACTTCTTCAGAGTCCTGCTCAAGGTGATTTACAATTAAAAGAAAAAATATTTAAAAACAAGCCACCAGATATAAGCAATAAGCCATTGAACATAAGCACGTAGTTCCACAAGCATTTTTTCTTCGTTTGTAGCATTTCTAATCCATTTTTCTCCACAGGACTCAAGATGTATTACAATACAATTTACAATTCCTCACTTTGGACACAAGCGTGGAGAATTTAGAGTATAATGCAACCTTCTGATAGGCTTACTCAATGAAACAGAGACTCTTGGAGCCATTTATACATTTTAATCAAGTGGTCTGAAACGTGAGCATGCTCGTAGAGTTCTCTGCAAGCAAGGACTGGCCCATCCATTTCAATGACAGGTAATATTCAAAGTGTGTAATTATGAATGTTTTGCTTTACCAGAAGTAATGATCCATAAATATGATGGGTAAAACAGGAATTGTTTACACACTTTCTGCCTTCCATTTCTTATGAAGATGTGTCAGTGCATGCTAATAATGGATCTCTTAGGGGTTCAGTCTCCCTGGTGAGTTACCCAGGAGCAGGGGTCCTTTCGTAAAAAAAAGAGGTGCAGGAGCTCATTAGCATAACTTATTTGCATATGCCACACCCCCTGATGTCACCGGAAGTGTCAGAAGGCCACACACCCCTGACATCACTGGAAGACTGTTAGAAGAAAGAAAGGAAGGAAGGAAGAAAGGGAGGGAGGGAGGGAGGGGGGAAGGAACGAAAGGAAGGAAGGTAGGTAGGTGGGGGGAGAGAGAGAAGAAAGGAAGGAAGGAAGGAAGGAACAGGAAGGTAGGTAGGTAGGTGGGGGAGAGAGAGAGAGAAGAAAAGGAAGGAAGGAACAGGTAGGTAGGTAGGTGGGGGAGAAAGAAAGAAAGATAGATAGAAAGGGAGGGAGGGAGGGAGGAAAGGAACAGGAAGGTAGGTAGGTAGGTAGGTGGGGGGGAGAAAGAAAGAAAGAAAGAAAGAAAGAAAGAAAGAAAGAGAGACAAACAGACAAGGCGCTTCTCTCCCCCCCTTTTGTTTGGGCACTGGGGCCCAGCTTTTCTCTTCCTCCCTCCCTCCCCCCCCAGGAATGGTGAGGAGGGGATGGGGGCTCCTTCCTGGGGACATTGAGCAGGAATGGGTGGGTGGGAGGGGGTTTCTTTGCGCGGGGTGGGTGGGAGAGGGGTTCTTCCCCGGGAGTCTCAATTGGGGGGGGAGGAGGGAAGGGCCTTCTCGGGGACGGCGGAGCGCCACTGACCCCGGGAGTCTCGACGGGGTTGGGGGAGCAGGGAACAGCCGGGAGTCTCAACTGGGGAGGGGAAGAGGAGGGAAGGGCCTTCCCGGGGGGAGCGGGGCTTTGACGGGGGGAGGGCGGGGGGGGCGGGGCTTTAAGTGCCCGCCCCCCCACCGCCTCTCTCCTGGAGCGGCGCTCCGGTGCGCCCCGGCCCCAACGGAGCCCTGCCCAGGAGTACATATCTTCTGTCTGCAGTGCTCTTTTCAAGAATAGCTGGGCTTAGGACTTTTCCTTAGACCTGGTTTCAGGCATGATCAAGAAGTGGGCATGGATTGAAATAATTCAGCTTAGATTTCAAGTTGAAATTGATGTTTCAAAGCTCATTGAAATTGTTTTAAAAACTGTGAAGAAATTATGAGCACAGTTACAGGCTACAGGATTGGAACAAGGCTTCTTGAAAATGCAGAGAAAGGTTAGACCAGCTTCTGTTAATTCTTTGCAGTTCTTCATGGGACTTTTGCATCCAACCTGAAGGTTCTAGCATTCATTTTGAGAAAATGTCACTCTGAGCATACAGGTAGGGGCATGTAGGCATTCAGCTTCAGCACAAACATACTGCATCAGGGGTGGACAAGAGAGAGCTGTTTAAAGAGATGGCTGCTCCCCCACCACACATCATCTCAATATAGTAGATTTCCTACAGAGAAGAGAGTGCTGAATGGATAAGTATAAAACAGCTTGAGGAGGGACAGACAAACCAGCTAGTTTTTATAGAAAGAGAGTGTGGTTTTAGTGCCAATGAGAGTTTTTAGGCCTAGTATAAACATAACAACATGCAGGTTAAAAAGTACCTATGGATATAGGGATACACGCTTAGGCCAGGCTTAGTGGTTGTCCAAAATCACCACAGCCTTAATGTACAGTTAAGATGTGAATGACTGAATTAAATGTACAGATCCAGATTAACCAGTTCCAGATGGTACACAGTATGAATATAAATTTCTTTAGGTGACACTGATGGTACACTGTACTATCAAATGTCATAATTAATCTGTTCATCATGGAGAGAGAAAATCTATACTACTATTTCCACAGTATGAGGGAGGTGTCAAGTTATATGCATAAATATAGACAGGTCTTTTTCATATTTAATCATGTCTAGAAAAGACTGAATAAGAATACATGTCCCTGGTTGTTATCACATTTTTCAATTTTGTAAACAGTGATTTTTAAAGAAGAGCACCAAAGGGGACTGATTCTCATATAAAAGGAATTGGGAGGGGCAGAGTTGAGTGATATGGCAGAGCCAGCATAATGACATGGACAGGGTGTCAGTATGGGATCTGGGAGACCCAGCTTTGAATACACTCTTTGCCACAGACTGACCAGGGGCCAGTCACTTTCTCTCAGCCTAACTCATCTGAGAGCATTGGTGTTGTGAGGATAGAATAGAGAAGAGGAAAACGTTTTTGGAAGCCAGTTTGGGTCCCCATTGGTAAGAAAAAGAGAGTATAATAATCTAAATGAATAAACAGAAGGTTAATCCCATGTGCAATACTTAACACTGGCACTGAGGTTACAGCTGAATTTGCCAGATTTGGCTGCTTAGCTGTAAGGACTAGAAAGCGGCTAAGTGAAAGGCGAATAGATGTAGGATCATAGGATTTAACATTTTACTTGCTAACACTATTTGATACTTTCATTATATATATGCTTGTGGTTTTATGAATTTTTGACAAATTCAGTTTGACTACTTTATCAGAGTGCTGGCTTTTGCTGTGAATAATTTGATTTGATTTTTTTTTAATTGTGTATATCCTGACAACACATAATACCTTCAGACTATAGCTTGGCCAATAATTGCAGTGTGAATTAGCTACAAGATTAAAATCCATTCCTTAATGCAACTGGAAATCTTATGGACAGGCAAAGGAAATATACTTACAATGAACTCATGGACAACTGGAAGAGAAACCAGCCTCTTCACTCCATTTTCAGCAGTTATTCCAAGCCAATTAAGCACAGCCCAAGACCAAAGGTAACTGTGGCTGCCATGCCAATAGCTTACAAAAGCAAATGTGATTGCTGTGGAAAACAACATCTTAAACATGCTGCAGCGAGATCCTCCCATAGGGATGTAAATATACCTGCCAGAAGAAATTTTTAAACAGAAGTAATTAGGACTTCCCTGAAACTTCAGAGAAAACGCTACAGCAATTTATATTTGCTTTTATAGTAATGCTAATATGTCACTTTGACTAATTACCTGATATTTTCTACCCACAATCTTCTCTAATTTCTTCATAAATGTGAAATACTTCATAAAAATATTTAACACACATCACTGGGCAAGATGACAAATAAATTTTGAGTGGAAATTGCCATTAACTGATTCTGTAGGTCAAGGCAATGGAGCTGTTTAACACTGACAGCTAACGGACAGCTACACATTACACAGGAAGTCGTCTGGATTTCCTGATTTTAATTTAATACTGCTGCAGGGAGCTGCAAATTTGTTCTGAGCCATGGCACTGGGAAGTATTTAGCCCTTTCCCCTCATACCATTTTATTTGATCTATATCAACCCTCCTGAAGCTGTTCTTATCTCT
Organism: Lepidodactylus listeri; assembly: GCA_029233225.1. Classification (NCBI taxonomy): domain Eukaryota; kingdom Metazoa; phylum Chordata; class Lepidosauria; order Squamata; family Gekkonidae; genus Lepidodactylus; species Lepidodactylus listeri. Next base: position 107,065,956 of record JARCFY010000003.1, read on the forward strand.
TGTGAAGAGAAAACACAGGGGTTTATTTTGGAAGGGGTGGATTTAGATTGGCAAAACAGCTTATTTCCCCCAGCACCATAGCTGCAAACAAATTTGGAGCAGCTTGAAGCTGTATTGAACACACAAAATGGAAGACCCAATCACAGTTCTCCTAAATAACATAAAAAGGGGAACAGGCTCAACATAAGCGGTAATAAAGTTCCTATTAATCAGCAGATATTAATCTAGTGGAAAGAAGTATCCAAATGCCTTGAAACAGCAAGCCCAACATTGAATAAGTCTTAATTAGGCATTTTGATTACCTTTTACAATTTAAGACAGTCGGACAAAATGTTTGGTTTTATACAAATGGAGATAAAATCTGATCATTCTGAGTAACTTAAAAAAAATTATTTCCTTAGTAATACACCCAGTTTTTCATGATAGTTTTGTCCAAACAGTGAGCTATATATTTGGAATTGCTGCTAGAAATGGCGGCTCCATTTCACTTCTGTGAGCTTTAATATGTCAGGTTTCTGGTTGTTTCTTATCTGGTGTAATTGACAACTGCTTTGAGTGATGAAGCAAAGTGGTATAGAAATGCAGCAAATTAAGGAATAGGGGAAAACTGCAGAGCCTCACCCCCAGTATAGGACTATTAAAGTTACTTCGTCTTTAGAAGAAAGTGAAGAGTCCTTTTTAGGCCCCACTTGGAAGCAAAGTAACAAACTGTACAAGATGAAGCAGACAAATCTAGCTGAAGAAAGTAATTAGAACACCCAACATTTATCCTCAGATGCTTCAAACATCACAAAGTAGTTGGTGTTTTTTTCTGTATGACATCCAGTGCTAGTCTTTGGAGCCTTCCTGTTCAAGAAGTTAATCAGTGACATTTCCCCAAGGAAAGTTTGGTGTTTGATTATTGGATTCTAGACTCAGGAGCACAACAGTACAAGTGATGAATTGTAACTATAATACAGGGAGCACTTTTCACTTAATCTTTAGATGCTACAGGAGATGTAGAAATATAAAGTTACATTGGGTATAGTGGCATAAAAGTGTTTTCTGTGTTGGACTCTGCGGGGCTTGGAGCTTTTTTTTTCATACTCCCTGCGTGTGTGTGTGTGGGGGGGAGAGGTGCAGGCTCCCCGCTGGTAGGTTCTGTGACAATCTGCTCCATGGCACAGTCATTGAGAATATCTAGAAACCCAATCTCTCTTTTCTGACTTGAACACATATTGCCCTAATCAATGTGTGTGTAGTTTTAATCACCTATTATGACACAGTTATTTCATTTAGCTGCTTTCCTTAATTCTTTTTCTATTTTAAAATCATCTTCTAACCTTTGATCTGGCGGGCGATAACAAACTCCCAGAGTTAATCTTCCTTTTGGGCCAACTATTTTCACTCATAGTGTTTCTGTAAGCAAATCTATTTCTCTTACATTCTCAGGTTTACTGGACTGTATACCCTCTCTGACATACAGAACCACTCCACCTCTGACCATTCTCTCCCTATCCTTCTGATATTATTTATATCCAGGAATCACTGTATCTCACTGATTATCCTCATCCCATCAAGTTTCTGAAATGCCCACAATGTCTATGTTTTCATCTGACAACAGCTCCCTCATTTTACCTTTGTATATAAACATCTATAATTTCCCAGACACATTAGGCCTGCAACTGTCATAGGCCAGTCAGTGACCACCTCCTTGGAGAATGAGGAAATGGAAGAGTTGGGCCCCCAGACCAGTGGAATACCCACCCGAGCAGGTGGGTCAAGAAGCAGACCCAGTGAGAGAAGCAGCAGGAAGCGAGAGTGCTTTCCAGTCATAACCAGGCTGCTCATTCTCACATGAGAAGAAAGAAATTACAAAGAGGTCAGAATGTCAGTAGCCACCAGGTTCGCCTGAACCAGCAGAGAACAGAAGGCGAGAACTCTTGACAGGAACATACTGAGCACAGGGTGTCTGTTGTGGGGAGGGGAAGGGACAGGAGATTGTAAGCCGCTCTGAGACTCCTTTGGTAGTGAAGGGCAGGGTATAAATCCAATCTCTTATCTTCTTCTTCATCTCATCCACACATTGAGACTCCTAATTTGTGCCTATCTAGCTGGACCTCACTGTGGAACAGGCAGCACTTCTGAAAAGACTACATTGGAGGTCCTGGCCTTGAGGCTCCTGCCTAGCAGCCTAATTTTTTCTTCCAGGACCACACAATTATATTTCCTCACACAGTTGGTACCAACATGTACCACAACCACTGGCTCCTCCCCAGCACTGTCTACCAGCCTATCTAGACCATGCATAATGTCCACTACCTTTACACCAGGCAGGCAAGACACCATGCGGTCAGTACGCAGGTTCCCAACCCATCTATCTACATGCCTAAAGAGCGAATCACCAACTACCAAGACTCCATCTCCCTCCCTGCCCAGGTATGCTTCCTTGGTGCAAAAAGATCCCTGCTCACCAACTGTAGTAGGGGTCCCTTCTGAAGGAACATTACTCCTTTCTTCAGCATGGTACCCTGTTTCTCCTTGACCCTCAGGCTCCCTGGAAGCAGTGGGGCTGCCATTCTCAGAATGGGACACATCTAATAAGTCCCCAAGAGTCTTAGCCATGTGCTTAATTGACTGTCTTCGCTTCTCCAGGTCAGCCACCTTGGCCTCGAGGATGTGAACTTGTTCCCTGAGAATCAGGATCTCCTTGCACCAAACACACACCCAGCTGGCAGATAGTCATACATGTTGCACTCAGTAAAACACAGTGGATAACCCCCAATCCCCTGCTGGCATTCTCCTTTCGTAATTGCTTTTTAAAATCCCATTTTTAAATAAATGTCCTATTTACGCAGACCTGTTTGAGGAAAGTGTGCTTCCTAGGGATGTGGAGAGACTAGTGCCCTGGCTTCCCCACCCTGCTGCTGAACTTGCACATCTTCTAAACTTGTCTGTTTATTTCCTTGTTCCAGACACTGCATCATTGGAGCAGGACCTGCTACCTCACAGAGCCTTATACCGAATCAGACCATCAGTCTATTAAGGTCAGTATTGTTTACTCAGACTGGCAGCAGCTCTTGAGGGTCTAATGCAAAGGTCTTTCACATAACCTGCTTCTTGATCCTTTTAATAAGAGATGCTGGGGATTGAGCCTGGGACCTTCTGCATGCCAAACAGAAACTCTTCCACTGAGCCATGGACTCTCCTCTGATGTAACAGCATCACACAACACTACTGAGCTGCAGCAGGAAATGGAAGCCAGGAGCAGGAAGTTACCTACCAAAGGGGGTGCTCTGGCAAGTTTAAATAGCACCTATACTACAAACAGTTAACATTCAGACCAATTGTTATTTCAGAGAAATGATAGTAATGCTACTGCATTTTAGCTCTGTACTGTGCTGGTTCAGTAACACAGGAGTGCAAAACTATTTAGAGGAACTGGGATCACATGGAAAGCACCAACCCAGCACTGCCCTGAATGCAGCCCTGATATGATCTTGGTCCTGTGATCTGATACTTCAATGTGGTTCCTGCACTTCTGCACCACAAGTAGGGACTAGGGCTGCCAATCCCCCAGAGAGAGTGGGGATCCCCTGCTTTGCATTTCCTACTGCCACTCTGCTGGGGTGGCATCACCTGTTGGAGGAAAACTCAGAAGTAACACCAGTCTACCCTAGGAATTGCTGGAAACCCTATGGTTTTGCCACAGAGTTTTCAGCAATTCCTAGAGGTGTGTAGTAACTCCTGGGTTTTCCCTGGAAGTGACATCACACTGTCAAAAACAGCTGCCCCCCCGTGTCCCCCTCCCCTCCCCCCAGTCTCCCTTGGTGGCTAGGCCAGGCCTGGCAACTTCAGTAGAGACTGAGGGAGTTCTCTGTAACATGAAAAAAATCCATGTAGAATCAAAATAGAAACACCAGAAGTTCCCATTGACAGAACAATAACAGAGCAATCCTAAACACTGACTTCAACGGACTTGGTGTAATTTTACTTAGGACTGCACTGTAAGGTGTTTACTGGCTTCTTCCACTAAACCTCAAAAGAGTAGTTGAAGTCTTACATTCTAATGGTGTTTGAAAATAATAAAAAGTGTTATGTGCTTCTCTATCCATAATATATTCCAGTGTCTGTTAAGGTCAACAAATTCTGTTAACTATAAGGATGAAAACTCAGGGCACAATCTGATCCTTAAATGATGATTCAGTATTAATTGTTCCAAGAAACCTTCATATAACTAAAGAAAGATTTAGCTGGCTTCACATCATGGAGCTATACTACTGTTTGTGCAAATAATTGCTATTTGCACCAATGTGACCATCGCTAGGAAAAGGCTTTGAAATGATGGCTTTAATTAAAAACTATGTTTTCTATTACAGTTCAGTTTACATGGTGTCAATTGGTTCTCCCTAGGTGACTTCTCAGACAGCTATGAAGAAAAAAGTGGATTCAATTTTCTGAGTTTTATTATCTAGTGTCAGCAGTTGGTTAATTGAGCAGCATTAATTTCATTTTTTCTTCGAAAAGGCCTCAGAGGTGACTCCTTGGGGCATGTGGGTACAGTATCAATAGTAGAATTGCAGCTGGGTTACGTAAAATTCTGTGGCAAAAGTTTACATACAGCAGAACAAGCACTGGACTGTAAATTAAACCCCAGGATAATTCTTGTAAGTACTAATATTTGCTCTTTTATTTAACATCTATGGTGTATGCCATTGGTGAGGGGTCATGGCTTAGGGGAGGGGTCATGGCTCAAAGGCAAAGCATCTGTTTGGCATGTAGAAGGTTCCAGGTTCAATCTCTGGCATCTCCAGTTAAAAGGATGAGGTAGGAGATGAAATACCTCCATCTGAGAAACTCAAGGGTTGCTGCTAATCTGAGTAGAGAATACTGATTTCAATGGACCAATTGTCTGCTTCAGTACACAGCAGCTTCATGTGTTCATGTGCCATGAGAATACAGGTGTGACATGACCTTTATTCAACAGATTTGTATACTAAGGGTAGATTTCGCACACAACTTCAGCAAGACAAAAATTTGCAATTTTTCCATACCAGAGAGAAAAGGAGCTTTTTTGGTTATGTGGTATGGCTACAAGTATTACTGGAAATTTCTCCTTCAGACACGCCTCTGTATAGGGAGGATTTTTGTCTCAGCCCTGCTATTTCAAACTGATGCTAGTTTCTGAAGTGCTATGCAAGGCATAGAAGCTACAACCCTGACCAATGGAAATCTTATTTAGACACATGTTATTTCCTGAATTATTCAAGTGAATTATTGAAGAGAGCTTTTCTATGCAGGCATTAGAGATGCACTATACTAAATGATTCGCAAAGTTACTTAAATTATTAGGGACTGTGGTATATACTACTGTGTTTAGCTTACTGAAAATTGGATACTCCTATGTAATTTTTACATCATTTAATGTGTCATGTTAATAGTCATGCTTTGCTTCAGTTGCCAGGTCTCCCTGAGCCACCGGTGGTGGATGGGGGGGTGGGGGAATAGGGTTGCCAGATCCAGGCTGGGAAACTCCTGGGGCTTGGGGATGGAGTCTCAGGAGGACAGGGCCTTCATGGGGTACAGTGTCATAGACTCCACCCTCCAAAAATCCATTTTCTCCAGGGGGAACTGATCTCTGTAGTGTGGAGATGAGCTCTAATTCCTGGGTATCTCTGTGTCCCACCTGGAGGCTGGCATCCCTAGTTCAGTTCTGTTTTTAGATTTCTTATTGGTTCTACAACCCTAATCCTATTGTATTGTTTTTTAATACACCATCCTGTCAATTATATTGACTCACTCAGTGTAACCCACCTTGATCTAAGTGAGACAGACAGACTATACCTGACATAAATAAATACATAAATAAAATTTCTGAGATCTTACCAGGCAGTGCCACAAGCCTTCAAGCCACAAGGCCTAGAAATGTGCTTTCAAAAAAATCAGGAAAAGATTCTTCAGAATATCAAATTCCACACTTGTTTTTCATTTGCATGGAGTAATGGGAATGGATCCACAAGTACTCTCCACAAATGGAAGGCATCTTCCATTCAGAAAAGGAATATTTTATAGCACATACAATAGAGCACTGTGCAAGCAAAATACAACTAAACCCTGACACATCTTTCTCCTGCAGATGCGGCTTGCATAAGAGCTTATGCACTGTCTTGCTCAAATGGAAGGATGAGAACTACTACAAGTGTCTTGGCACCACATAAATTCTTGCCACATAAATTCTTAGAGAAAAGTGGGTAGTTTGCTTCTTTCAGGTTCATAGAACATACACAGCACTGCTGGCTTGAAGACCTGCTTTTTGAACAAAATTCTGCATCTTGATTTTGACCGTCAGAAAGGCCTGGTTGCCTAAAAATAATATATACAACTACACCTGCAAGACTTGATTTAATGGAAGTTATCATCATTCTTAATTTATTGCCATGCAACTTTTGGAGTGGCATAACAGCAGGGGATTATTTGTTCAGGTGCGCTAGGCGGAAAGAAAATTTTATTTAGACCAAATCACTACACTATTCAGATGTCTTCTGGTACTTAGAGAAGGGTGTATATACCTTATCACCCTGTATTTTCTTACAGAGTGGTTCTTAAGAAAATAATGACAGCAATTGAAAAGTTATGATGTTGGTATAGTAATTATATTAGTTCTGTTTTACCTGTGTAAAGAAAAGAATTGACAATTTAAAGTATCTCTTATTAGCATTGGGATTTGTACAAACAACACACCATGGTATTTTTCACTATGTGAGCCCCTTTTCCCAAGTAACTGGACAGCTTTTTCAAGTCAGCTTATCTACTACCGCCAAGCTGTTCCATTTAACCAGCACATCATAATTTTAACTCACTAGGTGCCCATTACTGAATTGGATAGATTATGTAAATATTACCCTTCAAATCCCTGCAGTATCACAAACATAATTACTGCAGCAGTTAAAATGACATTTCTTTATAAAGGAAAACTTTTCAAATCCAATAACCACTTCCTTAGTTCATTATGAGTTACAATCCAAAAAGAAGAGTCAGAACAGTTAAATGCTTTCTGAAGCATTCATTCTTCCTTTCAGGTTGTTTTGCTTAATGGTCTCAGTAAAGACTTCCAAAATCATCCCTTCACAAAGCCATACCAATTTATTTATAAATTGGTGCATTGCTGCCCTGCCCTTTCTCCAAAGACCTCAAATGATATACATACTCCTCCATTTTATCTTCACAACAACCTTGTGGGGGGAGGTTTGCCTGAGAGAGAATGACTAGCCCATGGTCACCTGGTAAGTTTAATGGCACACTGGGATTTGAGATCAGGTGTTCCCAGTGCTGCTCCAGAGCTCTAACCACTGCACTATACTGACTCTCAATTAGCACTATATATTCTTGCAATATCTGCATTCTTGTGCTATTTTTATGTTTTTGTGTCAAACCATCTGCATTCTTGTGAACATTTTGGTACCAAACTCTCCAATAAAACATACACCTTTTCTGCAGTCTTTACAGCCTATTTACACAATGGTTGATTTGGACAGGCAAGTGGGACCATATTCACACCACCAGTAAAATACAGAGTAAGATGGATGTATGCACACAACATCCCAAATTGTGGAAGGACTGAAGAAATCAAAGGTTTGCATGCTATACACACTGTCCTACCATGTGTATAGTACCTTAAGTTTGAAAACTGTCTGTGGACAGCATATTAATTTTTCCCTGCTCACTTTGCGCTGTAATTCCTTAATGTGCTAAAATGCTCAGTTAAATTAAAAACCCTGGTACAAAGTATAGGGCCTTTAGTTTAACTTTTGAAAAAATTAAGCCTCTCCTACTGGGTGTCTTCTTAAGTTTTTAACAAGCATGGAGGTGCTGTGCAGCTCAGAGGAGGCATCAATCTTGAAACAGGTGGCCAGGGAGGAGGGGTTGCTATTATCTTTCATGAGTCCTATAACTTCCACATACTCCCAGTACAAACCACAGCTAGTATTGCCTATATGCTCCTTATGTTGGGGACCAAGGATAGATTAGGCATTCTGCTTGTTTACCTGCCACCTGGTTCCCCAGCAGAAATACTCTGTGTTAGCGCAGGTGCTCTGCTGGAGACACTCAGATGTTCTGGGATGTCAACATTCATGTTAAGTACTCAGGGTTGGCCTAGGAATTTATGGTCTCTTTAGCTGCCCTAGGCCTCTCTTAAATCGTGATAGGCCAAACCATGAAAGATGTCATATCTTGGACTTAAATCTTTTGCACTGAGACTTTGAGGGGGTTTGCTAAAATCATGTAAAGACCACATTAATGAGCTCCTGATGTCTATCATAAATCAGTCACTAGAATTGCCAACTCCAGGTTGGGAAATTCCTCAAGATTTGGAGGATAGAACCTGGGAAGCTGAGGGTTTGGAATGGGAGTATCTTTCTGAGGTATAATGCCACAGAGTCCACCCTCCAAAGTGGCCATTTCTTCAAGGGGAACTGATTGCTATAGACAAGAGATCACTTGTCATTCTGGGAGGTCTCCAGGCCTTCCCTGGAGATTGGCAACCATGTCACTGACTCACTACCTTCCATTGACCACTGAAAGATATGGTTATCTGTCATCTACTTTTTAAAAAAACCCATCCCAACAGAAAAATGATGTGGCCAGTTATTGCCCAGTCTCTAATCTGCCCTTTCTATGCAAAGTGGTTAAGAGAGCACTAGTGAACCAACTTGGGGTCTCCTTGAATAACTTATTTCTTTGGTGCTCCTACTGAATATATCTGCAGACTTTGATACAGTATATCATGCCATCCTGTTGAGATGTTTAGAGGTAGAAGTACGCACTAGGTGGAGGAGATAGGGGGAGGTGGGTACTTACTGGAGGGAGGGGTAGTGACCTTCGTTGCCACATGATGATGTCGCTTCTAACGTGACCTGGAAGCACCAACATTGCATCAGAGAAATGCGTGAGGGTTTCTGGCTGAGTGCTAGACCATCGCCCAGTGCAATGCTAGAGCTTTCCGGTCGCACTGGAAGCGATGTCACCATGTGGTGATGGAGATCATTGCTCCCCCCACTTCCACCCACCAACTAGATGAGTATCACTGAGTACTGGAAACAATTAACCAGGAGTTTGCCCATCATTAGCAGGCACCTGGTAAGTCTAGTATCAGGCAATGTGCCTTGGACTGCTTTACATAATTCTTCATGGATTGGACTCAAAGGGTTGCCATTGGAGACCAGCTATCTTTAGTGTGGGACCTGAAGTGTGGGGTTTCACAAGGCACAATCTTACTCTCCATGTTATTCAATCTCGGTGTAAAATCTTTAGGATAAATCATTTGTAGCTTTGGTACTGGATGCCATCAATATGCTGATAACACCCAGCTCTATATCTCTCTATCCAAATCCCTTGGCGATACAATAGAAATTTTCAGCCACTGCCTGACTGCTGGGGTTAAATTGCTGAAAATGAACAAATTGAAACTAAGCCTAGACAATACCAAAGTCATGCTGACTGGGAAAGCAGAGATCTTGAAGGACATTGTGCTTCCCACTTTTGATGGAGTTCAGCTGACCCTGGCTGACTCAGTTAAGAGCCTGGGGCCATATTGGATCCAGCATTGCCACTGGAGAAACCAGTTAATGCAGGTGCAAAAGTGCTTTCTTCCAACTCAGTCTAGCCCAGAAGATGGACCCCTACCTTGACATGGCTGATCTGGCCACCTAGATCCATGCCAAGATAACATTGAGACTAGAGTACTGCAATGCACTCTACATAGGTCTCCCCTTGAAGTCAAAATGGAGACTTCAGTTGGTACAGAATGCCACAGCTCAGTTATTATTGGGAGCTAGGCAAAGAATGCATATTACTTCCAGTTAGTCTTTGTGCTGCCTATCAGTTACCTGGCTAAATTCAAGGTATTTGCTATCCCATACAAAGCATTGGTCCCTTATATCTGAGGGACTGCCTCTCTCCTTATGCACCACCATGACAACTTCAACCAACTGAGTAGGCCTTCTGCAAGTGCCACCCTGAAAATGGGCAAAATCAACAACAACACATATTCTTTGTTGTTGCCTCACCTTATGAAACGGCCTGCCTGATGAGGTTAGGAAGGCTCCCACTCTTCTAGCATTATATGCCACTGAGGTCCCTCCTCTCCCCAAACCCCACCCTCCTCAGGCTCCACCCCCAAAATCTCCAGATATTTCCCAACCTGGAGCTGGCAGCCCTACATTGAACACATGTACCGCTGGACATATGATTCACACATTTATCAAGGTATTGATCTCCAATTTCATTTCTAAAGTGAAACATGTGCTGCCTGTTTCTTACAAAAAGATGTATGCACATATGTGAAGAATGTACATGGGTTCACTGTAACATGTGAACAAGGCTATAGTGTTTTGGGGGGATGGGTCTCTACAGAAAGTAGGGGGAATTGTAAAAAATCATCCCCCCCCCACTGTGGAAAATGTGTTTTGAATTCAATGCACTGCATATCCCCTTCATCACTATTTTTTTAAAAAACAACAACAACAACAGGTGATGTGAAAGTCCTCTGCCTATGTGTGTGTTCAGTCTACAGTGTCAGTTACAGAAGTGCAAAGAGGCAATACCATTCTCATATGCACGCACGTGTGCGCACACAGACACAGACACACACACAAACAATGTGAGCAGAATGCTTTTCAGTTCCATAAAGGAAGACCTCATTTCTTTGTGGTGCACTTAATTAAAGCAACAAGCATGTATTTCGAAGGAAGAAAAGTAGAAAAGTGTTTCTCATTCTCTAGGAATCCAAAGGTGAATGAGAAGTCAGCAAAAGTGAGAGCAGCAGTGAAAATCCCAGAATAGAAAAGGCAAAGGAGTAATCTCCTTAATATGCTATAGCCCACCCAGTATTTAAATTCATGAGCATATTCTTTATTAATTTAGCAAACCTGCACAAAGTGCCTGTTGTTTTTAATATTTTAGGGGGCATGGAGCTGGAGGGAATAAGGAAGGCGACGACACTCTAAATAAATGAATGTCAGTTCTAGCTGGAAATGTACTGGAGGAACCAATTAGCTCTCCCCATCTAGAACTCAACTTTATACTTTGTACTGTTTTTCAAATAAGATGCTTATAACATATAATGTATTTATTTGAGCATCACCATACTGATGGTATGTAGGACTTCAATCTCTTTCATTTTTCTCTGGACTTTGATGCAAGAGGAATGTGGTCTTCAGGGATTTTTTTTTATAACAGAGTTTCTATGCAGATTTATTCAAAGAAGATGCTACAATACATAATAGTAAGCTAGTTCTGATGCTTCAGGCCAACACGGCTACCCCACCTGAATCTAAACAGTTCACGTTTGAGTTGGATCCTGACTATCATGAACACAGCAGAGTTTATGGAAAATAAATTTCTGCTTTTACTTTCTTCCTGCAGCTTTCTGCATCCTCCAAAAATGTGCTCCCGAAAGTCAGGGGACTCTTGGCAACAGCATAGGATAGGGTACGGGAAGTAGGGGAAGGCTGCATTGGAAAGGGTTTATTGGCAGAAATCATCCCCTTGCCATAGTACAAGTTCTTGCTTTTGTTTGCATAACCGCTAAAGCAGCACTGAGGGGGACATTAGAGTATTTTTCCAGTGCTTCCCTGATCATTCACACGTATTTAATTAAATAAAGCACAATTCACTAAGGGTTTTAGAAGAAAATATAGCCTTGATTACTTTAACATTAGTCCAAAGTAATGCATTTTAAAGTACTTATATCCACTGGGGGAGACTGAGGGGAAAAAACTGGGACAGAGAAATGCATGCTTCTTACAGGGCAGCTGTACCTACCTACAATAAAATGGTCACGATCTCCTCTACAGTCGGTTAATACTGAAGACCACCTAGTGATGTATAGATATACCTTAATACTCCAGCATTAAATTGGAAAGGTGCTCATATTATGTGACCTTGGCTTGATGTGTCTTCTTTACTCTGAAGATAGCAACAGCCTCAAGCCCTGTTCTCCTAAATCTAAGCACATAACTACATTGTTTCAAAATTCTTATTTTTCAGGAGATTGAAAGCTTAAAAAAAACTTTTATGGCTTAAGATGGATTTGTGCTGCAGAAAGTAGATATATAAAACCATCACCTTTTACTCAATGTCCCTCATCTGCATTCAGAACCATATCCACTTTTTTTAGTATCAAAAATAAGGGGTTTTTAAATGCTTTCTTCTCCTGAATACCCTGCAGAGAAATCACAGCTAGCTTAGAGGGAATGGATTTTCTTCCTCTTAGCACAGCATTGACTGAATTGTTTACTAAGTTCCAATTGGTTTAAACTAGTGTAAACCCTTGGAAGATGATTTGCAAAGATGTTAGGAAATAATTTGAAGGCAATAAAACTGCAACGTGATTTACCTGAATTTGTACTTCCAGCTATCTTTGGCTCTTAGTATCTGGCATCTATATTAGTCTATTGAAAAAGTTGGTGGCAAAAAAGGACTGCTGTAATTAAACAATGTTTTTAAGTTGGTTCTCTACACATACACATATTTGTGTCAGTTTGTGTGAAAGTAATAAAGGCACAATTTTGCTCCTTCCTTGTGAGGAAGAGAGATGGGGACAGGTGTGCCCACACTACTACTTTCAGTTAAGAACATAAGAACATAAGAGAAGCCAATGCTGGATCAGGCCAGTGGCCCATCCAGTCCAACACTCTGTCACTCAGTGGCCAAAAACACCAGGTGCCCTCAGAAGGTCCAGCAGTGGGGCCAGGACACTAGAAGCCCTCCCACTCTTCCCCCCCCCCCCCCCAGCACCAAGAATACAGTGCACCACTTGCCCCAGACTGAGAATTCCTATCTATACTTTGTGGCTAACAGCCACTGATGGACCTCAGCTCCATATGCTTATCTTTTCTGTTTGAAGTGGCTGCTCCCTACTCACCACAGTAAACCTTGATGCAGGTTACACAGTGATAAGCAAGCCCCACTTCAGATGAACAAATCAAACCACCTGTTAGTCACAAGAGGGAAGTAAAGCCACAAAATGAATAAAAACAAATACTGGAGGAGTTGTGCTTAATTCTTAAGAGATTTCAACAGAATCCCTTTGTTCTCTCTTCTTATTCATAAGCACTTCAGTTACATTGATTCAGTCAGATATTCTGTGTGACACCATTCTTTTCATATATCGTATTTTTCGCTCCATAAGACGCACCTGACCATAAGACGCACCGAGCAAAAAATACGGTACTTCATTTTCTCCTCTTTCGTATCTAAGGTACAACCCACTCAAGCTATTTGAGCAAGTGCTCATTTTGTTTCTTGCCACTTCATTTTTTCACATTTTTTTAATTCTATCCTTTCTTCAAGAAGCTCAGGATAGCACACACATAGTTCTCCATTTTATCATCAAAACATCCTGTAAGGTAGATTAGCATTAATTCATCCAAGGTCACTGTGACCAAGATTTCAAGTTCCATCCTCCAGGAGACTCAGCCAATTGTTTTTAAATGGTAGATTGTAATACAGGGGTGGGAGGGGCATTGGACAGTTTAACAGCTGGCCAAATGACAGAGTTGAGGGTTGTTGGATTTTGGTGGGAAAATGGTTAGGACGGAGGTGTCATACTCGTTATGTGGGATGGATATGACATATATGTCACTTTGTCAGGCCAGGCCATGTGTGCCATAAAATGTAACACAAGGTACCAGAGATATAAACTTTATAAAGATTATTTCAGATGCCGAATGGCAATAGCAGGTGTGATTGGATTAGGTGTGATATACAGAGGCATGGTGATACCTGTGTTGATGTGATATACAGAGGTGTGTAGATATCAGCATTGGTAATGAGACAGGAAACTTGGGTCTCAATCTGGTACAGGAGGATTCAGTCCAAGAAGTTGCAAAAAATAAACTGAAATAAGTCAAAGAAATGAGCAGTGACTCACAAAAGCTCATACCCTTCCACAAATTTTGTTAGTCTTTAAGGTACTACTGGACTCTTACTCTTTCTACCACTATTAGAAACCACAACATTCAAAAACCAGTGCATAGACATTTTAACCTTCCAGGACATTCAGTTGCTGACCTAAGAGTAGCAGTACTCTTACAAAGCCGCCCTGAGCCCATTTGTGGGAAGGGCGGGGTATAAATCGAAAAAATAAATAAAGGAATAAAGGAATATTAGAAAGAAAGACTGCTGATTTGCAACTAATCACAAAGCTCAAGACAGTACAAACTACTTGAATGAACTGAGACCTAGTTTTCTTCTCTCATTACCAATGCCTGCTATTGTCATTTGGCGTCTGAAATCACTTCACTCTCCAAGATATAAGGAAGATAGACTTACATTCCAGTTGTATCTGAAGAAGTGAGCAGTGATTCATGAAAGCTCATGCCCTGCCACAAATGCTGTTAGTCATTAAGGTGCTGCTGAACTCTTGCTCCCTTTCACTAATGAAGAAAGCAAGCTGTGCTGTGAGGTTTCTCCCCCCCATATGTTAGAAATGGAAAGGGGGATCTCTCCAAGTGTCATGGGACTCCTCCCCCTTCGCGTGTGTTCTCTCTGGCTCTTTCTCTCCCCCTTCTCTCTTATACCTGGAACAAAACATTTTTGGTATTAAACATGGGGACGCGCTCTCTCTCTCTCATCTTTCCTGTTATATAAAGCTGTTTTCAAGATTCCATGGGGTAAGATTCCATGGGGCGCCAAAATCAGTTGGCTGGATGGACTGCCACTCAAAAGGGGGTCCCTGGCCACTGGCGGCATTCTTTCCCTGCTTTGCCTCAGTCCCGCCCACAGAGCCACTGGCCAGCATCTCAGCCTCAGTCTGGAGGGAGCCAGCAAAGGGGAAGGACCGACTGGGTGCTGGGTCCACTCTTCTCCTCCACCCACTGCCAGGTGGGTCTAACTGTCCCCTCAGTGGTCTGCTTCTGTCAGTGAAAAGACAATGGACTATCAGCATAACCCCCTCCCCCGCACACTGCTAGCGTGCCCAGAATAAACTGTCAGAATAAACTGTCAGAAACAGGGGGCATTTCACACAGCACCCCATAGCGCTTCAGGACCGGTACAAGAACTGAAGAATGCTTGGGAGGAGGTTTCAAGGTAAACCGGCTCAGGAATGCTTCTCCGATGGGAGAGGCATGTTTCTGTGTGAAAGGGCCAATATGTTCCATTAGGGAACTGGTACTAATACAGTTCTGTGTAAAATGCCTGACAGAAACCGTTACTGAAGAGTTCCTGAAACGGAACATATTGGCTGTATGAAATTCCTCAGGCTCTTTCTCCTGCTTAGCTCCACCATGGCTGGCTGGCTAATGAGGTGGGACAGCAACCATCCAGAATGCCACAGAGGCCACCATCCAAAGCAGTCATTTTCTCCAAGGGAGGGGGGGAAATCTGTTGTCTGGAGTTCAATTATAATACCTGGCGATCTTCAGGCTCCACCTGGAGGTTGGCTATCCTAGGCGTAGCAGTCAGTGCTTCAGAGCAGGATCTGCTAGACCCAGGTTCTTGCTGAGTGGGTGATTTCAGGCCAGTCACAGACTTTAAGCCTAACCTACCTCACAGGGTTGTTGTGCAAGTCAAAAGGGGGAGAGGAGAATGATGTCAGCTGCTTCGGTCCCCATTGCAGAGAAAGACTACTGTTCCTCCAGGGGCAGTATGGTTGCCAATCTCCAGGTGAGGGCTGGAAATCATTCAGAATTACAAGTGCTCTCCAGATGCCAGAGATCAGTTCCCCTGGAGAAAATGGTGGACTCTACTTCCTTATACCCAGCTGAGATGGACCCTTTATGACAGCCAATGTGGAACCATTGTTGCCAATCTCCATGTGGGGGCTGGAGATCACTCAGAATTACAACTGCTCTCTAGGGGGGGAGGGGATGGAAAGCTGAAGCCAGGGGGCAGATAACGATACATTGACAGTTGGCTGGGAGGTAGGGTTGCCAACTCCAGGTGGGGACATTCCTAGAAATTTGAGGGGTGGACCCTGGAGAGGGTGAGGTTTCAGCAGGGGTGGGACCTCAGATAGGTTCAGTGCCATTGACTTCACCCTTCAAACCACCCATTCCCTCATGGGGAACCATTGTTGCCAATCTCCAGGGGAGGAATGGAGATCACGCTGAATTACAACTGCTCTTCAGATGGCAGAGATCTTCCCCAGGAGAAAATGGTGGACTCTGTGTCATTATACCCTGCTAAGGTCGCCACAGCAAATTGACACTGAGTGCCCAAGGCCGGGGCACTCTCCCAGAGCCTCTTTCTGGAGCCCGTTGTATTTATTTCCACAACAGGCCTTATTCCTAGTACCTGGAATAAAATGTTTTTGATCTTACAGGACTCACTCACTCTCTCAAGAAGAAAAAGTGTGCTTGCTCTCTCTGGCTCTTTCCCTTCCCCTCCATCCCCAGAGGAGGAGGAGGCAGCACTCAGCCAGTCGAGGGAAGGCTTTCTTTCTGTCCTCTGAAGCAGGAAATAGGAGAAACCACCCAACAGAGCTGTGATGTTAGAAACAGGAAGCAGCACACTCAGTTGTTATTAGGCCAAATTGCAGCCTTGCAGGGGTCAGATCTGGCCCGTGGGCCCTATATTTGACACCCCTGGGTTAGGAAGTCTGCTGGTTAGGCAGGGAGTCCATTAGGGACTTCAGGTATTCTGAAGATAGGGAGGGTTTCAGTTCCTGTCAAAAACAGTTAAAATGGGGGAAGCCTGTCTGCTCTGTGCTATAAAGGGTTTGGGTGCTGTTCCTGTAAAAAACAGTAAAAAAAATCTTTCTGTTGTGTGTTATAAGCCTGAATGAGTCAAACAAGACACCTGCTTTGTAACTAGGAGCTGCCAATAGAATTCCTGGTGATTCCTAGAGCTACCAGAAGTGACATAGGGTAGTTCTATGACATGTGGGAAACTCTATGGTGAAAATTTCTGGTAAGTAGATGAGGCCTTTTTCTTTTTAATTTTTATCCTAGCGGCTATTGTCCCCGCCCGCCCGCTGCCGCCACCCCAACCCTCCCATTGGTTTCCAGACACTGTCTGGCAACCTTATTTGTAACCGTTATGTTTTCTCAAGTCCCAGCTCTTCAGTAGGTTGCCAGTTACCCCCTGAAAACCAGTGGGGGGGGGCTTACTGGCAGGAAAACAAGGCCTAGGCCTGCAACACTGGCAATGAAGCAATGGAAGTAACTGGCATGCAATGGCAATTACATCATCACACTGGCTATGTGGGAACACTTTGATATTTGGGCAAAAACTCTAAACGTCATTTTTATCATAGATTGTTTGTCCAAATTCCAGGACATCCCTGGTTAGATGATGTCACTTCTGATTAGAATGGGAAGTAACATTGCCGCATTGCTGGTGACACAGGCCTAAGCCTTGTTTTCCTGCTGGTAAGTCCCACCAGCCAGCTGATCACACCAGGGAAGGGGCACTGGAGTGGGGGATCCCCCACCTCCTGTCAACCTTTCCCTCCAGTAATCTTGTTACTGTAATGCAGAGAGTGCTGGAGAAAAGGAAAACGAAGAAACAACCAATCCGCACATACCACTGAAATAAACCTATTTCTTAGTTGTTTTATCAAGCCTACTGTGTGGTTACTTCAAGCCTATAATTCCCTCATAATACACTAAGTGAATGCTGGGTGGCACTCTAAATCCAGGCACTGTCCTCACTGAGAACTAGAAGACTAAGCAGTCCCAATTATAAAAATGAAAGTATAACAGAGAGAAAGAGAGAGAGGAAGGGGGGAGGTGTGAAAAAAAACTGGTATTTTTCAGATTCAGGTATATTGAACTCAAAAAATCAGTATTTCCCGATATTCCCAAATCCCAATACTGGTATATGCCATTTGGATTTGGTAAATATTTGGGGAAGCTGAATTTTATTCTGCTCCGTTATACCCTATGGGGACCCATAGGCTATAACAGAGAATCAAGCCAGAGATATCTGGGGCTCTGTGTGGGCTGTTTTTTTGAGGTAGAGGCACCAAATTTGAAGCATAACTGCTGGTTCCTCTCCTCAACCCCCCCCCCCCCCAAGTTTCAAAAGATTGGACCAGAGAGTCCAATTCTATGGGCCCCAGAAGAAGGTGCTCCCATTCTCCATTGTTTCCAGTGGAGAAGGCATTTAAAAGGAATGCAGTCCCTTGAAATGCTTCTCCAAGCCACAGCTTCACCCGGAAGGCATTTCAAGAGCCCTTTAAATGCCCTTTAACTGCAGCAATCAGGTGGTCTCAAAAAACACTGAATATTTTCAGGATTTTTTTGGTTGGCAAATTTCACATAGCCGAATAAATTGCTCACTCACTATGCCACTGAAAAAGTTACTGGAAAATACTGATACAGTATTTTTCAAGTATTTTTTGGCTTGGTTTAGCTAAATGCACACCCTAGAGTGAGAGAAGAGAGAGAAAAGTGTGTAGGGTATGAAATCTAAGTCTCTAGTTTCCAGATCTAGGGATGGGGTATCATCATAGTCACCAAACATAGTCACCAAACATGTCTGAGTGGGGATCTGAATCTGGGTCTAGGTCCTAGTCCAACACTCTAATCACTATACTTCACTACAAGGGCTTTGTACTGGCTCAGTGATTTAATATTACAGTCTGTTATATTTTTATGCTTTTCCTACCATGATGCTAATTGCAAAAATAATCAGCAGACCGAGAACTATTAGCACATTAGTTAACCAATACTTTTGCATACTTTACAACATATTCTGAATAAAAGCATTTTCCCAAAGCATTCCTTTTTCTACAATTGAGTATATTCTACTAAAGCATATAAGTGCCATTTTTTTAAAAAAGTTTGCAATTCAGTATCCTATTGTATCCAATAAGTGTCATTTTGCTTTTACTCAGGGAAGATACAAATGTATTTGCTACATGGACAATGTGGATTCAAGTCTCTGCTCCAAGGGTCCCACTGAATAGTCCATATCTCAGCCTCAAGTACTTTACAGGACCATTGAGGGGATAAAATGCAGAGGGACGGATGTACACTGTGAAGTCTTTTGAGAAATGGCAGGATCTATATGTAATGATTCAACAACAGAGATGGTAATACATCCTGTAACAATCACCTAGAAACCACACAAACTTTTGAAACAAGTATTTGCATCTTTAAAAAAAAAGCTTTTTGCTGCAACAAGCAGGAAAAAGAAATTCTACGGGGGAATAAAATGCAGTGATAGAACATTTAATTAAAATAGTAGCTTTTACCTTCTCAGCAAAGTTATAAGGAAGCTACTCAATTATTCAGTACGTAAGGGATTCCATTGCACCTACCAGTCACTGGCTACATTCCATCAACTGAAGTCAATCTGCAAAGCAGAGATGCACTGGTTTCGAAAATGGGCAGTGTTAAGTGGCACAGCCAGAAATACTGTAACTCTAAATTTGTTACCTCTATTATAGACATGCTCTGTTAAAACCATTAGATAATTCATCAACAAGAACTTATAGAAAGCGCAAGATTTCTGAATAAAAACAAAGAATGGGGTTGGAAAAGCAATTTGGAAAGCTGCACTTGCATAACAGAAAGTCTGGGCCATCTTTTCCAAAGCAGACCTGAGTTCTGACTTAAGGTTGTCAACTCCAGGTTTGGACATACCTGGAGACTTGAGGGTGGAGCCTGGGAGAAGAAGAGTTGGTTTTTATACCCCACTTTTCTCTACCCTAAGGAGTCACAAATTGGTTTACGATCACCTTCCCTTCCTCTCCCCACAGAGAACCCGGTTCTCCAGATTAGAGATTGCTACTCTTAACCACTACATCATGCTGGCAAGGTGGGCTTTAGGAAGGGATCTCAGTGGAGTACAATTCCATACAGTCCACCTTCCAAACCAGCCATTTCCCCCCCAGGAGAAGTGGAATAAATGTTTTAAATACATAAACAATATGCTATCTAGTCTGGAGATCAATTGTAATTCTGGGAGATCTCCAGCCTCCACTTGGGGATTGGCAACACTATTCTGACCCCAACATTTCAGAAGATTGTTAGAGCAGTCTGTAATATAGCTCATGTAGCGTGGGGCTGGGGTTCTAGGAGGAAAATCCCTAGCAAACATGCCTACAGTGGCACATGACACCATTTAGGTTGGCATTCAGTGCCAGATCTCTCCACCCCAAAAAAGCAAGACAGTGGCAGCACCGCTGGGGACCGCAATAAAAGAGAAACCAATCAGCATGGCTTATGCCTGTCATTACCTCCCAGACATGCACAAGGTGAATCCCTGAGATCACTAGCAGCACCACTGGGACTTAACTTGCTACAAGCACAACCTTTGTCCTGTACCACTTCACCCTCGTTTTGTTTACTGGTACACTGTGTCCTACCCTTTTATTAAAAAGACCACAAATGGAGAACACAATGGGGATGATTTACGTCTGTCACGGCCTCTTCAACTTATGCAGCCAACAGCTGGGTCTAAGATGTGCCTGGCTAAATACAACCCTCATCTCTCATTCCCCTTCACCCTTTTTGCTTGCTAGCACACTAGCACCTTCACGAGCACTTTTTTTTAATATTTGGGCTTCAAAGGTGGTCCCTCCTCTAAATGTTAGGGGATAGCCAGGCTGGACCCAATCCTTGGCAGAAAATAAGCCACTGTTTGGAGCTTGCCCCTCCTCCTGCCATGACTGCCCAGGGACTGAACGACTCTGGCCTGTCTCACCAGCAAAAGGGAAACTGGGTACTGGCAGCAAGAATATTAGTAAGGGAAGATCATCCCAGCCGCAGCTGGATCCAAATGCTTGCTAACAACTCACTTCTTTGTTCTGACATTTGTCAAATTCATTTCCCTCTCCTGCTTTTCCTGTCCACTCCCTTCCCTTGTGCACCTTGTCTTTCAGTCTGAAGTCAGAATCTTACTTTCATTTATGTTCAGTGCCTTCCACCAACACTGTACATTGAATTTTAATTGCTCTGAGGTACTCTGGGAATCAATTTTTTTTGTCTGAAAAGGCTGATAAGCTAAAGATGAATGCAGACAAGACAGAGGTGATGCTGGTTGACAAGGATGATGTCCTTGAGGGTATAACATTTCCCTCTATTATTGTGGTGAGTTTACTCCTAAACTTCAGTGTGGAAAGTCCAGCTAAATGCCGTTCTTCCTTTAAAAACAGATTAAAAGGTGATGTGGTAGCAAAAAGTGCCCCCCCCCCCGCACCCTCTAGAAAATAAACTGGCTTCTTTTTTGGACTCACATGACCTGGTCAAGCTGAGGCATGCTATGATAACCCTGAAACCATAATATTGTAGTGTATTCTTTATGGGAATGCCCTTGAATACAACTTGGAAATTTCAACCACTGCAAAATGCAGCAGTTTGTTGGTTATCTGGAGAAAGCCCTTTTATTTATTTAAGTAATCATAATCCCCTTCTTCAAAGTACAGTGTCTATCAGAAGTCAAAATAAAGACAAAATGACATCAAATTCACCACGGTCCTAAAAGATCAAGACCGAACAACACATAATCACTGCAAGTCCCAAACCTGACCTTAAAATTATACCCTGAGCCTCACAACCCCAAAATACAACCTCATTAAGGATTAGAGGTGTTTATACTCATATTAGGGCAATTTTAAGAATGTAACTGTAATGGACAATAAGTGGTTAATGCTTTAACCTGATCTGAAAACCTTGAGTGATAGGAGATTCAAATGGAATTCTACAGTTGAGAATGGCAATTAAGAAAAACAGTTGAGAGTGGAGTGGAGTGAGAACAGTGAAGGAGAATTAGGGAAGCTAGATTTGTGTGAAGGATGTAAACAGGTTTTGTGATCTTCAGGTTATTGGTGGCTTACGACTTTGCTTTAAGGTTCCATAGTGATATTAGGATTTTTAATTATTGTACGTCATCTGGAGTCCACTTGCAGAGAAGCCTGGGGTAAAAATACCACAAATAAATAAAATTTAACTTAATTTCTCTTAACTTTCTTAACTTTTGCTTTCTTCAGATCACTAAGTCTTATATCACAGAACCTTGAGGTTCTGACATTGAAGGTGCAGTCAAGGAGCCTTGTCAGCTGCATATGCTCAGGCCTCAAAGCCCTCTTAAGGACTGGAAAACAGGAGTGTGCAATGACAGTGCCAACATTTGGAAGGCAAGATTCATACATCAAGTACCATGATCACCAGTGACTAAGGCTGTTACACAGGCACTTTGCCCCAGTGCACAACTGTACCATGTAACAGGTGGGGGAGGTGAGAGGCGGTTTGTAATAAAAGATTGTTTGCCAGTATTTTATAGCTTTGTGGGTTTGTTTGTTTTTTAAAAAAGAGGGGATTAATTATTAGTTTAATTGTGAAGTTTTATTGTTATGGCTTTTAGATGTTTTTGCTGAATGAATCAAAAAAAGAAAAGGAGATATAACCTTTTAAAGAAGACAAGTAACTTAAGCATTCAAAGCTGACTGATATGTGCTTCATTCCGAACCTATATCTACTTAATCTTCACAATGCGAGACTAAGGCTGCAGTCAGACTAGCAGGTTGGTGCAGTTTGGGCATGCTGCTAATTAACCCTGTCACATTTTATGATGGAGATTTTTGACTCCCACTGTGCTCTGGCCTCACCGCGTGCTTCTTCTGTGGTTGACTGTTCAGATCAGAGCTCCACATCAACCATGGAGTATGCAGTCTGGTCTTATTTTTTTTAAAAAGAAATAACTTTTACATTTTTTAGAACATTTCTCGGGTGCACATGTGCTCTATCATTTAGAAAAAACGGCAAACCCGGAACTACAGGTTCACATTTCTGAACCGTTTTGAGCATGCAATCGAGGAGTTCAGACATCGAGCGATGTGGGATGAATGCGCAGGGATCTGTTAACATTGGAATTCATCTGCTGTCAATTACTTCATCTCCATCTCCAAGTCAAATACTCCATCTCCACTCTCCAAGGGAGAGTATGACTGGGGAACAGCTGCCAGATGTGGCTGTGTGAACCAGCCGGTTTAACCCATTAGGGAAAAGCAACTATATCAGGCCAAACTGCCCATCTGATCACAGCCTAAGAGTAACAAAAAGAGAAATATAGGCCAGTTCCAGGAGTAAAAGGGAACTGTGACATCCCGGAGAGAAAAAACAAGAGTTTTTTTTTTTTTTTTACTGAGAACTGTGAGCACGGATGAAAGAAAGCTTTGAAGATTTACAAGTAATACTTAAGATAAATGACAGGTAAAGCAGAAAACAGGAAAGGAAGTTTCTGCTTAGCTTTGAAATTCATACAATACTAGACAGATATCAATAGAAACACTGACACTGGTATTGCTGTTACAGTGAGCATTTTCATACATTTCTTCCCAGATGACAAGCATACTTTCTATACCTTCGCCAGTGAAAATCTTGAGTGACAGCAATGTAGATACTTTCTCATCTCTGAGTCCAGTTTCCAGATACTTGTGTATTCACATGTCTAACCTGTATTTCTCCAAACTGTGATATGCAACTGAAAATATCTAAGGGACCTGAAGTCAAGGTGACAATTTCCACCAACTCCCCCTTCCCATTTCAGACCTTCCACATATTATCCCTCAGGGTCTCCTATCCTCCCGGAGTGGGGGGGGGGGATCAGTGGGATGTAGTGGGAGGAGGAGACAGGAAAGTTCTTCCTTCCTTTAAGTTATCCTTACAACCTTGTGAAGTAAAGTAAGCTAAGAAAAAGAACAACTGGCCCAAGATCATTCAGTGAGCATCATGGCTGATTTGGATTTGAACATGGCTTATCCTAAAGGTAAAGATTTCCCTTGCTTGAAAGCCAGTCAAATCTGACGCTAGGGGCAGTGCTCATCTCCGTTTCCAAGCCGAACAGCCAGCACTGTTTGAAAATGTTTCCATGGTCATGTGGCCAACATGACTAAATGCCAAGGCACATGGAACACTGTTACCTTCCCACCGAAGCAGTACCTATTTATCTACTTGCAATTTCTTGCTTTTGAACTGCTAGGTTGGCAGGAGCTGGGACCAGAGACAGGAGCTCACTCCGTCATGCTGCACTCGGGTCTTGAACTGTCCAACTACTGATCTTCCAGTCTGCAGTTCAGCATCTTAACCATTGAGCTACCATGGCTCTGGCTTATCCTATTCCTTCATTATGGGCTCTACAAAATGCTACCTACCTCACAGGGTGTCTGTTGTGGGGAGGGGAAGGGAAAGGAGTTTGTAAGCTGTTCTGAGGCTCCAAGTGAAGGGCGGGATATAAATCCAATCTCCTCCTCCTCCTCCTCCTCTTCTTCTAACAACCACTGTTCCACATTGACTACAGTGTCTATCCAGCAAGCAGTCTGTGTTACTGGATCCTCTGTCCCCTTACAACAGTAAATTTACTTGAGAAGGGAGAAGGAACTGGCAGAGAGGACTGGACCATTTCAAGCCAGGACTAAATGGATCCAGGTCATACTAGCCCTTGGATTTCTATACTGAGGGAGCTCTTATTCCAAAATTCACATTTCCAGAATCTGACACCTATAATCAAAATGAGAACACAAATGTAGTATATATAAGGCTGCTTATGTGTTACTGAATTCTGTTTCACTACAAACAGCGATGTTCTGCCCTGCAACCCCATTTCTTTTTAATTATAAACCTCATCAACAGATTTGCCACTTATCATTTTTTTAATGTTTCCTACTAGAATTCTTTAGAGGAATCTTTCTAGTCATCACATTTTAATACACATTATATTTAAAGAGAAGCATGCATATTACTATAAACAAATAACATATTTAGCAACAAAATCTTCTTGATTAAATTTTCTTCTATTTGATTTAAAGCTAAAAACCACATGATACAGCAGATGAAAGCACAGCAACATACTGTTCAAAGTAAAGGTGACATGACAGTAATGTCATGAAGGAAACAAAGAGGTCATTTTTGTTTTGTTGCCATCAAGTTGCAGCCAATTTATAGTGACTAAGGATGGGCATGAAATGGGGGGAAATGCAGTTTGTTTCAGTTTGTGGCTTGTGGCATGCCCAGTTAGTGAGCCATGAACCATCAAGAACTTTTAAGCGCCAAATGGACCAGTTTGATTTGTGACACAACAGAACGATGCCCCACATGCTCAAGACTTCAAACTCGTAGGGGATCTCCAGCTAGCTCTCCACTACTTGTTCTTCAAGTACTGTGCAGATTGGACTTCTGGAGCCTGAGTTATGGCCCCCTAAAGAAGATGCTCCAAGGAAAGTGCTTTTGCAGGAAATGTCAAGTGCAGGTACAAAAGTGTATAGAATGGACCAACTCCCTGCAAGATAACACACCAAATGCACATGGAACCTTACTGTTCCACCCAGTCCTCTACAATCTCTTCAGGCTGGGGGCAGATTACATTTCTGGGGCCCCAGTTACAGACCCCCCCAAATGTCTCCCCAGTTCTCTCTCAGGAAAAAGCAGCCACAGTTACAGGAGTCTACGAAATAGCTCAGGAACAAGCCAGTGACACCAAGCTCATAGGGAAACTTCACCTGGGCAGACACCCCACCCCACCAGCCAGCCAGCCAGACACTGGAACAAAGGCAGCCCCCACCCCCCATCTCCAAAGGCAGGTTCTGAAGGACAGAAAGGCATACCTCCCCCAGAGTTCCCACAGGGGCTCCCCAAAGTAACCCCATGGCAGCTTGGCAGGCACCTTAGCCACACAGCACAAGCAGGGGAAGCATGCCCACAACTCTCACAGGCCCTCCCAGAGCTGAAACACACAGGTCCAGAGCATACCCATCAACTGGGGTCTATTCATCTATGCAGCAAAGGAACGGAAATACATGTTGAGGTGGCAGGGCCACCCCCCAGGTCTCCAAAGGCAGGTCTGAAGGACAGAAAGGCAGACATACCCAGAGTTTTGACCGGGGCTCACCAGGGGCAGAGACCCCTTGCAAGCACTGGAACCCAGAGAGGTATGCCCTCAATGTTCCCAGGCCCCCCTCAAGCCCAAAAACATAGATCCTCTGGTCACAGCCCACCCCTAGGTGGAATTTCTAGTTCTTCACCACTAGTGGAATACATTGTACGGATAAAATATCACCTGTCGTGAATTGTACAAATGCAATGGAAAGGGATCAAACGGGCTTGCTTGAACAGGCAGAGGTTTGTTGAGGTAGATGCTTGCTGATGTGGATGTTGCTCTATGAAGTAGGTGTTGTGTTATGAGGTAGATGTTTTTTCATGAGGTAGGTGTTGTGTTATGGCCACGCTAGAGAGGTCAGGCCAGATGACAGCTTTGCATGACCAGTACTCCAAGGGACTGGCAGAGGCAGGCTCAAGGGACTCAGAGAGGTACTCCCTCACCACCACCTCTGCTGAATATTCTGCCATTGCACAACTGGCATCTTCATTGCTGCTGACCTCCCAGTTCGACAGGGACAACTAGTAGTGGGGCTTCTCCCTGGTTGGGCTCTTTTGAGGCAGAGGTACTAGGCTGTGGCTCCTCCTCCCCAGCGTCTTCCACCCACTGTTCCCTCTGGCCATGTTTGCTGACCTGTAGACTCTGCACTTCTTTGCACAGCTCACGCTTCTACTGCATGAGCTCTACATTCCAGAGAGCAATGCTACCTTTTATCTGGGGGTCACAGATACAGACCAGCTTTTATTCCCCTTCCTTGCAGAGAGGATGCAACCTGGTGGTGATGCCCACCTGCAATATCTCTGCCAAGGCCCTGATCCATGGGAAAACAGCCCTCCCCTTGGGGCCCAGCTCTAGTGTGGAGACCAGTGCCCTGTCCAGCCCATGAATCAGGGGGACAACTTACCCCAGGGTGGCCATATGGGCACAGAGCTGATAGGCTTGAGGACACACATCAGTTGGGAGAGGGTCAGCCAGTCAATGGAGCTGAGCTCCTCTTTCCTATGCAGGATGTTCATGGAGGAGATGTCATCCTGCACGGCATTCTTCTGCTCCACCAAACACACAGCCATGGCTTAGGTGGCATTCCAGTGGGTGCATAGGTTCAGGATGACTTACCCACCCTCATCCCCCTCCCCCTGCCTGTTGAAGCTGTGCAATAACTGGGTGGCCAGGCACCAACAGGTCTCCAGCAAGGACCGCATCTCGAGGCTGGCAGCATCCCAGGTGACCCTAACAGTGCTCCCCAGCCCCAGAGCATCCTTCACCACCAGATGAAACATGTGCACCAAGTAGACAATGCCCTTGAGGTGCACAGCCTTCAGTGCTGCCAGCATGTTGGCACTGGCATCCCTAACTATGTAGCCATGGATGATGTTGCTGCCATGAAGCCACTCCTTCAGGCTACTCTATCACAGCAGTGATATTTTGCACCGTTTGGTCTGCATCCACCCCATGCACACAAAGCGGAACCACTTTGTTGCCTGGTGGCAAGACTGTACTTCCTGGGGCCTGGGCCATGCCTCCTGCTCCCCCCTCCCACTTCTTCCTGTTGAGAGGGAGTGGGCCTCTTCCTCCTCCTGCTGACTGTCATACCTTTCTCCAGTGGCAAAACAACTGGGTGCACCCTTTGCAGATGACTGTGGGGGACAGAGGTGGACAAGTGTTGGGAGTTTGCACCCCTCCAGACACTGGGGTAGCACAACTGGAACTCTGCCACACAGGGGTCATTAGGAAGGGTGTGGAACTGCTTTCAAATTATGGGGACCCAGGATTGGAGAAGGTGGGAGGCACAGCTGCTTTTTGGGGCTGGGCTGGGAAGAAAAACAGAAGGGTGTACCTGAGGTGGGAGCAGTAACAGGGAGTTGGGATGTGGAAGGGAGGATGCTTCCCCTCCCCACCCTCTGAATCACTGCTGTCAGAGTCCTCCCTGAAGAGTGTTAGCAACTGCTGGTGTCTCTGGACAGGGCTAACAACTCTTTTGCCTCCTTGGAAGGGGAGGATGGTTCCCACCACCCTCCGAATCACTGCTGTCAGAGTCCTCCTCTCCGAAGAGTATTGGCCACTGCTGGTGTCTGAGCAGTGTAACAACTACTGTGCCTCTATGGAGAGCCCCAGTAACAGATCAGGAGAAGGAGGCTCCAAGACCCCTGGTGATGCCCTACTAGGGCTGGGGTCCAGTGGACAGGTAGGATGGGCTTGATGCCCAGGGACGGGGGCCTGTGGTACACAGGAAGTGGAGCACCTTTTGCATCCACTTTCACACTCAGGGCACACAGAAGTGTTCACAATCAGGAGGGGTGGGAGGGTACAAATGTGGGTCCTCAGCCAAGGCACCCAGTAGCTAAGCCCCTCTGCTTGGCATGAGAAGAGAGATGGGGTGGCTCAGAGCCCTGAGTCCACCCGAAACCCAAACCCCACCATGGGAGAGGTGGTCACAGTCAGGAATAAATGTGCTCTGCTTTTAACCAGTTCTCTGCCTCTCTGTCATCCAACAGAGCAGAGGGTGCCAGACAGTTCAGTTCATGAACCATGAACTAGCCCAGCATAAGCCCAGATACGGCAATTAATAAATCAAATTAACAACAACAGCAACCTCCTCCAGGTGGGACCTGGAGATCTCCCAGAATTACAACTGAACTTCAGAGAACAGAAATCTGTTCCTCTGGAGAAAATTGCTGTTTTGGTGTGGGGATACTATGGCATTATATTTGGTTGAGGCCCTTCCCCTCCCCAAGCCCTGCCCCCAGTCTCCAGGAATATTCCAACCTGGAGTTGGCAAACCTAGCCAGGCCTGGTCCCAGTGAGTCCTCCCTCAAAGGCCAAAATGGCCCTGGAAAGGGTCCTGCCCCCTCCCACTGCCTTTTACTCACAGAAACTCCAAGTCTGGAATGCTGTGTTTGCTAGCAACTGCCACGGAGGGAATCAGTTTGTTAAAGCTATAGGTGCTCCTTTTATATTTTAGGATATTTAAACACAGCAGCGATATTTTAAGTTTCAGATTCTTCTACAAACCTGGGGCATTGTTCAGGTTTGCAGAAAGATCTGTCCTGCTTGGTCACCGCTCCTGTCTTTGGATTTAAGTATCCCCAGACTTCACTATTAGTATATAGACAAGAAAGGGGGACCCACAATACTCGCGGGGGGGAGAAGCTGACAGCCACTTGAGGCTAGCGCTTCTCCCTCCCTCCCACCCACCCCCCCCGGCCACTCTTGTTCGCCTCCCGCCCCTGCCGCTCTTGTTCGCCCCCCCGCCACTCTCGCTCGGGCCCAGCGTTTCCCCCCCCCCGGCCGCTCTCGCTCACCTCCCGCCCCCACGGTGGCCTGGCAAGGCCCGGAGCCGCCAGGCCTCGCCTCTCCCCCTCACCCCCCCCCCCAGTGAGGCCTCGAGCCGCTGGGCCTCGCCTCTCCACCCCCCTTCCCATCCCCAGATCACCCCGGCGAGGCCCAGCAGCTCCAAGCCTCGCCTCTCCACCCCCCTCCCATCCCTGGATCACCCCAGCGAGGCAGAGAGATGCTGGACCTCACCACTCTTCCCCCCTCCCGCCCCTGCATTGCCCCGGCGAGGCCCATGTGGCACACAGCCACCAGGCCTCGCTGCTTTCCTCCTCCTCTGGTGGTGAGGCTTAGATGCCTCTCAACTGCCGGGCCGTCCCAGTTCCCGCAGTGTTCCCTTGAATATTTTTGTAAACTTTTTGGATTTTTCTGCAATTTCCCCCCGTGTGTAGGAAAACCTCTCTCCCCCCCAAGTGCCCCCCGCATGAATTTAGGTATCCGCACGGGGGCGGGGGCACTTGGCTATTATACTCTGATAGGAACTTAGCTGCAATTTTGCTGGACACATACAAGCCTGATCTATCAAAGAACAGGGTCTGCAACCTTTTAACCCTTCCAAATCTGCAGCACTACTCTGTAGCCCTTACTGGTATTATTGTTTGTCAAATGTTAGTTTTGAAAGAAAAAGTTCAGATCAATAAACTAATCTTATGAATCCTGAAAACTGGTCAGTATGCACTAAAGAATGGTCCACAATCGCCTGGTCCGCAATCCCAGAGGTCCTCATTCATGTTATCCATTTTGAAATTAGTGAAGTCAGCCACTGTAATTGTAAGCTACAGTAACTTTAAATAGAAATTAAGATAAAAATGCTTCAAGCCAATAAATGCCTCAGTAGGGTGAAGAGTTTAGATATACAGTAAGGAACTTAAATATCTTCCAAGAAAGATCATTCCCAGCTACATTTCAGTCTTGAGGAAAATACCACTGCAAGGTCAAGGAGAAAAATATCCTAAGGCAGACAATTTCCCCCTCACACTCAGTATCTCTTCATTGTTTTAAGAATGGTAAAGGGAAGTGATCAGAAATATTGAGCGCCTCAATTATGATATGCGAAGAAAGGACAAGGATAATTGTAACAATGTCTAGTATATTCATGGCAGTCAATGAAATGACACATTTTAAACTCTACCCTAGATCTAGCCAGCTTTTTTACTCTTGCCTAGTTCCCTTCCCTGCTTAGGGTTGCCAGCCTCCAGGTGGGGCCTGGGGATCTCCCGCTTTTACAACTGATCTCCAGCTGACAGAGATCAGCTCCCCTGGAGAAAATGGCCGCTTTGAAGGGTGGACTCTATGGCACTGTACCCTGCCGAGACCCCTCCCCTTCCAAACCCCGCCCTCTCCTGGATCCACCCACAAAGTCTCCAGGTATTTTCCAACCCAGACCAGGCAACCCTATCTCCAGGCAACAGAGATCAGTTCTGCTGGAGAAAATTGATGCTTTGCAAGGTGGACTCTATGGCACTGAATCCTGCTGAGACCCCTCCCCTCCCCAAACCCCACCCTTTCCTGGCTCCACCCCCAAACTCTCCAGGTATTTTCCAACCTAGACCTGGCAACCCTATCCCTGCTACAGCCCCTAAGCTACATGCAGGCCCGTAGCCATCACAGGGCCCTTGAGGCAACACCCCCCTCCCTAATCTGCTCTGCCCTCGAACTGGCAGGAGGCTCGGTCTGGCTCAGCCTTTGGTGGGCCTTTCTCCTCCAAGGGAGGCAGCTAAGGGGACAATCCTTGCCTGTTCTCAGGCTGACTGAGCTTGTCCAAGTACCCCCCTTCCATTCTGCTCGCTTTGCCCTGCCCTGCATGAAGGCATCCTGGGTAGATGCCGCTCTCCCTTTGACCAGGTGAAGTGAGGGAATTCACAGTTGTTTACCCCCCCCCCCATTGTTGTCTTCCTCTAGTCAACTCTCCCTCCAACCCACACCCATTTGTTTCTTTGCTCACCTCCTGCCATTCACCCCCCCAAAACACATTCCATTGTCAAACACTGTTTGTCCAGTAGAAGAGTTTCTTCCCTCAGCCTGCCTCAGCACTCTCCTGCCTCCTCCTGGTGGAAAGGTCTCCCAGACCACCACTCTTCTCACACGCAACTGTGGGATGTCTCTACCTGTATGTTGTCTCCTTCCAGGCCAGCTGTTTTCCTTGACTGCTCCTTGCCAGAAACATTTAGATTGTTCTTTTACTCAGATTGAGTCTCCCCACCTCTACCTTATCTCCTCAATACCCATAGCTCTTCATTCACATCCTTGGTTTTGCACATCCTTGTTGTGTATCAGGACCGCGGTCGCCAGGGACTCTCGTAGTGGCGACTGCCACATGGTCATCGCACATGGCCAGAATCTACCTGAGCTTTGGCCAGGTAGAACAATAGCCGGTCGGATCCTAAACGACCACCAATCAGGAGCCTAGGTTTCCTCCAGGGGACCTATGAACTGTAACCACTATCTTAAGGTCCTATCAGGACATTGGGGCGAGGTCGGGGGATTATCTCCAACCGGCACAAAAGAGGGCTCTGAGCCCGGGGTTTCTCATGTTCCATCTTGACCTGCAATAAACTACTATGCTGATTTCACTGTTACTGGCCTCCCGACTCCCAATACTTTCCACCCCCCTTCATACCACTGTGGGAGTTTTTTCTTTCCCCTCCCCCCAAGAGTCTGTGGTAGAAACATTCTTTTCTCCACAGAGACTTTCTGGAGTGGGAAGAATTTCCCTGCCCTTGATTCCTCAAGCCAGAGCTCACTGCACTTGGTTGTTTAGTTTTTGTTGGGTAGTTAGTTTAGTTTGTTCTGATGTGGCTCATGAAAGGCTGGGGGTGGGAGGCATGCTGTGCACAGCCAGCCCTGGGCACTGCAATCACTCAGCACTGTCTGGACACCTCTCTGGACTGTGCCAGCATCCTGATTTTCCTGAACTTGGCACCTCTACTTACTTTGGTAGCACTACTTTTGACTTGGCAAGACAACTTGTAAATGGTGTGTTGAACCCTCTTGGCAAGTTGCAAAATTAATGAAATTTAATTAATTAAATTTGCCACCATGCCCCCCTCTTGGTCCCCCCTGAAAAACATTCTAGCTATTGGGTTGCCTACATGACTTTTGTCCACCCCAATATCATGATCTGTTGCAGAGCTGGTCGTCAGTGAGGACCCCTCCTTTCCTTTTCACCAGAAGAAAATCTGGTTGGATCCAATCCAATGTTCTGCACCCCAAAAAATTATAATCTGTGCTCAGTAGAAACTATGCTTCCTATGCACACACGTGGAAAGTTTACTTAAACTGAAGCCATCACTTTAAAAAAAAAGTTCACTGAATAGGCTACTAGTTGTGAGGTAAGGGGCATGAATGCACAATGTAAAGCAATGAAGAAACTACAAAACTACAACATGTGTGCCTATATGTTATGCAACAGTACAGACAGACTTGGAGGATGCTGTGGGACATTATGAGAAGCTGGGGAACAGACACACTTCCTATTTCCTGTACTTCATCTTGTCAAAACCAGAATCGCATATCTTTGGTAAAACGGCGTATCTTTCTGCTAGAAGAAGATGAACAAGACTTGTTTTTTTAATTTGTGGGAAGTGAATGAGGGACAGGGGGCATGTCACCTGAACAGTCTATCCTTTCTTCCTCCTTTTATCGAGTGCCACATGGCACTGAGAAGAAAGACATGAACTGGTAGTGGGATGATCATGGCACTTAACATACATCATAATCAAGGCTTTGGTTGTTTTTATTGTTGCCATAGCAGCCAAAGACAAAATTGCTTCCACCTGTACTGATACTTTTTTCTAATTAAAACAGAAGTCCAGTGACATCTTCAAGACTGACAATGTTTATTCCAGCATGAGCTTTTGTGAGTCACAGCTCACTTCACTAGATTCTTTTCTTAACCTTTTCTTTGTCCAAATGTTCTTCAGGATGAAAACAAAAATGGAAAGGAAAAAACAAACTTGGGAGAAACTCTGAAGGTAAAGCAGCTAAATATGAGCAGTAGTTAAAATTATATGTTTGAAAAATACAGGCATAATTACAATTTGGCTATTTTTTAATCACCAACTTTTATAGCATTTTGATGAACAAATGGTTTATAGTTCACATTTTACTGTTGTTCTTTTTTCTTTTTATATAGCAATATATTTTATTCTCAAAGTGGCCAAATCTACAGCTACGTAAATTTGGAGACTGTAGCCATGGACAGACAACATAGAGGTTTCTACAAAACTGAGAAAAGCCCCAGATTTGCAGAAAAATCTGAAATCTTTGCACACGCATGAACACACACACACTCCCTTCCCCCAAATAATAGAAGCAGCACCTGTAAATTTAAAAATGAATGTTCTCTGTGGCTGTTGCTAGGTAACCACAGCAATATGGGTTTTTTCCAGTAAAAGGCAAAGGTAGGGGCCTTTCCAGGGCTGCTTTGGCCTTTCAGAGAAGACTCATCTTCCTTGGGGTCAAGCTTTGCAGCAACCACCAGGCAACTTGCTACCATGCAACTTCCATGACTCACCCAGATCTGGCTGCTCTCCACTGTTCAACAGCAGCCACCATATGAAAGATGAGGTGGTATAGCTGTTTGAGTTTCAGACCCAGGGAGACTCAGGCTCAGATTCCTATTCTGCCATGGAATCTCGCCGAATGGGCCAGTCACATATTCTCAACATAGCCTACCTAACAAGATTGTTGTGAAGATAAAATGGAATAGAATTATTTCAGCTGCTTTGGGTCTACAGTGTTGAGAAAGGCAGGGTATAAATATAGTAAGTAAATAAATATAGCTGAAGATGAGGGACAGATAAAATGTAGGTTGTTTGGTGGTGGGAAAGAGAGATGGAAGCAGGGAAAAGTGAGGATATCGAGGTCGCTAGGAGGAGAGTGGAGATGTGGAATGGTATAGGATAGCATGCTCTCATCAGATCTCAGAAGCTAAGCAGGGTCAGTAGCTGGATGGGAGATTTCCAGGGAAGACTTTGCAGAGGAAAGCAAACCACCTCTGCTTAATCACCTGCCTTGAAAACCCTGTGGTGCCACGGCAAGTCAGCTTCAACTTGATGGCACTTTACACACACACGCATGCGCGTGTAGAGAGCAAGAGAAAATAGTGTGGAAAGGGAGATAAAGGGGAAAGAGAGGTGCTCACTGCAAGTCCTTATGCATTCCCCACTGCACATCTGGGCTTGGCCCAGCAGTCAGCACCACATACAGTTTTTCCAGGTAGAAGGAGCTGGGGGAGGAAAGGAGGGAAAGCTGAAGACATGGGGTGCAGATAAAAATAGGTTGGCTGGTGGGTGGGAAAGTAAGAAGGGATCAGGAAAAGAGGAAAGGCTATGAAGACTTTCAGAGGATACAGTTGAAATGGAGATCTCTCCCCCCCCCCCCCCCCCCCCAGTTCTTCAGGGTACCTTGCTTGTATTAAATACAATAGATATAAACAAAGAAAACAGTAAGTTTAGTTATGTCTGCAAAATGGTGTTTAGATAGTTTAAGTGTATTAACAGGGGAGAAAAAAACACAATACTGTGAAAAGTCTACTATTTAAACTATTAACCAGAACAGAACAAAATTGTTTTACATTTCTACTGGTGTTGCCACACCTCCTGCTATGGCAGGAGGCTTACTTTTAGCAACCTTTGTTGCCTAATGCTAGTTGGAACAGCAGCAGGCAGGAAAAAAGGCAGTGGTAGGCGAGCACACAATCACATCCAGGGAAACCATACAGGGTTTCTGGCAATTTCTAGAACAACATGATGTCGCTTTCTTGTTTACAACAGAAGTGATGTCACAGTATACCTTGCATCACATGTCCCCCCATGTCTCTGCCCCGAAGCCCCTGCCAGTTGTCAGGCACAGCCTGGCAATCCTAATTCCTATGAAGATAGATGCAGAAGGAACAGATAACAATAAACAATCCACCAGAAAATGAATGTTCCTGTAATGTAGTTAAAGCATAATATTGCCAGAAATATATCTGGCTATGTATTTTAACATTAGTGATAGCAATAGATTTTCCTTTTTTTAAAAAAAAATCTAGTTTATAAATTTCTGCTCTTGTAAATGGGAAAAAGAAATCGAAATTTTCAGAATGATAATACTGCTTCCATCATATGTTTAGCAATTTGTCTCTCTAGTTTTAGACATGTGGCTTTCTTCCTAAAGAACGACCCAAAGGAATGTATTGGAAATCACTGCCCAAGTTAGGCAGCCTGGCTCTGGAAGCTGCCAGGAGAGACAGCCACCTGGGATTCAAATATAAATTGCTCAGAACTCCTCAGAGAAGAAACAATGTACAAAATATTACGTTTTAAAGGGGGCCCCCTAAACTGAAGAGCTACCTCTAACCCCAGCCACCAACATGGGACTTATTTTTGACACATTATTTTTACCTTTACCTATTTTTACGTACCCATCTATATTTCTACTCTTTCTCGCTCTTGTCTCTTTCCGTCAGCCTCTCCCTTTCTCTGGCTTTGTTTTCCTTTCTGCCCGAAGACAGCTGCGATGCTAATGGCACAACCTACCTTGACTCAGGAGTCAGGCTATGGCCCAGTTGCCATTGCTATTTGCAGCTGTTTTATTTTGACCTGTTTGGGGCACAGAACAAGTAACTGATGATTCAAAGCCATGACAAATCCTGCATGAAAAATTACGCTCGAATTCTCCAAACACCCACTTCCCTGTCACCTTTCAGGTTCTCGGAGTCTAAAAGAGAATGTATAAATATACAAGTACAAAGGCTAAGAAAGAAGAGTGAAACGAAGGGAGAAAGGCACACAAAGAGATGCAAGTTCCCTCCTTATGTTCTTTCCTTCCAACATCTTTTGCTTTCTGTAGAATTAATGCAACACCAAGCTAACACAGACAGCAACAGGGATAGGGGTGGAGGGGGGAGAAAAAGAGAGATTAGTTGCACACATTCATTCTGCTCCTTGACAGATAAAGCTGACTGGATTTATCACCTTGACGGCAATTAATGCTTCATGGTTTATTAGCTACAAGTTCGTCAAGCGTATGTAAAAGCTGGCTCTGTGCACAGTAGAATGAATGCCTTATGAGTCAATTAAGATGAGATAATTAACAGAAGGGAGGGTTGATTGACAGAAGCTTGCACCATCTCTGAAGGTGCGAGTCATAAGTTCCAAACTGTTGTTTTAATAATGGCAGAAAGTGGCCCAATCTAATATAATCTTTCCACAGTAAAATGACCCCAATATTTTCAATATTTCATTATGTCACTTAAGAAAGTTCTTATATGAATATCGTTGCTTGTAATTTTGCTGCTGTCCTTTGAGAAATGAGGCATTAGTCCACAAAATCCACAATTAAACATAAAATAAACACTCCCTTTATGAATATTAGCCTCCCCCCCCTCCCTTAGGCAAGCATTTGGAAGATTCTGGAGATCCCCTTCACATCCAAAAAATTTAAAACAATTCTACAGTCATACTCTGGAGCATTAAAAGGTTTCATAAGTTAACCAAAGACCTTTTTTTAGACACAACACCTAATGAGGAGTTCCAAATAACAAACACGCTTGTAAGTCTTTCATCACACACAAAAGTTGTTCTGACAGAACAGCACATCCAACCTACTTCCCCCCCCCCCTTTTTTTTCTTCTGGCATGGAGCCCTTCTGTCACCAGCAAAATCAAAAGAAGAACTGATAAACTTTGGCCTTTTGAGCACTCATGTCATCAGGAGATCTTTACAATTACTAACAGCAAAGGGACATATACAAACATACAGTGCACACAGAAAGTTGATGTTGAGGGGAAATAATAGATGGGCTAACAAAAAAATAGTAGCAAAAATACAGAAGTCCTTTATTCCACACAAACTGACTGCTTGCTACTGCAGATTTTTTTTTCTTCCAAAATGGCCTGACTTTTGCATCAAAACCCTTTTGAAACTAAATTGGATTGACCCATTTACATGGTAAGACCAAGAATGAGTCAAGATATTTTGCTTCTTAAAATGTAAAATTTTGCTTTCCCTCTCCTTTGCAGGTTGCCAATTCCAGCTTGGGAAATTCCTGATTTCAGGGCATTGTCTGGGAATGATGGTATTTGGAGAGGGAGCTCAGTGGGGAGCTTATGCCATAAAGTCAGCCTTCCATTTTGCTCATGCCTATCACTCTAAGGAACAACAAATAAACTCAAAACAGGAAGAAAAGCTCATTTTTGATGTTCAGTTTTGGCACTCCAAGTACATATACAGGGAATGTGCATTACATATGACCCTCCCAACACATGTGGCCACCATTTCAGTAGAATGGGGAGATGTGCGTATTTTTCATGTGCTTTAGGATGCATGAACATGACCCCTCAAAAATCTAGTCTTCTAGATTAAACGCATTAAAATCTAGTCTTCTATTCATGTACACTGAAGCTGTACAAGTAAGAAGGAATCAGGAAAAGAGGAAAGGCTATGAAGACTTTCAGAGAATACAGCTGAAAAGGAGATCTCTCCCCCCCCCTCAGTTCTTCAGGGTCCCCTGCTTGTATTAAATATAATAAATATAAACACAGAAAAACCATTTTTCTGCTTACAGTCTTTTAAAAATATTTTGAGATCTTGTGTAGGAACATTAAATTAAAAAGTCAAAAAGAGAAAACAGGCGGCAACCAAAATGTGGGGGTAAATACATAAAACTTAGGAATATTTCAAAATTCTGGACGACTGGAGTAAACCTCAAGGCACTGTGGAATTACAGGTTAATAATGGAGTGCATATGAGGGAATTCACTCATCCTTAGAATTCATTTAGGAAAACCTTCCATTGTTTGTCCATCCACCGTCCCCTCCACTGGGAATAATAATACTGGCCTACCCATTATCATAATCATAAGCATGACTGAGCTGTAAAGTCCCTTGATCCTGTAATGTAAATATTAAGTTGTAATGTAATGTAAATATTAAGTTAATCATCATCATTACTATTTTAATATTCTAATGGTATTTCTATAATACATTCCTGTCATATCTAATACAATTCCAATGTACCTACTAAAATAGGCACATGTGTGAATTTCCCCTTTTACACTATTTTAAAAGAACATTTTAATTGCTTATCTTTTCAATGTGCTTATGCACATTAATGCATCTACTAAATTTTGTACCGTCACATTAGAAATACAGTAAAATAACATTCAAACTTAAGTAGTTCAAATGTATATATCCGTGTGCATGTTAAATGCCTTCAAGTCACTTCCAACTGAGGGCGACCCAATGAATTAATTACCTCCAAAACATTCCATCGTTAACAGCCTTGCTCAGGTCTTGCATACTGAGGGCCCTGGCTTCATTTATAGAGTCAACTGCAACTTTTCCTAGCATTATCATCTTTTCCAGTGGCTCTTGTCATCTCATAAAGTGACCAAAGTATGATAGTCTCAGTTTGGTCATTTTAGCTTCTTGTGAGAGTTCAGGCTCAATCTGATATAGAACTCTCATCCAACACCACATTTCAAATGAAACAATTTTCTTCCTGTCAGGTTTCTTCAATGTCCAACTTTCACACCCATACATAGTAACAGAGAATACTATGGCATGAATTATCTTGATCTTGGTTGCAAGTGATTTCTTGGCTGCAGTCTACCTTTTGGTTGATGATGGAGCCAAGGAATAGAAAATCTTGAAAAATTTCAATTTCTTTATTGTCACTGTTACAGTTGTATAATTCCTCAGTAGTCATTACTTTAGTTTTTGTGATGTTCAGCAGTAATCCTGCTTTGGCACTTTCTGCTTTAACCTTTATCAGGGGTTGTTTCAAATCTTCAGTATTTTCTGCCAGTAATGTGGTGTCATCTGTATACCTCAAATTGTTAATGATCCTTCCACCAATTTTCACTCCATCTTCATCTAAATCTAATCTAGTTTTCCTTATGATTTATTCTGCATAGAGACTGAAGAGAGAGGGAGATAAAATACATCCTTATGTTGTTGAAGGCTTTCACGTCTGGAGTTCATTAGTTGATGTAGATTTTTCGGGCTGTATGGCCATGGTCTTGGCATTGTAGTACCTGACATTTTGCCAGCAGCTGTGACTGGCATCCTCAGAAGTATAACATAGAAAGATGAAGTACTCTCTGTATCAATGTGAGAAGAAAAATGGTAGGCAAGTAATTTGTATCTACCCCCCCCCCCCTGAATAAATACAAATTACTTGCCTACCGTTTTTCTTCTCACATTGACACAGAGAGTACGACATCTTTCTGTGTTTCTCTGAGGATGCCAGTCACAGCTGCTGGCAAAACATCAGGTACTGCAATGCCAAAACTACAGCCATAACACCCGGAAAATCTACAACTAAAATACATTCTTGTCTGATATCTTTGCCAATTGAAAATCATTCTGTTTCTCCATATTCTGTCCTAACAGTTGCTTCTTGTCTAGACTGTACAGGTTGCACATCAAAACAATCAGATGTTGTGGCATTTTAAAACCAACCATAGCTTTCATGATCCACATAGTCAAAAGCTTTGCTATAATCAATGAAACACAAATTGATTTTCTTCTGAAATTCTCTTGTATGCTCCAGTAACCAAAGTAAATTTGCAATAGGATCTCTAGAGCCTCTTCCTTTTTTGAATCCAGCTTGAAGATCTGGCATCTACAAGTCACGAATAATGCCATCAGCTTACTAAGGTCAAACACAGTTACCAGAACAACTGGAAGTCCACACAGTAGTGGGTGGATCAGCCTGTCAATTGATTAGGAGATAGAAAATCTTTACGCTTGCAAAGGTAGCTTTTGCCTCTTAAGCACAGTGGGCAAACAAGTAAAAATGACACCTCTGGCCCTGCACATCTATTGGCAAGAGCAGCTGATCTGTGCCCATATGCACTAGATATTGTCAGTTTCTATTGTGTTTCTTCCTGCTCCAAGGGATCATCTATAGCAGGGGTCAACAATGGAGCCTGCCAGGTATTTTTAGAAAGTGGATGGGGGCAGGTGGGGCTTCTGCCCAGCTGGGCTTTTGATTGGCTATTGGCAATCTGATTGGCAGATTTTTTTAAAGTAGCTGGAGCACCAGCTGTTACCACACCACAAGGATCTTCAATGTGTGACTGAAGGTAAGCTGTATTCATGCAAGAAAATACTTTTGAATAATGTGTTCATTTAAAAAAGCATCCGGTTAAAACAGGGGTTTCACCTGAAATGTTGAAGAGTTACTATTGGAACAAAGTTTGAGTCACGTGGCACCTTTGAGACTAACAAAGTTTTATTCAAAGTGTAAGCTTTCATGTGCAAAACACACCACTTCATATAAAACTAAAGTTACGCATGCATTTATTTATTTATTTATTTATTTAATTTTTTCGATTTATACCCCGCCCTCCCGGCGAACGGGCTCAGGGCGGCTTACATGGGCGCATAGGCCAAAAAATGACTTCACTTTCTGACATTTTATGGCTGGCTTTGCTTCTCCCAGTAGCTATTTTGTATTTGGCTCCATCTCCTTCAGTAGCCGTTTTGTAGCTATGCCCACCACCCTATGTCAGAATTCCTAATAATAATTGGAGAACCTAATAATCTGTAGAGGTTCATTCTTAACACTGGATTTTTATTGAAACTTACAGGGCTTACTGCAGCTTAGTAGCACTTTGGACAACAAGACTAACTGCCATTGAAGTCGCA
The DNA here is from genome assembly GCA_029233225.1 of Lepidodactylus listeri. Taxonomy (NCBI): domain Eukaryota; kingdom Metazoa; phylum Chordata; class Lepidosauria; order Squamata; family Gekkonidae; genus Lepidodactylus; species Lepidodactylus listeri. Next base: position 107,106,736 of record JARCFY010000003.1, read on the forward strand.
TAAAATGTCAACACATTTCAGGCTTAGATGTTCTTGAGTCTCAGGGATTCCATTACTGTAAAGGCCTAAGAATATGCCAGTTCAAATGCATGCAACGTTTTAAACCCTTTGCTGGCTCTACAGCATACCATTTTCTACCTATTCCAACCATCTCTCATTTGCACACTAGCATATACTGATTGCCAAGTCCACTGAAGTCAAAGCCAAACTGAAGAGAGGCCAAAGCCAATCATTGGCAAAGGCCAAGCAATAGCTCTCTTGGCCTGTCAAATTAAGAGTTTGTGAACTAAAAATGATGCTAAAAACACAAGAATTGCCTTGTTGGACCAGACCAAGGTTCATCTGGTCCAGAATTCTATTTCTAAGGGTGGCCACTTTGATGCCTGTGAATGTTCTCAAGCAGCATTCCCACACTGAGTAGATTTTCACAGAGAAATCTTAATAAAATGCTATAATTGTTTTTTTTAAATAAGTGAATGGGGGTCTTTCAAATACAGGAACCGACTGCTTCCTGATGAAACAATTGCCAGAAGAAAAGTGGGCAGCCATTATCTCATTTTTCCATGTTCCAGGCTATACAGGATTATTCCTCAATAGCATTTACACTAATCTCATTTATTATTTTTATTATTTATTTAACTACAAACATAAGAAGAGTCAGACAAAAAGGCCCATTACGTCCAACATTTTGTTCACCAGCTGCCTTGAGGAAGCCCACAAGCAGAATGACTGCAACTTCCCACCTGTGCTCCCCAGCAACTGATACACAGAGGTATACTGCCTCTGGTACTGGAGGGAGAAAATATCCATCACAACTAATAGCCAATGATAGCCCCAGTCATCCAAGGTCATTGTCCACTCCCCTTTTAAAGCCTTCCAAGTCGGCAGCCATCACCACAATCTATGGCAGCAAGTTCTACAGTTTAACTGCACTGTGTGAAGATGTACTTCCTTTTGTCTGTCCTGAGTTGCCCACCTTTCAGCTTCAATGGATGACCCTAGTTTCTAGTATTATGGGAGAGAGAGAACAGATTCTCCCTGTCCACTCTCTCCACACTAGGCATAATTTCATAGACCTCTACCATGTCTTCCCTTACTTGCCATTTTTCTAAGCTAAACAACCCGAAGCATTTTACCCAGTAGGGCAGCTGCTTTATCCCCCTGATCATTTTGCATCTTTTCAAGATCTACAATTTCCTTTTTCAGGTGTGGTGGCTAGAACTGTACACAATATTCCAAGTGTGATCTCACCACAGATTTGTATAAGGGCAGAATGACAGGAAGCAGTTTTATTCTCTATTCCTGTTCTAAGTACACCCAGCATGGAGTTTGCCTTTTTCGCAGCAGCTGCACACTGAGCTGACATTTTCATCAAACTACCCACTCCCACCCCAAGATCCCTTTTTTAGTCTGTAGCTGCCAGCTCAGATCCCACCAACATACATGTGAAGTTGGGATTATTTACCCCAGTATGCATCACTTTACACTTGCTCACGTTAAATTGCATTTGCCATTTTAATGCCTACTCACCCAGTCTGAAGAGATCCTTTTGAAGCTCTTGGCAATCCATTTCTGTCTTAACCACTCTAAATAATTTGCTGTTATCTGCAAACTTGTCCGCCTCACTACTCATATATAATTGCTGGAAATTTTGGCATCATGGAGGGAACTGATTTTTTTCCTGCACAAAACACATTACTTATAACTTAGGTATAAAATATAGTATTTGGCATATGTATGAAATTTTAAAAAAATTCATTTTCTACAAGTAAAACTGCAAATACACCCAGTAACAGAGAGAGCATCACACTGTTGTACCCTATGCCTCCTTAGCACACATGTCGTAGTTTCTGCCATCTGAGAAGAGGGGAGGGAGGGGGAAAATGCTTAATAATGAAGACACATTCTGTAGTAACAAAGTGTGTTTGCACAGAAACAGTTTCATACAGTGATAATGTGGTTAGCAGCATAGCTGAATATTATTAAACTTTGTAACACTGAACTATTCAATGCTATCATCATAAACATTTTTTTTGCCGCCAAGTTGCAGCCAACTTATGGTGACCCTATAGGGCAGAGGTGTCAAACACATTTATTACTAGGGTTGCTAGGTCTGGGTTGGAAAATACCAGGAGACTTTGGGGGTGGATCCAGGAGAGGGTGGGGTTTGGGGAGGGGAGGGGCCTCAGCATGGTACAACATCATAAAGTCCACCCTTCAAATCAGCCCTTTTCTCCAGGGGAACTGATCTCTGTCAACTGGAGATGGGTTGTAAAAGCAGGAGATCTCCAGGCCCATCTGGAGGCTGGCAACTCTGTTTGTTATGAGAGCCGGATCCGACATAAATGTCACTTCGTTGGGCCAGACCATGTGTGCCATAAAATGTAACACAAGGTACCAGAGATATAAACTTTATAAAGATGATTTCAGATGTCGAAAGGCAGTAGGCTTGATTGGATTAGGTTGCAGAGGGGTAGTATGTGTGGAGATATCATCGTTGTAATGAGACAGGAAACTTAGGTCTCCTTGTGGTCCAGAAGGATTCAGTCTAGGAGGATGCAAAGAATAAATGGGCACAAGTCTGAAGAAGTGAGCAGTGATTCACAAAAGCTCGTGCCCTACCACTCTACTGGTGTGAGAGCCAGTTTGGTGTGAGAGCCAGTTTGGTGTAGTGGTTAAGTGCGCGGACTCTAATCTGGGAGAACCAGGTTTGATTCCCCACTCCTCCACTTGCACCTGGCTGGATGACCTTGGGGAAGCCGTAGCTCTGTCCCAGCTGTTCCCTCTAGGACAGCTTGGGAAAAAGCTCTCTCAGCTCCACCTACCTCACAGGGTGTCTGTTGTGGGGAGGGGAAGGGAAAGGAGACTGTAAACCGCTCTGAGACTCCCTTAGGGAGTGAAGGGCGGGGTATAAATCCAATCTCTTCTTCTTCTTCTTCTACCACAAATTTTGTTAAGTCTTCAGGGTACTACTGGACTCTTACTCCTTCTACAGCCATAAGAAACTAAAACATTCAAAAACCAGTGGAGGGACATTTTAATCTTCCAGGACATTCAGTTACTAACCTAAGAGTAGCAGTTCTCTTAAAAAAGAATGTCAAAGGGAGATTAGAAAGAGAGACTGCTGAACTGCAACTGATAATGAAGCTCAAGGCATCCTCCTGGGCTGAATTGAGACCTAGGTTTCTTCTCTCATTACTAATGGCTGCTATTGTTATTTGGGATCTGAAATCACTTCACTCTCCAAGGTATAAGGACAGATGGATTCACATTCTAGCTGTATCTGAAGAAGTGAGCAGTGACTTATGAAATTTCATGCCCTGAACAAATTTTGTTAGTCATTAAGGTTCTACTGGACTCTTGCTCCCTTCCACTAATAAAGACTGCAAGCTGTGCTGTTAGGTTTCTTTTATTTATTTTTTCATCTGTTAGAACTGGAAAGGGAGATTTCTCCAAGTGAAATAACGTGCTGCTTTCAGAATGGACAAAATCTACTCACTGCTAGTGATAATAATAAAAAGTTTAAAAAGCAGGGGGAGGTTAATGTGAAAAAAGACAAACAGTGAGGTGGGGGAGGGGAAGAGAGGGAGACCCTGTGTTGAACTAAATCATATAGAACCATAAATGTATTTTTAAATAATTAGCCATCCACTCCCAGTCATTCAACCATGGAATCCAATCCAAGTGTTGTAATTCCTAATCAGGGTTTGTTTGTTTGTTTGTTTTACAGAAAATAAAATCCCAAATTGGCAAAGAAAAATCTAATCTTCAAAAAATCCTTTTCAGAATAACCCAGAATAATTTCCCTTTAGTTCCCCTTATACCAGATGCATCTCTTGCCTGTCCCCCTTCCTTTTTTAATGTGGTGTGTGTGTGTGATCAGATCTCAAAGTAAACAGTGGAGCAGGGCTCGTCAGAAGACCCCCCCCCGCAAAAAAAGTATACATGCACAGTAAAACTTATACCTGTGTCCCGATCGCGGGACTAGTCCGAGCCCCCGGAACCCCCACACCTGCCTGGGAAGCCTGGCGAGGCCCCCCGGCATGGCCCCCGCACTTACCAGCCCAGGCGAAGAAGTGGCGAGAAGACGGAAGCCCGACACACCCAGCGGGGGTAGTCAGCAAGCCGCGGGAGATGGGAGGAGGACGCCAGCAGCTTCCCCAGGGCCTGCGGGGGGGCCGAGAGCCAAGTGGAGGGGAACAGCACAGCGCTGTCCACAGCGCTCCTCAGAGCCGCCGCATACCAGAAGGAGGCCTGGAGGGGGACTTCGCCCAGAAGAGCCCCGCTGGCTCTTCGGAGCGAGGCAGGGGCTGGGGGACAGCCGCGGCGGCTAGCCACGGGCTCAGGCAACAGCAGCGGGGGAGGGAGTGAGGGAGGAGCCAGAACGGCGCGAGAGCCCAAGGTTGCCCCAGAGCTCCACGCACCATAGCGGGAGGGGATAGGCAGGGCGGGTCCGGAAGTCAGCCCCCAGAGTCAACGTCCAGGAATAAGAAGGGGGGCAGGGTTGGGGAGAGGAGGAACACGGGGACGGAAGGTGATGGGGGGGGGGAAGCCAAAAAGGAAGGCAGCCAGCAGGGGCCGGGGAGGAGAAGCCTGGAAGTGGATGTGGCACAGCGAGAGAGAACGAGTGCACAAGCGAATCCAACCAGGAGGGCAAGTGAGATTGGGAGTGGTGACATAACCCTCCCCCTCCTTGGCTATTTCTGAGGCCCTGGCTGCCTAATAAGAGGGAGACGCGGTGGTGGCACGAAGTGCGGCCAGTGAGAACAGTGACAGTGGAGACAGCTCCAGCGACTCGTGTGACAACCTGGAATAAAACTTTGTCTCTCTTTCTTGTGTGCACTCTCTTTTTCCTTCCCCCTCCCTCCCTCCCTCCCTCCCTCCCACCAAACGAGGGAAGAGAGGCTTAGCAACACAGCAGCAGCCTCAGAAGAGGAAGAAGGTGAGAGTGGAGGGAGCTTTTCTCTGGTGTGCATGTGTGCGCTTTCTTTCTCCTCCCCCTTCACTTCCTCTCTAAAGGAGCTCTTGCAGACCAGATTCAAGCCCTGCAGGGCCAGATGTGGCCCACGGGCCGCATGTTTGACACCCCTGCCATAGAGAGCCACAGCCAGTCAAAGTAGGCCCTACTATGGTTGGATTAACTGATAATTTGATCCAGTAAAACACTGTTTCACATGCTCATTTTTAACTTTTATGGAAAGGCAACATAAAAATTTGCTATACAGATAAAAACATAAGCCTGGCATAGTGCACAGAACCAAAACAGCAGCCACTTTAAAATGGCTAGACATCTAAGGGGTCATCACCACTGCCAACATTTTAAAAAGCTGTTTTAAAAGAATTGTCATAGTTTTTGTTAATATAATGGTGAGCATCAGGGGTCATTTCAAGCAGGAGCTTATGGGAGCTCAGCTCCAGGAGTTGGTGCCAGCCCCCCCCCTCACGGGGGAATGCCTGCTTGTATCATGGCTGCAGCAAAATGACCCCGTCCCCTAGAAAGGTCCTTGTTCCTCCAACCAGCCTTCTGAAGGCTTCAGCCACCACTGAAGCTATCCTCCCAGAATAGTGGTATTTCTGAGGCTTGGATTAGTAGCTGTCCCCTCTCTGCCAGCTCTCTCGCTCTCTCTTTCCTTCTGATATACTTCCGGTGATGTCAGGTGGTTTAGCATATGCAAATAAGTTATGCTACTTAGTTATGCTAATGAGCTCCTGCACCTCTTTTTCTACGAAATGACCCCTGGTGAGCATACACACCTACTTGATAGTAATTCTTTCAAGAGTGCTCATATCAGAGCTCAAGAGCTTGTTCTATTTTTTTTATTATTTTGCACAAGGAAAAGTATCCTCATAGCTTATCAATAAAAAAAACATGACAAAAATTGGCATTGAACGTGACCATGCCAGTCCTTAACAGTATCCCAGGAATACTACCACACAAGGAGCCACCTGATATAACAAATGTCCCTAAAAACCCTTTACCTATAAATAACCTTTTTCTTTCAGTGGGGAAGTTTTGTAACATTCCCATTCCTGTCCCAAACATGCATATTTTAACTTTGACATTTTAGTGCCATCTGTCACTTAAAAGCCCAATCTGCTAAACTCTCAAATTTATTCCAGATTCTACATACATCAGCCAAGTCACTTGATTATCCTGTCGTGAATAGGGCCCTAATTTCTCCTCTGCCTCAAACCCTGTGTAATAGCTCACACCTGTCTGATGTGGGTGTGAATCTCTCCTAATTAGAATGGCAGCCTTTCACACCCACATTGTTCCTATGGTAATGATTACAAATGGTTAAGCCCATAGAAATAACTGGAATGGGGGGCATGAGATTTCCTACACTGTGTGTTTACAAGGCTGCTCCTGAAATACCTGCAATAGGAACAAGTGACCCATTCACACTTTACAAAGTAAGGACATACGCCATTTGGCCACAGCTCTCCTAACACATGTCTACTTCAGTGCTTACAATGTCTGTATGCATAGGCGCCAACTTCAGGGGGGCTGGGGAGCTGGATCCCCCCTCCAAACTTTTCCAGGAAGTGCTGAGCCTCCCCTGGAGAAAATGGCCTGTGATGTCTCTGGCCCAGGCCCAGCCCCCCCCCCCCCCCCCGGGAAACTGGAAAGTCTATGCCCTTGTCTGTATGTGCTTACTTCTTCAAATACCAATACACAGGTGACAAACCCCCTTGACACAAAATACAGTGATCAGTTCCCAGGATCCTTCCTTTCTTGCTTCTATGAGTAGTGAAAACACAAACCAGTAGAAAAGAGCTTTTGATGAGCCAAAAAGAAAATCTCATTTAAGAGCAAGTTATGAATTATTGTCAATCAATATATTCACACAAAGTAATGTGGCAGTTGAAGTTAATTTTCCAAAGGGCACAGCACTTTTATAAATATACACCGACAAATGTTATTTTTTAAACACTGTCTCTGAATCTGAAGGTACACTAGGCTCAAACTAAATGACTTGTATTTCTCCATGCTGCAGCAAGATAATATTATGATGCCTTCAGCGTTGGGAAGAGCCACCTAAAATGTAAGACTTTCTTGATGCAACAAGCACGTGAGATCCAGGAAAGAAAGCTGAACTGCTGGCCTGACAACCTGCCACTTCCTGTCTTCAAGTTTACAGCTGAAGAGCAGGCACAAACGGAAATAATGTACAGGTCTGTGAAAGGAATCCCAGCCCACCCCATTAAGGTTGGTGGAAAAACAGGAGCTGTGACAATTTAGAAAAACTCTGGAAGTGCAATCCAAGGAAAGAAACAAGGAGTAGGAAAGATGCATTATCCAATCTTTTCAACAGCTTTCCACACTGGGTACTTATCTAGCAGAAACCTCCAGCAAATACATGCTGTCTCTCCAGTTCTGGGTCTGTGACATATTATACTCTACATGAGATATAATGTGCTAGTACATGAATAAAACAAAACAAAAACACCTGAGGCAAACAGTTCAGATGCCAACATTTCAGTGTTTACTCTAGCCTGCAATGGTGACACAAGTTGTTACAGTGCTAGTGCAGTTTAATGTTTTATGGCACTGAACTGGCATAGCATTAATATCCTCATCTTACTACATTATTTTAAAGCTTACGATGTGCCTTTTTCCAAGTTCAAGGCAACCTACAATCAGTCTTTTATGATAAACATAGAAGAACACAACCAACTAATTTATAAATCAAAAGTTCAGTTCCAACAAATAGTAAATTAATTCTCTTCCTTCCAAGTATACATAGAAGCAAACAAATCAAAACAAAAACCCATTCAATTTGAAGAAGAGAAGAGACTGGATTTATACCCCGCCCTTCACTACCCAAGAGAGTCTCAGAGTGGCTTACAAACTCCTTTTCCCTTCCCCTAACAGACACCCTGTGAGGTAGGTGGGGCTGAGAGAGCTCTGACAGAACAGCTGTGGCAGAGCTATGGCTTGCCCAAGGTCATCCAGCAGGTACAAGTGGAGGAGTGGGGAATCAAACCCAGTTCTCCCAGATTAGAGTCCACGCACTTAACCACTACACCAAATTTGGCCTCTTTTAAAGGGACAGGATGTTTTTCTCCAAGTTTGCTGGCAACCCTAGGCAGCTGCCAAGCAAAAATAACTGATTCTTTATTAAGTATTTGGCAGTTAAAGTTATAGAAGAGCAAAGAAGCTGTAGAGGAGAAAGCATAATTTTGTCAATTTCATTTTACGTGATCGTTTTAGCTTCCTTTTGCATAAAATGACCCCAACTTATTTATTTATTTATTTGTAGCATTATAGGCCGCTCTCCCCGCAAGCAGGCTCAGAGCAGCTCACATTTATGATTCATAAAACAATTAAAATCAATACAATTAAAATCACTTAATACAACCAACAATCAATAATTTCAATTAAAGTGCTCACAGTAGTTGATAAAAACAGATGGCGTGCTATATATTATGAGCTCAAAACACCCCACTCAGCAGTCTCCTGTTCTACAGGACGCCACAGATTTTAATAGTGGCCATAGATGGTAATGCCATAGATGGTAATGCGGGGGGGGGGGGGCGGCTGTAGAACTGCACAAGGTCCCGTAGGGCCCTGATCTCCTCCAGGAGCTCATTCCCCCAGTAAGGAGCCCTAGCTCTGGTGGCAGCAAGCCTGGCCTCCCTGGGGCCTCCCTGGGACCAGGCGATGTTGTGTCCCTGACCGTAGTGCCCTCTGGGGTATATATGGGGAAAGGCGGTCCCTCAGGTATGTCAGACCCTGGCCATGTAGGGCTTTAAAGGTAAGTGCCAGCACCCTGAAGCAAATTCAGTATGCTATTGGCAGCCAGTGCAGTGCCTTCAGCACCAGCTGGATGTGCTCCCATCTAGGGAGACACATCAATAGCCTAGCCGCGGCATTCTGCACCAGCTGTAGCCTCCATATTTGCAACAAGGGCAGCCCCATGTAGAGAGTGTTACAACAGTCTAGCCTCGAGGAGACCATCACATGGATCACTGTAGCCAGGTCGTTGCGATCGAGGAAGGGAGCCAACTGCTGAACCAGCCAAAGATGGTAAAAGGCCGACTTGACAGTGGCTGCTACCTAGGCCTCCATTACTAAGGAGGATTCCAGGAGCACTCCCAAACTCCTAACCACCGGTGCAGGCACCAATGGTGCTCCATCGAAGGCCAGGAGCCGGAGCCCCAACCCCGAACCGCCTCAGCCTAGGCACAGGACCTCCATCTTCACTGGGTTTCAGCCAACTCAGTCTGAGCCAACCAGCTACAGCATGAAATGTCTGGTCCAGATCTTCCGATCTGGAGCCTGACTGGCTGCCCAACATCAGATAGAGCTGGGTGTCATCAGCATAGTGATGTCATCAGCATACTGGGTGTCATCCTAGCCCAAACCTCCAGGCAATCTGGGCAAGGGGTCACATATGGATGTTAAAGAGCACTGGGGAAAGCACCGCCCCCTGAGGCACTCCGCACTCAAGCAGCTGCCTCCAGGACTGCTGTTCCCCTAGCGCCACCCTTTGCCCCCAACCCTGGAGAAAGGAAACAAGCCACTGCAAGGCAAGCCCCTGTATCCCCACGTCGGTGAGGCGGTGGGTCAGTAGCTGGTGGTCGACTGTGTCAAACGTGGCCAACAGATCTAACAACAACAGCACCATTGCACTTCCCCAGTCGAGGTGCCTCCGGAGATCATCAGTAAGGATGACCAGCGCTGTCTCCATCCTGTACCCCAGGTGAAAGCCAGACTGAAAGGGATCTAATACGGAAGCGTCATCCAGAAAGCTTTGCAACTGTATCACCATTGCCCTCTCAATTAATTTGCCCAAACAAAAACTGTCAGTAAGAAAAAGCTCCACATAACAGCATGGTTTTCTGCCCATGTGAAACACCAACAACCATGTCTTCTGATAACCCATTCAGTAAGATTGCAGCTGCTATGGAGAAGCCTCAGCTAAAACCTGACCCAGCCATTGTAATGATTCACTCTCTACAGTCCTGCAGTTCAGACACTGGCTTGGATGATGGGAGTCTATGTGTGGTAGAGTGTACTCTGTCCCCTTTCCCGTTCAGGCAATTGCATGTGTATGCTCAACTGGCAAAATTCTTCCTCTGCAAAAAAGAGAGGAAACTGTGCCAATCTGGCATCTGAATAGAGTGAACAATCAACACATTATGCTGAAGGCAAGAGAGACACAATCAGTGCACCACCAGTAAAGACTCTCAATATTCAGGTACACATCTGATCTGAGTTTATGTAGGATGCAGCACAATATTCAGGCACTGAGGGACATCTAAACAATGAGCTTTGATTTGAAAAACTATGTTATTTACTTAGTCAATCTGCATGCTGCCTTTTGCCCACTGAAGGCAAAGATGACCACCTGGATTATTATGCAGTTAAAATATAGAAATATCTTCTTGTGAACAGCCAAGTGCACCACCACTTTTCTATACAGAGAACAGTATCTGCCTACTACTGATCACTAACCATTAAAGCATTATGGAAAATTGCTTCCTCCACTAAGTAATGGCAGTGACTGACAAGCAGTATTATTCACTCCCAACAGGGCAGTGAAACTGTTCCAAAGTGCCCCACTAACTTCCTGCCATCAGCTACAGCTGCTGAAGCACAAACTCCCTGATAAAGTTGGCAAAATTTGGCACAACTGCACAATTCCAAGATGCCAGGTGCTTGCATATAAATATTTAATTGGTACCTTTTTGTTTTATAGCAACAGCCCAAAAAGGCACAGATGGAGTGAACTGAAACTCAATTATGAAAAAATGTTTTATGTAGAGAAAGAGAAAGATGGCACAGGCAAGGCTTCCCTCACATTTCTAACAAATACAAGCATGCAACAACTTCTCTGCAGCTCCATTTTCAGACTCTCAATTGTTTGTTTAAAAGGCTCCAGACATGAACGTGCGTGGCAATTAGATAGGACAACTTTTCCAAAACTGTACTGCTTGACATGAGACAGCTGACAAAAAAAAGGAGGACGCTATGTCCCTGTGTCAGCTGCAGATTTTTGTGCCAACAATGGAGTTACTTCCAACATAAAACTGAATTATTTACACAGGCGTTTTTGTAGACAAAAGGTTTTCCAGTTGCTTGAACTTTTTAAATAGGTGTGATATGTAAGTTTTGTTTATTTTACCCTAGCCTTTCAAAAAATCACTGTTACCTACCTGAACTCCCTTTTACGAGAAAAGTGGGCTAAAATGTCTTGAATAAACCAAAGTCTTAAATTTCCATCATAACCTCTAATGTCTAAGCTACAAAGGCCGCTCTGCTGTTCAGTTTGTTCCTCAGCACCTGGGAAGACAAGGCAATGCTGGTGTGGCCAGTTGGTCTGTCTTCCTCATCTCTAATTAAGAAATAAGGCAATACTCAAAGGAATAATTATGCAGCTTATCAAAAACTCAAAAAACCCCTCAAATTAAAAGATAAAGACTTTCACAGGTAAATTACTTTTCAACTTTACAACAAGATTTCAGAACTCTATTAAGAGATCTTCAAATGAACAGACTAATGTCAAACAATGTATGAACATTTGATGCTCAGATTCCAAATGCAAAAAAAAATGTGATTCAAACCAAGCTTCCATTATAACGAAATGTTCCACAAAATATTTTTATTTCATTATTTATTTATACCTTGCTTTTTCCTCAAATAGGCCCCAAATCAGTTTAGTATTTCATCCTCCCCTCTTCCATTTTTATTCTCACAAGAATCAGTGTAAGCTGAGAAAGGCTACTGGTCCAAGGTCAGCCAGCAAACTTCCATGGCACAGTGGGGGGAATCAAACCTGTTCCTCTCAGATCCTAGTCCCACTCTAACCATTATACCACTATCAGGGTTGCCAGGTCCTTTTCACTTCCCCGGGGGGGCGGGGTGAAAGGGAGCTCTCTTGGGAGTGCTGGGGCCGGACAACGTCATTACACACTACAAGCCCCAGTGTGATGACATCACACAGAAGTGATGTCACATGCTTGGGAAACCACATAGCAACGCTCTAGTATTTTAGGCAAAACTCTGTGGTTACCAGTGGCAGAGTGGAGCCCGCCAAATTGGGGGATTGCCCAAGCCTACCTGGGGGCTGGCAACCCTATATTATCTGCAAAATATCTATTTAAAAATACAAGGAAACCCTTGGTTGAGCATTTTCTGCTCTTCCCCCAAAAAACTGTTTAATCCTGGGAGTGGACTGCTGCCCAGGATGCCAGTAAGACTACCTCTTCACCCACCACACCTTCAGGAGCCAAACACCTTCCCTACCCAGCTCATTTTCTGTACTGTGGCAATACTCATGTTTGCGAATCTGCTCTCTCAAAAACAGCCAAGCATTTTTTTTAATATAAATTTTTATTGATTTTACCTCTATTTCTACATCTATACGCTAAATTCTATACTAAATTACCTTATACAGAAAATGCTGAATAAAATAATCATTTTTAGTAGATTAATCAGTTTGAGAAACAAAAAATCTTGGTTTAACTAGTTACATATGTTACTGCTTCTAAAAATCACATAGCTGATTTGCTGGTACACATAACTTTGGAGCACGCTTATTTTCCATTAACATATACTTAGTGCTTAACATTTAACAACAATGCAAAGTTTATTTCTTCTTTTGTCCTCTTCTTTTCTTTTTAGTCTCTTCCGGTTTGGGAGCCACAGCTCCCTTCTCCGAGTCTGAATTTTCTTCTTCGCTTTCTGAGCTATACAGACCATATATACTTTCCTGCTGTGCTAGCGAATCGTCTGAGTCTCTCTCTTTTTTCTTTTTCTTGCATTTTTCCAAAAAAACTTTCGCTTGTTCAACAGAGTCAATTTTAACATTCTTTTCTTGATAGCTGAAACACAGTCCCTCCGGAGCATTCCATCGGTATGTAATTGATTTAGACTGAAGCCAGGTAGTTAAACTTCTATAGGCTTTTCTTCTTTTTCTTATTTCAAATGGAATGTCCTTTAATACCTTGATGTCTACCTCCTGGATCTTCAGCGTTGTTCTGTTTTTAAAACCACATGGCTTTTAAAACCACATCTCTTGTAGATCTTTTGGAGAATCTTATCATAATTTCACCTGGCAGGTTTTTCTTTTTGACTAATTCAGGATAGGTCCGATAAACCAAATCCATGTCGCTTATTATTTCTTCCGCTTTTAAACCTGTCACTGGTGCCAAAGCTTCACTCACTAGCTTTTTAAGATCCTCCCCTTTTTTTTCAGGAACATTCTGAAGTCGAAGGAAGTAACTTGAGCATTCCATCTGCAATTTCAATACATTATCACATTGAAAAGCCTTTTCTTTTTCAATTTTTTGTAGTCTTGAATCATGCTTACTAGTTGTCACCTTTACTTCCAAGAGATCCTGCTGCAGCTTTTCTGTTCATTTACTTGATTCTTTCAGTTCATTTTGCATTGAGTCCATTTTGCTGTTGAGAGTAGTCATCTGATCCACTAGCGGCCGCAGCAAGGCTGAAAACATTGAGCTCATCTCTGTGGTATCGCCCTTTGAACTCGGAGGACCGCTTCCTAGTTTAGGGGAGGGTTTTGGCCGCCCCGTCATTGTTGCAGTTTCGCTTTTATTTACACTTAGATAAGAAGGACCGTAGAAGAAACAATTGTAGTCGCACTAATGTCTCTCAAAAGGTCGTTTCTCCATGTATGCGATCCAGCCCTCCAGTATTTTTAAAACACTTTTATAGTTGCAGTAACGCCGTGGGAAAGTCTCAGCCGCTTCGGTAAGAAGAGGGGGGGGGGATGCGATCCTCCCTTTCCCTCCCCATCGCTTTATTTGCCGTTATATTTTGCCCTTCTTGTGTCCCCTCTGTAATGCTCACTGCCCTCTCTTGGGATACCAAATGCAAGCTACTATACATGCCAGAAAGTCTGTCTCTGCAGCTTTTTGTAAATGAGAATTTAAACTGCATATAAGAAAACTGGCATCCTTTCCTCCCCTTCTGCTTGAAGTTTGACAGGGATTATTCCTTGAGTGAGCAGTACAACCCCTGGAAATCTCATCTCAACTGGATAGAAAACAAATAAGTTGCAGTGTAACCATATGTCTTACTTACGGAACTAGTTCCCTCACTGAAACAAACAGAAAAACACTAATACATACATGCAGTGATGAACAGAACCAGGTATCAGCCATTTTTAAAAACAAAAATTAAATGAAAACAAAAAAACAACTGCCAGGACTGACTTACCCAGGTCGGCTTTGTGGCCGTGGGGCAAGGGGTCAAGCTGGGAAAAGGCTGCTCCAGCCTGGCCATGGCAATGATTTATAGCTTTGCCACTGTGGCAGAAATCCTTCTGAGAGGGCCCTGGCCGCATGGCTCCCTGCATCAGCTAATCACTGCCTTCTGGCTTACCACTCCAGGTTTTCACCCAATACATGGGTTGGGGAAGGGTTCCATCGGTCGACAGGTGGATTGCCCAACACCAGGATCTATGCTCTATGATGTGCCAATGCTCCATTCAGTTGTAACCAATAGATGTAGCCTGTTTTTACTTCATTCAGTTCTCTGAGAGTTCTTTCTCCCCTTTCACCTCCCTGCCACCTCTCCCTGCCCCTAGGACTACAATTTGCACACCCTTTAAAAGATATGCATACTTTAACAGGAAACACAGGGGTCACATTTGGACCAAACCTTCTTCCTGTCCCATTTGCTGTGCCAAAGCAACGCTATTTCATAAGTAAGAAAAGCCAATATAAACTGTGCAAAACAGCCTAGTGTGCACAGCTTGCCATTTCAGGATGACTGTAGATTTCAAAATATTTTGGCATGGCCAGTGGAAAAAGCAAGAAAGGATATAGGTCAGTTGTGGTAGCAGAGAAGACATACAAATGCAGTTTGGCCACAGATTCAACATTACATTGCACAAAATCAAGCACACAGAATAGCCACAGTGCTGGAATATGGCTGCTTTGAAATCAAAAGAGAGAATAAAGTGACCTAGATAGCACACATACTTGTAAATAATCTCAGTAATGTTTGTATTTGGACCTGGCAGCATGTTTTCAAATAACTGACTTAAAACACAATGTACTAAGGCACTGCTATCAAGAAGGTGATACAGATCTTTTTTGATAAGGCTACCCTGTCTTCCACAATTAGCCGTTCTAACAATTAAAATGATAAAAGCTAAAGATGACAGTATATGCATCAATAAAAACCTAAAGCTCATAAATATGCACTGTACTCAAAAGGGAAGACTGAACAACATAAAAACTGAGTAAGACACCACTTGAGATTTTTTCATGCTAAATTAGAGCCCTGCCACCAAATGTAGCAGTTCCATAAATAGGCTGCTCTGATACTGTCTCAATGACAGCTTTTATAGCTCCATGTTTTCTTGTCTGCTTTGAGTAGAATTTTGGACCCTAGAAAGCAAATTCAAATCACCACTCAGTCGTGAAGCAGACTGGAGAATTCTTTTGGCCAATCGAGTTTTCTCAGTCTTTCTGATACTTCAGACAGAGAAGATATCCTAGAGACTGAGAGTCTGTGACTCACCAGTGGGTCACTCAACGATCTTCATGACTAAACGGAGATCTGAACATAACTCTTCCTTTGGAAACATTCTACCTTTATTGTGGCAATATCATCAGCAACGTTAAAAAGGCAATGAGGCAATTTCAGGGGGGGAATGTAAAGCATCAGCCTTTCAAATATACTGACACATAAAAGTTTAATGCCCAAGATATTAAGATTAAATTCTATTATCCTCTAACCAACATGCTGGAATTACACAATTGCAAGTTAACCTTTATCCATTTTTCCACTAAAACCATGATATCTAATTTCATAGCATAAAATCATGCTAAAACAGAAAGAAATATTAATTTTGCCACTTTCTTTATTTCTCTTCTCTTTCAGATAGGCTTCTGTGTCTCAGAAGAAAAGTGCAGTTGGCCAGACCACACAGAATTGTCTCAGCAAGAAAAACTGGCCTGGTTGATTTTGTCTGCCACATTGCTCCTAATTTTCTTGCTGAAATTCTCAAGGAAAAAACAAAACAAAGCATCACCTTTCATTTCTGTCATGCTTGTGAAAGTTTAGAGAAAGTTTACTAGTCTCAAGTGAAGAGTTCGTGTTCTTGCTGGCAAAAAGCAGAACAGTTGATGCACTAAGGAACTGTTGTTGTTGCTTCAGAAGAAAGAAGAGAGAAGATATCAATAACCATTTTCCTCAAAGATTTAGAGCTCTCTGTACCACCCCCACCCCTACGTGGTGCAGCAGTTCACCCATGCATAGACATCATTTGGTTTCTGACTGTTTGATTGCTCAACAGTTATGGCGAGATGTATGAACTGACTCAGTCAAAAACCATTATGACAAAGATGAGGTGAGATTATTTGAAAGTTTTCTCATTGGTGCTTGAATCTAGTACGGCTCATTGAAACACAATAGTGCAAACATCAAGAGATGAATTACATGGGGAGAAAAATCAAACAACCAAGACTCAAAGGAAGTTGCAATGTCAACAAAAAGAGAGTTTGCACACTGGCTAGAAGCCAAAAAGAGGGACAGCTGCACTTCACCCTTTCCATAAAAACCAACATTAGATATACTGACTCAGAAAATAAATATAAGTCTGTTCTGCAGAATAGGCACTTTTCTTGAACCTACGTAAACAAGAACAGTTATAAGGACACATTTAAGAAGAGGTCATAAATGCCCCATGTTACAGTGCTGGCTTTTTCATCACCACCTGCAGTCCCTAGGTGAGTAGCAGAGAAGAAAAGCTGTCTTGGACTTCAGCATTCCTTTATGTCTGGTGTCCAGATATAGGCTACAAAAAAACCTGCTGATATAAGGTAAGCTAACTCTGATGTGTGCTTAAGTACTAAGCCAGGAAAAGGGGTGAAAAACACCAGGCTGGGAGCTAGCGAGGTACCTCTCTGTGTCAGCCGTCTTCGGTGCACCTCAGACTTTAGTTTCACATTATCATGTGCAAGGCATAAGATTAAGCAGCCTCTAAAATATTAATACAAGGTTTCCCTCTGGTGGTAGCAATGTTGTTTCACAGGTACTTCAAACATAACTGCATGAAGACAACAATATGGCAGCCTACCCAAACTACCACACTTTTGCAGTTTATTATTGCTGGCCAAGATGGTGCCCTTTCTCAAATCCAATTTGCCAGCCACATATCAACATAACACCATTTCAGTTTTCCCTTTTTGAGTAAGGTTGTAGTGCAGGTTATCACCTTGTAGATTCCTGAAGAAGAAAGTATTTGGGATTCCTGTGGTACAGATTCTGATCTAGGTATGATGGCAAGTCTCCTTTAGTAATCACACTTAACAATATAAATCTGGGGAGTCACAAGATTAACTGCATTCTGTTGACCTTTTTATAAACCTTAACTAGTAGATAGCAAAGGGCACTTGGATATACAGAGACAGAACCAAAGAATCTGGTGGCTCCAGAATATACATTAGCCACTTATCATTTCCCAGATATATTTCATGAACTGCTTTTGATCTGTAAAGAGCATATGAAATTCTTATATTTTTATTATTATTATTCACTTTATTTATACCCCACCTTTCTCCCCAGTTGGAACCTACAGCATCTTACATCATTCTCCTCTCCATCATTTCATCCTCACTGCCAAGAGGGCAGGAACCTGAGACACAGTGTAGTTGAGGCACTAAAGGGCAATGGGGCTGTGGCTCAGTAGCAGAGCATCAGCTTTTCATGCAGAAGTCTTAGGTTCAATCTACAGCATCTCGAATTAAGAAGATCAGGTAACAGCTGGTTTGTTAGACCTCTTCCTGTAAACCTGAAGAGGCACTGCCGGTCAGAGTAGACTGTGTGTGTGTATGTTCAAGGGCAGATTAAATGGAATGTAACTACAATAGCTGGATAGGTCAGAGTGTGTTGCTTTATTGTCAGAGGCACAGATTCAAGTCCCACATCAGTCATCCTGAGATACATGAATCATGGGACTGTCTTCGGAGATTAAGAACCATAACTAACTGGTTGGCCATATTCTGCATCCAGAGGACCCTGGTATCTCTATGTCATAAGATCTAGAGCAATGAGACTGGGAAGGACCCTGCCTACACCCTTGGAGACCACTGCTTCTGATATAGATGGATCAGAACCTTGAACACATCTAGCTGTCTTATAATGAGTCAGGAAGTTTGTCTGTCAAGGTTGGCACTGTCTACTCTGATTGGCAGTGGTTTTCCAGGTTTCCAGGAAGCAGTCTTCCACATCACCTCCTCCTTGATCATTTTAACTGGAAATGTCAGGGATTTAACCTGGGGTCTTCTGCATGTAAAACAAAGGTTCTACCACTGAGCTATGATCCCATCTTAGGTAACATAGCATGAAATAACCAAAAGGAGTTATGGAAAGAAAGATGAAGATGAAAGAAATCTTCAACATTCTCAGCCCATCGTCCTATGTTGATATAAAATCACAAAAGGACAATCCTTATCCTACAGTAAGGTTGTATAATGAGTCAACACTATAAAGATTCAAATGCAGAATATAAAGGCTATTTAGCCGAAACAGATCATCATGTTCTTTTTCCCTTCTATGCACATTTTCTTTCTCCTCATGTCCACGTCAAACCCTCACCAACAGATGATTGTGCAAGTCTGACAAGCTTCTTTTTAAAGTGCGCTGAAAATGTACAAGCCCATGCTTATGAAATAATTGTGAAACCAATTGCCTGGCTTGACGGCATAGTAATGAGCTCTATGCCAATTGAATCCTAATCATTTGGAAGCATAAACTGTCTTGCCGTCTGCCAAAGTCCAAATAAGAAACAAAAGAATATGAAACAAAATGAGGCAGACAAAAGGCGCTAGGCAGACAGGCAATTCCAAATAATTTATTTGGGAACTGATACAGATTTTGTATGGCACCCATTTAATTGCAACCACAACGGGCCAAATAACTTTCAAGTAACTCTCCCTATAACTTCACTGGTCTGGAATACAGGCAAACTGACACAGTCTCAAGTACCGTGCTCATAAGTTTCGAAAACACAAAATCTGCTATTGTAAATTATGTAAATTAAAACACGTTTCCAAATCATTTGCAAGCATTGCTCTCACTGCAACATTTGGGCTGGTTCTCTTTTCCAAAATATAAAATGCTAAATGATGGTGAGGACACTGTGTAAGTGAGGACACTGTGTAAGAACAAGCGCTACGAAAAGGGACCAGACAAGTCTCACCATTTGAAGCCTTACCCAGTCCTTCTCTGAGGCCTGAGACTTTATTTACGCTGTTCCCTGCACCTCCAAGCTTTTTTAAAAAACGAAGAATTAAAAACTATCATAAGACAACAAAAGCTGGGACATTCAGGAGACTGAAAACACCACAGCCTTTTAAAAATAACATTTCTGCACGCTGAAATCAAAATGTGTAGAGGGCAACAGTCTTGAGTGAACTGGCTCCATCTCAATCTATGCGTGATTACCATCACAGTATCAGCAATATTGACCCTCCTTCATATATATGTAATGTTTTTAAAGTTGCTTTTTAATGTTTTTTTAATTGTTCATTGGCATCAGGGCCCTAATTGGGTGAAAAGGTAGGATAGACATGTTTTAAATAAATAAATTAAATATACAAAGTGTACATATGAAGCCTAAGACTCCAAAAATATGACTGGGAATGTTTGAAAAAGCAGTGTTTCCCATCCTTGGAAGAGAACCTACACACATAAACATTTTATGTGTATAGACATGTTGCTCACAAGCTAGCATTCATGTGCAGGTGGGGGATGACACCAGCACACTTATGCCTGTTCTCCCTCTAAATACATTGATTTCAGTGTGCTTAATGCTGTTTGTAGGGGGCTCATGAAATTCCATAATGGAACACCAAACTGTACAAGATGGGATTACAGCCAGAAAAGCATTCAATGCTGCCTACTTATAGAACACCACCACTATATCACAAATTTACAGCTACAGAAAAGAGCACATTTAGAATAACAAATTAGAGATAAATGTATTTTGCATGTCTTAGACTTTCCTCAGCTCATAGGAATCACAGGACTCAACAAGGCAGCCGTGGAGTCTGGCACCAGTTCCTTACTTCCTTGGCATAAGAACGATGGTCAGCAAAACTGGAAAATGCAGTCCTCAAACTGCCAGTGGAAAATTCTCGGTAAAAAAATATATCCAGTAAACTGAGCAGAACCATTCACTTTCTCTCCTTCTATGTTTACATCCCGCATTTAGAAATGTATTGTTTGAGGGGCTTTATATTAAAAAAATAATACTACCTAACAGGGGTCATTTCATAGAAAAAGAGGTGCAGGAGCTCATTAGCATAACTCATTTGCATATGCCACACACCCCAACATACCGGAAGTGTGTCGGAAGGCAACACCCACCCCTCAGGCTCCACTCCAGAGGTGAGTGAAACTGACCTGTTCTTCCTCCATTCCCTTCCCCATCCAATACTTTGTGCAATAAAAATAAATAAGCGTAAAGAACACACCCTCATTCTCTTCCTGCTCCCTTGAAACCACCAGGTTTCAAGTAGACTTGAGATACCCAGGACATGTGCACCACCCATCCCTTCCCCTTCCCCTCCCCACAACAAGACACCCTGTGAGGTAGGTGGGGCTGAGAGAGGTCTTTTGAGAACTGCTCATGAGAGAACAGCTTTGAGAGAACTTGTGACTGGCCCAAGGTCACACCAGCAGCTGCATGTGGAGGAGTAGGGAATCAAACCCGGTTCTCCCAGATTAGAGTCCAACTCCTGACCACTACACCAAACTGATAAGGTGGAAGCTGCTGAAGGGTTGGTGAAATTTCTCCAGTACTTATGTGCCATGTGCCCAGATAAAAAATGGTATACTTAGAAAATTTATATGCCACCTTGAGCAAGTCTCTGGAAAAGCA
This sequence comes from Lepidodactylus listeri, assembly GCA_029233225.1. Classification (NCBI taxonomy): domain Eukaryota; kingdom Metazoa; phylum Chordata; class Lepidosauria; order Squamata; family Gekkonidae; genus Lepidodactylus; species Lepidodactylus listeri. The sequence continues at coordinate 107,127,603 of JARCFY010000003.1, forward strand.
GCACACAGTCATAAAAGGAACAGTGATAAAATTATCAATATTAAAACAAAACATTAAAAACAATAAAGACCCTAGCCGGGCTTTCCCCGGGGTGCTGCACCTCTGCACTGCTCGGGGAAGCTGAGGAGGGGGCGGGGCTTGGTCATGTGCCCGCCCCCTGGGCTCCTCACTCCTGGAGCTGCGCTCCTGTGCGCTCCCGCTCCAACGGACCCCTGCTACCTAATATAAACCCCAGAGCTTGATGTTGCTCTCTAATTTGAGCACAAAGTCACCTGACAAATCATGTGGTTGTCCCTAAGTCAGTTTGCTGTAGTGGTTAAGAGCAGAGGACTGTAATCTGGAGAGCTAGGTTTGATCCCCACTTCTCCACATGCAGCCAGCTGGGTGACCTTGGGTCAGTCACAGTTCTCTCAGAGCTGTTCTCTCAAGAGCAGTTCTCTCAGAGCTATCTCAGCCCTACCTCCCTCACAGGGTGTCTGTTGTGGGGAGAGGAAGGGAAGCAGATTGTAACCTGCTCTGAGACACCACATGAAGGGCAGGGTATACTACTACTACTACTACTACTACTACTACTTCCTTCTCCTCCCACCCCCATACCCTACCAGGCAGACCTTTTGCCTAGAAATAGGGATGTGTGTCTGTGCACAGGATGTGTGTGTATATATATAGATACTTCAGTATGCAATTAAAAATTTAAAAAGTTTGTAGCACACAAGTTCTTTGATGATTTATCATAAAATTCAGCTGCTGGACAGGAGTTGATCCCCTACCCATTCCATACAAAATTAATTATGAGTGTTCAGTTTCTAACAGGAGCATATCATTTCTGATAATGCCTCACAACTGACAGCATACTGCCCATTTCATATCTTGCTTCTAATAGGTGTTGATGTCCATACTGAATGATAGTTCTAAAGTCCTGATATAAATCAACTACTAGGGTGATTAAAATGCTAAAGAGCCTTCACACAAACAAGGATCCTCAACAATGACACTGCACTGAAACCACCTTTGTAGATTCAAGCCACACAACAGCATACAATTCCATGGCCTGCCTACTCCTACTGTCTTATATACTCTGTGTTATTCTTGTTTACTGAGACCAAGACATCAGGTGCACAGAACAACTCCGATTCTTCACTAGAGTAACTTGGATAAAAGAGATGTTGATCTGTAGTCTAGATCTATGAATTTGAAATTCTAGAGATTCACACCTTTGGCTCCATCCAGTTTTTTTAAAAAAATGCTTCCAATCAGAGTGATTGGCAGAATAATCATATGTATGTCTACACTGACACCCAGGCAAATGTGCACAGTGCATTCTAAGTCACGTGGTTTACAATGGGACTATTCCAACAGATGTAATGTGCTGAAAATGATACTACTCCAGCTTCATAGGGGGTTCAGAAAGACAAAGTATGAAGGGGACCCCCATAAGTCACACTGGGTTCATGGAAGCAGCAGACAATGCTTTGGACTTCAGCCACAGTCATTACAAAATTACTTGAAATGCCCCAAGTAAGCTTCTGTTACCATTTTCAGTAGCTTAAAAAAGCCTCCACCACAAAACAACTGGTTCTAATTCACTAGGCATGGAAACACTCAAGCAAAATGATATCTGCACCTTGTTTAATCTTGGCTTTGCCACTCCAGCAGTTTTCAAAAGTTAAATGTTGTATTTACATAAAATTTACATAAAGATGTGCATGTGTTGATACAAGAACCTTGCCTTTATTTTCGCAACATGTTCACCAGCTAATTCCCTATATAGCAAACAGATTGCACCCAGCTTTTCTAAAACTGTGATTTAGATTTCACTCACTGGAGCCTGTAAAGGGAAACTGGTGGCAGAAGAGAATTTACATCAACCATTGCAGTTTTCTGAATACAAACATCATTGGAATCTACACTCCATGTGCCTGCAAGAAATATGCTAACATAACGTACTAGAGGATCTGGATTACAGTGATAGTTTAACTGTCTATAGAACTGAAAAGATCAAACTTCTTTTAGCCCAACTTGTAGGCAGGATGTTCCATTACTCAAACAGTTTCAGCACAACAGTCAAGCTAGGTCTGCATTTAGGTATCCACAGAAGTGGTGGTAATTCAAATATCTCTACATTTGATTCACTTCTTTTATTTTATTCATGGATTTTATTATGTTTATATCCCATTCTTTCTTCTCAACTAGGCTGATATGGGCATCTCATCCACTGCTTCTCTTATCCAGGCACTGATATGGTCAAACTCGATCAGTTTTAACAGTATTACAGCACTAGGCATTTCCTGGCCTTTCCGTGGAGAAACCTCTTATGAATGTTAGCCACTGTAACATATGTTCATGTGAGCGGCCATCTAGTGGTCAGTTTCAGATAGTTTTGTTTAGAATTCAGACTAGGCATTTTGCTGGGCAAGGTGAAAGGCCAACTCCTGCATTCTTTGTTTCCACAAGTGCAGGTACACATTCTCCCAAGACACCTTTGTTATCTGGAACCAAACAGACAACTGGTGCACTGCTGATGGCCCAGGAGCATTAGCAGTTTTACTCTGCCGTTCAAAAACAGCTCCCATGCCTACTGAAGTATCGGCATTATAGCCATGAACGCTTTGCTTGGGGGGGGGGGGGGGGGGAGACATATTTCTGATAGTTCTTTCCATTATGCCCTTTTAAAAAATGTTCCTTTCTGACCTCTCTTTTCTTCACTTTTTGCATTTATATTATACAAGAAGGGGGGACCCGCGATACTCGCGGGGGAGGAGAAGCTGACAGCCGCTCCTCCACCCCCCCCTTTTCCCCGGCTTGAGTGGCCACTCAGCCACTCGGCCACTCAGGCCACTCAGCACTCAGGCCGACATTCCTCCATGCCTGCCCCTTTCTCACCGGCCTGAGTGGCTGTCAGCCACTTGGGCCGATGTTTCTACGCACCCCCCCCTCTTTCTCGCCAGCCCCCCTTTCTCGCCCCCCCCCGGTTTCTCACCAGCCCAAGTGGCTGTTAGCCACTCGGGCCGACGTTCCTCCGCCCCCCCTTTCTCCCCAGCCATAGTGGCTGCTCCCTCCCCCCTGGCCTCTGGCGGACCTGAGTGGCTCTCGCCGGGCCCACTGCTTTTCCCTTCCCCCCCGGGCTCCGGTGGGCCTGAGCAGCTCTCACTGGGCCCGCCGCTTGCCCGCTTCCCCCCCGGCTCCGGCAGCGAGGCTTAAACACCTCCCAACCGCTGGGCCGCCCCAGTTCCCTTTTACTTTTCAGGGGATTTAAGTATCTCCCCAAAAATTTTTTAAAAGGTTTCGATTTTTCTGCACATGGGAGGAATGCCCCCCATGTGTAGGAAAACCTCCCTCCCCCCAGTGCCCCCCCGCACAGATTTAGCTATCCGCACGGGGGGTGGCCACTTGGCTATTAGTATATAGATGTTATAAGTCATAAGCTAAAGGGGGAGAAGCGTAATATAAGTTCACAAGTGGGAACCCGCATGGATTTGCAGAAGGCATCTCACTTCCCCCTCTCTTACTATTTTCTCTTTCCCTTTCATGAAAGCCCCCATAGACTCTCACATTTCCCCCCCTGCTTCCTTCTCTCCTTCTAGGGTTACCAACCTCCAGGTGGGGGCTGGAGACTTTTTGGAATCATAACAGACCTCCCAGCTACAGACCTTAGGGTTGCCAGATCAATGTTGGGAAATCCATGGAGATCTGGGAGTAAAGCCTTGGGAGGGTGAGATTTGGGGAGGGACACAACCTCAGCAAGGTACAATGCCAAAAAGTCTACCCTCCAAAGCAGCCATTTTCTCCAGGGGAACTGATCTCTGTCATCTGGAGAGCAGTTATCATTCCAGGTGATTGCCAGCCCCCACCTGGAGGTTGGCAACTCTAGTTCTCGTGAAGGAAAGGGCTGCTTTGGATGACAGTCTATGGCATTATACCCCTCTGAGGTCCCTCCTCTCCTCAAATGCCACACTCCCCAAGCTTCCCCTCCAATTTCTAGGAATTTCCTAACCTCTTTCCCTCCTCTTGGCAATCCCCATATCTTCTCCTTGCCTCATTCTCTCCTCCATTCACCTTTTATCTGCCTCTCATCTTCAGCTATACTGATTCTTTATTTACTTCATTTATACCTTGCCTTTCTCCACAGTGGGACCGAAGCAGCTTACATTATTCTCCTTTCCTCCTTTTTATCCACACAACAACCCTATAAGGTAGGTTAGGCTGAAGGTATGCAACTGATCCAAAATCACCCAGTGAGCTTCAAAAGCAAGATGAGGATTCGAAACTGTGTCTCACAGATCCTACTCTGAAGCTCTAACCACTGCACCACACTGGCTTTTATAGGGTGGGTGCTATTGAACAGTAGAAAGAAGCCAAGCAAGTTAAATCATGCAAGTTGGGTGGTGTCAAGTCACCCAGAGGTTGCTTCCAGGCCCAGGGTTGCCAACCTCCAGGTGGGACATGGAAATATCCCAGAATGGGACAAATCTGTGTCCCTGGAGAAAATGGCTGCTTTGAAGGGTAGACTCTACAGCATTATATTCCAATTAGGCCTCGCCCCTCCCCAAACCCTGCCCTCCTCAGACTTCACCACAAAATCTTCAGGAATTTCCCAACCTGGAGCTGGCAACCCTAGGCCCAGGCCTGGCCACAATGAGTCTTCCCTCAAAGGTCAAAATAGGCCTAGGAATAGTCCTGCCCACTCACCTTGCCTTTTACTGACAGAGCCAAGCCTGGAATACTGTGGTTGCCTAGCAACAACCACTATAAGAATCTGTGCTCCTTTTATTTTTTTTTTTGGATTTTTTTAAACTGCCCAGTGTTTGTTTGTTTGTTTTATCTCAACATTTTCCTGCAAACCTAGAAAGTTATGTCTTGCTCATTCATAATTCCAGTAACTGGATTTAAGTATCCAAAGATATTCAGACTTTGCTGTTAGAATGTAAGATATTAGTTGCCACCTTGTGGCTAGATGACAGTTTTTAGCAGAAATCAGGCTTGGCATGCTCCCCAGTAGGAGAGGTAGGGCTTGTTTAGAGGTTTGCTAGGATGGATGCGTGTCTGAGGCCTTGTGTACTGTGACTAAAATAATGCAGATATACCCTTGCTTTGCTGGTGCAGACTCCTGATATTACATTTAGTAAGAAAAAAGGCTGCATTCAGATAAACCAACCTCAGTTGTTCATGATGAGAATGAGACACACTTTCTTTCTTCTCTCCTTGCATTCCTAGAACATTGAAGACTTCCTGGTTCTAAAATCCTACATAGAAACAAGCTGATTTTTCAGGATGCTATATAACCCATAATATCTCTTCTGTGGCTAAACAGTGCTGACTTACCAGAAGCCCTACCCACCCCATTTCTTGCCAGTTCTAGATACAAAACACTTAGCAACCCAACAGATGGTTCATTATCCAAATTTTGTTAGTCTTTGAATAGTGCTGGAATAGGCAGGGCCCTGTGGGAGTGCCAGTCCCAAACAGAGAATTATAACAAAGGATAACTAGGCTGGAACACACTCCCTCCATTGTATCTTTTGGCGCTAAAGGAGGGAGGAGGGGGGAATCTCTATTTATCTTTTTTTGTAAGCCAAAATCTACTTTCATACACAGGTGCTTTATTCTTGTGAAACAAAAAAGGAAGATGAGTCAAAAATGCTTTTTGTGTTATTCTTTTTTTCCTTTTATGCTTCTATTAGATGAAGACAAACAGACAGATATAAAAGCACAATCTCCCCTCCCATCATACACAAACATAACAGTGAATACTCAGACCAAGTGAATGATTTAGGAACACCTGATGCTGCAGTATTGTTGAAGCTTCACGGACAGGATCTAGATAGGATACCGCAGGGACTCATATCAGAGAAGACACAATGATAATGAATTGTTTAAATGTATATAAATCATATATTAATGTTTCATTGTTAATGTTATATGCCATGTCATAATTTACACTTGAGTATGTAGCAGCCATACAGCTCCAGGTTTAATTAGATTATCTGGGTCCATTTCAATCCAGATTCTAACCTGGACTGCATCCAAACATGCACTATCAATATTGCACATCGTGGTAACAGAAGTCTTTTGTAAATGAATATAAGAAGAGCCCTGCTGGATAAGATCAGTGTTTCTTCTACTCCAGAAACCTGTTTGACATAGTGAATAACCAGCTGCCCTGAACAGCCAACAAACATGACAAAGAGACCAAGGCCTTCTGTGATGTTGCCCCCCAACACTGGTATTCAGAGATTTGCTGCCTATAACTCTGGAGGGTCTTCTTAGTCACTATAACTAACGCCCTTTTAAAGCCATCTATTTGCATGGTCGTCCTGTGTAAGTATTTTCTACTATCTACTATCCTAAATCTACTGCCCATAAACTTCACTGGGTGTTCCAGTACTACAGGAGCACTTACTCTACTCCAGCTGGTTTGTCTGGTCCACACAGGGCAATACAGTTGTAAATGATTGCTAAATTCTGATGAAGCGTGGGTGCAAATGGGGTTTTGGAACCAAAACTCCCTTGGTTGTCCTGATCCTATTTACACTGGAGTTACACCAGGTAAAGATTCTGTGTTTATCATATAGTCCAGTTTCTCTATTAAATCAGGACTTTAAAATATGGGTGAGTGTAGTGGTAATTAGATTATGTTAACTGATAGATAAATTTACTTGTAGAAAGTAAGGATTTGTAAAGGAAAGGCAGGTATCACATGATAGACAAGGTTGATTTTTCATGAGTTTTAAAAAATCTAACAAAGGAGCTTGTTTGGTTTTGGATGTGGAAAAGGCTTTTGACTGGATTTTATAATAGAGATTTTAAAATCATGTAAGTCTTATATGATGGACTTTAAATAATTTCATGGTAGAGTGAATATTAATAGATACATTGTGGAAGAATTTAATGTAGCCACAAGTACCAGGTCAAGGATGTTCACTCTCCCCACTGCTTTTTATTTTATGTCTAGAACTGGTGGCTCTTCGAATCATTGTAGAATGTTTATTGATCCCCCCATTGATAATTTGTTTAGAAGCTGCCTACCTATTTCATTACTGATATCTCTTTTAATTGATATTTTTGGAAGCCTGATTGAAAGGCAGCTTATATATTTTAAATAAATCAGTAAAGCATATGGGGATGGCACCTCCAGCAACCCTTGAAAAGTATAACTGTCATGTAAAAGCAGCAAACAACAGAATCCTGAGGAGGCCAGCAGGAGATTGGCTCAAGCAGATACCAAGTCATCAAAGGGCAATGCCAAATGGAATGAAACCAGTTCACCAAAAGCTATAAAAAACAGCCTGAGAAACATTGTGAGGGGGGAATCTGAGGGAGAGCATAGGCGTAGACTACGGGGAGGGGCTCGAGCCACCCCCCAAATTTTCAGGGGGGGGGGATCAGCCACTGCCGGGAAAATGTAGTGTCCGCCGCAGCGCCTCCCCAGGCCCTTCCAAGGCCCGTCAGCCTCTGCTGCCGGTGCCTCTCTTCCCCCCTCGGCCTGGCCACTCCTCCGCCCTTCCCTCTCCCTCTCCCTCCCTCTTTTCCGGGTGAAATGCCCGGCGTGGTGGTGTCACCCAGAAGTGATGCCATCACGCTGGGCATATTGCTAGGCGACGCTCTAGCAATCGCCCTGAAACTCTGTGGTGCCATAGAGTTTCAGGGCGATTGCCAGAGCGTCGCCCTGGCAATGTGCCCAGCGTGATAGCGTCACCTGCTCCTATCACTGAGGCCAGACATGCTGTTCCAATACCCCATGATACTCTACAGAGCACCTCTCTGGTTGCAGAGTAATTACACAAGACAAATTATGTGCACCAGGCCTTAGCAAAACCTGTAGAAGACTGATCTGTCACAAAAGCAATTACATAGCCCAGTTTTCCAGGTACGAAGTATCTTGTTAAAGTCAAAGGGCACTTTAGATATACTTCCTTCGAGTCCATTTACAGTAGTGACCCCCAAAGTAGTACCTACTACACCTACCCAGAAGCAAAGAGCCAGTCCTGTCTTTCTTTCAACTCATTTGAGCAGAATGTGGCCTCCATTATTTATTTTTATTTTATTTTATTTTTCACATTTACATCCTACCCATCCCATAAACGGGCTCAGGGCGGGTCACAACATTTCAAAAAATACAAAACACGTTAAAACATAAAATCAATAGTCATGCTTGCTGTAGGGAGAATCTGGCCCATTGATATAACTAGGTATGGCCGGTTATCAGTGGGTGGGAGACCGCAACCTCGGGGGGAACCATATGTGGATGCCCACTGCCTCAGCCAAAGGCCTGGCAGAACAGCTCCATCTTGCAGACCCTGCAGAATTGAATAAGATCCCACAGGGCCCTGATCTCAATAGGGAGCATGTTCCACCAGGTGGGGGCCAGGGTGGAAAAAGCCTTGGCCCTGGTTGAGGCTAGGCGGATGTCCTTTAGGCTAATCACCAGGAGATTATAGGAAGATGCTTGCATTGCACCCTCCCAGCATTTTGTAACTGGCTCCATGGCAACCATTTTGTGGTGCTTCCTATTCCCTGCTCTAAAAATTCCCAAAGTGGTTGTGGGTTTAATATGATTGGAGCTTCTTAAACTACAGTATTCCGGGGAGCCATATTTTTGAATTAATGAGCAAATCATCTAAATTTTAAAACATCATTCAAAAATCCTATCACAAAGTTTTTCCTTTATCATCCATATATATCATCCATATATTATTCCAAAATTTGGTGTTTGTGCATTCCCCCTTTGTGATAAGAGAACAACAGCTTTCTACATTTTATTTAACCTTTGTCCTGTGGAAAGGATCTTCTGTGCCACTAGTTTTCAGCACTAAATAAATAAATCTTGCTGTGACAGTCAGATTAGAGAGTCTGGAATTTAATTTGCTGCCTGGTGTACTTGATGTTCTAGGCCTTCAGTGCTGTGCACATATACATTATAAGAAGGCCGACTGCATAAAATGGAATTTACCATTCAAACATTTTCACTGCGAGTTACATTTGGGTTCTATTTTATAAAGATTTTGCAAAATCAGGAATGCATACACATTCTAGATGTTTTATGACCCAAAAAGGACCCCCTCCCCAGCCAGCATTCCCACTTATATAATCATAAAACAAGCCATCACAATTACTGTAATACCAGTCCAGTGCTAACCGCTGAGACTCTATTAGTGCCACTGAACTCCTGGTTTGTCCTGAGTTACTTTACACCTTTGGCTTCAATGGGCATAGAATAGTGTAACTCTCCTTAGGATGGCACTCCTTAGGATGGCACTGTGAATGTACTTATTTACTTGACTTATACCCCACCCTCCCCACCAAAGCAGGGAGGAGAATCCTGAAATGAACCTGATGTACCACAGAATCCAGTGGTAAATAATACAGCATTGACTTACCTGATAAGAAAATTATGCAGTCCAACATCAAAACTCCTGCAAAAAACAGACAGAAAGAAAATGAAAATATATCTTAAGGTGTATGCATATGAGACTAGAAAACATAATCAAATGCTTTTAAGATTATTAGCCAGCAAAAAATATTTTTATAAATAGCATAGGGAAGCCATGAAAGCACTTCCAGATGAAGATACTCCCCATTTTCACCGGAATTTGGCAATCAGTATAAGCACACAACATTTGTGAAGCAAATACGAAATACAACTACTATAATAAGAAGAAAATTGGGGGAGGGGTGGATTTCTGGAACAGGTGCCATATCACTGTTATGGAGTATTCAATATTGTTTTGGGATTCTGATACTTTTTAAAAGATTCTGAACTTCTCTGGGTCCCCTATTCCCTATGGGGAGGTACTCTTTCCAGAGTCTGAAGTGGTTGTTTGCAAACAAATGTTACCAAAACTGCAGGAACCCTAATTCTGCCTGTCCACTAAGGACCCTCCCCCCCCAAGTTTCAAGCATACTGGATCAAGGGGACCAATTTTATGGGCCCTTGAACATGATGCCCCTAGCCATCCTACTTGTCTCCATTGTTTCCAGGGGGTGGGGTAGAATTCAATGCTTTCTCCAGGGCAAATAAGCCAATAGTCAAACACACAAGAGCAACCACTGCTTAAAAGCCTTCACATGCAAACAGAACCACCAACAAGCTCAAGAGAACCAATGTCAAACCAGAGAATCCCAGCAGAACTAACAGGCCATGGGAGCAAACCCACAACTACCAATATCAAATCAGATAATCCAGTCCAAACCAACTTGAGCAAGGGACACTGTTACAAGCCCACCAGAACTAATGTCAAACCACAGAAACTAAGCAGAACCCAGAGCCAATATTGCAAGACCAACAGGTCCAATGCCAAATCACTGAAGCTGAGCCACACAAACCAGGCAAGCCAGTACAAATGCAGCCAGCCAGATCTAGGAAGACATTAAGACCATCCCTGCCACTAACTGCTTCTTGGTGGCAGCAGAGACACTGGCTGGTGTATGTGCCTAGTCCAGTATCCAGGCATGGAGCAAAGTCTAGCAATAGCTGGCCCAGCAGCCCCTCCCATCCTGCCAAGCACTAGTTGCTCCATCTTTACTCAGAACATCTTTGGGTTGCCACCTGTACACAACCAGTGAGAGCTACATGTGCAGTGACCACAGGCAGGTCCCAATGTCTGGTGTGATGGCAACCCTACCAGCTTCTCTCTCGCCTTGAAGAAGCATCGTTTGGTGGTGATCCTTCAAATGGTTCCCGAGTCTGGTTGTTGAGAGTTAACCCAGATCTTTCCCTTGACTGATCCTAGCCCTATGCAGTCGACACTGTGCAAAGCAGGGATCCTCCATCCTCTGGAAGTGCTTCCAGGCCATAGAGGAATTGGGGCATCCATCCTGACTAGCACCTGCAGACACCCCTGGAGCTGCCTCCTGTATGGGGCTTAGGACAAACACCCGCAGAATGCCATGAGATAAACTTCTAAAAACAGTAACTTGGAAAATCCCCTCCCCGCAGATCAAAAACTCTTTGAAAATTAAAATGCGAAGCAGTTAAATATTTTAAAACAAACCAACAAAGCAGAACAAGCCTTTTAAACTGTTTTTTTAAAAGCACAAAATAAACCCAAGGAAATCTATTCTTAAATAGAACCAGAAAGAAAATAAAGGCTCTCTTCACCCACCAACTACAACCCCCCACACACACACACTAAACAAACAAAAAAAACCCACAGAAAAAACTTGAAATAATATTTTAAATTATATTTTAAAAACAAAGTCCACTATGGGCAAACCAGTCCTGAAGATGTCCAGAAGGTCTTCCCAGCCAAGCAGCAGAAGTAATCCAAGACACAGACAAACCCCAGCAGCAACAGCACCACCACCACCCAGAAACCCCCAGCCCTGAAATGGAGTCAAGGTGCAGCCGGCCTGTTTTTTATCCCATTTGCCCATTTTCAGAGAGCCATGGAGGGCTATGAAAAATCATCACAATGGGGCAGAGAGTTCTAGTGTGTGATCCCATTGCTTGGGGGACCTGTCTCCCTTCTCCCTCCCTCCCATTGCCCAAAAACCCTGTAAAAGGCAAGAAAACAGGCCTTAAAATGCCAGCCCCAGGTATTCCTGAATGTTTGTGAATATTTTTGGAAATATTTGGGACCTGATTACTGCTATTCCAAGATTCCTGAATATTACTGCAGATATGTGGGTATATCTGAAAAATACTGATAATGTATATACTCCAAATGCACATCCCTAATCTGAAGGACCACCGCAAGCTTTGGCTGATATACCATATGGCTACAGCCATTTCTCAAAAAGCCTGATTTGGCCATGGTAATCCATGCACTGGTCACACCCAGGCTATATTACTTTAATGTATGTTACATGTTCCAACACGCAGTGACTAAGCTATTGTGAGGGTCTAGATACTGTGTTTCTCTTGTGCTGAAAGTTCTACACTGGCTGCCCATCTGTTTCCTGGCACAATTTAAAATGCTGGCTTTTACTTTTAGAGCCCTAAATTGATGGGGTTTGGGGTACCTGAAGGACTGCCTCCTTCCATATTGTTGAGGGTTCCAGTTAAAATTTTCTTCCCAGGCCTCATTCTCTATGGCTGCAGAGGTGATGCAGGTTGTAATCAGAGATAGGACTTTTTCAGTGGTGGCACCACTCCTTTGAAATTCCTTCCCATCGGATGTTCTCCTGGCACCTACTTTAATCTCCTTGAAGTGCCAAGCCAAAACTTTTCACCTAAACTTATAACTGACAGGTGAAATATTTTTAAACTGTTTTTATGGTCCCCTAATTTGAGGATCATTTTCTGAATCTCATTACAGGCTGCTGAATGTTATTTCATTCTGTTTTATGCCCTAACTTATTCTTTAATGGCTTGTTTTAAATCAGTAATTCTTATGTTGTTGTTTTTATTTTTACTGCATTGTTCTACATCTGTGAGCTGCCTCCAGCATGTCTCTGGCTAAGTGGCATACAAATCTTCTGAACAATAAAATATATCAGTGCAAACTCAGTGCACGTGCAGAAGAATTAGGGCGCAGACAAACATTCTGTGGATCTTAGTCCTAGAAGTCCTAAAAGACCTTCAGAATACATGTTAGAAGTTATTTCAAAGGCCTGTCATTTCTGCTTTGAAAGCCAAAGCATCTGCCTCCACATTGGTATTCAATACACAACCAAATACACAGAAAAGCCCAGGGAAGTCTGGAATGCACTCATGCAAAAGGCGAAAGCTCAACTGGTAGCAATAACACACTTGATGAAAAAGCCACACCGCCAAATAGCAAATAAAAAAGATACAATGCTTTCCCCCCTCCCTGAGACAGCAATGATATACGCATCTGAAAGCCAGACATGTGCAAAACTGTGATTAGTTTCCATTTACAATATGGGCTGTGGAACTGATGAGTCAGCCCTTCCCATGTTGCAGATGCCCTGAAGTTATTTTCCAATGGTTCTATTCCATTGGCAGAACTCCTTTATCACCATATGGTAACCCTGGTTCAATAGTGTTATCTGGATACCATGCAACTTGTTAAATAAAAGGTCTGACTATATTATGCTTATTATAGGCTACGTTTTTACCTGTTTTTTTTTAAAAAAAAAACCTGGCTCAGTTTTACCACATCAAATTGCCTCACACCAGCTGAGGTGCGCTCTCTCTCTCTAAAAATTTGTTCTCTAGAGAAATTTGGGTCATAGAATGAAATAGTACGCTGCTGATGCAGCATTCTAATTGCACAAGGAAGAAAAAAAGAAGAGGTCTTGCTAGAGAGAATCTTTTCTAAGTACTGAATAAACTTATGTGACCAATTAGTGCTGCAGGGGTTACCCATTAGTCTGGTTGATTAAGCACGTGGTTCAGGTCCTGAAAAAAAGAGCTCCTTGCACTTACATGCTCTCTGGCTCACTTCAGACACCATGACAAATCATGCATAAGAACATGTAGAAACTATTCCAGCTAGAGTTGCCAGGTTCCCTTGTCGATCCTGGGGTAGATGGGGACATTGTGTGATGTTGCACAAAACAATGACATCACCTGGAAGTGCTGTTACTGCGTTCACGACACTGGGGGCAACGCTCTGGTTTTTGAGCGAAACTCTATGGTAAATTTGCCCTCAAACCAGAGTTTTGCCCCAAAACCACAGCGTCCCCCACACGATGACGTCACTTCCAGGTGACGTCATCGTGTCATTCATCGGCCCACTGGTCTGTGGCAGGGAGGAGCCCTGAAAGCAGGAGATCCCCCACTCGGACCTGGGGGCTGGCAACCCTAACTCCAGCCTGCAGGTGTGGGGGGTTACATATCCACATTTTACAATTAATTTGTTTGGTTTAATCCTAACCCATCCCACACCAAATTCTTTAAGGATAGTTTTCCAAATAAGATGCACATAGTATGAAAATTAAAACATGAAGACAAACATGAAAACATAAAAAATAGAGACCAGTATGCAACCAAAGTCAATGACCTACATACAGTACCAACAAAATTTTAAAATATCCAGAATAGGGGGGGGGGGGGGGGGCAGGAGTCCTAGCCTGGTGCCTAAAACTGGAAAGACTGAGGGAGGGAATTCCATAGATAGGATGTACCAGGTCTGAATCCCCACTGTGCTATGGAAGCTTGCTGGGTAACCATGGGCTAGTCATAGATCACACATAGATAAAATATCCATTCTTTAACAACTATTTACATGTCCTGGTTCTTATGGGACTCTAAGAGGCAGCACAGAAATATCCTACATAAAAAGCATCCTTACGATGTTAAATGTGTTATATATAACATATACATTCTACAGAAGTATTTAAGTCTTCTCTCACGTAACTACTATTGCTTGTTATGTAACACACTTGCCAAACAGATGGTATACAACATCAGCTCCAATTACCAGTCTCAGAGTGTGGAAGAAACTGATTATAGAGACTGCTTTCCTACCCCTATCCCTGAAAAGTTTTCAGTTGACATAGAGCCTTGCAAGAAATAGATTTCCTACAAAAGAACACTGAGGAAGAACTCAAGGGGTTAGATTTGATTCCTTTGGGCTCCTTCAAACTTTATGATCCTATGACAAGAGATATGAGATTCAAGTTTGTTTGTTTATTTATTCAACTTCTATCCCACTCTTTTCCCCACCAAACAGGGCTCAGGGTGGCTTCCAACAGTTAAAGCTTCTCAAAATCATTCCACATATCAGAAGTGTGACAGTTAAGGAGAGGGCCTGTGAATCAGTGGTAAAGTACATCTCCAGCACGTCCAGTTAAAAGATTTCAGGAAGTAGATGCTGGGGAGGACCTTTCTCTATCTTAGACCCTGAAAAACTGTAGCTAGTTACAAATTACGATAGATAATACTGAGCTAGACAGACCAACAGTACAAAGCGGTTTCATGTATGGCATGAATAGGTTTGAAGAAAATGTAACTGAATACACATTTGCTTTGAATTAAACAGATTAAGTGTGTTCTAGAAAAATTCTTTTCATAATGGGCTTTGCGAGGTTTCCACAGCTCATCTGTAATGGTTAAATAATCAAGTGATTATTTATTCAAAGCAAAATTCTGGCAAATGTGAAGTCAGTGGGATGTGAGCCATTCACTCTACAAGGGCCAGGAACTCACTTGCAGACTTTGATTTGGAAGAAGCATACTGTTGAAATAGTAGACAGATGAAACTCCAAAGCAAACAATCGGAGAGAGATTTACATGCATCACAATCCTCCAGCTTCCTTCAGACTTTTTAAAAAACATTCCTCCTTGTTGAAAGGAGTTGGAGCCCATCACAGGCAGAGATATACCGGGGTATGAGGGCAGAAAAATTGAGAAATTTAAGGGAACACTGGGGGGAAATACTATTTCATTTAGAATCAGTGAAAAGATTTTTAAGAAAATATTTTTCTCACTCATAATGCATAGCATGAAAAAGTGTAAGAATTTTTTTCATCTTTGGTAAAACACTAAAACGACTCATGAATGTTGAAATGAGTGAAATGTACGGTAAGAAATGTTATGTAAAACAATCTACAGCAGGGGTCCTCAAACTTTTTAAACAGGGGGCCAGTTCACTGTCCTTCAGACCGTTGGAGGGCCGGACTATAGTTTAAAAAAACACCCTATGAACAAATTCCTATGCACACTGCACATATCTTATTTTGAAGTAAAAAAACAAAATGGGAACAAATACAATATTTAAAATGAAGAACAAGTAAAGTTAAATCAACAAACTTGCCAGTATTTCAGTGGGAACTATGGGCCTGCTTTTGGCTAATGAGATGGTCAATGTCCGGTTCCATATTTGTCACTGCTAGTCGTAACAAGTGATGCAAGTGTGCATCACTTAGTCTAGATCTGGTTGGAGATTTCAGATGTTTCATTCTGGAAAACATCCCCAACCGGCTCCTGGGCGCCCGGGACTGGCACAGGTCTCCTAGCCGGCTCAGAGGCCTCTGAGCTGGCTAGGGGACTTGGGGCTGGCTGGAGCGCCTGCCCTTGCACACTTACCCTCTTCCTTCTGCCTCCTCCTGGCCGACTGGGGGGAGAGGGTGGGGCTTGATCATGTGTCCTCCCCCCAGGCTCGTCACTCCCGGAGCAGCACTCCGGTGAGCTCCCCCTCCAACGGACCCCTGGCGGCACACCCGGCGGGCCAGAAAAATGCCCTCGGCGGGCCGCATGTGACCCGCAGGCCGTAGTTTGAGGACCCCTGATCTACAGCATTAGATAATCCTCTGTATGCTATAGACATATACAACCTTTTCAAGAATATGTATTTGTTGAAATGTAAATCATTTTGGCATTGGGTTCCCAACCCCCAGGGCCCAGCAGGGGTTCCCCCGCTTTTCAGGGCTTTGAACCACTGGCCAGTGGGGGAAGCTCCACCTCCAAACAGGGACGTCATGCAGAAGTGATATAACCACATTGCCAAAGTCAGGAGTGATGCTCTAGTTTTTGGGCAAACTCTATGGTTTTGAAGTCAAAAACCCATAGGGTTTTGCCCAAAAACTAGAACATCACCCCCGACGTCGGCAACACAATGATGTCACTTCTGGGCGATGTCAGCGCATCACGCAACATCCCAGAACGCCCCCAAATCCCCCCACCGGCATGATGAAGGGACCTGGAAACCCTAACTGTATGGGTGTGAAAGCTGGGCAATGAAGAAAACTGACAGGAAGAAATTTGATTGCCTTGAAATGTGGTAGTGGAGGAGAATTTTATGGATACCATCAGGGCTATTTTTCGGCCAGAACGCACTGGAACAGTGTTCTGGCTGGCTTCCACTCCCGCCCCACCCCTCCCTGCCACCCGGCTCCTGCCTCCTCATCCACTCCTGCTTCTCCTGGAGCCATCCAAACACACCCACCATGCCTGCCCAGGCACCAGCAGGATCCAGCCCAGGCAGCAGAGGCACAGCAGCGGAGGCAGGAGCAGCAGGGTGTGGGCAGAGCTGGCCATCCCGCCCGCTGCCGAGGGGAGCGGGGAGCTGCTCCAGAGGGGCTTGCCAAGGCTTTCTTCCCTTCCCTTTTTCATCCAGGGAGAGAGGGAACAAACAGCCAAGCATCCAAGCATGCGCGCCAAAAAAAATTAAAAAGCAAGCCATAGGTGTGATTTCCCAGGGGGGACAAATAGGCTTACCAAACCCCCACTGGGGCGGAGGAACCCCCAATTTGAGAATCCGGTCCCTGATTTGGAAGTATTGAGAACTGTGTGGGGAAATGGCGACCATCAGTGCCACTCTAGCATTTTCCCCTCCTAGTCTCTATGGCACCATAGAGACTGGTGCTAGAGCGCCACCACTGCTGGAGGACTAACCTCTTGGGACTGTTTCCTCCACGTGTTTTGCAAGTGGAGTGGGTGGTCCTGCACTGCCTTCCTGCTTAAAGAAGCCCCCCCCCCACTCCTACCAGCCCTCATTAGATCTCCGATGAGTTAGCTGGTGGTGGGAGCTGTCTGTAGAGGAGCTGCAGCCGCCTAGGATCTTACTCTGAGAACTCTTCAGGGTTGCTGTGCACCATGGGGCTTTGGAGAAGGTAAGATCCACAGAGAAGCAGCTGGGTGTGTGTGTGTGTGTGTGTGTATGGATTCTTGCCCCCCCTATCTATGCCTCAGCTTTCAGAGGTGCCGCAGGAGGAGGGAAGTATGCAGCCATGGGCTCCTGTTTGCACTCCAGACTTTCACAAAACTTTGTTGGTCTTAAGGTGGCACTGGAGTTTCTAGGCTCCAGCTTTCTTGCCTTGCATACTAAGACTTGTTTGCTCCCGGGAGAAGCAAATGGCTGGGCGGGGGGTGGGGGGGGTGTGGAGGTGGATTCTTGCCCCTATCTATGCCTCAGCCTTCGAAGAAGCTGTGGAAGGAGGGAAGTATGCAGCCATGGGCTCCTGTTTGCACTCCAGCCTTGCACAAAACTTTGTCGGTCTTAAGTTGGCAGCAGGCATAGGCGTCAACTACAGGGGGCGCGGGCCACTGCTGAAATTTCCCAGACAGGACTGAGGGCCCCCCGATAAAAAGGAGCGCCCGCCCGCCCGCCACCGTGCCTCCCTGCCTTCCAGGCCCCCTTCTTAGGCCCGCCCACTGCCGCAAGAGCCTCTCCCTCCCCCAGCCCAGCTCCCCTGCACCCACTCCTCCCTCCCTCTCTCCCTCCCTCCCTCCCGGGGCCATTCGGGCGAATGCCCAGCGTGATGACGTCACCCAGAAGTGACATCATCACGCTGGGCACATTGCCGGAGTGACGCTCTAGCAATCGCCCCGAAACTCTATGGCACCATGGACTACCAAAAAGACAAATAAATGGGTTCTAGATCAAATCAAGCCTGAGTTCTCCCTAGAGGCTAAAATGACCAAACTGAGGCTATCATGAGAAGACAGAGTCACTGGAAAAGACAACAATGCCAGGAATAGTTGAACACATCAGGACAACAGGAACACCCAACATGATATGGATTGACTCAGTCAAGGAAGTCATGGCCCTCAGTTTGCAAGTCCTGAGTACTTAACCCACACATGCACACATGGGCAGTCAAAGCCATGGAGAAGTTTCAGAGTTAGAAGGAGTTTACATTTGAACTGGAGATGGACAGAAAGCCACTAAGTTGAATGCATTTGGTTTCCAAGTTTGAAGCAGAGGAAATGTTAAGAAGTAAGGCAACAAGAATGCAAATCAGAGTTTTTGAAGAGCAGTAGCAGACCAACTACAAGTCTACTTGGATACCTCATGAGTTCTGAACTTTTTCAGTCTGTTTACAGTAGATCATGCCACCCTGTTGAGGCATTTAGAGACAGGAACATATATCGGGGATACGCCTTAGACTGGTTTAAATCATTTATCACAGAACAAACAAAGTGCTGCTGTTGAAGATCAGTTATTTTCACTGTGGCAGCTGTCCTGTAGGTTTTTACCGGCACAATTTTATCCCCCATGTTCTTCAACCTCTGTGTAAAGCCTTTAGGATACATCATTTGTAGCTTTGGAATCAGATGTCATCAATATGCTGATAACACCCAGCTCTATCTTTCTGTATTCAAATCCTCTGGCAATGTGGTAGAAGTCTTAAGCTACTGCCTGACTGCTGTTGTTAAATGGCTGAAAGTGTTCAAATTAAAACTGAACTCAGACACAAGACAGAAGTGATGCTAGCTGAGAAGCCTCAGGTCTTAAATGATATCATTGCTTCCCACTTTTGATAGGGTTCAGCTAATCCTTGCTAGCTAGGTTAAGAGCTGAGGGGCTATACTGGACCCAGCATTACTTCTGGAGAAGCAAGTCAATGCAGGTGCAAAAAATGCTCCCCCCCCCCACTTAGTTTAACCCAGAAGATCATCCCTTACCTTGACTCAGCTAATCTAGCCACCTGCATCCATGCCATGGTAACATCAAGACTAGACTGCTGTGATGTATTCTACACAGGTCTCCCACTAAAATCAGTTTGAAGACACGAGTTGGTGCAGAATGCCACAGTTCAGTTTTATTACCTGAAGCTAAGCAGAGCATGCATATTACAGCCATTCTACAGACTACAGGAGTGGGTGTCTGGAGCAGCCCTCTGCTTTTTAGTAGCATTGAGAACAAACATTTGTGCAGTAGTTGTATTGCAGTATAGTGGGCCAAAATATTTCTATTCTTTTCAGGGTTTTTTTTTACCCTGGAACTCCCACGATCGTCCAGGAGCTGGTGGCCAATTTTAAGATTTCAAGCTTTAATTTCTGATGAGTTATGCCTGCCACAAATGGACAGATGGATCAACATGCAGCTTCTTTTATTATTAGAAATACACAGTAACAGAAGTCAAGTGATTTGTTTTATTAAAATATTTGGTTTGGATCAGGCTCATGAGTGGGTGGGTGGGTGTGAAATCTTTGCCCGGTGGGGCATGGTGGTTCTTGACAGCCTTGTATAGCACCATGTTCTGCACTGTTTAAGATGTCATGATTGATATTTATGCTTTAATCAGATGACAGTTCTGTTTCAAATTTCTGCCATTCCTAGTCCTATTACATTGGTTATTAGATGTATCATTCTATTGATTGCATTGATCTATACTGTGTACTCTGCCTTGAGCCTCAGTGAGAAAGGCAGATTATAAATAATGTAAACAAAACAAGTTATGCCAATAAAGGGAATTGGAATTGGAATTGGTAAACAAAACAAACTGAAATAAACAAGGCAGCTCTCATCACCAGGGAGGTGTGTGTACACATTAGTGCTTCCTGTGCAGCACAGAGCTTAAAAGGGGTCCAAATGGAGAATAATCTTGTCACATAAGAAATATAAGAAGGAAGTTACTGGGTTTGGGAGTCTGTATTTGAGAATAAAAATGGACTACAGTTGTACAATCAATAACAGAAAGCAAGGGCAAAACATGTGATGGAACCTGGCTAATATTGGGCAGAGATATATTTTATGTGGGTAAGGAAGAATATTCATGCCACTTGCAAGTTTGTCACATCATTCAGTTTCTCAACCAGGTAACATCTGTGTCTTTTAAGTTTGGGTTTCAAAAGCAGTCATCTTTTCATTGACAGGCTGAGCTGCTAAAACTCAGATCTATCAGCACCACAAGGGTGTTTTTCAGATCCGATACTGCTTGACAAGGATCCCTCTGCAATACCCTTCAGGGATCATCTCCTTTTTGAAGAAGAAGCAAATTCGGCAAAGATGTCTGCAATATTTAAATGGACTTTAATGAAAAGCTAGTACAGAGAGGAAAATCTCTATGATGTTAATGCCCTCAGTCACTTCATTTGGCTGCTTGGCTATTTTAAAAGAGACCCTAGACTCTCCTATAACCCACAGAAAGCAAGAGACATTAAGTGTCACAATGATGTTTTCAGCAACCAGCACACAGCTTGTTCTTGTCCTCTCTTTGCTTTCCACTTTATAATTCTCTTTATGAGAAAGAATAACTGGTTAAATATCAAGGTATGAAGACATCGTAGTAGAAATACTAGCCAGAATTAGAAGCAAAGCCTTCTAGGCATGAACTTCTTAGACCAGACAACATGAATACTGGTCACTCATTTTTCCTTCTACCTTTTACCCAAAGGTAACTAAATAACCCTAAAGAAATGGATGCCTCTGACAATGATGCAATACAACATAGTCCCACTTTACAATGGAATGGTGCCACATTCTGCCTGCTTTTCTGATACCATCACTTCATCTTCCCCAAACTGTAGTGTTGCACATCTACAAAGGCCACAAATCATAAGTTCATAATCAGCAATTCATAAATTTAGGGTTTTAGATCTAGAACATTTCTTAAACTGGGGTCCAGGGCCCCTGACAAGACACAAGAGTACTCTGAAGAATCTGCAAGTCTGTTGAAAGGACAGAGAACGAGTCCCTCTTACAGCGAATGTGAAAGCAGACCTCTCTGTACCCCAGTACCCACGTTCTACCCAGGGACTGATTGAGGACACAGAGAGGAAAAGCAGGAGCAACTGGACTGGCCCTTTGCCACCTGATCACCAGCTCATGAGCATGGCGCTTTCACACAGAGGCAGTGTCTGCTCATAATACTCCCCTCCCTGTGATTGCTGCTTTCTGAACATTGCTGATAACAGGGAGGAAGAATCCATGTGGACAATGCCTCTGCAGTTAGGTACTGTAATCATGAGACAGCATTCACAGGAAGGTCAGTGGCAGGGCCAGCATACCCGTGCCCACTCTCCCTTAGTATCCAGTCAACACATAGAGAGGTTCAGAGCATCCCTTGGGGGGTGGAGGAAAAAATGGCTGCCAAGATAGCCAAGCCTCAGAAGAGTCCAGGAGCCCCCCAGCTCACTCATCATTTTCGGGCTTTGGGGGCAGGCTCTGATGCCTTTGAAGCCAGCAGTGGGTGCCAGTTCTATCCTTTCCATTTTAGAATTTAAAGAGCCACAGGTGGAGGCCAGATCTACCCAACCATCAGTTGTTGGTAGGTATCTATTTTAAAAGGAAGAAAGACAGCTGCTAGCCACTGTTTCTGGGGCCAGCTTTCTCTCTTTCCTTCCCCGCTCCTGCACCTCCCTGAAGCCCCCAAACACTCCAGAAATCTCAGCATAAATTTTCATTATCTCCTGGAATTTCTGGAATGTTTGGGGCCATTTTGAGTATCCTTGAACTGACTCAAAACAGCGGATTTGGGATATAATTTTGGTTGAGGAATATCCAAATGCACACCCTTAGTATTCAGAGATAGAATAGTTATATTAAACACTTTGCCCCAAGTTTGATCTCATAAATCAGAATTAGCCTGGAGGAGTTTTCTTTAGGAATTTCTAAAACTGTAACGATACCAAGATTAATAACTTTGTGTTCTGATGCATTTTAAGGAGTTTTGGTACTGAAGATAATTTTTGTTCTCCTAGGTAAAAGCGTATGTGTTTTGTGGGATAGAGGATAGGAGGAAATAGGGAAAGGTACTCAGGGTCAAACTATACATTGTAGGGTCCATTTTTGTTGTTGTCCTCCTTCGGGCCCCCCCCCCCACCTTTTTAAAGGAAAAGCAAGATCAACTCAGACACACCACAAGTGAAAGAGCAGGCAGAGAGGCCATTCTAGTCTCAATCGCCATCCCAAGCTGCTTTTTACTAACCAGGAGGGAAATATGGGGAAGACACTGAGATCTTGTCTTTTTGCCTGCAGCATTTTCCTAGGGAAGGATAGTGGAGGAGAAAACCTAAAAAATTAGAAGTATTCCCTCATGCAGTTACATTGAACTTATTTCCCTAATATAGATTTACATGTTCCTTCATCCTGCCTCATATCCATGCAATTCCTTGTGCAGTCCTAGAATCCTCCCCATTTGCGGGGAGGGCAGGATATAAATCTGAAAAATAATAAATAAATAAACAAACAAACAGTAGCCCCTGCTACTGAATTAATGCAGAAAGAGAACCTCTTCCAAAGGAGAGAAAATTCCCATAAATACAGAACCAGAAACTTTTCTTCTAACTTAAAGAAAAAGCAGACGAACAAGCCTGGTCAGTTCATGCACATTTCTATGTGATGCCACCAGCATCTTCTTGAAATCGTGGACTTAGAAACAATATTATTAAATAGCCCAGTAGTTAGAAGGCACATGCAACAACAACCTTACTGAAGCAAAGCCTATTGCGATTTGGAGATGTAATGTGCTTTCCCCACAGTGTTTAGTCAGGAGAAAATGGACTTAAAAAGAGAAGAGTGGGAACTATTCCACCTCTGCCACTGGGAATTTGGCTCCATTGATCTTCGGATCACATTCTTGGAATAAACCCTAAAGGGCAGAGAGCTGCAGGAATCCACTCACCCCTATCATGAGAACATCACAGTGAAGTAAAGCTTTTCTAACAGACTTGTTTGTGTATCTGCCAGCAGATGCTGTTAATCTCTCTCTGCAAGATTATTCAATATTCTGCTTATTAAACATTTCCTGTAGCACAGATTTGCAGTAAATAAATAGGTTTACTTATATCTGATGTCACTCTCTAACTGCATATTTTCAACAAAAGACAAGCCAGTAGTCTGTATTCCTTTCTAGAATTCCATTAAAGATCTGCATTGTAAGGAATCATATAAATGCAAAGAGGGTTTTTTTTCCCTTTCAACAGCAGTATCTTCTTGTGCTGCAGCAGAAAGCTGCCCTGAAGTTTTCCTATTCAGGAGGGGAGAGAGGGAGCAGGAAGGGGTGCTCAGAAAAACACATTAAAAGGCTTGTGAAAATTCAATCTTCATATATTTTTAAACTTTAAAAAAATGGAAAAGCATTATAGCTTAACTTTATAATGATCCAGAGATCAGTGCCTGTCTCTGCAGTTGTTTCTTAATTCCACAGTGTGCTGGGGTTTCCTCTAAGGTGGTATAGCTTTATTTACATGGTGAACTGGAGTAACTTGTGCTTGCTGAAATGTTGAGGTTTTCAAGAGAGAAACTAAAAAGAAGTCATTCTACACATTGCACAGATTCAGGTGGTAAAACTGGTGGAGGTACTGTAGACAGTAACCCTCTTCAGACTGTAGGTAAGTAGGTCATATTTTTGAAATCCGAATAAGGTCCCTGCATGTGGTACACAAGAAAAAGGGCTACCCTACACCTTTCCCTCTGACATGCTGGTTTTAGATTTGTAGGGAAATTTTTTGTGTATTCAGAAACCAGCAGGAGAACATTTCAACTTCCCAGGACATGCTATTGCTGACTTAAAAGTTGCCATTCATAGCAAAGGAACTTCAAAGGCAGAGTTTGGTATGAAACTGTTGAATTAGTATTCACTAAGAAATTTGAACCCATTGCCCAAGAAGTTAACAAAGAACCTTAGATTTGTCAGACATTGCAGTTGTTAGCAAAGATAAGGAATAACAGCTATTATAAAAGATCTCTGTACTTTTCTTGAATAAATTTGAATTTTACATACACACACATGACTACACATGAAGTTGCCTCAAAGTGAATCAGACCATTGGTCCATTCAAGTCAGTACTGTCTACTCAGACTGGCAGTGTCTCTCCAGGTTCTCAGGTGGATCTCTTTCTCATCACCTACCATCTCATCCTTTTAGCTGGAGATGCCAGGGATTGAAACTTGTAGTTTCTGCATGCTAAGGGGATGCTCTACCACTGAGTCATACTCCTCAACATAATTACGTCTTATCCAGCATTTTCTGCATTTCATGGCCCTTTGATTCTACTGTTTGTATTTTTTCTTCATAACCCCATTTCTGCTTAGTTAGGGCCCACTCAGGGCTCATTTCATAGCAGGAGCTCCTTTGCATATTAGGCTACATACCCCTGATGTAGCCAATCCTCCAAGAACTTACAGTAGCCCCTGTAAGAAGAGCTCTGTAAGCTCTTGGAGGATTGGCTACATCAGGGGTGTGTGGCTTAATATGCAAAGGAGCTCCTGCTACAAAAT
Organism: Lepidodactylus listeri; assembly: GCA_029233225.1. Lineage (NCBI taxonomy): Eukaryota > Metazoa > Chordata > Lepidosauria > Squamata > Gekkonidae > Lepidodactylus > Lepidodactylus listeri. The sequence continues at coordinate 107,152,400 of JARCFY010000003.1, forward strand.
GAGCCCTGGGCCTACTACATCTGTCCACAACAGCAGGTGCTGAAGTTATATCAAAAAACCTTCAGGCTTCAAGTTGTTTATTTTATGTAGGGGTAATTTAAAAAAAAAAATCAAGAGGGAGGGCTCCAGCGTAGGAAAGAATCCACTCTTCCCATGTAGCATGGGCTTCTCACAGGAGCATAGAAAAAAGCTGCACTGCAACAGTTCCCACATTGCAGAAACAATGTGAGAAGGGACCATGAAGTCCTACTCCTTCCAACATCTTGAGTTCTGTGGCAGCTATTGTCTTTCAGCTCCTTTTCCACCCTAACATGAGAAGCAGCAGTTAAGTTGTGCAGTAGGTATGCATAACCTCAGTGGTATTTTGTATTCTACTCATGGCTCTCTAAGTTGTGAATCAGGAGAATACAATCACAATACTACACTAGTATACACATTCACTTTCTCCACCCCTTTAAAGATTCCAGATGTTCCTGATACAGAAAAGATGCAATAAGTACTTAATTCCCTTTTGGAATGACCTCCTTCATTCCACAATAGCCACACCTACCTACATTCTCAGTGTGAGGATTTTGTCTCTGCCTTCCACTACTGATAGCAATATTGCTGTAGAAGAAACTGAACAAATAAACTATATCTCATGGGCAGCTGTGATTCATTCTTTGAACTGCAAGTGCATGAAGGAGCCATAACTCAAGGGAAGCAGAGGGCAAGCTCTGTAGGATTTCTTAGATAATTGAAATTGACCCGTAACTCACTGGTAGCCATAGGAGATTCTCCTCCTCACCTAGCTTTCATAATTCATTTCTACATGATCTGATTTCTAACACACATCCCAATTGTACTAGATAATGTTTGATCAAAGTTTTGTTTACTATGACTATACGTCAATGGGCAAAATGGCAATAACATAGCTCCTATTTTTCTCTCAGGAAAAAAAAATCTAAATACGAGACAATGGAAAGCAGCAACATGTAATTACAGCCACAATCCTAAGAACCACATGACTGGTTGTGTGCATCACACAGTGTTTCAGACTTGTGTTTGTCAGAATGCAGCCATATCTGCCACATGGCAAATGGTTTTTCAAACTCAGGCTGGAGGGAGATGATAAAAGTGTGTTTTCCCCAGAGATGTGAAGGCATTTTTTTTAAAGATGGCTGCATGTGCTGAGTACATTCTTTCCCACTTTCACCTCTGGTAAACATTTTTGGCCAGTTTGATCAGAAGCATTAGTAGAATAAAAGTAATGTGCACATACAACCAGGAGAAGTCCCTCTCTCTCATTACCTTCAAGTATAGTTTGTATGAGTTTGGCACAGCATCAGGACTGATATTCTAAGGGGTGGGGAGTCTCCTCTGGATGCTAAGAATCCATTTTAATGCTCTTGACTTATAGCAAAAACATATATAATTTCTGTGCCTCTAAATGCTTCTTTGGGCATTCCAGTCTCTATATCTGCTTCCACATTCTGAACCCATTTTTCATGCTCTGACTCTGCCAGCCAAGCTAGTTATAGATCATCTCTACTTGTGCTGCTTTCAATTTAATGTATAACATCAGAGTGATGTGGAAAATTCACAGATTAATAACTGGCACACACAGCTACTTTACAGGTACTGAAAAAGCCAGTGCCCTAAGACTGTCAACAAAAAAATAATCCACTGTGCAGCGGCCCTTCACATGGAATCCGTTATTCCTGGAAGTTACTATGTGCACCTTTTCAAGTGAAGAAACTGTCCTCTTGCCAGCAAGTGCCAACATGTGCATGCATCTTGATTGATGATGCACACTGTAACAAGCTTTTAAATGTTACCACTTGGAATACCATGATGGAGCATTGCTCATGTGGAGGTGGCAGCAATTCACCCAGTTTGAAGAATAAGGCTAAGCAAAATGATACGGAAATCAAGAGAAACCAATTGCTTTCATGTGCAATAGTAAAAGTGCAGCTCAGAGAAAAATGTAAGTGTCTACTTTTTGCCACTCTAATTATTCTGTCTATTCCATTGTTCATGTTGATGGTTTTACTTACCACCAAAAATACAGAACACTCCTGTTAAATTGTTATCCCACTTAGAGTTGCCAGGTCCATCAGACCAGCCAGCAGGGGATGGGGGTGAACTTACTGGAAGTAGGGAGGGAAGAAGCCGGAAATAACCTGATGTGCCTATGTCACCTGGAAGTGACATGGGCACCTCAGGGACGATGCTCTAGTTTGTGGGCAAAACCTCTATTGTAGAATTAGCTTCTACCATAGAGTTTTGCCCAAAAACCAGAGCATCCCCCGTCCCTCTACATCACCGACATGCCTACAATACTTCCAGGTGACACAGGCACATCATATTTATTTCAGGCTTCTTGCCTGTATGGGAGGAGGGGTAATTCAGGAGGAGAGAGGCGACTGAAACTGGGAGACACATACCCCTCGCCCCCACCGGGGGGGTCTGGCATCCCTAATCCCACTTTATACTTTTATAGTTTCTATAATCTCTCTTGAAAATACAACAAGACAACACAAAGATGTTCTGGTTTATAACTGTTTAAATGATATGAACCATAGACCTTGCTGAAACTAAGAATAAGGGCCCTGGTTGTCTAATTAGGAGGAGTCTTATGCAATATCTATTTATTTAGGAAATGTAGATGTTACCACTCCAGCAGTCTGCTTGAGCTGTATCACCACCAAAACAATAAAACCAAACCAAACAAGCCAGGACATAAAAACAGAATAAAACAAACTCTGAGCAGCCTTAAATCATATTCATAAAACAGTCTACAGGATAGGAGCAGACTCTAAAACAGCTTGCTCCTTTAGCTAAAATCTTGAATAAATTGAAATGTTTTGGCCTGGTGCCTAAGATAAAGTAGGTACCAGGTGAGCCTGAAGCAGGAGCACATTCCAAAGGCAATGTGCAACCACTGAAAAAGTCTTGTCTCCGGTCAGCAGCCTCCTCACTTCTGTAGATGGGCACAGAGAGCAGGGCTTGAGAAGAGGATCTAAACTGTTGGGCTGGGAGAAGGTGGCCCTTCAAGCACAATACAATAAACATAAATTGTTTTCATTGACCTGGGTATATGTAGTTAACTTCCTGGAAAGAGGATCTACTGAAATAAAAGGCATAAATTCTAGGCTCCCTTAGCCAAAATTCAAAATGTATTCATCACAGCATGTATCCCCTTGCACAAAAGCCTGCAACACACAACAGCCCCCCACCCACCCCTGCATCTAGCAAGGGCCATTTTTTATTGTGCTTTGAAAGTTGCCTACAAAATTTGCATCTTTACATTGGACTGGGTTATTCAAATGCCTACTAATAGTCCATCCTTAATTATATACTTTAACACTGTACACTATTTCTAAAATGTCCAGTGACTATTTTTCAGTAATGGCACAATCTAACCATGGATTCCAAAAATTCATGTTACTTCCTTAATTTTCAACATCATTATTTTACAAATTCTACTTTACAAATTTACTTTAAAGGATACCACGCACCCTCTTAGAATGGTGGCATTCACATGATACAAAAATGTGTGTTATTGCTATATATAATTTTGTTTAGCACTGTGGTTCTTTATCAGTTAAAACAAAAATATGGACTTATATTAGCCCTTTTTATTTTATGTCTTAATTCTATCTTTTCTTTTTTGGGTTGAGTTCACTTTGTCAAATATATATTTTATTTAATTAAAACATTTCTATGCCACCTTTCCCCCCAAATAGGGTCTCCAAGGCAGCAAACATCAAAACAGTAAAACATTTGAACATTAAAGCAGGATAGACAGACGGACAGATAGACATACAGACAGATAGATATCTTCCTTATCTATAAAGGTGAGTTGGGGTGGCAACATTCTATGCTTGCCAAAAACAGTTGGCTGCAAGAACTGCCACTCAAAAGGGGTCCCTGGCCACTGGCTGCCTTCCCTCGCTGCGTTGCCTCAGTCCCACCCACAGAGTTGCTGGCCAGTGTCTCGGCCTCAATCTGGAGGGAGCCGGCGAAGGGGACAGACTGGGAGCTTGGTCCACTGTTCTCCTTCGCCCACTGCCAGGTGGGTCTAACTGTCCCCTCAGTGGCCATTGGTAGGCAACCAGGCTTGCTTCTATGAGTGAAAAGACAATAGACTTTCAGCATAACCCCCTCCCCCGCCCACTGCCAGCTTGCCCACTTTCCTGTCAGAATAAACAGAAAAACGGCTCTCTCTCCTGCTTAGCTCCACTATGGCTGGCTGGCTGGCTAATGAGGTGGGCCAGCAACCATCAAACCATTCTCTTCAACCCTCTGCTGTGTGGCTGACTTCCCCCTAGGGTTGCCAATCTCCAGGTGGGACTTCTCCCACTATTACAATTTATTATTTATTTATTTATTTATTTATTTATTTATTTGATTTCTAAGCCGCTCTCCCTGCGATTGCAGGCTCAGAGAGGCGTACAAGACCTGGTACTCCAGGATTCACATACTAAAACATTAAAAGTATAAATATTAAACTACAGACTACAAATTTACAATTAACAATCTGAAGTGCTCAGTTCTCAGTTCTAAAAATTCAGATGGCGGCATCCTAATCGCTCCGGAGCCCCTGTTTACTTGTGGCTGATAGTGCACGTGGCGGTCAGGCTTTAGTAGATATGTTGCAGGAGAAAAACAGGGGGGGGAGGGAAGGTGAAAGCAGCGGCCCCTACTCAAATGCCTGGCGGAAGAGCTCCGTCTTACAGGCCCTGCGGAATTGCACTAAATCCCGCAGGGCCCTGGTCTCCTCTGGGAGCTCGTTCCACCAGATAGGGGCCACCACTGAGAAAGCCCTCCCCCTCGTGGTAGTGAGCCTGGCTTCTCTGGGGCCAGGTATAGTCAGCCGATGTTGGGCCCCAGACCGCAGTGCTCTCCGGGGTACATACAGGGAAAGGCGGTCCCTTAGGTAGGTTGGACCCAGGCCATTTAGGGCTTTAAAGGTAAGCACCAGCACCTTGAAGCGGATTCGGTACGCTATTAGCAACCAGTGCAGCGCCGCCAGCACCGGCCGGATGTGCTCCCATCTCCGGAGACCCATCAACAGCCTTGCTGCGGCATTCTGCACCAGCTGCAGCCTCTGGATCAGCGACAAGGGCAGCCCCACGTAGAGAGCGTTGCAATAGTCTAGCCTCAAGGTGACCATTGCATGGATCACTGTAGCCAGGTTGGCACGGTCCAGGAAGGGAACCAGCTGCCTCACCAGCCTCAGATGAAAAAAGGCCGACTTGGCAGCGGCTGCTACCTGGGCCTCCATATTTAAGGAGGGATCCAGGAGCACTCCCAAACTCCTCACCAACGGTGCCCCGTTGAATGCAGGGAGCGGGAGCCCCGACCAAGGACCACCCTTACCCAAGCACAGGACCTCCGTCTTTGCCGGGTTCAGCTTCAACCTACTCAGCTTGAGCCAACCAGCCACAGCGTGCAATGCCCGGTTAAGATCGTCCGGTCCAGAGCCAGACTGGCCGCCTAACATCAAGTAGAGTTGGGTGTCATCAGCGTACTGATGGCACCCCAACCCCTCCCTCCGTACCAGCTGGACAAGGGGGCGCATATAGATGTTTAAAAGGATCGGGGATAAGACAGCCCCCTGAGGCACCCCACATTCCAGTGGATGCCTCCGGGACTGCTGATCCCCGAGCGCCACCCTCTGTCCCCGACCTTGGAGAAAGGAAGCCAGCCACTGTAAAGCAAGCCCCTGTACCCCCAAGTCGGCGAGGCGACGGGTCAGCAGCTGATGATCGACCGTGTCGAACGCCGCCGACAGGTCAAGCAGCAGCAACACCACCACGCCACCCCGATCCAGGTGTCTCCGGAGGTCATCTGTCAGCGCGACCAGAGCAGTCTCTATTCCGAATCCCGGGCGAAAGCCGGACTGGAAGGGATCTAACACCGAAGCATCATCCAGGAAGCTCTGTAACTGTATCGCCACCGCTCTCTCTATTAGTTTGCCCAAATAAGGCAAATTAGACACCGGCCGATAGTTGGCCAATTCGGCCGGGTCTAAAGATGGTTTTTTTAAGAGAGGGCGGACCATCGCATCCTTGAGTGCACTCGGGAATTGTCCCTGCAAGAGGGACAGATTTATAATCTCCCTCAGTGCACCTCATAGCCCCTCGTGGCCTGCTTTCACGAGCCAGGAAGGGCACGGATCCAGGATGCATGAGGTTGGACGTACAGTCAAGAACAACCTGTCAACTTCTTCTAGGCTGAGTGGGTCAAAGGAATCCAAACCCGGCACCAACGTGCAAGGGGCCTCGAGTTCGCTTATTGTCTCAATCGTGGCGGGGAGGTCGCGGCAGAGCGCCAAGACTTTATCCGCAAAATAGCTCGCAAAAGCCTCACAGCCGATCTCCAATTCCCTACTATTTGGTTTGCCCTGAGGCAACGCTGTTATAGACCGAATTGTTCTAAATAATTGCACTGGGCGTGAGCTAGCGGATGCAACCTCAGCTGCCAAGTAAACCTTCTTGGCAGTCTGAGTTGCCATCTCATAGGCTTTCATAAACGTCCTATAAGATGCTCTTGTTTCTTCGTCATGAGCGCGGTGCCACCGTCTCTCTAACCGTCTAAGTTCCCGTTTCATAAGCCGGAGCTCATGGGCATACCATGGTGCCAGCCTACTACGGGAGCGCAGAGGGCGCCTGGGAGTGATCTCATTGATGGCTGTGGAGAGTCGGCTATGCCAGTCCTCCACCAGCTCATCCAATGAGCCGCCAGGGGGCATCGGATCCCTCAGAGCCGCCAGGAGCCGCTCAGGGTCCATCTGGCTCCGAGGGTAAGCCAAAATATGCTCGCTGGCTAAACAGGGTTGAGGTGGAATGTTCAGACGATCCCTCAGAGCTTAGTGGTCTGACCATGGTACTGCCGAAGCAGTAATCCGGTCCACTGTCACCCCCACCGCGAAGATCAAATCAAGCGTGTGTCCAGCCTGGTGCGTGGGGGTCGATACAAACTGGGTGAGTCCCAGCGCCGCCATGGACGACGTCAGGTCCGACGCCTGGACCGAAGCCGCGTCATCAGCATGGACATTGAAATCACCCAGGACTATTAGCCACGGGTGTTCCAATGCCCAGCCTGTTACGGCCTCAATCCGGGCCGGCAGGCATTCAGCCGGTGCGTTAGGCGGCCGGTACACCAGCCAAATAGCCACACTCACCCCAGCCTCCAGCACCAGACCAACACACTCTAAGCCCGTGATCCCCTGCGATGGGAGCGCTCTGAAGGAGTAAGCCTCTCGAATGAGCATCACCACCCCTCCCCCCCGCCCCCAAGTCTGTGATTGGTGAAGGACCGCAAACCCGGGAGGGGCAAGCTGGGAAAGAGCTACCGTTTCCCCCTCCCACACCCAGGTCTCGGTCATGCAAGCCAGATCCACTTGCTGATCCACCATGAAATCCCTAAGGACCATGGATTTATTATTTATGGATCTGGCATTGCACAACACCAATGACGGAGAGGAGTTTACAATCCTAGCCCCACTGCCAATCACCCTTGGGATGGGTCTCAGGCTGGAAGGATACCGAGCTCATCTGCTTCTCCGCATCCTTCCCTTCTGTTCCTGCCTGGACCCACCACTGAACTTTCCCCTTCCCAGGAGCACCGGGATCTGCTGGCCAGGCATCGCTACCTCTGATCTCCGCTTGCGCCTCAGATCACTAGGCAATCACACTGCACCACCCCAGCCACGAGTATCCTCAGTGGATCCTCCCTCACTATCCTGTGGCCCACTGGCGCTGCTAAACTTCCTCCACTGGCCAGTAAAACAATAAAGGCCAGTGCTGACCCCTCCCCCTCCCAATAACTAATTAGGTTCCCAACCCCAACCTATCACAATCAGGTCCCCAATTCAGCCCCACTTAAACTAATAAATAAATACAGGACAGCTTGCTTCCACTGGCGGAGTTGCTCCTTGGCACCGAGCACCACCAAGCATCCAGTCCCTCTCTCCTGACCTCTCTTCACCCCTTGGGAACAACGAGGGGGCACACCTCAGTTCTCTTCGGGATCAGGACAGCATAGACTCACTCCGCCATTGCAGTGATGGACTCAAATTGTGCACTGCTGGGGGCTTGTTATTATAACCCCCAGTGATAGTTATTGCACCCTCTGCCAGAGAGTGATCTCCAGATGACAGAGATCCGTTCCCCTGGAGAAAATGGCTGCTTTGGAGGGTAGACCCTATGGCATTATACCCTGCTGAGTCCTTCCACACACACACACACCCCAAATGCTGCCCTCCACAGAATCCACCCCCCAAACCTCCAGGTATTTCCCTAATCAGAGCTGGCAACTGTCCTTTCTCCTCAATGTCTGTTGCTAGGCAAACAAGCTTGTTCTGATATTAAAAGGCCCTTTCCACACTTATGTTGGCCTTTGGGAGAAAACTCATTGGGGCCAGTACTGTTAGGGTTGCCAACTCCGGGTGGAAAATTCCTGGAGATTTGAGGGATGAAGCCTGGAGATGGTGAGGTTTGAGGAGGGGTGGGACCTCAGACAGGTACAATGCCATAGACTCCACCCTCCAAGCCAGCCAGTCCCTCATGGGGAACCATTGTTGCCAATCTCCAGGTGGGGGCTGGAGATCACTCAGAATTACAACTGCTCTCTAGGAGGAAGGGGGGAGGAGATCGAAAGCTGAAGCCAGGGGACAGATAACAATACATTGATAATTGCCTTGGGGAGTGATAGGGTTGCCAACTCCAAGTTGGGAAATTCTTGGAGGTTTGAGGGGTGGACCCTGGAGAGGGTGAGGTTTCAGCAGGGGTGGGACCTCAGACAGGTTCAATGCCATAGACTCCACCCTCCAAACCACCCATTCCCTCATGGGGAACCATTCTTGCCAATCTCCAAGGGAGGGATGGAGATCACGCTGAATTACAACTGCTCTTCAGATGGCAGAGATCTTCCCCTGGAGAAAATGGTGGACTCTGTGTCATTATACCCTGCTGAGGTCGCCACAGCAAATTGACGCTGAGTGCCCAAGGCCGGGGCACTCTCCCAGAGCCTCTTTCTAGAGCCCATTGTACTTATTTCCACAACGGGCCTTATTCCTAGTCCTCCAGTTGTATATAATTCTGTTTTCACCATGGTCTCTCCTGAACATTCCACACGCTCCAAAATCAGTTGGCTCTTTGATGTGTCACTCAGAAGCTATCCCTATCCACTGGCTGTGAGTACTCGCGTGCCATTAGCTGGGTGCTAGGTCTGCTCCTCTTCCTCGCCCACTATGCCCTGTCAGAATTTCTGGCAGACGACTTTCTCTCTTGACAAAGACACTTCTCCTGCTTCCCTCTGTGTGGGACTGTTACCTCAGTGGCTGTTGGTAGGTGTAACAAAATGGCACTTGTGTTTGTAAGATGACTGCTGTCTGTGGTAGAAATGTTCCCCCATAAGGTTCAATTGAGCTGTAGTTCCAGAGAGGAGCCTGCAGGTGTATCACTCACTGGGTTGAATGGGGCTTCCTCATCAGCTGGCCCACAGTTCCCAGCTGCCCCAAGGCCAAAAAGTGTGGGAAAAGAGGAAAAAGAGGGTGACATGGCAGTCAGGGCTTCAATGCCCTCCAAACCAGGTATTTCCTCTTGGGGAACCACTGTTGCCAATCTTCAGGTGAGGGCAGGAGATCACTCAGAATTACAACTGTTTTTCAGGTAGCAGAGATCAGTTCCCCTGGAGAAAATGGTGGACTCTATGTCATTATACCCTGTTGAGGTTGCCATAGCAAATTGACACTGAATGCCCAAGGCCTTGGCACTCTCCCAGAGCCTCTTTCTAGAGCCCGTTGTATTTATTTCCACAACGGGTCTTATTCCTAGTAAATATATAAAACAATTCATAAAGAAATATAAACACACAACACCAAAACAAGGAAGGAGGTCCAAAATCAGTTATTGCAGGGATGCCGAATGAAACAAAAAAGTATATGCTCATTAAACTTCTGGATTTCTGGTGCATGCACAAATCTACAGCAAGAAGTATAGTATTCCTCAATATGGAATTTTTTGTATGAAAATGACAATAAAGATAATGAATGGAAATAAATGTATATTTAATTTTAAAAATGTATAATTCACCTTTCTACTTCAAAACGTGGACTAAAAAGCTGAAACACAACAAGGAACCTTATGACCACCTGAAACAGTAAATTCTGCACTTAAAGCTTAGCACATAACAACAACATCATTAAAATCTCTATATAACCAAATGGTAGCATATAGACCAAATAAGGCTTCATAAAAACCCATAGGTTCAAATACATGGGGGGGGCCAGGTTTACAGAGAAGGAGTTGGAAGAATTGAGACAGACTTAATCTGCCTAATCTCAGAGAAAACCATCAACAGTGATGGAATTTAGAACTATGCTTTCACTGTAGATTCCATCTTAACAAAAAAGTGAGCTCATATAAGAGAGGCCCTTGTTTAAAGGAGCAGAAGATCCCACCCATACCAGATTGGATAGGTTACTTTAAAGGCATCTTGAAAAATGCCCATAAGCAGCATTTTGCACCAGCTGCCACTTCTGAACACTTTTAAAGGTCACTCATCCGCAAAGCATGTCACCAGAAGGTTACCATAGCATAAATGAGGGTGGCAAGTGTGCTGTCACCCTAGAGAGGGGACAGCGGGCAAATTAGATGTAACTGATAAAAAGCATTCCAGGGCACAGCTGCCAACTAAGTAAGGAAAGGCCCAAAAGGACAACTGAACTGCACTCAAGGAGATTGTGATCCTATGCATAACTCACAGCCCCTAGATAACAAAGGCCAACAACCATTATTGTGCTGAATGTGCAACTGCAGAGACCCAAACTTTAAAAAACAAAGCAAAAGTGAGCAAACCAAACAATGCAACAGGTCATTCAAATAAATGGAAGTTGGAGACATCTGAAGTGACTTTTTTTCTGATCTAAGTCCATTACCTGTGAAAAGTATTATATTCAACATTTTCCTTGTAGGGTTACCTAATCAAATATCTCTTCTTGTTCCTTTTATGAATTTCCACATAAAGTGCCTTTTTCAGGGGAGAGAAGAGTGAAAAATGTATCATATTTCACAAAGATGTGGGAAGAAAATAATTATCAGATCAGTGGAGCTAAGTGGTTTGAATTCAGTTCTAATCATTAAGATGATGAACCTCCCAAAGGCAGTCTTTTCTTTACCTCCGTGGCAAGAGAAAGCCATTATTAACTGGTAGGACATTATTCAGAGACTGCGTTTACAAATGAAAATATCATGTTGCTTGTCAACATACAGGCTTCTCTCTGGATGCCAAGCAACTTATGGTACCCAGACACAATGCCACTGCACTGTGTGCTACAGTGTGACTTCATGAAAATGAATCTGCAATAAATATGAACAATAAAATAAAGCTAACCTCCACATTCCAGAAAAACCGTACATGGTGCTTACACAGCGAGGCAAAGCAGGAGGCTTGAGTCCATCCATTCGAATGACAAGGGCAGGAACACCAAAGAGAACAAGGTATTTCACGTAAAAAAATAAGACCTGAGCCAGCGCTAGACCACCTGAAAGAATGTACAAAAAAAAAATTCACTTCAACATACTTTCATATTTATACTGCTTCTGGCCCCCCTCAAGACCACCATAATACAAATGTAAGTAAGTATAATTATCTTTTTCTGATGGCACCTGTTGCAGGTATGTTCACACTTTGAGTCTTAATTTGACAGCATTCCTTCAAGTTGTTCCCATTACATAGGTACATATGTGTCATTCACTTGTGGTGACCCCCCCCCCCCCCCAGCAAGGGGCTTTCAAGGCAAGTGAGAAGCAGAGGTCTATGCTATTCATTAGGTACAGAAAGTATTTTTCTTTGGTATTGGAAGGCACAATGAAGCTAACACATTTATCTATCGTACAGCAGAGTTACACACTGAAAGCATATAATACTATAAAATACGTAACCAAATTGATACAACGGGTATGCGGACCAATGATGTTACTCGTGGAATTTCTTCTGTATTGTGAATTTCTAGTGCAGAGGGCCAGATCTGACTTAAATGTCACTTTGTTGGGCAGGGCCATGTGTGCCATAAAATGTAATGCCAGGTACCAGAGATATCACCTGTATAAAGGACAGCAGCTGGTAAGCTCCGAGTTGGTGTATTCTCACTGCAAGGCTTCATAGGCTGGGTGGGGGTGTGCAAAGGAAAACCCATATGGGCAGACTGGAGAGCCAGTGGGGCAGCAATGGGCAGATGCTCCCATGCTGCTCAACTGCTGCAGACAAAGTTGTTACACTATGCTGAAGCCAAATTTGGAGTGGCTCTGCCCACTCTCCCCAAGCAGTCTCCTGTTCTCTCCCTTGCACTAGTTGCTCACAGGCCACATAAGAGCCCTGCACGGGCCGGTTCTGGCCCCCGGGCTTTATATTTGACACCCCCACTATAGAGTCTGGCAAATTTAACATTTTCTTATAGTTTTGGGGAACCTGTTTCCCTGCTCCAAGGCTAAGTTTGAGCCCAGACTTTTTCTGGCAGTACTTTCATTTCCTAAATAAAACATGACACGGTGCCGTACAAGAACAGTCTCACAGATCACTCAGTAGATGATTTAAAAGTGTGGCAGGATACCTATAAAGATATGGGGGACCAAACACTTAGATAAAGGGATAACTTCATCCAGAAAGGGCTACTTTTTATAAAATTTTGGGATCATAACAATCCAATTAATAGAGTTAAGCAAACCATTTTTGATTGTACATACAGATTAGGGTTCTGTATGGTATCCTAATTTAAACATTGTTAGAAATACCATTTCCCCCCTTGTTTTGTACGGGTGGATTAATTTAAATGGCTGTTAGATTCAAATATAGTTATTCAAACGTTATCATATTTTGCAGTCAGTCTATTGATTTACTGATTTGTTCTACTATCCTTGTAATCCACCTTGATTCCCAGGAAGAAAGGCAGACTATAAATGAAAATAAATTAAAATAAACAATATCAATTTATGATAAGCATGGAATATGTATGTCATGTTATTATTTATTTACTTGATTTATACCCCACCTTTCTCCCTAAAGGAGACATCATTCTACACTCCTCCATTTTCACAACCCTGTGCAGTTGGTTGAACTCAATTTGTCTGCCTGGCCCAAGATCACACAGCAATCTTCCATGGTGGAATGGTGATTCAAACCTGGGTCTCCCAGATCCTAGTATGACACTCTGACCACCACACCTCTGACAATAACAGGGTTCGGTGATACAATAACATCACCTAATGAATACTGGAAGAAGAAACGTGATGAAATCTAATGAGCAGCAAGGAGCCAGGCCCCTCCCATTCTCAAAGAGAGAGTAAAAATCCCAATCACAAATGGGGCATTTGGACTAGACAACTGTAGGGCACTTTGCCAGTTTTCAACTATTTTCAACTATGGAAGCAGCTGATCATAAAGCACCCACCACAAGAATGACTTGCAGCCACAGAAAGCATCACAGACTCCCCCCTCCTTCCCCCCCAATTCAGTATCACAGGCATGAGAGCATAACTACTTTTCTCATAAGGCAATCCTAAAAACAATTTCCTGGAGTAAGCCTTATGAAATAGATCTGAGTAAGATTCTGAGTAGACCGGCTTAGAACTGCCTCTCTCAGAAATGTATATTCTTTTCCTTTCGACTAAACTTGTCCCCTGTAAATCTTGCTGCCACGAGCCAAGTATATGGACCTGATAAATCTTTGAGTCCAGTAGCACCTTTAAGACCAACAAAGTGTTATTCAAGGCGTAAGCTTTTATTTGCATGCACACAAAAACCTTGAATAAAACTTCGTTGGCCTTAAAGGTGCCATCGGACTCAAACTTTGTTCTACTGCTTCAGATAACATGGCCACCCACCTGATAAATCTTGATACCCTCGATATTCTTGAAATGGCCCCTTTTAAGTTCAGCAAACTGTATCTTTTATTCAACCACTTTCAGTAGCGGAATCTATGCTGCATTCATAGTAATCTTGTTCTTATCACATTCATAAGCATTAGAACCTCAGTGTTTCTGCAACAGATGCTTTCACTCATATACTTTAGAGATGGCATGCTTTTATGTACTTGTATCTGAAGTCTGGTAACAATCATGTTCTTTCCTCATTTAAGCGCATGGGAAACAAACCGGGAAAAAAAAGAGACTTACCCACAGTTGTGTCTGATCACACACTGACAGGCTATACCCGCAGCTTCAAAGGGAGGTGTGATCTCACAACTGTGGGTCAAATTCCTCTGGAGGAAATACCCTCGCTTCCCCCGCCCCCGCTGTATCTGGTGTGTGTAACCACAACCTAAATATATTTTATTAAAAGGAATATAGAATATAGTTACTTACTAGGGAGCTAAACACAGCAAAATCTTATTGAACTTTATTCCCATGCTGGGGGCATGAGATGTCCTACCACTGCTCAGCTGGCCAGTAGGGGTAAAATGGTAGAAAACAGGAGATAATATTGGCAGCACTGAGATCACTCCCTGGACACCTGGAAGTGATGTGTGTTGCTAGGAGATGCCAGGGATGCTCTGACAGTTGGGCAAAACTCGATGGTTAGCATAAATGGCAACGCCATTAAGCCACTGCCAATGACCCCCACCACTGGTAAGTGCCCCTGGTTGCCATGCCCCACCTGGCAATTCTTTCTATACCTCAAATCAACTTTGTTCAATTTTCAGCTATAAAATCAATTGAAACCAGAGCAAGACTAATTCATCCTTTTCACACCTACCAGTTTCACAACGAAATGTTCTATTAGGGCTTATGCACACTTCATATTGTACATTTCTATAGAATATGCTGCCATGTCTCTCCACTTTCCAATAGGTTTGCACTTACAAATCTTAACAGTCCTGTTAAGTTATCGTAAGATTATCACTATTTATCTCTTTCCTGACTGTCTGCTCCAACCTTTGCTGTTCAGTACTGTTTGAGAGTGTTGTCTCACTTAATTTGATGGGGTTATTCCCAGGTAACATTATTATCCCACTCATGGTAAAGGAAAAGAAAGTGATCTCTTTTGTTATGATATTTCTTTTTGATCAGGCTCATGAAGGGCAAATGGATTTTTTTTGTCTGGGGAGCCATGGTGGCTCTTGGCAGCCATGCTGACTCCTCTATCAATGACTGACAACCACTTTGCCCCCATTTTAGATACCTGGATCTGCAATAATCCTGCCAGGGAAGATCGGACCCCCACCATACTAGTGTAAGAAGTTTCATTACGATACAGGGATGGCCAGTTTGCCTGACACAAAACAGTAACTTGGATCAAAACCTCCCCTTGCTTAAGCAGGAGGCACAGTGAGAGCAGATTTTACTGTTTTTCCCTCCCAACTCAACCCCTCCCACACATCCCATGCCATTGCCAAGTGTCCTCTGACCCTCAGGAGTGACATTTTAAGCACAAAGGGAGGAGGAAAGCAGAAAAATTATCTTCCACATGTGGAGCATCATTCAGTTCCTTGGATTTAAGTCAACTTCCCCATTTAAATAGATTTCGGTGGGCAGCCGTATTGGTCTGAAGCAGCAGAACAAAGTCTGAGTCCAGTGGCACCTTTAAGACCAACAAAGTTTTATTTGAGGTATGAGCTTTCCTGTGCAGGCACACTTCTTCAGATATCTGGAAAAGTGTACCTGTACACGAAAGCTTATAACTTGAATAAAACTTTGATAGTCTTAAAGGTGCTACTGGACTCAGACTTTGTTCTTTTCCCATATAAAGTTATTATTTAAACAGTCAAACATGCATTTGAAACTTTTACTATGAAAATCACAATAAGCAATTTAAAAACAAAGCCAAAGCCCTGTCTCTTCACTAAAAGTAGGCTTTTTATGCACAATTGGTATAGAAAACATCAGACATGTCTCACTTCTAGAGTATCATCCTGGACCTCCAGGTTTGGATTGGTATAATAAGCAAATATTGATTTTCAGCTCAGCACAAATCAAGACATTGATCTTAGAGATAAATATTTATCCCCAAAGGACTATAAATCTTCATGTGTCCTAAAGTCAATACATGGTATGTTCAGTATTATTACAGACATCGCTTTGCTTGTCCAACCAAAATTCTCTTGGCCTTTTACACTACGTGCTCCAAGAGTTGCACATAACCCCAGAACAAGAAGCAGTAAGGACAAAAACCTGAGAATAAGACATATTGCCATGTTTGAAGGCAATGCCCTCTCAACGTTTGTTTTTAGTGTTTTGACTTATTTTGTTCAGCGGCTGTTAAACAGAAAGAGGTGACCTAATTTCTGGAAATATACTTAGCTGTAGTGTTTCTCTTCAGTGTACTGTACATAAGCAAGAGTGAGGACTGGCTGATACCCAGAGGTGAATGTAAATTCTGCACATGGAAGAACTCAGAAGTAAGCCCTGAGCACTTATGCATCACAACCACACACAGAATGTTTAGTATGATCAGGCCTTCTGCACATCCATACTCATTCAGGTACCTGTAGGCTACAAAAAGGCGTAAACAGATTGCATGGGCAGAGCATACTTACATAAAGTAGGCACGCACAGTTTCAACAAGCAGCTATTTGGGGGGGGGGGGTCCCTAAAAAAGCTTTCTGGCTAAACTAAATCTTTTTAATTAAAGCATTAATCTGAATTATTTCACAATAATCTGTCACACTTAAATTAGTTTTAAAGTAAAATCCAACTGTTTTATGTATGTACTGAAATCTGGGACAGCAACCCCCCAAGACTTTTGAATTGTGGTCTGTGTATTGTTTTATTACATGAAGATAAGAATATAAGAAGAGCCCTGCTGGATCAGACCAATGATCCATGTAGTCCGGCATCCTGTCTCACACAGTGGCCAGCCAGTTCCTCTGGACGGCCAGTGACAGACATCGAAGCCAAGGCCTTCCACTGATGTTGCCTCCTGGTTCCAGGATTCAAAGGCTTAGTGCCTCTGAATGTGGAGGTTCCCCTCAGTCAATATAGTAGCCACTGATAGCCTTATCCTCCATGAATCTAACTAATCCCCTACATGGTATGTGGTTCTTAATTTAATTGCTTCTATGGACTACAGATTGTACCAAGCATTCCTAGATGCAAGGGTGAGTCTAAAATAATACATAGACAGACATAATACTCCCCAGCGCAGAGTTGCACGCTGATTTCAGTGCATTTAGAAAGGTGTTACATCTATCTAATACTGCACTGCCAAGTCCCTTAACTATATTTACGGGCTTATTTGATACCTCCCTTTCATCAGAGCAGTACTGATATAACACATAGCCATGGTTAAGACCAGCAGAAAAAATTAATGAGATGGGGGAATAAGCAAGCACACACAGGATCCTGTAGCCTGCTTCTTACTCCGTAGTCCAAGAAAATTTAAGAATAAATCACAGGTTCTCTGCTTTCAGATAAAAGTTGATATGGTATCTTCTTTGGTTGAAAGTGCCATCAAGTCACAGCCAATTTACAGAGACACCACAGGATTTTCAAGGCAAGAAACATTCAGAAGTGTTTTGCCATGGCCTGTCTCTGTATAGCATACCAGGAGAGAGCTGCTGGGAAGGTGAGGGGGTTTGGGGGGATGAGGTTACTAGGCAAGGGATTCAGAATAAAACCACTAATATATTACAATATATATTACTATATAGATCTATGGTACAGCCTTACTTGGAATACTATGTACAGTTATGTCCATTAAATCTCAAAAAGGACATTGCAGAGCTGGAAAAAGTACAGAGGAAGGCAGCCAAGATGATTAGGGGGCTGGAGCACCTTCCCTATGAGGAAAGGCTGAAGAGTCTGGGACTTTTCAGTTTAGAAAAGAAGACGACTAAGAGCCGACATGATAGAGGTTTATAAAACTATGCATGGGGTGGAGAGTGTTGACAAAGAGAAATTTTTCTCCCTCTCCCAAAATACTAGAACTTGAGGTTCAGGACCAACAAAAAGAGTACTTAAAATGCTGCTAGTGATGGCCACAGGAATAAAAAGTTTTAAAAGGGGATTAGATAGATTCATGGAGGATGTCTATCAATGGCTACTAGACATGGTGACTGAGGGAAATGTCCAATAAACCTCTGAATCCCAGAGCCAGGAGGCAACACTGGGGAGGGTAGAGAGGCATTTAAATGCCTCCCCCTGGCTTCCTCTGCCCTGCAGAGCCCCCCCCCCCGCACCGTTCCTTGCCAAGGTGAGCGAGTGAGGAAGGACCAGGGAGGGTACAAAGAGGCATTTAAATGCCTCCCCCCTGGCTTCCTCTGGGTTTAAACTTTAAACCCCTTCTCTGTTCGCTCCCCCCCCCCCCCCCCCGCCTTGGCAGGCTGGCTGGGGAAGGGAAGGGGAGGCTTTTGAAGATGCCTCCCCCCCTTTTTGCTTTTGCTTCTGACACACTTCCGGTGGTCTCTGGGGGTGTGGCATATGCGAATGAGTTATGCTAATAGCAGGTATGCTAATGAGCTCCTGCACCTCTTTTTCTATGAAATAACCCCTGCATAGGACTGTTCTCAGTCCTGTTATTCAGATGAATAGAGGACGCTGCCCCATACTGGGTCAGATCATTGTTCCATCTAGCCCAGTCTTGTCTACTATGACTGGCAACAACTCTCCAGGCTCTCAGGCAGAGGTCTTTCACATCACCTGCTACCTGACCCTGGAGGTGGCAGGGACTAAACTTGGGACCTTCTGCCTGCAGAGCAGGAGCTCTACCAATGAAATACAGCCCCTTCACAAGAGTCAAAAAGCACACACACTGTCAGTGAATAGAAATTTGTATAAAAGGAGATAGCAGGCAATTTATTTTTATCACTTACTCTCTGGAAACAAAACATGGATAAAAGTTAAACTATAACTTTAGTTTAATCAGGGTTTGCCCTGGCATGAAGCAGTGAGTCAAGCACTTCAGGCAGCAAACACTATTCCATCAATAAGGAACTGTCAATTATTTGCCAGTAATCATTATATTTTGTAACAAAAGCATGCACTTGGATTTCAATTGCTTGTTACCTTGAAAAAAGCCTATTTCTATATGAGGACATGCATGATTATTTTGACGGTGTTAACATTCCACAACTTATTTAGCAGCAGCCCCAAATAGTGCTACATAAAGCAACCTTTAAATTCTTGACATAAAATTTCAACCCCAATTATTTAGTATAAGGCTGCAGATTCTGCCTAAGAACCTTATACTCACCTGTTGGAACCATTCTGAAAAGTCAGTACCAGAAATTCCACCTGATTCACAAAAGAGAATATTCCATTTTCTGCTTCATCAATCAGCAGAAACAAGTTAAAGATCACAAGCTGAGGTTTCGCTGGCTGCCTCATTTATAGTATGACAGGAGCAGAGGATGTCCCCCTTTGGCACAGCTAAATCCTCCCTGCAGCACTGCTAGATGAAAACAACTGCCTCTGCCACTAAAATAATACAGATGAAGCTAGAAAGACATATGGTACAGGGGTTTGCTATGAATCACGCTTGTTGTTTCACTTTGTTTCTACAAATTTAATTTTCTGACCACAATCATTAAGTGATCTCTTTATATACTCACTAGGAATAAGGCCCGCTGTGGAAATAAATACAACAGGCTCTAGAAAGAGGCTCTGGGAGAGTGACCCGGCCTTGGGCACTCAGCGTCAATTGGGCACTCAGCGTCAATTTGCTGTGGCGACCTCAGCAGGGTATAATGACACAGAATCCACCATTTTCTCCAGGGGAAGATCTCTGCCATCTGAAGAGCAGTTGTAATTTAGTGTGATCGCCATCCCTCCCCAGGAGATTGGCAACAATGGGTCCAGCAGATCCTGCTTACCAGCTTGTAATAAACTGGTACAGTAACAGCTGTTTCAGACAGCCCTTCCCCTACCATTTTGGAGCCGTCTTCGGAGCGGTTTGCCATTTCAGACTGCCGTTTTTTTTCCCAAGCCTCTTCACCACACACACACAAACACACACACAGACACACACACAAGCACACTAACACAGACACAGACACAAACACAAACTCACACACACACACACACAAAGAAATACACACACACACTCATACACACATAAACACACACACAAACACAAATGCCTAGGGTAGCCAACCTCCAGGTCCCCAGGTATTACAAGTGAACTCCAGACAACAGATCTCTCCCCCCCCCCCCAAGAAAATGACTGCTTTGGAGGGTGGCCTCTATGGCAGTCTGTTCAGCTGGTCCCAATGAGTTTTCTTCCAAAGGCCAACATAGGTGTGGATAGGGGCTTTCAGAGAAGCAAGCTTGGTTGCCTAGCAACGAGCACTGATGGGATAGTTGCTGGCTCTGATGATGCAATAGGGTTCCCAACCTCCAGGTGGGGCCTGGGGATCTCCCGCTTTTACAATGGATCTCCAGCTGACAGAGATCAGCTCCCCTGGAGAATATGGCTGATTTGGAGGGTGGACTCTATGGCATTGTACCATGCTGAGGCCTCTCCCCTCCCCAAACCCCACCCTCTCCTGGATCCACCCCCAAAGTATCCAGGGATTTTCCAACCCCGTTTTCTGTATCAATTTATTTTACATTTTTTTAAAAAAAAATGTATATAAAGCTGTATAAACCCAACCCTGTATGTTTTTGCAGTGGAACCAAGGAGATTAATATTATTTTACAAAATGCATTTAAACCATTATAAAAAGATTATTTTAAAAACTCAAAATAAATAACCACATATTGCAGCCATTAACTCACACAGCCATTATGTTTGAATCTCTAAAAGCCTTTCTTTTAAGATATTCAGTATCTTCCAAAGCCCTATATTTTTGAGGCTGAAGCATCCTTCCACAGAGAGGAGACACCATTGATTGTATTTGAAAGCAGGGCCTCTTGAAAAGTGTGAGGGTCCTACAGAATCAGTCACAGTAAGCATCCTTGAAGAAGGTAATCTTTGTTGAGAAAGGTCTGCTATGGTCATCTACACATTCTGTGTCAGTAATGGCTAGATGGAAATCTAGCCAGAGCAATTATACAGAATTCAAAGAGGGTCTTGCAGTGGAATGCAACCAAACACACAAATCAAAAAAGGCACTCAAATATACTGGTTACAAGTTCTCATAGAAAAAAAGTGGGAAGGTAAATCAGCAGACACTAACCAGCTGCCATGGTCAGAGTGAAAAAGGCAAGCGATAAGCCAGCAGGGAGGGAATCAAAACATAGCATTCCAAGCAGCCTATGTCCCCAAGCAGTCCAAGCCACCTCCCGGGCAGGGGATGGCAGCATTAGCTGACATTCTGCCCACCCCCCCCAAGCTCCCTCTCCTCCCCCAGACCGAAATCTGGGAAAAACAGTGGTTTGGTTGCTATGTAAATCACAAGGGAGAAGCAGTAGTGAATGTCTGTGTGAGTGCGCATGATTATATGTTGTAAGTCACTGAATGATGGCACTTTTTAATTTCATTGTACTATGTACAATGACAATAAAGTGTGTGTGTGTGTGTGTGTATATATATATATATATATATATATATATATATATACACACACACACACACACACACACACACATAGGATATGCTTTATGAAAGGCATGGCACAATGCAGGAGCATTAACAAGTTCAACAGCCACACATTCGTTTCCCCCAATGGTCCTTCCATTGGACCAAATAATACAGTCGACCCCGTTTAACTTTTGAATCCAGAATATGTGAGATTTCGTAGTTTGGTTCACCATTCATCATCAGAGGAGGCGAAGCTGATGGATGAGGTCTCCATACATTTGGCCCAGGGTCCCATTACAATAGGCTGAAATGGAAAATGGGGTGCAGAGATTTCAATGATTTGGGCAATGCTAGTTTGAACGCAACCTCATTGATTTTGTGCACCACTTGGAAAGGACCAATATATTTCCAGCCCAGTTTGTGACTGGGTTGCAACCCACAAATGTTCCTAGTAGACAAATATACAGAGTCCTCAGGTTCAAGAGTCCACCCTGGAGCCCGCCCTTTGTCCGCCTGTTTTTATATGTCCTGATAAAGATGGCGGAAGTGTAGGATGCTGTGCTCGCATCCTGCAATAACCAGCACTGGGGTAACCCGGTATTAACAGCAGTGGTGGCTGTGGTCTGAGAACGAGTGAGGTGGATACCCCGACTTACCATGGGGGATAGGACGAGAGGCTGCCCCCCCCATTGAGCTACTCTGTTGGTTAACATGGAGCTCCCAGCTGTCCTACCAGATGAGAGAATCGCCACTTACCTCCCCGGCCTTGTGTAAGGTCGCATCCGGTGCTGGTGAGACAGTTGATGGCTTGTGGGTTTCGCCCCGACGGTGTAGTGGCCATTGCAGCAAGACAGAGACGGGGACGGAGACTGCCTGCCAGCCACAAGTGACAGTGAGACCTGCAAGCTTGTTGGCAAGCTGGAGAGCCTCGGGGGGGGGGGGGGGTTGTGTTCCCCAGGACCCCACCGATGAACTGGGGGCTGGGACACTGATCTATTGAGTGGTAGTGGGCTCAGGGTGGCCGAGACAGCAGCGTGCACTGGGCAGCAATACCATTGGGGACCGCCGAAGAGCAGCGGCTGAGGGCCAATGGCGGCAGTGGAGTCCTGGCATTCTCAGCAGTACCGGGAGCTGGGCTACCGATGTGAAACCTGTTATCTGGCCTGGATCCCCCTGGTGACGGGTAGGAGCTGGACTACCTGGGCTGGAGCTGGGATCAGAGCATGGATCAAGGCTGGTGAGAGACTAGGATCACCTAGTGGTGGCTCTGAGTATAGCCAGCAGTGGAGAGTGGTGTGGGCTCCCTACCCCACTTAAAGGGGTGAACCTAAAGAGGGATTAAGAGGATTAAGAGATCTGAGGCTGCTGGGCAAGCAGGAACTTGGAAGGCTGCTGGATGGAGAAGGAGGACTAATTGGCTATATCAGAGGACCAGAAATTGAACAGCTATAGCTGGGTCCTATTTAGATGCAACTAGCTGGATACATAGTGAAATTAGTTTAGGATGATTGGGATGTATTCAACTATGTACCAGTTCTGCTAAAATGTGAGTAATTGCTCTGTAATTGGGGCCTGGTTGCTAGTTAGATTAACTTTTAGAATAGGTTTCCCCCGGCTTTATGTGTCTACTGCTGGGTGACTGGATCATAATTAGTAGCAACCAGTGGGTATTAGTTTAATTAGTAGGACAGGTGGATATTAGGTCCCATCAGCATCGAAGTGGCTGGCTGTGACCAGTGTGCATACAGGAGGGTCTGTGCTTGGCCGTCAGCGATCTGAGGCTGGCGTGAAGATTGGCTGGCGATGCCTGGGCAACAGATTCCAGTGCTCCTGGGGCGGGGAAAGTACAGTGGTGGGTCCAGACAGGGAGTTAAGGGAAGGGTGCAGAGAAACAGGATGGCTCGGTGCCCTTCCAGCCTGCAACCCATCCCAATGGTTGTTGGCAGTGGGGCTAGGATTAATGAGCCCCCTCCGACATTGGTGTTGTGTAGTGCCAGGTTGATAAGTAATAAGACCAAGGTCCTCTAAGACTTCTTGTTAGATCAGAAGGTCGACCTGGATGTGTGACCGAGACCTGGGTGTGGGACAGAGAGACTGTAGCTCCCTCCCACCTTGCCCCCCCCAAGGTTCTCGATCCTACACCAATCACAAACTAGGGGGTGGGGGGAGGAGTGGCTATCTTTATTCTGGAGGCTTACTCCTTTAGGGCACTTCCAGCAGTAGAGATCATGGGCATTGAGTGTGTCGATCTGGTATGGGAGGCCAAGGAGAGTATGGCAATTAGGCTGGTGTACCAACTGCCTAATGCGTCGGCCAATAGCCTGCCGTCCCTGATGGAGGCTGTATTAGGCTGGGCGCTGGAATATCCCAGACTATTGGTTTTGGGTGACTTCAACGTCCATGCTGAGGACATGACCTCCACTCAGGCAGCAGACCTAATGTCATCCATGGCAACACTGGGACTCTCCCAACTTGTTACGACCCCCACACACCAGACTGGGCACACGCTCAATTTGATCTTCGCTGTGGGGGTAACAGTGGACCAGATTACTGCTTGGCCAGTACCATGGTCAGACCACCATGCCTTGGGGGCTCATCTGAAGGTGCCACCTCAACCTGTTTAGGCAGCGAGCCTATTTTAGCTCACCCACAGAGCCAAATGGACCCAATGCAGTTCCAGATGGCCCTGTGGGATCCAATGCCCCCTGGTGGCTCGTTGGATGAGCTACTGGAGGACTGGCATGGGTGGCTCTCCGCAGCCATCGACAAGATCACTCCCAGGCATCCTCTGCGCCCTCGCACTAGGCGGGTGCCTTGGTTTACCCAGGCACTGCGGCTTATGAAGTGAGAGCTATGACAACTTCAGAGACGGTGGTGCCATGCTCGAGACAAAGCTACAAGAACATCTTATAGGACATTAATAAGATGGCAGTCAAGGGTCCTAAGAGAGAGTTCTATGCGGCTTTGATTCCGTCCACGAGCTTGCACCCAGCCCAATTGTTTAGAACGATTCCGTCTTTAACAGTCCTGTTACAGAGCAGACCAAATGCTAGGGAACTGGACATTGGCTGTGAGGCATTTGCGAGCTATTTCACGGATAAAGTCTTGACGATCCCCCGTGACTTCCCCGCCACACTTGAAACAGTGAGTGAACTCGAGGCCCCTTGCATATCTTCAATTCCGGGCTTAGATGGGTTCAGCCCCCTCAGTATGGAGGAAGTTGACAGATTGCTCAGGACTGTACGCCCAACCACATGCAGCCTTGATCCGTACCCTTCTTAGCTCATTAAAGTGGGCCGTGAGGGGCTGCAAGGTGCCATCCAGGAGATTATCAACAAGTCCCTCTCTGAGGGGCAGTTCCCAGGGGCACTCAAGGAAGCGATGGTCCACCCCCTCTTAAAAAACCCACTATAATCACTGGATCCAGACGAATTGGCCAACTATCAGCCGGTCTCCAATTTGCCCTAACTGACAACCTCTGGAGACACCTAGATCAGGGCAGCGTGGCAGCATTGCTGTTGTTAGATCTGTCAGCTGCATTCGATACAGTCGACCATCAGCTGCTGACCCGCCACCTCACTGACGTGAGGATACAGGGGCAGGCCCTGCAATGGCTCGCTTCCTTTCTCCAGGGTCAGGGACAAAGGGTGGTGCTTGGGGAGCAGCAATCCAGGAGACACTCACTGGAGGGTGGTGTGCCTCAGGGGGTGGTGCTCTCCCCAATGCTGTTTAATATCTACATGAGCCCCCTTGCCCAGATCATCCGGAGGTATGGGCTAGGGTGTCACCAGTACACTGATGACACCCAGCTCTATCTGATGTTGGGTGGCCAGTCGAACTCCAGCCCAGAAGACCTGGACCGGGCATTGCATGCCATGGCTGGTTGGCTCAAATTGAACTCGGTGAAGACAGAGGTCCTGTGCCTGAGTCGGGGTGGTCTGGGGAGGGGGGTCCCGCTCCCGACTTTCAACGGGGTGCCTTTGGTTCCTGTGCCGGAGGTTAGGAGTTTGGGAGTGCTCCTGGACTCCTCATTAATGATGGAGGCCCAGGCAGCAGCCACTGCCAAGTCGGCCTTCTACCATCTTCTAAGCCAACAGGGAGGGAATCAAAACATAGCATTCCAAGCAGCCTATGTCCTCAGGCAGTCCAAGCCACCTTCTGGTCAGGGGATGGCAGCATTAGCTGACAAAAAGATCTAAACTGATAGGAAGGGCTCATACAAGGGAATAAAGATTCTCAAGAAACACAGCTTTGATGAGTTATCCAGACGCCCTCAATAAAGGTGCATATTCTACAGAAGACTTTTTGAGCGATTTCCTACATGACCATAGTTGCTTTAGTTCACATTGAACTTTAGAAATGGGGGAGGGAAAAGGTAGTCTTGCTGCATTTTTTAGAACTTTTTTCCTCTCTAAATTTTTAAAAAATATCATCAATGGATTAAAAATGCTTTAGAATTATGAACCAGTGTGTGTGGGTGAGTGCCTAGCTGTTCTAAAAGGCACAAATTTAAGTGCACATGCGTTGTCAGAGCTATTGCCAGGATTATAGGGGAACAGTTGTTGGTCTTGATTAAAAATATCACGGAGGTTGCTTTTGCAGTCCAGAATCAGATCTCTAATTTAAACATGCCAAACAGAGCATTCATATCCTATAACGGAACAGCCTTGGAACAAACAGAATAGTATTGCCTTCAGTAGATTACAATGTGGTATTAATAAAATTCATATCAACAGACAAGTGTCGGAAGCCCAGGTTCAAGGAGCATCTGAGAATTGAAAGAATGTTCAACTACATATAGAAGTGGAGATATATTTCAAAGATGGGGAATATTGGTTGAAGGCCAACCGCTAATCATAATACAAGAAACTTGTAACCAGTAGTTTTTAAACATTCTTTTATATGATAAAAACTAGCAAGAATAAATGAACATAGTTTTTATATATTTTAATAAGATGTTTGAGTATAATTGTGTGTGAAATCATAAAATAATTAGTTACCCAAGAATGTGTGCTCTTATAAAGCGGGACAGCTAGTTATCATTCAAAGACAGTTTTGAAAACCTATAAATATGGGAGTCTGAAATGATTATAAGCCTCTTAGAATAGTCTCCTTGCTTGTAAGCTGCTTACTTTTATGTAAGATATTTTAATGGTCTTAAGTAATTGCTCATCTTTAAGTATCTGTGTAGAATCAATGGATGGAAAACTTAGGAAACTGCCTGCTGGGACACATAGAAACCCAAGTACAACCCAAGTACTGCATTCTCTCTTCCTCCAAGTCCCACATATTTCAGTCCATTCAGTACTTAACTGAGGGGTGCCACAGAAGACTAATATTTGCAGAAGATGCTAGAGGATCCACATGTTTTCAACCAGTTCAAATATACAATGTCAAACACACTGAGGGATGCGAAGTCCTACTTGAGATATACAGACCTTTGCCAAATATAGCTAAATCTGTAGGCCTCCATTCGGGGATTGCTTGAGTCTATGTCTGTAGAGGAAAAGCCTGTTTCCCACCCCCACCCCCCTCTTAGCAACCCAAGGGCCGGCAGCTAGTTTAAGGCAACAATGTCCACCGGACTCCTGAGTTTTCAGAATCCTGCATATACAATATCCACATCAAACAAATTGTACACTGTGAATTTGCCTCAAAACATGAAGAAAGTTTTAAAAATTGTATAGGCTCTCTCTAGAGATGTAATATGCCCCCCCACCCGGAACTCTATTACAGCTTCAGTACTCCTTTGCATCACCGCCAGTATACAAAACAACCCTCTGCTTATCTGCGGGATACAGATTGAACAAAGGGGTAAAAACATAGCTTCTAGCGGCATTAACCATCTGGATTTCAGTCCTGAAATCTGTTGTATCACTAATAGAACACAACATTTTCTGTGTATGTCGGTGCCCCTGTCATCTGCCTCCAGGACTCATCTATTGAGGATGATAACAGACCATTACTACTACATTTTTATACTTCCACTACAAGCATATCAAATTTGCCAACATGTTTTTGAGATATTACTATTCCAAATTAAAATTCAATGTAGGGGAAATTACATACATTATTGGTTGTCATTTTAGTATATCAGTGGTGTTAAGCTGATAGGGGGCTATGCTTTTAAAATGTAACACTGAATAATATTCTTTCAAAAAAATTTCTCACTGTCTCCTCTCATGTGTCACTCTCCCCCCCCCCTTCCCCCACATCTTTGTCGGTTTGAAAAAGCTTCCACAGACACCAGCAGTATTGCAGAGGAACAGTACCTCCCTTGCATTTACTCTTCTTTATCATACCTGTGGGCCTCTCTACACTTTTTTTTTAGGTGTTAGGCAAAATATTTTTTTAAATGCACACCAAAAACATAAGTGTGAATGCAACAAACAAGCATCTAAAAACCTGTATGTTGTATTTGGAGGAGGGGTGTGGTTCAGTGCACTTTGCATTCTGTTGTGGGGGGATTCTCTCTGACTGGAACCTTGACTTGTTAGAGCAGACAGAATTCAACTACAAATCTTCAGGAGTGAGAAAGCCAAGATCAGATCCTCCCACCTGAGAATAAACAGGAGCAAACACGGATGTACCTCTCAGTTCAAAAGAGGCAATCCCAAAACAGTGACTCAGGCAGAGATCTAGTGTGCAGCTTGTTCTCAGAATGCATGATAGAGGATTCTTCTTCTACAGTCAAGCCAGAAACGGAGATGTGGCAAAATGCATGCTGCAGAGACTGATATATGGATGCAAGGCTAGGGAAATAAATCATGCAGAGGTGCAGCATGCAGTCTCCTCTATAAGGAAACCATTTGGACTCAGGGCCTTTGGTTAAATTATTTCTGAAGGCAGAGTGAAAGTTTGGGAGTCTTTTAAATTAGGACAGTTTTGTGAAGCATTTTCACTTTAACCAAAAATGGAAAACATAAGACTGTGTGACAAATTGTGAAACATAGTACTTACTTTCTAAATAATACATACCAATACACAAGACTGCTTAGAAATCACACTGTGGCCTGGTAGCCAATTCTCAGAACTAATGAAGCTGTTGATGTTATCTATATATATAAAAGAAAGTCCCCTCACCGTAAAATCAACCCCCAGGCCAAACCACTGGACCTAGAAACACCAAATTTGGGGAGAGCGCTCCTACCATGGCATAGCTCATTAAGAAGGGATTTTTAGAAATTCAACCCCTAAGTAGATCAAAAGGGGGGAAATGTGCTCCCCCCTTGATTTCTATGTGGCTGCCTCCTTGCACCCCCCGCTCTCTGGTTGGTCAGCTGCAGAGCTCAGCATTCTGAGGTTAAAAAAAAAACAGTTACAGGAGACTGCAGAGAGCTAGCGGCAGTTGAGGAAATCAGGAATGGCCAACAACCACCTGTGAGGTCCAGTGATGCTGCTGGCCCAGCCTCTCCGATGGCTTCCAACACACTCCCCTCATCTCCTACACCTAACAGGTGGTTGTTTGTCAGGTGTAGCAGCAGTTGCAGGGTGCTTAAAGCCACAAGGGAGCCTGCCCCAGCAGTAATGCCTTAGTGATCCTGCTGGCCCCACCTCCACAGTGGCTTCTAATAATCCTCCCCCTCCCATACTGGACAGGCAGTTGCCTGTCAGGTGTAGGTGAGGAGGTGGGATGCTTACAGCCGCCGGGGAGGTTTGCTCAACAAGATTGCCTTCGCCCTGCTGCTGGTCCAGCCTCCTGTATGCCTTTAAACATAATCCCCACACATACACACCAGACAGGCGCATGTCTGTCAGGTGTTGGAGCAGGGCCAGGGTACTTTTACGCTACAAGAAGGAGGCAACTTAGGAATGCTGCAAAGACATTTGCACACAGTACTCCTGTGGGGCACTGAGCTGTGCAGGTCAAGTACCAGCAAGATCACCCTGAGGCGCTCAGAACAACACAGTCTCCATATGAGCAAAACAATCCAGGAACACCAGTAGAAAGGCCATCACTTTAGTGGAAGGTGGGAGGAGCTGACAACAGACGACTGCTTCTTCTCCTCATGACAACTATCAATAAGGGGCCTCAGTCAACACTATTCAGCTCGAATGCTATTTGTCACTGGGGCTTGAAAGCGTTGGGACTGATGGTACGCCATCTAATTTTATTGTATTGTACTGTATGAAATTTTATGATGCTTTTAGTGTTTTAAATTTTATTGTATTTATGAATCTTGGGCCAGTTTGGTGTAGTGGTTAAGTGCACGGACTCTGATCTGGGAGAACCGGGTTTGATTCCCCACTCCTCCACTTGCACCTGGCTGGCTGACCTTTGGCCAGCCATAGCTCTGTACCAGCTGTTCTCTCAAGGGCAGCTTGGGAAAGAGCTCTCTCAGCCCCACCTACCTCACAGGATGCCTGTTGTGGGGAGGGGAAGGGAAAGGAGTTTGTAAGCCGTTCTGAGACTCCGAGTGAGTGAAGGGCAGAATATAAATCCAATCTCTTCTTCTTCTTCTTCTTCTACCAAGTTTGTTAGCCACTCTGGGCCTGCGATAGCAGGGAGAGCGGCCTAAAAATCGAAAGTATAAAATAAATAAATATATATATAAACTCTTAAATGGACAGTTCTATGTGGCCTGCTCCAGAGTGAGCTCACCAAGCAGCCTGGTGATCCTAGCACCTGAGGGCAGAACCACCAATGTGGTCTACAGACAGGTCCTTCAGTAGAGAGAGAAAAAACAGTACGTATGTCTCACTTCATTTTTTACACTACAATCTTCTCCATTAGAATTCCTACAACGAATGTTACATTTCAAACATCACATCATCAGTATTATATCTGGAATTACAGAACTTAAATACTGTAGCGAAGCACGGGTAGCAGGCTATATATATAAAGAAACAACTCTGCAAATCCTTAGAAGCAGTCCTTGATACTGTTGCCCTGCTAAGGGAGCATCATATCACCATCTATATATTTAATAGAGACATGTGGCCCCCATCTGCAGATATCTACATCCACAGTTTGGGGCCATACAGTCACTAAACAGATAGTTCTGCAAACTCCCCAGGTTTTCAAAAAAATCTGAAAACTTTTTAAAAATACATTGGGGGTTTAAATTGCATCCCAAATGAAAAATTGATCTCTGCACAAGGGCAGAGAATGCACCTACATACGGCACAGCTGTTAATGGCTGAGCCAGAACCCAAGAGAGGCAGCGCGCCCAGCAGCAGCTGTGGTGGAGCACAGGAGTTGTGGCAGCTGTTTCGGAGCCCAGGGGACATGGTGGGCCTGGCAGCAGCTGCACTGAAGCCCAGAAAACACGGCAGGCCCAGTGGTGGCTACATCAGAGCCTGGGAGCTGTGGTAAAAGCCATGTCGAAGCCTAGTGAGAACGTGGGAGGAGGAGGTGGGATTTCCTCCACAAGTCTCATGGTCCCACACTTGCATATTCTAAGAGCTGAGTCAGTCAAATCTGAGGATACTTAAATCTGGTGGTTTAACACTCTATTCCTAAATAGATTCATGTGAATATTTTATTGTTTCCTCACCTATTTTACTTAATTTAATATTTTCATCCTGCCTTTCAGTCACCAACTGGACCAACTTTTTTCCGTTTGCGCCTAACCAAACATTACAAGTTTTATATCGTAGAAACCTTTTTCAATTTTGTTGTCAAGTACCATGCACTCAGACAATGCTGGGTAAAAGAAGAGAATAATAGCAGAAAGAAACAAATCACATTGAAAAGCAGACAGAGCTTGAAACATAGCATGTTATTGTACGTCTGGAATGTACTCCCCCTTAAAGATTACCTGGTACCTACCCAGGTGTCAGAAGAAAATATTTCCATTTGCCCAAGCTTTTAGATAATTTTTTACCCTCGGGTATTTTTAATACACTCTCTATGGCCTGCCCACTGTTTAAAGGTCTCTATACTACTGATTTTACCAACTGTGTTTTATTGTTGCAAATACTAATGCTGGAATTTTATTAGTCATTTTAAAAGTATTTTAAACCAACTGTATTGTATTTTTTTAAATATCCTGTTGAACACCATGGGTAAGTTTATATAGGATACAAATATTCTATATAAATAAACAAAAACATTTTTGAGTGTTTCGATAACACTTACTGGTGATTTGGGGAGGCAGGATTTGTCTATCTTTGGCTGCAGTCACACACACTAAATAATCCACTTTCAACCCACTTTCAGTGCACTTTCCAACCAGATTTTACTGTGTGAACTAACAAAATCTAGTTAGAAAGTGAATTGAAACTGGATTATTTAGTGTGTGTGACCACAGCCACTATTGTCTTCTCTTTGTTTACACAGATTAGAATTGTGGTCATAGAATCATAGTGTTAGATGGGACCTCCAGGGTCATCTAGTCAAACCCCCTGTACAAAACAGAAAATGTTGTTCAGTTTTACTGATAACGGGCTATGCAAAAGTTAGCATACAGGGAATCTAAATATCTTGAAATAAATCTAACTGTAACAGTTTGTACTAACATGCTAACTTACAGGTAGTTTACACCTTTGGTGTATGGATGGAAGATGCTTGCTTTCCCAAGACTGTAGTATCAGATTTTGGGGCCTGGGCTGGATGGGACATAGTCTTACAAGGCATCTGCATCAGATAAACTGTTTGGAATATTAAGCTGCTTTAAGTCTTTATTCATTCTCTTTCATCCCAAACCCTGAGTTTAGAGACGTGAAGGTCTGGGGGGAAAGCCAGAAAAATTCAGGAATTTTTTTTCTCTCCCCCCCCCCCGGCCCCAACGTACCTTTTCTCACATTTTTGATATACAAATTGGAAAATTGGGAGAAACACTGAAAAAAATCCTATGAAATATTTCCTTTTTTAGAATGGATAAAATCCTCCTTCAGGTAAGGTTGTTTACACTCAAAATGTATAGCATGAAAAAGTTTGAGGACTTTTTCAATTTTCTTAGAAGTACTGGAAAAACCTCCTATGAAATTGTTCCTCTTTTTTGAGGGAGAAAAACCTTATCTTACAAAGCATTTCACTCATTCCAAATGCACAGCATGAAAAGGTCTGAGAAATTTCACAGGGTTTCCAATGGAAAAATTGGGAAATTTTGGGGAGCAGTGGGGAAAAAACTTACACAGTGGGGAAAAAAACATACACAATATTCTCTAGATGTTTTGTTTTTTGCTGAAATGTAAATAGTTTTGGCAACAATATGCTATAATGTTTTAATAATGATACATTATTAAATAGTTCAGTATTTTCAGTGTTCTAAAGTTTAACAATATCCAAACATACTGGCAGTCCTAGCTACTGTGACTAGCTACTGTGAGAGTCTCTGTCCAAATAATAACATTTCTTTTGTTTACTACAGAATTAGTTTCTACCTCTAACTTTTATTTTTCCCATTTGTGCATCTATGTGTGGGTGGGTTCTGCAATGTTGAAAATGGCAACAACAACAAAAAGCCATCTGGTCCAATTAATTGATTTAATGCAGGTATCTGTTTGTCTGCCCCTTTTTTCCAGATACAAGATTTATGCCCCCACCCCTCCACATACACACACTTTAAATCCAGACAGAATCAATGGCAGCTTGGCATGTGGCTGGTGATTTTTTTAAAAAATCTGCTTAGTTTCATAAAGATGATCGGCAAGAAAATATGAATGTCCCATATTTTGGGGAAGAACATCTCATTAAGCACCATAAATTATGCTTTGTGTTTCCAGTTTTTAAGTGCTAGATGCCAAATATTACTTCATTTTCTTATTATTTTACAGGATTTTAAAAAGCCACAAACAATCTGGCTGCAGTGAACAGATTCCTTTGTTAACATTCCATTAATATGTAGATGTATGCAGAGACAATAATATCTTCAAGAACAAAAGCACTGAAAGGTTTAAGGATGAACACACAAATTCTCATCATCTTCTGGGTTATTAGACAGTAAATTAAAAGGAACCAAAGTATTTCACTGATCTCTGTAAAGGAGGGTTTAAACTTCATTTTTTATTGAGCAATAATAAATTTAATAAAAGTGGCCTGCATCCAACCATCATAAAGACTTAAAGGGGGAAAGCCATTTCCACCAATTCCTCCTTCTCACTCTAGACCTCCCATATCTTGTGCCTGAGGGTCCACTGACATCCAGGAACAAGATTTGGTGGGCTCAGTGAACTGCAGTGTAAGGCAGAAACTGCTCCCTCTCAAGAAAACTTGAGTATTCTTAAGTTTTCAGACATGTGGCTGGATATCGGCAAATCAGAAGCATTTATATAGTGCTTTGAAATGTACAAAGCTTTTCACTTATATTATCTCAGTAATCTTTACAGTAACTCTATGGAACAAGTCTGTGTATTATCATTTCTGGTGCAGATGCTGAAAGACTGTGGCTTGCCTAAGGCTGCAGCAAACAAGAACTGTCAGAGCTATAAAAATTACACAGGAAAAGATCAATTATATAAAAAAGAAAGCATACACCATTTCTCAATATTGGTAACAGAAAAAGTTTTTTGGACAGTGTGCTTCTGTAGTCTAGGCATAAGTTCAAATTAATTGCAAAATGATGATCAAAAGGCTTCTTGGAGTTCAACTGAGGTCAGATCTGAAGTGAGGATTTCCTGGCTCATGTTTTAAGCAACCAAGCTCTCCTCTAGGTATGTTGTGGGTTGTTTTTAGCTTGCTCCACAAGCTCCTCTTAAATTCTGCCCTATAAGTAAATTGCAGTACAGCATGTGAATTATGGAGCTTGCTTTAGAATTTTGCTTTGCCAATCCGCCAAATGTTTTTTCTGTCTCCCTCTATTCCGTTCTTCCTTTTCTGCTTTGCCTTTCCCTTATGTTTAGTAACTCTGCCTTCTTCTTCCTCTTCCATGCCCAATATATATTCCTATTTGCCCCACATCCTGTCCACCAGCCCGGTCTCCTCCACCCCCCTAAGTCAGGCCCTCAGTCATATCTTTCCTGTTTTTCTCCTCCTCACCATATTCCCTCACCATATTCACCATATTCCCCATTCCCCACACTGAAGCTCTAGTTCCTTGCTCATACTGGTTGCTATAGGCCGAGGACAGACTGGCAGTCTGGCCCGCTCTGCCTCCACTTTAAAAGCGGAGGCAGAGCGGCCGTTCAGACTGCCACATCTGCCTGGAGGAGGTGACCCAGACGCAATGCGTCCGGCGCCATGCTCCTCCCGCAGCAGCCGGGCACCACTTCAAAGTGGTGTCCCGGCTGCTGTGGCGCGTGTTCCACCTGCTTCTGGCAGGTGTGAACGCGCGCTGGGCGGGGGAGCCGCGCGGCGTTCGGATGCCACACGGTGGGGGCAATTCCCCCTGCCTTGTTCTGCCACGCTGCGGAGGCGCAGCAGAACTCAAGTCTGTCCACAGCCATAGATAATACAAACAATTTTAAAAACTAATTTTTCTCATTTGGCCTATGCTAATGTAAACAACTTCATTGGTAACTATGGGTTCATAATTTGTAGCTGGGCTTGGTAGCCGATCATTTTCTACAAGTTAGCTGTTGTACAACCACATCACAGCATTACTTGTATGCAAGGGCGTAGACTTTTCAATTTTCCGGGGGGGGCTGGGGCTGAGCCAGAGTCGCTATGCTAGGTCCTTAAAAGAACCGAGGCCCAGTGACATCATAGGGAGGAGCCAGTGACATCATAGGCTATTGTCACTATCTATGGAGGTAGAGCCATGTGGGATTTAGGGAGGGGCTCTCCAGAAATTTAGGGGAGCCTGGGAACCCCCAGCAATGCCCCCGGGCTGGGCCAAACCCAGGAAAAGGTGGGAGTTGGCCAGTGGTTATAGTGGTAGCGGTCTCTGCGGTGTCCTTTATTTAAATTCACTTTTAGAATAGATCTGCAAATATACATACCATGTGCATCAGACAAAGTAATGGTCACAAATTTGACAGTAAGGAAGACAACACAGAAAAGCCTGTAGGGGAATATTTTAAAAGTTTTCCTGGACATTCATTTAGAGGAGTCTTGTTTCTGTCTTATTTGTAAGGGTGACGTTGTACTGAAATGTACTAACTTATGGCATCACAGATGCCTTCATTTGGTAAATGCATGGCTGAAATCTCTGAGCCAGGACAGAATACCAAACAGTTGCTGCGCACTCTATTTCTGAGCAATGTACAGAGTTCAGAATAGCAGCAATCTTGAGAGCCAGTTTGGTGTAATGGTTAAGTGCATGGACTCTAATCCGTGAGAACTGGGTTTGATTCCCCACTCCTCCACTTGCACCTGCTGGATGACCTTGGGCAAGCCATAGCTGTGAACCAGCTGTTCTCTCAAGGATAGTTGTCTCAGAGCTCTCTCAGCCCCACCTACCTCACAGGGTGTCTGTTGAGGGCAGGGGAAGGGAAAGGAGTTTATAAATCGCTCTGAGACTACAAGTGAAGGGCGGGGTATAAATCCAATCTCTTCTTCTTCATCTCTTCTTCTTCTCACTTCAAACTCATATCCTAGGAGTGAGTGCAAATCCCAGAGCACTGAACCTATTCCCGGTGGCTGTCATTTCACTTTGTGACCTGTCATTCCAATCCCAGAGCACAGATTCTATTGCTAGGGATTGTCATTCCACTCTGGGGGCTGTCATTCTAGTCCCAGAGCACAGATTCTATTCCTAGGGACCGTAATTCCACTCTGGGAGCTGTCATTCGAGTCCCAGAGTAGCCTATCTGGGCCCAAAGACCTTAATGGAAAAACCATTCCATATTTTCTTTGCAACTTTTTTTGTGCTGCAATGTATTTCAGTATGCAAGTCAATTGGCATTCCTGGCTCCCATTATCTCCAATGGGCCTTCAGGCCTCTCCCATTGTTTCCAATGGGCAATCCTGTCATTCCTTTTACACATCCCAGTTAATTGTCCCTTTGAAACTATACCACACCATTTTAAGTAACAGCAAAATGAAGAGCATGAACATAAGAACATAAAAACATAAGAGAAGCCAATGCTGGATCAGGCCAGTGGCCCATCCAGTCCAACACTCTGTCACACAGTGGCCAAAAACACCAGGTGCCCTCAGGAGGTCCAGCAGTGGGGGCAGAAAGCCCTCCCACTGTTGCCCCTCCCATCAAACACCAAGAACACAGAGCATCACTTGCCCCAGACTGAGAGTTCCTATCTGTACTTTGTGGCTAATAGCCACTGATGGACTTCTGCTCCATTCCCTCTTGAAGCCATCCATGCTTGTAGCCGCCACCACCTCCTGTGGCAGTGAATTCCACGTGTTAACCACCCTTTGGGTGAAGAAGTACTTCCTTTTATCTGTTCTAACCCGACTGCTCAGCAGTTTCATCGAGTGCCCACAAGTTCTTGTATTGTGAGAAAGGGAGAACAGGACTTCTTTCTCTACCTGCTCTATCCCATGTATAATCTTATAAACCTCGATCATGTCACCCCCTCAGCCGTCATTTCTCCAAGCTAAAGAGCCCCATGCGCTTCAACCTTTCTTCATAGGGAAAGTGTTCCAAACCTTTTATCATTTTAGTTGCCCTTTTCTGCATGTTTTCCAATGCTATAATATCTTTTTTGAGGTGTGGTGACCAGAACTGTACACAGTACTCCAAATGAGGTTGCACCATCGATTTATACAGGGGCATTATGATACTGGCTGATTTGTTTTCAGTTCCCTTTTTAATAACCCCCATAGTGTTGGCCTTTTTCATTGCAGTCGCACACTGTCTCAACATTTTCATTGAGTTATCTACTTCGACTCTAAGATCTCTCTCTTAATCAGTCTCTGCCAGTTTGGACCCCATCAATGTGTATTTATAGTTAGGGGTTTTGGCTCCAATGTGCATCACTTTGCACTTGGCCACATTAAATCCCATTTGCCATGTTGATGCCCACTCACCCATCCTTGACAGATCCCTTTGGAGTGCCTCACAATCCTCCCTGGTTCTCAGCACCCTGAAAAACTTCGTGTCATCTGCAAATTTAGCCACTTCACTACTTACTCCCAACTCCAAATCATTAATAAACAAGTTAAAAAGCATTGGACCAAGTACTGATCCCTGCAGTACCCCACTGCTTACCTCCCTCCACTGAGAAAATTGCCCATTTATACTCACTCTGTTTCCTTTTAATTAGTCAGTTTTTGATCCACAAAAGGACTTGTCACAAAAGAGAGCCAGTTTGGTGTAGTGGTTTAGTGTGCGGACTCTAATCTGGGAGAACCGGGTTTGATTCCCCACTCCTCCACTTGCACCTGGCTGGATGACCTTGGGCAAGCCATAGCTCTGTACCAGCTGTTCCCTCAAGGACAGCTTGGGAAAGAGCTCTCTC
Organism: Lepidodactylus listeri; assembly: GCA_029233225.1. Taxonomy (NCBI): domain Eukaryota; kingdom Metazoa; phylum Chordata; class Lepidosauria; order Squamata; family Gekkonidae; genus Lepidodactylus; species Lepidodactylus listeri. The sequence continues at coordinate 107,190,092 of JARCFY010000003.1, forward strand.
AGCCCCACCTACCTCACAGGGTGTCTCTTGTGGGGAGGGGAAGGGAAAGGAGTTTGTAAGCCGCTGAGACTCCAAGTGAAGGGCGGGGTATAATCCAATCTCTTCTTCTTCTTCTTCTTCTGTCCCATGACTATTGAGCTTCATGTGCACAATTCTTGCCAGTGTTCTCTCCAGGCTGCACACAGCAAAAGGAAATTTTAAAAGGACGTTGATCTGCATGTCCCCCCCCCCCCCCATCTTGTTCATGCAGATGGGCTTACCATTTAAAAACAGACACCCTGTGACTAGGCAGGTGGGGCTGAGAGAGCTCTTTTGAGGACTGCTCTTGAGAGAACAGCTCTGAAAGAACTTGGGACTGACCCAAGGTCACATCAGCAGCTGCAAGCGAAGCAGTGGGGAATCAAACCCGGTTCTCCCAGATTAGTCCATGCTCCTAACCACTACACCAAACTGTAACTCAAAACCTATCTCTTTTAGAAGCAAGTGGCTCAAGTGGTTAAGATGCTGAACTGCAGACCGGTAGTTCAGCAGTTCGAGACCTGAGTGCTGCATGATGGAGTGAGCTCCCATCTCTGGCCCCAGCTCCTGCCAAGCTAGCAGTTCAAAAGCAAGAAATTGCAAGTAGATAAATAGGTACCAGTTCGGTGGGAAGGTAACAGCGTTCCGTGCGCCTCAGCGTCTAGTCATGCCGACCATATGACCACGGAAATGTCTTTGGACAGCGCTGGCTCTTCGGCTTGGAAACGGAGATGAGCACCGCATCCCTAGAGTCATATTTGACTGGGTTTCGAGCAAGGGAAACTTTTACCTTTACCTATAAGAAACATAGAACACCATCTCCACCACATCAGAGTCTTTAAGCAGATCATTTCCAAAACAGTCCTTCAGAGCCTAATTACATGAACTAAGCAGCAAGCAAGATACACTGTTCCCTCATAAATACTCAGAGAGCCTGTTGTCTCCCAGCAGTGACATTTATTCACTCCAAGGAATACCAGGGACATGATGCAGAGTCAGGCAATGGCAAATCACCTTTGAATATCTCTTGCCTTGACAACCCTACAGGGTTACCATGAGTTGACTTTGACTTGCTATCACTTTCCATAATCACAGGGCAACTGCGCTTTAATGCCCAGAACCATTTGGGCAAGGCCTAATATGTAACTATTGTCAGTAGCATGAGATGGACCCACAGCTCAATTGGCTCTCATATCACTACCATAACATACAAAATAGTAAAAAGCTCAGTAGTTCCTTTAATATAAACAGACTGTATTGTAGCATAATTATTACTGTAGCACAAGATTTTTCAGAAAGCCACACATTTTTCTCATCTCACTTTAGTGCCAGTTCCTGTCCTCAAATTCACAGAGAAACCCAAACCTTCCATTTTTGGTAGAATGACACCCTTCCCTTCCTTCAACTTCCCTTCCTCCACCCACGAAGGGTGATTTAGCAAATGCAAACCAATGCCAGTGGTTTGCATGCACCAACTCACTCAGCAGAACCAGAGCTTCCAATTTCAGCACAAGAGCTAGGGATGCTACCCTCCAGGTGGGATCTGGGGATCCCCTGGAATTACAGCTCATTTCCAGACTTCCAGATTTTTCCCCTAGGAAAAAAAATCAAGTTTCTGGAGGGTAGCCTCCATGTCGTATCCCAAAGAAAGAAAGAAAAGTGAAAGGGAAAGTCTCTCCTTGCTTCCAGTCTCTCCTTGCTTTCAGCTCTCCCAGGATGGAGTAACAGAAAGAGAGAGAGGGACAGAGAGCGCAGCCACCCACCCCCACAGAAGAAAGTGAGCCCAGGATTCCAGCTTGCTCCCTGCAGCACAAGAGTTCCTGGGGCTGCAGGAGAAAGAAAGACAGCACTGGCTTCCTTACTTTGTTTGGTGAGCCCGGGAAAGCAAGGAGATCAATCTTCATGTGCAGCCTCCAGGCTCCTGTAGGCTGATCCGAGAGGGGGTGGAGCTTAGCTTCCAAGCTTCCTGTGACTTCCTCCCCCCCCCCTCTCACCTAGCAGAAGAACGGAGTCTCTGAAAGCGGAGGGGGAAAACCCTCGCTTTCAAAATGAATTGGAACTTGCCCTGGGCCCCGGGGGAGGCTCAGCACCATCTGAAAAGGTTCGGAGGGAGGAGGAGGGAGGGAGCTCAAGCTCCCCAGCCCCTGTAGATGACGCCTATGCAGCCGGCCAGTGGGCCGGCAGGCAGGCAAGCGAGCCTGCCTGGTAGAGGCTTCGTTTTGCCGGGGGAGGCTGAGCCCCCCCCGGGAAATTTCGGGGGGGGCTTGAGCCCTCGAGCCCCCCCATAGTTGACGCCTATGCTTGTATGTAACAATAACATAATTCCCAGGCTACTGTGAATTCACAATGTGTTATTTGTTTGTCTTAAAAAAATTATATTGAGTCTGACTCAAGATTAGACAGCTTCATATGTTTAAGGCTGCAATCTTATGCACAGTTATATGGGAGTAAGCTCCATTAAGCCCAGTCCAAATTACTTCTGAGAAAATATGTATAGGATCAGACTGCACATCACTGAAACTCCCAGGCCACTGAGTTTGGAAAAGTACTTTAGTAGGAATTCAGCAGCAAATCTGATTTCACATTTTTAAAAAGACCCACGCTAACCTGAACAGAAACAGGGCATTTTTTATAGTGGCTGGAAAAGTGCTGGGATCACTGGGAGCTGTCTGGGAGAGAAATAGATTAGTGTGGCTTTCTTGGTCAATCTAGCTCTGCCTGGAACTGGTTAAGGGTGCCTACCAGATGCAGCACTGTGCATAAAAAAACAAGACATTTACCCAAGTGCAGACACCCTATACATTATCTACTGCTGCTGGAAAACATTTGTGCTTCTGGAAGATTTGCGCTGCAATCCTAGATATATGTACTCAGAAGTAATCCCCCAGTGAGCTCAGTAGGTCTTATTCCCAAGGAAATGTGAAACAAGATTGCAGTCATAGATGGATTTACCTGAGAGTAAGTCCCACTGAACTACAGAGCAAACACGAAGAAGAAAGAAAAGGCAGGCTTCCTCTTTTCTACTGTACTTCTTTCCTTTATACGTTTTATAAACTAATCATAAATGCTGCAAAACGCTCATTTCAGGGTTCGCCCTTCTTCCATTGGCAAAGCTAAAGTACCAAACACATCCAGTGCTGATCTTGTGTGTACTGCTTCTACTCTTACTGCTACTTGTGGTTGTTCTGAGGCTGATTTAAGCAGGTCATGACCTCCCTCTCTCCAGACTGGAAACAGCCTCCTGCTGCTTCTGCAGTCACAGCCATTTCCTGTTTAGAATCAGATGCACCTAAGTCCACTGAAATCCACAAACATTATTATGCCTAACTACTTGAGAATCTGGCCCCACTTTCCTGGGAGTAAGTGCCATTGATTACAGTAGACCTAATTAGGATTGCTCCCATGTCACTACCAGGATGTAGGGAAGTGCTGTTTACTGATTATCGTCTCTCTACCATGTACTGGTAAAGCATCAACAATCATTGCATTCATGCAGTGTTAAAGCAACTGGGCTCTGAAACACACCATTGGCTGTATTACCAAGGCTGCCCTCCACAATTAAAAAAGCTGCCTACTGGAGATGGGCACAAACTGGGGAAATGGAGGTTTGTCTCAGTTCGTGGTTCATGAGGTCCCATGAACCATGAATCTCCCCCGCTTCGCAAACCAGTTCAGTTTGTGGATCTTCCCTCCCTCCTTTCTGCTGGTGGCAGCTCCCCAAGGCCAGCAGAATGGGGGGGGGGGGGAGAGATTTTGCAAAAAACATTTAAAGGGAACATTACTTTTAAATGGTTTTTGCAAGTGAGTGCCATGCACAGTGAAGTCCAAGCGACAAGTTTACCAATTTCGAGTAAACTCATTACTTGGACTTCACTCAGCCGCGGTGGCAGCATCTACTTGCAAAAGCCATTTAAATGGAATGTTCCCTTTAAATGGCTTTCACAATCCATTTCAGAGATCCCTTTCAATCCCCTACGCTTCCAAGGTGGTCTCTTTCAATGCCTTCTCCAAGCCCCATCCCTGGCACAAGCATGTCTGCTGACACAAACCACACAAACCCACTCAGGAGGTTCTTTGGTGGTTTGAGGAGCTTCTGAGGGTGGGATGGCACAAACTGATGTTCACAAACCATGAACCAGGTCAAGTTCATGATGAACTTAAGTTCCTAATTCGGTTCATGCCCATCTGCCTTAAATTCCTAATTCGGTTCGTGCCCATCTGCCTACTGCCTACTCTGCCTACTCTGACATATCATCAGAGGGACCCACCACCCCTACCTGCCAGGAGGTTGAGCTCAGGTTGGAGAAGTCAAGCCCTGAGTAACCGTCGCTTATTTTAAGTTATTTATTAAATTTTAACTCTGTATTAATTTTAATGCTGATATCCTTTATGGAATTGTTCTATTGTTTTTATGTTATGTTGTGAGCTGCTCTGAGCCCACTTTGCAGGATAGAGCGGGGGAGAAGTCACACAATAAACAAATAAATAAAAATTGGATATTAATGCTAAAAGCTATGTTGCCACCTTTTCAAAACTGTTTCTAAACGAATTTATCACATCATCAATTCCTCGCAGATGCATGCTACCAGCAGGAGATGCAGTACTGCACAGCCGAGAATGACTTTACCAACTAAATACCAACACAATGAAAAACTGCATAAAACAAGCCACATTTTGTAATACCTTCAACATGTGTATCTACATAGTATTCCTTAGTTACATAGTGTTACAAACAGAATACACCTGTTGTCATAAACTGCATGCTTTGCTAGTAGGGCAGGCTCTGGGCCCTCAGGCAGGGTCAGGAAAAGCAGGGTTAACAGACTGAGAATTCTCACATACTCCAAGGTGCTCCGTGCAAAGTGAGAGGACTGGCACTGTCACATTCATGAGCACTTTGTCAGCCATGGGGCCCAGCCATACTGCTTCTGCACTGGACTCAGAAGATGTACACTTTAAAAAATGTCTGCACTCTGCAGGTACCATCCAAATCTGGTAGCCAACTGAAATAATTCTGCATCACATAAAAGCAACTGACACATCCTTTTAATGTCTCGTACTTTATGCTTAGCACTAACTCACAAATACCATTTAGAAATCCTTTCTGCTGTAAGTTTAAGGAAAAATCCATGGTGCTTACCACCACCTTCTGGCTTATCTCATTATTTCTACCACACAAAACAAATACCATCGTTTTTGTCCTACCTTCTATTTATAAGCTAGTGTAGTGCCATTCAACTTCATAAGGCTACTTTTCTCTGTTTCAAACATGCATCCCAGTCAGAACATCTTAAGTCTGCCACTCTTATTTTCTGCTGGATTTTATAAGAAAGCAAATATTACTGTCACTACATGCCCTCGAGAATAAAGCTGAGTATTTCCAAATAACAAATTTGAATGGAAGCTAGAGTTTCATTATATGCAGTTGTATCTCCCCAACATTAACAGGTTATGCATGAGTTCAACAACTTCCCAACACTCATGTCACCAATAACCAGGGGTCATTTTGTAGAAAAAGAGGTGCAGGAGCTCATTAGCATAACTTATTTGCATATGCTACACCACATGACATCACCGGAAGTATGTCAGAAGGAAGGAAGGAGGGAAGGAAGGAAGGAAGGAAGGAAGGAAGGGCTGGCAGAGAGGGGACAGCTACTAATCCAAGCCTCAGAAATACCACTATTCTGGGAGGATAGCTGGTCAGAAGGCTGGTCGGAGGAACAAGGACCTTTCCAGGGGATGGGGTAATTTTGCAGCAGCCATGACACAAGCAGGCATTCCCCCACAGGGGTGGGGGGGCTGGCACCAACACCCGGAGCTGCGCTCCCCCAAGCTCCTGCTCGAAAGGACCCCTGGCAATAAATGTCTCATAAATATTACCTTCAAATGGATATCCGACACTAACTAACTGTATTCTCGGCAGGTTTCCACTGCTAATTGGTTTATTCCATTCCAAACAAGGTGAGGCTGAGCACTTTTTCTCATTACTGCTGCCTGAAGAATGTTCCAGAAAACTAGTCCGAACAACTTTATTGAGTTCAATGTTTGTATAAACAGGGAGTGGCCCAAAAAGACCAATACAACCACTTTTAACTTTAAAAGGGGTAACTTCTCTGAAATGAGGAGACATGTGAAGAGGAACCTGAAAGGAAAAGTAAAAAAGGTCAAAACCATTGGGGAAGCTTGGAGACTACTTAAAACTACAATCTTAGATGCACAGATAAAATATATACTGCAAGTTAGGAAAGGCACAAATAGGTATAGAAAAAAGCCTGCATGGTTAACAAACAAAGTAATGGAAGTTGTAAAAGGTAAGAAGGATTCCTTTAAGTGGTGGAAAGCTAGTCTCAGTGAGGTTGATAAAAGGGAACACAGGCTGGGGCAAATAAAATGCAAGTCTGTGGTCAGGCAGGCAAAAAGGGAATATGAGAAGCATATTACAAAAAACATAAAGACAAAGAATAAAACTTTCTTCAAATACATTAGAAGCAGGAAACCAGCCAGGGAGGCAGTGGGGTCCTTGGATGACCAAGAGGTAAAAGGAGTACTGAAGGATGATAGGGAAATGGCTGAGAAGCTGAATGCATTTTTTGCTTCTGCCTTCACTGTGGAAGATGAGAAGTGCTTGCCCACTTCAGAACTGCTGATTTCGGGAGGGGTGTTGAAAGACCTGAGTAAGATTGAGGTGACGAGAGAGGAGGTCCTATGACTGATAGACAACTTAAAAACTGATAAGTAACCAGGCCCGGATGGCATACATCCGAGAGTTCTGAAAGAATTCAAATGGGACCTTGTGGATCTCCTGACAAAAATATGTAATCTTTCATTAAAATCTGCCTCCATTCCTGAGGACTGGAAGGTAGCTAATGTCACTCCCATCTTTAAAAAGGGGTTCCAATGGAGATCTGGGAAATTACAGGCCAATCAGTCTGATGGCAATACCGGGTAAGCTGGTGGAAACTATTATTAAAGAGAGAATTAGTAGTAACATTGATGAACAAAAACTATTTAGGCAGACTCAGCATGGGTTCTATAAAGGAATATCTTGTCTCACTAACCTGTTAGTGTTCTTTGAGAAGGTGAACAAACATGTAAACAAGGGGGACCCAATAGATGTTGTTTACCTTGACTTCTAGAAAGCTTTTGATAAAGTTCCTCATCAAAGGCTCCTAAGTAAGCTCAATAGTCATGGGATAAAAGGACACATCCTCTTGTGGATCAAAAACTGGCTAATTAATAGGAAACAGAGAGTGAGTATAAATGGGCAATTTTCACAGTGGAGGGAGGTAAGCAGTAGAGTACCACAGGGCTCAGTACTGGATCTGATGCTTTTTAACTTGTTTATTAATGATTTAGAGTTGGGAATAAGCAGTGAAGTGACTAAATTTGCGGATGACGCAAAATTGTTCAGGGTGGTGAAAACCAAGGAGTATTGTAAGGCACTCCAAAGGGATCTGTTGCAGATGGGCGAGTGGATGTCAGCATGGCAAATGGGGTTCAGTGTGGCCAAGCACAAAGTGATGCACATTGGGGCCAAAAATCCTAACTGTAAATACATGTTGATGGGGTCCAAACTGGCAGACTGACCAAGAGAGAGATCTTGTAGTAGATAACTCACTGAAAATGTCAAGCAGTGTGTGACTGCAATAAAAAAGCCAACGCTATGCTGGGGGTTATTAGGAAGTGAACTGAAAACAAATCAGCCAGTATCATAATGCCCCTGTATAAATCGATGGTGCAACCTCATTTGGAATACTGTGTGCAATTCCGGAAAAAGTACAGAAATGGGCAACTAGAATGATAAAAAAGTTGGAACACTTTCCATATGAAGAAAGGTTAAAGCATTTGGGGCTCTTTAGCCTGGAGAAATGATGATTGAGGGATGACATGATAGAGGTTTACAAGATTATGCATGGGTTAGAGCAGGTAGAGAAAGAAGTACTTTTCCCCCTTTCTCACAATACAAGAATTCATGGGCACTCCATGAAATTGCTGAGCAGTTGGGTTAGGACGAATAAAAGGAAGTCACCCAAAGAGTGATTAACAAATGGAATTCACTGCCACAGGAGGTGGCGGCGGCTACAAGCATGGACTGGGGACTGGATAAACATATGGAGCAGAAGTCCATTAGTGGCTGTTAGCCACAAGATATAGATAGGAACTCTCGGTCTGGGGCAAGTGATGTTCTGTATTCTTGGTGCTGGGGGGGGGGCAACAGTGGGAGGGCTTCTAGTGTCCTGGCTCCACTGGTGGACCTCCTGATGGCAGCTGGTATTTTTGGCCACTGTGTGACAGAGTGTTGGACTGGATGGGCCACAGGCCCGATCCAACACATTATTTCACTTGGAGAGATCCCCCTCGGCACTTTAAGCAGCTGAATGGGGGAAAAAGAAATCTAACAATACAGCTTGCAAGCTTTGTTAGTGGAAAGGAGCAAGAGTCCAGTAGCACCTAACAAAATTTGTGGGAGGGCATGAGGTTTCATGAGTCACTGCTCACTTCTTCAGATACAGCTAGAATGTGAATCCGTTAGTCCTTGGACAGTGGAGTGATTTCAGATGCTAAATGACAATAGCAGGCATTGGTAATGAGACAGGAAACCTAGATCTCAATTCAGCCCTGGAGGATCATTATCAGTTGCAATTCAGTAGTCTCTCTTTCTAATCTCCCTTTGAATTTCCTTTGTAAGAGAACTGCTACTCTACGGTCTGCAGTGTCCTGGAAGGTTAAATATACTCCCACTGGTTTTTGAATGCTGTGGTTTCTAATGTCAGACTTATGGCCATTTATTCTTTGCATCTTCCTGGACTGAATCCTCCTGGGCCAAATTGAGACCTAGGTTTCCTGTCTCATTACCAATGCTGGTATCTCCATGCCTACTACCCCTCTGCATATCACACCTAATCCAATCAAGCCTGCTGTTGTCATTCACCTGCTATTGCTATTTGGCATCTGAAGTCACTTTTATAAAGTTTATATCTCCAGTACCTCATGCTACGTTTTATGGTATGCATGGCCTGGCCCGACAAAGTTATATTTATGTTAGATTCGGCCCTCGTAACAAATGAGTTCAGCACCTCTGCACTAGGGCAACCAAGTTTGCTTCAGTCCTATAATCATGCCAGAAACTAGACTGGAAAGGATCCAAACAATCCACTTCATTCAGGAATGTCTGAACTTGTCTACAACCATCTGTTCAATCACCTTCCTCAAGAATGGAACATTTTTGTCTTGGATCAGCTAGGGCTCACTGAGAGTGAGGATTCCTCAGGAGAAAGTGCTTTCTAGGCAAATGACAGCTGACAGGCAGTCATTTTGACAGGAGCAGGTTCAGGAGTGTATAGAACAGATCCTGTGCAAGTTAGAGACATCAAAGTCATGGGACCTCCTCTGGATGCTCCTCTAAATGCCCCCCTGTTGCTTCGAAGTTTGGTAAACATTTAGATTGAGCGGAGACAGTCTAGAAATGTACCCATTCATGAATCACCACAAACCACCACAAACAACTTGAAAGTTCATTGCCGGTTGACCTGACCTGCCACGAACTTCACAAATCACAAACTGGCCAAAATTTGTCACAAACTTTAGTTAATGAGCTAGTTCATGCCCTTCCCTACTCAAAAATATCCCAAAAAGCTGGATAAGTTAGCCAGCACCCAGGCAACATTTGACCCTGTCCATGTTGGTATGGATGTGAGAAATGTTACCTGTGAAGTGTTAAGCCAAATGGTCACAGCAGGCCATTGAGCAGTCTACCTCCTACTCCATGCCAGTTCCCAACAGGCTTCTGACGATTCAGAACAGCTCAGCAGGCCTACATTGTGTAGGCACAATGGTGTCAGCAAAGTGCTGTTTTTGCCAACATCACTTGCACTGAGTAAGCTTTAAAATGGGCTTTAGCCCATGTCTTTTCAGAGTCTTTCTCCTCAGTTGTTCTGGCCATATTCCTTGTCTTTTCATCACCTTGACCACTTCAGTAAACCAACAGGCTACCTAGACTCTAATATATGAGAGAGGGTACCTGGGGGGAATCATGCCAATCACCTGACTCATTTCCTCATTTCAAAGGTCAACCAGGGCATCAACAGGAAAATCCTAAAAGCTGTCAAAAAGTCATTTGGATCCTTCTGGCTCCAAGGGCAGAACATTTTAACAGATCCCCACTGCTGCAGACTCTTGGTATCCCTGTAAGTCTAAAGCCAAGAAAATAGTGTTTTGTCCATGACAAAGTAACAGTCATCAGTTCCTCCACTTTTAGATCATATTCATCCCACCAGAGAAAAATATCAGGACTGTGATCTGCACAATGTGCATGGCCATGGTTGTCATGAAAGCCATGACATCCTGAGCCACTTCTGACAAGACAACCTTGGCATCAATGTTGAAGTCTCCCCAGGACAACCAGCCTTCAACATCACACCTGAGACCACTTCTGTCAGCTCAAGCAGGGGGACTGTTAAGCAGTGGGGTGAGTGGTACACCAACAGAACCCCAATCTCGTCTCTCAGTCCCAAAATTAGGTACACAGCCTCAAAACCACAACCGCCCTGGATGAGGCACCATACTTGGGCATGTTATGGTCTACTCCCTCACTCTCTTTTAACTGAGAGGCACCAGGGCTACTTTAGGAACACACCATTCATTGTGTGGCTGACTGTGCAATGAAGGATTAACACAGTGACTGCAAGAAGTGGCACTACAGACACACCTGTTTCCTGACACATTCTGCTATGCAGAGTCCAGAATGAGTTTTTTAGATTCTGGTGGTAACAAAGTGCCTGGATTTTACAAGTGCCTATGATAGGTTTTTTGGGATTTTTTGCTTTTTTTATGCTTGTGTTTTTGGTAACTTGAGGGAAACTGAATCCTGAGAAGTCCAACACAAAAAAGTCACTAAGACAAGAAAAATAATGTCTATTTCATTGTAAAACAAGACAGAAAATTCCTGTAATTCCTGTAAAAATAAAAAGTATTCTAGCCTGTTCCATGTCTGTAGAGCAAGCAACAATTCTGAGAGGGCCAAGAAGTCATGGTGCAGGGGGGAAATGTTAACCGACTTCTCATGACAACACGGCCCTGATCTGAACTGGAGTCCTTTCCTTACAGTCACTTCTTAACATAACAAAACAAAACAAAACTCAAGGGTGTTGCATTTAGTTTGATCCCCAAGAGACATATATAAAGCTTGTTGCACCTCTACTAATGATAGAGTAAATGCTATGCAAATAAAACCATGGAAAAGATTGCTTCCCATTTTCACCAGCCTTTGAGAGTAGTAAGATTCTAATCCTGCATCTTTTACAACCATAAGATTTTCCAGTCTTAGTGCAGGATTGCCTTTCTTCTAATTAAAGACCTGGCAAAGTGGAACTAATTTGTTCCATTTCCAGAAAAGGTTGCTGACCAGGGGACTGTTAGAGCTCATTGATCCAGATTGGCTGTGTTCCTGCTTGGAGGTACAATTTTCTGAATGTCCCCTCTAGAAGTGCAACTACAGGCCATAAGGAAAGCAGTAAAAGAAATGCAAATAGGGAGATTTATATTTGCCTTCCAGCAACAGTTCAAGACATTTTGGCACCCAGCATTTTTAAAAATCCAAGTCTCATCCCAAGCAACAAAATTATAATAAATAGAACTGAGAATTTGCTGGCCTTTAATGGCAACTGAAACAGACTGGTCCTGTAATCTTTCTGAACAAAAACAATTTATAATTCAAGAAGCTGTCTCATAGGATCACGAACTTTGTACCTTTTACTGTCTAGATTTTTAACTGGAGATGCCAAGGACTGAAAATGTTCATATAAAGCATGGAAAGCATGAACCCATGCAAACCATGAACTCTAGTACTACACTATGGCTTGTGTCTGAAAGGAAACTGGGCCACCTTCAGTTTCTCCATTTTGAATTACAAACAGAGAAGTGATTCATCCAGTTTGTGTCCTTAAATGTCTATGCCTTAATTTCTGCCCTTTGGCCTTCTAATTTGGTCATGGCTGATTTCAAGCATTTCTAACTGTAGCAAGGGATTGCATTTTTGAATTTGGGTTTCCAGTCCCCCAGTGGAGCAAGGAATTTTCACTCCCACCTCTGGTTCCCGTTTACCACAACTGGTCAAAAAATAAATTATAAAATAAAAAATAAAATTATAAAATGGCAGTTGTATCTATGGCTTTTCTAGGAATCACTGGTGTGACAGACTGCACTTTTAAAAGCTTAGAAGTGCTATACAAAAAGAGTAAAGGACTGTGAAGGTTAATTCTTCACAGAAACAGAGAGCCTTGAGTTGACAGGCTGCTCCAAGCAATCTGATTGGTTAGCAGCAGCTGAACAGAGAAAGACTTTTGAACTGGATGCTGAGAAGAATTCAGTCTGATTTCAGACCTAGCTAAGAAGAGTTGAGTACTGACAGTTTCAGAATTCAGCCCTGACTGAGAACAGTTTAACACAGACAGAGAAGCGGGGGGGGGGGGGGAGAGACTTGGCAAGGAACTTTGGGAAGTAGGTGAAAACTCCCATTCAAACCAAGGAAGGGGATAGATCTTCTAGAGTGAGACAAGAATTTCCCTATCCAGTCAAACAGGGAGTTAGTTCTGAAAAATGCAGAGATCCCTGGCCTGGTGCGGTTAGAAACTGACTTTAGAGAACTTAAGAATCAGTTAAAAACTCAAAACGAGTACTGGTGTTTCAAGAGAAGGGGGTTGGATACTGGAAAGAGTGTACCAGCCTTCTGGAAACCAAAAGAGTCAGAGAATACTCAACAAAAGTGTTCTGGAGTGTTTTGGGAAAACACTGGAACAAAAGCCTCTCAACATAAAGATTTAACTCACTGTGAAAAACTTAAGAAATTCTCATTAGCCTGAAACCTAAGGACTAAAGTCTGTGTATGTACTGGTTATACCTCAGAAATTTCAACACCTGATCTCACCTGATATTTCCCCTCTATGTTAAATAAAATTGGTTGTTATTTTTTAATTTTGTAACACCATTTAAGTTGTTTAAGTTAAAGCGGGCTCCTAATCTTTCCCTCAGGTTCCTGGGCTCAGCCAACAGCCAAAATATCATACTGTGACAGAGTGGGACTGACAGAGTTCTTCAGCAAAGAAGAAACACATTATTAGGGCAGCTCAGTCAGTAAAGGGAAAGAAAAATAGAGGGCAAATCTTGCCTCTGGGGAAGGGAAGTGGATGGGACAGTCATAACCAGAAACTCTATGGTAAAACCACATTGTTTTCAGAGATTCCTAGAGAGGGCTGGAAGTTTTCCCAGAAGTGACATCATGCCATCACTACTGGCTGTCCCCCAGCCCCCCAGTCTCTTGATGGTAGCCTGGCCAGGCCAGGCCAGTGTTTTTGTTTAAATTAACTAGGTTAAATATAACCCACCACTTACTAATTTTGTGTTATTGTGCCAGTTACCAGACTTTGTTTTATTCAGGACATAAATCATCAGTTCTGAATTTTCTTAAGTGCTAACAAAGCTCAGAAACTAGAAAAAAAATCTTACATGTGCAAAGTTCTAAGACACGGTATTCTCAACTGAGATGCAGGATGACCTAGAGAAACATATGTTTCCATTATTACTGTCTGCACAGTTGCCACAAAAGCTTTCCTCTTGGGCAGATTTTCTAGCATGATTACAATTGCCCCCATCACATAAGGAGCTACCTCACACACAGGGTTTCCAGTGTTGTTAAGAACCCATGACACTTTGTGCTATCATTAGCAACCATGCCACTGACATACAACCCAACTTGTGAGAGTTTTTCTTCCAACACTAAGGATACAGCCCACAGTGAAGATAACTATTAGACAAGAGAGTAGGATTCACCTGAGCTATCCACAATCCCATGTTGTTTCAATATAAATATGGAGCTTGAGACAAGAAGGGACTGAAGAAAATAAGATAATCACACTCGGCGTTCCATGTGCTTATCACCACCACAAGGTGTACACTATAAGCTGCTGGATCAAGGCAAATCAACAGGCGAGCTAATCCTGAGTACATTCAGGAGGAAAGTGATGAAGTGCTAATAATTTGTACTTCACCTGAAAAGTTGTTCTTTAAAAGAATCACCAGATTGGTTTGTCTGAGGGGAATTTTTGATGTTACCTTTCCTTACACATGTTCTTAATTAGCATGAAGGAAAGCAGCTAGATTTTGGGGGAATAAGATATTGAATGTGTCAGATACAGCTCAGCATATCTGAAAGCTATTTGCAAGTTAGAGAAACTGAATCACTTGGTTATTTCTGCAGACACAGCAAGAAAGCACATGGGGAAAGTCATGTGATAAGTGCAAATGGAATACTAAAATACATAAATAAGCAACAGTAAACAAAATCATTCTACCCTTGTTTTATTTGACTGGTTGATATGTCCATTGGTTGTCTTTCAGTAAAACAAGGCTGACAAACTCAGATGGAGGAAGGCCACCCATACCTTTTTACCAACAGTTGGACCAGGGACCAGATTCTAAAGTACTCCCTGCATCCAATCCTCCACCCTTCTCCACCAGTCCTGTCAAAATCCCTCCTCTGGAACCTTCTCTGCCTCAGTCATTGTCAGCCAGCACCTTCTATAGTTCCCAGACCCTAAGCATCTAAACCTACTCCCCGAGTCCTCCCCCCCCCCCCCGCTTTCCTTTCACAGGCCTAAAATCTTCTCACACAACGTAACTGCTACTCACTCTGTCAGTATAAATATCCCTGTCCAGGCTTCCTTTTCCACTGACCAAAGGCAGCTGTCACCTATTCAGATCTCTTTCCTTTTTCAACACAAAGTTGGAGGAGAGGGACAATGGCTCAGTGGTAGAGCATCTCCTCTGTACCTTGAAGGTTCCAGGTTTAATCCTCAGCATCTCCAATTAAAAGAATCCAGTAATAGTTATGTGAAAGGCCTATGCCTGAGATACCAGAAAGTTGCTGCTAGTCAGAGTAGGCAACACTGATCTTTATAGTCAAATGGTCTGACTTGGTGTAAGGTAGTTTTATGTGTTAATGTCAGTTTACCTATATTTGTTTACATTATCTATAATCTGCCTTTCTCACTTGGACTCAAGATGGATTACACATAGATGCAATCAACACCCTGGGACACTCAATAAACAATGTAATAGGGCTTGAGTTGTAGAACCAATCAGAAATCTAAAAACAGAAGTTAAGCAAAGTGTAAGTATTAACATGACATATTCAATGAGGCAAAAATTACACAGTAGGATCCTCGTTTCAGCAAGCTAAATATAGTGGTATACACCACAGTCCCTAATGATTTATCCAAGTAACTTTCTGAGTTATTTAGTACAGTGCAACTCTATTGTCTGCACAGAAAAGCCCTCTTGAATCATTCAGTTTTGCACAGTTTGTAGAAAGCCAGGAGAGTGGAAGCCTTCCTGACCTCCTCAGAAAGGTTAACTGAGTTTCTTTAGTAGGTTTAGTAATTTGTGCACAACGTGATATGCTATGAGGATCCTAAAGGAACAGATGTTTGATAATCAGTGTAAATCACTGAGACTTTACAGAACAGAAAATTATAAATAAGAATTTAATACATAATAACAAACTCATGCATGGACACTTACCTAAGGTCCAGTAGCTTACTGCTTCCAGATGTGAAGGACTACTGTAAATTGCATGCATATACATCAAATGGATCATCAGCTCTGCCAGCCACCACCAAAACAAAATACGAACAGTGCCCCAGATGAAAATGCCTAGATTAGACTTCAGACCACCAGATTCTTGACTAGTCATCTGTAACAGGAATAAATTAAGACTGATTTTAATTCTGTGCAGAAGTGACTAATGAAAAGATGGAATAATAGTCCATTTTAAGAACATAGTCTCATTTTTAACCCTCGAATCCCTGGAAAATAAATTCACTAAAAATGTGAAATACAAGATAACCTGATTTGATTTTTGCATTTGATTTCTTGAGGTTTCATGCTGACCAACTACTTCTATTATATGCATTTAAAATGTAAAACATTTTGCTATTACATAAATTGAGGAATGCTTAAAGCACAACAGAATTTGTATATGGAAAACCCTTCAGCGTATTATGTAGCTTACATAAAGAATGTCACACATAATGATCACACATGCATGTCTGTTCACATGTACATCTGACACATCAAATGCTGTACATGTATGCTGCAAACAAATTCCTACATAGAAGTAACTGCTGGGTAAGAATTTTCATCACATTTGAAAGGATACTGCAATGTTTCTAATCCTAAAACACTGTAATCCAATTTTTACTGAATTTATTCAAATGCAAGAGTCACTATCACTAATATATGCAAAATCTGCTGGAGGAATTCCATTTTAGAGCTCAATTTCCTCATTTCAAAGAGCATATTTCTGCTAAGAATCTGATTGCCATTACAAACCTTGATGAGTTCCATGGGACAATCAATTTACACTCTCAATTTCTTGCTTAAAGCAAAAATGCCCAAGATGTTTTGCCATAGGTATTTTTCATTCACACTCACACTACATCATGGGTTTTGTATCTTACAGGTGGAACAAGGTGTCCTTTATTCTAGAAAAAGAGTGCTTCATCTGTCAAAATGAAAACTATCATGAGTGCAAACCATTTTCTGGGGTGGGTATATTATTTCATCAAAACTTCCTGCTTCAAGATCAGTGATCTTAAATTATATCAGTATTTCTACCTGCAAAAACTGAACTGATTTGTTAAAAAAGTAACACCATGTCTAACATAAGCTTCTAAGTAATCATGCAACAAAAAGCTTAAACGATTTATGCTTTCATCACTCTGCATGTTTATCCCTCACTCTAGTGTCTGATCACATCATGGAGAGCAAAGTCACATCTGGCAACACAGAATTTCCTCAGTCCTTAATAGCCAGCCCAATTCATTCTAAAAGTGGTACATAGGGTTATAATATTCTCAGCATTCAGCCTGTGTCACCTGTTGGGATAACTGCTTCCAAAAAAAGCTTTTTGTTCTGTGACTTATCAGGAAAAACATACAAAAGTGAAAAATTTGGAGTGAATAAAAGCAATTAACACAAGAGAAACATATTTATTGCCTTCACCTTTAGATACAGTATTTGAACAGCAAGGCAAAACATTGTCATCATTATTTTAAAAGGGCTTTGTTTTTAAATATCAAACCAAAGAACAATTGTTGCCTGCATAGGAAAATATTCAGCCAGTTTAGTCAGAAACCTAAAATGGAAGTTCAACTATTTTTTCCAGGGTGTGAAGACTTCTGAAAGCAGCAAATGTATTGTGTATTTCAAAAATTATCTTCTATAACAAACCCAGGGAAGGCAATGGACTGACACAGTCAACATACCGATGATTGGTGTGCAGAATGGGTAGGGCAACTGAATCATAAGATAGTGACACACCCTACATAGACACTCATGCTGTCAGCTCTTCTTCTCTGGTCATTAACAGTTTATTCTGTTAACGGAGTTGTTCTAATACTACTAAGGACAGGACCCAAAGAGCTGGAATTTTTGATTCCCCCCCCCCCCCCCCCGGTATACTGGACTGGATCCATTGGAATATTATTCCCCCTCCTTTTCTTTGGTGCCTCTATTTAGATAAGCTCTGTAACTGAGGACTTGAACTGCCTTCTTCAGTTTCTTCAGAGGCTTGTGAATGCCCCCTGTTGTATATCGTGTGGAATTTGTCAAAAAATTATTGGAAGCCAGGGCTTAATTTAAGCTGGTCTTTAGTGAAAAGGAGTATCTGCATATACTGAGACTGGACTTTTTTAGATCTTTTTGGGTGAAACTCCTTGATGAATAGTTGATGGCCCTTGGTATAACATAAGATTTGATGAAAACAAATGGGAGACACAAGATGTATGCTCTGGTTAAGAAATGTATTACAGACTATCAAAGTAACAAATTCAGAGCATGTCTTGTTTGCTCCTTTCAATATTTTGGTTTTTCTCCTCTAAAAGCTCTCCCATCATATGCATATTATTTGACTATCACTCGATATGTGAGGGCCTTCTGTCTGGCTTGGTTAAATGCAAATCCTTCTTAGGTTCATCAGGGTAGTTTATAAATGTCCCATATTCTGAGTCTGTCCATGCCCTTTAGGTAAGACTGATACTTCTTTTCATATTCTTCTCAAGTGTTCACTTTATGAGCATTTTTATTACCCCCTTTTAGCGTGCCTGTCTGAATTTTCAGTCTCAGCTGCTGTGAATTCCCAAAATTACTTTATTTGTGGCCAGATACTTTCAGTACTTTTTTCCTTAGAGTTATAACTATTTCTGCTGCTCAAGAGCATTGTCTCATAGAGCCTTCACCCACTGAGATCCCACTGTAGCAGTGGTTAAGGATGCATCAGACCAGTTTTGAACTCTGATTAAGAATCTGCATTTAGACATCATTGGATATTGTGCTATCATTACACTACATCAATCATTCATAGCTGGATTCACTTACATGGACAAGTCCATCCAGTTCGGAATGATTGCTATAGTGTAATAATAGTGCAATATCCAGTGAGGTACAGATGCAAACAGGGGCATCAGGTTTTGAAATCCCTGGGGGGGCAGGGGCTCGTGCGCGTGCAAAGCGTGCACGCGTTTTGAAATGATGCTGCCACCGCCTCTCCCCCCCCTTTCCTTTCCCTCCTGGGGCTCCGGGCGAATGCCCAACGTGATAGCCGGGTGACGCTATCACGTTGGGCATTTGCCCAGAGCCCTGGGAGGGAGGAATGGGTACAGGAGAGCTGGGTGGGGAAAGAAAGAGGCTCTGGCGGCAGTGGCCAGCCGGCCAGCCGGTAGGCCTAGGAAAGGCTCAGGGAGGCAGTGGGGAGAGGCGGTGGCAGGCGCTCTATTTCACCGGGGGGGGCTCAGTCCCCCCCAGGAAATTTTGGGGTGGCCCAAGCCCTTGAGCCCCCCCATAGTTTACGCCTATGGATGCAAACCATAGTTAGCAAAAATCAAGGTTGATATTTTGTGCCAGTCTTCTGTTCAGTTGGGTGGGGAAGTCAAAGAGTTCCAGGAAGTCAAAGAGCTTCAGGAGAACACCTAATCCTATGGCCTGTCCCTTACCTCCTAGCCACACTGAAAATATTAGCCCACAGTAACAGCTCTTGTCCACTCACACACAGTGCCTACCACCCTCTAAAACCTTTTACGCTCCCAGGCTCTGTAGGTCAGGACATCACATTAGCCACCCTTCTTGTCAGTTTCAAAATATTGAGAGAGCCTTGACTATATCACACTTCAGGTTCTCTCTCATACTCACAGAGACCTCAGCAGACAGGGTAGCCCAGTGCCCTTTAATAACCACCCCTCTCTCAGACAGAGTTATTGAGGTTGGAGGCTCAACACCATTCCAGTGACACACTGCCACCATTTATGCATATCCTATAATATATACATAGACTGAGATATTAACTTGTATGTGGGTGTGCATGGGTGCGTACTTTTTTCCCTAAGACATGCAGCCCATAGGGTTAAAGAGAACAAGAAGTTAACTTTTAAGTATTAACATAATACTGAAGAGCATAAGGTAGAGTGAACTTTTCACTTCCATTGAACTTTTAAATTGTGGTCCTATTCCCACAGTTGGGATCCTATGGTTACAATCTGACTATTTTCAGCCAGCTCTTAGCAGCTCTTCTCCACAGTTTCACTCTGTCAGCCATCCTCTTTTTTCTCTCAGCTCCATAGCTGCCAAATCCCAACTGCTCGCTTCCAACTGTCTCTCCTCAAGGTTCTGTCAATTCTCATTGATCACACTTAGGGAGAGGTGGAACCTAACCTGTCTGACACACCCATTTTGTCTGCACCGACCCACTGTAATTCTTGTGCATACATAACACATGACCATATCCAGAACCTAGTTGCTCACATAAAATATCAAGGCTTATATCGTGGCCATTTAATGATGCAGCAGGGATTCTTAATTGCTGTGCAAAGGGGGAAAAGGTCCTTGTGGAACTTCTAGATATAATTGCACAGGATGTCAGAACACTGCTTTTTAGGACCAACATAATACATATCATTTCTATAACTAAATTTTAGGTAAAGCTCATTCTGTTTCAGATTAAGTAGCTAAGCTGCTTTTTTATTATGAACCAACTCACTTCACTAAAAAAAAAAACCTTCTTCACCAGCTAGTTAATAGTTAACTAACATTTCACTTGGTCAGCCACACCACCACAGCTTTCTAAATTCCCTAAAACAAATTCTCATACAACAAACAAAACTATAAAACAGAGACTTGATAAGATGAAATCAAATCATACTTAATTTTTAATACTTAAATATCTTACCATAGAATTTTTCCCCTTCCTCTTCTGTTTCTTCCCTCTCCTCACTTAGGCCTAAGCCCTATATTTAAATGTTGGGTTCTTAATCTATATCTTTCCTATATTTTTTCTAAGGAAAGTCACATATTTATTTATGGGGGCTATTAAAAACAACACAAAGGAAATATTTTGTCAGTTCAGGGAAAGGGAACGAGAAAACACCTCATTCAGCTTACTTCCATTTTTTCTTCTACCCCTTTTCTGTTTGTTGCTTGGAAATGATTACACAGATGATTGGTGTATTCTCTGTAAAGAATAGAAGATTACTTAATAACTCTTATTGCATCTTTCACTGAGCTTTCCGGATGCTTTCACTATTCTGACTCATCTTTAATGACATCTCAGTAGCTGTGAGTAGTTTGAAGAAACTATGATTCTTCAAAGCGCTGGAGCAGGGGAAGGAACTGAGCATTTCTGGCTGGTGCTACTTCAGTTACATGCATGCTTATCAGACTTCAATAGGCATGTTGACACATCTGCTTCCTGCTCTGCCCCCACTAATAAAATATTCATTTAGGCACATCGGCTGAGATGTTAAGAGACGGGTAATTTTAACGGGAAATGGGGATTTAACTTGCTTTGGAAAACCTAGATTTTTTTTTTTCTTTTCTGGGACTGGAACTGTCACAATGGCAGGGAAAGAACAGCCATTTAATTTAATTTAAAGAGGGGCCACTGGCAGAGAGGAGCAAGGCAACAGCTTTGCAAGGGTTACTTGGCTCAAACTTGATCAGGAGTGCCAGTGATGGGTTCTATTTCACCCACTGCCTCTGCTCCTGCACCACACCACGGACATCCTGGCCAGGTCTGAGCTGATTGGCCCTTCTAACATTGGGTTGTCATGCCACAGGATCCACTCAGGCTGTCTTGCTCATCATCACAGGCACAGAGTCTACTCTTGCCTTCAGTATCTCAGTCCCTTTGGTGTTTAGTGAAGCGCACATGCTACTTTGGGGAGCAGAAATAAGCTACCTTGGAGTGGAAATGTTGGGGTATACATTTTCAAAAATAAAATTTAAAAATAAGCACCAACTCATTACAGACTGTATGTATCGGTTCCCGTAAGAACATAAGTAAAGCACTGCTAGATCAGACCAGCAGTCCATCTTGCTCACAACCTGTTTCACAGTGCAGCCAAACAAACAGGGAAAAGAAGTCAAGGCCTTCCCCCGATGCTGCCTCCTAGCACTGGATATGAAAGGTTTACTTGCCTCTGTACCAAGATTCTGGGGATGATGACACAATGGGCCCACGTTGTTCCCTTTAGTCACCATGGACAGTAGCTACTGATGGACCTCTCCTCCACAAATCTGTCTAAAACCCTTCTAAGGCCATCTATGCTTGAGACCATCACTACATCCTCTGGCAGCAAATTCCACAGTTTAATTACTGACTGGATAAAGAAGGATTTCTATTTGTCTGTCTGAACCTACTTACCAACAACTTCATTGGGTGCCCCTTGAATTGCTGGGGGAGGGAGAAAAATCTCTGCCCACTTTTCTGAATGTTTATCAAGCTCCCAGTACACAGGAATTATATATGCATGCATATACCACCATATCAATATATGGTATACACACCTTGCACTGTAAGGAAGTTTATTACTTCACTGGTGTTTCCCATTAAAATAGAGCTAACCAGTACTAGCCACTAGCCACACTAAATACCTCTGCAGTACAGACCCCTTCAGCAGCAGCCAGCTGTTCCTTGGCACTAGTATACTTAAATGCCAAGCAGACTGGCTTCTGAAAGTTTGCAAAAAGTCAAATTAAGGTTGAATTTGTTCAAGTTAACTCACCACCCTCTTGTGAATGGCTTTTTACTCCACATTTAGGTCCTTCCTGGACAACAATATATATATCTAGTGTTAGATATATATATTGTTGGTTCGTATACTTGTAATTTTTGAAATACTTTTCTCCCAAATATTTCCTGCAATATGTTTGTGTATATTATCAATACATATGCACAAATTACTATGATTCACTGAATGTATATCATACACAGTATACATCTTATTGTATAGTAGTCCAAGACCAATTAGATGTAGTTCTAAACACATCTGAGAAAATGCATTACATGGTTCTGGATTTTTCAAGGGGGAGCTGAAGTAGCATTAAAGCCAATAGACCAGGAAATCCTCTTAGACAGTTAATCTTTGAGCAGCAAACAACAATCTTGAACAAACTGAAGGCCCCTGCATCAAAGGAAACCAAATGCTGAGGGATTTGTCCATTATCTATACAGTGCAGCAGTAGACACTTTCGAAATACAAGGCAGTAGAATGCATTATGCAGACCCACCCCCCACCCCCCCAAAAAATTGGCACAAACAATGTACTTCATGGGTGTCATATGCATGGTTATGCTAAACATGCCATCAAAGCAACCATGAAGCCAACAATCTTCCAACGCTGATACAGGAGTAACCATGCAGAGGAAAGCTGTAAGCATACAGGTCAAATTTTATCTAAAGGAGCTTTAAGAGTACTATGGAAATCTCTCATAAAGCAAGACCAAGACAATGTTTAGGAAGTGCTGTCACCTGTTTATGAAAATCATCAAAGGTGATAATGGGCCCATTGTGAAGCACAGGATAATAGAACACATAAAACAACATCCAAAGGAACGAATGATGCATCCTCTCTTTAGCCCAGCAGTACTCTAGACTGAAGCTTGTGTAGTAGAGGCAGCGGACCGTCAAGGTAAAAATGAGCAAGTAGTACTCATTTTCACTGGCATACCAGCCCCTCTGTAAAATAAAAAGCAGACAGAAAATTACAGTAAACAGTCTCGGCCATGAACCTTGTGAAGATGAAAAACATTTTTCGTGGATGATTTACATGCCATGCCGTTACAACTACAATTCTTGTCACATTTATTATTTATATAGCTCTTACGCCCGAAGCACCCCTCGGGCATCACTGTTATTTTTAGGTCACTGCATTGCTACTTGTAAGTTGGCTCCTTCAACTAGAAAGATGGGATACCTAAATATATACATAAAATGAATCACACAAAGTACCTCCAGAGCATCCTAATTTCATAGACAGGACTTAACAAAAAACATGTACCAGTGGCAAGGGCAATTTATATTTGGAACATCTTAAGGCCCTTTGCATCCCTTTAAAGTCTGCCTTGTTGCAGTTCATGCCTCTGCATTCTATTCCCATGTTTATTTGCACTAAGTTATCATTCTGTTTATTGTATTACATTGTTCGTGCTTGCACCCACATGAACATCCCACATGCAAACTGTCTGCTAGTGTAGTTTTGTCTGCCCAGTGGGCTTTGCATCAAAATGTTCCTTCGGAGTTACCGCTCCTCAGCAAAAAGAAAAAAAAAGAAAAAAAACACTAAAGAAAAGGAACAGGATAAAAAGAACAAAAGGTTGTTAGGGCCTGATCATATGTAGATCTGAAGAGACTGTGGCTCAAGATCCCTGCAATGAATAGTTTGAGCCAGATGATGCAGCTTCGTACAAAACAAACAGAAGACCTTGCTTATTTGACCAGACAAAAGCAAAGGCCAAACAAACCAAGATTTATTCTTTCTTTTCTCTTTGCTGTCAATTCACAGCTGACTTATGGAGACCCCATGGGGTTTTCAAGGCAAGAGACACTCAGAGATGGTTTGCCATCGCCTGCCCACCTTTATGTCATGAGCCTGGTGTTTTTTTGTCTAGGCCTGACCATTTCAGAAGTTTCATATTGCCTGCCAATCATAAACTTATTTCTTCTGCATCTAACAAGGGCATCTAACAAGAGCCTTGAGGCCTGAGCAGGTCCATGGTAGCTTACTATGCCAATATTCTAATCTCAGATCCAGAAGTTTCCCATTTAGTTCTTTATCAAACTCCTTGACAAAGGACAGCTAAGTAGCATGCCTGAAAGGGGGGAAATGTCAGGAAATAGCAGAGGACCAAAGGATGAAATTTCTTCTATGAGTCACGCTTTGTAGGATAACCAAAACAACCCTCCAAAGGCGCCATAGCTCACGGGTAGGGCACCTGTTTGGCCTGCAGAAGGTCCCAGGTTCGATCTCCAGTAAAAGGTAGTCAGTGATATGAACAGGGGTCCTTTTGTAGAAAAAGAGGTGCAGGAGCTCATTAGCATAACTCATTAGCATACCTCATTAGCATATGCCACGTCCCCTGACATCACCAGAAGTGTGTCAGAAAGGGAATGTCAGTTTCAGCCCCATTATACCCTATGGGTCATTGAAATCAATGGCAAAAACTCATAGGGTATATGAGGGGCTGGAGGAAAGGGGGTTTGAGGGAGAGGCTCCAAACTTGGAGGGTAGCTGCTGGGGCCTCTCCTCGAAATACCCACCAAGTTTCAAGAAGATTGGACCAGGGGGTCCAATTCTATGGGCCCCCAAACAGGTTGTCTCATCCCCTCCATTGTTCTCTATGGTGGGGAAAAATGTTAACTTTTTTCCTCCCATAGAGAACAATGGAGGGAATGGGGGCAACCTGTTTGGGGGCCCGTAGAATTGGACCCCCTAATCCAATCTTCTTGAAACTTGGTGGGTATTTCGAGAAGAGTTCCCAGCAGCTACCCTGCAAGTTTGGAGCCTCTCCCTCAAACCCCCTCCCCTCCAGTTGCTTTTAAAATTGCCGCCGAATTTCAGCGGCAATTCAGCAGCAGGCTGAATCAGATTAGAGAATCTGATTTGGCCCGTGGCTGCCCTAGTGGCCACTCCTGAACTGGTGGAGCTTTGCTCTGCCTCGCTCCAGCCCCAACGGACCCCTGGATATGAAGGACCCCTCCCTGGAGAGCTGCTACCAGTCTAAGTAGACAATATTGACCTTGATGGACCAGTGGACTGATTCAGTATGAAGCAACTTCATGTATATTTGTCAAGTACATTTATTTAACCAAGAACTCTGCACTTAGAGAAAGGGGACAGTCAGCAAAAAAAAGTATAAAAAAGGTAATAATATTAGAAAGTGCAGAGAGTCGTATAAAACACTTCACAAGTACGAATTTAAAATTACAAAAATTCTACTTGGCTGTTTGGAAAGACATTTTTGAAAGAAGAATAAATCCCAACAACAGCTACTTAATAACAGACAAGAATGAATTTCAAAGCTCAAAGGATTTAGCTAGCAGTTGTAAGAGTAAAAACAGCAAGGATGCACTGAAACAATCAGATTATTCAGTCATACAAAAATGAAAAGGGGAAAAACCCACATGCATTATCAAGAAAAATATGCCCTTGACAAGCTGAATTACTTAAATTATACTCAGAGGAAACACACTACGAAAAAAAATACCAATAAATTTAGAAAGCAGTCTTTAATTTCATGTCCCCCACCAAGAGGACTTTATTTATTTATCTAGGAGGCAACTAACAAACTAAAATCAATACAATAAAACCATGAATAAAACACAACATAAATATTATCAATAATAAACAAGCCATTAAAAAAACAAGCTGGGGCATAAAAAACCGCATAGAACAACATCCAGTAGCCTATAACTTTAATCATAACATGCTCCTTAGGCTAGAAACAGGCCATGAAAACTACTTTAAAAGATGGAGCCTCTCTGTTAAAGGCTTGGGGTAAAGATAAATGTTTTGGCCTGGTGCCTAAACCAGAAAGTAGGCATTAGGCAAGCCACAAAAGGGGTGGGCATTCCAAAGACAAGATGCCGCCACTGAAAAATGCATCACTGCTGAGACCAAAAGGAACATAATGTTCAAAGTGCTGATTTACATGTCAGATGAAGACCCAGGAGGCTTTCTTTGTTTACTTAGAAAATTTCTGTGCTGCTTCTCCAGGGAACCTGCCCAAGGTGGCTTACAAAGGAGTTCAAAACCCACTCAGCCATGAAGCTCACTGGATGGCTTTGGTCCACGGACTAACCTGCTGCAAAGAGTTATTGTGAAAATGAAATGAGTGCCACCTTGGGCTCCTGGGAGGAAAGGCAAGAGAAAAACTGGTAAGATATCCTGCACTGGCATCTGCCCATCTGTCTAGTCCTGATTTAGTTAATCTGTAGACTGGTTATTTCCTAGTATTTTCCCACAGCATGTTGTACTTGCAGTCCAGTGTTCAGAACAAGGCTATACCAGCATATAGCTCAGTGGGAGTGTAAAGTACTAAGTTCTCAGCGGCATTGACAAGGACGAAGTTGGTGTAGTGATTAGCTCAAGTTTATTAAGTCTGAGCAAGCATGGCTTAACTGGCCAAAAGGACAACATATATACACACCCCAGGATACACCCCTAGTCCCACCTATAGTCCTATTGAGGAGTTTGAATTTCACACCTAGATCTCATTGGCGGGCTGCGTGAAACTCAGGATCCTTGGCCCCTATTGTTTTCTGGGCCAAGCTCAGGCTACTCTTGCTGGTGCCATGTGGTGGTCAGCAGACACAACAGGAGAGAGCTCAGTGTTTTCCATGTATAAGAACATAAGAACATAAGAGAAGCCAATGTTGGATCAGGCCAGCGGCCCATCCAGTCCAACACTCTGTGTCACACAGTGGCCAAAAGCACCAGGTGTCCTCAGGAGGTCCACCAGTGGGGCCAGGACACTAGAAGCCCTCCCACTGTTGCCCCCCCAAGCATCAAGAATACAGAGCATCACTTGCCCCAGACTGAGAGTTCCTATCTATACTTTGTGGTTAACAGCCACTGATGGACCTCTGCTCCATATGCTTATCTAATTTCCTCTTGAAGCCGTCCATCCTTGAAGCCACCACCACCTCCTGTGGCTTCTCTGACATCTCCAGTTAAGGGACCTCAGGCTGGAGTGATCCTAAAGAGCTCCTGCCTGTCAGGGTAGATGTATTGGCTAGATTTCCCATTGGTCTGGCCATATAAAGCAGCTCCTTACCTTACACTCATATTTGCATACCACACAAGCAAAACCTGTTCTCCTGGCCTGACGCCTACACTTACAGAATGTGCAGACAAGCTGTGCCTATAAGTGTGACAGAGAACACAGGAAGAACAGAGGTGCTTTTCAAAGGAGCAGCTCTTCTTCATGCATCCTCAGGCACAGAGGGGGAAATGAGTGAACATCAGGGGAAATCCAGGAATGCTGGCAGAATTTCAGTACAAAACATGGCGTGCAAATTATGACCTAAGACAGATTTGCTGTTGTTGTTCAGAAATCCAGTCACAAAGAACAAACTGCCAAGTTACACTGAGCAGCTTAGGAACAGAAGAAAGGAAAACCAAGATTTTGAATTGTCAGTCATGTTTCCTCATTAAGATTATGGTGCTTTATTAAAGTGGTGGCGAAAAAAAATCTGAATGTAATTTATGCTCCACTGATTTCCACTGTTTTTTTCCCCATAATTCAGTTCAAAACTTAGTCTACCTTCTGTTCTGACCCTGAAAACACAACACAAATCCTCAGTTGTCAGGTGACCATAAAAGAATCTCTCCATGCAAGAATGCACAGACAGCTTAATGCTGGATGTAAGGATCTGGAGACTGGGGTTTTGATCCTAACTGTGGTATCGGAAGAGGAATTCAGCAGGAACCAAGAGCATGGAAATAAGCAGCAATCCCTTCTGAGCTCCTCTCTGCCCATGTCATTTTGCAATCAATGAGCAGTGAGAGTTCCATCACTGGCACAAATCCAACATGCATCAGTGGGAACCCTCTGCCATTTAATCCTCCTGGGCTCTGGCTAGTGGCAGAGGGGAGACACACCAGTATCCCAAAGCTTTGCCTATCCTCCAGGTATCCTATAACTTGAGAACCACTGCATTAAGACAAAAGCTCAGAAGAATAAGGCTCATGTTGGGGGAGGGAAGGGATTACTCTTCTGGGTTTTGTCTAATGCAGCGGTTCTCATTTCCACATTTGGGCTTTCTGAAATCTGGGGAAATGGTGTCAAGGTTGTGGAACGACATTTCATAAGTGACAGGATGCTTCATCAGATGCATATAACAGAGTGAGAAATCATCAGTGACATACTTTGAGATCAAAGAAGAGGAAAGCAAATACACAAAGCGCATAATGTACGCTGCCTGTCAAATATGAAAGGGAAGAACAGCTTCTAATTTCTTATGCATGGCATCACAATGTGGTGAGATGAAACAAGAATAATTTTAAAAAGCATGTGCATGATCATCAGTACAGCATTATGGGGAGTCAAGAATGTTATCTTCAAATCCCAGTGTGGAATATGACTGGTTGTATTCGAGCAGCACCCATGCACATGCTCACACAACTGTAGTCTCACCTTCATCCAAATGGATGAAACTAATACATACATTCCAGAGGAATCAGCAGCAGGAAACAGACACATACAGGCAACTTAGTAAAATGCTAAAAAGAACAAATATTTGTATTATTACCTGACTGGATGGCCCAGGCTAACCCATTCTCATTAGATCTCAAAAGCTAAGTAGACTTGGCCCCAGCTGGTACTTGGGCAGGAGACCACCAAGGAAATCCAGGGTTACTATGCAGAGGTAGGCAATGGTCAAACCAACCCTGTTCATCTCTTGCCTTGAAAACCCTATGGGTTGCAGTAAGTCAGCAGCAAGTCAGCAGCAACTGTCAGCCCTTCCCATTACCATCTTAGCACACTTAATACAAGTCCACTGGCACTTTAAAGATTTAACAACATTTGTTTCAGCATAAGCTTTCATGATAGGGTTGCCAGCCTCCAGGTGGGTCCTGGAGATCCCCTGGAAATACAACTGATTTCCAGATGACAGAGATTAGTTCCCCTGGAAAAAATGGCTGCTTTGGAGGGTGGGGTCTATGTAAATATACCCTGCTGAGGTCCCTCCCCTCCCCAGACCCTGCATTCTCCAGGCTCCACCCCCAAATTTCCAAGTATGTCCCAATCTGGAGCTGGCAACCCTATTCCATGAGTCAGAGCTCACTTTAAATACTGTTAGTCTTTAAGGTACCAGGTGTTGTATTTTGCTGCAGAAGACTAACGTGGCTATCCCTCTGGAACTGTTATTACATCTGTTGCCAAACAGAGGGGAGGCAAAGCTCCCACCTACACTTTGGCATCTTGTAAGAACATCCAAAACAAATGCAGCCCAGATACAACAAGCAGCGCATACACTGCTGCTGTGAGGACCGCCAGGAAGAGGTTTTCATCCAAAGCTCCATTTA
Organism: Lepidodactylus listeri; assembly: GCA_029233225.1. Classification (NCBI taxonomy): domain Eukaryota; kingdom Metazoa; phylum Chordata; class Lepidosauria; order Squamata; family Gekkonidae; genus Lepidodactylus; species Lepidodactylus listeri. Next base: position 107,219,524 of record JARCFY010000003.1, read on the forward strand.
GAGCCAATAAAGATTCCCCTGGGAACTTTCCGCTCAGTCCTAGGCAATACACAAAAGGCAAGATCAAAGTGTTTTAGAGCACCAATATTAATAGGTGCACCACTTAAGTTTTAATACAGGAGGAGGAGAACAGAAATAGCCTCTAATACTGGAGCGCTTTGAACATAACTCACATTAATCGAAACAGCAGACTTTTTAAAAATTGCAGATAAGCAAAACTCCAGCACCACATTAGCTGCTGCTCTTCCTAACAAGGGTACATAAGGAGAGAGGAACACCTCGGTCACTGCCATCCTGACTAACGCTGATAGTCATGCTGCAGCAACTTCTTTTAAATTTGCAAGCAATAATCTTACCTTCCACAGAAAAAAAGGAAGAAAGGGGAATAGGTGCCAAGCTCTGATCATGTCAAAGTTCCAGGGGATCAAAGCATAGTCTCTGTTAGCCTTTTTATCTGTCACTGAACAGGAGGCAGAAAGAGGAAGGAGCCAACCCCCAACAGCATCAGCCCATCCATACATTATATTTAACGCATTTATATGCCACTTTTCCAAAGAGAAGATGACAACAAAGAAGCATAAGCCATGGCATGCAACAAATGCAATAAAACAATCCTTCAAATAATCAACAAAAGCTTCTTTTAAAAATGTACAAACAAGCAAGTAATACAAATACACAGGTGTGTGTGTGGGGGGGTAGAAAACTCAAGTGAAAAGGGAGTTTATAACCTTTCCTAAAGAAAACAGAGGTGATCATTGTTCAACACAACTGGGATGTCATTCCACAGCCCTGGGTCCATATCTATTCTTCAAGTTGTATTTATTTAAATTAAATTAAATTAATTCATTTATACCCTGCCTTTCTCCCTAATGGGGACCTAAAGCAGCTTACACCACTCTCCTCCCCTCCATTTTATTCTCACAACAACCCTGAGAGGCAGGTTACGCTAAGGGAGTATGACTGGCCCAAGATCACCAGCAGGCTTCCATGGCATGTGGGCATTTCAACATGGGTTTCCCAGATACTAGTCCAACACAACTGCCACACCTCATACTGAAGGAATACGAAGCAGACCCTGATTAAACCGCCTCTAGGAGAGACAACATCATTATTCAGATTCAAAATGAGTCCTGGCCTGGTACTATGTGAATGAGCACAGAATGAGCCTTGGATTCATTTGCATGATCTCTCCTTTCCCTTGTACAACATGAGCTAAGTAGTTACTTTCTGTTTAATGCAAACCATAGTTTGTTATGTCTGAACTGAGAGATTACAGTTCGTGCTAGAAAGCTGCACTGCTCCCATTTAGTAAGGAGATATATCTGCCCCAGACTAACAGGGCCACCCCTCTGGAGCAAAAAATAAGAATGTCCCTTTCATTTATCTGGTTAGTTGTCCAAGATATTTCTTCAATGTAAAAGTGTTGCAAAACAGCAAGTTCAACAAAATTAACACTAGGACCCCTTATAATACAAAGCCATTTGTGAGGTAACTCCAATTTTAGATAAGCTTCAACTTTCCTCCCAACAGCCAGCCATTGCCATGAGTACTAACAACTGTGGAATTTATTAAATTGTAGTGTTTTTAAAGCCCACTAATTTTAACAAGGTTTTTTCCCTGTGTTATTCAAGTTTGTACCAGTGCCCTAAGTTGACTGGGAGATGGGGGTTCACTTTCCCATGTGGGGCTAAATCTGGATTGGGAGAAGCTGCCCACCAGCAAAGGCAGGAAAAGTTAAAAGGCTTTGGCAGCACATATACTAAAATTGGAACAATACAGAAAAGATTAGCATGGTCCCTGACTGAAATATCCCCTAGTCTTTGTCCAAATGCTGGGATCCAGACTCCCTTGCAGGAAGCGGTGGGTGGGTCTGGATATGCAGTTGTTCCACAGACATCCTGGTGGGGATGTCAGAGGTAACTCTTCTGTATTGTTAAGTTTAGCTTTGTGTTATATTTTCCTGTTCTTTTCATCAGAACTGTAACCAGCAGGCATAATAATAGCTGTTTTCCCTGTCTGTGCTATAGCATAATCTGTAGCAATAAAGTCTTTTTTCTGATTTAGAGAGCAGACTGTGATTCAAACCCTCCTCGTGCACCTTAAGCTACTTGCTCATGCCCACACGCATGCAAAGGAATGGAGCTGAAGCAAATGGGAACCTCCGCCCTTTGTACTTGCTCAGAAACAGCCTTTACTAGCATTCCTCAAAGTCACTGGTAGCATGGGAGGCTGCACATGAACATGTAAGCACACACAGACCCAAGGTGATTTATGACATAACTCAACTGTGGATTGTACTGTATGTTTCTGGAAACTGATAAACACATATTTCTGAATTAAAAACAAAGGCACAATTCACTCATGCCCAAAGAATCAGATTCTAATTCCCATGTGACTCTTATTTCTCTTTTTTAAAAGATGGGAAGATACATTCACAGATCTTCCTGAGCAATATCTGCTTAGGCCCTGAGGGAGAGTAATTCCCTGCCTGTGTGGTTTCAACCAAAACCAATTAGTTCTGATATAGAAAAATAAAAAAAAGGTTGGCAACTTCTCTCTGTGCTCATCTTTTTTCCTTTCCAAGGTAACAAAAGATAGGGGAAGCAACAGTTTCAGTCAGCAAAACCACACATGTAATTTATTTGTTTGTTTGTTTGTTTCGATTTGTACCCCGCCTAGCCAGCAGGCCGGCTCTAGGCGGCTCACAGCATAAAATCATTCATTTACAAAGTTAAAACATAACATAAAATAGCTTAGTTTAAAATTACAACAACATTCAGCGCAAATAGCAGCATCATACCAGCACCAGATAACCGCCACTAGCTTACACCAACCAGGAGGCTACCACCATAGGTGTTTTAGAGATGGCCATTGTGCCATCTACTAAGGGCTGTTCCTCCCGGTGGCGGCCCCAAAAGCCTGGCGGAAGAGCTCCACTTTCCAGGCCCTGCGGAACTGCAAGAGGTCCCGCAGGGCCCTGATGTTCTCTGGAAGCTCGTTCCACCAGTGAGGGGCCGCCACAGAGAAGGCCCTGTTTCTGGTGGCTGCTAACCTTGCCTCCTTCAGGCCCGGAAGGGTCAGGCGATGTTGGCTGCCTGACCGCAGTGCTCTTTGGGGTGTATATGGGGAAAGGCGGTCCCTTAGGTAGGCAGGCCCCAGGCCATATAATGAAGGGTTTCTTCCCAGTGGCTGTTATTTCTGCTTTAAAAACCTGATAAAATAACAGTCACAGATCTTCCAAAGTCTTATCTACTCAGCCCCTTGGTGGAGTTCCTTCTGTATGTTTCTGCGTGAATCACTGTTCTGGAGATGCCTCCTACTTCAGTCACACCCTGTGCAGAGGCCCAACAGACCTACCCACTGTAAGCAGATGCTGTCTGAAAAGACTGCAAAGCCAGAAGATGTAACCATGCAGAGAAGTGCAACTTGGTAATGTGTCTTCAACTTTATAATGAATTCCCAAAGAAAGGGTAATGTTCAAGGTGTAAAGAATAACTAAATTGTCATTGTACTTGAGGTTTTCTTGTTAACTTGATTCCTCAAAATGCATTTCTTCAAAACTGAAAATGAAAAGGCTTATTTTTTGCAATAAAATGCTTTATTTACTAATGTAAAGGAATTACCTTTATGTCTTCCAGGGCAGGTATGCGCAAAGTCAACAACAGAAGCAAGGAGCTTATCCAGGTCAGAACCGGGTTTTTAAACTGAGCCATGAAATACGAAACACTTGTGTGGAGCAAAATCATTATCAGACCATTTGTGCCCAACAGAAACCAACAGGCTGCCATCCCGTAAGCCATCAAAACCCAGGACTTGTACTGAAAAGACAGCGAGAATAACCGTTGATTAAAATTTTCAGTTCAAATTCAGTGCATGAAACCTTGTTTATCACATTTTGAATTCTGTTTCCTCAAAAGAGTTCAAGGAAGCATATATGAGGACCGTCTCATTCATCCTCACAAGAAATCTATAAAGTGGATTGGGCTAAGAGGCTGTGATGGTCACTGAGCAGTATTTTGAACCCAGCTAGTTTGGTGTAGTGGTTAAGAGCAGTGGACTCTAATACGGAGTACTGGGTTTGATTCGCTACACAAAGCCAGCTGGGTGACCTAGGGCCAGTCACAGTTCTCTCAGAGCTCTCTCAGCTCCATACCTCAGAGGGTGTCTGCTGTGGGGAGAGGAAGGAAAGGCAATTGTAAGCCACTTTGAAACACCTTTGGGTAGTGAAAAGTGGAGTATAAAAAAGCGAACTTTTCTAGTATACAGCCAACATTTTATCCACTAGGGAAAAACTCAGCACATTTTTTCACTCTAGATCCACCATCGTTCCGAGTTATCATGTAGCCTACATTCCAATCAGGTAACTCAAGAGTCAAACCACAGACTACCTCTCAAGTCACACATATGCATTATATGGTCAAGGCAAGCTGGGCAACAGGGTGAGCTGCCAGGGCCCCATACAGCTCCACAGCTGCTGCCACTCCACAAACTGGATGGGCAAAGAGCCTGGCAGAGGACGTGGTGAAGGAAGAGGGCAGGGAAAGAGCCTGGCAGTGGGAAAAGGGCAGGGAAAGAACCTGGCTTTCCCTCTCTTGCAGAGTAGAAGTGCAATTTCTTCCTCCAAAAGATTAATATTCATTAATATATTATACACTTTCAGGCTCATTCTCAAGGCACCTGTCACAAATAGGGCTACTAACTTTTCATCCAGCTCCTACTACTGTGTCTTTAAGGACAGCTTGGTCTGCAGGCATCAATGCAGACATTATTGCTGATTTCCACTTTCTAAAAGAGCTTTGCCTACTTTTTGCAGATCAACTTCTTATTAGGTCAGGATTTTCCCTCGTCAGTTGGCAACTCTGCCAGCAAATTAACAACAGAAGAGTTTAGTGCATGCTGAAAGGTGAGCAGAAATAAAATCAGAATGTCTCTGGATCCACTCTCACTACTGCTTTAAGTTGTCACGTAGCCTTAGGTTAGGCAAGCCACATCTTTCCACTCTCAAACCACTTGCTGTTACACCTTGGAGGTAACAATAATACTGATCTACTTTACAGGGCTGTTGTAAGGATTATCAGATAATGGCTTGAATCCCAACCACACCATTAAGAAATTAAGTACCCTTTCCTTAAGAAGGGGCAGCAGTTATCCTCCTCTGCTGCTGAATCCTACTGAGCTATTTGAAATGTTATTCCTATGGGTTAGTGGACCCTCAGGAACAATCTAGTGGGGATCTACAAAGGAAGGGCAAGTCAGAGGAAATTGCCACACCCTTATTTATCATTTATTTTATTTATAATTTCAATTTATAAATTGCTCCATCCCTGAGCTCTTATATAGGACCACAGGCACTTTTAAACTAAAAAAAAAAAAAAAAAGCACTATTTACAACACAGTTTGTGGCAGGGTATGAAATTTTGTGAGTCACTGCTCACTTCTTCATATACAGCTCGAATGTGAATCCAACTGTCATAATTGGAGAGTAGAGTGATTTCAGATGCCAAATGACATTAGCAGATGAATGACAATAATAAGCGTGATTGGACTGGCTGGCCACTGCAGAAAATAAGACTGAAATAGACCTGATCCATTAAGCCTTTTTCTTAGGTAGTTACCAGTGATTCTGCAGGCCAATCCATATCTTCACAAGCAACATACAATTTCTCTGATCCCGGGTTTAGCAATGGAGAATCCTGCCTCATTGGATCAATGCAGGTGTCTTTATTTATCTGCACTTATCACATTTGTATCCCACAAGGCAACAAAAATGGGGGGGGGGTATTTCCCCTTCATCTTTAGGCCTTTGGGGTTCAAGTCCAATATGCTATCCACCACATCATTCTCACAATACAAATATCTCAGAGTATCTTCCAAAAAAGGAACAGAAGTTGCATAAAAGGTAATAAAATGCAGTGTGACACAGTGGACAGCTGCCAGAGCACTGCAAGGACAGCCTTGCTTTCTTCTATGCTTCCAATACAGACCCTATGAACCATAACTGCTGCCGGCCACATCTCTGTTCCAGCTGAGGTAATTCATTTAGGGACTTGAGATAGCTTTATAAAGCCTACCAGCTGAAACCGCTAAAATCCCAGGTTCTTGGTATTTCCCATTACCATCAAAGCACCTCACTTGTGTAAAAAAAGCAGCAGAAAAAGTAATTTGTCTGCAGGATTCCCCCAACAAATGTGTCACCATTTGCTTAATTATACATATGGATATAAACCACTGCTGTTTGCCCAGCAGTCCATGGACCTGGCAGACTGGACTTCCCTCTTTCCCTCTCTGCTGCAGCCCACTAAACACCCTGAAATTTTGTTGCTGGGGATCGGCAGACTCTCTGGAATGGCATAAGGGGTCTGCCACAAGGACAGAATTTGTCAGAAATCGCCACCCTCTCTTCCAAAGACTGCATTTTTGGAGCACAATTATAGACGGATACAATCTCCCAACTAAAATAAAGAATTTTTAAAAGGCAATTCATTTCTCTTCAAGGCACCCATTTTGACAACTTCCAAAACTGCTAGAATTACTATGAACTGATTACTTCATTTTCAGATAACTATAGCACACTTATCAATACATTGTACGAGGAAACATTAAACATCCTGTATAAACATGTTATAATTCAGGTACATAATTCTATAAATTGTGAATTTGGGAACAATTTTCAGAGATGTAGCTTGAATGGCACTATAAAGTGGACTTTGGGTACACTGCTGAGAACAAAATAACAGTTTGCTGTTGCAGAGGAGACAAATAGGCAGTACGTAGCTATAATTGTCCTTAAAAGCGAAATGCTGTCTAGCAAAAATCTTGTATATGTTACAAGTGAGAAAAAAAGAGGATGAACAAGTTTGTCAAAGTTCCCTCTTTTAGTTACATGAGTGACCACAATTCATATGCCTCCAAGTGCGGTATGGTGGTTACTGTTTGGGGGAAGCCCGGTTCAAATCCACCCACCCAGCTCTGAAACCCAAGGCAGACAATACAGAGAATGTGAACATTTTGGCTTGTCACTAAAATCATCAGCTCCAAATCTCCTTCTGTAGAATATCTGTACAATGAAAATCTACTTCATTGGTTGAAAAGAGTAAAAGACTAACAAAATTTGCAGTAGGGTATGAGCTTTCATGAGTATTCTTCAAATACAAATCTGAGGAAGTGAACAGTGACTCACAAAAGCTCGCACCCTGCAACAAATTTTGTTAATCTTTAACCTGAAGAAGTGAGCAGTGACTCACAAAAGTTCATACCCTACCAAAAATTTTGCTAGTCTTTAAGGTGCTACTGGACTCTTACTCTTTTCTACAGCTGCAGGCAGACTAACATGGCTACCCATCGTCATCTATCTTCATTAGGGTAACAGCCACCATCAGTGCTCCCTCTAAACTGTGGAGTCTTGTGAGCAAAAAATCCACTTTGTGAGCTACTAGCATTCAAGTTGTGAGCAAGCGATTTGGCTGCTGCATAAATTGGGTTTGCTCTGGAGCAGGGGCGTCAAGTTTTAAAATCCCTGGGGGAAGTGGGGGCTCTTGTGTGCGCGCTTTGTGCGCGCGCACGCTGGGACCATGTCCCCGCCGCCACCTCTCCCCCCGCCCACCCTGGCTACTCCTGCCTCTGTCCCTCCCTCCGTCTGTCCAGGGGCCAGCTGGGCAAATACCCAGCATACTGGCGTCACCCGGAAGTGACGCCATCACGCTGGGCATGTTGCCGGGGCGACGCTCTGGCAATCGCCCTAAAACTCTAGTGTCACCCCAGCAACATGTCCAGTGTGATAGTGTCACTTCCAGGTGATGCCAGCATACTGGGCATTTGCCCAGCTGGCCCCTGGATGGACGGAGGGAGGGACAGAGGCAGGAGTGGCCAGGCTAGGGGGGAAGAGGCGGCAGGCACTCCATTTTGCCAGGGGGGCTCAGTCCCCCCCCCGGGAAATTTCGAGGGTGGCTCGAGCCCTCGAGCCGCCCCCCCCCTGTAGTTGACTCCTATGCTCTGGAGCCATTCTTCTGGAGCAAAGACAAAGATGTGTGAGCCAGGGGCTAAAAAACTGTGAGCTAGCTCACACTGACTCAGCTTAGAGGGAACACTGATGGGGGAGACAGGTGGAAGGTCACTGTGGTGGGGGAGGGAGAGAGGGAGGAGTTGGAGACCTCCATGTTTGCCAACTCTAGGCGGGAGCCTGGAGGTCCCACTTAGTTGACTGAAAATCGCCATCTTTTATGTTATATTGTTATGGTTGTATGCTGATTTTGATGGTTTTAATTGACATTTTAATGTATACTGTATATGCTGTTAGCCGCCCTGAGCCTGCCAAATGGTGGGGAGGGCAGGATGGATAAAGATGGATGAAGATGGATGGATGGATGGATAGATGGATGGATAGATGGATAGAATTCACTGGCTGAAAAAGTTTCACTGTGATTATTCAGGTTTTGTTTTACTAGACATTATCAGAAAGACATGGAACCATTCTTGGCAGCCATGTCTGCTACATCATTTTGTTCCAGCTTTTTAAATGTCCGCTACATCATTTTGTTCCAGCTTTTTAATGATGCCTGGGAAAACCACGATTCCTCAGCCATTTTCGAGCCTTCATTTGTTATTCCCAGGTTAAAATCCTTAGCGGAAAACAGGTACAAATCTAACAGAAAAAAATATTTAAACAATTGGCATTCTTAAAAGTAACATTTCATTTATTTCATTCATATTCTGCCTTTCTCCCCACAAGAAGGCCCAAAGCAATTCCCATACACACACAAAGTGGGAACAATTATGAAAAATCAAACATGCCTCAAATGACATACCTTTTTCATGTAAAGACTGGATATCTGTGACACTATTAAATGACAAAAAAGAAGCCACAGTATATATCCTCTGCCCCACTCCATCCAAAAGGTCCATTCAAAGTCCATGGGATCCTAGGCATAGATTGAATCCATTCATAAAACTGATATGAAACTTAAGCATACTGGAGGAAAAGACTAAGTAAAATTTAAGTGTAATATTTGCTTCTCATTCCTGAATTAAAAAGAAATCCAGAATTATTATAAAACAAATGTGATGATACATTAATAGGTTCCAACCAAGCCAGCAGACAATCATCTCTAGTTCTAAGTCTCTTTTGCTAGAAGCTCTCTGCGAGCTGGTAGCACAACATATGATATTTGGTTGAAATCCCTGCACACATCTGTATACATTAGTCAAAGCAAGATGGCCCAATTTTCAGCAGTTGCCACAATCACAACACTGAATATTCTCTTCCAGTGATTTACATGCATAGAGAAATTTGATTACAAAAATAGATATGTTAAGATTTTTTAAAAATTTGTTTATTCAATTTATACCCCGCCCTCCCCGCGAACACGCTCAGATATGTGTTTGACAGCAAAACAGATGCTTCCTGTTAGCACTCTGTTGCTCAGAGGGTTTTCCACAAAGCTCCCGTTCCTTCTTGTCAACTGATAACTTTGATCAAGCTCAATGGTCATGCCTCTGACAAAATGTACCCAATCAGCACATTTTCTAAGCCTGTTCCTCAAAGCCTTCTAAATCCATGTTATTTTTTTTGTGGTTTTTCAACGTTATTTTTATAGTTCCATAACAACTCCACACTTTAAAAAGTTTTGAGGGTTTTTTTTAATAACATACAAATATACACAATCAGTGCAAAGAAACACATGTAGGAGTGAGATCTCCCTCAGCTTAGCTGTAAACATATCAATAAATAGAAAGCTGCTACATTGTAGGGTATTATACTACTCTCTTTAGAAGGGGTAAGTCTTGCTTTGATGAAGGTATGCTTTGATGGTTATAGAAAAATAGGCACCTATAATAACAAAAGAGCTTTATTCCAGTTGCATCGTGCAAGTAAGTTTTTCAAGATTCAGCCTGTCATACTAATTCATGCAATGGTAACCTCAAGGCTGGATTAATGTAACATTCTTAATGGGGCGGGGGGGGGGGGGGCTGTCCTTGAAGACAACCGGGAAACTTGAACTGATCCAGAATATGGCAGCTTGACTATTATTCGGAGGTAGCTGCATTGCATACGTGGCTCCCATATCAAGATCACTGCAGCAGTTGTTTTGTGTTTCCAAATTCAGTTTAAAGTGCTGCTTACTAACTTTAAATTCCTTAGCCTGGGACCTATATTCTTAATTGTCTCTCCTGGTATGAACCTATGCAGCAACTCCTAGCAACTCCAAGCCTCAGTAGTTCTTCCTATCAGTTCTTTCTGTTGGGCAAGTAAACTAGGCCACAGTACTATCTTGGGTTCCACGTTCAATCCCTGGCATCTCCCACTGAAAGAACCTGGCAGTAGGTGATGTGAAAGACCTCATCCTGAGACTCTGGAGAGATGCTGTCAGTCTGAGTGGACAATACTGACCTTGGTGGACCAACAGTCTTATTCAGTATAAGGCAGCTTCATGTGTGCATGTAAAAAAGCCACATTTACTTCCATTGCTAGCATGCAGCCTGCGCCTCCAACTGCAGCTTTTTCAAGGTGGAATCCACCTACCAACAAGCCCCACCAGACAAGGACGTTGTGCATTTTCCTGAAATATGAGGCAGGTGCTACCATTGGGGATAGGGTGGCCAGGGCTCCCGCTGCCGCTCACTGGAGCAGCAGCAGCAAAAGTAAAGGGGGGGGGGACATTTTTACCATAGAGATTGGTAAATTCCTAGAGCATCATAACATCACCACTTCTAAGCACAGAACATCACGGTGTCATGTACTCTGACATCACTCCTGCCCTTCTCTTATAAGTTCCCAGAAGTTGCCAGCAACAGTCGGCGCCCCTAACTGGTGACCAGTGCTCAGAAGAGCCACAAGTGGCTTCTGAGCCACTGAGTATCATTTATACATTGTATCAAGAGTATACAGAAGTAATAAATAAATGTAACTGTACTCTCTTCTCCAACATTTTTTTTTCATCACTGTCTGCTTGGCAGCATTTGCTTGCAGGAGATATTTTCAGGAAACCTGCCAAGAACAATATATCCTTTGCACTATGTTGATCAAAAGGAATTTCCAAATTAGAATAGAAAGCAGACAGCTATCACTGTCTCTGTGTATGAATTCATACTGTGAGAAGCGTGGCACTGATTTCAAATATGTACAAAGAAATTAATTTTTGCTTTACCTTGAAGTATGTTAAAGTCATCACACAAGTTTTAACACAACACAGCTCTGTACTTTTTTCCCCATGCCTATAGACCTTGTGAAATCACTGAAGAGAAAGAACATTCAATTTCTTAAAGATCTTTAATATCTTTATCATAATGTGCTAAGGGACTTGGTGGCAGTGGAGGAGGAGGAGACAGTGGTGATGAGGAATCCTTTATGTCCAGTACTATCACTCCAGGTGATCAGAAGAACTAATGGATTCTCTGTTGCTAAGTGTCTCTCCTTGCCATTGGCTGAGTTGCTCTTATACTAAGACTCTCTGTCTGGTGCTGACCAAGCTATTCAAAACCTAGGAAGAAGTAGGGCAGGTAGTATTGTCCCAAGCAAGGCCTAGAAAAAGAAGAAACAAAAGGCTTGAGAAAGCAGCCTGTCATGGTAAACAGGGGATCTGGTAAAGGGGGGCTGGAAAAGCAGAAAAATGGGAAGAGGAGATAGCCAGTTGCGGGTTGTAAGAAAATTGGGCAGAGAAAGGGCAGGGAGGAGAAATATAAATGGGCAGAAGCTTCAGAAATATAGAATGACTTTCACATATTGATTTGAATTAGTGTACTAAATCTTTGGCTACATGCTTCCTGTTCTAACTAAAATGCCAACGATTCCTGCAATTATTCACAAACGCATACAAAATAACTTCAGTGTAAGGTGTGGGCAAATAATTCAAACATCTTGCCTTGAAGTATTTGAATGACACAAGGTTAAACTTCTCTCATGCTGTCCTCAGATCATACAGTTTCCAAGAATACCCTCCTGAATCTTTCAACTGTCACTGTTACCTTTCATATTTTCTACCTTGTCTTACATATAAAAATGGAGGAAAACAGTGTTGACGTAAGATGCTAATGAGGAAAAGGTTGACTGAAAGAGGGATATGAAGCTGTGAAGAGGCATACGTATAGGAAGATGGCAGCACTGGGTAGGAGACAGAAAGTGGATGTTCGGGGTGGGGGGGAGATGACCTCTGGAGCAGCCTATTTTCAGCTGGGTACCATTCAGAATGCTGCTGGTGATCTACAGAATAATCCTTGATTTTGGTCCAACACTTTCAAGAGGCTGCCACCTTATCCAAGTTCTAAAATGACAACCAGTGGCATAGGGAAGTAAGTGGAGAAAGGAGATGTTGTTTTATTCAGCCTTTTTCCTAGTTCACCAATTTAAGCTAGTTTAGTATGTCATCGAAATATATGGTTACGAAGGTATATGGAATATGCAGAGATACAGAATATGCAGAGAGCAGTCTATTAGACTACAGAAAGAATGCAAGGTTCATAAACTGCTGAGTTTTCATAGCACTGAGCACATGTGTGCACACACACACACAGAGAACAGAAGAAAAATCTTTTAGCTCATATTCAGATGATGGCAGTAAGTGGCTCTAATGCTGATCCCTAAGGTGACTGTACATACTGTACTGCACATGCACATACAAGTACAATTATCAAATAAGCAAAGTTTCAGAAAGCCCTAGCTATAGCTTTCTCCACTGAGAGGTCCAACCGTTTCAATCTGAAAAACCAGTATGGCATGGGGCAGACTCAGGTTTGACCACATTGTTCTTCCTTCATCCAATAAGCCAGTTATCAAAGCCCATTATAGTTCACTGAATGATAATTCAAAATTAATTCCCATATGTATTTCAACTACAAATAATATCATAATCACATTATTCACTGTACCTTTTTAAATCCCCAAAACATTGTATCGGTTTCCAGATCAAATGCTCGGTCAAGTTCCTCTTCATATTCTGCCAAAATAAATAATATTCAGTATGAGGCATTAACAGATCTCACTTATTTTGTTTAAATAACATTATGTTCTGTCAGTTTTACCATATAGCAAAGAACAGAAATGTAGTGATCCTAATATACTTAATTTCTATCAAATCTGAAAATGGAATTATTATAAGATATATTTCTCATGGTATATGTCCAGGATGGTTAATCACTGGCCTACTGAACAGATTAGATCCTTAAGGCAACTGTATCTGGCCTCTGCCAGTAATAACACAATTCAAAGAAGCAAAATAACTGTGCATTTTTCATACAAATGTTTCTGGATTGTTATCTCATATTAAATTTTATTTTATCTCACAGGTACCTCATAGAAGCCACCTGTATTGAGATACTGGTAATCTTCTAATTTAATTGGCAGATTATTAATCAACTAAAATTGTTTGATTGGTTGAACGCCTTAGTAAACATATATCAATATAAATACTGGCCCTTCATAATCGGTGACCACTTATGAAGACACCTAGACAAAGAAATGAAATAAATGTTTTGCAAAATTCTCTCATGTATAATCCATTAGATATCAAATGTTCCCTTGCCAACAATTTATTTCTAACAAAGATTTGTCAAATCCCATTTTAAAGTCACACTGAAGAAAAGACTGCCTCTGAGGCTCACGATTTTAACGATGTTTAGCTGAGGAAAAAGGCATGTGAAGTGAAGAGTCAAACTCGTGATTTATCACTCTTGGTTTTCTGAGGGGATTCATAATATCTACCTGGAGAAATTCATTTCTCAACAAAATGAGTTTTTCCTTTCACTTTGCGACATGTAAGATAAATCTCAAGGAAAAGTATTGCCTTATCTGACAATTTTTCCTTTTTACCTGGTAATCCGACAGACCCTCCTGATCCAGTACCTCTGCCCTCACAGAAATCAACCAGACATGTTAGACTGGAAATGTTACGTTTAATAAACACATAACTTCATGGATTATTGTACTCACACTGCCTCAGTAACATCAACAGATACTTTGATACAGCTTTCCAGCCACAGACTGAAGATGATAAGCAACCATCTCAAATACTACAAAGGTCTTGCACCCACCTAATCCACTGTTTAATGTAATATGTAGTGGAAGATCTTTCTCAACTCTCTAATGTTTTCATTCATTTCCAAAGCACATCTCCAATGCACTGATCATTTCCAAAGCACATCTCCAATGCACTGATCAGAAAAAATTGAGAGGTTAAAAAATTAAAAACAGCTTCATTTTACAAAGCTGACATGTCTTGTTTAACATGACTAGACTGGGGTAGGGTGAAAGATCTTAAATTTATGTTTCTGATCAACTCATCTCCTTCTAAATTACTGGTATAGTAGCAGTACTTGTTTTCTCATGTATAAGACAGTTGGTGTGTGAAAAAATATTAAGAGACCAGGAAAGGCTCACTCACTCCCAGGAAACTTGCCCAAGGTGGGTTACTAACTATTCTTCTCTCTCAGATCTTTATTGGCTTTTATCTTATACATGAACTCTACACACAATGACTGAACACATAAAGGAGGAGAATGGGTATAGGCGTGCTAGCCCCACCCCCCACCTCCACATGATCCCCAGCTCACGAGCACGGCACCTACATGCAGTGGCAGCGTCCATGTGGACGCTCCCTCCCTATGACTAGCAACATTCACAAACCAGCATCCCCAATCACAGGAACACAACATACTTGAGGACACTGCCTCCACAAGTAGATGCCACCCTCACAAGCCAGGGATCATGTAGAAGCAAGGAGTAGGGCTAGCACACATGTCTGCTCTCCACCTATTCAGTCAGTATGTGGAGTGGCAGTGTGAAGAGTTGCTCCAGCCTAAGTCACTGACTTAAAAAGACTTAGACTGGAGGAATTCTACATAAGACTGTACTGTAAGCCTACTATTCTGTCACATGACTTTGGATAGAGAAATCAGCAAATCTTTGGAGGAGGAGGAGAAAGAGAGTTGATTTTTATATCCTGCTTTTCTCTACCTTAAGGAGTCTCAACTGGAGACCCCAATTGGAGAGCCAGTTTGGTGTAGTGCTTAAGAGTGCTGGAAGAACCAGGTTTGATTCCCCACTCCTCCACATGCAACTGCTGGTGTGACCCTGGGTCAGTCATAGGTTCTTTCAGAGCTGTTCTCTCAAGGGCAGTTCTCTCAAAGCTCTCTAAGCCCCACCTACCTCACAGGGTGTCTGTTGTGGGGAGGGGAGGGGAAGGGAAAGGAGATTGTAAGCTGCTCTGAGACTCCTTCGGTGAGTGAAGAGCAGGGTATAAATCCAATGTCTTCTTCTCCTTCTCCTAAGTGGCTCACAATTGCCTTCCTTTCATCTCCCCACAACAGGCACCTTGTGAGGTTGGTGGGGCTGAGAGAGCTCTGAGAGAACTGTGACTGACCCAAGGTCACCCAGCTGGCTTCATATGGAGGAGTGGGGAATCAAACCCAGTTCTCCAGACTAGAATCCGCCACTCTTAACCACTACATCATGCTGGTTCTCTTTGCTTATACCACACTATATTCTTGTCACATGGAACTAGATTTGTTCTAATACAGTCCTGCCTTCCTGGACAAATCTGTTTGATGACTTATCTACTGCATTCAGTTAAAGATTACCTGACAACCGGCACTGACCTGAATTATGGATTCTGTAAATGTGCAGTCAGCATCATGAAATCTCCTACAGCGAGGTCTGACATCTACATGCACAGTAATTTCTCAAATGGCAAAACAGCCAAGAAAACTTCAGCACCCAGTCTGTCTTTCACAGAATTGGTATTAGATTCAGGTGGGGCAGCCGTGTTGGCCTGAAGCAACAGAACGAAGTCTGAGTCCAGTGGCACCTTTAAGACCAACAAAGTTTTATTCAAATGATAAGCTTTTGTGTGCAACCTTATACTGTGAATAAAACTTTGTTGGTCTTAAAGGTGCCACTAGACTCAGAACAGTTATTAAAATATTAAAGTATAAGTTGGTGGTAGGTTTTGGATGGGCAGTCACCCAAGAGTCTAATCTTGAATTCAGCTCATTCCTAGAAATTAAGATAAAAATGACCGTAGTTATTGAGTGCTCAAACGTGTACATTTTAAACACAAAACTGTAGGGTTTTATGGAAGAACATTTAAACTTGCTAGCTTGCTATATACAGTACTTTTAAGTTCTCTATATACACTACATTATGACACTAACAATCCTAGAACAAAAATATTTATTTTTATTTATTTAAAACATTTCTATCCCGTCTTATCTCCTTGGAACCCATACTGTGAAAAGTTCTGCCCTGGGTTCAGTTATCTAGTCATACAGGGGTCATGGTTTTCAACATTTCTCAAGGCTGCTTTGCTAGCTCCCTCTTGTGGAAAAAATATGATATGGCAATTTATTTCAACAGCACACTGACAACTGAAATGCTAAACCATGTCTCCAAGAAAATTGTTTTGGAACAGATGAAGAAGAGGAAAAAAAGAGAAGAGATTGGATTTATACCCTGCCCTTCACTACCCAAGGAAGTCTCAGAGTGGCTTACAATCCCTTTCCCCTCCCCACAACAGACACCTTGTGAGGTAGGTGGGGCTGAGTGAGAGAACTGCTCACGAGAGAACACCTCTGAAAGAACTTGTAACTGACCCAAGGTGACACCAGCAGCTGCATGAGGCAGAGTGGGAAATCAAACCCGGATCTCCCAGATTACAGTCCGCGCTCCTAACCGCTACACCAAACTGGCTCTCAAACTGCAGGCTATGTTTTGATATATAATATAAAGCTAAAATAACTCCAGACATATCTAATTTTAACCATCACATTTCAGCTAAGACTGACTTCTTAAAAAACAAAAAAAGAAGGAAAAGTTTTGTAAATCAAGCTTATGTGCAAATGGCTTCCACAGGGAATGCATTATATGAGCAAATGAAGGGGAGGATGTTTGGCTATGTAAGTCCATGAAGATGGAGTTGAGGCTTACCCTCCAAGTTCAGAATGCCATGAAACCATTCTTCAACAGCTCTACTAGGTTTTCACAGGCACACAGTTGGAGGATCAGAAAAATACCCATGATAAAAACACGGGGGGGAGGGGGGCGCACCCAGATACACAATAAACGTAAGAGAATAACCAGGAAAATCCTGATGTCTGATAAAGTGAGAAGATATGTGATCCTCAGGTTGCCATCCGCTAGTCATTCCTCCACATATGGTAACTCTCCAGGAATCAACTACAGCCCACGCCTTTTCCATCCTACCTCCCACACTATGGAACAGGCACCCTGAGGAGGTGAGGGGGGAAGCCATCTCTAGCGGTGTTTCGGGGGTGGTGAAAAGCTACTCTACTTGTCAGGATTTCTAAGGGGGGAGCTATGTGGGGTTTTACTGTGCTTTTTATTTGAATTTTAAGCAGGGGTCATTTCGTAGAAAAAGAGGTGCAGGAGCTCATTAGCATAACTCATTTGCATAACTCATTTGCATATGCCACACCCCCTAACATACCAGAAGTGTGTCAGAAGGCAACACCCACCCCTCAGGCTCCACTCTACAGGTGAGTGAAACTGACCTGCTCTTCCTCCATTCCCTTCCCCATCCAATACTTTGTGCAATAAAAATAAGCGTAAAGAACACACCCTCATTCTCTTCCTGCTCCCTTGAAACCACTAGGTTTCAAGTAGACTTGAGATACCCAGGACATGTGCACCACCCATCCCTTTCCCTTCCCCTCCCCACAACAAGACACCCATTGAGGTAGGTGGGGCTGAGAGAGGTCTTTTGAGAACTGCTCATGAGAGAACAGCTCTGAGAGAACTTGTGACTGGCCGAAGGTCACACTTGCAGCTGCATGTGGAGGGTTGGGGAAACAAACCCGGTTCTCCCAGATTAGAGTCCAACTCCTGACCACTACACCAAACTCATGGGGTGGAAGCTGCTGAAGGGTTGGTGAAATTTCTCCAGTGCTTACGTGCCATGTGCCCAGATAAAAAATGGTATACTTAGAAAATTTATATGCCACCTTGAGCAAGTCTCTGGAAAAGCAGCACACAGTCATGAAAGGAACAATGATAAAATTATCAATATTAAAACAAAACATTAAAAACAATAAAGACCCTAGCAGGGCTTTCCCCGGGGCGCTGCGCCTCTGCACTGCTCGGGGAAGCCGAGGAGGGGGTGGGGCTTGGTCATGTGCCCGCCCCCTGGGCTCCTCACTCCCGGAGCTGTGCTCCTGTGCGCTCCCGCTCCAACAGACGCCTGATTTTAAGGCACCCTGTACTATAGGAAAGGTGAGGCCTAAATATTTTAATATATAAATTAAGATTCTGATTGATTACTCTAACAATCAAATCCATTAAAACTGACAGTCATGGTTTCTAGCAATCTAAAATTCAAAATTTTGGGCCTAGTTTTAAAAACAATTACTTTTAAAATTCTTTGAATTTAATGACACTACTCCAAATTAAATAAACATACTAAACCATGAATATTCAGAGTTTTTTCATCGGACAAGAAAAATATTCTACAGGATTATAAAGGATCAAACTATATGCAGTTATTCCCTTGAAAAGTTATTAGCAAGCTGACCTTCAAATTTGTTTAGTCTGTTTCTGTTAAAAGGTAAATGTCAAGTTATGCTTGAAGTCATTTCTCACTAACTAAAGCACAAGCCTTGAATTACACTTTCATTAAAGAGTATGTGCACAGCTTGTACCTTTCACATGCCTACTTTGCAGTTCCCATTCACGCAAAGAAAGGGTACCCAAAAGCTTCAAGGAAAAAGCCTCTGTGGGATGCCCTGCTGGAGACTGTTAGAAAGTACTCCATTAAGTCATACTATTTAAGTCAATACACTGCAAACTACAAAAGCCAAAAACAATCAGTACCTAAAATGAATGAGCCTGCAACAGAGACTTACCTCGAGAGACTAGGAATACTTCATAGAAAGAATAAAAATGGAAGCCGAAAGAAAGAACCAAGTAGAGAAAGAATTCCCACTGAGGCAACAATTCTAATTGTAATGACATTTCTCAGCCTTGGTGCTTCCTACGAGGGTGACATCTTAGTAAACAACACCTGAAAACAAGAAGATAATGCACTTTAGCTGGACCCGTACTGAGGTGGCAGGACAAGGCAGGATAACAACCCTAAGCAAAAATATAATTTTCATCCATGTTGTCAGGCTTTCAAAAGGTCCTGAGTTGCTGCCTGGTTGCTGTGGTTGAACAGCTGAAAGCGAATAAATTGTAACTAAATCCAGACAAAACAGAAGTGGATATCTTGAAGCACCTTGTGTTTCCCATTTTCAGTGGTGTTCAGCTAATACTCTCTGACTCAGTTAAGAGCCTTGGGGTTATACTGGATCCAGAACTACTTCTGGAATGCACTTTACTTAGGTCTCCCCTCAAAGTCTATTCAGAGACTCCAGTTAGTTCAAAATGCTGCAGCTAGGTTATTATCAGGAGCTGGGCGGAACATGCACATCACTCCCATTCTGCAGTCATCCCACTGGTTGTCCATTTGTTACTGGGCTCAATTCAAGGCACTGACTATCACATACAAACCCCTTCACGGCCTTGATCCCTCTTATCTGCAGGACTGGCCCTATGCTCTGCCACACAAACTTTGCTCATCCTAGCAGCGCCTTGTGCAAGTACCACCCTGAAAATGGACAAAGTCAATAAATGCCCATACATACGCATTCTTTGTTGTGGACTCCACCTTCTGGGATGGCCTCCCTGACGAGGTCAGGAACGCTCCCACTCTCCTGGGCTTTCAGCAAACTATGCAAAATGGAATTATTCAAGAGGGCTTTTTGCACACGTAAACAGAACTGGACTATAGTGAAATGCTCAGAAAGTTGCATTGGTAAAGGGATAGGGATTGTGATCTGCACCGCTGTATTGCTGCCTAACACTGTAAGTAAGCTTCAGACTAGGTAGTTTTTACACTACTTAATGCAGGGGTGTCAGACATAAGGCCCGGGAGGCAGAACTGGCCCATCCAGGGCTCTTATGCAGCCCATGAGCAACTAGTGCAAGGGAGGGAACAGGAGACTGTTCGGCGGGAGTGGGCAGAGCCACTCTGTGGCTTCAGCATGGCAGAACAACCTCATCTGCAGCAGTCAAGCAGTGTGGGAGCGTCTGCCCAGTGCTGCACCACTGGCTCTCCAGTCTGCCCATATGGGTGTTCCTTTGCACCTCCCTCCCAGCCCACAGAGCCTTGCAGTGACAATACACCAACTCGGAGTTTATAAGCTGCTGTCCTTTATACAGTTTATATATCTGGTACCTGGCATTACATTTCATGGCACACATGGCCCTGCACGACAAAGTGACATTTATGTCAGATCCAGGTTTTGTTAACAAATGAGTTCAACACTTCTGAATGTATCCATGTTTAAAAGCCCATGCTTTGTTTCAGCTCTGCTTGAGATTTCTGTTTGTTTTCAAATTTCTGCAGTCCAAACCCTAGTGCATTGCTCATTGGATATCTTGTCCTGTTGACAGTATTTGATTTACATTATGTAATTCACCTCGAGTCTCAGCAAGAAAAATGGTCTATAAATAACCAAATAATAATAATATTGGCTACTGGTGCTATTATACAAGGGTGCACCAATCCAGTTAGGGGGCCAAATAAGTACTAGAGCAAGCTTCCAACCATATAATTCCCTGCTGGTCAGAGAGTTCCACTTGCAAACAGATGCTACTCACTCAATTTCTTAGTCTGATCCAGCAGCCAGAGTTGTATATACACAGCCTTGTGAAACGCAGCAATTAAACTAATTCAAAAGAGGATCCTCTCCCCCTTCCCATCAAAGAGTTCATTTTAGAGGGCTCCATGCGTACAGCCCTGAGTGCTGCACCAATAGATGTACATCTCACAGTTAGGAAACAGCCCACCTGAGTAGCATACCTTTAGCTGCACAAAATACTCTCTAAATATGTGTGGAGTTCTAAGAAGCAGGTTGAGATGCAGAAAGATGAAGGACATAAACTCTCTACAAATTTTAAAACTATGGAAAATAGGTACCTGGAAAATACAAATATATGTAATACTATATGCAAGTCTAAACTTAATTTGCTGTTTTTGCAACATCCTTTAAACTTAGCATATACAACTGTATTCCACATATTCATGAAATTTAAAAGTATAAATGCCTTGGTTTTCTACAAGCAAAATTACTGTCATAATAGGGCTTGCAGCATATTTAGATGTTGTATTAAAACTTTATAACACTGAAAATGCTGTATTCTTCAATAGCATATTATCATAACACATATTAAAGCATATTAATTCTGGACAAAATCTGTCACATGACAATATATTGCATATGTCTGCAGTATACACATGAATTATCATTATCTAATGCTGTATTGTCTTACAGTAAGATCTTCAAACCACACATTCTCATTAAATAAACTTTGTCTTTAACATCATTTCATTCATTCCAAGAGAAAACATATTTCATGCAAGTGTTCCCCCCCCCCCACCCCCAGTATTTCACAAATTTTCTAGTTTTCCCACTGGATAAAAAAATTAAGTACTAGAAAATTTAAATCCCCATTTTTATCCCAGGCCTTTACATTTTTAGGATGTTGAATATGGAAAGTAAGAAGTCAGAGTGCATATGTAAATCTCTGCACATGCTTATCTAAACCAAAGCCACTGGGTTTTTTCTGCTGGATAAAAGAGGGCGGGTTATAATAACTGTACTGCTGTTGTTTTAGTTTCATTTATTTCATAAAAAATTATGTTCCACTCATCTAATTTTAGCTCAAAGTAAAAAAGCAATCTGCAGTTACTGAAATATGCATATCTTTCCCCAAGATAGAAATTCTGATGCAGGGACACTACTGCATACTATGATGGAGGGAAGATGAACAAGAAGCAGAAAGACTCTGGGAAACTAAGTTTGGCACTAGCTACAGCAGGCCAATACGTTATGTTTTCTGCAGCCCTGCCCCTTCCCTTTCAGCTAGTTGCATGGCTGGAGGGGGAATGGCCAGCAGACCCTAGGGTTAGTGATTTCCAATCTGGTCCACCCTGCATACTTAAAAGGCAGGGGCTGCACGGAGATGGGCGTTCAACTGCAAGCATTGGCGCTGACAGGTATGTAACCGCTCAATAACACTGTGGAGCAGAGGTCACACAGCACCTATTGCACAGTGCCAGTCACTTCAAGGATGACAAATGACACAACTCTTCTGCTATTCAGTGAAACTTAGAAATGGGGGGGGGCGGCATTCTTTTTGACAATCTGGAAATTATTTATTGGGATCTAAAAATGCCTGCTCCTAAATGGCTTCTTCATCCTAATCCTCAAGAAGTAAGACTTTCCAGCCAAAACCATTTTTTAAATGGTTTAAGTAACAGTCACCTTCACCAGGTAGAAGATCTGTGGATCCTAAGAAACAGCAGGAGAACAATCTGAGCAAAAGCCATTTTGCAAATCCCCACAAGTTCTGCAAAAGGAACAGAACAGGTCAAATATTTATAAATCCTGGGGTAAGGAACTGGTTGCTAATTATGGAATAAATAATACCATCTATTAATACAGGATAGCTAGGTTCTAGTAGCACCTTACAGACAAACAAGATCTTCAGGGTATGAGCTTTGAAGAGTGAAAGCTCCCTTCATCAGATCTAGCTGTTCTACTACAAAACAACACAGCTGCCTCTGAAACTATACAGAATGTGTCGATACAGAACTAGAACATGGTAGTGATCCCTTTTTGACGGTTAGATTCTAAAAATTAGGTATTCTTATAAAATGCCATCATATTTTGCACTATACTGTGCTTTTAAAATGTTATCATACTATTTTAGTAATCCAGTAAATAAGATCCTGTAAGATAGGGAATGGCCCTTAGTAGGCGGCATGATATATCGCTGCTAGAACATCTGAGGTGGGAGCCTCCTGACGGGAAATAAAGTAGACACTGCACTGGATATTGGTTTTGTATTTACTACCATCTTAGCTTTTATTAAGATTGCTTAGCTTTTAATGTGTTTTAACGTATGTATGGTGATTTATGGAAATTTTATGTATTTAATTGTATATTTTATTATGTTGTTAGCCGCCTAGAGCCAGCTTTGGTAATGCGGGATATAAATCGAAGTTAATAAATAAATAAAATAAATAGGTCAGGATTAATTTGGGGAAAAGTTAACAGAAGGTGCTGGGACTATGAAATATTGGTCTGCTTAAAGCCACCTAGGGCCAAGCACAAATATGACCCTCCTGGTTGCATAGAAACGTGTCCTCCCTCTGCGAACCCAAAGAAAGATTCTTGCCATATGCCTTACCCCCAGTGAAGCCTTGCAGCAGCAATATTAACAACAATAAATCAGCCTTTGATAAAAAAAATATACAAAG
This sequence comes from Lepidodactylus listeri, assembly GCA_029233225.1. Classification (NCBI taxonomy): domain Eukaryota; kingdom Metazoa; phylum Chordata; class Lepidosauria; order Squamata; family Gekkonidae; genus Lepidodactylus; species Lepidodactylus listeri. Next base: position 107,242,830 of record JARCFY010000003.1, read on the forward strand.
TTTATTAAATACTTAAAGAATAAATTGATTTCTAGACAGCCCAAACTCATAAAGCCATACAGCTTAAAAAACAAAGACGGTAACTTTTCTATCTAATACACTGATACCTGGTATTAGATGGCACAATCTTAAAGTCTCAGAGTCCAAGACAGAGGCTTAAGCATCCTCTACGTAGCTGTTCGTTGCAATGCAGTCTTAACATAGCCCAGGCTTCAGCCCAACCAAAATCACAAAGTTAGCATGGTTTCTCTCTGGCTTCTAGCCCAATTATGGTCTCAAGCCGTCTGCTGTCAGGTGATGGTCCAAATCCAATCAGGGTACATCCTCACTAGAACTCTCTAGAAGATTATGCCACCACTCCTGCCTCCCCTTGCCCATCCAGTGGACCACAGGTTCCCAAGAAGAGTTAATTACTACATTCTTGACTCTGGCCTTGAAGGTGATAAGAGCTATGTAGGCAGGAAGGCCCAATTACTGATACTTGCAAGCTGGAACACATGTGTTACTATTCACATTAATGCTTGGGAGGAAACTGGGTGCTTTGTCTCACACCCATTGGCTTCAGTGGGCTTAGAAGGATATACTCTATGTATGATGGCACTGAGGATGGCCTCCACAGCAGAAATATAAAATTATGCATCCTTTCACATGAACAGGACTATCTCGCAGGACTTATAAGATCTTGAAGTACTATAAGATCATTATAATGTGCAAAACAGGATCATATTCATATGTTAATTGTACAGTCACTGATGGGCATGATAAATACTGATCAGCACGTCCTAGGTGGTCATACTTGGCACCCTAAATTCAATGAACTGTTCCTAAATTACATCAGCATAGGAATGGAGGCTAAGAATGCAGTCAGATATAGGAAAATCTCATTTTCCCTTGTATTCTTCCTCCTACACTATTTCTTCTTTCTCTTCTCTTGCAGCCCCCTTAGCCTCTCCACTTTTCCTGCTTCCTCCTCTCCTTTTTATCCAATAGCCAACCTACTTCTAAGAGATGAAGGAGCAGCTGTTACTGTTCTAGAGGGAAGCAGATTAGGACTGGCCACTGAGAGAGTGACAAACAATACTGACTGCCTGAAAGGTCTAGAGGCCACAGGGGAAGGTTGCAGGCCTAGCATGTCTGGGACATCATAGATGTTTATATGCTAATGCTAGAAGTGGCCAAGGTAAAATGGGGAAGGTGGAGTGCTTAGTGTCAAAGGAGAACATAAGACATTGTGGGCATTTCAGAAACTTGGTGGGATGACACTAATCAATAGGATACAGTGATTCCTGGATATAAATTATATTGGAGGGAGAGAATAGTCAGAGGTATAGTGGCTCTGTATGTCAGAGAGGGGTATACAGTTCAGCAAAACTGAGAATCAAAGAGAAACAGATTTGCTTACAGAAATGCTATGGGTGGGAATAGTGGGCCCAAGAGGAAGCTTCACTCTGGGAACTTATCACCCACCAGATCAAAGGTTAGAGGATGATTTTAAAATAGTAAAAGAATTAAAGAAAGCAGCTAGATGAAATAACTGTGTCATAATAATAGGTGATTTTTAACTACCCACACCTTGATTGGGTCAACATGTGTTCAAGTCAGGGGAAAGAGACTGGGTTTCTAGATACTCTCAATGACTGTGCCATGGAGCAGATGGTCCCAGAACCTACCAGGGAGGAAGCGATCCTGGACTTTGTCCTAAGTAATGCTAAAAACCTGGTGAGAGATATAAATATGATAGCACTAGTTGGGAACAGTGACCATAAATTTAGAATTTATGTAAACAGGGAGTTGCCCAAAAATCACTTTTAACTTTAGAAGGGGTAACTTCTCTCAAATGAGGGGGATTGTGAAGAAGAAACTGAAAGGAAAAGTAAGGAGGGTCAAACCCCTTTAGGAAACTTGGAGACTATTTAAAACTACAGCCCTAGAAGCTCATACACAATGTATACCACAGGTTAGGAAAGGTACAAATAGATATAAAAAAGGCCTGCATGGTTAACGAAGAAAGAAAGGTAAAAAGGATTGCTTTAAGTAGTGGAAAGAAAGGTAAAAAGGATTGCTTTACCGAGTGAGGTAAATAAAAGGGAGCACAGACTTTGGCAAATAAAATGCAAGTTGGTGGTCAGACAGGCAAAAAGAGACTATGAGGAACATACTGCAAAAAACATCAAGACCAATAATAAAAATTTCTTCAAATACATTAGCAGCAGATAACCAGCCAGGAAGGTAGTGGGGCCCTTGGATGACCAAAGGATTACTAAAGGATGATAGGGAAATGGCAGAGAAGCTGAATGCTTTTTTTGCCTCTGTCTTCACTGTGGAAGATGGGAGGTGTTTGCCCACTCCAGAACCACTGATTTCACAACAGGTGTCGAAAGACCTAAATCAGATTAAGGTGATGAAAGAGGAGGTCCTACAACTGATGGAAAAATTAAAAACTGACAAATCACCAGGCCCAGATGGCATACATCCAAGAGTTCTGAAAAACTCAAATATGAACGTGGCTCTCCTGACAAAAATATGCAATCACTAAAATCTGCCTCAATTCCCAGACTAGAAGGCAGCTAATGTAACCCACAGCTTCAAAAAAAAGTTCCAGAGGAGATCCAGGAAATTACAAGCCAGCCAGTCTAGCATCGATACCATGTTAAATTGGTGGAATCCATTATTAAAGATAGGATTAGCAGGCACACTGATGGAGAAGAGAAAGAAGAGATTGGATTTATACCCCCCCTTCACTTGGAGTCCCAGAGAGGCTTACAATCTCCTTCCCTTCCTCTTTTCATAAAAGATACACTGTGAGGTAGGTGAGGTTGAGAGAGCTCTGAGAGAATTGCTCTTGAGAGAACAGCTCTGAGAGAACTGTGGCTTGCCCAAGGTCACCCAGCAGCTGCATGTGGAGGAGTGTGAAATCAAACCCAGTTTTCCAGATTAGAGTCCACCACACTCAACCACTACACCAAACTGGAACAAAGGCTATCATGAAAGTATCAGCATGGATTCTATAAGGGAAGATCTTGTCTCTCTAATCTTTTGAAGTTTTTTGAGGGGGTGAATAAACATGTGGACAAGATTGACCCAGTAGATGTTATTTACCTAAACTTCTAGAAAACTTTTGATAAAGTTCCTCATCAAAGTAAACTCAGTAAAGTCACAGGATAAGAGGACAAGTCCTTTTGGAGATTAAAAACTGGTTAATTAACAGGGAACAGAGTGAGTAGTTTTCTTAATAGAAGGTGGTAACCAATGGAGTACAGCAGGGCTTGCTACTAGGTTCAGTGCTTTTTAACTTGTTCATTAATTATTTGGAGTTGGCAGTATAAGTAGTGAGGTGGCTAAGTTTTCAGATGACACAAAGTTGTTCAGGGCAGTGAAAACCAGGGAGGACTGTGAGGCGCTCCAGAGGGATCTGTTGAAGCTGGGCAAGTGGGTGTCAACAAGGCAAATGAGGTTCAATGTGGGCAGGTGCAAAGTAATGCACATTGGAGCCATAAATCCTTATAAATTAAGTTGATGGGATCCAAACTGGCAATAACTGACCAAGAGACAGACCTTAGAGTCATGTTAGCTAATTCACTGAAGATGTCAACTCAGTGTGCAACTGCAATAAAAAAGGGAAATGCTATGCTGGGGATTATTAGGAAGGGAATTGAAAACAAATCAGCCAGTATAATAATGCCCCTGTATAAATCTATGGCGAAGCCTCATTTGAAATACTGTATACAATTCTGGTCACTTCACCTCAAAAATTACTACAGAAATCGAAAGGGCAACTAAACTGATTAGGGGGATGGAACGTCTTCCCTATGAAAAAAAAGTTAAAGAGGTTAGGGTGATTGAGGGGGTCACATCATAAAGGTTTACAAAATTATGCATGGCTTCTCAGAAGAAGCATAAAACTCACCATAATGTAATGGTACAATCTCTGAAGCATTTAAGATATACCCCAGAACTCAAAATTCTTGTATCTACACAATCCTGAAAATTAGCAATGAATTAATTAATGGCACAATGAATCCATAATACTGGCACAGGAATCTTTTTTAATTTTGCAAGCTCAGAGACGCTTTAAGACTGTACATCCGAACCGTAACAAATCTCAATACAAAAACTCTGGCTTTAAACAAATCCACGAAGTCCCACTGCAGTGCTCTTTTTTTTCTCATACAGCCATCTACAAAGTTTTCTGGAACAGCCTCAGGAATTTCCTTCCCCCGCTGGACGAACATTTCTGCCGGAATGAGGACGGACCTCCTCTTCCCAACTTCCCTCTCTTACTCCAGGCAGAATTTGGCTGCTCGCAGCAGCCTCCCCCCCCCCCCCCTCCCCTCCCCTCCCCTCCAAGGAGAAGTTATCCATTCACAGCCTCTGGATCAACGCAAGGCTCGGTGGAACAAACAAAAGCACCAACCTGCAACGGAGCAAGCACCACCCGACTTCTGACACAGCCTGAGCAGGCTCAACGCGTTTCCGGCTCCGGCCCAGTTTGTTGTTGCTCCGCCCCTTCACCGGGGCGCTGCGGAGTTCAGGTTTTTTCGAGCAGTACGCCTCGGGGGAGCTCCTGGTATCATCGCTATAATCCTACGTATATTTACGGGAGCGTAAGCTGTACTCAATGGGACTTAGATCCAAGTAAAGATAGAGGGCCGAGAAGGGAGGTCCACTGCAATTCTATGCACGGTCTGCGTAAACGTTCATAGGATCGGCGGGCACTAATGCCTAAATTCGGAATTTTGAGGCGGAGGAGAGGAAGTTAGCTTTTTAGATAACAGATTAGATCTCGGTATTTTAGCCTTGTAAATGTAAATGTGTTATATAAATGCAATTTATGTTATATAAAATTTAGTAGATGTGGTCAAAAGGTAGCATAGAAATATACAAGTAATCTATATACGTGAACGGACGTCGTTTCCTGTTCTCTTTGCCTTCAAGTCGCAGCCGACCTGGTAGGGTTTTCAAGGTAAGAGACGTTCACAGATGGTTTGTGCCTGCCTTGGTGGTCTTCTTCTGAATAGTAACCAAGACATGTGAGGCCAGGAGAACCTAGGATTGTCTGGCAGACAGAAGTTCTAGCTCTTTAGCCTTATCCATGGTGCACCACAAGGAGGTGAGCTAGAATATACCTTACTTGTATATTTCTATGCTGCCCTTTGAGCACATCTACTCATAATTGCATATAATATAAATTGGTTTTATATTACACATTTGCATTTATTAAGCTAAGATATCAAGATCTAATCTACCAGGGCAGACCCTGCTTAGCTTCCAAGATCTGAAGAGATCAGGCTAGCCTGGGCTAGCTAAGTCAGGACTTGCCCATTCTCTGCATACTTCCAGCATCTGTAATTGGGCAGTAGCTGAGTTGAGTGTAGAATATAGAGTTGAGTATAGAATATAGAAGATCTCAGGTTCAACTGCTGGCCTCAGTGTAAAAGAACGCAGTATTGAAGAGAAGCTGCCGCTTCATTTGTCCAAGCATTTCTAACCTGGACAGGAAAATGAATGACATGATGTGGTATAAGGCAATGCCATTTGTGTCTTTGAATTTCTTAAAAATCTGTAGCTCAACTTTAGTGGAACTGCCAACATCTGTGGCTTGAACATTGGATCCCTTAAAATGCAAGCCTTCTTTTGTATGATGGGGTGAGCAATATCTGTGAGTATAACAGGGAGTTTAAGGGATATTTAGACTGTAATCCTATGAACAGATATTGGCAGGAAGTCCCCTTCTATAAGACTTATTTCTATTTAAACTGTCATAGGATCAGAGTTGATGCTGAATTGCTAATGTGATCCTGAATTTGTGTCCCAGGAAATATGCTAACAACTTGCATTATTTCTCTATGGGACAAATGAAACTTTAAAATGCTGACAATATGTGGTTCCAAGGTAAGTGATGCTGTAACATGCACTTCAAAAAAAAAACATGCTGTTACACATAGGATGCTGATAGGGACTTTAAAACAAAAATTTAAGTAGAGGATATTGTCAGAATCTAAAGAACTACTCCAAGCCCTGCCACAATTTAGACATGCTGAGCAGGATTTTTTACTTATTTAATTGAACAGCCGAACACTGTAAGGGGAGGTGGGAGCTCAGGTAGGTCATTATTCAAAGAACCACAAGCCCAAAGATCCCTCTGGCATGCAGAACTAGTTCACTGGATTGCAAAGACTCTGGCTTTGTTCAGAAAATATAAACTCATGATATGCCAAGGTACTATACCATTTGTAAATGGTAGGCATATGTGAATTTCTATTTGAAATAGCTCTGTGCCTCTCAACTATAACGAGCCTTTTTACTAGTCTTTGCTAGTGCCTTTCACAAAGAAAGGGTGTGGGGCAGTGTTCCCTCTAAACTGAGTTAGTGTGAGCTAGCTCACAGTTTTTTAGCCTCCAGCTCACACATTTTTGTCTTAGCTCAGGAAGGATGTCTCCAGAGCAAACTAGTTTATGCAGCAGTCAGATCGCCTGCTCACAACTTTAATGCCAGTTGCTCACAAATTAGAATTTTTGCTCACAAGACTCTGCAGCTTAGAGGGAGCATTGGTGTGGGGGTGTAGAACTGTCACAGCTGCAATCCTAAATGTGCCCAGTCACATTAATCCTAATATTTTAGATGTACCTATTTTTGTTGTTCAAGCAAACACGCTTGGGATTACACTGTACGAATACAGGAACATCCTTTGAAGAAGAGTGTGGGCTTTTTGTGCTTTTCACAAGACAACCATGAGCGTACATGACAGGCAGATGGGATTAGGTACACTGATGTTTGATTTTCAGATCATTTACATAGAGATGTAAACATATTAGTCTCCTTTACGTACTTGTTTTAGAGGTGTTTACACAACCATACAGTAAGCACCACTGAACTCTGGAACTTTGTGAACTAAATATTGTGAGACACATGTGTAGTCATGCATATATTTCCCATAGTATGGAAGAAATACATCACAGCTCCCAACCACCGCAACCTGCCTGTGCAGAACTAAGGAAAAGACAGCCTGCCCAAATGTCCTTCACATGGGAGGAAAGGGGGAAGTCCAACAAAAAGCAATATTTCTTTACTCAACTTCTAATTAAACTGGAATTCATTGCCAGTGGTTATAGTTATGGCCAGTAATGTAGATGGCTTTAAAAGGGGATTGGAAAGATTTATGGAGGAAACTTCCATCAGTGGCCACTAGTCATGGTGACTAAAAGGAGACCACACATCCAGGAGCAGTAAGCCTCTGAGTACTGGTGTTCAGACAAATTGGTAAGGAGGGGCTTTGGCCTCTGTCTTCTGTTTGTTGGCCCTCCAGGGCAACTGGCTAGCCACTTTGTGACACAGGATGCTGAACTTGCTGGACTACTGTTCTGATCCTAGCAGGGCACCTCTTACTTTCCCAGACTCTCTTCTCAAACACAGAGACACACAAAGGTGTATTGGAAAACCTGAGAGGTCAAGAAGTATGTTGGCATTTGTTTCACTGAATATTTCAACTCAATAGCAGATCAGTTAACAGCAGCCAGGCCCATAGCAAGGATTTTGTGGTTTGTTGGGCAAATTTTTTTCTGATGGGGCTGCCATTATTTGTCATAATGGCCGTGTGCACCCCTCTCCCTCCCCTCCTGCAAGATTTAAAGGGCCCTTCAGCTGATCAACAGGGAGCATGTGGCCTGCCAATCAGCTGGAGGGTCCTTTAAAACTTAAGGAGGGAGAGGGACACATGCCACCCCTTGCTTCTTCCCAAAGCATATAAAGGATCTCTTTAAATGCTTTTGGGAAGAAGCAGGGGAACTTTAAGGCAGGGGCTGGCCCTTTAACAAATGGGGATGGAGCCCCCAATAGCCCCACTGTAGCTACGAGCCAGACAGCAGCCACAAAAATCTTTGCAGCAGTGGTACTCACTCCGAAGCTTGCAGACAGACACATTTGCAGTTACAGGCAACCAGAAGAGCCATGGGACTACTGTATGCTCTGTGCATCACCCTGCCAAACACACATTTAACAATATGAGAAGTAACTGTAACTTTTAAAATTACCCGAGTACTTCTGCACATATAAGTTGTCTCTCCTCACCACTGTTGAACCATAGCCAACACCTGTGTATCTAGAGTAATTGCCAAAGCACCCAGAGGGGAGCAAGCTGGCTGTGGAGAAAGGGGAGTAAAATGACCCTCACCACCCTGTGGCCAGCTTGATCTTTTCCTGGATGGCTGCTGTGGTGGTGGTGGTTTTACTCTCTTTTCTTCAGCAGCTGCCCAGGTGGTGGGATGAGGCGCAATGAAGGGTGGGGGAGTATTGGAGAGAACAGGCCCTCTACTTCCCTCACTGGCATGAGGCCCCCAGTTCAGGGAAGCTTGTAGCTTACCCATCCTCCAGTGCCTCCATCAGTGGCCTTTTTCGAGGTGCAGACCACTTGAGAACCGCAAGCCTTAATGGACAATGGACTTGCCCATTTTCCTGGAATATGGAACAGGTGCTACATTGGAAATGGTGCTGAGAAGAGCCACCAGAGGCTCCCGAGGTATTGCTGTCTACCGTAATATCCCAGCAGAAAACATTTGTAGTAATTAAATCCCATGCCCACTAGATGGCTGCACAATACAAGGAGTGTTTTCAAGCGGGGGTTGCATTCTGAGCTTTCAGCAGAGCAGCAGGGATCTAGGCAGCTGATGTGTTTGGGAAGGAATTGCTAGGGGGAGAAATCATGCATATTTATTAGTCTGATGTCAGCCACCATTCTGCTATAGGTAAAAAGGCACTGTCAAGTTAAGTAGGTCAGTACATTGATCAACCCTGACAGTGATCTCATCTGGAAGAGCTTACTGTCTTGGCCTGTGAAGGGAGAAGAACACTTTCCCCATCTCTGCTCAGCCTGTTGTTTTCTTTCCCCTCAAGGAAGAAAGAGAAAACAAGTGACAAGTTTCCTGGAGCCTCAGTTTATTAGGCTACCTCTAAACAAATCAGTTTTGCCTACAGCATGCCATGCCTGTCACATACCCCCACCCCACCACACCACACACACTTTCCACTGCACTCAAAAGTAATATTTTGAACTTGGGCAAATTCAGTACTTCTCCCACATAATACACATTGGGTGCGTTCAGACGCGCAGATTTGAGCCGGTTCAAAATGCTTCGATCCGGCTCAAATCTGTGCGTTCAGACAGCCACAGCTGCCTCCCATCCCCAGCCTACTGGACCAAATGCCGTCTTGAAGCATCTCATTTTTGAGACCAGGTCCCAAGGTGGTTTTTCCCGTCCTCTTCTGGCTCAAGCCGCCTTTTCCCTGGATGATCGCGGAGCCGTCGCCGAACTACTTCCGAGTCTTTAAGGCCCCCCCGCTGCGGAAGCCTCTGGCTTCCGCTTTTTGACCGCCTTTTTTTTTTACCGTCAGCGATATGCACATGAGTGCTTCTACATCTTTCCCTCCCCCCCCAATTTTTTTTTAAAAGGACATTAATTCTCTATTCCGGATGCCACGGAGACCAGTTTTGGGGTAAAAGTTTAAAGGGAAGTGCTCTCTCAGCGCAAGGAAGTCACGGAGCTTGGGTGACTGAGAGGCTTTGCTCTCCTGCTTTTGCGCATGCACTAGATTGTATTTGTAGGTGATTGCTTATGTGCATGCGCAAGCAACGAAAAATTTTTAGAAGCCCGACACACTCTCCCGTGTAGACACCGGGGAGCTGCTTGTGTGCACTTTGAACTGGGGGGGGTGGGTGTGATCGCGTCAACCGGAGTGGGGCGTTTCAAGCCGGCTCCAGCACGCCCGTCTGAACGCACCCATTTACTGCTTCAAGAGGCCTGCGGCCAGTGATTTCATAGGCTATTTTAAATCAGTATGAGAACTTAGCTGCTCTCACCTATGAAGTTCCTGGCCATATGTTTTCTCTGTGTCAGCTCATGCTCCTGTTTTCCTTTTTTAAAACACTTGTTTATAACATTTATATCATGCTTTCCTTTTTGCTTTTCTGTTTCCCCTTTTTTCCTTGTCTGAGCCTACGCCCCACATCATTTTACTGAGCTGAAATGCCCCACAAAACTGATGTTTGCCCTGTTGGAGCAAATATACAGATCCCAATCAAGATAGGACAAATTGCAGTTCTGTGAGGCCGTTTGTGAAGTTGAGAAATGGGGGTGGGCTTAAATCAGGTGTCTGCCTACTTGTGTTTGAAAAGGAAACAAATAGTTGGGAGCTCATTCACAGTGCTCCCAGCATCACATCTGGTTCATCATTTAGCTCTAAACAGGAGCCAGCACCAGAAACCCTCTTGCAGCTTCCCCATACCAGTGTGTGTGTGTTTGAGGGCCATTGTGGTACAGTGGTTAGACTATCAGACTAATATATGGGAGACCCAGGTTCAAATCCCCAGTCATTCATGGAAGATGGCTGGGTGACTAGGCCAGTCACACACACTCAGTCTAACCTACCTCATAGGAGTGTGACAATAAAATGGAGAAGAGGAGAACAATTTAAGACACTTTGGATAAAAATACAGAGTATAAATAAAGTAAATAAAATAAAAAAATTAATCCCTATCCCTTGCAAGGGAATCTAATAGAATACTGCTTCCATATTTAGATATCCACAAGTGATAGACCCACAAGAACTTGTGGGGGGCAACTTATTTTCCTCTCCCACTATTTTCTATTTCATTTACTTGAATTCTATACCTTCTCCCCTTTTCCTGCTTCCTTCTTCCCACTCACCCACCAACCTACCTTTGTCTCCCCCCATCTTCAGCATTCCTTCCTTCCCCCTGGCAGCAGGCTCAGCTGCATGGGGCTGGTTTGTCAGGCCCAGTAACATGGTGGGGACTTGAGGAGGGCACCTCATTTCTTCCTGTATTCCCTTCCTCACTGTATTTCCTCTTTCCCTCCTGGCAACCTTGTATCCTCACCATTCCTTCTCTCCTTCCCACCTGCCAACAAACTTACCTTTTATCTTCCCCCCTTCAACTATATTATTCATTTACTGCACTTATACCCCACCTTTCTCCTCAGTGGGGATCCAATGCAGCTTACATCATTCTCCTCCATTTTATCCTCACAACAACTCTATGAGGTAAGAAGGAGAGAATGTGTAACTGGCCCAAGGTCACCCACTGAGCTTCTACTGCTGAGTGCTGATTCAAACCTGAGACTCCCAAATTCTAGTCTGAAACTTTAACCATTACATCACATTGGCTTTCACAGGATGGCTGCTGCTGAACAGTAACAAGCAGCCAGGCCTAGATGAGTCATGCAAGCCACATGATATCAAGTTGCCTGGTGGCTGCCAGTGGGCCTATTCCCAGTGAGTCCTCCCTCAAAAGCCAAAACAGCTCTGGAAAGTGCCCTGCCACTTCACCCTGTCTTTTACTGACAGAAACCAAAGCCTAAAGGTTGGCAATACTTTTGTGGTTACCTAGCAATGGTCACTGAGGGTGTTAGTTCTGTAAAGCTACAGGTGCTACAAGAAGGGTATCTTTGTCAATTAGGTGTAGATTGAACATGCCTGGAAGAATGTCTTCTCCTGATCTTCTCTGAAACTCAATGGACTCCATGCCAGGTGAATATGTATACAACTTTTCTCAGTTTTTGTTCTAGAGTATGCAGGCTGTGGTTAAGGCGAGGATTAAGAAGTCAAATCTGTGGCATGAAGTGTATAGATCACATGAGACTATCTTACACCAAGTCAGCCCACTGGTCTTATCAAACAGCAATCCTAAACAGGTCTACTCAGAAGTAAGTCCAATTTTATTAAATGGGGCTTACTCTTAGGAAAGCATTCTTGTGATTGTATGTTTGGCATTTTTTATTCTGACTGGCAGTGGCTCTTTGAGATTTTGGTAGAAGTCTTACACCACTTACTACTTGATCCTTTAATGGGAGATGCTGAGGATTGAACTTGGGGTTTTCTGCATGCAATAAATATATGCTGCTATTGAGCCATGACTTCTTGTATTATCTCAGGAGTTCATAAATAATACTATAAGGTGGGTCATTATTCTCACGTAGTGCGATGGCTGAAGTTGAAGGACAGCTTATGGCAGAGGCAAGATTTGATCTGGGGACTTCTTAGGAATGGAGGCCATGGTTCAGTTTTCTGCCTATTTACACAGCCATTAAAGCTATGGGAATTCTACCAGAAAAAGGTGACAGTTCTGAAGCAGAACTGTGGGTGTGTATGTAAATATTTTACTGGAATCAGAAAAAATCATTCTATTGATATTAGCGGGCATGTGTTATTGCACATTTTTATTGCTTATATATTTTAATAGCAAAAGTCGTAGCCCCATCTGCAGATATTGAAACTTGCAGAAAGAAAACATAGTTCTGCAAACTTGGGGGACACCGAGGTTTGTGGAAAAATCTGAAACTAAAAAATAAATAAATTGGAGGGTTTAACAAAATCATTGTCTGAGCAAGCTCTTACCTCCTCTTCCTTTGTCGGTGGGCCTGATGTGGGGGGGAAGAAGCCTAGCCAGGACCACCAGCAGCAGCAGTGGGGGGTGGGATCTCACTGGACCCACTAGCAGCTGACCTGGGCTCGCTGCTGAGAGCAGCAGTGGGGGGGGGGGGAGCCTCAGCAAGCCCACCAGCAGCCACACTGGACTCTCCAGTGAGAGTGGCAATGATGATGGGGTGGGAAACCTCAGTGGACCCTCTGGGAGCTGTGCCAAGCTTGCCACTGAGAGTGGTGATGGTAGGGAGGTAAAAGAAGCCCCACTGAGCCTAGCAGTGGTGGGGGGACCAGGGGCAGAGAGAGAAAGAAATAGTGATGGGATGGGGGGCAGAAAGAGAGATGAGGTAGGAGGGAGAAAGAGCGACATAGAGGCTGAGGACAGGCTGAGGACAGATTGGCAATCTGCTGCAGGAGGGAAGCGGGGTCAAAAGCCGCAGGGGGAAACTGCCCTGGGGCTGGTCATTCACACTGGCCAGACTCCTGCGGGAGCATTACAGGTTGATGTAGTCAGACTGCTGCGGAGTGGCCCCGGGCGGGCCGGCCTCTGCAGCTCGTGGCGGGGCCATTTCGGCAGCAGGCGCATGGGCGCCTATATGCATAGGCACATGGGAGCAACACAAATTCGGCCACGAGCCAGTGGCACACAGTGCATATGCGCATATGCACATCTCTCCACAGCGGTGTGTTCACACCGCCGCCTCCGCTTGAATCCCACCTCTTCCCATCCACACAGCCGGGAAGCGGGATCCAAGCAGAGGAAGCCTCCTGGACACCGCTTTCTGCCGGTGTCCGTCTGAGGTGGCAGGAAAGCGCTTCCAACACAGGTGAGTAGAGAAGGGAGACAGAGGACAGCTGTGGCTGTCTGAACTGCCTCCCTTCCCCCACTTTTAAAGCGGACCTATCCCGGGCCACATTGCCAGTCTGTCCTCAGCCAGTGATTGGGTTGAGGAGGCAAAAGGGCAGCAAGAAATAGTGATGGGGTGGGGGAAGAAAGAGAGGAAAAGATTGCTGGGTTGGTGCAGCAAAAAGAGTTATGGGGCAGAAAGAGAAAGAACAAGAGAATGTTGGATGGGGCAGAGAAAGGTGATGGGGTTGAGGAGGCAGAAACGAAGAAGAGGAGATTGGATTTATACCCCGCATTTCACTCGACGTCTCAGAGCAGCTTACAAACTCCTTTACCTTCCCCTCCCCACAACAGACACCCTGTGAGGTAGGTGGGGCTGAGAGAGCTCTGACAGAAACTGCTCTTTTTCAAGGACAGCTCTGACAGAGCTATGGCTTGTCCAAGGTCATCCAGCAGCTGCAAGTAGAGGAATGTGGAATCAAACCTAGGTCTCCCAGATTAGAGTCTGTGCACTTAACCACTACATCAAACTGGCTAATGGGGATATGGGGCCAGTCACGTACTTTCAGCATAATCTACCTCACAGGGCTGTTGTAAGGGTAAAAAAAAGAGAAGAATGATGTGAGCTGTTTTGGTCCCCACTGTGAAGAAAAGTGGAGTATAAATGAAGCAAGTAAATAATAAATAAAGCTGAGGATGGGTGGCAGATAAAAGGTAGGTTGATGAATGGCTGAGAAGGAGACTGGGAAAGGGGAGAGGATATGGAGGTTGCCAGGAGTAGGGAAAGGGGAAATAATGTGGGAAGGGGGATATAGGGGAAAGTGATGTGCCCCTCACAAGTCCTTGAGAGTTCCTTACCATGCAAGTGGGCCTGGCCCTGCAGCTACCACTGTGCAAATGGGCCATAGTTTTTCTACCTAGAGGTTGCCGGGGGAGAGCTGGAGACAGAGGGAGCAGATAAAGTAGGTTGGTTGTTGGGTGGGAAGGAGAGAAGGAAGCAGGAAAATAGGTGAGGCTATGGGGGCTTTCAGGGAAGGGAAAGAGGAAATAGTGGTAGAGGGGGAAATGAGATGCCCCCCTGCCGGTTACTGCTTGAATAGTTAGATTGTTGTTCTCCTGAGCCTGTGAAATTAGGTATGGTGAGGTAAAAAAAAACTAAAAAAAAAAACCTGTTCCGGTGAAAATCTTGAAAATACCAAAAGAACAAATTAAAGATGGGGAAAAGAAATGTAAAAGGTGTGGTATTTACCACAAGAGCCAAGTGAGCTATTTCAGCAGCCAAGTTAAATAGAATGCAGTTGAGGTTAACATGCACTTCCCTTTGGAGCTCCCAAGTGGAAGGTTCTGAATTCTGAGAGGAAAATATTCAACTTCATACCATTCCACACCTCATATCCCACTTCTTGTTTGGTTTGGCTTTTTTTCCTGCAGCAAATGTTTCACTAACTTGTCTGGGTTTGAGGATCATCCCGTCTTTGCAAAGGCTATCCTTTTCCTCTGCTTAGTCTGATTGCAAATCCTTGTTTTCATTGACTACCAGTCCAGTGGATGACGGTAATATTTTTGAAGAACTGCTGCAAACGAGAAAGCACACGGCTTTACAAGGCATGCTTATTGCTCTAGTTCTTTTTTCAGTAGCGTTGTCCTTTGTATCAGAGCAAATGTGAACCCAAAGATGAGGGAGAGGGGGGGTGTTACTGTAAGCTTGGAAAGAATCTTATTACATGTATGGCTGTTGAGGATTTAGAAAATGAGCTAAAGACAAAAGCGAAACATCTGGTTAGCATCATTGTGTAGCTGAGCAGCTGATTTTTGGATGCCTGCTCAAAGCTGTTTCTGTTTCTTCTTAAACACGCCATCTAATCATGCTGTACAAAAGGTTCTGGAAAACATAGATCCAAACATCTGGGATTATTTTTCTTACAGGACTCATTTCTCTAGAAAAATCAATTCCAACTTTTTATTGGGGGGGGGGGGGGGCTGTGCCTTTTTTAAAAAAAAAATACCAGCAGAAAACAGATGAGTCAAAAAACTTAAGTGTGCGCACAGGATTGGTTCAGATATAACACACACAATACACAAACTTTATTGGCATACAGAGATATAACATCAAGCCATTGTTTGCTGTCACATGAAGGAGTCTTGGGCTTGCACATTTAATTGAGTGAGCTTCAGGCTCATGCAGTTGCTTCTGCCTTTACTCATGCCTCTCATTTATTAATTTATTACTTATTTAAAACATTTATTAGTCACCTTTCTACCTTGGGGAACTTAAGGCAGCTTACGATGTAAATAAAACAACAGTGATTAAAAAAAATAGAGAGACCACAATTTAAAATCACAGTTAGGACTGCCAATAATTTAAAAACACTAAATTAGTCAAATGCAATCCTTTTTTCTTTTTTTTTGTAATTTTTTTTTATTTTTCAAAACATTAAAATTAATACATTTATCTTATACAAATCCTTTTTTCCATATTATATAACATTTTGTTCTATTTGTATAATCTTATTTTTATCTTGTATTGGCGGTTTCCCACCACATCTGAAGCATAACACATTTTCCACTTTATCCAAAATAGTAATACTTATATCTATGTTTACGTTTCTGGTAACGGTCATATATCTTAAAAATACTTATATACTAATTCTTACTTTCTATATTCTTATATAATTCTAAAATAAAAAACAACTTTTTTTTCATGTCCCAGTATTTTTCAACATATTCTTTCAAATCTTTCCAATCTTCTAAAAAGGTCTCTGAGTACAGGTCATTCAACTTTCTAGTCCATTTATCCATTTCAGCCATATATAACAATTTTTTCAACCATTCCCACACATCTGGTATTTTTTCATTTTTCCAATTTTGTGCATACACCATTCTTGCTGTTGTTATCATATACCATATTATTGTCCTTTTCTTTACATTTATCTCTTCTAGTTTAAGTCCAAGCAATAACATTTCAGGCAACTTCTTAAATGTACATTTCAATTTTTTTTCCATTTCTGCATGTATTATAGACCAATAAGTCTTTGCTTTATCACAAGTCCACCACATATGATAAAAAGAACCTTCTTTCTTTTTACATTTCCAACATCTGTTAGACATATTCTGATTAATATTTGCAATTTTTTTTGGTGTCATATACCATTTGTACATCATTTTAAAACAATTTTCTTTTAGGTTATAACATGTAGATATACCCATAGCATTTTTCCATAAAAATTCCCAAGATTCCATTTCAATGTCTTTGTTAAAGTTTATCGCCCATTTTACCATTTGTTCTTTTACCATTTCATCAGCGTTAAACCATTTTAACAAAATTTTATACATTTTAGAGATCATTTTTTTCCCACCTTCCTCCCAAACTTGTTCTATTTCATTATTTTTTTCTCTAAAACCGGATTTTTTATCACTTCTATACATGTCATATATTTGTCTATATCTTAACCAACCATAATCGAAGTCCATCTGATGCTGCTCCTTCAATATAAAGTCTTTACCATGTCTTGTTAATAAGTCTCTATACTTCAACCAGTCTTGTCCTTTGTGACGTGATACTGGATTTAAAACTTCTGCGGGTACAATCCACATAGGTATCTCTTCTGGAAAGAAGTTTTTATATCTTGTCCACGTATCCATTAGCGTTCTTCTCAAATAATGATGTTTAAACATATTGTCCATTTTTGTTTTACCGTAATACAAATGCGCGTGCCACCCAAACCTACAGTCATGGCCTTCCAGGGACAATAACTTTCTATCTTGTAACATAGTCCATGTCCCTACCCAAGTCAAACATATTGCATCATGATATAGCCTTAAGTTTGGTACCTGGAACCCACCTCTATCTTTAGCATCACACATTATTTTCATCTTGATTCTTGGTTTTTTCCCTCCCCATACAAACTTAGACAATTCCTTCTGCCAGCATTTGAATGTTTTTACATCTTTCACAATTGGAATAGTTTGAAACAGAAACATTAATCGTGGTAGCACATTCATCTTAACCACCGCAATTCTACCCAACAATGACAAATTTAATACATTCCACTTTTTAATATCTTGCATAATTTGCAGCCATAATTTCTCATAGTTATTTTTATAAAGATCAATATTTTTCATTGTTAGGTTCACACCTAGATATTTTGTCTTTTTCACCACCTCACATTCTATAAGATTTTGTAACTCAGTTTGTTTGTTATTTGACATATTTTTACACATCACTTTCGATTTGTTCTTATTTACATAAAATCCAGCCAAGTCACCAAACTCTTTTACTCTCTGTAACAGATATGGTAGTGTAGTCATAGGGTCTTCCACTATAAACATCACATCATCTGCAAAGGCCCTATATTTGAAAGAAAAACCTTTGGTTGTTAAGCCTTTAATATCTTTATCTTCCTTCACATTTATTAGTAGAACTTCTAGAATCCAAATAAATAGCAACGGCGAATGTGGGCATCCTTGTTGTGTTCCTTTTTCGACTTTAAAATCGTCCGTCTTTTCAGTGTTAATTATTAAAGAGGATTTCTGTTCTTTATATATTGACTTAATGAGGTTAAGCATATATTCACCAATTTGAAGATGTTCTAGAACCTCAAACATAAAATCCCAATTTAAATTATCAAACGCTTTTTCCGCATCTAAAAAGAAAAAACCCACTTCCTTTTCAGGATGTTTATCGTAGTATTCTATAGCATCCACTACTACTCTTAGATTGTCCCTTATTTGGCGATTAGGTAAGAACCCTGCTTGTTCTGTTTGTATAGTTTCTTTAAGGTGTTCTTTTAGTCTGTCAGCTATAATCTTAGCAAAGATCTTATAATCATTATTTAGTAAAGAAATCGGTCTATAGTTCTTAACATTAGTTATGTCTTGATTTTCTTTCGGGATAAGTGAGATGGTTGCATCTTTCCAAGTTTCTGGGACCTCACCAGTGACTCCTATAGTCAAATGCAATCCTAAATAAAACTGGCTTCCTCCTAAATATTGAAAGTGAGTGGGCCAGGAGCATCTCCCTGGAGAGGTTGCTCCATATTTCTGGGGCTGCCACTGAAAAGGCTGTCTCTTGTTTACCCAGTAGACAAACTTTTTTGGTGGATGGAACCGTTAGGAGGCCCTCTCCCTGTGATCTGAATCCCTGGGCAGGAACGTATAAGAGAATACAGTCCTTCAAATATCCTGGTCACAGGCCATCTACATTAGCTGCAGCTTCTGAATGAATAGTCCCAAGTAGGGGGCATATTGCAGTAGTTCAGTCTAGATGTAACTAAGGTATGGATAACTAGGGCTAGTTCTGACTGTATCAGGAATGGACACAGCTGACGCATCAGCCGAAGCTGAGCAAAAGTACTCCAAGCCACCACCGCAGCCACCTGATTTTCTGAGATGACTGCTGTATCAAGCAGCACTCCCAAGCTGCAAACCTGACCTTTCAGGGGAAGGATAACCCCGTCCAAGACAGGGGAGTTCTTAAGAACCTGGTCAGCTTTTCTACTAACCCAAAGAACCTCCATCTTGTCAGGATTACATTTCAGCGTATTCACCCTCATCTAACCTATTACTCCGATCACCAGTTTGCACTTCTTATCATGCATTATACTTCCTTCCCTCCTTTTCTGTTTTTACAGCAACTCATAGTTTGCTGTTTCATCTGAATATACAAACAATGGTTTGAGCTTGTTCTCCAAACAAAAATTGGGAACCATGGTTTGATCATAGTTTACAGTAGTGATCTGGAAGGCAACTACAAGCCAGAGATTGCCAGATAAGATGTAACAGCAAACTGTGGCTTGCCGAGAAAGGGAGGGAATGAGAGTGCATGAAGGGTACAGGGAAAGAAAGGAAGAGAAGTGAGTTTGTAAGCCTCAGTCTGGCTTACGTAAAACAGAAAAACAACAAATGGTCTGACAGTATATATGAACTCCAGGTCTTCCTTAACCCTGCAGCCCTGCCCTGTCCAGGGGGAGGGGACTGGAGGGGGACAGGGGCCATTCTGGAGGGGGCTTTGACTCCAGGAGCCCTTATGGCTACAGGCCTGGGTGCCACTATATTGGATATGTCTATGAACTGTTAATTGGCTTTCCAGGGCAACTAGTTGGCTACTGTGGGGAATGGGATGATGTACTAGATAGAGCACTGGCCTGGTCTCCCTCTATAAACATTTTTTAAATACATCCAGAGCAGGAAACCAGCCAGATAAGTCAATAGTCATGGGATAAAAGGACAAGTCCTTTTTTGGATCAAAAACTGGCTAATTAAAAGGAAACAGAGTGAGTATAAATGGGCAATTTTCTCAGTGGAGGAGGTAAGCAGTGGGGTACCGCAGGGGTCAAATGCTTTTTAATTTGTTTATTAATTATTTGGAGTTGAGAGTAAGCAGTGAAGTGGCTACATTTGCAGATGACACAAAGTTGTTCAGGATGGTGAGAACCAGGGAAGATTGTGAGGCACTCCAAAGGGATCCGTCGAGGATGGGCGAGTGGGCATCAACGTGGCAAATGGGGTTCAGTGTGGCCAAGTGCCAAGTGATGCACATTGGAGCCAAAAATCATAACTATAAATACATGTTGATGGGGTCTGAACTGGCGAGACTGACCAAGAGAGAGATCTTGGAGTCGTAGTAGATAACTCAATGAAAATGTCACGACAGTGTGTGACTGCAATGAAAAAGGCCAATGCTATGCTGGGGGTTATTAGGAAGGGAATTGAAAACAAATCAGCCAGTATCATAATGCCCCTGTATAAATCGATGGTGCAACCTCATTTGGAGTACTGTGTACAGTTCTCGTTGCCACACCTCAAAAATAATAATATAGCATTGGAAAAAGTGCAGAAAAGGGCAACTAGAATGATAAAAGGGTTGGAACACTTTCCCTATGAAGAAAGGTTGAAACGCTTGGGGCTCTTTAGCTTGGAGAAACGACGGCTGAGGGGTGACATGATTGAGGTTCATAAGATTATGCATGGCATAGAGCAGGTAGAGAAAGAAGTCCTTTTCTCTCTTTCTCATAATACAAGAACTTGTGGGCACTCCATGAAATTGCTGTGCAGTTGGGTTAAAACAGATAAAAGGAAATACTTCTTCACCCAAAGACTGATTAACACGTGGAATTCACTGCCACAGGAGGTGGTGGTGGCTACAAGCATGGACGGCTTCAAGAGGGAATTAGATAAACATATGGAGCAGAGGTCCATCAGTACTGATAGGAACTCTCAGTCTGGGGCAAGTGATGCTCTGTATTCTTGGTGCTTTTTTGGGGGGGCAGCAACAGTGGGAGGGATTCTACTGTCCTGGCCCCAGTGGTGGACCTCCTGAGGGCACCTGATGATTTTGGCCACTGTGTGACAGAGTGTTGGACTGGATGGGCCACTGGCCTGATCCAACATTGGCTTCTCTTATGTTCTTAAGCAGTGGGACTTTTGAATGACAAAGGAGTAAAAGGATTGGTAAAGAATGATGGGCAGATGGCAGAGAATATCAATGACTTTTTTTGCTTCTGTGTTCACTGGAGAAAGTGAGAGGCATATACCCATGCCACAGCCCCTGTTTTCAGGAAGGGAGTCTGAAGAACTGCACCAAATTGAAGTGACCAGAGATGAAGTTCTAGTCCTACTGGAGAAATTAAAAACTGATAAGTCTCCAGGTCCTGATGGCATGCACCCAAGAGTTTTTAAGGAACTCAGATGTGAGAGAGTTGATCTACAAACCCGTATATATAACCTATTACTGGACCTGGACTTCACCTGATACCAGACCATCAAATGGGATGATGGACCAAATGGTTGGAACATCTGGCACAGAGGATGAAAGGGATTCTGGAAGAGGAGAAAGCCTGCAAATGGAGAGTGGCAGTTATAGATGGCCCCTCTGATCAAAATCTATTGATTCCTTTGGAGCATATGATCCAGCTTTTAGGACCGTCCCTAGTACAAAATGCCTCTCTTCAAAAAAGGGCCTCAAGAGAATGTCTCTAAGCGATGGTTTGACAAAGATTGTCAAAAAGCAAAAAGAGCTCTTACAATGCCTAACCTATCACTATATTCAGCCGCTGTATCAGAAGACTGGAGAGTAGCAAATGTTACACCAATTTTTAAAAAGGGATCCTGAGGGGAATCAGGAAATTACAGGCCAGTCAGTCTAACATCTGTCCTAGACAAATTAGTAGAAAGTGTAATCAAAGACAGAATTAGGTGGGTAGCTGTGTTGGTCTGAAGCAATAGACAGAATTGTCAGGCACATAGAGGGACAAAGCCTGTTGAGGGAAAATCAGCATGGCTTCTGCAAAGGGAAGTTCTGCCTTACCAACCTTCTGTTGGGAAAGTGAACAAGCATGTAGAAAATGGAGACCTGGAAGACATTATATACATGAACTTTCAAAGGCTTTTGACAAGGTACCTCACCAAAGACTCCTTACTAAACTTAGAAGTCATGGGATAAGAGGGCGGGTTCTCATATGGATTAAAAATTGGTTAAATTACAGAACAGAACACAAAGAGTAGGAATCAATGAACAGTTCGCACAATTGAGGGAAGTAAGCTGTGGGTTCCGACAAGGCTTGGTATTGGGGCTGGTACTATCTAATTTATTCATCAGTGATCTGGAACTGTAGGTGAGTAATGTAGTGGCCAGGTTTGCAGATGAAACAAAATTATTCAGGATGGTGAAAACCAAGGCTGATTGTGAAGTGCTCCAAGAGGACCTCCACAGAGTGGGTGAGTGGATGACAATGTGGCAAAGGAAGTTCAATATTGGTAAGTGTAAGGTGATGCACATTGGGACAAAAAAAATCCCAACTTCAAGCCTATGCTATCAGGATCTGAACTTGTTGAGACTGAGAGGGGAAAAGATCTTGGGGTTGTAGGGAATAGCTCAATGAAAGTGTTAACCCAGTGTGCTACAGCAGTGAAAGAGGCAAACTCTGTGTTAGGGATTATTAGGAAAGGAATTGAGAATAAAACGGCTGATATTTTAATGCCACTGTGTAAATCTATGGTGTGGCCTCATTTGGATTACTGTGTACAGTTCTGGTCACCATATCTCAGAAAGGACATTGCAGAGCTGGAAAAAGTACAGAGGAGGGCAACCAAGATGATTAGGGGGTTAGAGCACCTTCCCTATGAAGAAAGGCTGAAGAGTTTGGGACTTTTCAGTTCAGAAAAGATGACTGAGAGGTTTATAAAATTAGGCATGGGGTGGAGAGTTGACAGAATTTTTTCTATCTCTCCCAAAAGACTAGAACTTGAGGGCATCCAGTGAAGCTGAAGGGCAGTAGTTTAAGGACAGACAAAAGGAAATACAGAGAGTGATTAAAATTTAGAATTAGCTGCCAGAGGATGTCGTGATGGCCACAGGAATAAAGAGCTTTAAAAGGGGATTAGATAGATTCATGGAGGATAAGTCTACCAGTGGCTACTAGCCATGGTGACTGAGAGGAACCTCTACATTCAGAGGCACTAATCCTCTAAATCTCGGAGCCAGGAGGCAACATCAGGGTCTCTTTGCCCTGTTGTTGGCCCTTCAGAGGCACTGGTTAGCCACTATGTGAGACAGGATCCTGGACTAGATGGACTATTGGTCTGATCTTTATTCTTATATGCAGCATATATTTGTGGCTGATGCACACACTCATTAAAAGACAAATACATGTATTAGCATCAATAATTACATAATGCAGGTAAGAGATACAACATTTGTGTTTCCTGTAACAAAGACTGAAAAGATCAATTGTGGGAGAAGGTTTCTAGTCTGGCCTTGTACCTGATGAGGTTATTTTTCACATGCATGGAGTTTACACATGAGAAAGCAGTCAATCATGAGATTCAGCCTCCCTGCATTATGGAGAGGTAGAGTGCCACTTACATACAGATTAGGGATATGCACTTTTTAAAAATTCCATATTTTTCAGATTTGGATTTTGGGAAGGGCATAAATATTGGTATTTGAGTGTATTCATGTCACCCAATACCATTTTGGTATTTGGGTTCAGGCTTGGGTGATTCCAAAATTATTTGGGTTCCATTTCCTATGGGGCATGTTTTTCAGGGGCAGGGACTGAAATGGCTGTTTTTCAACCAAGTGACACCAAACTTGCAGGGGACCTAGTGCTGCCTGTTCACTAAATACCCCCTCCAAGTTCCAAGCAAATTGGACCAGGGGGTCTAACTCTACTGGCCTCTGAACAAGATGTTCCCAGCCATCCTACTTGTTTCCATTGTTTCCTATGGGGAGGGGGGTTTCAAAAAAAACCAGTAGCCGAACGCACAAGAGCAACCACTGGCTGAAAGCCTCCAAATGCAAACAAAACCATGGGCCAGTGTGACAAACCCAGCAGAACCAATATCAAACCAGAGTTTCCAAGCAAAACCAACCTTGTGCTTTTTAAAATGCCTAAAGCTAACTGTTATTAAAAACTAACTAAAAAAAATTCAGAACCTGCTGCAACAATTAAATTTTTAAAAACCAACAAGTGCACCCCAAAATGCCACAAAACCAGTTCCCCTAAAATCAAACACAACACCTTGATTTGGGCTTGGGAGTGGATTGGAAGCCAGTGTCATCGCTGTAGTATTGAGACTGCACGGTCCCAGAAGCCAGACCCCACCAGCAGTCTAGCCAAACATTGTACACCAGCTGCAGCTATACAGCTACAGAAGAGCAACTGTAAAACCAAAAGAATGCACAAAGGTAAACTTTTCAACAGTAACAAAGTGGGAAATCCCATTCTCCAGCACAAACCATTTAAAAACTAAACACCTTTAAGAAACAAAGCAGGTCTGAAACAAGTCAAGAGAACAGCACAAAACAAAAGCAAACTATTTTTAAAAGTAGAAAAGAGTCCAATAGCACCTTAAAGACTAACAAAATATGTGGCTGGTTATGAGCTTTCGTGCATCATGGCTCACTTCTTCAGATATTTAAAAGAACCAGAAAGGGGAAAAGCCCTCCCCCCACTAAGCTTCCCTCCCCCAGGAAAACAAAAATCACAGAAATACATGAAATAATATTTTAATCAAATTATACAACCAGTTTTGAAGATGTCCAGCAGGCAAACACAGAATCAGAAGGTCTTCCCAGGCAGGTATCATTTCCGAAAGATCTAGCCATAAAATGGAGCTGCATATATTTTATCCTCTTTGCCCATGCTCAGAAAGCCATGGAGGGATGGGAGGATCATCATGATTGGGCAGGCTTTGATGATTTTATGCTCCTGCTAAGGTCTGATCCCATTGCCTGGAAGATCTGCTTTCCTTCCCTCCCTCGTGTTACACAGGAGTCCTGTACACTTGAAGGAAAACATTAAAACACTACTGTGAACCTTAAAGTATTATTTGGCCCCGAATTTTTCTGGATATACTGAAATATTTCTAGATTTTTCAGGATCCTTTAATTGGTATCCTGAAAAATCCTGAATACCATCCAGATACCTGGATATATCCCAAAAATACTGGTAAGATGTTCCAGCGGTATATATTCAGACAAGATATAACTGAGTGCCCATCCTCAATACTGATGGTTAGTATTGCAGGCTTAAGTGTCTCTGATTAAGAGTAGACAGGGTATCAGAATTCACAAGTAAGGAAAGCTGGAACCAATCTCCATCGTTTCATTTTTCTAATGCTGGCAGCTATATAGACACACGGTATTTCAAAATTTAGTTAGACCTACAGTGCTGGCCAAAGGCACAAAGCTAACCCCATGATTCCATATATTTTTTCTGGCAAAAGAATGGGAGTGCCATCTGCACACATATATGAAATCCATATGCTAACTCCTGAAAATGCTTCACTGTTGTTTTACACTAAATCCTATGAACGGGGAGAAATGAATGTAGTAATGCATGGTTCCCAAATTACCACATGACGATTAACCAAAAATATCCAGAAGGATCCCCTGTGCACACTTTAAAAGGGTGTTTTTCAAAAGTAATATTTCCCAACAACTGGCTTTGAAAATCAGCACCTATCCATGACTAACTTTATGCTGCAGTTCTTTACTATAGTATAACCTCATTTATCCCATGTTTGAAACCTTTTGTACCCCAACCCTACCTTGCATCATCTATTACTTCTTATGATTCAGCTGTCCTATTTATCAAAAACAGCCCCAGTTTTCTAGTAAAATATTTCCTGGTGGGATTTTGCATTACTTTCATTGAGTTCTAAGTGGTACTATTTGTGCTGTCACACGTGTTATACTTAGCATTACACATACCCATGATGTTTTCACACTTGTGCATAATGCTCACAGTTGCACTGTGGTCTGCAGGCCTGAACCAATGTTAGTAGTTGCTAAGATCATTAGCACACTGGAAACTTTGTTTTCTTGCAGTTCCCAAGAGCTTACAGCAAGACATATCACCCCATGGCAAATTGATAATTTGGTTTTACGTAAAACATTGTTCCACTATTCCTTTTCATTACACTTCAGTAAGCATTATTCAGATTCTTAATACTGTTGAAATGTGCACACACTTCAGTACAAGGAGGAGTGTCATGTTCAGTGAGACTATCCCAGTGCTGTTCATTTCTCCTGTGCTTTCTAGAAAAAAAGTAGCAAGAGGCAACATCATATGGCAAACTCCTGTATGCACAATTATCAACATCCATTCTGATCCAGCAAGGGAATTCCATAAGAAGGCATCTAATTATGCAACCAGTATGAATGTGCATCCCTAACTTCATTTAAATACTTACTGGAGCCCTGTTGTGTAGTGTAGTGGCTAGAATGTCAGATCTGGGAGACCCAGGTTCAAATTCCCACTCTTGAGTTAGTCAGCCTAGTCTACCTCACAGGGCTGCTGCTGTGAGAATGGAATGGAGGAATTAAGAATGAGAGGGTAAGCCACTTTGCATCCCCATTGGGGAGATAAGTGTAATAGAAATATCTAAATAGCTGGATCTGAAAGGTCTGTGGCCAGTAAGTGTTGAGCATGACAAGAGCCGGTATGTATCCATTTTAGAGTAGAATTATTGGAACAGCTTCTTAGCACCTAACAACATATTGCTTTCTCCTGGTGAAAGGAGAGGGATGATTGGTGGCAGTGCTTCACCCTTTCCCTGCTTATCCATTCCAGTTTGTTCCATTGTGACCTACAAGTCAAATATGTATGACACATGCAGCTATGTCTTTATTTAAAAACATTTTTATGCTGCCTTTCCACCCAATCAGGGTCCACAAGGCAGCAAACATTAAAACATTAGAATAATTAAAACACAGTTAAAAATATAACGTTCAGTTAAAAGCGCATAAACAAACAATACTAGACGGAGGGCCAAAAACCATTATTAGAGGTATGCCAGACAAAACAAGTCTTCGCCTGCTGGCAAGGACACTGATAAGAGACGGACACATCTCCCTGGCAAGAGAGTTCCAGATTTTTACTGCCTCAGTGGACAAGGCCCTTTCTCAGGTCACCACCTGTCTGGCATCAGATGGCAGGGGTGACCAAAGCAGGGCCTCCAAGGATGACCAGAGTGAGCGGGGAGGCTAATGTGAGAAAAAGCAGTTCTTAAGGCATGTTTGTCCCAGGCTGTACAGGGCTTTAAAAGTCAATACCAGCACCTAAGCTAGGCCCCCCAAAACCTAGTATGTATTTTAAGAATCATGCCACCTCTTACTTAGTATGTAACAGAATGCTTTGTATAATATTCTCTGTAGCTAATAGAATAATTAGTGAAATCACACTTTCGGACTAACAGTCAGGGTGTCTGAATGAAGGAGGTATTCATTTCGTTCAGGTAAGGTAGCCAGCTACTTGAGAGCAATATTTCTGAAAGCTGGGAGACTGTGACCTTCCTTCATAAACCCTGTCAGCCTGTGGTCAAGGCAGGATATCTATTCCAATTCCAACTTCTTGATCAAGCCACTGGATGGTCCGCTTTCCAAATGATATAATAAAGTTATGGATATATCCACTTTCCACAAAGTAAGGCCTTATGTGTGTGAAAATGTCAGGCTGCTTATTTTGTCTGGGAATGTTCCTGTCAGGACAGCTTTGATGTATCCTTCATTTTTCCACATTTCTAGCTTCTTCCTGAATGAACTGCTTTACAGTTCCAGAGGAGTTTGCCATGTTAGTCTGTTGCTGCAAAATAGTAAAAAGCTCAGTAGCACCTTTAAGACTAACAAACTTTATTGTAGCATAAGCTTTCAAGAAACACAGCCCTCTTCGTCAGATGCATGGAGGGTATGAAGAAACAGTTCCAGGTAATGACAAGGAACTTTCCCACTTTGCCAACAAACTCCTACTGAAGCGTGACACATCACACCTCTCTATTATTTAAAAGCCTTGTCCACATTTCATTTTGAGTTTGCCCTTTTGGCAAATGCTGGAATTATTCATCAGATGTTTTAAAGATGAGACTCGTAATTGTCCCATGCACAATGTGTCTTTTCAGGCCCTTTCTAGATTTTTTTAAAAATCTCTAAAGCTTTTGAATCAACATAAGGAAAATGACTGTTCCAAAAAAAAGTCTTGCATGCACCGGTTATGGCTGAAGATACCTGCAGATCTTTCTGTTTGCTCTTTCAGTTTCTTGGTGGGAGAAAAATGGGGGATGGTGGGTGATTGCCAGCATCCCAATGCAATGATGTCATTCTGTCGTAATCAGAAGTGACAGCAGCACATCGCCAGCAATGCTCTAGCATGCAGTCAAAACTCTATGATTAAACCATAGAGTATTGGCGAAATGCTAGAGTGTCACAATGTATTTTAAGTTGCCAAAGAGGCTCCCCCTTCCACCAGTTGCCCTCCTTGTGCTGGAGACCCTGGCATGGTCATTGCCTGTATGGGAGACCTCCTAGGGAGCTGTGGGAGCAAACCTAAGCAGGTCTGCATGGAAGTAAGTCCCATGTTATTCAGTAGGCTTTTCATGTAGCCCATGTATACCCCTTTAACTGCCATTATGGAAGAAAGGGGAGACTGCAAAGAGATTAAAGAATACATGTTGTACTAGCAAGTATGCTTCCTAAAAATGTATCTGCAAGTTATGGTGAATGCTGGGGAATAGTGCTTGCAGGGTAGGATCTTGGTGGGTGGGTGCTTAACCCTGCTTGTTGATTCCCACAGCTGGGATTTTTTCTGGTCTCAGAACTCTGCTGGGTGGGAGGGTATAAGGTGAAGGATTATTAACAAAGACAAATCGTTGGGTAGAAAGGTCCAACTCACCAGTTGCTTGTCCCTTCATGTCCCCTGCCCCACAACAATGGTATTCAGAGCAAAACATGATGATGCTTCTTTCCCTAAGTCTCACACAGCTTTTATTATTCTCCTGGCTGACGTAGGCCCATCGTTGGGTGTATTCTGGAATTATGTACAAATGCAGGTAAAGCCAAGAATATGATTACTGAGTGAGGAATTCAGCGTTAAGAGAATGTCAGTTTACTTTTTAAAAGTTTCTGGCCAATATAGCTATGAAGCAAAGTGAGGAAGCGACAGCCACATTAGATGTTATTTATCTGCACATGCATACAAGTGCATTCAGCTGTTCTCTGCAACCACACAGCAGCCTCAGGGAACTGTTTCTAAAGATACCGGGGGGCTCCTGCCTCCCCCCCCCAAGCAGTTTTCTCGCATGAAAATTTCCCCAGTGTGGTTTTTGCAAAAGAAAACTGCTTGGGTGGGGAGGCGTGAGGCTTTCCTCCCCCCTGCAGTGCATTCTGACCCCAAATGGGCTCTCCCTTAAAAAAAAAAAATCACTTCTCTGCAGCTGCTGTGTGACTGCAGGCAACACTTGAATGCCCTTGTATACAAGTGCAAAAAAGTAATATCTAGTTTGGCTCTGAGTGGGCCGTATTCATCGAAATTTCTCTAACCCGTGGAGAGCTCAACAGGGTTTTGACATTTTTATTTTATTCCACTTTTCTTCTCAGTGGGGATCCTTATCAAACCATTCTCACCTCCTCCACTTTATCCCCACAATGCCCCTGTTAGGTCAGACTGAGATATTTTGATGGGCCCAAGGTCACCCAGCAAGATTTCATGAAAAAGTGGGGACTCTAATCCTCTCGCCACAGTAGTTGAACATAACCCCACACTGGCTCCCAGTCAGGAAACAGACATTCAGTGCCTTTCCATTATAGCGCCATGCTCTTCCCCTATCTGAATATTCAGGTTTAATTATGCAAAAATTCAAATTTATGCAAAGATCGATAATTTGTGCAAGGCAATTTTTATCAGCATAGAATTTGGCACATTTTTTTCTGCACAGAGTACATGCCAGGAGTAAGCCTAAACAGGTGTACTCAGATGCAAGTGGAGCTTAATCCCATAAAAATTTCTTTAGGATTGCAGCCACAGAGTACTAGGTGTTAGCAGCCAGATTACAGGTCAAGAGTTATATACTGAAGGAAAGATGGCCAATGTCTTGCCAGTCCCAAGGAATTGATGTGTTCCTTACAAATGATGCAGTCTTGGTCTGTGGATGAGTGGCAGTGGTGTAGACACAGTGCTCCTAATACATTTCTTTTTCTCTAATCTTAATATCTTCGTAAGCAAAGAAAGCCTTGGGAGGATTCTTTTGCATAACAATAGCATTCTTTTTTTCTCTCCCCAATCAAAATAAAACTATACCATGTCTTTTATTGTGCAGGGTAATAAGTACTGGGAATTTGAGGCATTATCCCTTGAAAAATAATTGCCTCCGGCATTTGATCTTTAGACATGATTACATAATACCATGCAGAATGCGAATGTTCGGAACAACTATTAATATTAATCTTAGCGCCTACACAGTGTTTTTCTCACATCTTCAAAGTGCTTTCCTTCCATTAGCTATAAGCCTTACAATACTTCAGGGACATTCACTAGTAAATAAGTAAATATTATTGCCATTATATTGATGAGGAAACAAAGCTGGCAGGGCTGTATACTTTCCCAAAACCAGGAAAGAATGGGTTTCAGCAGATCTAAAACAAACATTTTCTTACACTCAGAGTAATACGGGAGTGAGCCACCACTTTTCTCCCCAGTCAACAAGAGGCAAGGCAATAAGTGGAGATACTCCAAATACAACTTCAACACACTGGGTGCATTTTAAACCTAATGAGACCCCAAGGTCAGTTCTCAGTACTGTGTAACCCCCCACACACACCCCAAGTTCAGTTTCTTCATACAAGAGCCAAACTGCAGTGTGGGAGTGTTTTGTTTTTCAAAATGGTAACAGAGCAAAGTGAAGGGAGCTAAACCCTGCTCCCTCCTCTGCCTTACCTCAACGTATTCTGTTGCTTTCAATGCTTTTCTTCTCATCGGCTCCAGTAAATCAGTAGTGGGTCAATCTGGAAGAAAAATAAATAAATTCAGTGGACCACAGTAAGGTAAGTCATGGTAAGGGGCAGGGTTGAGTACCTGTCACCATGTACCCAGTTTAAAAATACAGACTCCACCACTCCTGCTTCAGACATCACTAGTTGGCATATACATGTAGATTTCCATCATGTCAGGTCTGGCCCTGTGTCAATTGATGCCTTTCACTTTGGAGGGGGCACATAATAGAGCTGCAATTCAGAACCCTGTTGAGGTGAAAGCAAAATATGGCCTGCTGCAGAAATTAGTATCTGTATATTATGTTGCTGAAAGTTGCAAGGTTTGCAACTCAAGTCAAAGCCCAGAGTTTACTGATGTTTTTGCAAATCTGAGCAAAGAACCATATCAGACAGAGAAATGCAGATTCAAGTCATTTATTGGCATCAAACAGAGGTCCCTGAGATCTCCAAATGAAAGCATAAATAATGAACTTTTAAGGGGCAGAAATAACGGGATCCCCCAAAAAGGAAAATGCACAGCACTAGCTGTGTGGAATAGGAATGTAATGGCACAGGCATATATTGTGGGTGGGAAAACGTTGAAATGAACAGTTTATTTCTAGAATTTCCATACTGGGTCCTCTACTGCCAAAGTACTGCCTGAAGCAGGGCACTGCATAATAAAATACCTATAAAATCACAACAATAAAATGTTTAGAAATGCTAACGACTGCAATTAAAACCCAGGCATAAAAACATCCATTAAAGCATGTGGAACACCAGCAGCAGCCGAAGAAACCTAAGCCCATTGCTTTCAGCCAGCACTTTCAATCTTCTTAAAGAGTCAAGTTATTTTAATCAGCTGTTGAAGCACCAAGAGAAAGGTGACTAAATACATTTCCAAGAGAAGCACATTTCACAGCATGGGTGTTATCATGCAGAAGATGTGGCTTTCACAGACTTCTCCCCCCCCCCCCCTCAGGTAAATGCTGGAATGTGAAGCAGCCACCCCCAGATCGAAGGGTGCAGAGATGATCTTACAGAAGAAGACAAAACCAGAAGTATGCAGGCCACAGACCACAAAGATTTCAAAGGCAGTATCCAGCTCTTTGCACTGGACCCAGGAGCGTGAAAATAGCCAATACACAACAAGAGTATTAAGAGTCCAATCCTGTCTATAGGTACACTCCACCAGTCTGTACTAGCTGCATTGTCTTGAAAAGTACAGCTGCGCTGTACTAAGTACATTACATTAAACATATGGATGACTGTTTACCATTTGCCTGCCTATGGCACTAATCCCTCACACTCAGTTATTTGAAGAATAAAATGGAAAAGGGGGGGGGGAAGGTTGAATAGCATTGATTGTGGAGCTCTGGGATTTTCCCCAGTCTCTATGATAAAGACCATAAAGGTTGTAGGGATTCTAAGAGCGTCATCTGGAAGTGATATCAGGTTTCCAAACTTCCACCTGGAAGTGATCTCATTCCTCTGTGATACTCTAGGAATTTTCCTAGTCTCTCTGTGGCATCACATCCCCTGACACTCCAGCTTTCCCAGATAACACCTTCCAGTTTTGCCAGTGTAGGGCCGGCAAGCTTATATGCTTGAAAGAAGCAGTCACAGACAATGCAATAATTGGAGATGCTGAATGGCATCCTGGGCCACTGCTGCTGCTGCTGCTTGAAAACCCAATGCCCTGCTATGCATTTTGCCTTTGGGGAGTATAATTCCACCCAGAAAAAAGTAGGGTTGACAGTCCTTCGGAAAGATATGGTGATAACTGGTATTTAAAGCTATTGGGAAATCCAGAATTACCTCTTTCTATCCATCATTAGATACAGATAAAGCAACAAAAGCATTTTCAGTCCCCTTCCGATAGGCATGATTTATGAATACAAACAAATGCACAGGATATCATGCATACATGAAAGAGTCAGTCTGAGAAACTATGGCAACTTTGCCATTAGCACTTCCCCATCAAGAGATGAGAAAGGGGAAAAGGTATTAATGGAGACAGCTCCCTCAATGTGGAGAAGCCAGACCCTGAAAGGACATTCACACATGAAGCTGAGTCAGGCCATTGGTTTATCACAGTCAGTTTTGTCTACTCTGTCTGGCAGTAACTCTCTAGGATCTCTGCTGGAGGTCTTTCACATCACCCACTACCTGATCCTTACAACTGGAGGTGCTGGGGACTGAACCTTGGACCTTTTGCATGGCAAGCAGACACTCTACCACAAAGCCACAAGCCCCTCCAGGAGGCTGCTGAGGATAAAGAGCAGGTATAGCTATTGTTATCACACAGACATCACCCACTGCTGGAACTGCTGCTGTCACTGAGAACTCGAGTAGACTGGGAGCACAAATGGCTTGACAACTCCAAAGACCTACAAGCAAAAATAAATAATCATAGACTACTGTAGGATCATTTGGTCCCAGTGAAGTCTCTTCATGGTTTTGAACTAGATTAGTATTTGATAAAAGAAAGATATACTTATTTTCTAAAATTCCAAATTAAGTAGACATCATCTCCTTGACATCAGCTGGCCTCCTGTTTCGGTCTAAGTAAAATCCATTTACTTAAAGAATGGCAATCAGCAAGAGATAAATAGTACACGTCTTGAGAGGAGGGGTGAAAAGAGATAAACTTAGTGCAACTTGAAAGCATGTAATTTTAAATGACATCTTCCTGAAAAAACAAGTAAAATAGACACAGAAGTGAAACATTATTGTAAAAATTGCCTTAGAGAAGGTACTTACGTACTTTTGGAAGAGACACTAGTAACTTATTGCACCTTAACAATTTTGATCTAAAGAGAAACCACGTTTAGCACTGCTTCGGGAGAATTCTGAAATTCTTTGAAGTGTTTCCTGAGTGCAAAATACACTGTATTAGGTGAGCGTACTTTACTGTAATAACTTTCAATAGACTGAGATATTCTTAAAATTCACATATATTCCTTGCCTCATCTTTATTAAAAGAGCACTCTGTCTTTTTGGCTGGAGCATATAAATATTCATGTACAGGGTAAAATCCAGCAATAGCTATGCTAGATAACTTCACAGCACATATATGAAGGTGCCTTATACCAAGTCAGACTAATGCTCTATTAAGGTCAGTGCTGCCTCTGCTGACATGCAACAGCTTTCCAGGGGGTTGCTAACTCTCCACAGGGAAATTCCTGGAGATTTAGGGGGTGGAGCCTCAGGAGGGGGGGTTTGGGGAGGAGGGAGGGGCTTAGCCAGGTATAATGCCATAGAGTCCACACTCCAAAGCAGCCATTATTGCCAGGGGAACTGATCTCTGTAATTCTAGGCCCTGCCTGGAGCATGGTAACCCTAGCTCTGCAGGATCTCAAGTAGAGGTCTTTCATATCACCTGCCACTTGATCCTTTTAACAAGAGATGCCAGGGACCTTCTGCCTGCATGTAGACATTCTGTTGCTAAACTCCAGCCTCTTCCCATAATGGCTGCTTCCTAGCAGATGGAACTCTCACAGTTCAGCAAATCTGGTCTTTTTAAGGATTTGTTTTGTCGGTCCTTTATGTGGGATGGGATGGCACTGGGGTGATAAGAACCTGTAGGAACAGAGGCCTTCTGCTTAAGGGGAGCAAATTAACTGGGCATAGACCTGTGATAAAGTTTATGTTTTGCATGCCTCTCCAGTGAAAGGATCTTAGATAGCAAGGGTGAGAAAGACACCTGCTTCAGAACCTGGAAGGCCACCACCTGTCATGGTACTAGTCTGGATATCTGCGGTCTGAAGGGACAATATGCCTTCTATATGCAACTATGGATATGTCTCCTGTCCCTTACAGAGAAAGGGGTATTATCTTTCAGGAAGCCAGTATGGTGGTTAGAGTGTTGTAAAACTGGAGAGACTCTGGTTCAGATCTCCATTTTGTTAGCATGACTGCTCTTTTATTTAGTAATATTTAGGGGAATATTAGCTTTTAGCAGGTGTTGCGGATCTCCACCTGTGTCTACAGAGGCTGCGCTTCACCGAGACTTCCCAGGAACTGGCACAAGACTCAAGAGTTATAAAGATAAGGTGTTTACTATAAAAATGATAAAAGATTCATAGGCAATATTACACAATCATACACACGTTTACACAGATCTAAGAAATTAGGTAGAATGACAGAGAAGTTTGCATGAGCAGAAGAATTGATGGTGTCTGTCGGGGGTGATCTTTACCTATATAGGAATCTAGCAGAGTCCGTCCGGAAAAAGCGGGAAAAGTATCTTTGGAAAAAGGATTATGGTCCTGGACCAGCAGAAGCCACGTGGCGGATCCAAGTGGTGCACCCAAGGATCCGTGAGGGAGGGAGGAAGAACAAGCAGGAACGGGGAGGAAAAACTATTCTTCTCTGACTTGTGACTCTTGGGGAGCAGTATTTATTGGAGGGGTGTTCCTGGGAGGTTGGCAAGGTATGAGACCTTTCCAGGAACGCCTATAGATGGTCCGTTCTCTATCCCTAGCCACTAAGAGGAGCCTATGGGAGTGGTCAATATTTAGATCTACCTGATGGTCAGGACAGGATGTTGACATCAGCTGCATCTGGCGTGATCTTCTAGATGAAAGCGGATCCCAGGCCGCAGAACTGGTCCTGCAGGAAATGTCCCGCTGCTTTCGCACCCTCGTGTGAAGTCCTTTGATGTAGGGGGACTTGTAGGAGGGGGGTTCAAGCCTGTGTACATGTATGGAGTTCGTACTTTCATGGAGTTAGTGGTATATGTCTATAGCACATGGTTTTGTGTGTGTGTGAGTGTCTTTGTGCTTTGTGACAACCTCCAGGCTGGAGGTGGTAACCTCAGAAAATGGCTCTTTAAACCTTCGTTGGAGGCATCTTCCCACTGGTCACTGTGTGCACTATTTTAACTCACATAACTGGCAGCATAGTCCATTCACTGCTCTCATAAATCACCAGAAAAGTCCACAAGAATGTTGCTCTGGCTTACAATTTAGGCATAAAAGTTTGTTGGGTGACTTGGGGACAATTACACCCTTTCATCCTAACCTACCATACAGGACTATTATGAGGAAAAAATGGGAAGAAGGGACTATGTGTGCTACCTTGAGTTCCCTGAAGGAAGGATTAGATTTTTTTAAAGAAAACATAATATCTTGTCACATCTGGGTTACTTTATATATTCAGTAGAATTAAGAAGTAAAGCATTTTTTGGATTGGACCACTGCAGATGGGGGAGAGTTAAGCACACCTTATCTTACCCCCCATTACAATTACTCAGCAAATATGGTGTTGAGAACATGTGCTTGCCAGAGCAGCATGTAGTTCTGACCTCACTGAATATAAATGGTTTAGATGCAAATCTGACGTGTTAAGGATTTGCAGATCATGCTGTGATCCACAAGCCTCACATCAATAAATACAGAAATCAGCTTAGCTGCATGCAAATGAAAGGAATTAACAGTCCGGTCCTCAAAGTTTGGTAAAACACAATACTTGGATTTAAACTGGTTAGGGATCTCTGGCAGGAGTCTACAACCTATCAAAAATAAAATAAAATATTGAAGTTAATGTATATTTGAGGGGTAGGTGGGGTGCTAGAATAACCAGTATGTAAAGGGAATGGCAGTCCGAAAAAGATTTTTATGGGAACAGAAAGGGAAATTAAAGAGATGAACAGTTGCCAGTAATCCAAGCTCAAATCATATATAGATCTATGCCTGTGTACTAAAACAGTTGCACTGGATGCTCCTGTGTATATTTGCTACTTGGTGTAGGATCTTGTCTGTGCCACTTCCTAATACAGGAAGTCTGTGGTTTCAGTGAGACTAGATTCTCTTGAATCAAAGTTCATCTGGTGATCTGGACAGTACATTTTGTGAGCAACACACATACATTTGGAGAAGACCATGTAAAAAGACAGACTAAATTAAGCATATTGTTAGAAATCTAGTAATACTCCGACTGGGAGGGAAAAAATGACTGAGATATATTCAGATCTAGTCCTCCAGGATGGTATGTACCTGGACTGGATTTTCTCTGACCCATGAAAATTATACACAGCCAGATAGTGTTCTAATCAATAAAAATGCCAGACTGGGCTCCAGTCACAAGCTGAGAAATCTGGGAACGAAGTTGAACTAGGTGGAATAATGCAATTGCTTCCATGGACTTCTGTGCTGCTGAATTAGCATAGAAGCCTCCAACTCACCCTAAAAGACGCACATTCTTGTCCTCTTTCATTCTGTGAGGTAGCAGGCCCTGCTCCAGTGAAGAAGTGTCTCCCCTCCAGTGATAAAGTGTCTGGAACAAGAGAATAAACAGGCAAGTTTAGCAGATGTATGAGTTCAGCTGCAGGGTGAGGAAGCCAGGGCACTAGCCTCTCCAGTCCCTAAAAGGGTAAGCACACTTTCCACAAACAAATCTACATAAATAGGAAGTTTTATTAAAAGGGGGATTAAAAATAATAAAAAGGCAATTATAAAGGTAGAATGTTATTTATTTATATATCTATCTATTTATTTATTTTCAAATTTCTACGCCGCCCTCCCAGCCAAGGCTGGCTCTGGGCAGCTTACACAAGACTGCCAGCAGGGGGTTGGAGGCTACCCAATGTGTTGCACTGAATGTAACATGTATGACTTTCTGCCAACCAGGGCTGATTTTGGGCAGGAACGCACAGGAATGGAGTTCCGGCTGGCTCCTGAGTTGGCTACGCCTACAACCAAAACCTCCAGCATGCGTGGCTACAGAGCACGCTGCGCTCCCCATGTTACACACAAGAGGGAAAGGCGGCATGTTAAAATGCCCTCTTTCCCTCTGCAGAGCCCTTCAGGATTTCCTTGTCAATTTCACTCGCCGCCAGTCAGCTGAGAGTGAAATTGACAAGGAAAAGCCTGTCTCTGCCTTCCCTTCTCTAGCTGACATGTCGCAGCTGGAAAAGGGCACTAAGAACTGGAGTGCTTAGTGTCAGAACAGACATTCAGCAATATTGACTGCCTGACAAAATCTAGGGAAGAAAGGGCATGTGTGCATGCCTGAGTCCCCCTCCTGATCTTCTCCAGGTGCGAGAAGATCAGGAGAGGAATCCAGGCATTTAACCATGCCCCCCCTCTTCCCCGAGTCTCTCCGCAATAGCAGAGAGGCCCAGGGAAGAAAGGGCATGTGTGCATGCCTGAGTCCCCCTCCTGATCTTCTCCAGGTGCGAGAAGATCAGGAGAGGAATCCAGGCAATGCTGAAGAGCGTCTTTCCCCAGCCGTCTGGGTGGCGGGGTAAGAGACTAGAAAGGCAATGCTGAAGATCCCAGGCACTCAGCAGCACCTTTCCCCGGCTGTCTGGTTGGAGACTAGAAAGGTGATGCTGAAGTGGGGCGGAGAAGCTCGGGGGGGAAGAGAAGAGGCAAGCTTCCATGCCTGCCCTGTGCTTTCCCAGCCCCCTGCTTAATATGCTAATGAGCTGTGCTGTCTGAGGGTCAAGGGAAAAAAAAGCACCGTGCTGATGAAAAGGGGAATGTTCCCTCAGAAGGGACCCCTTCTTCAGTTGGTGAACAGGTATCCTTTCACATCAAGGAACCATCCCTGGGCAGGGAGGGAGGGGGTCTCTTGGTAGCTGATGATTCACTCCTTAGGCATGTAGATAGATGGGTTGCAAACCTGCGTACTGACCACATAGTGACTTGCCTGGCTGGTGCTAAGGTAGCGGACATTACACATGGTCTAGATAGGCAGTGCTGGGGAGGAGTTGGTGGTCGTGGTACATGTTGGCACCAAAGATATGGGGAAATGTAGTAGTGTGGTCCTGGAGGAAAAATCTAGGCTGCTAGGCAGGAGTCTCAAGGCCAGGACCTCCAGAGTAGCCCTCTCAAGTGCTGCCTGTTCCATGAGGAGGGCCAGCTAGACAGGCACAAATTAGTAGTCTCAGTGTGTGGGGAGGAAGTGTAGGGAGGAAGGGTTTAAGTTTGTTAGGCACTGGGGTGCTTTTTGGAACAAGCAGGATCTGTACAAAAGGGACAGCCTCCACTTGTCCCAAGAAGGAACCAGGCTGTTGGCACTTAAAATCAAAGAGTAATCTTTAAACTAAATCTTGGGGGAAAGCCAACAGAAGATGAAATGTCTCTGGTTTGGGATAGCTCATCTCTAAGAGATGAAGGGGTAACTGTTACTGTTCTAGAGGGAAATGGATTAGGACTGGCCAGTGGCTACTAAGAGGGTGACAAGCAATATTGACTGCCTGACAAAATCTAGAGACCACAGGAGGAAGGTTGCAGACCTAACATGTCTGGGGAATTATAGAAGTTTATATGCAGATGGGGGAACTGGAGTGCTTAGTGTCAGAACAGACATTGTGGACATTTCAGAAGCTTGGTGGAATGATGATAATCAGTAGGATACAATGATTCCTGGATATAAATTATACCAGAAGGATAGGGAAAGAAGGGTCAGAAGTGTAATGGCTCTGTATGTCAAAGAGGATACACAGTCCAGTAAAACTGAGAAAATAAGAGAAATAGATTCACTTACAGAAACGCTATGAGTGGAAATAGTGTGCCGAAAAGGAAGTATAACTCTGGGAGTTTGTTATCGCTCACCAGAATAAAGACAGGTTACAGGATGATTTAAAAACAGCAAAAAAATTAAGGAAAGCAGCTAGACAAAATAATTGTGTCATAATAGGTTATTTTAACTACCCACACATTGATTGTGTCAATATGTGTTCAAGTCAGGAAAAATATATTTGGTGTCTAGACACTCTCAGTGATTTTGCCATGGAGCAGATTGTCACTGAACACAACCATATTTAGCTTCAGAAGGGGTAGCTTCTCTCAGATGAGAGGGCTTATGAAAAAGAAACTGATAGGAAAGGTGAGGAGGATCAAATCCTTTCAGGAAGCCTGAAGACTATTTAAAAGTAGAAGCTCAGATAAAATGTATACCACAGGTTTAGGAAAGGTACGTATAGGTATTAAAAATGGCCCGCATGGTTAACAAACAGAGTAATGGGAGCAGTAAAAGGTAAGAAGGATTTCTTTTAGTGGTGGAAGGGTAGTTCAAGTGAGGAAAATAAAAGGGAGCACAGGCTTTGGCAAATAAAATGTAAGTCAGTGATCAGACAGGCAAAAAGGGACTATTAGCAACTTATGCAACAAACATCAAGACCATCTTCAAATA